>CM060902.1:841505554-846505554 GCA_030737815.1 Allium fistulosum
CTAATTCAAAAAGGTTGAATTGAATAAATCCTATTTATTGGAACCTAAAATTTTTGGTATGCAAATTTACAATAAATGAGTTATTGCAAGAAATTGAAATTTGAATGAATGAAAGTAGTGAAAGGATTTTTCCCGGATGTAATTGTATATGCGAAGTAAAAGGAAAGTATTAAATTGTTTAATGTAATAAAACCTTGAAAATGGTAGTTGATTGTAAATTAAGGAAACGTGTTAATGCAAGTTAATATTTAACTAACTTGAATGAACGTTACAATTTAATTGAAATTCGAATATTATGACTTAGCTATAAACGGAATATAATAAAAACAAATACAATCAATGTTAGAAACTAAATGTAGCAGTGTAATTAAAATTAACGATTTAAAATGAAATTGCAATTAATGGAAATAATGTGAATTGTCATACTTGGTTATAAGTTAAATATAAGAAACTGATGGGAATGTAAATTTGTGAAGTAATATTGTTATAATAAAGGAAAGTGTTAATTGTTGCTCTTGAGAATAAAATTTAAAATAAGTAATTTTAAAGCAAACATTTGATTAACCAATGCAATAATATTTATTTATAGTAACTCTGTAAATTAAGGTTGTAGTGTAAATGGCAGTTGATGAATAACCAAATTGAATACAATCCAATTGATTTGAAACGACTGTTAGGTTATAATTGAATATAAAATTAAAATAGAAACGTAAACTTAATACAAGATAGTAATTTGGGTAATAAAAAGGGATGAACCCAAGAAAAAGTTACAAAGAATATTTAATTGTAATTAATGTATATATTTAGCAAAAATATAATAAATGTAGTACAATCCAAATTTATGTAAGCAATTGTGAAGTTCTAATTGATCGAAATTGGTAGAATTGGAAATGGATTAAAGGTTATATACATTGATGTAATAATACGTAATGAATTGTAGATGACAGGATAAATTAGAATTAGATGAAAGGAATTTAATTTAAATGTAATAAAGTGGTTTATTTGGGAAATATTAATGTGCCTAGATATAGCCTTTGCTAATTAAAGTCAATAATTAATAAATTTAATGAAAGACCAATTTATGAAAATGAATGGAAATCAGGATTTATTTATTTATTTAAAATTAAGGTTAAATGGTTGAGTTTATTGAAATAAGTAAAATTAAACATTGAATTTTTCGTTAATTGAAATGAAGATGGAATAAGAAAAATAGTAATGCAATAGTTTGAATAAAATGATAAATCCATCTATTTGACAATAATGAATGAATATAATTTTTGATTGATGTAATTAAATGGAAAGTTTTGAAAAATTTATTTACATATTCTGAATTCAATAAATTGAGGTTAATACTGAAATCGATAAGATAATTAACTTTAAATTGACTTTTAATTTGTTTAAAACCATCGTAAATGATTGAGAATAAAAATAATGGTCAATTTTAGAATTTAAATTGGAAATTTGATTTAATTAATCAATTATTAATTTGTTTAATTTCTATAAAAATAGCCATTTTGGCCACTGACTCGGATTTCGACGAAACAAGTTTCATCGGATCTGAAACGGTGAATTATTGTAGGGTTTCAAGTTTTGTAACGATCGGATTTGTCATTTGATCGTACGGACTCGAAACGCCTTGAAATAAATGCAATTGAAATCAATTTGAAAATTTTGATTTTAGCATAACTTCTTCATACGATGGAATTTGGACTTGAAACCTTTTCCATTGCATTTAAAATATTTTGAAACACCTATTTTGATATAAGGGTTTATTCAATTTCGTTCCGGAGACAGAACTAGCCTTTTGGGCCACTTTGGCGTTAGCGCGTAAATCTATCTTATTCATCCATTCAAATGTCAACCCTGCCTATATATATCCTGTTATAAACCCTAGTCTCCCTAATCTTCATTTGTCTGTACGTACAGTTCATCTTCTCCTCCTCAATGGCAGACAAAACCTAATTCCCAAATTTCAAAATCTAATTTCAAAAAAAAGGAAAAAAATTGCAAACCTGTAGCACGAGTCGCGCTTCGGGTTTCAGAGGCAAAAACCCTGGAGATACTTCGGGTCAGGATGAAAATGACTCGGGTATCTGGGTCGTTTTGGCAAAAACTCAGAGCAAGCACCGGGGATTTGAGGCGACGGACCGAAGTTGAACCCGAAGTCGACCCAGGACCAGAATTTTTCAATCTTCAAATTTTCACAACTTTTTTATACGAGCTCGGATTCATGCGCGGTTTGTTTTGCTGGGATCGTATCGAAATTCTGGACACTTTGACGCTGGTTTTGATGAATTTGGAGACTGTTCAAATTTTGGGTTTAAATTGGATTTAAATTCAATTTAAATCCAAAGATGAGTGTTTTAACCGATTCACAACTTCTTAAAATTCTTATGTTTGTTAAATTGATCTATGATGTGATTAGAAGTTTATTCATGACTGTTTGGCATATTTTAATCATCATCTCAGTTAAATTGAAATTATTGAATTAAATTGTTATTTAATTTATTATTGCATATAAACTACCAGTTAAATAGTTATTTAATTTATTATTGAATATAAACTGCTAGTTGATACCTGTTATTTATTATCTGTTATATATTGATGCTATTAATTGAATTGGATGATGATTATGATAAATGGTTGATGGTTGATATTGGATGAATGGATGTTTTATTTTATATTGTTATAAACTGCAAGTTGTTATGTGTTTTATTCCATTTGGGATTGCGGTTTGAAATGGTATATAACCGTATTTTTTTTATTTTAAATTACGGATTGAAATGACAAATATCCGTATCACTTGACCATAGGATAGAAAATTTTATACAGACACCACGGTCTATATATATATAAATATTTTTGAAATGATTTCTATGGTTTTGTAAAGAAATATATGGTTTTATGAGATATTGATTTGGATATTTTATAAATGTTATTTTATATATAGTTAAATTCTTGGTTTTAAGCTATAAATAAAATTGTTTAAAGTATAAAATAAGTTTAATAATAAAGTTTGATTTTTTTTATTTAAAATATAATATGGATAAGTATTTACTCAAATTATATTTTAGTATAGAGTTTATATTGATTTTTATTAAGTCAAGGATGAAAAGATAGTTTTGAAATTGATTTGAGATTTTATTTAATTAAGAATTTTTTTTTGAGATCATGGGGAACCTTAAGATCATGGTATTCATTGATACTCACTTAAGTAAACCCCACGCCGTGTGTCTACCCCGCTTTTACTTATTCGTCGCACACGGATGCGTAACGTTGAAACTCCCACTGATGGTTTGGCGCTG
Source organism: Allium fistulosum (assembly GCA_030737815.1). Taxonomy (NCBI): domain Eukaryota; kingdom Viridiplantae; phylum Streptophyta; class Magnoliopsida; order Asparagales; family Amaryllidaceae; genus Allium; species Allium fistulosum. The sequence continues at coordinate 841,508,860 of CM060902.1, forward strand.
GGATTCGAACCTGCCCGGACACAGTCCTTTTGGTCCCCATCTCCCATCTCCCAAACCAACCGAGCTACGAACGGCGGGTATTTAATTAAGAATTTTATTTAATAAGAATCCATTTGGAACTTATTGAAATTGAGATTTTAAAAGAATATGGTTTTATAACTTAATTCGGGTTTAAGGTGATTTAAGTGAATATACCAAATCTAAATAAATTGAGGAATATTTAATTATTGAAATTTGAAGTTTTATTTAAAGGATATTGGATTTATAAAGCAAATATTTCAAAACTAAATAATAGTAAAGTGAATTTGGTATATATGAATTATAAAGTTTAGTTTGAAATATTGAATATTTAAGCTTTGAAATATATTGAATTTGAAATGGTTATTTTGTAGATCAAATCTGTTTGGAAATCGATAAAATTTGGAATTGTCTATTTGAAAACCAAATTGAATTGAAATTTATGATTTGGGATTTGGTTAAATTTAAAATTTAGAAATTCGGGTTGTTTTGGAATTGATTTGTGAAATTTAAGAGGCTAGTTTATTTTATAAAATATTTTAATATTTAAACCATGTAAGGGGTGGAAGTTATGTTTCAAAGTTATTAATTTTAAAGTATTACGTTTTGGAAGTGTTATAGTTTTAAATCATTAGTTTCGAAATTCTATAACTTTGAAATACTATGAATTAAAAATGATGGCGTATTGATTTGGTTATAAAACGGAAATGATATCGTATTTATATGGTTTTGAAATGGATATTTTATTTTGGTTTTAAAGTATATACTATTGTGAAGTAAAGGATATGGTTTTGAAATGGCAAAAATATTTTTGTTTTAAAGTATATACTATTTTGAAGTAAAGGATATGGTTTTGAAATGGAAATAATATTTTGGTTTTTGAAGTATATACCAGTTTGAAGTAAAGGATATGTTTTGAAAGGGCAATGATTGTGTTTTTAAAAGTATATATTTTTAAATGACCACGGTGTTATAATAACGTTTGGTTGTTAAAGAGACCGGAATCAGATATGGACATACTCTCTATCGATACCGAAAACCACTTTGACAACTGTGTACGCGGTGGAGTTTCCAGAATGAAGTAGGATGGTGGCGACGATCCTAAGGTTTATACGTGGACCCAACTCCCATGAGTTGGCATAAGGTGGCTAAAACAGGAGCGATCTCGGACCAGTGAGGTAGCACCTCTTATCGGACGCACTTCTTCGATACCATTCTATTACTTTGTGATTTTTGGTGGCCACCCTTCGATTTGGGAGTGTTGTTCGAGGTGGAGCGGTAGTGGCTGCTATGCGTTTCCATCAGTCCGTGTGCGTAATTGGTATATCTACCCTGGCATTGCCTTGTGTGCCGTGCCACCTACCATATCGAGCTTTACTACGAGTTTCTATTTGTGTCGTACCTATGGAGTATCTTCTCGTAGCCTCTCGGGGTATGCAGGTACTGTATAGACTACTGGCACTATTACGTGTTAAGGGGAATATTGGGTCACTCCTTAATGCTATTTAAAAGTATGTTTATTTTATATTAGACATTATTATAATAGCGAATATTACTACATAGTAAATAGTTTAATGGATCCTTAGGGGATGTGAATCCCGAGCATCTCTTAAGTTACTGCACTCACGTTAGACACTGGATAGGAGATGTCAAATCCCGTAAACATCTCTGACGCCGTTCCACTCATATATTTATCATTGATTTAACTTACATAAGATCTTTTAGTTCTGACTCGAGTGTTTTGTCTTTTCAATTCGCTCGGGTCAGCCTGAGCATTTCAGGATTTGAAGGCTCTATTTCTGGAGAACGAAGACGAAGATTTTATTACTACTATTTATTATATTCCACTGCACCATTGTATTCCGCTGCATTAATTATCATTCTCTGGTATGTGTAACTCTGATATGTATTGTATAAGTATAATCAAATGTTTTGTAAAACAACTTCATGAACTGTTATTTGATTATTATATTTTATCGTTCCGCTGCAAGATTCTATTTTGTTTCTTTTATTTCTCCATTTTTTCTTATTTACCCCATAACAATCCGCCCTTCTGTATGGTTTAAGTTGACATGTGTGTCTGCTTAAGCGTACAAAAAGGTGGGATGTTACACTAACAATAGAAGTAGGAACTCCATGCAATTTAACAATTTCTTTGACATAGAGTTTAGCCAAAAGAGGTACGGTCCGATTGGACCGAATGGGAAGAAAACGGGCGGATTTTGTAAGTCTATCTACAATCACCCATAAACTGTCATGACCCAAACGAGAATGGGGAAGACCGTCAATAAAGTCCATGGAAATTTGATCCCACTTCCAAATTTAGGTTGCAATAACCCACCGGGCCTTTGATGCTCAGCCTTTATGAGTTGGCAAGTCATGCAACGCTTAATGAAGTTAGCAATATCAGAATTGATTCCATCCCAATAATAAAGTCGCTAATACTACCGAGATGAATGGTAAATTTAGAATGATGATAATCTTCTAAAATGTCTTTACGAAGATCACAAATGTTTGGCACAAAAGTCTACCAAACTTTCGAATGCCACCACGAGCATCGATTTCAAAATCTTTCAAACCATCAACCTTATACAACTTTGTCTAAGAAAAGCCAATTCAGGATCTTGCTTTTGAGCTTCAAGGATGCGGTCTAAAAGAGAGTGACGAGCCTTAAGGCTTCATAAAACAAGAAATGAACATGAATTGGATTCACGATCTCGAATCTCACAAGTGGACAAAGTCTTGAGATCATTCCATTCGGATATCATCATGGAAACAACTGCTTGTGGCTTACGACTAAGGGCATCGAAAACACGATTTCCCTTTCCGGGAATATAGAGAATATCAAGATTATAAGATGCAAGGAATTCGAGCCAATGTTGTTGACGCAAATTAAATTCTTTTTGAAAAAATAAATACTTCAAAGATTTATGATCGGTGTAGAGAACAATTTTCTCTCCCAAAAGATAATGATGCCAAATTTTAAGAGCGAAAACAATGGCCGCGAGCACTAGATCATGAGTGGCATATCTAGTCTTGGCAGGCTTTAATTGTATAGAAGCATAAGTGATAACACGTTCCCTTTTGTATGAGAACGGCACCCAAACCAATACGACTAGCATCGATACAAACAATGAAGTCTTGGTTCCCTTCAGGAATCTCAAGAATAAAAGCATCGGAAAAAAGTTATTTTAATTTTTTTGAAAAGCAGCTTCTATGCTAAATTATTTATTTCATGATCCTCTTTCCCAAAAAGCTAAGACATTCAAAATTATGATTAACTTTATGTAATCATCTTTTAAAAAAAACAAATTTACTTATTACAAGCCAATTTACTGTGTCTGACTGTCTCATCATAGTGTTTAGGAGACTCCTATCGATAACGTTGATCAGGCGCATCAACCGGAATTCTTAAAGCACTCGATGGGCAATACAACACAAAATCATCTTCTATACGATAAACATGTCTCTTAAAATTTTACGAATATTCTTTGCTCGTTTTAAGAACAAAATCCAATTATACTTATAAATATATCTTATTAAAAAGATTTGCAAATTTTAAATTATTGTTTTCATTCATAATCAATAAATACAAGGATGGTCTCATCGAGATATTCGCAGAATACTCGATTCATAAGATGGATGAAATAAGCTAGACAAACCGAATGACATCACGAGTTACTCATAAGAATCATAACGAGTGCGGGATGCGGTAAGTGGAATGCTACCCTCCGGAACTCGTAGCTGATGAAAACCGGTGGCAAGGTCGAGCTGAAAAGACCTTAGCACCTCTCAATAGATCGCTTAGGTGGTAATCCTAAGACAAGCTCAAAAGTACCAGAAAATTCACAAACTACTTGCATGAGAGAAATAACATTTTCCTCATCGTGTGGGTTTAAAGAATAAAATGATGCCACCGAATTGGAAATTGAAATCATTAAGAAAAAATTAAAAACCTGCTTAACAGATTGAGAATGTCGAAGATGGATAGTCCTCTCGGGACATAGGATATGGGCTTCATAATGATTAAGCCAATCCTTTCCCAAAAATCAATCTGAAACCTAAGTAGCACATAACATGCAAATCGGCTCGGAAAGTATAATCACATAAAATAACCTCGACATTTTTTTACAAAGTAAACTGAGTGTTGCGGATCCATCAATCAAATTCGCAATTCTCAATGAAGTCATCAAGCCCATAATATTTAAAGAAAAAATATCAATAAGTTCTTTTGATATAAAAGAAGGAGATGCACCCGTATCAGAAAGAACTCAAATAGGAAGATCACGAAATAAATTAATGCCATCAAGGACTGAATGAAAAATACCTTGACCAAGAGAAGGGTTACTAGGGGCTTGCACAACGTTCAGCTTTCCCTCCTTCTTGCTTTGAAGTATGTGACATGCAGATATATGATGACTCAAACTTTTTCAATAGCGACAATAAAGGGGTTTCGGACACTTATTTGCATAGTGGTCCTTAGAACTACAATTGTAGCATTGTCCACGACTAGAGGTAGGAGTCTTTGCTACCGAAGTTGCATGCTTCCCTTTCTTGTTGGGATTAGGGCTTTTGAACTTAATATGCCTCTTCTTGTTGTTATTGGGGCACTTTTTGGAACCCCCAACATCACTATCACTTCCTTTATCGGCCTCTTATAATCGAAGAGTGATATCTACAAGCTGATCGAAAGGAACTTCTAGTTTCAGAGGTAAAACCTTTTTGGGGTTCTTACTCAAAACACAGATAAACCTTTGATTCTTTACAAGATCCAAAAGTTGTTGGGCAGACATGAATACGCCATCCAGAGAAGGTCTACTGGATTGACCAGCGCTAGGACTGCCAGATCCAACCATCTCTTCTTCTTTATGAAAGAAAGAAAGAAGAGGAAAAATGTTATTCTGAGAATGAATATCAAACAAACTTGATTGATAAAACAAGGCATCACAAAAGGTAATAGGATAGAACGGGTCCAATGACTCGAATTAAATCCTAACGCATGACTCCTAAGAAAGACTTAGGACAATAATCCTTGCTAGATTATTCTACATTGTTCCGAAGTTTGGCTCTGATACCAAGCTGTGACGCCCCACCTCTATACTCACACTAGCCAAGGACACTACGGGGTAATGCCGTCGAGTAGCACGAAGAATAAGGCTGTTGAGGAGCGACCATCTGTGTAATTGCTTTGTGCGAGTACCGATATGTCAGATAATATGACTTGTATTTCATTTCAAGAGGAAATACGACATATCAAATACAAACTCAAAGCTACTACACAGTGGCTATGTGGGCTTCGAAAACAAATATAGAAATAAGCATAACACAAATCAGTCACAGATATTCATATCACAAAGGCGGAAACAAATATGAATATAACACATAGAAGTGTACATCAAAGCAGTGTTCATACAAGATCCACTACATCACAAAAGAATAGGTACAAGTGCTAGACAAAAGAATAAGTATACATCAAGGAGTCTCTATCTCGAATGTATAAAAGCAAAAACTACTAATCTAAAGTAGTTAGCCAAAAAATCAGATGATGGTCCCTGATAAGAAGTCAAGTAGAAGCACCTGAAATACCTCGGTCTAACCCGAGTATTATTTAAGAAGAAAAATAATAAACGGATCAGTCTAGCTATAAATATCATATAAAATGAGATAGGATAAGAGATATCACAAAAAACGTATGATAACAATAATGCCATACTGTGACAAGTATACATCAGATAACAACAAAAATCATACAGTATCTCAAATATTCTCAAACACTAAAAAGAATGTCATATTCTTTAAATTATTCACCAAAACACAAATATTGATAGAGCTTATCAATGCATATCATCAAAATTGGTGAAACACAAATTCTAGAAACCAACAACCAGAAATCAAGAAAACACAGGGATGGGGGGGGGCTATCACAAACGGGAGCATGAAAACTCACCAACACGTGTGTCACAAACGGAACGCTATTCCATGGTCGCTAACCCATCAATTTTGAGCCGAAGCTCCACAAACGGCCCGAAGACCATGGGTCGCTACCCCACCAATTTGAGTCGAAGCTCCACAAACGGCCCGAAGACCATGGGTCGCTGCCCCACCAATTTGAGTCGAAGCTTCACAAACGGGGTTTAATCCCCCACGCAAACAAAGAGACATCGCACATCGCTAGTCTAAATCACAAAATGATCATCATTGATCGATAAGTGTAAATTACACTAAGCTAGTAAATAAATGAGTTAGGCTTCATGTCCCATAACTACTGGCTTAACTTAAATATTTACGAACAAATTGTAGACTTCCACTCGAAAATAATTGTAAATTACACTAAGCTAGTAAATAAATGAGTTATGTTTCATGTCCCATAACCACTAGCTTAACTTAAATATTTACGAACAGATTGTAGATTTCCACTCGAAAATTGTCATGAGAGTTCAATCGAACAAGTCCAAGAATTAACCAACGAAGTAAACGCAAGCATTTCATACCACTTGTTTTGCTAAGCCGTTTAATTAGATTTCTCATACGAATGAGGTAAAGGTTTGTATATACTAATAGATTGGAAAACGGTTTTAAAAGCGAGCTTTATATTTAAAATAGTGTCGAAATCGTTTTAATGAAAGAGTTTTAGTATTTACTACTAGTATCGAAACCTTTGTATATTAAAGTGACAAATCACAAAATGATTGTAAAAACAATCAATCACCAAAAATTCACATACGACAATGTGAATTAAATCCATAAAAATCGATATCAAATCCATCAAATGGATATTCCCAAAAATCCAAAGAAAGAAGTTATCAAAGTCGATAATAAGTGATAACAACTAACCAGATCGACAAAAATCGATTAAAATAGGAAATTCAATCAAAAACAGCCAAAATAGGCAGAATTGGCAGTTCTAGACGTCTGGGGTTCATCCAGACGTCTGGATTTGGGTTCTGGAAATATTCCAGAAACCTACCAGACGTCTGAACTCTAACCAAACGTCTGAAAACTAACCAGACGTCTGGTAGGTTTGGACCAGACGTCTGGTCCAAGTTTCTGCCATTTTTTTTCTTTTCTGCCGTATATTTTTTTTCATCTTCTGCCCAAACCAGATATCTGGACCTTCCAAACAGACGTCTGGTTGCCTTTTCTGGGCAACAATTTGCCTAGGCCAATGATGGCAAAATGATTCGGAAGCGATCGAACGAGCGACGGAGGCTAGGGATTTATGTCAAGCGACAACGCAGTCCTATAGGCTCTTCGATACACCCCAAATAACACGTCCAAATATCCATGATAGGATCTTTAAAGATTTTGACTTCAAAACACCAAAATTTGGAAAATTCACCAAATCAATTCAAATCAAAAGCAAATGAATGTGAATAGATGTTAGGAATTCATACCTAACAACAATGAAAACTATAGACATAGATGTGAGTTGAAAAACTCACCTTTAAACCCAAAAACAACGAATGAGAAGCTTTAAAACAAGGCAAGATCAACCACTCTTCAACTTCAACTCAAGAAGCTCCAATCTAAGCTCATAAGCAAATATTTTCTAAGCTAGGGTTTAGGAATTTCTGAAAATTGAAGAGAGATTGAGATGGGGAAGATGAAGAGGATGCTTACCTAAGCTTCTCTTTGATTTCTAGAACTTGAATTTGAATTTCCTAAGAAAACTAGGGCTTAGGAATTTTAATTTCCCATCTTTTCCCCCATTCTTTCCTTTAGCTTGAGTATTAGGAAATAATAGAATGAATGAAGAGGAGTTGGAGGAGTTAGGGTATTAGATGAGTTGGTGGGCTGAAACCCAAACCCAAAGCCCAATAGAAAAATAGCAAAATTCTACTCAACTCCAAACATATCGATCTTTACACTCAAAAATGTTGTAAACGTCATTTTGAACTCAATGGAAGTGGTCTCGAGTCCGGATTCGACTGTTTACAAAAAGTAACATTTCGGACCATAATCCGATTAACGATGCTATATTTAAATAAAACATTTAAATATACAATCGCAAGATATGCGGGTTGTTACACCCCCTCAGTGCTTTATCTCAGCACTTCCATAGCAACCCTTTGTACCTCCTTCTTTGCAAACTTAAAGCTGCAAAAAAAGCACTGAAAACCTGGATTAAAAATATCAAAAACATTCATAGTGTATTTGCTCTATTGAAAGAGGAGGCAAGTGCTATCTACAATCAGTTAGTTCACAATCCTACTAATGATTCTTTAAAGGAACAGTATAGCCTGATAAATGACCAGATGCACTCCTTTATGAGGAAAATTGCGATTGATACTGAACAAAGAATGAAATTTAATTGGTTAGTTAAAGGGGATAAGCCAACCAATTTTTTCTATAATAGAGTTAATGTTCTTAAACCGAATAGGGGCATTAATTATTTTCTAAATTCGAATGGCACATGGCAATCAACATCAAAAAAGTTAGCTCAAGAAGCTATCAATTATTTTACTATTCTCTTTTCTTCAACTCAGGCTACAAGTCAATTCCCAAGCATTACATGTAAAAAAATCCTCTCCGAAAATGCAAGGAAAAATTATGTAAGCCATTTCAATTGGAGGAAATAGAAACTGTTGTGTTTCAGATGAATGACAACAGTTCCCTTGGACCAGATGGCATAAATTCGAAATTTTACAAAGTTCACTGGGAGCAGCTTAAAGAAGATATTTTGAATGCCATGAATGGAATTCTTCAACATGGAAAAATCATAAAATAAATCAATCACACGTTTATTTGTCTCATTCCAAAAAAACCAGATGCAAGTGATATATTAGATTTCAGACCGATCTCATTATGTAATGTCTCCTATAAGATTTTAGCCAATCTTCTATGTAATCGACTAAAACCTTATATGGATGACCTTATTTCACACAATTAGAATGCATTCATCCCTGGAAGAATCATTACGGAAAATTCTTTACTTGCATATGATGATTAGAGGATTAAATAGGTAAAATTTCACCAACATTTGCTTGAAAATTGGCTTACATAAAGCCTATGACAAAATAAATAGAGAGTTTATTCATCATATGATGATGGCCATGGGATTTCCTACCACTTTTGCTAACTTACTATATGAATGTATTTCTACCCCATCATTTTCGGTGTTGATTGAAGGATCTCCTTTTGGTTTCTTTGAGAGCTCTAGGGGATTAAGACAAGGCGACCCCTTCTCACCCTATTTATTTTCAATAGCAATGGAATTCCTCACAATCAACCTTGATTTGGAATACATAAAATGTAATCTCACCCCTATCCATAAAATTAATCCCATAACTACTCATTTATTATATGCGAATGGCATTTTGATTATGGCCAAAGCCAACATTCTTAATGCAGAGTGTATTAGGCACACCCTTCATAGTTTAAAATGTCTTACTGGGCTTGATGGAATGAAAATAAATCCACTGTCTATTTTAGCAAAGGAGCCAAACAAAAACAACAAATTGCTGACATTCTAAAGGTCTGTATAGGAAGCCTTCCAATGCTCTACTTAGGTATCCCATTATCTAACAACATCCTTAAAGCAAGGGACTTTGGATGTTTAATTGATAAAATCAATAAAAAAATTCAACCATTGGAATAGTAAATTACTTAATGTAAGTGGTCGAATTGAATTAGTAAAAACAATCATATATCCTATGATTCAATTTTGGCTACAATTTTCTTAATTCCCAAAGTTTGTTATTCAGCGAATCATTTCTATATCTGCTAATTTTATCTGGAAATATAAAGCCCATAAACTGAGTTGGGATGATGCTTGTAAAACCAAAAGTGAGGGTAGGCTAGGTATAAGAAAACTTGAAGACTTGGCAAAAGCAGTGGATTTGAAACTTTTATGGAAATTTTACAAAAGAAATATATCTGGGCTATTTGGATGCATAACAGATATTGCAGTAACAGAAATTTCTAGGCTTCTACCATAGATAATAATGCATCTAATACTTGGAAGACATTACTTAAAATTAGAAAGTGGTGCTTAGGTTCAATTACTAGAAAAATAGTTAATGGTGATAGCACAAGCATGTGGTTAGATCCCTGGATTGATGCTTACTCATTGGTGGAAAAATTTGGATGGAATTCCATGAATATTTTAGAAGGCAATAACAGAAAAGTTGCTACTCTTATAGATAACAATAAATGGAAAAGTCAGCTTGATCATGTTCATATCCAATGTCACAATACAGTGCAAAACATTAAAATAGATATCCAAAAGCAGCATGATTACTGGTTTTGGTTACCTAGTAATGATGGTAATTTCAATTTAAATTTAGCATGGAACCATATAAGAACTAAACATCCAGATTTTACATGGTCCAGAGTTATATGGGATACCAAGTGTGGTCCAAAAATGTCAATTTGTGCTTTGTTGACGAGATTAAACAAATTGAATACAAAAGATAGAGTTAGCAGATGGAATAATGGCATTAATCAAGTCTGCGTTCTCTGTTCTAACCATAATGAGGACAGAAATCACTTATTTTTCAAGTGCTCTTATTCTAAACAAATTCTAGAGGAATATATGCATAAGCTAGGTCATAGCTTCGGAACTTCATGTCAAATTGATCAAATTCTTGAAAGAATGTCTCAAAAACAGAACAATAATAGTCTTCTTACACATATCAGGAATATTACAGTTACTTCGGTGATATGGCACATTTGGTGCGAACGCAATTCTAGAGTTTTCAATGGAATTCAAATGCCAATTCATGTCAAAAGCAGTATCTTAAAACAAGACTGCAAGCATCTTATTCAAAGTATAGTGGATTTAAAGAAAATATCAAGAGATTTTCTACTTATCTTGACAGACTTCAAAGTGAAAATCGACCCGAATATGGTGCTCCAGCCTCCTTGAGCTTGAAGTCGATTTGCTTGAAGTTGCACGGCTGCTTTCGTGAATTTGTCTTCTTTATGTTCGTGTTCTCTTTGGCTGCCATTATTGAAGCTCTTCTGAAGTTTATTTTCAGATCTGAAATTTAATTAAAGTAACTGGAAGCTTCTTACGAGTTAGTGATATTTTGGTCCCCTTATTCGATCCATGTGTTTGCTGTTTGCTATTTCTTGTGTTGCTATCCGCTTTCACCACGTGTCCTGGTTTCGATGTCTTTTATTTTGATTTGTGGTGTATTTTTATTTTTGGTCTTTTTCTGCTTTTGCCCCAAGTTGTTCGTATGGATGGTTTTGAGTGTGTCGGTTACTTGTTTTTACTCCTCCATCTATTTGTCAACTTGGTTTGGCTTTGTGTTTGTTGTACTGTTAATATATGGACATGATATATACTCTTTTTCCTGGCAAGGCACCCATTTAGGTTAGGGGGGTTGTGAGGTTTTAACGAGGCATATCCTAGAAGTATATGTTCTTCTTTAGTTTATAGAAGTACCTTTTTCAAAAAAAAACTTACTGCATCTTCTAGATCAATCGACGGCTTCAGTTCAGGCTAATAATAGCTGATTGGTGGCATCAGGCTTGTATAGCACTCAATCGTAACATGAGCTCCTATCCATGCATGATGCTTTAGTCAGCCTAGCTTTAAAATTTTCTGATAGAGACTGATAATAGTAAGTCGTATTGAGAATCCATGGTCCAGGAACTGGCTTCGATACATGGATGAATACATGTATGCACCATATCAACCAAATGCATCATAAAGAATTTATTCAAATGACAACCAATTGCCTCTTATACTATGGATCACTTCGTATATTTTTGGACATACCCTGCATCAAACTGTTCAGCGACCTACACCTTTTCAAGACTAATAAAAATGAAATTTTACTCTCATTGCCACATAGGTAAATAGTTTAGTAGCATTAAAGCATATTTTCTTATTCTATTGTATATCCTAATCTCATCCACGCTATCTTTATTGTATTATGAATCCTTGTCTCATCAGTAATCACCAACCCATCTTATACAAAAACCTATACATGCTATCTGGTATGCCTCTTTTCAAATACTTTTATACTTTCATGTGTTCCTTTACCATTCCGACCCTTTCGTTCTCTGTCTAACTGAGCACTTAAATTATTTCATAGTAATTAAACTTATGATCTTCGATAAAATTACCTTTATATAAAACAGAATAGGATGAACATTCTCAACTTTATTCCTACCAAGTATAGGCGGAGCCGGTGAGTACTGTGGATGGTGATCATGTAGGATAGCAAGGAGACTCTATTTTTGTATTGCTATCATTTACTTATTTAAAATACCTTGGTATATGCTATCAAGTTGTGACTACAGTATGCAAGTAAAAATTTCTCTTTTTAGGCATAAATAAGCAAAGATAAACTGTCAACTAGGGTTAAGCGATACTTATAGAAAAAGAGAACTAACCAAGGTGAACAAATCGAAGTTAGGGTTTTAAAGCTGGTTTGATTACGGCAGATGAGCCTGAAGAGGATAGAGGCACCAATGATTATTACAACAGTATTGTGGGATCAAATCAATCAGAAATCCCCTTCACCATTATCATTTATAAAAGGTAAGTTAGGCTACAGAGATGGAGATGAAGACAAACGAAGACACGAGTGCGACGGAGACTGAACGACCGCAAATGTGAAGAGTCATTGCCTGCAATGGGACGAGGACAAAATTTTGTATATTAATTTGGATTGGTGAATTGATACTTTGGGGAAATTGTTTCTTAATGGGATTTCGTTGAAATGGAGGGAAAGGAAAAAATTTAGCGCCTTTAATTTCTAACAGCATGCCCAACGTCGTGTTAAAGTAATTTACAGACAAATTATCTTTTCTTACAGCAAATTAGTCAAAAATGTCATACTCTCACACAATGGAAATATACTTTTCTTGTAGTGATTGCAAGTCCCGAATCACCAACCTCTAATTATCGAATAGTATTATTTTAATTGAAATATATTTGAGAATTTTGGAGTGGAACGAGAGCTATGTTTTAACCAGCAATGTAGAAGGTAATGGCGGCCAAAAAGGTTAGTAATTATTTTTAGAGATACATACATACATACATACATACATACACACATATATATATATATATAGGGTTGTATTAGAGAGAAACGAGGAAAACCTTTTTACTCATTCTCACTTGATCTCAACCCATTAACTCCAAACCAATTCCTTATGTTTTAGCCACCACTATACCTTCCCAAAACCGAAATTTTGTAGCCCTAATGATGAGCCTTAAACCCATCTAAGCCCAAGCCAAAATACTATGCAATTAAATCTAATTTAATCGCTTGTCGATATTGTATATCGATCGATATATTTATAACTGTTATAAATATATATAACATTATTTATTTCTCAAATCATATTCAAATTTTATAATTAATATTTCATAAATATTAATTAATTTATAATAATTATAAACTAATTAAATCGTTCGGTCTTAAGGGAATTCATCATTTCGATTGTGTAACTCTTGGGTGTAATTTGGTCAGCGGTTAACATCGAACTATTCTAATGTTAACGTTCACACGTCACTTAGCACGTGGTGTGACATTATGGCCAAATTTATCGCTTACTCATTTTCGGTAAAATCCAATTTTAGTTTAATAAGCGTTACCCAGTTGTGACATTTGTTTACACCAATTCTCTTCGTCAAAACTATATCACTTTGGACTTATGGAATTTGATAATGGTCAAAATTCCAACATCATCCACATTCAAGTTTATAGTCCAAATACAAAGTCCTTAGTTCAATAATAACAATTATTATTAACCGAAATGCTCTGGCCAGAGACTTTGAGTTGACTTGAGTTGACTGTAATACTAACCGTATATAATTAAGAAGACGAATCCTCTTTTGAATAGTGCTTCACTTCCAATACTTCCACTCGACCTAACTATAGTCACTCGTTGGATGCCATGCCATGATTTGGCTATAATCAAAGCGGAGCTTTCATATTGAAGATCCACAGTATTCTCAAGTCGAGAGAACTGTGTAAATCATTCACATCGATATTTTCTGTTTTACCTTAGTTATATTAACCAATAGAAAACTATCGAGTGAGTCGTTCCATAGTTATCCAATAACTATTAGTACGTAACCCCTAGGTGCCCCAACAGTCATGAGTAATACACTGCCCAACATTTGGAGAGCGTTGCGTACTCCAGTCTCAACGGATACATCGATATACAGTCTCGATGCATCTTGACTAGGAACATTTAAAATGGTATATTTGTTTCGTTGTGATAAATTACTCACGGTTACAACACTTTGTAACAACTATCATTAAATATACCATTTATGCATTTTTCTATTAAATATACTTTTAATTAAGTTAATTAATTAATATAATCATATTATATCAAGTATATAATAGGAAGAAAATACCTTTTGTTTCGAACAAGATTGGTTAACGAGTTAGATATATGTAACAAATTACATAATTGCCCCTAGGGCATATATCCCTAACTCTATCATTAGCAACCACCGGTCGTCTCCAATGACCCCAAACCAACACGGCACCATAATGACCGAACTCCACTTTAAACATGCCCTAAACCCTAAAATCACCAAGCCAATTCCAATCAAAGCCACTTTCGAAAATCGGCCATGGTGAACCACTCACCCATGTCGTTAGGCTCCTCCTCAACCAAACCTCTCCTCCCCTCGTCGACTACATCGCCGAAAATTATTTTTTTAGTGAATTTCGATCATCTTCCAATTTATCAAAACCTATGCTATTAAAAATCATGATTTCTTCTCTAAAATTCCTATATTCATATGAAAATCACAATTTCATACTTGATTCGATGATTTGATCATGTTGAAATTTTTCAAAACTTGGTTCGTTTACTGTTATTTTGCAATTACACACAATATATAAAATAAACGAGCTTCAAACTATTTTTAGCATGATTTATACTCAAAAATAAACACTTCGTTAGTTTACATTATTCGCAAATTCAAATCGACTAGGGAGATAGAGGTTTTTGAAACTAGGGTATAAATGATTTTCATCTTTGTTATCATGACAGAGTAATGTTAAAACACTTCCAGGCATTCCAAATTTAAATCCTCACCTTAAACATTCTTAGCTCCTTTGAAATCTTCCAGTTTAATCTTAAGTTATGATCTGAAATCTTGATAGCCTTGCTTTGTTTTTGAATTCGAACATGATGTTTCCTTTTTCTCCTTTTTCTATACAGTGTTTTGTTTACAGGTTTTAAAACCTGAAGTATACACACCTACACATCTCTATATACATATACATGTTTATGCAAAGAGTAATGATGCATATGTACAAGATTTTGGAGCGCAAGAAAGATTTTTTTTGATCTGTACAAGGATTTTTGGCTGCTTGAAATGAAATCTTGGTGGCTGATATGAGGTTTGAGATGAAATATGGTTTTCAGCCTACATATTTTCTTTGACCAGGTTTGTTTTCTTTTCCTCTTTCATTTTGACTTGTAATTTGGTTATTGACTCCTTATTTCCTTAGTTAAATTCTATTTGATTCTAGGAGCTAATTTTTTATTTCACTACATTTTTGAGAAAATGTAAAGTAGTATAAATAGTTTAAATTTCCATATTCACATTTCTTTTTATATTTACAAATGTATACTCAAAGAAATAAAAGTTTGCTAATCTATTTTTAATGTATGAAAATAACACTTTTGTTTAAAACATATTTTGTAAAAGATTTTCTTTTAAAATGGTTTAATGATATTATTCAATTTTTCTCATTTCCATCATCATATATTTTTTCCGTATATATTTTCTTCTTTTTCACTTTCCATTATATATTGTTTTTAATACTATTTTCTATTTAGCTTATAAATATTATATATTTCCTTTTGAACTTATATGCATATACATAAGAAAATCCCAATTTAAAAACTCTTTCCTATTTATATCCTATTTTTCATAAGCTATATTCTTTTCTATTTACCCATATACATATATTCTTCTTTCCATCCATATTTATTATGAATTTTGTTTTTAATTTACATATAAATTTTGTAGTTATGAATATATAAGAAATTCCAAATTAGATCAATTTTCTATTTTATAAACAAAATCTGGGAAATTCAAAATCTTATCTTGATTTAAAACTATTTATTATTACAAACTGTCATTTAACAAGGGTTTTATTTTGATTAAAAGACCCTATTATTGAATATTAAAAATAAATATTCATACTCAAGACGATAAAAATCCCGGGTCATTACAACCATCATATCAAAATATTCGCATTTAAATCAATTAAATCTAAATCATAACAGTTCCAACTTTAAATAGTTTGAATATTGAAATTAGTTTATATATTGGAATAGTTATATGTTAAAATAGTTTATATATTAAAATATATAAATTAAAAGTTATTGATAAATTTAAATAAATAAATATATATATATATATATTAAAATAGTTTATATTAAAAATAGGTTATAGATTAAAATATTTTATATATTAAAAATAGTTTATATATTAAAATAGGTAATATAAAAAATAGTTAATGTATTAAAAATTATTAATATATTAAAATAGTTTATATGAGAAAAATAGTTTATATGTTAAAAGAGTTTGTATATTAAAGAGTTTATATCAAAAATAGTTTCAAATTAGAATTGTTTCTTCCAATTTCACAAATCAATTCAAATCAACTTTAGTTCCAAAAATTCAATTTAAATCAATCTCAGTTCAACGATTTCAATTCAAAAGGCTAATGATTTCAATTCAAATTCTCATTAAAGCCCATTTCAATTTATATCGATTTCAAATCCATGTTTGAACCATAAATTTAAACCACTTCAAATTCAATAGGTTTCAAAGTTTAAATATTCAAACGTTTAAAATAACTCAAATTTTAATTAATTTCAATTATATTTCAAATTCAACTTTAAGATTTCAATTTAAATTCTTTAAACAATTCATTTAAACCAATTTCAATTTCAACATTTTAAAGCTTGGATTTTGGAAATAATTTAGTCATATAAATCTAATTTTATTTCATATAAAATAATATCATTTAACTGGATTCAAAAATTAAGGATTTAAAATCATTTAATTTAACCAATCCAGTGTCCGTATATAATTTTCTACCCTATGGTCAAGTGATACGGATATACATCATTTCAACCCGCAATAAATTTAAATTTTTGATATATATCATTTCAACCCGTATCCCGAATCACAAATTTTCAAATCCATAAAATCGCTCGGGTTTATCATTTCAACCCATAACGATTTTTCCCTAATCTATAAGATCGTTCGGGTATGTACCATTTCAACCGATAGTGATTTTCCTAACAATAACTAAGGGAACTTGCAGTGTGATAACAACATATAAAATAAACATAACATCAAATCATCCAAAATGTCAACAATTAAGCATCCATCACAATCATCATTCAAATCAACCAATAAATCACAACAATTAACTAGTTATCATTATCAGGTATTTAACTAACAATTTAAATTCAATATTAATTTAAATGGCAATTTAATTCAATATAAATTCAAATTAAATTTAAATGACAATTTAAATACCAAACAGCAATCAATAAATTTCTAACCACATCATAAATTTAATTTAACCAACATAAGAACGTTTAGTATTTGTGAGTGGGTTAAAACACTCACCTTTGATTTTCAATCGATTTAAAATCCAAATATAGTCTAAAATTCAAACAGTCTCAGAGTTCGACCAAATGAGTTCCATATCGTCTGAAATTTCGATACGATCGCAACGGAGAAAACCGCGTCCAAATCTGAGCTCATGTGAAAAAGTTACGCACGTTAGAAGTTTGAAAATTTTGAAAATTAAATAAAAATAAAAGAAGGGCAATAGGAAATTACCACGTCAACCCCTTGAAACCCTAATGTCGCGACTTGAGCACGACAACAGCGCCGCCACCCTAAACCATTGACGCCGCGCCACCCTGCTGAGCTTCGCCTTCATCTTTGCCAAGCTAAGCCAACCCTCCAGCATGTCACGCGATCCACTCCGCCTCGTCCAAGCGACCATGGCCGCCTCTCCACTTCATGGCCTATCGTGGCGAATCCAAGCACATCCGAGATGAACGCCCACCCTAGACCGACTCCTCTCAGCCTCCTCTACGCTCTAGCACCACCCGATCAACATATCGCTGCAAATCCACCGTTGAAATCGAAAACCTAGAATGGACGACTGAGAGAACTTCGTCAATTTCTGGTCAATCCGAGACTCTATTGCAAAAAATGAATTACAGCAGCAGATTGAGATTATCGAGAGCTTTCCAACAATATATAATTTGCTATGGTTTGAGGAGTTTGAATTTTTGAAATTAGATTTGAAATTGAATGGGAATTAGGGTTTTCATATTCTGAGGTTTGAGAAGGAGGAATAGGTAGAAATAATAGTACGTACATAAATAAGAAAAGGCTGCTAGGGTTTCAGAAAAGAAATCTATTTATATGGACAAAGATAGATAAGAATTAATGGACAGATCGAATTGGGTCGAAATGATAATGCGAACCCAAAAAGCCCGTTTCTTTTCCGAAACGAAAGTAGGTCATCCAATATATTGAAATATATGTTTTGATATTTCTAAACTCAATGGAACTAGTTTCAAGCCCCAATTCCATTGTATACAGGAGTTAGCTTTCAAAATCGAATTATATTCACTTAAATTCTATTAATCGATTTCTACGCGTTTCGAGCTCGCACGATCAGACGACAAGTCTGATCGCTACGAAACTTGAAATCCTACAATAATTTATCGTTATGGATCCGATGAAACTAGTTTCGTCGAAATCCAAGACAGTGGCCAAAATGGCTAATTTTCACGTTAATTAAATAAATTATTATTAAATTAAGTTAATCACTTTTAGATTCAAATTTAAAAGTTAACAAATTTAATCATTCTTGATTACATATAAATTTATAATCTTTTAAAATAAATTTTCCGTGTCAAATTCAATATTTAAATATTGCACTAATTTCAACGTTCAATTACAACTGTAATAAAATTTCAGTTAATTATATTTTAATTTCAGTTAAATTCTTTTATTTCGATTTACACTCTTTTTATTGAATCAACTATTTCCTTATGAATATAATTAACATTAGTTTACATCTATTTACATTCATATTCTACAATTATCACTTTAACTCATATTAATTTCAATATTTAATTACATTAATTCCAACAATTATTTTATTCCTTATTAACTTACAATTATAATCGTCCACAGGTGCGGCGCAGTGGAAAAGAGGCTTGGGTTCTGGTAAAAAGACCCAGGTTCGATTCCTACCATGCGCTTCCCTAGCCTATATAAATTTACCCGGGGGTATGGGGGCTTGGATTAGGGGACGGCTTTACTGTACCCTCCTCAGGAGTTTACCGGCTCGCCGGGTTCTCTTGGGTTTTCAAAAAAAAAACTTACAATTATAATCAAATTAACTTTACAATTATTTC
Source organism: Allium fistulosum (assembly GCA_030737815.1). Taxonomy (NCBI): domain Eukaryota; kingdom Viridiplantae; phylum Streptophyta; class Magnoliopsida; order Asparagales; family Amaryllidaceae; genus Allium; species Allium fistulosum. The sequence goes on from CM060902.1 coordinate 841,528,279, forward strand.
AATTGATTGGAATTACATAAAAATAATTGTCAATAACATTCAAACAACATTATTAATCGTATTCTAATTATTTTTCTCACTAATAAATCATAAATTTTAATTTCTCACAATATTTGATTTCAAAATCTCATTTAATTTAACAGTTTTTAATTATCAAAAATTACGGGTCGTTACATGCTCTATTTTTTTAATTCAGTAAATACAAAACTAATGCTACACGTAGAATTATAAAATAATTTATGAAAAATAGCACGATAAATATTCAAAAAATTAAATAAAAATGATAACACCTTTATAAAAAGCTATGCGGTAGCATTATAAATTAATTTATGAAAAAAATATCACAAACTTCTGAAAAGTAAAACATATCTCCTTTACAAAAATTCATAAAATCATACTAAAATGTGGAATTTAATAAACCTTAATTCAATAATAATACTATAATTTATTAAACATAGCACGAACCAAAAAATGCTAAATACGTCATAAGCTGATACTAAAATTCATAAATGGTACTATAAATTAATGTTGTGAGATACTATATATATATATATATATATATATATATATATATCATCTAAAAGATGCTATAATTGCTTATAAATTGCTACTACGATTTAAAAATGATACTATGATTCATAATTCATAAAATGCTATTATTAATTAATACTATGAATAGAAATATATATAATTAATTTATTTAAAAAATAAAAAAAAGATACTGTACAACAACATTAGTAGACATTATCTTCTCTCTTAATTTGCCGCTTCTCCTCTAACATTACTGTTTCATCCATGTTGAAACTCGAAATCATTGCCGCAGGTAGAGTTACCATTCTCCATCCTTACTCACCGTCGCTACATCGTCAAAGAACTTCAACTTCGCGCTTCTCCAAAACCCTAGTTAACCACCATCACATCCACCTACGCCGTCGTGGCCGTATAGATCTGTCGTGCCTTTATGAAGTGGCGGCGAACCCCCTTTGTCGTGTCGACTTCAACTCACATAAAATGTTAATGTATCGTTCGTTGAAACTAACACAACATTCTCATTCAATGTTTGTCCCTATGCTATATTTAGTTGAAAAGTTTGTTTTTCTCGCTGAAAACATGAGAGTGTCCGTGAAGCTAAAAAATTGACAAAATTTCTCGTTCATACCATTTTCCTGGTAGTTTAAATCATTTTTTGTGGGAAGTGGTATGGGTGCTAATTAGGCTCCACCGTTTAATCAGTTGACCGACGCATGGCCACATTAAATTTGGCTCACATATTGCAGTATTAATCTGAGAGAAGATGACAAAAAGTGGAACGCATTGTGCGAAAGAATGCAAAAGAACGAATCTATCATATTCAAATGACATTGGTTTATCACCCAACTGTTTCTTACATGTCAACTTCATGTGAACCAGTCTGCTCAAGTGGGCTTTGCTAGTGATGAAATTCAAATTTTTCTCATGTGGCGGAAGAAACATTGTAGGTCAAAAAACTCTTATGTAAAAGTTACGCATATCACAATTTTTTTACGATAAATTGTTTATGGCGCAGGAAAAAGTTAAAACAAAATGAAAAATCACATCAAAGAGGTAAGTTCAATAATTAGCCTTCTTTTATAATTCATTACTAAAATTAACAAACTTAAATTCGATTCCATTTAAAATGTTAAATCTAAATGTTCACTTCATTTTGTCGCAAATTCATGCATAGTGCAGCAATTGTTTACAAATATTGCTTCCAACAAAATTATTAGACTAATATCAATAATGATAAAACTTTTCATGTAATGACCATAAAAACGAAGTCAACAGCACACCCTTCTTTTTTTATTTTTTATTTATTGAAGTACAAAGAGGTGATAGGAGGAGGCATTATCACAAGTGACATGTTACAATGTAACATTGTTATGAGTTCCAATGTTGAACTACAAACAAAGCTTAGGAAAGCCTGTTCAGGTCTAAATGGAACATTTGAGAATATAAAGTCAAGATACACAAGTGCATTGGGATATGTAAAAATGATTTTCTCACAAATAACAGTTCGTAAATTTACATTTAGTGCAATTTACTATGGTATCTTAAACTAACATCCAAAAGTCAAATTCCTTGGGTAGTTTCCGATTCCATTGATCCACCACGGTAACCCCTAGAAAATAACAATAATTATTAGGGGTCAATAAACATAATGAAAGGTGGTATAATCTGACACTTCAAACTTATAATCTGACCACATAAAATTAGGATTTAGAGCTATTTTCAAACTTCAACAAAGTTCTTCATTGATAAACCACACAAATAAATTTTCATTGTTCACTTTTTACTTTAAAATATTAGTCATGAACGTAGAAAAAAAAAGTGAAACATGTAATTAAGCACTTTTCAGTTTAACATCATTGATTCAAAAAATCCAATATTTATTTTGCAACAAAGCATTCAAATTTCAAGATAATTTTGACAATTTTTGACATGCGTTCTTATAATTATATAAACTAAGTTTCGGGTCTTTTTCAATTTTCCTTTATAAAATAAATCTCTATTCATAAAAATAGATGTAATTTAGGGGTATTTGGATTTTCTATAATCAGCAACTGCATTCATTACATGTCTTGTCTTGACAACTACTTTTAAATTTAAAAATGAGAGATGTAAAAAAGAAAGAATTATAAAAAAAAATGTATAAAATAGTTTCCAAAGAGATTTAAAACAAATAAATTTTAGAAAGAGAATGGGTCCCTAATTTCCACATAATTTAATGGGTTTTGCTAGGATATTTGGAATATTAGAGACAAAACAAATATGCTGAGAAACATATTTGAAGGAAGAAAATGTAGAATTCAACGGAGCTAAGAGAAAACTCCTTTGTTTCTCCTTATTATTATATCTTAAAAAAAATAAAGGTATTATGGCATTATCATACTTTAATAACCTATTCTGCCGTCCAACTTGTAATATTATATATACCAACTTGTAATATATATATATATATATATATATATATATATATATATATATATATATATAAGGAATAAATATATATCTTATCATCTATAAAAGGAGACACTTGTATATTAAAGCCTAATTATTATCCCTACATACTAAATTACAAACTAAACAACTATGCTAGTACTCAATGATCAATTATATGATATCTTGAAACCTTCAGTGTTAATAATTATAATTTTCATTACCTGGTTGACATTGATATACTGCAAAAGAAATGTAAGCCAGAAATTGCCTCCAGGATCACTTGGGCTTCCAGTGATAGGTGAAACTTTGAGTTTCATGAAAGCTCTAAAAGCTGACAAGCTTAGTGAATGGATCAAAAATAGAGCATCGGTTAATGGAGTTATATTCAAAACTTCGGTTATTGGGAGCAATACTATTGTTATCACTGGAAGAGCCGGGAATAAGTTTATACTTAGTGCTACTGATGAAATTCTAAGTGTTAAACAGCCTCAATCAATTGTTAGGATTTCAGGGAAGCACAACATATTTGAACTCACGGGAGAAAGGTAAGTAAATCTTGCACAATCCAACTCTAAATTCATTATCTATTTACTCGTAAGACCGATGTCCACGGTGTGCCAGGCTTGGTCCAGGTCCAAGGCGACCAAGGTGGTCGAACCGGCCTCAAGTTTTTGATGTTTTTCAAAAGCCTCGTGCAATGAAGTTTTTAATTGTCCTTGAAGTTATAAATATCTAGATAAATTTTGCACAGTAATCTCAAAGAAAGTAAAGTTTGGTTTGTAAAAGCATCCTACATTGACCCTAAGAGATACAAGATTAGAACTCATGTTCAACAATTAACCAATTTAAATAGTTTTTAAATTTTGATTATATTTCACTGATTTAGCAAATAAGCTCATACTATATGCTAGGAGGGCCTAGAGTTGAGAAGCGGTCTTGGGCCACTTAATTCTAAGGGCTGGTCTTGCTTATTATATGTGATTCTAATTCAAAGTAATAATTAGTGAACTGCAAATAACTCGTTTTGGAATATCGAAAATTCAATTAAAAGCTAAAGTAACATAATTAGATAACATAATAGAAACTATAAAGCGAAACTTTTTTGACGTTCAAAAAGACTGCATCGAACCTTATGCAATTAGTTCCCTTTATTAATAGTAGAGATAATGCATTTCTTAAAATAAAAGGATAAACTAGCAGTGTATTGAAGAAGACATAATCAAAGACATGTAGAGATATAGCTGGCCTATGGGCTTTTAGAGATTTCAGATGTTTTAAAAAGACTGCATCAAACCTTATGCAATTAGTTCCCTTTATGAATAGTAGAGATAATGCATTTCTTAAAATAAAAGAAGACAATCAAAGACATGTAGAGATATAGCTGGCGTATGGGCTTTTAGAGATTTCGGATGTTTTAAAAAAAATGTTTTTTAGTACTCTAACGTCAACTAGACTTTATACCTTATAATGGCAGCTCTAATGCACTTTTTCTGACCTATATACAGTAATCTTTCTAATATATTTATCAGGTACAAAATAGTAAAAGGCGCAGTAATGGTGTTCCTCAAACCAGAAAGCCTTCAAGAATATGTCGGTAAAATGGATGCATTGGTCAAAACACAACTACTCAAAGAAACAAAAAAGGACACGATAATGGCTGTGCCATTAATCAAAAAAGTCACCTTCAACTTAACATGTACTCTACTGTTTAAGCTATATGATAATGAAACAAAGGAAACTCTGTTTGAGGATTTCACTCAAGTCCTAAAAGGATTGTGGGCTTTTCCATTTAATATATATGGAACAACTTATTATAAAGCACTTCAAGCAAGAGCTAGAATTGAGAAGAGAGTACAATCTATTATGAAAAGTAGAAAAATGGAACTGCTTGATGAGAAAATAAATGGCAAGGATGATTTGTTAACCAGTTTGATAACATTAAAAGATGAGAACAATGAATTGCTAAGAGATGAAGAAATTGTTGACAATTTTGTTACCTTAATGATTGCTAGTCACGATACAACTGCGATCTTGTTGAGCTTGTTAGTTTGGAAGTTGGCTAAAGATACCCATACCTACAACAAAGTTCTCGAAGGTAATACAAGTGAATATGATATCCAATATATTTTAATGTTATTTCTTTCTTGATAATGCTTATACAGAAAGGAAAGAAAACACCATATGCTTGAGTAATGAAACAACCAGTCAAGATATATTCATAAAAATATGTTATTAAAGGTTTTTTTTTTTTGTTTAAAGAGCAAGAACAAATTTTAAGGGAGAGGCAGGATCCAAAGCAAGAAACGCTAACCTGGATAGAAGTACAGAAGATGAAATATACATGGCGAGTTGCACAGGAGCTAATGCGACAAATTCCTCCTGTATTTGGAAACTTCCGTAAAGCCATGAAAGACATCACATTTGGTGGTTATGATATACCTGAAGGATGGCAGGTAAAATAATCAATGTTGAATTTCATATTACTGCCGCAACTATATAGCATAAATTAGTTTAATGTCGAACATAGCATAAAAGATAGAGAAGTATAAATAAGAACGATAACTTAATCATGCAGGTATTTTGGGAGGCGACTGGGACACACATGGACAGTGATATCTTTGAAGACCCAAAAGGGTTTGACCCCTCGCGCTTCGAGAATCCATTAAGACCAGTTCCTCCATTTGCTTACATACCATTTGGATCGGGTCCTCGAATGTGCATAGGCAATGAATTTGCCAGGGTTGAGGTTCTCGTTGTGATACATCGGTTAGTTACTGACTTTGAATGGACTCTGATACATCCAGATGAGAAGATTACCCGAGAGCCGTTTCCTTATCCCTGTAAAGGATTGCCCATCAAGCTAATATCAAGAACACGTTAAGAGTGATAAACACTTTTAATCAGTATACAATTTCTGTTTATATAAATATCAGTGAAGAAAGTTAGTTTGTGGTTAAGATTGTTCCAACACATGACGTTTCAGTTGCAGCATATTCAGTAATTTTTTTAGTATTCAATGAATAGTCGATATCTTGGAATGGAAACATAATGTGCCATTAACCAAATAAATCAACAAAAAGTATCATATTAGGCACAACTTTACCTAAAAACTACATTACCATTGTCTGAAATTTCAGATAAGCAGTTGCAATCACACCAAATTCTATCATCGTCGTTACCTTAATCAAATAAATGGGTTGTCTATGTGGGCATGAGTTGAAATGTATTGTTAAATTTTATCCCCTTCGTTTCTCTTGATTTTCACCTCTATAATCTTTATCTTTCAAACCGTGCAGCATTTGTTAGCTTTCTTTAAACATGACCGACCTTTTGTAGTCTTGCAGGCGACATTCTTAATGTCGATTGCTATAAATATCACCCTTACTTTTATTGAAGATTTTTAATATTCGCCTATTGATGCTTGAACCTAAGACTGATGGCAACAAAGCCAAAGGCCTTGGTAGTATTGCCCTTATACTATTATTTTAGTCCAAGTGTCTAATAATCTAATGACTCTGTTGGACTATACCGTGGATATCGTTATCGTACTTCTGACTTTGAGTATCTGTTACATATTCATTCAGAAAATAGTTTAGCACTATCGAAGACAAAATGGCTATCGAACTATTTCCGTCAAGATTCAACAAAGCCTTCTAACAACGTTACTTGGTTCAAATTTTTGTACCACTTTCATCGAGCCAAGAATACAGTAGAAAAATGTTTCTAATAATTGCCTAGAGTCAGCTTTTCCTAAATTTTCATATCAAATTTCGAGAACATAAACTTCTTTGTTTTGTTCACACAAGATGTATCAAACCCAAAAATTAGCATATCATCAACGTATAGACATAATATAAGATAATTCTTTTTACCCGATTTGCTATATATACATTTATCTACATCGTTGACTTTAAATCCATATGATAATGCTGCTTCATCAAATTTCTCATGGCATTGCATGAAAGCCTGCTTCAGACCACAAAGAGATTTGACTAATTTGCAATTTTTTTTTGATAATATGAAACCTTCATGTTATTTCATGTATATCTCTTCTTCTAAATTACTATTTAGAAATGCTATCAGTACATCCATTTGATGTATAAATAAATTATGTGTGGATGCTAGCGCTGTCAAACAAAGTATAGATATAATGCGAGCAACATGAACATATGTATCAAAATAATATACTCATTGTCTTTGTTTATAATCCTTTACAACTAATCTGGCTTTAAATTTATCAATGGATCTATCTGTATTCAATTTCCTCCTGAATACTCATTTACATCATATTGGCTTAACATCAGGAGGTAAATCCGTTAAAACCATGTTTGGTTTGATAGAATTGAATTCATTTCATCATTTATTGCCTATTTCTAAAAATCAGCATCTTTGGAACTCATAGCATCAAAATTTGTAGGATCATCATTGACATTTATTACATATTTAGTGATATTATGGATTTCATATACATAATGAGTCTATACAAAAGTGTATCGCATAAGCACTTAAAGACTTACCTATATGAGTGTGGAAATCAGATCGTTTCCTAAGAAAGTAAGACCGTTTTCTAAGTAGACTCATGAAAAATTAAGGTTAGAACACACAGACATTAATGTGTAGAGCATACAGAACACAGTAACTAATGAAAATCAATATGTATTATTCTTCTGGTCATATTGCTAGGGGTACTTGGTTCAAGACTCGTTCACCATAAAACCTCGATATGGCTTTAAATAGTTTACAGTAAGTGGAAAGTTCAAACCCAAAAGATGCTCATCACATAGGTATTGGTTTTCATGATAATGTCATTTTTGTCCTTGAACTACGTCGGTTTAATCCTACTTGGGTATGTAAACAATCACTCAAGCGATGCAGTCATTCCAAATGTTTTATACTTTAAAGATAAGGGAAGAACGTTGTATATTTTCAAATGTTCACTGTGCATATATACCACCGATCGACCGGTTTTACTACCGATGTCACAGTAAACAATGGACATGAACAATCATGTCCGTTCAAAGAGTTGCAACTCTTCTTAATTGTTGTTACTCTTTGTTCAGTGGTTTTTCTAACAGTTTATCTCAAGAGAAGCAACCCTTTTTCATATCCAAACATCATCTATATAAATAGTATTAGAGCTTGCATTTGATTTAAAAAAAATAGATTTTATGATTAAATCGTTTTCTTCTTTCTTTACTCTTGGCAATTATCAGAAACATTTTTCTATACCGTTCTTGACTAGATCAAAATAGTACAAAACTTTGAATCGAGTAATATTATTAGAAGGCTTTATTGAATCCTGACAGGAATAGTTTGATAGTCTTTTTGTACTCGATAAGACTGAACTATTTTCTCAAAGTCGGAAGTATGACAACGGTATCCATAATATATATATTCCAATAGTCTCTAATCCAAATCCATTAGATTCATATAATCAATGTGTATTATTGATGTTGACATTAATTTTCATTATTGTTCATCGTCACATCAACGTCATTAGTAACCATTGGATTCTCGGATTTATCAAAAAGGAACCGTCCTCGGTTTTTTGTAGGACGTAAGTCGGTTTTAATGAAAATGAAAAGGTAGTTGACAAAGGCTTTTATCGTTAGTTCAAAGAAGAATAAGCTGGTTAGAATGCACAACTGGAAAAATATATTCTTCGGACTGGTACCACGGGAGTGAAGAGGAGGTTGGTGGCTGTTGGGAGCAACAACAGCAGCTAGGAAGTTGGTGATTGCTTAACAAAGATCATCAATTATTGTCCCAATTAAAAGTTGTTACCTTTATTTAATCAATGTCATGTATCATTCATAGATAAATTGAAGCAAACAATATGCTGTCCATTTAGTTTAATATTGCTTTTATGAGAATTTTGAATTTAGATTCCATTCAGATTTGTAAATGGGTGGACACTGGAGGAAAATTATGTAGAAACGATAGGAAATAGTATAGCAATTGCAAATAAGGGTTCTGCTTAATATTAATTTAGTAGAATTCTTAAAAATACAATGGAAAATCTGAAAATTTGGAACAAAAATAGGATTAAAAATGATATTAGACAAATAAGGAATAATTGCGAGTCTTTACAAAATATAATTGACTTTGATAGCTCAGACAAATCTTTGGTTAATAAAAATTTTCAAATGCAAGATAAGCTAAGCAAAGAATTGCATGTGCAAGCAATCAACATGAGACAGAAAGCCAAGATTGATTGGCTTACCAATGATGATGAATCTAGCAAATTTTTCTATGTCAAAATGTTAAATAGAAAATCTAAAAATGACATAGGAAAATTGCTAGATGATTGTGTTGTTATAAATGATGTTTCTCAAATAGCAAGTAGTTCAATCAAATATTTAATTGATTCTTATAAGTCCGATTCATACAAGTGGATTTTTCCAAGTATTGACACAAAATATTTACTTAATAAAAATAGTGCAGAAATTCTTCTAGCGCCAATTTGTTTATAAGATATAAAAAAATAGTATTTACCTCCAATATTGATAAAAGTCCAAGACCAGATGAGTTTGCGGCTAATTTTTATAAAACACATTGGGAGGACATAAAAGTAAAATTATATGTAGTAGTTGTTAACCCAAAAAGTGGATCAACACCCTGGCTAGAGTTTAAAAGCACCAGCCCTGTTCTAACAGAGTAATATCACAGATCACAGATATAAGAAAAGAACAGTAAAAGAAAGAAGACAGAAATATTTTATAGTGGTTCGGTTGTTAATGAAGTCTACGTCCACTTTATAATTTTCCTTGTAGACTGATTGTTGTTACAAGAGATGTTTGATTACAAGGCTCTGATTATCTTTAGCTAGATTGAATCTCCAGAGTTGGAATCCACTGGAGAATCATAGTGAATTCCTTTGGAGATTGTTGTGAGGGAGGTAGAGAGTGAAGAATAATTCCAATAGAGCTTCAACAACCAGTCCGAAGAAGATCCCGTTTATGTTGGAGGTAGGATGATATTTATAGAGGTTGGAGGGTTTCTGGGCCAAGCCTGCCATCACCAGCTCACAGAAGGACTACAGGCGACTTAGGAGATTTTGGTCGGTGAAATGAGCCAACACCATGGGTCGTTGGGCGACCCATAGACTTAGTTTATTTCTTCGACCGAATCCTGCCTCCTTTCTTCGTATTCCATAATTGGCGACCAAGGCCTATGGGTCACTGGCGACCCATAGACTTAGTTTATTTCGATGATCGAATCCCGCCTCCTTTCTTCATATTCCATAACTTGCTTGTTCGAGGTTCAAAGAAGTGCATGGGTTGCTGACGATTCGGCCACAACGGACTATCCTGGGTTCTGAAATTGGAGATGTTTTTGTAGACATTCATCGTTATCGTTACGTCTTGATGGCAAGTCGCTAGCCGTTTACGTTCAAATGCTTATTGAGCTGCAGGAATGCCGATCTCTTGGCTTCGCTGATCCCAGTCGTCGGCTTAGTCGTATAGCTTGGCCCTTGTTCATTCATTGCCTTAGCTTTTTTGATTAAGTTCTATGCCATTTTGATGTGATGCGATTGTTTCGTATTCTGCTGGATCCTGTTGGGTTGGAAACTTGAATAACATTTGTCCACCAAAGTATGCCTTTTGAATGAAAGGTGTGCTTTGCTTTAGAACAAGTCATGGCAATGAGTCTTCGATTGTTGAGCTTTAGTCTTGGTGAACCGTTCAGTTCCTTCGGATTCTCTTACCAGTCACAAGTCATTCCAAACCTATTACAAACTAAGACTCTAGACTCTGCCTAAGTGTAATCTATACATCACAATCATTCTGATTTCATTCGGGGTTATTACATCACATGTCTCTAATTACATTACACATCTCTAATCATCCCGCGTTCATTCAGGATTTACATCACTATCAATTTTTGCTTTCCATTCAGAATTTTTACATCATATATCAAAATCAAATCATATATCAGAATCACATCATATATCAAAATCATATTACATCTCAAAATCACATCACGTCACAACATATACCAAAATCACTTCGTATCACATCATATATCCAAGTAATCATTTGCTCATCCAAGATTTATCCATTTTCTTCTATTTATAAGGCATTCAAATCCTTTTTTTTTTGCAAAACCAAATCTGTTTTAAGGTCCGATCTTTCTGGACCGCTTAAGTAAGTTTAATGCGTGATCTCTCCGGATCGTTTAATGTTTAGTTTAATGGGCGATCTCTCTGGATCGTAAAATGTTTGGTTTAATGCGCGATCTCTTTGGATCGTTTAATGTTTTAAATTAAGGGGACGGTCTTTCTGAATCGTTTGTTTGTTAAGTCAAGAGGGATTAACTAAGCCCATCCACTCACTCTCCGGTGAGGGGACTTTCTTCTTGCACTCCGGTCCCATAGTGGGCTCTAAGGTGATCAATGTCATACAAGTCCATCCACTCGCTCTTTGGTAAGGGGACTTTCACCTTGCACTCTGGTCTCGTGGTGGGACTCTAAGGCGACCAATATCAGTATCAAAATTCAAATATTCAAATCAAATAAATAAACAGAACTTAAATAAGCAGGAATCCTGAATGTTCATCTCAAGCATTCGACTCAGAGCGTGCCTAAGGACCGTTCGAGATCTCGGACACGTATAAGCGGCTTTTGATGATTGTTGTCCTATGTTCTCTTGGGCATCCGACTCAAAGCGTGCCTAGGGACCGTTCGGGATCCCGTACACGTGTAAGCGGCCTTCGATTATTCTTGTCTACATACCAAAAGAAAAGTGCAGGAAAAGAAATGATAAAAAAAGCATTGGAATCGAATCTGACTTCTATTTACCCCGATCATGGGATAATTTGTCTTGGCGCTTGTCCCTGGGCATTTCTTGATGCATTTTCCACGGATGGCGGTTGTTCCTGCAATTCCACCGCAGTTTTATTCCTCACATATTGTGGTAGTTGGTTGTTCCGGACCAGTCCTTCTATCAGATCACGAAGGTGTCGACACTCGTTTGTCTCATGCCCATTCAACTCATGGAAGATACAAAACTTTTCAGATCTTTTCTCTTGATCAGTGGGCTCCCTCCTAGGCGACCTTCAGTAAAGGTTATACCCCCTCGTATCTAGGTATATCCTCTTCGGGGTTTCAGTCAGGTCGGTGTATGAGGAGAATCTTGGCTTGTTTCTCTGTCATTTTGGGTCTTTGATGTTGTCATCGGCTTTCCTCTTCCCTTTGTCTTTTCCAATTCTAGCTCCAAACGGTCCCCCACCTTCGACGACATTTATTTTAGCATCCACATCCTCATCCTTGGCTTCAGCATCTTCCTGACGCAGGTACCTCTTAGCTTCATAATAGAATTCTGCAAGATCCATCGGTGGGTCCCTTTCAATGCAGCTTTGAAATCAGTCTTATTCGCGACTTCAGATACTGCTGCCATTAGGATAAACGATGAGTCTGGTTTATCCACCGCGGCCGCCGCCACATTGTATCTTGTTAAATAGCTTCTCAAGGACTCTCCAGACCTTTGTTTTACGTTTGAGAGCGTAAGTACATTCCTTGGTTGTGAGACATGAACCCTGAACTGTCTCAAGAATCTGCTCACTAAGTCGGTCCACGTACTTATGGACCCATTTTCCAATTGTCTGAACCGCATTGCAGCCAAATCTATTAAGTATAAGGGGAAGCATCGCCCCATTACTTCGTCAGAAGCACCCAGCACCTCCATATATTGAATGTATCGCATCATATGAATCGTCGGGTCTGTCTTCACGTCGTACATTTTCAGTGTTGGAAGCTTGAAATATGAAGGGTTTCCTGCATTCTAAATATTAGTCGTAAATGGATTTCTGTTTACATCTTCCAGACCCTGATCTGGGGGGCCTCCTCTGATGAATCTCCACACCAATTCAGCAACTATATTCTCACCGTCCAATGAAGGTCTTTGTCCTAAAGCAATACTTTGCCCTCTGGACTCTTTCGGCAACATACCTATGTTCTGATTTGCAACTCTAGCTTCGTTCATTCCTCCGTTCCTTCGAGGAAGGTCTGGTACATATCCTTCTGTTGGTCGCATCCTAGTATTTGGATTAGCTCCCGTGCCACCAGTCCCTGGCATTTTAACAGTCGCTCCGGCATTAGCATTGATTCTCATGTTGATTCCAGCGGTGCCCCCATGTGTCGGTTGCTCTGGACGTGGGGGCAAGGCTCCACCTTGCTCCACTCCAAATCCAGCAATCCCTACATTGTTCCCTGGAGTTTGATTCCTATTCCCTACAAATCTAGCTATCCCATGCTGCTCCATCCTTTGGAAGAATCCGTCCATCATCTCTTGTTGTCTAGCTAAGAGTCCATCCTGCATTTCTTTCATCATCCTCTCCATCTCCTCTCTCATCACATAGTTGGGTTGATGAGAATTTGAGAACACTTCCTGGCTGCCCCCAAGCTCCGGTTGACTTGCTCCAGTTTTAGATCTGGTGTTTGGCTTCTTCATTTTTCTCTCAATCTCGGATTCAAACTTCAATTTTCCAGATCTCGTTCAAGGTTCTCAGTGAAAGCACCAAAATGTTAACCCAAAAAGTGAATCAACACCCTAGCTAGAGTTTGAAAGCACCAGCCCTGTTCTGACAGAGCAATATCACAGATTACAGATATAAGAAAAGAACAGTAAAAGAAAGAAGACAGAAAATTTTTATAGTGGTTCGGTTGTTAATGAAGTCTACGTCCATTTTATAATTTTTCCTTATAGACTGATTGTTGTTACAAGAGATGTTTGATTACAAGGCTTGATTATCTTTAGCTAGATTGAATCACCAGAGTTGAAATCCACTGGAGAATCATAGTGAATTCCTTTAGAGATTGTTGTGAGGGAGGTTGAGAGTGAATAATAATTGCAGAAGAGCTTCAGCAACCAGTCCGAAGAAGATCCCGTTTATGTTGGAGGTAGGATATTATTTATAGAAGTTGGAGGATTTCCGTGCCAGGCCTGCCATCACTAGCTCGCAGAAGGAATACCGGCGACTTAGGAGATTCTGGTCGGCAAAATGAGCCAACACCATGGGTCACTAGCGACCCATGGTGTTTGGGTCGCTGGGCGACCCATAGACTTAGTTTATTTCGCCGATTGAATCATGCCTCCTTTCTTCGTATTCCATAACTTGTTTGTTCAAGGTTTTAAAGAAGTGCATGGGTCGATGACGATCCGGCCACATCGGACTATCCTGGGTTCTGAAATTGGAGATGTTTTCATAGACATTCATCGTTATCATTCTGTCTTGATGGCAAGTCAATAACTGTTTCGTTCTAATGCTTATTGAGCTGCAAGAATGCCGGTCTCTTAGCTTTGCTGATCCTAGTCATCGTCTTAGCCGTATAGCTTGGCCCTTGTTAATTCCTTACCTTATCTTTTCTGATTAAGTTCTACACCATTTTGATGTGATGAGATTGTTCCGTATTCTGCTGGATCCTGTTATATGCTAATGATTTGTTGCTATTTATGAATGCAGACATTAACAGTGCTAACCTTGTAGCAAAAACTTTATAAAATTTAAATAATTTTGCAGGTCTGCAAATCAATGAAAGTAAGAGCAAAGCTTATTTTAGCAAATATTGTCTATGGAAGGAAGAAATACTACAGATTTTGAAAATTCAGGAGGGTCAACTGCCAGTAAAATACTTGGGTCTTCCTCTAAGTATGAACCAGATTACTGATAAGGATAACACAATACTATTTGATATCATTCAAGACAAACTAGAAAGTTGGATAAGTAAATTGCTATCTATTGCTGGCAGGCTAGAGTTCACCACACTGTCATCACTATCATCATAATGTATTGGATCCAGACTCATAATGTTCCACACAAAGCAATACACAAAATAAAAAAAATGTATGCAAATTTTATTTGAAGGGGAAAAGCCAACAAAGTTGCTTGGGACACAGTATGCAAAACAAAGAGTGCATGAGGTCATGGTTTAAGAAATATTAAAGACTTAAATGTAGCTTGCAATCTAAAATTATTTTGAAAATTTACGGAGGAAGACTCTTTATCGTCAAAAGGGATAAGAGATAAGTATGTTAAAAATAAAAAATTGGACTATGTCCATTGAAAATCACAACTCTCACTCGTGGCAAAGCATTTTAAAGAGCAGAGTGATCGGCATAAAACTGTTAGAAAGAAAATTAAAGAATAGGCAACCAACCAGCCTTTTGTTTGATCCTTGGATTAAAGGAAATTCTTTAATAAATTTACTTGGTTGGCACAACTTATTGTAATTTGGGGGAACAAATTTAAAAGTAGAAAGCATCATTCAAAATCATAGATGAAATACAAACTCACATCCAGCGACCTCTATTTTCAAAAAACTCATTGAAAGTATTGAAATTGATTCAAGTATTTATAAAGATAGTTGAAGTTGGAAGTTATTCTCAAACGGAAAATTCTCCGTTAAAAACACATGGGAATTCATCAAAGGTGTAGAAGTTGAAATGGACTGGTATAAAACAATTTGGAATAGGGCAAACTGCCCAAAAATGACACACTGTGCCTAATTTGCTTTGCTAAATAGATTGCCTACGAGAGATAGATGCAGCAAATGGAGTAAAAATGATGAAAAAAATGTCCTCTTTGCAAAACAGAAACAAAAACAGCAGTGCATTTATTCTTTGATTGCATCTTCTCAAGACATGTAGGATATATTGCAAAAAATAAGCTCAATCTTAGTCAAAAAGTCTGAATGCATAACATCAGAACAAGTATTCAATACATTGAACAAAGATTCAAAACCAAATCAAAAGACTTCAACAAAGCCAACATTATGTTAACAACAACAATATATCACATATGGAAGGAAAGGAATGCAAGATTGCACACTAAAAAGGAGACAAAAAGCATACATAATAGATTTTCAAATTCTAAATCACAAAGCACAAAAGAAAAACTCAACAGTCCAAAACCTCAACTCAGGCATTCAAGATCTGGATAATTACGAAAAAAGAGTCGAGACATACTTACAAAAAGGGAAAGTCAATTCAGACATTTCCCATGGTAGGCCATTTCACCGCAATAGTAATCACTGGATGAAACATCTTAAAGGCCAATGTGGAACCTATCTCGATAGCATATTAACTGGAGGCAGCCGATTACATACTCAAACTAAGAGTGACTCATGCAAGGGAAGTAAACATATATCAGTTAACTGTCATTTGAATAATAATTCATATTATATTTCTATTTACCTCTTTTCTAACCTGATTTGAGCAAGAACTACCACTCATCCAGCTCTTTGCCTGACCAGATCAGATTCCTGCAGTAAGACAGAATTTTGCAACTAGACATCGATAATCAGAGAATAAATGATAACATTTACAGAAGCAAACTTAACAACTGCAACTATCACTTATCTGTTTGGAATAAAGAAGAAAGTAGCAAGCCTCAAGTGAAGCCAGCTATGAAGGAACATGAGATGTCGGGCAACCCCAAAAGGAGCTTATCAGAGTCACTAATAAGTGGAATAGAGCATAGCAAAGCCGAAGGCAGCAAGCTTCGAGAGCTAATGAAACCATCTGCAAATGATAGCGATCTACTGAAATACCCAGATCTATCTTTGTAGATCTACAAATCGAGAGAAATAAACCCAGCAATGAGTGAATTTGGAAGCCTCTATAAGCTAGACTTTAACCGAAGCTTGAAAATTGGTGTACGTTTTAGGATCGTTTTCACCCTAGAAGGGGGGGTGGGTGAATAGGGTGATACTAAAAATTAATGTGAAAATAAAAATAAAAATAAAAAGTAATGCAGTAGAGATCACACACAGATTTACCTAGCTTCGACAAAACTCTACCGACGTGCCGCTCCCAAGGTTTCTACTAGAAATTAAGTAATCAGACGCTTACAAACACACGTAAACTTGCGATATCCGCTAACTTGATTAACCTAACTCTAAGCTCAAAACTCTGCCACAACTTAGCCATTGGGTTGCGAATTCTCGAACTACAAAACCGTAGTTCATACCTAGTTACACAACTAGAATTTTACAAAAGTTTAAAAAGAGAAAATTACTAAAAACAAAACTTTGACTAAAACAAAACCCTACTGTAAAATTGAAGCCTAATATAAAATAAAAACTACGGCCCAAGTAAAAGAAATAATCTGTCTCCCTTTATTAATTCTTCTTCGGTCGTTCTTTTGTTGCTCTTCAAATTTAGGGTTTTGTTTGATTGATGCCGCCGCTTGTGATATTGATCGATTGACGTATCTTATTGCATTGATTTGTTTCGTCAATCGACTTCCTGGCTTTGAGTGCTCACGGTCGCTTCAATTTTGTCGAGCTCGAATGGTATGAAATTGGTATGTGATTTGCCCCTTTTTGATTTTGATTACGCTCGACTTGATTCGAGTTTTGGATTTTTTCTGTGATTTGTTCTAAGTAAGCTCTCTGAACTTTTGTCTCGAACTCGAATAATTTTACCGATGATGATTTGGGTTTAATTTATAGGGATCGAAAACCCTATACTTTCGTTCGTATATATTGGTTTGAATTCTTCAATTACTTTGCTCGACCATTCGATTTCTGCTTAAATGATTGTGATGAATTCTTGACTTGTTCATCTTATTATCGGTTGAATATGTTTGAATTTTGTTCCGATCTTTGCTGCTAAGACTTGTTCATCCTTTGAATGTATTTCTGATCTATTAAAATATGTTTAAATATATTCGAATATGTTAATTCTTTACCGCCAACAACTTGTTCAACTGCGACCTTTCCTACTCCTTGACTTTCATCGAACTACTACTGATAGTTACGATTTTTTGTTGTATGCGTGTGCTCTGTACCTTGCTCTGACCATCCATACTAGTGCCTTGTTTGTGAGTCACCATGTATATACATACACACATATATGTATGTATGTATGTATGTGATTTGATGTGCCTATTTTCTGTCCATTTCGAGTGCTTACTTCCTTTGTGTTCATGTGTGTGTGTAATTGTTGTAGCTTCAATGTGTTCATTGTTGTGTTATTTGTTTACATATGAACTCTGAACTGATGAAACTGAACTTAATTGAACATATTCAAGTGATTTCCTTGTGCCATTTGATGTCTGGTTGCATTTGAAGTCTGATTGCATTTGCAATTGATCTTTATATACATGTTGAAGCTGAACACTGCTTTCCTTGTGCCTTTGTTATTTTGTCTGGTCTGGTTACATGTTTTCATGTGTGTTCGTTGTGTCATTGGATATTGGTTGTACATATGAGTATTTTTGAAGCTCTGCATTCATGTTAACTCATTTAACTTGAGCATGTTTGGTCACAAATGGGCTGGTATGTTCTTGTGCCATTCGAAGTTTGGTTGCATTTCAAGTCTTGTATTCTTTTCAATGTTTGCTAGCTGCTGGGTTGATAAATTTGGTGCTCTGGTTGCATTCACTATATATATATATATATATATATGAACTGCTTGCTCATACTTGCATTATCCTTTGTACATGTCTGGTTTGTTGTGTGTTCATGCCTGAGTTGCCTTCATGTGTACTCATTTGTTTCCGAAGCTTTTACTTGGTTCCTGCACATCCATGCTGGTCTGGTCTGGTTGCAGCCCTTGTGTTGAGTCTTCATGTTGTATGTTGTATGCATGTACACACTGGTCTGGTTAAGCTTTTTGGTCTTGTTCCACTTTAAGTCTGGTCTGTTTTGCCGTTTCATTGATCTGGTGCATTATGGTCTGGTTCCGTTTGAGTCTGGTCTGTGTTGCATTGTTTACATGCTTCGAGTTAAACTGTGAACATATCTGGTGCACTTTGAAGTCTGGTGTGTTTTCATGTTGTCATGTTGATTTCCTTTTAAGTCTGGTTCTGGTTTCATTTTAGTCTGGTTGTACTGAGCATTGCTGTGTTGAGTTATTTGCATGTTTGTATGTTGTCTTGAGTATGCACTGCTGCATATGTATGCTCCAATGTTTGCTGGGTTGAAATGTTGCATGCACCACTTTGTTCATATGCACTGCCCTGTACTTGTGCCTAAATTCTGATCTGGTGCACTTTGAACATTTTGTATATTTTCATGTAAGTGTTGAATTATTTGTACTGCACCTGAGTTGAATCTAGTCTTGGCTCAGGTTTGACCTTGTGCTCACCTGTCCCTGCAATTTTAACAAGCAAGTGTATATCGGTGTGCATGACCTTGAGGCATGTACAGTGATACACTGTGCATGTCACAAGTTGTTCGTGTAAGATGAATTACGAAAATAATGACGAACAACCCAAATAATCGAGGCAAATTATTTTTTGCAAACACACACTTCATTGTGCACTGTAAAATATTTCTTTTATAATTTTACAGCGTCAGTGTTTATTTTACAGATAGGTCAGATGCTGGATATAGGCTGGAATAGAGTTGAAGATCAAATACGAGTGATGAGTGAATTATTTAGTGAGGCTATGTATGTAAAATTGTATAGTGAAAATTGTGTTGTAATTGAAACTGTGTAAATGTAGTGAGAGCTCAAATTTGTACTATTTGAATTTATAATAAAATATTTGTTTGAATAAAATATTTGTTTAAATAAGAATTCCAAGTTATTTATTTTATTCAACAAATATTTATTTAATTATGTGAAAAAAAATAGTACAACAAATACATATAAATAAATATATATGTTTATTATCATTAAACAAAAATCATAAGCTATTATATTCTACATACATCCCTCCTGAAAGAGAAGCCCTAATTTTTACGGTTGGAGCATCCTTTCATCTCTAGAAGCAAAAAAAAAAGTTCAATGAAGCAGCTAGGTTTTACAAGTTATGAAATAGGAACCGCATTGATGCAATACAGGTTGCAATATTTTCACTTGGTTATTTTGGGCCTTGGGCCACTCTTTGGCAACTTCAAAAAAAAAAAGGATTGAGTCATGTAGTAAACTTAATTTTTAGCAGTACTATTATTGACCTTGTATGCA
This sequence comes from Allium fistulosum, assembly GCA_030737815.1. Taxonomy (NCBI): domain Eukaryota; kingdom Viridiplantae; phylum Streptophyta; class Magnoliopsida; order Asparagales; family Amaryllidaceae; genus Allium; species Allium fistulosum. The sequence continues at coordinate 841,548,156 of CM060902.1, forward strand.
TAAGTTGTTGAGGAAAATAACAACATTGCACTTAAAGTGCAGAGTTTAGCTATGTCGTAAAAGATCATGATACATATTTGACCCATAGCTTATGACACACCTGTGGGTGCAGATTGCTTAAGTTGTTTACAGGGTCAGTTTTGAAGCTAGACGGGCTAGGCATCCGAATAGGGCAGTCCATTACACTATAAGATAAAACGGCTATTCCAACGGCTCCTAGCCGTTGGCGGCCGGTGGAAGCCGTTGGAATAGCCGTTGGAATAAATCCCACGACTTTCAATGCTTTCCAACGGATCCAACGAGGCATTTCCAACGGCCGCTAACGGCTTGGAGCCGTTGGAATCCGTTAGAAACCGTTACAATAAAATGGTCAATAAGCCGTTGGAAGCCGTTGGAAATACTGGGTTTATTTTGCTGTATAACAGCAGGCCTATTAACCTTCCACCCACACCATTTCCAATCCATTCAATTTCCATTCCATTTCCAATCAATTCCACACATATATATCAATATCAATACAAACAACACACATAAATCAATAAAACACCAATATAAACAAACCAAACCAATCAAACATCACAAAATATACCATCAACGTACATACCATCAACAAATGTCAATGTACCATGTACATGCCATCAAAATATTTCTCACCCACTCCGTACCACTATATACAACATCACCATCAACATCAAAACATCTCCAAGTCAATATATACATTTTGAAACACAAATACTCAAAAACATACCTCCTCAAGGATCCTCATCGCCTCCCGAAGCACCAGACGACGAAGGAAGGGTACCATGATTCTGCAAATACTGCGCAAGCTTTTGATCCAGCTGCTCCACCTGGATGGCTCGTAGACGATTCTCCTCCCGTAGCTGCTCAACCATAGCTCTAAGCTCCTTGATTTCATCTTTGTTTTGGTCTTTTTGAGCTTGTCGAGCCTGTCGAGCCTGCAAATAGAAATAATAGCAAAAGGGTTGTCTCAGCATATAAAATATTATAACATTATATATCTAAACGCTGAATTTTTGTAAATATGTAAAAGGATTAATTACCGTTAGGTTCCCGAAGCCAAATCGTCTACTCCGTTGCGCCGGATCCATAACAGCGGTAAAAATGTTATCCTGCTCCTCCCATGTCAGCGCATCACGACCTGACTGCTGAAGCGCATTAGCCTGTGCCTCCTGCAACCTCGACTATAATGAAAAAAAAAACAATTTTGGTTGAAAAATAGTAGCATGTAATTATTTTGCATAGCTAGAAATTAATAAACTTATCGGTGTAAGTATTAAAAATTTAAAAATGCATACATATGCCTCGGTCGCCCTATCTTGATCACCCCACTGATATATGATATTGCCAGCCTCATCTACTTGCCTAGACGCGTGGGTGTGAGCAAACACGTCCACTAAGCCAACAGAGCCTCCACGAGCACGTTCCTGCAATTGATAATTTGGATAATTTAACTATACATTACTAATTACTGAACTGATCAATATACAAATGTGATAATAGATAAATTTACCAAATCTTCGCGGTGATGCTGGAAAGATTTGGAGCCTCCACAGTGTGATACAGGATTCCTGCTCCTGTTTGCCGAGTTCCTAGCTGACTCCTCCTGCAAATTTACAATGATTAATTATTTATTAAACGGTAAAAAATTGCTGAGATTTATTGTAGATTTACCTTGAACTCCTCAGAGTTCCACCACTCAACCCACTTCTCCCATACAGTCGCGCTCATCCACTTGGGCTTCTTTCCTACTTTTTTAGTCTCCGACATAGTCTCCCTATAGTTCTTCGCAATCCTGGAGTTCCAGTGTCGCTGAACTAAATTGACGTCAGGCTCTTGCAAATCTATGGCGCCCTGTACAATGAGAAAATATTACTAATTATTTATTTGTATTTAATTAATCATCTTGTAAAGCGGTATAAACTTACCAGAAAATCTTGCCAAATCGTCTCTCTCACGTCGTCGGGGATCTTGCCCCACTTGGGCCAGTAATCGGTCATCCTAGCCATGTACGCCTGCTTCGAAATGTTCAGAACCACTTTGGATGGCTCCAACTCAAATCCACTGCGTTAAATATAAAATTGAACTTTAGACAATTATAGATATATCATGTACAATTAAAAAATTAAAATGCTATGCTTGCTAATTATGATACTTACGTCTCATCGGCCTTAGGCTGCAAGTAAACAAGTGGCCGAGCTGGTTGCTCACCACTACCCTCTCCAATATGACGTGAAGAGCCACGTCGTCGAGACCCAAAAACCAGAACCAGAACCAGAACCGGACATAATATATATACCTACCATATATACATACATATACAATTCATAATAATCATGATATGATGAACCATTAAAAAATGTAATACACTTATTGTCATTAAAATTGTATAAATTGGATAAATGCGTTATTAATCAGAGATCAATGTAATGTGAATACTTTTAAAAATTACCGGATATTACTCAGTCGTCCTCATCGTTTTCTTATTCAGACTCGGTTTCGTGCTCTATGTCGTTTTCCTCTACACTCTCAAATGCTTCGACTAATACATTTGTCTCATCATTTAAAGGTCCAAAATCAGTTTGATCATCTGTAATTGCTATTTCAACATTTTCCTCCAGATCTGCTTGATAGGCTTGTTCGTCTGGAATATTTTGTCCATCGAACGTAAATCTTGCTTTGGTTTTAAAAGCCGCAGACCAATCTGCTTTATCCCTTTTTAGAGATGGATAAGGGGCATAATAAGCTTGTAGGGCTTGTTTGGCTAGTATAAATGGGTCGTACTTTTGATAACGCGAGGTATGTTTAATTTCTATAAGATTATATTGTGGATGCACGTTAATACCAGAACCTGGAACATTGCCGAACCAGTTGCATCTAAACAAATAAACATCCTCCACGGGTCTTGTAAAATATGTCAACTGCAATATCTGAGTTAACACGCCATAAAAATCATTTATATGATTATTAGGGTCATCACTGCCTTTAACAAATACACCAGTATTGTTTGTTAATTTTTCAGCACCGTATTCTTTGGTGTTGAATTTATATCCATTAACAAAAAATATTGGATATTATGACAGACGTCTAACTAATTATGACAGACGTCTAACTAATTATGACAGACGTCTAACTAATTATGACAGACGGCTCAGAGATCTAAAATTGAAACAGAGAGAAAAAAACATTTTGAACTAAATTCAGACATCTAAATTTTTTGTGACAGACGTCTACATTTAACCTCAGACGTCTAAATTATTAAGACTGACGTCTAAATTTGATCTCAGACGTCTAAATTATTAAGACTGACGTCTAAATTTGATCTCTATGTACATGCATATGCACATTCAATTTATATGTGTCTGGATGTCCACCTACATTCATTTACACTTTTAAGTTTGGTTTAAACTTCCTTTGAACTATCAGAGTCATTTTTTTTCTTTCAAACAATTCAACCAGGATTCAAAACTTATTACCAATATAAATATATCAGTGCATCCCTAGTAATATACACATACATATGAGGATGTACGTGTTTCTCTTGTTTAAATTCAGAGTATATATATTTTTGTTAAACAAGAGTATCCTGCTTGATTTGGATTCTAGCAGTTCTGACTAAAGTTAATTACTATATACTTTTGAATATTTGTAACAAGTCAGTAAATCCTATGCATATCTAATTTATATGAACTTAAAAATATCCACCAGAATAATTCCAGGTTTTTATAGCTAAACTCAGATTTTTAACCTTCAAACTTAAGGTTTTAAGTAACTTGAAATTAACTAATACAATATATGTACATATACATATCCATTTCTAAAATACAGGCATATATCATTTACAGATTTTCACCATAATACTCAAGTATATATTTTCTTGCAAAAATTCAACCAAGTCTTTAGATTAATCCCAAACTTAGTACATCACTAGATTCATTTAGAACAACCAATAAATCCAAGCCTTTAAGACCATTACATAACAACCAAAACAGAACTATAAAAACTCCCCAGATTACATGCAAATATTTCATTCTAAGTTCTTATTCAATTCTAATTTAGCATGCTTATATAATCACTCTCATTAGCCACAGCAACTTCCTATTTAGATCTAGCATTTCCTGAAAGAACATTAGAGGCTGCCCCATTTTAGATGAGACACCCCAGATGCCATAAGCAAACAAGGGTCAGATACAAGATCTGGTATGAGTAAAATAAAAAATTCCATGATATTAAGTAAATGAGTGAGACATAAATATTTTGTATAAGTGGGCATATCTTCTTTGAACAATTTGCCTGACTTGTTTATGATATACTTGTGCATATATGATCAGTATTTAAGACTAATCATGTACACACATTCAACCATGCAAACATATGTTTCAAATAGAAATACTCAGGAACCATCATAGCTCCAGTCCAACCATCTTAGGAATAACTCAAGTTCCTACTTCATCAATTTAAGGTTGCATTTACCAAATTAATTCCTAGCCTCATCTGCCATAAAGGAATCACGGGGACACATTGCAATAAAATAATTCACAATATTGCACAAAGATCTCAGGGCTTAAACAAACCATGTGCCAACTTGCATACTTCAAATATGACAAGCATTCCAGCAGTCTTCTTGGCTCTCAATCCTTAGTTTATTTACTAAGTGTTCATGTTTAATCCTATCGTGAGATAGCTAGGTGACTAAATCCCATTATACATGAAACATTACATAGAGTTTACAAGCATAACTCAAGAACAATCTAACATTCATGTCCAGGGAAAATCATATTTTCAGGTATTTTGGCTTAAAGAAAATACAAGAATATTTACAACTGGGAATAAAGACTAGGCATGTGGGTTATTATTGTTTCATAAGCAACCATGTTTGAACTAAATTCAAGATCTAGCTTAAACAAGATTTCTGGCTCATGGATTTTCTATTTGATCAAGGGTTCAGCACTTTTGGATATTTCCATTGCAACCTTGAATCTTTCATTTGAGCCTCAGCACTTACACAAGTGTAATGTAACTCATATACATTTTGGTTTCTATGTTTTCCATGCCATATCTAAACCAGTTACAAGTATTCTCTATTTACTTTCATGATTTCATACTTTTACCTTTCTGGGTGTAACCAAACAGAGCAAAACACTCAAACATCAAAGCAATCAAAACATCCAGAAACACCCATTAAAACATCCATTGAAGCATCCATTAAAACCATAGTAATGGAATCAAAAACATGTAGAAAAATAACATAAATCTGGCTGCCTCATAACAGGACTTAATGCCATGGGTTTAGTGAGATTACTCACCTGAATATTTCTTCTTATAAATCCAGAAAATCCCTGAGTGTATTTTCTCTTCCTTTAAAATGTTTTCTTCTTTTCCTGTTATAAGTAGCTCGGGTAAAACAATTTCTCTGGCCATAACTACTTATTTATAAACATATTTTTACTAGGGTTTTACTCAAGACAAAATTCCATTTCTGTCCTGGCTAGCATCATGCATTGTGTGTTTGCATTTTCTCATTTTTATTCCTAATTACCCCCGGTCATATTACCAATTAAAGGCTGCATTTTCTTTTCTTTACTTTTTCAGAAAATGGCCACTCACCTAGTCATGTTAAAAGTGTGACTACCCTATTTTATATTTTAATTATTCCTGAGAATCCTCTTTGCTATTTTTGCCTACACAAGCATATTGACTTGTATTGCATTTCATGTCATTTTAATGTTATAGTTCCACTTGCTTATATGTATATACTTTTCAGTACTTAAAAATGTATATTTGTATACACATCTTATCTAGGCTTATTTAATTCCTCTTTAATTTCAGAAACATATGCACCTATATGTATACAGGTTTTCAAATCCTTATAACATATATATGTATAAATTTTTTTCTGGGTTTTAAATAAAATCTGTTTACTGATTTTAAAATAAAACTTACTTTTCTTATTTTCTGGGATGATCCATATAATTCCAGAAATCAAATATCCATATCACAAAATCATGTTTGTAATGCTTTTTAATCCTTGTTTTAAATTCAAGAAATCTGGAGTTCTTCCTTGTGCCATATCAGTGTGCACGTGCACACATGCACACATACTTGCACACAATTAATTCCATATATTCTTATACAAATAAATTCAGATATTTTCAAAATTCAACTAAAATAAGATTCCATGAATTTCTAGGGCATTACAATCACCCCACCTTTTTAGGAATTGTGTCCTCACAATTTTTCTCATTTTGACTTTAAACATTTCCAGATTTTATAAAATCTATCAAACATAGCATAAGCAAACAATTCAGCCAAAACAACCATACATATTAAACTTTTTAGGGATTTAGATTTTTACCTTCCACTGCAAAAAGCTTAGGGTAATCCATCTTTATCTTATCCTCTAACTCCCATGTACAATCATTAGGGTCTAGGCTCCATTGAACCTTTACCAATTTCAAAGTTTTGCTCCTCAACTTCTTTTCCTCTTTAGCTAAAATCCCCACCGGTTCTTTCTCATAGACCAAGTCAAGATTTATTTGAACTTGAGTTGGTTTCTCTAGAATTTCCTCTTTATCATGCACCCATCTCCTAAGTTGTGATACATGCAATACATTGTGCATTGCACTCATCTCTTCAGGTAGCTCCAACTTATATGCCAATGAACCTATTTTTTCCAAAATCTTGTAAGGTCCAACATATCTTGGGGTAAGTTTTCCCTGCTTGCCAAACCTCAACACCTTCTTCATAGGTGAAACTTTGATGAAAACATAATCACCAACTTCATATTCTACCTGCTTCCTCCTCATATCTGCAAACTTCTTCTGCCTATCTTGAGCTGCTGCCATTCTTCTCCTCACCAATTCAATTTTCTCTGTAGTCTCTTTAACATACTCAGGCCCTAAGACAGCCTTTTCTCCTGCTTCAACCCAACATATTGGTGACAAACATGGTTTGCCATACAAGGCTTCAAATGGTGCCATACCTATGGTGCTTTGATAACTATTGTTATATGTAAATTCAGCCAAATGGAGGTGATATTCCCAATTACCTCCAAAGTCCAATGCACATGCCCTCAACAAATCCTCCAAAACTTTATTTATCACTTCAGTTTGACCATCTGATTAGGGGTGGTATGCAGTACTCAAGCATAACTCACTTCCCATGGCTTCTTGAAAGCTCTTCCAAAATCTGGATGTAAAGATTGTGTCCCTATCACTCACTATAGTCTTAGGGATTCCATGCAATCTTACTATTTCTCTCATGAATATTTGAGCTAGTTTAGGTGCATTTCTTTTTGCCTTCACTGGTATAAAGTGTGCCACTTTAGTCAATCTATCAACTATTACCCAAATGCTTGTGTTTCCTCTTTTTGACCTAGGCAGACCATCTATGAAATCCATAGATATATCTTCCCACTTCCACTGTGGTATACTTAGAGGTTGTAATAGGCCTGAGGGTCTTTGGGTTTCTGCTTTGACTTGTTGGCAAGTCATGCATTTTGCAACATGTTTGGCCACATCAGTTTTCATCCCTCTCCACCAATAATCCCTCTTCAAATTTTGGTACATCTTGGTGCTGCCTGGGTGTATAGAATATTTGCTCCTATGATATTCATTAAGTATCTCTTCCTTCAATTCTATATCCTTTGGAACACATATTCTACCTTTATTCCTTAAGTAACCATTCTTATCAATGTGGTAGTTTGCTACTTCTTCTCCTTTTTCTATTAAAGTCTTCTTTTCTAATAAATCTGGATCTCCCCCTTGCATTTTTCCCACTTTCAAAATTAAATCTGATTGCAAAGTTATCAAACTTAATTTTCCTTTACTCCCTTCTTCAATCATCTCCATGTTTACCTCACTGTTTTCCTCAATTTCCAAATCAGTAAGTAGAGATAAATTTCTAAACTCTTCTATCATTAGCATGGCTACTTTTGCATGCTGCCTGCTCAAAGCATCTGCAACCTTATTAGCTTTTCCTGGAGTATAAAGTATGTCTAAATCATATGCCGCTAGAAACTCAACCCATCTATGTTGCCTCATATTCAAATCTTTTTGTGAAAAGAGATATTTCAATGCCTTATGGTCTGTGTACAAAATAAACTTAGCACCTAGAAGATAATGTCTCCAGAGCTTTAGTGCATATACCACTGCTGCCAACTCAAGATCATGGGTTGCATACTTTGATTCATGTGGCTTCAATTGTCTTGATGCATAGGCTATAACTTGATCTTGCTGCATCAATACAGCTCCTAGCCCAAAACCACTTGCATCAGTATACACAATCAAATCTTCATTTCCTTCTGGTACTTTCAATACTGGTGCATTGACTAAGGCCTCCTTGATTCTACTAAAGGCTTGTTCACATTTCTCAGTCCATATAAAGGGTTGGTTCTTTCTAGTTAGGTTGGTAAGAGGTGATGACATCTTAGAAAAATCTTTTATAAACCTCCTATAATACCCTGCCATTCCCATAAATGACCTAACTTCTCCCACTGTGCTTGGCCTTTTCCATGCTTGGATTGCCACAATTTTATTGGGGTTTACAGAAATGCCTTTGGCAGATATAACATGCCCAAGGAAATGCACTTCTTCTTTCCAAAATGCACACTTAGAAAATTTTGCTTTTAAATCTTTTTCTCTTAATCTAGACAAAACAAGGTGTAAGTGATTTTCATGTTCCTCTACTGTTTTAGAATAGATCAAAATATCATCAATAAAAATCAAAACAAACTTGTCTAAATAATCCCTGAATATCCTATTCATCAAGTCTACAAAGTATGATGGAGCATTTGTCAACCCAAATGGCATGACAAGAAACTCATATAAACCATACCTAGTGTTACAGGCTATGTACTTAACACTTGAGTCCTCAACCTTCATCTGATGGAATCCAGATGCCAAGTCTAACCTAGAAAATATTTTTGCTCCACTAAGTTGATCAAAAAGATCATCAATTCTAGGTAAGGGGTACTTGTTTTTGATAGTGACTTTGTTTAGCTCCATGTAATCTATGCACATTCTTAAAGTACCATCATATTTCCTTACAAACACTACTGGAGCACCCCAGCATGAATTACTTGGTCTTATAAATCCTTTGCTTTCCAACTCTTCTAACTGTTTCTTTAATTCCTTCAACTCACTTGGCCCCATCCTAGTGGGTTTCTTAATAATTGGACTTGCTCCTGGTATCAGATTAATCTGAAATTCCACTGGCCTGTGGTGTGGAACACCCTTAACTTCTCCAAACACATCTAAGTATTTGTTAATTATGGGGATTTCTTCAATAGAAGGCTCACTGGAATCCTTACTTAAGTCAATCAAGTGATATAATTATCTTTCCTTGGTTATTTCACACAAAATTGTGATACTTTGACCTCTAGAATTTTGTAATGATATGGTGGATGAGTCTAAATTAATTATTGCTTTGTATTGTCTTAACCAGTCTACACCCAATATAACACCTATATTTGGGTAATTTAAAACATATAAATTGGAAATAAAAACATTTCCTCCTATGTTTAATTCCACATCCACACACATCATGTTTAAAACACTAGAACTTCCCAATGGGCTTTGCACTAACAAAGGGGTTTCAACCAGTATGCAATTTAATTTAAGCAATGCAACTAACTCATGGGAAATCAGAGAATGTGTTGCCCCTGTATCATACACTACTGATATGGGTAGGGTACAAATAAATAAAGTACCTTCCACTTGACCATGGTTTTCTGCATTAGCCTCTACTGTGGATTTGCTTCTGCTTTCCAAACTTGCTAGCTTCCCTTGCTGTTTATACTCAGGGCAGTTTCTCTTGATATGTCCCTCCTTACCACATAGGTAGCATTTGAAAGCTCCTCCCTTCAATTCTGGGCACCTTGGTTTGATATGTCCCTCTTTTCCACAATGATGACATGTTATTTTTCTCTTTGTATCAGTGGTCTTAGTATCATTGGTTTTCTTGCCTTCTGTCTCCTCCTTCTTTTTGTCATAGGGATGATACCTTCCCCTATTTTTCTTATTGTTATTATTCTTAAAATTCTTATACTTCTCCCTTTCCTTGTCATGTTGCTCAAATTTTAAGGCCAGATCAATGATTTGATCAAAAGTTTTATCTGCATATGGCAACATAGCCCTACTAAGCCCTGGGTTTAAACCCTTAATATACCTATCATTCTTTGATGCCTCATCAGCCACAAGCATAGCTCCATACTTAGACAAGTCCTCAAACCTATGAGTATATTCAGTCACATTAAAAGTTCCCTGCCTAAGTCTGATGAATTCTTCAAGCAATAGAGTTTTGGCTGATGCTGGAACAAATCTAGCTTCCAACATCTCCTTGAATTGATTCCAAGTGATCTCATTTTCATTTCTTCCAGCTATGATCACCTCCCACCAGCTTAAAGCTACCCCTTTCAGTTGTCTTGAAGCTACTTGCCTCTTCCTTTGATCATCCAATTGCATGTCATTGAAAACTCGGTCCAGTGTTCTCAACCATGCTTGAATTTCCATCACATTCTCAGTTCCTTCAAAACTCCTGCCTCCCAAATTGGAATAAGTCTTCAGTAGTTTTGAAAGTTCTTCATGTGGGTTCTCAGGCCTATGCCCAATTCCATCCCTTAAAGTCCTCATAAAGTCTTGCATATCAAGCATTTGTGGTGCACTTGATCCTGCATGGTGATGAGATCCTCTTCCTACCATGGTCTGCTAACTAAGTTCTGGGCAAATGGTATTAGTATATTATGAGTACTTCTATAATTACTATTTTCTTATCTAAATTATTTCATCCAAAACAAACAGACAAAATACATTTCTATAATACTTAGCAATCAATGCAACCTGGCTCTGATACCAACTGAAATGACCCTCCTCTTTCTACCTTAATTTCATAAGGATTTTTTTTTTACTTCATCAAAGGGAATTTAAATCAAGTAGAAATCAAAATGCCATGCAAGCTATTGACATAGCCACTTACTTCTTTTCTAAATAGGCAAATTAGGCAAAATCAGCAGTTCAGACGTCTAAATTCTTATGACAGGCGTCTAAACTTAATCCCAGACGTCTAACTAATTATGACAGACGGCTCAGAGATCTAAAATTGAAACAGAGAGAAAAAGACATTTTGAACTAAATTCAAACATCTAAATTTTTTGTGACAGACGTCTACATTTAACCTCAGACGTCTAAATTATTAAGACTGACGTCTAAATTTGATCTCAGACGTCTAAATTATTAAGACTGGCGTCTAAATTTGATCTCTATGTACATGCATATGCACATTCAATTTATATGTGTCTGGATGTCCACCTACATTCATTTACACTTTTAAGTTTGATTTAAACTTCCTTTGAACTATTAGAGTCATTTTTTTTTCTTTCAAACAATTCAACCAGGATTCAAAACTTATTACCAATATAAATATATCAGTGCATCCCTAGTAATATACACATACATATGAGGATGTGCGTGTTTCTCTTGTTTAAATTCAGAGTATATATATTTTTGTTAAACAAGAGTATCCTGCTTGATTTGGATTCTAGCAGTTCTGACTAAAGTTAATTACTATATACTTTTGAATATTTGTAACAAGTCAGTAAATCCTATGCATATCTAATTTATATGAACTTAAAAATATCCACCAGAATAATTCCAGGTTTTTATAGCTAAACTCATATTTTTAACCTTCAAACTTAAGGTTTTAAGTAACTTGAAATTAACTAATACAATATATGTACATATACATATCCATTTCTAAAATACAGGCATATATCATTTACAGATTTTCACCATAATACTCAAGTATATATTTTCTTGTAAAAATTCAACCAAGTCTTTAGATTAATCCCAAACTTAGTACATCACTAGATTCATTTAGAACAACCAATAAATCCAAGCCTTTAAGACCATTACATAACAACCAAAACAGAACTATAAAAACTCCCCAGATTACATGCAAATATTTCATTCTAAGTTCTTATTCAATTCTAATTTAGCATGCTTATATAATCACTCTCATTAGCCACAGCAGCTTCCTATTTAGATCCAGCATTTCCTGAAAGAACATTAGAGGCTGCCCCGTTTTAGATGAGACACCCCAGATGCCATAAGCAAACAAGGGTCAGATACAAGATCTGGTATGAGTAAAATCAAAAATTCCATGATATTAAGTAAATGAGTGAGACATAAATATTTTGTACAAGTGGGCATATCTTCTTTGAACAATTTGCCTGACTTGTTTATGATATACTTGTGCATATATGATCAGTATTTAAGACTAATCATGTACACACATTCAACCATGCAATCATATGTTTCAAATAGAAATACTCAGGAACCATCATAGCTCCAGTCAAGGTTTTAAATCTCCCCGAGATCAGCCGAGATGAAAATCCGAGATATTAGCCAAAATCCGAGATTTGGCAGCTTGGTTAGTTATAAGTCTTTTAAATATCGCCCGAGACAGCCGAGATATTTGCCCGAGATATTGGCCAAAATCCGAGATTTGAAACCTTGGCCCCAGTCCAACCATCTTAGGAATAACTCAAGTTCCTACTTCATCAATTTAAGGTTGCATTTACCAAATTAATTCCTAGCCTCATCTTCCATAAAGGAATCACGGGGACACATTGCAATAAAATAATTCACAATATTGCACAAAGATCTCAGGGCTTAAACAAACCATGTGCCAACTTGCATACTTCAAATATGACAAGCATTCCAGCAGTCTTCTTGGCTCACAATCCTTAGTTTATTTACTAAGTGTTCATGTTTAATCCTATCGTGAAATAGCTAGGTGACTAAATCCCATTATACATGAAACATTACATAGAGTTTACAAGCATAACTCAAGAACAATCTAACATTCATGTCCAGGGAAAATCATATTTTCAAGTATTTTGGCTTAAAGAAAATACAAGAATATTTACAACTGGGAATAAAGACTAGGCATGTGGGTTATTATTGTTTCATAAGCAACCATGTTTGAACTAAATTCAAGATCTAGCTTAAACAAGATTTCTGGCTCATGGATTTTCTATTTGATCAAGGGTTCAGCACTTTTGGATATTTCCATTGCAACCTTGAATCTTTCATTTGAGCCTCAGCACTTACACAAGTGTAATGCAACTCATATACATTTTGGTTTCTATGTTTTCCATGCCATATCTAAACCAGTTACAAGTATTCTCTATTTACTTTCATGATTTCATACTTTTACCTTTCTGGGTGTAACCAAACAGAGCAAAACACTCAAACATCAAAGCAATCAAAACATCCAGAAACACCCATTAAAACATCCATTGAAGCATCCATTAAAACCATAGTAATGGAATCAAAAACATGTAGAAAAATAACATAAATCTGGCTGCCTCCACTAGTACAAAAAGTGAATATTGCTTCGCCTCATTTGCATCGGTTGAAGTAAAAACTGATGCAAATAGAACTATTTGCATCAGTTCTATCTTAATAACCGATGCAATTGGTACGTAAAAAGCAATAGGTAATAAAAAATCAAATTTGCATCAGTTATCACCGACAACCGAAGAAAATACATCGATGCAAATAGTTTTAGTTGAATCGGTTCTAAAGTCAACCGATGCAAAAATTAACTTGCGTCCCTTTTGTTACGCACTTTCGTTAATTCCGCCATCCCAATTTTTTCTGCCGCCGCTTATTTTCATTTTCGTTTCCCTATTTCGCCTGCTTCCAAAAGAAAAAAAACCCTAGCAATTGATTTCAATTTAATGCCAGCTTTTCCTTAAATCTTAGATTTTTCCCTACCGATTCGATTTCCCCTTCGAATTCAATGGATTCGACTTCGCCCTCTCCAGGAAAGTTTATGCATTTAGTGAAAGTTTATACAGATCTTAAAGCTTCAATTATAGGAAAATGTCCAATGTTGGCATTAAATACATATCTGGCAATGCTTTTTCATATTATGATCAAATGCTTGATACCAAACTATGCTTAGTGCAGTTCCTGAAAGATCTGGATGGAATGGAGGTGAGGTTGGTGTGGTATACACTTTTCAATAGCTAGAAGTACTATCTCAGTTCCTCCTATGGAAATTATCAGGCGGTTTAACACTATGTGGTAAGTAACCCGAGACTTTGATGATTGTTGTTGAGTTACTTTTGAATAGTTACATATGTTTGATGTGTTTAACCTGATTCATGACTGTCATTTTATTAACAGTTTGAAGTTGGCTTTTGTGTATGTATTAAAGTTAAGCAATTTATATTATTCCTTCCGTGGATGTTTTGTTCCAACATCATTTGTAACCATTGTTACTTTTTATTACTTTTTAGTACAATCATTTCTACTTTATCTGAATTGTTAAACTAGATGTTAGCAAAGAATGATTATTCTCGTCGTTATGTCGTAATACTAATAGGAAAATAGTCATGTCCGAAGCAACTCCGAAAATTGTTAAGCAGAAATCTTTGAAAATAAAAAATTTATATAGTATTTCAGTTTCTGTTTTTCCATTTTTTGCTATTTTTTTTGAATTTGGGATTTGGTTATAATTTCAGGAAATTAAGGTGAACATGGTGATTACAACTTGCTATATGCATGGCATGATTGGATATGATTATCTAAACAAAATCAAGGTATGTTTACTTGTTAAGCTTATTTGATTGTTTAAATGGTAAAAGAATTTCGTTATTTGTTACAATGAAATTTAATTCTTTTGTTAAACATTTGATTGTTCATATTCTTGTTACTTGCAATATTGGCTAACTAGTATTATTTTAGTTGGTACCATGATGTCAGAGTTTGAGTAAGATTGAATAAATTCCTTACTGAAATAAATTGTTATTACTATACAGAATTTTGATTTTAAAGGAATGTAATGAATTATTGAACCAAGGACAAAGGCATGTAATGACTTGTTTGTGCATGTAATCTCTGCAATTCGGCGATAAGATAACGAAAATACTGCAAAATTAATTTTATTTTTAATTGTCTGTCTATATAAATGGATGAACAAACAATTCAAAATATAGGAAGAAAATACATATTTTTTAGAATTTTTAACAATATCAATTTTTTCTCGTAAGATCGCCAATGCAAGTATCTTTAACAAGGTACGTTAATTTCTTCTAGCATTTTGCAAGAATAGTTGGCTCATTTTGTCGTTTTATCAGTGTTAATACAATAATTAGGAATAGACATTCAGGTCTCTGTGCACCATAATTTTTTTCTCCTACTTAACTTCGTTTTGTACATTGCTTCATTTGTATTTTCTTACATCAAATTTTCAGTGCAGTATATATGTTTTGGATATTGGCTGATCCAGATGCACTTTTGACTTGTTTAAAATACTGTTCAGATACGGATTACAAAAATGGAAGCACATGTAAAATTTATAGATATCAATCACTTGCTTGAAGACGATCTTGATGGATTTTATTCAGGTTTGGATCAGAACAGGTATCAATCAAATCAACGAGTATAGTTTGATGAACATGATGCACAATTTTTATACCCAGTACCATATATTGAAAATCAGCTAGTTTAATGCTTTATCTTCTTTCAAACTGCATTCTTCTTGGTAATTATACTTCACTTGACTCAATTCAGTTTTTTCCTCACTTCATAAGCTACCACTTAATAATTTTTTTGTTGTAACCATATTTTTTTTTGTTATTTTAGTTTGTAATACATCAAATTATTAGCCAAATTGGATTATTATATTTCTTTTTTGTCCTTTTTCAATCTTGTAACATAAAAGTGTCTGTTTAAGTACTGAAGTAGAGACTAATTTCAACATGTGAAATGTGAAGTTCAAGAATTAGTGCAGTGAATACACATATACCAATTACGTTGGTTTTTTAGAAGAGTCCAAAATAAACTTAACATGCAGCATCTAGAATTTCTCACGCATTGGCTTCATACGTACTTTACCGTTTTTTTTGGGGTTAATTTTGGTTATATACAAGACTAATTTAAATCATTTTGTCTATTTATAGCAGGGGAACGTTGGTTGCAGACGCAGTAAATACATATTTCATTATTATTTTCATATCACCTACCAAATTAACTTCCATACGGTGCATTGCATTTTTTAATTTCTGAAATTAATTTCTCATTTTCAGAAGTTTACATTTTTTTTTGAATAGAGTATCAAATTGATGTGTTATGCTGGCACCTAACTCTGACTTGAATTAAAAGACCTCAGCCAATGGAAGGCCAGTTATCATGTTTAATTTGATATTTACTATTTTTGTTTGTCGTTGGTTCTGTCCCATTAATTGGCTTATCACAACATGTAAGCAATAAGCGTCGTTGCAAAATGTCGATGCACCAATTGTAAGTGAGTTCTGATAATAATAAGTAATAATACGCTGAATCTTGATCTTTTTTGTTGCTAAATTGAAGTGCTTCTTTTATTTCTTTGCTTTCTTCATTTGTTACCACTCTTATTACTTTACTGACTTTTTTTGTAGTGTCCGTGATACATTCTGTAATTCAACCTACAGCACATTTATTCAAACAATAATAAATATAAATTTATTTTAGCATATACATAAATTAATATCTCTATAAATTAATATTAAAATTTATGGTATTATTTGCAGAACATTATCATGTGTAGCGCAATGTATTGTAGATCCGAACATTATACACTCTCGCATAACCTTTTTTTACATTATACACTCTCGCATAACCCTTCTTTTATTTATTTATAGGAGAGGAGCCATGTTATGCTGGCGTGCCAATGTCGACCATAATTGAACAAGGTTATGGCATTGGTGATGTTATATCCCTTTTGTGGTTCAAGCATAGTCTCCCTCGTTATTGCACACAATTTATTGAGGTGAGTAATTTCACTCGATGTCATTGTAATCACTTCTGTTCAGTTTTCTTTGTCAGTAGTCTGTGGATTTGGGGCACATGGTTTGAGGTGGTTGATGTAATGTTGTTTGAGGGTCAGAGTGGCGTTGTGAATAACGAAGTAAGGGGAGGAAGAAGTTAAGGCCGTGGATGTTTTTGACTTAGTGGTAGGGTTTAATGGATTCGGCAGTTTGACTGATTTTGGGTTGTTTGAGTAAGGTAGGGTGGAAAAAGTGTGGTAGGCTACGGTGGGGAAGTGAGATGATGGAGGAGGAGCTTGGTTTGGTGATTAGTTTGGATGACAGTATTGTTGGAAAATTTGATGGTAGTGGTGAAGTAGATGGGAAATTAGGGATATCCAAAAAAAATATCTTTGCAAGTCTACAGTTTAGGTTATTAAAATACAATTGCTTTATCGAAGAAAAGTGTTCAGTTGATAAACTATTTGAGTTCTGATCGATGATCATACATATAGAATTATTATTTTTTCCTTTGGGATGGGTACGTAGTTTTGTCTATTATAGTGAATGTGTATGTGAATTTTGTATGTTGTTTTGACACTCTTAATTGAATTATGTTTGCAGAAATTAGATGAAAACAAGAGGTTTATTATGACCATTCTATCCTACCAGAACACTGGAAGGAAAGAAGAAAGTGCACTGTAAGTATAAAACCAAACTTATATGACCAGTATATATCGTCCCATTTGTCAATGAACCAAATTCTATATTCATACCTCAATACTTGCGGTCGCACTGATAATATGAAAATAAAACAAAGTTGTGAGCTACAGAATTTAGTTAAATTTTACACAACTAACTGCAGGCTTGAAGCCAAACTTGAGCACAACCTATATTTACTATCTGCTATTGCTGGTGCTCAAGAGAAATTGATAGATGAATCTACTCAGGTAATGTTCTGTACAATATATTATAACACATATTAGTGAATTCTTGAGTGGTCAAATTATATGTTTAATCACCAACGATGATCATGTTGTTTCCAAAGTGAAAGACTATTTGATTATCCTTTGCTCTGTAGCCAAGCAATGTAGTTGGGAATTGCATTCTTGTATTCATACATATACACAGACACTGACACACACACTCACACTGTTCAAGGAATTTGAAAGGCCTATACCTGATACAACATAATGACTTAATTTTTTTGTTAACAGACTTCTCAAAATGTTCCATTACATCGTTGTGAACCAACAGCGCAAAGAGTCCATCCGTCTGTAAGGTTCCCTTCCCTTCCCTCTTAGTCTGTTACAAGCACAATGCTCTCTTTTTTACATGATGCTGAACCAGTCACTAAGAAACATTATCAAACACACACACACACACACACACATATCAACCCCAACCAACAAGGAGTTCCATCACAAGAAATCAGTACTCCTGTAGACAGCTAGCTGTAACGATTAGTAAACTGCCAACATGTTATGACAAATCAAGAAACAAAGGAATTAAACAGAAACCTTCAACCAATTTCCACACGTTGATTCTTTACTTGTCTTTTTATTTATTCATTAAATAATAAACTGTAGCACATTTAATCCTATATTTTCCAAAATACTATACAATATTTAATGATGAATCACTCCTATTTTCTATACAGCATTGTAGATATATAGTTTCACTGCCTACTTCAAGTGTATTCCATCTTTAGTCATTTTTTCTGCATTGGTCATCTTTTCTGGAAATTCAATGTTTGTACCACAAGAAGAATAAACAAACCTAAAACAATCTAAATAATTCAAAAATATGAACTCCATATTTACTCTGTGACTCTAAAACTTATGTAGCATATCAGTGAGAAGAAACAGCAGAGATGAGCGACCTATTAAGCCATGTTTTCCAACTCTTTTTCCTTCCTAATCTGTCTTCTACAGACCCATTCTCACTTAACTTCTTGCACATAACAAATTTTCTACTTCCATCACATCCAATAGCCTCTAAAGACTTCAATATTCTGCCAGTATAGTAGCAAACTGACTTGAGGAATAAAGGTCTCATGATTGGGATATGGCAATTTTATGTTGATTGACCTTTAAATTTGAGTTTTCCTCCAACTGAGGTTTGTATCGCTAGGTTTTTGGCATTTAAGAAAAAGGCAAAAGCATAGCCAGATGCCAAAAGCTACAATATTCTAAAGATACATACTTGTTTTATTTTCTAAGTTAACTCCTTCCCATTACAGGTTTTCAATAATAGTCCTGATGAGACTGCATATTATAGAATGATGCTAAATAGAGAAAATGTATCTAACTCTGTTGTGATGATTCAACCTTCGCTTATATTATACTCGTTCAATTCAGTACCTGAACCAGCCCTTTTAGATGTGACTGCAATTGCGTCTGATCGAATTTTGCTCTTGGATTCTTACTTTACTATAGTTATTTTTCATGGAGCCACTATAGAGAAAGGCTATCAAGAACCCTGCTGTCTGAAATCTTGATCAGTGAAGCAGCACCTTGGCGAGGCAATGATAATTTTGCAACCAATAGTTATGGATGCAGAGCAATCAGGTGAGAAGATCTTGATCAAGAAGATGATGCTTTTGGCAAGGCAGTGATAATACTGCAGCCAAAGTAGACTCTAGTGATCAAGATCAGTGCAACCAGATGAGGAGATGAAGATTTCTAATCTGATCCTCTTCTAGGATGGCACAGTTTGCAAGAATTGGTAAGAATTTGATATTAAGATGATCAAGAGATCGGTATACCCCCCTGTGATGATAATGCCTGAGGGGAGAAGGATAAAAATCACCTTTTTTTCTGATTGATAATTGCCTTTCGGCTATACTAGCTCTGATACCATGAAATGAAAGATGAATTTTATTAATCTCACTGCTGCTATTTCTCGAAATTGAATCTAGTTTCAGTATTCTTCTCCCTTCTTCAGAATCTATGTCTACAAGGTATGGTGCCCTGTAAAATGATATCGTAACCCCAAATTCCTACATTTGCACATCACCATCAGATATGTAAGTTAAGAGTAATTTTGAGCCTGTTTGGTATAAACTTATTTTAAATCTTCTAATTTGAATTATAATTTTTAAGTAGTTTTGAGTGAGCAATAAATAATAAATGTGCCTAAATAGAAAAGTTGAATTGTTCTAAAATTTGAAATTTTTGACCTGTCAACTTATATGCTGATTTTAAGTCGAAAAATTAAATTACTGTCAAACCATCTAAATTACAGAAGTAATTTGTAAGCTACTTATGCTGTTTATAAGCTATTGCCAGACATACCATAAACTTGAAAATTGATAGAGGATCTCCTCTGGTGCATTATTCTAATAATATAGCTCCTGCAAATACTTTAATTTTTTTTATATTCAAGATGATTTATCAGTAATTATATAGATTAATGACATAGGGATCTTAAATATGCCATTTATGTTTTCGCTGGACTGTATGTTTGACCACCACTCGATTAACTTGGTTTTTATTAATGATAAATAGTAACAGATAAAGTGAAATTCATTTTATTATATTTTTACTTCTTGTTTATAACAGTGGTGGTTACAACATCAAGGTTGGTGCAGGAACATCTATTGATATCATGAAATTCGATATGGGTGGCTCTGCAGCAACACTTGGGGATGCAAAAGCAATTGGACAAATCAAGCCTGCTGGAGTTGAGGCAAGTATTGCTTATGGCTTGCTTAAAAAATTGAAATTAAGAAAGAAAAAGAAAAAAAAGGTTCTTGTAAGTGCTTGATGTGCTGAAATTATGATTGTTGATTTCTTGCATTCAGGTTCATTTTGTCGTGGCTGCATGTGAAAATATGACAAGTGGTACAACAATGAGGCCAGGTGACATAGTCACTGCTTCTAATGGGAAAACTATTGAGGTAATATCTGTATTTACAGAAGTTGTTTACATTCTTCTATCTTTTTTTCATGTCGGTTTAATCATTTATCTGAAGAGTAACTGAATAACATAGAAAAATATTCATTTCTGGCAGCAGCAATTTTCAGATCCATGAAATGATGAAGAAGCCATGGAACACTGATCAGGGAATAAAGAACTGAAGAAAGTTTTTCATGTCGGTTTAATCCTTCTAACCCGTATTCATCTTCAGACATTTTGAGAAGAGTTCTGAATATACTACTTATTAAATCTAAAAGTAATGTATTTATTAAATCTGATTATGTATTAACCCGTGCACTTATGCTATTTATTAAATCCGATTATGTATTTGCCATCTTGAATGATTGTAATATTCCATGCAATAATTGTTTGTTATAATCAATAATATATATATATATAGTCTATTTGAGTACTGTAATAATGGTTTCTGAGAATGACTTTTTTGCATCAGGTATAAATAGCTGATGCAATAGGGGGATTAGTTTGCATCGGTTGTTATAAAAATCCGATGCAATAGAGGGATTAGTTTGCATCGGTTTTCAACAACAACCGATGCAACAAGTTCCTTTGTTGCATCGGTTTTCATTACAACCGATGCAACAAGGGGCTGTGTCCAAGCAATCAACCATGATATTTTGCATCAGTTGTTAGTAACAACCGATGCAAAAAGGATCTTTTTGCATCGGTTTCAGAAATGATGCAAAAGAGTTAAGCCTGTTGCATCGGTTGCATATGCATCGGTTGTTGAACTGATGCAAAAGGGGGGTAAAGAACCGATGCAAATGACCTATTTTGTAGTAGTGCTCATAACAGGACTTAATGCCATGGGTTTAGTGAGATTACTCACCTGAATATTTCTTCTTATAAATCCAGAAAATCCCTGAGTGTATTTTATCTTCCTTTAAAATGTTTTCTTCTTTTCCTATTATAAGTAGCTCGGGTAAAACAATTTCTCTGGCCATAACTACTTATTTATAAACATATTTTTACTAGGGTTTTACTCAAGACAAAATTCCATTTCTGTCCTGGCTAGCATCATGCATTGTGTGTTTGCATTTTCTTATTTTTATTCCTAATTACCCCCGGTCATATTACCAATTAAAGGCTGCGTTTTCTTTTCTTTACTTTTTCAGAAAATGCCCACTCACCTAGTCATGTTAAAAGTGTGACTACCCTATTTTATATTTTAATTATTCCTGAGAATCCCCTTTGCTATTTTTGCCTACACAAGCATATTAACTTGTATTGCATTTCATGTCATTTTAATGTTATAGTTCCACTTGCTTATATGTATATACTTTTCAGTACTTAAAAATGTATATTTGTATACACATCTTATCTAGGCTTATTTAATTCCTCTTTAATTTCAGAAACATATGCACCTATATGTATATAGGTTTTCAAATCCTTATAACATATATATGTATAAAAAATTTCTGGGTTTTAAATAAAATCTGTTTACTGATTTTAAAATAAAACTTACTTTTCTTATTTTCTGGGATGATCCATATAATTCCAGAAATCAAATATCCATATCACGAAATCATGTTTGTAATGCTTTTTAATCCTTGTTTTAAATTCAAGAAATCTGGAGTTCTTCCTTGTGCCATATCAGTGTGCACGTGCACACATGCACACATACTTGCACACAATTAATTCCATATATTCTTATACAAATAAATTCAGATATTTTCAAAATTCAACTAAAATAAGATTCCATGAATTTCTGGGGCATTACACAACTCCTTCATACCATAATATTTTCAACTCTTCGATTAACGGTTGTAAGCAAACATCAATGCCCTGTGTCGGATCATCAGGACCAGGGACGACAATCGTGAGAAACATATATGGAGTTTTCATACACATCCACGGAGGTAGATTGTAAGGTGTGATTATTATAGGCCAAGATGAATATTTAGAACTAAACTGAGAAAACGGTGAGAAGCCGTCTGTACATAAACCTAGTCTAACATTTCGGCTCTTCGCTGCGAAATCGGGATATTTCTTGTCAAAATGTTTCCATGCTTCTCCATCGGATGGGTGTGTCAACGTACCTTCTTGAGGTGTTCTCACACTGTGCCATCTCATATGATGCGCTGTTACAGATGATACATATAATCGTTGAAGTCTAGGGGTGAGAGGCAAATAATGCATACGCTTGTATGGAACTTCTTTTCCCTTCTTTTTCCTCGATTTGTATCTTTCCTGATTACATATTTTACAATTTCTAAGATTGATGTCTTCTTTCCAATACAACATGCAACCCTTTAAACATGTATCTATTTTTTGATATGGCAAACCGAAAGATGACATAAGTTTTTTCACTTCATAATAATTTTCGCACATTAAATTATCGGATGGCATATGACGTTTAGCAGCTTGAACAACAGCCGTAAATCCAGCTTCTGTAAGGTTGTATTTTGATTTCATTGCAATGTATTCTGCAGTTACCGATAATTGAGAGCCGCTTAAACATCCATTCCAAAGGGGGTTTTTAGCATGATCCAACAAATCATATATTTTTTTAGCTCCAACATTTGGTTCCTCTTCGATGTTAACATCGTCGTTATCAATTACAACGGTAGGGAACATTGATCGTGCTGCATCTTCGACCATATGTTCTATGAGATTCATACTACCTTCTTCGTTGATGACCTCCACCGACTGTTCTTGATTATTAGGGGCTACAATTTCTCCATGACGATCCCACAGCAAATAATTGGGTACAAAACCGAATTGGCGCAAATGAACCTTAGCCATATTCGGTTCTAAATAGTTCAATAATTTGCATCTACTACACGGACAACGAATTTCTTCATCGTTTCCAATATTACTTATAGCAAATTCGATGAACACTTGTACCCCTTTTAGAAAATGTTCGCTTATTGCGCCACCAATTTCCCTTCTTTGATACATCTAGCTCCGATCATTAAAGTAATTGACCATGTTTCCGTACTAGAAAACCTATGATAGAGTAAAAATGTTATAAATCATTTATTTTATATTTTGCATGAAATTTTCCAATGGCTTCCAACGGCCGCAAACTGCTAATTTCACAAACTTTATTTTAAATAAGCAACTATTGTTTCATTGCCACTTATGTGTCTTTCTTTGATGGTCGGTCATCCTACTTCCCATTACAAACACAATAGTAATTATATTCCGTAAATCATATCATTTTAAACGATTCACAAAATTTCGGCAGCATTTCCCCCGTGTTCCTTGTATCGTACACAAATGCGTGTACACAAGGAACGTAAAAGAAATGCCGTCGAAATTTTGTGAACCGTTTAAAGTGATATGATTGACGGAATATAATTACTTTATAGTGTTTGTAACTTGTCCAATACTGGGACAAATCCAACAAATGATGTATCAGATGAATAGAGTTGTCCGTTTTATGGAAAAAACGAATATCCCTAAAACGATCATATACAACACTTGTCAGACGTAACCGAATAATATCTAAGGATTTAAATATTTGTTTATATTAAATTTGAATATATAACTCGTTTAATTAATATTGGTTTACATTTAACTGTTTTATTACATAATATATTAAATTCATTTATACATAAAATTTGTACACAAAATTCATTTATAAACTAAATCAATTCGCGTGTTCGCACAAATACAAAGCTCGTGTTCGCACAAATGCAATATCCGTTCTAACGGCTTCCAAATGCAATAAACTCTATCACACACATACGTTTAATATACTTATAACCAAATAAACATAAACTAATGCAATATCTTAAATTACAAAATTTTCAATCAATTATAATAACTTGTTCATTATTTTATAATAGTTGCAATTATGGGATAACATAATGTAATATGCATACACTAACAATTAGGAATCAATCAACATTCGAATTAAACCCTAAATCTAAAAAAACCTAAATATTACCTTTAGGAAAATTACCGATTTGGAGAGCTAGACGGGTGAAGATTGGCCGGAGCAGCTTCTAGATGGCGTCGGAGGTTGTTGGGATGGCGTTTGGAGCGGCAGCAGCTGGTTAGGAGGTGGTGGAATGGGGGAATTTGGTGAAAATGGTATTTGGGGAAGAGATAATGAATTGCAGGTCTGGTCTCGGGTTGATATCTCATGAAATTTTCCAACGGCTACCAACGGCCGCAAACTGCTTATTTCCAATGGATTCAAACGGCTTCAACGGCTACGTAAAAAATTAACGGACCGTTGGAAGCCGTTGGAATAGCCGTTGGCGGCCGTTGGAACAGAGGCGTTGGAATATACTGTTTTTTAGTAGTGTTATGGAAAGACAACGATCGGGGATGATGGAGTAGGAATAAAAAAATATCTGGAATTATAAGGTTTTAAACATTTTAAAATTGTAGTACTGTATGGTATAGTGGTTAAAGTGACTTCCTAGTGTAGTGTTGGTAGATCCATTGTTCAATTCCTACCTGTGATACCATTGCTTTTGACACAGTGGGCAAAAAAAGAATTTCTGCCTTGGGCAACCCACAACATAGAGGCAGCCGTGCCTATTTACATAAGTTGTTACCTAAAGACAATACTATTTTTCGAGTCATCGGATGATGCATGCAACTGAGTAGAGTGTTGGACCAGCTGCTACACAAATTGGAATATTTTTGGGAAGGACCACGTGGTGTTAACATTGATAATCAATCCAAAAATGAAGAGGAAAAATCACGTGTATTTTTTTAGTAGGAACAAACTTTGTTTACTGTGATAATTAGGTGGGAATCCAAATCATAGTCTAGAGAATGCATTATTCATATCCTTTGATCATTTTTTTTTATCAAAACGGTTATGAAATGTTTGTTTTAGTAATATCCGATTACACTTAAAATATTATTCAAATATTCTGCGTGTTTTAAAAAATATTTGAATAAAAGTGCAATTTATTCACATTAATTAGTGCACATAACATTATCGTTAGTTGCATGAATGAGATTCAAATAAAAAACACAATATGTTATTGTGTGTTTCGAGTGTGATCAAAGTTGCAGTCCTCGCATTATCAATTATGTGAACACAAACTTTGTTCAAGTACGCTAAATTTCACAATATTTAACTAGTCTACACATGTGTGTATAAAGCATCAAGTAACTTCCTTCTTATAGGTGTTTCTTAAATAAACTAATCACATTTTTAAAATGCATGTCCACATACAGATATACTGAAAACAGTAGTAGTATAAAGGACCTCTAATAATTTAGTTTATTCTTTCTCAAAGACTCGAACTTAAAATAGGAAAGCCAAAAGGTTGAGTGGTTGAACATGACTTTGATATTAAAATGACTTAGTGAATTGAAACACAAAAACGTTCTTTCTGAATATCTAAATAAACTAGAGAATTTGTTCGTAATATTTTGAAAAAAATGTTGTATGAAGTTCTCGGACCTGGAAAAAAAAAATCATTATTTTTGGATTTACCTCAAGCATAATAGCATCTTTCATGGACATTTTAGTACGTTGATCATATCAGATTGGATTAGTGATTTTGGCAAATTAAAACACTTTTGGTTATAATTGAAATGCAAACCCACCAAGATAGACTTTGTTTCTTTCAGAAGAGTACAAATTCTTGAGTTGGTAATATTTTTGCACAATGTTTTATTTATTTTTAGAACTTCTCATGTATCATAGTATACTTGACTTGACTAGCTATGCATATCGATCCTATGGAAACTCGCCCTGATCCAGCAATCAAAAATTAAAAGACCCTGATTTAATGGATCATGTTCAAACTTCGAACTACGACTATATTGAGTATGGTGAACTGAAATAATTATAAGTGAATCTTCCCCTTTTTTAATACAGCTCCCCACAGAAGTTTCCAAGCTGCAACTTAATTATAGTCAAATATGACGATTACCTTGTATATCACAATTTAATTCAACTTACTCTTAACATTTGAATTTCGTGCCCTTTCTCTTCTATAAATACAATACAAATCACAAATCAAACATCAAATTAAGCATTCTAAACACCTCAAAAGTTATACTCGCTTTATAACACTAAACATACCTCAATATTTCTATCTGCAGTATCCCAAATGGCTTCATTACCTACATCAGGAAGAAGGTATATTTGCATTAATCAATTTGAAACAGCTTTATGCAATTTAATCAATTAATAGGTGGGGATAATTTGTATAACTGACAAATATTTTTACAGGCTAGAAGGTAAGGTAGCAATAGTTACCGGAGGAGCAATGGGCATAGGCGAAGTGACAGCAAAGCTTTTTTGCCTCCATGGAGCAAAGGTAGTGATTGTGGACATACAAGATGAACTTGCCAAAACTGTTTGTACAAACATTGGTTCCGAAGATATCATTAGCTTCATTCACTGCGATGTAACCAAAGAAGATGATGTAAAGAAAGCCATAGACTTTACAGTGGCAAGGTATGGAAGGTTAGATATAATGATCAACAATGCAGCAATCATCGAGAATCCATGCTCTCGAATCATGGACTTTGACGTGTCTGAATTCGAACGTGCAATAAGCGTAAATTGCACAGGTGTTTTTCTATGCATGAAGCATGCAGCACGTGTAATGGTGGAAGCAGGAATAAAGGGAAGCATTATAAATTATGGAAGTGTGTGTACTGTGGTAGGAGGATTGGCTCCACATGGATATGTTGCAGCAAAGCATGCAGTTGTAGGACTGACTAAGAATGGAGCTGCGGAATTGGGACAGTACGGAGTTCGAGTGAATTGCATCTCCATGTTTGCATCTGCCTCGCCCATGGCTACTGGATTTTCTGGGCTGAAAGTTCAGACTATTGAGGCGAGTATTGCTAAAATTGGTAATCTTAAAGGTGCTGTGTTGAAGCATGAAGACACTGCACAAGCTGCTGTCTTTTTCGCCAGCGATGAATCAAAGTATGTGAGTGGACATAATTTTGTTATTGATGGAGGATTTACCATAGTCAATAATGCTTTTGGTATTTTCAAGCAAAATGCATCTTTTGATCATTTCAAGCAAGATGAATAGTGGATCTAGTGCCTACATTGTAATATGTATTTACATCATTTCTTAATAAATTTGTAACCGATTGTTTGGAAAATATCATAGAGCACTTGAATGCACTTACTCTGTGATTACTTACTACGTGGCTTTAAGCTTTAGCACATTTATCAACTGCTTGTACATGGTTAAAGTTTTCCTGCAGGAACACTGCTGGTGCTTCCTTGTTTCTGCGGTTCACAAAACAAACAAAAGAGCACTTGTATTTTACAGCATTTGAAAATTTAGAAATTTTGATATTTGTTATTTGGAAATCAATCTAGACGCCTATATGATGAATGCCCATTAATTTGTTCATGGCAATTTAATATCAGAAGTCATGACTCAGTTTCCTCTGTGTTTCAAGTTTGAAATCATGTATTCCCGGATAAGACTTGCCTTTTGTTACTATTCAATATTTCGAAAGAAAAAGTTTAGTAGTCTAGCTAACAGTAAAAAAATATAGTTCCTCTGGGCATATTGAAGTTATTTAAACAAGGCATGAAGCAGATCTACTTTTTGAATAAGGTAAATGATAAGGAACAAAGGATTGAATAGGCGAATCTTTTCACTGATTTTTATGTATAGAAGGACTGAAGTCAGCTTCCACCTTCATGACAATTTAAAATGAGATTTGCTAGCTGCTGTCGTCGCTCCAAAACGACTGCCAACAATACATGTGGGTCCCAAAAAAATGAAATAATACATTTGGATCAACCAAGAGCAAGTTTTTCCACAGTCGCTTTCACGCGACTGCGGACAGCAAACCTCATTTAAAATACCCCGTAATGACAGATTTTCTTTGGTAACTGATTAATCACGCAGTCTTTGAGATGTACTGGCCAGAAAGCCATGTAGAATATAAAAAAATTAATATGATTATTCCACATGCAAAATCATTAAACGATACTAGCAAGATCGGATGCTCATCGAAGAAATTCCACCCTTAACTTGCTCAAACTCAAGATGACGATATTAGCTAGCAGTTTAAAACTTCAAATATAAAGAGAAGGCCAGCTTAACATACATATTTTTCTTACTAAGGTGGTTTCATACGATCATTTGTACATATATACTGACAGTAATATCCCATGTTCATGTAAAAGAAAAAAATGGATCACCTTTCGATCTCAACATCATTTTTACTCATACCATAAGATATGACAGATTGACAGTGCATACTAAAGAGTGATTACAGCCATGGAAAAACCGAAGGAAAACTAGAAATTTCGATTATGAACTTGTGAAACCAATAAAAGCAAGAGTAGAGAATGCACGGTAAGGTTTATTTTATCCAGACTGACGGTTACCTTACAGAAGATGATGTACTGAATGCAATAACGTCTAATTTGTCAAATATGGCATTAAGGTTAAAATAATTACAGTCTTTATAGATTAAGTAAAGTATATTTTCTTGATACAATCTACTATGTAGCTCAGGTTTGATCCTTACAATCAATATAAATTGTTTAGAGAACACTGCTTGATATACAAACTTTTACTCATATTATTTACATCTGACAAAGATAGATCACATGGACGCTCCATATGTGCAAATGATTTTTACATCAACACGAATATACCATTTTTTTTTAACACGCAAGTTGACTCAAACTTATTTATGTAAACCAAACTAAAACGTGTATCACATATACATACACCTAGAATCCTAGACCCTTGAATAAATTTGTTCCAACTATAAAACTAATTTAGTATATTCAACTTATTTATTCTACAACAGCTTCATTTGGTAGTAAGGTCTTATATTCATTTTAGGAACTTTCATTGACCCAACCACAATCAATGCAACAGTGATGGTATTTTTTTTAAACTTATTTATTTGATTATTTAAACGTTTATCACAGCTTAATTTCCAACACTGCAGGAACACAATTCCTAACTAAGTTGCATGGCATTGTTTCCTATTGAGATATATTTAGAATATATGATTAAGATATTATGATATATTTAGAATATATGATTAGATGTTATGAGTGGTATGTGATAAGAGAAATATCTTCGGAAGATTTCCTGCTGTTTCCGCAATATATGATTAGATGTTATAAGTGGTATGTGATAAGAGAAATATCTTCGGAAGATTTTCTGCTGTTTCCGCAATATATGATTAGATGTTATAAGTGGTATGTGATAAGAGAAATATCTTCGGAAGATTTCCTGCTGTTTCAGATAGAGCCTTGGGTATGTATTATAAATAGGGATGCTGGTGATTAATAAAATTCCAAGCTGAGTTTTGCCAATTCTTCATGGTATCAGATCAGCGAGGTTAACGATTTTTTTTTCTTCAAGAATAATTTGCCATGCCTGGTGTTGAAGATCCACCGCCTCCTCCACCGTCTAAAATTGAACCCAATTCCCCTTATTATCTCGGCCCACAAGATAGACCAGGAGACTTCGTTACACCAGCGCCTACCTGTACAAAGTCCGATTGAACCGCGATTAATGCTATGCTTATTTCTTGGATTTCGAATACTATCGACTCCGAGGTTAGGTCCTCTTTGTCGAAATTCAGGGAAGCTAAACCCTTTTGGGATCATCTCAAGCAACGTTTTTCCCAAACAAACGGACCTAGGGTTCAACAATTACGATCTTCAATTGCGCGATGTGAGCAGACAAAGGCAATGTCTGTTTCTGTTTACTATGGTAAATTTTACGCTTTGTGGCAAGAATTGGATCACCATGAACCTTTAATCTCTTGTTCTTGTTGTTCCTCGTGCTCGGCTGGCAGATTACATGAGGAACGACGAGCACAGGCCAAATTACACGATTTTTTGATGAGCCTTTGTTCTGAATTTTATGGTCCTTTTCGCACACATATCCTCTCTCAAGATCCTCTCCCTAATCTTGATCGAGCTTATCAATTAGTGTCACAAGAAGAACGTGTTCATCAATCGAAGCAGGAAGTCGAGCAAAAGCCCTTTGAAGCAGTCGGTTTTGCTGTACATACAGGAGCTGGTCGGGGCCGAGGAACCTTTGATAGACCGACGTGTTCTTAGTGCAAGAAGCAGGGCCATGAGGCCTCAAGTTGCTGGGCGAAATCCGTTTGTAGCCACTGCAAGAAAACATGACATGAGGTTAGCCGATGTTACGAGCTTCATGGATACCCCGATGGTTGGTCAATGGCAGACGAGGCAGCTCCGTTGGGCAAGGTAGGGGGCAAGTACGCGCTAATGCAGCTGCTGGCAGCAGCTCCTCTATTGCATCCAATTCGTCGACGGTGTCAGCCTTGGGTCAATTGTTCACGAATGAGCAGTGGAAAGCTATTTCGGGCGTGATTGGTAACAGTAAAATTCCCGAAAATCGATTGAATGGTAAGTTTGATAATACTTCATGGATTATCGATACCGGAGCAACCCATCATGTTACAGGGCAACGTTCATGGTTATTTGACACACAAAATCTTGAGTTTTTTGTTGGTTTTCCCAATGGTGAAAAAGTGATGGCTACTTTGCTGGGATCCGTATGTGTGACGGACAAAATTACTCTCATCGGAGTACTTTATGTTCCAAACTTAAGTTGCAATTTAATTTCTATTTCTCAACTTAATGATGATTTACGAACTATTGTCCAATTTGATTCTCATACTTGTGCTATACAGGACCAAACGAAGGAGCTGATTGGAACGGCAGTTAGGAGAGATGGACTGTACTACTTTAGCAAACCGGAATTTGTGTCAACAGTTGAAGCAACATCAAATTTGGAGTATTGGCATCGTCGGCTCGGGCATCCTTCCGAAAAAGTAGTTAAGTTAATTCCTCACGTCAAAAATAATAAAGATAGTTTAGATAAAGGGTGTGAAGTATGTATGCGTGCTAAACATCCTAGAGACAAGTTTTCTTTAAATGACAATAAAGCTTCTAGAATTTTTGAGAAAATACATTGTGATTTGTGGGGTCCGTATCGACACGTTTCGTCGTGTGGGGCCCGTTATTTTTTTTACAATAGTTGATGATTTTTCGAGAGCAGTTTGGATTTATTTGTTGGTTGACAAATTAGAGGTGTTTCAAATGTTTATGTCCTTTGTTGCTATAGTCGATAGACAATTTTCTCAAACAATTAAGGTCGTTCAAAGTGATAATGGAACTGAGTTTAATTGTTTGATTGATTATTTTAATGCAACTGGAATTTTGTTTCAAACTTCGTGTGTGGGTACTCCACAACAAAATGAGAGAGTTGAAAGGAAACATAAACATATTTTGAATGTGGGTAGGGCATTACGCTTTCAAGCAAACTTGTGTTAGTCCCTGAGGAGTTGGTTTTGATAACAACAACCTTAGAATAGATTATAAAATATAAATACTAACATTACAAGTTTATATATATATATATATATATATATGCAGGATCTAACCATGCAGGTATCAAGAATAAAGACTGTACAGTATAGAGATTCAAGATATAGAGATAGAAGACTCATGAGTATCAAGAATTTCAAGAGTTCAAGTTTCCAAGATAAGTTATATAGTTAGGAATATTTGTTAAAACTCGTAGAAAAGCACTGGCATCTTAATTTCCAATTTATTCGTGGAATGGAATCCACTTCGAGCCCGTTAAAGGGATGGAACCCTAAGTAGGATGGAACCTACGAAAATCTAGTGGGACATTGTTTTGTATCCACTAATTTTTATTCAAATGATTTTACAAAATTATCTTGTTTTCAAAACTTTTCTTTTAAAAGATTCAAAACTCTCTGTCCTGATTTTAAATAATTTTAGCCTCAAAAACATCTTTATTTTCAGAGTCAAAATTACTCCTGATTTTAAACTATCTTTTCAAATAATATATTTAACTTTTAAATATTCATACTTAGATTTAAATGTAAAATTATAGTTAAATTATGTATATATTGTTCTTTATATTTATGTATTTTAACTATAGTTAAGTATATTTATAAAGTTTAAAATAATTTTAATATAAGATAGAGGTTATTTTCAAAGAAAATCAAAACACCAAAAATCCCTTTGGGATGTCGACATACCCAAGTACCCCATGTCGACATAGTGTCAGTTGGTTTCAAAATTCAAATTTTAAAAGAAGTGTCTATTCGCCATAACTCTTCATGAATGGTCATGGCTGTTGCTCTTCTATAAATAGGGGTCAGTTTCAATGAATTTTTAATCACTTTTTTCTGGTTTTCACTCCTCTTCTTCTTGCACATTTCTTAATACAAATTTATACCATTACTCTGCCGAAATCAACATCGAATCATACACGATTACTTCTAGTGTGATACTCTATCACTATCTCTACAAGGTTCTCAGTGCTATTCAGAGTTATAAACTTCTTTGTAATCTATCTAGCGAGAAAAGGTGTGATTGTAGCCTTGAAAATCAATCAAAAGGGAAAAGGTGTGATTGTAGCCCTGGAAATCAATTGGGTGAACTTGTTGCCCCAGAAATCAAGTATCTCTATCTAGAGGATTGTTATTCTGGAGGGTGTACATCGTAGCCTTGAAACCGAGGGTTGTAATTATTGAATTGCTTTTGAAAGGAAATCCTACTTAGTTGTGCGGGACTGGATGTAGGGTAACTCCGAACCAGTATAAAATCCGGTATGTTCTTTCCTTTACTGCTTTTACTTTATATTTGCATTTGTGTTTGATTCTGTGTTCATATCTGTGTCTGATTAGTGCATACATTGTTAACAAATTAAGATAAACTCAAAAAGATTAATAGATTTCTTAAAACACTATTCATCCTCCCTCTAGTGTTAATTCTAGCCTTAAGATCCTTAATCCGCATTTCTCACAACTTGCCTATTTATTTTTGGGGTGAATGTGTTCTTGCTGCCGCTCATTTAATTAATCGTACACCCTCTTTCATGTTACAAAATAAAACACCTTTTGAGATACTTTTTGATAAACCACCCTCTTTTGGTGCTATTCGAACCTTTGGGCGCTTGTGCTTTGCTCATAATCAAAAGACTAAGGGAGATAAATTTGCAAGTCGGAGTCGAAAGTGTATTTTTTTTGGGTTACCTGTTCGGTAAGAAGGGGTGGAAATTATTTGATCTTGATACAAAGGAATTTTTCCTGTCTAGAGATGTGAAATTTGTAGAGGAGGTATTCCCGTTTGGGTGTTCGGAAGATGTCAATATAATATCTAGTGAGAATAATGATCATGATATTCATCAAGATTTTGCTGAAATAATTTATGAAGATGTGGATGTTGATCTTTTGATTAATGATAATGGGTCTGCTAGGTCTACGCATGGTTCTACTTCGGATCAGTCTACTAGTCCACAAGAAATGGGTCGTGGTCTTCGAGAAAAGTTCCCAAATGTTCTGTATCGAGATTTTGTGACACATACGGTTTTTGCTAATGGTTCATCTTCTGATTCTCCTCCTTCCAATCACTCCTCGGATACTCTTTGTCCTCTAGCACATTACATAAATTATGATAATTTTTCTGTAAATTATCGTTCTCCTCATTCCAATCACTCCTCAGCCATAATTAAGGGTAAGGACCCTAAATCATTTAAAGAAGCCATGAAATCTGATGAGTGGCGCCGTTCCATGAAGGATGAGATACGGGGTCTAGAAGACAACGACAATGCTCAATTTGATTTTCTTCTCTCCAAGTTGGGCATTTTTGAATCTCATGCTTCAACTTGAGGGGGGTATTGAGATATATTTAGAATATATGATTAAGATATTATGATATATTTAGAATATATGATTAGATGTTATGAGTTGTATGTGATAAGGGAAATATCTTCGGAAGATTTCCTGCTGTTTCCGCAATATATGATTAGATGTTATAAGTGGTATGTGATAAGAGAAATATCTTCGGAAGATTTCCTGCTGTTTCAAATAGAGCCTTGGGTATGTATTATAAATAGGGATGCTGGCGATTAATAAAAATCCAAGCTGAGTTTTTCCAATTCTTCATTTCCGCATTGTAGCAAACAATTAGCATTTCAAATCATTGCAATTTTTCCATCCTTTTCCAGTGGTAATAAATATTTACCTCTTTGGAGGTCAGATAATGAGTATATTTTTAATAAAAAGAGAAACAAGGATAGTTAATGGTTCCTAATCTGTATATACTGAATAATACACAAGCAAGAAGCAACAGTTTTTATGAATGTCAAATTACAAAATTGTGATGCGGGCTTAAATTTGTTAGGTGTGGGTCGCATTGTATTAAAGTAAATGCATAGATTGGATTATAATTAAGCAAAATATTCTAAAAGAGATGAGTGCGTGCGCGCGCGCACACACAGATATATATATATATATATATATATATATATATATATATATATATATATTGTAGCATGTAACAACAAGCGATTTCTTTTGTTATAATAAATGTTGCCATAAAAATATATGTGCTCTAAGGGGATGTACGGATATCCAATCATGAAACTGACACCAAAAGAGCTTCGTTTAGTGGTCTTGCCTCTTCTACACTAAATAAAGTGCGCGCATTACGGAAGATGCGAGAGGATGTCGAAACATTTCAACATGGTATCAGAGCCGATGGTCGAGGGGACCAATATGATGTAGCGCTGACCTATGTATGCTCCAATATGTGGCTTAGGCTCGGGATTATCATTGAGATAGAGTTATAAGTTAGAACACGGTCTGCTCCAACCGTGGAAAAGAGAACTCTTTATAAAACAGCTTGGCCTAAACTGCTGAGTGGTGATAGCGACCTAATCTGAACCACTGAGAGATGTTAGCGATCTTATCCAAGTGTTTGAGGACTCTGTATAACTTCAAATTGAATTGAGAAATGCTTGCCAAGGTGGGGTTCTGTTAGGTGTGGCTCGCTTGTATTAAAGTGGGTGCGTAGATTGGATTATCATTAATCACACATCACAAGATATCCTAAAGGAGATGAGCATATATATGTGATTAGTAGCATTTAACAATAATGGATTCGTTTTATCACAATAAATGTTGTCATGAACATATATATGCTGTAAGGGGATGTAGGGATATCTAATCATGACGCTGACACCAAAAGAGCTTCGTTCAGTGGTCTTGCCTTTTCTACACTAAATGAAGTGCACGCATAGCGGAAGATGCGAGGGGTTGTCGAAACATTTCAACATGGTATCAGAGCCGATGGTTCGAGGGGACCAATATGATGCAACGTTGACCTATGTATGCTCCAATATGTGGATTGAGCTCGGGATTAACATTAAGGTGGAGCTATAAGTTAGAACACGGTCTGCTCCAACCGTAGAAACAGAAAAATCTTTGTAAAACAGCTTGGCCTAAACTGTTGAGTGGTGGTAGCAACCTAACCTGAACTGTTGAGAGGTGTTAGCGACCTTATCCAAGTGTTTGAAGACTATATATAACTTCAAGTTGAATTGAGAAATGCTCGCCAAGGTGGAGATCCGTTAGGTGTGGCTCACATTATATTAGAATGGGTGCGTAGATTGGATTATGATTAGTCACACATCGAAAAATATTCTAAAAGAAATGAGCATATATATATGGGATTGGTAGCATGTACCAACAAGCGATTCTTTTTGTTATAATAAATACTGCCATGAAAATATATGTGCTCTAAATGGGTTGTAGGGATATCCAATCATGACGCTGGCACCAAAAGACACTACACCAAACAATCCATTTTGTAACACTTTTCCGCTTTCAATTTACAATGTTAATAACCGTTACAAATTTTTAACGGTTATATCCGTTACAACCATTTACAACGGTTATTACCGTTAGTAAATATGGTAATTTCGTAAATAATTAAAAGCAGTATGGGTAATATTGTAAATTTATTTCTATCAATCGTTATCTCATTTTTCACGATAATCATTTCTCACTCTCTCAGGTTTCGTTTGTATCGGGTTTCGTCTGCCACCGCCTCCGCCGTCTGTCACCGCCTCCGTCTTCTACCACCACCTCCTCCCTTTGTCCTATCAAATCGACGAAGATGATGGAAGATATGGGTTGCGAACTACAAATCTACGGTTTTGCTTTTCCACCTCCGTCTACTCAGGTATGAACATTCTTTTCAAATTCATATTAATTTCTTACATAGAATTGAAGGATTATGTACAATTGGCTCATTAGCTCCAATTTCTGAGTTTTATTATTAGATTCAGGCAAACCATTAATATTTTTTGAGTTTTGTTCATCGTTTCCAACTTTGAAAACTAAAATTTCATATTTAGTTGCAGTTTTCATTATGAATTTCAGTAAATTTTTATTAACTTCTGAAACCCACTGCTATATTAGTAAATCTTTAGGGTTTTAAATTCTTTGCTAACTTTGATTCCTTTAATCTGAAGTTTTTGAACTCTCAGTATTGTTGAATTGGTTAACTTTATCTTTTAAGCTAAATTGTTAATTTTTTATTATTACACTAATTTTCCTAATATATATTTTTTATCTAGATCGGATGTGATATATGGAGAAGCTTCAAATTTTGTAGAGAAGCTTAAATTTTAGAGGTAAGTTTATATTTCTAAAAAAGTGCTTGACGTATGGATGGATTTACAATCATTGACTTCAAATTTGTTTTGCATTTTTATACAAATGAGATAAGATGTATGCTAATTGTTTAAGTTATTATCTCCAGGGCAATAGCTCTTATTTTTATACAGCATAGGCGACTCCGTTGTTAACTTCGATCAACTGACTTCGAAGTTTGAAGCTAGATCACACTAAATCAGAGATTCAAGACGGAAAATAGAAGATTGAACATTCCACTCATGCATCGTGGGATCTCTTTATCTCCTTTGGATATTGAATAATACCATTCTTTTCTTTCTGTTTTTCTGTTTTACAAAATAGTTTGTCTTACTCAGTGATTTTAATATGTCTCATTGCTATTTGTTAATGATTCTGAAGAAAAGATTTTGAATTGATTTTTGACAATGTTTGTTTTGTTTGCTTGGCGGCCAAATTCACATTTGGTATTACACTTGAATTGATTTAAAAAGCGTTTGTTTTCTCTACGAGTTTCTTTATAGATCCTTTTAATTGTGATTTTTTTCCAATATAGCACTCTTTAACTAAAATCAAAGAAAAACTGTATTACATATTTTTTAAATTATGTAATTGTTGATTTTACATCTTTTTTGTTGGAAATTTTGTATTGTATTTGTAAAAGTCTTAAATCTTATTTTCAAGAAAAAAATGCTTTGTAAACCGATTTTGAAAACTTATTACGCAAGAAATTGTTTTCAACCCACTTATGAAAACATACCAGTTTTTGTTGGAAAATTTGTGGCTATGGGTGTTTTATATTTTTGTGCTAACACGGTTTTATGGATATTAAATAATTGATTAGAGGAAAAACTTATTGGATATGGGTGAAAATTTTGTACAATGAGATGGCAAAATATGCAGAGAAAATAAGTCTTTTGACTTTGGAATTTGGGCTACATGTTGCATTTCTATCACAACAAAACGTTAAACATGATTGTTTTCAAATATCATAGAGAAATTGGTTAGGATGAGGATATGATATGTTAAAAAGGGAAATCAAGACTCATTATGAATTTTATGTAACATGGACAGCCACTTACTTTGGCTGAATGAAAAACCAACACATGAACTAATCCATTGTGAATTATATGGAGCGGGTGCGGGCAGGACTATCGTATGTTAGTTGGTTAGTCCATTTTATTTGTTTTAGAAAAAAAGACAAAACCGTAACGGAGGCAATACTGACTGACGATGTTAGAAGATGTTGTACCAAAACAAGCAATGATATGAATGGATATGCGATTGTTTGCTTGTCGCTTGGTAACCTGAATTTGACTTAGGTTTTATCAAATAGCTGCATTAGCTGTCGTATGAACCAGAAGTATAGTTGCAAAATCAACGATATAATAGTTTCAAATTTCAATTGCCTTTAACAATGTATTTATATTGCTCAACTATCTTAGATATATAAATGCGCACATAACTGTCATTGCAAAATAAGTTTAGAAGTAAATCTTTTAGAGTCTTCCCAAGGTCAAAGTTTTTGTTCTTAATATTTATGGTTTTGAAAATACCTTTACATTATGGCTTTTAATATAAAAAACTTAAAATATCGGGCCTCGCTAGTAAATCGATACAGTATTAATTCGAAAATAACAGATACTATGTAGTCTACGCTATACTGAATCTTTTAATATAGGCACCAGGGTATTAAGAAGATGATCCTGTGCCTTTTCAAGATTGTTTCTGAATATGTTATAGTGAATTCATTACTTAAAACTATTGTAAATGATCTCAGCATAATGCCCTTCTTGATTCATATTTCTCTTATAACTTTTCCTAACAAGACTTTTTTCTGTTACTTCTGGTTATTTTTTTGGTTGGGTCTCAAAATTAAACCTTTTATATGTATGTACCTCCGAAAGGTAAATAAATAGTTGTAAATCAAATTCTGATTTTACAACTGGATTTGTTGCTTTTATTATGATTTTTATTATAAAATAACAAATATCTAACAGAGCATAGAAACATAAAGAAAATAAGTGATTTTACCATCATTAACGTTTAAAATTGCGATATGCTTTTGACACCGAATGAAATCGTACATGCAAAGAATTATGAAGCGCTATTAGTGAATGAATTATGAAACAATAGAAAATATAAACAACTTAAGCTGCTTCGGAAGTTCATCAAATCAATTTAGCACTTGAGCGAGCATCAGCATAAATTTCTTATGTATTTCATGTACATTTTGGTAAATCATCAACTAAAGTACCATGTGTACTTTTTTGTTAAAAAAACAAAATTTGCAAAAAGTATTTTGTGAAACATATAAACCCCCATTGGACATGAAAATTAAAATTAGTAGATGTTACATAAAGTTAAATTAATACTTAATTTAACTAAGTGGATCCAATTGGATACGTTGTGACGAAAATTAGATGTTGATGATAACCCATTACCCAGTAAACTAATTAAATGTGCGATTCATATAGTAATAAAAGAGAGACCTATAAGCAAACGCTTATTACGAAATTGCAATATGTTTTTATTAGTTTTCTAATGTGTAGGAAAAATGAAAAGGTGTATCTAAAACGAAACGTGAAAAATAAAAAATCATAATAAAAGCAACAAACTCACTTTGTATTTCTCTAACGATATAAAATAACAAATATCTAAAGGATACTGGATTTAGATTGAGGACCGTAGATTCAGATGTTTATAGATTAATGAAAGAGCTTTCTTTTAAACATCAATCGACTTCCCTGAACTGTGGATGGGGAGTAAGATAATGAAATAAATTTCAATTTTTTTTCTTTTTTTGTTACTTTATGATCTCTTAGAAACAATTTCAATAAGAATATTTTTGTGGTTAGAAAACATGTCTGCAACTTTGCATCCAAAGTGGACAGTCTGATCAATATTTAGACCAAAAAGATTAAAATATAAATTGTGTGAAAATGTGGTTAATTATACGTAGATGTTGAGCCTTGATTTCATTTGTATCTTTTGCTTACTTAATGTTATATGTTATTTTACTAATTAGTTCTCATATACAATACCTATTTCTCTTTAAATCTAATAATAATTACTTTGTTTCCTTTTCTAAAGAACCTTAACAGTTTAGGTATTCAGATCATAAGCATTACATGAGCAGTAAGTATCCTTGATAAACCTGAAGGAGAAGATTTCCCAGAAACAAAAACTGTATATTAATTATACAGTTAAAGCTAAGTATCAATGCAAAAAAAGTTTGCACTATTGTTTGTGGGAATTTCTATCATCATCTACATTGAACATGAATAAGAAAGGGATAATATATTTCCTTCCTCACAGCATAAAGTTCTGATATAAACATTTACCTGTTGGATTAATATATTTGTAATTTGTTTCAGGTGAGTACTGTTTATTTGGGGACAGTTATACATGATTTTATATCAAATAGAGGGTAAAATACACTTAATTTTTATACGTAGAGATATAGTTAGAAACCTATGATTATGTTTAGCAATTCCTATTAAGTTATATTATCAAAGTTTATGAACTTTTAAAGGATGAAGATAGAAAAGGATGTTACAATTTGCAATGCGGTGGGTAATTTATTCAAGTGACTAGAAAAGCACACAGCAGTGGAGCTTTTGATTTTGTTCAATTTACAATGGACCTCAAAAAGTCATGCACTGCTCAATATTTAAGGTACTGACATGAAATCAGACATAGTATTGTATATGCAGTATCATAAACATACATAAACATATGCATATTTGTGTTGATTATAACAGGATAATGCAAGAGACAAATGGTGGTTGAGGTTCAACAACGTAAATGTAGGATACTGGCCAGAGGATTTATTCATGAATGCGACAACGACTAATTCAGCTTACTGGAATGTGCATGTGCGCGCGTCTAAGTCTGGACAAAATCATACAAGAACACAACTGGGCAGCGGGCATTTCCCTGAAGAAGGATGGAGAAGAGCAGCCTTCTTTAAAGAGTGCAAAAGATTTGTCATGGTAGAAAGGTTGGAGATGGAGAAAAGATTGTTTGGGTGGAGGATGTTCTTAATCCTGACAAGCCACTTTTTGATGCGCCTTAAAATGGTCATTATACATTGTCCGAGTTGGTTGATGGTGGTTTTGTAGTTTGGCCGGAGTATCGTATTCGTGGTTTGTAAGCTTCTAAATATATTGTATAGTGAAATTCGAATGTGTCACAATGAACTTTGTAGAATTTGATATGTACTATTTCGTACGTTTGATGTTTTTTTTATAATTTAATGATATGTTAGTTTTGAAATTTAGTTTCGTGTTTTCTATTGTTATAAATTCGTATAGATATAGTTGAATGAAATATTATTAGATGCTGAATAAGATATGGTTCAACTATACCAAATTTGCAACACTTATAAGTGTTGGTAATTTTGCTATTTACCTATGTGTGCTAGGAATTCCCAACGGTTATAACCGTTGAAAATTAAAAAATTCCCAACGGTTATAACCGTTGGAAATTAAAAAATTATAATGTACCTGCTACCAACGGTTATAACCATTGGGAATTTGATTACCAACGGTTATAATCGTTACAAAATGACAATCACTACAACAGTTTATGGGTTTCATAGCGTTTGAAAAACGCTATAACAGGATACCATAGCGTTTCAGAGAACGCCGTGGAACCACAAGCTATGGTAGGCCGGTAGCATTACATAGCAGGAAGGAAAACACTATAATATCTAATAGCGTTTACAAAAGGGCATAGCGTTTGCAACCTACCATAGCGTTTTTTCTCTGTTATTAAACTTAAACGCTATAGGGAATATAATCCTTCATTTAACTTCTATAGCGTTTTCGAGCACATTTTATAGCGTTTCATCAAACCATGTTATAGCGTTACAATGTTTTTCGATAGCATTTCTTGTCATGCTTGTATAGCGTTTTTATTTTCTACTATAGCGTTTTTGATTCTATTATAGCGTTTTTGATGCATAAATCTTACATCTCATATAAAGTTGCGATAGCGTTTGATGAATCAATAGCGTTTTTCAAACGCTATTCTATATAATATTAATTTTTAGCATTTGTTTCAATTTTCATTATATTATATTATATATATATATATACACACACACTACATTACACACATTACACACATTCAATTTTCAGCATTTTGTTGATGGATAGATATATGTATACACATTACACACACACACACACACACACACACACACACACATATATATATATATATAAAAATGTGGATCCCAAAAATAATAAATCGAGAAGATGACAACAACTATATGTAACAATGATAACGTTGCAGTGAATTCTAATTTGGAAATACACAATCAAACCAGTGGAAAAGTTTCAAATAATTCTGCTAATATTTCAAATACTACAAGACATGGTCGCATGATAATAGTTCAAAATAGTCTAACAAATGAACACAAATACTACAAGACATGGTCACATGATATCCACATAGCTTCTGTCCAAACATCATTTCCACTAGCATCGACCATCGCCTTCAAAACCACAATCGCAAACATCAGTCTCCAATTATTCAAACCCATCACCCTCTCTGACCAATCCAAAACCCACATTCTCATCCAAACCCAAATCGTCGAGAATCGCCTCTGACAACATCTTCCTACAAATCGTGAACCACTCACCAACTCAGCCATAAACTGCGGCAGTACAACCTGACCACTCCATCACACTCACCAACTCAGCCACTACACACCACCAGAAACAACTGCTGTTACAACTGGACAAACTGGAGTTACGTGGGGAGACAATTCTTGGCTTTCTAATCTATTATCTGGTGATGCTTCTACTTTATTGAAACCACAGGCCTCTGTTATAATGTTGGTTTATGCTAGCATTCAAGTCGTTTTTCAGGTCATGTAACTTTGTAAACATTGTCTGAACTGCAACATATAAGTTTTCAATATTTTCATTAACCAGTTTATTTTTGAAAACAAGGATCTTGGTTTGTTAAAGTAGCATTTGCATTCTAATGACTGAAGTAAATAAAAAATGAATATGAATCCATAAACATTAATAAGAAAGTGGAATCGTAATGGTGCTTCATTTTTTCCCCCTCAAATGGTAAGTTGGAACTGATGAAAACGTGAAATGGTTGATGTCAAATATTGACCGAATGAAATTACATTGTGACAATGTAAACTTATTTACCAATGACTGAAAACAAGCAAAAAGTTCCATTCATTAGATATCAGAAATTTATGTCTCTCTCGAGCATTTAATATAAGTA
This sequence comes from Allium fistulosum, assembly GCA_030737815.1. Classification (NCBI taxonomy): domain Eukaryota; kingdom Viridiplantae; phylum Streptophyta; class Magnoliopsida; order Asparagales; family Amaryllidaceae; genus Allium; species Allium fistulosum. Next base: position 841,591,588 of record CM060902.1, read on the forward strand.
GGTGTATAAATAATTGTAGTTCATTCATTTCACCTATGTTTTTTTAGTGTCATTTGTTTCTCTTTGGTTCCATTTTCTCATATTTATTCTAGTAATTGTTCATTTGATGGTTTGAATTATAAAGTAGCACCTTTTTGCAGAGGAAGATTGCACACAACACAGTTGGTATCATTTTTTCTAAATGTCTTAATTAGCTCAATTGGCAATATTAGACCTCATAGTTTCCTATCATGTGAGCATCAGGAAATTGATAAGACCTATATATTAGCACAAACAACACATATTCATGTGTTATTTGAGTAAGTGATTAGGTTATGATGATTACTAATTAAATTTATCATGGTATGATTAGTTCATCAAATCTTAAACAACCAATTTTTGCTATCCAAAGTTTAGGCTAAAATTGTTACTGTTAGCACCAAAATTGGTCACTAACCTCGTTGAGAAAGATTGTGTAGAGATGTAAGTGATGAAATTAAATTAAACAAGGAAGAATATGCTAATTTAAATGCAGAAAGTAAGAACACCGGATTTATAGTGGTTCAGCATAATTGCCTACGTCCACTTTGAGTTTTGATCTTTATTTCTTTCACAAGTAGTTGAATACAGATACAATCCATATATTGGTGACTTGAATACAAGTTTGAATTAAAAAGAGGAGAGTATAAAAAATGGCAGAGTCTCCCCAGTGTTCTCCAAAAAAGGTCCATTTCATTGTGCTACTGCCCTCCTATATATAGACGAGATGGGTTGGACTTCCCTCATGGGCTTAGGAACAAGGTGCCTCTGCCCATAGTAGGTGAATCTGCGCACCAAGCCAGGCAGGCCGAATGCTCTTGCTTTGTTGTGGGCCTGACAACTTGCTACCACCTCCAGTCTCTCCTTGATCAGAATCTAGTCTAGTGCTAATGATAATTTCTTCAACCGTCGTTTTGTAATCGGGCCAAGATGTCGGTTAACACTTGCCCCCCAAAGTGTGTCGTGTGAAGCAACACAACACGCTTTGAATCAACGAGTATTCCTTATCTTCAGAAAGAAATCCACCATGTTTCTTGAATAGTCATTATCCTCCAATTTATCCTCCTAAGGTGTTGTATCCTTCTTTGGTCATCGTGATGCTCGGTCGATTCCCAATATTATAAATCCAGGGTTGTAGTTTATTAGTGGCCATCCGTGTCTGATTCTGCAGAGCTAATAAGCTTCGGCTATATGATCTAGTCTTCTCTTAATAACCCTTAGTGAGAATTCAATTTCTGTTGATTTCAAGAAGTCGAACTTTTTCGGATGTACACATGCACGTTCGGGTACATGTTCTTGCCATTGGCTCTCAGATGCGTTTTATATGCTCATAAGTCGTCGCCAACTCCATCCAGTTTAATTGTAATTCAATCGCGATTCCTTGTTTGTATTTTCTGTGAAATAAGGGTTGCAATCAACCACTTGAGGAGTTTTCCAAACCTCTCTTCAGTATAGACTCTATGATTTTGTTCATAGCTTCAACCTGTCCATTTGCAGTTATAATGGATCATGGAAGGTCATAAGGACAGATGGCTTTACGGATAAAGAAGTTGATTATTTTCTTCATCTTGGTCGTGGTTAAGAGTTCTTCATCTGCCCATTTGGTGACGTAATCAACTGCTATGATGGTGTATTTCGCACCACCTTTAGGGTCGACAAGAAGATGATTTCAGTGCCCTCAAGTGGCAAACGGCTATGAACTAGCCATTTGAATAATTTCCATCGGCGGGGTTCCCGAATTTTTTGCAAACATCTTGCACTCGTCACATTGTCTAGCATGATCAACCGCTTCTGGGTTGATAGTTGGCCAGTAATACCTGTAGCAGAGTATCTTCTTTATCATGGTTTTCCCCCTGATGTTATTACCGCATTCTTCTTTATAGAATTTGCTCAAGATATCATCATGGGCGATATGCCGAAGCATGGGGATGGATAAACTCCTTTTGACACACGACTTATTCTTAGATGATTTGGCGTGAAGCTTGGAGGAGGATCTGTCGTTTTCCATTCCTCCGTTCAGTAAGAATTCCTCATTGTAGATAGTCTTTGATAGGAGTCAACCATGACACCTTTTCATTTTGTTCGCTGAGTACGTGTGTAATGATGTAATACGTGAAGTCGGTTAGTAGCTCTTGGACTTGGCCAAGATAAGGAGCAAGACAATGCCCCCTAGCAAGATCAACTTCCTTAAATTTGTATACTACCAATCAAGAATCACAAAAGATATGTAAAGTTTTCACTTCAAATCCTCTAGCAAGTTTGAGGATGGCAGTCAAGGCTTCATACTAAGCATCGTTGTTTGTTACAGGTAAATCGAGTTTTAGGACGTAGCAGATTGATCGTTCCTCAGGAGTCATTATCAAGCCATAACACTGATCATTGGATGCTCCATCCACGTACATTTTCCATCTTATGGTTGGTTCTCTGCTACTCTTCGAGTAGTCATCTGAGGTAGTGAATTTGGGTGTGAGGTCTGCTAATTTCCATCCTTGGATAGCCCTTCGTGGGAAATGAGTGATATTGAATTAGCTTAGTTCGATATTCTATTTAAGTAGTCTTTCAGACGTCTCAGGTCATTGTGTGCCCTGTCGCAACGGCTGGTAGGTATAGACGTTGATGGGGTGAGCCTAAAAGTAAGAGTGGATCTTTCATGATGAAATCAATAGAGATTGTGCTAACTTTTGTAGCTTCGGGTTGATATCCAATGCATGGCTCGCGATAGTTAATGAAATCACATATGCATGTCAGAATGGGTCCAAGGGAACATATCATCATTTATTCAGAAAAAATCTAACTAATTCTTTTATCATCACTACACTGAGCTGTGATCCGATTTTCAGCACCCGGAAAGGGTCGCCATGGCTGGCTGTAATGTCGACCGTCAGATTAGCAGGTGCCATCCCAGATTCTTTGAGTAAAGATGTAACTATTTTTGCATAACATTCAATGTGAAATATGGTTAGGACGGCCAATGTTGATGGTTATTCTGGTCGAATCCTAGAGTCTTGTCATGAGTTGTTAAGTCAAATAATGAAGGGCTCTGAATGCTCTAATTAATTATCTGCAAATGGCCAAAGATCAGGCTTAAAAGCACGTTGAAGGAAATGTCGAGTAGGGGCCAGCCTCGAGTTGCGTGCAACTGCATAGCTGGATCTTGCTATGAGTTTAAATTTGCTTGTATATTCGAGTAACGCATTTTCTACTCAATGCATTCATGATCCTTCACTCGCCCTTCGGGTTGGAGTGACAGTCTGTTGCCCACAAGCTTTTGCATCGATTTAATGATTCTATCTCTAGGCATCCTTTCGGTCGTTGCCTTGAGTAGCTATAAGCACTATATATAAGTTTTAATACTGAGCTATCGTAGCCAGTTTTTGGATGACCATGCGTCTTCTCCCAGTCTCGGGTTAATAAATGTACTGCATGGACGGTTGAGTCTCGTCCTAGCTATGTTTATGCTTTCACCTAAACTCCAAAGACATAAAGGTGATTGGTGAATAGTCGGTTCACATTCATCTTGCTTCTCGCTCGTGTCCCCAGGTCTGGGGCATATACCGATAAGTATGAAGGCCAGCCACGCCCACTTTAGCTTTACTCTCTTTCCCGTTGAATCGTGGGATCATGTCAGTCGATAGGAGACTAGGTCTCGTCTATCTTGGATTTTATCGTGGTTTTTCATTCCAAGAGGAATACTTCGATGCCACGTAAGTTTTAGGGCGTAATTTGGACAGTGGATGGTCATCCACGTCCACTTTGGTTCATGCTCTGTAATCAGATCTCGGGGTAAAGTTGGCTACAAATGCAGTCGGGTTATGCTCATCCAGTTTCATACTCCTCCTGACGAATTGAACGAGGGTGCTGGAGACTTTTTGACCAAGTATTCGTGGTTTACCCTCCTTTCCATACTCTGGGGGTCATAGTTTTCAAAAAACAAACATCCGAGTCACATTCGTATGTGCTTGGTGCGGATCGGCATTGACCCTTGGTCTGAGGTATGATATAGTAGGTTGCTCGTAGCTTTGGATGCCGTTTCGATTGGTTCTGTATTGAGGCCTCCCTGCAGTCGCTGCCTCAAGTTATAAAGAACGCCATGCTAGGGCTATAGTAAGCTGTCGTATTCGGCTTTTTAGTGTTTTGTACCCCTGCCCCCAGCATTGATTTAGCCAGGTCACTAGTTGGATGGTCGAACTCCATCCTCAGCGGGTTAATAATCCTCCTGTCGATTCCAGGCCGAAGTTTACGGAATAGAAAATGGTCGGGATCCACTCGTCTATTTATCAATGTTTATACACCACTCTGCATTCTGGTGACTTAGTGTTATTCTCCCTCCGGTTGACTCGCGCCCAATTTGTGTTCATGCTTCGGTCCACGCTCTGGGGACTTAGAGATTTGTCGAACGGTTTATGCTTTAGTCCACAGTTCGAGACGCAGAGATTTTCGTCAACTCGTTTATACTCTAGTTCACACTCTGGGAACTTAGAGTAATCTGGTCCGCTTCTGGGATTTAGGGATTTTACTGAAGTTGTCTATAATCTAGTCCATGCTCTGGGGACTGAGAGTACTGTAGTCCGCACTCTGGGGACGTAGAGGTTTTTGAGTCATTTATACTCTAGTCCACAATCAGGGACTTAGAGTACTTTAGTCCGCATTCTGTCTCCCGTTCCAGAGGGTGAGACCCCCCGGATGGCTGAGAGTTTGCCTAAACCTGGTAGATAATCCTTCTCTTTAAGATTCTCTTTAAGATTTCGAAAGTCGTTATTCTTTATGCAGGACTATTGCATTCTAATGCTTGTTTTCCATGATTTTGTGCAGGCCGTTCTGACCCCGAGCCCACTCCGAGGAGCGATGTCGCCAAGGAAGTGGGGGAGAAAACAAGTGAAGCCACTCACGCAGGGGAGGCTCTTGGTCCAGACGCTCAGGTGATCGGAGCGCTTGATGAAGACAAGTCTGAAACCTCCTCTCCTACCGACGGGGGTTATGAAGTAGAAATTACAGGCGCCTCTGAGCACACATCCGAATTAAGCATGGAGGAACGACTCGAGAAAGAGAAGGAGGAGACGGTCAAGGTCACAGTAGAGCCCCGAGTTGTGGACTTGGACGATCCTTTGAACAAGCCGTTGAAGGTCATCCTTCCTGGCGGGTCCAAGCCCATGGAAGGCCCCCGTACTCCTTCAGTTGCTACCCCTCTATCAAAGAAGAGTACCAAGGGTAAATGCTCTGGAGAGGAGAAGTTGAAGAAGCACAAGAAGTAATTACTATCCTCGTTCAACGAGAGTTAGTTTAAGTCATGTAATTATTTTCATCTATTTCCTTAGTCCTTGTAAATAGAATGTCGACTCCGAACGTTGGAGGGGTTGTAATAGAAACTCATTTCTGAATAAGGTTTAGTTCCTTTTTCTGTCTTACAAAAGACTCTTATTGTTCAGTTTTCTTTGTGATTGTGATTTTAATCCAAGCAGTTGAGAGTAACATAGACTTCTTAGTCCATCTTCATATAACTCGGAAACTCTTCGGGAGTCGTTGAACTTCCATTCTGTGCTTCGAGCACTCAGAATACTTTCTAGCCCGTATGTCAGGGATTTGACAAATTCAAGTCATTTGTGTCATAGTTCATATTCAGGGAACTTGGAGATCCGATTCGCTTATATTCGAGTCCGCACTCTGGGGACTTAGAGTACTCCAGTCCGCACTCTGGGGACTTGGAGGTTTAAGTCGTTTATACTCTAGTCCGCGCTCTGGGGACTTAGAGTACTCCGGTCCGCACTCTGGGGACTTGGAGGTTTAAGTCGTTTATACTCTAGTCCGCGCTCTGGGGACTTAGAGTACTCTAGTCCGCACTCTGGGGACTTGGAGGTTTAAGTCATTTATACTCTAGTCCGCGCTCTGGGGACTTAGAGTACTCCAGTCCGCACTCTGGGGACTTGGAGGTTTAAGTCGTTTATACTCTAGTCCACGCTCTGGGGACTTAGAGTACTCCAGTCCGCACTCTGGGGACTTGGAGGTTTAAGTCGTTTATACTCTAGTCCGCGCTTTGGGGACTTAGAGTACCCCAGTCCGCACTCTGGGGACTTGAAGGTTTAAGTCATTTATACTCTAGTCCGTGCTCTGGGGACTTAGAGTACTCCAGTCCGCACTCTGGGGACTTGGAGGTTTAAGTCGTTTATACTCTAGTCCGCGCTCTGGGGACTTAGAGTACTCCAGTCCGCACTCTGGGGACTTGGAGGTTTAAGTCGTTTATACTCTAGTCCGCGCTCTGGGGGCTTAGAGTACTCCATTCCGCACTCTAGGGACTTGGAGGTTTAAGTCGTTTATACTCTAGTCCGCGCTCTGGGGACTTAGAGTACTCCAGTCCGCACTTTGGGGACTTGGAGGTTTAAGTCGTTTATACTCTAGTCCGCGCTCTGGGGACTTAGAGTACTCCAGTCCGCACTCTGGGGACTTGAAGGTTTAAGTCGTTTATACTCTAGTCCACGCTCTAGGGACTTAGAGTACTCCAGTCCGCACTCTGGAGACTTGGAGGTTTAAGTCGTTTATACTCTAGTCCGCGCTCTGGGGACTTAGAGTACTCCAGTCCGCACTCTGGGGACTTGAAGGTTTAAGTCGTTTATACTCTAGTCCACGCTCTGGGGACTTAGAGTACTCCAGTCCTCACTCTGGGGACTTGGAGGTTTAAGTCGTTTATACTCTAGTCCGCGCTCTGGGGACTTAGAGTGCTCCAGTCCGCACTCTGGGGACTTGGAGGTTTAAGTCATTTATACTCTAGTCCGCGCTCTGGGGACTTAGAGTACTCCAGTCCGCACTCTGGGGACTTGGAGTACTCCAGTCCGCACTTTGGGGACGTAGAGTACTCCAGTCCGCACTCTGGGGACTTGAAGGTTTAAGTCGTTTATACTCTAGTCCACGCTCTGGGGACTTAGAGTACTCCAGTCCGCACTCTGGGGACTTGGAGGTTTAAGTCGTTTATACTCTAGTCCGCGCTCTGGGGACTTAGAGTACTCCAGTCCGCACTCTGGGGACTTGGAGGTTTAAGTCGTTTATACTCTAGTCCGCGCTCTGGGGACTTAGAGTACTCCAGTCCGCACTCTGAGGACTTGAAGCTTTAAGTCGTTTATACTCTAGTCCACGCTCTGGGGACTTAGAGTACTCCAGTCCGCACTCTGGGGACTTGGAGGTTTAAGTCGTTTATACTCTAGTCCGCGCTCTGGGGACTTAGAGTACTCCAGTCCGTAATCTGGGGACTTGGAGGTTTAAGTCGTTTATACTCTAGTCCACGCTCTGGGGACTTAGAGTACTCCAGTCCGCACTCTGGGGACTTGGAGGTTTAAGTTGAGAGCAGTCGTATTTCCACTCTTTAATTTGTATTCATCTACTATATCGAGGCTAATGTCGTCGAATGAACAATCGAACCACGTTTGCTCACGGAATGGGATTCTGCCCCCCAGGATGAGGGACGGAATTTGAAAAATGGACGATCGATTCTCGTCCGCTTGGTGATTATAGCTCTTCCAATCAAGTCAAGGAAAGAGGTATATCACAGATGGTTGGATCACATCCATGTTGGGTTAGATAGCCAAATCTCTTACAATCTGCTCTGTATCTCCTTCTAGAAAATAAAGACAATAGATTGTTGAGTAGACAAAGTAAGTTGCATCTGTTCCAAGGTGCAGTCGTGTCCATATATTGAAAGCGATGGTTAGCGAGTAGGCAGTCTACCATAGCAACTTCAAGTTGGGCTTTCGAACAACCTTTCGTGTTCAGGGTAGGATTTGATGTGTAGATGAACAAATCACGTCCACTTTAGGCGGATCCCCGGTGTCATTGAGCTTCATGAGGGGTATCTGTATTTTGTCGAACTTTGTTCTATGACTCGATTTGAGTGGATGATCAGGCCATACCCATTCCAAGCCTTGTTTAGGTCTTTGAGTCAAACGTGGAGGTCGATGAATGGATGGTTGGTCATGTTGACTTTGTATCGGGCTCTGATCGTGATGAACTTTTCAATATTTAGTCCATAGCCCCAAATCAACGGCATATGGTTGATGATGAGCGATTGAATTATGCTCGTCCAGATGTAACTCCACACGTCCGATCATGGTCTGCGTAGATTGGTTGCCAACCAAATCTGAGTACCTGGTCACCTGCATCGTTTTGAAAGTAGTTTAGTTCAAGCTAGTCGTAGTTCATAGAACAATTGAAATAGAGATGGAAATGGAAATAATTCAAAGAAGATTATGGTAAATCTCATTGATATGTGGAGCAGCATCGTGTGCTCGCTATTCGACTCCGCCCCTCGCTCCTTTCAAAGGGATGTCGGCCGTCAACCGTCCTATTGATAATCATAGCCCTTTATTAATAGGCATCGGATATTCGCTGCCCGCCATTCTGCAGGACTTTTACATACTATTGAAGCTTTCCTTTCCAGGTCATCTTTTCGATCATACCTCGGAGGTGTTTGTAATCGGCCGTGTTAGGATCAGTGAGCATTTGGGAATATACAACATTCCCCTGATTTTCTTTAGACTTTGGTGTACTCTCTCGAGGTTGGTTTCCAGTACCACTCCGAGTCGTGAGTCTTCAAGTAGAGGTTGTCAATTGAACCTTTCAAAGAGCATATGAGCTGAATTCTGAAGTCTTGTTTCGGCTACTGGGATCTACATCCTTAGCCAACGGACCTTCATTGTTATTTTTCTTAGTATGCTCCACTCCACCTCACTTTAGTTCTGATTCATTTTGTAAAAGAAACGATCCATAGTCGTAGGAGGCTCTTTAGCTAACTTGCTGCCAAAATGTATCTGGAGGTCGACTTTCCTGCGATCATTATGATATCCTTGTTAGTATTTGGAATAAATTGCTTAGAGCCAAACATTGGTTTGCTTGGAGTCACTAAATTCGAAGTGCTGGGTCAGCGAAGAATGGTGCTTGGAGTCATCTTGGCGTTTGCTAGAGTCATTTCATCTATGTTCTCCAACCTTTGGGAGTACCGTTTGAATATCGGTTGCTTATCCGTTCCCTTGATGTCGTTCATAAGCTGCCGCTAGATCCTCTATGCCATGGTCGATCATGGGATGTCAAGGAAGTGGATAGAATGTTCATTTATTAAGTTGAGTTTTGATTTCACTATCTGGAGGCACTGCGCTGCGGCTAGGGTTCGGCCAGAGTGGATCGGCCTGGAGTGGTTCGGCCAAAGCTGTTCGGCCAGAGTGGGTCGGCTTGGAAGAACGTTCGGCCTAGAGGTATGGTCGGCCTGGAATGGTTCGGCCAAAGTTGTTCGGCCAAGGCTGTTCGGCCAGAGTGGATCGGCCTGGAGTGGTTCAGCCAAAGTTGTTCGGCCAAGGCTGTTCGGCCAAGGCTGTTCGGCATGGGAATGCTGCTTGGCATGGGAATTCTGTTCGGCATGGGAGCTCTGCTCGGCCTGGATGCTGCTCGGCATGGGAATTCTGTTCGGCATGGGAGCTCTGCTCGGCCTGGATGCTGCTCGGCATGGGAATTCTGTTCGGCATGGGAGCTCTGCTCGGCCTGGATGCTGCTCGGCATGGGAATTCTGTTCGGCATGGGAGCTCTGCTCGGCCTGGATGTTGCTCGGCATGGGAATTCTGCTCGGCATGGGAGCTCTGCTCGACCTGGATGCTGCTCGGCATGGGAATTCTGCTCAGCATGGGGAATTATCTGGAGCGATGGGCATACACCTTTTCTGGAGCGGTCGGCATACTCCTTTTCTGGGGCGATCGGCTAAATTGGCTTCAGAGGGGGTCGGCCTTTATTCAACATGACTGTAAACTTCAACGCCCAGTCCCCATATCTTACATAGACTTGGTTTATATGAATATGGCTATCAGCTTCCTTTAGATTTCTTTCAAATCTGAGTAGAATAGGAAGTTTCCTAGTAAACAACTGGATCTATCTCGCGAATATGAAAATCCACTAGTAGACGATGAGATCTGATCAGGCTGAGAATTCAATTCTCAGTGAAAGCACCAAAGTGTTAGCACCAAAATTGGTCACTAACCTCGTTGAGAAAGATTGTGTAGAGATGTAAGTGATGAAGTTAAATTAAACAAGGAAGAATATGCTAATTTAAATGCAGAAAGTAAGAATACCGGATTTATAGTGGTTCAGCATAATTGCCTACGTCCACTTTGAGTTTTGATCTTTATTTCTTTCACAAGTAGTTGAATACAGATACAATCCATATATTGATGACTTGAATACAAGTTTTAATTAAAAAGAGGAGAGTATAAAAAATGACAGAGTCTCCCCAGTGTTCTCCAAAAAAGGTCCATTTCATTGTGCTATTGCCCTCCTATTTATAGACGAGATGGGTTGGACTTCCCTCATGGGCTTAGGAACAAGGTGCCTCTGCCCATAGTAGGTGAATCTGCGCACCAGGCCAGGCAGGACGAATGCTCTTGCTTTGTTGTGGGCCTGACAACTTGCTACCACCTTCAGTCTCTCCTTGATCAGAATCTAGTCTAGTGCTAATGATAATTTCTTCAACTGTCGTTTTGTAACCGGGCCAAGATGCCGGTTAACAGTTACAGTTAATAATGGTTAACTTCAGTGTGGAATAATGAATGCTACAGAAATGAAGACAAAACCAAAACTATTAAAATCTATAACAATAATAATAGGAGTACTAGAGAACGAAATACCTGAACGTCAGTTGCTTGTCTTCATCTATAGACCATACACCATGTTATTTCCCTCCCCGTGCAAGCAATATACAATGATCCAGTCATGGTGCAGTTTTAGAGAATCATGTCTGTAAGCTTAAGATCAAAGTGACATTACAAATAAAGAAATGTTAAATTCACTTCACTTCTCAAATACAAACTTAATGATTTAGTTGACTATCAATTTATCGTTTAATTTACACACAAAATTGGATAGCAACGACAATGGGTATAACGGTTTCCCACATACAGTATTAATCACTAGCCTTGATTGTGCACAAGAGCTGACAGCTGTACAAAAGTAACAAAACATTCCAGCTTCTTGAACATGCCAGTTATGCAGCCTCATATTGTGAACTAATGACGCGGCCATGGCCAAAACTGAGATGGATAAGCATATCCAAACATGGGCTGCATTATGTTATTAAGTGATGTATTTCAACGTGAATATGGCTGACTGTTGATACATGAATGAGTTGGTATCTATGAACCAAAATGTGTACGTCCTAGGCAGATTTATTAGTGAAAATGCTCTAATAGTTTACGAAATTGTCAGAACGTTTATAAGAAAAAGATCAAACAATCTATGTTTAAAGATAGATCTGCAAAGGCCTACAAGGTAGAGAACTTGTTTGTCATACGTTAAAGAAGATGAATATATAATCTCTATAATATATAAATGTATCTTCTCCCCACTTTTTCAACATTAATCAATTGCTCTTTAGAAGGTTTTATACAATGTAGTAAGGAGCTGACGCAAAGGGGCCCTCTGTCCCCCTGCTTCTTCTATTTTGCAATAGAATATCTTTTTGTTATGTTTGACTTAAGAGCATTTAAAAGGCAACATAAGTCCATATACAAGTGCAGACCAATGCTAAATCATATGATTCATGCAGATGAATACTTGTTTTTTCCAAGGTAAGCACAGAAAATTGAAACGTCATAACTAAGATAATGAAGTATCTTGAAAACTGCACTAGCATATCCTTGAATGAGCAAAGTCAAATTATTTTTCAGCAAAGGAGTTAGAATGAAACATGACATTGCTAGTGTTTTGGGGGTGGGTATTGCAAGTCTTCCTACAATGTATTTAGGCCTCCTCTTATCAATACAAAACTAAAAAGCAGTGATTTGGCAAATCAATAGATATAATACAGCAAAAACATAATGGATGGAGTTGCAGACTTCTAATAACAAGTGGCATAATAGAACTCATCAAAACTGTAATACCTTCAACAATTTCCTTTTGGATGAAAATATGCCAATGCCAATAAATATTATGAACAAAATAGAATGCATCTGCTCAAATTTCTTATGGCAAGGTAAAAGTCGTCAAGTAAATTAGAAAATTGGATATAAAACAAAGGACAAGGGAGGATCGGGGTTAAGAAGCCTTGCTAATATGCAAAATGCCTTGTCTCTAAAATTATAGTGGAAGTATTTATAGCAGGACTCCCTCTGCTCTAAATGGATGTGTGACAATTATTATTTAAACAAAAAAATTTGGCTCATAAGGGTAGATCCCAATGCTTCTTTCACATGGAATCTATTGCTTAAATAAAAGATCCCTTAGTCATGTCCTAATAGACAAGAAAATTGCAGATGGTAGAGACACAAATTTATGGGTTTATCCGTGGGTAAATGGAAAATCTCAAATAAACGGACTAGGAGGGCAATACATTGGATGTTCAAATAGTGTAAAGAAAGATGCATCTGCTCGCATTTGTAACTCAGAATAGGGCCTCAACACTTCAGACCTACCATTCAGCATATCCAAGCTAATGGGGTTAAAGAATTGGTACGTGGAAAAAGAGATACCGTATAAGTTCATAACATTTATTTTTATATATATGTGGGAAAAGGATATTGTATAAGTTTATATATATCGTATAAGTTCTATATATGTTTTCGGATATCGTATAAGTTCATAACATTTATTGTTAGTTTCATTTTAGAAAAATAAATCATTTGTCTATATGATGCCCAAAGGGTGGACGGTGGATCATGTCTATAACTCATTTAGATTCAGACCATGTAGTAAAAATACATATACAATGAAAAGAAGCAAGATGAAGCGAAAAATAGACTTCGTTTACTGAAATTATCGATCAAAAGATGTAGCTTGATACGCTCAAGAATGCCAAGGGAAATGGAACAGAAGTTGATGGCTAAGAGAAATCAAGATTTGAACCCTTAGAGACATTTAATTTTCTCAAAGTTTTGGATAAAATGGACTGATATGTTATTATATTTAAACTGAAATTAGTATTATTTTCTGAAACATTCTCATCCATAAACCTGTAAAAATGTAAACTGAAGACTTGAAATTACTATCATGGTATAGGTAAATTATTATCATGGTATTATTTATTCGTTTCTGTCTTTAATGAAAAACCAATAAACCGATTGTTCACCGAGTCAAATTATTATCACGGTCCAGGTAAATTGAAATTAAAATGAATTCAAAGCAAAGTTTAGATCTTGTTGCCGTCATAAGCACAGGAAAGTGTGACATTTCCACTAGTAAAGCATAACAAAGTGAATTCATATTTTCAAATCAGAGGATAACTACTAGCTAGTTGCGAATAGTAGATTACCTTGCAAGATAATATACAAATTACTGCCTACGCTACCATGGTAGTAGCATCCAGTATAAGACCAACCACAAACGTGAGCAATTAAAAAACTGTGCTTACTATGTATCCAGTCATCGACATCACCTGCAAGCAGAATGAAGTATTCGTTGATATAACATTAAGAAAATTTTGATTTTTCTGTTGATTTATTTAAAAAGTTAGTATCATACTGTGTACCTGAAGAACAATGTCAGCAGCCAACTCATCTGGCATCAGAAGTGCATATTTCATATCTAAAAAAATGAAAATAAAAGGAATTACTTATAACAAAAGGTATTTCAAGCGCTAAAGCTTATGTTCGTAACGTTCGAACTTATTTCATGCATAAACCATATATTTATCATTATCTTTCCAAATTTGAAAATTTCAACTGAATGCAATCCATTACAGATGCAAGATCTATGTGCAAACTATATTACTTTAGGTTGGACATAAGTCATTTGCAATCTGTTGATCAATGCATTTATATATCATATAAGAAAATGGGAGCTTAGACTTACCACAATGGTTTATTGTGACAAGATCAAAATGTCCATTTCTAGCAATAGCATTTTAATCAGTTAATGGGATTCATTTTCTTAATTTCCCATCAAAGCATTCATATCATATTTAAAGTGTGCATTTCCGTATATAATTATTATGCTTCCAATTTTATGCTTCCCCTCCAAAAACCTCAACCCTGATTTATCAATTCAAATTAATAATCTCATTTCACTTCCCTCTCTGCGAACAATACAAATAAATGGAAAAAATACAAATCAACAAATCCTCCATGGATTTAGAACCATAATACTTCCAATTTACCTCCCTCCCATCCATCTTCCTCACCTCCATCACACTTATCCTCAACCGTAGCTACTTACTCTCTTCTTGCAGTCAACCACTAGTTTGCTCATTTAAAGACTATAAAAGCTTGTTCCAAACAACTTACAAAATATAATAATACCTCTCGCAGTAGTTCAAATCGGAGAAGCGCGAATGGTGGCTGCTCATAGCGGTTCAAATTGGAGAAGCGTGGATGGTGGCTACTCACAGCGGTTCGAATTGGAGAAATGCAGATGGTGCCTGCGTTTAGGGATTGGCATCCGCTGAGGTTCAGATTAGGGTTACATGGATGGTGGCATCGATGGATTGTTGATGATGGATGTGGCACTGATCGACTGTTTTCTGGATTTCATTGAGGTTTTTTCTGGAGGTGATAAGTAGGAGGAACACTGTTTTCTGAAGAAGCTCACAATACACGCTTTTTGTTCCCCCCAAATTTTTTAATTCCCACGTTTCTTTTATTGTATAGCATTGAGTACAACATATTGGTGCAATTAATAGCGTATGAAACCCTAGATTGAATAGAGGGTAAAGGGGATGAATGGAAACGCTGTATATTGATGCTATCAAAAGCACATATTTTTGTAGTGAATTTTGGTGTTGTGAGAGTTCCATTCAGTGGTCTTACCTCTTCTACACTAAACCAAGTGCGTGCATCGCGGAAGATGCGAGGGGGTACCGAAAATTTCAACAATATTCATGAACGTACGTCAGTTTGATCTCTTCCAATACCAAGTTTGAACCTATGTGCTTTCAGTATCTACAAATATCTTCAAAGACTTGTTATTCCTGCAATTTCTACATGTGCTTATGTAGAAAAGTTTACAAGATTCTCAATGTACAAATGACTCGTTTATAAGGTTTAAATCTTGGATTTCGATCATATTTCATCTCGGAATTTCCACACATGCTATCTCGTATCGGATACTATTAGAACAACAATAAATAGTGGTGGAAGCTTCCGACAGCCGCCGACGGATATTTTCGATGATTACCGATGGCTAATGATCTCTGTGGATTTTAAGTAAATAAAATATAGTGGTCGTGGTAAACCATCGAAAATTGACGTAAATATGCCATCGGCATCCATCGAAAGCCGTCGAAAATAAGCATGTATACATCCAGTAAGCCGAGACCTGATTCATTATCTCCTTCCCCTCAAAATTCATCAAATCCCTAACTCTATCACCTCCTCGTCATCGTCATCCAGCCCCACCCCTTCCCGATCATCTCCAACATCATCATTCCACTCTAGACAAGCCTAGGCCCTTCATTAATCTACAGTCAGGTTTTATTCCTAAACCCTAATTAATTTTGGTTTGTTAAATTAGGGTTAATTTGTTATTTTAGTTGTTTATAATAACTTATTGATTGTTTACTATAACCCATTGAATGCTAATTACAGCTATTACCATCTAAATGTCAAAAACATTAATTTGTTTATTGTATGTTAATGTATATACGTTGATTAATTAGTGCATATGCGCATTAGAGCTAGTTTGGGTTAATTAGGGTAGATGTGCATGATCTAGTATATGTGTTTTCTAAAATATCGAACACGATAATTAGTGCTTTATTTTTTATAAATCCCTTAGAGATTTTTGACCCTGTCTGACAAGTATTGTATATGATCGTTATATGGATATTCGTTTTTATCACAGAACGCACATCTATATTCATCTGATATAATATTTGTCAGATTTGTCTCAATATTGGATACGTTACAAACACAATAAAGTAATTACATTTTGTAAATTATTTCATTTTAAACGGTTCACAAAATATCGACAGCACTTCCTTTTTGTTCCCTGTGTACACACATTTGTGTACGATATAGGAAACACGGGGGAAGTGCATCCAAAATTTTGTTGACCCGTTTAAAATGAAATGATTTACGAAGTGAAATTACTATTGTGTTTGTAATGGGAAGTAGGATGATCAACCATCAAAGTAGAAAACAATAACCTAAAAATTTAATATTATATTCATAATGCCAATTCATAAAATGTATAAAAGATAATTAAAAGAATTATGGTTAAAGAAACAATAAAATGTATAAATGAATTGAAAAATAAAAAATATAAAAAAATAATACTATGTAATATATAAAGCATTAAACTGTACGATTGAATTGAAAAAATAAAATGTTAATCCATAAAATGATTAATACTTTTTTAATTTCTATCATATGTTTTAAAGTAGGAAAAATGGTCAATTATTTTATTAATCAGAGCCAGATTTATCAACAACGAAGGGAAATGGAAGGCTCAATAAGTGAACATTTTTATAATGGCGTACACGTATTTATTGAATTCGATTTAAGTAATAATGGAAACGACGAAGAAATTCGTTGTCTATGTAGTAGGTGCAAATTGTTGAAACACTTGATACCAGATATAGTTAGAGTTCATTTGCACCAGTACGGTTTTGTGCCGAATTATTTGGTGTCGGATCGTCATGGAGAAATTGTAGCACCTAATCATGTACAGTTAGAGGAGGAAGTTGGTAATGAAATTATTGCAAAGAATCTCATAGAAGATATGGTTGAAGATGCAACATGATCAATGTTCCCTACTGTTGAAGTTGATAATGACGATTTTAATGTCGAAGAAGGACTAAATGTTGGAGCAAAAAAAAAACTATGATTTATTGGTTGCTGCTATTGGTTGCTGCTAAGAAACCCCTTTGAGATGGCTGTACAAGCGGCACTCAATTATCAGTAACTGCGGACTACATTGTGATGAAATCAAAATACAACTTCACAGAAGCCGGATTTACAGCTGTTGTACAAGCTGCTAAACGGCATATGCCATCTGATAATTTAATGTGCGAAAATCATTATGAAGTGAAAAATCTTATGTCTACTTTTGGTTTTCCATATCAAAAAATAGATACATATTTAAATGGTTGTATGTTGTTTTGAAAAGAAGGCATCAATCTTAGAAATTGTAGAAGATGTAACGTGGAAAGATACAAACCAAGAAAAAAGAAGGGATAGGGAGTTCCATACAAGCGTATGCATTACTTACCTATCACTACTAGACTTCAAAGGTTATATGCATCTTCTGTAACAACGCATCATGTGAGATGACACAGTGTAACAACACAGGAAGAATGTACGTTAACACCACTACAACAAAAGAGGCATATTACAATGGTGGAACACAGTTGTAAAAGATATATTACAACGGTGGAACCACAGTCGTATTTTAAGAAGTTGTAAAAGACTATCAATTTTTTACAACTGTGTTCTTTAGTTGCATATAATCGTTGTGATATTGTATATTACAACTATTTCTTACCCTTGCAAATAACCATTTTACAACATTTATGGAAAGCAACTGCTACCAACAATTGCAATTCATCTTCCGACAACTGCTATTAATCATAAATTTCACAACATAATTAAAACCGATATTTCACTAATAATAACTACAATCGTTAACATTACTTGAAACAACAAGAACCATTCACATTTAATAAAAGCTAAAACAATTCAATTTTACACCATTTTTGAGTTCATGATTCTATTACAGAATATAACCAAATCCATAACATACGTCAATATAAATACAAATACGTACTAATCAAAAGAGATCAATTCCCCATGGCAAGCAACAATCCTTCCAACCGCTTGTCCAATAGTACAGACGTATGAAGTAGGCCTATATGCATTAGCTTAAGAATCCAGTTGAGTGCAATCTAGTTGAGTGCTTAAGAATCCAGTTGAGTCCAATAGTACAGACGTATGATGCAATATGAATTAGCATATGAGTGCAATCTAGTTGAGTGCTTTCAAGCATAAGATCCTGCAATGTATACTCAGATGGTAACCGAATTATAATCAAGAGCTATTTATAACAGCAGTATTCATATAATTAAGCCGAAAGGATGTCAAAGAGGCAACTTGCATTGAACAAGAATATTAGTATACGTACCAATCAACAAAAACATGTACGCCTATTTGTCTAAATGTAAATCCTTTCAAAGCTTTTCCAAAATCTAAAAAAAACAGGAACAAAAATTCACCTGGCCAACATAGAGAGTGGAGACTGAATATACTGCATAGCATCATAAGTTGCCAACCCTGCCATCATGAAACAGCTAGGTCAATTGATACAACAGCTACAGATATGAACAATTTTATAGTCATTCTTTATTTTATGTTTATTATTATTACACACATATATTTATAATACCACATAAGTACATATCACATTTTGTATGGAGTCTTTTCTTTTCTTTTCTTTCTTTTTGAATTTTTTTTGGAAAGGATTGCGCACAACTCTGATCATCAGGGGCAAATCTCAGTTCGACACGGACAAAGTCTACCCTTCTTAATTATTTATAGAAAAATATTAGTATTAGGTTTCTAGTCAGTAGACTTGTTTGGTCATATAGTATAACTAACTAAAAGAGGAGGAATAAGTGTGCGTTATAATTAAAAGGAACGGTTAAAATGAAAAGTATGGTGGTAAAGCAATGCTACATGATAGCGAGCAAGAAAATTAAGTCATACCCTTAAAGTTTGTAATATGACTCACAGAAAGCTAACTAGTTATTCTGTTGGGTAAATAAAACTGTCTATTTTTTAATTCACAAAACAAAATTAATTGACTAAGGAAAAAAATGTGGAAAGCTTAATCAGCTAAAGAATGTTGAACGATATACTACTGTAGAAACCGATTAAAAAAGCGTATAAATCCGGAAATTCAGAGAAGTTTAAAGTTTATGATCAAACTCTTATTACCTCTCCACATCATTAATTACTTTTACTATCATTAATGCAAAAGACAAAGAAGGATCAAATTGGGTGGTATAATGTACAAAACAATGCAAAGTAGAGTATTTTAGAGTGAACTAAGTATGATTTCCTATGGGAACTTAAGATGAAAGGATGGCACTGTTGTATGTGAAAAAAAAACAGAGAATACACATACAAGCCTAAGTATCAAACTGTTTAAATGATTTAGATGTGCAATAAAATGGCTGTGTCAATGGGGTTCCATTTAAAAATGATTTAGAAGGAAATACTGATAATGAACTAACACTGGGGTTCCATTTAAAAAACTGCTTAGAAGGAAATACTGATAATGAACTAACACTGGGGTTCCATTTAAAAAACTGCTTATGACACAGATAATATAGAATACAATGCTTTCCCGAAAACTATGGCTTCTTCTAGCTCAAGATTGGCAAATTTGGAATAATTGTTGCCAATGGATACTATCCTAATAGAATTGAAGTTTTAAGATGAAAGAAAGTACTTCTAAAAGGCTAATTACTGTAGAAGCTTCCTAGTTAACAAATTTACAAAATAATATGTAAATTATAATATTGACTTACACATTGATATAGCATCCGATAACTTTGAAGCAATAGCTTAGAACTAACCCAAATAAAGGTGAGTGTATCATTATTGAACCATGCCTTCTCGAAATTTTTAATCATTTTTCTAGCAGGGTTTTGAAACAAATAGCTGGCATTTTTAAAAATTTCCTAGCTAACACAAGTTAAAACATGAGAGAAAAAAGGATAAGCCTTTTCCCTCATGACCTTGTGCAAATACTAAAATCATTGTCAAAGCATAACAAAGTTAGAAGAATTAAATTTGGAAAATCATTCACAAGCCTACCGATTAGAACATACTGCATGCACCTAATTCTCAAGGAAGAACTCTGTTAAATTAAGCTAGTATATATCCTTCTAACATTCAAATGTATCATTAAAATTACTTATGAATATAACAATGATGCTTTTTCTTTGCTTATGTTATTTTTTTATTTCCAGCTAATGTACATCAAACTCTTCAAGTCTGCAATTAACAAAATTTTCAAGTCTAGATCTGTTCTTTGCTTGTTATCAAATCACTACCTAAATAACTCATTCTCAGTTATCAAATCATACCAATATCTACACCTCAAAATAATTCAATAGACGATCAAACTTGCAAAATTGAAGAAGTAAGCAAAAAGAAGATCAACTTACGAACATTACCAGAAGATGAATGACAGACCTTGAGACAACCTTCTCACGGCTACAAAAGATCCTCGATCATCCATTCTATTTCTCTCAACTCACGGTTGTCCAATTAATCATGCTCAAGTCAGAAAAATCAAGATTCAACGAAAGTCCAAACGAGGACAGGAAATATTGTTTAGGGTTTGGTTATTTATGAACAGAAGTTGAACGGGGCGGAGCGATTGCGAGCGACAGAAGTTGAACGTGGTGGAGCGATTGCGATCAACATATGTAGAACAGGGCGGACACTGGTGTATGGTTTGGCAATTCGTCGAAGGCTCTCGGTAGGGTTTAGCTTCGATGATGGCAAGGCCGCGAGAACAACGTGGGATGGAATTGCGGTTTTAGGTTTAGAAATTTTGACGATGATGGGAGTTTAAGAAAAGAGCGGCGATTGAGAATTGCGGTTTTAGTTTTAGAAATTTTGACGATGATGTTTATTTTTAGGAGTTTAAGAAAAGAGCGGCTATTGAAATGTTGGGAGGGAAATGAAATTTTCACGAAGCGGCTGTTGCAGAAGCGTGAAAAGAGTGCTTGGAAATAGATATTACAACTATAAAAAAATAAAGCGGTTGTCAGATGTGTATATTACAACTAGCGTACGAACAAAGTTGTTAGAGGTAACTTATTACAACTGTCAGCTTATGCTAGTTGTAAATCAATAGTTGTAATATGGTTGTTTTGTTGTAGTGCACACCCAGCTGATGGAGAAGCATGGAAGAATTTTGATAAGAAATATCCCGCTTTCGCAGCGGAGAGTCATGAAGTTAGGCTTGATTTATGTATAAATGGATTTTCACCATTTTCTCAATTTGGTTCTAAATATTCTCTTGGCCTATAATCATTACACCTTATAATTTACCTCAATGGATGTGTATGAAAACTCCATATATGTTTCTCAAAATCGTCGTCCCTGACTCTAATGATCCGACACAAGGTATCGATGTTTATTTACAACCGTTAATTAAAGAGTTGAAAACATTATGGTACAAGGAGTTGAAACATACGATATTTTTAAAAAAATGAATTTTCGTGTGTTCGCTTATTTGTTGTGAACTATTCGTGATTTTTCTACGTATGTAATGCTTTCGGATTGGAGTACGGCCGGTCGTCTAGCTTGTCCTTACCGCATGGAAGAAACGCGAGCATTTTCTTTACCGCGTGGAAAGAAAATTTCATGGTTTGATTGCCATCGGTGTTTTCTCCATATTAATCATTCTTTTAGAAAAGATAAAAAAAATTATATCTAATAGACATGAGACTTTGCGACCACCAATGATTTGGTCAAGCAGAGATATATATGACACTGTAAAGGATTATCCAAAGATACATGAAACCAGAGAAAAAATTGAAACTTAAGGTAAATCGATGAATCATAATGGTGCAAGCAAAGTATATTTTGGGAGTTTCCTTATTGGAAAAATCTTCTTATTCGTCATAATATTGGCGCGATGCACAACGAGAAAAATGGGTTTGATAATGTGTTTAATACAGTTTTGAATGTTAAGGGCAAGACTAAGGACGATTTAAAATCAAGACGTGATATACAAGATATATGTAATCGTCTTGAGCTTTACAAATGACACTAAAAACCAAAAGCATGCTATGAGCTAGACAATAACCAAGTTAAAGTACTGTTAAAATGGGTGGAATGATTAAGATTTCCTGATAGAATTTCTTCTAATCTTCGTAGATGTGTCAACTATAAGAACGGTAAACTAAGATGGATGAAAAACCATGATTGTCATCTAATGATGGAAAATTTGTTATCCGTCGCTTTCAAAGAACTGTTGTCTGTAAAAGTTTGAAAGGTTGTACCAAAACTTAGTTTGTTTTATAAGGAGCTTTGTTCACTACGTTAAAAGTTGATCGTCTACGTAAACTTGAGGAAGAAATCCCTATACTGCTATGCAAACTGGAGAAAATATTTCCTTCAGGTTTCTTTAATGTAATGGAGCATTTACTTGTTCATCTTCCATATGAAACACACCTTTGAGGTCTTGTGCAATATGGATGGATGTATCCATTTGAGAGGTATTAATATTGAGTATGTTAAGTATTAATTTAATTACATATATAAGTAAATTTTAATTTGAAATAATTTTCAATAGGTACTTAAATCATCTAAAGAAAAAGTGAGGCAAAAAGCACGAGTTGAAGGTTCGGTTTGCAAATCATATATTGAAGAAGAAGCTTCGTTTTTTTTCTCCCATTATTTTAATGATTATGTGAACTTACCATTTGAAAGTGCTATGCATAATGAGGAAGGCCTAAGTCAACTAGAATTAAAGGCATTATGGACGAGATGCAGCCTTCAAGGCCGAATAGATATAGTAAATATGGTATGCACGATCACAAAAGGAGTCGTTGTAATTCAGTTACTTAGTTTTCGTATGCGTGTTATTATTGGTTTGATGTTTGTAAGCCGTATGTTGTTTATGTAAGAACAGTTTGTGTTTTTATTTCATGTGCTATGGTCGTTTGAGAGGATGAATGTTATGTGTTGGAAGTGGATTACACCACCCAAAGTAAGTTGAGAAATATTAACTGCTAAGTGATACATAAACATATGCAAATGTAAGCTAGTGATACATAAATCGTCAGAATACATGTTCAACGATACATAATTCAATTACATATAAATGAACACCTAAATTTGTGTTTACTTCTCCTCCCACAATGTACGAGGACTCAACATATCGAATGGTACGCCCTTATTCAATAGTGCGCTGCGATATTGTAGGTTCAACTTCTCCAAATGGGCATTTTCTGCTTGGATCTCAAGGGCATATGCAACTCCCACCGGACACATTTCCGGATCTTTCCATTTGAAAAGGCTACAACATTCAACATCGTTAGGCCGTAACTTATTATCGTTGTACGATTCACAACGGTAAAAGCGACGACCCGCATTTCTTTCCTTCCGACACATAACCACTTCACATTCATCTCCACAATAACAAAGTACCCGAGGTGGTGTCCGGCTTGAACTGGCATTGTTAGGCTTACGACGAGCTAACACATCCATTAATTTTCTATTAAGTGATTGGTGTATTGATTCACCACTAGCCACGGCCAATGTTGACGTACCGCCACCCCTAAAGAGGGGCAAGTTTTCAACCTGTGTCTCAGGGATGAAATCAACCTCAACATTTTCTTCATTAACCGGCGCAAAGCCTCGTTGTTATTTAAATTCATCATACATTTTCATCATCGTCTCGTCGTCAAGCTCCCAATTGTCCATTTTCAACAACCTTTTTCTTGAAAATATCAATGTTGGAGTTAGACTTAATCGCAAAACATTATACAAATTTAATAGTGCTTATGGATCTTACCTTCTTTTTCTATCTCCAAATCTCTAAAAGATGTTCGTTTTCGTCAGGAAATATTGAAATTGTGGAAGAGAGATGTGGCTTAGGTTTTGGGTTCTTTATTTGGCATTTGGTAAAGTGACATATGAGGAAGGTTTAAGATGCAGGGTTTCTGTTTTGAAACCCTGCACACACAACTGGGGCGACTTTTCAAAAGTCGCCCACTGGCGATTTTTCAAAAGTCGCCCTAGTTGTTTGTGCAGGGTTTCAAAACAGAAACCTTGCATCACCATTTACTACACTACACTAAACTTCACTACAATCAAAATTCAACATTTCAATCAAATTCGACCATCCAACAACTCAAATTACAACATCCACCAATTCAACAATTAAATTCAAAATCCAACATCCTACAATTCAAGAATTGCGTTCCAATTCCGACATCCAACAATTAAACAAAACAACTAATCCCAATATTTTAACAATCCATTAAACAAATCCGGACAAAGAATATCAACAACTTATACCATCCTCACTGCTTCAACCTACGAAGTTATAGTGGAGTTTGTCTTGGTTTCCTCATAGACAGTGGAATTTCATCCGGCGAATCCTCCTCTTCACTTGCTTGCGTAGGATCTATAGGCTGTGAAGGGCCGGGAGCAACTTCAAACTGTGTTTCTTGAGATGAAGAAGCGCCTTTTCGATGTCTCCGTCGCTGATATGTACGAGTAGTAGGAGGAACGCCGTGGGCTTCTATGGCATGTTCGATGAGCGCCTGTGCTGGAGGTGGAGGAGGCGGTGGAGGCGGTCTTGGTCTTGTTAACTTGTTTCTTCCTAAAATAGATTCTAAGATGCGTTTTACACTAAAGCATTTCCCCTGCGACCTTTCAGGAACCTTTATGCAAGTTGGTCCACAATCTCGATCGCACGGTAAATGCCGTCTGCCTTGCATAACATAAAGTTCAAGAAAAAGTATAAATTTTAAATATTGGAATAAAGACTGTATGTACTATGTACCACATTCCTTTCAAGGGGTGCTCTGGGAGTGTAAGGATCTATGACAACAGGAGGCGCTGTAGGTGGATCGATGGCACGAAGAACATATCGACGCGTGATGTTCCAATACCAAGACAGATATTCTTGTTCGGACAATGTGAACTCGCGTTCCTGTTGCGTGTGCATGTAGCGCTCGGTCCATGTCTCAATCGCCATAGCATACTCCCCAGCTGCAATATCAATCCTGTAATGCGGTGGTTGTTCCGGTAAATGCTGGGCCATACCAAACTGCCTCATCACTCGGTCAGGAAGATGATAGGCAACATCATTAAAGCAAATGAGAGGAACACGAGCAATCCACAGCTGAATGGAAGTGGTACATAAGTTTGGAAGATTTCCAAGCACATCTGTGTATGGGGTTCAAGTCACAGAATGATAGTCTAGCACATAGAACTCATTACGGTAGAAGGCAACATGACGCCTCGGCGATGAAACGGTGCTTTTAGGTCCTACCCACCTGTAGAAATATAAAATTGTATCTTCTCAAATCCGAACACCTATACGTAGTATACTACATAATTAATTATACCTAGCACCATATGGCAATGATAAATCAATCGTCGTCCTCCTCATCGTTATTCTACCTACAGGTAGATAAGTCCAACATCAAAGCTGCAAATAAAATTAGAAACGTGATTTCAGTTGGATAAGAGAATATGAAATAACTGTCGGCGAAAATAAATAATGGACATACATGTACTAGACTCACACAACCACCAATGTTTGCGCTCTCTTGCAAAGCAAGCCTCGCCAACTCGCAGTACGTATACGCTAGAACTGCACTGCCCTACGAATATTGACGACAAACATCAAAGTTTTCTAAAAATGGAAGCCATCTAAGCCATATCTGTGTCTTCAAATGATCACATATCAACCTCGAGCATACAATATGCAATATAACAGCTCTGGCTCGTTGCTGAATCTGAATCTCTATGGCGTCTGCTGGTATGTCGTCCGCAAATTGTTGCCTAAACCATAGTGTCCGTATCATTTTGTTTCCCCACCACTCCTCTGCTGGAGAGTTAAACCTAGGAGCTCTTGGCATAAACTAAGATAATCAACTAGATCGGGGTTGGTCAACGGAGCACCGTCTATGGGTATGCCAAGTAAGCACGCAACATCACCCAACGTGATAGTCATCCCCCCAGCACGTAGGTGAAATGTAGATGTCTCTGGCCTCCATCTATCAACCAAAGCGGTGATAAGATGATGATCCAACTGGATGTGCCCCACCCTAAAAACCAGTCCAAATCCGATTTGGTCTATCAACCGTATAACGCCTGGATGAGCAGATGTTATTCTATTCATTTTAGATGAATGATCTATGGTTTTGCCTGCAGTATTGCTCTGTCAAAATATCACAAAAATATTATCAACATGTAACATACAATACCATTCAATATTTGTACATTTCGAACACTAAGAATTTTACCGCGACAAATTTCGGATTATTCGTTTGATGCAGTTGTTGCAAATATAGGATAGATCCATCAATAAGTCCAGGTAGCACCTCGGAGTAATCTGCCCATATACAAGTTAACGATATTTTCAAATTAATTTTCCAACATCAACACTAGGAATTTACGCATTGTTTTTCAACAATTTAACAATGATTTCATCCATACTAACTTATCTTAACAATCATTGATTACTTACAATTCCTAATAACCATTATTTTGCGATTTTCTTCAAAACCCTAAATTGAAAGATTTATTATTTATCCATACCTAGGGGCGCATCCCGCATTGAAGAATCTGACATCTTCTAATTTGTTGAACAAAATGCTAAATATTTTTGGGTTTGGCGAAAATTTCGGATTTGGTGGGTTTTGGAATGGAGAGGAAGGGGATAAAATGAAGGAGGAAGAAATGAGGCTCTGGTTTTGTTACAGACCCCCGTTTGGGCGACTTTTGAGAAGTCGCCACTCAAAAGTCGTCCAAATTTATTTAAAAAATGCAGGCGACTTTCCAAAAGCCGCTTGCATGATTCGTGCAAAAAAAAATTATACTGGCGACTTTTGAAAAGTCGCCAGTACGTTTTGGCCAGTTCGAAGCTGAGCTGGTCAAAACAAGACTACGTTTGATATTAGTTTTGATAGTGGACTATTTGCGATAATTAGTTTTAAAAGGAGGCTAAATGGAAAAAAAATCCTAAAACCTGAATTAAAATGGATCATATTCAAATTATGACTATGGTGTACTGAAATGAATAAGTGAGAATCTACATCTCCTTTAATACAACTGCCCTATCGTGCCTCTTATTTTTGTTGAAGTTTCCAGGCTGGAAATTATAGTCAAATACGACGACTGTGTCACATTTTAATTCAACCTGCTTACCCTCTTCTACAAATACGATACAAATCACAAATCAAACATCAAAAGCATTCCAAACACTCAAAAGTTAATAATCTCTCTGTAACACTAAACCACCTCTATATCTCCTTCTGCAATATCCCATATGGCTTCATTACCTACATCCGGAAGAAGGTATATTTGCATCAATCAATTTGAAACAGGTTTATATACTTTAATCAATTCATGGGTGGGGATAATTTGTATAACTGACAAATATTTTTACAGGCTAGAAGGTAAGGTAGCAATAGTTACCGGAGGAGCAATGGGCATAGGCGAAGTGACAGCAAAGCTTTTTTGCCTCCATGGAGCAAAGGTGGTGATCGTGGACATACAAGATGAACTTGCCAAAACTGTTTGTACAAACATTGGTTCCGAAGATATCATTAGCTTCATTCACTGCGATGTAACCAAAGAAGATGATGTAAAGAAAGCCGTAGACTTTACAGTGGCAAGGTATGGAAGGTTAGATATAATGATCAACAATGCAGCAATCATCGAGAATCCATGCTCTCGAATCATGGACTTTGACGTGTCTGAATTCGAACGTGCAATAAGCGTAAATTGCACAGGTGTTTTTCTATGCATGAAGCATGCAGCACGTGTAATGGTGGAAGCAGGAATAAAGGGAAGTATTATAAATTATGGAAGTGTGTGTACCGTGGTAGGAGGATTGGCTCCACATGGATATGTTGCAGCAAAGCATGCAGTTGTAGGACTGACTAAGAATGGAGCTGCGGAATTGGGACAGTACGGAGTTCGAGTGAATTGCATCTCCATGTTTGCATCTGCCTCGCCCATGGCTACTGGATTTTCTGGGCTGAAAGTTCAGACTATTGAGGCGAGTATTGCTAAAATTGGTAATCTTAAAGGTGCTGTGTTGAAGCATGAAGACACTGCACAAGCTGCTGTCTTTTTCGCCAGCGATGAATCAAAGTATGTGAGTGGACATAATTTTGTTATTGATGGAGGATTTACCATAGTCAATAATGCTTTTGGTATTTTCAAGCAAAATGCATTTTTTGATCATTTCAAGCAAGATGAGTAGTGAACCTAGCTAGTGGCTACATTGTGTTATGTATTTACATCTTTCCTTAATAAATTTGTAACCGATTGTTTGGAAAATATCATAGAGCACTTGCATGCACTTACTCTGTAATTACTTACTATGCGGCTTTAAGCTTTAGCACACTTATCAACTGCTTATACATGGTTCAAGTTTTCCTGCAGGAACACTGCTGCTGCTTCCTTGTTTCTGCAGTTCACAAAACAAACAAAAGAGCACTTATATTTTACAGCATTTGAAAATTTTGAAATTTTATGTTTGTTATTTGGAAATTAATCCATACGCCTATATGATGAACGCCCATTAATTTGTTCATGGCAATTTAATATCAGAAGTCATGACTCAGTTTCCTGTGTTTCAAGTTTGAAATAATGTATTCCCAGATAAGACTTGCTTCTCATTACTATTCAGTATTTCGAAAAAGACATCTAAGAAAAAGTTTAGTGGTCTAGCTAACAGGAAAAAAATTTGTCTGGGCATATTGAAGTTATTTAAACAAGGCATGAAGCAGATCTACTTTTTGAATAAAGTAAATGGTTAGGATTGAATAGGTGAATCTTTTCACTGATTTTTATGCATAGAAGGACTGAAGTCAGCTTCTGTTGGGGGTCTAAAGCAATGAATACCAACTAATTCTTTCATGACAATTTAAACTACTTAGTCGTGAATACCCAGTAATTACAGGTTTTCTTTGGTAACTGATTAATCAGGAAGTCTTTGAAATGTATTGGACAGATTTAATATGATTATTCCACATGCAAAATCATTAAACAATACAAGCAAGTATCAGATACTCATCGAAGAAATTCCACCATTAACTTGGTCAAATTCAAGATGACGGTATTAGCTAGCAGTTTAAAACTTTAAATATAAAGACAATGCCAGCTTAACATAAATATTTTTCT
This sequence comes from Allium fistulosum, assembly GCA_030737815.1. Classification (NCBI taxonomy): domain Eukaryota; kingdom Viridiplantae; phylum Streptophyta; class Magnoliopsida; order Asparagales; family Amaryllidaceae; genus Allium; species Allium fistulosum. The sequence goes on from CM060902.1 coordinate 841,620,450, forward strand.
TACTAAGGTGGTTTCATACGATCATTTGTACACATATACCGACAGCAATATCCCATGTTCATGTAAAAGAAAAAAATGGATCACCTTTGATCTCAACATCATTTTTACTCATATCATAAGATATGACAGATTGACAGTCCATACTAAAGAGTGATTACAGGCACAGCTATGGAGAAACCAAAGGAAAACTAGAAATTTCGATTATGAACTGGTGAAACAAATAAAAATAAGAGTAGAGAATGCACGGTAAGGTTTATTTTATCCAGACTGACGATTACCTTACAGAAGACAATATACTGAATGCAATAATGTCTAATTTGTCAAATATGACATTAAGGTTAAAATTAATTACACAGACTTTATAGATTGAATAAAGTATATTTTCTTGATACAATCTACTAAGTATCTCAGGTTTGATCCTTATAATCAATATAAATTGTTTAGAGAACACTGGTTGATATGCAAAATTTTACTCGTATTATTTTCATCTGACGAAGATAGATCACATGGACGCACATGTGCAGATGATTTTTACATCAACATTGTATATACCAATTTTTTAAACATGCAAGTTGACTCATAAACTTATTATTGTAAACCAAACTAAAACGTGAAATCACATATACATACACCTAGATCCTTGAATAAATTTGTTCAACTATAAAACTAATTTAGTATATCCAACTTATTTATTCTACAACAGCTTCTTGTCGGTAGTAAATAGTCTTATATTCTTGGTAGGAACTTTCGTGGACCCAATCACAATCAATGCAATAGTGATGGTATATTTTTAAAGTGTAAATTGAAGAGTTTCTCATTATAGGGTAATAAATTGTAAGAAGAGCACTTTTGAATAATTAGTTTCAAAGACAATTTACAAAAAAATGATAAATTCATTTATCTTTTTAAGTTATACAGGAAAATGATAAATTCATTTATCATTATTTCTGTATAACTGAAAATGATAATTTTGTTTATCATTTTCCTGTAAATTGTTCTTGAAACTAATTTTTCAGACATGCCGTCCTTAAACTTATTATCCTATACAAAGAAGCCCTTTGAGTGAAAATCTTCTTTTTTCACTACTAGAACGACTTGCTATTGCGGCAGCCTTTTGCATCGGCTAGCGACGGCTAAAAAAAGCGGTTGTCGCTAGCCTTCGCTAGCCGATGCAACGTCGTATATACATGCACAAATCCACGAACAACAACTCTCTTCCTCCTTTCCACCAAAAACCCCAATTTCTTCCTCCTTCTGCCAGCCGCTGCCCCTGCCGCTGCCCACCGTGGCAGCTCGCAGTCACCAAGAAGAACTCTCCAAAGCTTGCCGGTATCTCTCCTCCACTCCAATATCTATAGTTTTTAGGTATAAACTCAACCCTAATTTTGAAATTGGTTGATTTAGGAATTTGGAGTTGATGATTATATCTTAGTAGTTGATGATAATATAGTGTATTAGTTGATTTGGGTATTTAATTAAAACCCTAATTTAGAAAATTAGTTGATTATGAAATAGAAATTGATGATTATTGCGTATTAGTTGATGATAATTAAAAATTTGTTCGATTTTGGGGATATTAATTAGTGGTTTGTTTGTTTACTTTGTAGTTAAAAATTAGGGTTAATTTAAAGGGTAAGTTTGGCTCACATCCCTAATAAGTTTCAAAATAAACAAAACATCCTTCACATATAAAACTTATATTTCCGCTCCTTATTTTCAAATTCGCGCAAGCAAAAATACACAAATACCCTTTACGTTTTTAACCATTCAAACGCGTATAACTTTATGTACAAAAACCGGATCAACAAATCGTTTTCACCAAAAAATCACAAATTTTATGATCTTTGAAATGAGATCCATTGTTGATACCAAAAATTCATATTTGTATTAAAGGTGCAATTATTTCAAATATTTGCAGATAATTCAGCAAATTTTAAACGTTTTTGATTTTTTTGCAAATTTACAAAATTTGCAAATAATTGCAGATATTTCTGCAGCTATATGGTATAGTTGCAGAAACATCTGCAACTATTGGGTATAGTTGCAGAAATTTATGCAACTATACGGTATAGTTGAAGAAATATCTGCAACTATTGCATATAGTTGCAGACATTTCTGCAACTATTGCATATAGTTGCAGATATGCAACTATTGCAAATAGTTGCAGAAATGTCTGCAACTATTGCGTATAGTTGCAGAAATTTCTGCAACTATTGCGCATAGTTGCAGAAATATCTGCAACTATTGTACATAGTTGCAAACATTTCTGCAACTATTGCATATAGTTGCAGAAATGCAACTATTGCAAATAGTTGCAGAAATATCTGCAACTATTGCATATAGTTGCAGAAATGCAACTATTACTAATAGTTGCAGAAATGTCTGCAACTATTGCGTATAGTTGTAGACATTTCTACAACTATTGTTTGTAGTTGCAGAAATGTCTGCAACTATTGCGTATAGTTGCAGAAATTTCTGCAACTATTGCACATATATTTGTAGAAATTTGTTGCGATCATTCATACCTGCAAATATTAAGAATATCATATTTCATAAAAAAAATTGATTTGTCTTTAATTTAATTGCAGTTTTCCATTTAAATCGAAAAATAAGAAGAAGAATGAGCTCAACAGCAAAGCGCAAGGGTAATTTGGGAAAAAAATTGGCGGAAAACAGAAACAGGGATGTAGAAACTATATATTTTAACACAGGGATCCGCTTTGAATTAAGTTTCGTTTTAAGGATGTGTGCCTAATTTTCACTAATTTAAAATCCGAAAATTAGTCTGTAATTATTGATTAATATGCTTATTGTTGATTGTACATGAATGTTTGTTATAGTTTAGAATAATGTTTGTTATAGTTTACACAAAAATTAGTGTATAATTAATGATTAATATGTTGCTAGATTGGTACGGTTAAATTAGTGTATAAAATAAAATTAATTTAGTTTATTACAAGTGCTAACATCTAATTGTCGTTTACAAAATCGATAAAAAATTCTAAATTGTTAACTGAAGTTTAAAATACGTTTTAAAATTCCAAATGTGTTAAGTAGGTGATTTAAATAGTTGATTGAATTGTATAATTTTGAAATGAGCAACATCAAGAAATATCAAGCTGAAATCAATTTTTGAAAAAAATTAAGAAACGAATATAACAACAATAAATATTCTGCTAAAATCGATTTTGTAAAAAATGAAGAAATAAATATAATAACATTAATTATCTTACTAAAATCGATTTTGTAATAAAAATTAAGAAATGAATATAACAACAACTAATATTGTACTCAAATCGATTTTGTAAAAAAATGAAGAAACAAATATGACAACAACAAATGTTCTACTAAAATTGATTTTGGAAAAAAATTAAGAAATGAATATAATGTTGATTTGAAAGTAAGCATTAAATATTATTTCAAAAAATAATTGACGCTAAAAAATTAAAGCCTTTAGTCCCAAAAGGTTTTAATTTAGTTCAGAAAATACAACAACAAAAATATACCCCGTGGATGCTAAGTTATGCGTAGAATAGAAGAGAAGTGAAGTGAAGTGCTGTCGAAATTAGACAGAAGTGTGGTGTGTGAAGCCTTTAGTCCTAGTTGGATTTACTTTATTTTAGAAAATACAACAGCAATATACCATTTGAGTGTAAGTTATGCGTAGAAGAGAATTGAGCTGAAGTCCTGTGGAAATTACTAACATATATTTTTAAATTAGCTACAATGTTCGATTATTTTATCGACCGTACTTGTATGAAGTCAGAACTGGTATGAAAGGTTCGGTGAAGCAACATTTCTACAATGGTGTACACGAATTTACTAGATTTGCTACATCTAATAATCGAAATAACGAAGAACTTCGATGCCCTTGTAGTAAGTGCCAACATTTGAAGCATTGGAAACCAGACACAGTTAAAGTACATTTGTATAAATCTGGTTTTGTGCCAAATTATTATTTGTGGGATCGTCATGGAGAACATGCTGCACCTACACTTAATTCTGTAGCGTCAGAGGACGATCATGTTATGACGAACCCAATAGAAGATATGGTGGAAGATACAACAAGATCAATGTTCCCTACCATCCAAGTTGACGATCAAGACGTAAACATCGAAGAAGAACCGAATGTGGGAGCAATTTTTTTTTCATGATTTACTGGATGCTGCTAAGAGACAGTTGTGGGATGGTTGTAAAAGTAGAACCGAATTATCAGTAACCGTCGAATACATCACTATGAAATCAAAATTCAACTTTACAGAAGTTGGATTTACAGCAGTTGTACAAGCAATAAAACGACATATGCCACCTAATAATCTGATGTGCAATAGTCATTATAAAATGAAAACACTTATGTCAGCTTTCGGTCTGTTGTACCAAAAGATAGATATATGTATAAAAGGTTATATGTTATATTGGAAAGATGATATTAATCTTAGAAACTGCAAAATATGCAATGAGGAAAATACAAACCAAGAAAAAAGAAAGGAAAGGAAATTCCGTACAAGAGAATGCATTATTTACCCATCACTCCTAGACTTCAAAGGTTATATGCGTCTTCAGCTATGGCATGTCATATGCGATGGCACAGTGTGAGAACACAGGAAGTGGGAACTTTGACACATCCATCTGATGGAGAAGCATGGAAACATTTTGACAAAACATACCCTACGTTTGCAATAGAGAGTCGTAACGTGGGACTTGGTTTATGTACGGATGGATTTTCACCATTCTCTCAGTTTGGTAGTAAATATTCATCTTGACCTATTATCGTTACTCCGTATAATTTACCTCCATGGATGTATATGAAAACTCCATATTTATTTCTAACTGTTGTCGTCCCTGGCCCTGATGATCCAATACAAGGAATCAATGTTTATTTACAATCATTAATGGAGGAGTTGAAAACACTATGGCATGAAGGAATTGAAACATACGACATATCGAGGAAAAATATTTTTGTTATATTCACTTCTTTGTCAAGGCTTATCCAATATTCTTCGTTAATGGATTTAAATTTAACACCATAGATTGTGGTGCTAACAAATTAACATATAACAGCGGTGTATTTATCAAAGGTAGTAATGATCCAGATGATCATATGAAAGATTTTTATGGCGTCTTAACACAGCTTTTAGAATTGACATATTATATGCAACCCGTAGAATTTTTTTTTTATTCAAATGCAATTGGTTCAGCAATGTTCCTGGTTCTGGAATCAATATGCACAAAGATTATAAGCTTATTGAAATAAAGTATACCTCACATTATTATAAGTATGATTCTTTCGTACTAGCCAAGTAAGCATTATAAGTTTATTTTGCTCTATATCCATCCTTAAAAGGAGATAAAGCAGATTGGTCGGCTGTTTTTAAAACAAAGGCAAGATTTACATTTGGTGGAATTAATATTCCAGACGAAGCAGTGTATCAAGCAGATCTTGAGCCAAATGATGAAATAGTAATAACTGGTGATATTGATGTAGGGTTGTTGAATGATGAATCGAATAAATTAATAGAAGCCTTTGAGAGCACAGAAGAAAACGACGTAGAGTACGAGACCGAGTCTGAATCAGAAAATGACGAAGAGTGATAATTCTAAATGATAACTATGTTGTGAGCTATGTATCGGTTGTTGTGTTGTGTATTCCGAGTTTTCGATGTTATATGTTAACAATGATGACTATGTTTTGAGCAATGTATCGATTGTTGTATATTGTATATTCTGAGTTGTCGATGTTATATGTTAATATTGATGACTATGTTGTGAGCTATGTATTATTCTGTTTTTTGAATTCTATGAAATGATATATTTTATCACTATATGAAATGATTTGTTTGTAGCAGATATGCCTTTTAGGAGACATGGCAGCAGATCTCAGCCTTCACAGCCTTCTCCTTCTCCTGGCGTCGGTGCCAGCGGCACTATGCCAGATGTATGTCCATTGGCAGAGGTTTTTCCTAAGAGTGTGGGGTAAGTATCAAATTTATTGCTTGTTTTAATATTTAAAATTATACTAAGTAAATTCCTACATTAAAATTTATACAAGGGTTTTGAAGTTGAGCCTTCGGACTACATCCTATAGGTATCCAGGAAGGCCTATATGAGTAGAATGTCCGGATGCTGGCCTCATTGGGATGACATCCCAAACCATGTTAAGAACGCTATATGGGCTGACTTGATGGTAAGTATAAATTTATAATTCAGTTGGAAAATAATATAATGTACATAATTCTAATTAATTTCAATGTACAGGCCGACATCGGTTTCAATCCGTAGGATATAGATGTATTTGCAAATCACTGGAACCAGAGGATGCAGAAAAATTATAGGGACACGCTCTCTAAAGCAAAGAATGCAGAAAGAAACCGTCGTGGATGAGTGCCGATGATTGGGCCGAATTTCTCCAGTTGTAGGAAACCCCTGAAATGAAAGTAAGTTATTTAATTTCATATTGTTATTAAAATTTGTTTAAATTTCGTATATTAGTTGCATTAAATTAGTTAAACATGTCTTTAAATTTATACAAACTATCAACACGAAACCATGCAAACAGGAATAAAAATCCTGCTTTGCAACGTGGTGGATCTAAATCCTTTCAGCAACATCGTGTGGAGTTGGTAAGTTTAGCAATTGCGTTTGTAAACAGATGTAACATTATTTAGTCATATTTGTAATATTGTTCGCTAACATTGTTCATTAATCATATTTGTAACAGCGTAGGAAGCTAAATCATGAGCCTACAATAGCTGATGTCTTCATAATGACGCACGATGTCGAGCAGAGAGATGAGGAAGGCAATGTGCCATATACCTGGACAGATGATAAATCTGAATCAATAATGGTAAACGTGCTTAATTTTTTTTACTTCAAACTTCAAAACTTCTAAATTGTATATTTATTGTGTTAAAATTTTGTTCGTGATCGCACGCAAGATATGACACAGAGCATGCTTGAGTGGCGCAATCCATTGGCCATCAGTTGACCTTAGAAGAGTCAAACAGTATATGGGATGCTTTGATTGACCCTTCTTCGCGAAATAGGCACTACGGTTTCGGAAATCATGAGGTAAAATGATTTGGTAACTAATATATAAGCAATATTTAATATTGAGCATAAATTATAACCCGATATCAATAATTTATATGCCATGACGATCTAGTCGTCCTACAGGAGATTTTAGGCTGAAGAAGAGATAGCTCAATTGCAGCAACAACTAGCGAAGATCAATGATTGGCGAAAGAGTGGGGCGTTGGCGCTGCAACTAGATGAGCATATTGCGGCATACTTAGCTGAGCATGGGACAATGCCGGGGGATGACGATGACGAAGAGGATGATGAGTAGGTATGGTTGTGTTTTTGATGGATTTTGATCATTTTATTTTGTACATATGTGACATAAGTTTGTACATTTATGGATTAGATACTTGTTTGTTGGTTGGGTTGTTTGATGGATTGGTGGATGTTTTGTTTGATGTACATGAGTTGGTTGGGATTTGATGAACTTGTTTGTAGGTATGGTTTTGTAGTATGGTGAGATATTGGTGTTGATTGATGAAATGGTTGTTTAAATATTGATATTTGCTTAACATATTTGATTATGTGTAACATGTATGAGATTATACGATTCTTGCATTGGTACTGAGTGTATATGTGTTGTAAATGAGGTGGATGGAGATTTGTGAGTTTGGATGGCCGAAGGATAAGATTATGAACGTAATTGCAGTTAAAAGTTCCCAGATTAGCGACGGCTAGCGACGGCCCGCTGTTCCCAGGTTAGGGACGGCTAGCGACTGACCATTTGGTTTCAGATTAGCGACGGCAGGTGTCGGTTTGCGGTAGCCTTTCAACTTCCCAGATGTTGTCACGTGTCCACCTAGCCATCACCAACCGTCGCTAATATGGCGACGGAGCCGTCGCTAAAGCCGTTGCTTTGACTGTTGGCGACGGGGTAAATAGCAACGACTAATAGCAACGGCTGGCGACGGCTAGCGGCGGCCGCTGACGCCTTTTTGCCGTCGCTAAATGAAGCCTATTTTGTAGTGTTTAAACTTATTTATTTGATTATTAAAAATTAATTTCCAACACTATAGGAACGCAATTCTTAACTAATTTGCATGGCATTTTTTCTGCATTGTACCAAGCAATTAGCATTTCAAATCATTGCAATTTTTCCATCCTTTCCAGTGGTAATATAAATATTAACCTCTTTGGAGGTCTGATGATGGGTGTATTTTTAATAAAAAGAGAAACATGGATAGTTAATGATTCCTAATCTGTATATACTGAAAAATACACAAGCAAGAAGCAACAGTATTCATGAATGTCAAATTACAGAACTGTGAAGAAGGTTTAAATTCATTAATGTCAGTTTGATCTTTTTTTTATATAATGTTGACAAATAAAACAGGCCCAAAGCCCAAAAGTCACCGGGTACACGTTACCTGTATTAACACAAGCGGCTTTACAATAATATTTTCATAACTCTAGCCACACATTATAGTGCTCTTTTTTCAGCAAATACGAAAAACTAAACCCGAAAAATTTAGGGCAAATCGAATCTCGTTCGACTCATTTAATTTCCCCAATTATTAGTTTAATCTCTCATCAAAGAGGTTTCCAAAGCTTCTTCTTGATACTTTTAGCTTTCTCAAGTTGTGGCCCTGAAGAGTTTAAAAAAATAAGGGCAAATCGATTCTAGTTCGATTCATTCAATTTTCCAAATTATTAGTTTAACCTTGCTACAAGAAGATTTCTAAAGCTTCTTCTTGCTGCTTTTAGCTTTCTCAAATTATAGCTCTGAAGAGATTTCTCTAGGGTTGTCCAATAATTCACGTACGTTGGAATTGAGCATCCTTTGGTCACGAAGCCGGCTAATTTTATCCTTGTCCCAAATAGATAAGTGATATATACGATTGTTGAGCTTACTTATATAAAAATTATCTCTCAATCTCTGATTGTTAATGTCGAGTTGCAAAATTTTCTCTTGTTGTAGGATGCTGATCTCTTCCGACTTACTGCTACGTATGCGGTAATTTTTGGTCAAATCAGGTAAGAGAAAGATACTATTGGAATTTTTAGATGATAAATTATTCAAGTAATAATTATTTAATGCATGTTTACTTCCTTTGCGGGAGATGCTTTTTGTTTGATCACTGCTATGGCCGCCTCCAATTGATGAGTTGTCAAGATTGGTTCCACACCAACCTCTAAACTCTTTCATCCAGTGATTGCCACTATAGTGAAAAAGTTTGCCCCGGAAAATGTCTGAATTGACTTTCCCACTTTTTAAGTATGCCTCTAAACTTTCTTCATAGTTATTCAGTTCTTGAATGCTTGGATTTGTATTTTGTGATTCAAAATTCTTTTTGCTGGCTTTGGGACATAAAATGTGATAATCTGCTTCGATGATTTTCCATAGTTGAATGCTTTTAGTTTCTTTTCTTGTGTGTTGCCTAGAGTTTCTCTCTTTCTAGATGTAGTATATGACTGTTGTTAACAAAATACAAGCTTTATCAAACTCTTTGGTTTTACTTTTGTATTTTTGCTGGATATGTTAAATGCTTTCTATGATGTTTTGCAAAGATATGAAATGATTGAGTTTTAGCTTTCCTTTTGCAATGAACCATAGATGCCTTGAAAAAATGCAGTCAAAATATAAGTGCTCAATTGTTTCACTCATTTTTGTGAAGAAGACATTTGGTTTCTCCTATTTTATTCCATTTGTAGCACCTGTCTCTTGTAGGCAGTCTGTTAATAATGAAAAATAGGCATAATGTGCCATTTTTGGGCAGTTTGCCATATTCCATATTGTTTTATGCCAATCCACTTCAACTTCTGCACCTTTTCTGAATTCCCAAGTATATTTGAAATAAAAGTTTCCTTTAGAAGATAAATTCCAGATCCAAACATCTTTTTGAAGACTAGCATCAATTCTAATTTTTTTAATTGAATTTTTGAATATGGCTGCAGTTGGATGGAGTTCTGTATTCCACGTATGATTTTGAATGATGCTTTCAACTTTTAAATTAGCACCACCAAATTGTAAAATGTTGTACCAGCCTAATAAGTTGACCAGAGATTTGCCATGAATCCAAGGGTCGAACCAAAGACTGGTTTGCTTGCCATCTCTAATTTTCCTTTCTATAAGTTTGATGCCAATTTCCCTGTTTTCTAAAATATTTTTTCCAAGAATACGAATAGTGATTTTCTACTGGCATTGTCTAGAAGTTTTTGTTTGTAACATATTTTACCCTCATTCATTAGCCCACAAAAATCCACCTTCAATAAATTTCCAAAAAAGATTGAGGTTATAAGCATCACTTATGTCCTTGAAGTTTCTTAAAACTTAATCATCCAGCTTTTCTTTTCCTTTACATATTGTTTCCCATGATACTTTATGTTTTCTTTCCTCTCCAAATGAAATTTGCATACATTTTCTCAATTTTCTACATTGCTTTTGATGGTGTATTGTGAGTTTGCAACCAATACATAGTGATAGCAGTGATGACAGTATGTGTGAGCGCTAATCTGCATAGTGATTTACTAGACCAACCCTCCAATCTGCTCTTATAATGTCTTATAATCTTGCACAGTCTTTGTCTGTAATTTAATTCATGCTGAGTGGCTGACCCAAGTATTTTACTGGAAGTTTACTATCTTTATACTTTAAAATATCGAGAATCACTTCCTTTCTGTTGCAGCCTTTGCTAAAATATACTTTACTTTTGCTTTCATTTATCTACAAACTAGAAAACTGTTTTAACTTGTCAAATATCTTTTCAATTGTGTTAGCTCTTTAAATATATGCATTCAAAAATAAAAGTAAATCACTAGCATATAATAAATGTGAAATATATGGTTTTATTTTATTTATTGGCTTTATATTTCCATTTGATTGCTCTATTTCCATTTGTAAAGAAAAGAATTCCATAGCAATAGTGAATAAGTATGAAGACTAAGGATTTACTTGCATTATACCTCTATTGCTATGAATGAAACCACTAGGCTTTCCATTTAGGCGAATGAAGTATGTAACATTTGTAATACATTCTTTTACCATATTGAAATTTTTTTGGAAATCTTAATTGTTTCATCATGTGAATTATAAAATACCTATTTATTTTATCAAAAGCCATGTGTAAATCGATTTTAATAAACATTATATTTTTATTTTCATGATTGAAATTGCTAATTATTTCATGGGCTAGCAAAGCATTTTCAACAATTAACCTGCCTGGTATGAAAGCACTTTGGTTTTCTGAAATTGGATACTTAAGAAATATTTTTATTCTATTACAAAGAATTATTGCTATGATTTTATAAATAAAGTTGCAACAGATAATAGACTTATAATTCCCCAAACTATTAGGAACTTTAACTTTTAGGACTAAAGTAATAAAAGTATGGTTAATATTTTTTTAAATTTTCCCAAAGTTAAGAATTCATTTATTGTCTCAAACACATTATTTTTAATATCTTCCCGATGAGATTTATTTGTTATTATATGTAAAATGAATATTAACTGTAATTTACTAATTATAAATAATTAACTATAAAAATTTATTAAATATAACATATAATTATTAATTATAGATAATCATAATTAGTTATAAATATTTATTAATAATTATTAATTATAGTAAATTATAAATAATGGCATATATAAGTACGCTACAATAAAATACCCATTTTCCAATTGGCAATGCTGGTTGTACTAGATCTCTAATACAACTGGCTAAAACGAAGAGTTGTTAAAACTAGCAGGAAAACGCGGTTGTCAAAAATATTATTAATCATTAATTATTAATTATTGATTATATATTGTTAAATATATTATTGAATTATAAATTAATTATTATTATTAATCATTAATTATTACCTATTAATTGTTAATTATTACCTATAATTAATTATTAAATATTAATATATTAAATATTAGGCATTAATTATTAAATATTAATTACTAAAAGTTAATTATTAATTATGAGTATTTAGCAGTAATTATTTGATGGTAATAACTAATTATCAATTATATTTATTTGTTATTATATGTAAAATAAATATTAACTATAATTTACTAATTATAAGTAATTAAGTATAAAAATTTATTAAATATAAAATATTATTATTGACTATAGGTAATAATTAGTAGATATAAATTATTTGTTAATAATAATCAATAATAATAAATTATAGATAATGACCTAAATAAGTACACTACAACAAAATACCCATTTAGCCACTGGTTAAAACAAACAGTTGTTAAAAATATGTTTATTGAAACACTACTAGAAAAAAGCTAAATACCGACGGAGGGGGGCGACGGCTTCCGACGGCCTATTTCCGACAGCTTCCGACGGGCCGTCGGCGGCCGTCGGAAGCCGTCGGAAATTATCGAACTACAGGCTCAGCCGACCCTTCTTCCTCCTCACTTTTCATACGAAAATATTAATCCCTAAATCCCCAAATCTCTTCCCCAAGCTTCCAATCATCAATTTCGAGCTTTCAGATCCTCCCCGGCTGCATAATCAACGTCTATTGCTCTCCAACTAAGGTATAATATCTTATTTTCGAGAAAAATTGAGTTTTTACCCTAATTCTAGATTTGCATAAATTGATAAATTAGGGCTAATTGGTGATTGAAATTGTTTCCAATTGTGTTATAATAGTTTCTAGCATTCAATGATATACATATTTCATCCTTTATCGTGAAATTGTGAAAAACATGTATAATTTGGGCTTGTTCGTGTATATGGAAATCGTTGTATATGCCTTGGTTGTACCATTGTATATGTGTGTAGCGCTGCTATCATTGTATTGTGTTAGTTGGACTAAGATAAAATGAATGCACGAGCTTGGAATATTATATTGTGCACGTATTGACTTATGCAACAACAAAAAATTGCGGCGAACGAGCCTTAAGTTGATGGAATACGTCGAATAAATGTGTTAAATTAAAATATTTTTTTTTTAAATGTGAATAGTTAGTAAAACTGTATTTTTTCGTAAAATGCGCACATTTAATTAACTAATGTCCCTTAGACAAATTTTGGCCCCGTCTGACGAATGTTGTACATGATCGTTATATAAATAGTCGTTTTTTTAAAAAAACGACCATTTATATTCATCTGGTACAATGTTTGTTGGATTTGTCCCTGTATTGGACAAGTTATGAACACAGTAAGCATTTACATTTTGTATACTACTTCGTCTCAAACGGTTCATAAAATTTCGGCCTAACTATTCTTTTTTGTTTCCTGCGTACACGCATTTTGTGTACAATGCAGGTAACAAAAGGGAAATGCTGCCGAAATTTTGTTGAATCGTTTGATACGAAGTAATATACGAAATGTAAATGCTTACTGTGTTTGTAATGGGAAGTAGGATGCCTGACCATGGAAAAAAAATTTATACAATTTTTTATATCGATACGTTAAAAAATAAAATGTGCGCTATTTGAAAATATTTTTAAATTTGTGAAGTTGTTCTTTAAATTCAAATATTATACGACCATGAAAATAATCTTTTTCGAATTTGTATTCTTGAAAATAAATATTAAATTTTGAACTTCTAATTTTCTCAAATAGGAAAAATGATTGATTATTTTGTTGACCGGAGAAGATGAATGTACCAAAGAAAAGGACAGAGGGGCTCAATAAAAGAAGATTTTTATAATGGTATAAACGTGTTTGTTGAATTCGCTTTAAGTAATAACGGAAATGATCCAGAAATTCATTGTCCGTGTAGTAGGTGTAGACATTTGAAGTATTTGTTACCAGATATTGTGAAAGTTCATTTGTGCAAAAACGGTTTCGTACCCGAGTATTATGTTTGGGATCGGCATGGAGAAGTTGTAGCAAATACTTCTGTAGAGTCTGAAAGTGTCGTTAACGAAATAGTTAGGATAACCCGTATAGAAAATATGGTCGAAGATGCAGCACGATCAATGTTTCCTATGGTTGAAGTTGACGACGATGATGAAAATGTTGAAGAACCAAATATTGAAGCAAATTTTTTTTATGATTTACTAGATGCTGCTAAGAAACCTATTTGGGATGGTTGTAAAAGCGGCACTCAGCTATCAGTAATCGCAGAATACATTGTGATGAAGTCAAAATACAACATCACTGAAGCTGGGTTTACGGCTGTTGTACAAGCTGCAAAAAGACATATGCCGCCCGATAATCTTATGTGTGAAAATCACTACGAAGTTAAAAAACTTATGTCGGCTTTTGGTTTACTGTATCAGAAAATAGATACATGTTTAAAAGGATGCATGTTGTTTTGGAAAGAAGACGCAAACCTTAGAAATTGTAAAGTTTGTAACCAGGAGAGATACAAACCAAGAAAAAAGAAGGGGAAGGAAGTTCCGTACAAGCGTATGCACTACTTACCCATAACTCCAAGACTTCAAAGATTATATGCATCTTCTGTAACTGCGTCTAATATGAGGTGGCATAGCGTGAGAACGGAGGAAGAGGGTACGTTGACACATCCGGCCGATGGAGAAGCATGGAAGCATTTCGATAAAACGTATCCAAATTTTGCAGCGGAGATTCGAAATGTTAGATTAGGATTATGTACGGACGGTTTTTCTCCATTTTCTCAATTTGGTTCTAAATATTCATCCTGGCCCAATATCGTCACACCGTATAATTTACCTCCATGGATGTGTATGAAAACGCAATATATGTTTCTTACTATTGTCATTCCTGGCCCCGACGATCCGACACAAGGAATCGATGTATATTTATAACCGTTGATTGAAGAGTTAAAAATACTGTGGAACGAAGGAGTAGAAACATACGATGTGTCCAAGAAGAAAATTTTTCGTATGTTTGCTTCTTTGTTGTGGACTATAAGTGATTTTTCTGCCTATGCAATGCTTTCGGGATAGAGTACTGCCGGTCGTCTAGCATGTCCATATTGCGTGGATGAAACACGAGCGTTTTCTTTACCTCATAGTAAGAAAATTTCATGGTTTGATTGTCATCAATATTTTCTCCATGTAAATCATCCCTTCAGAGGAGACAAGAAAAACTTTTTAGCTAATAGAGTAGAAACCAGACAACCACCGACGATATGGTCAAGCGAAGACATATATGAACTAGTTAAGGACTATCCAAAGATATATGAAACTGGCGAGCAAACAGAAATTGAAGGCAAATCAGTTGTTCATAACTGGTGCAAACAAACTATTTTTTGGGAGTTGCCGTATTGGAAACATCTTCTGCTTCGCCATAACATAGATGTGATGCACAATGAGAAAAATGTATTTGATAATGTTTTTAACACAATTTTGAATGTGAAAGGGAAGACGAAAGATGATTTGAAATCAAGACGTGATATAGAAGAATTATGCAAACGTCCTGAGCTTCATATGAAACCAAATGATAGTAAAAAACCCAAAGCATGTTACGAATTAGATAATAATCAAGTTAAAACTGTGTTAAAATGAGTGGAAGGGTTAAGATTTCCTGATGGGATATCATCAAAATAAATCATACATCGCACTATCACAAGTATGATCCTTTTGTACTAGCCAAACAAGCATTGCAAGTTTATTATGCTCCTTATCCGTCTCTAAAAAGAGATAATGTAGATTGGTCTGCAGTTTTAAAACAAAGGCCAGATTCACATTCGATGGGAAGAATATTCCGGACGAACAAGCTTATCAGGCAGATCTTAAGAAAAATAACGAAATAATAATTACAGACGATCATACAAATTTTGGTCCTTTGATCGATGAATCAAATGTTTTGGTAGAAGCGTTTGACAGTGCAGAGGAAAATATCGTCGAAAACGAGACCGAATCTGAATCAGAAAACGATGATGATTGATATAAATCTGAATCTGTTTTTTTGCAATTGATGCAACTATGTTGAATTCTTGATGTATTATGAAATTGATATAAATATGAAACCAAATCCGTTTACTATTGTTTGCATGTTTTATGTTATTTCCATTTGTCATTTATTTAGCAATTTTTATTGAAAATGCAATGAACTCTGCTTATCGTTGGAAGAGTACACCCATTATGAATCAGGTATAACACACTTCCATTTCTATTTCCATTTCAGTCATTAATTAAGCAATTTATACCGTTGATGTCATTTTCATATGAAATATATTAATTATCATGTTTTTATTCTCTTATATAATGATGTGTATATGTCACAGGTTTATCAATATGTCATGTAGAGGTAGGAGCAGTTCCCGATCGTTAGGAGGCGATGGCAGTGGCCCATCGCAAGAGCCACAGCGTGCAGTTGTATCGTTAGTCCCTAGAGCAGATGGGTAAGAATTAAATTTTATTCAACATCTTATTTTCTCTATGATATACGTACGTACTTATCTATATCGTACTTAAAAACAGGGGGTTCGATCTACTTCCTTCTAAGGTTGTGTTGGACGTCTCTAGAGCTTCTTATCGCAGTAGGATGAGTGCCTGCTGGCCGAAGTGGGAAAACATCCCTCCTCACATCATAGAGTGCATATGGCAGGATGTCCTAGTATGCATATTTTTCTGTTTTCCATTTTAAATTCTTTTTTGTCGTTTTTTTACTGTTTATATCGTTTAAAGTGTAATCTTTTTTTAACACACGCTGAGATAGACATCCAGACAGATGATATGATGCTGGCACGAGCATACTGGATGAAGAAGATGCGCAAGAACTACAGGGATACGATATCTGAGATTAAGAAATCTGGTAAGAAACCACAGTGGATGGGAGAGAGCGTGTGGCAAGCTTGGTTGAGATACTGGGAGACGGACGAGGCGAAGGCAAGTATACTAATTTTTTTTGAATTATTAATTTGACGTGATCGAAAAATAATGTATCAAATTTTGAATGTACAGGCAGAGTCGGATAGAAACTATGCAAATAGAAATAAAAATCCCGTCACTCATCGCGGAGGATCGAAGTCGTTTCAGCAGTATTGACAGGAGTTGGTAAATTTACTGAATAATAAATGTAAATAGTTTATACTATATGATTTTAAATGTATAATAATTGTATGTAACAATCAACTTCAGGAAGCCGAGTCACATGGTCCTGTCAGCTATATGGACGTGTTCACCCGTACGCATGCTGTCGAGCATGTTAATCCAGACGGGACTGTTTCGTACACATGGCAGGACGATAAATCCAGCAAAAGCCATGTAAGCATATTTCATTTTATTCAGTATTAGTAATTGTTTTAATTGTTAAACTATGATGACATAAGATATGATATTATTAATTTGTTAATGCAGGAGAAGTTTATGGAGCAGCGGCAGAAACTCCTTGCTGACACGGGTCGAGATCAGTTGACGACCAATGAGGAAGACGTTATTTTTGAGTCCGTTATGGATCCAGTAGAGCATGGTCGACGATACGGATTTGGCAATTTAGCGGTAAATAATTTACTTTTTCTTAAAATACTTAAAATATGATATTTTCACCTTTTCAAAACAATAAACTTGGATTTTATTTATTTTTCAATTATTGCAGTCCAGTAGTCAGAGTAGGGGACGACGGAGTAGACATCAGAGCGATCTTGCAGATATAGAAGAATTGCGGACTAGAGTTGCCCAGTTGGAGGAGCAGAACCGCCAACAGGCCATGCACACCGCACAGTTGTTAGAGTACATGCAGCAGCAGCAGGGTGGTGGTCACTTTCCTTCCTCGACTGGCTCTGGATCTGCAGGAGATTGATTCATTACTTGCTTTCTTGTTCGTTCAGGTATGTTTTGTTTTAATTTAGAATGATTTGGTAGACGGCGTAGGTAATTGTTGATTTATGTATAATTATGTTTGACACATTTGGTTCTATGGTTGTATGAGGACGTGTATGAGAATATTGATGAATTTGTGTATTAACAACATGGTAGAACAGTTATTGTTAATGTTGGAATGGTTATTTATATTTTGTATTTTATTTTGATGTAATTTTATTTATTTGTGTGTTTATTAAATATTTTGTAGTTTGGGTTTGAATATTTGGTTGGACTATTGTATATTGGATTGTGTAGTATTGATATTATAGTGGTTGGAAGAGAAATGTGGTTGGAAGGCTAAATTTGCAGCAAATTTTAAAAAAAATAACAACAGATTTCCGACGGCTTCCGACAGCTTATTGGTCAAAATTTCCGACGGCTCACGACGAATAACGGCGGCCTGTTCCAGACGATTTTCGACGGTTTCCGACGGTTTCCGACGGGCGTCGGTAACCGTCGGAAATCGTCGGAATCCGTCGGAAATGGATACGACAGCGTCCGTCGGAAGCCGTCGGAAATACTGCTTCCCGACAAAGTCATTTCCGGCGGCTATTTCCGACGGCGGCCGATGGTTTCCGACGGCCGCCGACGGCTTCTGGCCGTCGGAAAACGTGTTTCCCCTTGTAGTGAAACTGGTAGGAAAACGTAGTTGTTAAAAATATGTTTATTGCAACTGGTAGGAAAACGTGGTTGTTAAAAATATGTTTATTGCAATTAGTAGGAATATGCAGTTATTAATTTTTTTATTGCAATTGACAATAAAAATGCAGTGGTTAAAAATACGTTTATTACAACTGTCAAAAAATGCCGATTGTTAAAGACTATTTATTGCAACTGTCATATAGCGCTAGTTGTAAATATAATTATTAATTATAATTATAAAATATTAAATACTAAATGTTACTTCTTAATTATTAATATTGCTTATTAATTATGGATTATTAAATATTTGTCTTAATTAATGATTATTATATATTATTAATTTTTTAATAGTCGTTATTAACTAATAATTATTTAAAATTCATTATTAAATACTAAATATCACTTCATAATTATAAATTTTTATTATTAATTATTAAATATTATTCTTCATTATTATATAATTGTTAATAATTAATTATTTAATAATAATTTTTAATTAAAAATTAATTGTTAAATATTAAATATTGCTTCTTAATTATTAAATTTGAATTATTAATTAAATATTAAATATGATACATTAATTATTAGATAATAATTAATAATTATTTAATATTAATCATTAATTATGTTTATTATTTATTAAATGTAATTGATAAATATTTACTATAATTTACTAATTATTAATAATTAACTATAATAAATTATTACATGTAAAAAATAGTATTAACTATTGATAATAACTAGTAATCATAAAATATTCATTGGTAATCGTTGATTATAATAAATTATAAATATGACATATATAAGTTGTCATTTATAATTATTAATTATATATTAATATTTACAAGTTATTAACTAAGTATTAATTATTTGTTATTAATAAAAATATCCAAGCGGGAACATTTGTGTTCACTCAGATTATTGTTTGTAATTAACATCGTTTTCTTAAAAGTGGTTACACAATCACTTAAAACTTATGAGTATGACAATGGTTATAAATAAATATTTAAAACGGTCAAAATTAATTAGTTGTTATAGATCTCTATTACAAACGGCTAAAAGAAACAGTTATTAAAAATATATTTATTGCAACTGGTAGGAAAGCACGGTTATTAAAAATACGTTTATTACAACTAGCAGGAAAAACCAGTTGTTAAAAATATGTTTATTGCAACTGGCAAGAAAACGCAGTTGTTAAAAATATGTTTATTGCAACTGACAGGAAAGAAGTTGTTAAAAATACGTTTATTGCAAATGCAGGAAAGCGCAGTTGTTAAAAATATATTTATTGCAACTTGCAGAAAAACACAGTATTTAAAAATATGTTAATTGCAACTGTGAGGAAATGCCAGTTGTTAAAGATCATTTATTACATTTGTTAGGAAATGCTAGTTGTTAAAGATCATTTATTGCAACTGTCATATGGCGCCAGTTGTAAATAGCAAGTTTCAATAAGGAAATTTTCTTATAGTGTTGTAAGAGTTTAGATTCAAACACATATCCTAATGAAATATAAAGATGTATTTTTACCTAGCTTGGAATTCAAACTCCTTTCCTCATTAGAAATAAAAGGTTATTTTTGGCATTGTTAGGATGCGGACTTAAGACCTCATATGTATACACAATACACATAAGAACATTTCGGAAAGTTTTGGTTAGCAACAACAAAAATTGTTACACCAAACGTATTACAGCTAACTATATTTAAAATTTTGAGATTTGATACTTCATTTCTAACTTAAAAAAGAAAAGTTAGAAAGTTAAACATGATTTTGTGGAAGAAATAGAAAGAATGTGTGCATACTTTGTTTGGATAGACAAATATCATAAAATCTCATGGGAGAAGGTCTGCAAAACAAAAGAGAATGGGGTATTTGGTTTAAGAAATTTTAAAGACTTAATGGAAGTATGCAGCCTCAACTTGTTTTGAAAATTCATTGAAGGAAACTCTTTATAGGCAAAGTGGATGCAAGAGAAATATGTCAAAAATAAAAACTTTTGAAACATGCCTATAGAAAATCATTACTCTCACACTTGGACAAGTATTCTTAAATGCATAGAAATAGGCATTAAATTGATAGACAAAAAAATTCAAGGATGACAAAGACACCAGCCTTCGTGGTTTGACCCGTGGATAAAAGGTAAATATCTGGCCAATTTATTAGGCTAGTATAATCTATTACAGTTTGGAGGAACAAATTTAAAAGTGGATAGCATTATTCAAAATCATAAATGGAACACAAACCCACAACCAGCTGCATTAATACTCAAATTAGCAATAGAAAGCATTGAAATAGACTCAAGCCTAGACAAAGACAGCTGGAGTTGGAAATTATCAACAAAAGAAAAAAAATTCTTTTAAAAGAACTTGGGACTACATTAAAGGTGCAGAAGTTGAAATGGGTTGGTACAAAGTAGTTTGGAATAAGGCTAATTGCCCAAAAATGGCTTACTGCACTTATTTTGCAATTCTGAATAGGCTACCTACAAGAGACAGATGTAAAAAGTGGAATAAAAAGGGAAAATAAAATGCCGTTTCTGCAAAAATGAGGCCGAAAGTATAGATCGATTATTTTTTGATTACATGTACACAAGGCATATATGGTATATAACGAAAGGGAAAATTCAACTTAGTCAATTTGAGCCAATCCATAACATAAGATCAAGCATTCAACTTATTCAACCAAAGTTCAAAAGCAAATCCAAGGAATTTGATAAAGCATGTATATTGTTAACTACTATTATCTATCACATTTGGAAAGAGAGGAATGTCATTTCACACAAACAAAAAGAAATAGCAAGCATACGGTTGTGGAATCATTGAAATAGAATACCAAATACTATGTCACAAAGCCAGAAAAAAGGCATCAGATCCAAACAACCAAAATTCAACTATTCACGATCTAGATAACTGTAAAGAAAGGGTCGAGGCATACTTATAAAGCAGGAAAGTCAATTTAGACATTTCACATGGTAAGCCATTTCGCCACAGTGGCAATCACTGGATTAAACAGCTAAAAGGCCGAAGTGGAACCTATCTCATAAGCACATCAACTGGAAGCGGCCGATAGCATACCCAAACCAAAAGAAACTCCTGCAAGGGAAGTGTGAGGAATGCAGATTACGGATCTTAAGGCTAGGAATAACAGTAGAAGGGGGGTGAATAGTGTTTTTAAGAAATTACTAAATCTTTTTAAGTTTATGTTAATTTGAACACAAATGTATGCAATATTCAAACACAGATATAATCACATAAACAAACACAGATGCATAAATAAAGTAAATGCAGTAAAAGAAAGAACACACCGGATTTTATACTGGTTCGGGGTACCCTACATCCAGTCCTGCACAACTAAGTATGGATTTCCTTTCAAAAGCAATTCAACAATTACAACCCTCGGTTTTAAGGCTACGAGGTACACCCTCCAGAATCACAAACCTCTGGGTAGAGATACTTGATTTCTGGGGCAACAAGTTCACCCAATTGATTTCCAAGGCTACAATCACACCTTTTCTCGCTTGATTGATTTCCAAGGCTACAATCACACCTTTTCTCACTAGATAGATTACAAAGAAGCCTATAACTCTGAATAGCACTTGGATCTTGTTGAGATAGTGATAGAGAATCAAACCAGAGATAATCTAGTTAGATTCAATGTTGATTTCGGCAGAGTAATGATAGAATTTTGAATAAGAAAATGTGGAAGAAGAAGAGAAGTGAAAAACCAGAAAAACTGATGTAAAATTCGTTGAAACTAACCCCTATTTATAGAAGAACAACAGTCATGTCCATTCGTGAAGGGTTATGGCGAATAGACACTTCTTTTGAAATTCAAATTTTTGAATCTAACTGACACTATGTCGACATGGGGTACTAGGGCATATCGACATCCCAAAGGAAATTTTGATGTTTTGTTTTTCTTTGAAAATAACCTTTATCTTATATTAAAACTATTTTAAACTTTATAAATATACTTGACTATAGATAAAATACATAGATGAATATAAAGAATAATATATATAACATTTTACTGTAATTTTATATTTAAATCAAAGTATAAATATATTATAATTAACAGATAGTTTAAAACAACCGAAGTTTAAAAACAAGAATATTTAAGGCTAAAACATCTTTTTGAAAATCATTTGAAAAGATAATTTTTAAGGCTAAAACATTTTGAAAAACAATTTTGAAAATCATTCTGAAGTAGTTTTGAAAATCATTTTAAAGTAGTTTTGCAAGCTTCTTCCTGTAGAATATCTCATCATGACAGGACTCGAGAACTTGTACAAAACCAAGATGTTCGTGGGTTTGTAAGCCACTTGTCGTAGGTTTGTAAGCTACTTGTCGTGGGTTTGTAAGCCACTAAAAGGTAGAAATGGGTTCCATCCCAAAAGAAAAATGGAGTGAAGATTTCAGTGCTATTGTGAAGTTTTAACATAATTCTAGACTCAATACTTCTCTTGAAATCTTGAACTCTTGATAATCTTGATACTCATGAGTCGTCAATCTTGATATCTTGAATCTCTATACTGTACAGTCTTCATTCTTGGTACCTACATGGTTAAATCCTGCATATACATGTATATCTAAACTATAATGTTAGTTTTTATATTTTATAATCTTATTCTAAGGTTGTTGTCATCAAAACCATCAACTCATGAACTAACAATCTCCTCCTTTTTGATGATGACAACCGTTGTTTATAAAATATTACTTCTATCCTAATAACTCCCCGTAAATCTAATAACTCCCCCTTAATCTATGCCTAACTCTCCTATTTTATATTTCTCCCCCTTTGTCATCAACAAAAACAAACTCTAAACTATATAACTCCCCCTCATTCTTGTACTGAAGTACCTGCATTAATAAACTATATAATAGAGTATATATATAAGAGATAACTATACTTATAGTCATGATATTCAAACAACGATTATAAATATATTAATGTATATTTATACAATCATCAAACCACACCAATGTATAAATCAAGTCAATCAAAACAACCAATTTCAATTAAAACAATCAATTAAAACAAAGTAATAAAGCAAACAAATTAAACGTTACGAGGAACTTCCACCCATCCTTCTTCTTTGAAAAAAGGGTCTGCTTTGATGGCATCCCAATTTTCATTGTCATTTGTGAGAGAGACAGGAGGATGTGCTTCGTTATCATCCTTGTGTAGGGAAGAAATCATCCATCGAATTGCATCGAAATGTCTTCCTTGCTCCTTGATCATCTGCATTTGACTCAACTCTAAATGTCGCTGGTTACGAAGGATGAACGAGAGAATATTCTTGAATGAATTAAGTGTTTCTTCAAGATTCTCGGATAAGTTATGAATTGGATCAGCCATTTTTGAAATTGTGAAAAGAATGAGAGATAGAATAGATAAGAAATAATATTCAGTAATGAATTTTGGAAGAAATTTGTATTTATAGGTGTAGAAATTTGTTTGAAACGAATAGACATATGGTAGTTATTCAAATTTCAAATTCAAAAATGAATTGTCATTTCTGACCAGTACATGTCGACATGGTCAAGGGGGGGATGTCGACATGAGGTAGTGAAATTTGATGACCATTTTGATTTTGTGAATAATTGTGTGTGTGTATATATATATTTATATAATATACTAACATTTATTCAAGAGATAAGATAAGTTAGATAACAGAAAGGAAATTCAATTTCATTGCATAGAAGAGTGATACAATGATTAATTATAAAGAACTACATAAACACTCAAATTAAAACAAACTTAAACTAATTCGATATGATATGAAGATATAGAACTAGTTAGAGGATGATGAAGATGAAGATAATCCAAGTTTCTTGCTGACTTTGGAGAAAAACTTGTTCATCTTGGATGATATTTTGTCCAACTTCTTACTAACGGATCTTTTAAGAACCCGTTGATTCTCAATAATAATCTTTTGGTTTTTGAGAAGGGTTTTTTTGGTAGGATTGGAGGGATATTCAATACTTTCTATGGATGTTTCTCCTTCTTCTATTTCCATTTCATCCCTTTCTTCCTCTTCTTCCTCTTCCATTTCTTCATGAGCCAAACGCTCTTCCTTTTTGGCAAGAGTCTCATAAGGTTGAAAAACATATGGGATTTTCATGAGAGAAATGTTTGAGATATTAAAAACTTTTCTTGAAATAAATTCTTCTCCTTTGAAATTTACTCCAAAATAGTTGAAAATCCGAGTAAGGTAAATTCCATGGTATAAAGTGTTTTCTCCCATTTCACAATTTTTAGGACGAAGTTCATCCAAAATAACTTGCGCCCAATTGATATCATAATTTCCGAAAATAGCAAAAAGTGCTTTGCACACTTTTGAAGTAGGATTGTTAAAATTTCCCGATCTTGAGGTCAAAGTATGTTGTAAAAGAAGATTGACAATCCTTGCTTTAGGACGAAAATTTCGGTTTTAAAATTCAAAGTTTTCATCTCCTTCAAAAATATGATGAAATGTCTCACGATCATGTTCATCGATTTGAAAACTAGAAAGATCCATTCCCGTATTCTTACAATTGAGAATGGTACCCAAAAGATCACAATTTAAAACAATTCTAGTGCCTTTAACACTACTCCAAATTTCATTATCATTTCCTTCATAAAATTCTCGATTGAGATTTGCATAGAAAATTTAAACAAGATTTGAGTAACAAACAAAATCATTTTGAGAAGAATCAACACGACTAAGAATTTGATTGTTTGCAAAAAAGAGTATCCACTTCATAAGAAGCAAAATCTTGAAAAATAGCAAACTTTCCGAGATGGACTTTTCCATAATTAGCATAATTGATGTATGCTTTTATTGCCTCCAGATTATTGAGGAGTTGCTCTTTCAAGTTTTTAGAAAGTCTCATGGTGGAGGGGTTGCTTGAAGAAGCCATTAAAGTAGAGAGTAGAGAGCTTGAAGTTTTGAAGAGAGAGTTTGAATTTGAAAATGAAAGTGAAAAGTTGTGATAAAAGATAATGACTAAATAGATTTTTGAAAGACATGTTCTCTGGTTAAAAGATGTCTTTTCAGAGTATTGAATGAAGTGAAAAGATGGAGGGAAATTCAACCATTTGAATTCAAATTTTGAATTTCAAAATTGTACCCATGTTGACATCATGGTAGGGACCATGTCGACATGTGCCTGTGAATTTCTATGATTTATTTTTCCTAAGTATTCTAATATATATATACTTATTATTTTAATGTCTATATATATATATATATATATATCTGGAATATTATTAGAATTATAGTATATTCCAGAAAATATTAAAAAAATAAAAAATAATAAAAATAAATTTAAAATTCAATCAACACACCAATTCAAAATCAATCAATCAAGCAATCAACCATCTAATTCTAAGCATGCAATTTCAATCAATTGTATTGTAAATGTGTACCTTTTTCTGAGTCCGTTTCCTTGAATTTGTTGAAGTCGTGAACTGCTGTGAAACACAAATTTGAGTTATCTGTCTTCTGATCATCATCACTTGAGGACGAGTCTGAGTCATCTAGAGTAGCAGTAAATGCACACTTCCGTTTCTTTACTGAACCATTGTTTATAAGAGGATTCTGCCTTTCTGGATACGGACAGTCTCTTTTGATATGGCCTGGTTCATCACAGTTGAAACATTTGACATTGTTTGGCACTGCATTCTGATTTCCAGAATTCTTATAGTTGTTTCTCTTGAGATTATTCATCTTTCTGTATTTCAGAAATTTCCGAAAACTCCTGGTCATAAATGCTATCTCTTCATCATTATCACTGTTTGAGTCTGATCCGTCGGTTAATGCATTGAATGCCATTGATTTCTTTTCAGATGCTTTGCTTTCTCTTCTCCCGATAATTTGAACTTCAAACGACATTAGATTTCCAATCAATTCTTCTATCTTTAAAGTACTGATGTCATTTGCCTCTTCAATTGCAAGTGTCTTTTGATCCCATTCTGGGGTGAGAGAATTTAAAATTTTTCTGACTTGATCTTCTTCCGAAAATTCCTTTCCCAAGGATATTAAAGAATGCACAATATCTTGAAATCGACTATACATATCGGAAATAGACTCATTAGTATTCATTTTAAATAACTGAAACTGATTTGTGAGCATGGAAATTTTGGTCTATTTAACTTTGCTTGTTCCTTCGTGAGT
Organism: Allium fistulosum; assembly: GCA_030737815.1. NCBI lineage: Eukaryota > Viridiplantae > Streptophyta > Magnoliopsida > Asparagales > Amaryllidaceae > Allium > Allium fistulosum. Next base: position 841,647,013 of record CM060902.1, read on the forward strand.
CACTTGCAAAGCTTTCTAGATTTCATATGCAGACTTACAAACTGACACTCTATTAAATTCATTTCTTTCAAGTGAACATAACAGAATATTCATTACTTTAGAATTATTTTGTGCAACAGTCTTTTGCTCAGTAGTCCATTGTGCAAAATTAGTTGTGGGTTCAGAATATTCAGTTTGTGTGATATTCCAAGTATCTAATCCTACAGATTGTAAATATATTTTCATCCTACATGCTCAATATGCATAGTTACTGCCATTAAAAAGTGGTGGTCTGGCAGTAGACTGACCTTCGACAAATGAACTAGTGACAGGGATACTATTGTTAATAACAGTACCAGTGTTGGTAGCCATTTTGAAAAATTTTTAAAATTAGATTATGAAACTTTTGAAAACCTTGCTCCGATACCAAATGTGAGGAATGCGGATTATGGATCTTAAGGCTAGGAATAACACTAGAGGGGAGTGAATAGTGTTTTTAAGAAATTACTAAATCTTTTTAAGTTTATGTTAATTTGAACGCAAATGTATGCAATATTCAGACACAGATATAATCACAGAAACAAACACAGATGCAGAAATAAAGTAAATGCAGTAAAGGAAAGAACACACCGGATTTTATACTGGTTCGGGGTTACCCTACATCCAGTCCCGCACAACTAAGTACGGATTTCCTTTCAAAAGCAATTCAACAATTACAACCCTTGGTTTCAAGGCTACGAGGTACACCCTCCAGAATCACAATCCTCTGGGTAGAGATACTTGATTTTCGGGGCAACAAGTTCACCCAATTGATTTCCAAGGCTACAATCACACCTTTTCTCGCTTGATTAATTTCCAAGGCTACAATCACACCTTTTCTCGCTTGATTAATTTCCAAGGCTACAATCACACCTTTTCTCGCTAGATAGATTACAGAGAAGCCTATAACTCTGAATAGCACTTGGATCTTGTTGAGATAGTGATAGAGAATCAAACCAGAGATAATCTAGTTAGATTCAATGTTGATTTCGGCAGAGTAATGATAGAATTTTGAATAAGAAAATGTGCAAGAAGAAGAGAAGTGAAAAACCAGAAAAACTGATGTAAAATTCGTTGAAACTAACCCCTATTTATAGAAGAACAACAGTCATGTCCATTCGTGAAGGGTTATGGCGAATAGACACTTCTTTTGAAATTCAAATTTTTGAATCTAACTGACACTATGTCGACATGGGGTACTAGGGCATGTCGACATCCCAAAGGAAATTTTGATGTTTTGTTTTTCTTTGAAAATAACCTTTATCTTATATTAAAACTATTTTAAACTTTATAAATATACTTGACTATAGATAAAATACATAGATGAATATAAAGAATAATATATATAACATTTTACTATAATTTTATATTTAAATCAAAGTATAAATATATTATAATTAAAAGATAGTTTAAAACAACCGAAGTTTAAAAACAAGAATATTTAAGGCTAAAACATCGTTTTGAAAATCATTTGAAAAGATAATTTTTAAGGCTAATATATTTTGAAAAACAATTTTGAAAATCATTCTGAAGTAGTTTTGTAAATCATTTTGAAGTAGTTTTGCAAGCTTCTTCCTGCAGAATATCTCATCATGACAGGACTCGAGAACTTGTACAAAATCAGGATGTTCGTGGGTTTGTAAGCCACTTGTCGTGGGTTTGTAAGCCACTAAAAGGTAGAAATGGGTTCCATCCCAAAAGAAAAATGGAGTGAAGATTTCAGTGCTATTGTGAAGTTTTAACATAATTCTAGACTCAATACTTATCTTGAAATCTTGAACTCTTGATAATCTTGATACTCATGAGTCTTCAATCTTGATATCTTGAATCTCTATACTGTATAGTCTTCATTCTTGGTACATGCATGGTTAAATCCTGCATATACATATATATCTATACTATAATGTTAGTTTTTATATTTTATAATCTTATTCTAAGGTTGTTGTCATCAAAACCATCAACTCATGGACTAACAGGAAGTGTACACACATTAGATATACGTAAAACGAATAACAATACTTATAAAAGAACTAATTTACTTTTCGTACCTGATTTGAGCAGGAACCACTGCGCTCCCAGTTCTATGCCTGACGAGATCTGGTTCCTGCATCAAGAAAGAATTATCTCTCTTATTACATTTTTATTTTAGAAAGATTACAATTTGAATTGTGAACTCAAATAACTATATTTAATGTATCATTATATGTTGACTGATTTTTCGTAACCGCGGTTTGATTAGGATTGAATCATAATGTATATTCTAATTCGATACAAAACAAGATTTAAATTTTAGGATTTTAAGATTTTTACACTACAAGATATACAACGTTTTGGGATGGCCAAAGACCTCGATGGCCGTGATTAATCGACAATAAAGGTCGTTGCTTTTTAAGTCGTCAACCGAACGAAAGGCAACGGCTTTACCGATGGCTTCGTTGCTAACTTTTCGACGGCTAGGGATGACCTAGGTGTTGCTAGCTGATGAAGGTTGATGGATACGTGACATGTGCGCCACATATATGCCAATGGAGGATCGCTAGCCGTCGATAGCCTATGCAAATAGGCAATCGTTAGTCGTTGTTAAACTGTGTCAATAGGCCATCGCTAACTGTCGGTAACATGTGCATTCTGTTTTATATAACAACTGCTATTTGCACCATCCAACCACACATATGTATTTATCTGTCTATCCACCTCATGTACAACACATAAACCTAATTTCACAATCACAACCATCGCATACATCACATAATCTCATACATATCACACATAACCAAGTTTAAATCACAAAAATCAATATTTACATCAATATTCCATCAAACAACACAACCATACCTATTAATCTTCACGTCCATCAAACAAAACAACCATCAATCATCCACAAATCCATTAAACATTCCCAAATGACACAACCATCAAACAAGTATCAAATCCATCAACACATGTCAAATAAGTATAAAACAAAACAATCAAATATTCATCAAAAACACAACCATACCTACTAATCATCATTTCCCGACCCATGCAAAAGAAATGTCTCGTACTCTGCCATATATGACGCAATCTGCTCATCTAATGGTATAGTCAATCCTTCACTCTTCCGCCAATCATTTAACTTTGTTATCTGCTCTTTGAGCTGTGCTATTTCCTCTTCGGCTTGTGATTTCCTATAATCGGCCTGGGACATCATCGCCTGTAAATTAGTTAATAGCTGGTTATAATTTATATGTAAAATTAAATAAAACTTATAAATTAGTTAATGAAGTAGTTGAACTCAATAAACATTACCTCCTGATTACCATAACTGTATCACCTATTTCGCGCAGACTTATCGGTCATAGCATCAAAAATCATGTCCTCCTCAATGGTCAACTTCTCTCGGCCGGTGGACTGCAGCACTTGAGGTCGCTCCATTTCAAATATTTCCTGCGATTAGGAGTATAATTTTGGCACAATAAATATTAAATTTACAACTTATGTAATGTGAAAGAAAGAAAAAATTTAAGCATGTTTACCATTATGGCTTGAGATTTAGGGTCCATCCAAGAAAACGAAACTGGCCATTATCATTGGTGTGCTCAATGATATGAGTCCGAGTGAAGACCTTCGCATATGTAGGTTCACGACCCTTCTTCTTAGCTTGAAATTATATATAAATAAAAAATGTATACATATGATTAAATAATGTTATAACTATTTTATAATCGTAATTTATAAATTTACCAATTCCTTCCGATATTGTAGGAAGGATTTTGAGCCGCCGCGGTGTACAACAGGATTTTTATTCCTATTTGCCGAGTTCCGCAAAGCAATTTCCTATAAATTTAAATATATGATTGACTTAATTAATGCAATTATTATACAAACTTTAAATAAATTATAATAACAATATGAAATTAGAAAACTTACTTTCACGGCAGGAGTTTTCCACTGCTGTTGAAATTCCGTCCAAATACTAGCGCTCATCCAATTGAGATTTTTTTTTGAATGCCTGAGAGGATGTCCCTGTAATTTTTTCTCAGCTTCTTGTTCTAGTGATTCCTAAAAAGATCTTGATCTTCCTATTCTACAGCTACTGCAATCTACGCATTGAAATTAAAATGAATTATGTACAGTATATTAATTTTTAAAGATCAAATATGTCATTTTTAAATGAATTATAAATTTATACTTATTATCAAGTCACTCGATATAGCATTCTTAATATGATATGGGATATAATCCCATTGAGGCCAATAACCTAACATTCGACTCATGTACGCCTTCTTAGAGACGGGCATAATATAGTCGGAAGGCTTCAGCTCAAAACCCCTATATTAATTTTGATGTAGACATTTAATAAATTTTAAATAATATACATGCACTAAATATTAATGACGTTGCAATAAATTTGATACTTACCCTCCACTCTTCGAAATCATAGCCGGCCTTGGAAGTAATTCAGCCAAGCTGCTGGCACTCTTGCCGGCTGCAGGAGAAGTAGAAGCATAAGATCTAGAAGATCTCCTATGAAACATATAATATCTGCCACAAACATATCATTTCATATAGTACAAAAACATATCATTTTATTATTATAAAACATGTCTAATTAATAATCACATAAAATTTCCACTAAAACTACAAAAATGGAACAATGTCTCCTGAATACATAGAATTAACAAAACGCAATAATGCATAGCTCACAACATAGTCATCATCATTAATAACAACGGAAACTCAAAATATAAATTATACAATAATCGATACAAATATTCATCATATATACATTACATCATTAGTAATTAATAACCAGTCTTCATCGTTTTCTTATTCAGACTCGGTCTCGTACTCGATATCATTTTCCCTTGTATTCTCAAATGCTTCTATTAAAACATTTGGTTCATCATTAAAAGGCGCTAAATCACTATGATCATCAATTTACCATTTCATTATTTGGCTCAAGATCCGCTTGATAAGCTGCTTCATCTGGAATATTATTTTCGTTAAACGTAAATCTTGCCTTTGTTTTAAAAACAGCCGACCAATCCGCTTTATCTCTTTTTAGGGTTGGATATAGAGCAAAATAAACTTGTAGTGTTTGCCTAGCTAATATGAAAGGATCATACTTATAGTGATGCAAGGTATGCTTTATTTCAATAAGCTTATAATCTTTGTGCACGTTGATTCCAAAACCAGGAACATTAATGAACCAATTGCATTTGAATAAAAAATATTCTACAGGTCATATAAAATATGTCAATTCTAAAACCTATGTTAAGACGTCATAAAAATCTTTTATATGCCCATCTGGATCATCACTACCTTTAATAAATACACCACTGTTATTGGTTAATTTTTCAGCACCATATTCCTTGGTGTTGAATTTAAATTCATTGATGAAGAATATTGGATAAGTCTTGACAATATTTCTTTTCGACCCTAGTGCATGATGTTTCAATCCTTCATCAGCGATGCAATTTTTTGGATCAAAAACGTAGTTTGAAAACCAATTAGCAAATTCTTTACTGAGATCGCCAAGTGGATGTAGTGATTCGTAAAATACTGCAAATATATATATATATAAATATATAAAATATGTCGTTATAATATGTAAGTATAATTGAAATAAATATGAAATATTATGAAACAAATGGTGCAGCTTCAACACAATTAAGAAGAACATATGTGTGTGTTACATGGTAATCTCTATCGTCAAACCATATTTCCACGCATTTTCCAACAGGTCGGCCATGTTGTCTAAAAATAGATAACATTGTTTGAGAAGAATCTTGTTCGACGGCTTCATCATTACGATGAACACTTACAAATGATAAGTTCACATGGTCACTCAAAATAACGATGGAGAAAGAATGAAGCTTCTTCTTCAAGATATGATTTGCAAATCAAACCTTCAACTCGTGGTTTTTTCTATCTTTTTTTTTCAGATGATTCAAGTACCGGTTACAAAATTAATTCATATTACACAGGACCTCGATATTAAATTAATTTATATTTTAATTCATATTTTAAATTAAAATTAATATTACAAATATTCAATATTACTTCTCAAATGGATACATCCATCCATATTGCATAGGATCTCGAAGAAGTACTTCGGATGAAAGATGAATATGTAAATGCTCCATTACATTAAAGAATCCCAGAGAAAATATTTTCTCTAGTTTGCAGAGCAGTATAGGGATATTGTTTTCAAGTTTATGTATACGGTCGACTTTTAACGTAGTCGAACAAAGCTATTTATAAAACAAACTTAATTCTGTTATAACACTACATACTTTTATGGACAATTTGAAAATCATGAGTAATAAATTTTCCATTATGACATGGCAATCGTGACTTCTCATCCTATTCAATTTATTATTTTTAAACTCAACACATCTATGGAGATTAGAAGAAATCATAACAAGACATCTTAGTCCTTCCATCCACTTTAGCACGAGTTTTACTTACTTGCTATCTAGCTCATATCATGCTTTGGGCTTTTTACTGTCATTGGGCTTCATATGAAGTTCGGGACATTTACATAATTGTTCAATATCACGTCTTGAATTCAGATCGTCCTTAGTTTTCCTCTTGACATTCAAAATTGTATTAAACACATTATTAAACATATTTTTTCGTTGTGCATCACGTCAATATCATATCGAAGTAAGAGATCTTTCCAATTTGTTTAACACTTCAAATTCAAATTTGTTTAACACTTCAAGTTAAATTTTAATGTGTAACTCAAATCCTAGATCCACTATCCATTTTCAATTTGTTTAATCAATTGCAAGGCCACTTTCAATTATATTTTCTTCACTAATGATTCAAGTCGAATTTAATTTATATCTGGAGTTTTATTTCCAAATGTCAATATTAACTCACCAAATCAGCTTCTATTTAACTACATTAGGTTTCCACTACATATTTCATTAACTAATTTATTATCTATTTATATTTCAATACTTGATTTTTAATTCCAAATATCACTTCATTAAATTTTCTTAAGTTAAATTTATTTTATAATTCAAGTTTGAATTTTTCGTTTATTTTCCAATTCATCCAAAATATTTATTTTGGGGTTTCCATCCCACTTTCAGTTTTATATGTCACAACTTATGATTTTACACATTTCCATGGATTTTTACTTCTTTCACAAGTTATTCTAATTTATTTATTCCAATCCAATTCCTTATCCAATTTATTCTGGTAAGAATCCAATTCCATTTAATAACTCAACTGGATTTTTATTCTAATTCATCTTAACTCAGATTTATTTAATTAAATTCGATTCAATTTTATTCAAATACAACTGGATATTATTCTCAACCTATTCAATTAATTTCAATCCAGTCAAATTTTAATTCCCAATCCAAGTTAATTTCATTTTTAACTTTTCACTTTACATGTTAATCCTAACATTGAAAGCTTATATTTCCTTCCTGATTTAAAAATCATTTCAAGTTATAAGCTTACAGCCTATTTCATCAGGATTTCCCTTTTTAAACACCTGGCTTTTAGTTTCAAATCATTTTGGAATCTCCAACATCTCCAAATCACACTTCTCAAAAATTTAAACCAATCCTGGCTTTATTCCCAACAAATTTCCTTTGAAATTTTCAAAAACAAAGCAAATTTTTCTGAGTAAATCAATTTTGCAGCAATCCGTCACTCAGAAGTTCGAAAATGAATTCTGAAGATGCGGCCGTCATCCTCCGAATTATTCTCCAACGACCGAAGTGAATTCATTGCTATATCCCTTCAAAAATTTATTTGAAACAATTTTCCTACCGAAATTCTTCCCAAAATAATAGTGCTATTATTTATCTTCAAAACACTTTGAAAACACTTCCAAAATCTCCGGGGTTTAAATTTACCAATTTGATTAAATCAAATTTTTAGCAATAATTCATTTGTATGTTTTATGTTTATACAAATTTCCATTGGTTATATAAATCATTTTGTTATCATATTATTATTATTATTATTATTTTTATTAGAATATTTCCATCCAAACATCCAAACTATATAACAATTTAAGAAATATTCCTTATATATCAAAATACATTTTTGGGTAAAATTATTCCATTTACCCGCTTTCGAAAACCATATTGTGTCGAGTTGTCCTATTCGAGTGTTTAGAAACCCCTTCGATACAGTTGTCCAGACTGTGCCGACGAAGGTTCATATGCCACTCAATAAATCAACCAACACAATATAAAACCATTTTATATTCACTAACAAATACGCGCTCATATCTATTAATACACTCAGAATTTCCACCAGAGCCAAGGTTATCGCTAGCCTAAGCTCTGATACCAAATGTAACGACCCGACTTTCCAGCTTCGGAAAATCGAACCATTAGTGTTAAAGAAGAAGAGGTAGAAGAAGAAAGTAGAAAATCAGCATCAGAATCTAACCATCGCAGCGGAATAAAATATAATATATAATAATAGATCTTTACACAAATCAAAACTATATCTGTTTATATAATACATTATCAGAGTATACATCAGAATTCAACAACATCAATAACATACAACTGGACAGTAATCATAACATGTCCTCACAATCTGAATACACAGCGGAATGTATATATATATAAACAAGTACGGGAGATACGTCTCGCCATCCAGCTCTTCTCCTGAGCTCCACAGCATCATCCTGAACCTGTTTATCTCGGTCTGACCTGAGCATCATATAAAACAATACCCGAGTCAGTCTGGAATACCAGCGTGAGAAAATCACACTCAAATTTATTATTAAAGTTTAAAAATCCTTTTGAAATCAAAAGCATCTCGTAAGACCACGCCACAAATAAACATGTCGGGTTTTTACCTTACGATAGCTAAAACACTTTTTATTAAAATCCTCTGATATTATAATAGTGTCTATTTACAAATACTTATTAAAATAGCCGAAATTGTTACATCTATTAAATTCTGGCATACTAGCCACAAAGTGGGTAATACAAACAAAACTCGTACAAGGCACGTAGGGAGAATGGATTTCCAACGAATGACTAGGCACTGGGGTACCACCTGTCACAGTACGTGGCCTAGATCACAGTACCGAGGATCGCACCTGACCCCCTGCAACATAAGGCCGGAATCACCTATGGGCAATTCCGAATAAGATCACCCCACGGTTAGGATCAGCAACCGCACCACTAAGCCGAATATAAAAGGGACCTCTAGACAGGGATGACCCTACTCTCAAGTGGGTGCTACCCACGAAGCCTTGCTGCATAACCCCTGATTTTCAGTCATTCCCGGTTGATGAGGCTTGAGGCTAAACGTTACCTTTATAGAACGTTTCACTTAGAATTCCCATCGTCCCCTGACGATGTCCCGAAAGCATTCGTCCATACAAGTCCGTCCCGGGTCCGAACGGAACTGAAGACACTATCCCATCTTCAATATCAACCTCGTTTCCCCACGAAACGTACAAACCGGATCGAAGTGATTTTCGAGAAATAAATCTCGATCCCTGTGACGCCCCACCTCTATACCCACGCTAACCAAGAACACTACGATGTAGTGCTGTCAATTAGCACGGAGAATAAGGCTGTTGAGGAGCGACCATCCGTGTAACTTCTTTGTGCGAGCACCGATATGTCAGATAGAATAGAATGCATATCTTTTAAAGAGGAAATCCAACATACCGATACAAACACAAAGCTATCACATGGTGGCTATATATAATCTTCGGAAACAAATATAGAAATAAACATAACACAAATCAGTCACAGAGAATTCATATCACAAAGGCGGAATAAGATATGAATATTACACCTAAAAGTGTATATCAGAGTAGTGGTCAAAAAGATTCACAATAACACAAAAGAATAGATACAAGTGCAGGACAATAGAATACGTATACATCAAGGAGTCTAATCTCAAATGCATACAACAAAAACTACTAAACTAGAGTAGTTATCCAAAAGTCAGAAGATGGCTCCAGATAAGAAGTCATGAGGAAGCACCTGTAAAATCTCAGTCTGACCCGAGTATTATTTATAAGAAAATAATAAACGGATCAGTCTAGCTATAAATAACAGATGATATGGTATAAAGTAAAAGGTATGACATGAACATGTAATAACCATAGCGGCATACTACTATAAGTATGTAAATGATAATCAACAAAAGATTAATCAATATCACAAGAATCTTCTCAAAGATAAAATAGGGTATCATACCCTAAACTTGTATTCATAACAAGTCAATAACACATAAATTCACCAATGCACAAAAACTGATATCATATCAATGAAAATCATGAAAATTGGTGAAGTACAAAATTCCAGAAATCATCACCAGAAATCCAGAAAACACATAAAAGGGGGGAAGGCCTAACACATGAATGGGAGCATGAAAACTCACCTACGTGTATCACACAGGAATGAGAAGCTATCTCATGGAAGCTATCCATTAAATTTCCACACAGAAATGGCCCAAAGACCATGGGGTGCTACCCCATATTTCACACAGGAATGGCCCGAAGACCATGGGGTTTCCACACAGAAATGGCCCGAAGACCATGGGAGACATCGCTCAATCGCTAGTCTAAATCATAAAAATGATCGTCATGATCATAAGGAAGTGTCGATTACACTAAGCTAGTAAGTATAAGAGTTTAGCTTCATGTCCCATAACCACTTGCTTAACTCAAATATTTACGAACAGATTGTAGATCTGCACTAGAAAATTGTCACAAGAGTTTCAATATGTGTGAATCGAAATCACACCAATGAGGTATAGACTAACCTTGAAGATAAAGAGATATGTGTGAATCGAAATCACACAAATGGTGTCTAGTCTAACCTCGCAAACAAAGAGACATCGCACATTGCTAGTCTAAACCATAAAATGATCATCATCGATCATAAAGAAGTGTCGATTACACTAAGCTAGTAAATATAAGAGTTTAGCTTCATGTCCCATAACCACTTGCTTAACTCAAATATTTACGAACAAACTGTAGATCTCCACTAGAAAATTGTCACAAGAGATTCAATCGAACAAGTCCATAAATTAACCGACGAAGTAAACGCAAGCGTTTCATACCACTTGTTTTGCTAAGCCGTTTAATTATATTTTCTCATACGAATGAGGTAAAGGTTTGTATATACTAGAAGATTGGAAAACAGTTTTATAAACGAGTTTGATATTGAAAATAGAGTTGAAATCGTTTTGATGAAAGAGTTTTGATATTTACTACTAGTATTGAAACCTTTATATTTTTAAAGTGACAAGTCATAGAAGTGATTGTAGAAACAATCAATTATAAAAGTTCACATTCGAAGACGTGAATAAAATCCAAAGAAATCAATTCCCAAAACCATCAAAGTAAGAAGTTCTGTTGAATGTTTTACAGATAAGATCTGCCTACGCAGAGTTGTACGGGGTTCGACCTAAGTTTAAAAAGGTGGGCGACTTAACAAAGTGGCCGATAATAAATGATAACAACAAAAAGGGAACCAACACAAATCGGCTAAAGTTGGAAATTCAGGCACAATAGGGAAATAGGCAAAAGACTGCAGATTCAGACGTCTGAAATAATTGGTTCAGCCGTCTGAATCTGGAAAAATAAATATTTTCCAGAACACAGATTCAGACGTCTGAACAAAATATTTCAGACGTCTGAAATAGGCAATTTAAGCCTATTTTCTTTCTGTTTGAAATCGAGCCAATTCAGACGTCTAGAGCCAAAGATTCAGCCGTCTGAATCTGGGAATAAAAATCTTCCCAATATAATATTCAAACGGCTGAATCTAACGTTTCAGCCGTCTGAAACTGGGGTTCAGGGCATTTCCTGAACCTAGACCAAAAATGGCCAAATGAATACCGGAAGCGACCGATCGAGCGACGACGACTAAGGATTTACGCCAAGCGACAACCCAGCCTTAACGGCTCTTCGACACGCCTCAAATACCAATGTCCAAATATCCATAAAAGGATTTTCATAGATTTTGATTTCAAAACACCAAAAATTGGAATATACACCAAATCAATCCAAACCAAAATCAATTGCACAAGAATAAGTGTTAGGAATTCATACCTAACAATCGAAGATAATTGAAGACTAAGATGTGAGATAAAAATCTCACCTTTGAACCCAAATCAATGAAGAAGAAGCTTGAAAGCAATTGCAATGGCAATCACTCTTCAATTCCAACACAACAAGCTTGAATCAAAGCTTAAAAGAAGAACATTCCCAAAGTTAGGTTTAGGAATAAACTGAAATTGAAGAGGAGAAGAAGAAGGAGATGCTTACCAATGGGTTCTCTTCGAATTTGGAGCTAGGACTTGAGTTTGCAAGAGGAACTAGGGCATGGAGTTTTAATTTCCAATCTCTCCCACCATTTTTGCTTTGAAACTGAAAAGAGGAGGAAGTGAGGATGAATGGGGAGGGATGGTTCAGTTTGGAGGTTAAGTGGGGTTAAGGGCTGAACCCAAACCCAAGTCCAAAGTGAAAAGTAGCAAAAATTCCACTAACTCCAAACATATCGAAGCTTACACTCAAAAAGATCGCAAACGACATTTTGAACTCAATGGAGGTGGTCTCGAGTCCTAATTCGACTGTTTGCAAAAAGTAGCTTTTTGGACATCAATCCGATTAACGATGAAATATTTAAATAAAATATTTAAATATAAAATTGATAAATATGCGGGTTGTTACAATCCCGATCTCTTCGAAACGATCAGCGTATTTGGCCAATATTGATAGTCGGTTATTTAACTATCAATTAACATCCATGAACAACCATCAAACAATAAATAATTTTCCCAAATTATTAATTTATCTCAAATATCTTCGCAAGATATATTTCTATTTTCAAACCCCTTTGAAAACAGTTTCAAACATATTCCTCCCACGGAAAAATTTTCCAAATAATTATTTCCACTGAAACACCAAGTACAAAAGACCTTTAGATTTTAAAATAATTTTAAAAGCACTTTATTACAAATATACTTGATAATATTGAAATTAAAACTACTTTAATACTCTAGTTAAAATATATATTTTTAAAAATATTTAAAATAAAACCACTTTGAAAATATAAACTAATTTCCCTTTTTAAAACACAATACCAAGTTACGTTTATATACCTACTACAATAATAGATTAGAAAATAAACACTTACTTTAGAATTTAATATTTAAAAATAATAAATTTTTCTAAAACATACGGTTTAAAACAACATTAAAACCTTTAACTAATATTTAAAATTTCTTTGAAAACATACTTGGCTATCCGGAGAAATACATTTCTCTTTCACATCTTTAAAAAAATAAATCAACATTTATTTTTGAACCAATCCATATCCTTTTATAAATTCCCTCCTTGAATTTATATTTCCAAATATCCACTGATATTTTATTTACTTTATAAATCCAATTTATAAATTCCCAAAATCTCACTTCTCTTTAAAATTTCAATTTTAACCAACTAAATCAATTTCCAATTGATTTCCTAATTTACCTTACTTTACCTTGAAATAAATTTCCTTTGCTACTTCATTTATTTCAAAATTCATTAACTTTTAGATTTATTTCTTTATTGTGAGTTAAAACCCTTTTTACTAAAAATACCAATTTTTTTAAACTTCCAAAATTCTTTCTTTATCCCTTAATTAAATTTAATCCTTACATTCAAAAATAAATTCTTTATTCTTTAAATTTAATATCACTTAAATTTTAAAGTTTATATTTTCCTTGTTGATTCAAAATTCCATTATTCCAATTCACTTGAATTATTTTACTTAAATTTTTATTCTTTATTTCTTTCCAAAAATTCAATTACATAGATTTTATAACTCATTATACTGAAATGTTCAATCCAGCCATATCATCCAATTCGATCATCAATACAATCATCACAGATTATCAATAATCGTACACAGATTATTTAAACAAACAATAAATATTTTGAGGAATCCAGTTGGATCCCTCCAACCTGTTTCCCTGCATCCACAAATGTTAGCACAATACCAATTCCACTTCGAGGTGGAATATCGCAGTATATGGGATTTAAATAAAAATCATCCGCTATTATGCGGCGCATAGGGTTTCATCCGTATATAATGAGGGAATATCAACCCAATATATACATATGCCAATATATATATATATATATATATATATATATTGATATATACTACTATATATATACTATCACATCAATTCAATCAAATCATTCACCAATTATTTAAATTTAACTGTTTAAATTTAAATTGCAGCCAGATGAGTGAGATTAACTCACCTTTGATTTTGTTTGCAGTCTATTCCACACCAGTTCCATTCTGACTTGTATTTTCTCGATTTTAGACCTTGAATAAATATTCGATAAATTTATTAACACTTGTATTTTAAATCAAACACATTATAATCATTCACTTATTAAATTTAACTGATTATTAAATTTAAAACTAAACCCCTTTAAATAAACTAATTAGTTAACCATTCAATTTTAACTAAATAATAATTATTATTTTAAACGGAAACCACATCCAATAAAAATGGTCTTTATGAGTTTTAAAAAATCCAACCTTTATATAAATTTAACAACATTTACAACTTCTATATTACCCAAATCTTTTATATACATATACTATATTTAGAATAAAATGGCTTTTATCTTTTACTGTAAAAACATTATATATATATATATATATATTACTGTAAACTTCTTTTTCTACTTTAACCTACATATATGTATTAAATCGAATTTCCTTTAAAATTACAAAGAATTTATATGTTGTGACATATACATATATACATATAATTTAATTAAATAAAATAAAACAGTAAGTACCTCACCCTACAATCAAAAAGCTGGCCTCGACCAACTTAGACTACGACTTTGAAAACTCCATAGTTCGAACATCCCACTGCGTCCGATACCTCATCCATCGAAGACTCGACTTCGGCTAGCTTCCTAACGAGCTTGCTTCCTCCCAGATCTGCAGCCTCGCGACCATCAATGCCCTCTTCCGATCGAGATTGCCTCCTCGATCGAACACGAAAGTCGCCGCTCAGAAACACCCATCGCTAGCCCATCCAAACCTTATCCTGCCTACGTCGCCGACCTTCCTCGCACTCATCTCCACCATCGCGATGAACCCACGCTTGCTCTTGCGCCTGCCCTAAGACGCGTGCAAATCGAAGAGAGGAACTGTTGGCTTCGTTCGATTTGAACGAGAAGAAACTCTGCCCTAGTTAAATTGGAAATAGAGGGAGAACGACCATTCAAATAAACGGAAGTAATTTCAGGACGAGATTTTCGTTCTGCTTTATTTTTATCTTTTCGAAGTATCGCCCATTTTATCCCTTTTTGAATACGAGATGGTTTCGTTTGATTTTGGCTTCCGAGATAAGGCAAAGTGTACGGGTATCAGGGTGTTGTCTTTCTTATTTAATTCTGAGGTGATTTCATGCTTATCCAAAAATAATATATAATAACCAAAATATCTCGTGGTCTATAATTCTAAACCCCGAACTCAAATTTAAATGCAACGACTGGCGTTCCTAACGTTATCGTTATAAATTTCAAACTTAACAAAACATTTCCAAATTTAATTTAAAAGCTTTTATTATATTCCATATAATCAATGTAAATTTTCGAAGCCCTTTAAATTATTTTTAACAGGCCCATAACTGAAGATTTGATATTTCACCCATTTTTAAATTGTTTGATTCGATAATTTAATTGCCAAATAAATAGTGGTATTCGAAATTCAAGTCAAAAATCAACTTTTATATATTTAAAATCAATTGAATATTTCAATTTCAAAGGCCCAAAATTCCGGATCGTCGCATTCCTCCCCCCTTAAAAGAATTTCATCCCCGAAATTACTAGTTAGGAAGAATGATCCAATACCCGTTACTATTTCTCCAATTCAAATAGTTTTAACCACTTTCCAAAACCAACCGTTTTAACAATGCCCAAAACGACCCTTTCTATTGAAGATACACTAATCCTCTTTTTATCTTTTCAAACTTATCCATAAGCCTAACAATATCCCATATTTAACGATTCCAATTTAAATTTGAATTTAAATTTTAATTTGTCAAAAATTTCTCAAAATTTTTCTAACTCCCTAAATTCTCGAAAATTTTTGCCAGCGTTTCATTTGCGCGGCTAGCTCGGTACTACTACAAAATCGCCCCTACAGCCCTCAATTTCCAAAAGAAAAACAAAAAGCCAAGTGGCTAGATCAAAACCCAATCAAATTTCATATAGAAATTTAAACTCATACCTTTTTGTCGAGCTATTCAAATTTATCTTCTAAAATCAAAATCAATTACCTGCATATCCTGCTTAGCACTAATATCAAATCACAACTTTCCAAAAACATTTTATCGACTTCTTTACCAATGTCGATACTTATTCATTCAAATATTACTTAGAATATTTTTTTGTAATATCAATTTCTAATTGAGAATTCATCATTCCTTACTTAAGTTTGTATAAGCATTTAATATGATTCTTCATTTATTTTCACTTTATCACTTAAGTTTATATCTATTTCTATTCAATTTAGTTTTCACATTCCATATGAATTTTTAGTTATTTTCAACTTTGAACATTAAATTTTATCTTCCATTTATAACTAATTTATGTCATTATTTTAATTAGCTTCATTTACTAATTTATTTCAATTTCCATTTTGAAACCGTTTTGTCGTTAACAAAAGTTTCCAAAAATTTTCAAAAAAAAAAATTCTAACTCCCAAAATTTCCAGAAAATTTTGGCAGAGTCTCCTTTGTACGGAGAGACTTCTGCGATATCGCAGGATGCACAGATATATATATACATCAGCCTCAGGCCGAAAATCACAATATATATCAATATATGCAGTTCATATCTCCTATTTTGAATTCTTTTGCGTAAGCGTACCTTTATTTAGTATTTTTAAACAAGTGGCTTATTAAATTTGCATTTTGCGTGCCCAAATCCAGCAAAACGGCTTCCCTGAACCTGTACTTACTCAATTTAAATATGTAAGTACTAAATATATGCAATTTATTAACATTTCACTTATATTCAAATAGCTAACACATAAATTCCATAAGTAATGCATGTGATATACATTCATAAGTACATATGCAAGGTTTCGACACTAGTTTAAATTGTTTGCATCCAAATTACATACCATTCAATTAAATTTTGAATGAAACGAACTCATATTCGTTTCAATCGATGCCAAAATCAATTTATTTTACTCGTATCAATTTATAGCATTTATTTAATCTCGGTTCTTCCAACGACAAATTTATTACTATGCAATTTGACAATATCCATGTGAATATATAAGCACTTGAGTTTTATAATCCATTTAAATTGATTCCGACTCAACTTACACTTAATTCTATTCCATTTCAGATTTATTCACAATCCATATATTCTCCTTTCATTGCATTTTAAATTTGAATCCATTCACTTGCATTTCATTTCATTAACCAAACTAGTTTCGTTATTCAAAAAGGTTCCATTCGAAACCATTTGATCTAACTCAACACATTCTGTTTAAATTCCATTCACAATCCATTCATTTACAATTCATTCCAAAATTGTTCACTCCAAACTATTTTATTTAGCTCGAAGACAATCTAAGTTATTTCATTCAATAATCATTTCAATTTTATTCATGATCTATTCATTTGCATTTCAATTATATTAATTTGTTTAACACTTCAAGTTAAATTTTAATTTGTAACTCAAATCCTAGATCCACTATCCATTTTAAATTTGTTTAATCAATTGCAAGGCCACTTTCAATTATATTTTCTTCACTAATGATTCAAGTCGAATTTAATTTATATCTTGAGTTTTATTTCCAAATGTCAATATTAACTCACCAAATCAGCTTCTATTTAACCACATTAGGTTTCCACTACATATTTCATTAACTAATTTATTATCTATTTATATTTCAATACTTGATTTTTAATTCCAAATATCACTTCATTAAATTTTATTAAGTTAAATTTATTTTATAATTCAAGTTTGAATTTTTCGTTTATTTTCCAATTCATCCAAAATATTTATTTTGGGGTTTCCATCCCACTTTCAGTTTTATATGTCACAACTTATGATTTTACACATTTCCATGGATTTTTACTTCTTTCACAAGTTATTCTAATTTATTTATTCCAATCCAATTCCTTATTCAATTTATTCCGGTAAGAATCCAATTCCATTTAATAACTCAACTGGATTTTTATTCTAATTCATCTTAACTCAGATATATTTAATTAAATTCGATTCAATTTTATTCAAATACAACTGGATATTATTCTCAACCTATTCAATTAATTTCAATCCAGTCATATTTTTATTTCCCAATCCAAGTTAATTTCATTTTTAACTTTTCACTTTACATGTTAATCCTAACATTCAAAGCTTATATTTCCTTCCTGATTTAAAAATCATTTCAAGTTATAAGCTTACAACCTATTTCATCAGGATTTCCCTTTTTAAACACCCGACTTTTAGTTTCAAATCATTTTGGAATCTCCAACATCTCCAAATCACACTTCTCAAAAATTTAAACCAATCCTGGCTTTATTCCCAACAAATTTCCTTTGAAATTTTCAAAAACAAAGCAAATTTTTCTGAGTAAATCAATTTGGTAGCAATCCGTCACTCAGAAGTTCGAAAATGAATTCTGAAGATGCGGCCGTCATCCTCCGAATTATTCTCCAACGACCGAAGTGAATTCATTGCTATATCCCTTCAAAAATTTATTTGAAACAATTTTCCTTCCGAAATTCTTCCCAAAATAATAGTGCTATTATTTATCTTCAAAACACTTTGAAAACACTTCCAAAATCTTCGGGGTTTAAATTTACCAATTTGATTAAATCAAATTTTTAGCTATAATTCATTTGTATGTTTTATGTTTATACAAATTTCCATTGGTTAAATAAATCATTTTGTTATCATATTATTATTATTATTATTATTATTATTAGAATATTTCCATCCAAACATCCAAACTATATAACAATTTAAGAAATATTCTTTATATATCAAAATACATTTTTGGGTAAAATTATTCCATTTACCCGCTTTCGAAAACCATATTATGTCGAGTTGTCCTATTCGAGTGTTTAGAAACCCCTTCGATACAGTTGTCCAGACTGTGCCGACGAAGGTTCATATGCCACTCAATAAATCAACCAACACAATATAAAATCATTTTATATTCACTAACAAATATGCGCTCATATCTATTAATACACTCAGAATTTCCACCAGAGCCAAGGTTATCGCTAGCCTAAGCTCTGATACCAAATGTAACGACCCAACTTTCCAGCTCCGGAAAATCGAACCATTAGTGTTAAAGAAGAAGAGGTAGAAGAAGAAAGTAGAAAATCAGCATCAGAATCTAACCATCGCAGCGGAATAAAATATAATATATAATAACAGATCATTACACAAATCAAAACTATATCTGTTTATATAATACATTATCAGAGTATACATCAGAATTCAACAACATCAATAACATACAACTGGACAGTAATCATAACCTGTCCTCACAATCTGAATACACAACGGAATGTATATATATATAAACAAGTACGGGAGATACGTCTCGCCATCCAGCTCGTCTCCTGAGCTCCACAGCATCATCCTGAACCTGTTTATCTCGGTCTGACCCGAGCATCATATAAAACAATACCCGAGTCAGTCTGGAATACCAGCGTGAGAAAATCACACTCAAATTTATTATTAAAGTTTAAAAATCCTTTTGAAATCAAAAGCATCTCGTAAGACCACGCCACAAATAAACATGTCGGGTTTTTACCTTACGATAGCTAAAACACTTTTTATTAAAATCCTCTTATATTATAATAGTGTCTATTTACAAATACTTATTAAAATAGCCGAAATTTATACATCTATTAAATTCCGGCATACTAGCCACAAAGTGGGTAATACAAACAAAACTCGTACAAGGCACGTAGGGAGAATGGATTTCCAACGAATGACTAGGCACTGGGGTACCACCTGTCACAGTACGTGGCCTAGATCACAGTACCGAGGATCGCACCTGACCCCCTGCAACACAAGGCCGAAATCACCTATGGGCAATTCCGAATAAGATCACCCTACGGTTGGGATCAGCAACCGCACCACTAAGCCGAATATAAAAGGGACCTCTAGACAAGGATGACCCTACTCTCAAGTGGGCGCTACGCACGAAGCCTTGCTGCATAACCCCTGATTTTCAGTCATTCCCGGTTGATGAGGCTTGAGGCTAAACGTTACCTTTATAGAACGTTTCACTTAGAATGCCCATCGTCCCCTGACGATGTCTCGAAAGCATTCGTCCATACAAGTCCGTCCCGGGTCCGAACGGAACTGAAGACACTATCCCATCTTCAATATCAACCTCGTTTCCCCATGAAACGTACAAACCGGATCGAAGTGATTTTCGAGAGATAAATCTCGATCCCGGTCTCTTCGAAACGATCAGCGTATTTGGCCAATATTGATAGTCGGTTATTTAACTATCAATTAACATCCATAAACAACCATCAAACAATAAATAATTTTCCCAAATTATTTATTTATCTCAAATATCTTCGCAAGATATATTTCTATTTTCAAACCCCTTTGAAAACAGTTTCAAACATATTCCTCCCACGGAAAAATTTTCCAAATAATTATTTCCACTGAAACACCAAGTACAAAAGACCTTTAGATTTTAAAATAATTTTAAAAGCACTTTATTACAAATATACTTGATAATATTGAAATTAAAAATACTTTAATACTCTAGTTAAAATATATATTTTTAAAAATATTTAAAATAAAACCACTTTGAAAATATAAACTAATTTCCCTTTTTAAAACACAATACCAAGTTACGTTTGTATATCTACTACAATAATAGATTAGAAAATAAACACTTACTTTAGAATTTAATATTTAAAAATAATAAATTTTTCTAAAACATACAGTTTAAAACAACATTAAAACCTTTAACTAATATTTAAAATTTCTTTGAAAACGTACTTGGCTATCCGGAGAAATACATTTCTCTTTCACATCTTTAAAAAAATAAATCAACATTTATTTTTGAACCAATCCATATCCTTTTATAAATTCCCTCCTTGAATTTATATTTCCAAATATCCACTGATATTTTATTTACTTTATAAATCCAATTTATAAATTCCCAAAATCTCACTTCTCTTTAAAATTTCAATTTTAACCAACTAAATCAATTTCCAATTGATTTCCTAATTTACCTTACTTTACCTTGAAATAAATTTCCTTTGCTACTTCATTTATTTCAAAATTCATTAACTTTTAGATTTATTTCTTTATTGTGAGTTAAAACCCTTTTTACTGAAAATACCAATTTTTTTAAACTTCCAAAATTCTTTCTTTATCCCTTAATTAAATTTAATCCTTACATTCAAAAATAAATTCTTTATTCTTTAAATTTAATATCACTTAAATTTTAAAGTTTATATTTTCCTTGTTGATTCAAAATTCCATTATTCCAAATCACTTGAATTATTTTACTTAAATTTTTATTCTTTATTTCTTTCCAAAAATCAATTACATAGATTTTATAACTCATTATACTGAAATGTTCAATCCAGCCATATCATCCAATTCGATCATCAATACAATCATCACAGATTATCAATAATCGTACACAGAATATTTAAACAAACAATAAATATTTTGAGGAATCCAGTTGGATCCCTCCAACTTGTTTCCCTGCATCCACAAATGTTAGCACAATACCAATTCCACTTCGAGGTGGAATATCACGGTATATGGGATTTAAATAAAAATCATCCGCTATTATGTGGCGCATAGGGTTTCATCTACTATATAATGCGGGAATATCAACCCAATATATACATATGCCAATATATATATATTGATATATACTACTATATATATACTATCACATCAATTCAATCAAATCATTCACCAATTATTTAAATTTAACTGTTTAAATTTAAATTACAGCCAGATGAGTGAGATTAACTCACCTTTGATTTTGTTTGCAGTCTATTCCACACCAGTTCCATTCTGACTTGTATTTTCTCGATTTTAGATCTTGAATAAATATTCGATAAATTTATTAACACTTGTATTTTAAATCAAACAATTTATTATCATTCACTTATTAAATTTAACTGATTATTAAATTTAAAACTAAACCCCTTTAAATAAACTAATTAGTTAACCATTCAATTTTAACTAAATAATTATTATTATTTTAAACGGAAACCACATCCAATAAAAAAGGTCTTTACGAGTTTTAAAAAATCCAACCTTTATATAAATTTAACAACATTTACAACTTCTATATTACCCAAATCTTTTATATACATATACTATATTTAGAATAAAATGGCTTTTATCTTTTACTATAAAAACATTATATATATATATATATATTACTGTAAACTTCTTTTTCTACTTTAACCTACATATATGTATTAAATCGAATTTCCTTTAAACTTACAAAGAATTTATATGTTGTGACATATACGTATATATAATTTAATGAAATAAAATAAAACAGTAAGTACCTCACCCTACAATCAAAAAGCTGGCCTCGACCAACTTAGACTACGACTTTGAAAACTCCACAGTTCGAACATCCCACTACGTCCGATACCTCATCCATCGAAGACTCGACTTCGGTTAGCTTCCTAACGAGCTTGCTTCCTCCCAAATCTGCAGCCTCGCGACCATCAGTGCCCTCTTCCGATCGAGATTGCCTCCTCGATCGAACACGAAAGTCGCCGCTCAGAAACACCCATCGCTAGCCCATCCAAACCTTATCCTACCTATGTCGCCGACCTTCCTCGCACTCATCTCCACCATCGCGATGAACCCACGCTTGCTCTTGCGCCTGCCCTAAGACGCACGCAAATCGAAGAGAGGAACTGTTGGCTTCGTTCGATTTGAACGAGAAGAAACTCTGCCCTAGTTAAATTGGAAATAGAGGGAGAACGGCCATTCAAATAAACGGAAGTAATTTCAGGACGAGATTTTCGTTCTGCTTTATTTTTATCTTTTCGAAGTATCGGCCATTTTATCCCTTTTTGAATACGAGATGGTTTCGTTTGATTTTGGCTTCCGAGATAAGGCAAAGGGTACGGGTATCAGGGTGTTGTATTTCTTATTTAATTCTGAGGTGATTTCATGCTTATCCAAAAATAATATATAATAACCAAAATATCTCGTGGTCTATAATTCGAAACCCCAAACTCAAATTTAAATGCAACGACCGGCGTTCCTAACGTTATCGTTATAAATTTCAAACTTAACAAAACATTTCCAAATTTAATTTAAAAGCTTTTATTATATTCAGTATAATCAATGTAAATTTTCGAAGCCCTTTAAATTATTTTTAACAGGCCCACAACTGAAGATTTGATATTTCACCCATTTTTAAATTGTTTGATTCGATAATTTAATTGCCAAATAAATAGTGGTATTCGAAATTCAAGTCAAAAATCAACTTTTATATATTTAAAATCAATTGAATATTTCAATTTCAAAGGCCCAAAATTCCGGGTCGTCACAGGAACAATCACAAGACTACAAACAAGACATGAAATATTTGTGCAAGCTAAACAAGGTCAAATATGGCCTCAAGCAGGCACCAAGAGTCTGGTTTGATAAACTGAAAACCACTTTATTCAACTTTCGATTTCGGTCTACCAAATCAGATAATTCATTATTTACTAAGATTAACAAAGCATCCACAGTCCATATTTTAATATATGCTAATAGTTTATTTATTACATGTGATGATGAAGCAGAAATCAACAATCTTATTCAATACTTAGATAAGTAGTTTTCAATTAAGGATCTTGGCAGCTTAAACTATTTTCAGGGAATTGAAGTCAATGGAAAATCAGATTCAAAAATTTTCTTATGCCAGGAAAAATATATTATAGAACTTCTCATCAAACAAAAAATGAAAGGAGCAAATCCCCAACCTACACCAATGATAAGCCATCAACATTTCTCAAAAAATAGGGGAGAACCAATATTCAATGATAAACAATATTGAAACATTGTTGGAGCTTTACAATATGTAACTATAACTAGACCTGAAATCTCATTCAGTGTAAACAAAGTGTGTCAATTTACGCAGAAACCATTGGATTAGCACTGGAAAGCAATGAAGAGAATTTTAAGATATCTAAAAGGGACTGCAGACTATGGACTAATAGTAAAGATATACAAAAATATCAATATGACTGGATATGCAGATGTAGATTGGGCAACAGATCCTGATGATTGAAGATCTACTACAGGATAATGCATTTATATTGGAAATAATCCAGTTTCATGGCATTCAAAGAAACAGTCTACAATTTCCAAATCCAGCACCGAAGCTGAATGTCGGATAGCTAGTGCAACTGCTGAAATCATGTGGATACAATCTCTAATGGATGGACTAAAGGTAAGCATGAATATCAAATCGATCTTATGGTGTGACATCTTAAGCACAATATATTTATCAGCAAACCATATTCTTCATTCAAGAACGAAGCATATATAAATCTACTTGTATTTCGTTCGAGAGCAAGTTCTAAAAGAAAAATTGCATATATATCACATACCTGCTACTTACCAACATGTTGATGTACTTACTAAAGCTTTATCAGCTAGAAATTTCATCAAATTCAGAGGTGACTTGAAATTAAACAAAGCAGCGGCTAATTTGGGAAAATGGCCAAACTCTAACGTACTGTTGTCCTTGTTGAAACTCATAAGCTAGAAATTTCATCTAATTCAGAGACGATTTGAAGATTGAATGAAGTCGTTGCTAATTTAGGGAGATTCCCAAGCCCTAACCCTAAATCGGTTTGAGGGGATATTAGAAATGAATACAGTAGCATTTACGAGAAGAGTGTTTTATTATAAAGCAGAGCGGGTAATAAAGTATTGGGCTCAACTCTGCCCATATATTACCTTTTGTACACTATAAAAGGAGAAGTGTAAATTAGAGAATGTAATTGTATCAATATCATTAATAAACAAATTTCTGCTTCTTCTATCAAACTTGTATATGATTCATGTCACAAAATCTTAAACTCTTATATTATGTACTCATATAGTTCTGCATTAAAGTTGTAACCGATTGTTTGAAAAATGATATCATTGTGCATTTGATTATAAGTGCTTATTTTACAATTACATGGGTGCTCTAAGTTCTTGAATGGTTCTACATAATTTTTTCTAATGACTTATATTTTGTAGCATTCAAAAATGATGTTATTCATTATTTGGAAAATGACATCTAAGAAAAATGTTTAGTAGTTTAGCTAACAGTCAAAAAATTTGTTGCTCTACGCATATTTGAAGTTATAATGAACAATGTTTAAAAAAAGCATGTGAGGCGTAAGTAATAACGCGCTGAGGCACAGTTCAAAAAACGTTTTGCTCCAAAGACGTGCGCCTAAGGTGGTTGAGGTGGAAAAGGGGTAAAAAATGTGGGCCTCGAGTAAAAATCGCATTGAGGCTTAAGCCTCTGAAGTAAAAAAATTTGGCTACTCTAATTCAAAACCCGTAGTATTCCTTATTAATTTTTTCAGTCGATATTCGCTTGTCTTCTTACAGCAAAAAAGGCGGTAATTTTTTTTTAAAAATAATCGATTCCCTAGTTGGAATCGAACTGTCGATTCCAGCATCTAGAATCAGAGTCGATTCCAGATGCTAGAATCCACTCGATTCCAGTTGAATGACGATTGAGAATTTTTTTGTTTTTTTTTTGAAAAGAAATGTTTGCTGGTGATTTTTGTGTATAGCAGTAGCAGTGCATAGTGTAAACTACTAAAGATAAGAGAAGAGATGAGCAAGAAATATATTACGTGGAAGTGGGTTAAAGATTTACCGGATTCCACCAATTCAAAATACTTTTTTTTGGATTTTGTGATCATATATGTACCAGAGGAATTGGTCGTTTTAAACCACATTTAACATGCACTTATCTTGGAATTATTCCTTGTCTAAAAGCCTCACAAAATACGAAGAATAAAGGCATCGAAATTCTAGACAAAATTAAACATTTTAAGCAGTCAAAATTGATATGTTTCGTGAGATTGGTAGGAGTGAAAGCATTGGAGATGAAGATAATAGTTTTGAACTTGAAAGTTGAAGCAGAAGTGGTAATGTTCCTAGACCTAAAGGAGCAATGAATAAATTTGTCAATTTAGAGGCAAAGCAAAGTACTTTTAGTAATCACTATAAGAAAAATGAAAGAAAGGAATTTTGCAAATAAATTGGATTATGGTTTTATACTAATGCAATTTCATTCAACGCGGAAAACACTCCATATTATAGAGGGGCAATGGAAAATATTGCAAAATATGGTCTTGTATTTAAACCACCTTCTAGCCATGAGTTAACTTGGATCCATAAAGAAAGTGTTGAAGACGTTGAAAGCATGATTGGAGCTTACAAAAAAGATTGAGAGAAGTACGGATGCATTATTATGTCTGATGGTGGCGGATGGGAAAAGTAGATTTATTATTAACTTTCTAATTAATATACCGAAAGGTATACGGTTTTTGAAATCTATTGATGCATCGGATACGATAAAGAATGCAGATTTCCTAGTTACATACTTCAATAGTGTTACGGATGAAATTGGAGAGGATAATGTATTCAAATTATTATCGATAATGTTTCCAACTACAAAAGAGCCGGTAACCTTCTAATAAAGGAAAGAAAGAAATTATGGTGGACTCCATGTGCGGCTCAATGCATTAATTTGATGCTTGAAAGTATTAGTAAATTGATGGTGTTTAGCCAAACCATTCAAAAAGAATTTTTTTGGTAAAATTCATATATGGTTATTCATGGGTTCTCGCTTTGATAACGAAGTGTACAAAAGATAGAGAGCTTATTCGTTCCACGGTCACTAGATTTGCCACCTCTTTTCTTAATCTTTAAAGGTCATACATGCAAAAAGGTATTATTACGTTATTTTCTTCTAAAGAATGGATTGAAGGTCCATTTGCTAAATAAATAATGGTATTCAATCTAGATAGTATGTGTTATTTGATGGGTTTTTGGCAACATATTGCTTATTATGTTAAAAGTGTTATCTCTCTTGTTTGTGTGTTAAGAGAGGTTGATGGACAAGATAGACCTACCATAAGATATATATATATATATATATATATATGAGTTGATGGATGCAGTGAAGGAAAAGATTGCTAGAAATATTGGAAATAATGAGAGGAAATACAAACCTATTTGTAATCGTATAGATAGGCGATGGAAAACGCAATTGCACCAATCATTACATACAACGGGTTACTACTTGAATCCACAATTTCGTTATGAAGATACCTTTTCTAATGTGGATGAAGTAAGATAAGGTTTGTATGCTTGTATGGGTAGAATGCTTAGGATATTGAAGAACGTCTCAAAGTAGATTGTCAATTGGACCTGTACGATCGCCAAAACGGTCTCTTTGGACATCAAATATTAGAGTAGAAAGATGAGACGTCCAGTGCAATGACATGAATTTTATCGTTTTGAGTTGTGAATACTTAATTTATTTTAAATATTCAATTGATTGTTTTAATAATTAAATATCTCTCTTTTAATTAATAACCAATGGTAGGAAATTCATTTTTGAAGTTTGTTTTCATAAATAGGTAGTTGATGGAAAACTAAAAATGTGACCGATACTCGCTTTTCGGTTTCAGCTTTTATCGAACGACAAGTTGTAGAAAGTTGTTATAATTGGCATATACTCTAAAACAATATTTAAATGGCTTTGTAAGTTATGAACATTTTTTTCAAAAGAGAATAAATGAATAAATTAATGATAATAAGAATTAAATTTATTTAAATTTAAATATGAAATGATGGATTTGAAATTCTAAGATTCCTTAAGTGTAAAAATTAACAAAGGTACATGGACCATTCAAATATCCAATATGTTTTCATATAATTAGTACTTTGGTGGCTTGGGAAATGATGGAAGAGTTGAAAAATGGATTTAAGGGCATTTTGGTCTTTAGCAATCTTTACTTTTATTTTATCTTATATATACACTCTTCTCATTATATATTTAATTTTTCATACTTCTTAACCTTTTATAAAATTTGAAAAATCACATCTTTTTTACTCAAATTTTTTTACTTCACTCAAATATTAAAATTTGAAGCATTTCAAACCATGCGGAAGGTGAGATATTAAAATATTTGTTTAATATATTTTTTATGTAATGAATATTGTGTAAATTTATTAGTAGCTTGGCTGTAATTTTTATGTGATACTCATGTTTACGTAATCATTTAAAAATCAAACTTTATTTCTAAAATAGAAGTTATGCTTGTTGTAAATGGACATACATAGAGATATATGCACACAGTTCTTCCTCTTTCCATTTACTGTTCTATGCAAAAAACATCCTGTCTTAGATTCAAAAATCAATATC
Source organism: Allium fistulosum (assembly GCA_030737815.1). NCBI lineage: Eukaryota > Viridiplantae > Streptophyta > Magnoliopsida > Asparagales > Amaryllidaceae > Allium > Allium fistulosum. The sequence continues at coordinate 841,675,485 of CM060902.1, forward strand.
TTCAAAACCATAGAGTTAGCTAACGTGATCGACTGGAAAGTTGTTAGTTTCAGACTTTAGTTTTTTTTAAACATTCATGGGTTGTTTCGTCAAGTATGGTGTGAGAAATCTGTTGATTACAGTAAGCTGTCGAGTGATGTTAGTTTTTCGACGAGCACGATTTGATGAACGAAGTATATGGTCGCATTCGTCTCTGAAAATCATGATTTTAAGGCAAGTCGCATGATTTTACGGGTTTGGCTTGCGCCGTGGTGATGAGATGACCGGTTTTCGATCATTTAGGAAATTTCGACGGTCTAGGATTCAAGTGGAGGAAATGTGGAGCTGGGAGGAGCGTAGGGACAAACCTAAAACAAGTCTTAGTTTTTCGGCAATCGGAATAATCATCTAAGTGATGATAAGATGTTTTCTTAGACGAACGTTGTAAGTGCACTTAGTAAATTATTCCCTTTGTCATTGTATGATCGAAATGAGTCCGAATATGAAAAAACCTAAAACTGGTTTTAAAATAAAGTGCTTAGGATATTTATATGTTTATAGGAAATGTACATAGTATTGTTAAAATTTAATAGAGCCTGCCATGAGATTCTAAGGATTTTTTGTTGTTGTTTGATTTTGGAGGATATCCATAGCTACGAGAGGAGAGATCATGAGGACTAGGGAGTTGTTTCGTTAGGCTATGGCTAGGCATGGCACGTAGGTTCTTGACCTCTCGATTCCAGAGCTAGTGGAGGAGCCAGAGCCAGAAGAAGAGCCGATAGAGGAGGAGTTAGAAGAAGAACCGATGGCGGAGTACCAAGAGGAGAAGGAAAATAAGGAAGAAGACCATGATGAATTGTGGATGGGGTTAGGGGGAGATATGGAGCTTACTAATGGATGGATTTCTGATGATGCAGAATCCATGGAGTTATCAGGTCCCCCAATGGAGGACTCTGGTAAGCAGATCTCTCTTTGAGAGAGTATAGGGTCTTTCTGTTGGGTTAGTTCTTCTGTGATATTTGTATCAAGTGTAGTTATGGTTTATTTGTAGTATATAAATATTTTGTGTATATATTGTGACTGCTAGTTAAGTTGAGTATCTTAGTAGATACCTTTGTTATGCATTTGGTATTTCTAGCATGTGTATTTGACTTATTTTGGTATGTTATATGGTATTAGCCTTTCTTTAGAAGTTATTCAGGTACTTCAAAAGTAGCTAGTATAGGGTTAAGGATTCTATTTAGACTTGTTCTTCCTAAATTTGGATTGTGGTGAAATTTTCAATTTGAAATTCCTTTAAAGGGGGAGGGGAGAATGTCACGACCCATAATTTTATCGCTTTGATTTGTGAATATTTAATTTACTTTAAATATTCAATTAATTTTTTTAAGAATTAATTAACTCTCTTTTAATTATAACTAATTGTAGGAAATTCATTTTTGAATTTTGTTTACATAAATAGATAGTTCGATGGAAAACTGAAAATGTGATGGATTTTATCGTACGACAAGTTGTAGAAAGTTGTTATACCGTGGCATATACTCTAAACCAACATTTAAATCACTTTGTAAGTTATGAGCACTTTTTCTCAAATGTGAAAATAAATGAATAAAATAATAATAATAAATATATTTAAATTTAAATATGAAATGACGGATTTGAAATTATAAGATTCTTTAAGTGTAAAAATTAACAAAGGTACGTGGACCATTTAAATATCAACATATTTTCATATGGTTAGTACTTTGGTGGCTTGGAAAATGATGGAAGACTTGAAAAATAGATTTAAGGGCATTTTGACCTTTAGCCTTCTTTACTTTCATTTTATCTTATATATACACTCTTCTTGTTATACATTTCATTTTTCATACTTCTTAACCTTTTATAAATTTTGAAAAATCATATCTTTTTAACTCAAAATTTTTTACTTCACTCAAAGATTAAACTCGAAGCATTTCAAACCATGTGTAAGGTGAGATATTCAAATCTTTGTTTAATATTTTTTTATGTAATGAATGTTGTGTAAATTTATTAGTAGCTTGGTTGTAATTTTTATATGGTACTCATGTTTAGGCAATCATTTAAAAATTACGTATTGTTTCCAAAATAGAAGTTATGCTTGCTGTAAATGGACATACACAAAGATATATGCGCACAGTTCTTCCTCTTTCCATCTACTGTTCTGTGAAAAAAAGAAATAAACATCCCGTCTTAGATTCAAAAATCAATATCTTTAAAACCATAGGGAGTTAGCAAAAGCGATCAACTGGAAAGTTGTTAGTTTTAGTCTCTAGTTTATTTTAAAATAGCCGTGCGTTATTTCATCAAGTATGGTGTGAGAAATCTGTCGATTACAGTAAGTGAACATGTGATGTTAGTTTTTCGACAAGCGCGATTTAATGAACGGAGTATATGGTCGCGTTCGTCTCTGAAAATCATGATTTATAAGGCAAGTCGTATGATTTTACGGGTTAGGGTTGTGTCGTGGTGATGAGATGATCGGTTTTCGATTATTCAGGAAATTTCAGCGGTCTAGGGTTTGAGTGGAGGAACTGTGGAGTTGGGAGGAGCGTAGGGCCAAGGTAAAGGTGTGCAATTGTCGTTGGAGGAACAATGGACGGTGGTGGCCAATCGAGCTAAAATTAGTGTTTTGGGCTTTGAATTTTTGGTGCGCGCGTATTGGGTTGTCGGCGGTGATTCACGGCACCGAGCTGGCCGAGGCTAGTTGTGAGTGTATGGCATGGGGTTATGGTTTGAATGGTGGCGGCGGCATGGTCTAGAGTTGGTCGGGGAGATGGTAGTTGGCAATTGAACGAGGTGCTCCCACGTTTTACTTGCCTAGACCATGCGTTTGGAGGTTGGGATGAATGGTCGAATTTCGTTTGGAGGCACTGGACTTGGAAGCGAGGATGGCAACATGTTGAGCTCGCACGATGTAGTTGGTTGGTGGACTTGGTTGGCGGTATGGTGGTGGGGTTGGGTGTGCACAAGCACGATCGTGCAAGTTGGTGATGGGTTATAGAACTTGGAAATTGGATTGGAGAATTGATTTAGGAATTTAGTTTGGGAAGAAGGAGCTTTGAATTTAATTTTGGGTAGTGGGCATTGGTCTTGAGTGTTTAGGTGTGGTAATTAAATTAGTTTAGGTTAGTTTAGTTAATTAATAGTTAAACTTTGGAAAACTATAACTTCCTCATTTTAGATCCGTTTAATCTGCAGTTTCTTGCACAAGACTCCTATTGATGAGTACAACACTTTAATAAGAATGGTTGATAATTCTAGCGGAGTATAATTTGATGATAAATTAATAGTTATAGAAAATAATTACATAGTTAAATAATTATATTTTAGCACTAACATTCTGTTAGCAGAATTAAATATCGTTCTGCTATAACTAAATTGAACAGATTATTTTGGATATTTATTTAGCAGAATAAATTCATGTTCTGCTATTGTATAAATTTTGACATTTATTTATATGTCGTTAATTAGTATGGGAAAAGTGATGTGTTAGATACTGATTGTTAATTACAGATTTTATTTACATATATGTTGCTTATGTAAAAACCTGTGATACTATTTGGAATGTTAAACTAAAAATAAGTGGTAGCTTCTTTTAGTGTCACTGTGGTTGCTAAGCCTCATGCCAATTTGAAAAGAAATGGATTTGAGTTAACTTTAGCGTTATAATATTTTGAAGTAAAATATTTTTATTAATGTTGTTTTAAGTTAATTAATTATTTTATAAATGATGTTTTAAGTTAATTAACTATTTTATTTAAGGATGTTTTAAAAATTATTTATTTATTTATTTGGGAGGTTTAAAGGCGATTAATTAATTAAATAAATGTGTTTATAAATAATAAATTGTTCTACAAAAGGAATTTTACTTAATAGGAAGGATTTACTTAAAAGAGTAATATATTAGAAAGAAATCTTGGAAATTTGAAAAGAAGTTTGGTTTGTAAAACTTTGAGTTTAAATGAATAAAGTACGGAGATTTTGGAAACCATATACTTGATTTTAAATGAATAGAGTACTAAGAAGCAAGAATGTTGTTAAGTTAAGGTTTGAAATATAATAATATCTCAACTTGCATGACTTTATTGTTATCCGAAGGATAGTCTAAGTTTGAAATCGAAGATTGATGTTTGGTGTATAGAGTATTATTTTCGTAGACAAATCGGATCACTTACGAAAATCAAGTTTATGAAATTAACAATTAATCTTCTTAATTATAGTGGTATGTAAGCATTCTTTCTATACTTAACACCGAAGGATAGGTGGTGGGTTTATATTAAACAATGTTTTGAAGGACATTTGTTTTTGATCCATTTAGTATGGTTTTGAAATAAGAGATCTTTCTTAAATACTCTGTGAATATACTTATACCATCATATAAGTATACGGTAAAGTCTTCCAAGTATAGATATTGAGATGCTTTGAGAATATACTTATACTAGCGAGATAAGTATATGAATATTTTTATAAATAATTAAAGTGATTTAATTAATGAAGATTAATTAAAGAGGCTTAGTGGATTCCATATGTGACGACCTACCTTTCTGACCCTTGGGAACGATGCTTAATACATCCATGGTATTCATGTGCCGTTGCCTAAGCGTCCAAAAGATAAGTTTTCATGGGGTAAAATAAAGAACATAATAAGACAGAATAGAAAAAACCTCACTATGGGATGGTTACATATAATACAAAATGATATAGTACAAAAGGTTACTCCTTACATGGGGCTATCAGAGTTAAAAAAAGTACTACATCTAACAGATTTGCAGCTATACATTCAGATTTGTCATAGATACAAAATACATCTTCATAATCATACAATGGAAATAACTAACTAGATAACTAAGGAGCCGCCTGCTCGATCGCCGTCTTCAAAGAGCTCCAAAGAGAAACTTGCTATTCTCGAACTACTCAAATATAATTGACTACCCAAGTGTTTAGGGAAAATAAATAACTCGAGCCAAACAATATGTCTACTATGAGAAAATCTAAAACAAAAGGAAGCGATTTAACAATAATATGTGGGACCACGCCGCTAACGCTTAGCGGGTTTTCTCCCATATAAATAACAACCAAACATAAGAATGGAAAAGAACAATAGGAAAAAAATCCAAACATGGATGATGGACAAAAATAGTATAAAGATCCGGACTTGAAAGAATGAAAATTGTCTGAACGCAATCTAAACTGGACGGAATGGATAAAACAAGATAACAGTTAAAACTTGATAGAATGGACAGAACCTATAATTAAACATCATGAAGAGTGGTTGACTCTTCCCAGTTGCAATTATAGAAAAACAATTTGAAGGTTTGAATCAAATAAGGAAAGGAAATTTTCCAACAAATGACTAGGAAGGTGCACCACTCTTGAAGTATACTTCTAGTAATATACTTCTGAGAAGCTCATATACTCTGTGACACTTCTCGGATAATACCAAGCCGGACCCCGCCAAATCTTACCGAGAATCTGGATATTTTCACATCAAAGTGCACAACTGAATCTAAACTAGATGAGATTTGAAAATACCCTTTGAATGGGAGAAACCTCATATAGCTTGGCTTCCTCTCGCGCTTTGGGTTTAGTCATTTCCGACAAAGGATAACATTGCTCAATGGAGCAATAAATCGTCTTAGAATGACCGATAGCCAAGAAACCAACTATCAAGGATATAAAACGATCATATATGGAAATTGAGTCTTGTATACTTACCATCACTCATCGAATTCAAACTTGTACTATTTCTTGGTTAACAATAATACCGGACAAGTCAAGATAGCGTTACCTCAAAGTCATGTCTCATGATTAACCTTAACTTTCGAAATAGCAACAAGTCTACTTCTTCGATGTTTAGTGCTAATTATACAAATAAATCATTTCCATATAAGTGAATCACTTTACAGAAATTAATTCATTTCCATAAACGAGTCAAACTTTTTCTTTTAAAAATCTGAATTCATGCTTAGCTTCACATTACAAGTATTAGCTTTGAAACACTTTATTAAAAGAGTTTGCTAAGTTTAAAACATCATTATAAAAAGGATTTAATAACTTAAAATATCTTTATTACATTGATTGATTAACTTTAAAACTTCATTAATTCAGTTGATTGATTGACTTTAATAGCCCTTAACTCAAAAGAAGTTAATCCCCTTCAAACAACATTAATTTAATTAAATAATTAACATTTATTTATAATTAAATAAATTGAATAAATAAATAAATAATTATCATTATTTAAAATGAATAGCGAAGTCAAAACATCCTTGTTACTTTGGTAAATTCACTTTGAAACTTCATTAATTAAGTTGATAAATTAACCTTTAATGCTTTAATTGTAAAGGGACCTTTAAAACATCATTAATTCAATTGATTAATAAATTTAAATATAATTAATTAATAAATAATTAAATAATTAAATCTCATTATTTAAAATGCTTTATTAATTATAAACATTATCAAAGGACAGATTAATTAAAGTTAAACGGATTTATTAACTTCTAAAAGTCATTAATTAAAAAGATTAATTAATTTAAAAACATCATTAGTAAATTGATTAATTAACTTTAATCCATTATTACTAAAAGATTAATTAGCCTTAAACATCATTAAATAAAATGATTAATTAAATTTAAAACAATATTAACCAAGTAATTAGTTAAATTTAAAACACATTATTAACTAAGTAATTAGTTAACATTAATCCTTATTAATTAAATAATTAATCAATTATTATTACGATGGTTAATTACTTTTGAAAACATAATTAATCAAAATCTTGCTTAACTTGTAAAACAATTCCAAGCACGAAGGTGAAACCAAACGGTTTCGATAAAAAATGATTTTCCGAAAGTGCCAATATAGCGGCTATCGTTAACGGCCAATTCAGCAAACAAGTTCATAGCATTATCATTACAACCAAATATTACAAAGAAGGATATGGGCATATATACATGGCAATTTACTATGATACAATGTGTAGTAAGCATGAACCAACATTATAAGCAACTTTTACTTACTAACTTTACAAGTTGCTAAACTACGACCAAGATGTCAATTTTTCGAAGCATGAATCAAACCAACAACTACCACACTACCAAATACATACAACAAGCATTCAATAGCAAGAAATATGAACATGAGTATGGTTTAAAAACTTTTGGTTTAAAGGTACAGTTTTACTCACCTAAGCACTTACTAACTTTATCGAATTACGACGAATCACTACAACATCTTGCACTCACTTCAACGACACCTCTCTTTACTTGAATCTTAGTGTCTTGGACCCTTAATGGGCAGTTTGGGCCCAGCCTAGCGGGCTATAGGGCACAATCATGGTCCAAAATGAGGGGTATGGGTCTTTTTTTGGATGTAAGGTGAAGTAGAGTAATTTTGACTTGTTTTAGGAATGTATAAACTAGTTTCGACTTAGGAAATGAATTTAGAGGCCATGAATGGATGCATGCATTTATGAAGAGGAGAATTGAGACAGTGTTAGGAAAATGGAAAATGAAATGAAGAAAGTTGCAACGACCTGGATTTTCTGTCATTAATTTTGAATATTTAAAAGGTTTAAATATTGGATTTGGGATTTATAATCGAGTTAGTAAGTTTTTAAAATTGAAATTTTAAGTGATTTTGAAAGTTTAAAATTCGTAAATTTAATCGACGCGTTAAAATAGCGATCCAGGGCAGTGTCTTGGAATTCGACGAAACTAGTTCCATTGGATCCGTAATATTGTATTATTATTGGATTTCAAATTTCGTAGTGTTTGGAGTTATCGTTTGATCGTACGGGATAGAAACGCATTGAAATTAATATCGAAATTCAATATAATAATTGGATCCAAAAAGCTATCTTCTCCATACGATCGAATTAGGACTTGAAACCTTTTCCATGGCATTCAGAATAGGGGTATAACATTATATATGCCAGGCGGCATGCCTCGATAGGAGATCGAGATTTTAAGTTATATATAACAAGATATTTTGATTATAATATTATTAAAAAAAATAGAAGTCAAAGTCGTATACTCGAAGCCTCTCCACCAATTTATACTGCTACTTCTCCTTCTGCTGTAAGGAATTGCTCGAACTCAAGAAAAAAAACGAATCTCTTCGTTTCAAAAAAAAATCGCGAATCGTTTACGAGGCAAGGTCAAAGTCGCGACTGAGCATGGGATGGAGGCGCACGAGGAAGGTGGCGCAGCTTAGGGGAATGGTCGAACCTAGGGTTTATGGGTGGTGCAACGAGGGCAGGCGAGCAGGGAGGGGCGCGACTGGAGGAGGTGTCGCGTGGGTCGTGGTGCTCTGATGGAGGCGCGACATGTTGCAGGGAGGTCGGTGACGTTGGTTGTGGGCGCGATACTGGGTTGCGGTCTAGCAGGAATCGGCGGTGTTTGCGATAGCTAGGTCGAGCTTGTTGAGTTCGTTCGTGCGTGGGTTTTTGGTCTGGTGCCGCTCAAGAGAGATGGCGAGGATGGAGGGGATGTGAGGATGAAGGCGTAGTTGCGTGCGGCCTGGGGATCGAGGCTTCAAGCAGCCGAAGTAGTGGCAGTTCGTGGTCGATGGAGTGGAGGCCGACTGTTCAACGAGATTAAGGGTAAGGTTAAGATATAAAATTTAGTAATTAAAATTAATTATAAATTGTATAATTTAGTCAAGAAATTAAATTGAGACCGCTAATGAAATTTAATATGATTTGCATACGAGGTCCAAAAATCATTCAACAAGACGGGATTGAAATGGATTGCAAACAATATCAAAGGTGAGAATTTCTCACTCATTTGGATTGCCACATTTAAATTTATATTATTTGATGCTTGATTGGATTGATAAATTATAATTATCAGTTGGATGATTATATATATAGTAGTATATAAATTAGTAGTTGGAGTGATATTCCCGCATATTATAGCGAATGAGACCCTATGCGCCCTGCATAATAGCGGATGACCCTATATACCACGATATCCCCCTCGAAGTGGGATTGGTATTTTTTATTGTTGTCTAACATCTGTGGATGTAGGAAAATAGGTTGGAGGGATCCAACTGGATTCCTCAAATATATTTAGTGTTTTTATATATATAAAAATATATGATGTGAGTGAATAATCTGCTGGATTATCGTGTGCTATAAATTTTTTAATGTTATAATAGCATGGAAATTAACTTTGGTATATTAAATACCATAAAAATTATTTGAATTTTTTTAAAAAGAATTAAAAGGATATTTTTAATATAAAAATCCATATATCGAAATTTGGATTATTTAAAAAAAGTGTGATTTGAATAAGCAATAATTAGTTTTGGATCGTACTAAATAATGCGGAAAAATATTTTAAATAGAGATTTTAAAATAAATTATATAAAGGAATCTTTAAGACTGGGTTTAATATGATATTAGAGAAATATAAAAAGAAGTTGAAATCGATATTAAAAATAGATTGGCAAAAATAAATGGAATTTATAAGAAATTGAATTTATAAAAATGGAATTTTATAAATGAGATTATTTTTAGTGGAACTTAAAGGAGTTATAAAAAAAAGTTATAAACAATGTTTATAAATAAAAGAAATCGATATCAGATGATAAATTGGAAATATTGATTTTACAGGGAGAATTTATATTTAAATATGGAAATATGGTGAGAGAAGGATAGTGGATACTATTTTTGAAGTGAAAATGGTTAAGGGGATCAAAATGGAGGTGATGTGATGGAAATCGAGAGGGGTTTATAAATTGAAACTTGGTTATTGAGATTTAAAAATATATTTCTATTAATAAGTTAAGTTTTATTTTAAAAAGGAAAATTTCATTTATTAAACTATGTAAATTTAAAGTTAGTCAGTATTGAAGTATTTTAGAAGTAAAATTTTTCCAAATACTTAATATTTATTTTAAATAAATCCTAAAATTTAAATCTGCCTTGAAAGTGATGTTATAAAAAGTGTTTTGATATTTTAAATAATTATTTGAACATGTCATAAAAATATATTATAATTATTTTTCTTTTAAATACATATTTTTATTTACATATGTATATATATCGAGTTTTTGAAATGGTTTAAATTTATTTATAAATCTTCTCGAGAGTTGGAAAGGGTTATTTAATGGATAGGACTTATAAGAGAATTCTCAAAACGAAATTTGGGAAAAATTAAGAAATTTCCGAAATAATTAAATAAAAGTAAGCTTTGAAAAATGAAATAGAATTCATAAAAGAAGTAGAAAGGGGAAATTGGAATTATAAGTAGGTATATTTGACTTTGGAAATATCGAAGGGAGTTAATGAAAGAATTCCAGAGCTTATTAAATTCGTTATGAACGAGTTAAGAAATTTACAAATAAATTGTAAATGATTTTTGAGGAAAAGAAATAGGGGATAAATGGAATACTTCCTAAGTGTTGAATATAAAATAAAGTGGAAAAATATTCTAAGTATTGGGGAGGGGTGGGAATATTCTGTTACACCATATGAAATTAAATCTATTTTTAATTGTTTGTTTATTTGATAGTCAAATAACCGACTATCAAACCTTTACCAATTTTTAACTCTTAAAATATCTAGAAGAAACATGAAAATATATGGTACAGTTATTGACGAAGATGCTATATTGTACGTATAAACTCGTTGTGTTCTTCTAGGACAACTGATAAGGAAATTCATCCACTTAAATGGCTAGGAGGTAATCTCTGCTCTTATGTATTGTCTGTTTATTTCCAAAAGAATCGAAATTGAGTTTACGAGAAACTATCGGTTGTCAATTCGAAGAGATCGGGATCAGATAAACATATCTTAAAACCACTTCGAATTGGCTTAAGCGTTCGAATTCAAGACATCTTAAAGATGATGAAATTGAAGATGGAGTTCTTTGAAGTGTAAGGGCTGCTTGCTACTAATCCTCGGAATGTAGTAGAAGTAGTTCCTTTTGTTTGTTCATATCCTGAACAACTTGTATGGATGAATGCTGGCATTGCATTGTTGCCTGGAGCGCAGTGTTAGCATTCTGAGTGAGATTTGCTAAACAAATATAATTGTAGCCTCAAGCCTCACAATCAGGAATGATTAAAACATGAGATATGCAGCAGGGCTATGTGGGTCGCACCCATTAGGGTATGGGCATCACCTTTCTAGATTGATATTTATAGATTTGGTATGTGCATGTGAGCTCATGAGAAAAGGTTGCAAAGCAACAAGGGTGATGACATATTTAGTATTACACAATAAGGGGTAGGCCGATCCTACGTTGGCGGGGGTCCATGTGAGGTTCTCGGTACATTTTCTAGAGGTGTACTGTGATAGGTGGTACCCTGGTAGCCTCGTCATTGTATGGAATCCATTCTCCAATAAGTGCCATATGGACTTAGTTGTACCCAACTATGATAAACCATGAGATGAAAGCATTCCAGCTGTATTCAATATTTATTTTTAACTATGACGACCAACCTTTTCGACCCTCGAAGATCGATACTAATACATCCTTGGTATTCATGTGCCATAAATTAAAGTGCCAAAGAGGCAGATAATCATGTTTTTTTTAAAATAAATAAAGATAGAAGATAGAATAACAACATAATCTCACATTTTCATTAATTATACATATGGAAAGCACATACAATCACTCCAAGTGATTCATCAGAGTTATGATAAGTACTAACCCAGGCAGGGATAGTTATAATTGCCTATCCTTAAAGAGGCTGGTAGTTACTAAATACATACTACATGATACAGTGGAAATTTGAAATAGATCACTATTAATACATGATATAGAGGCTGGTAGTTACTAAATAGCATACACCACATAATTTAAACCCGACGTCATAGCGGGTAGAAATAAATAGATCTAGAAAGGTGATATCATACCCTGATGGTTGCGGTTCACTTAGCCTTAAAGCAACCCATGTTTCAAAATTCCCAGGGTGTGAAGCTTGAGGTAAAAGTTACATTTCTTAGAACATTTTCACTGAAAATGTCATATTGCCATTTCCAACAACACACTATTGATTTCAACAAAAGTACACCCTCTAAGCTCGTACATCTCAGAGAAGGGTGTTAACCATAAGAGGAGTTACATCTAACACCACCAAACAGATGTATGTTTGTAGAGATCAATGCACTATGATCTTATAAATGCAATGTCAGACATTCATCCATACTAGTTGTCCAAGAACATGACAAACTGAAGGCACTCTCCTGCCAATTCCCCTTGGATCAGTAGTAAGTAGTTGTAACATCCCCTATCTTGAGGCCCGAAGCTAAGTGCTATAGATGCTGCATTCATCTATAATATTAACTTCCGATGATAAAATACGGTAATGTTAATGGTATCTATTATATCAAAAGCACATGAATATGAAACAAAATCACAGATTCCGAAAACAATTTTTCACATTACATTGCAAAACCATGTTTCATATTCCATTACATAATCCAAACGATTCCAAGGTTTCGTTCAAATATAATTACTACAAATTACGCCAAGAGCGACATATGAAGATTCTCCCTTAGATGATCAAAGTACTCAAAAAACACATTAGTATTAATACATCACAGCGGAAATAAAACTAACAACTCTTAAATAGCTAACTTTGCCTTCTGCACGTCTTCAGAAGCTTATTCGTCCACCCACTAGGCCTGTAAAACCTTAACTCTTAATCTACTCAAATTAATTTTGAGCACCCGAGCTTTAAGGGGAAAAACATAAACTTTGAGTCAGACATAAAGCCTGGTGTGAATAATACTATTACATCTTAGTTTTTTGATATTGAGTGAGACCACGCCGCTTAGCGGAACAGGTTTCCCCTCACTAATATCCCTTTTAAAACAATTCTTTTGCAAATCAGAATCCTACAATCAAACTAATTAAAAGAATAATCGCAATATCATATATGCACATAAATCAGGTAATAAATGGACTATCTATCCGAACAATATAGTTTTGTTTGGCTAACTACTAACCATTGGCTGACTTGGGCCTACTAGACAAAACAAATAATCTAACTTCTGTTAGACACACTACTGGACGGTCTGTCCTTAACTTACTTCTCCCAGATCAACTGATCCTAATGGTTTTGCGGGCTCACCAATAACCTATCTTCTCCCTGTATATTCCTTTCTGTGTGTAACATCATTTTAGTCTTACCTGTGACAAAGCCCTACACACTGAAATTTTGGACTTATTTTAGCTAGGGGCTAATAGCTAAAGTATAGGGCACGACCCTATACCAGTCCAATCTGGTATTCTAATATCTGAGTCATTTACTTAGGGTTAACTACCCCATCAAATTTTCCTTGAAAGAATTTCTTTCAAATTGATTTAAATCGCTTAAATCATACTTAAACAAGGAAAACATACTTTTGTTTTACTCAAACATCCTTGCTAAGATATATGCTTTACACAAAACAATGTTGATGAAAACCTAACTCAATAGGGTTATTTATCCCTTTAAAACAAGTCGAAGCCTTTCTTTAACTAAGAAAATTTTAGGTTTTAAATCCAAGATATCCTCTTTGAAACCCTTGTTTAAAAACTTTAAACAGTCCCTTTCGAATCCATTGAAAGTACCCCTTTCAAAAATAGGTTAACTACATTACCTTGTGCCGTAGGCCAAAAGGCCAAAACATACCTTTTGAAACCTTTTAAGAATTAGGCCTTTCGAAACTATTGAAAGTGTCCCTTCGAAAGCTTTATAAAACCTTAGACATCCACTTTTCAAAACACTAGAGACTACCTTTCGAAAGCATTGGAAATCTTCCACTTAAATACTCAAAGTTAACCTTCGAACCTCCCTTCTAACCTTCGTTATATACCTTTCAAAAGCTTTAAAATCCTTTTCTTAAAACAACCCTTTCGAAAGCATTGGGTTCAAGTAAAAGTTTGTGGAACATAGCTTCCAAACCATTTAAAACCATTCCTTTCGAAACCTTTGGGTTTTCCTTTCAATATATCTAAGGGTCTTAAAAGAACTGGGGCTAAAGCATCTCTTTCGAAAGCATTATTCCTAAGTAAAAGAAAGTGGGTGGTTTTGAAACCAACCCTTTCGAAAGCATGGAGAAGCGGCTTCAAAGTTTTAAGCAAAAGCACCCTCTCGAAAGCACTGGTTCGAAAGGTTGATTGTGGCAATAAAGGTTTCGACCTCGTCGAAAGCTTTATTTAAAAACAAAAGGCGGCAATCCATTCGAAAGCCCTTTCTTTATATAAACAGAAGCAAGTTATGGTTAAGTCGAAAGCTCCTACTTCTTCGAAAGCCTTGTTTGTAACCAAAGTAGTTCCAAGTTTAAAAGAGCTATTCTACCCTTTAGAAAGCACGTTTTGACTCTTTACCCTCCACCTTTCTCCAATTCACTATGTACCAAGGCATTAATACCATGTGTATTGGTTTTGACTTGGTTGGAGGCGATAGTATGGGGTCGAAAGGTGGCTGCCAAAAGCGGCAAAACAGAAATACATTGCAAAATTGATTTTTGACCTTTTAAAGTAATATCTTTCCAACTAACTTGCATTATTTGTCAACATGTAATTTGTTTCCAATTTATTTACAGAATCTTTTTCTAAAAGATGATACCAAGCTGTGATGCCCCACCCCGAGACCCATATTAGCAAAGAGAATTACTGGGTAATTCTGTCTACCAATGCGGAGAATAGGGCTGGTTAGGAGCGACCATCTGTAATCTTGTCTTAAACATCTAATGAATACGTCGATAAATGCTCTATATTTTTTTCTATCTCTCATGGATTGACATATCCAATAAATGCTTAATACAAAACTATAGGTGGTTAATGGATCTATCAGAACAAAATACAATAACTGAATGTATATCACATCATAGAACCGGAAACATCATATATATAAATACATATACACTAATACATCCCAGTACCATACAAAATGATATACAAAAGTGGTTCAAAGACCACACTATATACATCTAATCAAAATACACATCAGAGTCAAGTGGAAAAAAAAATATAAACTACACAAAAGTGCTAGGCTGATATCCAAGCAGATGCATCAAAGCTAAGTCCTATAACTGAAAGCTAACCTGAAACAACTTGGTCTGACTCAAGTATAAAATACATGGGTCAGTCTAGCTAAAACAATCAGTTAATAAGGATAAACGATAATATGAAGCATAAGTCACAAGGTAACAACTCTTCCCGAGTGAACAAAGGGGAAATAGAAAGAACACTCATTCATGTCTTAAGTGAACTAATGTCACTTAGGTATATAAAAACCTCGAAAGAGGTAAACTCAATGATAACATCGAATAATAGAAATAATGCCTCATATCATCGGCGACATCTCAAAACATCTCTAATGGCTACGATGAACCATATCTCCTAAAAAGGAGAAGTTTCAAACTCATAACTCAAGAAATGCCATAGATGGCAAGTGATTAAAAACTCAAAATACGCCCGATGGAAAACTCATCAATATATATATATATATATATATATATATATATATCTCCAAGAAGGAGATTGTAAATCTCATATAAAGCGCCGAAGGCGGCAAACTCAAATCTCAAGTATGGACCCAACATCCCAATAAAAATCTCAAACTCAAATCTCAAAATATGGACCCAACAGCCCAATAAAAGGGATGGACCCAACAGCCCAATAAGAACCCAACAGTTCAAATCTTAAAATATGCACGTGCAAAACTCTTGTCCAGTCCCAGACGACCAAAGTCGTAAATCCCAGACAACCGAAGTCGTAAAACTCAGACAACCGAAGTCACATAAACTCGTGATGAGCCCAACAGCTCGATAAAGATTGGACCCAACAGCCCAATATGAGTCCAACAGCTCTAGTACTGGCATAACCCAAATGTTTCACAAACTCTCAGTTAGGAACCCGAAAAGTGGTAACATGCGTCCCATACTGTGTAGTTAATGCTCCGCTATTACCCCGCTATCTCTTATAGCGGATTTCTACCGCTACGATATTTCCATATAGCCCCAAAATATAGCCTTTCCGCTTTAAGCCCCGTTATTTCCGCTATATCCCGTTATTCCCGCTATATTCCGGTATTTCCGCTATATCTTCTTTAATAAAATGAACTTAAAAATTGCATTTATACATTATAAAAATTATGAAACTGATTTATTTGATTTCATTTTTAATATATTTTCAGAATGAAAATACTCTAATATTCTACTAAATTCAATTATGTTATATAACAGTTTTACGTTTATTTAAAGTATATTCGCACATGTTTTTATTTAAAATTATTTATGTATTAATTATAATTCATTTGAATGATATTTTTTTCATTTAATTACCATTTATATATCTGTAAAAACATTAAGTACGAGTTTTATATGCTATTTTACAGTCATCCGCTATATCCCGCTATATCCTCGCTGTATCTCCGCTATGACTTTTTCATAAATGGAAAAAGATCGTTACACCATATGAATTAAATCTATTTTTAATTGTTTGTTTATTTGATAGTCAAATAACCGACTATCAAATCTTTACCAATTTTTAACTCTTAAAATATCTAGAAGAAACATGAAGATATATGGTACAGTTATTGACGAAGATGCTATATTGTACGTATAAACTCGTTGTGTTCTTCTAGGACAACTGATAAGGAAATCCATCCACTTAAATGGCTAGGAGGTAATCTCTGCTCTTGTGCATTGTCTGTTTATTTCCAAAAGAATCGAAATTGAGTTTACGAGAAACTATCGGTTGTCAATTCGGAGAGATCGGGATCAGATAAACATATCTTAAAACCACTTCGAATTGGCTTAAGCGTTCGAATTCAAGACATCTTAAAGATGATGAAATTGAAGATGGAGTTCTTTAAAGTGTAAGGGATGCTTGCTACTAATCCTCGGAATGTAGTAGAAGTAGTGCCTTTTGTTTATTCATATCCTGAACAACTTGTATGGATGAATGCTGGCATTGCATTGTTACCTGGAGCGCAGTGTTAGCATTTTGAGTGAGATTTGCTAAACAAATATAATTGTAGCCTCAAGCCTCACAATCAGGAATGATTAAAACATGAGATATGCAGCAGGGCTATGTGGATCGCACCCATTAGGGTATGGGCATCACCTTTCTAGATTGATATTTATGGATTTGGTATGTGCATGTGAGCTCATGAGAAAAGGTTGCAAAGCAACAAGGATGATGACATATTTAGTACTACACAATAAGGGGTAGGCCGATCCTACGTTGGCGGGGGTCCATGTGAGGCTCTCGGTACATTTTCTAGAGGTGTACTATGATATGTGGTACCCTGGTAGCCTCGTCATTGTATGGAATCCATTCTCCAATAAGTGCCATGTGGACTTAGTTGTACCCAACTATGCTAAAACATGAGATGAAAGCATTCCAGCTGTATTCAATTATTTTGAACTACGATGACCAACCTTTTCGACCCTCGAAGATCGATACTAATACATCCTTGGCATTCATGTGCCATAAATTAAAGTGCCAAAGAGGCAGATAATCATGTTTTTTTAAAATAAATAAAGATAGAAGATAGAATAACAACATAATCTCACATTTTCATTAATTATACATATGGAAAGCACATACAATCACTCCAAGTGATTCATCAGAGTTATGATAAGTACTAACCCAGGTAGGGATAGTTATAATTGCCTATCCTTAAAGAGGCTGGTAGTTACTAAATACATACTACATGATACAGTGGAAATTTGAAATAGATCATTATTAATACATGATATAGAGGTTGGTAGTTACTAAATAGCATACACCATATAATATAAACCCGACGTCATAGCGGGTAGAAATAAATAGATCTAGAAAGGTGATATCATACCCTGATGGTTGCGATTCGCTTAGCCTTAAAGCAACCCATGTTTCAAAATTCCCAGGGTGTGAAGCTTGAGGTAAAAGTTACATTTCTTAGAACATTTTCACTAAAAATGTCATATTGCCATTTCCAACAACACACTGATTTCAACAAAAGTACACCCTCTAAGCTCGTACATCTCAGAGAAGGGTGTTAAGCATAAGAGGAGTTACATCTAACACCACCAAACAGATGTACGTTTGTAGAGATCAATGCACTATGATCTTATAAATGCAATGTCAGACATTCATCCATACTAGTTGTCCAAGAACATGACAAACTGAAGGCACTCTCCTACCAATTCCCCTTGGATCAGTAGTAAGTAGTTGTAACATCCCCTATCTTGAGGCCCGAAGCTAAGTGCTATAGATGATGCATTCATCTATAATATTAACTTCCGATGATAAAATACGGTAATGTTAATGGTATCTATTATATCAAAAGAACATGAATATGAAACAAAATCACAGATTCCGAAAACAATTTTTCACATTACATTGCAAAACCATGTTTCATATTCCATTACATAATCCAAACGATTCCAAGGTTTCGATCAAATATAATTACTACAAATTACGCCAAGAGCGACATATGAAGATTCTCCCTTAGATGATCAAAGTACTCAAAAAACACATTAGTATTAATACATCACAGCGGAAATAAAACTAACAACTCTTAAATAGCTAACTTTGCCTTCTGCACGTCTTCAGAAGCTTATTCGTCCACCCACTAGGCCTGTAAAACCTTAACTCTTAATCTACTCAAATTAATTTTGAGCACCCGAGCGTTAAGGGGAAAAACATAAACTTTGAGTCAGACATAAAGCCTGGTGTGAATAATACTATTACATCTTAGTTTTTTGATATTGAGTGAGACCACGCCGCTTAGCGGAACAGGTTTCCCCTCACTAATATCCCTTTTAAAACAATTCTTTTTCAAATCAGAATCCTACAATCAAACTAATTAAAAGAATAATCGCAATATCATATATGCACATAAATCAGGTAATAAATGGACTATCTATCCGAACAATATAGTTTTGTTTGGCTAACTACTAACCATTGGCTGACTTGGGCCTACTAGACAAAACAAATAATCTAACTTCTGTTAGACACACTACTGGACGGTCTGTCCTTAACTTACTTCTCCCAGATCAACTGATCCTAATGGTTTTGCGGGCTCACCAATAACCTATCTTCTCCCTGTATATTCCTTTCTGTGTGTAACATCATTTAGTCTTACCTGTGACAAAGCCCTACACACTGAAATTTTGGACTTATTTTAGCTAGGGGCTAATAGCTAAAGTATAGGGCACGACCCTATACCAGTCCAATCTGGTATTCTAATATCTGAGTCATTTACTTAGGGTTAACTACCCCATCAAATTTTCCTTGAAAGAATTTCTTTCAAATTGATTTAAATCGCTTAAATCATACTTAAACAAGGAAAACATACTTTTGTTTTACTCAAACATCCTTGCCAAGATATATGCTTTACACAAAACAATGTTGATGAAAACCTAACTCAATAGGGTTATTTATCCCTTTAAAACAAGTCGAAGCCTTTCTTTAACTAAGAAAATTTTAGGTTTTAAATCCAAGATATCCTCTTTGAAACCCTTGTTTAAAAACTTTAAACAGTCCCTTTCGAATCCATTGAAAGTACCCCTTTCAAAAATAGGTTAACTACATTACCTTGTGCCGTAGGCCAAAAGGCCAAAACATACCTTTTGAAACCTTTTAAGAATTAGGCCTTTCGAAACTATTGAAAGTGTCCCTTCGAAAGCTTTATAAAACCTTAGACATCCTCTTTTCAAAACACTAGAGACTACCTTTCGAAAGCATTGGAAATCTTCCACTTAAATACTCAAAGTTAACCTTCAAACCTCCCTTCTAACCTTCGTTATATACCTTTCAAAAGCTTTAAAATCCTTTTCTTAAAACAAACCTTTCGAAAGCATTGGGTTCAAGTAAAAGTTTGTGGAACATAGCTTCCAAACCATTTAAAACCATTCCTTTCGAAACCTTTGGGTTTTCCTTTCAATATATCTAAGGGTCTTAAAAGAACTGGGGCTAAAGCATCTCTTTCGAAAGCATTATTCCTAAGTAAAAGAAAGTGGGTGGTTTTGAAACCAACCCTTTCGAAAGCATGGAGAAGCGGCTTCAAAGTTTTAAAGCAAAAGCACCCTCTCGAAAGCACTGGTTCGAAAGGTTGATTGTGGCAATAAAGGTTTCGACCTCGTCGAAAGCTTTATTTAAAAACAAAAGGCGGCAATCCATTCGAAAGCCCTTTCTTTATATAAACAGAAGCAAGTTATGGTTAAGTCGAAAGCTCCTACTTCTTCGAAAGCCTTGTTTGTAACCAAAGTAGTTCCAAGTTTAAAAGAGCTATTCTACCCTTTAGAAAGCACGTTTTGACTCTTTACCCTCCACCTTTCTCCAATTCACTATGTACCAAGGCATTAATACCATGTGTATTGGTTTCGACTTGGTTGGAGGCGATAGTATGGGGTCGAAAGGTGGCTGCCAAAAGCGGCAAAACAGAAATACATTGCAAAATTGATTTTTGACCTTTTAAAGTAATATCTTTCCAACTAACTTGCATTATTTGTCAACATGTAATTTGTTTCCAATTTATTTACAGAATCTTTTTCTAAAAGATGATACCAAGCTGTGATGCCCCACCCCGAGACCCATATTAGCAAAGAGAATTACTGGGTAATTCTGTCTACCAATGCGGAGAATAGGGCTGGTTAGGAGCGACCATCTGTAATCTTGTCTTAAACATCTAATGAATACGTCGATAAATGCTCTATATTTTTTTCTATCTCTCATGGATCGACATATCCAATAAATGCTTAATACAAAACTATAGGTGGTTAATGGATCTATCAGAACAAAATACAATAACTAAATGTATATCACATCATAGAACCGTAAACATCATATATATAAATACATATACACTAATACATCCCAGTACCATACAAAATGATATACAAAAGTGGTTCAAAGACCACACTATATACATCTAATCAAAATACACATCAGAGTCAAGTGGAAAAAAAAATAAACTACACAAAAGTGCTAGGCTGATATCCAAGCAGATGCATCAAAGCTAAGTCCCATAACTGAAAGCTAACCTGAAACAACTTGGTCTGACTCAAGTATAAAATACACGGGTCAGTCTAGCCAAAACAATCAGTTAATAAGGATAAACGATAATATGAAGCATAAGTCACAAGGTAACAACTCTTCTCGAGTGAACAAAGGGGAAATAGAAAGAACACTTATTCATGTCTTAAGTGAACTAATGTCACTTAGCTACATAAAAACCTCGAAAGAGGTAAACTCAATGATAACTTCGAATAATAGAAATAATGCCTCAT
The DNA here is from genome assembly GCA_030737815.1 of Allium fistulosum. NCBI lineage: Eukaryota > Viridiplantae > Streptophyta > Magnoliopsida > Asparagales > Amaryllidaceae > Allium > Allium fistulosum. The sequence goes on from CM060902.1 coordinate 841,696,714, forward strand.
ATCATCGGCGACATCTCAAAACATCTCTAATGGCTACGATGAACCATATCTCCTAAAAAGGAGAAGTTTCAAACTCATAACTCAAGAAATGCCATAGATGGCAAGTGATTAAAAACTCAAAATACGCCCGATGGAAAACTCATCAATATATATATATATATATAAATATATCTCCAAGAAGGAGATTATAAATCTCATATAAAGCGCTGAAGGCGGCAAACTCAAATCTCAAGTATGGACCCAACATCCCAATAAAAATCTCAAACTCAAATCTCAAAATATGGACCCAACAGCCCAATAAAAGGGATGGACCCAACAGCCCAATAAGAACCCAACAGTTCAAATCTTAAAATATGCACGTGCAAAACTCTTGTCCAGTCCCAGACGACCGAAGTCGTAAATCCCAGACGACCGAAGACGTAAAACTCAGACAACCGTCACATAAACTCGTGATGAGCCCAACAGCTCGATAAAGATTGGACCCAACAGCCCAATATGAGTCCAACAGCTCTAGTACTGGCATAACCCAAATGTGTCACAAACTCTCAGTTAGGAACCCGAAAAGTGGTAACATGCGTCCCATACTGTGTAGTTAATGCCCCGCTATTACCCCGCTATCTCTTATAGCGGATTTCTACCGCTACAATATTTCCATATAGCTCCAAAATATAGCCTTTTCTCTTTAAGCCCCGCTATTTCCGCTATATCCCGTTATTCCCGCTATATTCCGGTATTTCCGCTATATCTTCTTTAATAAAATGAACTAAAAAATTGCATTTATACATTATAAAAATTATAAAACTGATTTATTTGATTTAATTTTTAATATATTTTCAGAATGAAAATACTCTAATATTCTACTAAATTCAATTATGTTATATAACAGTTTTACGTTTATTTAAAGTATATTCGCACATGTTTTTATTTAAAATTATTTATGTATTAATTATAATTCATTTGAATGATATTTTTTTCATTTAATTACCATTTATATATCTGTAAAAACATTAAGTACGAGTTTTATATGCTATTTTAGAGTCATCCGCTATATCCCGCTATATCCTCGCTGTATCCCCGCTATGACTTTTTGCCCCTCCACCGCTTTGAATCTGCCGAGCGCTTTAACTGCACAGGTCCCATACCACACGTTCTCACTAAATAGTTTACTAACCACTAGCCAATGCCACATTAGAAAGCTTAGAAACCTTAGAAAACTCATGACCTGTCTCATCTCATCGACAAGTATAAATAAACCTCGTGATGGTTCCTCATGAACCATCAATCTCAAAATAGGAAATCACAAACTCAAGACTTGCCACATATCATCGGCAAGTATAAAAAAAATCATAATAGTTCTCACTGACCATAACCCCTAAAATTGGAGATCTCAAACCATAATAACTCGCCAAATATTAGCCATCCCAGATGATTCCTATAAATAGGAATTATAAAACTCAAAATACGCCATTAAATGGCAAAACTCGAATAGTTTCGATCGTACAAGTCCGTAATTAACCAAAACAGTAAACGCACGTGTCCCATACCATGTGTTTTACTAAATCGTTTAATTCTCTTTCTCATACGCTTGATTAGTGCAAAAATGTGTATTTTATATTACAATAATTTACTTTAGAAAATAAGCTTTTAAAACCAATTTACGAAATCAGTTTTGAAAACCGTATTTAGAAATTCCCTTATTATAGAGAATAAATAGGTTTTTATATTTGGAAATACTTTTAAAATACTATATAACAATTATTTGAATTGCCCCTTTTATTTAAAAATTATTTCAAAATCGTTTGGAGAAAACCATGCTCGAAAACAATGAAAAACCAATAAAATAATCAAAACCGATAACTCCAATTCAATTTGAATAAACTCAAAAATCAATTCAAATTCAATTCAAATTTGAATTTCAAATACTCAAAATTTAGCTAGCCTACTGATAGGCATCATAGCTATCAAAAACAACACAAATATATCATGGAAACGAAGAGTAGAAGCTAAGAAATCAATACGGAAACAACTGGAAACAAGCAAACTCACACAAGCAAGTACAACAGGAGACAAGGCTTCCTAGGTCGACTGCCAAGTCGACCTCCTTTGTCCCTAGGTTGACCGTACGGTCGACCTAAGCGGCCTTCTCACGCGATTTTCGTTCCAATCGTTTTTCCTGCGATGGACTGATTTTCTGACCAACTTTTAGCATAGCGAATGAAGGTATTTTTCAACCAAATTTTGCAAGCATATAGAGAAACATATAAATTACAAACTGGAAGAAATCTGCAGCGTTTCTTCGCCGGAATTAGAAGTTATAAGCATGCAAAGTAGAGACTCGGATCATATTTCACAAGAGAGAAAAACTGAAACAAAAATTATTTACAGAGTACGTATTTTGCATAGAAACTTCTCTTTGAGCATTGCGGTAGCTAGAAAATGTGAGTTATCAACTCACCTTACTATATCAAAGCAAAAACCCAGATTATTAGCTGAAAGGTTGGAGCTTTACTTGAATTTAAGCTTCAAAAACCTGTAAAACCAAGAAATAGAGACATGCAAGAAGAAACAAGTACTGTTAATGAAGAATCTTCTTCAAAACTTGATTTTTGATGAGCAAAGGGTTTTAGATTTTGATTACCTATTGATTATCTCCAATTTGATCTTTAAAACACTAAATTTGAGTTTAATTTGAAGATTTTAGGCTAGGGTTTACAAGAGAAAATGAGTTTCTATATTATGGTTTTGAGAAAGAGAAAGGCATTGCAAAAAAATGAACATATAGAAGCTTTGTTTTCCTTTTTCTCAACCTGGTTAAGTCCTATGTAGGCTTAACCCAACAATAAAAAGAAAATAAAAATGGTTAAGGCTTTATTAATTAACACTTAAGTCAAAAGGCTTCATATTTACATTATATAAAAGAACAAAAGCCATTTTCTTCCAATTTTCACACAAATAAATTTTGTAAACCTACAAACATAAACAATAAAATATTTTCCAACATATAAAAAGATAATTTTTTAAAAACAATTTTATTATTAAAACCCTTAATTTCCAAAAAATACACTAATTACTCAAATAAAATGCAAAAGTCTCCATTTTTAACTTTTAAAATTCAACAAAAATACTTTTCTCACTTAGAAAAATATTTCAAACCATTTCCATACCTTATTTATGGATAAAACAGAATTAAAAACAAATTTCCACCTTTTTATTTTAAATAAACCACCTTTAAAATTAATTACTTCTTTTAAAAATTATTTAAAGAAGCAAAATGGTAATAATTAATAAAATTATTGCACTATCACTAAATAAAAATCATTTCCCATTTATTTTTAACTCAAACCACAATAAAAAGGCTTCTAAAACTTTATTCTCACCTTTTATTCCTAAAATTCATTGTTTATTTCAAATAAACAATTTAAAACTCCAATTGTATTTAATTCTCAATATTAAATTATAACTACCGTTATAATTTTATATTAACAGGTAATCACTAAAACCAGGGTTGTTACAGACTCCCCCTTATAAAAATTGCGTCCTCGCAATTTTCTAGAAAGGAGTTGTATACAACACATTTTTTTCATCAAGCAAAGGATAGACAAACAAGCTCGAGTTTTAAAAATTCTCACACTCTCAAGATAGGATGGTAAAAAACCAAGACAAGACTCGCTCGATTAATTTTATTGGTTTCCAAAGCGTTAATATTGGAATTAGCAAACCATGGAATTTTCTGAGCAACACCCAAGACTTTGAAGGCGTTTCACCTTCGAGTGAGAACACAACAAGATGCTACACCAAGAATCAATCGAATGAGATTGGTTTCTCATAAGCTCCTCGAGTAGAGTCGGGATTCAGCCCAACTCCATCCCGAACTCTAATCAACAAGATGATTATCGATATGATTTTCCATATGACACTATGGAGGGAACCACACTGATACAAGATAGACACAATAGAGGCAAGATAGATCAACTAGAAGGAGCTCGTTGATGCTATTTCTTTGGATGTTTCATGCCTTGTTACTTCCTTGAGGATTGCGAATCCTATTGGGGGATCCACAACCATTAGCATGCTTTGAGAGGATTTTGGTATTGTTCCTTGTAGCTTATCTTTTCGTGCGAATTAGCATGCTATTTTTATCTAGAGTTTGGTATGATTTGAGATGGAGTGGCTTGCGTATTATCAAATCGCATTTTGTGATTCGAAGGATCCTATATTTAGGTATCCTAATTTTGGCTGATTTGTTGTTTCTTGTTCTTCAAAATGTTAATGATGATTTTGAAGTATCTATATTCACTCTTGAGTTTTGAGGTATTGATGATATATCTCAAATTCCAATCATTATGACTTTGTTGATTTCTATGAGTCCGTTCGGATTTGTTACTCCATCGGGCAATCGAAAATTGTATTGACCTCATTCCTAGTTCTTAGCCTTTTAGTCATTCTTCCACGAGGATTGTCACTAAGGAAATGAGGTGATTCATTAAATTTAACTGATGTCATCTTTCTTGCCTCCTTTTGAGATATCCTCTTTGGATACTCAATTGTTGATATACTTTGTAAAATTACTTCACTCGGAGTAACGATATGTTGTTAGTGTTCTTCTTCTCATTCGAGAAGATATCTTAACCTTACTCTTATATCTCGTTGATCTCTTTTTAATCCATTAAGTGGTGCTAGGGTCATTCCTCATTTTGACCTTACACCAATATTCATGAGCTACGAGTTGCGGAGGATAGCGTTCCTCTTATCGCATTCCACACTCGTATGGTTCTTGTGAGTGGTTCGTTATACCGTCCGGAATAATGAATGCTCCAGTCTATTCTATCAGTCTTGTGAATCGAGTATTCTGGGAATATCTTGATGAGTTCTTCTTATGTTTTTGATTTTGAGTATAAGTTATAATTGAGTTTTCAAATCTTTCAAATTGAAGATATGTTTTTAAGTAAAATTGAATTTTTGAGAAAAACAAAGAATATTTTGAGTATTATATATGAGGTATTTCTTTTCAAAGAAAATGAATTTTGTGTTGGGTTGTCCTTCTAGTGTTTTAAGAATTCTGGTCGATGCTTTTGGCCAATGTTATTGATAGGAATTTCCTAATTGTTGTGATGAGACAGTTAGACACGGTAAATTAAGTTTTAATAAGTAAAGGTGGAAGTAATTAATATAGTGGAGTATTAATTTTTATTTTAAATGTTTTATGAAGCCATTGAACCATAGTGAGTGTTGGATGAGTGGCGAGGCAGTTTTGATCATTTGATCAACTCTACAGCCAATCGATGGGGTCATTCACTATAAATCAATGGCGAGGCAATACCCTTATATTATTTGAAATTAGAGAGATTGAATATGGTAGGGTAAGTAAAAGTGAATAATTCTAATTAAGGGGATGTCTTAATTAGAAGAAATACCATTTGATGCTTTGATTAATAATGATGTATTTAAGGTAAAAGAATGCTTTGGTTTGAAAACTAAAATATTAATTAAATATTTTAGTATAAGTTATTAATGATGACTATAAAAATTTGTTTTGGCACTTAGTTATTTGAGTAATAGTTGAGGATAGATATAAAACTCTATCTTAAGAGAAAATAAAGAAGTGTTAGTTTAGAACATTTAGTATAAATTTGTGAGTTAGTTTTTGTTTTAAACTTAAATGGTATTAAAACTTGTGGGTTTTGCAAAATTCTTTTGAAAACAAGTTTGAATTAATTATCAACTTTAATTAGTTTTAAGTTGATAATTAGATGGAAAATTAATTTTTGTGATAAGTGGAAATGTGAATTTGGATTGTTTTGATAAATGAACAGTTCATGTAGTATAATCATTTTAAATTATGAGAATAATTTTCAACTTTATATATATATTCCAAAAACTTATTTTGGGTGGATAATCAATAATCATCTCTTGATAATGGAAGAGATTAGTTATCTCTTCCAAATGAGTTTTCATAGTTAATTGTTTTTAAAGCTAGATTTTGGACAGTAATGAAAATATTTCCACTTAATGAATTGTTTTTTTGATGATTACATAAGTTGATCATAATTTTGTATGTCTTAGCTTTCCAGGAAAAAAGAAAATCATTTAATAAATGATTTAGCAAAAAGCTTGTTAAAAATGTAGTTTGAAATTAAAATGGTTTTGGAGAATTTCAAATTTTAAATTGATTTAAAAGCTGAAATTTTGTTTGGTAAAGTGCTGTAGTAAAACAACGATAACTTGAGATTTATAACTCCAAAAGAGCTCAATTTTTTTGCAAATTAAAGAGCTTTCAGTTGGTTATAAAGTTTATTTTTACCACTTTAAAATATTTTGCTTTTTACTGAGTCTAAAATGGGTTTGAAAGTGGATATACATTTCTATCCTCTTAAGAAATTTCTAACATTAAGCTAAAAATAAATCTAGCATCACTTTCAAACCGTAAATCCGATTTTCCTGATCTTTATATTGCTGGGAAGCTTAGACTGATTAGAACAACTTCCATTTTATAAAAAAATTAGGTTTATTTTTTTGCTGGGTCAAAACATGTCTTCTTTACAACAGGTCTGAAATGAAATTGATCTATTTCCCCTTAATAATTAAATGTACAACTTCTTATTTATGAACATGAACTAATATCATCTATTCGAGTTAAGTACAGGTGAAAAGAGGACAGTTGGACTATATTTTGAGCAAAAAGATTATATATAAGATTGTGCAAACTTGCTTTAAAATGCTAAAAAGAAAGGCATGTTTTTCGACCTAATGGTCGATGTATATTATATAAATCATTTTTTGTAATATTGTATACGGCCCTCCATACAAAGGAGACTCCGCCGATTTTTCCGGAAATTTCTAACACTTAGAAAATTTGAGAAACAAATTGAAAAAAATATAATATATGTTGCGAACTAGAGAATACCTATGGAAGAATTAGTGAATAAACAACTTAAACTTTATTTACTCTAATGAAGAGTAATGAATTTAAATTTAAAATCTAAGTAAGAAGTTTAGAAAAAATTTCAAGTGTTGAAAATTGTGGTTATAATTATAAAAATATTGAATTCTAAAACTTGAAGAATTTTTTATTGAGAGTTTATACATATATTTTAGTTCCTTGTGTTTATTTTACTCTCGTGTTATTTTCTAACGACGTGCATTTATGTGGTCGTTTGAGTATGGTGGCCTTTGAAGAAACCACCTTTTGGTTGATTTATCTTGCCTCTTTTGTGTCTATCTTGTATCAGTGTGGTTCCATCCGTAGTGTCATACGGAAAATCATATCGATAATCATTTTATTGGTTAGAGTTCGGGTTGGAGTTGTGCTAAATCCCAACCCTACTTAAGGAGCTTATGAGAAATCAATCTCATTTGATTGATCCTTTGTGTAGCATCTTGTTGTGTTCTCATTCGAAGGTGAGACGCCTTCGAAATCTTGTGTGTTTCTCGAAAAATTCAATGGTTCGCTAATACCAATATTAGCACTTTGAAAACCATAGAATTAATCGAGCAAGCCTTATCTTGGTTTTCTACCATTCTATTTTGAGAGTGAGAGAATTTTTTAAACTCGAGCTTGTCTATCTTTCTTTTGATTGATAAAATTAATAGGTTGAATATAAACTCTTTTCTAGAAATTACGTGGATGCAATTTTGTTAAGGGGGGAGTCTATAACAACCCTGGTTTAGAGATTACCTATCAATATTAAATTATAATAATTATAATTTAATATTGTAAATTAAATTAAAATTGGAGAAATCAAATTGTTTATTTGGAATAAACAATAAAATTGGAATTAAATTATGAAAATAAATCTTAGAACTTTATTTTATTTTGTTTAGAGTGATAATAAATGGAATATAGGCTTTAAATAAAGAAAATGACTTTATTTTAGAGAAAATGCAATAATTATGTTAATTATTGCCCAATTGCTTCTTTTAATAGTTTTAAAAGAAGTATTTGATTTTTAAGGTGTTTTATTGAAATAAAAATGTATAAATTGGTTTGAAAATTAGTTTTGGCTATAAATAATGTTTTGAAATACTTTTCTAAGTGGGAAAATAAATTTTATGGAATTTTACAAGTTAAAAACAATGTTTCATCCATTTATTTGAGTAAAAAGTGTATTTTTGTTAAATTAAAGAATTTAATAATAATAATATTTTAAAAATATAAATTTATCTTTTTATATGACAGAAAATGTTTTATTTTATATGTATACAAGTTTTCACATTTTTCCTATGTAAAACTTCAAGAGAAAATACAATTTTCTTTATGTATATGTGATATATGCACATATTTTACTTGTATTGTTTAATTAAGACTTAGATAATTTATTTCTTTTAATTTTTAAACCCATTTGGTCCCATTAAAACTTTGCCTGGTTGAGAAAATGAGAAAGGGGTTTTACTGTACGTTCACTTTATCATTTCTTCTTCCTTCTTCCACTTGAAAAGAAAAGCCAGTAAACACATTTTCCAATTTATCAAATCCAAGCAAATTTCTCAATTAAAATTCACCAAATTAAAATATTTTTGCAATCTAGTGATAAATCAAAGGTAATCAATTCGAAATCACCCAATTTCATCAAATAATTTCTTGTTACAGTGAATGTTTTCTAATTTACTGTAAATTTGGTTTGCATGTTATTTTCTCTTCCTCTACAGGTTCTTAGAAGCTCTAATCTTGCTAAAAGCTTCCTCTTTGCTGCTATAATCCGAGTTTTAGCCTTCAATCAGCAAGGTGAGTTGTATAAGCTCACAATCTAGCAAAAACAAAAGTGCCAAAGCTTGAAACTGTGAAAAATTTGCTTCAGTTTGCAATTTCCTGTAGTTGAAATTTCTTTGTTTGTAATCAGTTTCTGTTGCATCTTTGAAACCTTATATCTTGTGATTCCAACAACGAAATGCCAGATTTCTTGCATTTGGTAGCATGTATGTTGAACTTCATCTCTGTAAATTTTGGTTGAAAAATACTGTCGTTTGCTTATTGAAATTTGCTTTGAAACTTGAACAAAAACCATGAAAATCGACCTGGAACAATCGCGTACGAAGAAGTGGACGCCCCGCTCCCTGGGTCGACATGCAGGTCGACCAAGGTAGGTCGGCAGGGTGGTCGACCTAAGGGGAATACAGGTCGAACTCCATGTCGACCTGGGTGATGGGCTTTTTGCAGCCCATTTGTGCTCCTTTTCTTGTTGTTTTCGAGTCTTTTCTACTTGTTTTCTTGCCTTGTTTTGTGATATTCTGCATATATTCTTAGGCCATGATGTCTATCATTAGACTAGCCAAATTTTGGAGATTTTAAAATTAAAATTTTGAATTTTTTTTGAATTTAATTTGAATTTAAATTCGAATATCGGTTTAAGTGATTTTCCTTGCTTTTATTCGTTTTCGAGCATGGTTTTCTCTAAATCTTTTTGAAATGATTTTTAAAATTAATGGGCATTTCAAAATAATTATTATATAATATTTTCAAGTATAAAATCTATTTATTCTCTATAATTAGGGAAATTTTCAAATAGGGTTTTTAAATCGATTTCGAAAATTGGTTTTCAAAGCTTGTTTTCCAAAGTAAATTATTTTATATATAAATTACACGTTTTTGCACTATTCGAGCGAATGAGAAGGAGAATTAAATGGCCTGGTAAAACACGTGGTATGGGACACGTGCGTTTATCTTATCGATTAATTCTCGACTTGTCTATTTGCTCGTTTTGACCTTCGAGTCGAGTTTACCGATGAGATAAGGTAAACTTTTTACTGCTTTGAGTGTGAAATTTACTAGCGGTTAGTAAACCGTTTAGTGTGAACGTGTGGTATGGGACACACGTTAACACTGTTCGGGTTCCTATCCGAGAGTTTGTGACACATTTGCCATTGCGGCGTATTGCCAGTATTGGACCTTCGGGTCATTGCCATTGCGGGGTATTTTTCCTCGAGCAATTTGCCATTGTGGCGTATTTGTCCTAGAGATGTTTCCCATTGCGGCGTTTGCCATTGCGGCATATTTTCCATTGCGGCGTATTTGCCTTCGGGCGTGGTACTATATTTGAGATCAATACTTGGCAGGCTTCGGCCAAAAGCACGTGCAAATTTTGAGATGTTTTCATTGATTTCCCGAGTGTATCGCCTTTTTCATGGTTGGCCATTCGAGCCATTATATATATGTGTGTGTGTGTGTGTGGCGATTACCTTACGGGAATTTGAGTTGTCTACACTGGCGTTATTTGAGATTTGCCTTTTGGCATTATTATTAAGATTTTCATTTTGGCGTTATTACATGAGATTTACCTTTTGGCGTTTATTTGGGATTATATTCTCCTATGTTGGAGAGTTATATTTGATTGCCTTGTGGCGTAGTTTTGAGATGGTGATTCCTTTGAGATTTCTTTGAGTTTGCCGATATGGCGGGTTTGGGATTTCTCATTTTTAGGAGTTATATTTTCCCTAAACCACTATTGATGGTTTGTGATTCGCCGATGACATGAGACTTGTAACAACCCGCAAATTTGTAGCATTTAATTATCGCCATTAGGTGATTAAATCGTTCGTAAATTTTTAGTGAAATTAAAAATCAATTTGAAATTCTTTTATAAAATGGTTGGTGGAGTTTCTATATCGAGTAGAAATTCTTTTAATAAAATTTCGTAATTATGGAAACGGGCTTTAAAGAGAACTATTGTGGCCCATACTTATTGTTGCCGTGATATTTATCTAACCGATCCCCCCTTTTCAATTTTTCATTCGTTCATTAGACCCGTTCCCCCTTTATCAATTTCACTAACCTAAATCGAAACGAGAAAGAAATAAAAATGGCGACATCGTTCGTCCCTTTTCCCCCCTCCATTTCCAATCGTTCCAAGCCTTAGCAAACATTCGAAAAGGAAGAACAAATGGAGGCAGCTCGTCTTTCGTTCATTCCTCGGCACCGAAAATTTGGGCTTTGGTATCTCAAAGGCGATTGACTTCGACGTCGTTTTGCTCGATCGAGTGAGGAAACGTGTTGCTTGCTCGTCGAATCAAAGGTGAGTACCCACTCACATCTAATTCTCGTCTCAAGTTGAATTAGGGTTTAAACTTCGTGATTTCGTTCGTGTTCAATTGTTTGGGTGGCTATTCATTTTACTTGCAATGATTCATGTCGTTTTGTATTGATTTCTTTTCGACTTTGGCCTTGCGGTTGTAAACTGAAACTGTTTGTCGATGAGATTTCTGTCTTTATAGGGTTCGATACCCTTATTTTCGTTCGTCTGTTGTTCGTTCGAATTTGTCATTTAGAATTATTCGACCCTTGGTTTTCGTATGAATGCTAGTGTTGATCTCTAACTCGTTCCAATTCGTATATTTCGTTTACTGGGTTGTCGTGACCTTGAGTTCTGACTTGAGTTTGATTCAGTTTGATTTCTTTGTTGTCTTCGGCTTCGACTCGTAGTCGATCTTTGATTCCTCGACATGACTTTGACTTGGTTTCGTGACTTGATTTTAAAATTGCCGATGATGTCAAAGAATTTTGTATAACTGCATCCTTGTATCTATATTGTTTCAGTGTCATTGCACAGTCACCTGATGTTTGTGTTTGATTGAGCTTCTGAGTTCATATGCATGATTTTGAGCATTGGATCATTTGCATTTCTCTGGTCTCTGTCTTGAGTCTGGTACGCACATGTACATGCTGTGTGACTTGAGTTTGCATATTCTTGTTGGTTCAACACTTTGTTTCACTACATATTCCTTCATCATGTACACACTATGTTGTATCTGCACTTGTACACTTGGTCACTGTTGAGTCTACTTTTTGATGTTCTTCATTTGATCACTGTTACATTGTGAAGCATTTGAGTCTGGTTTGATTACTGCTCGAGTTCTTTTGGTCAGTGCATTATGATGTTTAGTATTTTCTGGTCTTTACTTGGACTTGAAACACTTCACTGTCTTGACTTCACCTGACTTTGATCTTTGACTTTGATCACCTATTTCGGTGATGATATTGATATACTTGCTGGAGCTGCTGTACCTGATCGCTTGCATATGCATTCATGTAGAACATATGTGTTATCACCTTGTCCTGGATTAACATTTCGCTATGATGAGCGCGGGTCTGGTACTTGATTACTACGGCTATGTTTGTTCATTCAGTAGCATTTCTGGGCTCTACTGTTTGGTGTCTGTAGCTTTTGTGTTGGTTGTATATATGAACCTTTGTATGTCTGCAGCTTTAAACATTGTTGACACTGGGTTGTTTCATTGTGGCATTGTGTTTAGTCGAGTTATTGCATTTGGTCACTTATTCTAGTCTTCTTTTAGGGTAGTCTGCACTGCTTCATGTTGTTGCTTGACCTGTTCCACTATGGTTCCATGCCTTGTGGTTGCATTTCCTTCGTGTTGCTGTCACATTGGGCTTGTAGTTGGTGTAGCTCGCTGTCTTTGAACTTTACTTGGCATAGTTTGAACTTGGTTCTGGTTATCTTCGACATTGGGTTAGATATTGAACTTCAGTGCCTTGTTCTCGAACCTGATACATTGCATTGATGCCTTGTATCATTTGCATTTTTGTCATTTTGCTTCACTGATGACCTTATCTTCTAATGAGGCTGATTTGCGCCTTTTCTGTTGAGTGTTGTAGTGCCATATATTTGGTGCTCTCGCCTTCAGTTTGCTATTTCCCTGTGCCTTGCTTTGCGACATGTTGAACTTGTTTCCCTTATTGTCTCTTTCACTGGGTACACAGTTTCATTTCACTGATGCAGCCTTGCCCTTAAATACAAGTGGTGGCTGCATTTTCGTAGCAGTTTTACCCTCGTCCCTTGTGGTGACTTTATATTCTGTTGTGGCGAGGCGGTGCACGCGTGCGTGCACTGCAGCCACACTGAATTGACCGATTTTAATCGATATTTCTTTTGTTCTGGATTCATCGACCCGTTGCGTAATTCGTAGGCTGTATTGGCGAGGCAGTACACGTTAGCGTGTGCTGCAGCCAATTAGCATTGATGTTTTTAAATTGACATTTCAATTGCTTAAACTTCTTTGGATTTCTGTTTTGTGGATTAACACTGTTTAGTGTTATATCTGCCGTTATCCAATTCTCGTATCGAGAGTTGGATATACGAGATTTCTGTGACTGTCATCTATATTGAGATTGATTATTATTGCTTCTATGCGCTAATAACTGAGTTTGAATTAGACTGATCCGGGTATTATTTTCTTTTGAATGTAATACTCGGGTCAGACCGAGTATTTACAGGTTGTAGATTTTTAGCTTTGGGTTGCTGCTAGAGCTATGAAGACTTAGTTTTATATCATTTGAAGTGGTCTTCGTCTTGTTGTAGTAGTCAGTGTGTCTGTTTTAAGATGATAATGTATTCATGTATATTAGTCGATAATGTACTTGTATATATAACTTTCTTGAGTCGACAATTGTAGTTGTATCATTTGTATTGTGTCAAATGTATTGTAATTGATATCAGTTATTGTATATATGAGACTTTTCGTTCCATCTTTATTCCGCATTTATGTTATCTGTGTTATTTTTATATCCATTGTTCTAAACTATTATAGCCACTGTGTAGTAGCTTTGAGTTTGTATCGGTATGTCGGGTTTCCTCTAAAGATGAAATGCAATGTTTTACTATCTGACATATCGGTGCTCGCACAAAGCAATTACATGGATGGTCGCTCCTCAACAGCCTTATTCTCCGTGCTAGTTGACAGCACTACACCGTAGTGTTCTTGGCTAGCATGGGTATAGAGGTGGGGCGTCACAGCTTGGTATCAGTGCCTGGGGTTTAGGACAATTATAAAACATAACTTAGATGGAGCATGTGTTACAACTATTTGTCGATGTTTATCTCTCATCTTTACATATGATTATTTTTGACAGTTAGGTATGAATTCCTAACGCTTATTCTTGTGTTTTCGGCTTTGAATTGATTTAGCCGATGTTGATTTTGTTTTAATTTGGCAAATTAAAGCCATTTTGACTTTTGGACTTTGTTCCACTTTTGTTCTATGCTATGAGTGTCATTGTGTACCTGTTACACTGTGATGAAAAATAGCTGAACTAGTTGCAAATTGAGTGATTTTGATTTCTCATTCACATCTAGTTTGAATCTCAGCGATTTTAAACTTGATATTTTGTGTTTTCCTCATCTGGATTTCCCTTCGACTTCGGTCACTTTGTTTTTGAGAAACTGCTAATTTCTTGATTTTCAAGACTCTGATTTTGTTTGCCGTTGGTTTCTTTGATAATGATGATTGATTCATTTTGTACTCGACTGCGGCTATTAATTGTTGACTTCGACATTGACTTGATTCTTACTTTTGTTGAAGTCATTTATGCATTTCTGCTCGTTTTGCTTTGTTTTTCCAGTTGACAATCGATTCTTCTTTTCTAATTTGTTGTTATCACCTTTGTCGATTTTGATAACTTCTATTTCTGGAATTTTTGGGTATTCCTACTTTGATGAATTTGGAATCGAATTCTTTGGATTTTATTCACGTCTTCGAATGTGAAATTTTAGTGAACTGACTTGGTTTCCTAATTTAATCGATTCTTGATCATTTCCCCGATTTGTTGCTATCATTTATTAGCAACTTTGATGACATTTTCTTCGGGATTTTTGTGAACATACTTTCTGATGGATTCAGTATCTATTTCTTTGGATTCCATTCACATCTTCGTATGTGAATTCTTGTGATTGATTGTTTCTACAATCATTTTTGTGATTTGTCACTTTAAAAATATAAAGGTCTTCTATACTAATAGTAAATATTAAAATCCTTTTCTCCAAAACAGTTTCAAAACTATTTTACTACAAAACTCTTTTTCTTAAACGGGTTTCCAATCTATTAGTATATACAAGCCTTTACTTCACTTGAATGAGAAATCGACTTAAACGACTTAGTAAAACGAGTGGTATGAAACGCTTGCGTTCACTTCGTCGGTTAGCTCTTGGACTTGCTCGATTGAACCCTTTTTGTGACAATTTCCTAGTGGAGATTTACAATCTGTTCGTAAATATTTGAGTTAAGCAAGTGGTTATGGGACATGAAGCTAAACTCTTATATTTACTAGCTTAGTGTAATTGACACTTTCTTTATGATCATGACGATCATTTTTATGATTTAGACTGGACCTCATCGGTGTGATTTCGTCTCACACATATCTCTTGGGCTTTGAGGATTGTCTAGACACCAGTGTGTGATTTCGTCTCACACATATTACACGGTTAGACTAGGCCTCATCGGTGTGATTTCGTCTCACACATATCTCTTAGGCTTTGAGGATTGTCTAGACACCAGTGTGTGATTTCGTCTCACACATATTGCACGGTTAGACTAGGCCTCATCGGTGTGATTTCGTCTCACACATATCTCTTGGGCTTTGAGGGTTGTCTGGATACTCTTTGTGTGATTTCGTCTCACACATATTTCTTCGTCTACGGGGAGACTATACCCCGATTATGTGATGTTTCGCCATCACATATTTCTTCGTCTACGGGGAGACTATACCCCGATTATGTGATGTTTCGCCATCACATATTTCTTCGTCTACGGGGAGACTATACCCCGATTATGTGATGTTTCGCCATCACATATTTCTTCGTCTACGGGGAGACTATACCCCAATTATGTGATGTTTCGCCATCACATATTTCTTTGTCTACGTGGGAGACTATACCCCGATTATGTGATGTTTCGCCATCACATTTCTAGGGTAGCACCCTACGGTCTTTGGGCCATTCCTGTGTGAAAATTTAATGGATAGCTTCCATGAGATAGCTTCTCGTCATGTGTTTACGCGTAGGTGAGTTTTCATGCTCCCATTCATGTGTTAGGCCTCCCCCCCTTATTTATGTGTTTTCTGGATTTCTTGTGATGATTTCTGGAATTTTGTGCTTCACCAATTTTCGTGATTTCTATTGATATGTTTATCAATTTTTGTGCATTGGTGAATTCATGTGTTATTGACTTGTTATGAATACAAGTTTAGGGTATGACATCCTTTTTTATCTTTGAGAAGATTCTTGTGACATTTTTGATGAATGAAAATTCATTTGGTATTATATTTTGATGCCAGTTATTTTGATGAGACTTTGACGTGTTAACTTCGGTAACCGTCAATTTTGAAATGGATTTACAAGCGGTTCTCCCGCAACACTGATATTGCTAATTTAATCACGTGTTTTCAAAATTCTTTATTTTTAAAAGTTGTTTCAAAAATAAAAATTAAAATTGTTTTCAAAAATTTTTACAGTTTACATTTTCAAAAGAACGAGGAAGCGATTTAAACTTTTCAGAAAAATCGAGGACTATGACCCCTTTCTTTTACTGATTCGCTTAATTCCGGACTTGTCCGTTTGAGAATGTGAAATGTTATTTTTAAACACACAATTCTGCACTTTCAAGGAAACAATAAAGAAATTTAAACGATTTAGCAAAAGTAAGGAGTATGGAACCATACTTTTACTACTTCGGTTAATTCCGGACTCGTTAATTGAATATTTACGACTTCTGATTATCGTTTTTGATAATCGGAGGTTTGTGTTTCTGATTATCGTTTTTGATAATCAGATATTTGTGAAATTTGATTATCGTTTGAGATAATTAAATATTTTTCGATTTGATTAATCGAATATTTGTGTTTCTGATTATCGTTTTTGATAATCAGATATTTGTGAAATTTGATTATCGTTTGAGATAATTAAATATCTTTCGATTTGATTAATCGAATATTTGTGTTTCTGATTATCGTTTTTGATAATCAGATATTTGTGAAATTTGATTATCGTTTGAGATAATTAAATATTTTTCGATTTGATTAATCGAATATTTGTGTTTCTGATTATCGTTTTTGATAATCAGATATTTGTGAAATTTGATTATCGTTTGAGATAATTAAATATTTTTCGATTTGATTAATCGAATATTTGTGTTTCTGATTATCGTTTTTGATAATCAGATATTTGTGAAATTTGACTATCGTTTGAGATAATCAGATATTTGATTTGCTTTCTGATTATCGTTTGAGATAATCAGATATTTGTGAAATTTGACTATCGTTTGAGATAATCAGATATTTGATTTGCTTTCTGATTATCGTTTGAGATAATCAGATATTTGATTTGTTTTCTGACTATCGTCTGAGATAAGTAAATATTTGCGATTTGAAAATTCAATTATCGTTATTGATGATTGAATATTTGCGATTTTTGAGATTTGAGCTTCGTCTTTCTTTCTGACGATTCAGGTGAGTAATTTGATTTACTCACAATCAATCCGTGCAGTACGCGATTTCTGCTCTGTTTTTCTTTTTCTTTTAAATGCTGGAACTCGATTGATTCTTGCTTTTGATAGTCGTCTGATTTCGATTCCTTGATCCGCACGATGTTGATTCTTTTGATTTGAATCAGTCGAACCTTTTGATTTCATATCTAATACTTCCCTGCTGTCATTTGCTTTGCTTATGCATTCGACATTGCCATGCTCTTATGGTTGTTACCTCTTTCCCCTTTATTCCTTATGATTGCGAGGACGCAATTTCTTTAAGGAGGGGAGTCTGTAACAACCCGCAAATTCGTAGCATTTAATTATCGCCATTAGGTGATTAAATCGTTCGTAAATTTTTAGTGAAATTAAAAATCAATTTGAAATTCTTTTATAAAATGGTTGGTGGAGTTTCTATATCGAGTAGAAATTCTTTTAATAAAATTTCGTAATTATGGAAACGGGCTTTAAAGAGAACTATTGTGGCCCATACTCATTGTTGCCGTGATATTTATCTAACCGATCCCCCCTTTTCAATTTTTCATTCGTTCATTAGACCCGTTCCCCCTTTATCAATTTCACTAACCTAAATCGAAACGAGAAAGAAATAAAAATGGCGACATCGTTCGTCCCTTTTCCCCCCTCCATTTCCAATCGTTCCAAGCCTTAGCAAACATTCGAAAAGGAAGAACAAATGGAGGCAGCTCGTCTTTCGTTCATTCCTCGGCACCGAAAATTTGGGCTTTGGTATCTCAAAGGCGATTGACTTCGACGTCGTTTTGCTCGATCGAGTGAGGAAACGTGTTGCTTGCTCGTCGAATCAAAGGTGAGTACCCACTCACATCTAATTCTCGTCTCAAGTTGAATTAGGGTTTAAACTTCGTGATTTCGTTCGTGTTCAATTGTTTGGGTGGCTATTCATTTTACTTGCAATGATTCATGTCGTTTTGTATTGATTTCTTTTCGACTTTGGCCTTGCGGTTGTAAACTGAAACTGTTTGTCGATGAGATTTCTGTCTTCATAGGGTTCGATACCCTTATTTTCGTTCGTCTGTTGTTCGTTCGAATTTGTCATTTAGAATTATTCGACCCTTGGTTTTCGTATGAATGCTAGTGTTGATCTCTAACTCGTTCCAATTCGTATATTTCGTTTACTGGGTTGTCGTGACCTTGAGTTCTGACTTGAGTTTGATTCAGTTTGATTTCTTTGTTGTCTTCGGCTTCGACTCGTAGTCGATCTTTGATTCCTCGACATGACTTTGACTTGGTTTCGTGACTTGATTTTAAAATTGCCGATGATGTCAAAGAATTTTGTATAACTGCATCCTTGTATCTATATTGTTTCAGTGTCATTGCACAGTCACCTGATGTTTGTGTTTGATTGAGCTTCTGAGTTCATATGCATGATTTTGAGCATTGGATCATTTGCATTTCTCTGGTCTCTGTCTTGAGTCTGGTACGCACATGTACATGTTGTGTGACTTGAGTTTGCATATTCTTGTTGGTTCAACACTTTGTTTCACTACATATTCCTTCATCATGTACACACTATGTTGTATCTGCACTTGTACACTTGGTCACTGTTGAGTCTACTTTTTGATGTTCTTCATTTGATCACTGTTACATTGTGAAGCATTTGAGTCTGGTTTGATTACTGCTTGAGTTCTTTTGGTCAGTGCATTATGATGTTTAGTATTTTCTGGTCTTTACTTGGACTTGAAACACTTCACTGTCTTGACTTCACCTGACTTTGATCTTTGACTTTGATCACCTATTTCGGTGATGATATTGATATACTTGCTGGAGCTGCTGCACCTGATCGCTTGCATATGCATTCATGTAGAACATATGTGTTATCACCTTGTCCTGGATTAACATTTCGCTGTGATGAGCGCGGGTCTGGTACTTGATTACTACGGCTATGTTTGTTCATCCAGTAGCATTTCTGGGCTCTACTGTTTGGTGTCTGTAGCTTTTGTGTTGGTTGTATATATGAACCTTTGTATGTCTGCAGCTTTAAACATTGTTGACACTGGGCTGTTTCATTGTGGCATTGTGTTTAGTCGAGTTATTGCATTTGGTCACTTATTCTAGTCTTCTTTTAGGGTAGTCTGCACTGCTTCATGTTGTTGCTTGACCTGTTCCACTATGGTTCCATGCCTTGCGGTTGCATTTCCTTCGTGTTGCTGTCACATTGGGCTTGTAGTTGGTGTAGCTCGCTGTCTTTGAACTTTACTTGGCATAGTTTGAACTTGGTTCTGGTTATCTTCGACATTGGGTTAGATATTGAACTTCAGTGCCTTGTTCTCGAACCTGATACATTGCATTGATGCCTTGTATCATTTGCATTTTTGTCATTTTGCTTCACTGATGACCTTATCTTCTAATGAGGCTGATTTGCGCCTTTTCTGTTGAGTGTTGTAGTGCCATATATTTAGTGCTCTCGCCTTCAGTTTGCTATTTCCCTGTGCCTTGCTTTGCGACATGTTGAACTTGTTTCCCTTATTGTCTCTTTCACTGGGTACACAGTTTCATTTCACTGATGCAGCCTTGCCCTTAAATACAAGTGGTGGCTGCATTTTCGTAGCAGTTTTACCCTCGTCCCTTGTGGTGACTTTATATTCTGTTGTGGCGAGGCGGTGCACGCGTGCGTGCAATGCAGCCACACTGAATTGACCGATTTTAATCGATATTTCTTTTGTTCTGGATTCATCGACCCGTTGCGTAATTCGTAGGCTGTATTGGCGAGGCAGTACACGTTAGCGTGTGCTGCAGCCAATTAGCATTGATGTTTTTAAATTGACATTTCAATTGCTTAAATTGCTTTGGATTTCTGTTTTGTGGATTAACACTGTTTAGTGTTATATCTGCCGTTATCCAATTCTCGTATCGAGAGTTGGATATATGAGATTTCTGTGACTGTCATCTATATTAAGATTGATTATTATTGCTTCTATGCGCTAATAACTGAGTTTGAATTAGACTGATCCGGGTATTATTTTCTTTTGAATGTAATACTCGGGTCAGACCGAGTATTTACAGGTTGTAGATTTTTAGCTTTGGGTTGCTGCTAGAGCTATGAAGACTTAGTTTTATATCATTTGAAGTGGTCTTCGTCTTGTTGTAGTAGTCAGTGTGTCTGTTTTAAGATGATAATGTATTCATGTATATTAGTCGATAATGTACTTGTATATATAACTTTCTTGAGTCGACAATTGTAGTTGTATCATTTGTATTGTGTCAAATGTATTGTAACTGATATCAGTTATTGTATATATGAGACTTTTCGTTCCATCTTTATTCCGCATTTATGTCATCTGTGTTATTTTTATATCCATTGTTCTAAACTATTATAGCCGCTGTGTAGTAGCTTTGAGTTTGTATCGGTATGTCGGGTTTCCTCTAAAGATGAAATGCAATGTTTTACTATCTGACATATCGGTGCTCGCACAAAGCAATTACATGGATGGTCGCTCCTCAACAGCCTTATTCTCCGTGCTAGTTGACAGCACTACATCGTAGTGTTCTTGGCTAGCGTGGGTATAGAGGTGGGGCGTCACAAGACTTGCTATATTTAGCGTTGTATGGATTGTCTTATCTCTTTTGAGATTATATGTTTGTGTAAGTGAAATCATCTCATCACTTAAAGTAACCCTACATACCATACTTATGCTCATGCTTACTTAGTATTGTTTCTTCTTGCTTAAGAAGAACATCATCTCTATCCTATGCTTCTGTTATCGTATATTCTCTTAAACTTATTTGTTTAGCTAGACTGACCCGTGTATTTATACTCGGGTCAGACCGAGGTGTTTCAGGTTAGGTACATTTGGACTTAGCCTATTCTGCTTCCGCATGGACTCTATTCTGCTAGCTCTTTTTGTTATAGCTTTTTGTGTAGTCCTTTTTGTTTGCTACTCTGATATGTATATTCTTTTGACTCGCTTGTATATTGTGGTCGCTATACCACTTGACATGTATCATTTTGTATACTCTGTGATGTATCTTTATATGTATATATATGTGATGATGTTGTTCTATGATGTGTTTTGCATTCGAGTTGTTGTATTTTGTTCTGAAAGATCCTATAGCTGCCATGCTGCCGAATTTAGTAATTAACAATTTTAAAACATTTACAAATTGCCCATTCTCCTTTTATAAACGTATAAAACATTTAAGTCCCATTCCTTAAATAATTTTATATCTTTAATAAAATACTTAGGAAAATTCTCAAAAAATTCCCATAAATCAATTTTATTATGTTTTCTAACATATTTAAATTTCAGACCCAAACTAACATATAATAGCCGAAAATACTTTAAACCTAATTTAACTATTTTCTTTGCTAGAAAATTCATAATAAATCCACAAAATATCTAGAAATTATGAAACTTGAAACCTATCTCTAAAAATAATATTTCTAACCTTATATCAAAATCATAAGTCATTTGGATGTCACTAAATAGGTTTTTCAAATCAAAACTTATCATAAAACCTTTATGAAATAACATAAATCATTAAAAAGCATATATATCCATTAAACAATCAAAACATGGTGTTTTACTTTGCAAAATAGGTTCGGATCTCATCTAGAAACCGAAAATAACAAAAATGAGATGTAATCCATTATTCACCTTAGTTTGTTGTTAAGGAGTTTGAGATTTGCTCTTGAATTGATTTGATTAAGCTTCCCTCTTGAATTTTGCTTATCTTCCCCTTGTTTTCTCCTAATGGTGGTCGGCCAAGCTTAGGTTTATTTTTGTTTATGGATAAAATGAAAATGGAATAAGGGTTTAGGGTATATGAACATAAGCTATTCCTATTTTTCCCTTATCTTATTACCTCTTACTGATTTCATTTTAATTCTCTTTGGCTTTAAGTTAATTAGGCACTGCTACCTTACATTATTCAAATCTCAATCCCTTAACCATTTACATTATTTCATTTAATATATTTAATTAAATGTCCTAAATAATGTTGGTCAAAATTATGGTCGTTATAGACTCCCTTCCTTAAATAATTTCGTCCTCGAAATTACTATAAGGTACTCAAAAATCAATCATAAAGGTAAAACATACGATGAAATAAGTCGGAATAAGTATCTCTAATCCTTCTCTCAGTTTCCTAAGTACAGTCTCTCTCGTCGTCACTCTACTAGACTTTGACTAACCTGATTGTCTTTCTCCTTAATCTCTTCTCATCTCTCACGACTATACGAACTGGTTTTCTAACTATAGTCAAATTCGGTTCCACTACAAAGTCATCTAACCCAGTCAGTGTTATAGTACTCTCTGGATCTCGATCACACTTCCTTAGATGAGAAATATGAAAATCATTTTGGACTCTTGCGAAACTACTTGGTAACTCCACTCTATATGCGAGTTTCCAAATCCTTTCTATAATAGGAAATGGTCCAACGAATCTCGGCGCCAATTTTCCTAATTTTCCAAACCAGATTACACCTTTCATCAGTGATATATTGACGAACACATGGTCTCCAGCTGAGAACTCTAAGTCTTTCCGTCATGTATCAGCATAGCCCTTCTGCCTAGACTGAGCTTCCTTCATCCTGGCTCGAATGAGTTCATTCTTTTCTGCAGCTTCTCTAACCAAATCCGGACCAAGAACTAACCTATCCCTGGTCTCCAACCAACAAACGGGAGATTTGCATGGCCTTCCATACAAAGCTTCAAAGGGTTTCATCCCTATACTAGTCTGATAAGTGTTGTTATACGAAAACTCGACTAAGTGTAGATGGTCCTCCAAAATCTAGCACACAAGCTCTTAACAAATCTTTTAAGACTTTGTTAACTCTTTCTGTTTGTCCATCTATCTGTGGATGGTAAGCGGTACTCATCACGAGCTTGGTACCCAAAATCTCCTGTAGACTCTTCCAGAACTCGCTACTGAATAAGGAATCTCTATCACTTACTATACTACTATACTACTGGAATGAAATGGGAACTCTTGGTCAATCTGTCCACTATAACCCATATGCTTTCATTTCCCCTATTTGACCTTGGCAACCCATCTATAAAATCCACTAAGATAGAATCCCATTTCCATACTGGAATATCTAAAGGTCGAATTAACACACTTGGTTTCTGATGGTCAACTTTTACCTATTGACAGTTCAAACACTGCTTCACCCATAAGCCTACATCTTTCTTCATGCCTTCCCAGAAGAAACTCCTTTTCATATCCTGATACATCTTAGTTCCTCCCAAATGAATAGTGAACTTTGAACGATGACATTCTCCAAGAACTTCCTTCCTAATGTTTCCCGCATTCGAAACACACAGTCTTCCTTTCTTCTTTAACCAACCATTCTGGTCAAGGCTGAAATCTTTCAAGTCATCGCTCTCTATTCCATCCCTTAACTTTCTGATCCGTTCAGCTCATGATGGATCCTCTCCTTGCTTAGAAGCAATCTTTATGATCATTACCGATCGAACCTCTAAACATGACAACATAGCAGTTTCCTTACTAGATCTTGCCGCAGATCTCCACCATCTACTGCTTGTAGTCAATGCTTTTAATTCTTTCCACTCGGCTATCATTGCCAGTACCGCATTCTGATGTTTGCTACTAAGTGCATCTGCAACCCTATTCCCTTTTCCTGGTGTGTATTCAATACCAAAGTCATAAGCGGCTTAAAACTCTAACCACCTTTGCTGTCTCATATTCAACTCCTTCTGAGAGAATAAACACCTCAGTGACATATGGTCCATATACAACTTGAATCTTTCTCCCAAAAGGTAATGTCTCTACACCTTCAACGCAAAAATTACCATAGCTAATTCCAAATCATGAGTTGGATATCTAACTTCATACGGTCTAAGCTGTCGAGAAACATAGGCAATCACTTTACCTCTTTGCATTAACACAGCTCCTAACCTTGTTCCACATGCATCCGTATACACTACTAAGTCCTGATTCCCCGTGGGACAACTAACACAGGTGCAATAGTCAATAAGTGTTTCAACCTTTGGAATGCTTCCTTACACTTATTGGTCCAAACGAACTTCACATCCTTCCATGTTAGCTTAGTCATCGGTGCCGCTATCCGCGAAAAATCCTTAATGAATCTATGATAGTAACCAGCTAATCCAAGAAAAATCTTTATCTCAATCACTGTCTCGGTTCTTTTCCAATTATTCACTGCCTCAATCTTAGCCGGATCTATAGACAACCCTTTCTCTGAGATTACATGATAAAGAAACTTCACTTCCTTCTTCCAGAAATGATACTTCGAAAACTTCGCCTTCAGTTGATGCTGCCTCAACTTCTCAAGCACCACCCTAAGATGAACTTCATGCACTCTTTCATCTTTAGACTATACCAAAATGTCATCTATAAAAACTAATACGAACCTATCTAAGTGCTCTCGGAAAACTTGGCTCATCAAATCTACAAAGAATTTTGGCGCACTAGTTAGTCCGAACGGCACTACTAACCATTCGTACGATTCATATCTAGTTCTAAACGTCATCAAAGGAATGCTATCCTCAGCCACTCTAAGCTGATGGAACCCCGTTGCTAAATCCAGTTTGGAAAATACTTTGGCTCCACTCAACTGGTCGAACAAACCGTCAATTCTAGGTAATGGATATCGATTCTTTATCGTCTTCTTATTCAACTTATGATAATTAATACATAACCTTAATGATCCGTCCGATTTCTTTGCAAACACCGTTGTTGCTCCCCAAGGCGAACTGCTTGGTCTGATAAAATTCTTACCTTCCAAATCCACCAACTGCACCTTTAGCTCCCTTATCTCGGTAGGTGTCATTCTTCTTGGCGGTCTACTCACCAGTCTGCTCCTGGAACTAAATCTATCTGAAACTCAATAACTCGTTGCGGCGGTAGTCCTACTACAGGTTCAAAGACATCTGCGAATTCTCTAACAATGAAAACTCGATTTAACTCGTCTTCTGCCTCCATAACACCCAACAAAAAATTAACCTCAACACTAGGGTTTTCTATGGAGTATATAATCCGATCACTACAGTCAGGGTGTCTAATTGATATTTTCCTATCATGGAAAAATATCCTAGCATCGCATTTACTTAACCAATCCATACCCAAAATAGTTATGAACCCTACAAAATCAAACACATGTAAACTGCAAACAAATGTATGAACTAACAATTCAAACTCTAACTAATCACATCTCATTCCGAAAGTTGCATACTCTCCTATCGGATTCGCAACCCTTAAGGAAGTAACTAAGTATGAGGGTTTTATGTTAAGCTTATCAACCAAACAATGAGATATAAAAGAATGCGATGCACCAGTATCAAATAAAACTCTAATTGATACATCATGAATCAAAAGCGTACCTCCCAATATAGCTTTTCCATTCTCCTCTGCTGTTAGTCTCAAGGTTGTTTGTTCCAATGCAAACATCTTGCCTTTTCCATCCTTAGCTGGCTCCTTACACTGGTTCTTATAATGTCCAATTTGATCGCAGTTGAAGCATCTAATATTCTTCTTCCCGATCACCTTCTTTCCAACTCCCGAGCGACATTCATTGGCGAAGTGCCCTTTCTTATCACACTTATAACAGATAACTTCTGCCTTTCCCTTCTTGGCAGCTCCACTCTTCTGAGCTCCCTTCTTATGGAAAAACTTCCTCTTCTGGTTCTGCCCTCCTTGAGCTCCCCCTGCCTTGTTTCCTTCAAGAAAAGCACGCATCTCTTTCTTCTCAAAACCATCTCAACCACTACATCGTACAGATCTCTAATATGAGACAATGCGGCCTTAAGCAAGCTCAAGCACTGTCATGTCTCCCTGCTCCAACTCAGCAAACTTCCTGAGCAGAGTATACTTAGCAATCTCCGACATAAATCTTTCTTCGAACCTCCTCCAGAACTCAACCCAAGTCATAGTCTCCTCATTAACTCCTACAGTAACTTTGTTCCACCAGTACAGTGCTGCTCCATGCAACTGCCTAGAAGTGAGTCTCCTTTTCTGCTCATCATTGAGCCCCAAATCAGCAAAAATCATTTCGCGATGAAGTAACCAATTCTCTACTTCAATTGCATCTTCAGTCCCGATGAACGGCTTTCCTCCCAGCCTAGCATAATCTCTACTCAATACAACATAGTTATTGACCACTGGAGCTTCCTGATTTCCTCCTTCAGCATTTCCTCCAACTAATCCCATTGCAACTCCTGCCTACATCATGTTGACGAAGAACTGGTACATTTGCTCCTATATCAACTTGCGGCATTCCAGCAACCACATTAGCAACCTATGCATGACCGGGATTCCTTCTAGTATTTGGTCTGGCATTCCCATTGGTTGTGGTGCTTCCCCACCAATATTAACTCTTCCACCTCTAGCATCCATATCTTACGTCCGTAAAATCTGCATTCGAGTCTTTGTAAGATACAAAAGAATAACCTAAGAGAGATAGGAGAATATAAATAAAGCATATACTTATATATATAACAAATACAAGTACGTTACTATAACGTTATCCCATACTCCAACATTTCCTCTGATTTCTTAGGATTATGTTTTAAAAATCATTTTAGGTTTGAAATTCTTTTAAGTTTTTAATAAACCTATGCTCTGATACCAAGTGGTAACATCCCCTATCTTGAGGCCCGAAGCTAAGTGCTACAGATGTTGTAGTCATATATAGTATTAACTTCCAATGACAAAATACACTAATGTTAATGGTATCCATAATACCAAAAGCACATGAATATGAAACAAAATCACAGATTCCAAAAAAAATTTCACATTACATTGCAAAACCATGTTTCATATTCCAATACATAATCCCAAACGATTCCCAGGTTTCGATCAAATATAATTATTACAAATTACGCTAAGAGCAACATATGAAGATGCCTCCTTGGATGATAAAAGTACTCAATAAACACATCAGTATTAATACATCACAACGGAAATAAAACTAACAACTCTAAATAGCGAACTTTGCCTCCTGTATGTCTTCGGAAGCTTATTCGTCCACCTACTAGGCCTGTAAAACCTTAACTCTCAGTCTACTCAAATTAATTTTGAGCACTTGAGATTTAAAGGGAAAAACATAAACTTCGAGCCAGACATAAAGCCTGGTGTGAATAATACTATTACATCTCGGTTTTCTGATATTGAGTGAGACCAGGCTGCTTAGCGAAACGAGTTTCCTCTTACTAATATCCCTTTTAAAACAATTCCTTTGTAAATTAGAATCCTGCAATCAAACTGATTGAAACAATAATAACAATATCATATATGCACATAAATCAGGTAATAAATGGACTATCTGTTTGAAAATTATAGTTTTGTTTGACTAACTACTAACCATTGGTTGACTCGAGTGTACCACACAAAATAAATAATCTAACTTTTGTTAGACACACTCCTGGACGGTCTGTCCTTAACTTACTTCTCCCTGGTCAACTGATCCTCATAGTTTTGCGGGCTCACCAATAATCTATTTTCTCCTTGTACATTCCTTTCTGTGTGTAATATCATTTTAGTCTTACCTGTGAAAAAGCCCTACATACTAGAATTTTGGACTTATTTTAGCTAGGGGCTAATAGTTAAAGTATAAGGCGTGACCCTATACCAGTCCCATCTGGTATTCTTATATCTGAGTCATTTACTTAGGGTTAACTACCCCATCAAATTTTCCTTGAAATCATTTCTTTCAAATGTATTTATATCCTTTAAATCATACTTAAACAAGAAAAATATACTTTTGTTTTACTCAAACATCCTTGCCGTGATATATGCTTTACACAAAACAATGTTGATGAAAACCTAACTCAATAGGGTTATCTATCCCTCTAAAACAAGTCAAAGCCATTCTTTAACTTAGAAAACTTTAGGTTTTAAATCCATGATATCCTCTTCGAAACCCTTGTTTAAATACTTTAAACAGTCCCTTTCGAATCCATTGAAAGCACCCCTTTCAAAAATAGGTTAACAACATTACCTTGTGACCTAGGCCGAAAGGTCAAAACATACCTTTCGAAACCTTTTAAAAATTAGACCTTTCGAAATAATTAAAAGTGTCCCTTCGAAAGCTTTATAAAACCTTAGACATCCTCTTTTTAAAACAGTCGAGACTTACCTTTCGAAAGCATTGGAAACCTTCTACTTAAATACTCAAAGTTAACCTTTCGAAAACATTGGGGAACCTCCCCTTTGAAACCTTCATGATATACCTTTCGAAAGCATTAAAATCCTTTGCTTAAAACAAACCTTTCAAAAACATTGGGTTTAAGTAAAAGTTTGTGGAACATTGCTTCAAAACCATTTAAAACCATTCCTTTCAAAACCTTTGGGTTTTCCTTTCAACATATCTAAGGATCTAAAAAGAACAGGGGCGAAAGCATCTCTTTCGAAAGCATTATTCCTAAGTAAAAGAAAGTGGCTGGTTTCGAAACCAACCCTTTCGAAAGCATGGAGAAGCGACTTCAAAGTTTAAAAGCAAAAGCACCCTTTCGAAAGCACTGGTTCGAAAGGTTGAATGCGGCAATAGGGGTTTCGACCCCTTCGAAAGCTTTATTTAAAAACAAAAGGCGTAACCCATTCGAAATCCCTTTCTTTATATAAACAGAAGCAAGTTGGTT
The DNA here is from genome assembly GCA_030737815.1 of Allium fistulosum. Classification (NCBI taxonomy): domain Eukaryota; kingdom Viridiplantae; phylum Streptophyta; class Magnoliopsida; order Asparagales; family Amaryllidaceae; genus Allium; species Allium fistulosum. Next base: position 841,725,555 of record CM060902.1, read on the forward strand.
AAGTCAAAAGCTCCAACTTCTTCGAAAGCCTTGTTTCTAACCGAAGTAGTTCCAAGTTTAAAAGAGCTACTTCTACCCCCTTTGAAAGCACGTTTTGACTCTATACCCTCCGCCTTTCTCCAATTCACTATGCACCAAGGCATTTATACCATGTGTATTGGTTTCGACTTGGTTGGAGGCGGCAGTATGGAGTCTAAAGGTGGCTGCCAAAGTGGCGAAACATAAATACTTTGCAAAACTGATTTTTGATCTTATAAAATAATATCCTTCCAACTATCTTGCCTTATTTGTCAACATATAATTGGTTGCCTATTCTTTTGGAAAATCTTCTTCTAAAAGTGCTACCGAATTCAGTAATTAACAATTTTAAAACATTTACAAATTGCCTCTTCTCCTTTTATAAACATATAAAACATTTAAGTCTCATATCTTAAATAATTTTATATCTTTAATAAAATACTTAGGAAAATTCTCCAAAATTTCCCATAAATAAATTTTAATATGTTTTCTAACATATTTAAATTTCAGATCCAAAACTAACATATAATAGCCGAAAATAATTTAAACCCAATTTAACTATTTTCTTTACTAGAAAATTCATAATAAATCAACAAAATCTCAGAAAATTATGAAACTTGAAACCCATCTCTAAAATCATATTTCCGACCTTATATCAAAATTGCAAGTCATTTGGATGTTATTAAATAGGTTTTTCAAATCAAAACTTATCATAAAACCTTTATGAAATAACATAAATCATCACCAAGCTTATATATCCATTAAACAATCAAAACATGGTATTTTACTTTGCAAAATAGGTTCGGATGTCATCTAAAAAACGAAAATAAAAAAAAAGAGATGTAATCCATTATTCACCTTAGTTTGTTGTTAAGGAGTTTGAGATTTGCTCTTAAATTGATTTGATTAAGCTTCCCTCTTGAATTTTGCTTATCTTCCCCTTGTTTTCTCCTAATGGTGGCCGCGAAGCTTAGGTTTAGTTTTGTTTATGAATAAAATGAAAATGGAATAAGGGTTTAGGATATATAAACATAAGCTATTCCTATTTTACCCTTGTCTTATTACATCTTACTTATTTCATTTTAATTCTCTTTGGCTTTAGGTTAATTAGGCACGGCTACTTTACATTATTCAAATCTCAATTTCTTAACCATTTACATTATTTCATTTAATTTATCTAATTAAATGTCCTAATAATGTTAGTCAAAATTAGGGTCGTTACAGTAGTCCTTGTATATGAAAATCGCAGAATGAAGGGACCACTGCTATTTATTTATCTCGGGAGCTACTCCAAAATTATCAACAAACAGTCGTTCCATTATGAAGATCCCTGCCTTCGGCTTCATTATCTTTAACATGTCTTCACTTTCAAACTCATGAATTGGTTCGAAGTGGTTTTCGAATAGGAATTACCCAAATCCGATCCTAATTCATTCGAACCAATCATTGATAAAAAGATGTTAAGTGAGTGATTAAAATTCCATTAATTTATATCCTTTTATCAAAAATGTCTTTTTACAGATATATATCTTTTAAAATCATTTCTTTTTAGTATATTCGGGATTATTAAACCTCTCTTTAACTTTGAAAATACCAAATCAAAATCATTTCTCATAAATCACATTACAAAACCTTATTAAGTAAAAGGGTCGATAGAAATTATACTAATTCTATTCAATATCAATTTCTGTATTCACCCTTTACTATTCGTCGAATAACGGTGAAATCACCTCTTAAATTCACAAGGATAGTATGAGTTCCCTCCTCGGAATTTAATACCAATTATAAGAAGATTATTTCTATATAATCCAAGTTGTATTTAATTAATTATAAAAATTAAATCTTTTATACTTGTCTCGTTTCTGACATTTCGACTTTATCTATTCCTCGTCCAGGAAAGAGGCTAGGTGAGCCAAGGCATTGGTTGCTCCTAAACATCTCCTTAGTTCAAGCATGTCACATCCGGATCTCACGAATAGATAAATCCAGTCTACTCATCGGCTTTAGAGCCAAGATTAAATCACTTGATTATAAAAGCTTTTCTTTAAATCATTTATTTAACTCTTTTAAAATAAATTATAAAACCTTAAAATGATCTTTAAAATACTTAATTATTTATTTGAAAATATTTATAAAAGATTTGGAAAAGTCTACTTAAGTTTAAAGCCATATTTTCAAAGTTATAAAAGTGCTGCAAATAGTGTTTTCAAAGCTTATTTGATTAAAACAACCTTTCTATCATTTAGAAATGGATTTTTATAACTCAAATCTCCTTTAAAACATTTTATAATATTTATAGAATTTATTCCATATTTAAAAAAAATTAAAATACCATTTATAAAGAATTTATCGCTTTGGTTTTCAAACTGCCAAACCACGATTATTTTGAATATTTTGAAAACTTGATTTGCTCATATTTCAAAATCTATTAATGAAATCTTGATCATTTTCTTTTGTTTGAAAACTATGATTATAGTAGTTTGGAAAATTCTTATTTCAAAGAATTCCAACTCTGAATCCATCGTATAAATGGATTTAAATTTCGCGAAATCACAAACTACCATTACGCGACGCGTCTATTTTTGACTCAGTTTTCATAACTTGTCAAAACTTAACCAAATTGGGTTGTAGTGTTTATAAACCATTTATAAATCATTTCAAAGGAGTTTAATGATTCCATATTACTTTTATAACTTGATTCGGAAAGTGATTTCCTTGTGTAATATCGACATGTATTTAACGTGACTTGTTTACACAATTAAACAACCATAATAAACAACCAAACTTGATGATCAATGCATAGTAAACATCCATAGCAATCATATCACATTATATATATATATAGTTTCTCACTTGATTTTCGATCGGACTAACTTTAAAACTGCTTCGCCGCTATCTCGAAATCAAAGCTCAATACTACTAGCACTATTGCTCCTAGTGAGTTCGGCCTTGGTCAGGGAGGCTTGGAAGGGCTTGGCCTTGCTTGGTGGATGGTGTGACCGTGGGTTTCAATGAGGTAAAGAACTGAAATTACTTTGGTTTTGAAGAGTTTTGATAATATATACTTACTATATAATTTTAATTTCTTTTTGCCATAATTTTTTTTAACTTTCTTTAGACAAGAAGCCATTAATGTAAAGAAGAAGAAAATGAAGATCTTAGGAATTTTTATGAAGAAGAAGTATGAATGAAGTGAAGAGAGGTGGGTGCTATTTATAGGCAAATGTAAGGATGGAAATGATATTTTCACACAAACACATCACCATTTCATCACCACCACTTACCCCTCTTCCTCCATCATTCTCGGCCGTGTACTCACCCCCCCTCCCCATGTGTGTTCCCATGTGACTGTACTTTTGGGTGGAAGATGTTGACTTTGGCTTTACTTAATAGTTAAGTTTTAGGAAAATAGCTTAGATATTTTCTTATATATATATATACATATATATATATATATAATTGTATAAGTATATTTGCATGTATATATGTGTTCATGTGCATGTGAATGTGTTCATGCATATGTACATGTATGTGTGCATATGTATATCTCAAATGATTCACAATGTTGCATAACTTTTCTACGTTGAATCATTACAGATTCTGATTTCAATTTCCGGTCATATTTTCACTTTTTAGTTTATATATATATATATATATATATATATATATATATTTGTGAACAAAGTTTGAAACTAATATTTCTATCATTATATAATAATTAAAAGGGCTTATTTAATAATTAAAATTATTTTTAAATCATTTAAACTATCATTTATTCCAAAATAGGGATATCGTTGATGATGTCATAAAGAGATTTTATTTTCAAAAATAAAATAAGTAATTTTATTACATATTCTCACTCATATACATAAATGAGTGTATGTATCCAGCTCCGTGCACAATGTCGGATAGTCTAAGAGCTGTTTATTGATAAAACGGTTTTCGATTATTTTATCGATATATCATCCAAAATATATTTTTTTATAAATATTTATTCAAAATAAGATTACCAATATTATTTATTGTTCAAAACATTATCATTTATGTTAAAAACTCTTATATTTAAATATTTAAATTTTTTTCCAAAGTGATGAACTTATGGGTCGTTATAGACATCCCACCTTAAAAGAATTTCATCCTCAAAATTAAAGATGAGAAGAAGATAACTTAAAAGGAATATATCATATATGATGAAATATATAGAAAGCTATGATAAGTGACTACATCACATGCAGTGAGTACACTACCTCGATATAATATATACAATTTATACATCCATCCTAAAATCTGGATATGCCTTCTTTATCCAATCATCGGTTTCCCACGTACAATCATTAGCGTCACCACTTCATTGAACTTTAACTAATTGCACAACCTTTCTTCTTAATCTCTTCTCATCACGATCTACAATTTTATTAGGTTGTCTGATAACTGTTAAATTAGGCTCTACTTCTAAATCCTACTGGGCAGCTGTTTCTATGATTTGTTCCGGATCATACACATACTTACGTAAACGAAGTACGTGAAACACATTGTATACACCAAACAACCTCTCTAGTAGTTCTACTCGATAGGTTAATGGGCTAATCCGCTGTAGAATGGGAAAAGGTCCAATATATCCAAGAGCTAGCTTACCAGTTCTTCCAAATCTCACGACTCCCCTCATCGGAGAGATCTTCAGAAATACCTCGTATCCAAACGAGAATTCTAAATTTCTAAGCCTTTGATCGACGTAACTCTTCCGTCTGCTTTGTGCTACTTTCAGTTTCTTTCTAATCATGTCCACTTTCTCTAAAGCTTCTCGGATCATATCAGGACCAAGTACTAATCGATCTTCGGTTTTGATCCAACATGCTTGGGATCTACACGGGCGAACTAACAAGGCTTCATAAGGTGCTATATAAATACTAGCATGATAGCTGTTATTATAAGAGAACTCCACCAAATGAAGGTGGCTTTCCTACGAACCTCCAAAGTCTAATACACATGCTCTTAGAAGATCCTCCAATACCTTGATTACTCTTTCGGTTTGCCCATCAATTTGGGGATGATATGCGGTGCTTATATCTTGCTTCATTCTCAAAGTTGTCTATAAGGCTTCCCAGAACTAACTGGTAAATATTGGGTCTTAATCGCTTACGATGATGGATGGAACTCCATGTAGTCGAACAATCTCCCTCACGTATATCTCAACTAAGCTTGAGGCTGTTCTTGTGGGTTTTACTGGGATAAAGTGTGCGCTTTTAGTCAATTTATCAATGATAACCCATATGCTTGCATTCCCTTTCCTTGATCGAGGTAAGCCATCGATAAAATCCATGGATATTTGGTCTCATTTCCACTTTGGAATCTCGAGTGGTTGGAGTAGTCCGACAACCTTTTCTGATCACCCTTGATCTGCTGATAATTTATGCATCTACTCACATGGATGGAAATGTCTCTCTTTATACCACCCCAGTAGAAAGTATTTTTATATCTCTATACATCTTGGTAACTCTGGGATGTACTGCAAGTGAAGAATTGTGGCATTCGGTTAAAACTTCTTGTCTAATCCCATCAGTATTGGGAATATATATCCTTCCATTCATTCTTAGAGTTTCTTGCTTATCCACTTTGAATCATATCCATCTTCCTGGTATCACATTCTCCTCTACTTCCCTGGCTATCCTTGCAATAATTGGATCCTTGAGTTGATTCTTCTTTATACTACAAATCAATGTTGGATGCACCACTAAATTAGCTATAATGGCATGCTTTCTGCTTAGCGCATCTGCCACAACATTGACTTTTCCCAGTGTATATAAAATATCCAAGTCATATGGTGCAAGGAATTCTAACCAATGTTCTTGCCTCATATTTAAGTCCTTTTGAGTGAAAAGATATTTCAAAGATTTGTGGTCCATCAAGAGATCAAACTTTTCACCTATGTAAAGAAGGAAAATTATTTACCAAGGTAAATTAAAGTTTATTAAAATAAACCTTAAAGAATTCTTACCTAGCAAATAATGTCTCCACATTTTTAATGCAAACACCACGGTTAATAGTTACAAGTCGTGTGTCGCATAATTCCTTTCATGGATTTTCAGTTGTCTGCTCGCATATGCGATGACCTTTCCATGCTACATCAGAATTGCACATACTTCTTCCCCACAAGCATCGGTATACATGGTTAAACCGCTGTTTTCATCAAGAATAGCTAATACAGGAGCAGTAGTTAACCCCTTCATGAGTTTCTGAAATGCTTCTTCACATTTATGCATCCACTCAAACTTAGCATCCTTCATTATCAGGTTTGTTAAGCGAGAGGAAATTTTGTAGCAGTCTTGAATAAACCTCCGGTAATATCCGGCTAATCCCAAGAATCTACGGATGTCCTTTGAAATCTATGGTTGACGCCAATCTTGTATAGCTGAGATTTTTCCTAGGTCCACTGAAACTCAATTCCCTGACACAATATGTCCCAGAAATCTTACCTTTTTTTCCCAAAAATGGCATTTTGAAATTTTCGCTTTAAGCACATTCCTTCTCAATATTTCCAACGTAATCTCCAAATGCCTTTCGTGCTCTTCTTTAGTCTTTGAATATATGAGAATATCATCAATAAAGACTAACAAGAATTTGTTGACTATGTCTATCAATACTCTATTCATAAGCTCCATGAAATAGGCGGGTGCATTGGTTAGCCCAAATGGCATAACCAGCCATTCATAGAAACCATTTGGCCCTTGGAATGCAGTCAAGGGAATGCAATCTTCTGCTATTCTCAACTAATGGAATCCAATAGTTAGATCCATTTTTTAGAACACCTGAGCGCCATGTAATTGATCAAACAAGTCGTCTATGTGGGGTAGAGGATACTTGCTTTTAATCGATTGCTTATTTAGGTTTCGGTAGTCTACATATAGGCTAAGGGAGCCATCAGACTTTGCTACAAAAACCACAGCTGCGCCCTAACTTGAGCGACTTCGTCTAATTAGCCTTTTTTTTAATAATTCATCAGTTTATTTTGCCAACTCAATCTTTTTCTTTGGAGCCATGCTATGAATAGGATGAATAATAGGTCTAGCATCAGGGATTAAATCAATACGGAATTCAATTTCCTGATGGGGGCAAACTTTTAATTTCCTCGAAAAACTCTTGTAATTCTTTAAAAATCGACATTCTTTCCAAGTTCATTTGAGATGAATATAATGCATACATGAAGTTGTCTCTTACTGGACTAGGTCCTTCATATATTATTCGATCTAACAACCTTCCGTTCGCAGCTTTTAATATAATCATTCGATTGTTGCAGTCTAGAATAGGTATATACTTGGATAGCCAATCCATTCCGAATAAAATATCAAACCCAATTAAATCAAGGACAAATAGATCGCATAAGAATTGGTGGGTTTGGTAGGTAACTTGTACATTTACAAAGATCATATAAAGATTGGTCGTACCGCTTATAGGATTAGATATGCGGATAGGGGTTTCTACTATTTCTAGGGTAAGATTTAACTTATCAACCGATTTATTAGCAATAAAACTATGGAAAGCCCAGTATCAAATAATACTCAAACTGGAATATCATTAACACATCAATTACCTTCTAGACTCCCTTGCCCTTCATATCTTCAGAGGTTAAAGGCTCATTCTTTATAGCATAAACCTTGATCTGTTCTCCTTTCTTCATTAACGGGCACTTGTTTTTCTAATGTCCCGGTTGATGGAAATTGTAACAAATACTATTCTGAACCATAGGAGAGACGGTTCCTTGCTGCTGCTTCTACACCTTGGCACTCCTATAGTGTGTTGTAAGATGGCCTTTCTTCTGGCAATTATAACAAACAACATCCTTATAACGGTTCTCTTGAGATCCTCCACCATTCTTTCCCAACCACGACTTCTTTCTTTTGTTCCGATTGTTGCTATTTCCTTGGGCTACCACCGGATTCCTTTTATCTAATACTTCATATCGAAAACCCATATCTAATAGGTCCATACAAGTTCCCTTCACATGTGTAGTCATTCGGTCCTGATATTGCCCTTTTATTCCCGCAATAAACATCTCATTCTTCTTTAAGGGCGTGTCTATTAGTCCTAGCCCAAAATAAGATAACTCTTAATCTTATTTGAGTATTCCTCCAAAGATATATCTTCTTGTTTCAAGTCCATAAAATTTCTATAAAGATGGGATTTTCCGGCTACAGGTATATACTGTTCTTTGAATACTTCTATAAATATGGTCCATAAGAAATTGTCTTCAGAATCATTCAAAGTGATGGGTTCCCACCATGCTAGAGCTTCTTCCTGCAATTGCCAGGAAGCTAAGAACCTCTTTTGATCATCCTCTATGTTCAATCCTTTGAATATTCTTTCACACGTGCGGAGCCATTGTTGCACTTCAACAATAGATTCAGTTCCTTGGAATGGATTCCCTCCTAAGCTAGTATAATTCTTATAAAGAGTTGCAAAGTTAATTTGAGGTTGCACAGGGATTACCGCTTCCACAATTACTATAGCATTTGATCGACCATTGGTGGTCGTAGTGTTGCTACCTCCCTTTCGTCCTCTTCTATTACTCATAACCTACTATCTGCATATTGTAAGGAAACATCTTTAGAATTATAGACGAAATTATCTTAGGGAATAGGTATTAAACATAAAATGATATGGATGGATTTATTTGGATGAAGTTACAAATACTCTCTCTCATTGACTAAACTCATTTCAGGGTATTGCTAACCCTATCTCTAATGAGTCGACCCCAAGGCTTAGGTGTTCGCTCAACCTAAGCCTTGATACCAACTATGATGACCTACCTTTTCGACCCTCGAAGATCGACACTAATACATCTTTGGTATTCACGTGCTGCAAATTCAAGTGCCAAAGCGGTAGATAATCAGGGTTTTTTTAAAGGAAATAAAGATAAATGATAAAATAACAACAGAATCTCACATTTGCATTAATTATACATATGGAAAGTACATACAATCACTCCAAGTGATTCATCAAAGTTACGATAAGTACTAACCCAACCAAGGAAGTTATAACTGCCTATCCTTAAAAAGTCTAGTAGATGCTAAATACATACTACATGGTACAACGGAAATTTCAAATAGATCACTATTGACAAAAGGACCCTCCAGTCTTCAAGCACCATGCTTCTTCCAAAATGCTCCAAGCTACCTAACTACTTAGCTGCCCGAAAAATAGGGCATCTAGAGTTTAAGGGAAAAGGAAAATAAACTCTAGGTCAGTCATGGGACTGGTGTGAGAAACTCAAAATACGAGTATTTGGAAAACAAAAAGGGTATCTTATAAGACCACACCGCACACAAGCACAAAACAAGTTTTTACCTTATAATAACCAAATCATTTCTTCGTAAAATTCTGTGATATTATTTTTAATGACATTCTTTGAAAACTTTCAAATAAACATATTCAAATAGCCGATATTGTTACATTGGTTAAATTTGATGGCATAATAGGTTTGCAACTAAAACCGAAGGCACTTATTGGAGATTTGGATTTCCAATGAATAGCGAGGTAAGGGACTACCTCCCGTACTATACATTTCTAGAGGAATTACCGAGGATCAACATCTTCGAAACCTCTGCGAATTTAGACCGACCTACCCGAAACCAATATATGGTACATATAGCACCGAATATGATATCATCACGGCCGTTACCGACCTATCCTAGATCTCATAGTGTGCACCACATAATTTAAACTCGATGTCATAACAGGTAAAAAAAAATCTAGAAAGATGATATCATACCCTAATGCTTGTGATCCACTTAGCCTTAAAGTGACCCCTGTTTCACAATTCTCCGAGTGTGAGGCTTGAGGTAACGTTTACCTTTCTTAGAACATTTTCACTTAAAATACCACATTGTCATTTCTAATAACACACTATTGATTTTAACAAAAGTACAACCTCTGAGCTTGTATGTCTCAGAGAAGGGAGTTAAGCATAAGAGTGGTCACCTCCAACACCACAAAACAGATGTACGTTTGTAAAGATCAATGCACTGTGATTTTATAAATGCAATGTCAGACATTCATCCATACTAGTTATCCAGGAACGGGACAAATCGAAGGTACTCTCCTACTACATCCCCTTGGATTAGTAGCTAGTAGTCCTTTCATATGAAGATCCCAAAATGAAGGAACCGCTGCTATTTATTTACCTTGGAAGCTACTCCAAAATTCTCAACAAGCAGTCCTTCCGTTATGAAGATCCCCGCCTTCAACTTCATTATCTTTAACATGTCTTCACTTTCGAACTCGTGAATTAGTTCGAAGTGGTTTTGTAACGACCCGCAAATTTATAACTTTGATAAATTATATTTATTTTTAAATTTATTTAAATAAAAGACTGATAATCCAAATAATATTGTTTTGAGTAATAATAAGTAAAAAAATTATTTTGAATAAATATTTACGAAAATATTTTCCTCGAAATCTAAATCGATAAAATGGCTGAAAACAGTTTTATCAATAACCAGTTCTATAATCGTAAAACATCGTGCACGGAGCCGTATACATACACTTATTTTTATAATTGAACAAGAATATGAAATAAAATCAATTGAAATGGTTTTGAAAATAAAATGTGTTTATAACATTAGTAGTAATGCCCTTAAATATGATAATTGATTTATTAGATTATATTGAGATTTAATGATTAAATAATTATTATAATTATTCAAATAACAATTTTAAAAAGGTTATAATTCATTTTGAATAGTTATAAAGTGATAATAAATCATTTATAATAGTTTTATATAGTTATAAAAGTGATTTGAAAATATAAGGAAAAATCGATATCGCTTTATCGGTATAATAACAATTTATGTTAATAATTGTTAATATTAATTTATATGGTTTTATAATTCAAATATGATCATTTTAATCAATTTAAAATGATAAGAAATTTATTTTCGAAGTTTGTTTACAAAAATGTGTATGTTAAATAAGAAGTGAAAATGTGACCGATAATCAGTTCTTCGAATTTCAACGGTTTATCAAACAAAGGTTGTTCGGAATCAAGGCAACGTTGTTTATATGTCATATACACATATGTAACATACAAATGCATCTACTAACATGCACATGAACATATGTATGCATACATATATACTTATACACTTACAAATACATACATAAGACAAAAATCAAAGATATTTTGTTTATATGGGGGAGAGGTTATGGTCGTGTATTTTAAAGGAGTAGTATGTGGGAGAAGCTTGGAAAAAGTGGTGTATGCATCTCTTCCTTTATACTCCTCTTTTTTCATATAAATACCCTACCATCTTCTCTTCTTTTTCATTTATCCTCTTCCTTCTTCTTAAGCTTTCTAAGAGCTTATTTAGTGGATTCCATGCCTTAGAAAATAATGAGCAAAAGTTATGGCAAAATGTTAGTAAAATATATACACATGTATATAATATCGATCCACTTCAAAAACAAGTCAAAACACCTCCTTTCCACCACTTAAACTAACGGCCACAACCCACCACCACCATGGTCGAGCCTTTCCCACCTCCAATTCATGGCCGTGAGCACTTCCAAGGCTTTTCCTAGCCACTTCAAGGCTTCGGAGCTCGATTCTGTAGAGTTTAATTCGATCGTAGCGGAGCTATAGTCGATTTAAAGTTAGATCGTTTGAAAATAAGGTGAGAACTCCTAAACTATATTATATTATATGTTGGATGATGATATGATGTTGCAAATGGATGTTTAATATGCTTTGATTATCAAGTTTATTTATTTTCATATGAATGTTGAATATATATGCAAGTCACGAATATACACGTCGATAAACACAAAAGGAAATCACTTTCCTTGGATTAATGAAATGGTGTATATGGATGTGTTAAACCTCTTAAAAATGGTTTAAAATGTATTTGAAATGTTTTATAAATATATGAAAGTGTTTTGGTGAAGTTTGAAAAGAAATGGAAAATTTAGGTAAAAATAAGCGCGTCGTGTAACGGTAGTTTGCGATTTCGTGCTATAAAAGTCAAACAAGAGTATAAGTTGGAATATAGCTCGGAATTCTTCGAGATAAGAATTTTTCAAACTATTATATCCATAGTTTTCCAATGAAGAAAGAAAATTGAGATTTTAATAAGTTGATTTTGAAATATGAGTAAAACAAGTTTTTGAAAAATCATGAATTTGCAGTTCGAAATCCAAAACTGGATTTCTTTACAAATGATGTTTTAAATTGTTTAAAAATATGAAAAAAATCTTATAAATCTTTTAAAATGTTTTAAAAGTGATTTGAGTAATAAAAATGGATTTTCAAATAATAAAAAGTCGTTTTGATCAATATAGCTTAAAAGGCACTTTCCGCAGCACTTTTTCGTAGCACTTTTCTACAAATTTTGAAATATAGTTTTAAACTTAACGATTCTCATCCAAATCTTTTTTAAATGTTTTTGAATGGATAATTAAGAGATTTTAATAATGATTTGGAGATTTTCTAGCTTATTGAAGAAAGTTCAAGTAAATGATTTAAAGAAAAGCTATTATAAATAGTGGTTTAATCTTGGCTCTAAAAGTCGACGAGTAGACTGGATTTTTCTATTCGTGAGATCCGGATGTGAGGTAAACGAGTTGAGGGATAGATAAGGTCGAAATGTCGGAAACGAGTTGAGTATAAAAAGATTTAATTTTCCAAATTTAATTACAACTTGATTTTTTGGAGGTAATCTTCTTGTACTCGATGTTAAAGCCCGAAGAGGGAACTCGTACTATTCGTGGGATTTAAAAGGTGATTCGCCGTTATTCCGCCCATATTATTTGTTGAATACGGGGATTGAAATCGAGTAGAATTAGATGATTTCTATAGATTCTTCTCACTTAATAGTTACTGGTTTTTGGATTAACATCCCAGATAACATGGTTTTAACTAAATAGAATTTCGAGTTTTAAATTAATAAATCTTTGTTAAGATTTAAATGAAATGATTTGGAATTTAAAAAGGATTTTATGTAATCAAATATTTGATAAGAGAGGTTTGATAATTCCGTATATACCGAAAAGAATGTTTTAGAAATATGTATCTTCGAGGGAGATTTTTGATAAAAAGAACTTAATCAATTAAAGAATAATTCTCTATTCACAAAACCTCTTTTTATCGATGATTGGATCGAAGAAACCGGGGTTGAATCTGGGGAAATCCCTATCCGAAAACCACTCCGAACCAATGTATGCGTTCGAAAAATAAAAGTCCTAATCGAGAAAATGATGAAGACCAGGGATTTTCGGGATGAAAGGACTGCTTGTTGATAATTCTGGTTAGCTCCCAAATACTAAAGTAGCAGTGGTCCCTTTATTTCTGAAATTCTTTGGGTTGCAAGGACTTCTCGCTACTAATCCTAGGGTTAATTCCCGACAGGATGTGGTAGGAGAGTGCCTTCGGTTTCGTTCAGTCCCAGAATGAACATGAATGGAGGATGTCTGACATTGCATTCTTGAGATTTCATCATTGACTTTTATAAATATACATCTATTTGGGGCAGAGAAAGCAACTTCTCTTAGCTTAACACCCTTCTCTGAGACGTATGAGTTCGGAGGTTGTATGTTTGTGGAAGTCAATAGTGGTCGATGGAATGGTAGTGTAGCATTCAAAGGAAGATGATGTGCTATGTGAAAGGTAATCATTACCTCAAGTCTCACTCTCAGAAATGGCCGAAACAGGGTAGATGCAGCAAGGCTATGTGGTTCGCAACCATTAGGGTATGATCATTCCCTTTTAGATATATTTCTTCCCGCTATGATGTTCGGATGTAAATTATTGTGGATGTATACTATGTGGGCCCTCGGATAGGTCGGTAACGACCGGGGTGATGACATATTCGGTACTATCTAAGGAAATGTAGGCCGGTCTTGTGTTGGTAGAGGTGCAGATGTTCTGTTGGCCTTGGTACATTCCTCTAGAGATGTACTACCGGAAGGTAGTCCCTTCACCTGGTCATTGTATGAAATCCATTCTCCAATAAGTGTTTGCCAGTTTGTTTGTAGAACCCACGTTTGTGGCTAGTATTGCTGGAATTTAATCAATGTAACAATTTCGGCTAAGATTGATAAGTTTATTTGCAAATGCTTTCAAAGATATGTCATTAAAAATAATATCTAGTATTTTAAAATAGAATGTTTTGGTTATCATAAGGTAAAAAACCTATTCCGTGTTAATGTGCGGCGTGGTCTTGTGAGATACCTTTTTATTTTCAGAACGCGTATTTTGAGTTCTGACACCAGTCTCATGATTGACCCGGAGTTTATTTTTCCTTTTCCTTAAACTCTAGGTGCTCTAATTTTCCCCGGGCAGCCTAGTAGTCAGGTTTAGTTTGGAAGATATTTGGATGGAGCTCGAAGCATGGAGTCGGAAGATTTTTCTGAAGATTTTTTGTCTATTTCCACCACACTCTTGTACTATAGTATTCCGCAAATTTGTAAGGACATAAATTTATAACTGTCCATGTTTTAAACTCTGATAAATGTATTTTAATTTCCGCTGTAAAGATTTTATGTTGAAATAACATATATGAGATTCTGTTCTGTCTTTATTTTACTTTTTTACCCTTAATGATCCGCTTCTCCGGCACTTGGATCTACGGCACATGAATGCCGAGTATGTATTAGTGTCGATTTTCGGGAGTCGAAGAATCAGGCTGTTACAGGTTTTTGGATAGGAATTATCCAAATCCAATCCTGGTTCTTTCTAATTGTTCATCGATAAAAAGATGTTATCCAAAATATCTTCATAGAGATATATATCTTATAAAACCATTTCTATTTAGTATATACGGAATCATTAAACCTCTCTTTAACTTTGAAAATACCAAATCAAAATCATTTCTCATAAATCATATTTCAAAACCTTATTGAGTAAAAAGGGTCGATAGAAATTATATTAATTCTACTCAACATCAATTTTTGTATCCACCCTTTATTATCCGTCGAATAACGGTGAAATCCCCTTTTAAATTCACACGAATAATATGGGTTCCCTCCTCGGAATTTAATACCAGGTATAAGAAAATTATTTCTATACAATCCAAGTTGTATTCAATTAATTATAAAAATTAAATCTTTTATACTTGTCACAATTTCGACATTTCGACCTTATCAATTCCTCGTCCAGGAAAGAGGCCAGATGCGCCAGGGCACCAGTTTCTCTTGAACATTTCCTTAGTTCAAGAACATGACATCTAAATCTCACGAATAGAAAAATCCAGCCTACTCATCGGGCTTTTAGAGCCAAGATTAAATCACTTGATTATAACAGCTTTTCTTTAAATTATTTATTTAACTCTTTTAAAATTAATTATAAAACCTCCAAATCATCTTTAAAATACTTAATTATTTATTTGTAAATATTTATAAAATGTTTGGGAAAGAATACTTATGTTTAAGTCCATATTTCCAAAGTTATTAAAAGTACTGCAAAAAGTGTTGCGAATAGTATTACAAATAGTGTTTTCAAAGCTTATTTGATCAAAACAACTTTTCTATCATTTTGAAATCCGTTTAAATAACTCAAATCTCTTTTAAAACATTTTAAAATATTTATAAAATTTATTCCATATTTTTAAAGAATTAAAAATATCATTTATAAAGAATTTGCCGCTTTAGTTTCCGAACTGCTAAACCACAACTATTTTGAAAACTTGATTTGCTAATATTTCAAAATCTGCTAAATGAAATATCGATCCTTTTCTTTTGTTTGAAAACTATGATTGTAAGAGTTCGGAAAATTCTTATTCCAAAGAATTCTGACCCTGAACCCAACGTATAAATGGATTTAATTTTCTACGGCGTGAAATCGCAAACTATCATTACGCGATGCGCCTATTTTATGACTCAATTTTCATAACTTGTCAAAACTTCACCAAATTGGGTTCTAGTGTTTATAAACCATTTATAAATCATTTTAAAGGGGTTTAACAATTTTGTATTACTTTTATAACTTGATTAGGAAAGTGATTTCTTTGTGTAATATTGATGTGTATTTAACGTGAGTTGTTTACACAATTAAACAACTATAGTAAACAACCAAACTTGATGATCAAACCATAATAAAAATCCATAACAGTCATATCACATCATCATCATGTATTTATATATATAAATAGAGTTTCTCACTTGATTTTCGATCGGACTAACTTTAAAACGGCTATAACTCCGCTATCTCGAAATCAATGCTCACGACTACTAACACTATTGCTCCTAGTGGGTTCGGCCTTGGTCTTGGATGCTTGGAATGGCTCGGCCTTACTTGGTGGATGGTGTGGTCGTGGGTATCAATGACGAAAAGAAGTGGAAATGCTTTGGTTTTAAAAAGTTTTGATAATATATACTTACCATATAATTTTAGTTTCTTTTTGCCGTATAATTTTTTTATATAACTTTTTTAGACAAGAAGTCGTTAATGTAGAGAAGAAGACGATGAAGATCTTAGGAATTTTTATGAAGAAGAAGTGTGAATTAAGTGAAAAGAGGTGGGTGCTATTTATATGCAAATGTAAGGATGGAAATATCATGATATTTTCATATAAACACATCACCATTTCATCATCACCACTTCCCCCTCTCCCCTCATCATTCTCGACCGTGTACTCCCCCTAATTTATGTTCCTATGTGCTTGTATTTTTGGGTAAAAGACGTTGACTTTGGTTTTGCTTAAGGGTTAAGTTTTAGGAAAATATCTTAGATATTTTCTAATATACACATATATATTTATATATAATTGTATAGGTATATTTGTATGTATATATGTGTTCGTGTGCATGTGAATGTATTCATGTATATCTACATGTATATACACATATGTATATCTCAAATGACAACATTGCACAACTTTTCTACGTTGAATTGTCACGGATTCCGATTTTGATTCCCGATCATATTTTCGCTTCTTAGTTAATATATATATATATATATATAAACAAAGTTTGAAAATAATAATATTATGATCATTATATAATAATTAAAAGGGCTTATTTAATAATTAAAATAATTATTAAATCATTTAAACTCAATTTAAATTCAAAAATCATTTATTCAAAAATAGCGATATCATTGATGATGTTATAAACAGATTTTATTTTCAAAAATAAAATAATTTTATTACATATTCTCACTCATATACATAAATGAGGGTATGTATCTAGCTCCATGCACGATGTCGGATGGTCTAAGAGCTATTTATTGATAAAACGGTTTTCGGTCATTTTATCGATATATCTTTCAAAGTATATATTTTTATAAATATTTTTCCAAAATAAGATTACCGATATTATTTATTGTTTAAAACATTATCATTTATGTTAAAAAAATCTTATATTTGAATATTTAAATTTTTTTCCGAAGTGATGAATTTACGGGTTGTTACAAAACCCTAGACACTATTATAATATCATTGGATTTTCTATTTAAATATTTTGGTTATTGTAAGGTAAAAGCCCATCCGTGTTTATGTGCGGCATAGTCTTACGAGATACCTTTATTTTCGAAAGGTTTTATAAGATATAACAACCCATTTGATTTGAGTTTCCCATGCTGGTTTATACCAGACTGATCCGGGTGTTATTTTCTTATAATACTCGGGTTAGACCAAGTATTTTTCCAAAGTTAGCTTTGGAGCTTCAGGAGACGAGATGGATGCCTCAAAGACACACTTTCGTATTTTATTTCTATTATGTTTCTTAATTGTATTTATCAGCGTTTGTAAGGACAGGCTGTTACAAGTGTCCAGGCTGATAATAGGTTAGACTCTGATGTTGTTAAATATTAAAGTTTTTCTTTTATAAAGATAATTGGTATATTACATGTTACTCGTCACGATATAAGATTATGCTCTGCCTTTTCTTTTCTTTCACCTCAACAATCTGTCTTTCCGGCACTCGGATGCTCGGCACGTTAATACCATGGATATATTAGTGTCGACATTTGAGAGTCGAAAAGGCAGGTTGTCACATGTTGTATCAGTGTTGAAGGTTAAGAAGAACCTTGGCCTTGGTGAGGTAAACTCATTAGAGATATGGTAAGTGACACCCCTAGAGTGAGTTTGAGTGTATTATATAGAGAGCATGTATTAGTTAGTTCTATGAAAATGTTTTATATTGTTTTGAAAACTGGTAAATGAACTAATTTTACATAAGATTATGTTTTATATATAAATGAATAATTTTCAAAATTATTATATAGTTATTTTTGTTGTGATTTTTTGTTAGGAAATGATGATATTTATTTATCATCACTTGTTGATTATTTATGCTTGGGCAGTTTACAAGCATTTATTGTTTTATTCAAATTAGTTATGAACACTGAGTGATTTCAGTTTCATGATTTGACTATAAAGCGTTCGTTAATAAGGTAGGCTTAACAAATTTACTTTTGTTAAAAATGGTTACCCTAATAAAGGAAATTACTATATAGGATAATTTTACAAAAACTGGTTTATAAGGTGTGATCTATAAAATAAAGAGGCTTTTTGAGAATTCAAATTCCATTGTTTTTAAAAAAATTCAAATGACTTATGGGAAAACGTAATAATAATATTACTTGAAAATATTTATAAGTATATTTCAAAGAGATTTTTAGGTTACAATTCTTTGGATAGTTCAGAGAAAACGTCTCGATTAGTTTAGTGTCAATCAGAATAATCTTCTAACTAATGATTGGATGTTTGCTTAGGCGAACGTTGTAAGTGTACTTAGTAAATTATTCCATTTGTCACTGTACGATCGAAATGAGTCCAAATCTGAACAAACCTAAAGCAAGTCTTAGTAAATAAAGTGCTTAAGCTATTTATATGTTTATAGGAAATATACATAGTACTGTTAAAATTTAATAGAGCTTGTCATGAGATTCTAAGGATTTTTTATTGTGTTTGATTTTAGAGGACACCCATAGTTACAAGAGGAGAGATCATGAGACTAGGGAGTTGTTTCGTCAGGCCATGTCTAGGCATGGTATGGAGGTTCTTGAACTCTCGATTTTAGAGTCGTTGGAGGAGCCGGAGTTAGAAGAAGAGCCGATAGAGGAGGAGCCAGAAGAAGAACTGATGGAGGAGTACCAAGAGGAGGAGGAAGAGGAGGAAGAAAACCAGGATGAGTTGTGGATGGGGTTAGGGGGAGAAATGGAGCTTGCTAATGGATGGATTTCTGATGATGCAGAATACATGGAGTTATCAGGTTCCCTAGTGGAGGACTCTGATGAGTAGAGCTCTTTTTGAGAGAGTATATGGTCTTTTTGTTGGGTTAGTTCTTTTGTAATATTTTTATCCTATCTAGTTATGGTGTATTTTAGTATCTAGATATGTTATGTATCTATTGTGACTACTAGTTAAGTTGGGTATCTTATTAGATACTTTGTTATGGATTTGGTATTTCTAGCATGTATGTTTGACTTATTCTAGTATGTTATATGGTGTTAGCCTTCCATTAAAAGTTATCCATGTACCTCGAAAATAGCTACTATGGGGTTAAGGATTCTGTTTTGACTTGTTCTTCCTAGATTTTGACTGTGGTGAAATTTCGAGGTCGAAATTCTTTTGGGGGTGGGGAGAATGTAACGATCCGAAATTTTATCGCTTTTTTGTGAATATTTAATTTATTTTAAATAATCAATTAATTATTTTAATAATTAGATAACTCTCTTTTAATTAGTAACTAATGGTAGGAAATTCATTTTTAATTTTTTTTTACATAAATAGATAGTTTAATGGAAAACTCAAAATGTGACCAAAAATCGCTTTTCGGATTTTCTGCTTTTATCAAACGACAAGTTGTAGAAATTGTTATACCTTGGCATATACTCTAAAACAACACTTAAATGACTTTTTAAGTTATGAACACTTTTTTCAAATGAGAAAATAAATGAATAAAAAATAATAAGAATTAAATATATTTATTTTAAATATGAAATGAGGGATTTGAAATTCTAAGATTCCTTAAGTGTAAAAATTAACAAAGGTACATGGACCATTCAAATATCCAACATATTTTCATATGGTTAGCACTTTGGTGACTTCAGAAATGATGGAAGAGTTGAAAATTGGATTTAATGGAATTTTGGTCTTTAGCCTTCTTTACTTTTATTTTATCTTATATATACTCTTCTTATTATATATATTTCATTTTTCACACTTCTTAACCTTTTCTAAATTTTGAAAAATCACATCTTTTTAAATCAAAATTTCTTACTTCGCTCAAAGATTAAAACTTAAAGCATTTCAAAACATGTGGAGGACGAGATATTCAAATCTTTGTTTAATATTTTTTTAATGTAATGAATGTTGTGTAAATTTATTAGTAGCTTGGTTGTTATTTTTATATGATACTCATGTTTAAGTAATCATTTAAAAATCATATTTTGTTTTGAAAATAGAAGTTATGATTACTGTAAATGGACACACATAGAGATATATGCACGTAGTTCTTCCTCTTTCCATTTACTGTTCTATGAAAAAAAAAAATAAACAACCCATCTTAGATTCAGAAATCAATATCTTCAAAACTATAGGAAGTTAGCAAATGCGATCAATTGGAAAGTTGTTAGTCTTAATCTCTAGTTTTTTGTTAAAAATAGTCGTGGGTTGTTTTGTCGAGTATGGTGTAAGAAATCTATCAATTACAGTAAGTGGTCAAGTGATGTCAGTTTTTCGACGAGCATGATTTGATGAACGAAGTATATGGTCGCATTCGTCTCTAAAAATCATGATTTTTAAGGCAAGTCGCATGATTTTACGTGTTGGGGTTGTGTCGTGGTGATGAGGTGATTGGTTTCCGATCATTTGGGAAAATCTGGCGGTCTGTGGTTTGAGTGGAGAAACTATGGAGCTGGGAGGAGCGTGTGGACAAGGTATAGGTGTGGCAGTGGTCGCTGGAGGAACGGTGGAAGATGGTGGCCAATCGAG
This sequence comes from Allium fistulosum, assembly GCA_030737815.1. Classification (NCBI taxonomy): domain Eukaryota; kingdom Viridiplantae; phylum Streptophyta; class Magnoliopsida; order Asparagales; family Amaryllidaceae; genus Allium; species Allium fistulosum. The sequence continues at coordinate 841,746,497 of CM060902.1, forward strand.
CTAAAATTAGGGTTTCAGGCTTTGAATTTTTGGTGCAGTGTATTGGATTGTCGACGACGATTCATGGCACAGAGCTGGCCAAGGTTAGGTGGTCGGAGCGATGACAGTTGGCAATTGAACGAGGTGGTCTCGTGTTTTGATTGCTTGGAGCTTGCGTTTGGAGGTTGGGATAAATGGTCGGATTCCGTTCGGAGGCGCCAGACTTAGAGGCGAGGGTGCAGCGTGTCGAGCTCGCAAAGTAGAGTTGGTGGTGGACTTGGTTTAGCGGTATGGTGGCGAGGTTAGGAGTGCACGTGCATGGCCGTGCACGTTGGTGGTGGGTTACATGATTTGGAAATAGGATTGGAGAATTGATTTAGGAATTTAATTTGGGAAGAAGGAGCTTTGTATTTAGTTTTGGGTAGTGGTCCTGGGCTTGAGTGTTTGGGTTTGGTAATTAAACTAGTTTAGGTTAGTTTAGTTAATTAAAGTTAAATTTGGAAAGCAATGACTCCATCATTTTAGATCTGTTTAACCCGCGGTTTCTTGCACAAGACTCGTATTGACGAGTACAACACTTTAATAAGAATGGTTGATAATTCTAGTAATGTATAATTTGATGATAAATTAATAGTTGTAGAAAATAATTATGTAGTTAAATAATTATATTTTAGCACTGACATTCTGTAAGCAGAACAAAATACCGTTCTACTATAATTAAATTGAATAGATTATTTTGAACATCTATTTAGCAGAATAAATTCCTGTCCTGCTACTTTATAAATTTGGACATTTATTTGTATGCCATTAAAAGTGATGCTTTAGAGATTAATTATTTTGGAGTAAAGTGTTTTTATTAATGATGTTTTAAGTTAATTAATTATTTTATAAATGATGTTTTAAAATTTTAACTATTTTATTTAATGATGTTTAAAAAATTAATTAATTAAATAAAGGTGTTTATAAATAATAAACTGTTCAATAAAAGGAATTTTACTTAATAAAAAGGATTTACTTAAAAGATTTATAAATTGGAAAGAAATCTTGGAAATTTGAAAAGAAGTTTGGTTTGTAAAACTTTGATTCTAAATGAATAGAGTTTGGAGATTTTGGAAAACATATACTTCACGTTAAACTTCGAGGTAGGGAAACTTCTACCTATCCTGAAAGGCAAGAATGTTTTTGAGTCAAGATTTGAAATATAATAATATCTCTATTTGAACGACTTCATTGTTATTTGAATGATAGTTTAAGTTTGAAATCGAAAATAATTGATGTTCGATGTATAAAGTATTATTTCCGTATATAAATTGGATCACTTATGAAAATCAAGTTTATGAAATTAATAAGTAATCTTTCTTTGTTATGGTGGTATGGAAGCTTTCTTTTCATACTTAACACCGAAGGATAAGTGGTGGATTTATAGTAAACAATGTTTTGAATGACAATTGTTTTTGATCCATTTAATATGGTTTTGAAATAAGAAATATTTCTTAAATACTTTGTGAATATACTTATACCATAATATGGTAAAGTTTTCTAAGTATAGATAGTGAAACGTTTTGAGAATATACTTACACTAGTGAGATAAGTATATGAATATTTTTGTAAATAACTGAAGTGATTTAATTAATGAAGGTTAATTAAAGAGGCTTAGTGGATTCCATATGAAGATAAATCTATGTTTATTTTTTTGTTTATTTGATAGTTAAATAACCGATCATCAAATCTTTACCAGTTTTTAACTCTGGAAATATCCAGAAGAAACATAAAAATTATGCGGTACAGTTAAAGTTACCGAGAGATGTTATACTGTACGTATAAACTCGTTGTATTCTTCTAGGACAAATGATAAGGAAATCTATCTGCATAACTGGTTAGAAAGTGATCTTCGCTTTTATGCATTGTCTGTTTATTTCTAAAAAACTGGAATTGAGTTTACCAAAAACCATCGATTGTCGATTCGAAGAGACTGGGTTCGAATAAACATGATTTATCTGAAAACCACTTTGAACTGGCTTAAGCGTTCAAATGGAAGACATCTCGAAGATGATGGAATCGAAGTTGGAATTCTTTGACGTGCAAGGGCTGCTTGCTACTAATCCTAAAGATACAGTAGAATTAGTGCCTTCGGTTTGTTCATATCCTGAACAACTTGTATGGACGAATGCTAGAATTGCATTGTTACCTGGAGGGCAGTGTTAGAATTCCGAGTGGGATTTTCTAAAGAAAGGTAATCACAGCCTTAAGCCTCACAACTGAGAATGACTAAAATAGGAGATATGCAACAGGGCTATATGGGTCGCACCTATTTGGGTATGGGCATCACCATTCTAGATTGATATTTATGGATTTGGTATGTGCATGTGAGCTCACGAGAAAAGGTTGCAAAGCAGCCAGGGTGATGACATATTCGGTACTATCCAGTAAGGAGGTAGGTTGGTCATGTGTTGGCAGGGGGTCTATGTGAGGCCCTCGGTACATTTTCTAGAGGTGTACTGTGACAAACAGTACCCCAGTAGCCGTATCATTGTATGGAATCCATTCTCCAATAAGCGCCATACAGACTTAGTTGTGCCTAACTATGCTGTAACGTGAGATGCAAGCATTCTAGCTATATTCAGTATTTATTTTAAACCCTGGACACTACTATAATATTGTTGGATTTTCTATTCAAATGTTTTGGTTATCATAAGGTGAAACTCCATTCGTAATTATATGCTGCATGATCTTACGAGATACCTTTATTTTCAAAAGGTTTTATAAGATATGGCAACCCATTTGATTTGAGTTTCTCACGCTAGTTTATACCAGACTTATTCGGGTGTTATTTTCTTATAATACTCGGGTCATACCAGGTATTTTTCCAGAGTTAGCTTTAATGCTTTGGAGCTTCATAAGACAAGCCGGATGCCTTCAAGACGTACTTTTGTATTTTTATTTCCATTATGTTTCTTAATTGTATTTATCAGCGTTTGTAAGGAAATGTCGTTATAACTGTCTAGGCTGATGATAGGTTGGACTCTTATGTTGTTGAATATTAAAATTTTTCTTTTGTAAAGATAATTAGTATATTTTATGTTACTCGTCACGATGTGAGATTTTGTTCCTTCTTTTCTTTTCTTTCAACCCTAACAATTTTTTTTCCAACACTCGGATGCTCAACACGTGAATACCATGAATGTATTAGTGTCAACATTTGAGAGTCAAAAAAGAGGGTCATCACATCCAGGTTAGTAATTCAATTGTTAGTATTTCATTTTATAATAAATTATGAAGTATGAAATATGTGTTTTTCATGCATTATTAATTGATTAGTTTATTGTTGGAAACTATTTGGGATTGGTACACCCGAGTTGATGAAGTTTGCTATTCGGGTGCGTGGTCTAACTTGTAGTTCATTCGGATGTGAAATAAATTGGAGTAAATTTCTATGGGTAAGTCAGTTTAAGAATGTTTTACTTAACAAGTAAACCGTTGTAATTTTGGTTGTATATTGAAATTTCAATTTATCTTGCTAATTTAGATGCAATCAAAGAGAAGAAATAGACTTGATAAAAGATTGAATTCTTTGGTGTATGTTAAATATAGCACTGCTTTGAGACAAAGAGAAATTATGAGAAGAAGAAAGATTGATCCACTTGTTGTGAAATTGATTCTGATGATAAGCAGATTGTCGAATTAGAAATTCTGGTTCTTCCTTTCGATCCAAATTTGCTAGAAGAAGATGATCAATTTCTTGATGTTGATGCCGTAAGGAATATGCCCGCCTCAATATATAAAGATACTTTATGCATTAGATAACCAAAAATTCAAAACCGAGAACCTACACCTCCTAGAGGTCCTACTCCTCCACCTCCTCCACCTCTAAGAGTGCTTATTCCTTCTCTTCCTCCCATCATTCCATGCAAAAGAAGACGCTATAATAGTGGTTCAAGTATGTAAAAAAAGATTAATATTAGTATAAAATAAACTGTTTATTTAAAGTACAGAATTAAACTAATATTGTTACTTCAGAAAATTTATAGCTAATGATCCAAAAGGAAAGGGTGTAAGAATTGAGAATGATGATGTTGGTGATTATGATCCTTTTTTGGAACCACGCATGGAAGATCTTTTTCATGTCGGTGATGACAATAACTTGGATGGAAACATGCTTGTGGATGAGGAGAAAGATATCATTTGATATATTGCAATTTATATTGATTTAAATTTACATGCTTATGGATGATTATATTTTATTTGAATTGCTTCGAATGTTTTATGAATGCTTTATGTTTCGTGTGTAATATTTGATACTTAATGCTATTTTATTTCAAATTTCATGATATGTTTTTCATTTTTCTTTTCCCCGAAAAGCTTATGCCTCAATATTTCGGGGCTTACGCCTCGCCTCATGGACCCAAAAATGCCTCGCATTCGCTTTTGCCTTTTAAAACCTTGATCATGAAGCAGCTCTACTTTTTCTAATGAGTAAGTGTTGCTCAATTTTCTTGTAAGTAATTCACGGGCCGATTTAAGATAGTTTGATCAAGTCAAAGCCAATCTAGCTACTTTACAATCGATCTGTAGAGACCAGCCCAAGCCTATGATGATCTCAAACCATCCCTTCTGATCGGCAAGACACCAAGATGAGGCACGGGCCAACTCGGCCGTCACAATGATGATCGGTCTTTCCATGTCAATCTACTTCTAGCACAACTCCAAATCAACATGTTCACCCGGCATCACCCCAATTTACGGCCAGCACCTCTCCAAGCCCGACTCAACAGGTGGTATCACAACGACGACTAGCCTTTGATCGACCGTGAGCTGCTACTTCAGACCGTCTCAATGGTGGTCTCTCTACCATCCGCATGGCACACATGGCCCTCTCGTCACACTCCAGGTCCCATAAGGGTATGACCGAAAACATACAAAGAGAAGAGCAAGTTGTTCATTCTAGATCGCCCTTTGTGCATGGGGGAGATATCCCGTTCGTCGTCGTCATTCTCCGTCTTGTCACCGATCTCTTATTCCATCAAGGCGCAAGCTGAGTCCATGGCCCACGATCAGTCTGAACATCCCACAATAAGCTAATGCCGGCCTCAGGGAAGAAATGCATATCCTCCGCATATAGCTCAACAGAATGCAAGCCTGCAATGATAAGAGCGAAGCAAATGATGAGAATGGAGAGCCATTCTCAGGCGAAGTCTTGGATGCTTACATCCATCGGCAATATGATTTGCCATCCATTGACAAGTGTAATTAGAGTAAAAAACCATCTGACCATGTCACGATGTTCAACTCCATCATTTGTGTGATCGGCTCTCTGGTTCCACAAAGTGTTTTCTCTTCGCCTCCACCCACTCAGGGCCGGCCTCCCCCTGGTTCTTGCATATGTGGTTGGGCAGTATCTTCTCCCAAGCCTAATTATGCACAGATTTCAAGACTTGCTTCTTCACGTCTTGTACCCTTTTCATGTTGGCTAGTGAGCTATGTAATATTAGGCAAGGTCCTTCTAAAAGCTTGCGGTCGTATGTTTGCCGCTTTAATAAAGAATCCATCTGGACCAAGGGTGTGGACATGAATAGTTTGGTCGTAGCCGTATATTCAAGTGTCAGATACATCCCGAATATGAAGAGAGCTCCAGAAGCAGCTGGCTTCGTACCTAATCGACTTCTATCAATGGACGAACGTCATGACGAGGATGGAAGACGTAGATCCTTTAGACAGCGATAACGAAGCAGGCGTCAAGACCAAGCCATTCCTCATAGCAAAAACGATCTTTGAAGCAACAGCCGTAAAGCCGTGTTAGAAGGCGTCCAAAGACCGATCCTCTATACAAACCTAGGTACAAGTCAGTTCCTAAAGCCCGTCACCACTAGGGACGGAAGTGGGAATAACCTCGCCACAACGGCAACTGTTAGCACTAAAATTGGTCACTAACCTTGTTGAGAAAGATTGTGTAGAGAGATTAATGAAGAAAATAAATTAGAACTGAAAAATAGGGTAATTCAATGCCAAAAGAACAACAAAAACGAGAACACCAGATTTATAGTGGTTCGGCGTAACTGCCTACGTCCACTTTGAGTTTTGATCTTTATTGCTTTCACAAGTGGTTGAATACAGATACAATCCGTATATTAATGACTTGAATACAAGTTTGAACTGAAAATAATAAGTCTTGAAAGTGGCAGAGTCTCCCCAGTGTTCTCGAAAAAAGGTCCTTTTTCAGCATGCCCCTGCCCCTCTATTTATAGACGAAGATGGGTTGGACTTCCCTCACGGGCCTAGGAACAAGTTACCTCGGACCATAGTAGATGTCTACTGCACACCATTCCATGCAAGCCGAACGAGACAAGCCGGACCACATTTGGCCGAACTAGGAACTATGCGCTATTGTGGCTGAACGACGTTTGCCGAGCGAGGCATGCCGAGCGACGCCCTCACTCAAGGTTGAATGTTAACCTTTTCTTTGAAATTGTGCGATATCCTGACGACGAGCGATGAGTGTAGGTCGGGCGGAAATCGTATGTTGAACGAGAGACTTGTGCCTAGTAAGGTCTGAAGACAGACGAATCCCTACATGCCGAATGAGGTTCCGTGCCGATCGAGGCTGTGTGCCGAACGATGGCTTTGCATGCCGAATGGGAACTCTATGCCGAGCCTCTCGTTACCGGGTCAAATAACCGGTTAACACTTGCCCTCCAAAGTACGTCTTGTTGCATACATGACGTGCTTTGAATCGAAGCAAGTTAGAGTCTCTAGAAAGAAATCCATTATATTTTCTGAATAGTCATTATTCTTCAATTTTATCCTCCTAAAGTGTCGTATCCTTCTTTGGTCATCCCAACGTTTGGTCGATTTCCAATAGTATAAATTCAGGATTGTAGTTCATCAGTGGCCATCTGTGTCTGGTATTTTAGGGCTAGTAAACTTCGGCTATCTAATCCAGTCTTTTCTTAATAACCCTATGTGAAAATCCAAATTCTATTGATTTCAAGAAGTCAAATTTTATGACTATAAACGTGCACATTCAGGTACATGTTCTTGCCATTGGCTCCTGGATGTGTTTTATATTTTCGTAAATTATCACCAATTCCTTCTAGTTTAATTGCAATTCCTTGTTTATATTTTTTTTAATATCGGTTGTCACCAGCCACTCGATGAGAAGGGACTTCAAGTTCTACATAGATGATGTCCTTGGAGCCATAAGTAAGGGCGAATGGAGTATGGCCAGTCGGGAACTCATGGGTAGTTCTACAAGCTCATAATGCTATTGAGAGTTCATACACCCATTTACCTCTAGTCTTTTCCAAACCTCTCTTCAGAATAGACTTTATGATGATTTTGTTCATAGCTTCAACCAATTATAATGGATTATGGAAGGTCATAAGGACGGATGACATTAAGGACAATGAAGTTGATTATTTTCTTCATCTTGGTCATGGTTAAAAGTTCTTCATTTGCCCATTTGGTAAAGTAATCAACCGCTATGACGGCATATTCCACGCCACCTTTAGGATCGGAAAAAAGACGATGATGTTAATGCCCCCAAGTGGTAAATGGCTACGGACTAGCCATTTGAGTAATTTCCATCGGCAGGTTCCCAGATTTTTTGCAAACATCTTGCACTCGTCGCATTGTCTAGCATGATCAACCGCATCTTGATTGATAGTTGGCCAGTAATACCCGTAGCGGAGTATTTTCTTTGTTAGGGTTTGCCCCCTGATGTACTCGCTGCGTTCTTCTTCATATACTTTGCTCAAGACTCATTTGATATCATTATGGGTGATATACCAAAGTATGGGGATGGATAAACTTCTTTCTACACATGACTTCTTCTTGGATGATTTGGCATGAAGCTTTGAGGAGGATCTGGCCTTTTCCATTCCTCCATTCAGTAAGAATTTCTCATTGTAGATAGTCTTTGATAGGAGTCAACCAAGACTCCTTTTCTGGCTCTATCTCTAAGATCTAGCCGATCTCTATCCGTCAATGCTTGGAATATTAAGTATTTCAATCGAAACAAAGTATGTCCGTTGTGCTTCCCTGAAATTGGCCAACATGGCCAGTGACTTGAATCTTTTCATTTTGATCGCTGAGGATGTGTGTAATGATGTAATACGTGAAGTCGGCTAGTAGCTCTTGGACCTGGTCGAGATAAGGAGCAAGACAATGCCCCCAAGCAAGATCAACTTCCTTAACTTTGCATACTACTAATCAGGAATCACAAAAGATATATAAAATTTCCACTCCAAGTCCTCTAGCAAGTTTGAGGCTGGCGGTCGAGGCTTCATACTAAGCATCGTTGTTTGTTACAGGGAAATCGAGTTTCAGGACGTAGCAGATCGATTGTTCCTCAAAAGTCATTAACATGACTTCTGCGCCATAACATTGATCACTGGATGCTCCATCCGCGTACATTTTTCATCTGTTGGTTGGGTCTCTACTACTCTTCGAGTAGTCATCTGATGCAGTGAATTCGGGTATGAGGTCTGCTAATTTCCGTCCTTGGATAGCCTTTCGAAGGAAATAAGTGATATCGAATAGGCTTAGTTCGATATTCTATTTATGTAGTCTTTCATACGTCTCAGGTTATTGTATGCCCTATCGTAATGGCTGGAAGGCATAGACATTGATGGGGCAAGCCTAAAAGTAAGAGTGGAGCTTTCATGATGAAATCAATAGACATTGCGCTAGCTTTTGTAGCTTTGGGTCGGTATCCAATGCATGGCTTGCAATAGTCGGTGAAATCACACATGCATGTCAGAATGGGTCCAAGGGAATATATCATCATTTATTCAGAAAAATCCAACTAATTCTTTTATCATCCTTGCACTGAGTTGTGATCCGATATTCAGCACCAGGAAAGGGTCGCCAAGGCTGGCTGTAATGTCGACTATCAGCTTAGTGGGTGCAATCTCGGATTCTTTGAGTTCAGATGTAACTATTTTGCATAACATTCAATGTGAAATATGGTTGGGACGATCAATGTTGATGGTTACTCTGGTCGAATCCTAGAGTCTTGTCATGAGTTGTTAAGTCTAATAATGAAGGGCTCTGAATGCTCTAATTGATTATCTGCAAATGGCCATAGATCAGGCTTAAAAGCATGTTGAAGGAAATGTTGAGTAGGGGTCAGCCTCGAGTTGCATGCAACTGCATAGCTGGATCTTGCTATGAGTTTGAATTTGCTTGTATATTCAAGTAACACATTTTCTATTCAATGCATTCATGATCCTTCACTCGCCCTTCGGGTTGGAGTGACAGCCAGTTGCCCACGAGCTTTGGCATCGATTTAATGATTCTATCTCTAGGCATTCTTTTGGTCGTAGCCTTGAGTAACTGTAAGCACTATATATAAGTTTCAATATTGAGCTATAGTAGCAAGGCTTTGGATGATCACGCTTCTGCTCCCAGTCTCGGATTGACAAATTTGCTGCGTGGACAGTTGAGTCTCGCCCTAGCTATGTTTATATTCCCACCTAAACTCAAAAAACATAGAGTTAATCGGTGAATAGTAGGTTCACATTCATCCTACTTCTCACTCGTGCCCCTAAGCCTGGGGTATATACCGATAAGTAGGAAGGCCCACCACGCCCTCTTTAGCTTTACTCTCTTTCCCCTTGAATTGTGGGATCAGGTCAGTTGATGAAAGGCTGAGTCTCGCCTATCCTGGATTGTATTATGGTTTTTCATTCCAAGGGGAATACTCCGATGCGTCGTCGGTTTATGGGCGTACGTTGGATACTGGACGGTCAGCCACGACCACTTTGGTTCATATTCTGTAATCAAATCTTTAGGTAAAGTTGCCTCAAGAGCAGTCGGGTCATGCTCATCCAGTTTCATACTCCTCCTTATGGATCGAAGAAGGGTGCTGGAGAATTAATGACCAAGTCTTCATGGTTTACTCTCCTTTCCACACTCTGGTGGTCAAATTTTTTCAAGGGACATTCGAATCACATTCGTATATGCTTGGTGTGGATCGATATTGATCCTCGATCTGAGGTATGATATAGTCGGTCATTCGTAGCTTTGGATGCCGTTCCGATTGGCTTTTTATTGAGGTTTCCTTGCAGTTGCTGCCTTAAGTTGTAAAGAACGCCAAACTAGAGCTACAATGAGCTGTCGTATTCAGCCTTTAGTGATTTGTACTCTTGCTTCATACATTGATTTGGCCAGGCCACAAGTTGGATGGTCGAACTCCATCCCTAGCGAGTTTATACTCCTCCCGTCGATTTTAGACTGAAGATTGCAGAATAGAGAATGGTCGGAATCCACTCATCTATTTATCAAAGTTTATACGCCACTCTGCATTCTGGTGACCTAGAGTTATTCTTCCCTCGGTCGGCTCGTGCCCAATTTGTGTTCATGCTTCAGTCCATGCTCTAGGAACGTAGAGATTTGTCGAATAGTTTATGCTCTAGTCCACAGTTCGAGACGTAGAGATTTTCGTCAAGTCGTTAATACTCTGGTTCGCGCTGTGGGGACTCAGAATACTCTAGTCCGCTTCAGGGATATAGAGATTTTTGTTAAGTCGTTCATACTCTAGTCCGCACTCTAGGGACTTAGAGTACTCCAGTCTGCACTCTGGGGACTTGGAGATTTTCAGTCGTTCATACTCTAGTCCGCACTCTGGGGACTTAGAGATTTTCAAGTCATTTATACTCTAGTCCGCACTTTGGGGACTTAGAGTACTCCAGTCCACACTCTGGGGGCTTGGAGATTTTAAGTCGTTTATATTCTAGCCCGCACTCTAGGGACTTAGAGTACTCCAGTCTGCACTCTAGGGACTTAGAGTACTCCAGTCTGCACTCTGGGGACTTGGAGATTTTAAGTCATTTATACTCTAGTCCGCACTCTGGGGACTTAGAGATTTTCAAGTCGTTTATACTCTAGTCCGTACTCTGGGGACTTAGAGTACTCCAGTCCGCACTCTGGAGGCTTGGAGATTTTAAGTCATTTGTACTCCAGTCCGCACTCTGGGACTTAGAGTACTCCAGTCCGCACTCTGGAGACTTGGAGATTTTCAAGTCGTTTATACTCTAGTCCGCACTCTGGGGACTTAGAGTACTCCAGTCCGCACTCTGGGGACTTGGAGATTTTCAAGTCGTTTATACTCTAGTCCGCACTCTGGGGACTTAAAGTACTCCAGTCCGCACTTTGGGGACTTGGAGATTTTAAGTCGTTTATACTCTACTCCACACTCTGGGGACTTAGAGATTTTCAAGTCGTTTATACTCTAGTCCGCACTCTGGGGACTTAGAGTACTCCAGTCTGCACTCTGGGGACTTAGAGATTTTAAGTCGTTTGTATTCTAGTCCGCACTCTGGGGACTTAGAGTACTCTAATCTGTACTCTGGGGACTTGGAGATTTTCAGTCGTTTATACTCTAGTCCGCACTCTGGGGACTTAGAGTACTCCAGTCCACACTCTGGGGACTTGGAGATTTTAAGTCGTTTGTATTCTAGTCGCACTCTGGGGACTTAGAGTACTCCAGTTTGCACTCCGGGGACTTGGAGATTTTCAGTCGTTTATACTCTAGTCCGCACTCTGGGGACTTAGAGATTTTCAAGTCGTTTATACTCTAGTCCACACTCTGGGGACTTAGAGTACTCCAGTCCGCACTTTGGGGACTTGGATATTTTAAGTCATTTGTATTCTAGTCCGCACTCTACGGACTTAGAGTACTCCAGTCCGCACTTTGGGGACTTGGAGATTTTAAGTCATTTGTATTCTAGTCCGTACTCTGAGGACTTAGAGTACTCCAGTCCGCACTCTGAGGACTTGGAGATTTTTTGTTGATAGTAGTCGTATTTCCACCCGTTTGATTTGTATTTCATTTACCGTATCGAGGGTAATGTCGTCGAATGAATGGTCGAACCGCATTTGCTCATGGAATGGGACTTTACCCCCAACATCAAGGATGAAACTTGAAAATTAGAAGATTGATTCTCATCCGCTTAGTGATTATAGCTCTTCCAATCAAGTCAAGGAAGGAGGTATATGATAGATGGTTGGATCACATCCATGCTGGGGTTGGATAATCAAGTCTCGCACAATTTGCTTCGTATCTCTTTCTAGAAAACGAGGATGATTGATTACTGGGTAGACAAAGTAAGCTGCATATGTTTGAAGGTGCAATCGCGTCCATGTATTGAGAGCGATGGTTAACGAGTAGGCAGTCTATCATAGCTACTTCAAGTTGGGCTTTCGAACCACCTTTTGTGTTCATGGTAGGATTTGATGTGTGGATGATCAAATCATGTCTGCTCTAGTTAGATCCCAGTATTGCTGAGCTCCATGAGAGGCATATGTATTTTATCGAACTTTACTTTATGACCCAAGGATTGGATGATCGAGCCACATTCATTCCAAGCCTTGTTTAGGTCTCCAAGGCAAATATGGAGGTCGATGAATGGATGGTCGGTCATGTTGGCTTTGTGTTCGGCTCTGACCGTGATGAGCTTTTCAATCTCTAGTCTTTGGCCCCAAATCAAAGGCACATGGTTGATGATGAGCGATCGAATCATGCTCGTCTTGATGAAACTCCACAAATCCGATTAAGGTTTGCGTGGATTGGTTGGTGGCCAACTCAGAGTACTTGGTCACCTACATCGTTTTGGAAGAAATTTAGTTTAAGTCGGTCATAATTTAAAGCACAATCGAAATTGAAATAGAAATAATCCGAAGAAGATTGGTATAAATCTCGTTGATAAGTGGAGCAGCATTGTGTGCTTTTCAACTCTGCCCCTAGCCCCTTCTAGCAGGATGTCGACTACCAACGGTTCAATTATTAATTAGAGTTCTTTATTGATGGGCATCCGCGGTTCCTGGCTCGCCCTTCTAAAAGGCTTGCATGTACTATTGAAGCTTTCCTTTCCGAAAAAGTTTTTCGATCATACCTCGGAGGTGTTTGTAATCGCCAGTGTTAGGATCAGTGTGCATCTTGGAATAAACAACATTCCCCTGATTTTCTCTGGACTTTGGTGGACTCTCTCGAGGTTGGTTTTCAGTACCACTCTAAGTCATGAGCTTCCAAGTAGAGGATATCAATTGAATCTACCAAAGAGCATATGAGTCAAATTTTGAGATCTTGTTTTTGTCTACTAGAATCAGTGTCCTTAGCTGACGGGCCTGCATTGTTATTTTTCCTAGTCTGCTCCACTCCTCCTCACTTTGGTTCTGATTCATTTAATAAAAGAAACGATCTATGGTTGTAGGAGGCTCTTCAGCTAACTAGCTGCCAAAATATATTTGGAGGTCGACTCTCCTCAAACGCGATCAGTATGATATCCTTGTTAGTATTTGGAATAAATTGCTTAGAGCCAAACATTGGTTTGCTTGGAGTCACTAAATTCGAAGTGCTGGGTCAGGAAAGAATGGTGCTTGGAGTCATCTTGGCTTTTGCTAGAGTCATTTCATCTATGTTCTCCAACCTTTGGGAGTACCATTTGAATAGCGGTTGCTTGTCCGTTCCCTTGATGTCGTTCATAAGCTGCCGCTAGATCCTCTATGCCCTGGTCGATTATGGAATGTCAGGGGAGTTGATAGAATGTTCTTTTAGCCTCTTTTTCGTAAATTTGGGTCGTACCCGAATTTTTTTTAGGGACCGGTCAGATTGTTTTTTGAGAGAGAGATCGGTATACAATGCATGGATCGATCGGCATACTCTCGCTCGGTATACACTGGGTCGCTCGGCATACACTGGGTCGGTCAACATGGTCCCGCTCGGCATACACTGGGTCGTTCGGCATAGTCCCGCTCGGCATACACAGGGTCGCTCGACATGGTCCCGCTCGGCATACACTGGGTCGTTCGGCATCGTCCCGCTCGGCATACACTAGGTCGTTCGGCATGGTCCCACTCGGCATACACTGGGTCATTCGGCATGGTCCCGCTCGGCATACACTGGGTCGCTCGGCATCGTCCCGCTCGGCATACACTGGGTCGCTCGGCATCGTCCCGCTCGGCATACACTGGGTCGTTCGGCATGGTCCCGCTCGGCATACACTGGGTCGTTCGGCATGGTCCCGCTCGGCCTGGAGTGGCTCGGCGTGGAGCTGGAGTGGCTCGGCCTTCATTCAACTTGAGTGCAAACTTCAAAATCCAATTCCCAGAACTTGCGTACATCAGTGAATCCAATCTTTTCACATGAAACACTTGATTGACTCTAAGCAAGAAAATTAGCATAATCAAATCTTCCAAAAACAGTGGTAGTAGATTTAGTTTCTCTAACTACAGCTATCAGCTTCCTTTAGATTTCTTTCAAATCTGAGTAGAATAGGAAGTTTTCTAGTAAACAACTGGATCTATCTCGCGAATAGGGAAATCCACTAGTAGACGATGAGATCCAATCAAGCTGAGAATTCAATTCTCAGTGGAAGCACTAAAGTGTTAGCACCAAAATTGGTCACTAACCTCGTTGAGAAAGATTGTGTAGAGAGATTAATGAAGAAAATAAATTAGAACTGAAAAATAGGGTAATTCAATGCCAAAAGAACAACAAAAACGAGAACACCAGATTTATAGTGGTTCGGCGTAACTGCCTACGTCCACTTTGAGTTTTGATCTTTATTGCTTTCACAAGTGGTTGAATACAGATACAATCCGTATATTAATGACTTGAATACAAGTTTGAACTGAAAATAATAAGTCTTGAAAGTGGCAGAGTCTCCCCAGTGTTCTCGAAAAAAGGTCCTTTTTCAGCATGCCCCTGCCCCTCTATTTATAGACGAAGATGGGTTGGACTTCCCTCACGGGCCTAGGAACAAGGTACCTCGGCCCATAGTAGATGTCTACTGTGCATTGTTCCATGCAAGCCGAATGAGACATGCCAGACGAGACAAGCCGGACCATATTTGGCCGAACTAGGAACTATGCGCTATTGTGGTTGAACGACGTTTGCCGAGCGACGCCCTCACTCAAGGTTGAATGTTAACCTTTTTTTTGAAATTGTGCGATATCCTGACGACGAGCGATGAGTGTAGGCCGGGCGGCAATCGTATGCCGAACGAGAGACTTGTGCGTAGTAAGGTCTGAAGACAGACGAATCCCTACATGCCGAACGAGGTTCCGTGCCGATCGAGGCTGTGTGTCGAACGATGGCTTTGCATGCCGAATGGGAACTCTGTGCCGAGCCTCTCGTTACCGGGTCAAATAACCGGTTAACAGCAACTACTGTGAGTTATGTTAAATCAATGACCACTCTACAGTAGACTATCGCATTCTCAAGGATGAAATCGAAAGACTCGTCCGGAAAGGAGTATTCTTTGAGTTTATTCGAGATTAGATCAAGCAAAGAGAAAAACTTGAAGAATGGCAGAATCAGACCCCTCAGCCCAATAGTGTCAATGTCCAAGCCGTCATCGAGGTCCTGACCATATGCGGTGAAACACATATGATTCGCAACAGCCAGGAGCCCAATCTCGGTATTAAAGGGAGATGTGCACTACCGACAAGTTCGTTGGAATTTCGGGCATCCAAGGCACCCCGACTAGGATCGGAGTGACCAATCAGCTTCACGGCTAAAGACAAGGAAGCGGTCTCATACCTCCCTATCATGACACATGGTCATTAATCATGCCTTAGCCAACTCCAATATGAAACGGGCCTTCGTGGATAGAGGTAGTTCTATCAACGTCATGTTTAAGAACGTCTTTGAAGCTCTTAAGCTTCTCCAGCCCTACCCAGTGCACCCTGCCCATTTATGCCATTAGGGGTAAGCATTATTCTGATAGGCATGACCTCGCTTGTAACAACTTTCGGCCAAGAGCCTATCATTGCAAAGGTCCAGGTAAAATTTGTAGTAGTTGATTGCCCGTCTGCTTATAACATGTTAATAGGACGATCGACGCTTGTTGAGCTGGATGTCATCGTTTCCTACAACCATCTTACCATTAAGTTCCCCTTCCAGGACGGGATAGGAAAAATCAAGGGAATTCGGCAGAAGGCAAGGGAATGTTATGGGTTTCCCTTAGGCAAGCAAAGAAGGATGCTCCTATGCTGTAGCAAGAACATTCAATAGTTAGCGGCGGTTTTCTCAATAGGTCCAACGGGTCGGCTAGCGCCTTAGTTCTTGCTAAGCCACCCAACCTTAAAGCATAGACGGTAGCTCCAACTCTCTCATAGTCAACCGCCTCGTTTGAGAGCCGAGGGCATCATAACCACAATCCTGACCCATCATTGCAGATAAGTTCTCGGTTATAAAACAAAAAAAGAGGGAATAACATGTGTATATATATGTGAACTTTTCCATCTACAAGTCTTTGTGAGCGGGTTGTGTATAGCCCGCCTCACCATCACGTAACTCACTTACACTAAAGTGTCTGAGCTAACCAATGCTCTCCATTTTGATTTGGGATCAACGGTTGCTTCATGATTGGCAATGTGTCACTTAGGAGAAGCTCACAGCCCATGCGTCGGGTTTGAGCCTAGGCTTATCCGCCACTCAACGTTCGACCACTTGAAACTCAAGAGGACCCGCAAGCAAACTTGTGTTTCTGCTCATACTGGTATAAACTGGCACTCTACGTTTGGTTGGTACTTGGTCTACATTATTGACCGTACCTAGACCGTCTTATTTTTACACTGATATTTAAACATATCCTAAAAAGATAGACAATTCTGCAAAATGAATACAGAAACCATCGACTAGTCAAAGCGGTCTACTCAACAAGTCATATGCAAATAAATGAGAAAAGACAGGAATAAAATTCTGAGTCAAAGTTTACAACAAAAGATCAATTTAGTTTAGTTTAAAGAATGCGAAGGCACAATGTATGCTTCGCTAAGATTATAAAGATATTCTTATCACTAATTAGTTGAAAAGAAGAGAGAGAGAAGAAGAAGAAGAAGACGAAGAAGAAGAGCACATCAGTGGAACACTTCAGAAGATCCAGCTTTGAACATGAAGATGAGCTCCCCCAGCCCTCTAAGCGATCAAGAACTTATTAAAGAGAAGGGGGAGTGATCCCATCGTAGAAGTCTTCCACATCAAATCTTGCAAGAGATCTTGAAAAGCTTCCAATCGACGTCACCGAGAGGACAATGGGACTTTAGCTGTGATATCAAAGGTGGAGACGGTGGCTATTACTCTTTCCAACAATGCGCTGAAGCATCCAAGACAGCCTAGCTTCAAAACCACAAGAGCAGGATGGAAGAGAAATCCACAAGACCCAACTAGACCATTAGCATAACAACGATGGTCGATCACCATCGAAATCCTAGCCAAAGGGCATGGGTCTAAGCCAAGCGGCAAGCCAAGGTTTACCTCGAGAATAAGGTTCCAGGCAATGGTTTGAACTATAATCAACAGGTGGCAGATCGACACCGAGAAAGCTTCCTCATTTCTCAACATGCAAAACAAATTCGACAAAAGACATATATGCAAAGGCGTCTGGAAAGGAAATAAATAATGAAGCTAGTTGTTTTTTGTCAGTAAAGAATTGTGAAAGATTCATAGGCTATAAATGGCTTTCACGAGGAAAAAAAATTTGAGTTAAAGGAAGAAGGGTAAGGAGTATTTATATACTCACGCCTTCATTCGGGTGCATTGATTTCAAAAGGAAAGAAGAATCTCATATGTTCAGAAGAGATTGGAACAAAGTCAACTCATACATGTGCGAGACATGACATCTCTCCATCACATTTGGAAAAACGAATCATCACAACCAATAGCATGTAGCCATGTGAATAGCGCATTAAATGCTTTGCAAGTCCATGAATCAGCAGAATTTTCGTGATTTGAGTCATTCGACCAGCCCGCACCCGCTTGTGAATACGAACTTGGAGGGTAAAATGTTAATCAATTTTATCATAAGTAATTAGCAAGCTGATTTAAGGCAGTCTTACGCGGTCAAAACTAGCCCAACTACTTTACAACCAACTTGGATAGACCGACCTAAGCCTATGATGGTCTCAAACCATCCATTCTTATCAGCAAGTCTCCAAGATAAGGCCCGGTTGCCTCATCCCTATGCGCCTGTCGCCTTTAAACAAGGTTTTGGCCCGATCCCTCGCGGTCCGTCACTATAACGATCGGTCTTCTTATGTCAATGTACTTACATCACAACTAAGTAAGAATGTTCGTTTGGCGTCACTCCAGTTTGCTATCAACACCTCTCCAAGCCTGCCTCAGCAGGCGGCACCTCAAGCAAGGTAGGCCCAAGCATGACCCGTCCTTGGGCCGGCTTCAGTACAACTGCTCTCGACCAGTCCCAGGTCGCCCTTCCAGTTGTCCCGCGATCGTCCACACACTATCTTCTCAACATGGTCCTTTGCTAGATTCGTAGTCTCTATATCGTCGACAGCCGATCGACCGGCTCTGCAAGACCTGTGAACGTAAGCACACGAGTAGATAACAAGTTGTCCATCCATCTATCCAAAGCACTATGGCTGAGGGGGTGAACTAATGTGGCTTACCATCATCATTAAATCCGTATTTGATGCGATGTATGCGCATTAAATGCGAGATCCACGCCTGGTACAAAGGAGCAATGAGTATATTTTTATCTACCGCACATCTTCTGACACCTATTACAACTGTCATCCATTTTCCCTTGCAGCCAGATCAACGGTCGGACATTTTTTCCATCAGTTCTACAGCTCAAGCTCAACCATTCATCATTCACTTCAGCTACTATAAGAATCCCATACATGGCCACTTCAAAAAGGTTGGTTGACACTCAATTGGTTGGGATAAACAAAGATCCCGAATACTATACCCAATCACGGCCCTTGATAACACAAATTTTTAAAATTACACAGTTTTGTTAGTCTTAAGTGCTTTCTACTTTCTTATTATTCTTTTGTAATTCCTTACAGTTGTAAGAGAAATATATAGTAAAAGAACTTTACAGTAGACGTAGATAGCTTTGCTGAACCACTCCATATCTTGTGTTATTTACCTTTCAGCTATGTATTTAACTTCTCATTTTTTCACTTTAATACTACTGTTAGCAAATAACATTTACGAATTAGTCTACTTCCGAGGTTGACTAAATTACTAGTCAACGGTAAGGTAATGGACAAATTTTATTTTTGGCCTTGAGAAAAAACATATTTGAACTTTAGTCTTCGTTCCTAACTTATTAAAAAATAAACCTAGTTTTGAGCAAGTCACGGTTTGTGCTTGGGCAATTAAAGTGTTCAAACATATATTTATAGTTAGTACTTGCGTACTTTAAAAAATGTACTCTCTTTGTGTGTGCACACAATTTCTAATTGTGCAAATATAAAATGCTCACAAGTGAAAACGATGTCTATTTTTACAATAAGTTTGGAATGAAGCCTAAAGTTGAAATAGCTTTTTTCTGGAGCCTGAAACTAATTTGTTCTAAGGTAAATGGTTAGGAGTGAATAAGTGAATCTTTTACTGATTTTTATGTACAAAAGGACTGAAGTCATGAAGTCATCTTCTGTTGGGAGTCTGAAGCAATGAATACCAACCAATTCTTTCATGACAATTTAAAACTCTTAGCCGTGAATGGCTATTCGATCTACTCTATGTATGAACTTTGAACCCATATACCCAGTAATGATAGATTTTCTTTGGGAACTGATCTATCGTGCAGTCTTTGAACTGAATTTAACAGAAAGCCATGTAGAATAAAAAGAACTTTAATATGATTATTCCAAGTGCAAAATCTTTAATGGATAATCATCGAAGAAATTCCACCATTAACTTGATCAAATTCAAGATGACAATAGTAGCCAGCAGTTTAAAACTTTAAATATAAAGATACTGCCAGCTAAACATACATATTTTCCTAACTAAGGTGGTTTTATATGATCATGAGTACATATATACTGACAAGATATCCCATGTTCATGTAGAAGAAAAAAAAAGATCGCCTTTTTATCTCAACATGCTTTTTACTCATATCATGAGATATGACAGTCCATACTAAAGGGTGATTGCAGCTATGTAAAACCAAAGGACAATTAGAAATTTCAATATGAACTAGTGAAAACAATAAAAGAAAACGTGGAGAATGCATGGTAAGTTTTAATTTATTGTGATGGACGATTACCTTAAGAAGATAAAATACTGAATGCAATAGTGTCTAATTTGTCAAATATGACATTAAGGTTAAAATTAATTACACAGACTATATAGATTAAATAAAACATATTTTCTTTATACAATCTACTAAGTAGCACAGATGTGATCCTTATAATCAATATAAATTGTTTAGAGAACACTGCTTGATATATAGCAATTTTACTCATATTATTTACATCTGACAAAGATAGATCACATGGACGCACAAGTGTAGATGATTTTTACATCAACATTAAATGATTTTACTGCTGCACCTAGCTACTCTAGGTTGGGGGATAGGTCCGGGGGGAGAAGTTATAGACACCTTTCCATACTTTGTATCTGCAGTACTTCTCTTTATTTCCTCTGCAGTCTTGGGCATATACCAATTTTTGTAAACATGCCAGTTGATGCATAAAATTATTATTGTAACCCAAACTAAAACGTGAAATCACTTACACACACACCTAGAGTCCTAAACCCTTAAATAAATTTGTTCCAACTATAAAACTATTTTAGTATATCCAACTTATTTGTTCTACAACAGCTTCATGTCGGTAGTAAATAGTCATATTCCTTTTAGGAACTTTCATTGACCCAACCACAATCAATGCAATAGTGATGATATTTTTTTTAAACTTATTTGATTATTTAAACGTTTATCCCAACTTAATTTCCAACACAAAGAATGTCATTAAAGTTATACTTAATCTAAAGTAATGGCATCCTCCATTCACCCCTCCATTCCCCCCTCCCCCCCGATCTCTTTCGTCCCCAGAAAATACAACTCCATCTTAAATGATCCACCTTCTCCTCGTGCCTCCGCGGCTGCCTCCAATCCTCCTCCGATCCCACCTCATGCCCCAATACCCACCCCCGACAACATCCAACCTCTGTGCATTGAGGTCCCCATCGCCCAGGCCAAAACCTACGCCCAGGTGGCGGGCTTGGCTCCGTGCTCCCCCCTACTGCCCAACCCCCCAACCAAGCGGCGCCGCCCATTGCCACAATTCAAAAATGTTCGTCAAACGGTTGAATTCTTGAAACTGGAAAGCCGCTGCCTTCGATGTGCGGGTATGAGACACGTGGCGAAGTCCTGTAGGGATGCAAAGATTTGCTATAAATGTGGTTTTTTTGGGCATCCACAAACCCATTGTCCCGAAAAAATCCTTAATCACACTCCGGCACACACTCGGGCATGAAAAAATAGAAATGTCCATTCCTCTCCCACTAAAGACAAACCCAATTCTGCCAAATGGGTCCCCAAGTCACATCCCCTTTCTGCTCAAATGAAACCTTCCGGCTCCCCGAGGCACTCTCTCTCCCCTCCAGCTCCACAGAGTCTGCCCCAATCCCCAAGGCAGCATCATAACACAAGCTTGAATCCAAAATCATTCTCAATGGCGGACCCAGCATTACTCCTCATGACTAACATTATCAGCGGCACCTGGTCAATAGACTCCCTCCATCAAGCACTCTCTTCCACCTTTCACCATCGCGACTGGCCGCTCTAGCTACAGACCAACACTAGCTTCATCTTCTTCTGCCCCACTTATACAATCAGAGACCAAATCCTCCAGTGTTCGACTATTTCTTGGGTGGGTGGTGCAGTGCAATTTCAGCCTTGGTCAGATCTTGACTATCTAGCTCCGTCCTTGGACCCGCCATCATGGGCGCGTATTTCGGGTTTTCCGAAACTTTTGCGGTTTAACTCAGAGGCCATTTCTAAAGCAGTCAAGTCAGTGGGTAGATTCCTGGCTCAAGACGACTGTGAATGGGCGGAACTCGACCATCGCTTTCTATATATCCAAATACAATTCTTTAGCGGCATCAGCTCGCCATCCTCCTTTGTTACTGTTCTGAACAACAGGGAGTACCTCTTGAGCATCGAAAAATGGGAGCACGTGCACCCGAACAAATGCCCGGAAAATCACTTGCTCGGAGTAGACTATGAGAGAGACTTTCCCATATTTGAGCGTCACATTCCGATTGAAGACTTAGACTCGGAGGACAGGTTCGACGTTATGAACTTCATCACTATCTTCTCTAGTTCCCCACCGGTAATTGGCCAATTCAACGATCAATCGATTGAAGTGATTGGTCCAAGGGGCTGGAACCCTTAGCCAGTCCAAGAACACAGATGGGACCCGTTCTCTGATTTGGACCTCTCTACCCCACTTTTTCAGCAAATTCCAACATCACCAGCACCCTTATCCCCGCCTCGTCTGCCCCATAATGTTGCCCCACATACAGCTATCCTTTCTCCCCTTCTTCAATCCCAAAATGTTGCCCCTCAAATAGATATCCAATCTCCACCCCACATATCCCCTACCCCTCTGCCAGTTGAACATAGCCAAGAGGCCCGTCCGGTGGCTGGTCAATGGTCACAGCTTGTGACTCCAACGGCTGTGCGCCGCAATTCCAAATTGGACAGAGCGGCGTCTCACCCTGGTAGTTATTTTAAACATGTTGTTTTTTCCTCTCTTAACAAAAGTTTAAATAAAAAAATGGCACGTTGCATGGGCGTGAGCTTGCGTGCAGAACACTACACCTCCATGCAGGCACTCGAATCGGAGCATTTATCGTTCTCCCAATGAAACTAATCTCCTGGAACACACGGGGGTTGGGGGACCCCAGCAAAAGACATTCAGTTAGCCTGATAATATCCCCTCAAAAAGTAGACATCCTTTTCCTGCAAGAATCTAAACTATCAGACCCAACCCCTAACACACTCAGACAGATTGGTGGGCCTTTCCTAACTGGGTGGGCCTACCTAAATGCTGTCGGTTCTAGAGGAGGCATTATGACAGCCTGGAATGAATCTGTGTGGTCCCATTGCCAAACTTTTTACCACATAGCAGCCCTACATGTAGCCCTTCGTCACTTACAAACCGGAACGATCTTCTTCTTCTCCAATATCTATGGCCCACAAAATACTCGAGATCGAAACGAACTATGGTCGAACTGCCTCACCTTCGCCACACACATTAATGGCCCTTGGGTGGTTGGGGGAGATTTCAACACCACCAGAGCCTTAGCTGAAAGGAACTCAGGCAATCTCTCCCATGACTCTGAAGCCTTCAACCATTTCATTAATCTCTGCTCCTTGATAGATCCACCCATCTGTAATCGTCTATTCACCTGGTCCAGCCGTAGATTTGAACCCTCACTAGCCAAATTGGACCGTTTCCTTTTCAACCCGACCTGGGAGGATTTATACCCTCTTTCCTTTGTCTCGGGCCTAGCCACTATCGTCTTTGACCACTGCCCCCTCCTACTCGACACTGGTTCCCCCACTTGTCCTATCCGACCCTTTCGGTTCGAGCGCCTCTGGCTCCTTGAACCATCATTCGACAACTTCATCAAAGAAATCTGGTCTCAGCCCTCCCACATCCACTCAGCCACCGCCAGAGTTGTCTCTAAACTCCGATCTCTCCGTAAGATCATCAAACCCTGGTCCAAGTCAGTTTGGGGCTCTATTCGCTCGTGTATCTCTACAATTCAAGATGAGATTTTGGACCTTAACATACTCGAAGAATCTTACCCCCTTTCCGAATCGGATCGATCTCGCCTGCGAGAACAGGCAATGGAACTGGACAGATTGTCATTGCAAGAGGAAATAGGTTGGAAACAACGCTCCAAAGCGAAATGGATTGAAGATGGCGATAAGAACACTGCCTATTTCCACCGTCTTGCAAACGGTAGGCGTCGATCCACCTTCATCCCCGAAATCACTCATAACGGTAATACTATCTCTGATCAGTCCTGCATCCTAAATCTGTTCTCTGACTACTATCGAAGCATATTAGGTAAACACCACCCCCCCCCCTCTACCACAAATTGACTGGAACCTGCTCTACCCAGAGTGCTCACCCATCCCTCTAGACCATCCCTTCACAGAAGCGGAAATTTGGGCTGCGCTAAATAGCATGTCTGATGACAAAGCTCCTGGCCCAGATGGTTTTGGCCCACTTTTCTTCAAGCACTATTGAGAAACAATCAAATACGACATCATCGAGATGTGTTCTGAATTCCAAGCCGACCCATCATCTGTTGCTCGCCTTAACCATGCTAATATCATCCTCCTCCCCAAAACACCTGGTGCCACCTCCCTTCCATCCTTCCGACCTATTAGCCTCCTGAACACCACCTTCAAAATCATAACCAAAGTTCTTGCCAATCGCCTTCAAGCTATCATCGCCCCCCTCATTGGAATTGAGCAATCCACATTCATCGTCGGTCGTAACATCATGGACTGCGTGGCGTCGACTCAGGAAGTCATCTCCTTCTGCCACCAGACTTCAACGCCAGGTATGCTCCTCAAACTAGACTTCTCGAAAGCTTTCGACACAGTTAATTGGCAATTCATTTTGGAGCTTATGAAGCATAGAGGTTTCCCCTCAAAATGGTGCAATTGGATTCATTGTATTCTTAGTTCTAGCATGTCCTCTATCGTGATTAATGGGGCTTCAGGGGGCCTAATCAAGTCTGCTCGAGGACTGTGACAAGGAGACCCACTTTCTCCTCTGCTTTTCGTTCTGGTTGCGGACGTATTCAACCGTATGATCAAGCTAGTTATATCGAACAACATCTTTGATGGCATCCGGCTCCCCAACTCTAATCTGGTCATATCCAATCTTCAATTTGCCGACGACACTATTCTTTTTGCGTCGCCCACGGTCAATCACTTCCACTGCCTTAAAGTTGCATAGTACTCCTTCGAGCTTATATCCGGCCTATCCATCAACTTCAGCAAGAGCTCCATCATCATGCTTGGAAACTCTGATCACCTTGGGCCAACATTTTCCAATTTGCTCAACTGCAGCATCGCGCACTTCCCTATCTCATACCTTGGTGTCCCCCTCCATCCAACTAAACTACTCAAATCAGATTGGCTCCCCCTCATTACCAAAATCGAAAACAGACTTCTTTCTTGGAAAGCACATTCCCTCTCTTCAGCAGGGCGCCTCGTCCTTGTTAAATCAGTCCTATCAGCAATACCTTCTTATTGGATGACACTTTACAAGCTTCCAACCTGGGTTATCAAAAGAATCGACTCGATTAGAAGCTCCTTTCTTTGGAATGGAAGTAAAATTAAGAAACTCGTAAACTGGCGGACAGCTTGTCTGCACACTGACAACGGTGGTCTTGGAATTGTTAACCTATACTACTTCAACATCGCGCTTCTCATAAAATGGCTATGGCGATTTGTAACCCCCGGAATCTTCCTCTGGAAATCATGGATTACCTCACTTCACTACCACTCCAACCCGCACCTTGTCCTCCACTCCTCCACCAGCCTTAAACCATCCCCCTTCTGGTCTGGGGTCCTCACAACCCTCCCCCGTGTCAAAACACTCTTCCATGTCAATCTGGGCAATGGGGCAAATTGCCTCTTCTGGTTGGATATCTGGCACGGCCAACTGCCCCCTCTCTTCTATCCTCCCTATTCTCTTTTCTCACTCAGCAACTGTCCTAGCTACCACATCTGATTCCTCGAGCTCGGGCCCTGACCATCTCTTCCCAGCATCCTACTCCGACCTCGCCACCCTAGCCGAGCTTCACCAAGCTGCCTTCATCTTCCGAAACATTCATCTCCGCCCCCGGCCAGATGAGTTCATCTGGGCTCCAAACCCCTCAGCTGGCTTCTCTGTCGCATCCTGCTATGCTCATCTGAACAACCCTAGACGCCTCTTCATCTTCCCCAGACTCTGGAAATGCCAGCTCCAACCTCGCATCACTTTCTTCCAATGGTGCCTGATCCATGGGCGCATCAACACCAGGGATAGGCTCTTTCGCTACAACATCGTAGTGGACCCAAGCTGTGCCTTATGCTCCATCGCAACCGAAAGTATACAACATCTATTCATTGAATGCGATTTTTCCTTCAGGGTTTGGGTTGCAACGTCTGCTCATATACTCGGCTACATCCCAGTTATCACCTCATTTTTCGAACACTGGCAGAATAACCCCCCCAATAAACACCTAGATCTTTTTGTGGCTATATTCAGTTGGTGCATTTGGACCGAGCGAAATGCACATGTATTCAATAGGCCTAAAGCCAACTTCGATGGAACTTGTAGGCGTATTATTTACTTTTTTTCATCTGTATCAGGACACAGCTTCTCAGCTCCGTTCAGGCTGAGATTGCCATTTTCCAGTTCATCGCCGGCTGAATCAGCAGGAAGCACAAACGCAGCTCCTTCTAGATGGCAACATGGACACCACTGACCACCCCGCAGCACCTATCTATTTCATTTTCTGATATATGAACTAAGTTGCATCTGTATATATGACTTTGCTATTTAGTGACTGTTTTGCAGTACTCTCTTATTTTGGGCCAGCAATCAGGCTTGTTGATTGTGCTAATTACTTAATATTATGACATATAACCGGCTGTGTAGTGTCGCGCTACACATCCGTCTTTCTCCAAAAAAACTTAATTTCCAACACTACAAGAACACAATTCCTAACTAAGTTGCATGGCATTGTTTATGCATTGTACCAAGCAATTAGCATTTCAAATCATTGCAATTTTTCCGTCCTTTCTAGTGGTAATAAATATTTACCTCTTTGGAGGTCAGATGATGGGTGTATTTTTAATAAAAAGAGAAACAAGGATAGTTAATGGTTCCTAATCTATATATACTGAAAAATACACTAGTAGAAAGCAATAATTTTCATGAATGTCAAATTACAAAATTTTGATGGGGGCTTGAATTCATGAACCTCAGTTTGATCTCTTTCAATTCCAAGTTTGAACCTATATGTTTTCAGCATTTACAAATATCTTCGACGACCTGTTATTCCTACAATTTCTACAGGTGCTTATGCAGAAAAGTTTACAAGATTCTCAGTGTACAAATGACTCGTATACAAGGTTTTAAATCTTGGATTTCGATCACGTTTCGTCTTGGAATTTTCATACAAGTTATTTCATATCGGAGAAGATCTCGAACGAAATGAGTGTATGTTAGGTGTACATCTCGGATTGACATCTCAGATCTTAAAGTATATCTCAGGAATATCTCAAAGTAACTTATATGTCTAAAATTGATGTTTAAACGATTTATTTATCTATAATTTTCAGAGTGAAAATAAAAATGGTTACTTCTTGATTTGTATATATAAAAAGAATTTTGAAATTAATGTTTTGGATAACGGTGGTAGCTCGACTTTCTTAATTTATTTGGTAATGATCGAATAGCATCCTCTTACCTGAACACAAAAAAATAAAGTCTTTTGTTGTGACTCATTAAGACAAAAAGTAAAAAATATATTCAAAGTGTTGGTAAATAGTAATTGGATTGAGTGGTTTTTTTTAATCCATATGAAGATAAAAAAAAAAATAATGTAAAAGTAGAAAAAGATACAATTTCGGATGAGACCTCGGATTGAGATTTTGATCCATATAGGAGATTTGATGTCACGTTTCGTCCTAGTGTGAAAAGGAGATCTCGGACGAGATATAGAAGATTTAAAACCATGCTTGTATATATTAAATGCATGGATAGCTCAAAATGTGTACCACCCTTATTTTTAAATGACATTATTCAAGAGATTTAATTAGATAAATTAAATAGAATAATGTAAAGATTAGAGAGATAATGAGATTGAGATTTAAAAATAAATTAGAGGCCGAGCTTAACTAAATATAAACTAAAAGAATGGGTTTATGTAAATGGATTTATATGATGACTAATAAGAGAATAAGGCTAAGGGCATTATGGGGAATAGCCATCCACCATATCCTTACCCCTAAACCCTTAGTCCCATTCTCATTTTCAAATGTCCAAACTCTAAAAACATAACCAAAGAGAGCTCAAGCCGGTCATTACATAGGAGAAGAAAATAAAGTAAGAGCTAAGGAATCAAGCTAGGAAAATTAATCAAGTTCAAAGCTCAAGTCCTTATCCAAATAACGGTGAAAAATAATCTAAACCATCTCATTTTTGTTTTAAATATTTATTTCGGCTATTATATAAAGAATTTGAGTCCGACATTTATATATGTTAGATAACATATTAAAAATGAATTTTTATGATTTTTTGGGATTTTTCCTAAGTAATTTATTATGAGAAATAAATTATTTAAGAAGGAGGACTTAAGTGTCTTACTTGTTTTATTAAAGGGAAGGGCTATTTTGTTTATTACTTATAATTAATTTCTAAATAATTTCGGCAGTCTTTTATAAAAGATTTTGATAAAGTTTATGTCAGCCAATCATATTTTTACAAATAGGCAAGTTAGTTGAAAAGCATTTACCTAAAAAGGCAACAAAACAGATTTTGTATAAGTTTTTGGCTTCGCCACTTCCAGTAGCTACCTTTATACCCTATACTTTCACTGCCAACCAAGTCAAAACCAATGCACAAGGTATCAAGCTTTGATACGTAGTGGATTGGAGAAAGGCGACAAGTATGGAGTCGAGACCATGCTTTCGAAGGGGTTGAAGCCTTCGTTTTGCTTTATAAAGAAATGTCGCTTTCCTTGTTTTAAAGGAATGCTTTTGAATGGGTTTAACATAGCTTTAGACGAGGTTGCCGCCTTTTTGTTTCGAATAGGTAGCTTTCGAATGAGTTGCCTTGTTTTTTAATCAAAGCTTTCGAAAGGGTAGTTTGAACCCAATCGAAACCACCCTGCCATCTTTATACCTTTCGAAGGGATTGAAGTCAACAATGGGTTCAAAAGGTAGCCTTTGTTTTATAAAATACCAAACCGCTTCCCAATGCTTTCAAAAGGGCTCTAATGACCAACTATACTAAAGGTTTCGAAGGCAATGGTGTCGAAAGGGGTTTCGACGCTATCCTTTTTATTGTTTTAACTTAAAGACTAATGCTTTTGAAAGGATGGTGCCGAAGCCATCTGTTTTTCCCCAAACTCTTTTTAAAGCTTTCGAAAGGAGTACTTTCGCTTGTATTCACTTAGACCCAAAAGAAATGTTTAAAAATTAAACCCAATGGTTTCGAAAGGGATACTTTCAAAGGTTTCAAAAGGGGTACTTTCAAGTGGTTTCGAAGCTATGCTTCTATAATCGGATAGTAATGCTTTAATACTTTTGAAAGGTTTATTTTGATGGTTTCAAAAGAGTAGTTTTGAAGTGTTTCAAAAGGCATATGCTTAGTGTTTTGAAAAGAGGATTTGAATGCTTTCGAAAGAGGTTTTCCAATGGTTTCAAAAGTAGAGGTTTAAGGTTTCGAAAACAAAGAACTCAAATCTCAATTTTTAAAGGTAAAACCCATGGCATTATAAAAGAGCTTTTAAATGCTTTTAAATTGGAGTTTTTGAAGAAGCTAACTTTGATATAAATAATGGGTTAAAGGGATTAACCAAATTTCCAAGGGGAAATGATTTCAAAGATATTAAAGCAAGGATGTTGGTATTTTTTTGTATATGCTTCTTCTATAAATGTATTCACTATGTAATGGACCCATAACTGAATTTTAGGGAGTAAGAGCAGAATAACCAGGTAGGTTGACCCGGTAATGAACATAAATTAAGTAACTATTGAATGAATAGAGTTGCATTCAGGAAGTCAGGTAGACCAGAATATAGAATGCCCAAAGACTAACTAAGAAGTTGTCAGTTGAGACAGGTCATTGTGAACCCATGAAAACTATGTTTAAATATAGTTATTGGCAGGTGCCAATAGGTTTGTAGTGAACCCATGAAAATTATATCTGGATTAAGTTATTGACAGGAGTCAATAGGTTCATAGTCAACCCATGAAAACCATGATATAAGGGGAGTTATTGGAGATACCAATAGGTTCAGGGAGAGCCCATGAAATAATTGAATTAAGTTATTGGCAGGGGCCAATAAGTTCTTAGTGATCCCATGAAAACTATGAGACCGAACAGATAGTCCACAAGTTAAAAATAGGTTCGTAGTGATCCCATGAAAAATATGAAATAAGACAAGTAGTTCATTAACTATAAATAGGTTATTAGTCATCCCATGAAAACTAATAGGTTAATAGTGACCTTAGAAACTAGAACCATGATAGGTAGTCAAATAAACGGGGATGGGAAATCCAGAATGTTTTACTTGTTTGCATATCATTATAATTTTATAAATTGCTATGTTTTTAACCATTGTGGATGTAGGATCACAGTATATGGTTATTATAAGTTTTGATAAGATACTAGTGAGGGGAAAACCCGTTCCGCTAAGCGGAGTGGTCTCACTAGATATCTAAATGGTTCGAGATGGTATGTTATTATTCATACCAGGCTTTATGTCTAACTCGAAGTTTATGTTTTCCCCTTAAACTCTCGAGTGCTTAATTGATTTTGAGTAGTTTGAGAGTTGAGGTTTTCAGGTACCTCATTAGACGAATAAGCTTCCGGAGACGTGCAGGAGGCATGATAGCTATTTAGAGTTCTTTTCTATTTTGATTCCGCTATGTTTGTTGTAAAGGCAAAGTTGTTTAATTGTCTAGATGCTCTGATCATTCAATGGGGCATCTTTATATGTCACTCTTGGCGTATGTTGTAATAATTATATTTTCTCTGAACGTGGTTCTCGTAATTGGGATTATGTAATGAATTTGAAATGCTTTGAAATGGAATGTGAAAGTTATTTAATGATTTAAAAATTTTCCATATCTATGTGTTTTTGTTATATAAATGTATCTAACATTACCATATTTGGTCGCCGAGGATTAATAACTATGGATGACTGTAGCATCCATAGCCGTTAGTTTTGGGTCACCAGGTGGGGGATGTTACAAGTTGGCATCAGAGCATAGGTTTATGAAAACTTAAAAGAAAATTTAAACTTAAAAGAATTTTCAAAACATAATCCAATGAATCATAAAATAAGATCGGGGTTTGGGTTAACGCTATAGTAACATAATTGTATTTGATATATGTATATATATATATATATAAATACGTATTCCCCTCTATCTTAGACCATTCTTTTGTATCTTACTAAGGCTCGTAAATAGATTTACGAGAAAGGAAGATATGGAGGCTGGAAACGGAAGAGGAAATCTCAGTGGAGGAAGCACCACAACAAATGGTAATGTTCAACCCATTAGAAGGA
Source organism: Allium fistulosum (assembly GCA_030737815.1). Lineage (NCBI taxonomy): Eukaryota > Viridiplantae > Streptophyta > Magnoliopsida > Asparagales > Amaryllidaceae > Allium > Allium fistulosum. The sequence continues at coordinate 841,777,554 of CM060902.1, forward strand.
ACCCGGGTCGACATGCTAATGCTAACCAAAATGAAGATGCCAATGTAGGTGTTGGAAATCCACCAGTGGATATGGGGAAGATGTGTCAGTCCTTCGTCAATCTGATGAAAGCAGGAGCAGCTGCTGGAGTTGTTGGGAATGTTGGAGGATCTAATCCTGTGGCTCTAATTAGGAATAATTATGCTAAGTTGAGCAGAGATTACACCAGTCTTGGTGGAAAGCCGTTTGTAGGAACGGAGGATGCTATAAAAGTTGAGAATTGGATGTTGCATTGCGAGGGAATCTTCGTAGATTTGGGTTTGAATGATGAGAAAAAGAGAAGACGGGCCTCTAGGCAGTTGCAAGGAGCAGCGCTTCATTGGTGGAATAGTGTTACTGTCGGAGTTCCTGAGAAAGAGTTAACTTGGGCAGAATTTCGAAGGAGATTCGAGCAGAGGTTTTTGTCTGAAGTTGCTAAGTCAACATTGTTGAGAAAGTTTGTGGATTTGGTGCATCATATTCATTTATATCTAAGTGTTTGGTTGATAGGTTACGCTTAGAACCCATATACCTTGTTACTTCCTTAAGAGTTGCGAATCCGATAGGGGGGTATGAAACTCTAGGGATGAGATGTGACCAGTTAGAACTTGATTTGTTAGGTCATAAGTTTGCATGCAGTCTGTATGTTTTTGATTTCATATATTTCAGAATCATTTAGGGTATGGATTGGTTGGGTAAGTGTGAGCCTAGGATATTTTGCCAGGATAGGGAAATATCACTAAGACACCCTGATAATTATAACCGAATTATATTCTCAGTGGGGAATTCTGACCGAAGTGTTTGTGCTTTGTTAAGTGCTATGGAAGTGGAAGAAGAGTTAAGTTAAGTTCGAGTAGCAAGAGAATTTGTAGATGTCTTTGAGCCGGTTACAAGATTACCACCGAAACGAGTTGTTGAGTTTCGATAGATCTTGTGCCAGGAGCTGAACCTGTAGTAGACCACCTAGTAGGATGACACTGACCGAGATGAAGGTGCAGCTAGTGGATCTAGAAAGGAGGGAATTTATTAGACCAAGCAGTTCGCCTTGGGGAGCGGTAGCGGTGTTCGTGAAGAAGCCGGATGGGTCATTAAGGATGTGTATCGACTATCATAAGTTGAACGAGAGGACGATTAAGAATATGTATCCTTTGCCGAGAATTGATGATTTATTTGATCAGTTGTGTGGAGCCAGAGTGTTTTACCATTTGGATTTGGCAACAGGTTTCCATCAGTTAAGAGTGGAAGAGGACAGTATTCCGTTAACTGCATTTCGGACTAGGTATGGTTCATACGAGTGGTTAGTAATGTCATTCGGGTTAATGAATGCACCTACTTTCTTCGTGGATTTGATGAACCAAGTTTTCCGAGAGTACTTGGATAGGTTCGTGTTAGTGTTTATAGGTGGCATTCTAGTATACTCTAAGGATAAAGGAGAGCATGAGGATCAACTTAGAGTAGTGCTTGAGAGGCTGAGGCAGCATCAGCTGGAAGCAAAGTTTTCCTAGTGTCATTTTTGGAAGAAAGAGGTTAAGTTTCTTGGTCACGTGGTTTCAAAGAAAGGCTTATTAGTCGATCCAGATAAGATCGAAGCTGTTAATAATTGGAAGAGACCAGAGACAGTGACTGAGATTAGAAGTTTTCTTGGACTTGCTGTCTATTACTGGAGATTCATTAAGGATTTCTCGCGGATAACAGCGCCTTTGACTAAGTTAACCAAGAAGGATGTGAAGTTTGTCAGGTTTGAAAAATGTGAGGAAGCATTCCTTAAGTTAAAGCATTTGTTGACCAACGCACCTGTGTTAGTAGTTCCAGACGGAAACCAAGAGTTGGCTGCGGTGATCTTTGCATTGAAGATTAGGAGACATTATCTCTTAGGGGAGAGATTTGAGCTATACACAGATCATAAGTCTTTAAGGTACTTATTCTTTCAGAAGAAGTTGAATATGAGACAGCAGAGGTGGCTGGAGTTTTTAGCAGCTTATGATTTTGGTATAGAATATACACTTGGGAAAGGAAATAAGGTAGCGGATGCTCTTATCAGAAAACATCAGAATGTGGTGTTAGATATGTTGGTAGAATGGAAAGATTTAGAAGCTTTGACTAGTTGTAGTGTGCAGTTAAGATCGACTGCTAGTTCTAGTTAGAGCACTACCATGTTGTCTTGTTTGGAAGTTCGACCAGTGTTGATTGAAAGGATTGCTTCTAAGTAGAAGGAGGATCCAATGTTGGCCGAGAGGATTAGAAGGCTTGAGGTTGGAACTGAGATCGATGATCTAAAGGATTTTAGTCTTGGCCAGAGGGGATGGTTGGGAAAGAAGGGACGGTTGTGTATTTCGAATGTTGAGGACTTAAGGAAAGAAGTACTTGGAGAATGTCATCGATCCAAGTTTATGATTCATCCTGAAGGGACCAAGATGTATCAAGATATGAAGAGGAGCTTTTATTGGGAAGGTATGTAGAGGGATGTTGGCTTGTGGGTTAGGCAGTGTGCAAACTATCAACAAGTGAAGGCCGAACATCAGAAGCCGAGTGGGTTCCTTAGCCTTTAGGTGTACCAGTTTGGAAATAGGATTCGATATCCATGGATTTTATAGATGGGTTGCCAAGGTCGAATATAGGAAATGAAAGTATATGGGTTATAGTGGACAGGTTGACCAAGAATGCCTATTTCATTCCAGTTAAGTCAACCAGAATGGCACCTGTTTTAGCTAAGTTGTTCATGAAGAACATAGTTAGATTGCATGGAATTCCTAGTAGTATAGTCGGTGATAGAGATGCTTTGTTCACTAGTGAATTCTGGAAGAGTCTACATGATGTATTAGGTGTCAAGCTCAAGATGAGTACTGCGTATCACCCTCAGACGAATGGGCAGACGGAGAGAGTCAATAAGGTACTCGAGGATTTATTGAGGGCTTGTGTATTGGACTTTGGTGGATCTTGGGAAGATCACCTACACTTAGTGGAGTTTTCTTGTAATAATAGTTATCAGACTAGTATAGCAATGGCGCCTTTTGAAGCTTTGTATGGAAGGCCATGCGAAGCACCAACATGTTGGTTGGAGACTGGAGATAGATTAGTCTTAGGTCTAGATCTGGTTAGAGGGGCGACAGAGAAAATTGAGTTGATCCGAAAAAGGATGAAGGAAGCTCAGTCCAGGCAGAAGAGTTACGCAGATAAGAGGCGTAAAGACCTAGAATTCTCAGTTGGAGATAAGGTTTTCATTAAGGTATCACCGACGAAGAGTGTGGTATGATTTGGAAAGTCAGGGAAACTGGCACCGAGATATGTTGGTCTGTTCCCAATCATAGAGAGGATCTAAAAGCTCGCATACAGAGTAGAGTTGCCGAGCAGTATGGCAGGTGTCCATAATGTATTTCATGTATCTCATCTCCGCAAGTATGTGCATGATCCAGAGACTACGATCCCTCCGACAGAGTTAGAAGATTTGATAGTAGAACCAAATTTGACTTTTGTTAAACAACTATTTTGGGTTGTAGCGAGAGATGAGAAGAGATTAAGGAACAAGACAGTCAAGTTGATGAAAGTTTAGTGGAGCAACAACGAGAAGGACTGTACTTGGGAGACAGAGGATGGATTAAAGATACTTATCATGATCTGCTATGAGGGTATGTGCTATATTTGCTTTATATAGACTGTTGCTAGTCAGGTAGACTAGTATGGTAGATAGGAGATGTTACAGATGATTGCTATGCTTAGTATTTAGTCCTTACCGAATTTCGGGGACGAAATTCTTTAAGGAGGGAGCCTGTAACACCCCTAATTTTAAATGACATTATTCAGGAGATTTAATTAGATAAAATAAATAGAATAATGTAAAGGTTAGAGAGATAAGGAGTTGAGATTTGAAAATAAATTAGAGGTCGAGCTTAACTAAATATAAACTAAAAGAATGGGTTTATGTAAATGGTTTTATATGATGACTAAAAAGAGAATAAGACTAAGGGCATTATGGGGAATAAACGTCCACCATATCCTTAACCCTTAAACCCTTAGTCCCACTCTCATTTTCACACGTCCAAACTCTAAAAACATAACCAAAGAGAGCTCAAGCCGGCCATTACATAGGAGAAGAAAATCAAGCAAGAGCTAAGGAATCAAGCTAGAAGAATTAATCAAGTTTAAATCTCAAGTCCTTATCCTAATCAAGGTGAATAATAATCTAAACCATCTCATTTTTGTTTTAAAAAAAAGATTTTTTTCGGGTTTAAGAATTAAATCCTATATGATAATTTTAATGATGATATGCTTGGAAAATATGATATGTTTGATTCAAAAGAGATTGTTTGATAAATGTTTATTATGGTTTTAAGGCTAAAATCGTTTATAATGGGTTTCGAATGCCTTGAGGATTAAATATGTTATGTAAAACATTATTTTGGAGATGGGTTTAAATTTTGGTAATTATCCAAGCTATGGATAATTTATTATGAATTTTAAAGGGAAGATTTATATAATTGGGTTTAAATATTTATTTCGGCTATTATATAAAGAATTTGGGTCCAAAATTTATATATGTTAGATAACATATTAAAAATGAATTTCTATGATTTTTGGGGATTTTCCTAAGGAATTTACTATGGGAAATAAATTATTTAAGAAGGAGGACTTAAGTGTCTTAATTGTTTTGTTAAAGGGAATGGCTATTTTTTTAATTACCTCTAATTAATTTCTAAATAATTTCGGCAATCTTTTACAAAAGATTTTAATAAAGTTTATGGTAACCAATCATATTTTTACAAATAGGCAAGTTAGTTGAAAAGCATTTACCTAAAAAGGTAACAAAACAGATTTTGTATAAGTTTTCGGTTTCTCCACTTCCAGTAGCTACCTTTCGACCCTATACTTCGGCCCCCAACCAAGTCAAAACCAATACACAAGGTATCAACCTTTGATACGTAGTAGATTGGAGAAAGACGACAGGTATGGAGTCGAAACCATGCTTTCGAAGGGGTCAAAGCCTTCGTTTAGCTTTATAAAGAAATGTCGCTTGCCTTGTTTTAATGGAATGCTTTCGAAAGGGTTTAACATAGCTTTCAACGAGGTTGCCGCCTTTTTTTCGATTAGGTAGCTTTCGAATGAGTTGCCTTGTTTTTAAATCAAAGCTTTCGAAAGGATAGTTTGAACCCAATCGAAACCACCCTGCCGTCTTTATACCTTTCGAAGGGATTGCAATCATCAATGAGTTTGGAAGGCAGCCTTTGTTTTATAAAATACCAAGCCGCTTCCCAATGCTTTCAAAAGGGCCCCAGTGGCCAGCTATACTAAAGATAGAAGGCAATGGTGTCGAAAGGGTTTTCGACGCTATCCTTCTTATTGTTTTAACTTAAAAAGACTAATGCTTTCGAAAGGATGGTGATGAAGCCATCTGTTTTTCCCCAAACTTTTTTTAAAGGTTTCAAAAGGGATACTTTCGCTTGTATTCAATTAGACCCAAAAGATATGTTTAAAAGTTAAACCCAATGATTTCAAATGGGGTACTTTCAAAGGTTTTGAAAGGGGTACTTTCAAAGTTTCGAAAGGGGTACTTTCAAATGGTTTCAAAGCTATGCTTCTATAATTGGATAGTAATGCTTTAGTACTTTCGAAAAGTTTGTCTTGATGGTTTCAAAAGAGAAGTTTTAAAGTGTTTCGAAAGGCATATGCTTAGTGTTTTGAAAAGTGGATTTGAATGCTTTCGAAAGAGGTTTTCTAATGGTTTCGAAAGTAAGGGTTTAAGGTTTCAAAAGCCTTAGTTTTAAAAACAAAGGACCTAAATCTCAATTTTTGAAGATAAAACCCATGGCATTATACAAGAGCTTTTAAATGCTTTTTAAATTGGAGTTTTTGAAGAAGCTAACTTTGATATAAATAATGGGTTAAAGGGATTAACCAAATTTTCAGGGGGAAATGATTTCAAAGATATTAAACCAAAGATGTTGGTATTATTTTTGTATATGCTTCTTCTATAAATGTATTCACTATGTAATGGACCCATAACTGAATTTTGGGGAGTAAGGGTAGAATAACCAGGTAGGTTGACCTAGTAGCGAATATAAACTAAGTAACTCTTGAATGAGTAGAGTTGCATCCAAGAGGTCAGGTAGACCAGATTATAGGATGCCCAAAGACTAAATAAGAAGTTGTCAGTTGAGACAGGTTTATAGTGAACCCATGAAAACTATGTTTAAATAGAGTTATTAGCAGGGGCCAACAGGTTTATAGTGAACCCATGATAACTATATCCGGATTAAGTTATTGACAGGAGTCAATAGGTTCATAGTCAACCTATGAAACTATGATATAAGGGGAGTTATTGGAGATACCAATAGATTCTGGAAGAACCCATGAAATAATTGAATTAAGTTTTTGGCAGGGGCCAATAGGTTCTTAGTGATCCCATGAAAACTATGAGACCGGACAGATAGTCAATAAGTTAAAAATAGTTTCTTGGTGGTCCCATGAAAACTATGAAATAGGACAGGTAGTCCATGAACTATAAACATGTTATTAGTCAGCCTATGAAAACTAATAGGTTAATAGTGACCCTAGAAACTATAACTATGATAGGTAGTCAAATAAATAGGGATGGGAAATCCAGAATGTTTTACTTGTTTGTATATCATCGTAATTTTATAAATTGCTATGTTTTTGTGACGACCCGGGATTTTCGACCCTCAAAAATTGACATCAATACAGTCACTGTATAGCATGCCGAGCATTCAAGTATCGGAAATACCGATCGATAGGGGTAAAGAAGAAGAAGAGATAGAAGAAAACAGAAATAACACATAGAATCTCATAAATCGCAGCGGAACAACATATAATAGATAATATCATATTTGTATACAAAAGAATCTGTAACTGTTAATATACACACAATCATCAGAGTACAATAATCAACAATCAATCTAGACAGTAATAATAACTTGTCCTCACAAATACTGAATATATAGCATGACTCATATAATGGAAATAACCAAGTACGTATAATACGCCTGAGAATCCTCCAACTCGTCTCCTGGGCTCCATTGCATCCTAACTTGAATCTGTAATACTCGGTCTGACCCGAGCTTTATAATAAAATCACACCTGAGTCAGTCTAGAAAACCAGCGTGAGAAAACACACTCAATTTGAATTATTACCATTATCAAAATCCTTTGAAAACAAAGCGCATCTCGTAAGACCACGTCACACATAAACACGACGGATTTTTACTTTACGAGAACCAAAAAATTTATAACAAAATCATCTGATATTATAGTAGTGTCTATAGAAAATAAACTAAAAATAGCTGAAATGCTTGCATCTCACATTTCAGCATATTTGGTATACAACTAAAACTGTGCAGGCTTGTAGTGGATATTGGATTCCATACAATGACAGGACTACTGGGGTACCGCCCGCCACAGTACACCCTAGAAAAATGTACCGAGATCGAACCTATTGATCCCTACCAACACAAGACCGGCCTACCCCTTACTGGATAGTGCCGAATATGATCATAACTAATGGGCCCTCAAAACACAACAAATGGTAGATAGCGATAATGATAAATGTCCACTCTAGATGAGTGACGATCATTCCCTAATGGGAACGACCCACATAGCCTTGCTGCATCTCCCCTATTTTAGTCATTTTGAGTTGATGAGCCTTGAGGCTTCGTATTACCTTAAGAATAGCATTCATTTTTGGAATGCTAACACCGCCTTCCAGGCAACGATGCAATGATAGCATTCATCCATACAAGTTGTTTTGGGTCTGAACAAACCGAATCTCCAAAATCACCGTCTTCATTATCTTCACGATATCACAATTCGTAACGCACAAGTCGGATCGAAGTGGTTTTCGGATAATAAATCTGATCCCGGTCTCTTCGAAACGATCAACGAATTTGACCAGATTTGATAGTTGGTTATTTAACTATCAAATTAAACACATAGGCAGTCACTAGGCTTAATTTTATAAATCTTTCAAAACATTCATTTCAAAATATCTTTACAACGATATATATTCAAAACTCTTTTAATAATTCAATATTTGGAAACAATTTCAAATACTTATATCCATAATAGGAATTTCAACCTATATCAACACTTAGAAATATTTCTGTATAACCCTCCCATAGTCAAAACATTTCCAAATCATTTTATTCCAATACTTAGAAAAATATTTATAAATATATTTTCCAAAATCACTTACTTCTCAACACTTAGGAAATATTCATAACTTATCGATTTTATAGGTATATTCACAAACGAGAAAATCTTCCCTTATTCCTACTTCATAAAACCATTTACAACCCTTTTTGTAAAGTCACAACTCGGTATAGCTCCTTTCATAAATCTTCGAAATTTTTAATAATCCCTTCTACAATTTCCAAAATCGATTTTACTTATTTAAAATCTCATTCACCAATTTATAACTTCTTTTATGAATTCAGATTTCATTTTCCGAAGTTCACATATCTAACCATTTCGGAAATTCCTTAGGTTTCCAAAATTTCGTTATAAGATTTCTCTTATAAAATCACATCCGTTCGATAAAATCCGATCACAATCTCGAGAGAATTTATAAATAAAAATCCAATCACTTACTTTTAAATTATATATATATAATAATAATAATAAGTATTTTTAAAGAATAATAATTTATTTCAAAACACGTTTAAGTAATCATATCAAATCACTTTAAAATAAACCACAATAACTAATTTCCAAATTCATTTTAAAAAAATGCTAATCGATTTACAAAGCTTGTAAAAAAAACTTAGGATTCATTTCAACAAATTTAAATATTTAAATAACTAACTTCTGAAATATTTTAATCCAAATAATATTTTTTAACTACACGGTTTAATAAATAAAAATCCCTTTTAAAAAAACCAAAACTTAACTTCTCGATAACAATTTATTTTCAAAATTTAACATAACCATTTTTATATTTATAAATCTCTCTCGATTTATCACAAATCAATTTTCATTTCCAATTTCACACTATTTCCAAGTTCCGAAATAGAATCCACTATATCTTTCTAACCCGATTTCCATATCTCATTTTAAATTCACATGGTGAATTTATATTCTCAATTAATCAAACGATAATCATTTTGCTTTATTTATAAACATCGTTTATAAATTTTATAAACTCATTTCCAGTTTATAACAGATTTATATTACTAAAATCCAATTATAAATTGCTTTCTATTAAAAATTCCATTTGGAAATATGTTTCTTAAATAATCCAAACTATATTCCAAAACCATACAAATCTCGCTTTCGACTTCCATTTCATATTTAAAGAAATCTCATTTAATAGTCCATCGTTTTAAAAATACTCAATTTAAAATTTTCCATTAGAAACCATTTTACAAAATAGCTAATTAAATATCCAAAATCAAATTATTTATTTTATCCAAATCAATTCCTTTTTAAATAATCCAAAATTCAATATAAAAATTATCAATTCCAAAATCGCCTTTGAATTTCCCTTTTTAAATTCAAAAAAAATAATATTATCTATGGTATTTATAATACCAAAATTAGGACCAGTGCTACTATAGCATCCAATATATCAAATCACACAAAAATCCATAACAGATTATTCAATCACATCATATATCACTATATATGAAAAACAATCAATATATTTGAGGAATCCAGTTGGATCCCTCCAACCTGTTTCCCTGCATCTACAGATGTTACATAACATAAAATATGAATCCCGTTTCGAGGCGGGATATCGCTGTAATATAGGGTCATCCGCTATTATGCGGGGCTCATAGTGTCTCATCCGCCCCCAACGGCGGGAATATACCCAACTACTATATATATATATATATACACTACCATATATAATATAATATTCAACTGATAATAATATATCAATTAATCCAATCAACCAATAAATAATTTTAATTACTATAATTAAAACCAGTTAACCAAATTGAGTGAGATTTACTCACTTTGATTTTTAATTTGCCAAACATCCAGATTTTGAATTAAATCGATAATCTAAAATTCCAGCTGACTCTGAAAAATCCCAAACTAATTTTGTTGTGCAGCACTCGTCGATATGATCGCAACACGACTCGTCTCGTTTAATTTGGACCTCGTACGAGAAAATTATATGATTTTTATTATATAACGATAATAACTAAATTTAATTAGCAAATTCAATTAACAGATAAAATAAAGACTTACTGTCGTTCCTCAACAGCCGTTATCATCGTTCGTTCATCATCGCCCAGGCACACGCGACCCTCTTCTTCGTTCGTGATTTCTTTTTTTTAATAAGCGTGCTCGCCGACATCGCCTGAGGCAGCGCCTCCAACCGGGCTAGCAGCCGCCGCCTCCATCGCAACGCGTGAACGCGATTCCTAACAGTGCCCTACCTTAATCGACAGTCGACCAGACTTCGAGCGCCCCTAGCCGCCCCTTGGCTCGCACACGCTCGCCTCCGATCGCCACATCACTCGTCCTTCCCTCAGCAACACGAGATCTCGACTTCAATTTTTTTTTCCTTTTTTTTCTCGATTTCGTTTATTTGGCAGAAGAAGGAAGAGCGTGATTTTAAACAAAAAGGGAGAGAGGTCGGTGCGAGTAGAGAGCTAGACCAGCTCAACGGATCGTAGGGGTTGACTTTAATTTTTTTATATATTATTTAATTTCAAAATATCTCGTTTAGCAACTTAAAATCCCGATCTCCTATCGAGACGTGCTGTCTGGCATTCCTAATGTTATACAACTATTCCAAATGCAATGGAACTAGTCTCTAGCCCCAATTTGATCGTATGTAGAAGATAGCTTTTTGAATTCAATTATAATATTAAATTTTCGATATTAATTTCAACGCGTTTCTATCCCGTACGACCAAACGGTAAATTCAAATACTACGAAATTTGAAATCCAATAATAATACACTATTACGGATCCAGAGTAACTGGTTTCGTTGAATTCCGAGACTGTGCCCCGGATCGCTATTTCAACGCGTCGATTAAATCGACGATTTCAAAAATTGACGAAATCACCTGAAATTTCAGTTTTTTTTAAAAACTTACTAACTCAATTCTAATTCAAATAGAATTTATATCAACATTTGAAATCGTTTTGATTCATATTCAACTCAAATTTCAATTATTCACCATTTCCATATTAGATAATCGCTATATTTGAAATTTAAATTCATTCTATAATTTCAACCAAAATCTTCATATTCCAAAAATCAATTTATATTCCAAATCCAATATTCAAAACCATTTAAATATTCAAAATCAAACGACTGAAATCCGGGTCATTACAGTTTTTAACCATTGTGGATGCAGGAGCACAGTATATGGTTATTATAAGTTTTGATAAGATACTAGTGAGAGGAAAACCCGTTCTGCTAAGTAGCATGGTCTCACTAGATATCTAAATGGTTCGAGATGGTATGTTATTATTCATACCAAACTTTATGTCTGACTCGAAGTTTATGTTTTCCCCTTAAACTCTCGGATGCTGAATTGATTTTGAGTAGTTTGAGAGTTGAGGTTTTCAAGTAGCTCATTAGACGAATAAGCTTTTGGAGACGTGCAGGAGACATGATAGCTATTTAGAGTGCTATTATATTTTGATTCCGCTATGTTTTGTTGTAACGCAAAGTTGTTTTATTGCCTAGATACTCTGATCATCAAAGGGGCATCTTCATATGTCATTCTTGGCGTATGTTGTAACAATTATATTTTCTTTGAACGTGGTTCTCATAATTGGGATTATGTAATGAATTTGAAATGATTTGAAATGGAATCTAAAAGTTGTTCAATGATTTTAAAATTTTCCATATCCATGTGTTTATGTTATATCAATGTATCTTACATTACCGTATTTGGTCATCGAGGATTAATAACTATGGATGACTGCAGCATCCGTAGCCGTTAGTTTTGGGCCTCGAAGTGTAGGATGTTACAAAATGCCAGTACAATATAGGTGATTCTAAATAGTTAATTCGTCGCATATACTGAATGTGTGTACAATTCAAAATACTAGTAGATTATAAATGATCCTAGACAATTAATTTACTCATACAACGCGAGAATTATTGATCGATCTGAAGAAAGTATATCAAACTACAATCTTCTTGTTTCTTTCTCCCGTGTTTTTGTGTTTATTCAGTAATTATTAATAGTACAAAATAAACATTATGATATCATTTCCTAGATCAATCTAACAAACATTAAAAATATTTTAAATAAAAAATCGTCTGAATCGTAAAATTCAGTTTATCCTCAAATGGTAGCTCAACTGACCAAAACATCGAAATGATAAGAGGTGTAAGAGTCAATTACAACATTAAATCTACTTGCTAACTAATCCCCAGAGCAAGGTTTTCAAGACAACATTCAAATTGTATATCATAAAGTTCAAACTTTAAATCGAAACGAAATTCGAATCCTAAATAGTAGATTCAAATGATTCATATTTAAGCTCTGGACACACTTAAAAATTGATTTTAATGTTTGAACTATTACATTTAAACCTAAAATTCAATTATCTCTCTTATTACATTTTTATTTTATTTAGAAAAGATTAGAATTTGAATTGTGAACTAAGATAACTATATTAAATGTATCATTGTATATTGATTGATTTTTGGTAACCGCGGTTTGATTAGGATTAAATTATAATGTATATTGAATTGTGCGGGGAGAATTCGATACAAAATAGGATTTTAATTTTTCTACTAACAATAACCCAGATTGTTGGAACTTTATGTTACACCACCTTATATGTTTACAGATGTAAGACAAAGATCGACTACACCTCATTCTTGCTACACCTTTATTTCGGAAATAATACGTATAACTGTGCATATTTTCATGTGTAGATATAGTACATATAACTGTGGATATTTTCAAGCTAGAAGGTAAGGTGGCTATAGGTACAGGAGGAGCAATGGGCATACACTACAAAAAAATGTTAAAATTTCGACGATAAATTATCGTCGCAAAGTCGTGGGAAACTCTGTTTTCGATGACATAGTGACGACAATTTGCCGTCTCAAAAATGTCTGTGGCAAAAAAAAATATTCCAACGACATTGCGAAGACTTTGGTAGGGAATTGTTCGACAACATTTTTGGTAACCTGTTTATAACAGCAAAGAAAGCACAAAGGGACATTTTTGGGCAATTTGATTTATTCCAAATTACATTGTGTCAATCTACTTCTGTTTCATAACCTTTTATATACTCCTAAGTTTTTTTGAAAGAGGAAACACCTTTTGAAGAAAGCTTCCAATCCCATGTATCTTTTTTAAGATTTGGGTCAATTTTGATATGTTTAATAACTGCATTAAATATTGATGTAGCAGGATGGCCAAATGCATTCCAACTATTGTTTTGAATTATGATATTAACATTTTCAATAGCCCCTCCAAACCAATATAAGTTGTTCCAACCCAAAAGACTGACCAAAGTTTTACCATGAATCCATGGATCAAACCACAAGCTGGTCTGATTACCATCCTTAAATTTTCTTTCCAATAGTTTGATGCCAATTTCTCTGCAGCTAAGAATATTTTTCCATGGCAAAAAGTGATGCTTTCCAATAATTGCAGTCCAAAAATTCTTGTTTTTAAGATATTTTGCTTTCATCCATCTTGCTCATAATGAATTCACATCCACAAACTTCCAAAATAATTTGAGTTTACAAACTTCTCTCCAATCATTAATACTTCTAAGTCCGAGACCACCTAATTTCTTTGGTTTACAGACCTTTTCCCCAACAACTTTATGATGTTTTCCTTTCCAAATGAAGTTGGCACATGCTTTTTCTAACTTGTAAATTGCTTTTACTGTAATATTGTGAGATTAAATCCAATACATAATGATTGCAATGATGATAGTGTGAGTTAGCTCAAGTCTACCAGCTAATGACAGAAGTTTACTAGCTCATCCTTCAAATCTATTTTGTATTATGTCTAATAGTCTTGTGCAGCCTCTATCATTAATTTGGTTAACACTGAGAGACAGACCCGAATATTTAACTAGCAAACTTCCTTCTTTAAAGTTTAAAATGCTTAAGATCTCCATTTTTCTAGAACAGCCTTTACTGAAATAAATTTTACTTTAGAATTCATTAACTTTCAACCCAGCATGGTCCTCTAATTTCTCAAAAATATTAGCAATGGTCTTTGCACTTTGTGAGTCTGCATTTAAGAATATAAGCGGATCATCAACATATAACAAATGTGTAATATATGGTTTGATTCTATTAATGGGTTTAATATTTCCTTTTATTTGTTCAGTTTCCATAAGAATTGAGAAATATTCCATAGCAATAGTAAATAAGTAAGGAGAAAGTGGGTCTCTTTGCCTAATGCCTCTATTGCTATGTCAAAACCCTATAGGAGAACCATTAACCAATATTGAATAAAAGACATTGTTGATATATTCATGAATTAGAGAACAAAATTTATTAATAAATCTCATTTGTTTCATCATATAAATTATAAAATGCCTATTAATTTTGTCAAAGGCTTTAGGTAAATCAATTTTAACACACATGAGATTTCTATTTTTATTGTTAAAGTTTCTTATCAATTCATGAGCAAGCAGAGTATTCTCTACTATGACTCTGCTAGGAATGAAAGCACTCTAGTTTTCTAAAATTAAACATTTTAAAAATAATTTTATCCTATTACACAATATATTAGAAATAATTTTGTATATAAAATTACATCAAGCTATTGGCCTAAAATCTTCTAAGCTATTGGGAATTTGAATTTTTGGAACCAAAGTAATAAAAATATGATTTAGATTTTTAATAATTTCCCAGTTCTAAAAAATTCAAAGATAGTATCAAATAAGTTTACCTTAATTTCTCCCCAATGGGTTTTATAAAACTTAGCATCAAAGCCATCAGGCCCTGGGATTTTATCATTATTAGAACTAAAAATGATATTTTTTATTTCCTCTAGACTAATGGGAGCTAGGAGAATATCATGACTGCTTTCATTCAATTTAAACTTTGTTTCAATATTTGGAAAAATATTTGAATAAAAATTAGTATTATATAGATTTGTAAAATAGTTTATAGCTTCTCTTTCAATACAAGACACTTCATTAATAACATTACCTTTTACATCAATAAGTTTTCCTATATCATTCTTATATTTTCTGCTAGACATCTTAGCATAAAAAAATTTACTTGCTTCATCTCCATTATTTAACCAAACTACTTTAGCTTTCTGCCTCAAATTATTAGACTGCACCTGAAGAGACTTAATCAGATTGTTTTGGGCTTAAAAAAATTTGTTGACCTTATCAATATCTGAGCAATCATTATCTAAGTCATTCTGCCTTAACTCACATTTTTCTCTGATGTATTTTAATTCATTTTTTGTTCTGTTTTTGTTCCAATTTTTCATTTTATCCTTAGTAATTTGAAGAAATTTACAAAATTTGTACTGGGCAGTGCCCTGTACCTTTGTAGACAAACTATTTTTAATTATATCTCTGTAATTATCCTCAAATACCCACCCATTTACAAATCTAAAAGGGATATTTTTCATAGAATTATTATTTAGAGTGAGATAAATTTGTATCGGAGTATGATCACCAGTAGCCTGGTGTAATGTGCAACATTTGAAATCCTTAAAACAGTTTATAAAACTTTGATTTAATAAAATTCTATCTAATTTACAATGAATGTTTCTGAATTTTGCAGATTTTCAAGTAAACCTATTACCAAAAATAGTTGGTTCAGTTAAACTAGTTTTTAGCATAAAATTATTTATCGTTTCTAATTTTTTAAAAGGAATTGAAATCCCTTCCCTTTTCTCATGATCATGCATGAAAGTATTAAAATATCCAATTACAATCCATGGGTGGCCCATATTTGAGTTAATTTATTCAAGATTATTCCAAAGTGTTTGTCTTTCATTCTCACTATTAGATGCATAAACAAAGGTAATTTCTAGGTGAAACCCACCTTTATTTACACCTTTACAATGAATAAACTGAAATTTTATAAAGTGTTGAAAAATATCCCATATATTAGGATCCCAAATAACCATAATTCTATCATTCCCTCCCATCTGATTATTATTAATAATAATCCAATTATTCAGACTTTTGATTTGATAATCTACTATTTTAGAACTATCTAACTTATGCTCAAGCAAACCAGCAATACTGGGTTTTAAAAATCATAAGAAGATTTGATAAGACCTCTAACATTCCAAGCAATGATTGACATAATGAATAAAAAAGAATTATTTATAAATGATATTCTGAAGGATACAAATAACAGTAGAAGCTAAGCACTATGACTGCTCTCTTCTTCAAATGTCTCCAGCCTCTTTTCTTTTTTCTTGTATGATGTTTTTCTTAATGCTTTTAGCTGATCTTCCCATTTGGAGTTTTTAATGATGTATTTTCTTTTAAATTCACTTTCTTCAGCATCTTCAGTGCTATCATTAACAAAGATGTCCTTTATGCTTTTCATTCTGCCTTTTCTTTTTTCCTTTCTGTCTTTTCTGCTTTTCCTTGATATTGAAGAGGAATTTGAAACTAAACTAATTGCCTTTTGTATCTTGAATTCTAAAGTTTGATTTTTGATTTGTGGAGAGAGGTGAGTTGCAAAATGGCTGATATTGGGGTTTTCAAATGGCTCTTTACTAAGAATATTATTAATGTATGAAGCATCATCCAGATTAATGCCATCAGATTCAGAGATAATCCATTCTCCTTGAATTTCTATATCTTTTCTTTTAATTTGTGGTTTAGAAAGGTTACCTATAATTTTCTCTGTTGCTACAAGATTTTCAGAAGAAATGTCATCCATATTTTCAACAAAATTATGTACATTATTGCCTTCTTGAATTTCCCTTTCTTGAGCAAATTCTTAAACAGATGCCGGTTCATCAATATTCTTGCTCTTTTTTTATATATCATTTAAAGATTGTGAACCGGTCACATTATTAAATTCAAATAAGGCTCTTTCAATGTTTGCATCCCCTTCCACTTGAATATTACTACTATTTTCTACTGGTTTTCCTTGCATATTACGTTTTTCCTTTCAAACCATTTTGGAGACACAGTTATCTATTGTATGACCAAAACAATAACATGTTTTACATCTAGGAGAAATCCATTCATATTCTATGTTTTGCACTAAATTTTTTCCATCATGCATAGAAATAAAGGCTTCATTTGGTAAATCTGCATTTGCTTTGATTTCCACCAGAATTCTTGTAAAAGAAAGCCTAGTTTCCTTAGCAGTGTGTTCATCTAATTTGAGGGGGTTACCTACCACACTGGCTATAGCACTCAAAATCTCTTTATCTCACAATCTAAGATTTAGTTCTGCTAATCTAATCCATATTAGCATAGTAGAAAGGAAGTCTCTGTCAAGATTTATTTTATTACTCCATTTCTTCATAATAATGAGTTTTCCACTTATGAAATATGGACCCCCATTAATAGAATTTTCACAATCAGAAGCATTTGAAAATCTGATAATAAAGAAACCATTATTACATGTAAAAATGTCAAAATTACTAGTAGGATTACATGGTTTAGCAATAACCGTTTTAAAGTGCTGATACGCGGGTCTGCTGCCAAAAACAAAGGCAATGACTGAAAAGTTCCATTTGCTCTCTGTCCTTCTACTGGCCTCTGCACTCACCACCACTGTCTTTTTCTCATTAATAGAGAGAGGAGCAACATATTTAAGATCAAAGTCAGAGTTTGATCCCCTTTCTTGATTCCCCTTTCATGCTCTCTGCATTTACCACCACAATTACATAGGGAGGTTTATTTTATAGCCCTGCCCTGACAGGCATGAACCAAGAATAAAACAATGTATAAACTCAAGCTACCTTCACTCAGTTTAGATGGTGGAATTTTCTCATTGCAAGTGGAAGAATCTTGGCAGCCAAATAACACTAAATTGAGATTGTTTTTGAGTCGGAACCTAACACTTGAAAATATCAAGAAAATTCAATCAAAATCTGTAGTCCATATAATTATTAAGTTATTATGGCTGAGTGATAATGTGCATAGTTAGCATATCATGTTGTGCAAAAATTGCACAAATGTGGAAAAACAATAAATAGCATCTAGATTTGCCAATTTGAACATCACTTAATTTAGCAGCAATTATTATATTACTTCAAATAAATAGCAAATAACCATAAAGAAGAAAAGGGACGCACAATATTTATACTGGTTTCACTATCATCAAGATAGAGTACGTCCAGTCCAAAGAAGAGAGATTTTGTTACATCTGAGAGAATTACAAGAGATTACAATATAAGAGTTTACATACCAAAGCCCTAAATTATGGTTAACAAGAAGAGACACTCCATTTTGGGGATCAATGGCTGAATATCAGGATGGGTTTACAATGAAGTCTACTCTCAATATATAGCCAATGTAAATTCATGTGAGTCATCAATCAAATTACCAAGATATGGTAAGAAGATAACGAAGGCAAATTACGATAGTAACAAATGATACAAACATAGCAAGTAATTCACTCGTTTCTTTAATTAGCAGAGATGGAAGAAAATAATCCCAAAGCAATGCTATTACTGAGAAAGAAATAATATGCATATCATTTTGCATATATATTATTGCATAACATGAGTATGCATATAGTTCTTTGTCATCTCATTCAAATGCAATCCAATAATTTATGCATTTACATAATAAACAAACGTGATTACTTTCCTTTTGCATATTTGTTTCGATTTTGTATCACCAAAATTTAACATATCAATATCACAATATCTGATTCAACCATGCAATCTTAAATCTATATTTTTATTTGGACATATAATCTAATAATCAATTATATACAATAAACATGTTTGATGTTTTATGATGATATTACCGCAATTTTCTCTTCGATTCCAAAATTTCAGCCATGCTCTTTAGATAATACGTAGAATAGAGAATAATATCGCATAAACCGTCCCTTACCGTTTGCACCCAGAGTAGGATAGAAATAATTTGGTACCAATTTTGATGGTATAGAACACATGAATTTAGCATTTAAACAAAGAGAGAGTTAAAAATTCCTCATCGCTCTCGTTACCAAAAATTGATGGTACTTTCAGCGACAATTTTTACTACTTGGCAGCACTGCCTGAAGAATTGTGCTTAAAACAAATGTCAAAACAAAGTGGATAAGATAAATTTTAACAAATATAACTCAGAATATATCTTACCAGCAAAGTTTACGTGTAATGAGAATGTCAACGGATAATTTTTCAAGTCTTACTTCTAAGTAGACACGTTTTACTTCTAAGAAAATAAGAACATAACAGAAAAGAAATGGCTTTTTTGCCATTTTATTTTCTTGTGCATGAAACTGACAGGATTTTCAAAATGTCAGTGGCAAACACCTTTCCCTGGGCATGATTTATAGGCGTTTAACTTGTGAATTCGTTCATTTATCACAATTTTTTGTTTAGGGAATAATGATTTGCGTGAGTTTAACTAATGTTTTTGTGCTTGAAAATTAATATATCTGAAATAGAAGAGATATAATAATAGCATATTGTGAACTGAATATGTTGACCAATATTACTTACAATTTCATTACATAAAAATTCTAAGGATGATTTTATTGAAGAGTGTATTAATGCCACCAACATTCACCTAAATTTATTCAGACAGTATAATATCCAGATTTCAAAGGACAAAACAAGAAGCAAAGATAGAAACACTAATAAGTGTATCTTATTTGCTTGCGTGTTTCTATCGTTTCCTTTCTGGGTTTAAACTTGATTTAGTCTCCTACAAGTTTGATTTTTTTTTCTCATTCTGTAAGTGTTTTTGGATTATGAAGTCAAAACCATATCGTATCCATATCCCTCTTAACACATTTTATATATTCTCGTAGTCTATATAGATACAGTACGCTCTAACAAACTGGTGGTTTACTCAGGGAGCACTCCATAGATATGGTACAAACCGAAAAAGGAAGAGAACGCGATAAGGCATGTGACAAGGTACGCGAGGCAATGATCAGAATAGGATACTACCGTTTTGATCTTCCGGACTGGTGGTAACACATAGCAGCTACTACCGCCCCACCTCGAGACACACTCCCAAATCAAGGGTGAACCCAATCAAATCACAAAGTAATACAATGGTATCGAAGAAATGTGCCTGATAGGGGGAGCGATCCCACTTGGCCCGATATAGCACCTGCTTTAGCCACATCAAGTGACTCGAGGAAGTCAGGGCTGTGTTCATACCTCATGTAGACGTCCAAACCATCCTACTTCGTTCTGAAATCTCCACCACGTGCACAGTTGTTAAAGTGGTTTTCAATATTGACAGAGAGTGACAATATCTGATCCCGGTCTCTTTAAAAACCAAACGCTTATTTCACACCGTGGTCATTTTTCATTTAAACAGTTCATACTTCATATCAAAATATCATATTTATTACAAAACCATATCACTTTCAAAATCATATTCACTTTCGAAATCATTATCACTTTCGAAATCATATTACTTCCAAAATCATAACCACAAAGTCGTTTAAACCATCATATCAAAGTATTCGCATTTAAATCCATTAAATCAAAATCATAACAATTCCAGCTTAAACAGTTTGAGTATTGAAAGTAGTTTATATATTGGAATAGTTATACACTAAAATAGTTTATATTTAAAAATAGGTTATAGATTAAAATATTTTATATATTAAAATATATATTTAAAATTGTTTATAAATTTAAAATCATATATAATAAAAAAGTTTATATATTTCAAGGAATTTATATCGAAATAGTTTCAAATTAGAATTGTTTCTGCCAACTTCACAAATCAATTCAAATCAATTTTAGTTTCAAAAATTCAATCTAAATCAATTCTCCGTTCAACAATTTCAATTAAAAAGGGTAAAAGTTCAATTCAAATTCTTATTAAAACCAATTTTAATGTATATTGATTTCAATTCAGGTTTGAACTACGAATTTAAACCACTTCCCATTTCAATAGTTTTCAAAGTTTAAATATTCAATAATTTACAATAACTCAACTTGATAAATTTCATTATATTTCAAAAATTCAACTTTCATTTTATTTGAATTTGAAAATATTCACTTAATCATTTTTAATAACTTTTAAACAAAATCTCAAATTAAAATTAAAAAAATCAATAATTAAATATCTAATTTAAATTATATTTAATTCTAAAATATTCACCTAATCACATTTTATAAGCATTTAAATAAAATTTCAAGTTACAAATTTAAGTCAAAATTAAATATTCAATTTTATTTAAAATTTAAAGATATTCATTTAATCACCTTTAATTAAAACCCATTTATCAAGTTATAAAAAATCATATCTTTAAAATCTCAAAATTAATAAGTTTCAAATCAAATTTTATTAAATAAATTTTTTTAACAAATTAAATTTCAAATCAATTTCAATTTATCTTTCAAACCTGAGTTTATTAAAGTTATTACAAAATCTATTTTCAAAATATTAATATAAATTGTAAATAAATATTTAAAACATATTATATATATATATGTATTAGTTAGATTAAATTCTTATTAAATTAATTATTATTAAATTAAATCTTAATTTACTAAACATATTGTATAAAATCTTATTTTATATATTTAAAAATTATAAAACTATAAGTACAGTCTAAAAATTTATATTTTCCAAAACTTAACTTATAAATTTAAATTTTCCAAACATATAATTTAAAAAATCTTAATTTTACACATATATTAAAATAAAATCTTTATATTATATTTAAAAATCAATATTTATCAAATCCCATGTATTTCCTTTCAAAACTTTGGAAATCATTTTTCAAAAATTGACCAACGGTGTCCGTATATAATTTTCTATCCTATGGTCAAGTGATACGGATATTTACCATTTCAATCCGCAATAATTTAAAATTTACTGGTATATATCATTTCAACCCCCAATCCCAAAATTCAAAATAAAATCACTTGGGTTTATCATTTCAACCCATAACGATTTTCCCTAATCTATAAGATCGTTCGGGTATGTATCATTTCGACCCACAGAAAATTCCTAAACTAACAGGGAACTTGCATTGTGAGAGCAATCAAATAATAATATAAAATGGCATAACATATCAATGACAAATATGATCATAATTAATAATTAAATAAAACATATATAATAGGTTATGGTGTCATATGTCAATTAATACAGGTAAACAATTGCAGATAATAACATATCATACTTAACAATTTAACAATTCAAATCGAACAACATATTTCAATCGTCATTTCATGTGAAATTAATTTACTAAACATAAGAATGTTAATCGTGAGTGATTGCTCACCTTTCGAGGCTAGAGAAATAATGAGAATGACAAGCAACAGACACGGATACGCGGCTATGGACACGCATGCGGATACGCAGCAAACGGGACACGACAAGCCAAAGAACTGCTGCAATAATTCCGGACAGCAACGAAAACAAATCAAAGCTAGCATGAGGAAGAATATACATATACATATATATGTATATGTATATATATATATATATGCAATATGTACATACTTACATTTTTTTCAAATAGAAGAAGAGATTGATCGGGTTTGGGCTGCTCAAAGGAGAGAGAGAGTTGAGAGCAACCATGCAAACGAGCACGGGTTTCAAGGGAGCAGAGGCAAGTTCTGGTGGGGCACAGGGCGTGGAGGAGCTATTAGAGGAATGGCGTGGGTGCTATGTCATGGTTGCTCGGTGGCTGTCAGGTGGTGGACTGAAGCAAGGCTCGAGGCAGAGTGGTGTGGGTTGGTGGGAAGCAAAGGCGGATGTGAGGGGTTGCGTGTGCTGATGCAGGCTAGGGATTTCAGAGTAGGCTGCAAACGAAGGCAGCTGTGTAGGTGGCAGTCAGGGTGGCTAGATGGGACAAACGATGGTCGTGGAAAGACGTTTGATTGGCTGATCGAGTTTGAGGTAGGCAATGGGTTTGCAGCTGTTAGGGAAAGGTGAGTGGATGTCGTTGGCATTGGCTGCTGCATAGGCGAGGGTGTCTGGATACGGTGGTTGTGCTAATGGAGTGAAGGTGGAAGGATGGAGAGGTGGAGAACATGGTTGTCATGGGCTGGGTGAGCCGCCTGTTCATGTGGAGGGAGGAGCAAAGTCGTGGAGTGAAAAGGAACGGTCTATAGTGGTGTTGCACGCTGGGTGCATGCGGTCAGTGGAGTTGATGGGATAAGCACGAGACAGATGATCGGTGGTGATTGTTTGGCTCGTGTGCAGTGGAGGTCAGAGGGTCGAAGGATTGTGGGGGCAAGGTGGTGATGCCAATGGGTTCAGCAGTTCGGCAAGGCTTCACGGAGATGGGTGGAGCAAAAGGAGGTTGGGTTTGCTGATCGGTAGAGGGGAGGTGGAGATTATTTGAAGGAGACGAGCAGGCATTGTTACGGAAAATATATATAAGCTTTACTTATTATAATATAATAAAATTTTCTTTTGAAGCAATAGAGAAACGAAAATAAAAATGAAAGGACGAACCCGTTTAAATTGAAGCGGTGGAATAGTGAAGGTCAAATAATAAATTTCAGGGAATATTAAAGGCTGCTGACCATTGGTTTTACCTGATGGAGAAATGAAAGGACAAAGAAAGCCCAATAGACCCAAATGCGGAACCAATACGACTAATCGTTTTCCTGATTTCGCCGCGTACTGGACACCGAACTGCACAAATGAATATACTGCAGAGATCAGCACAACGAGAGAAATAGAATGGTACACAAATATAAGCGACATGACATTTCTATCAAAACTCGAATTTCGCTGCCAAAATGCTGCTAAAACGCCGAAAATAATATAAATGAGGCTAGAGCAGTCCAAATTTGGCGAAATGAAATATGACGTCACACTCAGAAGATGATTTACATTTTTCTTATATAAAAATATTTAGATTTCAAAAATATTTTATTTTCATCTAATTTTAAACTGATTTAAAATTTAAATTTAAATTTCACAACAGAACAAATTTTCAAATGAAAATCTACCGCTTGCTATGCTTCAATAGATGCATACCAAATTTCAAATTTTCATTTCTAAAATTTTATTATTTAATTTCAAAAAAAATATATTTAATTTCGTTATTTAAATCGTTAAAATTTTCGGGTCATTACACATGCAAAGGAAACTAGTAACTACAAGGGCAAAAGAAACTAGTAAGTTTTAAATAGTCACTTCTTTTACATGTATTTCAACAACAAATAATGGTTTATCATTTAGTTACATGCGAAAAAGGAACTTGCACCACACTACACTTTTAGCATGTCTGTCAAAACTTAAACTTTATAGATCCACCGATCTTTTTACATATTTACTTAATTTGATTTTCATCATACTAAACAACATGGTTCATGGATATATATGGTCATGAATGGATTGAAGTAGTTGTTTACATATACAAAGATGAAATATAATGACCCTAAGGTCTATATCACAGAAAATGGTCAGTGCTCTCAAATGCAAAGACATCACAAAATTTTTACATAATGAAAGTCATAGCACATCATATTAACAATAATAATTGTTTAGTAATATAGTGTTAGGCAACAGATTAGACTGATATTATAACACAAAATTTTCCTCATATAAATTTATTACAGAATATTATTTAGAAATCTAAATTAAAATTTAATTTAAGACTACAACACAAATTCAAGTTATTTAACCTTCCAGCAATTCATGTTAACACTGCAAAAAAATTGTTAGAATGGAAACTAATTTATCACTCATACACATCAGTAATCAAATTGAATATCATATCTGCTATTAAAGTTTTCTTACCGAATAATGGACCGGTAGCCATGTGTCAACGCACACAAACTTACAATTGTGAGTGTTTTAATTATGTCAAATTATTAACATAGTTGCTAGAGTTGATTCTAAGCTTTGGATTACTTGCGGTGATAGCAAAATCTGTTGCCTTTTACCAAAAAATATTCAATATATATATAGTAAATTTTATTTTATTTTCATCGGCGATGCATATTGCAGTAGTTGTTCATAGTGCTATTGTAGCAGCATAGCGTTGCTGTCCTATTTTTTCTTTCTTTCTTAGTTTCTGTAATTTCAAGGTAATTCCATTATTACATTGGCCTTACAAATAACTGGATGAAAAAAGAACAAAAAAAAGACCCTCTAAACTTGCCTGTAACATGGGTAATTGTACAGGGCAAATTGAAACAAAATAGATTATGTATGCAAGATTATATATTTGCTAATATAAGAATAACAACAAGAAGAAACAAAAGGAATATTAGAAAGGAAATCACAAAATTGAGTGTGTTTTGAAGATGTAAGCCTTGCACTTTAGAGAAATGCAGCTAACTGGTATTCAAATAAGCGACTGAACTCCAATTTGTTGCATTTCTCATAGTTTCCAAACAGGAAAAAGAGCTTCTTCTCTTCCAAGCCCTTTCATGTCCATTTGTTAGCATAACCCATGCATAATATATTATATGTATTGTATCCTAAATATTTTGTAAAATGAAATAAAATTAATGCATTTTCCATTAGCATGATGAAGTATCACACCCATGAGTTTTTATTTTCTAGTGTATTTTTATCCAGTTTCAGTTCATACAAACTCACGCAAGACAAAATATAATTAAAACAAAGATACATGACAGTATAAAGAAAAATTCATAACCTATATCCATAAATGTCACAACTTGCTCGTTCTAAATTAAGTATATAATCTAATACATCTGAGTTTATGCCACTGATACATAATTTATTTGTCAACAGATCAAATATGTATAAGTTTCTAAATCAATAGAAAATTACTTTATTATTTTTAACTAGAACTAATTCATGCTGCGAATATGAACACTGGATATTGTACCATTACAATGCATAAACGATGTTGTTCTTTTCATTAGCATAGAAAATGAATTTTTTTATATTTATGTATTTATTTATTTTTTTAAGGTTGGTTGGCAATACACACCTGCACATGCATACACGGACTAGCACACACACAGACGGACCAGCACATACACACAGCAGCTCACAAACCCACAGAGGCTTACACAAACGTACAGGTATACTCATACACGCACAAGCTCATACACACTCACACACAGGCTGCACACACATACTGACATGCGCGCGCACAATTGCACAAAGTTGCACCCATATACATGCACACAGAAGCACATGCACATGTGCATTTAGTTGTTTTTTATATGTGCTTAGTTTTCAACAAAAAGAAGATTAAAAGAAGCTATTCCAAAACTGTAGTAATACTAAAGCCCAATAAACAAAAACCACAATCATCTAGGATGTTACTCATCTAATAAAACTGTAAATGTTAGAACCAATGAGTTATACAACTTTTTTTGCAACCATATGTTATTATGAACAAATAAATATTTTAATACATAGTCAATTATAATCGTTATTATTTAAATTTTTTCTATAAGTGGAATTTGAGAACTTAAAATGAAAATATATTATAGCACAGATGGATAAAAGCAAAATAGAAAATATTTTGCATACTCCAACATACCTATAGCTTCGTCGATGGCAAGACAACAGAGGCGAGCAACAAACGGAGGCCAGCAGCAACGGAGGTGAGCAGCAACGGAGGCGAGTGAACACGGGTAGTGAGGGAGGTGAGCAAACGCGGGTAGCAATGGAAGCGAGCAATGGAGGTGAGTAGATGGCGGGGAGCATCGGGTCAGGATTTGCAAGAGGGTTTCGTCAATTTTAGCGAGCATGGTTTAATTTCGTGGATGGTAATGGCAGAGAGCAGCGAGATGGGGTTAGGGTTTAGATTTAGGAAATTTTGCAGCCATGTTTATTTTACTTCCATCATTTAGAGGGAGGGAACTTGTAATTTTTTATCAATAGAAAAGCTTAATGGAGCAAGACAACTGTCAAAAACAGTTGTTATAGATAAGTTATTTACAACGGGCATAGGAAAATAGGTTTTACAAACATATATTACAACTGCTGTACAAATAAAGTTGTTAAAAGTACATCTATTACAACTGCTAAAAAAATAGTTGTTATAAAATACCTATTACAACTCCCAGTTTGTGCAAGTTGTAAAGGAAAGGTTGTAATATGGTTGTTTTGTTGTAGTGTTACTATTTATTAGGAGTAATAGAATAATTGTTGCTAGATTGAGTGTAACGATCTAGAAATTTAACTAATTTAAATAATAGTAGTTATTTAAATATATGAATTTGAATTCAAAAGTTATATGAGTTTATAATTATATTCATTTGAATTTATAAAAGATAGCATATATAGATAACTAAATAAATAAGAAAAGCTATGAAAACAAACCATGGCATGAAACAAATGCTACTAAAGAGAAGCCTTACACATGTCTTCTTCTTAGCCTCCCTTCACATGCACATGACACCTCTATGTAACGACCCATATTTTTGGGTCATCAAATACGAATTATTTAAAATGTAACGACCCATAATTTAATCACTTTGAACATGAATAGTTAATATGTCTTTAAATGATTAAATAATGGATTTTATATTTAGAATTATTAATCCTGCCTAATAAAACAGAATAGTATAATTACCTAGCTAATAAAACAGAATAGTATAATTACTTGCCTAATAAAACAAGAGAGAATTATTAACCTTGCCTAATAAAACAGAATAGTATAATTACTTGCCTAATAAAAACAGAACAGTATAATTACTTGCCTAATGAAACAAAATAGCATAATGATTATTATATTCCATGCGGATGGTTGTTATTGGACCAAAATCTGGTCGAATCAGGTTCTACCATGTGGATGGTTGCTATTGGACCAAAATATGGTCGAATCATGTTATGCCATAGTTGATAAGGAGGATTTCTATTGGACCAAAATATGGTCGAATCAAATTAAGCCATCAAGATGTTTTCTATTGGACCAAAATGTGGTCGAATCAAATTAGGCCACCAAGATGTTTTCTATTGGACCAAAATGTGGTCGAATCAAATTAGGCCATAAGGCTGGTTTCTATTGGACCAAAATCTGGTCGAATCTGGTTAGGCTATAGGAAATAACTAAAGTACTCTTCTCTTCACCTATAAATAGCCAAGTCCATATTTCATTTTATTTCATTCACAAACTAAAGAAAGGAGGAGTGGATCCCACGGTGAGAAACTATATCACTTAATATAGTGTTTATATTTGTTGTGATTGGATGAATGGATTGATAGTTATGGTTGTTTTAACTATATGATAGTTATATCAATATTTAATTGTTAAAATATTCAGTTATACCATATACTGCTTGTTTGGATGATATGAATGTATATATGGATGTTAATAGTGATAACACTACATGTTACACTTATTATACACACCCATTTGGATTTAAACGGATATTGATTAAGTCTCGATTTAAAATAATAATAATATAATATTCAAATTTGAGTGGAAATTTGAATATTCAAATTTTATAATTTAAACTATTTGGAAATGATATTGGAGATATATTGAAAAACTTTTGTAAATGAAGTTATTTATTTGAAATCATTTTAAATATAAAATGGCATGTTCAACTTTGGAAATATAAATAATGATTTAAATCGATTTTAGAAAAGTGAAGTTAAGTTCGCTATATAACTAAAGGTTTATAAGCAATTAAATGATTCCAATAGTATTATATATAGTTTATTTTGATTTCTGGAAAGTTTGGATTAAATCGGATGAAATTTAGAAAACTAATATTATTATATCTATACTATAATATTATTACTCAGTCAAAATTCTAAAGCGCAGAAGCCGCCTCCTTTTTTTTGCGAAACTTAAACTCAACAGTCGCCATTTTTTCCCCCTTTGTACTGTCCCCCTCTAGCATTTTCAGCCCTAGATAATAAACTCCCCTTCATTGTACCTTTTCCGCTCTATCGCCTTCTTCCTCCCCTCCTACCACCGCTCCATCGCAATTGTCCTCCTCCTCCTATCGCCGTCGCTCGCCCAGTTGACTCCGGGTCATCTGACAACCGCCTTCGCCTCTCCGTCGCTTTCGACTGTCCTCATCCCACCTATCACCGCTCCGTTGCAATCATCCTCCCCTCCTACCGCCGTCACCATCCCTATTGATTCTGACTCATCGCTAGAACAACTAACAACCGCCTTCTCCTTTCTTTCCCTTTCGATTTTCCTCATCCCTTCTTAGACAGTGGGCATCTTCTCCCGCCACCGCTTGAGTGTTCGACGGCGCTTCATCGATGGGGTGTCCTCAAAGTTGCAAGCTGTACACCCATTGTAAGCACTTCTTCTTCTTCCATCTGCGATGTGATTTCCTAATGCATAACTTCCTGCGCACACATTTTTATTTTACCAACTTCTGATTTTAACTTGCGCTATTGATTTTTGATAACAAGTTCCAGCCAGTTTGAGAATTTAATTTTTGTGATCTCATTATCGTTCTCTACTTAGTGCACCAGGCTCTCGCTTGAATGAGATTTGGGGTAGGCAAGTTGTACAAAGTCTTGCTTCCATTGTAGCATGTTTGAGAATTCGCTTTTGATATTGTTCTTTGTAAATTATAATTTTAACAGCTATACAAGTCTACATCTGCAAACTTCTACCTATATCATGGGTGGAGATTAGGGAATTTATTTAGTTATACACAATATTTGATGCGTAATATTATATAAAACCCCTTAAGTTGCACCCATGGTGCACTAAGAGTCTACACTATGGCGCATGCTTCTTTTTCTATAATTTTAAATCATAACCTTGAAAACATTTGATATTTCAATTAGCAGTATTTACAGTTATTCATTACAAATTATTATTTTTCAATCAATTTATTTCAGAAACCTACTACAAATCAAAGATGTCCAGCTATCAAAGTTAGGATCCAAAAGTCATGATTTTGCTGTATTGGCATGATTGATCAGTATCTGGATGATGGAATACTGAAACTCTCATTAACATATATACAATGGGCTAGCAATGATATCAAGCATATATTCATTTTTGATTAAAGTATCTGTTAATGGTAGATGATTTAATTCCTATACTGTTTAGCTTTGTTTATTGAAATTTCTCGGTTGACTTATAATATGTCATGGTGTTCTAGAACTATTCATTTACTATTACTAAAAATAAATATTCGAAGATAAGGAAGAAACCACATTCACGACCATTAACATGAGCTATATGGGTTTATTATAATATTATTAATGAGGTATGTTTCGAGAGCTCAGAAGCATCCTACAATTTGAAGCTCAACGGTCACGTTCTTTAATGTATATTTTTTCGTACAGAGCTCTCTTTCCTCTTCTCCTTCAATCCCTGGAAATTCACGTCCTCCGCAAATTTATGTAACAAAATTCATCCTTCGCTATCCTCTTTATAGATCCCTCTTCTAAACCTAGACAGAAAAAAAACTGCTGGATTTGTAAACCTAACAAATACCAACATCCATTGTTTCCATAGCTCCCATCTTCAGTTTTGGCGACCATCAACGGAAACTGTTGACTTCTCAAAGGCACTGTCGGGTCCTCATTCTTCTCTCAACTTTGCACCTTTCGTCGCCCGTACTCCATACAGGTAAGCATCTGTTGGTTCCCCTAACTTACTTCTGCAATTTGATTTACTTCTTGCAGTTCAATTAACTTCTGCAATTCGATTTTGCTCCATACAGGTGCATATGTACTTGCAGTTCGATTTACCTCTACAATTTATATTGTTGGTAAGTTCTTATCATCTTCTAGATGTTATTTCAATTTTTAGTGTTACTTTTATTTATCATTTTTTAATCATTGATTAGTTGAATTTTTTAACTTCTTTTTCAGCTATTTCCATTTTGATCGGAAGGCTACAAGCGTATATAAAATAGATTGTACATTAAAAAGAATAAGTTGATCGAAAAAGGAATAATCGAATCTAAACTGAGTGAGCATCAACATTAACTACTTTAGGTTCTATGTCTCATATAAACTTGGCTTGAGGTTTGTATTTTTTTCTCATTAGTTGCAATGTTGATCATGTTTATTTTGGTTTAAATGAGCATTATCTTTGGCTTCCCATGTATTTAAACAATAATATTTGATGTCATTTACAAATACTATGGACCTTATGAGTTAGGCAGTCAATTATAAGTATACGGTGTTTAGCTTTATTATCTCCATTGTTTACTAAAGCGTATACGCATTCGTATAAATACAATGGGCTTGCAAGTTGAATTCGCACCATTTGTTACTCTGTTCTGCTAAGTAGGCTCCATTATTTACTATGCAAGTTATATGACACATTATGCATACTCATTATTTACTACGTACGGTTATATAATCTGTTTATGTAAGCATGTCGATTGTGCAGTCATTAATATGCTATGTTTTCTTCAATGTGCATGATATATGACCTAAGTTTAAAACTTGGACCATCAATGTCATCCTGTTTACGGTGATGATGGTGAATGGTATGTGTAAATGGATGGTTATTATGCTAAAAGTAGTAATGTCAATTTTGTTTTTGTTTTTTTTTGTTTTCGGTGCTTGACCGGCTGAATACTTAGGTATAACATAATTGTTAAGGAAATTACTCAAACTGGATAATTTATCAGCTACACTATTAATTTTTTAGTATTTCGCACTACATGTAGTTTAAATTCATATTATAACCACAACTTATTTAATACAAAAATGCAAATTTAATTGAATCAACTAATCTGCTTACATATTTAAATTTTCAAGAATCATTTAATTAGCACTAACTTGGTCGTGGGTTCTTCAATTTGTGGTAGACAGCTTTTTGTACCTATCCATTTCCATGCTTAGGATTAAACTTAGGGTGCAGTTGGGAAGATGATTTATCAATGCTTTTGTGTAGCATTTTGAAACTATTCTTATCGATTTTTAACGATCATTGTAGTATTCAATGAAATAGTTGGTTAAATTTCTTATTTATCAAAGGAATTATAGTAAATTTGCCGCACTTCGAATTTATGGGTTGATGTTTGTGTATATTGTTTTTTTCTTACAGTTATGAAAAGTTTCCAAGATCAAATTTTATAGCGCAAGCTCGATCATTTTAAATTTTAGACTCTGTTACAATTTTATTTCTGGCAATGAAAGACGAGTCAAGATGAAATCAATGAAGGACTTTACTACATGTGGTTGTTTATCATTATGATAGTGAACTACCATTGAAATAAAAAAAGACACGGGTGCTTAGGATCGAATGAAAGAAATAAACTTAGTGTTAAGTAATATAAAAGAAACTAATATTTATTATAGTTTTCATGTGGTAGCCAGAAATGTTTTTCTGGGTGCATATAGCAGTAAAGTTTAGGGTAATACCATCCACAAAATTTGCAATAGGTAATAGGTTAACTTATTCATATTAGGCGAAAAATATGTCTTCATTTGAAGATAGGTAACCTAATGATTAATCCTGTTACTGACACTTACAACAAAGGAGTCTATGTACTTAGCGCTATCAACTATTTAAATATATACACCCTTACAGCATTCTCTAAATTCAACTTTTCAAATTGTTTAACATAATAACATGTTAGTTCATTATTTTTCTTTGCTTTCTAAAAGGTGCACGCTTATTTTTCTCTATTTTTTAACATAATAACATGTTAGTTCATTCTTATCTTTGATTTCTCTTGCTATTATGCACAGTAAGCCAAATGAGCAAGGTAAAACCATCCTAACATGAGTTTCAAATAGAAAAGGAGACATTATATTATTTCACCCATTATTTTAAGCATAACTATTGTGAAAAAGTTATTATTATAATGCCAAAAGTTCTTTAGATGAGTACATAACACTTAAGATTTGTTTGATCTCCCAACTTTATATAGTTTCTCTTAATATAAAGCGTAGAATTGATTTTTGGATAATGGTTTAATTATATACCACTAGTGTGAACCCGTGCTTCGCACACGGTTGTGGAAAAATGACAATAGATTAATTATGTTATGATATTGTATTTTTAAACCATGCACATAATAAGAAAGGGGAAATTGATCGTCCCTTATTTTCAAACTGAATACCCAAAAAATCTTTCTCAAAAACATGTTTCACAAAACACCATATCACTATTTTAGTGAAATTGTGTAGCCATTACTGCAAATATCTGTGGGTAAAACTGCAAATATTTGCACTTTTAACTATAGATTTTATAAAATAAATGTATTTAGTGTAGACTATAAATATTTGTTAAATAAATATTTAGAGCGTGGAGTACAAAATATTTGCAGTGCAAACTGCGCATTTTTGCTGAAAATGACGATAGAGATTTTTCCTGATACATTTTCTGAAAGATACGGAAGTGAATTTTGAAATGTACAAAGGATGTTTGACAAAATGTCCCTCAACAAAACGATTCTATTATTTTTCATACCTTTCATTCATGCATTTAAATAGTTGATGATGATTCAGGTAAGCAAGCATTGTAGAAGGTGAAAGTGGAGAAACTTGTCATCCTAAAACTTATATTCACAAACCTATTGATGTCAAAAAAACTATATAGAACCCAATATGGTTAGACGGAATGGTAATGTAGGAAATGGTTACAAAAAAATATATTTATTTGTACTAAAATTAAAAAAATTAGACTCAAATATGTGTAGAAATGATCAAAAACGAAATACAAAATGTGTGTGTTATGTGGGACAGTCAGCTAAAATGGCAATAAAATACGAAGAAGACATACTTAAGTATCATTATAAATGATGCAATATTATATGAAGGAGCATAATCTGAAACAACTTTTCATGTCCATGTAAAGAAACGCCTCACATGAATTAGATATTATACATTGAAAATAGAGCAAACAATAGAAATAGTACAATTTCATTTATCATCCCTACCTAGCATGCAAGCTTTTTAACTACAGACTTGTGTGCTCCATGCAACTTCAATGTCATAAAATTTATATTATATCACTACCTTAGAATATTTTAAAACCAATAAAACATTATTCTTTGTATACACATTCACAAAAAAATTACACAAAATTTCTTGGAAACCCATTACGTACAATATAAGTTGTATCATGAAACCTTTATCACAAATAATCAATTGATTCTAGATACCTTCCACAAACCAAGCACTTATCAAACTGAGCATTTACCAATAGATTCTCCAACCAGCTCCCTATTAACACTCCTCAAAAACACATTAATATCATCCATGATCTGTTAAAACTTATTAAAATGCACAGTACTTCAAATTGCCTCTTTCCATCCCATTGAGTCTATACAAATGTGTGGCTGTAGTTTCCAAAGTGCATTCATTGAATCAATATCATGTAATAAATTTCTTGAAATGCCCTTTTAAAGTCATAATAAATCATAGGAGGAAAACATTTTAGCTGGATTCGTAAATGAAAAAACATTAATAAATACGCAATTTGCATGATTGCACTGAGAAGGAAATAGTGACATATATAATAAATTGACTAAATGGTTTGTTCTATTGTAATCATTTGAAAATGTATCAGGAGTGGAAAATAAATTGATGATAAAATTTGTTCAATTGCACTAAGCTCAAATAACCTGCATTTGATTGATCAGCAAGTGCTCTAAAATAGTGGGTAAAAGACTATGAAAACACCAAAACTACAGCAACTACTTTAGATTGAATAGTCATACATAAAAATCTGTTGTAAATGCAATAATATACGTGCAACACTATTAAAGAATTTAATGTGGGCAAAGGCATGATATGCGCAAAGGGAAGCTAAAAAAATACTATTGTTTAATATCAAGAACCATATCACATGCATATTGAGTTATATTGTTGGTCTTTCTCGATCATACTAAAAATATGATCTGGAAAAACAATAATAAGGATAATAACCATTTCAAACTCTAATTACACGTCTCATCCCCAAACAATCTCCACATTAAGTTTCATACTACGTGTATGTGCATTGAAACTATTTGACTCTTATGTTATGAAATTATAGTTTCTTGAAAGACATTAATTCTCACATAACACTATGTAATATTTAGCCATTGAATTTTACACTTAATTCAGAAAATATAAAGACACGCCTAACCATCAAAAAACAATATTTTGATTATAGATTCGATAACTAAACGGCATGAAAAATATTAATACAAAAGTTAAGTATGGATCCACAAAGTGTGGACTCCTCTCTATACCTGCTAGCCATTAAGAGCTGACGATATAGATCATCATTTGCACTCTATCCCACATAGCGATGATCAATTTTTGGGGATGTCAACAACATCGGCAAACAAATTTTCAAGATAAACAGCTTTTATTTTGTAGTTGTATAAACAAAATATATTTGTGTTTGCACATGTATACATATACATATACATATACATATACATATACATGCAAACATACACACAAACTTGTGTATGTTGAAAACATATATCTAATTATTTTTCAAACTAAACTGATTAAATGCCTTAAAACCTATGATTAATATTCTCATTGCTATATTTTCATCAATTTAAATGAAAAAAGTGGAACATACTTTTATGGCTGCTTAAGCCATGTGGAATTTCAAGGAAGTAAACTAAGGATACGATATATGAAATGGAATTATTTAGGTTTACTTTTAAAGAGAAGTAACTTACTAACAAATTTGAAGAAAATATGATGTAGTAGTAAATCTTATATTATTGTGATTATGAATCTTACAACAAACATATTATTTGAGTACTTTAATACATTATTGTCAAAATCTTAAAACCTTACGATTTAAATTCTGATTCAGATCGGATTTTTCCCTTAATGATTCGATTTACATTCCGATTCAAACTTAGTCAAACTGCAAATAAAAAAAGCATTCAACTAATATAACATATTTAATATACTTATTTAGATTTACAATTTTAATTATAATATTTTCAAAACAAAATAAAAATGGAAAAAGAGAGAAAATTGAGTTTTATGTTTAATTGTGTAAGTTCAAACATCAAATCAATTCCAAACTGTGCAAACCTTAAAATACAATTTTTTTAAATCTACGATATACGATTTGAATCCCGTTTTGATTTAAAGTTTGAACTTTACAATATATGATTTAAATCCTATTTTGAAAACATTACTTTAATACACCCATTACATGTTTATTTTCCTACTAAATAGATGCAACTTAAACTTACAAATCTCTCCGTCTCCATTTGGTACCATATTTTTTTCAAAAGTGCTTGGGAAAAAGAGTTATGCATAGTATAAAAAGTAATTTTTTGGAACATAAATAGTTTTAGCATGCTAAGTGTCGCTCTATTGTTATTTTTGGCATGTATTATATGGTGACAGAGGAAATTAAAAACAAAAAAGCTGCAATATTGGATATTTTGGAATTTTTTTGTGAAGTAAATGATTCTGTCAAAGCACATAAATTTTCAAGCATAAATCATTATATTACTTAAACATTTACATACAGAGAAAAGAAAGCTTTTCAACCATAACTTTCATATACATACATACAGACATTG
Source organism: Allium fistulosum (assembly GCA_030737815.1). NCBI lineage: Eukaryota > Viridiplantae > Streptophyta > Magnoliopsida > Asparagales > Amaryllidaceae > Allium > Allium fistulosum. The sequence continues at coordinate 841,814,018 of CM060902.1, forward strand.
ATTTGTTGTCTAGAAAGAAGTTTGTGAAACAAACGATTCTGTCAAAGCACATAACTTTTTCGCTAGAAATTAAGTATTTACACGCGGAAAAGAAAAAAAAAATTAATCGTAAAGTGATACACACACACACAAAAAGATACACAAATGCATATAATATCTGTGTGGAGAGAATACGTTGCAAATGTGTTATAAATCGTATAATATATGCACGTTCCCAATACAATTTAGATAATAAACTAATAGAAAAACTAAACACGACCAATTAGTATTTAAAATAATTCAAAAATATGTTCAATAACAAATACAACCTCATTTAGCTATTCCTCAACTTAGGGAATCAATCCACAATGTTTAATAACAAAGATCATACTTCAAAGATATTAATTATCCATATTGTTAAATTCTAATGTAGCATATAACTCCTAATTCAATTTAAAAGTAATCAGTGAAAAAACAGTCAATGCGAAATTTGTTATTTTAAGCCACATAAAATATTCATACATATTACCTTAGGAAAATACAATGTTAAATATGTAGGACAATTAAATAAATTAAAACTCTTGCAGAATCATATGGCACCAGAAATCTAAAAAAATAGTATCAATTCAATGTAAATGATAAACATAGTAAGAATGAAAAAGAAGAAATATTAGAATAGAAGGGCATCGGAGTATACCTGAAGGCATGTTCAAGAACAAATCAATACAACAGTGCTAACCGAGTGAGATGTGTAACTCAGCACTCTAGTATTAACAAAACCGAAACTGAAGAGGAAACTAAGGAAAAATATACAACCAAGGGGGAAATGCTGGGAAATGTAAATTAGTGATCTGAGAATGAAATTTCATATCAATGAAAAGGAGATTCCAATAAAATTACCTGCGAACTTAACACGGTGAATAGACGATGCTGAATAAGCCTAAACAACAATGGAATTGACATACATAGTATTTTACAGAGATGAAAAAAGAATTTCAAAAATATTACCTATAAACAGAGCATGGAGAATAGGAGAAGGTGAAGTAGCCAACAAAAGAAATATACTACGTTTGCATACATAAGTGGAAGTCTTTGAACACGCTAATGCGGTTATAAATGGCATATCAAAATATAATATAATATTACATACTCGTGCTAGTCAACTATTTCATAAGTTAAAATACTTCTTAGAGACCTCTTCAAGTGAACTATTAGCATATCAAAGGAAACACAACAGTCTTGATCTTTTAATGTAAATAATCTCTCTCCTACTAAATTGAAGTGAATTCCTTTTTGAAACTGTAAATTTTCATTTACAACCTAAGGTTATCAAATGTGAAGGCATTGTAGAGCTATATCTGTCATGCTAGGATTTCTCAAACATATCATTATGCTTAGCCAAGACAAATATAAATACGCAAATTTGTGTACATATCTATGTGTGCGCGCGTGTGCGTCGCTCGCATGCATGCGCTCACGTGCACGTACAAATGTGTGTATGTGTATAGACACATTACCTTATAAAGAGGAAAAACTTATAATATACTGCATTTTTTGAACTTATGTCTCTCGTCCACAAATAAAGCATTTTCAGTTTTGGTAAAAATTATATTAACACAACTTGTAAAAAAATATTACCGTATATTTTACATATTAACATAATTCCAGATAAATACCACGTTGAGACCATTAGCTGTTATGAAAATTAATATGCATATATACTTAATTTTTGGTGAAACTGTAGCATAATAAAACTTTTTTAATACAAACAAAAACAAAAGGTACCTTATGCCATAACATTTGGTAAATCAGAATTAAGTTACATGAAGCACCTCACACACAAGGGATTGTATAAATTATCACAAAGAAATGGACAAATGAAAACAACAATGAAAATAAAAGCAAAGTATGTGTATACTTTTCCATCATTGTTTTCAATGGTAAAGAACCTAAAGAAATAATAAGTGTAGGAAATCAAATTTAGTTCCCACTATTTCTCCAACAAAAAAAGAAGCACGTCACCAACAACATAAAAGAAAATACATAAGTAAACCAAACTGATAAGGATAGTTTTAATAACAATACCTTGCAAGTCTGACATTTCAAGGAATGCTGGTGAAGCTAGCTGCTCTACTATAAACCACTGTATTCCAGTCCTCGCTAGATGATCAATTAACATTTTGGGTAAAAATCAATCAAAATATTAATGTAAGGTTAATATTCCAGTTTTTCTGAACAAAATAGAATAACAAATATATAGAACTTATGCTTGTCCTATTCATTAAACTCCATGTAGAAATTCGCATCACATGTAAAAGTAAATGTCAGTATAACCGAAAAACGTGTAAAACCACTATATAAATAAGTTTATAATTAAACAGGAATGAAAATTCTCAGCTTATAACATATAGTTAAATCTTTAACTATAGTAAGGGTAACTAAATATCTACATACAATTGATATCAATAAATCTTTCATTAAACATGTTAAATGAAGAAGATTTGTCAGAAAAAAATAATTTCAAAAATAGGGAATCATGGATGAAAATCATGAATGGGAAATTACCTGAACTTCAAGCGAACGGTAGAATTGGAAAACTGAAAGGGGTAGGATGGCCCATATAAGCAAAGGAGCTGGCAGACGTTTCTGATTTCTAAGATAGTGGAAATTATACACCATTAATCAAATAGAGTTAGGGTTTTGTAAGAAACTTAAATGGTTAACTAATGTCTAGGGTAGAACGAACCAGCAATAGGGAAACACAGAAGTGTCGCACGAAGAGGATGTCGAGGATCGATGGTAGCAGCCAACGTTGATAACCGGAGCTCTGATCGCCTGGCTCTAATTACATGGGCGAATATTTGTGGGAATCCGCAGCCGCAATCTGTATTAGGGCTAGAAGAGGAGAATTTCGATGGGGACGTTATCACTTAGGTCTGGTGAAAGAAGGAAATGGGAAAGGCATGACTGAAGAGGAGCAAAACCAAAATTGACAGCTCAGGAAAAAGAAGGAAAGGAGCCGCGAGATGTTAGGAAAGGAAAAGAATGATTGCTCGGAGACCGTTCAGTTGCCAAATTCCAAGGGGGCTTGGGTGAGCTTGAAATCTAACTCACTAATAATAATATAGTATAGATACTACAAATACTGAGTGGCAATTTTTTGTCTCCTCTAATGTACGTATTACTCTCTTTCTCCATGCTTTTCTTATCTCCTCCTTTTACACTTTAAATCCCATAGAATTCAAACAATCCATTCTAAGTAGAAAACTCAACCAACATAATTTTCTCTCATATTCCATCCTATTATCCCAGACTATGCGTTTAGAAAATTATCCATGCCCCAAGTGAAAATCTATCCAGTTATTATCATCTGTTACTGTTTTTTTCCTTGACTTGACATTATATGTGCATTTTGGTTGACTTTTATATCTATCTTTTTGTTACTGGATTATACGTTTGTTTTTTGGATTGGTTGTGAATGCAATAATTTTTTATGTTTGTGATTATAGACCTATGGTTAAAGTTGTATGAAGGGTGAAAGATTTAATGGCTTACTTGAAAGAATGCTATAGATTGTGTTTTTTCTTATATAGCATTCTTTCATGTGTTATATCTGATTTTGGTTAAGGCATATATAGTAGGATTCGATAACTATTTCTCCTTCAATAAATATTTTATTTTATTATTTAAAAATTAGATGTTCATATTTTATTATGTGAAAATTAGGTTGAAGGACTTCTATTTGCAGGGTAATAAGTTTTAAGGACAACACTTCTGAATAATTAGTTTTAAGGACAATTTACAGCATAATGATAAATTCATTTATCTTTTTAAGTTATATAGGAAAATGATAAATTCTTTTATCGTTATTTCTGTATAACTGAAAATGATAAATTCTTTTATCTTTTTCCTGTAAAATGTCCTTAAAACTAATTTTTCAGAAGTAGCGTCCTTAAAATTTATTATCCTGCACAAATAAGCCCTTGAAGTGAAAATCCCCTTTTATTATTTGGAGTTGGTCTTGGATTTGAGATGCTTATATTAATTACTTGCTATTTTTGATAATTTTTAAACAAAAAAAATTGTTTTTGTACTGCTCGAGAATTTTGAAATGTGTGGTGGTTGGTTGTGAATTTTTTGTTTAGTTTATGTCGTTGTGGATTTCTGACTAAAAATTGCAGGAGATAAATCTACCAAAAATAGGAAACATATAAAGTTAAAACTGCATATGGGTTGTTCCGCTATGCTAATTTTATGGATTCCAAACAAAACCCGTCAATGATTCAGGTATATGTACTATTTTTTGTGCGCTTTGAAAAGAGATTTATGCAATTTTTTATGGCTTTGTCAGCTTTGTTCATTTTTTTCATGTTAATGTGGTACTTTATAATTCACATAAAAGACATATATGAATACATTCGTATTTATCTGTGCTGGAGAAAGAAATAAATTTTTTCGATCGGGAGATTCTTGATAAAATAAAAGAATATGCAAATGATAATTATAAACACAAATCCACAATGTTATTTACTCCTTTCGTATTTCACTGTAGTACATTTGCTTCTTATGTTTTTCACTACTAACAAGTCCACTTTGCCCTTTATTTTTTTACCGTCATATATGTTTGAAAACATTTAGTCCTATTACTTCGTTATATTAGTAACGATTATGTATTAATTTTAAAACTTATATTTGATATTGTAGTAATGTTTCTAATTACTTTTGGTAATATTATATTCTAATCATTTATCAAAATAATTTAATTTTCTAACTACAACAATTATATTTTTTCCACATCCGTGTGCGAAGCACGGGTTCACACTAGTTATTTAAATATTCAATTAAATCAATTAAATTGAATAAAAAGGTTATGAATTGAGAAATGAAGTTTTTATAGTATATATGAAGTATATATATGATTTAAAAGATAATAGAAGTAATTTAAATCATATTTGAATGGTTTTAGTTGTACAAATACACTATATTTGCGACACTTTTTGTAACCCTTAAATCAACATTTTGATTTTTGAGCTATAAGTGACCAATATTTTCCAAATTTGAAATAGTATGAATAAAGTAATTTAAATGGAGGTTTAAATCACTTAAATCAAATATGAATTTGATTTGTTGAGACTTAAATTAAAAATCCATTTGGTTCCGAATGGCTTTTAAAGGACGCTTATTATTCGGAAAGACCGAGAACGGGAATTTCCCATTCCGAATAATAATACGACGCTATGATTGTGATGAGTCGTATTGAAACGATGATGAAGACCAGGGATCTTCACATCTAATGGACTGCTTGTTGATTTCTCTTCATCGGTTTAGCGGCCGATATAGAAACGATACCCCTATACTTTTAAAGCAGTGGTCCAGATGATGTTTGAAGAATCTTCGGATACGTAAGGGCCTTTCACCTTTTGGGCAAAGGTTGAGGAATAAGGTGCCTTCTGTTTCGTTCAGTCCCAGAACAAACTTGTGGATGGATGGATTGTCTGACATTATATTCTGACTTTATATGATTGATCTTTATTAACGTATATCTGCTTGGTGGTGGAGAATTTATTCTCTTAGCTTAACACGCTTCCTTGAGACGTATGAGCTCAAGGGTTATGCGTTGGTAGAAATCAGTTATGTAATTTTGGATTGGTAATGTGACATTCCGAAGAATGCTATGGATAGGATCAAGGCTTTTGTTGAAAAGCAGAGCCTTGTGGGTACGAGACTTCACGAACCTCACACCCCAGGAATGGCCGAAATAGGAATGGATGCGGCAAGGTGTAGGATGTCTATCCCCTTCTAGATATATATAGTAATACCATGGTATGGATCCCAGGTATTCACTTTGTGGATTATATATTTATATAGCTGTACTATGGTCTTACACGCCCAGTATTTGCTTGATGTGGATGTTGGAAAAGATCGGGGCCCCGTTTTAAAGGTTGGTAACAACCGGGGGATGGATAGACTTGAGTAAGTAGTTACCATTGAGTGGTAACCCGGCCTTGTATTGGCAGAGAAACAGTAGTTTCTCGGGACGTCCCTCTAGAGGCGTACCCAATCGTGGATGAGGAAGTTCCTTTGCCTGGTCATTATTGGAAACCCATTCTCAATACGAACCTTGTACGGTTTTGATTGTATTACCCACTGTTTAATACAGTGGCTATAGTAGGCATACCATCATGTAACGTATGCTGGCTAAATTAATAAGTTTATTTTGAAAATGGTTCACTAAGCACTATAATAATATTAAAAGGATATTTTTAACGTATCAAAGGCATGTTTGACTGTCATAAGGAGAAACCTCGACCATGTGTGCGTTTGCATCTTATGTGCGGATCGAGACCTTATGATAGTTTTATTTTCCAAAAGCATATACGGAACTTGTTTTCAAAAGCAATTATATACTTTTGTTTCTCAAAACAGTCCCATGACTGACCTGGAGTTTATTGTTTTTCCCTAAACTCTGGGTGCCCTTATTTTCCACACGGGCAGCCTAGAGTCAAGTAATAGATCACGCTATAGATAGTTGGAGTGTTTATTTGGAGCTTTTGGATCAGAGTGAAGATGTCGGTTTTTGTGCTCTCTCTGAAGACTTGTTTCTTTAGTTTCTATTTCCGATGTGTACCTTATTTAGTTGTACTTCATGATGTTGTATATAGTGATGTATCTATGACTCTCTAATATCACCTTGTATCATCTTTTGTTCTAAATATATATGAGAGCATTTTGTTTCAGCTGTGCATTCTTATTTATACTGATGTTATTTACTGGTAGCAAACCCTACCAATGAGGATTTTAACATATGGATCTCGACATTGATGTCTTCGATATATGATATGTTGATTTTCAAAAGTGAAGAATCCAATTTGATTAGGGAAGATCGTGAATCCTTATCTGTTTGGATTTGACTTGTGTGGATTATAGTCGATTCAAAAGGTGAGAATTTACGGGTCTTCACAGTTGGTATCGGAGCTTAAGGTTGAGTAAGAACTTTAGCTTCCAGTAATAACATTAGTCACTCATTAGAGATAGGGTTAGTAACACCCTAGAATGAGTATATCTGAGAGAGCATTCGAATTTCAAACTTTTCAATTTTTATCTAAATCCTAACTCTTTCTTCTTATCTCAGAGAATGAGTGGAAGAAGAGGAAGAAGAGGTGGCAGTACCACAACTAATGGACGGACTGCTCCAGCTGTTGTAGAAGCAGTTATTCCAGTCCAACCGGAAGTAGACTTCTCCGTCTTATGCAAGAAATTCACTAATCTGGGAGGAAAGACATATAAAGGCAAAGAGACTGTAATTGAGACACAAGCCTGGATCAAAACATGTAAAAAGATTTTCAAGGGCTTGAATATCAATGATGAGCAAAAAAGGTATCTAGCTACTTGGCAATTAGAAGATGGAGCCCAAATCTGGTGGGAAACCAAAACGATGGAAGAACCAGAAGAAAACTTTTCCTGGTCGAGGTTCAAAAGTGAATTTGAAGAACATTTTTTGCCTTCAGCTGGTGTTGATAGATTGTATGAGGATTTTGTGGAATTGAAACAAGGTGACATGACTTTTGAAGAATATGTGAAGCGCTTTAATGAGCTTTCTCGATTTGGTTCCGAATTGGTTAGTAACCCTTTAAGGAAAAATCAAAGGTTTGTCAAAGGAATGAAGAAGAGATACCACGGGCGGATGACCATTCATATAAAGCAATCCTTTGCTGATTTAGTGGATATGGGCTATCGTTATGAAGCAGCAGATAAAGAGGAGTCATTTGAAGAAGAGAAAAATGTTGTAAAGAAAGAAGGTGGAAATTCTGGGGGAAATAATAAGAAAAGGAAGTTCCAAGGTAGGAGAAATGACAATAACAAGAAAGGAGGAAACCCAAAAAGTCGTCTATCTGAAGTTACTTGTTACAATTGTCAGGAAAATGGGCACTATTCTCAGAAATGTACAAAGCCCAAGAAGAAGAACCTGAACTGCTTTGTTTGTCAAAAGCCGGGCCACTTCGTGAAAGACTATCCCTTGATGAAGCAAGTTCAGAAATCAAATGTTTACGCACTAGAAGATAAACCTTCATCTTCTAGAGATGCAAAGGGAAAGGGCGTCTTGGAAGGTACTCTTTCTATTTCCAATAGAGATATTCAAGTTTTATTTGACACTGGTGCTTCTCATAGTTTTGTCTCTAAAAATTTGGTTGAAGAACTTAAACTTAAATCCAAAGTAGTAGGAAATCCTCTTTGCGTTAGAAATCCGGTTGGTGGCCCTACGAATCTTCGTTTACGATGTAAGAAGATCCCTATCTCATATTCCTATTATCAGTTTCCTCAAAATCTTTATGTTCTTGACTTTGACGAATTTGACACTCTTTTGGGCATGAACTGGTTATCAAAATATAAAGCTAATATAGATTGTGCAAAACGAATTATATCAGTTAAAACCAGTTTTGGAAACTATATTGATATTCCCTGCGAAGATCCTAGTCCAAAACGTGATAAATTAATGTACACCCTAGGATATCCAGATCCCGATATTAAATCTATTCCTGTTGTTAGAGATTTTCCTGATGTTTTTGAAGAAGTTAAATCTCTCCCTCCTCATCGTGAAATCGAATTTCGAATTGATCTGGTACCCAACGCCAGACCAGTTGTTCATTCTGTTCGAAGGATGGCCCCAAAGGAGAAACTAGAATTAACCAAACAAACCCTTGAACTATTGGAAAAAGGCTTCATACGTCCAAGCCGTTCCAATTGGGGTTCAGCTGCTGTATTTGTTGCAAAATCTGATGGATCACTGAGAATGTTCTTTGACTATCGAGACCTCAATAAACAAACTTTGAAAAATAAATTCCCTTTGCCTCGTATCGATGAGCTATTTGATCAACTTCATGGAGCTTGTTTCTTCTCTAAGATGGATCTTGCTCAAGGATTCCATCAATTGAGAATCGCTGAAGATAGTATTCCCCTGACTGCATTCCGAGGACCGGACATCTTCTACGAATGGTTAGTCATGCCATTTGGACTAACCAATGCTCCCGCATTCTTCGTAGATCTGATGACTCGAGTATTTCGGGATGTATTGAACAAATTCGTGTTGGTTTTCATTGATGATATTCGCATCTATTCCAAAACAAAGGAAGAGCATGCAGAACACTTGAGAGTTATTCTAGAAATTCTGAGAAGCAATGTTCTCTATGCTAAATTTTCCAAATGCCATTTTTGGGAGAAGGAAGTCAGATTTCTTGGACACCTAGTTTCTGAGAAAGGAATTGCGGTCGATCCAAGTAAGATTTCAGCGATAATGGATTGGAAACAGCCTACTACACCAAAGGAAGTCAGAAGTTTTCTTGGTTTGGCTGGATATTACCGGAAGTTTGTACAGGATTTTTCTAAGTTGGCTAGTCCCCTGACAAAGCTAACAATGAAAAATGCTAAGTTTATCTGGACACCCCGATGTGAAGAATCTTTTCAGGAATTAAAGAAAAGATTGACCACATCTCCAGTATTAGCTGTGATTGATGGGAATAAAGATTTATCGGTTTACACTGATGCTTGTGGTGATGGAGTTGGCGCTGTTTTGATGCAGAAAGGAAAGGTGATTGCCTACGCAAGTAGACAATTACGACCCCATGAGAAGAATTATCCAAATCATGATCTTGAGTTACTAGCAGTTATCTTTGCCTTAAAGATATGGAGGCATTATCTGCTAGGTAAATTTTCCTTTTCAGCTTTTCAAATTTAAATCTTTTTTTCAATTTGAATCTTATAATTCTTTTGTGATAGGTGAAAAATTCGATCTTTTTACTGATCACAAATCGCTTAAGTATCTTTTCACTCAGAAGGATCTTAATCTACGTCAACAACGTTGGTTGGAATTTCTAGCATCTTATGACCTAGATATCCAATATACTCCTGGAAAAGCCAATCTGGTTGCCGATGCTTTGAGTCGGAAGCATTCTGTCCTTGCTTATTTGGTAATAACCCCAAATCTGATAGAGAAGATCGCTAACAAACAAAAGGAAGACCAGTTTCTCCAAAATATATATGGAAGAATTCAACGAGGCGAAGATACAAGTTTTGAGCTGGACAATAGAAACATTATGAAATTGAAAGGAAGAATTTGTGTTCCTGATGACAAGGAGCTAAAGAAGGAAGTGTTGGATGAATGCCGGCTCCGTTTGAAGCATTATATGGTCGACCTTGTCGATCACCGGTATGTTGGGTTGAAATAGGAGATCGTCTTGTATTGGGACCAGAAATGATTAGGGAAGCTTCTGATAAGGTTGAATTTATCAGAAAAAAGTTGAAGGTTGCTCAAAGCCGTCAGAAAAGCTATGCTGATAATCGAAGGCGTGCTTTGGAATTCCAAATAGGGGATTCAGTATTCTTGAAGGTTTCACCAATGAGAGGAGTTATTCGTTTTGGGAAGACGGGTAAACTCGCTCCTCGATTTATTAGACCCTTCCCCATTCTGGAGAGAATTGGACCACTAGCTTATCGTATACAATTACCAAACTGGCTAGCCGGGGTCCATAATGTATTTCATGTGTCTCATCTGAGGAAGTACGTCCATGATTCCGATCAGATTATTGAAGAAATTGCTCAACAGGATGTGGAGATCAATCCTGAATTATCATTGAAGAGAGAACCACTTAAAATCATCGATCGGGATGAGAAGAAATTGAGACGCAAGGTGGTTAGGTTGGTCAAAGTCCAGTGGAGTGGAGATCCAAACGACTGCACTTGGGAAACTGAGGAAAGCATGAAGAAATCTTATCCCAGATGCAGAGTCGACATTCCATCTTAGTCTATCTTATCGGTAAATTCAAATTCCTTATCTTTTCAGTTTTTCCTTCTTATTAATTTCGAGGACGAAATTCTTTAAGGAGGGGCGGTTGTAACGATCTAGAAATTTAACTAATTTAAATAATAGTAGTTATTTAAATATATGAATTTGAATTCAAAAGTTATATGAGTTTATAATTATATTCATTTGAATTTATAAAAGATAGCATATATAGATAACTAAATAAATAAGAAAAGCTATGAAAACAAACCATAGCATGAAACAAATGCTACTAAAGAGAAGCCTTACACATGTCTTCTTCTTAGCCTCCCTTCACATGCACATGACACCTCTATGTAACGACCCATATTTTTGGGTCATCAAATACGAATTATTTAAAATGTAACGACCCATAATTTAATCACTTTGAACATGAATAGTTAATATGTCTTTAAATGATTAAATAATGGATTTTATATTTAGAATTATTAATCCTGCCTAATAAAACAGAATAGTATAATTACCTAGCTAATAAAACAGAATAGTATAATTACTTGCCTAATAAAATAAGAGAGAATTATTAACCTTGCCTAGTAAAACAGAATAGTATAATTACTTGCCTAATAAAAACAGAACAGTATAATTACTTGCCTAATGAAACAAAATAGCATAATGATTATTATATTCCATGCGGATGGTTGTTATTGGACCAAAATCTGGTCGAATCAGGTTCTACCATGCGGATGGTTGCCATTGGACCAAAATATGGTCGAATCATGTTATGCCATAGTTGATAAGGAGGATTTCTATTGGACCAAAATGTGGTCGAATCAAATTAAGCCATCAAGATGTTTTCTATTGGACCAAAATGTGGTCGAATCAACTTAGGCCACCAAGGTGTTTTCTATTGGACCAAAATGTGGTCGAATCAAATTAGGCCATAAGGCTGGTTTCTATTGGACCAAAATCTGGTCGAATCTGGTTAGGCTATAGGAAATGACTAAAGTACCCTTCTCTTCACCTATAAATAGCCAAGTCCATATCTCATTTTATTTCATTCACAAACTAAAGAAAGGAGGAGTGGATCCCACGGTGAGAAACTATATCACTTAATATAGTGTTTATATTTGTTGTGATTGGATGAATGGATTGATAGTTATGGATGTTTTAACTATATGATAGTTATATCAGTATTTAATTGTTAAAATATTCAGTTATACCATATACTGCTTGTTTGGATGATATGAATGTATATATGGATGTTAATAGTGATAACACTGCACGTTACACTTATTATACACACCCATTTGGATTTAAATGGATATTGATTAAGTCTCGATTTAAAATAATAATAATATAATATTCAAATTTAAGTGGAAAATTGAATATTCAAATTTTATAATTTAAACTATTTGGAAATGATATTAGAGATATATTGAAAAACTTTTGTAAAAGAAGTTATTTATTTGAAATCATTTTAAATATAAAATGACATGTTCAACTTTGGAAATATAAATAATAATTTAAATCGATTTTAGAAAAGTGAAGTTAAGTTCGCTATATAACTAAAGGTTTATAATCAATTAAATGATTCCAATAGTATTATATATAGTTTATTTTGATTTTTGGAAAGTTTGGATTAAATCGGATGAAATTTAGAAAAATAATATTATTATATTATTTAAATATTCAATTAAATTGAATAAAAAGGTTATGAATTGAGAAATGAAGTTTTTATAGTATATATGAAGTGTATATATGATTTAAAAGATAATAGAAGTAATTTAAATCATATTTGAATGGTTTTAGTTGTACAAATACACTATATTTGCGACACTTTTTGTAACGCTTAAATCAACATTTTGATTTTTGAGCTATAAGTGATCAATATTTTCCAAATTTGAAATAGATTGAATAAAGTAATTTAAATGGAGGTTTAAATCACTTAAATCAAATATGAATTTGATTTGTTGAGACTTAAATTAAAAATCCATTTGGTTCCGAATGGCTTTTAAAGGACGCTTATTATTCGGAAAGACCGAGAACGGGAATTTCCCATTCCGAATAATAATACGACGCTATGATTGTGATGAGTCGTATTGAAACGATGATGAAGACCAGGGATCTTCACATCTAATGGACTGCTTGTTGATTTCTCTTCATCGGTTTAGCGGGCGATATAGAAACGATACCCCTATACTTTTAAAGCAGTGGTCCAGATGATGTTTGAAGAATCTTCGGATACGCAAGGGCCTTTCACCTTTTGGGCAAAGGTTGAGGAATAAGGTGCCTTCATTTTCGTTCAGTACCAAAACGAACTTGTGGATGGATGGATTGTCTGACATTATATTCTGACTTTATATGATTGATCTTTATTAACGTATATCTACTTGGTGGCGGAGAATTTATTCTCTTAGCTTAACACCATTCCTTGAGACGTATGAGCTCAAGGGTTATGCGTTGGTAGAAATCAGTTATGTAATTTTGGATTAGTAATGTGACATTCCGAAGAATGCTATGGATAGGATCAAGGCTTTTGTTGAAAAGCAGAGCCTTGTGGGTACGAGACTTCACGAACCTCACACCCCGGGAATGGCCGAAACAGGAATGGATGCGGCAAGGTGTAGGACGTCTATCCCCTTCTAGATATATATAGTATACCATGGTATGGATCCCAGGTATTCACTTTGTGGATTATATATTTATATAGCTGTACTATGGTCTTACACGCCCAGTATTTGCTTGATGTGGATGTTGGAAAAGATCGGGGCCCCGTTTTAAAGGTTGGTAACAACCGGGGGATGGATAGACTTGAGTAAGTACCATTGAGTGGTAACCCGGCCTTGTGTTGGCAGAGAAACAGTAGTTTCTCGGGACGTCCCTCTAGAGGTGTACCCAATCGTGGATGAGGAAGTTCCTTTGCCTAGTCATTATTGAAAACCCATTCTCCAATACGAACCTTGTACGGTTTTGATTGTATTACCCACTGTTTAATACAGTGGCTATAGTAGGCATACCATCATGTAACGTATGCTGGCTAAATTAATAAGTTTATTTTGAAAATGGTTTTCAATCACTAAGCACTATAATAATATTAAAATGATATTTTTAACGTATCAAAGGCATGTTTGACTTGCATAAGGAGAAACCTCGACCATGTATGCGTTTGCATCTTGTGTGTGGATCGAGACCTTATGATAGTTTCATTTTCCAAAAGCATATACGGAACTTGTTTTCAAAAGCAATTATATACTTTTGTTTCTCAAAACAGTCCCATGACTGACCTGGAGTTTATTATTTTTCCCTAAACTCTAGGTGCCCTTATTTTCCACACGGGCAGCCTAGAGTCAGGTAATAGATCACGCTGTAGATAGTTGGAGTGTTTATTTGGAGCTTTTGGATCAGAGTGAAGATGTCGGTTTTTGGACTCTCTCTGAAGACTTGTTTCTTTAGTTTCTATTTCCGCTGTGTACCTTATTCAGTTGCACTTCATGATGTTGTATATAGTGATGTATCTATGACTCTCTAATATCACCTTGTATCATCTTTTGTTCTAAATATATATGAGAGCCTTTTGTTTCAGCTCTGCATTCTTATTTATACTGATGTTATTTACTGGTAGCAAACCCTACCAATGAGGATTTTAACATTTGGATCTCGACATTGATATCTTCGATATATGATATGTTGATTTTCAAAAGTGAAGAATCCAATTTGATTAGGGAAGATCGTGAATCCTTATCTGTTTGGTTTGACTTGTGTGGATTATAGTCGATTCAAAAGGTGAGAATTTATGGGTCTTCACATTGAGCGATGCTCAATTGGCAAATCTAGATCTTTTTTATTGTTTTTTCGCATTTGTGCAATTTTTGCACAATAAATTGGTATCAAAGCAAGGTGATTTGTTTAAATTTGTGCATCAATGACTTCTAGAAAGAGCAGTAGATCTGGTGGTAATTATGTTATAACTCATTTGGATGGAAAACGAGATTTTGTGCTATATGGAAGATAAAGATGGAGAAGATTATGTTGAGAGAAAAGAGCGTTCCAGTCTTGAAACTTTGGTGATAAGAAGTTTAGTGTGTTGAAAGGACATCTGAATTTGGGAACCTATATCTGCTTCATGGCTCAACGCTAATGTGTGAGTTGCTGATGTGTGAGTCTTATGTTGATTTTCATGGGAAAATTTAAGAGATTGCAAAAGGAGATTCCATTTCTTTTAGTACACAATATTTGTAGTCCACTTGGTTCTTCGAGTATTGAGGGTGGTGCTCATAATACTGAAGAGTTCAACTGATGTAGTTGATTTGGTGATGGATTTGGCGCCGTTGAGGCTTGTCGACTTACGATGCCATCTTGGAGAGTTCAGTTCATAAAGCTAATTTTTGGCTAATTTGGTACCTTTGAGGTACATTGTCGATTTATTTTCCATTGGGTTTTGTTTTTTTTTGGATTGGTGATTGAGAGAATTTTTTTGGGCCTTGGTGGCATTGAGATTATTTTGGTATCTATCTTCTTTTGATTTTGGATATTTGCAACATTTTGTTGACGGGCAGAGACATTGTCTGAGCTCGTTAGCAAGGTGTGATGGGAGGTGGCCTTGTTGGAACCCATTGGGTAAGTATTCATTTTTGGTTCTATCTCATTAAGAGATTTTGGTTGAAAGTGGAGTTCATTTTTTTCAAAAGAGATCTATGTTGAAAAGAGAATTTAAATCGAGGTGGGGTGTTGGAGATATGTGATTTTGCATCAAGGTGGAGTGTTAAAATTTGATGATACAAAATCACAAATAGAAAGAAACAAATATGTAAAAAAAGGAAAGTAATCACGTGTGTTCATTATGAAAATGCATAAATTATTGGATCGCATTTGCATGAGATGGTAAGGAAATAAATGCATGTGCACGTTATGGAATAATATTTATACAAAATGATATACATATTATTTCTTTCACAGTAATCGCATTGCTTTGCAATTATTTTCTTCAATATTTGCTAATTAAAGGAATGAGTGAATTACTTGCTATGTTTGTACCATTGTAACTTGCCTCAATTATCTTCTTACCATATCTTGGTAATTTAATCAACGACTAACATGAATTTACACTGGCTATATATTGAGGGTAGGCTTTATTGTAACCTATCATGACATTCAACCAACGGTCTTCTAATAGAGTGTCTCTTCTTGTTAACCCTAACTTAGGGCTTCGGTATGTAAACTCTTATATTGTAATCCCTTGTAACTCTCTCATGTATAATAAAATCTCTCTTCTTTGGACTGAACGTACACTATCTTGATGATAGATGAACCAGTATAAATATTGTGCGTCTCCTTTCTTTTTTATAGTTATTTACTATTTATTCGGAGTAATAAGATAATTGTTGCTAGATTGAGTGATGTTCAATTGACAAATCTATATTTTGTTTATTGTTTTTCCGCACTTGTGCAATATTTGCTAAGACTGCAGTTCACAAAACAAACAAAAAACACTTAGATTTTACAGCGTTCGAAACTTTTGAAAATTTTACGTTTGTTATTTGGAAATTAATCCAGACGCCTTTATGATGAATGCCCATTAATTCGCTCATGGCAATTTAATATTAGATGTCATGATTCAGTCTCCTCGGTGTTTCAAGTTTGAAATCATGTATTCCCAGATTAAACCCACTAATGACAAAATTTCATGGATGATTTACTAATCAAGAATGTTTTTAAGTGATATTAGACAGAATGACTTGTGCAATTAACAACCTTAATATACTAGACGTGCTAGTGCGCATAAAAATATCCTTGAAAAACAAATATAATGATTTTTTTTTTGAAATGGTACTTAGGTGCAACATGTCACTTGGACAACATAACACAAATCACATGTCAATATATGTTCGAATCACGTTACGCAAGTTTTGAACTTGCGACCTCTCGCACCAAAGTCGAATCACTTAACATATATTATTTTGTACTACAACGTTGTTTCATGTGAATCTGTGATCATGTGCATACATGTTGAGAGGAAGTCTGATTTTCTTGTAAAAGCAAAAAATTGATCAATATTTGATCTCGACATGATCTTGCTCATATCATGAGATTAGACAATTCATATTAGAGTTTGTTCTAGCAATGTAAAAACTAAAGGTGCATTAGAAATCCCTACTGTGAAATGATGAAAGTACAAGTATTAAGCAATCTAAAAAAACCATTAAAGTTCAAATTCAAAACCTAGAGAAAATATGACAAAATGCCGAGGTTGGAATAATACAGAGATAGAGATATATTTTACCTTAAAGGAGTGAGACTTAGATGTTTTATCCATTTTTATTCCATTTTTATTCAACTCTCATACGTAACGTGTGAGTTGTTGAATAATTAAGGGTCGACCATTTGGAGGTAAAATAACCTACATATACATATTATTTTGGACGTATCATGTATTTTTTTTTGAAAACCCAGGAGAACCCGACGGGCCGGTAAACTCCTGAGGAGGGTATAGTAAAGTCGTCCGCTGATCCAAGTCTCCATACCCTCGGATAAATTTATATAGGATAGGGAAGTGCATGATAGGAATCGAACCTGGGTCTTTTTACCAGAACCCAGGCTCCTTTTCCACTGCGCTGCACCCGTGGACACGTATCATGTATTTTAACGTATTCGTTTTGACTCAAAGTAGCGTGTACGAGAGAAATACTCCTCTGGAATCCTTTTGATCTAGGCTATCAGACAGTGCTTTTACTCTCTAATAATCAGGTTCATGAAACGGACCCAAATTATGAATTATGATCACAGAACAAAATATCCTAAGCAATATTAATAAAATATAGGACAAACTTTCAAATTAGATCCGAGAAAAAACCTATTTCAACTTTAGGTTTTATTCAAAACTTATTACAAAAATAGGTCTCTTTCTGCTTATTACAGCATTTTATACCTGCGCAATCTAAATTTGTGCAAGTAAAAAAAAAATTCAAAAATTACATTTGCACAATCCAAATTTGCGGAAGCATAAAAAAAAATTTCAAAAATAAAATTACACTTGTACAATCCAAATTTGCGGAGTATAATTTTTTTCTTAAAAAAAATACAGTTGGACGAACCAAATTTGAGCAAAACTATGTCTATTTTTGTAATAAGTTTTGTTTGAATACCAAAGTTGAATTAAGTTTTTTTTAGGCCTAATTTGAAAATTTATCCTAAAATATATAAGCATTCTACTGTTCCGTCCATCACATAAATTTTTTATGATTTGCTAGAAAGTAAGACGAATAATTAGTGATTGCAGACTTTCTCGGTAAATTTTAGTTTATCAGACAGATAATCACTTCACTTGCTATATGCCAAGTTGTTGGTACAAGGCAGGAGGATTGAACTTTATAATCATCAACATAATTGTTCAAAGAACATTGATATTATACGCAGAGACAAAGATAGATCATGTGGACGCGCATGTGCAGATGATTTGTAAATGGATATAAATATGTCAACTGTATGAAACATTCGTGTTAGCACATAAATTAATTAATGCAAGCCGACTTGAAACGTGAAATAACAGATACATACACCCCCATCTTATTCTTCTTGTTTGTTTGTTTGTTGTTATTTGAACCTTCCAGAAGCCAACTTACAGTCAAATATGATGACAAATAATCATTTTAAATCAACTTATTTACTCTAGCAGTAGAATTTCCTAGCCGTCCACTTCTATACGTCAGTCATGAAGCAGATCCAATTTCTGAATAAGGTAAATGGTTAGAGCATTCCCAACCGTGTGTTGGTTGGAAAGCAACCGATCTTCAATAGGGGGGTTGGTTGACCACTTCAAGATTGACAATCCTTAAGGTTGCCAAAGTAACTCTGAAGGTTGCTTTTTAGCCGGCTATAATATAACCGGCTAAGAATAGCCGGCTTTATTATAGTTGTCTAAAACCGTTGTTTTAGTGTTTTTTTTTTGCCGGCTTTATAAGAACCCTACAAGAAGACGTTTCAGATTAATTTTCTGTGGGCACGTGGATTGCAATCCACGGCACATGCTTCAACCTGCTTTAATTTAGCCGGTTAAGAATGTTTGTGTTTTTTATCTATTGGATCTGGTTTTTATTTGATTTCGTGAGAATTGGCGTTTGAAAACATGTTTGGTTGTGAATGCTCTTAGGATTGAATAGGTGAATCTTTTCGCTGATTTTTATGTACAAAAGGACGGAAGTCATGAAGCCAGCTTCCGTTGGGAGTCCAAAAAAGCAATGAATGCCAACCAAGTCTTTCATGACAATTCAAAATTCCTAGTCGGTCCCCTCTATGATTGAACACATGTACCAGTAATGACAGGTTTTTTTTGGCAACTGATTAAACACGTAGCCTTTAAAATGTACTGGACAGAAAGCCGTGTAGGATATAAAAAGCATGCTAAATAATTAAACCATGCTAGCAAGTATCGGATAGTCATCGAAGAAATTCCACCATTAACTTGCTCAAATTCAAGATGACGATATTAGCTAGCTATTTAAAACTTCAAAACATAAAGATAATGCCCGCTTAACATACATTTTTTTTAATAAGGTGGTTTCATATGATCATTTGTACATATATACACTAATAGATAGTTCAGTCAATGAATATCCGAAAAATTCGAAATTTATACGCATCCGTATTTGAAAAGCGGATAGATATCTGATATTCGAAAAAGGATACGGAAGGTATCCTCATCCGAAAATCATCGATTAGGTTTTGGTGAAGATTATACTTAATACTTTGTGTATATTAGTACAACTTAAAGACGTGTTTGTTTTTTTAATTAAATTAACAGTCTTTATTATATGAATTTAATGCATACTAATTGCTCAAAACTATTTATTATCATCGTACTCATTTATTTTTCACACTCTTATAATAAATGGGATGAAAAAAAATTGTGCTAAATCAAAAAATTTATTTATATTTTTTAATTTATTGACCGTTGACGGATACGATAATTATCCGATATCCGTCTGTATCAATGGGTATCCATGGATGCAGATATCCAATATCCAAAAATAATTTCGGACGTGGATACATATATGGCACTATCCATATCTAAGTATACGTAAACACAGAACTACTGACAGGAATATCCCATATTCATGCAAAAGAAGAAAAAGGATCGCCTTTCGATCTGAATATGCTTTTTACTCGTATCATGAGATATGACAGATTGACAGTCCATACTAAAGGGTGATTACCGCTATGGAAAAATCAAAGCAGAAATAGAAAATTCACTTATGATCCGGTGAAACCACTGAAAGCAAAAGTAGAGATCAACGCACGGTAAGGTTTATTTTACCAGACCGAAGATTGCCATACACATACAGAAGATAATATACCGAATGCAATAATGTCTAATTTGTCAAATATGACATTAAGGTTAAAATTAATTTCACAGACTTCATGGATTAAAGTATATTTCTTTATACAATCTACTAAGCACAGCTCAGATTTGATCCTTATATAATCAATATTAATTGTTTAGAGAACATTGCCTGATTGCTCATGTTATTTACATCTGACAAAGATAGATCACATGGACGCACATGTGCAGCTTTATACATCAACATTGAATATACTCACTGTTGTAAACATGCAAGTTGAATACACTCACTTATTATGGTAAACTCGTAAGCTTTATACACCTAGACCCTGAATAAATTTGTTCCAACTTATTTATTCTACAACAGCTTCATGTCGGTAGTAAATAGTCTTATATTCTTTTTAGGAACTTTCATGGACCCATCCACAGTCAATGCAATAGTGATGGTGTTTTTTTTTTTAAATTATTTATTTGATTATTAACACGTTTATCACAACTTAATTTCCAACACTACACAGGAACACAATTCCTAACTAAGTTGCATGACATTGTTTCTGCATTGTACCCAGCAATTAGCATTTCAAATCATTGCAATTTTTCCATCCTTTCCAGTGTGGTAACAAATATTTACCTCTTTGGAGGCCAGATGATGGGTGTATTTTTGATAAAAAGAGAAACAAGGATAGTTGATGGTTCCTAATCTGTATATACTGAAAAATACGCAAGCAAGAAGCAACAATTTTTATATATGGATGTCAAATTACAAAATTGTGATGGGGGGTTATATTCATGAATGTCAGTTTGATCTCTTCCAATACTAAGTTTGAACCTATGTGTTTTCAATTAAATTTCGATTGAGAAAAAGATTGCAAACTGATTTTATTGATTTCATTCTTGATAAACATTACAATACAGGAAACTGTGATTTATACAAAAACAATATATGGGCTGAAGGCCCATCCAGCTAATCTGGCAATCCAAACCAAAAAAATCAAAAAAGGGTGACCGTTGATATAAGTGGACAGTTGAGATAGATCAAAGAGGGTATCAGCGGATTACAAAACAAACACACTTCTGTTAATACCGCTAATATTCCCCCTCAAACCAAGCTAGGGTTTTCTTTCTCCTTCGTCTTTCATGGCGGCTGAGAAAATACTCAAATCCTCACGAAATCTGGCAAAGTTTTTAGATGAAATAGCTTTGGTTAAGACATCCGCACGTTGATAGAACGAGGGAATGTGTTGAATTAGAAGCTTTCCCTTCCCTGTTTGCTCACGAACAAAGTGTAGATCGACTTCAAAATGCTTCGATCGTGAGTGCTGGGTAGGATTCATGGACAATGATATTGTGCTGAGGTTATCAACCCATATAGTTGGCTTTCTCTTTGGCTCGAGCCCTAGCTCCCTTAGCAAAGCTTCAATCCAAATAATTTCTGCCGTAGCACTGGCTACGGCTCTATACTCGGCCTCCGTGCTAGATCTGGAGATGGTGGCCTGCTTTTTGCTGCACCATGAAATGATATTGCTGCCCAGATACACACAATAACCAGTGGTAGATCTTCTATCATCCAAGTCGTTGGCCCGGTCAGAATCACTGTAAGCTTGTAAATATAAGTTGCTTGAAGGTATGAGTCTTAATCCATAGTTGATAGTCCCTTTAATGTATCTTAATATGCGTTTAACGGCACGCCAATGTTCTCTTGTCGGGGCTTGCATGTACTGACATACCTTGTTAACACTAAAACTAATGTCTGGTCAAGTGATAGTGGCGTACTGAAGGGCACCCACTATGCTTCTGTAGTGCTTGATATTTTCAATAGGCTCACCTTTATTTTTGCTTAGTTGATGGTTACTGGTCATAGGAGTAGCAATAGCTTTTGCATTATTCATGTTGGCCCTGACTAGTATATCTGACATGTATTGTCTTTGTGATAAAATGATGCTAGCGTCTTCCTGTCGTTGAATTTGTATGCCTAGGAAATAGTTAGCTTCACCCATATCCTTTATAGCAAAATGATTGTCTAAGTGTTTTATGACAAGCTCAATTTCTTGTTGATCATCTCCTGTGATGAGTATGTCATCAACGTAGACTAGTATATAGATGATGTTTCCATTCTTTCTTCTGGTATATAAGGAGTTGTCAGATATAGTAACATTGAAACCAAGTTTTACTAATGTGCTTTTCAGTTTGTCATACCAAGCTCTTGAAGCTTGCTTTAAACCATATATGGCCTTGTGTAGCTTGCATACTTGATTGCTATTTTCATTGTTGTAACCCTTTGGCTGTTGCATATACACCTCTTCAACTAAGTCTCCATTTAAAAAAGCATTCTGCACATCCAGTTGTCTAACTTTCCATTGTTTGTGCAAAACTATAGTCAATATGATTCTTATCGTGGCTGGTTTAATGACTGGAGAGAAAGTCTCTTTGAAGTCAAATCCAAACTGTTGAGTATAACCTTTTGCTACCAGTCTGGCTTTGTGTTTGATAATATTTCCATTAGCATCTCTTTTGATCTTATATGTCCATCTGCTTCCCACTATATTTTTGTGCTTGGGTGGATTAACTAGGCTCAATGTTTTATTTTTAATTAAAGCCCCATACTCCTCATCCATTGCTTTTCTCCACTTAGTGTCTTTAACAGCAGAGTCATATGATGTTGGTTCAATTTCATCAATCTGAGCATTATAAACTTTGGGTTTGAAAATCCCACTCTTTGACCTTGTGACCATGGGATGTTGAATGATCTCTAGCTGTTGTTCATGAGTTTCAGTATTAGCTTCAGTGGTTGTGTCTATACTGTCATGACTTTGTAGTGCATCTCTATCTTGTTGCTCATTGATTTGCTGTGTGTTTGTTTGTTGTTCATCATGTGCTGGGCTATAAGTGGTTTCTTGTATGTAGTGGTCATTTTGACTTTCTGTAGATCTCCTTTCAGTATGAGTTTCAGCATTGAACCACTCTGATAAATCTGTAATGCTACCATTGTTGGCTTTATTAACATCAGTGCTTTGTATATGTTTCTCCTTTTCTGCAAAAGGAAAAACATGTTCATTAAAAACAACATGCCTTGAAATGTAAATTCTGCCTTGATCATCTAGACATATATATCCTTTTTGGTTATGAGCATACCCTAAAAAGGTGCATTTGCTAGATCTCAGGCTTAATTTGTGCTTATTGTAGGGTCTAAGATAGGGAAAACATAGGCATCCAAAGGTTTTTAAATAATGATAATTTGGTTTTGAAGAGAATAATTTTTCAAAAGGAGAAATTTGGTTTAACACCCTTGTAGGCATTTTATTAATAAGATATACAGCTGTAGTGAATGCCTCTCTCCAATATTTCATTGGCAAACTTGCCTGTGATATGAGTGTTAATCCAGTTTCTACTATGCGCCTATGTTTTCTCTCAACTAACCCATTTTGTTCTGATGTATGTGGACAAGTTACTCTATGAATGATCCCCTTTTGATTAAAAAATTCTTTCAAAGTCTTGAACTCACCCCCACCATCAGTTTGAAAAATTTTCACACTGCTATTAAATTGGTTTTCAACACAAGTGATAAAATGCTTTATAGCACTGCAAGCATCAGATTTAGCTTTCAAGAAGTATATCCAAGTATACCTGGTATGAGCATCAACTAGAGATAAATAATACCTGTCTCCTTTTGTTGACATGTGTGGTGATGGTCCCCACAAGTCTGCTGCAATAAGCTCCAATGGCTTTTCATAGATAGTTTCAGAAACTTGAAAAGGTAATTTATGACTTTTACCAATTTGACAATGCGAGCAAATAGATGAGTTATTTAAAAAAGAGACAAAAATTTTATTTTTATTTAGAACTTGTTTAACTACATCATAACTAGGATGCCCTAGTTTGCAATGCCATGAATGGAATACATCACTGATTTCTTTATGATTCATACTAGTGTTATTGCACCACACAGCACTATTACTATTGTTCTTGGGTCTCATATTGCAGAATTTGTATAGACCTTGGTCCAGCCTACCCTGTAATAATATATTTTTGTTTAGCAAATCTCTAACTAGGCAAACTTTGGGGTGAAACTCAAAATACACCTTGTTTTCCCTAGCAAATTGAGAGACACTGATTAAGTTCTTTTTGATACTTGGCACTCTCAATAAATTATTGAGATAGAGTAGCCTTGTACCTTTTATAGTGCCTGCCCCTCCATGTGATATATTTGCAGTTTCACCATTACCCATTAAAACTGAATTGTTAACTGTGTAGCTTTTGCTGCCTAAATTGAGATTTTGTAAGTTGTTGGTAAGGTGGTTAGTTGCCCCTGAGTCTGGAAACCATTCAGCTGTGTTAATATCATCAGCTTTATCTGTATCATCTCCTGCATTGTCATTATTCCTTGATTGATTGCTGTTTTGAACCATGTTAGTTGTTGGTTGCCTGCTGGTTTGACCTTGTCGTGCTGGGTTGTAGTCCTCTTTGAATCTGAAGTAGCATTTATTCGCCATGTGACCAAACTTTTCACAAATTTGGCATTTTACTCTATTGTTGTTAGAAAATCTTTCCCTACCCCTTCCTCTTTGAGTGCTGCCCCCTCTTGTGTTGGGAGTGGACTGATTGATTCTTTGGTTTTTATTCTTTGTTGTAGCAAAATTTGCAGAATAATCTTCTTGCATGAGTTTCCTTTGTTCGACTCTCCCTTCATGTGCAAGGAGGGCTGAGTAAACATAATATGGATTGGGTAGGGTTGGTTGTGTAGCAATGAAGGTCACTAAAGATTCATAATCTTGATCAAGACCGTTGGTAATGATGAGAATCTGTTCGCTGTTCGAAATTTCATGGCCAACAGCCTTTAGCTTATCACATAGGTTCTTGATCTTGGCAAGGTACTCTCTCATACTTGTATCTCCTTTTCTACAATTCTGTAATTCTCTTCTATAGTGCATAACCCTTGCTGCAG
This sequence comes from Allium fistulosum, assembly GCA_030737815.1. Lineage (NCBI taxonomy): Eukaryota > Viridiplantae > Streptophyta > Magnoliopsida > Asparagales > Amaryllidaceae > Allium > Allium fistulosum. The sequence continues at coordinate 841,839,050 of CM060902.1, forward strand.
ATTGAGAACTGAAAGTTTTCTCTATAGATGACCATATTTCATATGAAGTGTAACATCCAACAAGTTGGGACAAAAGTGTTTGACTGACAGAGGATAATAGCCAAGATGCGAGCATGTTATCTTGTTTTTGATATGTAACATACTCAGAATTTCTTACAGTATTCCCTTTATCATCAGTAACATTAATTGGAGGAATAACCTTAGTACCCTTGATGTAATCCATCAGATCATAGCCTCTTAAGGCTATTTCAACTTGATATTTCCATGTGATGTAATTGTCCTCATCTAATGGTGTACTAATGGCTTGATTCTTAGGTCTGATCAAGATGGAATCTGACCTTTGTTCGTCCTTGGATCGGTTGCCGGTATTAACTGAAGTGACCTCATCTTCTTCGAGGGTCATGGGACAATAAGAAATCTTGATGTAATATGATCAAGAAGAGGGTATTTTGTGATTCGAGAAATGGGTGTATTACTGTTTCAAAGAGAAGCAGCAATACATGCAAAGAATCACGAAATGAAGATAAAAACAAAGAAAGAACTGACCGGGGTTGTGCAACCAGAGAGAAAATGACGAAAATGAATCGGATTCTCTTCTAGGATGGCACAATTAGTTGGTAAAAACTGATGAACATGAACTTTGCATTTGATCTCGAGAAAGGTAAGTCTCCCCTATGATGAAATTACTCTGAGGGGAGCTCTCTGACCAAAACACCTCTGAATTTATTTGATGATGAGTGAAATCTGAAATCAGTAGCAAGGATACAGCCGTTAGGCAGTTGTGCTCTGATACCAAATTAAATTTCGATTGAGGAAAAGATTGCAAACTGATTTTATTGATTTCATTCTTGATAAACATTACAATACAGGAAACTGTGATTTATACAAAAACAATATATGGGCTGAAGGCCCATCCAGCTAATCTGGCAATCCAAACCAAGAAAATCAAAAAAGGGTGACCGTTGATATAAGTGGACGGTTGAGATAGATCAAAGAGGGTATCAGCGGATTACAAAAAAAACACACTTTTGTTAATACCGCTAATATTTTCAGTATCTACAAATATCTTCGAAGACTTGTTATTTCCACAATTTCTACAGGTGCTTATGCAGAAAAGTTTACAAGATTCTCGATGCACAAATGACTTATATATGTTAAATGCATGGATAGCTCAAAATGCCAGTATTGTATAGGTGATTCTAAACAGTTAATTCGTCGCATATATACTGAATGCATGAACAGTTCAAAATACCAATAGAATATAGATGATCCTAGACAGTTAATTTACTCATACAGCGCTAGAATTGTTGATCAATATCTCAAGAAAGTATATCAAACTTGAACTTTCTTGTTGCTTTCTCCTGCGTTTTGATGCTTACTCTGGAATTATTAATAGTATAAAATAAACGTTATGATATCATTTCCTAAATCAATCTAACAAACATTAAAAATATTTTAAAAAAAAATCGTCTAAATCATAAAAATTCAGTTTATCCTCAAGTGGTAGCTCAACTAACCAAAACATCGAGATGACACGAGGTGCAAGCAAGGTTTTTATTAAAATTTGTATCAAAATATGAAATAGAAATCTTTTATTATCTTGATTATGATTGTACAGAGAGAGTTTTTGTAAATGAAGATAATGAGATTAATTACAACAGTTACAATTATGGTTACATTATATAACAATACTGTTGGGCTTTGGGCTGCAGTACAAGCCCACAACTCTTTTGTAGAGCAGATGACATCTGAGCCATAGATCACAGAACCAAAGGCAGCTGCTCTTCCATATGAATTGATACGATATCTCTAAACCATATTCTCTTATGCCCCCTCAAACCCTACGGCGACTAGGGTTTGCGGCGATTCTTGTCTGAGAGTTCTTAAGCCAAAAAATGAGTTAGATCTGGGATCGAGTTGAAGTACTGGTCAATTTTCATCTGAAGATGGCAATTGATTAGAGGTTCAGCAGCTGTTTAACATGAGTTCGAAAATTATGGCTTTCGAAGGATAAAAGTTGGCGACTTTGAGATTCTTCTGCTCTCTGGAGAAGTGAGGAGTTAATAGCTGTGATTGTATTGCTGCTTCAGTGTTGAGTCGAAGCTTACTTGTAAAATTCGATATGGCGATTCATACGCTTATGGTGTGTGAATCGTCATCAGTGTTGTTAACCTTTAGTCTTTCTCTGAATCGATTGAAGTTGTTCTTTGAGAGGGGCTTTGTCAAAATGTCAGCTGTTTGGTAAGTGGAAGGTATGTGATTTACATGTAGTTTTCCTCTTGCAACTTGTTCACGAACAAAGTAGATGTCCAGTTCTACATGTTTTGTTCTTGAGTGTAGTACTGGATTGGCTGTTAGATGCACGACACTCTGATTATCACACCAAATCATTGTCTTGTTTTCAATTTTGACTTGTAACTCCCCAAGTAGTGATTCAATCCACATGACCTCTGCTGTAGCGTTTGCTATACTTCTAAATTCTGCTTCAGTACTTGATCTTGATACAGTAGATTGTTTTTTAGAGCACCATGATACAGGATTATTACCCAAGTATATACAGTAGCCAGTTGTAGATTTTCTGTCATCTGGATCATTAGCCCAGTCAGAGTCTGCATATCCATTGATGCTAATCGACTTGCTTGCCTCTAGTGTTAACCCATAGTTAAGTGTTCTTTTGAGGTATCTTAGTATCCTCTTAACTGCTTTCCAGTGAATGTCTGTTGGGTTTTGCATGAACTGACTTGCTTTATTCACACTATATGCAGTGTCTGGCCTGGTAATAGTTGCATATTGAAGTGCTCCAACAATACTTCTATATTGCCTGTCATTAAGTAATGCTTCTCCTTTGTATTTAGACAAATGCAAGTTGATGACCATGGGTGTTGAAATGGGGTTGGCTTCATGCATTTTTGCTTTGTGTAGAATCTCTGTTATGTATTTCTTTTGACTTAGATGGATTTTTGCATTTGTAGATCTCCTGACTTCTATTCCCAGAAAGTAAGTTAAATTGCCAAGATCCTTGATGCTAAATTCTTGATTGAGATGTTTAATTAAATTGTTGATTTCCTGCTCATTGTTACCTGTAATAATAAAGTCATCAAGGTATATTAGTACAAATATTGTTATGTCTTTTCTAATTTTTGTAAATAGTGAGCTGTCAGACTTGGTTATCATTTAACCAAGTCTGATCATTGTTTCCTTTAGTTTTTCAAACCACACTCTTGGTGCTTGCTTCAAACCATAAATTGTTTTGTGTAGTTTGCACACATGATTTTCCTTTCCACTCTGTTTGAATCCTTGGGGTTGTTCCATGTACACCTGTTCCTGCAGAATACCATTTAAAAAAGCATTATTTACATCAAGTTGTCTAATGGTCCAATTTCTATGTAAGGCTATAGCATTAACAATTCTTATAGTAGTTGGCTTCACTACAGGTGAGAATGTTTCTGTGAAATCGAAACCACTCTGTTGTGAGTAGCCCTTAGCTACTAATCTTGCCTTATACTTAGAAATTGTACCATCAGCATTTTTCTTTAATTTATAGGTCCATTTACACCCAATGATATTTTTATCCTTTGGTTTGAGAACAAGATCCCATGTCTTGTTCTTCATTAATGCTTGATATTCTTCATCCATAGCATTTTTCCAGTTTTCATCTTGTATGGCTTGATCATATGTGGTTGGCTCCTCTGCATTTAAGACAGTATGATAAATTTTTGATTTAAAGATACCACTCTTAGATCTGGTTATCATATGATGACTTTCTCTGTCAGTGATTTGCTGTTGAATGACTCTTTCTTCTTCAGATTGCATGTTTAATTCTGTGTTTTGCCAGTTGCTTTGAGTCTGATGTGGAGTCAGTGGTTCTGTAGTTCTATGTTGTGAGTCTTCCTCAGGTATATTTGTTGAATTTGTTTAATCATTTGCTGCATCAAGTTCAATGTTGGAGTCTGTTCTTTGGGAATCTGAGCAGACTACTTCATGATTGATTATGTCTTGAATTGACTTTGCTTGACCCTGAATTATCTCAATAGATGGAATAGATACAGATGGTATAGATTCTCTTGCATTATACACTTTACTATTTACTTTAATGTTTGCCTCTCTAAAGGGAAATATTGTTTCATTGAATACTACATGTCTAGAAATGAATATTCTTCCATTATTGTTTAGACATTTATACCCCTTTTTATTGCTAGCATAACCAATAAAAGTACAGGGAGATGATCTGAAATCTAGCTTATGCTTATTATAAGGTCTAATGTATGGGAAACATAGACATCCAAATACTTTAAGACTATGATAGTTTGGATTAGTGTTTGTTAACATTTCTATTGGACTTTTTAGCTTTAGAACTTTTGAGGGCAGTCTGTTGATTAAATAGACTGATGTAGCAAAGGCATCTGGCCAAAATTTCTTTGGCATGGATACTTGTGCTAGGAGAGTGAGACCAGTTTCTACAATCTGCCTGTGTCTCTTTACCACTAGCCCATTTTGCTCTGAAGTGTATGGGCAAGTTGTCCTATGATTGATCCCCTTTTTTTGAAAGTATTCCTTTAATGGTAGATATTCAGTACCACCATCTGTTTGCATGATTTTGACTCTGCAGTTAGTTTGATTTTCTGCTTGTGCTATGAATTGCATAACTGCATTGTGAGTTTCACTCTTTTATTTCAAAAAATATATCATGCATATCTAGAAAATGCATCCACAAAAGATACATAGTACTTATATCCATAATCAGCATGAATTGGGGCAGGTCCCCATAAGTCAGTTGTAACTAATTCAAGAGGTTTACTATAAAAAGTTTTAGAGTCTGAAAAAGGTAATTTGTGACTCTTACCCATTTGACAATAGGTACAGATGTATAGTAATGATATGTCATTAAAAGAAATGTTGTTTTCATTCATTACATGCTTGACAATATTGACATTTGGATCCCCATGTTTACAATGTCATTTGTCAAATATCTCATTCATTTCTTGCTGTTTGAATTCAGAGTTATTACACCACTTTCTTTTAATGACTAAGTTTCTTGAATTATCCACTTTGAACTTGTATAGTCCTTTACACCGTTTATCCTGCAAAAGTACTTCCTTAGTTAGAATGTCCCTAACTAAGCAGTTATGTGGATAGAACTCAAAATATACTCTGTTATCTTTTGCGAATTGCGACACACTAAGTAAGTTTTTCTTAATATGTGGGACTCTCAATAAGTTGTTCAAGTATAATTGTTTTCTTCCCATGATATAAGACTTACCTGTGTGTGTAATTGCAATAGACTTGCCATTACCCATGTGAATAGAATTCGTACCTCTGTATTCCTTGCTTCCAAGATTCAAGTTGCTCAAGTTATTTGTGATGTGATTAGTTGCACCTGAGTCTGGATATCAATCTTCATCTTGAGTGTGATCTGGCCTTGTATTTTCAGTTTGAGAGCTCTTCACCTCTGATTGGTTGATTGATTCAGGCTGCAGATGTACCATATTTGCACTGTAGTTTGTATTTCTTTGTGTATTTTGTCCCTGTCCAGGCACATAATTGAGATTTAGCCTGAAATAGTATTTTGCTGCTGTATGACCAATCTTCTCACAAATTTGGCATTTTGGCCTGTTGTTATTATTCCATCTGCCTCTTCCCCTTGATCTGTTAGAGGGACCGCCTCTTTGAGTATATTGCTCTCCTCTGTTATTGGTTTGACTTTTGCATTTGTGATTAGATGCAAAGTTGACAGATAAGTCATTTTCTTGAGGTTTCTTGATGTCAATTCTTGCCTCATGAGATAGTAAAATAGAATGAACATCCTCAATAGATGGCAGGTTTCTCTGAGATGTTAGAACTGCTACCACTGCTTCATATTCATCACTGAGTCCATTGAGTATTGTCATGATTTGTTCTGATCAGATACTTTTAGGTTTGCAGCCTCTAATGCATCACAGATTGCCTTAATCTTGAACAGGTATTCTCTCATGCTAAGACTTTCCTTTTTCATACTGTGAAGTTGCCTTTTATAGAACAGCACCTTAGCTGCTGATTGAGAGTTAAACACCCTTTCTATTGTTGACCATATTTCATATGCTGTTTTGCAGCCTAGTACATGAGTAAGGAGATTTGTATTTATGGATGATAATAGCCAAGAACATATTAATCTGTCTTGTCTATGATGATTAACATAATCTTCATTACTGATCATTTTGTTTTGTTGATCAGCAATGAACATTGGTGGGACAGATATGGTTTCTTGAATGTATTCTTCAAGGCCATATCCCTGAAGAGCTGTTTCAACCTGTAGTCTCCACAGAAGATAATTATCCTCACTGAGGTGAACTGTTACGAGTTGGCTTTGAGGACTGATTGTGGTTTCGACCAGTTTCTCAACATTTGAAGCAGTGTGTTGCAAATCACTGCCATTGGTGGGTGCTGAAGAGTTTGATTCATCCCCCATGATGATCCTTGAGTTTTTTTCAGAACAAGTATAGATCAACAAGAAACAAGAAACAGTGAATCCTTAAAAGAAGAATGCAGAATCAAGATTCTGACCAAAGTTTCTCTCAGGTAAGATGCAACCAAAAAGAGAAATTCAAGTGATGATGATTAATCTGATGATCTCTCTTTTCTCAGGATGGCACTTTCCTTGATTCCAATTGCTTGATGATTTTGGCATCTTGATTCTGTTTTTTTTCTTCTGAATTTTGATTTCTGTTTCTTTGACTCAATAATAACTCCTTGTGCAGCCAGAACTTGTAAAAGACTGGCAAGGCAGATGTGATTATCTTGAGTCTCCCTCTCAAATGATGATTTTTAATCTGATGAGAGGAGAATGTGAATCTTTCCTCTGCTATTGGATCTTTCAGTGCTGTTAGGCACTTTGCTCTGATACCATATTAAAATTTGTATCAAAATATGAAATAGAAATCTTTTATTATCTTGATTATGATTGTACAGAGAGAGTTTTTGTAAATGAAGATAATGAGATTAATTACAACAGTTGCAATTGTGGTTACATTATATAACAATATCGTTGGGCTTTGGGCTGCAGTACAAGCCCACAACTCTTTTGTAGAGCAGATGACATCTGAGCCATAGATCACAGAACCAAAGGCAGCTGCTCTTCCATATGAATTGATACGATATCTCTAAACCATATTCTCTTAGTTTTCAAAACAGAATTCAAATCGTATATCATAAAGTTCAAACTTTAAATCTAAACGAAATTTGAATCCTAGATAGTAGATTCAAACGATTGGCATTTTAAGGTTTGCACACACTTAAAAATTGATTTTAATGTTTGAACTATTACATTTAGACCTAAAATTCTATTATCTCTCTTATTACATTTTTGTTTTATTTAGAAAAGATTAGAGTTTGAATTGTGAACTCAAATAACTATATTAAATGTATCGTTATATATTGACTGATTTTTCGTAACCGCGGTTCGATTAGGATTGAATTATAATGTATATCGAATTGTGGGGGAGAATTCGATACAAAACAAAATTTAAATTTCAGGATTTTAAGGTTTTTAACAAAAATAACCCAAAGTGCTGGAACTTTATCTTACACCTCCTCGGTATTGTTATGAATGTAAATATTATTATATGCGACCCCCCACCCCTCCACACACATATACACATATGCACATATATAGTCACTAATCACTAAATATGTTAATTGCATGTGATCTTCCTATCAAGGGCAAATGTGTTATAGTAGACACGTTATGTTTCACATCCTATATCTCGTATTACACCATATAATATACAAACACATAGATGTGTGAGAGGGAGGAGGGGGTGTGCAAGCGTGCGTATGTGTATGTGTGTCTATATATGTGTGTACGCACATGCAGGGGCTTGAAGGGGGCAACGACGAAGGTTGCGCTCGTGATGATATTATAAAATAATTATAATTACATAAGACTGAAGAGCGGTTTGCATGATAATTTTACTATATCTTAAGTTGTTTGTACTGTAATCATTGTTGGATCTTTCTGCTGGAAATGGTCGAGTCGTGTATTTTGTCGTTTTCTTTAAAACGATTCATGACTTAGCCCCAAGGGAGAAGAAGAATAAAGAAAATTATCTGTTACCTTCTATTTTTTCTTCTGCCCATCTATCATTTAAATAGGTAAAATGAAAATTGTATGCATTGCTGAAATGAGGGATTGTTAACGGATATGAAATTGTTGTCATTCATTATGAATTTTAGTACCACTAATTATTGCAACGGCTAAATAATAATAGCTCATATATATATTACTGTTGTAAAACGTCATTCATTACGAATATTATCACCATTAATTTTTGCAACGAAACAATAATAATAGCTCATAAATATACTACCGTTATACAACGTCATTCATTACGAATTTTATTATCATTAATTTTTTTATAAATTAATTGACATGAAATTCCAACAATCCCTCACTTGGATTATTAAAAAACATTTCCAAGCTATTTCTAAAAATATAGGATTGTACGTAAACAAAGGTATCTTTCGATTTGAAACTTTACATAGTAAGTAAGATTTAGAATATACTAAAGTGACACGTAGTCTTGAACTCTATCTCTGATATCAAATCACACAACCTTTCTAAAATGCTTTCAACTAGCTTGTGCGTTAATGATTATTCATGTTTATTCCGGTTTAGTGAACGTTCTAAAAAACTTTTGCCCCTAAAGCTTTCATAGGAAACGGCCTCATTTCTACATTCATAAAGGTGATCTATCAGAAGTACTCCTATAGCTACGTACCTCACTCCATACAATGGCGGCCCAACCAATTGGCTGCCCGAGCCACAATTAGTTTCGGTTGCCCTCCAACACAAACAATAGTAACTATTATTTCTTTTGCAAGCTAATATAATGTTAAACAAAAAAAAATATCACACATTTAATCAAATGGATGACAATAGTTGATTCAAAAAAATATCGAATACTAGTTTCTTATACAAAATGCTACAACTTTTCAAGAAGTTCAAAGAAAAATACTTCTTCTTGCATTTTTTGAAGCAAAATCTTCAATTAAAGTGTCATAATCAAGTTTCTCAAAAAACAAACTTTCAATTGAGATCATTGCTAATCCATTCAATCTCTCTTGTGACATGGTTGTTCGAAGATAACTTTTAATTAACTTTAATTTAGAAAAACTTCTTTCCACGGAAGCAACCGTGACCGGTATAATTAGCAAAATTCGATAAGCAAACCATGCACATTGAAAACCTCCATAAACCACATAAGATCTTATGAAGTAAAGAATGTCAATCGATTTGGTTATTTCTTTAGATAGCATAGTTTGCAAAGCTTTTAAATCTTGAAATAAGTCTTGTCCGTATAGATCACGTTGTTGGTTGTATTTCAAATAACTTTCTAAACAAGTGCATCGTTCCATCAACTTTTCTTTACCAATTTCCATAAACTTTGCATTTAACAAAAATCCGAAATTTTTATCATACACTTCAAATTGTTCAAATCGATCTTTGAATGATGTTAGAGCTTGATCTATGATATGGATGAAGTATGTGACTCTATAATTTTATTTCAGTAATTGACTTTCCTCAACATTGGCTTCAATATTTTCATCAAAAAATTTATTTCTACGAACAACTCTTTTCTTCTCAAATATTGGTTCGATACCAGCATCTATAGGAAGTTCATTAGCTTCTTTCATCATTTCTTCAAAACCACATTCTCTAAAGTTTTGAAAAAATACGAGTTTTTTTAATTTTGTAATGACATCCTCTAAGTTCATATCCTCATTTTGAATTGTTTTGCTTACTTGGTTTACATTGTTTAATAACTTATACCAAATGCAAAGACTAATCAAAAACTCAAAATTCTCTAGAACATTCTCACATAAGCCTTTAACTTCCACCATCACCATATCCTCTTTAGAGCTATTTGCAATTTCAACCAAAGCATCTCTCAACATTGGCGCTTGGAATCGAATAGCTCTCACACTTTCAACATGACTTTCCCACCGAGTAGTCGATAATGACTTAGGTGTTAAACCTTTTACATACTTTTTAAGAACATCTCACCGATGAGTAGATCCTGAGAACAATGTATAAATTTTTTGAACGGGTGCAAAAAAAACTTCTTGCTTTAACACAAGATTTAGCCATATCACATAGTGCAAGATTCAAACTATGACATCCACATGGGACATAAAACGCTCTTGGATTTATGTCAAGAAGTCTTTTTTACATACCTTGATGCTTGCCTTTCATATTAGATCCATTGTCATAACCTTGCCCTTTTATATCATCAATGTTAAGTTTGAGTTCATTCAAAATGCTTTCGAGTTGTTTAAATAGACCAAGTCCAGATGTATCATCAACCATTATAAATCCAAGAAAATACTCTTATCTTAACTTCATCGATATCTTGAATATCCACACATCTTATGATTATAGACATTTGCTCTTCATGACTTAAATCCGGTGTACAATCAAGCATAACGGAAAAATATTTTGCTTTTACGATCTTTTTTATTTTATTCCCTTTGATCTCATTTGACAACAAAGTTATTATCTCATTTTGGATCTTATGACTAAACTAATGATGTTGAATTTCTTTATTTACTACACGTTGAAGATGGTCTTGCAAAATTGGATCAAAATTCGCTAGAAATTCAATAAGTTGGCAAAAAAGTCCATTATTCTTTTCATAAATCTTCTCATTCTTTCCACGAAAGTCCAAACCATTTTGAGCAAGTGTTTTCACAACCTCAATTATTCGAATTAAAATCATCTTCCAACGGGTCTTTTCTTTGTCAATTTGAACTTCCATTTTTTGTCAACCGTTGCTTTTAGTTGTAGCCCTTTTTGCAAATCAACCCACTTCACTACATTTTCACAATGTTCCGGATTAGTTTCATGCTCTCTAAGTTTTTAGGGAAGATTATGCCAATCATCAATTCCATCATCAGATAACTTGACATCATTCTATTTTTGAATAATTTACAACAAAAACAAAATACTTTATTCAATGCATTTGAATATACAAACCACTTCCTTTCATGTTCTTCTCCATTTGTAAAACGACGGATGTAATGCCTAGATGAAAATTTTCTATTCTTTCCATATTTCATGACACTTGGAAACTTATCATCCTTTTTTACGATTTTAATAGGGCCTTTTTGAACTATAATTATTCTTTTAGTGTCATTTATAGTTCCCCACAACCCCATATCATAATCCACATCCACATTTTTGTTAAAATCAAGTTCACTTTCATATATCTCTTCATTAACAAGCTCTTCCTCTTCTTTATTATCAATTTCTTCATTGACATGTACTTCATCTTCCTCGCCCATAGGCCCCATACTAATGCTTTCATTTGCATGCTCTTCAATGAAATTATCAATATTTTCATTAATTTCACTCATATTGATGCTTTCATTTGCATGCTCTTCATTGACATGGACTGCATCTTCCTCGTCCATATTAATGCTTTCATTTGCTTGACTTGCACCAAGTGATTGTTGTGCCCTCGCATTAAATAACTTAGAAATTGAACCCACCAACGATGTAGACATCGCATCTTGATGTTGCTTCACTCTTCTATTATAAGCTCTAGAATTTTGTTTTCTAAACCTCACTCGATTTTTATGATCTTCGTTTTTTGGCATGGTATCTAATAATATATATTAAACAAATTAACTTGCAATGAAATGTTTTACTAGTATAACCATTATTTTAAAAGACTCGACATATTTTTACAACTAAATTAGAACATAAACATATACTGATATAACACATATTTATACAAAATATTTTTATAAGAGGGCCTTTTTTTGACTAAACATAAGAGGGCTTTTGTTTCGGGTCTTTTTTAGAAAATTTAATAGGTTAATACATCTCTGCTACATTTTGAAACGTAATTCAAGTCTCTACCACCCAAAATTAATCAAAATACCCCTAATTGACTATATATAATTTTTAGATTTTTTTCAATTAGTTGTTTTATCTCAGCTAAAAAAAAGTGTTATGAAAACTGAATTTTAATATAACAGCAGATTTAAATTGTAGTGTACAAAATACAGCTCAATCCTGATAAGAATTGGACTGTACTCTACAAAATGCAACTCATTCCTGAAATCATATACCATTTCACACATTAAAGCATAAACCACTCCAAATTTTGCTATTATTCCCAAATATCATTTCACTAATTAATTAAAACATTAACATTAAACATTTCAATTTCCAATTTCAGCAATTTAAATCATATGCAAATTTAGAATAATAAAAAAGCACAAAACTTACCTTGAATATCTAATTTTCAGTTTGGAGAAGGTGAATGACAAGAGTCTAGAGAGGCGTAGAGGCTAAGTTGTTGACGGAGTATGATGTGATGTTATATTCGCACCTTCGGTGGAGCCGTGGAGTCGTGAAGGAGACTGTTGAGTGCTGATGGAAGTCGGGAGGAGAAGCAAAAAAAAATTGAAACTGGAAGTTGAAGCCCTAATGTTTTATCTGGAATTGGAGACTAAAGAGCAGAGAGGGTGCGTGTGTTTCATTTTCCTTAGGGCTGCTGGCTGCTGCTAATCTTATTTTAGGGCTGGACTTTTTTTTTGGTTGCCCCTGCCCAGTGGGTTGCCCCAACCCGTGGGCTTGCTGGGCTGTCCACTGGGCCAGCTCTGACTCCACATGTTGTACAAATCTCATTAAGAGTTTCTATTACCTCATCCTCTAATCGCTATAAGAATACATGCTTCTAAACATTTAATAGTATAAGATGTTCACCTCTTATCATTTCACAACTCGTTGTTTACCTATTGAACCTAGTTCTTGGGATCTTCATTCATATAGGTTGGGTTACCATCGTGAGTGTCTAAGGGCATTAGTCCTATCCTTTTGGATGTTTTATGGACTTTTTCTTTGTCCAATCCTTTCATTAAAGGATCTGCTAAATTTTCATCAGTGCGAATATGATCCACTCTAACAGCACCTAAAGAGATTAACTCTCTTACAATGTTGTGCTTACGACATATCTTGGACTAGCTGTTGCTAGTGCTATCATCTTAGACTCCATAGTGGACTGGGCCAAAATAGCCTATTTCTTGAATTTTTAGGAAATGGCCTCACCAGCTATGCTAAAAGTATAGCCGCTAGTTGCTTTAGAATCATCAGATAAAGTATTACAGTCAACATCGGTGTATCCTTCAAGTACAGTTGAAACATTCCATAATATAATCCAAAGTTCTTGGTTCGTTTTAGTTATCTCATAACCTTTTCAATAGCATGTCAATGCTCAATACTAGGTCTACTAGTAAGCCTGTATAATAATCTCATGACATATGTTATGTCGGGCCTAGTACAATTAGTGGCATCACGAATGTTGCCAATGATGCTCGCATAGTCAGATTGTTTTACAACTTCACCAGTGTTCTTAAATAGTTTTACACATGAATCATACAGTGTACAAGCATGTTTACAGTCAAATAATTGTATTTCTTTAATATCTTCTCCATATACGAGCTTGATCCAAAGAAATTCCTTTATTACACCTAATGATTTTAGTACCCAAGGATTAACTTGCTTCTTCTAGGTCTTTCATATCAAAGTTGGCACTTAAAAGAGATTTAATCGTATTAATAGCATGAATGTTTGAACCAAAAATATGTAGATCATCTACATACAAATACAAACATATAGTAGTGCAAATGTCGTTCTCATACTTATAATAAGTACATTTGTCACTCTCATTAACTTTGAAACCATGTGAAATAATCAAGTTGTCAAAATTTTCACATAATTGTTTAGGTGCTTGTTTTAAACTATATAAATATTTATCTAACTTGCAAACTTTATGTTCTTGGCGTGTATTACAAAACCTTCAGGTTAGTCCATATGAATTTCCTCTTCTAGTTCATCATTTAAAAAAAAACAGTTTTAACGTCCATTTGGTGTATTATCAAATCATGAATAGAAGCAAGTGAGATTAATACTCGAATAGATTTAATTCTAGTTCCAGGTGAAAAGGTATTAAAAAAGCTTACATTTTCTCTTTGCTTAAAATCCTTAGCTACTACATGGGCATTATATTTATTGACTGTTCCATTGGATTTTTTTTTTTGAATACTCATTTACAGCCCATGGTCTTACAACTAGGTGGTAAATCAACTAAGTACCAAGTTTTATTGGATTCAAGAGAATTCATCTCATCATTTATAACCTCTTACCAAAAATCGACATCTAACGAGAATAATGCTTCTTGAAGGTTTAAAGGGTCCTTCGCTAAAGTGCAAGCATAAAAATCTAAAGCATAACCTTTTGCAATTCTAGTTCTTTTACTTCTTCTAGGTTCGTTTTCAAAAGAGTCATTTTGTTTATTTCTTACGGAAATAATATTACTAGATGTGCCTCCATTAGTTCTTAATTTAAAAGGAAATTTTAGTTCTTTAAAATCAACGTCATTAGATTTTATTATAGTATGTGCATTCGGATCATAAAATCTATATGCTTTGCTATTAATATCGTAGTCAATGAATACACATTTGTATGCTCTACTTGCTAATTTAATTCTTTTAGGGCCAGGTATACGGACGTATGCTAAACAAACCCAAGTTTTAAAATATAACACATTTGATTTATGATTTTTCAAAATCTCATAGGGAGAAACTTTACTGTTAGATTTAGGAATTTTGTTCAACACATAATATACAATTAATTTGCCCCCACCAATGTGATGTTGCGCCTGCATTAAGTAACATAGCTACAACTAATTCAATTAAAATCCTTTTTATTTTCTTTCAGCTTTACCATTCATTTCAAGTGAGTAAGGTGCAGTTTGTTCATGCATTATACCATGTGAATTATAATATTCAATAAATGTATTGTATTCATATCCAGTGCCTCTATCACTACGTAATCTTTTAACTTTTTTACTAAAATGGTTTTCAATTTCAGTTATAAAAATTTTAAACATTTCAAATGCATCACTTTTATTTTTCACTAGGTACATATAAGTAAAGTTAGAGCAGTCATCAATAAATGTGATAAAATAGTGATGCCCATTTCTAGTTAAAGTTTCATCTAGTTCACATATATCAAAATGAATCAAATCTAAAGTTTCAGATTCTCTAGTCACATATTTGTGGAGTTTTTGTAATTTTGGTCATCTACAAAAATCACATTTTTCAAAATCTTTCAAAGACATATTAGGAACTAATCCTAAGCTACTCATGTTCTTTATTATATATTTGTTAACATGACAGAGTCTAGCATGTCATATATTAAATGGACACAACGTATAAGCATAAGGAGATATTTTATTACTTATCAACTTAAAAATCCCCTCAGTAGCATAACCCCTACCTACAAATATACCATTCATAGTGATTGTGTACAAATCAACCCCTATAGTTTGAGTAAAGCCAGCCTTATTAAGAAGATAACCCGAAACTAAGTTCTTTCTCATCTCGGAGTGTGCACCACGTCATTCAGTATGACAGTTTTTCTAGAGGTAAACTTTAGCTCAATGCTTTCAATCCCAGCAACAATAGTGATGTGAGAGTCTCCCGGCAATACTTTTTTGTCCTTGGCATCCGTGTATGTTTTAAACATAGCACGATCATTGCATACATGATGTATAACGCTGGTATCTAGCCACCACCCTTCTAATCATCCTATCAGATTGATCTCTGTAATCATAGCAATAGCGGCTGCTCTTCAATCAGGTTCGCCTTAGGAGCAGGACGAGACCTGTTCTGACACTTTCGTGCCATATGACCTGGTTTGTTACAGTTATAACAAATAAACCGATCAGAATCATTCTTTAAGGGTGGTTGTTGTTGTGGTGCGGTATGGTTCCTTCGAAGGTTCTCATTCTTGTTGCAGTTCTGATTAGGCTTACGGTTCTGAATCTTACAGCTTTTGGGATTCGGTTTCAAAACCGCAGCCTTCTTAGTGTTGTTGGAAACAGCAAGCACTTCCTCTTTCATATCATGTTTTCGGGATTCCTCCCCAATTCGAGAGCTAGTAATCAAACTTTCAAGTGAAAATTCTTTAATTTTACGTCTAAGCTTATTTTTAAACTTTTTCCAACTAGAGGAGCAATTTATCAATAAGTACTACAACTTGAAACTGTTCGCCAATAGTCATACCTTCGAAGACGATCTCATAAGCTGTTTTCTGAAGCTTATGAGACTGTGTTTCTACTGATCTATCATTGGACATCTGATATTTAAGGTATGACTGACTGCGTATTTCTTTGCCCTAGCTTCCTCCGTGTCATACTTCTTCTGCAATGCCTCCAATATCTCCTTAGCCGATTTGTCTTCTACATTGTAGTAGTCATATAGGTCATCGTAGAGACCATTCAGAATGAAGTTTTTGCACAGATAGTCATGCTCGATTTAGGATTGCTGCTCCTTGCTCTCTGCTTCGTAAGTGGATTAGACATTAGCGATTTATCAGTGGTCAGAACATAGACCACTTTTTTCATTGTCAGGAAAAATTGCATCTTGTGCCTCCATCTTTTAAAGCGCAACCCATCGAATCTGAAGGGTATGTTAGTGTCTGGCAGTACTGATCCAGTAAAATCGTCGGCTGCGGTCATTTGCGGCAAGTGGAATCATCTTAAATTGTTGGATTTTTCTGCTGGAAATGGTTGAGTCGTGTATTTCGTAGCTTTCTTTAAGACGATTTATGGCTTAGCCCCAAGTGTAAGGTTAGCTATCAACCGCTCCGTCCTCAAAATAAAACAGCCTAAAAAATTTGGTAGATTTGTTGTTTGCACGACATCAAATCGTTTTGAATTTAGCACTTTCTAAATTAATTACTTGGAAAAATTCTGCAAAGAGAGAAATGACAGTGGAAGAAGAATAATAAAGAAAATTGTCCTACCTTCTATTTTTTCTTCTTCCTATCAATCATTTAAATAAGCAAAATGGAAATTGTATGCATTACTGAAATAAAGGATTATTAACGGATCTGAAATTATTATCATTCATTAAAATTTCATTACCATTAATTTTTGCAACAGCTCAATAATAATAGCTTATAAATATATTATCGTTATACAACATCATTCATTACCAATTTTATTACCATTAATTTTTTTAAAATTAATTCACTCAAAATTCCAACAGTAGTCAATGATAAGTGAGTGAGTTCAAATCCCATCTCATAACTAAATTTTTAAGGGTATTTTTTTCGAAATCAGTTAGGACGACAAATCATCTTCGAACAGTCATATGTGTGTTACATTAACTATTATATGAAACACACGATGTGTGCACGAATGCACGATATAAAAATGCAATAGAATATAAAGAACCGAAAGAATATTTATGTAACTTTGACGGTGGACGAAAGGACAAAAAAATCTTATACAATTATTTGCTTTATTAGTAGATATTAGGTGAGAGAACAACCGACGGTAGTGATGTAGACGACGATTGCGATATTTTATTAATTGGTGGTGTGATATTTCACTGATCGTTTGGTGTTATTTTTTTAGTGAGCCTTTTTAGTAAGTGAGAATGAAATGAAAAGTTGAAAAAAGCGATAGCATGGAGAGTATTTGTGGAATTCTAAAAATTACCGTGAAAATGCATTAATTAATTTTCTTTAAAACGAGTACAAATGGCATGAGCTTGCGCATGCAATGCAAAATAATCAAAACAAGTTGCACACGCTTAATGCTTATTAGGTAAAATAATTGTAAAAATGGTATTCACTACACATAAAATAAGAACTAATTAGTATGATTGACACACGTTGCACGTGTTAAAGATACATAAATCATACAAATGACACATACACCATGCATAAATAATAAACTACTAGTACATACAACGTGCATCCCGTGTGAGACAAATTGATAAAATTTGAAATTCAATCATTCAGTTAAAATTTATTTAGACCCAAAAATAGTTAAATTATATTTAAAAATAAAAAGGTGAATTACACCATAAAATTAATATCTTTTAGAAATCAATTTGATTTAAGATTTGAATATCTTTTAGAGAATTTATAAAATAGTGATTATTCTCAAAAATTGAATTAGGTAAAAATCAACATAAAGAGTTTACTCCTTAAATGTGAAAAACAAAATATTATGAAATATATATTGGGCTAAAATAACCAAACTCATTTTTACATCAGTAATACTAATTATTTTTATTTTGTAAAATAATGATATAAGTAATATATAATTTAAAATAACTTTAGTTCAGTATTCTAAAATGTGTGCATCTAAAATTGAAACTTATAAAATTTGAGACAAGCAAAGAAGTACAAATAATATTTTACGTTTTTTGATAACAAAAGTGATACTTATTTCAAGTAGAGCACTTATTATGATGTCTCATACGATCGAACTTGTGACTTTTAAAACCTCTACCTAAAACGTCATACCTCTAACCACTTGAGCTAGAGGTCCTTGTCACAAGTACAAATAATAATTTTGTAAATAACTCCTACTTCATTTGTTGAAATAACTTTTTCTACTTTTGTAATTTGAAATAACTTTATTCGAGTTCAATATTCTAAAATTTCTATAACTAAAATTAATACCTATAAAATCTCAAGATTAGAAAAATGTATAGATAATATCTACTTCTTATATTTAAAATTAAATAAAGTACAAATAATAATAAACTTTAAAATTATACTTTGAAAAGCTAAAAACTAAGACGATTAATTGAACATAAAATGGTTTACAATAAGAGATTTGTTATCCATGAAGAACAAGAGTTAATTAAGTAGAATACTAAACGTATGTTTGTAAACATGAAGCATAAATGTTGTAAAGGAAATACCAATGATATTAAGATTATTAAAAAAATAACTGAAAAAGAATATATGAAAATAATGCAGTTTTTGTAAGAGTTGAGATTCAAACACATATCCTAATGAAAAATAAAGATGCATTTTTACCCAGTCTGGAATTCAAACTCCTAATTTCCTCATTAAAAATAAAGAGTTATTTTTGACATCATTAGGATTCGGACTCAAGACCTCATATGTATATACAATACACACAAGGGCATTTCAAAAAGTTTAGGTCTCCAACAAAAAAATTTGTTACACCGAACGTATTACACAGCTAATTATATTTAAAAATTTGAGATTTGATATTTCATTTCTAACTTAAAAAAGGAAAGCTAAAAGGTTTGAACATGTTTTTGTGGAAGAAATATTGTTGATCATGCTAGATTAGTTAGCTTTTGGCAACAATAAATAAATTTTGGTTATAATTGTAATGCAGACCCACCTAGCTAGACTGCTTCTTTGCAAAAGAATACAAATTATAGAGTTGGTAAATTTTCTGTATTTCATTTTTTTTCTAGGAATTTCTATCGTAGTATACTTTGATTGACTGGCTCCAACCCAAGGAAACTTAATCTGATCCAACAATCTATATTAAAAAAACCTGAATTAATG
Source organism: Allium fistulosum (assembly GCA_030737815.1). Lineage (NCBI taxonomy): Eukaryota > Viridiplantae > Streptophyta > Magnoliopsida > Asparagales > Amaryllidaceae > Allium > Allium fistulosum. Next base: position 841,858,446 of record CM060902.1, read on the forward strand.
GATCATATTCAAATTATGACGACTATGGTGTACTGAAATGAATTAGTGAGACTCTACATCTCCTTTAAGACAACTGCCCTATCATGCCTTTTATTTTTGTTGAAGTTTCCAGGCTGGAAATTGTAGTCAAATAGGACGACGGTGTCACATTTTAATTCAACTTGCTTACTCTCTTCTATAAATATGATACAAATCACAAATCAAACATCAAAAGCATTCCAAACACTCAAAAGTTAATAATCTCTCTGTAACACTAAACCACCTCAATATCTCCTTCTGCAATGTCCCATATGGCTTCTTTACCTATATCTGGAAGAAGGTAAAATTGCTTTAATCTGTTTCATTGCCACTTTATACGCTTTAATTAGTTCATGTGTAGATATAATACATATAACCGTGGATATATTCAGGCTAGAAGGTAAGGTAGCAATAGTTACCGGAGGAGCAATGGGCATAGGCGAAGCGACAGCAAAGCTTTTTTGCCTCCATGGAGCAAAGGTGGTGATCGTGGACATACAAGATGAACTTGCCAAAACTGTTTGTAGCAACATTGGTTCTGAAGATATCATTAGCTTCATTCACTGCGATGTAACCAAAGAAGAAGATGTTAAGAAAGCAGTAGACTTTACAGTGGCAAAGTATGGAAGGTTAGATATAATGATCAACAATGCAGCAATCATCGAGAATCCATGCTCTAGAATCATGGACTTTGACGTATCTGAATTCGAACGTGCAATAAGCGTAAATTGCACAGGTGTTTTTCTATGCATGAAGCATGCAGCACGCGTAATGGTGGAAGCAGGTATAAAGGGAAGTATTATAAATTATGGAAGTGTGTGTACCGTGGTAGGAGGATTGGCTCCACATGGGTATGTTGCAGCAAAGCATGCAGTTGTAGGACTGACTAAGAATGGAGCTGCAGAATTGGGACAGTACGGAGTTCGAGTGAATTGCATCTCCATGTTTGCATCTGCTTCGCCCATGGCTACTGGATTCTCTGGGCTGAAAGTTCAGACTCTTGAGGCGGGTATTGCTAAAATTGGTAATCTTAAAGGTGCTGTGTTGAAGCATGAAGACACTGCACAAGCTGCTGTCTTTTTCGCCAGCGATGAATCAAAGTATGTGAGTGGACATAATTTTGTTATTGATGGAGGATTTACCATAGTCAATAATGCTTTTGGTATTTTCAAGCAAAATGCATTTTTTGATCATTTCAAGCAAGATGAGTAGTGAACCTAGCTAGTGGCTACATTGTGTTATGTATTTACATCTTTCCTTAATAAATTTGTAACCGATTGTTTGGAAAATATCATAGAGCACTTGCATGCACTTACTCTGTAATTACTTACTATGCGGCTTTAAGCTTTAGCACACTTATCAACTGCTTATACATGGTTCAAGTTTTCCTGCAGGAACACTGCTGCTGCTTCCTTGTTTCTGCAGTTCACAAAACAAACAAAAGAGCACTTATATTTTACAGCATTTGAAAATTTTGAACTTTTTATGTTTGTTATATGGAAATTAATCCATACGCCTATATGATGAATGCCCATTAATTTGTTCATGGCAAATTAATATCAGAAGTCATGACTCAGTTTCCTCTGTGTTTCAAGTTTGAAATAATGTATTCCCAGATAAGACTTGCTTCTCATTACTATTCAGTATTTCGAAAAAGACATCTAAGAAAAAGTTTAGTGGTCTAGCTAACAGTAAAAAAATTTGTTGTTCTGGGCATATTGAAGTTATTTAAATAAGGGATGAAGCAGATTGACTTTTTGAATAAGTTAAATGGTTAGGATTGAATAGGTGAATCTTTTCACTGATTTTTATTTATAGGACTGAAGTCAGCTACTGTTGGGGGTCTAAAGCAATGGATACCAACTAATTCTTTCATGACAATTTAAAATACTTAGTCGTGAATATCCAGTAATTAGTAACTGATTAATCAGGCAGTCCTTGAAATGTATTGCACAGAAAGCCATGTAGCATAAAAAAACTTTAATATGATTATTCCACATGCAAAATCATTAAACAATACTAGCAAGAATCGGACACTCATCGAAGAAATTCCACCATTAACTTGGTCAAATTCAAGGTGACGGTATTAGCTAGCATTTTAAAACTTTAAATATAAAGACAATGCCAGCTTAACATAAATATTTTTCTTACTAAGTGGGTTTCATACGATCATTTGTGCATGTATACCGCGACAGCAATATCCCATGTTCATGTAAAAGAAAAAAATGGATCACCTTTGATCTCAACATCATTTTTACTCATATCATAAGATATGACAGATTGACAGTCCATACTAAAGAGTGATTACAGGCACAGCTATGGAGAAACCAAAGGAAAACTAGCTATGGAGAAACCAACAAGCAGAGAATGCACGGTAAGGTTTATTTTATCCTGACGATTACCTTACAGAAGACAATATACTGAATGCAATAATGTCAAATATGACATTAAGGTTAAAATTAATTACACAGACTTTATAGATTGAATAAAGTATATTTCCTTGATACAATCTACTAAGTATCTCAGGTTTGATCCTTATAATCAATATAAATTGTTTAGAGAACACTGGTTGATATGCAAAATTTTACTCGTATTATTTTTACATCAACATTGTATATACCAATTTTTTAAACATGCAAGTTGACTCATAAACTTATTATTGTAAACCAAACTAAAACGTGAAATCACATATACATACACCTAGATCCTTGAATAAATTTGTTCAACTATAAAACTAATTTAGTATATCCAACTTATTTATTCTACAACAGCTTCTTGTCGATAGTAAATAGTCTTATATTCTTGGTAGGAACTTTCGTGGACCCAATCACAATCAATGCAACAGTGATGGTATATTTTTAAGGGGTTTTGGACCAAAGGTCCCTATTTTCAAAGCTCATGCACAAAAAGTCTCTGTTCATAAACACATGTAAATTAGGTCCCTATTTTGTTATTTTTTACCAAACTGTCCTCTTTTAAAAAATCGACTTAGCATTCTTTTCAGGGGCAAAAACGGTATAAATTAGCCAAAATCTAAAAATAGGGACATAATTTTTATAACTTATTTGGGAGGGACTTTTCTTACCTCATCTTTCAATTCCAAGGACTTGACAGCGATTCCTTGTATTTTTAAAGTGTAAATTAGTTTGAAAGGCTTCTCATTATATGGAAATAAATGGTAAGGACAGCACTTTTGAATAATTAGTTTCAAGGACAATTTACAAGAAAATGATAAATTCATTTATCTTTTTAAGTTATACAGAAAAATGATAAATTCATTTATCATTATTTATGTATAGCTGAAAATGATAATTTTGTTTCTCATTTTCTTGTAAATTGTCCTTGAAACTAATTTTTCAAACATGTCGTCCTTAAACTTATTATCCTATACAAAGAAGTCATTTGAGTGAAAATCTTTTTTTTTCACTACTAGAACGGCTTGCTATTACGGCAGCCTTTTGCGACGGCTAAAAAAGACGGCTGTCGCTAGCCGACGCAATGTCGTATATACAGGTACAAACCCGCGAACAGCAACTCACTTCCTCCTTCCACCAAAAACCCCAAATTCTTCCTCCTCCTTCTACCAGCCGTCGCCCCTGCCGCCGCCCACCGTGGCAGCTCGCAGTCGTCAAGAAGAACTCTCCAAAGCTTGCTGGTATCTCTCCTTTTCTCCAATATCTATAGTTTTTAGGTATAAACTCAACCCTAATTTTGAAATTGGTTGATTTAGGAATTTGGAGTTTATGATTATATCTTAGTAGTTGATGATAATATAGTGTATTAGTTGATTTGGGTATTTAATTAAAACCCTAATTTAGAAAATTAGTTGATTATGAATTAGAAATTGATGATTGTTGCGTATTAGTTGATGCTAATTAAAAATTTGTTCGATTTTGACGATATTAATTAGTGGTTTGTTTGTTTATTTTGCAGTTAAAAATTAGGGTTAATTTAAAATCCGAAAATTAGTTTGTAATTATTGACTAATATGTTTATTGTTGATTTTACATGAATGTTTGTTATAATTTATGCAAAAATTAGTGTATAATTAATTATTAATATGCTGCTAGATTGGTACGGTTAAATTAGTGTATAAAATAAAATTAATTTAGTTTATTACAAGTGCTAACATCTAATTGTAGTTTACAAAATCGATAAAAAAATCTAAATTGTTAACTGAAGTTTAAAATACGTTTTAAAATTCCAAATGTGTTAAGTAGGCGATTTAAATAGTTGATTGAATTATATAATTTTGAAATGAGCAACATCAAGAAATATCAAGCTGAAATCAATTTTTGAAAAAAATTAAGAAACGAATATAACAACAATAAATATTTTGCTAAAATCGATTTTGTTAAAAATGAAGAAATGAATATAATAACATTAAATATCTTACTAAAAATCAATTTTGTAATAAAAATTAAGAAATGAATATAACAACAACCAATATTGTATTCAAATCGATTTTATAAAAAAATGAAGAAACAAATATGACAACAACAAATGTTCTACTAAAATTGATTTTGGAAAAAAAATTAAGAAATGAATATAATGTTGATTTAAAAGTAAGCATTAAATATTATTTCAACAAATAATTGACGCTAAAAAATTAAAGACTTTAGTCCCAAAAGGTTTTAATTTAGTTCAGAAAATACAACAACAAAAATATACCCTGTGGATGCTAAGTTATGCGTAGAATAGAAGAGAAGTGAAGTGAAGTGATGTCGAAATTAGACAGAAGTGTGGTGTGTGAAGCCTTTAGTCCTAGTTGGCTTTACTTTATTTTAGAAAATACAACAACAATATACCATTTGAGTGTGAGTTATGCGTAGAAGAGAATTGAGCTGAAGCACTGTGGAAATTACTAACATATATTTTTAAGTTAGCTACAATGTTCGATTATTTTCTCGATCGTACTTGTATGAAGTCAGAACTGGTATGAAAGGTTCGGTGAAGCAACATTTCTACAATGGTGTACATGAATTTATTAGATTTGCTACATCTAATAATCGAAATAACGAAGAACTTCGATGCCCTTGTAGTAAGTGCCAACGTTTGAAGCATTAGAAACCAGACATAATTAAAGTACATTTGTATAAATCTGGTTTTGTGCCAAATTATTATTTGTGGGATCGTCATGGAGAACATGCTGCACCTACACTTAATTCTGTAGCGTCAGAGGACGATCATGTTATGACGAACCCAATAGAAGATATGGTGGAAGATACAGCAAGATCAATGTTCCCTACCATCCAAGTTGACGATCAAGACGTAAACATCGAAGAAGAACCGAATGTGAGAGCAATTTTTTTTTATGATTTACTGGATGCTGCTAAAAGGCCGTTGTGAGATGGTTGTAAAAGTGGAACCGAATTATCAGTAATCGCCGAATACATCACTATAAAATCAAAATTTAACTTTACAGAAGCTGGATTTACAGCAATTGTACAAGCAGTAAAACGACATATGTCACCTAATAATCTGATGTGCGATAGTCATTATAAAATGAAAACACTTATGTCGGCTTTCGGTCTACCGTACCAAAAGATAAATACATGTATAAAAGGTTATATGTTATATTAGAAAGATGACATTAATCTTAGAAACTGCAAAATATGCAATGAGAAAAGATACAAACCAAGAAAAAAGAAAGGAAAGGAAGTTCCATACAAGAGAATGCATTATTTACCCATCACTCCTATACTTCAAAGGTTATATGCGTTTTCAGCTACAGCATGTCATATGCGATGGCACAGTGTGAGAACACAGGAAGTGGGAACTTTGACACATTCATTTGATGGAGAAGCATGGAAACATTTCGATAAAACATACCCTGCGTTTGCTGTAGAGAGTCGTAACGTGGGACTTGGTTTATGTATGGATGGATTTTCACCATTCTCTCAGTTTAGTAGTAAATATTCATCTTGACCTATTATCGTTACTCCGTATAATTTACCTCCATGGATGTGTATGAAAACTCCATATTTGTTTCTGATTGTTGTCGTTCCTAGCCCTGATGATCTAATACAAGGAATCGATGTTTATTTACAATCATTAATGGAGGAATTGAAAACACTATGGCATGAAGAAGTTTAAGCATACGACATATCGAGGAAAAAGAATTTTTGTTATGTTCGCTTCTTTGTCAAGGCTTATCCAATATTCTTCGTTAATGGATTTAAATTTAACACCATATATTATGGTGCTGACAAATTAACATATAACAGCGGTGTATTTATCAAAGGTAGTAATGATTCAGATGATCATATAAAAGATTTTTATGGCGTCTTAACACAGGTTTTAGAATTGACATATTATATGCAACCCGCGGAAAAAGTTTTTTTATTCAAATGCAATTGGTTTAGCAATGTTCCGGGTTCTGTAATCAACGTGTACAAAGATTATAAGCTTATTGAAATAAAGTATACCTCACATTATTATAAGTATGATCCTTTCGTACTAGCCAAGCAAGCATTATAAGTTTATGTTTCTCTGTATCCATCCTTAAAAAGAGAAAGCAGATTGGTCGACTGTTTTTAAAACAAAGGCAAGATTTACATTTGATGGAATTAATATTCCAAACGAAGCAGTGTATCAAGCGGATCTTGAGCCAAATGATGAAATAGTAATAACGGGTGATATTGATGTAGGGTTGTTGAATGATGAATCAAATAAATTAATAGAAGCCTTTGAGAGCACAAAAGAAAACGACATAGAGTACGAGACCGAGTCTGAATCAGAAAACGACGAAGAGTGATAATTCTAAATGATGACTATGTTGTGAGCTATGTATCGGTTGTTGTGTATTGTGTATTCTGAGTTTCCGATGTTATATGTTAACAATGATGACTATGTTGTGAGCAATGCATCGGTTGGTGTATATTGTATATTCTGAGTTGTCGATGTTATATGTTAATATTGATGACTATGTTGTGAGCTATGTATTATTCTGTTTTTTGAATTCTATGAAATGATTTTTTTGTAGCAGATATGCCTTTTAGGAGACATGGCAGCAGATCTCAGCCTTCGCAGCCTTCTCCTTCTCCTAGTGCCGGTGCCAGCGGCACTACGCCAGATGTACGTCCATTGGCAGAGGTTTTCCTAAGAGTGTAGGGTAAGTATCTCCTTCTCCTAGCGTCGGTGCCAGCGGCACTACGCCAGATGTACGTCCATTAGCAGAGGTTTTTCCTAAGAGTGTGGGGTAAGTATCAAATTTATTGCTTGTTTTAATATTTAAAATTATACTAATTAAATTCCTACATTAAAATTTATACAAGGGTTTTGAAGTTGAGCCTTCGGACTACATCCTACAGGTATCCAGGAAGGCCTATATGAGTAGGATGTCCGGATGCTGGCCTCATTGGGATGACATCCCAAACCATGTTAAGAACGTTATATGGGCCGACTTGATGGTAGGTATAAATTTATAATTTAGTTGAAAAATAATATAATGTACATAATTCTAATTAATTTCAATGTATAGGCCGCCATCCGTTTCGATCCGTAGGATATGGATGTATTTGCAAATCACTGGAACCGGAGGATGCGGAAAAATTATAGGGACACGCTCTTCAAAGCAAAGAACGCAGAAAGAAACCGTCGTGGATGAGCGCCGATGATTGGGCCGAATTTCTCCAGTTGTGGGAAACCCCCGAAATGAAAGCAAGTTATTTAATTTCATATTGTTATTAAAACTTGTTTAAATTTTGTATATTAGTTGCATTAAATTAATTAAACATGTCTTTAAATTTATACGAACTATCAGCACGAAACCGTGCAAACAGGAATAAAAGTCCTGCTTTGCAACGTGGTGGATCTAAATCCTTTCAGCAACATCGTGTGGAGTTGGTAAGTTTAGCAATTGCGTTTGTAAACAGATGTAACATTATTTAATCATATTTGTAATATTGTTCGCTAACATTGTTCATTAATTATATTTGTAACAGCGTAGGAAGCTGAATCATGAGTCTACAATGGCTGATGTCTTTATAATGACGCATGCTGTCGAGCAGAGAGATGAGAAAGGCAATGTGCCATATACGTGGACAGATGATAAATCTGAATCAATAATGGTAAACATGCTTAATTTTTTTTACTTCAAACTTCAAAACTTCTAAATTGTATATTTATTGTGGCAAAATTTTGTTCGTTATCGCACGCAAGATATGACACAAAGCATGCTTGAGTGGCGCAATCCACGGGCCGTCAGTTGACCTTAGAGGAGTCAAACAGTATATGGGATGCTTTGATTGACCCTCCTTCGCGAAATAGGCGCTACGGTTTCGGAAGTCATGAGGTAAAATGCTTTAGTAACTAATATATAAGCAATATTTAATATTGAGCATAAATTATAACCCGATATCAATAATTTATAGGCCATGACGATTTAGTCGTCCTACGGGAGATCTTGGGCTGAAGAAGAGATAGCTCAATTGAAACAACAACTAGCGGAGATCAATGACTAGCGAAAGAGTGGGGCGTTGGCGCTGCAGCTAGATGAGCATATTATGGCATACTTAGCTGAGCATGGGACAATGCCAGGGGATGATGATGACGAAGAGGATGATGAGTAGGTACGGTTGTGTTTCTGATGGATTTTGATCTTTTTTTTTGTACATATGTGACATAAGTTTGTACATTTATGGATTAGATACTTGTTTGTTGGTTGGGTTGTTTGATGGATTGGTGGATGTTTTGTTTGATGTACATGAGTTGGTTGGGATTTGATGAACTTGTTTGTAGGTATGGTTTTGTAGTATGGTGAGATATTGGTGTTGATTGATGAAATGGTTGTTTAAATATTGATATTTACTTAACATATTTGATTATGTGTAACATGTATGAGATTATACGATTCTTGCATTGGTAGTAGTTGTGAAACTGAGTATATATGTGTTGTAAATGAGGTGGATGGAGATTTGTGGGTTTGGATGGCCGAAGGATAAGACTATGAACGTAATTGTAGAAAAAAGTTCCCAGATTAGCGATGGCCCGCTGTTCCCAGGTTAGTAACGGCTAGCAACAGCTAGCGACGGATCATTTGGTTTCAGATTAGCGACGGCAGGTGTCGGTTTGCGGCAGCCTTACAACTTCCAAGATGTTGCCCCGTGTCCACCTAGCCATCACCAACCTTTGCTAATATGGCGACGGAGCCATCGTTAAAGCCGTTTCTTTGACTGTTGGCGACGGAGTAAATAGCGACGACTAATAGCAACGGCTGGCGACGGCCGCTGACGCCTTTTTGCCGTCGCTACATAAAGCATGTTTTGTAGTGTTTAAACTTATTTATTTGATTATTAAAAATTAATTTCCAACACTATGGGAACGCAATTCTTAACTAAGTTGCATGGCATTTTTTTTGCATTGTACCAAGCAATTAGCATTTCAAATCATTGCAATTTTTCCATCCTTTCCAGTGGTAATATAAATATTAACCTCTTTGGAGGTCTGATGATGGGTGTATTTTTAATAAAAAAAGAAACAAGGATAGTTAATGATTCCTAATCTGTATATACTGAAAAATACACAAGCAAGAAGCAACAGTATTCATGAATGTCAAATTACAGAACTATGAAGGGGGTTTAAATTCATTAACGTCAGTTTGATCTTTTTTTTTAAAGTTGACAAATAAAACAGGCCCAAAGCTAAAAGTAACCGGGTCACGTTACCCATATTAACACAAGCGGCTTTACAATAACATTTTCATAACTCTAGCCACACATTACAATGCTCTTTTTTCAGCAAATACGAAAAACTAAACCCGAAAAAGTTAGGGCAAATCGAATCTCGTTCGACTCATTTAATTTCTCCAATTATTAGTTCAATCTCTCATCAAAGAGGTTTCCAAAGCTTCTTCTTGCTATTTTTAGCTTTGTCAAGTTGTAGCCCTGAAGAGTTTAAAAAAATAAGGGCAAATCGATTCTAGTTCGATTCATTCAATTTTCCAAATTATTAGTTTAACCTTGCTACAAGAAGATTTCCAAAGCTTCTTCTTGCTGCTTTTAGCTTTCTCAAATTGTAGCTCTGAAGAGATTTCTCTGGAGTTGTCCAATAATTCACGTACGTTGGAATTGAGCTTTCTTTGGTCACGAAGCCGGCTACTTTTATCCTTGTCCCAAATATATAAGTGATATACTCGATTGTTGAGCTTACTTATATAAAAATTATCTCTCAATCTCTGATTGTTAATGTCGAGTTGCAAAATTTTCTCTTGTTATAGGATGCTGATCTCTTCCGACTTGCTGCTACGTATGCGGTAATTTCTGGTCAAATCAGGTAAGAGAAAGATACTATTAGAATTTTTAGATGATAAATTATTCAAGTAATAATTATTTAATGCATGTTTACTTTCTTTGCGGGAGATGCTTTTGGTTTGATCACTGATACGGCCCCTCCAATTAATGAGTTGTCGAGATTGGTTCCACACCAACCTCTAAACTCTTTTATCCAGTGATCGCCACTATAGTGAAAGAGTTTGCCATGGGAAATGTCGAAATTGACTTTCCCACTTTGTAAGTATGCCTCTAAACTTTCTTCATAGTTATCCAGTTCCTGAATGCTTGGATTTGTATTTTGTGATTCAAAATTTTTTCTGCTAACTTTGTGATATAAAATGTGATAATCTGCTTCGATGATTTTTCATAGTTGAATGCTTTAGTTTCTTTTCTTGTGTCTTGTATAGAGTTTCTCTCTTTCTAGATGTAGTATATGACTGTTGTTAACAAAATACAAGCTTTATCAAACTCTTTGGTTTTACTTTTGTATTTTTGTTGGATATGTTGAATGCTTTCTATGATGTTTTGCAAAGATATGAAATGATTGAGTTTTAGTTTTCCTTTTGCAATGAACCATGGATGCCTTGAAAAATTGCAGTCAAAATATAAGTGCTCAGTTGTTTCAGACTCATTTTTGTAAAGAAGACATTTGGTTTCTCCTATTTTATTCCATTTGTACCTTTTTTGAATTCCCAAGTATATTTGAAATAAAAGTTTCCTTTAGAAGATAAATTCCAGCTCCAAGCATCTTTTTGAAGACTAGCATCAATTCCAATTTTTTTAATTGAATTTTTGAATATGGCTGCAGCTGGATGGAGTTCTGTATTCCACGTATGATTTTGAATGATACTTTCAACTTTTAAATTAGCACCATCAAATTGTAAAATGCTGTACCAGCTTAATAAGTTTACCAGAGATTTGCCATGAATCCTAGGATCGAACCAAAGACTGGCTTGCTTGTCATCTCTGATTTTCCTTTCTATAAGTTTGATGCTAATTTCCCTGTTTTCTAAAATATTTTTCCAAGAATATGAATAGTGATTTTCTACTAGCACTGTCTATAGGTTTTTGTCTGTAACATATTTTTCCCTCATTCATTTAGCCCATAAAAATCCACCTTCAATAAATTTCCAAAAAAGCATTGTCTATAAGAAGGGGTCTCCATACATCAGCTTGGAATCAACCGTATCTTTCAAGCTTGTCCTGAACTTATATTTGAAGTTCAGTATGTTTAAAAAAGAATGGTTTTTTATCAAGGATGACTCTGTTTCCATCCGTCGCTTCACCTCCGGCTGTAAGTGTGAAGCTTTATTTATAATTTTCGTTATAATTGCAATGCCTCTTCTTATGTGTTTTTATTTCTTGCTAGCGACAGGTGGCTTTGCGGTCGTGGAGAATGATCGCCTGGTTCAGATGGCTGTGGAAATAGAAGCCATTACGAGAAGGGACAGGTCGGCTTCTTACTTGATTAGGAATGCTACACTTCTGGGGCACAACCTGATCCTTCCACATCAGTCCGTGGTTAAGCAGAGAGACACGGCGGAGGAGAGAGCTGCCAAAGTTACAGGAGGGGCCACGGCGAAAAGCAGCAAAAGGAGACCCTTCTCGATGCATCCAGTCGCCGGGGGGAAGAAACTCAAGAAGTCCGATGGACCCTCTCCCAGCACACATCCAGATGCTCAGGAGGAGGAAAAAGGTGAGGACGAAGGAGGTGAGGCGGAGAGCGGAAGTGGTAGAGAAGGTGACGGTGATCGTCACGGTGATGATGGTGGCGAAGGACAGGGAGGTGATGGCACCAGGGCTTTGCCTCCCGAGCAGGCGGGCGTGATTCAAGAGTGGACAGATGACGCTCTCCGCCAAGCCTTCGAAGAGTTGGAGGAAACGGAGAAGTCCAAGAAAGCTGGTAAGGTCGGGACCGGCGCCGATTTATCTTCCGGAAGCGCTTCTACTGAGGCAATTTCTGCGATTCAAGGTGAATTTCTCTTTATTCTTTTTAATTCTTGAATGATGGCTCAATACATGCTGGTGACACTTGGTTTTTATTCCAGGAGCGGACAAAACGGCCAAGACCTCAGATCTTCGGCACAGGCTTGAACAATACAAACTCCTCAAATCTTCCGCCAAGCCGAAGCCTCCTACTAACCGTCCTATAGACGTAGTCGGCTATCGTCCTCTTCTTGGAGTTATTGAAGAAGACATACAAAAGAGGAAGAGAAGTCGATCTACGTTTGAATCTCTTCCGGGTCCTCCGGCCCAACTCCAGCCTATTCACGATATTACGGAGGATGATACTGAGTTTATGCCTTCCCCACATCCGTCTGAGAATCCAACCTTCACCCCGATAGATCACCCTGGCTTGGTTCGTAACCCGTTTGCGGGCCATCCAGACCTGGACCCGGCCTCTCATGACATCTCCTTCGATGAGGTTACTGGTGAGCATCTTCTCCCTCGCAATCCTATGGTACGGGTGCTTGACGAAACTAAGTCCCTGGACCTTGATTTGCTTACTACCCGGGTTGTAACTCTGGGGGATAAAGCTAAAGCGAATATTGACCGAGTTGCTGAGGAGACCAGGAAATTGATGGGGCATCACGCCCGACTAGTCAAGGCCGGGGAGGAAATTGGGAGTGCCAACATTCGGCTACGATTAATGGTCTCCGACCAGGCTAAGCAGCTTGCCGATCAAGCCATCCAAATTTCTCAGCACGAGGCCGCATCCAGGCAACTGAAGAAGACTATGGAAGAGGCCAGCAGGGCAGAGTTACGAAAAATGGAGGCCGCCTGGAAGGAGCGAATTGACATGGCCATCACGACGGTGGATGAGGTTCGACAAGCGGACCTCGAGCGGGCACAAGAATTATCGGGGAGACTTAAGGCCGCGGAGCTCGCTCAGTCCAGGTTGAAGGAGGAGATGGAGGCGATGAGGATATCCCTTCAAGCTGACCGCTCACGATACCGATCGAAGAGGAATGCTGCCGTCGCTAAGCTGCGTGCTTCTGAGGCCCGAATGAGGGAGCTTGAGGAAAATGAGGGGATGATGAATGAGATGCTCCAGAATATGTATTTCCGCACTTGGAAGCAGGGTAATTTATCCTGGATGGATGATTACCCCCGAGTTATGGCCATGATTTATCTCCGGGCCCTGGAGGAGGCTAGGGCTGATGCGGATAAAGAGGGTGGCGCAGTCTTCAGAATGGATGTGGTCACTGCCCAGTTTACCAAGGAGGAGAAGGTGGCGGTGAAGGAGGGTATGCGGCTGCTTGCTGTTGAGGAGGCAGGTGTGCAAGTAGAGGATGATGACCAGGATGGTCAGGAAGCAGGTGCGGGTAAGTCTTCCTTTCTAGTCTTTCCGTTAACTTGGTTGCTTATCACTAATGAATTCTTTCTTTGACCGGGCAGGTGGGCAACAAGACAAGGATGAAACTCCGACGCAGCCGGCTCCTTGATTTGACCTGGATATCTTTTTGTGGACTTGACATTGTTATGTATGTTAGTCTCAAAACAGTAACGTAACTTTTAGGTTGTAATTATGCTACTTTTAATAAACAATATATTTCTTGACGTGTAATTTTTTAACTTAAGCTGACTCTGTCGTTTTTGAACGTTTTTGTTATTTTATCATGTTGTATGAGAAATATAGCTATGCATATGCTTGTAATTCAATTGTGCTTGACGTCAAGTTCTTGCTTAAAACATAATTTCATGCCTTGCAATGTTAGTGTGACGTGTGAATAAATTATAGCCACATGTTTATACATGAAAGAAGAAAGTACCGCCCTTCATATTTTACTTGTAGATGGCAGCTTTGAATGTCTCGCGCGACTAAGTGTAAAATGCGGTCAGTGTCCTGCTGTGAGTATCCGCTTCTATTAGCGAATGTCTCATATTCTGTGTGTTGTACTTTAGGGATTGTTACAGAGGATAGGAGAAAAGTTTTTTAAATAAAATTGAAATATGAGAAAAAGTAAAACTTCCAATCACGGAAGGCCTTCGATGTGCTTAAGTTCGTTGGAAACGGGCTTTGTAGTCACTTTCCCTAGCTGTGGGTCTTGGAGACATTTGTCACCCATCTTACGCCTCCGCGGGGAGTTAATCTTTTTTACCACAACCGTACTTAAGACACATTGGAGCCGAGATCGCGCATAGTAAATACCCGGGCCATTATGGCCCGTAATCGTGGGTATTATTCGATTTACTGTGGCCGGCTAGCGTGGGTGCCGATCGTCAACCGTGAACTGCCTCTGGCTGGCCACACCTTATGTTGGGGCTTAAAGTAGGTTCACAGTTGCCGGCGAGCCGAACGCCGTAATGAGCTGCCTTGGCTATAGTCGGCCTTCTTGGTGGCTTATAATCGGCTCATTACAGTTGGCTTTGAGGGCCGTCGCGAGCAATGAGTTAACCCGCAGCAGAGGAATGCCGGAGCAAAAGTGTCTCATTGGCGAGGGCATAGATTCGTATAGTACCTGTTAGGTCTTGTCCAAGAGAAGTCGCGCTGTGGAGCGCCTTGAATGGAAATGATATATGCACAGGATTTTGTTCAACAGAAAAGGATAAAGTTAACAAGCAGCCAAGATATAAAGGAACAAGTTAAAAAAGAGACAAGGTTTTTAAAGCGGTTCGGTACGAAAATGCCTACGTCCACTGATTCTCTTTGTTAATTCACTTCATATGGGCAGCACAAGTTAAGAAAAGTATCGACGGAGGTGTTGGATGTTCCATGCCCTCTGGAACACCTCTCCGTCCACTGTTGACAAAATTTAAGCTCCATTGTGGAGATCTTTATGAATTACATATGGTCCATCCCAGATTGGATCTAGTGCTCCGGGGCGAGGGAAGATTCGCTTGAGGACAAGATCTCCTTCTTGTAAGGTACGATGCTTGACTTTGGAGTTGTAGTGTGCTGCCACTTTTTGCTTGTGGGCTGCTGCTTTGAGGGCTGCATCATTTCTTCTCTCCTCAATTAGATCCAAAGACATGTGAAGGAGTTCTTCGTTGTTTTCTGGGTTATAGTGGATCCTACGGTGGGAAGGCACGATGGTTTCAACTGGGAGCATAGCCTTCGATCCGTATGCCAAAGAGAAAGGGGTATGCCCTGTTGATGTTCTGAAAGATGTGCGATAGACCCACAGTGCCGTAGGGAGTTCATCCACCCAAGCGCCCTTTGACTTTTCGATCTTTTTTATTAGAGTTTTCAGAATTTTGTTGACGGCTTCGACTTGTCCGTTTGTCTGAGGATAAGCTACGGATGAGAAGCTCTTGTGAATTCCGTGCTCTTGGCACCAGTTGGCGAACTCCTCGCTGTCATACTGAAGTCCATTGTCCGATATAATTTTGAATGGGACTCCGTACCTGCATAGAACATTTTTGATCAAGAAGTTAATAACTTTCGCTGATGATACTTTATTTAGGGGTTCTGCTTTCACCCATTTGGTGAATAGTCGACTGCCACTATAGCATATTTGGTCCCGCCTCGGCCCACTGGCAGTTCGCCGATTAAGTCAATTCCCCATACTGCAAAGGGCCAAGGGCTGGTCATTTGAGTAATCTCAGTGGTTGGTAGCCGTGGAATCTTAGCAAACTTCTGACATCTGTCACATTTTCTGACGAAATCTAAGGCATCCTTGCTTAAGGTGGGCTAGAAATATCCATATCGGAGTATCTTTATTGCCAAAGTCTGCCCTCCGGTGTGATCTCCGCCGCTTCCTTGATGAATGTTGGATAAGATTTCCTTGGCTTCCCTTCTAGCGACACACCTTAATAAGGGGTTAGAGAAGCCGCGCCGATAGAGGGTGTCCTCTTGTATTGTGTAGCGGGAAGCTTTCCTCAAGATTTTCTTGACTTCATTACGCCCGTCGGGTAGTGTGCCACTTTGTAAGTAGTCTCGGATGGGAGTCATCCAAGTTGCTTCTTCGGTTGCAGTTATCAGATTCACTTGCTCAAAACTTGGGGTCAGTTGCTTTGAGATGGCTACTGCTCCGGAAATAGCGCCGTCTCTCATGCTGGCTTGCTTTTCCAATTCGTTAGCCTCTTGGTTCTCTTCCCGAGGGATGTGTTTAACTAAGTAGTGGTCCAATCGACTGAGAAGTAACCTGGTCTTCTTTAGATATACTATGAGTCGTTCGTCTCGAGCCTGGAATTCTCCTAGTATTTGATTAACAATAAGTTGAGAATCGCTATGAAGACACAAAGAATTGACTCCGATTTCTAAGGCAAGTTCTAATCCAGCTATCACTGCTTCATACTCTGCATCGTTGTTGGTGGCAGCGAATTCCAACCTTATAGCATTGTGTAGCTTATTTCCCCTGGGAGTAATTATTACCACACCTGCCCTCGAGCCTTGTTCGTTTGATGCACCATCCACAAAGAGGTTCCACTTGATGTCTTCTGCTATTTCTGATTACTCCTCACCTTCGCTGGTAGTGAATTCGGCAATGAAATCGGCCATGGTTTGCCCCTTGATGGCGGTGCGAGGATGGTAGGTAATATCATATTGACTTAGTTCAATGCATCATTTAAGTAGTCGCCCAGAAGTGTCGGGACGATGGAGTACCTGCCTCAGCGGTTGATCGGTCAGAACTCTGATGGAATGGGATTGAAAATAGTGTCGCAGTTTTCGTGATGCGATTAGTAGACAGTATGCTAGCTTCTCAAGTTTAGGATATCTGACTTCTGCCCCTATAAACCTCTTACTTACAAAGTATACTGACCGCTGTGTGCGGTTGTCTTCTCTTACCAAGGCAGCGCTTAGAGCATGAGATGATACAACAAGGTATAGGTATAACTCTTCGCCTTCGTTTGGAGTCGAGAGTACTGGCGGTTTCTGGAGGTGTTCAATTAAGTTAAGGAAAGCGGTTAAGCATTCATCAGTCCATTCGAACTTTCCTTTGTCTTTCTTTAGAGCTTCGAAGAAGGGGACGCACTTGTCCGTTGCTTTGGAGATGAATCGGCTTAGGGCGGCCACTTTCCCATTCAGGCTTTGCATTTCCTTTCGAGTGGAAGGTATTTTGATATCTTTTAAAGCTCGGACTTGTTCAGGGTTTGCTTCAATCCCTCTGGCATGGACGATGAATCCCAAGAACTTTCCTGATGATACTCCGAAGGAGCATTTTAGAGGATAAGTTTCATTCCATACTGGCGAAGTACTTGAAACATCTCGCCCAGGTGGCTTACGTGATCGTCGGCTTTCCTTGACTTTACCAGCATGTCATCCACATACACTTCCATAGTTTGTCCTATTAGCCCTGCAAACATCTTGTTGACGAGGCGCTGGTAGGTGGCTCCTGCGTTTTTATGTTCGAAAGGCATTACCTGGTAGCAGTACAAACCCCGGTCAGTGATGAAACTAGTGTGGTCTTGATCGGGAGCATGCATAGGAATTTGGTTATATCCTGAGTATGCGTCCATAAAGGATAAGAGTTCGTGCCCGGCTGTGCTGTCTACAAGTTAATCGATTCGGGGAAGTGGGAAGCAATCCTTCGGGCAGGCGTCATTTAAGTTGGAGAAGTCAATGCATGTTCGCCACTTCCCATTAGCCTTCTTTACCAGCACCGGGTTGGCGATCCACTCTGGGTAGATGACTTCTCGTATGAAATCATTGGCAAGTAGATTCTTTACTTCTTCATCGAGGGCTGCTGATCATTCTGCCCACATACTTCTCTTTCTTTGTTTTACGGGCGCCTTGGTAGGATCAATGTTTAGTACGTGGCATGCTATGTCAAGGGAGATTCCGGTCATGTCAACATGTGACCATGCAAATACATCCAAGTTGTGGCGGAGAAAGTCAATGAGTTGTTCCTTCAACCCTGCTTTTAGTTGGGACCCGATTTTCAATAGTCTACTCGAGTAATGTTTGTCTACAGATACAAATTCCACAGCCTCTGCAGGCTCGACGGTGACCTCCTCCTCTTTGTCCCTGGGGTCTAATTCATTGAAAGGGACGCTGGTATATCGAAGAGGAGGGGCTTTCTTTAGTTGCTATGCTTCCAAACTTTTTGTGCAGAGGGCAACCTCTACACTCTTCCCTTTATCCTTCCTGTGGTTGTTGCGAAGTTCAGTTACATAGCAGTCTCGAGCAACGTCCTGGTCTCCCTCTACTTCCCCTACCCCATTGTCCGTTGGAAATTTCATCTTTAGGCACCATGAGGCCAGGACGATTTGGAAGTCAGACAAGGCTGGCCTTCCTAAGAAGGCGTTGTAGGCCGAGTGGTTTTCTATCAGCACAAATGTTTGTTTCCGTACAACGGAGCGGGGATGACTTCCAATTTCAACAAAGAGGTCCAGTTGCCCGAGGGGCATCTTTGCAACTCCAGTGAAACCGTGTAGTGGCTTATTGCAGGGGAAAATATCCTTTATTGACAGTTTCATTTTGTCGAATGCATGCTTGAACAGGATATTTACTGAGCTTCCAGTGTCTACCAGAATTCGAAAAACTTCGGCTGGACCGAGCCGGGCGGAAATAACCATGGGATCCATGTGAGGGTATTGCCTCCCTTCTAGGTCACGCCTACTAAATGTGATGTCATCACTCTCTTTCCGTTTCGGGTGGCATTCTCCTATGACAGAATTAACGCGGTCTTCATTGTTTCTAAATGACTTTCCATATCTTTCCATCTCTGTCCAGCTTCTGTCGGCGATGTGTGGTCCTCCCGAGATGGTATGGACCACTATCTTCTCTTGACTGGGTCTGCTAGTGTTGCAATTCCCTCTACCTGTCTCTGGAGAGGGTAGCCTTGGATTTTCATTGGCAGGAGCTGGAGTCATGTTCTGACTTTTTACATAGCGTTCTAGTTTCCTTCTTCTGATATGTTCTTCAATCAAGTCTTGGAGATGATGGCATTCGTTGGTATCATGCCCATGGGATTCGTAGAAGCGGCAGAATTTTCCAGACTTAATTGCGTTATCTGATTCCTTCTTGTGCGGAGGGCGTTTGTATCTAACCTCGTCTTGAGTGGACAGGAAGATGTTTTCGATCGTTTCATTTAACGGGGTGTAAGTGTCAAATCTCGGGCCTGGCCGATATAGGTGCTTTTCTCCCTTCTTGCCCCCAGCGTTGTAT
The DNA here is from genome assembly GCA_030737815.1 of Allium fistulosum. NCBI lineage: Eukaryota > Viridiplantae > Streptophyta > Magnoliopsida > Asparagales > Amaryllidaceae > Allium > Allium fistulosum. The sequence goes on from CM060902.1 coordinate 841,877,793, forward strand.
CTAGAATCATTTCTTCGAACTTCCCTTACTACAGCGGGCGTGTTGCTCTGAGCCACCTTATTTTGTTGCCATGTCTGCCTCTCAGTAGTAGCATCTTCAAGTCTCATATATTTCCCAGCTTCATGGAAGAAATCGGGTAAAGTAGCTAGTTTTTTTTTGGTCAATCTTCTAGCAAATTTAGTATCCAGATGCACACCACTACAGAGGGCCATTAAGACAAGCTTCTCACCGGCATCTTGGACTGCGGCTGCTGCGGCATTGAATCGGGTTAGGTATTGATGCAGCTTCTCTCCAGGTTTCTGTTTGATACTGGATAAGGAATAAGCGTCCTTGGGTTGTTCCACATGAATGCGGAACTGGCTGATAAACTTTTCTATCAGCATCTCCCACGAGCTGATGGATCCTTGGGGTAGATGACAGAACCAGGAGGTAGCTAAATCTACTAAGAATAGTGGAAAGCATTTACACAGTACTCCCTCTGTTTCTCCACTCATGAGCATATGATGTGTGTATCTCTGTAAGTGTACAACGGGGTCGAAGGTTCCTTTGTAAGGTTCCATCATTGGCATTTTCCATTCTCGGGGGGTGATGGCAATTTCGATATTGCGGGCGAAGGGGCTGGTTACCCTAGCGCCTATCACTCGATCTCTTTGATCTCATTGGACGCACTCTCTGAATAAGCGTGCCATCCTTTCATCAGAATTTGGAGCAGATAGAAATGAGTTCGGTTCTGCTCCGTGGGATTGATTCCGTCCAGATGACCTGTAGGGATGGTATCGTCTATCATTCCTGATATTTTCCAGTGGCTGTCTTTGATCTTCTGGGAGAATGCTAGGGTCAGCTATAGTTGGCCCTTGCCTTGATCTTCCCCTACTGGGTTCTGATCTAAGCACTTCCTCGGGTCCAACTTCGAGCTGGACTCTAGCTCGGCCCCGTTCACTAGTGTTTCCGTGGTTAGACAGTATGACAGGCTCGGCTACAGTTGACCTCCACCCGGTACCTCCCCCGTTGGGTTCGGTTCCAAGCGTTTCCTCAGGTCTAACTTTGGGCTGAGCTCGATCTCTACTCCTACCATGGCCGCTTCTATCGTTAGCTCCTTCGAAGAAGGAAGATCTTTGTTGTCTCTGAGATCCTCCAGACTGGAAGTCACCCCATGATTCAGTGTTGCGGTTGGACTCTTCAGCATCCCTTAAGCGTGACATGAGTTGGTCCACCAAGGCTTCCTGCTGGGATGTGAAGCGGTTAGTCATTTCAGCCACAACCCTATCTAGATCTGTCCTAGTAATTGCTGCCGGCTGTTCTATGGCAGGGGTGGTCGGATTTGTCTGACCTTCATTTGGTACTGTTGTTGGAATGGCACGATTTTCTTGATTTGTAATCATTGGATCTGGAATACTGCTAGCTGCGATGTTCTTTCCTTTGTTAACGTCTTTTTTCTGCCTGGGAGGCATGTTTTCTAAGTAATGAACGACGCTGTTAGGAAGAAGGTTAAGTGGGAGAAGCTGAAGCTTCGAGCTCCATTCTCAGTGAAAGCACCAAAAATGTTTGCACAAAAAATGGGCAAACACCTCCAAGTCGTATGATTCAGTTGATTTTGCGTTGTTCTTAGTGATCTGGGTGATTTATGCAAATATGTAAAAAGGTAGGGACTAAACTGTAAAAGATACGCAGATTTATAGTGGTTCAGTCAGAATGTGCCTACGTCCACTTTATATATTATTTCCCCTTTCCTGTTCAGATTACAAGTACAAAGCTTTGGTACAAGTATATAAAAGTTGTTTGAAAGTTCTATCCATGCTTGAGCTCTCCAACTTGTCCTCATTGTTGTACTCCTGCCCCTCTATTTATAGAGTGAGGCTGGGGGTAGGGGTCTTGGATGTATATAGCTGTTGGTGGGCATGGGCTGATACAATCTGGCTTGGCAAAGTAGGTCCGGAACGTCTTGGTCCGGTGGGATTTGGTCCGGTGATAGTTTTGATTCGGTAATAGGTGGAGCGGTAGAGGCTGGTTCGGTAGGCAGTGGAGTAGGCTGGTTCGGTAGGCAGTGGAGTAGGTTGGTTCGGTAGGCAGTGAAGTAGGTTGGTTCGGTGGTGATCTCCCCCGCTTCTTGGTTCGGCAGTGGATGGAGGTAGTTGGTTCGGCTGTACAGGGGAAGGAGTTGGTCCGGCTGTTGGTGGAGGCAGAGTTGGTTCGGTTGTAGGCCTCCCTTATCTTTTTTTTTGGTGATACCGGTCTAGTGAAAACATACCCAACAGTACGTAAATAACAAATTTACCCTAATCACTTTAAATTTATTACGAAATCACCAAATGTAGTCACGGTAATAACCGCTATAAATGGTTGTAATGGAAATAATCGTAATAAATTGGTAACGGTTATAACCGTTAGAAATTTAAAGCGGAAAAGTGTTACAAAATGGACTGTTTGGTATAGTGAACCGCTAGTCTTAATATGTGAATTTGCAATAGGAGGATTACATTTTACAAATGTTTATGCCAGTTGCAAGTGACAGTTGCAGTAATGATTTTTACAACATTTAAAAACAGTTGCAATAGGTTTTTTACAATTGTAAATGCCAATTGTCATTTGATCTTTTGTAACTATTTCGACAGTTGCAAAATAAATTCGAAATTGAAGAAAAAACAACGAGCTACAGCTTATATATTACAATACACATTTAACAATATTTAATGATTGAAACAAATATTATCATAAAACAACCAAAATGCTAAATAAAACTACATTCATAAATTTTGAATATATATTCCAAAAGGCTGGATAAAGTTACATTCACAGAATTCTAATGTAATACAACACATAGATACATACCCAAGTGACAGTTCCAAAATATAATATTACATAGCCCATAAACCAAAATGCACTAGTTCCCTTGATCATTTTTATGCACAATTTAATCAACTATAGTGGACAAAAAGTTTTGGGTAGTTAATAACTTCTCCAAAAATATACCTCTGCAAAAAGAAGTTAAGCATTTTGTGATAAAAATAAAAATATTAAGACAATGCATGGTTATACAGTAAAAGCATGCTACTTCCAAATGCAATGCAACTATGCAAGCTTGCACAGTTGCACTGCAAGCTTGCAACTGCGCAAGACCTGCACATGCATGCTTGTAGTAGCAAACTTGCACTTGTGCAAGTTTGCACCATCAAGCTTGCAAATTTGCAAGCTTGCACCTGTGCAAGCTTGCAACTGCAACCTTCTATCAAGTTTATCCTACCAAATTTAGTGACCCGAATATGTACAAGTACAAATGATCATTAGCCACATGAATACTTTACATATCCTTGGGTAAGAATTAGCCCAAGACAGTTCAGTGATTATGCCTATTGTAGCACCTCATTGCCTTTCTATGCAGCTGAGGATCTCTAGCTGCTGTTGGAGTATGCTGCTGATGATGTGGCAAGGTTGTTATGGGAGTATGCCACATCAGCAAGAAGATTCCAGATCTGAGATCTGTTTTTCTATTGGTCCAAGTAGACAATTTAGTTGCAAAAGCCTTGTACATATATTCATAAAAATACTTTGTACAGTTTAATAATTTTAAGTATAATAAAAATAAAACTTTCGATGAATTCTATCATGGTATCAGAGCGGAATTCTTAATCCTAGCTCATTCTTCCGCAATTTCTTTGAAATCGTCCTCCTCTTTGCACAATTGTTGATCGTAGTGTTTGCTGGTTAATCAGGTTTATTTTCATTGTGATTGTTTCTGATTGTTTTTCGCTGAATTCCTAGCTCAAAAAATGCCTGAAATTGAACAAAATACTTCTAATCTTCCTCTTAATCAAAATCCTGGTAGTATTTACTACATACATCCTTCAGATGCAAACTCAATTCAACTTGTTTCTTTCAAGTTTAATGGTGAAGGTTTTACCAGTTGGAAGAGATCAATGTTACTGACCTTATCTGCAAAGAATAAGGTAGGCTTTGTTAATGGAGTGATTAAGAAACCAGTTGATGAAAGTTGTGCAGAATTTAAAGCTTGGGAGAGGTGCAATGATCTAGTGTGTTCATGGATATTGTTCAATCTAGATGAAAGCATAGCAGGGAGTGTTATGTTTAGGAGAGGTGCTAGAGAAATATGGCTAGATCTAGAAGAAAGGTATGGCCACACATCTTTGGCTCAGATTTATGGTCTTGAACAAAAATTGTCAGAAATTACTCAAGGAACACAGTCTGTATCAGAGTTCTTTACTGGAATCAAGTCTATTTGGGATGCAATTGATGAAGCACGTCCATTACCTTATTGCACTTGCAACCTCACGAAGAGAATTTATGAAAGGCACCAAGAGGAAATGGTGATCCAATTCATGATGAAACTATCTGAGCAATATGCAACAATCAGAGGCAATATGTTAATGATGCAATCTTTGCCAAAGGTTACTGATGCATACAGGATGTTTGCACAAGAGGAGAAGCATAAAGAGATTTCACAGATGCATTCACATACTGAGCCAATGGCTTTTGCTGCTGAGAAGAGACGATTTACTGATAATTTTTAGAGCAAAAACACTAAGAGTCAGAATATTGGCAACTCTCAGAGACAGACCAATTTTCAGAAACAAGGCACTTACAAGCAGGCAGGGAATGGAGCTAAGATTGACAAGTCTGGTTCTAAATATTAATGTACTCATTGTGAAGTTCCAGGGCACAGTGTTGATAGATGCTTCAAGATCCATGGCTATCCACCTAATTTCAGAGGATCAAAGAGAAGAAAGTAGCTGCTGTGGTCGGCAGTGATGCTGTTGACATGGAGGTAGATAAAATGGAAGGCAAAGTCCTTTCTGTTGAACAGTATAATCAACTGATGAACATTCTGAATTCACAGAAAATTGGTGACAAAAGTGAATCATCCAACAAACATGTATTGATGGCAGGTAACTTCTGTCTTTTGTCATGTTCTAACTCTAAATGGTTACTTGATAGTGGTGCTACTGACCACATTTGCTCTGACTTGACATATTTCTCTGAATACAAACCTATTAGCAATGTTGCAAATTACATTACCATACCTGATGGCACAAGAGTTTGTGTTAAACACACGGGTACTGTCAAGTTGAACAATAATATCTTGCTGCATGATGTTTTACACGTTCCAGAATTCAAATTCAATCTGATTTCAGTTCACAAATTATGCAAGGATCTAAAGTGTGAACTTCATTTTACTCATGATCAATGCTTTGTGTGTTGTCAGAAGGGAACCTTGTTCCAGTTGGTAAATTGAGAGCTAGTTTTTACAATGTAGAAGCACGGAAGAATAATGCTCAAAGTGCTGATTTACATCATTACAATAAAGTCTGTCTTGCTGCTGTTGAAAATGCTAAGTTGTGGCATCTTAGATTAGGACATTTACCTTTTAATCAATTGAAAATAGTTCAGTTTAGTCCTGAAATAAGATCTTGTTTGAAAGACACTATTTGTCAAGTTTGTCCTAAGGCTAAACAAACTAGGTTAGCTTTTCCTAGTAGTACAATAAAGACTACAAGTCCTTTTGAATTGATACATATTGATTTTTGGGGTCCTCATTGTGTAAAAACTCCATCTGGTTGTAATCAATTCTTGACTATTGTGGATGATTTTAGTTGTTTTACTTGGATACATTTGTTAAGAAATAAAAGTGAGTCTGTTTGTGTCATGAAAAATTTCTTGAAAATGGTGCAAACTCAATTTACTTCTTCTGTAAACTGCATAAGATCTGATAATGCTAGTGAGTTATGTGAAGGAGAGATGAAAATCTTGCTTCAAGATCATGGTATACTGAGTCAACAGAGTTGTAGTGGCACTCCACAGCAAAATGGAGTGGTTGAGAGGAAGCATAAGCACTTGTTAGAAACTGCCAGAGCTTTATACATTCAATCTAGGGTTCCAGACAGATTTTGGGGTGACTGTGTGCTGTGTGCAGCATATTTAATCAACAGAATGCCATTGAAATCTATTCGAGGTAATACTCCTTATTTTAGGTTGTATGGGGAAGAGCCTAAACTTGACCATATAAGGATTTTTTGATGTCTTTGTTATGTGACTACCTCAAGAGTGCAAAGATCAAAGATGGATGAAAGAGCTAAGCCATGTGTATTACTTGGCTATTCTGACAGCAAGAAGGGTTACAAAATCTTAGATATTGATACAAATAAAATAAGCATTACTAGAAATGTGAAGTTTTATGAAAGGCATTTTCCTTATCATCTTTTTCATAGATCAAAATCTCCCCATTCTAACTATTCTAATGCTATATTTCTACCAGCATGTTCTGCACCCATTTTTCATGAAACTCCTGATTTTTCTTCTTCAAATACTATTTTTCCATCAAATGTTAATCCTCCTCAGTCTGTTATTCCCACAGTTTCAGATTTGTCAGATTTACAGATTCACACTACTTCTTCTTCTTCTATTCCTTCACATCCTACATCAGTTGTTGACATCACTGATCCAGTATCAGTTTCACAGCTAGTTCTTAGAAAATCAATAAGAATCCATAAAACACCATCTTATTTGAATGATTACACATGTAATATAGCATCCAGTAGTTCTGTTTCAGATCACTAGTGCAATCTGGTTGCATATACATCTTTCCCTGCAAAACATAAAGCTTTCTTGTCTCAAACTTGTGACATAAAGGAACCTTTAAATTACAGAGAAGCAGCAACACAGTCAGTTTGGGTGGAGGCAATGCAAGCTGAGTTGAAAGCTCTTGAAGCAAATAATACCTGGGATCTTGTTGATCTTCCAAAAGGAAAAAAGACAATTGGTTGTAAATGGATTTTTAAAGTCAAATTGAAGTTAAATGGAGAATTAGAGAGCTGCAAGGCAAGATTGGTTGTACAGGGGTTTAGTCAGAAATATGGTGTTGACTATGCTGAAACTTTCAGTCCTGTAGTGAAAATGAGTACTATAAGGAGTTTGATTGCAGTCGCAGCCAGTAAGGGTTGGCCTTTGATTCAGTTAGATGTCAGTAATGCTTTCCTTCATGGTGATCTCAAAGAGGAAGTGTATATGAAAGTTCCAGATGGTGTTCCAAATCCTGAAAATAAAGTTTACAAGCTTAAAAAGTCTCTTTATAGACTAAAACAAGCTTCAAGACAATGGCATGAAAAGCTGGCACACTCATTGCATAAGTTAGGGTTTGTTAAATCTCACCATGATCATAGCCTGTTTATAAAGAAATGTGCAAATAACATTTGCATTGCTGCAGTTTATGTGGATGATATCATAGTGACAGGCACTGATGCAGATGCAATTGAAGCTTTGAAAGTTCATCTCCATAATGAGTTTAGTATTAAAGATCTTGGCAGATTGAATTATTTTTTAGGTGTTGAAGTTGGTTATTTGCCTAATGGGATAGTTTTGAGTCAGAAAAAGTTCACTAAGGATCTGCTTGCAGAATGTGGTTTTGATCTAACAAAGAAAGTTTCAACTCCTCTTCCTTCAAATGCAAAGTTACAGGCAAATTATGGTGAGTTGATTCCTGATGCTGAACATTGCAGATCACTAGTTGGTAAACTTAATTTTCTTACCAATACTAGACCTGATCTAGCTTATGCTGTGCAAACTCTTAGTCAATTCATGCAATCTCTTAGATCTTCTCATCAGTCAGCCCTACATCATACCCTTAGGTATCTTGCTCATATTGAAGGGTAGGGTATCTCGTTAAAAGCTTCAGATCAGCTGTGTTTACAGGCATATTTAAATTCGGATTGGGCTTCATGTGCAGACTTTAGAAGATCTATAACTGGTTTTGTTCTTTTACTTGGTGGTTCTCCAATCACTTGGAAATCTAAGAAGCAAAGTACAGTCTCAAAATCATCATCTGAAGCTGAGTATAGAGCTATGGCAGCAGCAGCATCTAAAGTTACTTGGATTGTGAAGTTATTGGAAGATTTAGGCATTACAAAGCTTAAACCTGTTGTTCTGCATTGCGATAACCAGTCTGCCCTACATATTGCCCGCAATCCAGTCTTCCATGAAAGGACTAAACATATTGAAATCGATTGTCATTTTACTCGTGAAAAAGTTCTTGAGGGACTACTTCAACTTACTTATCTTTCAACCCAACATCAGTTAGCAGATGTGTTTACAAAGATTTTACCCTCAGAGCAGTTCAAAGATCTTTTGTCCAAGTTGGGTATGTCTTCTTAGCCATTCCAACTTGAAGGGGGGTGTTGGAGTATGATGATGATGATGTGGCAAGGTTGTTATGAGAGTATGCCACATCAGCAAGAAGATTCCATATCTGAGATTTGTTTTTCTATTGGTCCAAGTAGACAATTTAGATGCAAAAGCCTTGTATATATATTCATAAAAATACTGTGTACAGTTTAATAATTTTAAGTATAATAAAAATAAAACTTTCGATGAATTCTATCAGCTGCTGCTACATTGAAACCTAAAAAAAATTAGTCCATATATTAAAGAAATATAGACTGATAATAAGACTTTAGCTTCTACTAGATACAGAGATATTTACTAAAGGTCATGTTGGCAGTAACATTTTACTGAGCTTTTGGCAAATAAATTGGATTAAAGAGTCTTACTTGTAGCTACTGAATTTGCAGATGCCTCCTAGATAAGTTTATTTCCTTTCCAGTCAGTTATTGATCCACTAGATCCTTCTATCACGGGTACCAGTGAAACAAAATCATATGGCTGTAAATTGACATAAATTTACTTCAAACTACATTTAAGCTCATCATGGTAGAACTGAAAAATACAGCTATACATTAGAGACTCAAACAGACTGTTAGTATGGAGAAATAAAATTCAAATCCAAATATACATAAGAGAGATCTAAGGCACATTAATTTTAGAGGAGGTTTAGATGAGAGATAAGAGCATTGCAATTTAACTTTAGTTAAATAAAACGGCTGTAATTTTTAACCTAGGTTCTTGAAAAAAAATCCAACTATATATTAGAGAACTCAAACACATACTAAATGTGATAAGGCAACGTATACCAGGCTTGCTCCATGTCCAGCTGCTCGTGCATCCACCAGCTCAAATATTGCTACAAGAAAGCCACAAGTTTGCTATTCTCTAATGTATAGCTGTATTTTTTTCCACGTACCCAAGTTTGCTATTCTTGCTAAATACTTGCATGCCTTATCATTGATTCCCTGCCCTATCATTGAATTTGGCTACTGAAACAGCTAAACAGTCGACTATTATTTTAACTTGTATTAATAGATGCTCGTCTGCGGACAAAATGTGGCACATCAAACAGAAATTATTTAATTCGACAGTATTACCACTAGTGTTATGCATGTACGTAGTGTGTATGTTCCTTTTTAACTAATGAAACTGCTATGCTGATTTTATCTTTTTTTAATCATTACACTTGTTGATTGTCCGTAAAATTCAATGAAGTATAAAAAAATGTTGTGAATGGTGGGAATATATTAAAAAACAAAGCAATCTAAACATAGACAACTTTTGATAAATATAGGAAAAGTAGCACTTGATGTTATTTATAATTTTGAATAAGAGTTGCTGTTGAGGTATCAATTTAATCAAAGGATAAATCATTTCGTTTCGCTTTTACTAGATGCACATATGATATTTCACAAGTTTTATTCTAATCTCGTTTGTTATTGATGAAACCACAGAGGAATCGATAAGGGAAGATCGGTTATAATTATAAAAATATATCCAACACCAAAAGTATAATTCAATTGTGAAGAAAAAAAACTTTAAAATATGAATTTAATTCGAATTTCGACATTGCTTTTCTTCTTCATACTGCCTACAGTCACAAAATCTCAGAACCTAGCTCTTCAATTTGTTTGCAATGGCGTTCTAATCACTTATTCACTTACGAGTTGTGAAAAGATTCGACCAAAGGATCCTCTGTCTCAGCCCTATTCTTGCAAATCGACAGCGTTCATCGTCAACCAAGGCAAAGTTAATCTAAAAGATTGGAACTTGTTGATCGAACTTCAAAGCAAGGAGCTTCTGGTTTCAGCTACTACCTTAACTACAACTCGTCTTTTCCATTCAACACTTCAGATTCTAACGGCCTCGCTTCGTTTTTCGGAAACCCGAACATTGATTTGAAAACCCCAATCAAAACAGCCAACGATTTGTCTCAAATTCAAGCCGAAAATCGACATCACAAGTACGTTTTTCGGGTCCCCTTTACCCGCTAACCTGTTACCAAAATTCAAGTGGTGGATTTTATATCGATTGCGGTGAAGAAAGTGGAGAAAGAAAATTTTAGTTCGATTTTGTTTTGTGTGGTGGATTTTGATTCTAAGGTTAAAAGGAAAAAGAGGAAGAAGCGGGAAAATAAAAATTAGCAGCAAATTACGGCGGGATACAAGACAACGCACGCTGGTGCCTTAATCATTAATTTCAAGGGCATTATCATAAACTTTTATCTTTGAATTTAAAAAAAATTCAAAATTTTGTGAATATTTTTATGTCCAATTTGAAAATTTTAAATTTTTTGAAATAATAAATATAATTATCAAATACTAAATAATAAATATTACGTCTTAATTATTAAATATTACTTCTTACTTATTAATTATTGATTATCAATTGGTATTTATTGTTTCTTAATTATAATTGAATATTAATTATTAAATATTAATTATTATATACGTATTGTTAATTATTAATCATTGATTATTAATTATCAATTGTTAAATATATTATTAAATATTATAATTAATTATTAATCATTAATTATTAACTATAATAAATTATTAATTATTAATATATTAAATTAATTAAATATTAAATATTAGACATTAATTATTAAAAGTTGATTATTAATTATTGAGTATTTAACGGTAATTATTTGATATTAATAATTAATTATATTTATTTGTTATCATATGTAAAATGAATATTAACTACAATTTACTAATTATAAATAATTAACTATAAAAAATTATTAAATATAACATATAATTATTAATTATAGATGATCATAATTAGTTATATATTATTTATTAATAAACATTAATTATAATAAATTATAAATAATGGCATATATAAGTACACTACAACAAAATACTCGTTTTCCAATTAGGTCCATCAACGGATACTTTCGGATGCGGATAGTGTCATATCCGCATCCGCATCCGAAATGATTTTCGGATATCGGATATCCGCATCCGCGGATACAGACGGATATCGGATAATTATCCTATCCGCTAACGACCGATAAATCAAGAAATATAAATATAAATTTTAAGTTCAACATACATTTTCTTCAATCCAATTGATCATAAAAGTGTTAAATATAAACAAATATGGCGATAATAAATAGTTTTGAGCGGTTAATAAGCATTAAATGTATATAATATAAACTATCACTTGATAAAATAACAAATAAATATCTTTCATTATATTAAAATACACACTATTTGTACTATAATATTGACAAGGACCGGACGGATAATTTTCGGATGCGGATGTCTTCGTATCCGTATCCGCATCCGTTTTTTCGGATATCGAATATTATCTGATTTTCGGATATGGATGCGGACGAATTTCGGATTTTTCGGGTACCCATTGACAGCCCTATTTCCAATTGGCAATGCTAGTTATACTAGATCTATAATATAACTGGCTAAAACAAAGAGTTGTTAAAACTAGCAGGAAAACGAGGTTGTCAAAAATATTATTAATTATTAATCTTTAATTATTAACTATTGATTATATATTGTTAAATATATTAGTGAATTATAAATTAATTATTGTTATTAATTATTAATTATTACCTATAACTATAATAAATTAGTTAAATATTAATATATTAAATTAATTAAATTTTAAATATTAATTACTAAAAGTTAATTATTAATTATGATTATTTAGCAGTAATTATTTGATAGTAATAACTAATTATCAATTATATTTATTTGTTATTGTATGTAAAATAAATATTAACTATAATTTACTAATTATAAGTAATTAACCATAAAAATTTATTAAATATAAAATATTACTATTGATTATAGGCAATAATTAGTAGTTATAAATTATTTGTTAATAATAATCAATAATAATAAATTATAAATAATGACCTATATAAGTACACTACAACAAAATAGCCATTTAGCAACTAGTTAAAACAAACAGTGTTAAAAATATGTTTATTACAACTAGTAGGAAAACGTAGTTGTTAAAAATATGTTTATTGCAACTGGTAGAAAAACATGGTTGTTAAAAATATATTTATTAAAACTAGTAGGAAAATGCAGTTGTTTAAAAAAAATTTATTGCAATTGGCAATAAAATGTAGTAGTTAAAAATACGTTTATTACAACTGTCAAAAAATGCCGATTGTAGGGCTGTCAATGGGTACCCGAAAAATCCGATATCCGTCCGAATCCGTATTCGAAAATATGAAAAATATCCTTTATCCGAAAATCGGATACGAATATCCGATATCTGAAAAGCTTTCCGGATACGGATATGGTTATTGTGGTATCCGTATCCGAAAAATATCCGTCCGATTAACTGATGCATATATATATATATATATATTTAATAAAAATTATATTCAATTAATATACGATATTCAGACTATTTCATGACCATTGGATGTTACTACGATATGGTTTTTTTGCACATTTTTAGTGAAAACAGACAGTTTTAGTGTTTAATTTTTGAATATTTTTGGATACGCATACGAATATTAGTATAAAACAATGTTTTATCATTATATTTTTAATTCCTTGGTTTTTTTATGAACATTAGTATAAAAACTGTTTTATGTTGATCCAAACCTTTTCATTTATACTTTTAAATTTATTCATTATGGGCGGAGCGGATAAATATCTGATATCCATCCGTATTCGAAAATTAAGCGGATACGGATATCCGATATCCGATATCCGAAAATTAAGCGGATACGGATATCAAATATCCGAAAATTAAGCGGATACGGATATCCGATATCTGAAAATGATTTCAAATACGGATACAGATATGGCACAATCTGTATCTGAAAGTATCCATTGACAGCCCTAGCCGGTTGTTAAAGACTATTTATTGCAACTGTCATATGGCACCAGTTGTAAATATAATTATAAATTATAATTATAAAATATTAACAGGAAATTATTGTCAAGGACAAAATTTCTCAGCGTTTTAGCCTCAATGACATACCTTCAGTATTTTAGCCTGAAGGACAACTTTATTTAGGTATTAGCACTACAACAAAAATACCCTATTACAACGTCCTTTTTACAACGGGCAATGGTTGCCCGTTGTAATAGAAGGCTATTACAATGGTCCATTAGCACCTGTTGTAGAAGATGCCATATATAACGCCCTTTTTACAACGGACATTGGTTGCCCGCTGTAATAGAAGGCTATTACAACGGTCCCTTCAGGCCCGTTGTAATAGATGCCAACTTTACAACGGTCACAAAATGCCCGTTGTAATGCATGCCCGTTGTAATAAAATTTTAGCCGCCCCAACTATTATGAAATAATAAAACACTGTCCCCTTTTCTTTAATTCCTTCGGCCGTATCTTTGGTTGTGAAAAATGGCGTTCGTTCTCTTTTCGAAAACTAGGGTTTTTTGGGAACTGAGTCGCCGCTTCTATTTGTTGCTGATGCTTCGTTATCTTTTCTTCGATCAATTAGATTGCTCGCGGCTTCTTCAATTTAGTCGAGTACTGGTATGTGCTTTTACTTTTCAATTTGCCTATGCTCGACTTGATTGAAACCGAAATGTTCAAATCGATACCCAGTTCATTTTGCAATTCAATTCTCAGAAGAAAGAAAGAAAAAAATCGTGAATTGGGTTTGATTTTGGAGGCGGAGCTTAGGGTTTTGCAATTCAATTTGGTCAGTAGTTACACTTTTGAGCTTTCTGCTAATTTTTTTTTCGCCTATTTAATGTTCATCTTACATGAAATATTTATTTCGATCTGAAACTTTATATTTTTAAGTGGTATGATTTTTTTTATAAATATAAATCGCAGGCCTTTGATTGAGTGCTAGAAAGGATAAATCCACAAAACCAAGTTCGGACGTCACCATTGAGGAAAATAAACGCAAATAGAGGTTAAAATTTTATACTTGATTTCAACTGGATATTTTAATGCTTTTCTGCTGGTTGCATACATATTTTGCACGGTAGAAACACTATTTTGTATGAGTTTAGATTCATGCATTAAGTGTGAGAATGCAGCTCCATTTTTGTAGGGGCCCAACTCTATTCACTGTAGTGCAATTGTGCTTGTTTGTGAAAGATAAAGAGATGTACTGGGCAATCCTCCATACTTTTGTAGACTTTATGATTACATAAATTTATTTTGGAGTGTTGGAATTCCTTTTAGATGGTGAATGAGATATATCCCACATCACCAAAAATATGTCCATTTTCTTGTATATATTATATACTCCCATCCTCTATATTGGCCCTTAGGGTCAAGTATATTTTGTGCGAGGGGGAGGACCTATATGGCCATGGACTAACACGCGCGCGCCGCCGCCCGCCCGTCCGACCGACCGAAACGGGCCGGGTGCGGGTCCAATAAGAGCGGACCCGACCCGGTTATATTTTTGGTAAATAAAAGTGAACAGTTTTACTGTTTGAATATGAATAGATGCGGATTTTCGAATTTGAACGATGAAGAGACGCGACGTTTTAAACAGCAACAGTTCTGGACCGTTGCAGCTGAACGGACGCGACTGTTGCAAACAGCAACAGTTCTGGAGCGTTGCAACTGAACGGACGTGACTGTTCCAAACAGTAACGCTTTTTGACGTTGCAAATGAAGAGGTGCGACTTTTCTCAACGGATGCAGCCGTTGGGAATTCGGCTATAAATAAGGAGGAAACCTGATCACTTTCCTCACTCATTTTTCAAACCGAATTATCTCTTCTATCTCTTCATCTCTTAAATCATATTCAGTCCTATCACACTGAAGATCATACACATCACAATCTCTTGCAGATTACGTCTGTTGTATCTTGGGAGAATTTTGAAATAAAATTCTTAAAGAAATTGTTACTACAAGCCTCAGACGCTATACGGTTAGATCTCTGGTTTATTTGTATATTCATATACATTTTTCTACAATCTTTCTGTTTCCTAGTTGTACTATTTCTTGAATTAGTATAACGTTGTTGTTGTAAATTAATTACAACATACTTATTGTTCAAATAATCTACTACAGAATTCCAGAGTAGTGGAAATCTGATTGATAAACTTGTGAGACGAGTTTATAACTAATTATTCTCTGTTTTGGTATACTAGACGTATAACATCTTAAGAATTTTACTGTTTTCACTAAAACAGAGATGGCAACAGTAGAGCTCTCAACAAAGGCTACTACACACAACAGACCCGATCCTTTCAAAGGAGATGGTGACGATTTTTTAACATGGCAGAATCAGATGTTATTTTACCTCACCACACTCGGTCTGCAACGGTATCTCAAGGAGGAGGAACCGATTTCTGCACCAGGCAAGGAAGCAGATGTTGCTACGTGGAAACATTCCGATTTCCTATGCAGAAACTATATTCTGAATTGTCTCGACAAGGTGCTATACAAAGTATATCAACCTCTAAAGACATCAAAAGCACTTTGGAATGCACTTGCCACGAAGTATAAGACGCAGAATATCAGCCTTAAGAAATTCATTGTAGACAAATTCATGGACTACAAGATGGTCGACTCCAAACCGGTGACTGCTCAACTGCATGAACTACAAATCATTATTCATGAACTCAAAGCGGAAGGTCATAAGGTTGGAGAATCGTTTTTTGTTGAAGCCATCATGGGAAAACTGCCACCGTCATGGAGAGATTACCGCAATTATCTAAAGCATAAAAAGAAGGAAATCTCTTTACAGGATCCCATAGTCTGATTGAAAATTGAGGCAGATAACAGGGGAAATACAAAACAAAGCGAGGAGGCATTTGTGGCTGAAGATTCAAAGACCAAAAACAAAAAGAGGAATTTCCAGAAGAAAAGGAAAGCTCCAGACAACAAACCAAAAGACAACAAACGAACCAAAAAGTTTAATGGTGAATGTTGGGTTTGTGGAAAGGTTGGACATGTCGCTAGAGATTGCAGACTCAAAAAGGACCGCAACAAAGAGGCAAATTTAGTAGACAACATGGAAGTAGATGAGTCCAACTTCTCGGCAGTAGTATTTGAATGCAATATGGTTCAGAATCCTAACCAATGGTGGGTGGATACAGGCACTACTCATCATGTCTGCTCTGACAAATCCATATTTTCTACATACAAGAAATTCGATCATGAAGAAAAACTCTATATGGATAATTCTGCAGTATCTATGATCGAAGGCAGTGGCACAGTAATCCTCAAGTTTACTTCAGGAAAAACTATCAAATTGAATGACGTGCTCCACGTTCCAGACATACGCAAGAATCTCATCTCTGGTGCAGTATTATCAAAGAAAGGATTCAAAATGGTGTTCGAGTCAGACAAGATGGTTCTGTCCAAAGCTGGAATGTATATCGGAAGGGGATATTTATGTGATGGCCTATTTAAGGCAAATGTAGCCGTTATCGGCAATAAAACAATGTATTCTGATTGTGCTATTAATAAAATTGAAGTTTCTTACTTGCTTGAGCACGAAATTTCACTATGGCATGATAGATTAGGACACGTAAACTTCCGAAAAATGAAAACATTATCAAACTTGGGATTAATTCCGAAATTCCAAGTAGATAAGAACTACAAATGTGAGACATGTGTAGAAGCAAAAATGGTTAAAAAACCATTTCAATCTGTTGATAGAAGCACCGAACCACTAGGTTTGGTTCATACAGATTTATGTGATTTTAAATCATTACCTACAAGAAGTGGGAAAAAGTACTTTATTACGTTTATTGACGATTATACGAGATATTGCTATGTATATCTTTTGAATAGTAAAGATGAAGTAATTACATCATTTATAAAGTACAAAGCTGAGGTAGAAAACCAGTTAAATAAAAAGATCAAGATATTGAGATCTGATCGAGGTGGAGAATATGAATCACCATTTGAACAGTTCTGTGCCGAAAATGGTATAATTCATCAAACAACAGCTCCATACTCACCACAACAAAATGGTGTAGCCGAGAGGAAGAACATAACGTTAAAGGACATGATTAATGTCATGCTTTTAACCTCTGGTCTACCGACGAACTTGTGGGGGGAAGCCTTAAATATGTCTAATCGCATATTAAACAAAGTCCCTCATAATAAAACAGGAACAATTCCATATGAGATATGAAAAGGACACAAACCAAGTTTTAAATACCTCAAAGTGTGGGGGTGCTTGGCAAAAGTTCCAGTTCCGCCTCCTAAGAAAGTCAAACTTGGACCAAAAACAGTAGATTGTTATTATTTAGGGCCAGCCCAAAATAGTAGTGCCTATAGATTTTTGGTATTCAAGTCTGATATAGCTGATATTCATGTAAATACAATCATGGAATCTAGAGATGCCTTATTCTTTGAAGACGTGTTTCCGTACAAAAGAGAAGGGAATAATGTCTCTAAAAGGACAAGAGAAGAATCAAGCAATTCACATGATGAAACTCATCATGAGATTGAGGAAGTTGAACTAAGAAGAAGCGTAAGGGCTAGGACTTCCAAGACATTTGGTTTGGATTTTTTCACATATGTGTTAGAACATGAACCTCAAACGTACAAGGAAGCAATGTCATCTTCTGAATCTTCATGTTGGAAAGAAGCAATCCAAAGTGAGATTGATTCAATTCTAAGTAATAAAACTTGGGAAATTGTTGATATTCCTCCTGGAATAAAACCTATTGGCTGCAAATGGATTTTCAAGAAGAAAATGAAAGCAGATGGCTCTATCGACAAGTATAAAGCCAGATTAGTAGCCAAAGGATATCGTCAAAAAGAAGGAGTAGACTTCTTTGATACATATTCGCCGGTAACACGAATAACCTCTATAAGAATGCTAATAGCAATTGCATCAATTTATGGTCTTGAAATTCATCAAATGGATGTAAAGACAACATTCTTAAATGGAGATCTCGATGAGGAGATCTGCATGGAGCAACCTGAAGGTTTTATTTCCGAAGGAAATGAAAACAAAGTCTGTAGATTAGTAAAATCATTATACGAACTAAAACAAGCTCCAAAACAATGACACGCAAAATTTGATAGTGTCATGATGAGAAATGGTTTTCGTATAAATGAATGCGATAAGTGTGTTTATTATAAACAAATTGGACAATCATATGTGATGATTTGTTTATATGTAGACGATATGTTAATATTTGGTCCAAATACTCAGGTAATAGAGACCATAAAGAAGATGTTAACTAGCAATTTCGATATGAAAGATTTAGGAGTTGCAGACGTTATTTTGGGAATCAAAATAATAAGAACTCCTAATGGAATTGAACTGTCTCAGTCACACTATGTAGACAAAGTGATTGAAAAATTCCAAGACTATGGAATTAAAGGAGTGAGAACACCTTTTAATCCATCAGAAGTACTGCATAAAAACACTAATAAGAGTGTAATGCAACTGGAATACTCTCGTGTAATAGGATGTCTCATGTATCTCATGAATTGCACAAGACCAGATATAACTTATGCAGTAAGTCGACTGAGCAGGTATACAAGCAATCCAGGAAAGGAACACTGGAAAGCACTAATGAGAGTTCTTAGATATTTAAAAAATACCACAAATTATTCCTTACATTATGGAAAATATCCTGCCGTCTTAGAAGGATATAGTGATGCAAATTGGATTGCTGATTCAGAGGAATCGAAATCAACGAGTGGTTATGTCTTTACCTTAGCAGGGGCAACAGTGTCATGGAAATCTACTAAACAAACATGCATAGCTCGATCCACTATGGAATCGGATTTCATCGCTTTAGATAAAGCAGGCGAAGAAGTAGAATGACTTCGTCACTTTTTAGAAGATATTCCATTTTGGCCTAAACCTGTACCGGCCATATGCATACACTGTGATAACCAAGCTGCGCTAAGCAGATCACACAACTTTGTGTATAATGGAAAGTCACGACACATTCGTCGGCGCCATAACACAGTTAGGCAGTTACTCTCAAATGGAACTATTTCCATAGATTATGTGAGAACAAATGATAACCTAACGGATCCATTTACTAAAGGTTTATCAAGAGAGAAAATTGACTGCACATCGAGGGGAATGGGTTTAAAAGCCTAAACCACCAAGAATTATCTTATACGGAAACCTATCCTAGCGACCGGAGATCCCAAGGAGGATCAATAGGCAAACCAGTTCTGAGTAACTCAAGACGTAATGCATTTGCTTGGACATAGTCCAACTCCATTCCTATGGTGCACAATATAAATGCATGCCTACAGAAGTATTTAAAGGTTAAAACTATGTTTTTTAATGATGACCATATCTTGAATATAACAAGTGGAGTATATGTAGGATACTCTTAATGGTTGCGATCACCTATGTTAGTGTGAGCTGGGTCGGCTCTATGAGAATATTAAAGGCTTATATTTTATGTAAACACTCGCAGAACCAAACAAATTAGTTCAGGACCAAAATGAACACAACCAAGAGATTGGATGTGAAGAGAAATAATGCTTTGTAATGCTTATTGTCTGGTTATACAATAACGGCTGATGGTTCAAGATGAAATAATTCACCGATTAGCCAAGTATATCCGATAAGTTTTAACTAGGGAAAGTTCAAAGTGAAATATCTACTTATCCTCGATATAGCATTATTTTCATATGAACTGTGTGATATTACACTTTGTGTGGGGGAGAGATATATCATCATTCATGTGGGGGATTGTTGGAATTCCTTTTAGATAGTGAATGAGATATATCCCACATCACCAAAAATATGTCCATTTTCTTGTATATATTATATACTCTCATCCCCTATATTGGCCCTTAGGGTCAAGTATATTTTGTGCGAGGGGGAAGATCTATATGGCCATGGACTAACACACGCGCGCGTGCGCCGCCGCCCGCCCGTCCGACCGAACCGGGCCGGTTGCGGGTGCGGGTCCAATAAGAGCGGACCCGACCCGGTTATATTTTTGGTAAATAAAAGTGAACAGTTTTACTGTTTGAATATGAATAGATGCGGATTTTCGAATTTGAACGATGAAGAGACGCGACGTTTTAAACAGCAATAGTTCTGGACCGTTGCAACTGAACGGACGCGACTGTTGCAAACAACAACAGTTCTGGAGCGTTGCAACTGAACGGACGCGACTGTTGCAAACAACAACAGTTCTGGAGCGTTGCAAATAAAAGGAAGTGACTGTTGCGAACAGTAATGCTTTTTGACGTTGCAAATGAAGAGGTGCGACTTTTCTCAACGGATGCAGCCGTTGGGAATTCGGCTATAAATAAGGAGGAAACCTGATCACTTTCCTCACTCATTTTTCAAACCGAATTATCTCTTCTATCTCTTCATCTCTTAAATCATATTCAGTCCTATCACACTGAAGATCATACACATCACAATCTCGTGCAGTTTACGTCTGTTGTATCTTGGGAGAATTTTGAAATAAAATTCTTAAGGAAATTGTTACTACAAGCCTCAGACGCTATACGGTTAGATCTCTGGTTTATTTGTATATTCATATACATTTTTCTACAATCTTTCTGTTTCCTAGTTGTACTATTTCTTTAATTAGTATAACGTTGTTGCTGTAAATTAATTACAACATACTTATTGTTCAAATAATCTAATACAGAATTCCAGAGTAGTGGAAATCTGATTGATAAACTTGTGAGACGAGTTTATAATTAATTATTCTCTGTTTTGGTATACTAGACGTATAACATGGAGAAAGTATTTCACCCCTTCCATGACACTCACACTTTGTATTACATATATTATATATCTAATCCATCCACATCTACCATTTATACTCGACCAATGCGAGAGAGTCTACTTTTTTATTGCTTCAGTGGTGTTAGTTTTGTTAATAGTGGAGAGTTTATTTTGAAAACAAAATTTTAGCCTAATGTGGTACTAAGTGTGTAGAACACTCAAAGACATTGTAAAGCTCATCATATTGCCTTGTTGGGCTGCGTTGGACTTGTAACTGTTCATCCTTCATCTAATAGGGTTTTAAACCAGTAAAACCATTGAATTTGTGAAGCATTTCCAGTCTTATTGCTGCGTAGATATAAAACAATGTATAAAATAATGTAAATAAATGGAAAAACTATATCTCAATTCTATTGCCTAAATAAATTGTGACATCAACTTGATAAACTAATGGTAGATGTGGCACAGAAAAATGTGGTTTTAAATAAGGATAAATTTTCAATTTGGGCTAATTTTCAAAACTTATTTCACTGTTAGGTAGTTTTGAAACTATTTTCTATCAAGTCGGCTGACGTGTCATGTTCTCTTTGGTCCTTTTGTTTTTTTGTTTTAAAAAACAGCTTATGGATGCAACTGAGTTGTGCACATAGTTTTTTACACTGGCGACCGGTTGCGCCAATATGGTTCTCTATAAGTGCAAGTGACAGTTATGCCAGTGTAAAAAAATATGAGACTGACGCTTCAACATTGACGTGCTAGAAATCAACATATAATTGCAAATAGTTTCAAAACTAGCATATAAGTGCAATAAATTTTGAAAATTAGCCTAAAATAAGAATGTCCTTCAAATAATTATCTCGAATTGATATGTCTAGTAATTGTAACACCACCATGCTGAATTGATACAAGATATTGTCAAATACATGGAAAAGGTTGGAGACCTAAAATAAAAGACTTCAAAATGTTTTTTTCCTTCCCTTTCTTTCTTTCGTTCTTTTTTTAATTAATTTATTTTGTCTTTCTAAATGCAGTCAAGTTGCAGCATATTAATGATTCCAATTAAAGTCAACTAATTGATATCTTCCTGTATTTAGTTCGCATTAATGAAAATTTTAGAGATGTAAAAGGTTGATATTAGAAACGAGAACAATTATATCATTTGGGTTAAAGTGTATGAAGCTTACTTAGAAGACACCTTTCTCATTTTCAGTTGGACATTGCTATAAATATTTGTAAAACAAATAAATTTCTAAGGCTTAATTATGTTACTATTTTTGAACATTCTGTTAGATTTAGTCATCATCTTTGTGATATTTGGGTTCTGAAACATTGCATATGCATGCTCTTTATATAAGTACTGGATTTCAACATGTATCAGTGTTGTCTTAGATCAGGCCCTACTTCATGCGCCAACAATTTTACTATTGAAGTTAACTTCAATGATAGCATTTATAGTTTCAAGTCTTAACTTCAAACCACTGCATTACACTCTTGTAATACTTTAAACTTTCATAAATTTTTTAATTAAAAGATTTGACATCTCTCTCCTTTCAAATTTCTTTTACGATTTACCACTCATTATTGTTATAACAAGGCCAAAACAACCGCCTTAGAGGTAGAACATCTCATAAGTTATTATGGAATTTTCAGCAAAAGAACCAAAAATTATAGGCACTTCTTACAGAATTTGAAAGCTTAAATAAGACTGCAACATAAAAAAAGTGGGGGAAATACAAAGACCCCAATTTGAAATTATCACAATAGCCTTCTAAGTTCTAAGGAGACAAGGGATGAAAACAATGCTTTATATGTGTATATTTTTGCTACTGATATGATCAGTAAATTTTAGCTTCAGACTATATTTGTATAAAGGACAAGTTAGACTTAGCATACAGTTGCCAAATATAGTGTAGTTTAGGGAATTTAGACCAAGGTAGTAGTAATGTGCTGATTGTGATGGAGATATTAACTTTTGACTTTCTCAATCATGTTACTTCACTGACCAACTAACATACATTTTTGAGTTGAGTAAAATCATCATTACGATAAGAATAACAATCTCTTTTGGTGCTTACATTTCAAACATAAATCGTTTATATAGGAACTAAAGTTATTGAGTAAAAGGACTCTTAATTCTAGTTATTATGATATTTGACCTTGCATCCAAAAATAACATATAGTGACTTATAACTAGGTATTATTACCTTTGCGAACAATTTGATTGTACCTGACCATAGTTCTAAATGCTGTTCGGAAGCATGCATTTGCATGAATACACTTTTATTTTTCTTGCATTTTTACTCTTAGAGTGCTTGAAATATTAAAACTTCAACTGAAGAGGATAATTTTTACTCAGTAAGCTAATGTAGCACTAGTAATGAATTGATTTGGCTGATGTTGTTTTCGATTTTTCAACTGTTGCCTTTGGTTTTCAAAAGTTGCATTCACTCTTCAGCCATTGAAAATTTGAAATAGAGAGACTGTAGTACCTCTACTTAGAAGTAAATTCAATAACAAGTTTATAAGGTATTGGGAATGCTCTTAGAATAGGAGACTGTAGTACCTCTACTTAGAAGTAAATTCAATAGCTAAACATCATCTAGCTGATTTGTATGCTTATTACATGATGAGTGGGCTTGCTATGGTCTATGGAAGTGTTAGAATATGGGTGATGAGTGATATTGTTATGGAAGGAGAGACTAATAAAGAGTGATCTGTTATGTTTAAAGATAGTAGACAGTTAGATATAAACTACCATATCTCCTCTTCTAGTAAATTTTCCTTTTCAACTGTAAAAGAAGCCAAAGCCGTAAGCTTCTCAATCTGGATTATTCATTCTTTCTATTTGTTAGCTTTTATTTTTGACTGGATTAGTTGTAAATAATTGTCTTAAATCAATGAAGCAGGGTTGAAAAAAAAAAGACTGGATGGAATATCTTGTTTGTTAGTTTTAATTAATTTATTGGTCCATATGTTTGGGATATTGAGATCACCATTAGTTAGATTGTTTACAGAGTTAATTTTTATTCAGGTTTACACTTTGGTGATTTAAGATTTTGGGGAAAATATCAGGAAAGATTTGTCTTACCTCTCTCTTTAAAAAAAACTCAGGGTTCGAACTCTGATCTTTGGTCTCACAGTCCGGGCCATCGACAACGTTTTCAATTTTTTAGTTTTGACTAAATTGAATTCTAACATATAGCTAGTATGATATCCTAGAACTGACTCATAGTTTTACATGAATTTCGCAAAAGAAATATAAATTCTCCTTCATGCAGTCTCATTATTTGTTGTTTTCGAACAGAAAACATGCTTCTAACCGCAGATCAGAGAACAATAAAGCTTGTAGATCTCGGTTTGGCAAGGGAGGAAACACTCACAGAGATGATGACAGCAGAAACAAGAACATATAGATGGATGGCTCCAGAGGTACTGTTCGCAATATTTCATATATGAACAATGCAGCTTTTCTCTACTATCAATTGATATTGTAAGTGAATGCTAAATAATTTGCATGCAGTTGTACAGTACCGTGACTTTGAGGCATGGAGAAAAGAAACATTATAATCATAAAGTGGACGTTTATAGCTTTGCAATCGTGTTATAGGAACTGCTGCATAATAAACTCCCTTTTGAAGGCATGTCGAATCTTCAAGCAACATATGCAGAGCTGCTTTTAAGGTAATAGGTTTTGAACAATTTGGAACTTAATTACCAAATCATACTCGATTCAGAGATTGTCACCCTTATCGTTTTCTTTGGTAGTTATGCTATATAGAGGATAAATGCCGAATCATGTCTTCTTGTTATCTTTGGGTTTTCCAATATGACCCGATTAAATTTAACATTTTTTGATAGAATATTTGCCATTTGGCAGAAGTGCACATTTTTTAGTAAAATTGCTCTAAATGCACTCCTACAACAAACTACTGTATTAGACTGAGAAATAATATCAACGTCTTTGATAACTAACCAGAAATGTGATTTACCCATGAAATCTAGTCACGGTTATAACTTAAATGGTTTGTGTCAAATTAGAATTTCCATTTTTTATAGTTAACGCAAATATGAACTTGTATAATCAAAATGCACATAAGATCCTCTATCCCCAAATTACATATCCCCCTTGTCCTCTCCCCTAATCTCCACCGTCCAGATTATCAATAATTCAAATTAATTAAAATTTATTTATAATAAATGAATGAAGATGATTCAAAGCGGCTTATTTTGGTGTTTATCATCTGATTTATCCTTTAGACAAGCATCTGTCATTTGTTTAGATAGTGTGAAATTTACCAATGAATACATTAAAGATGCTTGTTTTTCTTTCCGAGGAAGAAACAGAGACATCCACCACCACATATGAGCCTTGTTGCTATCTTTCCGAGGAAGTAACAGAGATGCAGACTATCAAAGAGGCCGTTGGATCAACCATCGCGTGGCATAAAGACTTCATCTCTGTGGTATAGTATGATTGTACTTAGAACATGATATTTGTAGCGGACTGTTATGTGTTAATGCTTTATGAATTTGGCATGTAAACTTATCTAACTTTTTGGAGTGTTAGAATTCTATGACTCTAGCTTTTAGTCTTTTCGTATGTGATTTTAATTATTTTACGACAATATTTAGTATTAGTATGGATGTATTGTATGGATGTTGTTGTAATTTTTTTTTAAAATTTGCATTTATTTTGCAACGGGCAATGTGCGTTGTTATATGAGCTTTTTACAACGGTCAATGCATGTTGTGAAACAGGCTATGCAACTAGTATGGTTAGTCTATTGCAACGGGTTTTGGCCGTTGTATTATAGTCTATTACAACGGTCATAACCCGTTGTAAAAAGGTATACTGCAACGGTTTTTACAACGTGCTTTGCCCATTGTAAAATGTGGTGGATCTATTACAACGAGGCCTATTACAACGGGCACATGCCCGTTGCGAAAACCATATTACAACGGGCATTGCCCGTTGTAAAAAGACTGTTTTGTTGTAGTGTAGTTTTTAGTTATTGATAGCAGTTTTTAGGTATCAGTTTGTAATTATCGGTAGCAATTTTTAGGTATTAGTTTTTAGTTCGGTAGCAGTTTTGTAAGAATGTTTGTCCTTATGAATAATTTTGGAAGAATGTTTGCCGTTATGAATAATTTTTAGGAGAATGTTTGTCCTTGTGGTTAAAATATTAAGGACAAAATATTAAATACTAAATGTTACTTCTTAATTATTAATATTGCTTATTAATTATGAATTATTAACTATTTGTCTTAATTAATGATTATTATATATTATTAATTTTTTAATAGTCGTTATTAATTAATAATTATTTAAAATTCATTATTAAATACTAAATATCACTTCATAATAATAAAATTTATTATTAGTTATTAAATATTATTCTTCATTATTATATAATTGTTAATAATTAATTGTTTAATAATAATTATTAATTAGTAAATATTAAAATTTAATTGTTAAATATTAAATATTGCTTCTTAATTATTAAATTTGAATTATTAATTAAACATTAAATATGAAACATATTATTAGATAATAATTATTATTTAATATTAATCATTAATTATGTTTATTATTTATTAAATGTAATTAATAAATATTTACTATAATTTACTAATTATTAATAATTAACTATAATAAATTATCAAATGTAAAAAATAATAATAACTTGTAATCATAAAATATTCATTGATAATCGTTGATTATAATAAATTATAAATATGACATATATAAGCTGTCATTTATAATTATTAATTATATATTTATATTTACAAGTTATTAAGTTAGTATTAATTATTTTTTATTAATAAAAAATATCCAAGCGGAAACATTTGTGTTCACTCAGATTATTGTTTGTAATTAACATCGTTTTCTTAAAAGTGGTTACACAATCACTTAAAACTTATGGGCAGGACAATGGTTATAAATAAATATTTAAAACGGTCAAAATTAATTAGTTGTTATAGATCTCTATTACAAACGGCTAAAAGAAACAATTTTTAAAAATATATTTATTGCAACTGGCAGGAAAGCACGGTTATTAAAAATATGTTTATTGCAACTGGCTGGAAAGCCCAATTATTAAAAATACGTTTATTACAACTGGCAGGAAAAAGCAGTTGTTAAAAATATGTTTATTGGCAATATAACTAATGACATATATAAGTACGCTACAACAAAATACTCATTTTCCAATTGGTAATGCTAGTTGTACTAGATCTCTAATACAACTGGCTAAAATGAAGAGTTGTTAAAACTAGCAGGAAAACGCGGTTGTCAAAAATATTATTAATTATTAATCATTAACTATTGATTATATATTGTTAAATATATTATTGAATTATAAATTAATTATTATTATATAAATGGCCCCCTTTCGGCGATTCGCGTTCTTCTGACTCTCGCGTTTCCTTCCTTTTGAATCTCGTTTGCTCCTCTATGGCGAAGAAGTATCGGAAGTTGCCAGTTCTGGATCGGTTTCTTACTCGATCTGGCATTCTCTTCAACTCTAGTGTTGTGGCGACTTCTCGCGTTTCTTGCTCAACGTCGACGCCTGCTTCGCCTATGGCTGTTGTTCCAGTCATCGTGGTTGCCTCGCCTATTATTGATGAAGTTAATCCTATCTAAGGTCTTCTATCTGACTTGGACTCGCATCGGATTCCACCACCATTGATTGGCTATCCAACAAACTCTGGTGAGTACCCTATGTCGCCCTTCTTAGCTGCGAATTGTAATAACCATTTGTCGAGTTCAACTGCTGTGTTGCCTTTAGTAGTTGATAAGTGTTTGGGTGAATCTGCGATTTTTGGGACTGTAGTGGCTGAGGGTGCTTCACCGGTATTGGCTAATACGAGTCATGTAGTGGTGGCTAGGAGTTTATTTGCTTCTAATGTGGTGGTTGATGGGTTATCTGACAATGGTCATTCATGCTCACCTTGTGTTCGACCAAATGCCCAAACAAATGTCACTAGTTTAAATCACTGCAGTTCGTCTCCTCTGGTTGCGTCTCCGCTTAAGGCTGTCCCTAAGTGGACGTCATTGTTCTCTAAGTTGCCGAATAATGCAGGTGTGTACACTCCCTACCGTTTTGAAAAAGTTGTAAAAGAGGGCGTTTTGATTCCGCTATTGGAAGTGTTGGAGGCCGCTATTGAATTTTGGAAGGATTACTTGGTGGGTTTTTCCTCGATTCCAATCCTGCCTATCAACTTGTTGAGGCGCGTTGCAACCAAGTATGAAAACCTAAAGGTGGTTTAAGTGTTCATTATGATAATACAATGTTCTACTTTAAATTCTCCCGTGCTGACGAAAGACAGCGTATTCTTGAGTCTGACCCAATTCTCGTTGATGGCAAACCTTTTATTATAACTACCTGGAGTCCTTCGGTTTATCGGGCTAAGGATCAGGTGTTATCTATTCCAGTCTGGGTCCATTTTTCTCATATATCATCTGTTCTTCAGCCTCTGATGGGGATTGTTTGGCTAGCAGGCCTTGTTGGGAAGGTGATATGTTATGATGCAAATACTGTAGCCAGGAAGAAACTGGTTTATGCAAAAGCCCTCATCGAAATAACACTTGCCAAACCTTTACCTTCAGTGTTGACAGTCCAATTGGCGATGGCCTTATTGTTGAGGTCAGAGTTCCATAAAGTTTGAAACCGGAGATCTGCACGTCCTGTCAGTCATTTGGGCACCTTTCTGAAGCTTGTCCATGTTCTTCCTCAGTAGTGTCTTTATCTGTTTAGGTTCTGTTTCCTCGACCTTCTGTCAGGAAGTGGGTTCCTCCCCCTTTAAATTCCCCCTCCAGTTGATGCTTCTACTGGTGTTGCTCCCTCTATTGACTCTTCTGTTTGCCTAGCCCTGCCGGCGGTTGCCGTTTTTGCTCCAGTCTGTACGACCAACCCTGTATTTGTTTCTTCTACAGGTGCTCCTTCAGTTGTTGCTCCTCCTAGTCCAGCCCATCATGATAGTGCGAAGTCAACCGATACTATTTATTGGAATTCTGAGGAGCGGGCCTGGATTCATGATCCTTTGGATATGCGGTACTCGCCTAAGGCTGACACTTATTTTGCCTATATCAGTGATGTTGTGGATGAGAATCGTTCTCTTATTTACCATATTGAGGGTAAGGGTCTCTCCCTTACTAGGGATGGTGAGATTGGTGAGGTGAATAAAAGTAAGTTTTATGACGTCACTTGGGATAGGAAATTTATCTACTCGCCTACATCTGAGGGGTATGTCCCAAATCTGGCTACTCTTTTCTTTGGGTACATGAAAGTTATTGGCCCGTCGTCTGATGTTGTCAGTGGCAGTCCTTCCTTGGAGGGCTCGTAGTAGTTCTTGGTTAGTAGCTTAGGCCTGTTTGCCTATCTCCTATGCTTTATATTTTATTCTTGTTGTTTGGGCTCTTCCCTTTTAGTTGTTCTGTGCATGTGCAGAACACTTATTTTCCCATTTTATATACAGTGGCATGGCCTACTTTAAAGCCGACTAGCTTTGCTAAAAAATTAATAATTATTATTAATTATTAATTATTACCTATTAATTATTAATTATTACTATAATAAATATTAAATATTAATAAATTAAATTAATTAAATATTAAATATTAGATATTAATTACTAAAAGTTAATTATTAATTATGAGTACTTAGCAGTAATTATTTGATAGTAATAACTAATTATCAATTATATTTATTTGTTATTATATGTAAAATAAATATTAGCTATAATTTACTAATTATAAGTAATTAACTATAAAAATTTATTAAAAATAAAATATTATTATTGATTATAGGGAATAATTAGTAGTTATAAATTATTTGTTAATAATAATCAATAATAATAAATTATAAATTATGACCTATATAAGTACACTACAACAAAATACCCATTTGGCAATAAGTTAAAACAAACAATTGTTAAAAATATGTTTATTGCAACTAGTAAGAAAATGTAGTTGTTAAAAATATGTTTATTGCAACTGGTAGGAAAACGTGGTTGTTGAAAATATATTTATTGCAACTAGTAGGAAAATGCAGTTGTTAAATTTTTTTATTGAAATTGGCAATAAAATGCACTGGTTGAAAATACATTTATTACAACTGTCAAAAAATGCAGGTTGTTAAAGACTATTTATTGCAACTGTCACATAGCGTCAGTTGTAAATATAATTATTAGTTATAATTATAAAATATTAAATACTAAATGTTACTTCTTAATTATTAATATTAATTATTAATTATGAATTAATAAATATTTATCTTAATTAATGATTATTATATATTATTAGTTTTTTAATAGTCGTTATTAATTAATAATTACTTAAATTTCATTATTAAATACTAAATTTCACTTCATAATTATAAAATTTTATTATTAATTTTTAAATATTATTCTTCATTATTATATAATTGTTAATAATTAATTATGTAATAATAATTATTAATTAATAAATATAAAAAATTAATTGTTAAATATTAAATATCGCATCTTAATTATTAAATTTGAATTATTAATTAAATATTAAATATGAAACATTAATTATTAGGTAATAATTATTAATTATTTAATAATTATTATTTAATATTAATCATTAATTATGTTTATTATTTACTAAATGTTATTAATAAATATTTACTATAATTTACTACTTATTAATAATTAACTATAATAAACTATTAAATGTAAAAAATAGTAATAACTATTGATAATAACTAGTACTTATAAAATATTCATTGACAAT
Source organism: Allium fistulosum (assembly GCA_030737815.1). Taxonomy (NCBI): domain Eukaryota; kingdom Viridiplantae; phylum Streptophyta; class Magnoliopsida; order Asparagales; family Amaryllidaceae; genus Allium; species Allium fistulosum. The sequence goes on from CM060902.1 coordinate 841,908,335, forward strand.
CGTTGATTATAATAAATTATAAATATGACATATATAAGCTGTCATTTATAATTATTAATTATATATTAATATTTACAAGTTATTAAGTAAGTATTAATTATTTGTTATTAATAAAAAATATCCATGGGGAAACATTTGTGTTCACTCAGATTATTGTTTGTAATCAACATCGTTTTCTTAAAAATGGTTACACAATCACTTAAAACTTATGAGCATGACAATGATTATAAATAAATATTTAAAACAGTCAAAGTTAATTAGTTTTTATAGATCTCTATTACAAACGGCTAAAAGAAACAGTTTTTAAAAATATATTTATTGCAACTGGCTGGAAAGCACGGTTATTAAAAATATGTTTTATAACGACCCGAAAATTTTAACAATTTTCACAACGTAATTAACTAAATTTTGTATGAAAATAAACAATTAATTTTTTGCAATGAAAATTTGATATTTGGAATATGTTTATTTAAACGTAGCAAGTGTCAGATTTTCATTGGAAAATATGTAAGTTTTTTCAGTTGTGAAATTTCAATTTTAAATTTAAAATCAGTTAATTTGCTGGAAATAAAATATTTTTGAAACCTGAATACTTTTATATAAGGAAAATGTAAATCATTTTCTACGTGAGGCATCATTTTTTGTTTTGCCAAATTTGGACTGCTCTAGCTCCGTTTATATTATTTTTGGCGTTTTAGCAGCATTTTCGGCAGCAAATATCAAGTTCTGATAGGATGGTCGTATCGCTGATATTTGTGTACCATTCTGTTTATCTCGTCGTGCTAATCTCCGTAGTATATTCATTGGTGCATTTCGGCGTCCGATACGCGGTGAAATCTATAAAACGGTTAGCCGTATCGGTATCCGTTTGGAACATTTTAATGTCTGTGTCCTTTCATAATCCACCGTGAAAATGAATGGCCACTAGCCCTTTATTATTCCCAATTTAATACGTGACTTTCACTATTCCCCATTTGCAATATAATTTCTGGTTTGTTCGCATCTCTCGGTCTCTTCCCTTCTCTTCTTTTTCGTTTCCGCCTTAAAAAAATAAAAATTATCTGTCTGCATGTATAAGCTTGATTTCATATTGCCTCAAACCTGTGCCTTTCCACATCGTAGAACCAACCTTCCAAACCTTCCCTTCATGGCCAAGATCCACTCCTCCCCTTCCACTTCTCTCCATGCCAAACCTAGCGTATGCAGCTCGCCATGCATCGACCATCTCAATGCCTTTCACCCACACAACCGCCGCCTCTTACCATCTTTCCATTTCCAAACTGAACGACATGATCCACCAACAACCTCCACTCCAGATCCGCAGCGAAGCCCACTGAACCCTACCTAAACTTTCGTGTACCCGTAGATGAATGCTAGGAAGCCAACCACGTCAGCCGCTGCCGCTCTCTAGGGGTGGGCGCGGTCGGTTAACCGGTCCAATCGGTTAAATTTTTTGGTTAACCGTTAATAGAGGAATGGTTCGGTTAACCAGTTTCGGTTAATTTCGGTTCTGGTCTATCGACCGAACCGGTTAAAATTAACCGCAATTAACCGGTTAACCGTTTGATTTAAACGGTTAACCGTTGTCGGTTAACCGTTTATATTAACCGGTTAAATAAACTAGTTAACCTACCAAACATCATATATACATTCAAATAGTAATAGTAACAAATTTAGACTTCATTTCATAAATCACAAGCATTACAGACATACCATTACACACATACACTACAGACACAGCGAGCAAATTGCAACTACGATTCAATTCATGGTACATTCAGTTCATACTTCACTTCTGTTCTCACTCACAGTTCGTACCTTACATTACAATACAAGCATTAATTACAGTGATTACATTAGCAATTCAATCAAAAGTCCGAAGAGATAATAAGAATACATTAATACAAAAACTACAAAGTCAACTTCCAGTCTATATTCTCAAACTTTAGTCTCCACTTTCCATTCTCCAAGTCCGTTCAAACAATAATAAACATAATAATTTAGCAATAGAACTGTAAAGTGTAAACCTACTATGCAAAAAAGTAACTAAAGCATACACGTTCACACCAGACTTTTATATATGTTCATATATTTTGGTTCCCTATCTGAGAGTTTATTAATTGTCTATTTATATATGTTTAATTAGAGTCTGGTTTCCTAACCTAGTTAAGCAACTGAACATATGATATAGTCTATATATTGTTCAAAACAACCCTAACTGAGAGCTAACAACCTACTTAGTGAGACAACCCTAACTGAAGCAATATAAATATAACTCTGTCTCAGTTCTCACTCTCAGTTGCATATATTTAAATATATAGATGCAACCCTAAAAGGTAAAACCATAAACATATATCTTTGTATATTCACACACTCATGGTACTTTGTCAACGGCCTTAAGATTTTGGTTCCCATATGTACCGGCTCAGAACACTTACATATATATATATAACAATCAATCTCTCTTCATATTTAGAAACCAACCAAATTTACAAAATGAACCAATTTTTTTTACATAATATAGGCCGAGCACAAAGTAAATGAATAAACCAAGCTCGAACTACCTTAACAAAATATGCATAGCATCCAAAATTTCAATTAGCAAATATAAATAGCATCCTAAAAAACGCACATCTTAGCCAAATTAACTCTACTCATAGCAAACTTGTTCCATATAAATATAAAATAAATTATTCACAAAACGTGTGTGTGCATGCATATATCTGTGCATATATATGATCAGTGGCTTCGGGCAATTCTATTAGAAGCACGAGCAGATAATGGTCACGCTTCAGGCCAAAAGGAAATGAGCACGAGCATGCTTCAGGATGCAAATCATATACTTCTTTGTTATATATATATACACACTTTTTTTGTGAAGTGCAAAACGAAAAATAGAAGAGAAGAGGAAGAAAAGCACGAACCAACGAATGTGAATTGAAGCCAAGAAATAGAAAAATCCGAAAGTTGAAATAGGGAAGAGTGACTGCCACAACATTGAATTCTGAAATTATTTAACAGTAATGGCTATTGGTGTTCTTAGGAAACAACGAAAAGACATAGAACCCAAAAGGCTGAAAAAGGGTACCGATACGGTTACTGTTTTGTCGATTTCACCGCGTACCGGTCACCGAAATGCACAAATGAATATACCACGGAGATCAGCATGACGAGATGAACAGGACGGTACACTGATATGAATGATACGACCAAACTATCAAAAGTCAATATTTGCTTCCAAAAATGCTGCTATAACACCAAAAATAAGGTAAACGGGACTAGAGCAGTCCAAATTTGACGAAACGAATTATGACGTTTCACTCAGAAAATGTTCTACATTTTTATTATATAAAAACATTCAGATTTCGAAAATATTTTATTTTCATCAAATTAACTGATATTAAATTGAAATTGAAAATTACACAATAAAACTAACTTTCATATTTTCCGACAAAAATCTGACACTTGCTACGTTCAAATAGACATATCTCAAATATCAATTTTTCATTGAAAAATTTTAATTGTTTAAATTCAAGAAAAATTTAGTTAATTACGTTATAAAAATCGTTAAAATTTCCAGGTCGTTACACTGTCCCCCACCCAAAACTTTTCGTCCCCGAAAAGGAACGAGATAGGAGAATAGAAGTAACAGAAAGGAAAATAGATTCAATATACAAAAATTAATTCAAAACCATATAAATTTCATTTTTGGACATCTTATTACTTACATCTTATATTGTATACTATTCAATTACTTGTTCACATTACATTTTTACTTTTTGAATATTTCGGGCAAGTTATATATGTTTCGAAATATGTAATTAAGTACTATACAAATAAATTTTATCCCAGTTAAATTGTTTCAAGTTGTTAAATTCTGTTTCTCATTTTAGACTCTCTAATATTCAAAATTTTACTTCATTTCAATAATTAAAAACCATCACTTAAGATAGAACTTAAGAGTTAAATTTTCGGTTCATTTCAAACTAATTTGAAATAAATATATACACATATATATATTTTATACATCAAATCATACACAAGAAATTCAAATCAAAATCCATTTCCAAAACAAAGTGTAGTAAAGCTACTAAGTGGTCTACCCACTCTGAGACTCGAAAATGAATGTCGATGATGCTACAGTCATCACCGAAATTATTTTCCAGCGACAACAGAGGAGAGTACTGATATACTTCTTTAAAAATTCTTTGGAAACAATCTTCACTTGAAAATACTTATAAATAATATATATTTCCCAAAACTTTGAAAACCAAATTTTGAAAAGCACCAGAAAATTAATTCTCAAATCCTTAATTTAAATTCATTTTATTTGCAAATCAGATTTATAAACCATGTTTAAAATTTTCATCTCCTTTAACAAACAACAATAGTTAATGGTTGACAAAACAATAAATCTTAGTATTATCATTTCTAATAACCAAATCATTTAACTATCCAATTTCAGAAAAATATACTTATATATAAAATATAATCATACCTAAAATTATTCCATTTACCAATTTCAAAAACAATATTGTGTCAGTTTTCTTTGTTCAAGAATTTTGGAATTTCTATCGATAGCGTTGGCCAGACGAATCGATCGAAACCCAAAATTCAAACTTAACAACTCAAACAACACAATATAAACACTTTTATATTAATTACAAATACGCTCCCTCGCAGGATGATTCAATAATGAATGTTAGAATAAGGATAGAAATTCAAATTTAGTGGGATCCTAATCTAAGAGAATTTTAACTAAGAAGATAGGCTTGAAAAGAAGGTAAGATGATTAAATTACAAAAGAGGAAAGATGGATAGACTTATATTAATCGCGGTGACCCTAACAGGGTCAACCGAGACTCAGAAAAGACGAGAATATCATCAACAAAAATCAGGACAACTTGTCGAGAACATCGTGGAAAATGCGATTCAAGAGATCGACGAAGAAGGAAGGAGCATTGGTTAATCCGAAGTGGACGACTAACCATTTATAGAGACCATTCGTCCGGGAGGAAGGACAACCGGTCGAGCTCTAGGAATAGGATCAATGCGGAATTCAAATTCCCGCTTGGGAGGAAGAAAAGTGACTTCACCAAAATATCATGATAATCTGTGACTATCGGGGAAGTCAAGATCACTAGGCTGAGAATCAAGCGAAAAAATAAGACTGCCTGCAAAATCCTGAGGCAATTGACATTCGATCATAAGAGAATTACCCTGGTCGTCTACTAGAGTAACGGTTCAGGCTTTTCAAGAAGTAATAGCATCAAAACCGAGGATATAAAATTTCCGATAAATCGACGCTGGTTGTAAAGAAGTTTCACCCCTTTACAAAATCATACTGAGGTTGGCGGGACCGCCGATAGGATTGGGTCACACACAAGGATGAAGTTACAGATTGAGGTTGGAGCTATGGGATGCTCCAGTATCAAGAAGAACAAGAACATGAAAGGACAAGAATGGATTTTAGAACAAAGGGAAGAGTTCCAAAATTCATAATAAATTCTAATCAAAGAAAATCCTAACGAAGAATTTCAAGCTGGAATGAATATGATTCTATAATTGATTATACTCATTCGAGGGTACCACTACCCTATCTCTAATGAGTTTTTATTTCATATGCTAAATTTTTCCTAAACCATAGCTCTGATACCACTTGTAACGAACTGCTATTTCGAACCATTCAAATTGACAATCATCCACTCATGTCAGACTTGAATTGCTCAAAACAACAGATTGTTAATTTATATTCTGCAAAACTTAGCATATATAGTAAATAAACCAATCACAGAATCACAGACACAGAGTCAAATAACAATAAGCAGCGGAATAGATAAATAGTAGTTCTTGAAGCTATTATATAAACATCAGAGTTTAAAGTAAAATACAACAGATAACTCGAAAACACAGAAGTTACTAATACAAATAACAATAACAAGTCAGAACAAAACAACTGGAATGAACTGAAGTAACTGGAAAGCTAAATAGAAAAAGATCGATCTTCAAGAAAAGCTCCAAACTCCAAAGGTGAGTCTAAAATGCTGTGACACTTAGCCTGACCCGAGAATAAAACAAAACACAAAACCCTCGAGTAAGGATTAACATTCTTATACTAGTAAATCAACTTAAGTGAATTGTCCAAGTGATATACAATATAACTTAAAGGATCTTTGGGATTTCCATCCTCTAAGGATCCGTGGAACAATCTACTATGTAGTAATATACGCTATTATAATATGTCTATCAGTAAAGTATTAAAATAGCGTTAAGGCGTTACCCATATTCCCCTTAACACATTTTATATATTCCCGTAGTCTATACAGTACCGTAAGCTCCACCAAACCGGTGGTTTACCTAGAGGACACTCCATAGGTACGGTACAAAACAAAATCATAGAGGGCAGGATAAGGGATATGACAAGGCACGCGAGGCAATGCCCAAGATAGGGTTCTACCGTTTTGCGGATCCGGACTGGTGGTAACAGATAGCAGCTACTACCGCCCACCTCGAGACACACTCCCAAATCAAAGGTGCACCCAATCAAATCACAAAGTAATAGAATGGTATCGAAGGAATATGCCCGATCGGAGGTGCGACCTCACTTGGCCCGGCATGGCTCCTGTTTTAGCCACATCAAGCTGACTCGCGGGAGTCAGGGCTGCATTAATACCTCATACAGAATCGTTGCCAAACCATCCTACTTCGTTCTGGAATCTCCACCACGTACACAGTTGTTAAAGTGGTTTTCGGTATTGGCAAAGAGTATGACAATATCTGATCCCGGCCTCTTTAACAATCAAACGCTTATTTCACACCATGGTCATTTTATTTCAAAACAGTTCATACTTCATATCAAAGTATCATATCACTTTTGAAATCATATTCACTTTCGAAATCATATCACTTTAAATCATATTCACTTTAAATTATAATTCACTTCTAAAATAATAACCACAAAATTGGTTAAACCATCATATCAAAGTATTTGCATTTAAAACCATTAAATCTAAATCATAACAGTTCCAACTTAAACAGTTTAAATCACTTTCGAAATCATATTCACTTTCGAAATCATATCACTTTAAATCATATTCACTTTAAATTATAATTCACTTCTAAAATAATAACCACAAAATTGGTTAAACCACCATATCAAAGTATTTGCATCTAAAACCATTAAATCTAAATCATAACAGTTCCAACTTAAACAGTTTAAATATTGAAATAGTTTATATATTGAAATAGTTATAAATTAAAAATAGTTTATATTTAAAATAGGTTATTGATTAAAAATAGTTTATATATATTAAAAATAGTTTCAAAGTAGAATTATTTCTTCCAACTTAACAAATTAATTCAACTCATTTAATTCCACAATTCAATTTAAATCAATTTCAGTTTAACAATTTCAATTGAAAAGGTTTAAAGGTTCAATTCAAATTCTCATTAAACCATTCTAATTTATATCGATTTCAAATTCAGATTTGAATTACAAATTTAAAAACCATCTCTAATTTCAATAGATTTTAAAGTCTAAATATTCAAATAATTTACAATAACTTAATTTGATAAATCTCATTTACGTTTCAAAATTCAACTTTAATTTTATTCTAATTTGAAATATTCATTTAATCATTTCTAATAACATTTAAATAAAGTCTCAAATTACAAGTTTAATTAAAACCAATAATTAAATCTCTAGCTTCAATTATATTTAATTCTAAATTATTCACCTAATCACTTTTATAAACATTTAAATAAAATCTCAAATTACACATTTAAATCAAAACTAAATATTCAATTTCAATTTATTTAAATTTGAAAATATTCATTTAATCACCTTTACTCAAAATATCAAATTATAAATTTCATATTTGTAAAATCTCAAATTCAATAAGTCTAGATCAATTTTTATTTAAATTCAATTATTAACCAAATTAAATATCAAGTCAATTTTAATTTGGTTTCCAACCTCAATTTATTTAAAGTTGTTACAAAATCTATTTAAAAATATTAATATAAATTTTAAATAAATATTTAAACATATTATATATATACTAATTAGATTAAATTTTATTAAATTAAATTATATTGAATTAAATCTTATTAATAAATCTATTTAAATCTTATTTTATATATTTTAAAAATAATAAAATTATAAGTAAAATATTAAAATTTATATTTTCAGAACTAACTTATAAATTTAAAATTTCCAAAATATATAATTTTAAAAATCTAAATTTTACACATATAAAAATAAAATTTATATATTATATTTTAAAAATCAATATTTATTGAGACTTATATATTTCCTTTCAAAACTTTGGAAACCATTTTCAAAATATAGACCAACGGTGTCCGTATATAATTTTCCATCCTATGGTCAAGTAATACGGTTATTTATCATTTCAATCCGCAATTTAAATATTTTTGGGTATATATCATTTCAACCTGCAATCCCAAAATTCAAAATCAATGAAAATCGCTTGGGTTTATCATTTCAACCCATAACAATTTCCCCATAGTCTATAAGATTGTTCGGGTATATATCATTTCAACCGATAGGGAATTTCTAAACTAACAGGGAACTTGCAAAGTGAGAACAAATATGATAATAATATAACATATCAACAACTGGTATATATCATTAGTAACAAATTTAAATATAATATATACAACAGGTTATGGTGTCATATGTCATGGGTAAACAATTGTAGATAATGGCATATCATATTTAACAATTAACTAACTTAACAATTCAAATTTAACAGCATATTTCAATCGTCATTTCATGTGAATTAAATTACTAAATATAAGAATGTTAATCGTGAGTGATTTCTCACCTTTTGAGGCTAGAGAAATTTGACAATACGACAAGCTACGAATTTTTAAATCATGAACTCTACAACAAATCCAAAGCAAAGCAAAGCGAAGCTGGCACGATCTTGAACTCGATGGATTCGATGAAACAAATATATATAGCTATATAATTTAAAATCTAAAACTTAAAACATGTATCTAGAAATAAAATCTTTAAATATATGTATATTTGAAAATCAATATTAAATTTAAAACACACATATATATAAAAATCAAAATCTTTATATGTATATTTCAAAATCAATATTTAATTTAAAGCACATATCAAAATGAAATCTTTATATATTATTTGTTAAAATCAATATCAATTTGAAACCCATATTTCCATTCAAAATCATATTTCAAAACAAACAATTTAGAAGTTCAGATTTTGAGAATAAAAAATACAAGTAAGCTTATATGTATAAGTTGTGCATATATATATATATATCATCATATAAGTAACTTTCTTATAGTATAATATATATAATGAACAAAGCAAGGCAAATTTAACTTCATAAATCAAAATATGTATAAAACAGTTAAGAAGACCAGGCTTGAAACACTATATTATATTATATATATAATATGAGAGCAAGTATAAATGCAAACTTTAATATATATATATATATATAAAATCAAATGAGAAGGCCGCATGCTATTCACCTGGCAGGGTTGCAAGTGCTGTGGCCAATGGAGACAACGGGTTCGACACTGCTAGAGGTTAGAGGCTAGGTCACGGTAGAGGCTTGGCTGATGCTAGAGAGGGTGCGGAGGAAATGGAAGGGCGGAGCCGGGGAGGAGGAAGCAAGGGTGGCACGGTCAGCTGTGTTATGGTGGCTACTGGCTCTTGGTGGGTGAAAGGCCTTGGTGTTGTGTTCGGTTACATGGCAAAAGCGGATCAGGTTGAGGTTGCTATAGTGGAGGCTGTCTTTTGAAGGCAAGGTGGCGGATCTCGAGTGTGTGGGTGGTAAGCAGTGGAATGACGTGGAGCAGGGAGGGCTTAGTGCGGTCCATAGTGGAGTGTTGGGTCAGAGCAGGTGTGTTGCAAGTGGTGAAGGCTGTTCAGTGATGACGACTGCCTAGGGAAAAGGAGCGGGCTGTGTGGAAAAGGAGTTGAACGGCATGGGAGATTTTGGCTGGTGGGGCCGAGCACAGGCGAATAGGGGAGGAAGGCTGACGGGTCAGGAAAGGAGAGAGTGGGGTGAGGACCGGATCTATGCTCGAAGGTGAAGGTGACACGGTTGGTGGCAGAAGTGGGGCAGAGGGATCACACATGGCTGTGCTTTGTTCCAGGCAAGGCAGAAATGAATGCAAGATGATGGGTTATGGCTATGGTGGCTTTGAGCAATTCTATGAGAAGCATGAGCAGATAATGGTCATGCTTCGGGCCAAAAGGAAATGAGCATGAGCATGCTTTAGGATGCAAATCATATACTTCTTTGTTATATATATATATACATATTTTTTTTGTGAAGTGCAGAATGAAAAATAGAAGAGGAGAGGAAGAGAAGCACAGACTGGCAAATGTGAATTGAAGCCAAGGAATAGAAAGGCCAAAAGTTAAAATAGGGAAGAGTGACAGCCACAACATTGAATTCTGAAATTATTTAACAGCTAATGGCTATTGGTTGTCTCAAGGAATAATGAAAAGACTTTAGCATGAGTTTTACTTACTTGATGTCTAGCTCATAGCATGCTTTGGGCTTTTTACCATCATTAGGCTGCATATGAAGTTCGGGACATTTACATAATTGTTCAATATCACGTCTTGAATTTAGATCATTCTTAGTTTTCCTCTTGACATTCAAAATTGTATTAAACACATTATCAAACATATTTTCTCGTTGTGAATCACGTCGATATCATGTCAAAGTAAGAGATCTTTCCAATAAGGTAACTTCCAAAATATACTTTATTTGCACAAATAATGAACCTTCGATTTACCTGGAATTTCAATTTGTACTCTAATATCATGTATTTTTGGATAATTCTTTACAAGTTCATATATTCCTTCGCTAACCAAGTCGTTAATGGTTGCATAGTCTCTACTCTATTAGCTATAAAGTTTTTTGCTATCCGTTCTAAAAGGATGATTAATATGGAAAAAACACCGATGACAATCAAACTATTAATTTTCTTCTCATACGGTAAAGAAAATGCTCGTATAAGGAATAAAGAATACAGTGCTCTTATAAGGAATAAGACATGGGATCTAGTATATCCACCTGAACACAAGAAGAAAGTTGGATGTGGATGGACTTATAAATGAAAGAAAAATCCAGATGAGACAGCTGCAAGATATAAAGCTACATTGATTGCAAAAGGATATACACAATAACATGGTTTTGATTTTACTGAAACATCCTCTCCAGTGGTCAAACCAACAACAATTAGAATTATTCTCACCATAGCATTACACAGAAAAAGGAATATCAGACAATTGGATGTTAATAATGCATTTATAAATGATGTTCTACAGGAAGAAGTGTATATGGAACAATCAAAAGACTACAAACAAGACATGAAATATTTGTGCAAGCTAAACAAGGCCAAATATGGCCTCAAGCAGGCACCAAGAGTCTGGTTTAATAAACTGCAAACCACTTTATTCAACTTTGGATTTCAGTCTACCAAATCAGATAATTCATTATTTACTAAGATTAACAAAGCTTCCACTGTCTATATTTTAATATATGTTAATGGTTTATTTATTACATGTGATGATGAAGCAGAAATCAACAACCTTATTCAATACTTAGATAAGTAGTTTTCAATTAAAGATCTTGGCAGCTTAAACTATTTTTAGGGAATTGAAGTCAATAGAAAATCAGATTCAGAAATTTTCTTATGCCAGAAAAAGTATATCACAGAGCTTCTGATTAAACCAAAAATGAAAGGAGAAAATCCCCAACCTACACCAATGATAAGCAATCAACATTTCTCAAAAAATAGGAGAGAACCAATATTCAATGATAAACAATATTGAAACATTGTTGGAGCTTTACAATATGTAACTATAACTAGACCTGAAATCTCATTCAGTATTAACAAAGTGTGTCAATTTATGCAGAAACCATTGGATGAGCACTAGAAAGAAGTGAAGAGAACTTTAAGATATTTAAATGGGACTGCAGACTATGGACTAACACTAAAGACATACAAAAATATCAATATAACTGGATATGCAGATGCAGATTGGGCAACAGATCCTGATGATAGAAGATCTACTACATGATATTGCATATATTGGAAATAATCCAGTTTCATGGCATTCAAATAAACAGTCTACAATTTCCAGATCCAGCACCGAAGCTGAATATAGGAGTATAGCTAGTGCAACCGCTGAAATCATGTGGATACAATCTCTAATGGATGAACTAAAGGTAAGCATGAATATCTAATCGATCTTATGGTGTGACATCTTAAGTGCAATATATTTATCAGCAAACCATATTCTTCATTCAAGAACGAAGCATATAGAAATCTACTTGTATTTCGTTCGTGAGAAAGTTTTGAAAGAAAAATTGCATATAAATCATATGCCTGCTACTTACCAACATGTTGATGTACTTACTAAAGCTTTATCAACTAGAAATTTCATCAAATTTAGAGGCGACTTGAAAATTGAACAAAGCAGCAGCTAATTTAGGAAAATGACCAAACTCTAACGTACTGTTGTCCGTGTTGAAACTCATAAGCTAGAAATTTCATCTAGTTCAGTGACAATTTGAAGATTGAATGAAGCCGCTGCTAATTTAGGGAGATTGCCAAGCCCTAACCCTAAATCAGTTTGAGGGGGATATTAGAAATGAATACAGTAGCATTTACGAGAAGAGTGTTTTATTATAAAGTAGAGCGGGCAACAGAGTATTGGGCTCAACTGGGCCCATATATTACCTTTTGTACATTATAAAGGAAAAGTGTAAATTAGAGAATGTAATTGTATCAGTATCATTAATAAACAAATTTCTGCTTCTTCTATCAAACTTGTATACGATTCATATCATAAAACCTTAAACTCTTATATTATGTACTCATATAGTTCTGCAATAAAGTTGTAACCTATTGTTTGAAAAATGATATCATTATGCATTTGATTATAAGTTCTTACTTTACAATTACATAGGTGCTCTAAGTTCTCGCACGATTCTACATAATTTTTTCTAATGACTTACATTTTGTAGCATTCAAAAATGATGTTATTCATTATTTGGAAAATGACATCTAAGAAAAAAGTTCAGTAGTTTAGCTAACAGTCAAAAATTTGTTGCTATACGCATATTTGAAGTTATGAACAATGTTTTAAAAAAGCGTGCGAGGCGTAAGTAATACTGCGCCGAGGCACGGTTCAAAAACATTTTGCTCCAAAGGCATGCGCCTAAGGTGGTTGAGGTGCAAAAAAGGTAAAAAAATATGGGCCTCGAGTAAAAACCGCATTGAGGCTTAAGCCTCTGAAGTAAAAATTTTGGGCTGCTCTAATTCAAAACCCATAGTGTTCCCTATTAATTTTTTCATTCGATATTCGCTTGTCTTCTTACATAAAAAAAGCGGTAACTTTTTTTAAAATAATCGATTCCCTAGCTGAAATCGAACTGTCGATTCCAACATCTAGAATCAAAGTCGATTCCAGATGCTAGAATCCACTCGATTCTAGTTGAATAACTATGGAGAAATTCTTTTTTTTTTGAAAAGAAATATTTACTGGTGATTATTGTGTATAGTAGTAGCAGTGCATAGTGTAAACTACTGAAGAGAAGAGAAGAGATGAGCAAGAAAGATATTTGGTGGAAGTGGGTTAAAGATTTACCGAATTCCACTAATTCAAAATACTTTCTCTGTGGGTTTTGTGATCATATATGTACTAGAGGAATTGCTTGTTTTAAACAACATTTAACATGCACTTACCTTGGAACTATTCCTTGTCTAAAAGCCCCACAAAATACGAAGAATAAAGGCATCGAAATTCTAGACAAAATTAAATGTTTTAAGCAATCAAAACTTGATATATTTTGTGAGATTGGTAGGAGTGAATGTATTGGAGATGAAGATAATAGTTTTGAACCTGAAAGTTGAAGCAGAAGTGGTAATGTTCCTAGACCTAAAGGAGCAATGAATAAATCAGTCAATTTAGAGGCAAAGCAAAGTACTTTTAATAATTGCTACAAGAAAAATGAAAAAAAGGAAGTTTGCGAATAAATTGGATTATGGTTTTATACCACTGCAATTTCATTCAACGTGGCAAACACTCCATATATAAAAGAGCAATGGAAAATATTGTAAAATATGATCTTGTATTTAAACCACCTTCTAGCCATGAGTTAACTTGGATCTATAAAGAAAGTGTTGAAGACATTGAAAGCATGATTGGAGCTTACAAAAAAGATTGAGAGAAGTACAGATGCATTATTATATCCGATGGTGGCGGATGGGAAAAGTAGAGTTATTATTAACTTTCTAATTAATAGACCGAAAGGTATATGGTTTTTGAAATCTATTGATACATCAAATATGATAAAGAATGCACATTTCTAGTTACATACTTCAATAGTGTTATAGATGAAATTGGAGAGGATAATGTAATTCAAATTATTACCAATAATGTTTCCAACTACAAAAGAGCCGACAAACTTGTAATGGAGGAAAGGAAGAAATTATGGTGGACTCCATGTGCGGCTCAATGCATTAATTTGATGCTTGAAAGTATTAGTAAATTGATGGTGTTTAACCAAACCATTCAAAAAGGAATTTTTGTTGTGAAATTCATATATGGTTATTCATGGGTTCTTGCTTTGATAAGGAAGTTTACAAAAGATAGAAAGCTTATTCGTTCCACGTTACTAGATTTGCCGCCTCTTTTCTTAATCTTTAAAGGTCATGCATGCAAAAAGGTATTATTACGTTATTTTCTTCTAAAGAATGGATTGAAGATCCATTTACTAAAAAAATAATGGTATTCAAGCTAGATAGGATGTTTTATTTGATGGGTTTTTTCGCAATATATTGCTTATTATGTGAAAAGTGTTATCTCTCTTGTTTGTGTGTAAAGAGAGGTTGATGGACAAGATAGACCTGCCATAAGAAATATATATATGAGTCGATGGTTACAGTGAAGGAAAAGATTGCTAGAAATATTGGAAATAATGAGAGGAAATACAAACTTATTTGGAATCGTATATATAGGCGATGGAAAACGCAATTGCATTAATCATTACATGCAGCGGGTTACTACTTGAATCCACAATTTCGTTATGAAGATACCTTTTCTAATGTGGATGAAGTAAGAAAAGGTTTGTATGCTTGTATGGGTAGAATGCTTGGGATAGTGAAGAACGTCTCAAAGCAAATAGTCAATTGGACCTATACAATCGCCAAAACGGTCTCTTTGGACATCCTATATTAGAGTAGAAAGATGAGAAGTCCAGTGTAATGACATGGAGTTGTATCGTTTTAATTTGTGAATATATAATTTATTTTAAATATTTAATTATTTGTTTTAATAATTAAATAACTCTCTTTTAATTAATAACCAATGATAGGAAATTCATTTTTGAATTTTATTTACATAAATAGGTAGTTCGATGAAAAATTTAAAATGTGACCGAAACTCGCTTTTCGGATTTTCAGATTTTATCGAACAACAAGTTGTAGAAAGTTGTTATAATTGGCATATTGTAACGACCCGGATTTTTAGCCATCTTATATTGGGATAATTAACTAATTTTAATTATTGGAAAATAAATTTTTATAAGTCGAATAGATAAATTTTCTGATAATTGAAATATCTAAATCTATAAATTGCTTAAATTATAAAATTTAAAATGTAAATTTCTGAATAAGGGAAATATATATATATATATATATATATATATATATATATATGGGCGAGTGTGTGTGTGTGTAAATTTCACCGTTTCAAAACTCGAGATAATATATATATATATATATGGGTATATGTTTATATATATAAATTACAAATAATAATAATGCATATGGAAATATAAATATCTATGTGTATATATATGTATACATGTGTATATCTAAATGTATATATGAATATGTAAATATATATGTATATGTATGTGTGTGTATATGTAAATATGGTAAAATAAATATGTGTATTGTATATTTATGCATATATATATATATATATATAAATGTATATGGTGACAAAATATATGTAAGTATATGTGTATGTATATATGCTTAAAGAATAGTGTATATGAAATTATATATAGATATATACATGTAAAGCCTTCATGATGGAAAAATAAAAATAAAATAAATAAATAAATATAAATATATATATATATAAGTGAAGGTGTTTATAGTATATGCAAATATGTAAGTATGTATGGTAAATATATGTATATGAGAACATATATATCTATATATATGTGTATATATACACAAGAAAACATCATGATGGCAAACTTTAAGTCAAGCACATAAAATAGCAAATCAGCTTAGGAAGATCAAATCACTCAGGAAATCAAATTAGGAAAGAAAGAAAGGAAAGAAAGGAAAGAAGAAAAAATGAAATGAAATGAAAAAAAGTGAAAACCTATACAAGCCCCTTTTGTGTCTACATGTCTCCCCTCTCATTTATATAAATACCCTGCTTTGAACTTGTCCCTGGTTCACATATAACATTAAAAAAAATTCTCTGCCATTTAAAAACCTTAAATAAAAAAAACCGGGTTGTTCAAGCTTCAAGGAGGAAAGCAAGCAGCAGTGTTCACCTGTTTTGAAAACAGTGAGTAAAGCCTTAAAAATCTGTTTACTGGATCCTATGTATGCATTTGTATACCTGGAATTTGAATGAACCTTGTGATTATGTTAAGTATTCATGTGCTAATAGGTATCTATGTCTTATATATGTGTGTTTAGACATGGTTGTACACCTTGTAACTCAAAGAACTTGTATATCATCTCTGTTCTTGAAAAACAGTTATCATTTTTCAATTTAAAAAGCTTTATCTCTTTAACCAGTTAATTTTAGATCATGATTCCAAAGGGAAAGTTGATTGTTTTTTAGTGTAGATCATTTTAAAATTTATGTCATTGGATATCATGAAGCATAGAAGAAGAAAAACATATGTTACAGTAAATGATTTAGGTATGGTCGAATTTCGAATATGATAATTAAATGATTGGATTATATAGACTTGTTCGTTATTGGAAAACTCGATTTTTGGAGGTGGTTTGGTGATTTTTCATCGTGTGTGGATGGTGGAATTGGAGGATGAAAGGAATTGGGCGATTTGGCAAATTTCGACGAGTGGCTCGATTTCGTGGCACGAGGTTCGTCGTGGTGGAAGCTTGGGTATTGGGGAACCTATGCAGTTAATGCCCCGCTATTACCCCGCTATAACCCTGCTATATCTCATAGTGGATTTCTACCACTACGATTTTTCCATATGGCCTCAAATATTACCTTTCCGCTTTAAGCCCCGCTATTTACTCCATATCCCGTCATTTCCGCTATATTCCGCTATTTCCGCTATATCTTCTTTAAAAGAAATGAATTAAAGTGACATTTCTACATTATAAAAATTATGAAATTAATTTATTTAATTGAATTTTTAATATATTTTCAGAAATGAAAATACTCTAATATTCTACTAAATTCACTTATGTTATATAACAGTTTTACGTTTATTTACAATATATTCGCACATGTTTTTATTTAAAATTATTTATGTATTAATTTTAATTCAATTGAATGTTAACTTTTTTATTTAATTATAATTTATATATTTGTAAAAACATTAAGTACGAGTTTTATATGCTATTTTAGAGTCATCCGCTATATCCCGCCATATCCTCGCTGTATCCCCGCTATGACTTTTTGCACCTCCACCGCATTGAATCTGCCGAGCGCTTTAACTGCACAGTGGGGAACTCACGAAAAATGGCGCAAGATTTTTTTGAGCCGTGTGTGGGTTGATCGAAGGCGAAGTAGGGTTTATGGTGGATTCTTTCTAGATATCGATCGCGTGGCAATGGCGAAGAAAAGTGGAAGAACGAAGGTTGCGCACCTAGGGGGGAAGAGAGAGGAGGTGGAGGCGAACCTATGGCCGAAGTTTTGTGATGGATGGCGGTTAGTGGTGGCCCAACAGGGCGTTCGAAAAGGCACGACGTGATCCAGTTTTTGGGTTGAAGTTCAAAACTTTGAACCGGGGGTTCGATCAGGGTTCCAGGCACGTGATCGAGTGGATTGTGGGCGATGTGTGCGAGTGATCGGCGGCAGGAGATGGTTGGCCGGAGCGGCGTGTACGTGCACATATACGTGCACGGTATCGTGCACTGTGATGATGTAAGGAAAGGAATAGGGAGGGGGAAGAGGAAGAAATAAAGGATGAGCCAAGTTGAATTGCTTTGGGCTGGGTTTGTTTAATAGTAAATTAAATAAAAAATTTCTTATTTAATCTTTAAATTTTAAAACTTTATTTCTCCTTCATTTTAAGCCCAATTGTAACGACCCCGAAATTTAATTTAATTTAAATTTATAATTTGTTGAATTTTTGAATAAAAATAGTAAATAAATTGATTAAGTGATGCGAGTTTCCCCGAATCCAAATATATTCTGTATAAGTCATTTAAACTTAAAATATTGTATACATGTGTATATATGATAATATATATATCTGTATTTGAACATATCTGACTTAATTTGAAATAATATAATATATATTTGATTTGTGTTTAAATTGTAAGTAAATGGTTAATAATAATCTGAATTTATAAATTAAAAATATAAGACGATAAATAAAATAAAATAAAATGAATACATGGATAAATACAAATAACATGTTAATAAATTTTGTAAAAGTATAAAGTAAATACCTTAGATAAATTATATATAACCACAACAACACAAGAAAGAAAGACAAAAAAAAACATAAATGTATATATGTTGGCTGGCATGAGAAGACAGTTAAAATACAAAGGTAAAGATATGTTCAAGTGTCAAACAAAAGCAAATATCTTCATATATGTACACAGCCGAAATGCAATGTATAAAATAAGGTAATATGGTACAACTAATTAATGTGAGAAATCTTTAGCCCAAAGCAACTAATCCATCAGCCTCCAAATTCTCTGATCAAAGTTAATATTGTACACAACACAAAGGAAGACATAGATAATTTATATATAAGTTTGTACAAGGTAATAAATGAAGCCATCACGTTCAATTGTATCAGCCACCAAAAGATGAAAAATCTCTGGCTTATGTTGTACAAAATTTTAATAACCTGTACAAACTATTACCTTGTAATCTTCTTTATACATCAACCTTCCTCATTTCGATTTTGTCCACCATTTTAACTGAGAAAAGATCAGAAGTAAAAGAAAATACATCATCTTTACACTTGAACAAAATCAATTTGCAAACCTGGAAGCAAGCTGATCAACTCAACTTCATTCAACAAGGCAAAACAGATTTTCAGGGACAATCAACAAAACTGTAGCTTTTCAACAATCTTGTTTCTGTTTCAAATAATTTCAGGTGAGCAACTCAACATTCCAGTTTTCCAAAGTAAATCTGCTTCTCTGTTTTCAAATTGTTCCAAGTGAGCAACTCCTATTTTTAGAAGCTTAACTTGTTTTGTTTTCTTGATGCTTGTGAGTAACAACTCAAAAAGAAACTAAACTATAATGATTTATTTCTGTTAATTTGAGGTTCGAAGTCACTTTATCATGTATACATATATATATGTATGTATATATATATAGTTTCTCTGTGTATAAATATTAGAGAGTGGAATGCCTGTTATGATTGAGATCACCTCTGTCTCTGGTTTCAGAGCACCAAACATATTCAAAACCCAAATCTTTCATCATGTAATCATTGTTAGACTTTGATCTCAAAGTGAAAGTTGTATATTTAAGGATGAACTATGATTTAAAAATAGATTTCAGAAGAAGAAGTATACACAGTTGGAAACAAATGATTTTTTACAGTGAACATACAATATTTTGAATGTCATGAAAAGTTGATTTAATCTTATATCTCGAATCTACATACAAAAAGAAGATTTTTAAAACTGGAATGAGGATTTTTAGTTAGAAATTCGAGTAGCAGTTCATAAATGAACTGGAAATGCGTTTCGATCGATTTTCGATCATCGAACAAATTTTAAAAGCTAGAATCTTGCGTGGAGCTGGTTTGAGTATCTATGATTCCAGGAAAAATGAAATAAAAATTTTTCAATGCAAGAATTGTTGCATGGAAGTGATTTTAGGGTTTAACGGTCTATTTTGGTCGAGGGAGAAGATGAGGTCGCCGCGATGTCAGCGAAGCCTATGGAGCGATCGGACCAGGGGGAACAGAAGGTGGAAGCTTTGATGAATGCGGGGACGGGTCGGCGTAGTCGCAGGTGGTCGATAGTGGTCAGGCAAGGAGTTTTCGTTGATCGGTGTTGGTTCCAGATTTAAATCGAGATGCTCGATTTTGGTTTCTCGATCAAATCATCGAACTGGGCAGTGGGGTTCGTCGATGAGGTCAAAGGTGACTCGTGGGTGGTCGCGAAGTTGGCCGGAGGGGCGGCGAGCTCGTGTGCATGTGCACGCATGCACGTTTTCTGGACTCTGGTATTTTGGGGAAGACAAAGATTTTAACTCGGGTTTACTCGAGTACTTCGAGTATGTTACTCGAAGTAGGGAAGGAGATGACTCGAAGCAATTTTGTTCGATTCGAGTATATGGGGGGTTCCAGGCTTTTGTAAAAAAGGTAAACCTGGCAGAGATTTGAGTTTAAATAAAATTCAAATGGAATTTGTTTAGGTAGTAGATTTAAACCCAAGTTTAAATCCAGTTAAAGTGTGGATTCAAATTTATATTTGAACCCAAATCTGAAATAAACTAAAAGTTTAAAAATATTTAAAAAGAGGGTTTTCGGGATTTAAAACAAGCCTGGCAGTTTTCTTGACTTTAAAAGTATAATATAAAATCTGAAACGTAATTTAAAACCAAGTTTAAATTAGAATTTTAAATCTGAATTCAAATTGAAATTTGAATCTTAGGTTTTGAAATAGACCGAAGTTTATAACTTTAAAATAAGGTAAATTAATTTATTTTAAATGATTAATTAATAAATGATTAAGGAAAAATTAATCAAAATAATTTGTAAATTATTGAAGTTAATTAACCAGGATTAGTGATAAATTCATAAGAAATTAATCTGATTTGAATTAATCAGATAATTAATTTATCTTACTTATGGATGTTTGGATTCTAGTGAATGTTGAATTGTTTGATATCCCTGATATATGATGCTTTGTGATACATCCTGATTGATGTTGTGATTTCTGTTTCTGTGAGATATTACTATGTGAATATGAAAACCTTTGACCCGTAAACGGCACCTGAATTTCGATGCGACAGGGAGTCGGATTCCAGTTGGTTATCCGAAACCCACATCGAATTGTAATAGTGAATCTTTGTGATTGATAAATTTATTTTATCTATGAATCTGTAAATGAAGATAAGCGTTGTGGATTATACCGCTTATCGATATATCTGTGATGATTAATGTTGTGCACTATTGTGTGAAATCCCTGGACTACACTTTTACACACACAAATATAGATTTTACGTGGAAATCGGTTAAGTCACAGATGATTTAAATTTGATGTTTTTGAAATTGAATTTTTAATTTCAATTGATTTTGAAATTGGAAATTTGGGTTTAAAGTGAAAAGCTTTTGAAATAGAATATTCAAAGATAAAAGTTATTTCGAATAACTTGATTAAGTTTTGAAATTTAAATAATTTGATTTAAATTTGAATTCAAGTTTGAAATTGAATTCTACGATTTGAAGCTAAGGATTAAGATGCTGTACAAGTTATATATGGGTTAAACCATTTTAAAGATATGGATTTGGAAATTTGGATTTTTATTCAAGGGTTTTAACTCGGGTAAATATAACTGGATTTTTCTGAAACGAAACTATTTATTTTCAAATAGTAAAAGCTTTCACATAAGTAATGAATTTCCAAATTGTGTTGAACGGTTTCAAGTTTGAAATGGAATTGAAATGTTTTGAAATTTATGAAATGAGTCTTTGATTCAAAGACCGAACGAGTTAATCCAACTTGAAATGGAATTGTTTTAAAAGCTATAAGTTAAATCTTGACTTAAAGATTTAACGAGTTAATCCAAGTGAAATGGAAATTGTTTTGAAATCCATGAATGAATCTTTGGGAACGGGGTGAACTTTGTGAATTGAATCTTTTTGTTTAAAAGATTAAAAGTGTGGAAATTGTTTAAACCATTGAAGGTTTTTGAATTGAATCTTTTTGTTTAAAAGATTGGAAATGGTAATTTGTTTTACCATTCGAATGAAAAGTTTTGGGCTTTAAGCTGTGATTTAACTGAGACCCCAGTATCCGTATGATTTTTTAATTGCGCTCGTTATTCGGTTTAGCCGGGAGAGGACCTTTGTGTCATATAACCCATTCCGAATAGTGATACGACGATATGGATAGCATTTGAAGACCGGTGGTGAAGACCGGATATTTTTGAAAACGGAAGGATTACCGTCGAGTTACTCTGCATCGACTGATCCCCGATATAGAGGTTTTATCACCTTTAGTGACGGGAAGTCCGGACGTGATTGGAAATTATCCGGGTTTGCAAGGGCTTCGTGAGAAGTGCCTTCAGTTCTGTTCGAATCCGGAACAGACTTGTATGGATGTGTGTCTGACATTACACTTTGAGATGTAAAGCTGGTTTCTATCAAATACATTTCTGTTGGTGGCGGAGAATTTATTCTCTTAGCTTAACACCCTTCTCTGAGACGTACGAGCTCAGAGGTTATGTAGTTGATGGTTACTAGTGATACATTCTCAATTTGGTAATGTGGTATACGAAGTGCTGATGATGCGTTGCTTTGTGAAAAAGCGTGGCTTTGTGAAAAAGCGTGGCTTTGTGAAAAAGCGGAGCTTTGTGAAAAAGCGTGGCTTTGTGAAAAAGCGTAGCTTGTGGACGAGACTTCGTCGAGCCTCACAACCCGGTAATGGTCAAAACAGGAATGTTGCGGCAAAGGTTTGTAGGGGTAGCGCCCCTAGGGTATGTCATTTCCTTCTGGATAAAGGGTGGTATCATGGTATGGAGCCCAGATACTTAACTCGTGTGGAAACTATACATTTATCACTTTGTGATGTTGCTTTGTTGGTTGAGGGGCCCCTCGGATAAAGGTCGGTAACGACCGGGGGATGATATGACTCGTGTGTTAGTTACCTAGTTACAGCTCAGTTAGAGCGTGAGGTAGCGTCGGCCTTTTGTTTGCGGAGATCCGGTTAGGTTCTCGGGGCGTCTTTCCAGAGGCGTTTCTATTTCGGTAAGGAAGTTCCTTAGCCTGATCATTTGTTGGAAATCCAAAGAAACAATACGAACCCTGTACGGTTTTAGTTGTATTACCTGCTATGGAATGTGGTGGTAACCTGCTATTGAACATGGTAGCTATAGTAGGCATACGATGAAATGTTGTATGCCGGCTAAGATTAATATTATATTTTCGAAATGTTTTTCTACACTATGCACTAGTAATAATATCAAAAGAGTTTTGATTTTGCGTAGTAAGCATGTTTGACTATCATAAGGAGAAATCTCCTCCAATTCTGCGATTGCATTGTGTGTGTGGCGGGAGGCCTTATGGTAGTTTCATTTCGAAAAGCATTGCGGATTTCAATGTTTAAAAGCCTTTTGTGTTTGTTTAAAGATAAACTGTTTTTGTTGCTCACACCAGTCCCATGACTAATCCGGAGTTTATTGTTCCCTTCCTAAACTCTGGGTGCCTACTATTTTCCACACGGGCAGTCTAGAGTTGGGTTTTTCAGATATTCAGGTTGAGTAGATTATCTGGAGCTAGTCAGTCCTTGGACGACTGACCTTGCTTTCCGCTAGCTATGGATTGGAGCATTCTATTGGAGATATTCTATCCACTGCTGGTGTTATCTATTTCCTTTTCCGCTGCTATTTCTTGTATCATATCTCTGATGTATATTGATATCTGTTGTATCATTCTGTCGTATCAGATTTTGTATCTGTCATTGTATCAATGTTATGTAATTGATATATTCTTTTTCCGCTGTGTTGTTTACTTAATGTTGTTATAAGCTCCGGCGACTCGGATTTGAACGGTCGAATCTATGACATTCGAGTACGATGTAAAGTATGGATGTCGATTTTCGAACGCGAAAAATCCGTATCGTTACATTTGGTATCAGAGCTAAGGTTGAACTTTAGCTCAGGAGTATAACACATTAAGTAGCTCATTAGAGATAGGGTGAAGTATACCCTAGAATGAGTAATTCTCAGATATCCGTCCGAATGCCTTAGTAAATTCTCTTGCTATTCACTAATAGCGAGTATGAGTGTAAGAAGAGGATGAGATAGGGGACAGGGGAATACGACTATAAATGGTTAATACTTGGTGACAACAAGGAAATAATCTTTTCTCTATCCATCTCTTTTATTCAGCATCTTTTTCTCAATTCTTTGATAGTTTCTGGTAGATCCAGGAAGAAGATTTGATATATTAATATGGGACGTAAACTCCAAGTGAGCCAAAATTGTTTGTATGGATGAATTGTTTGCTTTGGTTGCTATGGTTGATAAGTATGCTTTAGTTTCTAAACTGGAAGTTTTGAAATCGTATCTATATATCTATCTATTCTTTGGGTCCCGATATGTTCTACGAATGGTTAGTTATCCCTTCGGACTAACCGATGCCACTGTATACTTCGTAGATCTGGATAACCCGAGTATCTTGTGAAGTGTTAAAACAGATTCGTTCTTGTATCTGTTATCGATATTCTGATTTGGTAAACCAAATGCAGAATAGATGTTCATTTTGATTTGATGAAACATTTTTCATCTATCTTTGTGTCTCCTTGGCAAATTTCGAGGACGAAATTTTTTTTAAGGGGGGAAGTCTGTAACGACCCCAAAATTTAATTTAATTTAAATTTATAATTTGTTGAATTTTTGAATAAAAATAGTAAATAAATTGATTAAGTGATGCGAGTTTCCCCGAATCCAAATATATTCTGTATAAGTCATTTAAACTTAAAATATTGTATACATGTGTATATATGATAATATATATCTGTATTTGAACATATCTGACTTAATTTGAAATAATATAATATATATTTGATTTGTGCTTAAATTGTAAGTAAATGGTTAATAATAATCTGAATTTATAAATTAAAAATATAAGACGATAAATAAAATAAAATAAAATGAATACATGGATAAATACAAATAACATGTTAATAAATTTTGTAAAAGTATAAAGTAAATACCTTAGATAAATTATATATAACCACAACAACATAAGAAAGAAAGACAAAAAAAACATAAATGTATATATGTTGGCTGGCATGAGAAGACAGTTAAAATACAAAGGTAAAGATATGTTCAAGTGTCAAACAAAAGCAAATATCTTCATATATGTACACAGCCGAAATGCAATGTATAAAATAAGGTAATATGGTACAACTAATTAATGTGAGAAATCTTTAGCCCAAAGCAACTAATCCATCAGCCTCCAAATTCTCTGATCAAAGTTAATATTGTACACAACACAAAGGAAGACATAGATAATTTATATATAAGTTTGTACAAGGTAATAAATGAAGCCATCACGTTCAATTGTATCAGCCACCAAAAGATGAAAAATCTCTGGCTTATGTTGTACAAAATTTTAATAACCTGTACAAACTATTACCCTGTAATCTTCTTTATACATCAACCTTCCTCATTTCGATTTTGTCCACCATTTTAACTGAGAAAAGATCAGAAGTAAAAGAAAATACATCATCTTTACACTTGAACAAAATCAATTTGCAAACCTGGAAGCAAGCTGATCAACTCAACTTCATTCAACAAGGCAAAACAGATTTTCAGGGACAATCAACAAAACTGTAGCTTTTCAACAATCTTGTTTCTGTTTCAAATAATTTCAGGTGAGCAACTCAACATTCCAGTTTTCCAAAGTAAATCTGCTTCTCTGTTTTCAAATTGTTCCAAGTGAGCAACTCCTATTTTTAGAAGCTTAACTTGTTTTGTTTTCTTGATGCTTGTGAGTAACAACTCAAAAAGAAACTAAACTATAATGATTTATTTCTGTTAATTTGAGGTTCGAAGTCACTTTATCATGTATACATATATATATATGTATGTATATATATATAGTTTCTCTGTGTATAAATATTAGAGAGTGGAATGCCTGTTATGATTGAGATCACCTCTGTCTCTGGTTTCAGAGCACCAAACATATTCAAAACCCAAATCTTTCATCATGTAATCATTGTTAGACTTTGATCTCAAAGTGAAAGTTGTATATTTAAGGATGAACTATGATTTAAAAATAGATTTCAGAAGAAGAAGTATACACAGTTGGAAACAAATGATTTTTTACAGTGAACATACAATATTTTGAATGTCATGAAAAGTTGATTTAATCTTATATCTCGAATCTACATACAAAAAGAAGATTTTTAAAACCGGAATGAGGATTTTTAGTTAGAAATTCGAGTAGCAGTTCATAAATGAACTGGAAATGCGTTTCGATCGATTTTCGATCATCGAACAAATTTTAAAAGCTAGAATCTTGCGTGGAGCTGGTTTGAGTATCTATGATTCCAGGAAAAATGAAATAAAATTTTTTCAATGCGAGAATTGTTGTATGGA
Source organism: Allium fistulosum (assembly GCA_030737815.1). Taxonomy (NCBI): domain Eukaryota; kingdom Viridiplantae; phylum Streptophyta; class Magnoliopsida; order Asparagales; family Amaryllidaceae; genus Allium; species Allium fistulosum. The sequence goes on from CM060902.1 coordinate 841,934,903, forward strand.
AGTGATTTTAGGGTTTAACGGTCTATTTTGGTCGAGGGAGAAGATGAGGTCGCCGCGATGTCAACGAAGCCTATGGAGCGATCGGACCAGGGGAACAGAAGGTGGAAGCTTTGATGAATGCGGGGACGGGTCGGCGTAGTCGCAGGTGGTCGATAGTGGTCAGGCAAGGAGTTTTCGTTGATCGGTGTTGGTTCCAGATTTAAATCGAGATGCTCGATTTTGGTTTCTCGATCAAATCATCGAACTGGGCAGTGGGGTTCGTCGATGAGGTCAAAGGTGACTCGTGGGTGGTCGCGAAGTTGGCCGGAGGGGCGGCGAGCTCGTGTGCATGTGCACGCATGCACGTTTTCTGGACTCTGGTATTTTGGGGAAGACAAAGATTTTAACTCGGGTTTACTCGAGTACTTCGAGTATGTTACTCGAAGTAGGGAAGGAGATGACTCGAAGCAATTTTGTTCGATTCGAGTATATGGGGGGTTCTAGGCTTTTGTAAAAAAGGTAAACCTGGCAGAGATTTGAGTTTAAATAATTCAAATGGAATTTGTTTAGGTAGTAGATTTAAACCCAAGTTTAAATCCAGTTAAAGTGTGGATTCAAATTTATATTTTGAACCCAAATCTGAAATAAACTAAAAGTTTAAAAATATTTAAAAAGAGGGTTTTCGGGATTTAAAACAAGCCTGGCAGTTTTCTTGACTTTAAAAGTATAATATAAAATCTGAAACGTAATTTAAAACCAAGTTTAAATTAGAATTTTAAATCTGAATTCAAATTGAAATTTGAATCTTAGGTTTTGAAATAGACCGAAGTTTATAACTTTAAAATAAGGTAAATTAATTTATTTTAAATGATTAATTAATAAATGATTAAGGAAAAATTAATCAAAATAATTTGTAAATTATTGAAGTTAATTAACCAGGATTAGTGATAAATTCATAAGAAATTAATCTGATTTGAATTAATCAGATAATTAATTTATCTTACTTATGGATGTTTGGATTCTAGTGAATGTTGAATTGTTTGATATCCCTGATATATGATGCATTGTGATACATCCTGATTGATGTTGTGATTTCTGTTTCTGTGAGATATTACTATGTGAATATGAAAACCTTTGACCCGTAAACGACACCTGAATTTCGATGCGACAGGGAGTCGGATTCCAGTTGGTTATCCGAAACCCACATCGAATTGTAATAGTGAATCTTTGTGATTGATAAATTTATTTTATCTATGAATCTGTAAATGAAGATAAGCGTTGTGTATTATACCGCTTATCGATATATCTGTGATGATTAATGTTGTGCACTATTGTGTGAAATCCCTGGACTACACTTTTACACACACACATATAGATTTCACGTGGAAATCGGTTAAGTCACAGATGATTTAAATTTGATGTTTTTGAAATTGAATTTTTAATTTCAATTGATTTTGAAATTGGAAATTTGGGTTTAAAGTGAAAAGCTTTTGAAATAGAATATTCAAAGATAAAAGTTATTTCGAATAACTTGATTAAGTTTTGAAATTTAAATACTTTGATTTAAATTTGAATTCAAGTTTGAAATTGAATTCTACGATTTGAAGCTAAGGATTAAGATGCTGTACAAGTTATATATGGGTTAAACCATTTTAAAGATATGGATTTGGAAATTTGGATTTTATTCAAGGGTTTTAACTCGGGTAAATATAACTGGATTTTTCTGAAACGAAACTATTTATTTTCAAATAGTAAAAGCTTTCACATAAGTAATGAGTTTCCAAATTGTGTTGAACGGTTTCAAGTTTGAAATGGAATTGAAATGTTTTGAAATTTATGAAATGAGTCTTTGATTCAAAGACCGAACGAGTTAATCCAACTTGAAATGGAATTGTTTTAAAAGCTATAAGTTAAATCTTGACTTAAAGATTTAACGAGTTAATCCAAGTGAAATGGAAATTGTTTTGAAATCCATGAATGAATCTTTGGGAACGGGGTGAACTTTGTGAATTGAATCTTTTTGTTTAAAAGATTAAAAGTGTGGAAATTGTTTAAACCATTGAAGGTTTTTGAATTGAATCTTTTTGTTTAAAAGATTGGAAATGGTAATTTGTTTTACCATTCGAATGAAAAGTTTTGGGCTTTAAGCTGTGATTTAACTGAGACCCCAGTATCCGTATGATTTTTTAATTGCGCTCGTTATTCGGTTTAGCCGGGAGAGGACCTTTGTGTCATATAACCCATTCCGAATAGTGATACGACGATATGGATAGCATTTGAAGACCGGTGGTGAAGACCGGATATTTTTGAAAACGGAAGGATTACCGTCGAGTTACTCTGCATCGGCTGATCCCCGATATAGAGGTTTTATCACCTTTAGTGACGGGAAGTCCGGACGTGATTGGAAATTATCCGGATTTGCAAGGGCTTCGTGAGAAGTGCCTTCGGTTCTGTTCGAACCCGGAACAGACTTGTATGGATGTGTGTCTGACATTACACTTTGAGATGTAAAGCTGGTTTCTATCAAATACATTTCTGTTGGTGGCGGAGAATTTATTCTCTTAGCTTAACACCCTTCTCTGAGACGTACGAGCTCAGAGGTTATGTAGTTGATGGTTACTAGTGATACATTCTCAATTTGGTAATGTGGCATACGAAGTGCTGATGATGCGTTGCTTTGTGAAAAAGCGTGGCTTTGTGAAAAAGCGTGGCTTTGTGAAAAAGCGGAGCTTTGTAAAAAAGCGTGGCTTTGTGAAAAAGCGTAGCTTGTGGACGAGACTTCGTCGAGCCTCACAACCCGGTAATGGTCAAAACAGGAATGTTGCGGCAATGGTTTGTAGGGGTAGCGCCCCTAGGGTATGTCATTTCCTTCTGGACAAAGGGTGGTATCATGGTATGGAGCCCAGATACTTAACTCGTGTGGAAACTATACATTTATCACTTTGTGATGTTGCTTTGTTGGTTGAGGAGCCCCTCGGATAAAGGTCGGTAACGACCGGGGGATGACATGACTCGTGTGTTAGTTACCTAGTTACAGCTCAGTTAGAGCGTGAGGTAGCGTCGGCCTTTTGTTTGCGGAGATCCGGTTAGGTTCTCGGGGCGTCTTTCCAGAGGCGTTTCTATTTCGGTAAGGAAGTTCCTTAGCCTGATCATTTGTTGGAAATCCAAAGAAACAATACGAACCCTGTACGGTTTTAGTTGTATTACCTGCTATGGAATGTGGCGGTAACCTGCTATTGAACATGGTAGCTATAGTAGGCATACGATGAAATGTTGTATGCCGGCTAAGATTAATATTATATTTTCGAAATGTTTTTCTACACTATGCACTAGTAATAATATCAAAAGAGTTTTGATTTTGCGTAGTAAGCATGTTTGACTATCATAAGGAGAAATCTCCTCCAATTCTGCGATTGCATTGTGTGTGTGGCGGGAGGCCTTATGGTAGTTTCATTTCGAAAAGCATTGCGGATTTCAATGTTTAAAAGCCTTTTGTGTTTGTTTAAAGATAAACTGTTTTTGTTGCTCACACCAGTCCCATGACTGATCCGGAGTTTATTGTTCCCTTCCTAAACTCTGGGTGCCCACTATTTTCCACACGGGCAGTCTAGAGTTGGGTTTTTCAGATATTCAGGTTGAGTAGATTATCTGGAGCTAGTCAGTCCTTGGACGACTGACCTTGCTTTCCGCTAGCTATGGATTGGAGCATTCTATTGGAGATATTCTATCCACTGCTGGTGTTATCTATTTCCTTTTCCGCTGCTATTTCTTGTATCATATCTCTGATGTATATTGATATCTGTTGTATCATTCTGTCGTATCAGATTTTGTATCTGTCATTGTATCAATGTTATGTAATTGATATATTCTTTTTCCGCTGTGTTGTTTACTTAATGTTGTTATAAGCTCCGGCGACTCGGATTTGAACGGTCGAATCTATGACATTCGAGTACGATGTAAAGTATGGATGTCGATTTTCGAACGCGAAAAATCCGTATCGTTACACCAATCGACGTGCGAGTTTTTGCGTCGAGACCCTATCATCAAATACTTTCATCTAAACTGATACGATCAAGGTTTCTGCAAATGAAAATTTATTGATTTATAATAATGGATGTGAATAAATAAGTAATCTCTTGTCTAATAAATTATCTGTTAATCAATCAATTAATTTTTAAATGATCCGTTTAATTTAAATTAACTAAAAATAAATTATTTTATTAATCTCTTCGATTGATAAATAATCTGGATTTTAAAATATAACATGACTCAGTTAATTTAAACCAATTCAATTCTAAATTGTAAATTGATTCAATATTAATTATGAATTATTGACTGAGTTAATGATCTATGCTTTGGCTGATTTCTCCTTTGGATATTATTTCCAATTATTATTGTATGTGCTATTAAGTAGCCAAGCAAATTAAAGGAAATAGAATAAAACATTAACATGTTTTATTGGCAAGTAAATCGAATCGATCTATATCCTAATTTTGGAAAATGGAAAGATTACAAGCAAATAAATTTCGATGGACTGGTCATGATAAAGTGAACATATAGAATGAATTTCCATATGTGAATATTGGCACCCTGATTGTGAAATTGTTATTTAAACGACTTGGACTTTAAAAATTTATCACTTGGATTCAAAGAGACCGGGATCAGATATCCGCATTATCCGGAACCACTTCGATTAAATATCCACTACGATCCTTTACGGTTTTGATTATAGAGTTTAATATGCTGGATTTTAATTAATGTAACAATTTCGGCTATTTTAATCAGTACTTATACTTAGACACTATAATAATACCCTGGATATTCTACAAAAATATTTTGGTTATCGTAAGGGAAAAACCCGTCGTGTTTATGTATGACGCGGTCTTACGAGATACCTTTGTTTTTTTAAAGGATTTTGATAACTTAAGTAATTCAAATTAAGTGTGTTTATTCACGCTGGTTTACCAGACTGACTCGTGTGTTACTATATTCTAATGTTCCAGTCAGACCGAGTATTACAGATTTAGGTTAGGATGCTATGGAACTCAGGAGACGAGCTGGATGGTAGAGACGTATTACGTGTACTTGAGTATATTCCGCTATTGTATTTTAGGCTGTATATCCAGCACTTGTGAGGACAAGTTATTAAAACTGTCCAGACTTCTATGTTGATGGTTGTACTCTGATAATTTGTATGTATATTAATAGTTATAGTTCTTTTGTATAAAATCTGTTATTATATTATATTTTGTTCTGCTACGATTGTGAGATTCTATGTTATTGTTATTATTGTTTCTTCTTCTATCTCTTTTCTTCTTAACCCCTAATGATCTGGAATTTTCGGCACTTGACTACTCGACATTCTATACAGTGAACGTATTAATGTCGATTTTCGAGGGTTGAAAATCCCCGGTCGTCAGTGGTATCAGAGCCGAAAGTTAAGTGAGAACCTTGGCTTAGTGGGGATTACTCATTAGAGATAGGGTAAGTAGTACCCTAGAATGAGTTGAGTGTATAATATATAAGAGCGTACTTGTTATTTTCATATATAATAATTTTAAAGGATAAACGATTTTAAAATAATTTTTGCATAAGATTATATTTTGATATAAAAAGAATAATTTTTTTTTCTGAAAATACTATAGTATATTGAGGTGATTGGTTGATATTATTATAATCGGAATAAGATTATTAAATTTAAGTGGTTAAATCTATATAACCAAACAGAAATTAGATAAGAATGAATTATACAAATGAGTAAGCTAAAAATAGATTCAATCCAGAATTTAAATCCCAAAGATTTTCGGAAATGTTTTCCAAAGTGTTTTGAAATGAAATAATTGTACCCTGATTATATTTTATATAAAGAAATAATTTTTCAAAAAATTATTATGGAATGTGTTTGGTTTCTAAGTACGATAATATTGATTATTATCATAAATCGAATGTTGTACCTTAATAAAAGATGTTTATTACAAGTAAACAATGATAAAACAATGTGAAATGTTTTAAAGAAGCGAAATTATATAAGCATAATTTATAAACGTGACTTATAAATTAAAATGGATTTAAATTGAGAAGTTTTGTATCTAAGTCCCGGAAATTTTGAAACATGTTTCAAAGTGTTTGAGGAAATAATAAGTAATATTATTTATAATTATTTTTGATATGGAAATTTTTGTTTTGAAAACAAGGGTTGTTTTGGAAATTCCGAAGGAATTTGTTTTGAATAAAAACCAGGGTTGGTTTAAATTTAAAAGTGTGATATGGTATTCAAATGGGATATATATATACGTGTGTGTGTGTGTATGTGTATATGTATATATATGATTTCAAGGTCATTTGAAATAAATATCAGATGTTTGAATTTTGGGATTCCCATTAAAATGAGAAGTAGAACCAAAGGGAAATAAGTTTTTGAACTTATAAGTAGGAAATGATGTTAATAAGAAAAGAAGTGTAGAAATTGAATTTTGGAAAGTAAAAATTTAAATTGAGTAAGTTTAAATGGGTTGAACGAATTGAAAATTTAATCAGTCTAAGTTAAATAAGCTTGAACTTATAACCTGAAATCTGAAATTTCGAGATAAAATTAAGAATTTAACTTATGGAAGTTAAATAAATTAAATTGTAAAAGGAAAGGTATAGAATTGATAAAAGGGTGAAAAAAAGTTATGTATAAATGGTTTCAAAATGATTTTTGAAATAAAACGGGTTTCAAATTTTGGAAATTAGTAATAAACCCGATTACCAATTTAGCGAATTGTACTGTAAATTTAACCTTGAATATTGAAATTTAACTTATAATATTCAATGGATAAGAGAAAATTTAGTTAGTTTTATGAATTTACTTATGTCTTGGAAACTTTAGAAGTATAAAAAATGATTGAGAATAAATAAGGAAGATACCTAGAAATAAGAATAATAACTGAAATTCAACTAATCGAGTTTTTAATTATAGGTTAGGAAGTCCTATTAGAATCTAGTCCAAGTTGTAAAGGATGGCAAAAGGAGAAGAATGGAAGGCAAGGCGTAGGGAGTGGAGAGCAGCTTCACGTAAGGCACGGGAAGAAGCAAGAATGGAACTAGAGAAACAGATTAGTGAAAGAGCTGGACCAGGTCCTTATGATACTGTCATATGTTGTAGATGTCACAATAAAGGGCATTACGCAATTAAGTGCAATAAACCAAGAAAGGAAAAGAATGAGGAAGTCAAACATTTTCGCTTAGAGATTTCATGCTTTAAGTGTTGTGAGAAGGGACATTTTCTAAACAATTGCCCTAAGGTGAGGAAGATGAAACATAAACCCGTAGTATCAGTCGATGGGTCAACATTTTCTACCATTGTAAAATGATGGGACACATCGCTAGAAATTGTCCCGAGAGATGAAAGAAAAAGCAAGTTGTGAAATGCCCCACGGAAAGCGTGAAAATCATCAAAGATGGAAGTGTAGAGTTCTTTTGTGGCAAATGCAAGAAGTGGGGACACCCTGTTACGGATTGCACGGACGATTTGACAGAATGTCAGGAAATACTTAAGGAAGTTTTTATGAAGGATGCAGAGTGGTGAGAAATGGCAGGTAGAGTTCGTTGTAATATAAGTAGGGTTCTGTTTTTTCCTAAACCCCTAGGTAGTTGTTAAGGCATCAAGATTTATGACCTTTTGTAAGACTTATATGGGTGAATGGATGTAATTTTTAACTTACTAATGTTATAATCTATCGATGTGGTAAAATATTTTTGAAGAAATATGATCTTATATAAAATCACTTTTTATATTGATTTGAACATAAATTTATAATTACTTAAATACAAATGTGTAAATTTATTAGAATGAAGATTGAATGACAACTATAACTGAAATCTACTTTATAAGAAGTAAGAAATGTTACAAATAATTTTGTAAAGTAATCGAACTTGGAAATTTGATTTGGCATTAATGAGATTTCATATGTTAGTTATATATCCAAACTTCCCTTGTTGAAATTATAACCAAAAGGAAATGATCTTTGAAAGGTATTTGAAAATACTAAATGGAGTGTTTACAAATATGAAGCGGAGCCAAAAACTATTGATCCTAAAATTATTGAGTTAGAAAGAATGATCTTATATGTATATGGGAATGAACTGAAATAGTTTTGGGACCTATTGATTTTTAAAGACATTTGATTTTGGTAAATAGTCGATTTTGGAAATTGGATAAAATGAATTCTAAAACTATCAATTTTATATAGATAAAATTTATATGTGATACATATGAAGTGTATGATTTGAAAGATATTGTGTCTATGTGTGTGTATATATATAGTATAATAGATTTTGAAATTAAAAGTATGGAAAGACAACCGCCACGGAAGTTGAAAATTTGGAGTAAGAGATCCACCGGGTAGGTCTACCTTAGAATCCATAGGGTGGGTTCAATTAGAATTGGGATCCTAAAGGACATCCGGACAAAAACTCATGAGTTCCTGGTGATAATTTGTTTACATAGCGTAAATCGAGGGGTATTATACCTACAGTTACATGTGGTTTTGCTGTGATAGCAACGCAACCTTTGTGTAATTGCGATCTATGAGAGTTAGTAGCGTAATTCGAGAGGCAAGGATTGCCTACAGTTATGTATGGTTTTACTGGGATAGCAACGTAACCTTTATGTAACTACGATCTATCGTGGTTCCATAGCGTAATTCGGGAGGTAGAGATTGCATACAGTCTACGTTTTATTTCACCAGGATAGCGACGTAACATCGGTAGCTACGATCTATGTGGTTTTGGTTTGATAGCGTAATTCGAGGGGCGGGGATTGCTTATAGACTACTTACGGTTTCATTGGGATAGCGATGCGACCATCGTGTAGCTGGGGCCTATCCTGTTCCCATGGCATAAATCGAGGGGTGTTGATGCTTACAGTTTACTTATGATTTCGCCAGGATGGCGACGCAATCATCGTGTTAACCGCGATCCATGGTGGTAAAGAAGGAAAAAGTGGGTGATACTTTCCATATCATTTTTGAAAAGTTTTTCAAGTATTTTCACTGGGTGTTGAAACAGGTCTGCTAAGTACTTAGAGATTTTTAGTCCTATACCTGATCAATGTATGACTAAATTTCTGTAAGAACAAGGATGGACTTGTTAAGACATCGAGTTATGGAAAAATATTTTTATATCAAACTAGCTTGTTAATACTATGTAATTTAAAGCGGATGTATCCCAAAATGTGTAATAAAGGGTAAGAAGTTTAAAATGTTTAAAAGATGATTTATTTAGTAATATAAATCAAAATTCTAATTCTCGCTTCGTTCCTTTTCAAGGACGAAAAGTGCTAGGGGGGAGATTGTATCGACCTGGATTTTTAACCATCTGATATTGGGATAATTAACTAATTTTAATTATTGGAATATAAATTTTTATAAGTCGAACAGATAAATTTTCTGATAATTGAAATATCTGAATCTATAAATTAATTAAACAATAAAATTTAAAACTTAAATTTCGGAATAAGGGAAATATATATATATATATGTATATATCACCGTTTCAAAACTCATGATAAAATATCTATATATCTATATATGGATATATGTTTATATATATATAGATTAAAAATAATAATAATGATATGGAAATATAAATATCTATGTATATATATATATATGTATACATGTGTATATCTAAATGTATATATGAATTTGTAAATATGTATGTATATGTACGTGTATATATATGTAAATATGATAAAATAAATATGTATATTGTATATTTATGCATATATATATATATGTATATGTTGACAAAATATATGTAAGTATATGTGTATGTATATATGCTTACAGAATAGTGTATATGAAATTATATATAGATATATACATGTAAAAGCTTTTTGATGGAAAAATAAATAAATAAATATATATATATATATAAGTGAAGATGTATATAGTATATGTAAATATGTAAGTATGTATGGTAAGCATATGTATATGAGAAAATATATACCTATATATATGTGTGTGTATATACACAAGAAAACATCATGATGGCAAACTTTAAATCAAGCACATAAAATGGAAAATCAGCTTAGAAGATCAAATCACTTAGGAAATCAAACAAGGAAAGAAAGAAAGGAAAGAAGACAAAATGAAATGAAATGGAAAAAGTGAAAACCTATACAAGCCACCTTTGTGTCTACATGTGTCCCCTCTCATTTATATAAATACCCTGCTTTGAACTTGTCCCTGGTTCACGTATATCACTAAAAAAAACTCTGCCATTTAAAAACCTTAAAGAAAAAAAATTGGGTTGTTCAAGCTTCAAGGAGGAAAGCAAGCAGTAGTGTTCACCTGTTTTGAAAACAGTGAGTAAAATCTTAAAAATTTGTTTACTGGATACTATGTATGCATCTGTATACCTCGAATTTGAATGAACCCTGTGATTATGTTAAGTATTCATGTGCTAATAGGTATCTGTCTTATATATGTGTGTTTAGACATGGTTGTACACCTTGTAACTCAAAGAACCTGTATATCATCTCTATTCTTGAAAACCAGTTATGATTTTTCAACTTTAAAAATCATTATCTCTTTAACCAATTAATTTTAGATCATGATTCCAAAGGGAAAGTTGATTGATTTTTGGTGTAGATCATTTTAAAATTTATTTATTTGGATATCATGAAGCATAGAAGAAGAAAAACATATGTTACAGTAAATGACTTTGGTACAGTCAAATTTCAAATATGATAATTAAATGATTGGATTATATAGACTTGTTCGTTATTGGAAAACTCAATTTTTGGAGGTGGTTTGGTGATTTTTCATTGCGTGTGGGATGGTGGAATTGGGGGATGAATGGAATTGGGTGATTTGGCAAATTCTGGCGAGTGGCTCAATTTCGTGGCATGAGGTTCGTCGTGGTGGAAGTTTAGGTGTTGGGGAACTCACGAAAAATGGCGTGAGATTTTTTTAAGGCGCGTGTTGGTTGGTTGAAGGCGAAGTAGGGTTTAGGGTGGATGCTTGCTTGATCTCGGTCGCATGGCAATGGCGAAGAAAAGGGGGAGAACGAGGGTTGCGCACCTGGGGGGAAGAGAGAGGAGGTGGAGGCGAACCTATGGCTGAAGTTTAGTGATGGATGGCGGCCAGTGGTGGCCCAGCGAGGCGTTCGAATAGGCACGGCGTGTTCCAGTTTTTGGATTGAAGTTCGAAACTTTGAACCGGGGATTCGATCGGGGTTCCAGGCGCGTGATCGAGTGGAGATGATCTCGGGCGATGTGTGCGAGTGATCAACGGTAAGAGATGGTTGGCCGGAGAGACTGTACGTGCACATATACGTGCACGGTTTCATGCACTGTGATGATGTGAGGAAAGGAACAGGGAGGGGGAAGAGGAAGAAATAAAGGATGGGCCGAGTTGCATTGCTTTGGGCTGGGTTTGTTTAATAGTAAATTAAATAAAAAAAATCTTATTTAATCTTCAAATTTTAAAACTTTATTTCTCCTTCATTTTAAGCCAAATCGACGCGCGAGTTTTTGCGTGAGACCCTATCATTAAATACTTTCATCTAAACTGATGCGGTCAAGTTTTCTGCAAATGAAAATTTATTGATTTATAATAATGGATGTGAATAAATAAGTAATCTCTTGTCTAATTAATTATCTGTTAATTAATCAATTAATTTTTAAATGAACTGTTTAATTTAAATTAACTAAAAATAAATTATTTTATTAATCTCTTCGATGGATAAATAATCTAGATTTTAAAATATAACATGACTCGGTTAATTCAAACCAATTCAATTCTGGATTGTAAATTGATTCAATATTAATTATGAATTGTTGACTGAGTTAATGATCTATGCTTTAGCTGATTTCTCCTTTGGATATTGTTGCCAATTATTATTGTATGTGCTATTAAGTAGCCAAGAAAATTAAAGTAAATGGCAAGTAAATCGACTGGAACTGATCGCTATCATGATTTCGGAAATTGGAACGATTACAAGAAAATAAATTTCGATGGACTGGTCATGATAAAGTGAACATATGGAATGAATTTCCATAAGTGAATATTGGCACCTTGATTGTGAAATTGTTATTTAAACGACTTGGACTTTAAAAATTTATCACTTGGATTCAAAGAGACCGGGATCAGATATCCGCATTATCCGGAACCACTTCGATTAAATATCCACTACGATCCTTTACGGTTTTGATTATAGAGTTTAATATGCTGGATTTTAATTAATGTAACAATTTCGGCTATTTTAATCAGTACTTATACTTAGACACTATAATAATACCCTGGATATTCTACAAAAATATTTTGGTTATCGTAAGGGAAAAACCCGTCGTGTTTATGTATGACGCGGTCTTACGAGATACCTTTGTTTTTCAAAGGATTTTGATAACTTAAGTAATTCAAATTAAGAGTGTTTATTCATGCTGGTTTTCCAGACTGACTCGGGTGTTACTTTATTGTAATGCTTGGGTCAGACCGATTATTACAGATTCAGGTTAGGATGTTATGGAGCTCAGAAGATGAGTTGGATGGCAGAGACGTATTACGTGTACTTGAGTATATTCCGCTGTTGTGTTTTAGGCTGTATATCCAACACTCGTGAGGACAAGTTATTAAAACTGTTCAGATTTATATGTTGATGGTTGTACTTTGATAATTTGTATGTATTTTAACAGTTACAGTTCTTTTGTATAAAATCTGTTATTATGTTATATTTTGTTCCGCTGCGATTGTGAGATTCTATGTTGTTATTATTGTTTCTTCTTCTATCTCCTTTCTTCTTAACATCTAATGATCTGGAATTTCCGATATTTGACTACTCGGCATTCTATACAGTGAACGTATTAATGTCGATTTTCAAGGGTCGAAAATCCCCGGTCATCACACATATACTCTAAAGCAATATTTAATTGGCTTTGTAAGTTATGAACATTTTTTTCAAATAAGAAAATAAATGAACAAAATAATGATAATAAGAATTAAATTTAAATATAAAATGATGGATTTGAAATTCTAAGATTCCTTAAGTGTAAAAATTAACAAAGGTACATGGACCATTCAAATATCCAATATATTTTCATATAATTAGTACTTTGGTGGCTTGGGAAATGATAGAAGAGTCGAAAAATGGATTTAAGGGAATTTTGGTATTTAGCATTCTTTGCTTTTATTTTATCTTATATATACACTGTTCTCATTATATATTTCATTTTTCATACTTCTTAACCTTTTATAAAATTTAAAAAATCACATCTTTTTAACTCAATTTTTTCCCTTCACTCAAATATTAAAACTCGAAGCATTTCAAACCATGCGGAAGGTGAGATATTCAAATCTTTGTTTAATATATTTTTTATGTAATGAATAATGTAAATTTATTAGTAGCTCGGTTGTAATTTTTATGTGATACTCATGTTTATGTAATCATTTAAAAATCAAACTTTATTTCTAAAATATAAGTTACGCTTGTTGTAAATGGACATACACAAAGATATATGCACACAGTTCTTCCTCTTTGCATTTACTGTTCTATGAAGAAAAAAACATCCTATCTTAGGTTAAAAAATCAATATCTTCGAAACCATAGGGAGTTAGCTAACGCGATCGATTGGAAAGTTGTTAATTTAGGACTTTAGTTCTTTTTAAATATTCATGGGTTGTTTCATCAAGTATGGTGTGAGAAATCTGTCGATTACTGTAAGTTGTCGAGAGATGTTAGTTTTTAGACGAGCACGATTTGATGAACGGAGTATATGGTCGCATTCGTCTCTGAAAATCATGATTTTTAAGGCAAGTCGCATGATTTTACGGGTTTGGGTTGCACCATGGTGATGAGATGATCGGCCTCCGATCATTTAGGAAATTCTGACGGTCTAGGGTTCAAGTGGAGGAAATGTGGAGCTGGGAGGAGCGTGGGGACAAACCTAAAACAAGTCTCAGTTTTTCGGTAATTGGAATAATCATCTAAGTGATGATCAGATGTTTGCTTAGGCAAACATTGTAAGTGCACTTAGTAAATTATTCCCTTTGTCATTGTACTATTGAAATGAGTCCGCATATGAAAAAAACCTAAAACAAGTCTTAGTAAATAAAGTGCTTAAGCTATTTATATGTTTATAGGAAATGTACATAGTATTGTTAAAATTTAATAGAGCTTGCCATGAGACTCTAAGGATTTTTTGTTGTTGTTTGATTTTAAAGGACATCCATAGCTACGAGAGGAGAGATCATGAGGACTAGGGATTTGTTTCGTCAGGCTATGGCTAGGCATGGCACGTAGGTTCTTGACCTCCCGATTCCAGAGCCGGTGGAGGAGCCAGAGCCAGAAGAAGAGCCGATAGAGGAGGAGTTGGAAGAAGAACCGATGGAAGAGTACCAAGAGAAGAAGGAAAAGAAGGAAGAAGACCATGATGAATTGTGAATGGGGTTAGGGGGAGATATGGAGCTTGATAATGGATGGATTTCTGATGATGCAGAATCCATGGAGTTATCAGGTCCCCCAGTGAAGGACTCTGATAAGGAAATCTCTCTTTGAGGGAGTCTAGGGTCTTTCTGTTGGGTTAGTTCTTCTGTAATATTTGTATCCAGTGTAGTTATGGTTTATTTGTAGTATCTAGATATTTTGTATATTTATTGTGACTGCTAGTTAATTTAAGTATCTTAGTATATACCTTTGTTATGCATTTGGTATTTCTAGCATGTATATTTGACTTATTCTGGTATGTTTATGGTATTAGCCTTTCTTTAAAAGTTATTCAGGTACTTCAAAAGTAGCTAGTATAGGGTTAAGGATTCTATTTAGACTTGTTCTTCCTAAATTTGGATTGTGGTGAAATTTTGAAGTCGAAATTACTTTAGAGGGGGAGGGGAGAATGTAACGACGTAGAATTTTATCGCTTTGATTTGTGAATATTTAATTTACTTTAAATATTCAATTAATTGTATTAAGAATTAAATAACTCTCTTTTAATTATAACTAATGGTAGGAAATTCATTTTTGAATTTTATTTACATAAATAGGCAGTTCGATGGAAAACTGAAAATGTGACGGATTTTATCGTATGACAAGTTGTAGAAAGTTGTTATACCGTGGCATATACTCTAAAACAACATTTAAATCACTTTGTAAGATATGTGCACTTTTTCTCAAATGAGAAAATAAATGAATAAATAATAATAATAATAATAGATATATTTAAATATAAATATGAAATGTCGGATTTCAAATTCTATGATTCTATAACTGTAAAAATTAACAAAGGCACATGGACCATTTAAATATCAACATATTTTCATATGGTTAGTACTTTGGTGGCTTGGAAAATGATGGAAGACTTGGAAAATGGATTTAAGGGCATTTTGACCTTTAGCCTTTTTTACTTTTATTTTATCTTATATATACACTCTTCTTGTTATACATTTCATTTTCCATACTTCTTAACCTTTTATCAATTTTGAAAAATCATATCTTTTTAACTCAAATATTCTTACTTTACTCAAAGATTAAAACTTGAAGCATTTCAAACCATGTGAAAGGTGAGATATTCAAATCTTTGTTTAATATTTTATTATGTAATGAACGTTGTGTAAATTTATTAGTAGCTTGGTCGTAATTTTTATATGATACTCATGTTTAGGCAATCATTTAAAAATTATGTTTTGTTTCTAATATAGAAGTTATGCTTGCTATAAATGGACATACACAGAGATATATGCACACGGTTCTTCCTCTTTCCATTTACCGTTCTATGGAAAAAAATAAATAAACATCCCGTCTTAGATTCAAAAATCAATATCTTGAAAACCATAGGGAGTTAGCAAAAGCGATCAACTGGAAAATTGTTAGTTTTAGTCTCTAGTTTTTTTAAAAATAGCCGTGCATTATTTTATCGAGTATGGTGTGAGAAATCTATCGATTACTATAAGTGAACGAGTGATGTTAGTTTTCCAATAATCACGATTTGATGAACGAAGTATATGGTCGCATTCGTCTTTGAAAATCATTCTTTTTAAGGCAAGTCGTATGATTTTATGGGTTAGGGTTGTGTCGTGGTGATAAAATGATCATTTTTCGATTTTTCAGGAAATTCCGGCGGTCTAGGGTTTGAGTGGAGGAACTGTGGAGTTGGGAGGAGCATAGAGCTAAGGCAGAAGTGTGCAATTGTCATTGGAGGAACAATGGACGGTGGTGGCCAATCGAGATAAAATTATTGTTTTGGGCTTTGAATTTTTGGTGCACACATATTGGGTTACCAGTGGTGATTCATGGCACCAAGCTGGCCAAGGCTAGTTGCGAGTGTATGGCGTGGGGCCATGGTTTGAACAGCGGCGGTGGCATGGTCTAGAGTTGGTCAGGGCGATGGAAGTTGGCGATTGAACGAAGTGGTCCCGTGTTTTACGTGCCTAGACCACACGTTTGGAGGTTGGGATGAATGGTCGTATTTCGTTTAGAGGCAACGGACTTGGAAGCTAGGGTGGAAACATGTTGACCTTGCAAGGTGGAGTTGGTTGGCAGTATGGTGGCGGGGTTAGGTGTGCACATGCACGACCATGCAAGTGGGTGATGGGTTACAGAATTTGGAAATTGGATTGGAGAATTGATTTAGGAATTTAGTTTGGGAAGAAGGTGCTTTGAATTTAATTTTGGGTAGTGGGCGTTTGTCTTGAGTGTTTGGGTGTAGTAATTAAATTAGTTTAGGTTAGTTTAGTTAATTAATAGTTAAACTTTGGAAAGCTATAACTTCCTCATTTTAGATCCGTTTAACCCGCAGTTTCTTGCACAAGACTCCTATTGACAAGTGCAACACTTTAATAAGAATGGTTGATAATTCTAGTGAAGTATATTTTGATGATAAATTAATAGTTGTATAAAATAATTATGTAGTTAAATAATTATATTTTAGCACTAACATTCTGTTAGCAGAATAAAATACCGTTCTGCTATAACTAAATTGAATAGATTATTTTGGATATCTATTCAGCAGAATAAAATACTGTTCTTCTATAACTAAATTGAATAGATTATTTTAGATATTTATTCAGCAGAATAAATCCCCGTTCTGCTACTATATAAATTTTGACATTTATTTGTATGTCGTTAATTAGTATTGGAAAAGTGATGTGTTAAATACTGATTGTTAATTATAGATTTTACTTAAATATATGGTTCTTATGTAAATACCTTTGATATTATTATGAATGTTGAACTAAAAATAAGTGGTAGCTTTTTTAGTGTCAATGTGGTTGCTAAGCCTCATGCCAAATTTGAAAAGAAATGGATTTGAGTTAACTTTAGCTTTATAATATTTTAAAGTAAAATATTTTTATTAATGATGTTTTAAGTTAGTTAATTATTTTATAAATGATGTTTTAAGTTAATTAATTATTTTATAAATGATGTTTTAAGTTAATTAACTATTTTATTTAATGATGTTTTAAAAATTATTTATTTATTTATTTGGGAGGTTTAAATGCGATTAATTAATTAAATAAAGGTGTTTATAAATAATAAATTGTTCTACAAATGGAATTTTACTTAATAAAAAGGATTTAAAAGAGTAATATATTAGAAAGAAATCTTGGAAATTTTGAAAAGAAGTTTGGTTTGTAAAACTTTGAGTTTAATAAATAAAGTACGGAGATTTTGGAAACCATATACTTGATTTTAAATGAATAGAGTACTAAGAAGTAAGAATGTTGTTAAGTTAAGGTTTGAAAAATAATAATTAATATCTCAACTTGCATGACTTTATTGTTATTTGAACGATAGTCTATGTTTGAAATCGAAGATTGATGTTTGGTGTATAGAGTATTATTTTCGTATACAAATCAGATCACTTATGAAAATAAAGTTTATGAAATTAATAAGTAATCCTTCTTAATTATAGTGGTATGGTTCTTTCTATACTTAACACCGAAGGATAGGTGGTGAGTTTATATTAAACAATGTTTTGAATGACATTTGTTTTTGATCCATTTAATATGATTTTGAAATAAGAGATCTTTCTTAAATACTCTATGAATATACTTATATCATTTATAAGTTTTCGGGAAAGTCTTCCAAGTATAGATAGTGAGATGGTTTGAGAATATACTTATACTAGCGAGATAAGTCTATGAATATTTTTTTATAAATAATTGAAGTGATTTAATTAATGAAGATTAATTAAAGAGGCTTAGTGGATTACATATGTGATGACCTACCTTTCTAACCCTTGGGAACGATGCTTAATACATCCATGGTATTCTTGTGTCGTTGCCTAAGCGTCCAAAAGATAAGTTATCATAAGGTAAAATAAAGAACATAATAAGACAGAATAGAAAAAACCTCACTACGGAATGGTTACATATAATACAAAATGATATAGTACAAAAAGTTACTCCTTACATAGGGCTATCAGAGTTAAACAAAAGTACTACATCCAACAGATTTGCAGCTATACATTCAGATTTGTCATAGATACAAAATACATCTTCATAATCATACAACGGAAATAAATAACTAGATAACTAAGGAGCCGCCTCCTCGATCGTCGTCTTCAAAGAGCTCCAAAGAGAAACCTGCTATTCTCGAACTACTCAAATATAATTGAGTACCCAAGGGTTTAGGAAAAATAAACAACTCGGGCCAGACAATATGTCTAGTATGAGTAAAACTTTGAAACAAAAGGAAGTGATTTAACAATAATACATGGGACCACGCCGCTAACGCTTAACGTGTTTTCTCCCACATAAACAACAACCAAACATAAGAATGGAAAAGAATAATAGGAAACAAATCCAAACACGGATGATAGGCAAAAATAGTATAAAGATCCAGACTTGAAAGAATGAAAATCGTCTAAACGCAATCCAAACTGGATGGAATGGATAAAACAAGACAACAGTTCAAATTTGATAGAATGGAAAAAAACTATAATTAAACATCATGAAGAATGGTTGACTCTTCCCATTGCAATTACAGAAAAACAATTTGAAGGTTCAAATCAAATAAGGAAAGGAAATTTTCCAACAAATGACTAGGAAGGTGCATCGCCCTTGAAGTATACCTCTAGTAATATACTTCTAAGAAGCTCATATACTCTGTGACACTTTTCAGACAATACCAAGCCGGACCCCGCCAAACCTTACCGAGAATCTGAATATTTACACCTCTAAGGCACAACTGAATCCAAACTAAACGAGATGTGAATATACCCTTTGAATGGGAGAAACCCCATATAGCTTGGTTTCCTCTCGTGCTTTGGGTTTAGTCATTTTCGACAAAGGATTACATTGCTCAACGGAGCAATAAATCATCTTAGAATGACGATAATAAAGAAGCTGAAGTGATCGAGAGCCGAGAAACCAACTATCGAGGATATAAAACGATCATATATGGAAATTATGTCTTGTATACTTACCATCACTCATCAAATTCAAACTTGTACTATTTCTTGGTTAACAATAATACCAAACATGTCAAGCTAGTGTTACCTCAAAGTCATGTCTCATAATTATTCTTAACTTTCGAAATAGCAACAAGTATACTTCTTCGATGTTTAGTGCTAATTATAAAAATAAATCATTTCCATATAAGTGAATCACTTTACGGAAATTAATTCATTTCCATAAACGAGTCAAACTTTTTCTTTTAAAAATCTGAATTCTTGCTTGGCTTCACATTACAAGTATTAGCTTTGAAATACTTTGTTAAAAGAGTTTACTAACTTTTAAAACATCATTATAAAAAGGATTTAATAACTTAAAACATCCTTATTACATTGATTAATTAACTTTAAAACTTCATTAATTCAGTTGATTGATTGACTTCAATAACCCTTAATTCAAAAGAAGTTAATCACCTTCAAACCTCATTAATTTAATTAATTAATAAAAATTTATTTATAATTAATTGAATTGAATAAATAAATAAATAATTATCATTATTTAAAATGAATAGCGAAGTCAAAACATCCTTGTTACTTTGGTAAATTCACATTGAAACTTCATTAATTAAGTTGATAAATTAACTTCAAATGCTTTTAATTGTAAAGGGACCTTTAAAACATCATTAACTCAATTGATTAATAAATTTAAATATAATTAAATAAATAAATCTCATTATTTAAAATTCTTTATTAATTATAAACATCATTAAAGGAAAGGCTAATTAAAGTTAAATAGATTTATTAACTTTTAAAAGTCATTAATTAAAAAGATTAATTAATTTAAAAACATCATTAGTAAATTGATTAATTAACTTTAAAACATCATTAACTAAGTAATTAGTTAAATTTAAAACACATCATTAACTAAGTAATTAGTTAACATTAATCCTTATTAATTAAATAATTAATTAAATTAAATAATTATTATTAAAATGGTTAATTACTTTTGAAAACATCATTAATCAAAATCTTGCTTAACTTGTAAAACAATTCCAAGTATGAAGGTGAAACAAACAGTTTCAATGAAAAATGATTTTCCGAAAATGCCGATATAGCGACTATTGCAATACGGGCAATTCAACAAACAAGTTCATGTCATTATCATTACAACCAAATATTACATAGCAAGAATATAAGAATATATACATGGCAATTTACTATGATACAATGTGTAGTAAGCATGAACCAACATTATAAACAACTTTTACTTACTAACTTTACAAGTTGCTGAACTACGACCAAGGTGTCAACTTTTTGAAGCATGAATCAAAAAAACAACTACCACACTACCAATACATACATCAAGCATTCAATAACAACAAATATAAGCATGAGTATGGTTTAAAAACTTTTGGTTTAAAGGTGAAGTTTTACTCACTTAAGTACTTAGTAACTTTATCGAATTACGACGAATCACTACAACATCTTGCACTAACTTCAACGACACCTCTCTTCACTTGAATCTTGGTGTCTTGGATCCTTAATGGACTGTTTGGGCCCGGCCTAGTGGGCTATAGGGCACACCATGTTCCAAAATGAGGGGTATGGGTCTTTTTTTGGATGTAAGGTGATGTAGAGTAGTTTTAACTTGGTTTTAGGAATGTCTAAACTAGTTTCGACTTAGGAAATGAATTTAGTGGCCATGAATGGATGCATGCATTTATGAAGAAGAGAATTGAGATAGTGTTAGGAAAATGGAAATGAAATGAAGAAAGTGATTTACATGATAATGTGAGGGTATATATAGGCATAGAAAGTGCAAAATTACCAAAATAACCCAGTACCTTCCCTCCACTCATAAAATGCCACCTCGCTCTCCCTCCATCATGCCATACACGTTGCTAACTGCCCCTTCATCCCCTTAAATCAAGCAAGCACCATGCCTTTATGTACAACCTCGGATCCTAAGGTATGGTGATATGGTGTTTCTTTAATATAGGTTACTATTCATGCCATACTTGATTTATTTAAAGTCAAATCAAGTTTTAATTTAAACTAAGCATGATTTATTACTACTAACACAATACTTAACTTATCATATGACACATGTATGTGTGTGCATGTTGATACAAACGTGCATGACATTTTCGATGACTTTTACGATGCCGAAAAGTTGTAATTTCGGAAAAAGTTTTTCGGTCACATTTTCTATTTTTATTTGAACTAATTATTTTGGTAAATATATTTTGAAAATGATTTTAACATCATTAATTATTATTTAAAAGATGTTTATTTGGTTATTAAAACCCATTATTTAAATACTTAAAAATGATTTAAATATTCAAATACAGAGTGATTAATCTACATATCATTACACCATATGAAATTAAATCTATTTTAATCGTTTGTTTATTTGATAGTCAAATAACCGACTATCAAATCTTTACCAATTTTTAACTCTTAAAATATCTAGAAGAAACATGAAAATTATGTGGTACATTTATTGTCGAAGATGCTATAATGTACGTATAAACTCGTTGTGTTCTTCTAGGACAACTGATAAGGAAATTCGTCCGCTTAAACGGCTAGGAAGTAATCTCCACTCTTGTGTATTTGTCTGTTTATTTCCAAAAGAATCGAAATTGAGTTTACCAGAAACTATCGGTTGTCGATTTAGAGAGATCGGGATCAGATAAACATATTTGAAAACCACTTCGAATTGGTTTAAGCGTTCGAATTCAAGACATCTTGAAGATAATGAAATTGAAGATGGAGTTCTTTGAAGTGCAATGGCTGCTTGCTACTAATCCTCAGAATGTAGTAGAAGTAGTGCCTTCTGTTTGTTCATACCCTGAACAACTTGTATGGATGAATGCTGGCATTAGATTGTTGCCTAGAGGGAAGTGTTAGCATTCCGAGTGAGATTTGGTAAACAAATATAATCGTAGCCTCAAGCCTCATAACCAGGAATGACTAAAACATGAGATATGCAGCGTGGCTATGTGGGTCGCACCCATTAGTGTATGGGCATCACCCTTCTAAATTGATATTTATGGATTTGGTATGTGCATGTGAGCTCATGAGAAAAGGTTGCAAAGCAACAGAGGTGATGACATATTTAGTACTACCCAATAAGGGGTAGGCCGATCCTACGTTGGTGGGGGTCCATGTGAGGTTCTCGGTACATTTTCTAGAGGTATACTGTGATAGGAGGTACCCCAGTAGCCTCGTCATTGTATGGAATCCATTCTCCAATAGGTGCCGTACGGACTTAGTTATACCCAACTATGTTGAAACATGAGATGAAAGCATTCCGGTTATATTCAATATTTATTTTAAACTGTGACGACCAGTCTTTCGACCTACGAAGATCGACACTAATACATCATTGGTATTCACGTGCCATAAATTCAAGTGCTAGAGAGGCAGATAATTAGGTTTTTTTAAATAAATAAAGATAGAAGATAGAATAATAACATAATCTCACATTTGCATTAATTATACATATGGAAAGTACATACAATCACTCCAACTGATTCATCAGAGTTATGATAAGTACTAACCCAGGCAGGGATAGTTATAACTGCCTATTCTTACAGAGGCTGGTAGTTACTAAATACATACTACATGATACAGCGAAAATTTGAAACAGATCACTATTGACAAAAGGACCCTCCAGTCTTCATGCTTCTTCCAAAATGCTCCAAGCTACCTAACTACCCGGCTGCTCCAAAAATAGGGCACCCAGAGTTTAAGTGAAAAGAAAAATAAACTCCGAATTAGTCATGGGACTGGTGTGAGAAACTCAAAATACAAGTATTTGGAAAACAAAAAGAGTATTTCATAAGACCATGCCGCACATAAACACAGAACTGGTTTTTACCTTATGATAACCAAATAATTTCTACGTAAAATTTAGTGATATTATTTTTATTGACATTCTTTGAAAACTTTTCAAATAAACATATTCAAATAGCCGAAATCGTTGCATTGGTTAAATTTGATGGCATAATAGGTTTGCAACTAAAATCGAAGGCGCTTATTGGAGATTTGGATTTCTAATGAATAACGAGATAAGGGACTACCTCCCGTATAGTACATTTCTAAAGGAATGTACTAAGGATCGACATCTTCGAAACCTCTACGAATCAAGACCAACCTACACGAAACCAACAGATGATACAGATAGCACCGAATATGATATCACCCTGGCCGTTACAAACCTATCCGAGATCCCATAGCATACACCACATAATTTAAACCTGACGTCATAGGGGGTAGATATAAATAGATCTAGAAAGGTGATATCATACCCTAATGGTTTCATTCACTTAGCCTTAAAGCAACCCATGTTTCACAATTCCCAGGGTGTGAAGCTTGAGGTAAAATTTACCTTTCTTATAACATTTTCACTTAAAATTTCATATTGCCATTTCCAACAACACACTATTGATTTCAACAAAAGTACAACCACTAAGCTCGTACATCGAAGAGAAGGGTGTTAAGCATAAGTGGGGTTACATCCAACACCACCAAACAGATGTATGTTTGTAGAGATCAATGCACTATGATCTTATAAATGCAATATCGGACGTTCATCCATACTAGTTGTCCAAGAACATGACAAACCAAAGGCACTCTCCTACCACATCCCCTTGGATCAGTAGCGAGTAGTTATAACATCCCCTATCTTGAGGCTCGAAGTTAAGTGCTACAGATGCTGCATTCATCTATAGTATTAACTTCCGGTGACAAAATACGGTAATGTTAATGGTATCCATAATATCAGAAGCACATGACTATGAAACAAAATCACAAATTCCAAAAACAAATTTTCACATTACATTACAAAACCATGTTTCATATTCCATTACATAATCCCAAACAATTCCAAGGTTTCGTTCAAATATAATTATTACAAATTACGCCAAGAGAGACATATGAAGATTCCCCCTTGGATGATCATAGTACTCAATAAACATATCAGTATTAATACATCGCAGCGTAAATAAAACTAACAACTCATAAATAGCTAACTTTGCCTTCTACATGCCTTCAGAAGCTTATTCATCCACCTACTAGGCATGTAAAACCTTAATTCTCAATCTAATAAAATTAATTTTGAGCACCCGAGAGTTTAAGGGGAAAAACGTAAACTTCAAATCAGACATAAAGCCTGGTGTGAATAATACTATTACATCTCGGTTTTTTGGTATTGAGTGAGACCACACCGCTTAGCGGAATGGGTTTCCCCTTACTAGTATCCCTTTTAAAACAATTCTTTTGCAAATCATAATCCTGCAATCAAACTGATTGAAACAATAATAGCAATATCATATATGCACATAAATCAGGTAATAAATGGACTATTTATCTGAACAATATAGTTTTGTTTGGATAACTACTAACCATTGGCCGACTCGGGCCTACCAGACAAAACAAATAATCTAACTTCTATTAGACACACTACTGGACGGTCTGTCCTTAACTTACTTCTCCCAGATCAACTGATCCTAATGATTTTGCGGGCTCACAAATAACCTATCTTCTCCCTGTATATTCCTTTCTATGTGTAACATCATTTTAGTCTTACCTGTGACAAAGCCCTACACACTGGAATTTTGGACTTATTTTAGCTAGGGGCTAATAGCTAAAGTATAAGGCGCGACCCTATACCAGTCTCATATGGTATTCTAATATCCGAGTCATTTACTTTGGGTTAACTACCCCATCAAATTTTCCTTGAAAACATTTCTTTCAAATTGATTTAAATCCCTTAAATCATACTTAAACAAGGAAAACATACTTTTGTTTTACTCAAACATCCTTGCCATGATATATGCTTTACACAAAACAATGTTGATGAAAATCTAACTCAATAGGGTTATCTATCCCTTTAAAACAAGTCAAAGCCCTTCTTTAACTTAGAAAATTTTAGGTTTTAAATCTAAGATATCCTCTTTGAAATCCCTGTTTAAAAATTTTAAACAGTCTCTTTCAAATCCATTAAAAGTACCTTTCAAAAATAGGTTAACTACATTACCTTGAGACCTAGGCTGAAAGGCCAAAACATACCTTTCAAAACCTTTTAAAAATTAGACCTTTCGAAACTATTGAAAGTGTCCCTTTGAAAGCTTTATAAAACCTTAGACATCCTTGTTAGCCGGCTACCTGGCACGGCTACAAGGCGATAGTTGCAGAGGCTATTATTGGACCTAGATGAGACTCGAGCCAAGGAAGGATTGGAAGTATAAGGGATCGGTGTAATTTGATTGGGTCGGCAAATATATGTGGTTCGACATACATATATATATATAGTTCGACATATATATGTGGTTCAGCCTATGTATATGGTTCGGCACATATGAGTCGGCATGGGTGGCTCGGTCAAGGAAGGAAGGTCGAAGTGGATCGACCAGGGTGGATCGGTCAAGGAAGGAAGGTCGAAGTGGATCGGCCAGGGGGTTTGGTCATTGTAGGTCAGTCTTGGTGGAGCGACACCTATGGATCGGTACGTGTGAGTCATCAATTTGGGCTCGGTTGCAATGGTTCAAAAAAACAGCAGGAGAATTAGCAAGTCTACAACAAGGTGATATGATCGATACTTTTTCACTTCGAGTCGTACCCCTCATTACTCCTAGTTGCTTGCGAGTTTGCTTCGAGTCATCCACAAGGAAACCCTGGATCAGCATCAGGTGGATCGGTGGTAGTGGGTTGGTGTACCTTGATTGGTCAACTTGATTCATCACTTGTGGGCCTCTTGGTCGTGGGCCTACCCAAGGGAACCAGCCTATCTTCGTCTATAAATAGAAGGGCAGGGGTCCAGTTAAAAGGACCTTTATTCGAGAACTCCAGGGGAACTCTGCCATTTTTTTACTTTCCTCTTCCTGATTCAAACTTGTATTTAAGTGGTTTGTTTACAAATTGTATCTATATTCAAGTGATTGGGAAAGTAATAAAGATTTTATTCAAAGTGGACGTGGGCAATTACGCCGAACCACTATAAATCTGGTGTTCTCATTTCTGTTTTTCCTTTTGCATACAATTATGATATTTCTCTATTTTAATTTACTCTCTTCGTTAATCTCTCTATATAACTCTACTCAAGGGTGTTAGTGACCAATTTTGGTGCTAACATTTTGGTGCTTTCACTGAGAACGTGCATTCTCAGGCTGTTAGGATTTACTTTGTTGCTACTGGGTTGAGGAAATTCCTCAAAGGAGATCCGAGTTCATTCTCAAGAGTTTATAGATTCTACTCAAAGTTCCTACGGATAACTCTAAGATGGCAAAACCACGTACCAGATCTGCCTCCTATAACGCGGATGCTAATGGGACCGCCATCGTCCAACAAGTGGGACCCTGCAATCAGCAAGTTAATGCAGGTGTAGAGCCCGCTACCATCCTAAACCAACCAAAAGCGGTCACCAGGGCAGAGTTCAATGAACTGATGAGGGAGCTCGTGGAAAGTAAGAGACATCTTAACGAGCAAATTCAAACAAATGCCAACCTGATGACCCAGATCGCTCAGCAGCAGCGTTAGAACGCTGGAGGAAGCCCTGCTTCCTACTCATCATCCGATAGCTCCACTTCATCAGATGAACACCCCAGGCGTAGATGCCGTAGGATGAAACGACACAAACTGGTGCATCAGAGCAATTGGTTACGACTCGCCAAGAGCAAACCAACAGAAATGGTCTAGATTGCTTACCTGGAATCGTGGCCCCTCACCTGCACCTGGGGAGTCACACCCAACCTGGAGTGGGAAACTTAGGATCTAGAGCATGCGTGGGAGCTGGTCCACCACCTCGCCAGGGTCGCAACGAAGCGGGTCCTCGGGACGTGCACTTGAGAGATCGCCTACCGAGGAGGCACCAGCCAGAGCAACCGCACAGGACGGATACCGACTTGCCACCTCCCATCTAGACTTCGAATTTATCAGCTATGGTCAGGCAACTGATGAGGTAGAACCAGGGCTTAACGAACGATGATTGGGGCATATCTAGGAGCCATACTCCGTTCATAGATACCATCCTACAAGCTGAGTACCCTCGAAAATTCAGCATGCCTACTATTCGAGCTTATGAAGGGAAGATCAATCCTCGACAGCACATAATGAGATACGAGTGGATAATGGACTTGGCTAGGGCAAATGATGCAACCAAATGCAGATGCTTCCCAATAACCCCATCCAGAATCGCTACCATGTGGTTCACCAAACTTCCCCCACGATCGATCTCCAGGTTTAATGAGTTAGCGGTGAAATTCGTGGAGCGGTTTAAGATCCATGCCACTCGCTCAAATGATGTGATGTCATTGTCCAGTGTGATCCAAGCTCCGGGAGAATCCTTGAAGGATTATTTGCAAAGATTTCACGTTGCTACTACCGAAGTTAGCAATCCGAATGACCATGCTATCCTTATGGCCGTGATGCGAGGAGTAGATCCGCACTCAGAGTTTGGTGATTGGCTGGCAGGCAAACCACCGACTACCCTGGAACGCTTTTATTCAAAGGCAAACCAATTCATGAGAAGGGAAGAAGCCAGGTGGTCAAGACGAAGCAGTGCGCCAGGGCCCAAAAAGGAAGCGTGCAAAGCAACATTGCGGTAAAGCAATCTGGCGAAAACTCTAGCATGGTCCAAGTCAAAGTTCAAAATAAGCTGGAGCAATCTAAAGGATCCGAAGGAGGAAATTCCGGATGAAAGAGGGAAGCAGGAAAGTGGAAACCAAGAATCCCAACCTATAGCGAATATACTCCTCTGAATACATCTTTGGAGAATATTTATCTATCAACTTGTAACACATTCCAATACCGAAAGTCGTGCCCAAGGAATCCACCAAGGAACATAATCAGACTGGAAAGTATCGACGGTTTCACAAGACCTACGGGCACAATACTGAAGAGTGTAGACACCTCTATGATGCTATAGAAAAGCTGATTCGTCAGAAGAAGTTACATCAGTTTGTTAAGAATCCGCAGGAAGGCAGACAGGGGACATCCAACCCCAATCACGGGCAAGCTTTACATCGACCTGAGGAGCCCGCTCAGACCGGAGGAAGGCTGGTCATAAACACGATAATCGGTGGACCTCATCCGACAGACAAGAGTTGGAAAGAAATGGAACGTTATGCTAGTTCCTTGAAGCATGCGGGTTTCGAATGCTGCTTGAACACAGAAGACGGGACTCCAGCGAAGCAGCAGCGAATGAAGACTGGTGATATAGTATTCAGGAGCAGGGATGCCGATTATGTGGAGGCACCTACCTTGACTCGATGGTTATCTCAGCTACGATTGGACCGGCACTTGTGAGAAGGATACTGATTGATTGTGGGAGTTCTATTAATATTATCTTCAAAAAGGCATATGACTAAACGAAGATGGAGGCGAAGGATCTGAAACCATCTAAAGCCCGCATTCATGGTTTTAATGGTGCAGCTACTGATGCAATAGGTTTTGTTGAATTGCCAGTTGAACTTGGAGAAGGTGAACACAGGAGGGTACGGATCCTACCGTTCATTATTTTGGATGTTGATTCCCCATATAATGTTTTTCTGGGCCGACTGGCCCTGGCGAAGTTTAGTGCAGCTTTGGCCCCGTGGTGTTTGACCTTGAAATTTCCGATGTATAGAGGGATTGGTGCAGTGCATGGCGATCAAGTGACTGGTCGTGCTTGTTATGTGTCTGAGCTGGGAGAAGCCCGACGAAGAGAGATGGGAAAAGGTGTGGACAACTCTGTCCACATCCATGTTGCTGAAAATTAACAAGTAATGCCCGAGCCTTGGCTTGGGCAACACGGTCGGATCTATAAAGATATAGATCCGAGAGATGACGATGAAGAACCCAAGGAGGCCAAGGCGGCACCGGCTGAACTGACGATTGATGTTCCAGTTAGCCATGATGACCCGTTATGGGTGCTTAAGATTGGATCACGGCTCAACCCTTCGATGACAAGGGATCTTACTGATTTCCTCCAAGCGAATCTAGATGTTTTCGCTTGGACCCATTCTTATATGTGTGGGATTTCTCCTGCCATCACTAGTCATATGTTGAATGATGACTTGAAGTATGTACCAGTGAAACAAAAGAGGAGAGGCATGGATCCGGAGAGGTCTGCTGCTCTTAGAGAGGAGGTGGATAAACTCAAAACCAATGGGTTCGTCCACGACGCCCTCTATCCTGAATGGATATTTAATCCCGTACCGGTGAGGAAGGCAAACGGGAAGTGGAGGACCTGTGTTGATTACTCGCACCTGAACAAGGCATGCCCTAAGGATAGCTTTCCTTTGCCCAGAATTGATCAACGGGTCGACTCGACAACAGGACACGAATTATTATCATTTATGGATGTGTATTCGGGATACAATCAGATTCGGATGCACATTTCGGATCAGCAGCATACCAGTTTTATCACGGACTTTGGACTGTACTGTTATGCAGTGATGCCTTTCAGGTTGAAGAACGCAGGGGCAACTTATCAGCGTTTGGTGAATCAGATGTTTAAAGACCAGATTGGTAGAACGATGGAAGTCTTTGTGGATGATATGCTCATAAAGTCACCACAGTCAAACGACCACACTCGAGACTTAGCAGAGATGTTTGATATACTCGGATTTTACGGAATGAAAATCAATCCACTGAAATGTTCCTTTGTTGTTGCGTCGAGGAAGTTTTCGGGTTTCATTGTCAATGCACGGGAAATCGAAGCCAACCCAGAAAAGATTCAAGCTATTCGAGACATACAAGCACCCAGAACTAAAGCAAGTACAAAGCCTGAATGGAAAAGTCGCCGCGTTGAGTCTATCCAGAGCAATCGACAAGTGTCCTTTCTTTGATGTGATATGGAAAGGGAAAAGAAATTTTGAATGGACGCTGAACTGTGAGGATACGTTCCAAGCTCCGGTGAGACACTTGGAGAGGCCCCTAGTTCTATCAAAGCCCGTGGACCATGAGGAGTTGTATGTTTACTTGGCCATATCCCAGCATGCCATCAGTGTAGCTCTGGTTTGTGAGGAGGACCAAATCCAAAAGCTAGTGTACTATGCTAGTAAGCATTTAACGGGGGCAAGAGAGAAATTATCCTAAGATTGAGAAGCTGACCTACTGCTTGGTGATCGCATCACACAAGCTTCACCCGTATTTCTAGGCACATCCGGTCAGTATTTATACCATTCAACCTTTGTGGTAGGTGCTCAAACGACTGGAAACTTCTGGAAGGCTACTCAAATGGAACATTGAGCTAAGTCAGTTCGACATCACTAACCTACCATGGAGGGCTATCCAAGGGCAAGCGCTAGCAGATTTCATTGCAGAGTTCACCATATCAGATGAGCCAAGTGGAAGTGATGTGGTTCCCGCTGTTCGATGGAAGCTATATACCGATGGAGCATCCAATGGCCATTGTTCTGGGGTTGGTGTTATTCTTGTAACTCCCGAGAACCGATCGATTTTTTATGCTTTGAAACTTGATTTCCCCCTACAAACAACGAAGCTGAGTATGAAGCATTGATCGCTGGACTGAAGCTTACCAAAGAACTTGGAGTGAAATCGATTGAAATCTTTTATGACTCACAGTTGGTGGTGTACCAAGTATGGGGAGACTATCAGGCAAAGGGGTAAAGGCTTGCCCCATACCTCGCTCGAGTTCAAGAATTGTTGGCGGACCTCGAATATTATGATATTTCGCACATTCCGCATGAACAAAATGGGGAAGCCGACTCCTTGGAAAAATTTGCAATTACTGGTGATGCACAACAGATGGGCTTGTTTCCCATTGAAACTTTACACGCCCCGAGTATAAACAAGATGGAGGTAGATCTTGTGTCAGGGACAAAAATTGAAAGGGAGTCATGGATGACCCCGTTCAAAGAATACTTGCTACATGGAACCTTGCCCGAGAGAAAGAGTGAGAGACGACAAGTCATTCGCAAGGCCTCACGGTATATAATGCAGGATGGAGTAATGTATCGGAAGTGATTCTCCGTTTCCTTGCTTAGGTGCATTGCCCATGACGAGATAAAGCAGGTCTTAAGAGAAGTCCATGAAGGAGACTGTAGCGACCATACTGAGGGGCAGACACTAGCCAAAAAGATCCTTCGATATAGATACTATTGGCCGATCGTGAATTAGGACGCCCCAGACTATGTAAGGAGATGTGACAAATGTCAAAAGCACGCAAAGATCCTAAGAGCACCGCCGACGGAACTTATGCAAATTGTTAGTCCATGGCCGTTTGCAATATGGGGGATCGATATAATCGGCTCCTTGCCAATCTCCAAAGGTGGTGCGAAATACGCAATCATCGCGGTCGATTACTTCACCAAGTGGGCAGAAGCGGAGCCATTAGCTATGATCACCACCAAAAAGGTCGTTAATTTTGTTGTGCGAAACATTATATGCCGCTTTGGCCTCCCATGGACTATCATTACCGACAACGAAACTCAATTTGAGAGTAGAGAATTCAAAGAGTTCTGCCAAAAATATTTCATTGAGAAAAAGTTTGCAGCAGTCGCTCACCCTAAAGTGAATGGGCAAGTTGAAGCCGTATATAAGATAATCAAGTCCATATTGAAAAAATGTTTGGAGAAGGGTAGAGGCAAGTGGGTGGATGAGCTTCCAACAACACTTTGGGCCTATAGAATCACCCACAAGTCCGCGACTAGCCACACTCCATTCACCTTGGCATACGGCACTGAAGCTGTTATACCCGTGGAACTTGAAGTTCCCTCTCACTGGGTGACTCATTATGATCCTAGAACGAATCGAGATCTTTTACTGGAGTCGTTGGACTTTGTCGACGAGAAACATGAAGAAGCTGATTTAAGGGTCTATTTAGGGGGTCCTACCGGGGAGAATGACCTTCAAGGGCCTATTTAGGGGGTCGTCGAGTTCCACCACCTGAGATTCTATCTTAACTTTGGTTTTCTTTTTCTCCTCCTCCTCAATTTGCTCCTTCATGCTAAGCTTGGAAGTATGCTCGGAAGTGCCTATGATTTCGACCTCGTCGTGTTCATCTACAGGTGAGGGATCTTCAAGTTTATCCTCATCTAGCACCCAGATCACTTGAGCATCAGGACCAAGGGTATCTCCAGTGTAAGGTGCCTAAGCCTCTTTCTCTTCCCGCTCCGTGGTGACATCGTTCCTTGGAATCGGTTCGGGACCAGGGTGACCTTTATGAATTCATGCAAAACAAATGTTAGAACACATTCGTCACTCGCCAAAAGCAATGATTTTCTAAACCCTAGAAGGTGAAGCTACGTACCAGCTTCCAACTGACTTTTAGTGGTCCTCGAAGTATCAGCCTCAGGGATTGGAGATAAAATGTGAATGCCAAGTCCAGGCTTCTCCGGGTCATAACTGACGTGCTGCTCGGGAGGCCCAAGTGACGAACTATCGGCCGATTGAACGGGAGGAGGAACTGGAGACTCAGTGCGGGACGGGCCAACGATATCGTCTTTACTCTTTGATGACGGGGAGTATCTTCCAAAGAGGGCTTTTGCCACGGATAAGTCTAAAGGCTCATTTCCTCGGAGCACTTCCCTCACAAGAGCTTCTTTATCAACCTCTTCAAAGCCTAGCTCCACTCTCTTAATTTTTATCAAAGTATCCCATGCTTCGGCCAGTGATTCGAGATAACCATCGCCTAAGAAAGATAGGTCACGATGTATGAGGACTCTTGCATTGAACTCGACAATGAGTGGGTCGAATAAACATTTGATTTCTTCTCTGCCGGCTTTGGTTGCAGCCTCGAGTCAAGAGTCGGCCTCTATGAGCGCCATCTTCTTTCCTTCCTCGCGAGCTGCTTCTTTTAGTGCTTCAACCCGGGATAGCTCTTCGTAAAGTTTTTTCCTTAGAAGCCGTGTTTTGACGATCTCATCGCAGTATCTTTGTGACTCTTCCTACGCTACAATTTTCTCTTCTCTCTCTCTTTAAACAACAATTCCTCTAGTTCTTTGATCCATCGAGCAAGAATGTCCTTTTATTTTTGGATAGAGTTTTTCTCCAAAGATAGAGCGCCGCTGCATTGGATTGCCTCATTGAGTTCTTTCTTGTGAGTGGCCTCCAAGTGACTAACTGCCTCCGCTGTCTCCTTAGCATTTTTTTGGACAACCTTGAGCTGAGATTTGTATGACGATAGCTCTTCATCCTGGCCCTTAATGATGTCTTTGTCACGAATAGCTTCGAGTTTGAAGTGATCAATCTCGTGTTGGCGTTCAATAAAGACCTCTGAAACTTTTTCCGCCAAGTGTACGAACGCATCATGCTGAAAATATACAACGTTGTTGTAGGGAATGGTGCTCTGTTTGACATGTCCAGGAATAGGATGGATCGTGGGGAGAAATTTCAATCCATCGAAACATATCTTCGGGAATGTAGCCTTGAGCTCGGATAATTATTCCACCGTCGATGGATCGTGAGCGGAGGCTAGAGGAGTCTGCCTAACCAAAGTCACAGATTTCTTATAAGGCTCATGGAATTTCTTAGTACTTGAAGAGCTAGAATGTTGGTGCGAGGAACTTCGGACTGGGATCCCTTCTGAATAGACTTCTCCCTACTATGCTTCGAATGAGGAGGAGGATCGTTTGGATATAAAGAATGGTTGTAGGTTCTCCTTCTAGAAGATGATGACTCTCTGGGACGATAATCTCTATCACTGCTGTCGTCCCTGTCTCGCCGTTTGCCTGATCCTGAGTCTCGATTGGAATGGTAGAAGATGGAGGATCCGCGAAGGCGGTCAATGCCATGTGTACGCCCCATATCACATGCACATAAAGCCAAATGAGGATGAGTTAGTAGGAATCACACAATGAGTGGAATTCAAGTGCATGGTGGAGTGTAAGTGTTTGTGTGTGTCCTAATGCTTCCCCCCCGACGGACCAGTGTTTTTCGCTTTACTAATTGGAGTTTTCTCTCCCCGATGATGAGTCTAAGCGCCTTCATTGCTTCTCACGGGCGAATTAAATCCCATAGCCTCGGGGTTATTGAAATCGTAATCCAGTATTTCGTCAGGGATGCACAAGTCAGATAGGCCCTTTAATAAGCCTTTTAAGTTTTGGGAAGATGACTTCTTCTCGATCGGAGTTATCGTAATCTTTGAAGTTTCGCTAACTGTCTTCTTTTTCAGCTTGTAAGCTAGATTCTTTTTCTTCTTCGAAGGAGGCGGTGGTTCGACGGTGCCGGGTGCATCAGCTACTGGTGCTTGGCCGGAACTTACATTCTCGTCGGTCGCCACTGGCACCTCGGTTTCTTTAATCTCGCCTTCCTCGGTAGTATCGAGGGCCCCTTCGGTAGGGGGAACTGAAGGTCCAACTTGTTCTTTGCCCATTCCCATAGTCGTTCTTGTTATAGTGGCACCAATTAGAAGGCTAGTTTGGCGGCCCTCTTCCAGTGATCCGAACTTCGAGAGCAGTTCGTTGGTAATTACAGATTTAATGTCCTGGTCTCCTACGGGAGTAGCCTCGATGGCCTTAGATACTCGGCGCCTTCAGGTCATGGGTGGATACCTATAAGAGTTGAAAGAAGTTCAGAAAAGAAGCACTTCGAGCCTTAAGACAAGGACTGGGATAAAAATGAGACTTACTCCCTTCTAGCCATCTTCTCGCGAAACCGGGAGGACAGCGTATGTAGAACCACTCTTGTTTATACTGAGAAAATTTGCTCCACGCACCCTTCAGGACTTGGCATTTGGGGTGTGGCTCGAGGGATATGTAAGATGGACTATCGGTACGTCTTTTGAAGCGATAAATATAACGGATATCCTCGGGAGTTAAAGGTCTGAGTAAGACGCTCATGAAAAGAATGCATGTACCGTGAATAAATGCATGGCTATTAGGGTGTAGTTGTGCTGGCATAATCCCAATATACTACAACACTTCACGGATGAATGAATTAGAAGGTGGCACACTTCCAACCCAACACATAAATTTGTTTCATGCAGTATATTTGGCTAGGGGCAAGTGAGGTCGATCTTGTGCCGACGAAACCAGAACGTCTTCGAAGGGGATTCCGTGGATAGAATATAATCGACAGAGAGAAGATTCACCAATTTTCGAGGCTTGAGAGTCAATGGGGTCATCTAGAACGATGGCCCCATCTACAGCATTGGGAGCCGGGCCTATAACCTCTACAGGTGGATCAAGGATGCTAGGTACGGGGGCAGAAGATGGATTTAGAGTCCCCACTGCCTCCTGCCGAGAACTTGGCTCTGACTTGTCAGAAATAGTGGCGGAGCTTGATTTTTAGGACATTTCCAAAGGGAGTGTAATGACCCGCCTTTTTGGACGGTTTAAATCGACGATAAACTACACACGTCAGACTCAAACCATTCAAAGGGGCAGATTGTTATGGGGTAAATAAGAAAAAGGAGAAAGAAATAAAACAAATACAGAATCTTGCATCAGAATGACAAAATATAATAATCAAATAACAGTTCATGAAGCTGTTTTATAAATACATTTGATTATCCTTTTACAACAACAGAACTAAAAGATCTTATGTAAGTTAAATCAACAGTAAATAAATATTAGTGTAACAGCGTCAAGGATGTTTACGGGGTTTGACATCTCCTATCTAGTGTCTAACGTGAGTGTAGTAACTTAAAAGATGTTCGGGATTACCATCTCTTAAGGATCCGTTAAACTATCTACTATGTAGTACAATATGCTATTGTAATAGTGTCTACAGTAAAGTATTAAAATAGCGTTAAGGCGTTATCCATATCTCCCTTAACACATTTTATATATTCCCGTAGTCTATACAGTACCATAAGCTCCACCAAACCGGTGGTTTACCCAGAGGTCACCCCATAGGTATGGTACAAAAAAAACTCGTAGAAGGAGCTCTAGGGCATGTGAACATGAAACTCGAGGCAATGCCAGGATAGATATACCAATTGCAGAACCGGGCTGGTGGTAACGCATGGCAGCTACTACCGCCCACCTCGGAACACACTCCCATAATCAAAATCGAGAGGTGGCCACCAAATCATCACAAAGTCATAATATGGTATCAAAGAAGCATGTCCGATCGCAGGAATGACCTCACATGGTCCAGGTATAGCTCCTGTTTTAGTCACATCTAAGCTGAATAACGGGAGTGAGGGTCACGTAAATACCTCATACAGAATCGTTCACCAAACCATCGTACTTCATTTCTGGAATCTCCACCACGTACACAGTTGTTAAAGTGGTTTTCGGTATTGGCAGAGAGTATGACAATATCCAATCCCGGTCTCCTTAACAACCAAACGCTTATTTCACACCGGCTGGTTCTTTTACATTTCAAAAAGTCAATTCATAATTTATATCAAAATATCATATTCAATTTCAAATCATATCTCTTTCGAAATCATATTCACTTTCAAACTATATTCACTTTCAAAATCATATTCACTTTCAAATCATATTCACTTTCAAATCATATTCACTTTTGAAATTCACATTCACTTTGAAATTATCGATAAGTTATGTTAATTAATTCTTCATTTCAAATCATCTTATTCACTCAAATATGTCATTTCACAAAAGGTATCAATTCCAAATTCCAACTTAGGTTGTATCATCATCAAGGATTTAAATATAAATACTTCAACTTTACATAGTCTGAAATTTTAAAAAATATTTTAGGTAATTATAAATAGTTTATATAGTTTTAAAATTAGTTTAAATAGATTTAAATTGGTTTAAATAGTAAAAATAGTTTAAATAGATTAAAATTTGATTTAATTAGTTTTAAAATGATTTAAATAGATTAAATATAGATTAGATAGGTTTAAATTATATTAAGTAGATTTTTAAATAGATTAAATAAATTTAAAATATATTAAATAGATTTAAATTATATTAAATAAATTTAAAATAGATTAAATAAATTTAATTAGTTTAAAATAGGTAAAATAGATTAAACTGATTAAATAGGTTGTAATAGATTAATACAAATTAATATAGTTTTATATTGATTAAAATAGTTAATTTAAGTAAAATAGTTTAAATTAGTTTAAATAGATTTCAAAGTTATATCCAAACATTTTCAATAACTCAATTCCAATAAATTCATTTATATTTAACACTACAACTTTGAAATTCCAATTTAAATTCTTTGAGCAATTCATTAAACCAATTCCAATTTCAACATTTAACACTTGGATTATCGAAAATAATTCAGTTTATATAAATCAATTTCAATTTCAAAATGCCAGTTAACTGAATTCAAAATTTAAGGAATTAAAAATCATTTAATTTAACCAATCCGGTGTCCGTATATAATTTTCTACCCTAGGGTCAAGTGGTACGGATATTTATCATTTCAATCCGCAATTTAAGATTTTAGAGTTATATATCATTTCAAACCGCATTCCCGTATTAAATAAAAATCCATAAAATCGTTCGAGTCTATCATTTCAACCCATAACGATTTTCCCTAATCTATAGATCGTTCGGGTATGTATTATTTCAACCCATAAGGAACTTGCAGTGTTATAACAATATAAAAATACAACATCCAGTCATCCAAAATCAACAATAAAACATCCATCACAATCATCATCCAAATCAACCGATAAACATCAATAGATAACTGATTATCATTTGTAGGTATTAAATTGACGATTAAATTCAATATTGAATTAAACGATGATTAAATGCAAATAAAGTCAAATTTAACTAGAATGACAATTTAAACATACCAAACATCAGTCAATTAATTTCTAATCACATCATAAATTTAATTTAACTAACATAAGATAGTTTAGTAATTGTGAGTGAGTTAAAACACTCACCTTTGATTTCAAATTGATTTGAAATCCAAAATAGGGCCCAAAATTGAACAGTCTCAGAATTTGTCCAAACCAGAGTCAAAATGTCCAGAATTTTGATACGATCGCAGCGGAGCAAACAGCACATGAATCCGAGCTTGTATGCAAAGGTTATTCGAGTCAGAACGTTCAAAATTTAAAATTAAATAATAAAAAAACAAAGGCAAAAAGAAAAATAAGCTACCTTCTTCCCCACATAAATCCACGTGACAACAGAAGCTAACCCAAACGTCGCCTAAAGCCCTTCAAGTTGACCAACCCTCGCACCCTCTACACGCCACTACAGACCTTGGTACCACTGCCCACGAACTCGCCTCCTCTGCCTCTACCCTCGGCCAGAAGTCCCAGGCCTCCACCGCCACCCAGATAGTCACGTCGCCACCCCCACGGTTTAGGGTTTCGAACCATAAATCGACAAATTCGACGACCTCCGACACCAATAAGCGATGCAACCACCATCAAACGACTCCACGCAGCAAGCTCCGCAAAACCCACAAATCAATTTCGCCGATTGATATCGAAATCAAAAACACCCAAATTGTAATTAGGGTTTTGCGATTTTGAGACTTTGACCATGATTTGCCGATGATTGAAGCACTATCTCCAAAAATGAACACTAGACGCTGATTCGTATCGTCGAGAGCTTCGAATCGATATATAATATGATATAGTTTGAGGAGTTTTAAATTTTGAAATTGATTTGAAAATTGAATTTGAGGGTTTGTAATTTATCTGTTTACTGCCATTGGAAAGAGGAGATGAGAAGGAAATGTGCGTACAGTAATGAGGAATAAAATGGCTGTTAGGGTTTAGAGAGATCTATTTGTATCAACACAACCCGATAGGAAATATAAATGCATATCGGATTGGTACGAACTACAAATAGCGACCCAAAAAGCCCGTTTCGCTTTTGAAACGAAAGTGGGTCATCCTATATATCAAAATAGATGTTTTCAATATTTTTAAACTCAATGGAACAAGTTTCAAATCCTAATTCCATCGTATGAAGAAGTTAGCTTAAAATCAGCTTATTTCAAATTTATTTCAATTGAATTTAATTAAATTGATTTCTACGCGTTTCAAGCCCGTACGATCAAACAACAAGTCCGATCGCTACGAAACTTGAAATCTACAATAATTCACTGTTACGGATCTGAGGCAGTGGCCAAAATGGCTATTTTCACATTAATTAAATAAATTAATGTCATATTAATTAAATCACTTTTAAATTTTAAATTTAATGACTAACAATTTTCATCCTTTTTGATTACTTAGACAATTACAATAATTTAAAACAAGTTTACATATAATTTCAGTGTTAAATGTTACAAAAATTACAGTGTTCAATTCCAACTGTAATTAAATCCAATTAATTATAATTTAATTCCAATAAATTGATTTAATTTGATTTCAATCTTTTTATTCAATCAATTATTACTCTATTAACATAGTTAACATTTGTTTATATCTTATTACACTAATATGCTACAATTTCCATCTTTTATTTGTATTAATTACTATATTTCAATTATATTGAATTTTGTCAATTTTCACATCAAATAGAATTTAAAATCCCAATAAATTGATTTATCTTGGTTTCACTCTTTTATTAAATCAGTTATTGCCTTGTGAATATAATTAACATTTCTATACATTTTATTACATTCATAATTTACAATTATCGTCTTAACTCATATTAAAGTAACATTTAATTTCATTGAATTATGATTGATTAAATAAATTGGTAACAAATAACAATTGTCACCATTTCTATATTTAATCACATTTGTAAGTTTATTATTTACAAACAAATGTTATAACAACTCACATTACACAAATTTTATCCAATTCAATCTATTACACATTATTTCATTAATTACTCAACATTTAAATTATCAATTACTCTTTAAATCCCCTTATAAATTAACACACACATTATTACAATTAATTTATAGTCTATATCCAATTATAACTTTTTAATCATTTTCAATTAATTGAAATTACATTCAAAGCAATTATAAATTACCTTAAATTAATACTATCACATTTTATTCCAGTTATATTCTTATTATTAAACCCCAAATTTTATTTCTTCCAACATTAATTCAAAAAACTTTATTAAATCAACTATTTTTAATTATCAAAAATTACGGGTCGTTACACTCTCCCCCACTCAAAACTTTTCGTCCTCGAAAAGGAAAAAGAAGGGAAAAGAAGAAATGAAGCAATCAATATATCTTATTCAAATATTAAATTTATAAACAATTAATTTACATAATTAAATAATTAAAATAAATTATATCAATTTATAACAATTAAATCCTTTTATATTCAAGTTAACAAATTTTGGAAAACATTTCGCAAAATTTTCGAAGTCCAAAATTCATAGAAAATTTCGGTAGTGTCTCCTTTGTACGGAGAGGTCTGGGGGAAATAGTAATATAAATAATAACAATATATATCATATTTTTCAAAAATAATATATCCCAACCATGGAAAAACAATATAATATCACTAGAAAACCGTAATCCGACAATGTACCTATTTGTCGGGCAAATAAGGCTTATTTTATGAAACCAAAAGCAGTAGCAATTGCTTCCACTGTATTTCACTTATGTAATCCAAAAGAGGTTAATAATTAAGTAAAAGAGAATATTAAGTTGTTTCAACTAATAATAGCAAAACAATCACAACATAACAAAAGTCACTTTGCAATCAAACATATTATCATCACATGCAATTAAAGCAATCAGCCATCCATCCGTAGCAATCAAGACAAGTGGTTTGTTCGGGTTCAGAACTTCTAATCATATGAAATGATAAATAAATTATGAAGTAAACCATACACTCAACAGTCGTAGATAAAACTTATAGATTATTTATACATCTTTATACAAAATAGAAGTATCCTTTCTCAACCAATCCATAAGCCAATACAAACAAAGAATAAAACATATTTTTAAGTGTACTCTATTTATCTTTTTCACATCATTTATTGTTCATTTTTTTTCATACAATGATTTTATTTAATTCACGTTCATTACTTACAAAATTTTAATTTTCATTCATTCATGTAAGGCTTATTTCATTAATTTACATTCTTTACTTACATAAGTTATATCCATTTCAATCATTTGGATCATAAATGAATTCATTATTGAAGTATTGTATACATTTTATTTCGGTTTACTTCACATTTACAATTTAGTTTGATTTTCTCTTTTTTCATAATTTACTTCTCTTTTCTCATTCATATAATGTTTATTTTCATTAATTGCCATTTTTTATTACTTACAAAATTTCATTTCTCCTTTATTCATACAATGCCATTTTCTTTCATTTTATTACTTTACATTCATTGCTTAAATAAGTTATTTTTTATTTCAATTGTTGGATTATACATTATTAGGTAAGTTTCTTTACAATTCAATTCACCATTTACAGATTATTTCTTTTCCACCATTCATTCTTCCATATAAAGTATTATTGAATATTAACTCCATTTCTAAATCATTTCAATGGTTTCTAAAGTTATAACCATTCAATTTATATAGTGCTTATTTTAATTATAAATGGCTTCAATATTAATTTAAGTTTGTAATTATTTACTTATAGTATTCACCTTTTACTATTCAATCTGATTATAAAGAGCTTAAAATGTTAACCTAAGTTTATAATCATTTTTCTTACATTATTTACTTTTATCACATTTAATTAGTAGCATTTCAAACTATTAAATTCAGTCTGTAACTATTTATAACATTAGAATTCTTATTTATAGAAGTAATTCCATTGAACACTTTCATTTTTTCCAAGTTTTACTTGTATAATATTCTATTACATATTCTTTTTAACATTTCAACTTTTAATAATTTGGTAAGTTATATATATATATATATATCTTTCAGAATGCAATTGAATATTACTCAAGTTTCTCTTATATATCTAGTTAACAAAACGTTCAATAGTTACCATTTCTTATTTTCATTTCCTTTTTATTTACTGTTTACAATTAGAAGTTTCCAATTATTAATATAGTCAAGATTCCATTCATTACAATAATTTCAATTTCTAATTTATAGAAACTTAAGGACTAAACAACCGGGTTCCATTTTCAATTATTTTAAAATAATATATATAATCATATCTTTTATATATATCAAATCATATTTTTAATTTAAAATCAAGATTAATTTATCAAAGCAATTGTGCAGTAAAATTACTATAACGGTCTTCCCACTTTGAAACTCGAAAATGGACGTCGATGATGCGTGCACTCATCATCAAAATTATTTTCCAACGATAGAGAGGGGAGTACAGAACTTGTTTCCTTCAAAATTTCTTTCAAATCATCTTGAAATATTAATATAAGAAAATACTTCTAAATACTACTAATATTATATTCCAAACCCCTTTGAAAGAAATTGTCAAAATCCCGGAACTTAAGTCTAAAGTTTCCACTTTATATTTATTTTATTTGTAAATCTTATTTTTCAATTAGTATTTCTAAAATTTCTCTACTTAACAAACAACATATAACAACCAACTATATCATTTATAAAATTATTCTTTTATATACAAAATATATGCTAGGTAAAATTATTTCATTCACCTATATTTCAAAACAAAATTATGTCGGTCCGTCCTATCAAGTGTTTAGAAATTCCTATCGATGCCATAGCGTCCTATGTACTGACCAGAATTTTTAAATACAAAACAGAACAAATTAACACAACACAAAATATTTTATAACACTAACAAATACGCTCTCTCATATATATACACTCAACGACTCATTCTAGGGTATTACTATCCTATTTTATATGAGTCAGACCCCACAAAGCTAAGGTTATCGCTAAACCAAAGCTTTGATACCAATTGTAACAACATGCCTATTTGGACGGTTTAAATCGACGATAAACCACACATGTCCGACTCAAACCATTCAAAGGGGCAGATTGTTATGGGGTAAATAAGAAAATGGAGAAATAAATAAAACAAATAAAAAATCTCACAACGGAATGACAAAATATAATAATAAAATAATAGTTCATGAAGCTGTTTTATAAATACATTTGATTATCCTTTTACAACACAAAATTAGAGTTACATAAAATAGGAATAAATAAATAAATGCAGCGGAACAACATGATGCAGTGGAAGAAATATAGAAATAATAATAGTACAAAATCTTCGTCTTCATCCTCCATAATGCAGTCTTCGATAAACTAAAAAGCTTAGACTGACCCGAGCAAAATGAAAAGACAAAACATTCGAGTCAGAACTAAAAGATCTTATGTAAGTTAAATCAACAGTAAATAAATATGAGTGTAACGACATCAGGGATGTTTACGGGGTTTGACATCTCCTATCCAATGTCTAACGTGAGTGTAGTAACTTAAAAGATGTTCGGGATTACCATCTCCTAAGGATCCATTAAACTATCTGCTATGTAAGTGTCTACAGTAAAGTACTAAAATAGCGTTAAGGCGTTACCCATATCCCCTTTAACACATTTTATATATTCCCATAGTCTATACAGTACCGTAAGCTCCACCAAACCGGTGGTTTACGCAGAGGGCACCCCATAGGTATGGTACAAAACAAACTCGTAGAAGGCGCTCTAGGGCATATGAACACGGCATTCCAGGCAATGCCAGGGTAGATATAACAATTGCAGAACCGGGCTGGTGTTAACGCATAGCAGCTACTACCGCCCACCTCGGAACACACTCCCATAATCAAAATCGAGGGGTGGCCACCAAATCATCACAAAGTCATAATATGGTATCGAAGAAGCATGTCCGATCAGAGGAATGACCTCACTTGGCCCAGGTATAGCTCCTATTTTAGTCACATCTAAGCTGACTCATGGGAGTCAGGGTCACGTAAATACCTCATACAGAATAGTTCACCAAACCATCTTACTTCATTTCTAGAATTTCCACCATGTACACAGTTGTTAAAGTGGTTTTTAGTATTGGCAGAGAGTATGACAATATCCGATCCTGGACTTTTTAACAACCAAACGCTTATTTCACACCGGATGGTTCTTTTACATTTAAAAAGTCAATTCACAATTTATATCAAAATATCATATTCAATTTCAAATCATATCTCTTTTGAAATCATATTCACTTTCAAACTATATTCACTTTCAAAATCATATTCACTTTCAAATCATATTCACTTTGGAAATTCACATTCACTTTGAAATTATCGATAAGTTATGTTAATTAATTCTTCTTTTCAAATCATCTTATTCACTCAAATATGTCATTTCACAAAAGGTATCAATTCCAAATTCCAACTTAGGTTGTATCATCATCAAGGATTTAAATATAAATACTTCAACTTTACATAGTCTGATATTTTAGAAAATAGTTTAGGTAATTATAAATAGTTTATATAGTTTTAAAAATAGTTTAAATAGATTTAAATTAGTTTAAATAGTAAAAATAGTTTTAATAGATTTAAATTTGATTTAATTAGTTTTAAAATGATTTAAATAGATTAAATATAGATTAAATAGGTTTAAATTATATTAAGTAGATTTTTAAATAGATTAAATAAATTTAAAATAGATTAAATAAATTTAAATTATATTAAATGGATTTAAAATAGATTAAATAAATTTAATTAGTTTAAAATAGATAAAATAGATTAAATTGGATTAAATAGGTTGTAATAGATTAATATAAATTAAAATAGTTTAAATTGATTAAAATAGTTAATTTAATTAAAATAGTTTAAATTAGTTTAAATAGATTTCAAAGTTATATCCAAACATTTTCAAT
This sequence comes from Allium fistulosum, assembly GCA_030737815.1. NCBI lineage: Eukaryota > Viridiplantae > Streptophyta > Magnoliopsida > Asparagales > Amaryllidaceae > Allium > Allium fistulosum. The sequence goes on from CM060902.1 coordinate 841,979,862, forward strand.
AACTCAATTCCAATAAATTCATTTATATTTGATACTTCAACTTTGAAATTCCAATTTAAATTCTTTGACCAATTCCAATTTCAACATTTAACACTTGGATTATCGAAAATAATTCAGTTTATATAAATCAATTTCTATTTCAAAATGCCAGTTAACTGAATTCAAAATTTATGGAATTAAAATTCATTTAATTTAACTAATCCGGTGTCCGTATATAATTTTCTACCCTAGGATCAAGTGGTATGGATATTTATCATTTCAATCCACAATTTAAAATTTTACAGTTATGTATCATTTCAAACCGTAATCCCGAATTAAATAAAAATCCATAAAATCGCTCGAGTCTATCATTTCAACCCATAACGATTTTTCCCTAATCTATAGATCGTTCGGATATGTCTCATTTCAACTCATAGGGAACTTGTAGTGTTATAACAATATAAAAATACTACATCCAGTCATCCAAAATCATCCATCACGATCATCATCCAAATCAATCGATAAACATCAATAGATAACTGATTATCATTAGCAAGTATTAAATTGACGATTAAATTCAATATTGAATTAAATAATGATTAAATGCAAATAAAATCAAATTTAACTAGAATGACAATTTAAACATACGAAACATCAATCGATTAATTTTTAATCAAATCATAAATTTAATTTAACTAACATAAGATAGTTTAGTAATTGTGAGTGGGTTAAAACACTAACCTTTGATTTCAAATTGATTTGAAATCCAAAATAGGGCCCAAAATTAAACAGTCTTAGAATTCATCTAAACCAACGTCAAAATGTCCGGAATTTTGATACGATTGCAGCGGAGAAAACCGCGCGTGAATCCGAGCTCGTATGCAAAAGTTATTCGAGTCAGAACGTTCAAATTTTAAAATTAAATAATAAAAAAACAAAGGCAAAAATAAAAATAAGCTACCTTCTTCCCCACATAAATCCACATGACAACAGAAGCTAACCCAAACGTCGCCTAAAGCCCTTCACGTTGACCAACCCTCACACCCTCTACACGCCGCTACAGACCTTGGCACCACCGCCCACGAACTCGCCTCCTCCGCCTCTACCCTCGGCCAGAAGCCCCAGGCCTCCGCCGCCACCCAGGTCTCTGCTGCCACCTAGATAGTCGCACCGCCACCCCCACGGTTTAGGGTTTTGAACCCTAAATCGACAAACTCAACCACTTCCGACACCAATAAGCAATTCAACCACCATCTAACGACTCCATGCAGCAAGCTCCGCAAAACCCATAAATCAATTTCGCCGATTGATATCGAAATCAAAAACCCTTAAATTTTAATTAGGGTTTCACGATTTCGAGACTTTGATTGTGATTTGCCGATGATTGAAGCACTATCTCCAAAAATGTACACTAGACGCTGATTCGTATCGTCGAGAGTTTCGAATCGATATATAATATGATATAGTTTAAGGAGTTTTAGTTTTTGAAATTGGTTTGAAAATTGAATTTGAGGGTTTGTAATTTATCTGTTTACTGCCATTGGAAAGAGGAGATGAGAAGGAAATATACGTACAGTAATGAGGAATAAAAAAGCTGCTAGGGTTTGGAGAGATCTATTTATATCAACACAACCCGATAGGAAATTTAAATGCATATCGGATTGGTACAAACTACAAATAGCGACCCAAAAAGCTCGTTTCGCTTCCGAAACGAAAGTGGGTCATCCCATATATTGTAATAGATGTTTTCAATATTTTTAAACTCAATGGAACATGTTTCAAGTCCTAATTCCATCGTATGAAGAAGTTAGCTTAAATCAGCTTATTTCAAATTGATTTCAATTGAATTTAATTAAATTGATTTCTACGTATTTCAAGCCCGTACGATCAAACGACAAGTCTAATCGCTATGAAACTTGAAATGCTACAATAATCCACTGTTACGGATCCGATGAAATTGGTTTCCTTGGAATCCGAGACAGTGGCCAAAATGGTTATTTTCACATTAAATAAATAAATTAATATTATATTAATTAAATCACTTTTAAATTTAATGACTAACAATTTTCATCATTTTTGATTACTTGGACAATTACAATAATTTAAAACAACTTTACATATAATTTCAGTGTTAAATGTTACAAAAATTATAGTGTTCAATTCCAACTATAATTAAATCCAATTAATTATAATTTAATTCCAATAAATTGATTTAATTTGATTTCAATCTTTTTATTAAATCAATTATTACTCTATTAACATAGTTAACATTTGTTTATATCTTATTACACTAATATGCTACAATTTCCATCTTTTATTTGTATTAACTACTATATTTCAATTATATTGAATTTTGTCAATTTTCACATCAAATAGAATTTAAAATCCCAATAAATTGATTTATCTTGGTTTCACTCTTTTATTAAATCAGTTATTGGCTTTGTGAATATAATTAACATTTCTATACATTTTATTACATTCACAATTTAGAATTATCGTCTTAACTCATATTAAAGTAACATTTAATTTCATTGAATTATGATTGATTAAATAAATTGGTAACAAATAACAATTGTCACCATTTCTATATTTAATGACATTTGTAAGTTTATTATTTACAAACAAATGTTATAACAACTCACATTACACAAATTTTATCCAATTCAATCTATTACACATTATTTCATTAATTACTCAACATTTAAATTATCAATTACTCTTTAAATCCCCTTATAAATTAACACACACATTATTACAATTAATTTATAGTCTATATCCAATTCTAACTTTTTAATCATTTTCAATTAATTGAAATTATATTCAAAGCAATTATAAATTACCTTAAATTAATACTATCACATTTTATTCCAGTTATATTCTTATTATTAAACCCCAAATTTCATTTCTTCCAACATTAATTCACAAAACTTTATTAAATCAACTATTTTTAATTATCGAAAATTACGGATCGTTACAGGGCGATTGGTGTGAATAGATTACCTGTTTAAGCAAAACTTGAAAAATAATAGATACCAGATATAACAACAAAATATTCCCCCGGTGTGGTGTGTGAACTTGTGCGACCATTCAAGCATGAATATAAAAGAAGTAAAGTTCTAAGGACTGGTAAAGCATGATTAAGCTTTAAACTATCATCTTCGGAGACCGCCATCGCTGACTGTCTCTGACAGCTTATCCTATGTTCGGTAGCGGAAGTTTGGAGTCGAGCATTGGCATCATATATTGTGAAGGTTGTTACTTGCTTTTGTTGGGTTGAATTCGTGTTTAGAATTACTTCAGCTATGGAGTTGTTAATCCGAATTAAGTTCATAGGCTTATATGCTTTGGTCTTTACCATTGTTCATTGTTTTATGCTTAGGAATGGGAATGTGTGGTCCTGATGTTTGCGATGTTCAAATTGAGATGGTCCTGATTGCCAATGTCGACCCCAACATTCAATACCGATCGACCCAACCTAGATACCAATCCACTCTCCTACGAAATTCCGACCCACTCTCTCTCTCTCTCTCAAAGGTACCGACCCATTCTCTCTCTCAAAAGTACCAACCCACTCTCTCTCTCTCTCTCTCTCAAGATACCGACCTAGTTTCTCTCGGGAATACCGGCCGGTATTTCCATTGAAGGTTTACCAACCTAGCTCTACTCCAAAAACCTACCGACCCTCTCTCTCGGTCGGTATGTCGAGCAAAAACCTACGGCCCATGCAATGAACCCTGTAAATTACCGACCTTCCTTATCAGAGACACCGAACTCTCTTATTCTCCACCTCGCCGACCTCAAAGTTAAGGCTATCACTACTTCTACAAGTAATTTGTCCTCTAATCCCTTAAGACCGAGCCGAACCCCTATCCTAATAAACGCTCCTATCTCCAATTCGTCTCTCTCTTCTTCGCCATCTCCTACCGATTCCTGTTTGAGAATCATTTACCTATGTACTCGGACTTCACACGAGACTCCAAACTTAGGGGGATGAGTGGAGTGAGAGATTCATACTAATATAGAAAGTTTGAAACTTGTGGAAATTAAGGGATGTCGAGCTGAGGGTTGTTCGGGTTCGGTAGTGGCTGGAGTTGCAAGGTGGGCAGTCTGGGTTTGAGAGAAGGAAGGGAGGACTGAGTGGTAAACAAGGCTTGGAGGGAAGTAAGTTAGCACGCTTGTGAGAATGAAGTAGAAGTGAGAAGAAGAAGAGAGAGTGTAGGTTTTTATATATGATGAAGGGGAGGTGAACAGGCATATCCCTGATGACCTGGTCACCATGCTACAATGGGTCGGCAAAATGACACGCCGACCCAACCCGGATAACCGATCGAGCGGATCGGCTTTAGTATGCTGATCCGTCCTTTAAAAAAAATGTAAAAATATATATAATAAATAAATGGAAACGATAATATGATAAAATGTGTATATATGAATACACACACACACACATGTAATGGTAATTGAAGATGTTAATGTGATAGATACTATCAGATAAGTGGAAAATCATGGGTTTAGAAAACCCACTGTGATTCAGCCTTCGAAAGGATGTTTACATTCAGCTTTTGAAAAGCTAAAACAGGACTTTAAGAAGCACTTCGAGACTGAGCTAGTATGTTCAGATGACGCGAAGCTTCGTCAAAGGCCAAGGAAAAAGCGACAGTCGGTTATCATTCTGAACGAGCTAGCCTCTGAAAGCAGGGATTAATCGTTGATTCAAAGCATGTCATGTTGATTCACACAACACGCTTTAGGGGGCAAATGTTAGCCGGCTACTTGGCCCGGCTACGAGGCGATAATTACAGAGGCTATGGATGGACCTAGACGGGACTCAAGCCAAGGAAGGATTGGAAGTATAAGGGATCGGTGTAACTTGATTGGGTTGGCAAATATATGTGGTTCGGCATATATACGTGGTTCAGCCATTTGTATATGGTTCGGCACGTATGAGTTGGCATGGGTGGCTCGTGTTAGTCCATGAGATGATGGTTTTCATGACAACAACCTTAGAATAGATTATAAAATATAAATACTAACATTACAAGTTTAGATATATATAGATATGTTTGCAGGTACTAAAGAATGAAGACTGTACAGTATAGAGATTCAAGATATCAAGATTGAAGACTCATGAGTATCAAGATTATCAAGAGTTCAAGATTTCAAGATAAGTATTGAGTCTAGAATTATGTTAAAACTTCATAATAGCACTGAAATCTTCACTCTATTTTTCTTTTGGGATGGAACCCATTTCTACCTTTTTAGTGGCTTACAAACCCACGACAAGTAGCTTACAAACCTACGACAAGTGGCTTACAAACCCATGAACATCCTGGTTTTGTACAAGTTCTCGAGTCCTGATATGATGAGATATTCTACAGGAAGAAGCTTGCAAAACTACTTCAAAATGATTTTCAAAACTACTTCGAAATGATTTTCAAAATTGTTTTTCAAAATGTTTTAGCCTTAAAAATTATCTTTTCGAATGATTTTCAAAAGGATGTTTTAGCCTTAAAATATTCTTGTTTTTAAACTTCGTTTATTTTGAACTATATTTTAATTATAATATATTTACTTAGATTTAAATATAAAATTATAGTAAAATTTTATATTTATTATTCTCTATATTGATCTATGTATTTTATCTATATTCAAGTATTTTTATAAAGTTTAAAATAGTTTTAATATAAGATAAAGGTTATTTTCAAAGAAAAACTAAACATCAAAATTTCCTTTGGGATGTCGACATGCCCTAGTACCCCATGTCGACATAGTGTCAGTTAGAACCAAAAATTTGAATTTCAAAAGAAGTGTCTATTCGCCATAACCTTTCACGAATGGACATGACTGTTGTTCTTCTATAAATAGGGGTTAGTTTCAACGAATTTTTAATAACTTTTTTCTGGTTTTCACTCCTCTTCTTCTTCCACATTTCTTAATACAAAATCATACCATTACTCTGCCGAAATCAACATCGAATCATACTCGATTACTTCTAGTTTGATTCTCCATCACTATCTCTACAAGGTTCTCAGTGCTATTCAGAGTTATAGACTTCTTTGTAATATATTAGCGAGAAAAGGTGTGATTGTAGCCTTGGAAATCAATCAGAAGGAAAACGGTGTGATTGTAGCCTTGAAATCAATTGGGTGAACTTGTTGCCCCGGAAATCAAGTATCTCTACCCAGAGGATTGTGATTCTGGAAGGTGTACCTCGTAGCCTTGAAACCGAGGGTTGTATTTGTAAGAATTGTTTTTGAAAGGAAATCTGTACTTGGTTGTGCGGGACTGGATGTAGGGTAACTCCGAACCAGTATAAAATCCGGTGTGTTCTTTCATTTATTGCTTTTACTTTATATTTGCATCTGTGTTTGATTCTGTGTTCATATCTGTGTCTGATTAGTGTATACATTATTAACAAAGTAAGATAAACTCAAAAAGATTAACAAATTTCTTAAAACACTATCCACCCCCCTCTAGTGTTAATTCTAGCCTTAAGATCCTTAATCCGCATTTCTCACAGCTCGATCAAGGAAGGAAGGTCAAAGTGGATCGGCCAGGGTGGATCGGTCAAGGAAGGAAGGTTGAAGTGGATCGACCAGGGTGGATCGGTCAAGGAAGGAAGGTCGATGTGGATCGGCCAGGGTGGTTCGGTCATTGTGGGTCGGTCTTGGTGGAGAGACACCTATGGATCGGTACGTGTGGGTCGGCAATTTGGGATCGGTTGCAATGGTTCGACAAAATAGCAGGAGAATTAGCAAGTCTACAACAGGGCGATACAATCGATACTTTTTCACTTCGAGTCATACCCCTTATTGCTCCGAGTTGCTTGCGAGTTTGCTTCGAGTCATCCATAAGGAAACCCTGGATTGACATCAGGTGGATCGGTGGTAGTGGGTCGGTGTACCTGGATCGGTCAACCTGAATCATCACTTATGGGCCGAGCTTTCTTAGTCGTGGGCCTACACAGGGGAACCAGCCTATCTTCGTCTATAAATAGAAGGGTAGGGGTCCAGTTAAAGGGACCTTTTTTTGAGAACTCTAGGGAAACTCTACCATTTTTTTACTTTCCTCTTCCTGATTCAAACTTGTATTCAAGTGGTTTGTTTATGGATTGTATCTGTATTCAAGTGATTGGGAAAGTAATAAAGATTTTATTCAAAGTGGACATAGGCAATTACGCCGAACTACTATAAATCTGGTGTTCTCGTTTCTGCTGTTCTTTTTGCATTCAATTACGCTATTTCTCTGCTTTAATTTACTCTCTTCATTAATCTCTATACATAACTCTACTCAAGGGTGTTAGTGACTAGTTTTGGTGCTAACAATCCTCTTTTCAAAACACTTGACACTTACCTTTCGAAAGCATTGGAAATCTTCCACTTAAATACTCAAAGTTAACCTTTTGAAAACATTGGGGAACCTCCCCTTCGAAACTTTCGTTATATACCTTTTGAAAGCATTAAAATCCTTTTCTTAAAACAAACCTTTCGAAAGCATTGGGTTCAAGTAAAAGTTTGTGGAACATAGCTTCAAAACCATTTAAAACCATTCCTTTCGAAACCTGTAGGTTCTCCTTTCAATATATCTAAGGGTCTTAAAAGAACTGGGACGAAAGCATCTCTTTCGACAGCATTATTCCTAAGAAAAAGAAAATGGGTGGCTTTGAAACCAACCCTTTCGAAAGCATGGTGAAGCGGCTTCAAAGTTTAAAAGCAAAAGCACCCTTTCAAAAGCACTGGTTCGAAAGGTTGACTGTGGCAGTAGGAGTTTCAACCCCTTCGAGAGCTTTATTTAAAAACAAATGGCAGCAACCCATTCGAAAGCCATTTCTTTATATAAATAGAAGCAAGTTGTGGCTAAGTCAAAAGCTCCTACTTCTTCGAAAGCCTTGTTTGTAACCAAAGTAGTTCCAAGTTTAAAAGAGCTATTCTACCCCTTCGAAAGCACGTTTCGACTCTATACCCTCCGCCTTTCTCCAATTCACTACGTACCAAGGCATTGATACCATGTGTATTGGTTTCGACTTAGTTGGAGGCGGCAGTATGGGGTCGAAAGGTGGCTGCCGAAAGTGGCGAAACAGAAATACTTTGCAAAACTAATTTTTGAACTTTTAAAGTAATATCTTTCCAACAAACTTGCATTATTTGTCAACATATAATTGGTTGCCAATTCTTTTACAAAATCTTTTTCTAAAGTGCTGCCGAATTCAGTAATCAACAATTTTAAAACATTTACAAATTGCTCATTCTCCTTTTATAAACGTATAAAACATTTAAGTCCCATACCCTAAATAATTTTATATCTTTAATAAAATACTTAGGAAAATTCTCTAATAATTCCCATAAATCAATTTTATTATGTTTTCTAACATATTTAAATTTCAGACCCAAAACTAACATATAATAGCCGAAAATACTTTAAACCCAATTTAACTATTTGCTTTGCTAAAAAATTCATAATAAATCCACAAAATCTCAGAAAATTATGAAACTTGAAACCCATCTCTAAAAATAGTATTTTTGACCTTATATCAAAATCACAAGTCATTTGAATGTCACTAAATATGTTATTCAAATCAAAACTTATCATAAAACCTTTATGAAATAACTTAAATAATCAACAAGCATATATATCCATTAAACAATCAAAACACGGCATTTTACTTTGCAAAATACGTTCGGATCTCATCTGGAAACCGAAAATAACAAAAATGAGATGTAATCCATTATTCATCTTAGTTTGTTGTTAAGGAGTTTGAGATTTGCTCTTGAATTGATTTGATTAAGCTTTCCTCTTGAATTTTGCTTATCTTCCCCTTGTTTTCTCCTAATGGCGGCCGGCCAAGCTTAGGTTTAGTTTTGTTTATGAATAAAATGGAAATTGAATAAGGGTTTAGGGTATATGAACATAAGCTATTCCTATTTTGCCCTTATCTTATTACCTCTTACTTATTTCATTTTAATTCTCTTTGGCTTTAGGTTAATTAGGCACAGCTACCTTACATTATTCAAATCTCAATCCCTTAACCATTTACATTATTTTATTTAGTATATCTAACTAAATGTCCTAAATAATGTTAGTCAAAATTAGGGTCGTTACAAACTCCCCTCCCTAAAAGAATTTCGTCCTTGAAATTACTATAAGGTACTCATAAAAATCAATCATAAAGGTAAAACATACCATGAAATAAGTTAGAATAAGCATCTCTAATCCTACTCTCATTTTTCTAATTATAGTCTCTCTCGTCGTCACTCCACTAGACTTTGACTAATCTGACTGTCTTGCTCCTTAGTCTCTTCTCATCTCTCATGATTATACGAACTGGTTTTCTAACTATAGTCAAATTCGGTTCCACTACAAAGTCATCTAACCCAGTTGGTGCTATAGTAGTTTCTAGATCTCGAACACATTTCCTTAGATGAGAAATATGAAAAACATTGTGGACTCCTACGAAACTACTTGGTAACTCCACTCTATATGCGAGTTTCCAAATCCTTCTATAATAGGAAATGGTCCAACGAATCTCGGCGCCAATTTTCCTGATTTTCCAAATCGGATTACACCTTTCATCAGTGATATTTTGACAAACACATGGTCTCCAACAAAGAGCTCTAAGTCTTTCCATCTTCTATCAACATAGCCCTTCTACCTAGACTGAGCTTCCTTTATTCTGGCTAGAATGAGTTTAATCTTTTCTGCAGCTTCTCTAACCAAATTCGGACCAAGAACTAACCTATCCCTGGTCTCCAACCAACAAACGGGAGATTTGCATGGCCTTCCATACAAAACTTCAAACGGTGCCATCCCTATACTAGTTTGATAATTGTTGTTATACGAAAACTCGACTAAGTGTAGATGGTCCTCCCATGATGCTCCAAAATCTAGCACACAAGCTCTTAAAAAATCTTTTAAGACATTGTTAACTCTTTCCATTTGTCCATCTGTCTGCGGATGGTAAGCGGTACTCATCTCGAGCTTAGTACCCAAAATATCCTGTAGACTCTTCCAGAACTCGCTAGTGAATAAGGAATTTCTATCACTTACTATACTACTAGGAATTCCATGCAGTCTAACTACATTCTTCATAAATAACTTAGCAAAAACAGGTGCCATCCTGGTTGACTTAACTAGAATGAAATGGGCACTCTTTCTCAGTCTGTCCACTATAACCCATATGCTTTCATTTCCTCTATTTGACCTTGGAAACCCGTCTATAAAATCCATTGAGATAAAATCCCATTTCCATACTGGAATATCTAAAGGCTGAAGTAACCCACTTGGTTTCTAATGGTCAGCTTTTACCTGTTGACAGTTCAAACGCTGCTTCACCCAGAAGCCTACATCTTTCTTCATGCCTTCCTAGAAGAAATTCCTTTTCATATCCTGATACATCTTAGTTAATCCTGGATGAATAGTGAACTTTGAACGATGGCATTCTCCAATAACTTCCTTCCTAATGTTTCCCACATTCACAACACACGGTCTTCCTTTCTTCCTTAACCATCCATTCTGGTCAAGACTGAAATCTTTAAAGTCACCGCTCTCTGTTCCGTCCCTTAACTTTCTGATCTGTTTAGCTAATGATGGATCCTCTCCTTTCCTAGAAGCAATCTTTACAATCATTACCGGTCGAACCTCTAAACATGACAACATAACAGTTTCCTTACTAGATCTTGCCTCAGATCTCCACTATATTCTGCATGTAGTCAATGCTTCTAAATCTTTCCACTTAGTTATCATTGCCAGTACTGCATTCTAATGTTTCCTGCTAAGTGCATCTACAACCTTATTCCCTTTTCATGGTGTGTATTCAATACCAAAGTCATAAGCGACTTAAAACTCTAACCACCTTTGCCGTCTCATATTCAACTCCTTCTGAGAGAATAAATACCTCAGTGACTTATGATCCGTATACAACTTGAATCTTTCTCCCAAAAGGTAATGTCTCCACACCTTCAATGCAAAAATTATCGCAGCTAATTCCAAATCATGAGTTGGATATCTAACTTCATGTGATCTAAGTTATCGAGAAGCATAGGAAATCACTTTACCTCTTTGCATTAATACATCTCCTAGCCTTGTTCCACATGCATCCGTATACACTACTAAGTCCCGATTCCCCTCTGGAACAACTAACATAGGTGCATTAGTCAATAAGTGTTTCAACCTCTGGAATGCTTCCTTACACTTATAGGTCAAAACGAACTTCACATCCTTCTGCGTTAGCTTAGTCATCAGTGCCGCTATCCGTGAAAAATCCTTAATGAATCTCCGATAATAACCAACTAATCCAAGAAAACTCTTTATCTTAGTCACTCTCGGGTCTCTTCCAATTATTCACTGTCTCGATCTTAGCCGGATCTATAGACAACCCTTTCTCTGAGATTACATGACCAAGAAACTTCATTTCCTTCTTCCAAAAATGACATTTTGAAAACTTCACCTTCAGTTGATGCTGCCTCAAGGTCTCAAGCTCCACCCTAAGATGAACTTCATGCCCTCTGTCATCTTTAGAGTATACCAAAATGCCATACAAACCTATCCAAGTGCTCTCGGAAAACTCGGCTCATCAAATCTACAAAGAATTCTGGTGCATTATTTAGTCCGAACAACACTACTAACCATTCGTACGATCCATATCTGGTTCTAAACGCCGTCAAAGGAATGCTATCCTCAGCCACTTTAAGCTGATGGAACCCTATTGCTAAATACAATTGGGAAATACTTTGGCTCCACTCAACCGGTTCTGCTCCTGGAACTAAATTTATCTGAAACTCAATAGCTCATTTCGACGACAGTCCTACTACGGGTTCAAAGACATCTGCAAGTTCTCTAACAACGAAAACTCGATTCAACTCGTCTTCTGCCTCCATAACACCCAACAAAGCATTAACCTCAACACTAGAGTTTTCTACGGAGTATATAATCTGATCACTATAGTCAGGGTGTCTAAGTGATATTTTCCTATCATGGAAAAATATCCTAGCATCGTATTTACTTAACCAATCCATACCCAAAATAATTCCGAACCCTATGAAATCAAACACATGTAAACTGCAAAAAAATGTATAGCCTAACAATTCAAACTCTAACTGGTCACATCTCATTCCCAAAGTTGCATACCCTCCTATCGGATTCGCAACCCTTAAGGAAGTAACTAAGTATGAGGGTTCCAGTTAAGCTTATCTACCAAACAAAGAGATATAAAAGAATACGATGCACCGATATCGAATAAAACTCTAATTGATACACCATGAATCAAAAGCATACCTCCCAGCACAGCTTTTCCCTTCTCCTCTTCTGTTAGTCTCGAGGTAGCTAGTTCCAATGTAAACATCTTGCCTTTTCCATCCTTGGCTGGCTCCTTGCACTGGTTCTTATAATGTCCAATTTGATCGCAATTAAAGCATATAATATTCTTCTTCCCAATCACCTTCTTTCCAACTCCCGAGCGACATTCATTGGCGAAGTGCCCTCCTTTCTTGTCACACTTATAACAGATAACTTCTGCCTTCCCCTTCTTGGCAGCTCCACTCTTATGAGCTCCCTTCTTATAGAAAAACTTCCTCTTCTAGTTCTGCCCTCCTTGAGCTCCCCCTGCCTTGTTTCCTTCGAGAAAAGCACGCATCTCTTCCTGCTCAAAGCCATCTCAAACACTACATCGCACGAATCTCTAATGTGAGACAACGTGGCCTTAGCAAGCTCAGGCTTCAACCTACGAGTGAACTTCTCATTCCTTTTAATGACCGTATCAACCGTAGCGTATCTGTATCTCGATAGCTCATCAAATCTGATTGCATACTCAAGCACTATCATGTCTCCCTACTCCAGCTTAGCAAAATTCCTGAGCAGAGTAGACTTAGAAATCTCCGACATAGATCTTTCTTCGAACCTCCTCCTGAACTCAGCCCAAGTCATAGTCTTCTCATTAACTCCTATAGTAACTTTGTTCCACTAGTACAGTGCTGCTCCATGCAACTTCCTAGAAGCGAGTCTACTTTTCTTCTCATCACTGAGCCCCAAATCAGCAAAAATCCTATCGCAATGAAGTAACCAATTCTCCACTTCAATTGCATCTTCAGTCCCGATGAATGGCTTTCATCCTAGCCTAGCATAATCTCTATTCAATACAACATAGGTATTGACCATTGGAGCTCCTAGATTTCCTCCTTTAGCATTTCCTCCAACTAACCCTACAACAACTCCTGCCTACATCATGTTGACGAAGAACTGGTACATTGCTCCCATATCAACTTGCGACATTCCAGCAACCACATTAGCAGCTTGTGCCTGACTGGGATTCCTTCTAGTATTTGGTTTGGCATTCCCATTGGTTGTGGTGCTTCCCCCACCAATATTAAATCTTCCACTTCTAGCATCCATATCTTACGTCTATAAAATCTGCATTTGAGTCTTTGTAAGACACAGAAGAATGAGAGATGGAAGAATAGAGATAAAGCGTATACTTATATATAGCAAATACAAGTACGTTACTATAACATTATCCCATACCCCAACCTTTCCTCTAATTTCGTAGGATTACGTTTTAAAAATCATTTTAGATTTGAAATTCTTTTAAGTTTTTCATAAACCTATGCTCTGATACCAAGTTGTAACATCCCCTATCTTGAGGTCCGAAGCTAAGTGCTACAGATGCTATAGTCATCTATAGTATTAAATTTCGATGACAAAATACCTAATGTTAATGATATCCATAATACCAGAAGCACATGAATATGAAACAAAATCACAGATTCCAAAAATAGTTTTTCACATTACATTGCAAAACCATGTCCCATATTCCATTACATAATCCTAAACGCTTCCCAGGTTTTGATCAAATATAATTATTACAAATTACACCAAGAGCGACATATGAAGATGCCCCCTTGGATGATCAAAGTACTCAATAAACACATCAGTATTAATACATCACAACGGAAACAAAACTAACAAATCTTAAATAGCTAAGTTTGCCTCTTGCATGTCTTTGGAAGCTTATTCATCGACCTACTAGGCCTGTAAAACCTTAACCCTCAATCTACTCAAATTAATTTTAAGCACTCAAGAGTTTAAGGGGAAAAACATAAACTTCGAGTCAGACATAAAGCTTGGTGTGAATAATACTATTACATCTCGGTTTTCTGATATTGAGTGAGACCATGCCGCTTAGCGGAACGGGTTTTCCCTCACTAATATTTTAAAACAATTCTTTTGCAAATTAGAATCCTATAATCAAACTGATTGAAACAATAATAGCAATATCATATATGCACATAAATCAGGTAATAAATGGACTACCTGTCAGAACAATATAGTTTTGTTTGGCTAACTACTAACCATTGGTTGACTCGGGCACACCAGACAAAATAAATAATCTAACTTTTGTTAGACACACTACTGAATGGTTTGTCATTAACTTACTTCTCCCTGGTCAACTGATCCTAATGGTTTGGCGGGCTCACCAACAACCAATTTTCTCCTTATATATTCCTTTCTGTGTGCAACATCATTTTAGTCTTACCTATGACAAAGCCCTACGCATTGGAATTTTGGACTTATTTTTGCTAGGGGCTAATAGCTGAAGTACAGGGTGCGACCCTATACTAGTCCCATCTGGTATTCTAATATCCGAGTCATTTACTTAGGGTTAACTACCCCATCAAATTTTCCTTGAAAACATTTCTTTCAAATTGATTTATATCCCTTAATCATACTTAAATAAGGAAAACATACTTTTGTTTTACTCAAACATCCTTGCCATGATATATGCTTTACACAAAACAATGTTGATGAAAACCTAACTTAATAGGGTTATCTATCCCTCTAAAGCAAGTCAAAGCCCTTCTTTAACTTAGAAAACTTTAGGTTTAAAATCCAAGATATCCTCTTCGAAACCCTTGTTTAAAAACTTTAAACAGTCCCTTTCAAATCTATTGAAAGTACCACTTTCAAAAATAGGTTAACTACATTACCTTGTGACCTAGGTTGAAAGGCCAAAACATACCTTTCAAAACCTTTTAAAAATTAGACCTTTCAAAACAATTGAAAGTGTCCCTTCGAAAGCTTTATAAAACCTTAAGCATCCTCTTTTCAAAATAGTTAAGACTTACCTTTCGAAAGCATTGGAAATCTTCTACTTAAATACTCAAAGTTAACCTTTCGAAAACATTAGGGAGCCTCCCCTTTGAAACCTTCGTTATATACCTTTCGAAAGTAATAAAATCCTTTGCTTAAAACAAACCTTTCAAAAACATTAGGTTCAAGTAAAAGTTTGTGGAACATTGCTTCGAAACTAGTTAAAACCATTCCTTTCAAAACCTTTAGTTTTTTTTCAATATATCTAAGGGTCTTAAAAGAACTGGGGCGAAAGCATCTCTTTTGAAAGCATTATTCCTAAGTAAAAGAAAGTGGGTGGTTTCGAAACCAACCCTTTTGAAAGCATGGAGAAGCGGCTTCAAAGTTTAAAAGCAAAAGCACCCTTTCGAAAGCACTGGTTCGAAAGGTTGAATGCGGCAGTAGGGGTTTCAACCCCTTTGAAAGCTTTATTTAAAAACAAAAGGTAGTAACCCATTCGAAAACCCTTTCTTTATATAAACAGAAGCAAGTTGGTTAAGTCTAAAGCTGCAACTTCTTCGAAAGCCTTATTTGTAACCAAAGTAGTTCCAAGTTTAAAAGAGCTACTTCTACCCCTTCGAAAGCACATTACGACTCTATACCTTCTACCTTTCTCCATGTCACTATGTACCAAGGCATTTATACCATGTGTATTTGTTTCGAATTGGTTAGAGGCGGCAGTATGGGGCCGAAAGGTGGTTGCCGAAAGTGGCAAAACGAAAATACTTTGCAAAACTGATTTTTGATCTTTTAAAATAATATCTTTCCAACTAAATTGCCTTATTTATCAACATATAATTGGTTTCCAATTCTTTTACAAAATCTTTTTCTAAAAGTGCTACCGAATTTAGTAATTAACAATTTTAAAACATTTACAAATTGCCTCTTCTCCTTTTATAAACATATAAAACATTTATGTCTCATACCTTAAATAATTTTATATCTTTAATAAAGTAATTAGGAAAGTTCTCCAAAAATTCCCATAAATCAATTTTAATATGTTTTCTAACATATTTAAATTTTAGGTCCAAAACTAACATATAACAGCCGAAAATAATTTAAACCCAATTTAACTATTTTCTTTACTAGAAAATTCATAATAAATCCACAAAATCACAAAAAATTATGAAACTTGAAACTCATCTCTAAAATAAAATTCCTGACCTTATATCAAAATCGCAAGTCATTTGGATGTCATTAAATAGGTTTTTCAAATCAAAACTTATCATAAAACCTTTATGAAATAACATAAATCATAACCAAGCATATATATCCATTAAACAATCAAAACATGGCATTTTACTTTGCAAAATATGTTTGGATCTCATCTAGAAAATGAAAATATAAAAAATGAGATGTAATCCATTATTCACCTTAGTTTGTTGTTAAGGAGTTTGAGGTTTTCTCTTGAATTGATTTGATTAAGCTTCCCTCTTGAATTTTGCTTATCTTCCCCTTGTTTTCTCCTAAAGGTGGCCGCCGAAGCTTAGGTTTAGTTTTGTTTATGAATAAAATGGGAACAGAATAAGGGTTTAGGGTATAGAATATAAGTTATTCCTATTTTACCCTCGTCTTATTACATCTTACTTATTTCATTTTAATTTTCTTTGGCTTTAGGTTAATTAGGCACGACTACCTTACATTATTCAAATCTCAATTTATTAACCATTTACATTATTTCATTTAATTTATCTAATTAAATGTCTTAAATAATGTTAGTCAAAATTAGGGTCGTTACAGTAGTCCTTGTATATGAGGATCGCAGAATAAAGGGACCAATGCTATTTATTTATCTCGGGAGCTACTCTAAAATTATCAACAAGCAGTCCTTCCGTTATAAAGATTCCTGCCTTTAGCTTCATTGTCTTTAACATGTCTTCACTTTCAAACTTGTGAATTGGTTCGAAGTAGTTTTCAAATAGGAATTACCTAAATCCAATCCTGATTCCTTCGAACCAATCATCGATAAAAAGATGTTAAGTGAGTGATTAAAATTCCATTAATTTATATCCTTTTATCAAAAATATCTTTTTAGAGATATATATCTTTTAAAACCATTTCTTTTTAGTATATACGAGATTATTAAACCTCTCTTTAACTTTGGAAATACCAAATCAAAATCATTTCTCATAAACTATGCAGTTAAAGCGCTTGGCAGATTCAATGCGGTGGAGGTGCAAAAAGTCATAGCGGGGATACAGCGAGGATATATCGGGATATAGTGGATGACTCTAAAATAGCATATAAAACTCGTTCTTAATGTTTTTACAAATATATAAATGGTAATTAAATAAAAAATCAACATTCAATTGAATTATAATTAATACAGAAATAATTTTAAATAAAAACATGTGCGAATATACTGTAAATAAACGTAAAACTGTCATATAACATAATTGAATTTAGTAGAATATAAGAATATTTTCATTTCTGAAAATATATTAAAAATTCAATTAAATAAATTAATTTCATAATTTTTATAATGTATAAATGTCATTTTTCAATTGATTTCTTTTAAAGAAGATATAGCAGAAATAGCGAAATATAGCGGGAATAACGGAATATAGCGGAAATAGCGGGGCTTAAAGCGGAAAGACTATATTTGGGGCTATATGGAAAAACCGTAGCGGTAGAAATCCGCTATGAGATATAGCAGGTTTATATCGAGGTAATAGTTGGGCATTAACTGTACAGCTCATAAATCACATTGCAACACCTTATTAAGTAAAAGGGTCGATAGAAATTATACTAATTCTATTCAATATCAATTTCCATATTCAACCTTTATATTCGTCGAATAATGGTGAAATCACCTTTTAAATTCACAAGGATAGTACGGGTTCCCTCCTTGGAATTTAATACTAATTATAAGAAGATTATTTCTATATAATCCAAGTTGTATTCAATTAATTATAAAAATTAAATCTTTTATACTTGTCTTGTTTCTGACATTTCGACCTTATCTATTCCTCGTCCAGGAAATATGCCAGGTGAGCCAGGGCACTGGTTGCTCCTAAACATCTCCTTAGATCAAGCATGTCACATTCCGATCTCACAAATAGAAAAATCCACTCTACTCATCGGCTTTTAGAGCCAAGATTAAATCACTTGATTATAACAGCTTTTCTTTAAACCATTTATTCAACTCTTTTAAAATAAATTATAAAACCTTAAAATCATCTTTAAAATACTTAATTACATATTTGAAAAAATTTATAAAAGATTTGGAAAAGACTACTTAAGTTTAAAGCCATATTTTCAAAGTTATTAAAAGTGCTGCAAATAGTGCTGGGAATAGTGTTTTCAAAGCTTATTTGATCACAACAACATTTCTATCATTTAGAAATAGATTTTTGCAACACAAATCTCTTTTAAAACATTTTATAATATTTATAGAATATATTTCATATTTTTAAAGAATTTAAAATATCATTTATAAAGAATTTATCGCTTTGGTTTCCAAACCGCCAAACCACGATTATTTTGAAAATTTTGAAAACTAGATTTGCTCATATTTCAAAATCTACAAAATGAAATCTTGATCATTTTCTTTTGTTTAAAAACTATGATTATAGTAGTTTGGAAAATTCTTATTCCAAAGAACTCCGACTCTGAATCCATCGTATAAATGGATTTTACTTTCTACGGCGCGAAACCGCAAACTACCATTACACGACGCGCTTATTTTTTGACTCAGTTTCCATAACTTGTCAAAACTTCACCAAATTGGGTTCTAGTGTTTATAAACCATTTATAAATCATTTTAAAGGGGTTTAATGATTCCATATTACTTTTATAACTTGATTCGGAAAGTGATTTCCTTGGGTAATATCGACGTGTATTTAATGTGACTTGTTTACACAATTAAACAACTATAATAAACAACCAAACTTGATGATCAAAGATTAGTAAATATCCATAGCAATCATATCACATAATATATATATATATATATAGTTTCTCACTTGATTTTCGATCAGACTAACTTTAAGACGGCTACGCCGCTATCTCGAAATCGGAGCTTACGACTACTAGCACTCCTAGTGGGTTCAGCCTTGGTCATAGAGGCTTGGAAGGGCTTGGCCTTGCTTGGTGGATGGTGTGGATGTGGGTTTCAATGAGGGAAAGAAGTGGAATTACTTTGGTTTTGAAGAGTTTTGATAGTATATACTTACTATATAATTTTAATTTCTTTTTGCCATAATTTTTTTATATAACTTTCTTTAGACAAGAAGCCATTAATGTAAAGAAGAAGAGAATGAAGATCTTAGGAATTTTTATGAAGAAGAAGTGTGAATGAAGTGAAGAGAGGTGGGTGCTATTTATAGGAAAATGTAAGGATGAAAATATCATGAATTTTTACACAAACACATCACCATTTCATCACCATCACTTCCCCCTCTCCCTTCATCATTCTCGGACGTGTACTCACCCACCCATGTGTGTTCCCATGTGCCTGTACTTTTGGGTGAAAGATGTTGACTTTGGCTTTACTTAATGGTTAAGTTTAGGAAAATATCTTAGATATTTCTAATATATATGTATAATTGTATAAGTATATTTGTATGTATATATCTGTTCATGTGCATGTGAATGTGTTCATGTATATGTAAATGTATGTGTGCATATGTATATATCAAATGATTCACAATGTTGAACAACTTTTCTACGTTGCATCATTTAGATTCTGATTTCAATTTTCGGTCATATTTTCATTTCTTAGTTAATATATATATATATATATATTTGTGAACAAAGTTAAACTAACATTTCTATCATAATATAATAATCAAAAGGGCTTATTTATTAATTAAAATAATTAATAAATCATTTAATATATCATTTATTCCAAAATAGGGATATCATTGATGATGTCATAAAGAGATTTTATTTCCAAAAATAAAATAAGTAATTTTATAACATATTCTCACTCATATAAATAAATGAGTGTATGTATCCAGCTCCATGCGCAATGTTGGATGGTCTAAGAGCTGTTTATTGATAAAACAATTTTCGGTTATTTTATCGATATATCATCCAAAGTATATATTTTTATAAATATTTATTCAAAATAAGATTACCAATATTATTTATTGTTCGAAATATTATCGTTTATGTTAAAAAATCTTATATTTAAATATTTAATTTTTTTTCCGAAGTGATGAACTTACGGGTCATTAAAGACATCTCGCCTTAAAAGAATTTCATCCTCGAAATTAAAGTTGAGAAGAAGATAACTCAAAAGGAATATATCATATATGATGAAATATATACAAAGCTATGATAAGTGACTACACCACAGGCGGTGAGTACACTACCTCGATATAACATATACAGTTTATACATCCATCCTAAACTTTGGATATGCCTTTTTTATCCTATCATCTATTTCCCATGTACAATCATTAGCATCACCACTTCATTGAATTTTAACTAATTGCATAGCCTTTCTTCTTAATCGATTCTCATCACGATCTACGATTTTATTAGGTTGTATGATAACTGTTAAACTGGGCTCTACTTCTAAATCCTACTGGGCAGTTGTTTCTATGATTTGTTCCAGATCATACACATACTACGTAAATGAGATACGTGAAACACATTATGTACACCCAAAAACCTCTCTAGTAGTTCCACTCAATAGGTTAATGGGCCAATCCACTCTAGAACGGGAAAAGGTCCAATATATCCAGGAGCTAGCTTGCCAGTTCTTCCAAATCTCACGACTCCCCTCATCGGAGAGATCTTTAGAAATACCTCGCCTCCAAACGAGAATTCTAAATTTCTACGCCTTTGATTGGCGTAACTCTTCTGTCTGCTTTGTGCTTCTTTTAGTTTCTTTCTAATCATGTCCACTTTCTCTAAAGCTTCTCGGGTCATATCAGGACAAAGTACTAATCGATCTCTGGTTTCGATCCAACATGCTCGAGATCTACAAGGGCGACCATACAAGGCTTCATAAGGTGCTATATAAATACTAGTTTGATGGACGTTATTATAAGAGAACTCCACCAAATGAAGGTGGCTTTCCCACGAACCTCCAAAGTCTAATATACATGCTCTAAGAAGATCCTCCAATACCATGTTTACTCTTTTGGTTTGCCCATCAATTTAGGGATGATATACGGTGCTTATATCTTGCTTCATTCTCAAAGCTGTCTGTAAGGCTTCCTAGAACTAACTGGTAAAGACTAGGTCTCAATCGCTTACGATGCTGGTTGGAACTCCATGTAGTCGAACAATCTCCCTCTTGTATATCTTAGCTAAGCTTGAGGTTATTCTTGTGGGTTTTACTGGGATGAAGTGTGGGCTTTTAGTCAATCTATCAATAATAAACCATACCCCTTCATTCCCTTTCCTTGACCGAGGTAAGCCATCGATAAAATCCATGGATATTTGGTCCCATTTCCACTTTGGAATCTCGAGTGGTTGGAGTAGTCCGACAACCTTTACTGATCACTCTTGATCTGCTGACAATTTACGCATCTACTCACATGAATGGAAATGTCTCTCTTTATACCACCTCACCAGAAAGTCTTTTTTATATCTCTATACATCTTGGTAACTCTGGGATGTACCGCGAGTGAAGAATTGTGGCATTCGGTTAAAGCTTCTTGTCCAATCCCATCAATATTGGGAATATATATCCTTCCATTCATTCTTAGAATTTCTTGCTTATCCACTTTGAATCATATCCATCTTCCTGGTATTACATTCTCCTGTACTTCCCTGGCTATCTTTGCAATAATTGGATCCTTAAGCCGATTCTTCTTTATACGACAAATCAATGTTGGACGTACCACTAAATTAGCTATAATGGCATGCTTTCTACTTAGCGCATCTGCCACAACATTGACTTTTCCTAGTGTATATAAAATATCCAAGTCATACGGTGCAAGGAATTCTAACCAACGTTGCTGGCTTATATTCAAGTCCTTCCAAGGGAAAAGATATTTCAGAGATTTATGGTCCATGAAGAGATCAAACTTTTCACCTATTTAAAGAAGGAATATTATTTACCAAGGTAAATTAAAGTTTATTAAAATAAACCTTAAAGAATTATTATCCAGCAAATAATGTCTCCATATTTTTAATGCAAACACCACAGCTAATAGTTCCAAGTCGTATGTCGCATAATTTCTTTCATGGATATTCAGTTGTCTGCTTGCATATGCGATGACCTTTCCATGCTACATCAGAATTGCACCTACTTCTTCCCCACAAGCATCAGTGTACACGGTTAAACCACCATTTTCATCAATAATAACTAATACAGGAGCAGTAGTTAACCTCTTCATAAGTTTCTGAAATGCTTCTTCACATTTCTGTATCCACTCAAACTTAGCATCCTTCATTATCAGCTTTGTTAAGTGAGAGGAAATTTTGGAGTAGTCTTGAATAAACCTCTAGTAATATCTGGCTAATCCCAAGAAGCTACGGACGTCCTTCGGAATCTGTGGTTGTCTCCAATCTTGTATAGCTGAGATTTTTCCTAGGTCTACTGAAACTCCATTCCCTGACACAATATGTCCCAGAAATCTTACCTCTTTTTTCTCAGAAATGGCATTTTGAAAATTTCGCTTTCAGCACATTCCTTCTCAATATTTCCAACATAATCTTCAAATGCCTTTTGTGCTCTTCTATAGTCTTTGAATATATGAGAATATCATCAATAAAGACTAACATGAATTTGTTGAGTACGTCTATTAGTACTCTATTCATAAGCTCCACGAAATAGGCGGTTGTATTGGTTAGCCCAAATGACATAACCAGCCATTCATAGAAACCATCTGGCCCTTGGAATGCAGTCAAGGGAATGCAATCTTCTACTATTCTCAACTGATGGAATCGAGTAGCTAGATCCATTTTTGAGAACACCTGAGCACCTTGTAATTGATCAAACAAGTCGTCCATGCGAGGTAGAGGATACTTGCTTTTAATCGATTGATTATTTAGGTCTTGGTAGTCTACATATAGGCTAAGGGAGCCATCGGACTTTGCCACAAAAACCATAGTTGCGCTCCAACTTGAGCGATTTGGTCTAATTAGCCCTTTTTTTAATAATAATCCACAGTTTATTTTGCCAACTGAATCTTTTTCTTTGGAGCCATCCTACCAATAGGATGAATAATAGGTCTAGCATCAGGGATTAAGTCAATACAGAATTCAATTTCCCGATGAGGGAGAACTTTTAATTTCCTCGAAAACCTCTTGTAATTCTTTAACAATTGATTTCTTTCCAAGTTCATTCGAGATTAATCTAATGCATACATGAAGCTGTCCCTTACTGGACTAGGTCCTTCACATATTATTCGATCTAACACCCTTCCGTTCATGGCTTTTAATATAATCATTCGATTGTTACAGTCTAGAATAGCTCTATACTTGGATAGCCAATACAGTCCGAGTAAAATATCAAACCCAATTAAATTAAGGACAAATAGATCGCATAAGAATTGGTGGGTTTGATTGGTAACTTGTACATTTACAAAGATCATATAAAGATTGGTCGTACCGCCTATAGGATTAGATTATCAACCAATTTCTTAGCAATAAAACTATGAAAAGCCCAATACTCTAACTGGAATAGCATTAACACATAAATTACCTTCTAGGACTCCCTTGCCCTTCATATCTTCGGAGGTTGAAGGCTCATTCTTTATAACATAAACCTTGATCTGTTTTCCTTTCTTCATTAATGGGAAATTATTTTTCCAGTGTCTCGGCTGATGGAAATTGTAACAAATACGCTTCTGAATCATAGGAGAGACGGTTCCTTGCTGCTGCTTCTGCACCTCGACACTCCTACAGTGTGTTGCTAGATGGCCTTTCTTCTGGCAATTATAAAAAACAACATCCTTATAACGGTTCTCTTGAGATCCTCCACCATTCTTTCCCTACCATAGCTTCTTTCTCTTGTTCTGATTGTTGCTATTTCCTTGGAGTACCACCAGATTCCTTTTATCAAATACTTTATATCGAAAACCCATATCTAATAGGTCCATAAAAGTTCCCTTCACGTGTGTAGTCATTCAGTCCTAATATTGCCCTTTTATTCCCAAAAATAAACATCTCATTCTTCTTTAAGGGCATGTCTATTAGTCCTGGCCCAAAATGAGATAACTCTTAATATTATTTGAGTATTCCTCTATAGACATATCTTCTTGTTTCAAGTCCATAAAATTTCTATAAAGATGAGATTTTTCAGCTACAGGTATATACTGTTCTTCAAATACTTCTTTAAATCTGGTCCATAAGAAATTGTCTTCAGAATCATTCAAAGTGATGGGTTCCCCCCATGCTAGAGCTCCTTCCTACAATTGCCAAGAAGCTAAGAACCTCTTTTGATCATCCTCTATGTTCAGTCCTTTGAATATTCTTTCACACATGCGGAGCCATGGTTGCACTCCAACAATAAACTCAGTTCCTTGGAATGGTTTCCCTCCTAATCTAGTGTAATTCTTGCAAAGAGTTGCAAAGTTAATTTGAGGTTGCACAAGGATTACCGCTTCCATAATTACTGTAGCATTTGATCGACCATTAGTGGTCGTTGTGTTGCTACCTCCCCTTTGTCCTCTTCTATTACTCATAACCCACTATCTGCATATAGTAAGGAAGCATCTTTAGAATTATAGACGAAATTATCTTAGGGAATGGGTATTAAACATAAAATGACATGGATGGATTTATTTGGATGAAATTACAAATATGCTCTCTCATTGACTAAACTCATTCTAGGTATTGCTAACTCTATCTCTAATGAGTCAACCCCATCAAGGCTAGGTGTTCACTCAACCTAAGCCTTGATACCAACTTTGACGACTCGCCTTTTAGACCCTCGAAGATCGACACTAATACATCCTTGGTATTCACAAACCGACACTCTATTAAATTCATTCCTATCAAGTGAACAAAACATAATATTCATAGCTTTAGAGTTATTTTGTGCGACGGTCTTTTGCTCAGTAGTCCACTGTGCAAAACCAGTTGTGGGTTCAAAATATTCAGTCTGTGTGATATTCCAAGTGTCTAGTCCTACAGATTGTAAATATATTTTCATCCTACATGCCCAATATGCATAGTTACTGCCATTAAAAAGTGGTGGTCTGACAGTAGACTAACTTTCTACAAATGAACTAGTGACAGAGGTAATAGAACCAATGTTGGTAGAAGTAACAGTACCAGTGTTGGTAGCCATTTTGAAATTTTTCAAAATTCAGACTATGAAACTTTGAAAACCTTGCTCTGATACCAAAATGTGAGAAATGCGGATTATGGATCTTAAGGCTAGAATTAACACTAGAGGGGGGGTGAATAGTGTTTTAAGGAATTACTAATTCTTTTTGAGTTTATCTTAATTTGAACACAAATGTATGCAATATTCAGACACATATATGATCACAGAATCAAACACAGATGCATATATAAAGTAAAAGCAATAAAGGAAAGAACACACTGGATTTTATATTGGTTCTGAATTACCCTACATCCAGTCCCGCAACACAAGTACAGATTTCCTTTCAAAATCAATTCTTACAATTACACCCTCGATTTCAAGGCCACGAGGTACACCGCTCCAGATTCACAATCCTCTGGGTAGAGATACTTGATTTTACGGGCAACAAGTTCACCCGATTGATTTTCCAGGCTACAATCACACCTTTTCTTGCTCGATTGAATACAAAGAAGTCTATAACTCTGAATAGCACTGGGATCTTGTTGAGATAGTGATAGAGAATCAAACCAGAGATGATCTAGTTAGATTCAATGGTGATTTCGGCAGAGTAATGGTAAAAATGCATATAAAGAAATGTGGAAGAAGAAGAGGAGTGAAATCAGAGAAAATATGATTGTAAATTTGTTTAAAACAGCCCCTATTTATAGTAGAACAACAGCCATGTCCATTCGTGAAAGGATATGACGAATAGACACTTCCTTTGAAATTCAAACTTTTGAAATAAACTGTCACCTTGTCGACAAGGGGTCCTTAGGGTTGTCGACAAGCCTAAGTTATTTTTGGTAATTTGTTTTTCTTTGAAAATAACTTCTATCTTGTATTAAAACTATTTTAAACTTTATAAATATACTTAACTATAGTTAAAATACATAAATAAGTATAGAGAATAATATTTTGGTATATATATATATATATAAAATTTTACTATAATTTTATATTTACATCTAAGTATAAATATTAAAAGTTAAATATATTATAATTAAAAGATAGTTTAAAACCAAGGATAATTTGATATTGAAAATAAAGATTATTTTGAGGCTAAAAATATTTTAAAACCAGGATAGATGTTTTTGATTTAAAAAGGAAGATTTTGAAATCATTTTGAAAATAAGATATAATTTTATAAAACATTTGAATAAAATTTAGTGGATACAAAACAATGTTCCACTAGATTTTTCGTAGGTTCCATCCTACTTAGGGTTCCATCCCTTTAACGGGCTCGAAGTGCATTCCATTCCAAGAATAAAATGGATTTTAAGATGTCAGTGCTTTTCTAGGAGTTTTAACAAAATTCCTAACTAAATTACTTATCTTGAAATCTTGAACTCTTGATACTCATGAGTCTTGAATCTTGATATCTTCGATCTTGAGTTCATCAGTTCTTGAATCTCTATACTATACAGTCTTCATTCTTTGGTACCTATATATATATCCTGCATATACATATATATCTAAACAATAATGTTAGTATTTATATTTTATAATCTTATTCTAAGGTTGTTGTCATCAAAACCAACTTCTCAGGGACTAACAATCTCCCCCTTTTTGACGATGACACCCTTCTCTGAGACAAATGAGCTCGGAGGTTGTATGTTTATGGAAGTCAATAGTGATTGATGGAATGGCAATGTGGCATTCAAAGTAAGATGTGTGCTATGTGAAAGGTAATCGTTACCTCAAGCCTCACACCCGAAAATGGCTAAAACATGATAGATGCAGCAAGGCTATGTGGTTCGCAACCATTAGGGTATGATCATCCCCTTCTAGATATATTTCTTCCTGCTATGACGTTTGACATGTAAATTATTATGGATGTATGCTATGAGGGACCTCGGATAGGTTGGTAACGACCAGGGTGATGACATATTCGGTACTATCTAAGGAAAGGTAGGCCGGTCTTGTGTTGGTAGAGGTGCAGATGTTCTATTGACCTCGGTACATTCCTCTAGAGATGTATTGCCGGAAGGTAGTCCCTTCTCCTGGTAATTGTATGAAATCCATTCTCTAATACATGCCTGCCAGTTTATTTGTAGAACCCGCGTTTGTGGCTAGTATTGCTGGAATTTAATCAATGTAACAATTTCGGCTAAGATTGATAAGTTATTTGCAAATGTTTTCAAAAATATGTTATTAAAAATAATATCCAGTATTTTGATGCAGAATGTTTTGGTTATCATAAGGTAAAAAACCGTTCCGTGTTTATGTGTGGCGTGGTCTTATGAGATACCTTTTTGTTTTCAATACACATATTTTGAGTTCTCACACCAGTCCCATGACTGACCCAGAGTTTATTTTTCCCTTTACTTAAACTCTGGTGGCTTAATTTTCCCTGAGCAGTCTAGTAGTAGGATTAGTTTAGAAGATATCTGGATGGAGCTTGAAGCATGGAGTCAGAAGAATTTTTCTGAAGATTTGTTGTCTATTTCCACTACACTCTTGTACTATAGTATTCCGCAAATTTGTAAGGACAGGAATTTATAACTGTCCATGTTTTTAACTCTGATAAATATATTTTAATTTTCACTGTAAAGATTTTATGTTGAAATAACATATGTGAGATTTTGTTCTGTCTTTATTTTTCTTTCTTACCCTTAATGATCCGCTTCTCCGGCACTTAGATCTACGACACATGAGTACCGATGATGTATTAGTGTTGATTTTTGGGAGTCGAAGAATCAGGCCGTTACAGGTTTGTGGATAGGAATTATCCAAATCCAATCATGGTTCCTTCGAATTGTTCATTGATAAAATGATGTTAAGTGGATGATTAATATTCCATTAATTTGTATCCTTTTATCCAAAATATTTTCTTAGAGATATATATCTTATAAAACCATTTCTTTTTAGTATATACGGGATCATTAAACCTCTCTTTAAATTTGAAAATACCAAATCAAAATCATTTCTCATACATCATATTTCAAAACCTCATTGAGTAAAAAGGGTCGATAAAAATTATATTAATTCTACTCAACATCAATTTTTGTATTCACCCTTTATTATCCATCGAATAACGGTGAAATCACCTTCTAAATTCACACGGATAATATGGGTTCCCTCCTTGGAATTTAATACCAAGTATAAGAAAATTATTTCTAAATAATCCAAGTTATGTTCAATTAATTATAAAAATTAAATCTTTTATACTTGTCACGTTTCCGACATTTCGACCTTATCAATTCCTCGTCCTGGAAAGAGGCCAGGTGAGCCAGGTCACCGGTTGCTCTTGAACATTTCCTTAGTTCAAGCACCTCACATTCGAATCTCACATAGAAAAATCCAGTCTACTCATCGGCTTTTAGAGCCAAGATTAGATCACTTGATTATAATAGCTTTTCTTTAAATCATTTATTTAACTCTTTTAAAATAAATTATCAAACCTCCAAATCATCTTTAAATTACTAAATTAATTATTTGAAAATATTTATAAAATTTTAGGGAAAGAATACTTAAGTTTAAAGCCATATTTCCAAAGTTGTTAAAAGTACTGCAAAAAGTGATGCGAATAGTACTACGAATAGTGTTTTCAAAGCTTATTTGATCAAAACAATTTTTCTATCATTTTGAAAACTGTTTTTATAACTCAAATCTCTTTTAAAACATTTATAAATTTATTCCATATTTTTACAGAATTAAAAATATCATTTATAAAGAATTTGTCGCTTTGGTTTCCAAACTGCCAAACCGCGACTATTACGAAAACTCGATTTGCTAATATTTTAAAATCTGCAAAACGAAATATCGACCCTTTTCTTTTGTTTGAAAACTATGATTGTAAGAGTTCAGAAAATTCTTATTCCAAAGAATTCCGACGCTGAATCCAAAGTAAATGGATTTAATTTTCTACGGTGCAAAATGGCAAACTACCATTACGCGATGCACCTATTTTATGACTCAATTTTCATAACTTGTCAAACCTTCACCAAATTGGGTTTCAGTGTTTATAAACCATTTTTAAATCATTTCAAAGGGGTTTAATGATTCCGTATTACTTTTATAACTTGATTCGGAAAGTGATTTCTTTGTGTAATATCGACGTGTATTTAACGTGAGTTGTTTACACAATTAAACAACTATAGGAAACAACCAAACTTGATGATCAAACCATAATAAACATCTATAATAATCATATCACATCATCATCATGTATGTATATATATATATATAGAGTTTCTCGCTTGATTTTCGATCGGACTAACTTTAAATGGCTATAGCTCCGCTATCTCGAAATCAAAGCTCACGACTACTAGCACTATTACTCCTAGGGGGTTTGGCCTTGGTCTTGAAGGCTTGAAATGGCTCATCCTTACTGGGTGGATGGTGTGGCCGTGGGTTTCAATAGCAAAAAGAAGTGGAATTTCTTTGGTTTTAAAGAGTTTTGATAATATATACTTACTATATAATTTTAGTTTCTTTTTTCCATAATTTTTGATATAACTTTTTTTTAGACAAGAAGCATTTACTGTAGAGAAGAAGACGATGAAGATCTTAGGAATTTTTATGAAGAAGAAGTGTGAATAAAGTGAAGAGAGGTGGGTGCTATTTATATGCAAATGTAAGGATGGAAATATCATGATATTTTCACATAAACATATCACCATTTCATCACCACCACTTCCCCCTTTCCCCTCATCATTCTCGACCATGTACTCCCCCTAATTTGTATTCCTATGTGCTTGTACATTTGGATAAAAGATGTTGATTTTGGTATTGTTAAAGGGTTAAGTTTTAGGAAAATATCTTAGATATTTTCTAATATACATATATAAATAAATAAATAAATATATATATATATATATATGTATAATTGTATAAGTATATTTGTATGTATATATGTGTTCATATGCATGTGCATGTGAATGTGTTTATTTATATCTACATGTATATACACATATGTATATCTCAAATGACAACATTGCATAACTTTTCTACGTTGAATCATTATGGATTCTGATTTCGGTTCCCGGTCATATTTTCGCTTCTTATTTAATGTATATATATAGTTTGAGAATAATAATATTTCGATCATTATATAATAATTAAAAGGGCTTATTTAATAATGAAAATAATTATTAAATCATTTAAACTCAATTAAATTCAAAAATCATTTATTCCAAAATAGAGATATCATTGATGATGTTATAAAGAAATTTTATTTTCAAAAATATTATTACATATTCTCACTCATATACATAAATGAGTGTATGTATCTAGCTCCGTTCACGATGCCGGATGGTCTAAGAGCTGTTTATTGATAAAACGGTTTTTAGTCAATTTATCAATATACTTTCAGAGTATATATTTTTATAAATATTTATCCAAAATAAGATTACCAATATTATTTATTGTTTAAAACATTATCGTTTATGTCAAAAATCTTATATTTGAATATTTAATTTTTTTTCCAAAGTGATGAATTTACGGGTTGTTACAAAACCCTAGACACTATTATAATATCACTGGATTTTCTATTTAAATATTTTGGTTATCGTAAGGTAAAATCCCATCCGTGTTTATGTGCGGCGTAGTCTTACGTGATACCTTTATTTTTGAAAGGTTTTATAAGATATAACAACCCATTTGATTTGAGTTTCTCACGCTGGTT
The DNA here is from genome assembly GCA_030737815.1 of Allium fistulosum. NCBI lineage: Eukaryota > Viridiplantae > Streptophyta > Magnoliopsida > Asparagales > Amaryllidaceae > Allium > Allium fistulosum. The sequence continues at coordinate 842,010,800 of CM060902.1, forward strand.
TATACCAGACTGATCCAGGTGTTATTTTCTTATAATACTCGGGTTAGACCAAGTATTATTCCAAAGTTTGCTTTGGAGCTTCAGGAGACGAGATGGATGCCTCAAAGACATACTTTTGTATTTTATTTCCATTATGTTTCTTAATTGTATTTATCAGCGTTTGTAAGGACATGATGTTATAAGTGTCCAGACTGATAATAGGTTAGACTCTGGTGTTGTTAAATATTAACGTTTTTCTTTTATAAAGATAATTGGTATATTATATGTTACTCATCACGATATAAGATTATGTTCTGTCTTTTCTTTCACTCCAACAATTTATCTTTCCGGCATTCGAATGCTCGGCACGTTAATACCGTGCATGTATTAGTGTCGACATTTGAGAGTCTAAAGGCAAGTTGTCACATGTTGTATCAATGTTAAAGGTTAAGCGAGAACCTTGGCCCTGGTGAGGTAAACTCATTAGAGATATGATAAGTGATAGCCTAGAGTGAGTTTTAGTGTATTATATAGAGAGCGCGTATTAGTTAGTTCTATGAAAATGTTTTATATTGTTTTGAAAACTAGTAAATGAACTAATTTTACATTAGATTATGTTTTATATATAAAAGAATAATTTTCAAAATTATTATATAGTTATTTTTGTTATGATTGTTTGTTAGGAAATGATGATATTTATTTATCATCACTTGTTTATTATTTATGCTTGGGCAGTTTACAACCATTTGTTGTTTTATTCAAATTAGTTATGAACACCTAGTGAATTCAGTTTCACGATTTGACTATAGGGCGTTCGTTAATAAGGTAGGCTTAAAAAATTTACTTTTGTTAAAGAGGGTTACCCTAATGAAGGAAATTACTATGTAGGATAATTTTATAAAAACTGGTTTATAAAGTGTGATCTATAAAATAAAGAGGCTTTTTGAGAATTCAAATTCCATTGTTTTTGAACAATATTTCAAATGACTTATAGGAAAACGTAATAATAATATTACTTGAAAATATTTATAAGTATATTTCAAAGAGTTTTTAGGTTATAATTCTTTGGATAGTTCAGAGAAAACGTCTCGATTAATTTAGTGTCAATCAAAATAATCTACTAACTAATGATTGGATGTTTGCTAAGGTGAATGTTGTAAGTGTACTTAGTAAATTATTCCCTTTGTCACTGTACGATCGAAATGAGTCTGAATCTGAATAAACCTAAAGCAAGTCTTAGTACATAAAGTGCTTAAGCAATTTATATGTTTATAGGAAATATACATAGTACTGTTAAAATTTAATAGAGCTTGTTATGAGATTCTAAGGATTTTTTTTGTTGTGTTTGATTTTAGAGGACACCCATAGTTACAAGAGGAAAGATCATGAGGACTAGGGAGTTGTTTCATCAGGCCATGGCTAGGCATGGTATGGAGGTTCTTGAACTCTCGATTCCAGAACCGTTGGAGGAGCCATAGTTAGAAGAAGAGCCGATAGAGGAGGAGCCAGAAGAATAACCGATGGAGGAGTACCAAGAGGAGGGGGAAGAGGAGGAAGAAAACCAGGATGAGTTGTGGATGGGGTTAGGGGGAGAAATTAAGCTTGCTAAGGGATGGATTTCTGATGATGCAGAATACATGGAGTTATCAGGTTCCCTAGTGGAGCTCTTTTTGAGAGAGTCTAGGGTCTTTATGTTGGGTTAGTTCTTTTGTAATATTTTTATCCTATCTTGTTATGGTGTATTTGTAGTATCTGGATATTTTATGTATCTATTGTGACTGCTAGTTAAGTTGGGTGTCTTAGTAGATACTTTGTTATGGATTTGGTATTTCTAGCATGTATGTTTGACTTATTCTAGTATATTATATGGCGTTATCCTTCCATTAAATGTTATCCATATACCCCGAAAATAGCAAGTATGGGGTTAAGGATTCTGTTTTGACTTGTTCTTCCTAGATTTGGACTATGGTGAAATTTCGAGGTCGAAAGTCTTTTGGGGTAGGGGAGAATGTAACGATCCGAAATTTTATCGCTTTGATTTATGAATATTTAATTTATATTAAATAATCAATTAATTAATTTAATAATTAGATAACTCTATTTTAATTAGTAACTAATGGTAGGAAATTCATTTTTTAATTTTGTTTACACAAATAGATAGTTCAATGGAAAACTCAAAATGTGACCAAAACTCACTTTTCAAATTTTCATCTTTTATCGAACGACAAGTTGTAGAAATTGTTATACCTTGGCATATACTCTAAAACAACATTTAAATGACTTTGTAAGTTATGAACACTTTTGTCAAATGAGAAAATAAATGAATAAAAAATAATAAGAATTAAATATATTTAAATTTAAATATGAAATGATGGATTTGAAATTCTAAGATTCCTGAAGTGTAAAAATTAACAAAGGTACATGGACCATTCAAATATCCAACATATTTTCATATGGTTAGCACTTTGGTGGCTTGGGAAATGATGGAAGAGTTGAAAATTGGATTTAATGGAATTCTGGTCTTTAGACTTCTTTACTTTTACTTTATGTTATATATACACTCTTCTCATCATATATATTTCATTTTTCACTCTTCTTAACCTTTTGTAAATTTTGAAAAACACATCTTTTTAAATCAACACTACAAAAAAGTTTATTTCTTAGCACTAAGGCACAACGTTTTTGGTTTGGTTGCCATCAGAAATGATAATTTACGGTAAATTACTTTAATCCTAAGATTGTGCACGCTATTAGAAATCAGAAATTAAAGGCGCTAAATTTATTTCCTTCCCTCCATTTCTACGAACTCCCATTAAACACAAACTTCCCCAAATTGTCAATTCCTCGATCCAAATTTAATTACAAAATATTCCTCCTCCAAAAAAATTTCCGTCGCCAGTAGCCTAGTTCCCACTGCAGTCGATTGGCCCTGCTATGGTTGTCCCTATTGCAGGCTCGTTCCCATTTGCAGTTGTCCCTGTCCCTCTTGTAGTCATCCCCATTGCAGGCTCATCTCCATTTTCCCTCATCCCTATCCTCGTTATAGGCTCATCGATGGAAGCAACCATTGGCCCTAGTTCCCGCTGCAGTCGATTGTCTCGTCGGTGGACGCAAATCGACAACCATCATCGCCAGCAGCCCTTTTTCCTCGAAGTTTCAGAGTAAGTTGTTGTCGATTGGTTTTTGCCTTTATTTTCTATTTTCGGAGTAAGTTTTAGAGAGAATGTTTTCATGTATCAACTTTTGCGTTTACTTGACCCCATCATATCAACGATTTATTTCTTAATTACCGGGTTTTGATATGTATTTATTCAAAGAACAACATTTATGTTATAAAGCAGGCGAGTCAGGTTATGGTATTGCAAAATACAAATGATGAAAATACACATATTGTATATATTGCAAGTTCTTGTTCATAATGATTTATAGTGTATAGCGTTTTAATCAATTTATGGTAAAATATCATGTATTCATCCTTTATAGCTACATAGCTTATATGTTCTTCCTATTAAAATATTGAGTTTATTAAAAAAATGCATTTTTTTAAAATTAACTCCTAAATCTTATCTTTCATAATATACCTGAAATGAATTAACTCATGTCTACAAGTTATTGTCAAATTTGTAACCTTTATATATGTAAAAATCACGTTAGCAATCTTCGCATTTGGGTCATAGCAATCTTCATATTTGTCCAGATTCTTGTAGGCTTTTTCTTGCCTTCCATTATTGCATAAATTTTGCGATTATATATTGCATTATCAGATAGACTACATGATATATTTTCTCAATTTTAATATTAAACACTCTGTTTTGTCTAAATTTTACCAAACTTAAAATTCGCTGGCAATTCTCTTTTGGAAAATTTCTGCACTGTTTTTGTTCTCATATTTTTTTCCACTTACCTTTGTTTCTCTAAAAAAATAGCTACAAAATATGTTTAAAGAATTTAAATATTTTTTATAACATATAACATACACCATTTTTACCAGTAGTAATTGACTTTATCTTCACATTATTTCTAATGGAATATAAAAATAAAAATGAGGTGAAAAAGTGGCAATAGAATGTTAGCTTGAACGAAACGGATTTTCTTAGTGAAAATACATTTGAAATCCAAAATTTTGATTGAAATTAAACTTTGTTTAATCCACCAACCAGAATAAAACTTTCCAAATTCAACACTGAAAAATCATAAATTCACAAACATATTTGATTATGTGGAGAAAACAAAATACTGCTAGGTAGGATATATAGGCGACAGATGCCAGTTTTAATGGCATGAATTAAGGAAATTAGATAGGGCATTATTGGGAATTATTGTTTTGTTACAGAGATGTAATGACTTGCACTGAGTAAGCATGAGTTTGATAATAGTACCCATGCAACTGGCCAACTACATCTAATCATTTAACTGGCGAACTTTCAACTTATGTTAAAACGAGTTCCCAGTAAGCAAAGTTTATCCCTTTTTGTGTGCCTGTGTCTAACCCAAACCGTTAAGAAACATAACAAAAGAGAGCCTTTTGCTAATCACCTGGCTATTAGCATTTTAGACACTGAACGTGCATCATGCCTTTTATCTAGGTGCATGGCTTGCTTAGGGCAAGGTCCTACATCAGCAAAATGACATGACACATAATTATTAGCAACTCCATTTTAAATAACACCAATGTCTTTTGAATTGCAAAAATCCATTTACTTAGCCCATTGTTGTGGAGATGTTTTCTAGTATTTATGCTATTTTTTGATGTAAATACTAATAACATCTTAACCTGTCATAGTTGAAATTGTGAGATATAAATGTTGCATGTGGAGTGTAAGTGATATATAACAAGCTAGCACGATGCAACTCGAGATTACAAATAAAATGTCTTAGATGATTGCATTCATGTAGTTTGGTCAATAAAGTCATTATGCTCTTTAGGATAGTACATATGACATAATAGGAAAAACAGTTTCCTATTGGTATAATGTCACTTAAATTTGGGATATAAATATCACCTCCTTTGAAATGACACCAAGAGATTTTGGGGAACATAAGTCTACGTCTTTGACTTAACTTATTATAGTGAAGGTTGTTAAGTTACGTGTATGTTCCCTTTTTTGGCATTTGTTTGTCAATTTACCTTAACAGTCTTTCCTACTCAGCTTAAGTATATATAGTAACATATTTAGCATCTTAAGGGTAAAGCTTACAGTGAACTTCATTTCTTTTACAGATGCACTGATGTAGTTTCTTATGCATTATAATCGAACTAAAAAGTCTGTCAGCTAAGAATACACAATGTGTTGGTTCAGACCATAGTCCCATTTACTTCATATTTTAAATGCTTTAGCTATTGACATAATGACATTAATTAATTTCTGCACTGTCTTCTATTCCATGAATTTATGATCTCTTACATACTCACTTGATGAAACAAATAGTAGAGGCTGATAAATTCATTTTCTCCTACAACCTTTTCTACTACAATGTAGATTTAAGTTATATTTAGCAGACAACCACCATTGTCCCAGTGGTTAAGTGATTTGGCTTTGGTGCAAGAGGTCACAAGTTCGAAACTTGCGTAGCGTGATTCGAACATTTATTGACACATGATATGTGGTTTGTTGTCCCAATGACATGTTGTATCTAAGTACATTTCAAAAAAAAAGTTATATTTAGCATAATTCATCTTTAGGTTAAGCTTTAAAATGAACCCTTTTTTGTGGTACTAAGACAATGTAATGCTGTAGTTTCTCAACATTTTAAAGGAACTTCAATTCTGCCATAAAAGAATACATACATGTTGGTTTAGACTTTAGAGTATGGTCTCATTAATCTCTTGTTTTAAATGCTTTAACTGTGCACATAATGACATTAATTAATTTCTACATTGAATCTTCTATCCTATGTAGTTATGCATTAGAAAGAACTTATATTATATACCCTTAAGTCAAAATAAGTACATGACAAGGTTTGATATGTGTTTCAATAATTAATATACAAGGTTACTTATGTTATTGCAATATTATTGGTATGATAGGGCAAATAAAATTGGGGGGAAGCAAGCACACATCAAAAGGTAAAAGTAAATTATAATATTATTGTGATATCATTTAAATTTCAGTAATTAATTTTTCATCGCCACCTCCTCTATGGTTTATGCTGTTTCAATAAGTAAACAAAATATGCATCCATCACTCACATCACAATTCTATCCTGCTGTCATGCAAGCACTGCACCTACATGAACCATGCCTATATGTAACACCAAACCAAATATCGCCCACGCCTACGCTTTGGTTGCCTGTACACTGCATTTGCACTATCATTTTTCCATGACCTGTCATCATGCTCTAAAGCCATACACCATAACTTTTAAGCTATTGATAGACCTTCGTGCAATCCTCATGCATATAAAAAGAAGTATTAACATCATGAATAAAATAAATTAAAATTGTCTTTTGGCAATAAACTATACAGGAATTATAAATAAATTAAAATAACTTCGGGTAGTTTGGAATGAATAAAATGACACGCAATTCTGTAGCATAGTTGGTGAACTAACATTTTCCATATTAAACTGAAAGGCGATTCAGAAAGGAAAGAATCGAAAAACTTGGGCATAAACCTTGTTTTCTCATTTCCTCGCTTTCAATTGAGTTGATGTAGGCTTATATTTGAAAACCACTTACAATTGCACGGACAGTTTATACAAAGTTTATATGTATGGATAGAATAATTGATGTAGAAAATATAGTGTTTATTAAATTCTATAAAAATTCTAGTTTTTGACTGCGTTTTTTTAATGCTATAATAGGTTATGGATCTGTTGTGACATGTTACAGCTGTTAGATATTTTAACAACATTCTTCAAATGCAACTAAAAATGGATGGGAAATGCAAAAAAATATTCACGTCATTGTCCAAAATGCTATAAAAAATTACACTTAGCACTGATAAAACGCTATGAAATTAGTTTACCTCAATTGGAAAAATGCTATAAAAAGTGTTCTATAGCATAAACTAAACGCTGTTAAAACTTATCTTTTTACAGCGTTTCATCTAATGCTATGGTAGGTCCCTGACTTTTAATGGCATGTCGTTATACAGCGTCATTAAAAACGCTGTTAAAGTCTTTTATAGCGTTTTTGGAATGCTATTAAAAGTCCTAAATGTTGTAGTGCAAAAATTCTTACTTCGCTCAAAGATTAAAACTTAAAGCATTTCAAAACAGGTGGAAGGAGAGATATTCAAATCATTGTCTAATATATATTTTATGTAATGAATGTTGTGTAAATTTATTAGTAGCTTGGTTGTAATTTTTATATGATACTCACGTTTAAGTAATCATTTAAAAATCATATTTTGATTTTGAAATAGAAGTTATGCTTGCTGTAAATGGACATACACAGAGATATATTAACGCTGTTCTTCCTCTTTCAATTTACTGTTCTATGAAAAAAAGAAATAAACATACCATTTTAGATTCAAAAATCAGTATCTTCAAAACTATAGGGAGTTAGCTAATGCAATCAATTGGAAAGTTGTTAGTCTTAATCTCTAGTTTAAAAAAAAATAGTCGTGGGTTATTTCATTGAGTATGGTGTGAGAAATCTATCGATTACAGTAAGTGGTCAAGTGATGTCAGTTTTTCGACCAGCATGATTTGATGAACAGAGTATATGGTCACATTCATCGATAAAAATCATGATTTTTAAGGCAAGTCGCATGATTTTATGGGTTAGGATTGTGTCGTGGTGATGAGGTGATTGGTTTCCGATCATTTCGGAAAATCCGACGATCTGTGGTTTGAGTGGAGGAACTATGGAGTTGGGAGGAGCATGTGGACAAGGTAGAGGTGCATGGCAGTGGTCGCTCGAGGAACGGTGGGAGATGGTGGCCAATCGAGCTAAAATTAGGGTTTCAGGCTTTGAATTTTTGGTGCACGCATATCGGGTTGTCGACGGCGATTCATGGCACAGAGCTGGCCAAGGTTAGGGGGTCGGAGCGATGACAATTTGCAATCGAATGAGGTGGTTTCGTGTTTTGATCGCTTGGAGCTTGCGTTTGGAGGTTGGGATAAGCGGTCAGATTTCTTTCAAAGGCGCCGGACTTGGAGGCGAGGGTGACGGCGTGTCGAGCTCGCAAGGTAGAGTTGGTTGGTGGACTTGGTTCGGTGGTATGGTGGTGAGGTTAGGTGCGCACGTGCATGGCCATGCATGTTGGTGGTAGGTTACATGATTTGGAAATTGGATTGGAGAATTGGTTTAGGAATTTAATTTGGGAAGAAGGAGCTTTGTATTTAGTTTTGGGTAGTGGTCCTAGGTTTGAGTGTTTGGGTTTGGTAATTAAACTAGTTTAGGTTAGTTTAGTTAATTAAGGTTTAAAATTTGGAAAGCAATAACTCCATCATTTTAGATCCGTTTAACCCGCGGTTTCTTGCACAAGACTCGTATTGACGAGTACAACACTTTAATAAGAACGGTTAATAATTCTAGTGAAGTATAATTTGATGATAAACTAATAGCGGTAAAAAATAATTATGTAGTTAAATAATTATATTATAGTATTGACATTCTGTTAGCAGAATAAAATACCTTTCTGCTATAATTAAATTGAATAGATTATTTTGGACATCTATTTAGCAGAATAAATTCCCGTTTCGAACTATATAAATTTGGACGTTTATTTGTATGCCGTTAATTAATATTGGAAAAATGATGCTTTAGATATTAATTATTTTGGAGTAAAGTGTTTTTATTAATGATGTTTTAAGTTAATTAATTATTTTATAAATGATGTTTTAAGTTAATTAATTATTTTATAAATGATGTTTTAAATTAATTAATTATTTTATTTAATGATGTTTAAAAAATTAATTATCTATTTATTTAGGAGGTTTAAAGGTGATTAATTAATTAAATAAAGGTGTTTATAAATAATAAATTGTTCAATAAAAGGAATTTTACTTAATAAAAAGGATTTACTTAAAAGATTTATAAATTTGAAAGAAATCTTGGAAATTTGAAAAGAAGTTTGGTTCGTAAATCTTTAATTCTAAATGAATAGAGTTTGGATATTTTGGAAAACATATACTTCACGTTAAACTTTGAGGTAGGGAAACTTCTACCAATCCAGAAAGGCAAGAATGTTGTTGAGTCAAGATTTGATATAATAATATCTCAACTTGAACGACTTCATTGTTATTCGAATGATAGTTTAAGTTTGAAATCGAAAATTGATGTTCGATGTATAAAGTATTATTTCCGTATATAAATTGGATCACTTATGAAAATCAAGTTTATGAAATTAATAAGTAATATTTCTTAGTTATGGTGGTATAGAAGCTTTCTTTTCATACTTAACACCGAAGGATAAGTGGTGGATTTATAGAAAACAATGTTTTGAATGACATTTGTTTTTGATCCATTTAATATAATTTTGAAATTAGAAATATTTCTTAAATACTTTGTGAATATACTTATACCATAATATGGTAAAGTTTTCTAAGTATAGATAGTGAAATGTTTTGAGAATATACTTACACCAGTGAGATAAGTATATGAATATTTTTGTAAATAACCGAAGTGATTTAATTAATGAAGGTTAATTAAAGAGGCTTAGTGGATTCCATATGAAATTAAATCTATGTTTACTTGTTTGTTTATTTGATAGTTAAATAACCGACCATCAAATCTTTACCAGTTTTTAACTCTGGAAATATCTAGAAGAAACATGAAAATTATGTGGTACAGTTATCGAGAGATGTTATACTGTACATATAAACTCATTGTATTCTTCTAGGACAAATGATAAGGAAATCCATCTGCATAAATGGTTAGGAAGCGATCTCCGCTTTTATATATTGTCTATTTATTTCCAAAGCAACCGGAATTGAGTTTACTAAAAACTATCGGTTGTCGGTTCAAACAGACCAGGATCAGATAAACATGATTTATATGAAAACACTTCAAACCGGCTTAAGCGTTTGAATTGAAGACATCTCGAAGATGATGGAATCGAAGTCGCAAATCTTTGAAGTGCAAGGGCTTATTGCTACTAATCCTAAGGATATAGTAGAATTAGTGCCTTCGATTTTTTCATATCCTGAACAACTTGTATGGACGAATGCTAGCAATGCATTGTTACTTGGAGGGCAGCGTTAGAATTTCGAGTGGGATTTGCTAAAGAAAGGTAATCACAGCCTTAAGCCTCACAACCGAGAATGACTAAAATAGGAGATATGCAGCAGGGCTATGGGGGTCACACCCATTAGGGTATGGGCATCACAATTCTAGATTGATATTTATGGATTTGGTATGTGCATGTGAGCTCATGATAAAAGGTTGCAAAGCAGCCAGGGTGATATCATATTCGGTACTAACCAGTAAGGAGTAGGTCGGTCATATGTTGGTAGGGGGTCCATGTGAAGCCCTCGGTACATTTTATAGAGATGTACTGTGACAAATAGTACACCAGTAGCCGTATCATTGTATGGAATTCATTCTCAAATAAGCGTCATATAGACTTAGTTGTGCTCAACTATGCTGTAACGTGAGATGCAAGCATTCTAGCTATATTCAGTATCTATTTTAAACCCTAAACACTATTATAATATTACTGGATTTTCTATTTAAATGTTTTGATTATCATAAGGTGAAACCCCATCCGTAATTATATGCTACATGGTCTTACGAGATATCTTTATTTTTAAAAGGTTTTATAAGATATGACAACCCATTTGATTTGAGTTTCTCACGCTAGTTTATACTAGACTTATTCGGGTGTTATTTTCTTATAATACTCGGGTTAGACCGAGTATTTTTCCAGAGTTAGCTTTAATGCTTTGGAGCTTCAGAAGACGAGCTGGATGCCTCCAAGACGTACTTTCGTATTTTTATTTCCGCTATGTTTCTTAATTGTATTTATAAGCGTTTGTAAGGAAAGACCGTTATAACTGTCTAGGCTGATGACAGGTTAGACTCTGATGTTGTTGAATATTAAAGTTTTTCTTTTGTAAAGATAATTAGTACATTTTATGTTACTCGTCATGATGTGAAATTTTGTTCCATCTTTTCTTTTCTTTCAACCCTAACAAATTTTTTTCCAACACTCGGATGCTCAGCACATGAATACCATGAATGTATTAGTGTCAACATTTGAGAGTCAAAAAAGAGGGCCATCACTTCCAGGTTAGTAATTCAATTGTTAGTATTTCATTTTATAATAAATTATGAAGTATGAAATGTATGTTTTTTCATGCATTATTAATTGATTAGTGTATTGTTGGAAACTATATAGGATTGATACACCCGAGTTGATGAATTTTTCTATTTGGGTGCATGGTCTAACTTGTAGTTCATCCGGATGTTAAAGAAATTGGAGTACATTTCAATAGGTAAGTCGGTTTTAAAATGTTTTACTTAACAAGTAAACCATTGTAATTTTAGTTGCATATTTGAATTTCAATTTATCTTGTTAATTTAGATGCAATCAAAGAAAAGAAATAGACTTGAGCAAAGATTGCATTCTTTGGTGTATGTTAAATATATCACTACTTTGAGACAAAGAGAAATTACGAGAAGAAGAAAGATTGATCCAATTGCTGTGAAATTGATTCTGATAATAAGCAGATTGCCAAATTAGAAAATCTGGTTCTTCCTTCCGATCCAAGTTGGCTAAAAGAAGATGATCAATTTTTTGATGTTGATGCGATAAGGAATATGCCCGCCTCAATATATGAAGATACTTTATGCATTAGATAACCAAAAATTCAAAACCGAGAACCAACACCTCCTAGAGGTCCTACTCCTACACCTCCTCCACCTCTAAGAGAGCTTATTCCTTCTCTTCCTCCCATCATTCCATATAAAAGAAGAAGCTATACTAGTGGTTCAAGTAAGTAAAACAAAAGATTAATATTAGTATAAAATAAATTGTTTATTTAAAGTACAGAATTGAACTAATATTGTTATTTTAGAAAATTTATAGCCAATGATCCAAAAGGAAAGGGTATAAGAATTGAGAATAATGATGTTGGTGATTATGATCCTTTTTTGGAACCACACATGGAAGATATTTTTCATGCCAGTGAAGATAATAACTTGGATGGGAACATGCTTATGGATGAGGAGGAAGATATCATTTGATATACTGCAATTTATATTGATTTAAATTTACATGCTTATGGATGATTATATTTTATTTGAATTGCTTCGTATGTTTTATGAATGCTTTATGTTTCTTGTTTAATATTTGATACTTAATGTTATTTTATTTCAAATTTCATGATATGTTTTTTGTTTTTCTTTTCCCCGAAAAGCTTATGCCTCAATATTTTGGGGCTTACGCCTCGCCTCACGGACCCAAAAATGTCTCGCATACGCTTTCGCCTTTTAAAACCTTGATAATGAAGCAGATCTACTTTTTCTAATGAGTAAGTATTGCTCAATTTTCTTGTAAGTAATTCACAGGCCAATATAAGATAGTTTAATCAAGTCAAATCCAATCTAGCTACTTTACAATCGGTCTGTAAAGGCCAGCATAAGGCTATGATGATCTCAAACCATCCCTTCTGATCAGCAAGGCACCAAGATGAGGCCCGGCCCAACTTGGCTGTCACAATGATGATCAGTCTTTCCATTTCAATCTACTTCTAGCACAACTCCAAATCAGCCTATTCACTGGCATCACCCCAATTTACGGCCAACGCCTCTCCAAGCCCGACTCGACGGGCGGCATTACAATGACAACTAGCCTTTGATCGACCACGAGCTGCTACTTCAGAACATTTCAATGGTGGTCTCTATAACATTCACATGGCACACATGGAACTTTGGGCATACTCCAGGTCCATAAGGGTATGACCGGAAACATACAAAGAGAAGAGTGAGTTGTTCTTTCTAGATCGTCCTTTGTGCATGGAGGAGATATCCCATTCGTCGTCGTCGTTCTCTATCTCATCGCCAATCTCTTATTCCGTCAAGGTGCAAGCTAAGTCCACGGCCCATGATCAGTCTGAACATCCCACAATAGGCTGATGCCGACCTCAGGGAAGAAATGCATATCCTCGTATATAGCTCAACAGAATGCAAGCTTGCAATGGTAGGGGCGAAGCGGTCTCAAATGATGAGAACAGAGAGCCATTCTCAAATGAAGTCTTGGATGCTTACATCCATCGGCAATATGATTTTCCATCCATTGACAAGTGTAATTAGAGTAAAAACCCATCCGACCATGTCACGGGGTTCAACTCCATCATTTGTGCAATCAGCTCTCCGGCTTCACAAAGTGTTTTCTCTTCCCCTCCACCCACTCAAGGCCAGCCTCCCACTGGTTCTTGCATCAATGGTTGGGCAGTATCATCTCCCAGGCCTAATTATGAACAGATTCAAGACTCGCTTCTTCACGTCTTGTACCCTTTTCATGTTGGCTAGTGAGCTATATAATATTAAGCAAGGTCCTTCTAAAAGCTTACGATCGTATGTTAGCCACTTCAATAAAGAATCCATTTGGACCAAGGATGTGGACATGAATAGTTTGGTCGTAGCCCTATATTCAGGTGTCAGATACATCCCGAATATGAAGAGAGCTCCAGAAGCAGCCGGCTTTGTACCTAACCGACTTCTATCAATGGACGAATGCCATGACGAGGATGGAAGACACAGATCCTTTAGACAGCGACAGCAAAGTAGGCGTTAAGACCAAGCCAGTCCTCGTAGTAAAAACGATCTCCGAAGCAACAGCCGTAAGGCCATGTTAGAAGGCGTCCAAAGACCGATCCTCTATACAAACCCAGGTAAAAGTCAGTTCCTAAAGCCCGTCATCGCTAGGGACGGAAAGCAGGAATAACCTCGCCGCAACGTCAACTAATGTGAGTTATATTAAAGCAACGACCACTTTACAGTAGACTACCGCGTTCTCAAGGATGAAATCGAAAGACTCATCCAGAAAGGAGTATTCTTTGAGTTTGTTCGAGATCAGATCAAGCAATAAGCAAAACTTGAAGAACGACAGAATCAGCCTCCTCAGCCCAATAGTGTCAATGTCCAAGCCATCATCGAGGTCCTGACCATATGCGGTGAAACGCATATGATTCGCAGCAGCCGGAAGCCCAATCTCGGTATTAAAGGGAGATGTGCACTACCGACAAGTTAGTTGGAATTTCGGGCATCTAAGGCGCCCCGACTAGGATCAGAGTGGCCTATCAACTTCACGGCCAAAGACAAGGAAGCAGTCTCATACCTCGCATCATGACACATGGTCATAAATCATGCCTTAGCCAACTACAATGTGAATCGGGCCTTCGTGGATAGAGGTAGTTCTATCAACGTCATGTTTAAGAACCTCTTTAAAGCTCTCAAGCTTCTCCAACCGCACCCAGTGCGCCCTGCCCATTTATGGCATTAGGGGTAGGCATTATTCTGATGGACATGACCTCGCTTGTAACAACTTTCAGCCAAGAGCCCATCATTGTAAAGGTCCAGGTAAAATTTGTAGTAGTTGATTGCCCATCTGCTTATAACATGTTAATAGGACGACCGACGCTTGTTGAGCTGGATGCCATCATTTCCTACAACCATCTTATCATTAAGTTCCCCTTCCAGGACGGTATAGGAAAAATCAAGGGAATTCGGCAGAAGGCAAGGGAATGTTATGGGCTTCCCTTAGGCAAGCAAAGAAGGATGCTCCTATGCTGTAGCAATTACATTCAATAGTTAGCATTGGTTTTCTCAATAGATCCAACGGGTCGGCCAGCGCCTTAGTTTTTGCTAAGCCCCCTAACCTTAAATTATAGATGGTAGCTCCTACTCTCTCATAGCCGATCGCCTCGTCTGAGAGTCGAGGGCATCATAACCACGATCCTGACCCATCATCGCAGATAAGTTTTTGGTTATAAAACAAAAAATGAGGGAATAACATGTGTATATATATGGGAACTTTTCCATCTACAAGTCTTTGTGAGTGGGTTTTGTATAACCTGCCTCACCATCACGTAACTCACTTACACTAAAGTGTCTGAGCTAACCAATGCTCTCCATTTTGATTCGGGATCAACAGTTGCTTCATGATTGGCAAAGTGTCACTTAAGACAACCTCATAGCCCATGCGTCGGGTTCGAGCCTAGGCTTATCCACCACTCAACGTTCGACCGCTTGAAACCTAAGAGGACCCACGAGCAAACTTGCATTTTTGCTCATACTGGTATAAACTGGCACTTTACGTTTGGTCGGTACTTGGTCTACATCAACGATCGTACCTAGACCATCTTATTTTTACACTAATACTTAAACGTATCCTAAAAAGATAGGCATTTCTACAAAATGAATATAGAAACCGTCGATTAGTCAAAGCGGTCTACTCAACAAGTCATACGTAGATAAATGAGCAAAGACGAGAATAAAATTCTCAGTCAAAGTTTACAACAAAAGATCTATTTAGTTTAGCTTAAAGAATGCGGAGGCACAATGTGTTCTTTGCTAAGATTACAAAGATATTCTTATCACTAATTAGTTGAAAAGAAGAGAGAGAGAGAGAAGAAGAAGAAGAAGAATAAGAAGAGCACATCAGTGGAACACTTCAGAAGATCCAGCTTCGAACACGAAGATGAGCTCCCCCGGCCCTCTAAGCGATCAAGAACTTATTAAAAGAGAAGGAGGAGTGGTCCCATGGTAGAAGTCTTCCACATCAAATCTCGTAAGAGATCTTGAAAAGCTTCCAATCGACGTCGCCGAGAGGACATTGGGACTTTAGCTGTGATATCAAAGGTGGAGACGATGGCTATTACTCTTTCCAGCAATGCGCTGAAGCATCCAAGACAGCCTAGCTTCAAAACCGCAACAGCAGGATGGAAGAGAAATCCACCAGCCCTAACTGGACCATTAGCATAACACGATGGTCGATCACCATCGAAGACCTAGCCAAAGGGCATGAGTCTAAGCCAAGCAGCAAGCCAAGGTTTGCCTCGAGAATAAAGTTCCAGGCAACGGTTTGAACTGTAATCAACAGGTGGCAGTTCGACACCGAGAAAGCTTCCTCCTTTCTCAACTGCCAAACAAATTCGACAAAAGACATATGTGCAAAGTTGTCTGGAAAGGGAATAAATGATGAAAGTTGTTTTTTGTCAGTAAAGAGTTGTGAAAGATTCATAGGCTATAAATGGCTTTCACGAGGAAAAAAAATTTGAGTTAAAGGAAGAAGGGTAAGGGGTATTTATATACTCATGCCTTCATTCATGTGCATTGATTTCAAAAGGAAAGAAGAATCTCATATTTTTTGGAACAAAGTCAACTCATACATGTGGGAGACATGACATCTCTCCGTCGCATCTGGAAAAACGAACCGTCGCAACCAATAGCATGTAGCCACGTGAATAGCGCATTAAATGCTTTGCAGGGCCATGAATCGACAGAATTTTCGTGATTTGAGTCATTCGACTAGCCCGCACCCACTTGTGAATACGAACTTGATGGGTAAAATGTTAATCAATTTTCTCATAAGTAATTAGCAAGCCGATTTAAGGCAGTCTGACGCAGTCAAAACTAGCCCAACTACTCTACAACCAACCTGCTTAGGCCAACCCAAGCCTATGATGATCTCAAACCACCTATTCTTATCAGCAAGTCTCCAAGATAAGGCCCGGTTGCCCCATCCCTTTGCGCATGTCTCCTTTAAGTAAGGTTTAGGCCCAAACCCTCCCGTTCCGTCACTATGACGATCGGTCTTCTTATATCAATGTACTTACAGCACACCTCCAAGTAAGAATGTTTGTTTGGCGTCACACCAGTTTGCGATCAACACCTCTCCAAGCCCGCCTCAGCAGTCGGCATCTCAAGCAAAGTAGGCCCAAGCATAGCCCATCCTTGGCCCGGCTTCAGTACAACCACTCTCGACCAGTCCAAGGTCGCCCTCCCAGTTGCCCTGCAATCGGCCACACACTATCTTCCCAACATAGTCCTTTACAAGATTCCTAGTCTCTATATCGTCGACAGCCGATCGACCGGCTCTGCAAGATCCGTGAACTTGAGCACACAGGTAGATAACAAGTTATCAATCCATCTATCCAAAGCACTATGGTTGAGGGGGTGAACTGATGTGGCTTACCATCATCATTAAATGCGTATTTGATGCAATGTATGCGCATTAAATGCGAGATCCATGCCTGGTACAAAGGAGCAATGCATATATTTTTATCTACCGCACATCTTCTGACACCTATTACAACCGTCATCCATTTTCCCTTGCATCCAGATCAACGGTCGTACATTTTTTCCATCAGTTCTACAGCTGAAGCTCAACTGTTCATCATTCACTTCAGCTACTATAAGAATCTCATACATGGCCACTTCAAAAAGGTTGGTTGACACTCAATTGATTGGGATAAACAAAGATTCCGAATACTATACCCAATCAGGGCCCTTGATAACACAAAATTTTAAAACTACACAGTTTTGTTAGTCTTAAGTGCTTCCTGCTTTTTTATTATTCTTTTGTAATTTCTTATAGTTGTAAGAGAAGTATATAGTAAAAGAACTTTATAGTAGACGTAGATAGCTTTGCCGAACCACTCTATATCTTGTGTTATTTACCTTTCAGTTGTGCATTTAACTTTTCGTTTTTTCACTTTAATCCTACTGTTAGCAAATAACATTTACGAATTAGTGTACTTTCGAGGTTGGCTAAATTACTAGTCAACTGTAAGGTAAAGGACAAATTTTAGTTTTATTCTTGAGAAAAAACCTATTTCAACTTTAGTCTTCGTTCCTAACATATTAAAACAATAAACCTAGTTTTTAGCAAGTCCCGGTTTGTGCTTGGGCAATTAAAGTGTTCAAGCATAAATTTATAGTTAGTACTTGCGTACTTTCAAAACTGTACTCTCTATTTGTGTGCACACACAATTCCTAATTGTGCAAATATAAAATGCTCACAAGTGAAAACTATATCTATTTTATAATAAGTTTGGAACGAAGTCTAAAGATGAAATAGCTTTTTCTGGAGCCTGAAACTAATTTGTTAAATGGTTAGGAGTGAATAAGTGAATCTTTTCATTGATTTTTATGTACAAAAGGACTGAAGTCATGAAGTCAGCTTCTATTGGCAATTTAAAACACTTAGCCGTGAATGGCGATTCGATCTACTCTATGTATGAACTTTGAACCCATGTACCCGGTAATGACAGATAGATTTTCTTTGTTAACTGATTAATCGTGCTGCCTTTGAACTGAATTTAACAGAAAGCCATGCAGAATAAAAAGAACTCTAATACGGTTATTCCACATGCAAAATCTTTAAACGATACTAGTGGATACTCATTGAAGAAATTCTACCATTAACTTGCTCAAATTCAAGATGACAATAGTAGCTAGCAGTTTAAAACCTCAAATATAAAGATAATGCCAGCTTGACATACATAATTTTCTAATTAAGGTGGTTTCATATGATCATGAGTACATATATACCGACAAGATATCCCATGTTCATGTAAAAGAAAAAAAATGGATCACCTTTTTATCTCAACGTGCTTTTTACTCATATCATGAGATATGACAGTCCATACTAAAGGGTGATTACAGCTATGTAAAAACCAAAGGATAATTAGAAATTTCAATATGAACTAGTGAAAACAATAAAAGCAAAAGTAGAGAATGCATGGTAAGTTTTAATTTATTATGACGGACGATTACCTTACAGAAGATAAAATACTGAATGCAATAATGTCTAATTTGTCAAATATGACATTAAGGTTAAAATTAATTACACAGACTTTATAGATTAAATAAAGCATATTTTCTTTATAAAATCTACTAAGTAGCACAGGTGTGATCCTTATAATCAATATAAATTGTTTAGAGAACACTACTTGATATATAGCAATTTTACTCATATTATTTACATCTGACAAAGATAGATCACATGGACGCATAAGTACAGATGATTTTTACATCAACATTAAATATACCAATTTTTGTAAACATGCAATTTGACGCATAAACTTATTATTGTAACCCAAACTAAAACGTAAAATCACATATACATACACCTAGAGTCCTAAACCCTTGAATAAATTTGTTCCAACTATAAAACTATTTTAGTATATCCAACTTATTTGTTCTACAATAGCTTCATGTCGGTAAGCAAAAATAGACTAAAAAGAGCTTTCAGTCCAGCAGCCATGGCTGCCATGAACATAAAAAACAATCCTATCTTTTGTGAAAATCCTGATCAGAATTCAAGGGACTCTTCATCCTCCATTCTTGATTCTCCGACATCTTCTCATCTTCTTTCCTTCTCAAATCACAAAGATAAGCCTCCAGATCAAGAAAATGATGGTATTCAACTGATCAAAAACCGTCGCAAACATTTCTCAAAGAAACCCCAGAGGCAAACCGATAGGCCTGCAACATTCGTTTCGGCAAGATATGCACCTAAAGGGCAGAGATATAACCAGAGAAATAATCAACAACTGCTTAGTAACAGACCGGATCTCAATGCCTCAAGAACTCTCTCTAATGGAACAAATAACATAACAAAACCATCGTCTTCTTGGACAGATCCGGTTAGAAAAGGAGGGCTAAACTCAATTGCAGATCTGAGATATTTTGCACCGATGAAAATAGGTGACAAAATAATTGTTGTTGTTAAAGAAGAGATCAGTCGAAGAACCGATGATAAATGGAGTAATTCTATAGTAGCTTATGTGTTTGGATCAAGGCCCTATTATCATCATTTCAGGGATTTTGTTCTTAGAACATGGAATTTAGCCGATAAATTCGAGATTTATACAAGAAACAATGGTTTTTTTATCATCAGATTCTCTACTGAATCTGACTGTAATAAAGCTATTCAGGGAGGTCCATATTTTATCAATGGCAAACTTATTATTTTGAAAAATGGGATAAGAAAATGATTCTTGATCGAGATCTGTTATCTAATTATACAATCTGGATAAGATTACCGAAACTTAATCTCAGATAATGGGATAAAGAAGCGTTGTAGCAATAGCTAGTGTTGTAGGTATTCCGATAAAACTAGATGAGTCTACGACCAATGAAACAAGGCTCAGTTATGCAAGAATTCTTATAGAAATCAAAGCCAATGAAGTTTTACCAGAAACCGCCTACATCACTATGCATGTTGGTGAAAGTATTACACAGAAAATAGAATATGAATGGATTCCTCCGAGATGTATGAAATGTGCTTGCTTTGGTTCTCTCACTGAAGCTTGCTCATCAAAGCCAGCTTGGGAAGAAAAAGAAAATTCAAATCTCAATGCAGTTTCAAGAAAACCAGTTACAGAGGATTCAAGAAACGTACAAGATCTTTTAATTCAAAAAAAGAATGATCAGGCAAAACATGTTACAATCTTTGAAACTCTAAATACTGAAGTTCCGATCATTCTTGATAATAATTTGGTATCAGAGAAAACTCAGTTCTTTGAAAGAAAGAAGAAAACCATTCTAAGCTCTGAATTCTCGAGGTATGATATGGAAATCGTAAGCAATGATGAAAAAATATAGATCTTTCCGCACGCAGTTTCAAAAAACACTAACTTTAAAGAAGCAAGACTTAATGTGGCCAATGAAAATATACAGCAGAAAGATGACTCTGTTGTCCATGTGGTTTCAGATGGCAATAAAATAGAAATATCAGAGAAAACAAATCAAAGTTCTAGAGATAACAATATATAGTTTATGGACCTTCCCCCCCCAACAAGAAGATTCAAGTTTAATTACAGATATCATTATCTCAAATGGTACAAAGAAAGAAAACTCTGTAATGTTGATTAAAAGTCACATGCATAACTGTTTTGAGATTTATGAGTTATTAATCAAGAATGTAGGCCTCCTCCTTTCATCATCTTTTTCTCCTGTAAATAACAAAAGGAAAAAGGCCAGAAAAAAGAGCATACCGGAAATTTTGTATAGTGATAAAGATGAAATCCCAAATTCAAAAAACTTTGAGAAGAAATACATCATCAAAAATCCAGAATGGGAAGAATTCTTAAAAGTTAAAGACAAAAAAGAATACAAGAAAAGAGGAGGGAAAACTTCTAAAAACATAGAAGTTAGCAGCAATATTTCACCTTAGCTGTAGTGATATCCTTTATACATATCCTTTATATTATATCTATGTTTATAATTTCTTGGAATATTAGGGGTCTAAATTCCCCTAAAAGAAAACTGGATTTTTCAAAGTTATTAATATCATATAAACCTAGTATTGTTGGTATTTTGGTGCATAAACTTAAAGACAGTAATTTAGCTAATTTTCAAAGCAGATTTTTAAATAACTGGAATGCTATTCATAATAATTCTATGGAGGGTAATGGTAGGATTATTGTAATTTGGGATCCCAATATTTGGGAGTTATGTCAACACTCTCTAAATTTGCAATATATCCATTGTAATTTTAAAAACAAAGGGGGTTTCCAGTTGAATGTGACTTTTATCTATGCCTCTAATATAGAAAAAGATAGACTTTTATTATGGAATAAGCTGGAACAATTAAATAATAACATTAATAACTCTTGGATTCTAATTGAGGATTTTAATATAGTTATGAAGGCTTTTGAAAAAAGGGGAAGAATTCCAATTCCTTTTAGGGAATTAGAATTTTTTTCTAACTTTATGTTTAAAACTGGCTTAATAGAACCTAATATTAAAGGTAATAAGTATACTTGAAAATCAGGAGAGTTCATAAATATCAATTGTTAACTAGACAGAATTTTGGTCAATCAAATTTTTTTAAATTTTTTCCTAATTTTAGATGTTATATTTTACCCTAGGCAAATAATGATCATACCCCATTACAACTTATATTTTCTCAAAACAATATTATTAAAAGCAACTTCCCTTTTAGATTTAAAAATGGTTGCGTTTATAATAAGGAATATATAATGGTTGCTAAAAACAATTTTCAAACTTCTATTTCTGATAGAGTTAGGGGTACGTCCTAGGGGTAGTTATGTAATTTGTTACATATATCTAAATCGTTGACAAATCTTGTTTGAAATAAAAGGTATTTTCTTCCTATTATATATTTGATATAATGTGATTATATTAGTTAATTAACTTAATTAAAAGTATATTTAATAGAAAAATCCATAAATGGTATATTTTGTGATAGTAGTTACAAAGTGTTGTAACCATGAGTAATTTATCACAACGAAACAAATATACCATTTTAAATGTTCCTAGTCAAGATGCATTGAGACTGGATATCGATGTATCCGTTGAGACTGGAGTATGTAACGCTCTCCAAATGTTGGGCAGTGAATTACTCATGACTGTTGGGGGCACTTAGGGGTTACGTACTAATAGTTATTGGATAACTATGGAATGACTCACTCGATAGTTTTCTATTGGTTAATATAACTAAGGTCAAACATAAAATATCGATGTGACTGATTTACATAGTTCTCTCGACTTGAGAATACTGTGGATCTTCAATAAGAAAGCTCCGCTTTGGTTATAGCCAAATCATGGCATGGCATCCATCGAGTGACTATAGTTGGGTCGAATGGAAGTATTGGAAGTGAAGCACTAGTCAAGAGAGGATTCGTCTCCTCAGTTATATGCGGTTAGTATCACAATCAACTCAAAGTCAAAGTCTCTGGCCAGGGCATTTCGGTCAATAATAATTATTATTATTGAACAAAGAACTTTGTATTTGGACTATAAAGTTGAATGTGGATGAGGTTGAAATTTTGACCATTACCATATTCCATAAGTCCAAAGTGATATAATTTTGACGAAGAGAATTGGTGTAAACAAATGTCACAACCGGGTAAGGCTTATTAAACTAAAATTGGATTTTTACCGAAAATGAGTAAGCGATAAACTTGGCACACCACTTGCTAAGTGACGTGGGCACGTTAACGTTAGAATAGTTCAATGTTAATCGCTGACCAAATTTACACCCAAGAGTTACACAACCGAAATGATGAAGTCCCCTAAGACCGAACGATTTAATTAGTTTATAATTGAAATATTATTATAAAATTTGAATATGATTTGAGAAATAAATAATGTGATATATATTTATAACAGTTATAAATATATCGATCGATATACAATATCGACAAGCGATTAAATTAAATTAAATTACATAGTATTTTGGCTTGGGCTTAGATGGGTTTAAGGCCCATCATTGGGGCTGCAAAATTTCTGTTTTGGGAAGGTCTAGGGATGGCTAAAGCATATGGAGTTGGCTTGGAGATAATGGGTTGAGATCAAGTGACAATGGGTAAAAAGGTTTTCCTCGTTTCTCTCTAATACAACCATATATATGTATGTATGTATGTATGTATGTATCTCTAAAATAATGACTAACCTTTTTTTGGCCGCCATTACCTTCTACATTGCTGGTTAAAACATAGCTCTCAATCCACTCCAAAATTCTCAAATATGTTTCAAATTAAAATAATACTATTCGATAGTTAGAGGTCGGTGATTCTGGACTTGCAATCTGACAAATCAAGAACAGTAAAAAGAAGGAAAGTCATTGCTTCAACGTGGATTCAAAGGCATTATTAAATTTGTAATTTTAATTCATATTACAGTAATTAAATTATAATCTATGATCCTATAATGAGCAATTTCATATCTGTTTAAATATATTGCTACTATATGTTTAGTTAGGTGAGATTTTTGTTAGTAGATGTGGTTCTCACAAATCAGTTTGGTTATGTGCATAATTTGTTTATTATACTATTTGATTTATGTATAGACAAACATTGTCTACTGTAAAAAATCAATTTTTTGTCATTAATAATTGTTTTATATATATTTATTAATAAATTCATGTGTGTGTGTGTATGTATATATATATTAGTGTATATTTCTCTCTCATAATAGCATATATGCATATATAAGATATATATATGATATAAAAAATTTAGTACACTTATTTATATATCATATGAATTTAAAAATTCGAAAATTAATTATCATACATATATTCATATTTTTAAATTAACATTTATTTAATTTTTGAATTGTTTATTATATATAAAATAACTAGTACATTAAAAATTCAATTTTATATGTTTTAAAAATATTATATCATTTCAGAAACATATAGAAAAAAATTTAGGTATTTTTTAATAAAGTTTACTAAATTTAATAATTAATATTATTTCGGAAAAATTGTTTATGATTTATTAAAAATAATAATTTAATTGAAAAATTCTTCAAAATTTTTTGTAACCTTTCATTCATGATCCTAGAATTTATAAAATTTTAAAATTCGAATTTTTAATAACATATTATTTTATATT
Source organism: Allium fistulosum (assembly GCA_030737815.1). NCBI lineage: Eukaryota > Viridiplantae > Streptophyta > Magnoliopsida > Asparagales > Amaryllidaceae > Allium > Allium fistulosum. Next base: position 842,035,046 of record CM060902.1, read on the forward strand.
ATATAATTATTGCCGAAATCAATGTATTTGTTTTTAAAAATAGTATTTCAACTTTGAAAAATCTTTAGATTTTTCCTAAGCTCTATTTTATGACCCTAGATTTTCTAAAATTGTAAAATTTGAATTTTCATTAATAGATTATTTTATGTTAATTATTTATGGATGAAAATATTATTTTATTCATAATATAAACAAATTAAAATACTAAAATTATTATGTTTGCAAAACTAAGTTAATTTTGAATTATAAATAATTTTTAATAATTGTTCTCTCTCTTTCTATATACATACATACATACACACACACACACACATATATATATATATATAAATTTTTTATGTTCATATATTATATATAATATATTTATGTATACATATGTGTGTGTGTGTATTTTGTAACACATATACATACACATATTTGGACAACATACAGGATATACAAAATGAACTAATATGTCTATTGCGATGTAAATTCCAACATCTACATATGGGCATATTATACTTTCACGGATTATTATGTTACACATGCACTCACTCACTCACACACACACACACAGATATATATATATATATATATATATATATATGATACATTTATGTATAAACTAAACCAAATAAAATTAATTTCACATCTTAATATATTTGAATTTAAATAAAATAAATGATTTTATTTAAATGAAATTTAGAAATGTTCTAATTCAGTTAGACTTCATAGGCCCAATAAAGATCCAATAGGGTAAATTTTTTGAAATTTACCCATAAATTCCACTGCGGGCTGGTCCAGTTCCAACAATGGTATCAGAGCCCAATAGCCTATGCGGTCTAATTTAGTCATATTAGGGCTAACTAATTAAGCTTGCCCACTTAGTATGGTGTCTAAAAAGGTAATGTAACGACCCCGAATTTTATATATATTTAAATTGATAATTAATTTAGTTTTTGAATAAAAATTGTGAAATTAATCGATAAATGGATGCGAGTTTCCCCAAGTTCAAATGAATTCTGTATAAATCAATTAAATTTAAAATATTGTATATATGTATAATGTGAATATATATGTATATGGGCATATATGAGTAAATTTAAATTTGTATATGTATATATATATACATTGAATTTGAATTCAAATCTTATATAAATGGTTTGAAAAATAAATATAAAAGTATATACATTGACATAAGTATAAAATAAATAAATAAGTAATTTTAAATTTAGAACTGATGGTTAATAATAATTTGAATTTATAGATTAAATACAAGACAATAAATAAAATTAATAATAATAATTTAAGCTAGAAATAAATATATAAAAGGGTAAACTATAAAATCCAAAGTAACACATTTGCTAAAATTAACAACATATAAAATATAGGAATTATCCATATTACACAATAATAAGATTAAATAAAAATAGAAATAGATGTGTATAAGATAATTGTAAAATATAAAGTAACACATTAGATAAATTATAACAACATATTAACTCTAGAACTTCAATTATACTATAAAGTAATAAGACTTAAGAAAACAAAATATATATGAAGGATTATAAAAGAAAATAAAAAAATAAGTATTACAAAGTAAGATAAAATACATAGATAAAAACTAACACCAACTTGACTATGGAACTTCACTCATATTTCAAAGTAGAGGCCTGCAAAAGAAGACAGTAATAAACAAGTAATATACATTTAAATAAAAAGATAAAAAAATTAATAAAATACATTCAAGTATATTCTAATGTGAACAAATATACATAGCTATGTATATACACTTGCAAAAGGAAACATATTCAAGAATGAAACAAATATATATAGATAGGCATTAGCTTGCAAAGGAAGACATGAGAATATATATATAGAAATGCAACTGTACGTATGAACAAAGAGATAAGTATGGACAAATATATATCCATGTACAGCCGAAATGAAAAAAATATAAGTATGAGTACAAGCTAATAAATGCAAGCCACCACAAATTTTATCATCAGCCACCAGGAGGAAAAATATCTCTGCCTATATTTTGTACAAACAAATAATATCACCCTGTACTCATTTTATAAATATCAACTCCTCATTTCAATTCGTCTATCTAAAAATCGAGTAAATTCTGAAGCAAATACTATTTCATACTTAGACAATAATTCAACTTAAAACAACAATACAAATTTTATCAACCAGAGATCAAAGAAGAAAGGTTTCAGCTTGCAAATTTTCAAAGCCTGTTTCATCAAAGGAAGAACTCTGTTCTTCTTCTTCTGGAAATACTGTGAGTAAACTTCTTAATCAAAAGCTCCAAATTGTTTTTATTTGTTGATGCATGTGATGATGGATATAAGTGATGACTTGAAATGGTTAGTCATAGATGTACATGCATGTATATGAATTTAAAAGCGCCTGTGCATGTCTGTATTTGAATGACTTGCCTCTGTTTGTTCTTAACAGACCAAAACAAGTTTAAAAATCAAATTCTCTTTCCCCAATCTCCTTTAGACTTTAGGATCTGGAAAAATGTGTTTGTTAAATCTTAAGCTAGTTCTTAATAATATTTTTAAGAAAATCAGAAGGTAAATTTTGAACTGGAACAAGAATTTACAGTGAAACTCAAATAAATACAAAAACCCAAGTATCTTAATTTCTTGAATCAATTATATTATGTGATTTGTTCTTGGAAATAATGATTTTTAAAAGAAAAATCACGATTTTTAATTTGGTAGATTTCGAGAATTAGTAGGTTGAACGTGAAATGGGTTTGAATGAAATTACGGTGATCGGTGTGTTTTTAGCTCTCGTGATTGAAGTCGAAGACTGCTGGGAGGATGTAGATGTGAGGAAAAATAGTGGAAGTGTTTTTAGATGATCGTGGTGATGGATTGACGTCGATCTAGGGTTCGACAGTCACTTTTGGCTGTTGGAGTTCTTGGGGAGATTGCGACTTCATCATGGTGTTTGGGCCTATCGCACTAATGGGGAACGGTGCGTTGGAGTTTGTCGAAGCTCCGACCAAAATTGCATGGTCTCTGGTGTACTAGATCGATGGGACGAGGAGTTTTCCGATGATGGTGATTTGGTTCCAGTGGTCTCGAGTAGTTCGATTTTGATTTACGGGGAAACTCGTGGTTCTGGGTGATTGTTCGTGATGAGATGGTAGTCGTCGACGTGTGGGTGGTCTTGGCGATGGTCGGAGGGCATTGGATCAATGGTGCATCGTGTTGGTGTTTCAAGCTTGATGTTGGAGTTGTTGGACTCATTCTCCTTTGAGGATCATTTGGAGTTATCACTATTGTTGTTGTTTCCGCTATAGTATTGTATCATATTGATATCATTGTTGTATATCATTCTGGATATTGTATTTATTGGATTTGTATATGATATCATTCATTTCTTTCTTCCGCTGTGTTGTTATAATTACTATGTTATAAGCTCCAGCACGACTCAAATTTCAACGATTGAATCTGCGGCATTCAAGTACAAGTGAAGTACGGTTGTCGATTTTCGAACGCTGAAATTTGGTTCGTGACAGGTAATGTCTAGGATTGTAATTGGGTAATCAAGTACCCTACCCTAACTGGTTACCGACCTGGCCCGAATGGTGAAGTGAGCCCAAAGGTCCTCCTAACAGAAAAGGCTCAACTTAATTTGGGCCTTGGGCTAATTTTCAAAATCGTTTTGAAAATTAATGTTAAAGATTTTAAATTTAATAGTTAAATTTAAAATAAAACATGTTTATTATAAAAATTATAATACTACATAAGTTTTCAAAATGTTTGAAAGGATAATGATATTTTCAAAATGTTTGAAAATATTTATAAAATAATTTCAAAATTCAAATTTATTAGTAAGATTATTAAAATATGTTAATTAATTAATGTATATATGCATGTATTATATATGTTGATATATATTATGTTATTTTAAAATGTTTAAGATAACATAAGTGTAACGACCCCAGATTTTAATTTAATTTAAATTGATAATTAATTAATTTTTGAATAACATTTTGTGAAATTAATCAGTAAATGGAAGCGAGTTTCCCCAAATCCCAATAAATTTGGTATAAATCATCTAAATTTAAAAACATTGTAAATATTGTATATATGTGAATATATATGTATTTGAGCATATATGAGTAAATATGAGATTTATAAATAATATATATGTATATACATTTGATTTGAATTGTAAATAAATGGTTAATAATAATTTGAAATTATAAATTAAATATAAGACAGTAAATATTAAAATAAATAATTGAGTTATAAATAGAAATAAATAAATAAGAGATGAACTATAAAAAAAAAAGTAACACTTAAATAAAATCTAACGACAAATTTAAATAGGAATTTGATTATAAAATAATATGTACAAATTAAATTTTTAATAAATGAGGTTGTATGTAAACAACAAGATAACAAAAACAAAATCAAAGAAAAATATGAATAAGAATGCAGACTGGAAAACATAAACATTTTTGAGTTGTGCAAGATAGCAAATATAAGTACAAAGGATTCAAACAAGGAACACATTTGTAAATATCTTGCAAAAGAAGAAATACAACTAAGTACCTATGTACCAACTAATATCATACCAGCCGAAAGCAAAGATAATAGAATATCTTTGTACAAATAAACAAGTATAAGCAAAAGCTTGCAAAAGAAACACAAGGTACATTAGCATTAAATGTTTGCATCTCTAGTACACTACACAACATCTTCAGCCCCCATTCGTTTGAAAAAAAAAATATCCCTGGCCAAACTTTAAACAAAGAAAAAAAGTATCAAAGCATTAAATGCAAGATTGTCTTCAGCCATACCTATGTGTATAAACAAACAACAAAGCAGATCATCAAAGCAAGAACAAACACTTCCAGTTTGCAAATTTCCAGGACTCAAAGCCTTCTTTGCTTCCCTATTTCAGGTGAGCAAACTAGACCTGAACACACTTTTATGTCTTGACGTTGTGATTTATTCTTGAATTAGAATAGTGGATAATGTTTTGCTTGTATGAATTTGTGTATGCATGTGAATAAACAACCTATTTCAGAATTTAAGTTGAACTAAATATGTGTGTGCCTAGATTTAAATAATGATTGTTTGAGCATTTCCATCAAAATTTAACCCTGAGTATATATATACAAAGTTATCTGGGCATTTCTTTATCTCTCTGTATTTGGATTCAGAGTGAAATTCATCAAGAAATTCAATATCCACCTATTTAATCATTATTAGGTTTTGTAGTTCAAACAAACAAGCTAGATCATACGTGTTTTAAGATTTGAAAATATTTTCCAGTAGGATAGTGTTGGAGGTAACTGCAAAACTTTTGTTTTACAGGAAAATCTACCAAAGTGGAAAATTCGAAATTGATGAATTGTTATTTCAAAAGTACCACATGAATTCTTATTCGAAAATAAGATTTTTTAAAACTAAAATGGAATTTTTTCATTGAGTATACAAAGAGCAGTTTCAGTTGATCTGAAAATAGGTTTCGAGGCGATTTCTGATGATCTCTGGGAGATGAGGCCTTGGGGACTTGGCTGATGGTGGAGGAGTGATTGGTGGTTCAGGCAAAAATGCCAGGAGGTGTTCCGGTTTACCATGGCGTCGGCGAAAGGGTGGTTAAGTTTTAAACCCTAATTTTGGACGAGGTTGGAAAAGGGGTCGCTGGGGTCTCGCGCGTGCATCGAGTTCGACGTGGGTCGGGGGATTTATGGAGGAGGTGTTGATGAAGTGGTGGTCGAAGTTTTGCACGTTCAGATGGTCGGAGCGCCGAGAACTTGGCGTTGACAGGTTTCGAGGGGGTGATGTTTTTGTTGTTCCCAGGTTTCCAATTGAACTCGATTTTTTTTGTTTCGAGTGGAGGATGGGACTTTGGATGGTCGGAGCTTGGTCAGTAGGTGATTGTCGATTAGCTCGACGATGTGGCTTCGACCAGAGGTGGCCATTTCGTTTGTGCACGTGTACGAGGGGCTGGGGTGCATCAGTTGCCATAGTAGAAGAAGGAGAGTTGAGTGTCTCGAAGTAAACTTCGAGAAAATGGTGTGTTGGCCCGTGTTTGAGATCGGGTTTGCCCAGGTCAGTATTGGGTATAAAAAGATTTAAACAAAAACGTGGTAGAAAATGGAATTTGGGGTAGTCTTGGGGACAACTCAAAGAAAAAGGGGGTATGGCTCGGGTTGGCCACGAAAACTGCATATTCCAGTTTGAAAATTTTGAAAACTTAAGTTTAAACTATTTTATAAATCATTCTTTATAAAATGGAGATAGTTTGTAAATGGTAGGTGAAGTAAATGGTATTGCAATGATTGCTTGAAAATTTATGAAGTTCAAAGATATTAAGGAAGATTTTTTTTTGTTAAGATGAAAAATCAATAATTAATTGTTTAAAAAGGGATAATTAAGAAGGGTTAATTAATTTGTAATTAATTAAGTAATTAAGAAGTTGATTAAATGTTTTAATTTGTTAACTTAAAAGTTAAGTTAAATTTATATTGGTTTAATAATTAACTAAAGATCAATAAATTTTTAATTTTAAGCTAATTAGTTTAATTAAAGGATAACTATTTAATGATTAAAAGATTGATTGATTAATTAATAATTAAAGGTTAATTAATAGATGATAAAGGATAATTAATTATAATGGGTTGTAATTAATTAATCAGGATTAGTAATTTATTCATAAGAAATTTATCTGATTCAAATTTATCAGATAATTAATTTGATCTTACTTATGAATGTTTGAATTGTATTTAATGGTTGAATTATTTGATATCCCTGATATATGATGCTTTGTGATACATCCTGATTTATGTTGTGATCTGTAATTTATTATCTGTGGTCTGTGCATGAACGATAAGTGTTATAGTTTATATCGCTTATCAACCATATCCTGTATTTTGATCTGTAATGATTCATTGTGTTGCACTATTGTGTTAAATCCCTGGACCACACTTTTACACACACAAATATGGATTTCACGTGGAAATCGGTTAAGTCACAGATAATTTAATTTTGATGTTTTTGAAATTGAAATTTTAATTTCAATTGAATTTGAAAATTGGAAATTTGGGTTTAAAGATAAAAGCTTTTGAAATAAAATTTCAAAGATAAAAGTTATTTTGAATAACTTAATCGAATTTTGAAAATTTAAATAATTTGATTTACATTTGAATTCAAGTTTGGAATTGAATCCTATGATTTGAAATTACGGTTAAAGATGATATAAAGATGTTGTATGAATTTAAACCATTTTAAAAGTATAGTTTGAGAATTTGGATTTAACTCAAGAACTTTAACTCGTATGGATAAATCAAATTTCCAAATGAAAACTGTTTGTTTTAAAGAAATAAAAGCTTTCAGATAAGAAGTGAAATTCCAGTTTAATTAAAGGGATTTCAAGATTGAATTGAAAAAAATGGTTTTCCAAGTTATGAATGAATTCTTTTTAAAAGCTATGAATTAAATCTGTTTATTTTTAACAGATTTAAAATGATGTTTTGTTTAACCCATTCGAAATGAAATTGTTTTGAAAGCTATGAGTTAAATCTTTGATTTAAAGATTTAACGAGTTAAATTGAAATGGGAATTGATTTGGAAAATCTATGAATGAATCTTTTGTTTAAAAGATTAAAATGGTAATTTGTTAAACCATTTGAAAAGAAAGTTTGGGTTTAAGTTGTGACTTAATTGAAATCCCAATATCCATATATCTTTAAAATATTTCGCTCACTATTCGGGTTAGCCGGGAAAGGACCTTTGGGCCGTATAACTCATTCCGAATAGTGATACGTCGTATATGGATAGCATTTGAAGACCGGTGTTGAAGACCGGATATTTTTCGAAAATGAAAGGACAACCTGTCGAATGTCTCTGCACTGGGTAGCTCCCGGTATAGAGATTTATATCACTCTTTTTGTGATGGGAAGTCTGGACGTGTTTTGAAAATTATCCGGATTTGCAAGGGCTTCGTGAGAAGTGCCTTCGGTTCTGTTCGAACCCGGAACAGACTTATATGGATACATGTCTAACATTACACTTTGAGATATAAAGCCGATTTCTTTCAAATACATTTCTGTTTGGTGGCGGAGAATTTATTCTCTTAGCTTAACACCCTTCTCTGAGACGTACGAGCTCAGAGGTTATGTAGTTGAAGTTATCAGCGATATATCCCAATTTGGTAATGTGGCATGCTGAGTGTTGCTGTGTGATGATCAGTGTTTGATCATTTGTGATATGATCTTTTGTTTGATCATTTATCTTTGTGATCATAGGTTGATCATCTGTTGACCCAAAGCGTGGCTTTTTGAAAAAGCGTAGCTTTGTGGACGAGACTTCGTCGAGCCTCACAACCCGGTAATGGTCGAAACAGGAATCGTGCGGCAAGGTTTTCAGGGGTAGCTCCCCTAGGGTATGACCATTCCTTCTGGAAAAGGGTAATATCATGGTATGGAGCCCAGATACTTACTCATGTGGACACACTTTATTTATGACGTGTGATGTTGGATTCGAGGCGCCTCGGTTAAAGGTCCCAAAGGACCGGGGGTGGCATATCTGAGGTTTCTTTTATCCCTTGGGAAAAGGGGTTGCCGGCCTTGTTTGGCAGAGAACAGTTGGTTCTCGGAACGTCCCGCCAGAGGCGTTTCTTTCGTGGAATAGGAAGTTCCTTAGCCTGACCATTTGTTAGAAATCCAAACAAAACAATACGAGCCCTGTACGGTATTAGTTGTATTACCTGCCATGGAATGTGGTGGTAACCTGCTATTGAACATGGTAGCTATAGTAGGCATAAGTGCGAAATGTCTATGCTGGCTAAGATTTATATTCTACTTTCGAAATTTTTTCTACACTATGCACTAATAATAATATCAAAAATGATTTGATTTTGCGTAGTAAGCATCTTTGACTATCATAAGAAGAAATCTCCTCCAATTCTGCGTTTGCATTGTGTGTGTGGTGGGAGGTCTTATGGTAGTTTCATTTTCCAAAAGCATTGCGAATTGACTTTAAAATTCTCTGCTATTTGTTTTTTTAAAGATAAACTGTTTTTGTTGCTCACACCAGTCCCATGACTGATCCGGGGTTTATTGTTTCTTTCCTAAACTCTGGATGCTCAAAATTTTCTACACGAGCAGTCTAGAGTTGGGGTTTTCAGATATTCAGGTTTAGTAGATTTTCTGGAGCTAGTTCAGTCTTTGGATCGGACTGCATTTGCTTATCTTTGTGCATCGTTATTGAGAGTTCGAGTTATTTCTGGATTAGTGCTTTGAAGATGGAGATTATCCGCTGCTGATGTTATCGTTTTCTTTTCCGCTGCTATTTGTTGTATCGTATCTCTGATGTATATTGATATTCATTTGTATCACTCTGTTGTATCAGATATTGTATATCAATGTATTATTCATTTATTCCGCTGTGTTATTTACTTAACTGTGTTATAAGCTCCCGAGAACCAGATTCGGCATTTGAATCTTCGGCATTTTGAGTACAAGTGAAGTACGGGTGCCGATTTTCGAAGGTCGTCTTTTGGGTCTTGACAATAAGTATACATGTATGTATACAAGATAAATTTTGAAATTAATAAATTTTAATAAAAATTATTTAATTGAATAAATTAATTAAAGGTTAATTAATTAAATAAAATACACATATATATGATATATGTGTGTTACACTATAAAGGTTATAGTATACACTATAAATGCTATAGTAGATATGTCCAATATAAAAGTTATATTGGAATACTAATTTAAAATTAATTAAAGAGTTAATTGATTAAAATTAATTACACAAGATTTAATTAATGATATATTGTACATAAGACTACCATATAAGTAATATGAAATATAAAAGTTATATAACAATAAAACTTATATGATATATGTATAAACTAAATGTGGAACATTAAAGAAACCTAAATAGACTTGAGAAATAAATACATATGTAAATGTACATATACCATGATTTCTGATGTGTCTGACACTTGAATTGCTAGGGTATTTCATAAGAAATATATTATTCTATAAGTTGATATCACTCAATATATATATTGATGATCATGAATCTTCAATATAATGTTGTCCTCTACCATATATATATTAATAAATTACTTAGATACTCCTTAGTTGTTGAGCAAACTCAAGCTAGGGATGTTATGCATAGTATTATTAATATATTGAACAAACGAGGTAAGATAACTATATGTATTTGTTGAGCAGACTCATGGGACATATACTATACTTAGGCCATCACGATATGGTAGGTATGAGTGAATAATCTTTTTCGATTTGTTGAGCAAATTCAAGGTCGAAATGAGATTAGAACAAGGAAAATGGGTTAGGAGTTGTATGTAATACAATTGATAAGGGGTTATCCGTCGTTTGTAGGGCTATGATTTGTTAAGCAAACTCAAGGTCAGAATACCAAAACAAATGAGTCCTAACACCCACTAGTGAAGTTGTAAGACTTCTATGTTTCATCTTAGGGTTTGGAGAAACATAAAAGACTAGTGGGACCATTATAAGAAAAATGAAATGGTAACATTTAACCTTTCTAATATTGTAAGAACATATGCTATATAATGTTATAATTATCTACAATGATAAATTTGTGCATTTAATATGATTGATAAAACATTTTTCAATTAACATATATAAACAAACTGAATTGAAAGTTGACAAAAAGAACTATAATATATACTTACTAATAATTCTAATTGCATGTTATATAATGTTTCTATACCCATGAAAGTGCCTAATTTCAACTACTTAATACATACGTAAGTTGGTCACTTATATGTTTATTTGGTTTAGACCGTGTATTGCATTTTATGAGTTTTTGAACTTTAAATGCAATTCAAGACTATGGATATTTGTTCCATGTACTTTCACATATAAATGTTATATGGTGAACAGTCATAGTTTGTGTGGTACAATATTTCGATGAAGCTAGTTCATTTGAATTAAGCCAATAAACAGTATTTTAAGATCATGTATTCAACTTGAATGATTTCAAAAGGATCATATTGTGTTAATATAATACAAGACCATAAACTATGAGAGACATCTAAGAACTCGATCGTTGAAATGTCATCTTGATCGGTTTACATAAAGTGCAACATATTTGATGTCTTAAATGTTAAGAATAATCGAATGTGCTTTTGTAACAAGTTTGTTATGATATTGTAGTAAGGTTTTCTTTTGAATAGTTTGACCATTTGAAAGAAAAATGAATGTATAAGAATAGATGTAATTTAAGGTAAAGTTGGAATGAAGAGAATGAATAGTCACTTCTGCTTCATAGAGAAACATTGGAAACAAGAATTGTAATAATAATTGATACTTAATATTGGAATATGAAATATGATTTTTATTCCAAAATGTATTTTCATATAGAAAATTGTTTTCTATAACATTTATGTCTTTGAGTTTAAGATATTTGATCAAAAGAACTCTCAACTGTAAACTAACTGTAGCATATGAAATAAATAAACAATATTAACAATATTAAGTGAATGGTGGACCGCTAAATTTAGTACGCTATTATAGTGATGGCGGAAATAGTGGGAGCATGCCATATAGCACCTAATGATTGCATCAAATTACGAAAATTGTTTTCGTAAAATGTACTGAACATTATTTGTGAAATAATTTTTATTTTTGGTATTGACTAAAAAATAGATATAACTATATTTTAATATGAGTATTATGAATATTCATTATGAAATATAACTATATTATAGAATTTGTTTTCATAGTAAAAGTGATGCAACAAAAATACATATGTGTCTAATATTATTTACAGTTTTTTTGGAACTATAGACTAAGCTGTAGTTTTGAGAAATAATTTTACTATATGATTATGAATCATGTGATATAGGTTAGTTATATCTCAAACAATTAATGGATATGCACCCATTCAGTAGGAACATCATAAGAGTTGATGAACTCTTTGAATTAATACATATTGATGTATGCAATCACAAGTCTATTAATACCAAAAGGGTTCCACATACTTTGTTATATTCATCAATGATTTATTACCAACATGAACATGTGTATTAGATACACATGTAGTAAGTTTATGATAAAATCATAGAATATAAATGAAAAGTAAATAAAATAACATGCAATAGAATAAAATGATTTGATTTGGTCGAATAAGTGAGTATATCGGAAAGAGTTCCAAATGTACCTAAAAATGAATATAGATACAATCTCATAAGTCACTCCTCCATGTGATACATAACGATGCATCGATAAGGAGTAATCAGACATTGTTGGACAATTTACGATTAATTATGAGTGAAGTTGAGTTAGTTTCTTTCTATAAGGTCATGTACTTAAGATTAGTACATAAGGTTGATATTATTTCATCTAAACAACAGTTTACAAAATCATACAAGATAAGGGTTTGTAAGAAATCCCAACATATTCTAGGCCAAGGAGTTGGCACGTTGTGCAAGTCGAAAGATTGCACGTAATAATTGTTCATGAGGAATCTTATATGAATCTCCAAAAGGTTTTGGAAAGGTCTATCATCAATGACATATTTATGTTTTGAACATAATTTTTCTAAACTAAAATCGGTTTTATAAATAAAAAGGTTCATAAAGCATTTATGAATCCCTATTCTATTTGCACTTAGAAACAATTGTTGTTTCAAGATATATCAACTACAGTAAAGGAATTTCTTTGAGAAAATTTTGGTAGTTAAATGGAATTGGACCTGATCCATAGATAGAACCAATTATATAAGATGAAGTGAAATTAACTAACCTAAATAAACACATAGCATTAGAATGTCTAATAAGTATTCTCGTACATCGAAGAGAAACTATGAGTTTCTTATTAATGTCGAAAATATACATTACCCTCGGTTGTTCAATTAAACCATTAAGATTGTTGACTCTATATGGTATGATGTGCAAATCTGAAAGAATTCCATGTTAGCTATCAAAATATGATTTTGGTGGTCGTAACCAAAGAGATGTGATCCATCGGCTAAGATTGTGTCTTTATTGGAAAGACTAATGTGGTTGGAAATAAATGAGCAATGTTGATAAGAATAATATCGCAAATTTCAATTATTGAAATTAGCATAACATATTCGGTATTCAACATGCTCAAGTTAATTCAGATTTACTTACAAAATTATCGCTCGATAAGACTTAGTGTTTGTTGAAACAGAAAATTCTAAATAATGATTTAGAGTAAGTCGTTTACACATATTAACCAAAAATTCTTCAAAGTCAGTGGGAGAGATTTTGGGTTTGTGAGTCTTTGGATATGATCCAAGAAATGATACGAATGTATCATTTTATAAGCATCAAGATTGAATAAGTATTTTGATAGAAATATCAAATAGTTTGATTTTCAATCAAAGTGCAGAGAAAGCATGTGTTCAAAAGAAAGAACGTTAAAAGGTACATTGATATTTCTAAACTATAAGTAAATAACACGTTGTTGATTTTAACAATATGCTTGTATTAAAATCAACTTTAGTTGTTTTAATACTCAATTTTGGATTGTAAATGATGTCTTTTATGGTGAGTATAAAAGATATAGGGATTGTCCCAAAACGATATACAAGAGCACCCTGTTAAAAAGAGAACATGTAAGTTGGATTCCTTATGCATCAGCAATAGGAATTATCATACAGGTTATGTTGTGTATGACATTATGTTTTTTTATGTATTTGATACATGGAGCAAATATAAAATCCAAATTGGTATCACTAAATGATTGTTTGAGGTGTTCTCGCGTATTTATGAAATACTAGAGAATTGTTTATAGAAACAACGAACTCGTTATGATGGAACGTTTGGACACAAACTTTTATAAGTGATATTGAGTATAACATGTCAATGATAAAATTCAAGTTAAAATCTTTAATTTGAAAATGTTTCAAAATAAAGGTGATTATGGTCGATTCAATGAAATGTTGAGAACATTAACTTGAATAGCGCTACAATAAACCAATGTATATAGATATAAATAAACAAAATTATAATTGAGCCAAAAGTCATTCCAAATGTTGAGAATCCCATAATATTGTTATAAGATAACAATGTCCTGAAATTGGTCATGATAGAACTTAAAGCTAACTAGAAGTCGAAAGACATACTTCGAATCATTCTACATGATAAAGGCATTTTATCAGTGTCGGAGAGAGTTAATCGACAAAGTAGATAATTAAAACATAATACCATACCCATTCACTCAGGGACTGACCTAATTGGTTTTGAGAAAACTTATTGGAGAAGTTGGAATTAGAGTCCATAATTGACCCCAAGTGCAAGTGGGAGATTGATAGAGTTAGGGGTATGCCCTAGGGGCAATTATGTAATTTGTTACATATATTTAACTGATTGACCAATCTTGTTCGAAATAAAAGGTATTTTCTTCCTATCATATACTTGATATAATGTGACTATATTAATTAATTAACTTAATTAAAAGTATATTTAATAGAAAAATCCATAAATGGTATATTTTGTGATAGTAGTTACAAAGTGTTGTAGCCTTTAGTAATTTATCACAACGAAACAAATATAACATTTTAAATGTTCCTAGTCAAGATGCATCGAGACTGGATATCGATGTATCCGTTGAGACTGGAGTACGTAACGCTCTCCAAATGTTGGGCAGTGTATTACTCACGACTACTGGGGGCACCTAGGGTTACGTACTGATAGTTATTGGATAACTATGGAACGACTCACTCGATAGTTTTCTGTTGGTTAATATAACTAAGGTCAAATAGAAAATATCGATGTGACTGATTTACATAGTTCTCTCGACTTGAGAATACTGTGGATCTTCAATAAGAAAGCTCCGCTTTGGTTATAGCCAAATCATGGCATGGCGTCCATCGAGTGTCTATAGTTGGGTCAAATGGAAGTATTGGAAGTGAAGCACTATTCAAGTGAGGATTCGTCTCCTCAGTTATATGCGGTTAGTATCACAATCAACTCAAAGTCAAAGTCTTTGTCCAGAGCATTTCGGTCAATAATAATTGTTATTATTGAACAAAGGACTTTGTATTTGGACTATAAAGTTGAATGTGGATGAGGTTGGAATTTTGACCATTACCATATTCCATAAGTCCAAAGTGATATAGTTTTGACGAAGATAATTAGTGTAAACAAATGTCACAACCTGATAACGCTTATTAAACTAAAATTGGATTTTTACTGAAAATGAGTAAGCGATAAATTTTGCCATCATGTCACACCACCTGCTAAGTGACGTGTGAACGTTAACATTAGAATAGTTTGATGTTAATCGCTGACCAAATTTACACCCAAGAGTTACATAGCCGAAATAATGAATTCCCTTAAGACCGAACGATTTAATTAGTTTATAATTGTTATAAATTAATTAAATTAATTAATATTTATAAAATATTAATTATAAAATTTGAATATGATTTGAGAAATATATAGTGTTATATATATTTATAATAGTTATAAATATATCGATCGATATACAATATCGACAAGCGATTAAATTAGATTTAATTGTATAGTATTTTAGCTTGGGCTTAGATGGGTTTAAGGCCCATCATTAGGGCTGCAAAATTTCGGTTTCGGGAAGGTCAGGGGTGGCTAAAACATAGGGAATTGGCTTGGAGATAATGGGTTGAGATCAAGTGAGAATGGATAAAAATGTTTTCCTCGTTTCTCTCTAATACAACCCTATATTTTTTTTGAAGACCTAGAGAACCAAGCTTGCTTGTAAACCCTATATATATATATATATATATATGTATGTATCTCTAAAATAATGACTAACCTTTTTTTGGCCGTCATTACCTTTTATATTGCTGGTTAAAACATAGCTCTTAATCCACTCCAAAATTCTCGAATATATTTCAAATTAAAATAATACTATTCGATAGTTAGAGGTTAGTGATTTCAGACTTGCAATTTGACGAATCAAGAACAGTAAAAGTAAGGGAAGTCATTGCTTCAATGTGGATTCAAAGGCATCATTAAATTTGTAATTTTAATTCATATTACAGTAATTAAATTATAATCTATGATCCTACAATGAGCAATTTCATATCGGTTTAAATATATTGCTACTATATGTTTAGTTAGGTGGGATTTTTGTAAGTAGATGTGGTTGTCACAAATCAGTTTGGTTATGTGCAAATTTGTTTATTTTACTATTCGATTTAAGTGTAGACAAATGTTGTTTACTCTACAAAATCAATTTTTGTCATTAATAATTGTTTTTTATATATATATATTAATAAATTCATATATATATATATATATTAGTGTATATTTCTCTCTCATAATAGCATATATGCATATATAAGATATATATATGACATAAAAAATTTAGTACACTTATTTATATATAATATGAATTTACAAATTCAAAAATTAATTATCATACATATATTCATATTTTTAAATTAACATTTATTGAATTTTTTAATTGTTTATTATATATAAAATAATTAGTACATAAAAAATTCAATTTTATATTTAAAAAAATATTATATCATTTCAGAAACATATAGAAAAAATTTAGGAATTTTTCAATAAAGTTTACTATTTTTAATAATTAATATTATTTCGAAAAAATTGTCCATGATTTATTAAAATAATAATTTAATTGAAAAATTCTTCAAAAATTTTTGTAACCTTTCATTCATGATCCTAGAATAATATATTATTTTTTATTAAATAATTATTGCCGAAATCAATGTATTTGTTTTAAAAAATAATATTTCAACTTTGAAAAATCTCCAGATTTTTCCTAAGCTCTATTTTATGATCCTAGATTTTCGAAAATTGTAAAATTTGAATTTTCATCAATAGATTATTTTATGTTAATTATTTATGGATGAAAATATTATTTTATTCATAATATATACAAATTAAAATACTAAATTTATTATGTTTGCAAAACTAAGTTAATTTTGAATTATAAATAATTTTTAATAATTGTTCTCTTTCTTTTATATATATTTTTATATATATAAATGTTTTATGTTCATATATTATATATAATATATTTATACATACATATGTGTGTGTATGTGTTTATATATATTTTGTAACACATATACATGCACATATTTGGACAACATACATGACATACAAAATGAGCTAATATGTCTGTTGCGATGTAAATCCCAACATCTACATATGGGCATTTTATACCTTTCATGGATTATTATGGTACACATGCACTCACACATATATGTATATGATACATTTATGTATAAACTAAATCAAATAAAATTAATTTCATATCTTAATATAATTGAATTTAAATAAAATAAATGATTTTATTTAAAGTGAAATTTAGAAATGTTCTAATTTAGTTAGACTTCATAGGCCCAATAAAGATTCAATAGGGTAAAATTTTTGAAATTCACCCATAACTTCCACTGCGGGCTGGTCCAGTTACAACAGTTTCTGGTTCTGCCCAATTCAAGTTTAGATGTCTTTTACAACAAACTAAGACAAATCTTAAAATTTGGAACAAAAATAGAAATAACAATGAAATCAATTAAATCAAGGAGGTATGTGTGAGATTGCAAGACAATATCGAGTTAGATAGCTCAAAACCTAAATAAATCAGTTTATTCATATGCAAAAAAGCTAGCCAATTCATTACATATTGAAGCTACCAACTTAAGACAGAAAGGCAAAGTAGACTGGCTTACTAGTTGAGATCTTCCAAGTGAATTTTTTTATGCCAAAATATCAGGTAGAAAATACTGTAATGACATAGGAAAATTACTTAATGACAATGGAATTATCATTAATGAAGCTTCTCGGTTTGAAAAGAAAGCTATCAATTATTATTTTGATTTGTACAATTCTGATGGAAGCCCAGGTATGTTTCCCAACATTACTCCTAAATACTTATTGCATGATAATAATGATGAAATTTTACTTGCTCCGATATGCATAGAAGAAATTAAAAAAATTATTTTTACTGCCAAAGATGACAAAAGCCTTGGACCAGATGGTTTTGGGGCTAAATTTTACAAAACTCATTGGATGGAGTTAAAAAGCATAATATTTGAGGCAATTAATGAATTTTTTTCCTCTAGTAAACTTCTAAAAAATATTAATCACACTTTTATTACTTTAGTGCCAAAAACTAAAATTCCTAACTGCCTTGGATATTTCAGGCCTATTGCCTATTGTAATTTCTTTTATAAAATTATTGCTACCATTTTAAGTAACAAAATTAAAGCATTTTAAAAACATTTACTTTCAGAAAACCAAGGTGCTTTTATCCATGGCAGATTTATTATTGAGAATACCCTTTTGGCCCATGAATAATTAAGAAATTTTAATCAGGTTGGGAATAAAAAAATGTGTATAAAAATTGATTCACATAAAGCCTTTGACAAAATTAATAGGAATTTTATTATTTTTATGATTAGACAACTAGGCTTCAATGAAAATTTTTGCAATCTAGTTAAAGAATGCATTTGTAATGTAACATATTCCATCCTTATAAATGGTTCCACCTGTGGGTTCATAAAATGTAATAGGGGAATAAGGTAAGGAGACCCTTTATCCCCTTATCTATTAACTTTAGCTATGGAATATCTTACATTGCAAATGGATAATGAACAATTGAATAAAAATTTAAAACCAATTAATTCAATTATTCCTTGTATTACACATCTTCTCTATGTTGATGTTTAATTTTTTTGAAAGCAGATGTCTAGAATGCTGAAATCATAAAGAAAATATTTTATAACCTCAAATATTATGCTGGACTTCAAATTAATGACAGTAAGAGCAAGGTTTGTTTCATCAAATCGTGCAATAATATTAAGTAGATTCTAAGTGCATTAAAGTTTCAACAAAGTGATCTTCCAATCAAATACCTAGGGCTTTCTCTCAGTTGCAACCAAATCAAGGATAAGGACTGTGTTAAGCTACATGATATCATTCAAAGTAAATTTGACAATTGGTCTAGCAAGCTACTATCAATTGTAGGAAGAGTTAAACTCACCCACATGGTAAACATAGCAACAGTCATTTATTGGATGCAATCTCACAATATCTCAATCAATACAATTGAAAAAAGAGAAAAATTATGTGAAAATTTCACTTGGGGTGGAAAAATCATAAAATTTCTTGGAATACAATCACAAAAACAAAGAAAGCTGGAGGCTTAGGCATAAGAAATCTTTAAGACTTGAATGAGCCTTGCAATTACAATTTTTTTTGGAAATTAATTGAAGGCAACTCTCTTTGGGCAAAATGGATGAAAGCCAAATATGTCAAAAACAAGAACTTTTGGTCCATGCCAGTGGAAAACCATCACTATCATACTTGGAAAATCATTTTAAATTGTAGAGAAATAGGCACAAAATTTTTAGAAAGAAAATTCAAAGAAGGAAAGCAAACCAGTCTTTGGTTTGATCCATGGATGAATGGAAAATCTTTGATAAATTTGCTTGGCTGGAGCAATCTTTATCAATTTGGGGGAGCAAATGCAAAAGTGGAAAGCATCATTCAAAATTCACTTTGTAAAACCCAACTGCAGCCAGCAGCATCTATATTTAATTCTATAATAAGTAAAATAGAAATAGACCCAAGTCTTGAAAAAGACAAATGGATTTGGAAACTATCAATAAAAGGAAAATTCTCTCTTCAAAACACTTGGATTATATCAAAGGAGATGAAATGGAAGTGGATTGGTTCAAAACAATTTGGAATGCAGCAAACTGTCCAAAAATGGCTTACTGCACTTATTTTGCTATTTTAAACCGTCTACCAACAAGAGACATATGTGTAAAATGGAGCAAAAACAAAGGAAACATCAACTGTCTCTTATGTAAGAAAGAAGTTGAAAATATTGATCATCTTTTCTTTGATTGCCCATATTCAAGACACATTTGGTCTATAGCCAAAAACAAATTAAATCTCTATCAACAGTTAGTACTACAAAATATCAGAGACAATATTCAGCAAATTCAAACAACTTTCAACGGGACGAAAAAGGAATTTGATAAAGCTTGTGTTGTTTTAACCACTACAGTATATTCCTTATGGAAAGAAAGAAACAATAGGCTTCATCAAAACATTGAAACAGACAGTACTCAATTATGGAAAGCCATTGAGTTAGAATACAATATCATTCTTCAGAAGTCTTGTAAACCACTCAATCACAATATGCTTAGACAAAACATATGTGATTCAAACAATTATGAAAAAAGGTCGAAGAATACTTATTAAAAGAAAAATTCACTTACGAGAATTCCCTCCAAATTAGTAACTGCAGAAGGATTAATGATCCAACAGGTTTTCAATGCAGTAATTTCTACCAAGCTAAAGCTAATGGCGGCCTCTCCATAGTCCAAACCAAAGAAAATCTCTACAAGGGAAGCAAATAGAAACTATGTATTAATAATATGGATTCAATTATTGATAATAATTCTAATAAGTTGTTTTTCTTACCTGATTTGAATAGGAGCTACCGCTCTTTCAACTGTGAGCTTGAGCATATTGATAATTTGCAACCCATAAGCATAGACAAAAGATTAAGAGCCAACCAATCAGAAAGAAAACTTGTACATAACAACTATCACTTATCTGATGGGAGTCATAGAGATAGTACTGGCAGCGCTACAGACGGTGGTCTATATAACACTCATCTCATGAATGATATCTGCAAGTGAAGTAACAAGGCTTTCATCAGAAATAAGAAAGTTAATTATAATATTACTAATTCTAATCATATTATTTCTTCACCTGATACTTTTAGGAGCTACTGTGCCTACGACAGTTTATGCTATCATGAAAGGATGCTCCAATTGGCTATCAGAGACCAAAGATTAGGATTTACCATTACGAAAGCAATATTAATAATCAAACTTATCACTTATCTATCTGGGAAAGAGGCGAGTGTAGTATGATGAAGGAACCAGAGATTCTAGATAACTTTGTTCATAGCAGCATCTTTCAAACTCATACTGCTGAAGCTATGAAAGAGACTCGAACATATCTATCTTTCAAAGCACTAAATCCTGAAGCTTCGACTAAGGTTGCTTCAGATTTACATGAGCCTCAATCTATTTTGGTTAACAAAACTCCAGAACTAGAAGTATATATCAAAGATCATTTAGATCCAAGGTCCAATGAAGCTTCGACCAGCAAAGCGACCATGTTGAAGGCAGCTGAAACAAAAACCACTCTTCAAAGTGATTTTTGCTCAAAATCAAAGATGCAAGGCCTACAACACTTCGATTTAAAGACGTGGAAGCCACCTTAAGGCTTTTTTCACTGGCTCATGTAATTTATTTTGAGATTTTAGGCGGAATTTATTTTCGCGTTCCGCCATTTTTGATCGTGGAGAGATTGTAAAGCGGAAGCGTTGTTTGCCCTTGGTCTGGTTTAGGGTTTGAGTGTATGTTATGTATTGGGTTATACCCTATCGAGTGTATCCGCATTGTAACTATTGGTCTTGGGCCCTATCTTTTATCAAGTTTAAAAAAAAACAGCTTCATGTCGGTAGTAAATAGTCTTATATTCATTTTAGGAACTTTCATGGACCCATCCACAGTTGCAATAGTGATGGTGTTTTTTTAAAATTATTTATTTGATTATTAACACGTTTATCACAACCTAATTTCCAACACTACAGGAGCACAATTCCTAAATAAGTTGCATGATATTATTTTTGCATTGTACCAAGCAATTAGCATTTCAAATCATTGCAATTTTTCCATCCTTTCCGGTGGTAATAAATATTTACCTCTTTGGAGGTTAGATGATGGGTGTATTTTTAATAAAAAGAGAAACAAGGATAGTTAATGGTTCCTAATTTGTATATACTGAAAAATATACAAGCAGGAAGCAACAATTTTCATGAATGTCAAATTACAAAATTTTGATGGGGGATTGAATTAATGAACCTCAGTTTGATCTCTTTCAATTCCAAGTTTGAACCTATATGTTTTCAGTATTTACAAATATCTTCGAAGACTTGTTATTCCTACAATTTCTACAGGTGCTTATGTAGAAAATTTTACAAAATTCTCAGTGTACAAATGACTCGTATATAAGGTTTTAAATCTTAGATTTCGATCACGTTTCGTCTTGAAATTTTCACACAAGTTATTTCATATCGGAGGAGATCTTGAATGAGATGAGTGTATCTTAGGTGTACATCTCAGATTGACATTTCGGATCTTAAAGTATATCTCGGGAATATCTCAAAGTAACATATGTGTTTAAAATTGATGTTTAAACGATTTATTTGTCTATAATTTTCAAAGTGAAAATAAAAATGGTTACATACTTGATTTACATATATAAAAAGAATTTTGAAATTAATGTTTTGGAGAAGGGTGGTAGCTCGACTTTATTAATTTATTTGGTAATGATCGGAAAGCATCCTCTTACCTGAACACAAAAAAATGAAGTCTTTTGTTGTGACTCATAAAGACAAAAAGAAAAAAAAAATATTCAAAGTGTTGGTAAATAGTAATTGGATGGAGTGGTTTTTTTTAATCCATACGAAGATAAAAAAATATAATGTAAAAGTAGAAAAAGATACAATTTCAGATGAGATCTCGGATTGAGATTTTGACCCATATAGAAGATTTGATGTCACGTTTCGTTTTAGTGTGAAAAGGAGATCTCATATGAGATATAGAAGATTTAAAACCATGCTTGTATATATTAAATGCATGGATAGCTCAAAATGTGTAACACTCCTAATTTTAAATGACATTATTCAGGAGATTTAATTAGATAAATTAAATAGAATAATGTAATGATCAGATAGATAATGAGATTGAGATTTAAAAATAAATTAGAGGTCGAGCTTAACTAAATATAAACTAAAAGAATGGGTTTATGTAAATGGTTTTATATGATGATGAATAAGAGAATAAGGCTAAGGGCATTATGGGGAATAGCCGTCCACTATATCCTTAACCCCTAAACCCTTAGTCCAATTCTCATTTTCAAACATCCAAACTCTAAAAACATAACCAAAGAGAGCTTAAGCCGGTCATTACATAGGAGAAGAAAATCAAGTAAGAGCTAAGGAATCAAGCTAAAAAAATTAATCAAGTTCAAATCTCAAGTCCTTATCCAAATCACAGTGAAAAATAATCTAAACCATCTCATTTTTGTTTTCAAAAAAACAATTATTTTCGAGTTTAAGAATTAAATCCTATATGATAATTTTAATGATGATATGCTTAGAATATATGATATGTTTGATTCAAACGAGATTGTTTGATAAATGTTTATTACAGTTTTAAGGCTAAAATTGTTTATAATGGGTTTCGAATGCCATGACGATTAAATATGTTATGTAAAACATTATTATAAAGATGGGTTTAAATTTTGGTAATTATCCAAGCTATGGTTAATTTATTATGAATTTTCAAGGGAAGATTTAGATAATCGAGTTTAAATATTTATTTTGGCTATTATATAAAGAATTTGAGTCCTAAATTTATATATGTTAGATAACATATTAAAAATGAATTTCTCACGAGTTTTGGGGATTTTTCCTAAGTAATTTACTATGGAAAATAAATTATTTAAGAAGGAGGACTTAAGTGACTTAATTGTTTTGTTAAAGGGAAGGGCTATTTTTTTAATTACTTCTAATTAATTTCTGAATAATTTCGGTAGTCTTTTATAAAAGATTTTGATAAAGTTTATGTCAACCAATCATATTTTTACAAATAGGCAAGTTTGTTGAAAAGCATTTACCTAAAAAAGCAACAAACAGATTTTGTATAAGTTTTTGGTTTTGCCACTTCCAGTAGCTACCTTTCGACCCTATACTTCCGCCCCTAACCAAGTCGAAACCAATACACACAAGGTATCAAGCTTTGGTACATAGTGGATTGGAGAAAGGCAACATGTACAGAGTCGATGCTTTTGAAGGGGTCAAAGCCTTCGTTTGCTTTATAAAGAAATGCTGCTTGCCTTGTTTTAAAGGAATGCTTTCGAAAGGGTTTAACATAGCTTTCGACGAGGTTGCCGCCTTTTTGTTTCGAATAGGTAGCTTTCGAATAAGTTGCCTTTTTTTAAATCAAAGCTTTCGAAAGGGTAGCTTGAACCAAATCGAAACAACCCTACCGCCTTTATACCTTTCGAAGGGATTGAAGTCATCAACGAGTTCAAAAGGTAGCCTTTGTTTTATAAAATACCAAGCTGCTTCCCAATGCTTTCAAAAGGGCCTTAGTGGCCAATTGTACTAAAGGTTTCAAAGGCAATGGTGTCGAAATGGGTTTCGAAGCTATCCTTCTTATTGTTTTAACTTAAAGACTAATGCTTTCGAAAGGATGGTGCCGAAGCCATCTGTTTGTCCCCAAACTCTTTTTAAAGGTTTCGAAAGGGGTACTTTCGCTTGTATTCACTTAGACCCAGAAGAAATGTTTAAAAATTAAACCTAATGGTTTTGAAAGGGGTACTTTCAAAAGTTTCGAAAGAGGTACTTTCAAAGGTTTCAAAAGGGGTACTTTCAAATGGTTTTGAAGCTATGCTTTTATAATTGGATAGTAATGCTTTAATACTTTCGAAAGGTTTGTTTTGATGGTTTCAAAAGAGAAGTTTTAAAGTGTTTCGAAAGGCATATGCTTAGTGTTTTGAAAAGAGGATTTGAATGCTTTCGAAAGAGGTTTTCCAATGGTTTCGAAAGTAAAGGTTTAAGGTTTTGAAAGCCTTGGTTTTCAAAGCCTTGGTTTTCAAAAAAAAGAACCCAAATCTCAATTTTTAAAGGTAAAACCCATGGCATTATGAAAGAGCTTTTAAATGCTTTTAAATTGGATTTTTTGAAGAAGCTAACTTTGATGTAAATAATGGGTTAAAGGGATTAACCAAATTTCTATGGGGAAATGATTTCAATGATATTAAACCAAAGATGTTGGTATTATTTTTGTTTATGCTTCTTCTATTAATGTATTCACTATGTAATGGACCCATAACTGAATTTTGGGGAGTAAGGGTAGAATAACCAGGTAGGTTGACCTAGTAGTGAATATAAATTAAGTTACTCCTGAATGAATAGAGTTGCATCCAGGAGGTCAGGTAGACCAGAATATAGGATGCCCAAAGACTAATTAAGAAGTTGTCGGTTGAGACAGGTTCATTGTGAACCTATGAAAACTATGCTTAAATAGAGTTTTTGGCAAGATCCAATAGGTTTGTAGTGAACCCATGAAAACTATATCCAGATTAAGTTACTGACAGGATTCAATAGGTTTATAGTCAACCTATGAAAACTATGATATAATAGGAGTTATGGGAGATACAAATAGGTTCAGAGAGAATCCATGAAATAATTGAATTAAGTTATTGGCAAGGGCCAATTTCCTAGTGCTCCCATGAAAACTATGAGACTAGACAAATAGTCCATAAGTTAAAAATAGGTTCTTAGTGATCCATGAAAACTATAAAATATGACAGGTAGTCCATAAACTATAAACAGGTTATTAGTCAGCCCATGAAAACTAATAGGTTAATAGTGACCCTAGAAACTATAATTTTGACATGTAGTCAAATAAACGGGGATGGGAAATCCAGAATGTTTTACTTGTTTGCATATCATTGTAATTATATAAATTGCTATGTTTTTAACCATTGTGGATGCAGGAGCACAGTATATGGTTATTATAAGTTTTGATAAGATACCAGTGAGGGGAAAACCCGTTCCGCTAAGCGGCGTGGTCTCACTAGATATCTAAATGTTTCGAGATGGTATGTTATTATTCATACCAGGCTTTATGTTTGACTCAAAGTTTATGTTTTCCCCTACTCTCGGGTGCTCAATGGATTTTGAGTAGTTTAAGAGTTGAGGTTTTCAGGTACCTCATTAGACAATAAGCTTCCGAAGACGTGTAAGAGGCATGCTAGCTATTTAGAGTGCTTTTCTATTTTAATTCCACTGTGTTTTGTTGTAAAGGCAAAGTAGTTTAATTGTCTAGATACTCTAATCATTCAAGGAGGTATCTTCATATGTCTCTCTTGGCGTATGTTGTAATAATTATATTTTCTCTAAACATGGTTCTCGTAATTGAGATTATGTAATGAATTTAAAATGATTTGAAATGAAATGTGAAAGTTATTTAATGATTTTAAAATTTTCCATATCTATGTGTTTCTGTTATATCAATGTATCTAACATTACCGTATTTGCTCGCCGATGATTAATAACTATGGATGACTGCAGCATCCATAGCCATTAGTTTTGGGCCTCCAATTGGGGGATGTTACAAGTTGGTATCAGAACATAGGTTTATGAAAACTTAAAAGAAAATTTAAACCTAAAAGATATTTAAAAACATAATCCAATGAATTAGAAAATAAGATCGGGGTTTGGGTTAACGCTATAGTAACGTACTTGTATTTGATATATGTGTGTGTGTATATACATACATATATAAGTACGTATTCCCCACTCTCTTAGACCGTTCTTTTGTATCTTACTAAGGCTCGTAGGAAGATTTACGAGAAAGGAAGATATGGAGGCAGGAAACGGAAGAGGAAAATCTTGGTGGAGGAAGCATCACAACAAATGGAAATGTTCTACCCACTAGGAGGAACCCAGGTCGACAGGCTAATGCTAACCAAAATGCAGACGCCAATGTAGGTGCTGAAAATCCACTAGTGGGTATGGAGACGATGTATCAGTCCTTCGTCAATCTGATGCATGCAGGAGCAACTGCTGGAGTTGCTAGAAATGTTGGAGAAGCTAATCCTGTGGCTCCAATTGGGAATAATTATGCTAAGTTGAGTAGAGATTACACCAGTCTTGGTGGGAAGCCATTTGTAGGAAGAGAGGATGCTATAGAAGTTGAGAATTGGTTGTTGCATTGTGAGAGAATCTTCGCTGATTTGGGTTTGAATAATGAGAAAAAGGGAAGACTAACCTCTAAGCAATTGCGGGGAGCAGCGGTTCATTGGTGGAATAATGTTACTGCTGGAGTTCCTAAGGAAGAGTTGACTTGGGCAAAATTTCGAAGGAGATTCGAGCAGAGGTTTTTGTCTGAAGTTGCTAAGTCAGCATTATTGAGAAACTTTATGATTTGGTGCATCGTATTCATTTATATCTCAGTGTTTGGTTGATAGGTTATGCATAATATCCATATACCTTGATTACTTCTCCTTAAGGGTTGCGAATCCGATAGGAGGGTATGAAACTCTAGGGATGAGATGTAACCAGTTAGAACTTAATTTGTTAGGTCATAAGTTTGCATGCAGTCAGTATGTTTTTGATTTCATAGATTTCAGAATCATTTTGGGTATGGATTGGTTGGGTAAGTGTGAGGCTAGGATATTTTGCCAGGATAGGGAAATATCACTAAGACACCCTGATAGTCATAACCGAATTATATTCTCAGTGGAGAATTCTGACCGGAGTGTTTATGCTTTGTTAAGTGCTATGAAAGTGGAAGAAGAGTTAAGTCAGGTTCGAGTAGCAAGAGAATTTGCAGATGTCTTTGAGCCGGTTACATGATTACCACCGAATCGAGCTGTTGAGTTTTGGATAGATCTTGTGCCAGGAGCTGAACCTGTAAGTAGACCACCTAGCAGGATGATACCGACCGAGATGAAGGAATTGATGGTGCAGCTAGTGGATCTAGAAAGGAGGAATTTTATTAGACCAAGCAGTTCGCCTTGGGGAGCGGCCGTAGTGTTCGTGAAGAAGCCGGATAGGTCGTTAAGGATGTGTATTGACTATCGTAAGTTGAACGAGAGGACAATTAATAATAAGTACCCTTTGCCGAGAATTGATAATCTATTTGATCAGTTGTGTAGAGCCAGAGTGTTTTACCAGTTGGATTGGGCAACAGATTTCCATCAGTTAAGAGTGGCAAAGGATAGTATTCCATTAACTGCATTTCGGACTAGGTATGGTTCATACGAGTGGTTAGTAATGCCATTCGGGTTAACGAATGCACCTACTTTCTTCATAGATTTGATGAACCGAGTTTTCCAAGAGTACTTGGATAGGTTCGTGTTAGTGTTTATAGATAACATTCTAGTATACTCTAAGGATGAAGAAGAGCATGAGGATTAACTAAGAGTAGTGCTTGAGACGCTGAGGCAGCATCAACTGAAAACAAAGTTTTTCTAGTGTCATTTTTGGAAGAAAGAGGTTAAGTTTCTTGGTCACGTGTTTTCAAAGAAAGGCTTGTTAGTCGATCCAGATAAGATCGAAGCTGTTAATAATTGGAAGAGACTAGAGACAATGACTGAGATTAGAAGTTTTCTTGGACTTGCTGGATATTACCGGAGATTCATCAAGGATTTCTCATGGATAGCAGCGCCTTTGACTAAGTTAACCAGGAAGGATGTGAAGTTTGTCTGGTTCGACAAATATGAGGAAGCATTCCTTAAGTTAAAGCATTTGTTGACCAACGAACCTGTGTTAGTAGTTCCAGACGAAAACCAAGGGTTGGTAGTGTATACCGATACATGTGGAACTGGATTAGGAGCTGTGTTGATGTAGAAGGATAAAGTTATTGCCTACGCTTCACGGTAGCTTAGACCACATGAAGTGAGATATCCTTCTCATGATTTGGAGTTGGATGCGGTGATCTTTGCATTGAAGATTAGGAGGCATTATCTCTTAGGGGAGAGATTTGAGCTATACACAAATCATAAGTCTTTAAGGTACTTATTCTCTCAGAAGGAGTTGAAAATGAGACAACAGAGGTGGTTAGAGTTTTAGCAGCTTATGATTTTGGTATAGAATATACACCTGGGAAAGGAAATAAGGTAGCAGATGCTCTTAGCAGAAGACATCAGAATGTGGTGTTAGCTATGTCGGCAGAATGGAAAGATTTAGAAGCTTTGACTACTTGTAGTGTGCAGTTAAGATCGACTGCTAGTTCTAGTCAGAGCACTGCCATGTTGTCCTGTTTGGAAGTTTGACCAGTGTTGATCGAAAGGATTGCTTCTAAGCAGAAGGAGGATCCATTGTTGGCCGAGAGAATTAGAAGGCTTGAGGTTGTGAGATCAATGATCTAAAGGATTTTAGTCTTGGCCAGAGGGGATGATTGAGAAAGAAGGGATAGTTGTATGTTCCGAATGTTGAGGACTTAAGGAAAGAAGTACTTGGAGAATGTCATCGATCCAAGTTTACGATTCATCCTGGAGGGACCAAGTTGTATCAAGATATGAAGAGGAGCTTCTATTGGGAAGGTATAAAGATAGATGTTGGGTTGTGGGTTAGGCAGCGTGCAAACTGTCAACAAGTGAAGGCCAAACATCAGAAGCCGAGTGGGTTGCATAGCCTTTAGATGTACCAGTTTGGAAATGGGATTCGATATCCATGGATTTTATAGATGGCTTGCCAAGGTCAAATAGAGGAAATAAAAGTATACGGGTTATAGTGGACAGGTTGACTAAGAATGCCCATTTCATTCCAGTTAAGTCCACCAGGACGGCACCTGTTTTAGCTAAGTTATTCATGATGAACATAGTTAGATTGCATGGAATTCCTAGTAGTATAGTCAGTGATAGAGATGCTTTGTTCATTAGTGAATTCTAGAAGAGTCTATAAGATTTATTAGCTGTTGAGCTCAAGGTGAGTACTGCGTATCATTCTCAGACGAATGGGCAGACAGAGAGAGTCAATAAGGTACTCGAGGATTTATTGATAGCTTGTGTATTGGACTTTGGTGGATCTTGGAAAGATCACCTACACTTAGTGGAGTTTTCCTGTATTAATAGCTATCAGACTAGTATAGGAATGGCACCTTTTGAAGCTTTGTATGGAAGGCCATGCAAATCACCAGCATGTTGGTTGGAGACTGAAGATAGATTAGTCTTAGGTCCAGATCTGGTTAGAGGGGCAACAAAGAAAATTGAGTTGATCTGAGAAAGGATGAAGGAAGCTCAGTCCATGTAGAAGAGTTACGCAGATAAGAGGCGTAAAGACCTAGAATTCTCAGTTGGAGATAAGATTTTCATTAAAGTATCACCAATGAAGGGTGTGGTACGATTCAGAAAGTCAATGAAACTGGCACCGGGATATGTTGGTTCGTTCCCAATCATAGAGAGGATCGGGAAGCTCACATATAGAGTAGAGTTGCTGAAACAGTATGGCAGGTGTCCATAATGTATTTCACGTATCTCATCTTCGCAAGTATGTGCATGATCCAAAGACTACTATTCCTCCAACAGAGTTGGAAGATTTGATAGTAGAACCAAATTTGAGTTTTGATAGACAAGTAGTTCGGGTTGTAGCAAGAGATGAGAAGAGATTAAGGAACAAAACAGTCGAGTTGGTGAAAGTTCAATGGAGCAACAACGAGAAGGACTGTACTTGGGAGACATAAGACAAGATTAGTGATACTTATCCTGATCTGCTATGAGGGTATGTTCTATATTTTCTTTACATACACGGTTGCCAGTCGAGTAGGCTAGTATGGTAGATATGAGAAGTTACAGATGATTGCTATGCTTAGTATTTAGTCCTTACTAAATTTCGAGGACGAAATTCTTTAAGGAGGGGAGCCTGTAACACTCCTAATTTTAAATGACATTATTCAAGAGATTTAATTAGATAAATTAAATAGAATAACGTAAAGATTAGAGAGATAAGGAGATTGAGATTTGAAAATAAACTAGAGGCCGAGCTTAACTAAATATAAACTAAAAGAATGAGTTTATGTAAATGGTTTTATATGATGACTAATAAGAGAATAAGGCTAAGGGCATTATGGGGAATAGCCATCCACCATATCCTT
Source organism: Allium fistulosum (assembly GCA_030737815.1). Taxonomy (NCBI): domain Eukaryota; kingdom Viridiplantae; phylum Streptophyta; class Magnoliopsida; order Asparagales; family Amaryllidaceae; genus Allium; species Allium fistulosum. Next base: position 842,065,758 of record CM060902.1, read on the forward strand.
AACCCCTAAACCCTTAGTCCCACTCTCATTTTCACATGTCCAAACTCAAAAAACATAACCAAAGAGAGCTCAAGCCGGGCATTACATAGAAGAAGAAAATCAAGTAAGAGCAAAGGAATCAAGCTAAAAGAATTAATCAAGTTTAAATCTCAAGTCCTTATCAAAATCAAGGTGAATAATAATCTAAACCTGTAATTACCCCAATTTTTAATTAGCATTATTCGGGATATTTAATTGGATAAATTAAATAGAATAATGTGAATAATTAGGGAGATGAGAATAATAAATCTAATGGTCGTGGCTTAATGAATGAATTAAAATAAGACTTAACTAAATTTAGAATGAGGAATTTCCTAAGGGGTAAACTTTAAAATGGGGCTACAGTTCTTAGTATAAATCTCTTCCTCCATCTTAATAAACTTTTACTTTCTCATTCATAACTCCTCACCTACATTTCGGTCGGCCATTAAAAGCTCCAAGAAGAATAATAAATTGAAGAAAAAGATAAGGAATTAAAGCTAGAAAATTATCTCATTCTCCAACCAACTAATTAAGATGAATAATCATGTTTATCATCTCATTTTTCTGTGTTTGGATCGGTTATGGATTATACCTGAGTCATGTTTGTGACTTTGGTTAGGATATAACCATTTAAACCTTTGTTTGGATATGAGATAGGTGTTTTAAATGTTAATGGGCTAATTAACACGTTTTTATTCGGTTTTGGTTAAATTTTGAGTTGTTTTGATCTTCATATGCTTTGAAATTTTAACATGATGAAGTATATGATTTATCAGATTTTTGGGAATTTTTCCTTAGTGATTTACTAAGGTAATAAAATTATTCAAGCCCAAGGGCTAAATTGAAAAATGGCTTCCGTGTGTATTTAAACCGGAGAGAAATTCGCTCTTGGAAATATTTGGCGAAGAAGTATAGTGTTTTAAGAAAAAGGTTGACTTTTGTATAATTTTCACTGTTTGAAAGTACAGAAGAAGGTTCCTCAGCCAATCAAAATTAGACAAACAAGATAAAACATCACTTCAGTGGGCCCGGTTCTGCCGTCGTCTCCAATAAGTCCTCTTTTACCCTTTCGATGAAGTCGAAAGGTACCTTTTGTTTGAGGCAGAAAGTAAACAGTTACCCTTCGTCGTAGTCGAAAGGTAGGCATGGGGCCGAAGGGAAGAGAAGGGCGAAGGGATGAGGAGACTGCTTCTTTTGCTTTCGGATAGAAATAAAATTTGCTTTGGAATAAGTTTAAGGGGGATCCTTCAACTCTATCATTTTATAAAAGACTAAAATTTTTATATTTAAGAAGGGGTTTTGAAGGGGATCTTCGAAAGCTTAAACCTTCAAGAATACTGTCTTAAAATGTTTTTCTAAAAATAGATGTTTTAGATACCTTTTGGAAAAGCAGAAGGGTAAACCTTCCTACATGATCGAAAGTATGCCTTCGAAGGGTTGGTTTCAACATCAACACTTCATTGTTTTTGAAAGGTTTTTATTTCGAAAGGTTTGGTTTCGAAAGGTTTTGATTTCGAAAGGTTTTTGAAGGGGTTACCTTCCATGATTTTGAAAGGTTTATAATTGGTTTTATAAGGAGGGGATACCCTAGGTTTTCGACAGGGTCAAAAAGAAACCTTCCGTCAAGGCCGAAGGGTTGGATCTTTCGGCAAGGTCGAAAGGTATGATTTTGTGATGCTTTAAAAAGAAATATTTCCGAAGGGGCTAACTTTGGATGTTTATATGCTTTCGAATGGGAATTCATTCGAAGGGGTTTAAAGGAATGTTTTTAGCCATTTTTCTTGAGTAAAGTTTTGCTAATTCGAAGGGGCTACATCGAAGGGTTACAATATAAAATACTTATCTTTGTTTGAATATATAAGGGGGATCCTTATTTAAATAGAATGTTATAAAACCTTGGGGACACCAGGGTGGGTTTAATGTTTTCGATACATAGTTTGGGGTTACAAATAGAAATATGCTTTCGAAAATATACATTATGGCTATCAATGTGTTTTGTTTAAGTTAACCTAATTGGGGCTATCAATGAGAATAAGTTAAACAGGTGGTATACCTGTGGAAAATAATTAATCATGGGGATCATGAATTTTTATAAATAATCATGGGGATCATGATATTTTAATTGGCTAAGTGATGGGTTCTTGGTTAACCTAGGAATTCCATGGAATGTGTGGTGGATAGCCCACATCAAATTTCTAAACTAAAGAATGTTTTGCTAGAGGTGGTTAGCCTTAGGATTTGGCACCCAAGGGTTCATAGTCATCCTAGGAAAACTATGTAGTGTGTGGTGGATAGCCCACACCTTCTTTTATAAAACAACGTATGATGGATAATCTGAATTTATTTTGATGAATTTGGGATGGATAGTCCTATTAAATTTTTGACAAATAGTCATTTTAAATATTTTAGAGGGGAACTCTAATAAATTGATTTTAGATGGGAAATCTAATAAATTGCTTTTAGATGGGATATCTAATGAATGGGTGGATAGGATATCCATGGTATATGATTTATGGCTTTATTTCATATTATGTTAAAACTAATCATTTTGGGTGCAGGGGCATAGTAAATGATTTGCATGTTTTATTTAGGATACTAGTAAGGGGAAAACCCGTTCCGCTAAGCGATATGGTCTCACTAGCTATCTATTTATGATAAGATATGATATGGGATTATTCATACCAGACTTATTGTCTGACTCGAAGTTTGTATTTCTCCACAAACTCTCAGGTGCTCAAAATTTAATTTGAGTACTCTATGAGTGGGAGAGTTTCAGGTCTTTGGACGAATAAGCTTCCGGAGATGTGTAGGAGGCATTGTTGGCTATATAGGAGCTATTTTGTGTTTTTTGCTGTGATGTACTAAGAACTGTAAAGTTCATATTTATTAGTTCTCTGATCATCATAAGGGGACATCTTCATATGTCGCTCTTATCGTATTTTGTACATGTATATATGACCTGAACGTGGTTAACGTCTAGGATTATGTAATTAAATCTTAAATTGTAATTTGCTTGAAATGAAAAATTATGTTTATTGGAATTTTAATTTTTCTTCTTCGTATTCTTGTGTTACAATGTATCAATATTAACTATGCCGCATTCGGTCGACATGAAATAACAACTACGGATGACTACAGCATCAGTAGCGGTTAGTTTTTGGCCTCAGAAGGTAGGATGTTACAAAGCTGGTATCAGAGCATGGTTTATATACTTAAAAGGAATTTAAACCTTAAAAGACTTTTAAAGCATAATCCAATGAATCTAAAATATGGTTGGGCTTGGGTAAGCGCTATAGTAACGTATGTGTACTTTGCTATAAATACCTAAGTATGTATTCCCCACTCTCATAGACCGTTCTTCTGTATCTTACCAAGATTGGATTTCAGGTAGTAGGGAAGTAAGATATGGAGGCAGGAAATGGAAGAGTGAATCAAGGTGGAAGACGCACCGCAACAAATGAAAATATTTGACCCAATACTAGGAGCAACCAGGGTCGACAAGCAAATGCAAACCCAGATGCAAATGCTAATGTTGGTGCTAATATTCCACCGGTTGATATGGGGATAATGTATCAGTTCTTCGTGAATATGATGCAAGCTGGAGCAGCTACCGGTGGGGCTGTAAGGAATGCTGGAGGAGCTAATCCCGGTGGCCCCAGTTAGCAATAATTATGCCAAGCTGAGTAGGGATTACGCTAGTCTTGGAAGGAAGCCTTTTCTGGGAACCGAGGATGCAGTAGGAGTGGAGAACTGACTATTGCATTGTGAAAGGATATTTTCAGATCTTGGCTTGACGGACAGAAAAGGTGACTTGCTACAAGGCAATTGCAAGGAGCAACGTTGTTTTGGTGGAATGGTGTTACCATGGGAGAGCCAGAGGAAGACCTGACTTGGGCTGAATTTCGAAGGAGATTTGAAGAAAGATTTCTATCAGAGGTTTCCAAGTCTGCATTGCTCAGGAAGTTTGCAGATTTAGTCCAGGGAGATAGATCGGTGATTGAGTATGCTACAGTGTTTGATGAGCTATCCCGTTATGGATATGCTACTATGGATACTGTCATTCGAAGGAATGATAAGTTTATCGAGGGATTGAATCCTGAGATTGCAAGAGCAACCATGCCAAACCTCCGGGATCTGTGTCATATTGTTGTTGAGATGGCTATTCGGAATGAGGAGATGCTTTCTACTTTTGGAAAAGGGAAACCAGCTGAGGTTCAGAATATTTAGGGTAAGAAGCGGAAGTTCTTCAAGAAGAAAGGTACCCAGTCGAAGGTAGCAGCTAAGAAGAGCAAGGCTGATATTGTTTGTTACAAGTGTGATACGAAAGGATACTATGCTAATGAGTGTCGCTCGAGTGATGAAAGAGCAGTTGCAGTAAGGCCGAATGTGAAGTGCTACAACTGTGGCCAAATGGGGCATTACAAGGATAAGTGTCCAAAGCTTCTAAAGCTAGAAAGGGAAAGGTCTTTGCATTAGAACCATCATCCTTTAGACCAACGACTGCTGAGAAAGGAAAAGCTATGATGGAAGGTATGCTTATGATTCATGGTACTCCGGTTAGGATACTATTTGATACCGGTGCATCGCACTCGTTTATATCGTAGTATTTGGTAGATTGCTTATGTCTGGAACCTTTATACCTTATTACTCCTTTAAGGGTTGTGAATCCTATAGGAGGGTATGCAACTCTAAGAATGTGGTATGACCAGTTAGAACTTGACTTGTTAGGTCATATGTTTGCATGCAGTTTATATGTAGTTTATATGTTTTTAATTTCATAGGATTCAGGATCATATTGGGTATTGATTGGTTAGATAGATATGATGCTAGGATATTTTGCCAGGAATGGGAAATATCATTGAGACACCCTAATAGCCATAACCGAGTTATTTACTCAGTAAGGAGTTCGGTCGGAAATGCTTGTGCGTTGATGGGTGCTATGGGTACGGAAGCCGAGTTGAAGCAGGTTCATGTTGCAAGTGAGTTTGCGAATGTGTTTGAATTAGTTTCGGGCTTGCCGCCGAAATGGGCAATCGAGTTTCGGATAGATCTCGTAACAGGAGCAGAATCCGTAAGTAGACCACCTAGCAGGATGTCACCAACTGAGATGAAGGAATTGAAGGTGAAGCTAGTGGAATTGGAAGGAAAGGATTTCATTCGACCAAGTAGTTCTCCTTGGGGAACGGTCGCGGTATTCGTAAAGAAGCCAGATGGGTCGTTAAGGATGTGTATCGACTATCGTATGTTGAATGAGAGGACAATCAAGAATAGGTATCCTTTGCCGAGGATCGACGACTTGTTCGATCAGTTGAGTGGAGACAGAGTGTTTTCCCAGCTGGATTTGGCTACAGGTTTCCATCAGCTAAGAGTGGTAGAGGACAATATTCCTTTGACGACGTTTAGGACTAGATATGGGTCTTACGAATGGTTGGTTATGCCATTCGGGCTTACTAATGCGCCAGCTTTCTTCGTGGATTTGATGAACCGAGTTTTTTGAGAGCACTTGGATAGGTTCATGTTGGTTTTTATTGATGGCATTTGGTATATTCTAAGAATGAGAAGGATCATGCAGATCATCTTAGGATAGTTTTGGAGACGCTAAGGCAGCATCAGCTGAAAGCGAAATTCTCCAAGTGTCATTTCTAGAAGAAGGAAGTGAAGTTCCTTGGTCATGTAGTTTCCGAGGAAGGTTTAGCAGTTGATCCGGTTAAGATCGAAGTTGTTAACGGTTGGAAGAGACCAGAGATGGTTAGTGAGATTAGAAGTTTTCTTGGTCTTGCGAGATACCATCGAAGGTTCATTAAGGATTTCTCGTGGATAGCAGCATCCTTAACTATGCTAAACAGAAAGGATGTGAAGTTTGTTTGGTCTGACAAATGTGAGGAGGAATTCCTTAAGTTGAAACATTTGTTAACCAATGCGCCCGTGTTAGTAGTTCCAGATGGGAATCAGGGATTGGTAGTTTACACCGATGCATGTGGTACCAGTTTAGGTGCTGTGCTAATGCATAATGGAAAAGTTATTGCCTATGCTTCTAGACAGCTTAAACCGCATGAAGTGAGATACACAACTCATGATTTGGAGTTGGCAGCAGTAATCTTCGCATTGAATGTATGGAGGCATTATCTTTTGGGAGAAAGGTTTGAGCTTTTTACAAATCATAAGTCTATACAGTATTTATTCTTTCAGAAGGAGCTAAACATGAGACAGCAAAGGTGGCTGAAGTTTGTTGCAGCTTATGATTTTAGCATCGAGTATACACCTAGAAAAGGAAATAAGGTGGTGGATGCGCTTAGCAGGAAACATCAGAATGGAAAGACTTGGAAGCACTGGCTACTTGTAGTGTGCAGTTGAGGTCGACTGCTGGATTTAGTCGGAACATTTCCATGATGTCTTATTTGGAAGTTTGACCAGTTCTGATCGAACGAATTGCTTCTAGGAAAAAAGAGGATCTAGTGTTAGCTGAAAGGATTAGAAGGTTAGAAGCTGAAACCGATATTGATGATTTGAAGGATTTTATTCTTGACCGCAGGGGTTGATTAAGGAAGAAGGAACGGTTATGTGTTCCGGATGTTGGAAACCTTAGGAATGAAGTTCTTAAGGAATGTCATCGATCGAAGTTTACAATTCATCCTGGGAAAGCAAGATGTATCAAGATATGAAGAGGAGTTTCTTCAAGGAAGGAATGAAGAGGGATGTTGGCTTATGGGTAAAACAGTGTTTGAACTGTCAGCAAGTAAAAACCGAACATCAAAAGCCAAGTGGTTTGCTTCAGCCTTTGGATGTTCCAGTTTGGAAGTGGGATTCGATATCTATGGATTTTATTGATGGGTTGCCAAGGTCAAACCGGGGTAATGAAAGTATATGGGTCATAGTGGACAGATTGACCAAGTGTGCCCATTTCATTCCAGTAAGGTCAACCGGGACGACACCTGTTTTGGCTAAGTTGTTCATGAAGAACATTGTTAGGCTGCATGGAATTCCTAATAGTATCATCAGTGATAGAGATGCTTTGTTTACTAGTGAGTTCTGGAAGAGCCTGAAGAGTATGCTAGGCACTAAGCTCAAGATGAGTACCACATACCATCCTCAGACGGATGGGCAGACAAAGAGAGTCAACAAGGTACTGGAAGATCTATTGAGAGCTTGTGTGTTGGATTTTAGTGGATCGTGGGAAGATCACTTGCACTTAGTGGAGTTTTCCTATAATAATAGTTATCAGACTACTATAGGAATGGCGCCTTTTAATGCTTTGTATGGAAGGCCATGCAAATCACCAGCATGTTGGTTATGTTAGTCCTTGAGATGATGGTTTTGATGACAACAACCTTAGAATAGATTATAAAATATAAATACTAACATACAAGTTTAGATATATATGTATTTGCAGGATCTAACCATGCAGGTATCAAGAATGAAGAATGTACAGTATAGAGATTCAAGATACAGAGATAGAAGACTCATGAGTATCAAGATTACCAAGAGTTCAAGGTTAAGTCTGTTTTATTAGGAATATTTGTTAAAACTCGTAGAAAAGAACTGGCATCTTAATATCCAATTTATTCGTGGAATGGAATCCACTTCGAGCCCATTAAAGGGATGGAACCCTAAGTAGGATGGAACCTACGAAAATCTAGTGGGACATTGTTTGTATCCACTAATTTTAATTCAAATGATTTTACAAAATTATCTTGTTTTCAAAATGATTTCAAAACTTTCCTTTTAAAATATTCAAAACTCTCTATCCTGATTTTAAATAATTTTAGCCTCAAAACATCTTTAATTTCAAAGTCAAAATACTCTTGATTTTAAATGTCTTTTCAAATAATATATTTAACTTTTAATATTTATACTTAGATTTAACTATAAAATTATAGTTAAATTATGTATTTATTGTTCTTTATATTTACTTATGAATTTCAACTATATTCAAGTATATTTATAAAGTTTTAAATTGTTTTTATATAAGATAAATATTGTTTTTATAGAAATTCAAATTATCATTTTTGGCTGAGGGATGTCGACATGTTCCTAGGTAGTATGTCGACATAGTGACAGTTGAAGTTCAAATTCAAATTTCAAAAGAAGTGTCTATTCACCATAACTCTTCATGAATGGTCATGGCTGTTGGTTCTCTATAAATAGGGGTTAGTTTCAACGAATTTTTAATCATATTTTTCTGATTTTCACTCCTCTTCTTCTTCCACATTTCCTAATACAAAATCATACCATTACTCTGCCGAAATCAACATCGAATCATACTCGATTACTTCTAGTTTGATTCTACATCACTATCTCTACAAGGTTCTCAGTGCTATTCAGAGTTATAGACTTCTTTGTAATATATTAGCGAGAAAAGGTGTGATTGTAGCCTTGGAAATCAATCAAGCGAGAAAAGGTGTGATTGTAGCCTTGAAAATCAATTGGGTGAACTTGTTGCCTCGGAAATCAAGTATCTCTACCCAGAGGATTGTTATTCTGGTGTGTTCTTTCCTTTACTGCTTTTACTTTATATTTTCATCTGTGTTTGATTCTGTGTTCATATCTGTGTCTAATTAGTGTATACAATGTTAATAAAGTTAGATAAACTCAAAAAGATTAACAAATTTCTTAAAACACTATTCACCCCCCTCTAGTGTTAATTCTAGCCTAAGATCCTTAATCCGCATTTCTCACAGGTTAGAGACTGGAGACAAGTTAGTCCTTGGTCCAGATTTGGTGTGAGAGGTGATGGAAATGATCAAGTTGATACGGGAAAGAATGAAGGAAGCTCAGTCTAGACAAAAGAGTTACGCGGACAAGAGGCGTAAAGATCTAGAGTTCTCAGTTGGAGATAGAGTTTTCAACAAGGTATCACCGATGAAAGGTGTAGCTCGGTTCGGGAAGGTTGGGAAGCTAGCACCTTGATATGTTGGACCATTTCCTATATCAAAGAGGATTGGGAGACTCGCGTACCGAGTAGATTTACCGAGCAGTTTGGCCGGGGTCCACAATGTCTTTCATCTTTCTCATCTTAGGAAGTGTGTTCATGATCCAAAGACTACTATCGCTCCGATGGCACTGGAGGACATAGTGGTGGAACTGGATATGACTTTTGTAAGGCAACCTGTTCGTGTTGTGGCAAAAGATGAGAAAAGGTTAAGGAATAAGACAGTCAGGTTGGTGAAGGTTTAGTGGCGCGACAATGTGAAGGACTGTACTTAGGATACAAAAGACAGGATTAGGGCGACTTTTCCTAAGCTGTTTTAGATGGTATGTTCTATATAGGGTTTATATAGAATTTGGCTGGTATGTTATACTAGCTTTGCTTGCATGGGCTATATGCTTGTTGTTTTGTCCTTACTGAATTTCGAGGATGAAATTTTTTAAGGGGAGGAGTCTATAATGACCCCAATTTTTAATTAGCATTATTCAGGATATTTAATTGGATAAATTAAATAGGATAATGTAAATAGTTAGGGAGATAAGAATAAGTAATCTAATGGTCGTGTCTTAATGAATGGATTAAAATAAGACTTAACTAAATTTAGGAGGAGGAACTTCCTAAGGGGTAAACTTGGAAATGGGGCTACATTTCTTAGTATAAATCTCTTCCTCCACCTTAATAAACTTTTACTTTCTCATTCAAAACTCCTCACCTATATTTCAGCCGGCCATTAAAAGCTCCAGGAAGAGCAATAAATTGAAGAAAAATCTAAGGAATTAAAACTAGAAAATTATCTCATTATCCAATCAACTAATCAAGGTGAACAATCATGTTTATCATCTCATTTTTCTGTGTTTGGATCGGTTATGGGTTACACCCGATTCATGTTTGTGATTTTGGTTAGGATATAACCATTTAAACCTTTGTTTGGATAAGACATAGGTGTTTTAAATGTTAATGGGCTAATTAACACGTTATTATTCGGTTTTGTTTAAATTCCGAGTTGTTTTGATCTTCATGTGCTTTGAAATTTTAATACGATGAAGTATATGATTTATCAGATTTTTGGTGATTTTCGGGAATTTTTCCTCAGTGATTTACTAAGGTAATAAAATTATTTATGCCCAAGGGCTAAACTGAAAAATGGCTTCCTTGTTTATTTAAAACCGGAGGGAAATTCGCTCTTGGAAATATTTGGGGAAGAAGTACATTGTTTTAAGAAAAAGGTTGACTTTTGTATAATTTTCACTGTTCGGAAGTACAGGAGAAGGTTCCTCGGCTAATCAAAATTAGACAAACAAGATAAAACATCACTTCAGTAGGCCTAGTTCCGCCTTCGTCTCCAATAAGCCCTCTTTTACCCTTTCGATGAAGTCGAAAGGTGCCGTTCGTCTGAGGCGGAAGGTAAACAGTTACCCTCCGTCAAATTCGAAAGGTAGGCACGGGGCCGAAGGGAAGAGAAGGGCAAAGGGATGAGGAGGTTGCTTCTTTTGCTTTCGGATAGAAATAAAATTTGCTTTCGAATAAGTTGAAGGGGGATCCTTCAACTCTATCATTTTACAAAAGACTAAACTTTTTATATTTAAGAAGGTGTTTCGAAGGGATCTTCGAAACCTTAAATCTTCAAGAATACTGTTTTAAAATATTTTTCTAAAAAAAGATGTTTTAGATACCTTTCGGCAAAGCAGAAGGGTAAACCTTCCTACATGATCGAAAGTATGCCTTCGAAGGGTTGGTTTCAACATCAACACTTCATTGTTTTCGAAAGGTTTTTATGTTTAAAGGTTTGGTTTCGAAAGGTTTTTATTTCAAAATGTTTGGTTTCGAAAGGTTTTTATTTCGAAAGGTTTGGTTCGAAAGTTTTTGATTTCGAAAGGTTTTCGAAGGGGTTACCTTCCATGATTTCGAAAGGTTTATAATTGGTTTTATAAGGAGGTATACCCCAGGCTTTCGACAGGGTCGAAAGGTAGAACATTTCGATTAGGTCGAAAGGAAACCTTCCATCAAGGCCGAAGGGTTGGACTTTTCGGCAAGGTCGAAAGGTATGATTTTGTGATGCTTTTAAAAGAAAGATTTCTGAACGGGCTAACTTTGGATGTTTATATGCTTTCGAATGGGGATTCACTCGAAGGGGTTTAAAGTGTTGTTTTTAGCCATTTTTCTTGAGTAAAGTTTTGCTAATTCAAAGGGGCTACTTTGAAGGGTTACAGTATAAAATACTTATCTTTGTTTGAATATATAAGGGGATCCTTATTTAAATAGAATGTTATAAAACCTTGGGGACACCAGGGTGGGTTTAATGTTTTCGGTACATAGTTTCGGGTTACAAACAGAAATATGCTTTCGAAAATATACATTGTGGCTATCAATATGTTTTGTTTAATTTAACCTAATTGGGGCTATCAATGAGAATAGGTTAAACAGGTGGTATACCTGGGGAAAATAATTAATCATGGGGATCATGATATTTTAATTGGCTAAGTGATGGGTTCTTGGTTAACCTAGGAAAACCATAGAATGTGTGGTGGATAGTCCACATCAAATTTCTAAAGTAAAGAATGTTTTGCTAGAGGTGGTTAGCCTTGGGATTTGGCACCTAAGGGTTCATAGTCATCCTAGGAAAACTATGTAGTGTGCGGTGGATAGCCCACACCTTCTTTTATAAAACAATGTACGATGGATAATCTGCATTTATTTTGATGAATTTGGGATGGATAGTCCTATTAAAGTTTTGACGGATAGTCATTTTAAATATTTTAGAAGGGAACTCTAGTAAATTGATTTTAGATGGGAAATCTAATAAATTGCTTTTAGATGGGATATCTAATGAATGGGTGGATAGGATATCCATGGTATATGATTTATGGCTTTATTTCATATTATGTTAAGACTAATCATTTTGGTTGCAAGGGCATAGTAAATGATTTGCATGTTTTGTTTAGGATACTAGTGAGGGAAAAACCCGTTCCGCTAAGCAGCGTAGTCTCACTAGCTATCTATTTATGACAAGAGATGGTAGGGGATTATTCATACCAGACTTATTGTCTGACTCGAAGTTTGTGTTTCTCCACAAACTCTCGGGTGCTCAAAAATTAATTTGAGTAGTCTGAGAGCGGGAGAGTTTCAGGTTTTTGGAGGAATAAGCTTCCGGAGACGTGCAGGAGGTAGTGTTAGCTACATATGAGCTATTTAGTGTTTTCCGCTGTAATGTATTAAGAACTATAAAGTTCATATTTATTAGTTCTCTGTTCATCATAAGGGGACATCTTCATATGCCGCTCTTATCGTATTTTGTACATGTATATTTGATCTGAAAGTGGTTAACATTTGGGATTATGTAATTAAATTTTAAATTGTAATTTGCTTGAAATGAAAAAATTCTGTTTATTGGAAGTTTAAAAAATTTCATATTCTTGTGTTCCAATGTATCAATATTAACTATGCCACATTCGGTCGCCAAAAAATAACAACTATGGATGACTGCAGCATTAGTAGTGGTTAGTTTTGGGCCTCAAAAGGCGGGATGTTACAAAACCATCTCATTTTTGTTTTCAATTTTTTTTTTTTCAGGTTTAAGAATTAAATTCTATATGATAATTTTAACGATGATATGCTTGGAATATATGATATGTTTGATTCAAACGAGATTGTTTGATAAATGTTTATTACGGTTTTAAGGCTAAAATCGTTTATAATGGATTTTGAATGCCATGAGGATTAAGTATGTTATGTAAAACATTATTTTGGAGACGCGTTTAAATTTTGGTAATTATCCAAGCTATGGATAATATATTATGAATTTTCAAGGGAAGATTTATATAATTGGGTTTAAATATTTATTTCGGCTATTATATAAAGAATTTGGGTCCGAAATGTATATATGTTAGATAACATATTAAAAGTTAATTTCTACGATTTTTGGGGATTTTTTCAAATTAATTTACTATGGGAAATAAATTATTTCAGAAGGAGGAATTAAGTGTCTAAATTGTTTTGTTAAAGGGAAGGGCTATTTCGTTAATTACTGCTAATTAATTTTTGAATAATTACGATAGTCTTTTATAAAAGATTTTGATAAAGTTTATGGCAACCAATCATATTTTTACAAATAGGCAAGTTAGTTGAAAGGCATTTACTTAAAAAGCAACAAAATAGATTTTGTATAAGTTTTAAATTTCGCCACTTCCAGTAGATAACTTTCGACCATATACTTCCGCCCTAACCAAGTCGAAACCAATACACAAGGTATTAAGCTTTGGTACGTAGTGGATTGGAGAAATGCGGTAGGTATGGAGTCGAAACCATGCGTTCGAAGGGGTTGAAGCATTCGTTTTTCTTTATAAAGAAATGTCGCTTGCCTTGTTTTAAAGGAATGCTTTCAAAAGGGTTTAACATAGCTTTCCACGAGGTTGCCGCCTTTTTGTTTCGAATAGGTAGCTTTCGAATGAGTTGCCTTGTTTTTAAATCAAAGCTTTCGAAAGGGTAGTTTGAACCTAATCGAAACCACCCTGCCGTCTTTATACCTTTCAAAGGGATTGAAGTCATCAACGAGTTCGAAAGGTAGCCTTTGTTTTATAAAATACAAAGCCGCTTCCTAGTGCTTTCAAAAGGCCATAGTAGCCAACTATACTAAAGATTTCGAAGGCAATGGCGTCGATAGGGGTTTCGATGCTATCCTTCTTATTGTTTTAACTTAAAGACTAATGCTTTTGAAAGGATGGTGCCGAAGCCATCTATTTTTCTCCAAACTTTTTTAAAAGGTTTCGAAAGGGATACTTTCGCTTGTATTCACTTAGACCTAAAAGATATGTTTAAAATTTAAACTAAATGGTTTCAAATGGGGTACTTTCAAAGGTTTCGAAAGGGGTACTTTCAAAGGTTTTGAAAGGGGCACTTTCCATAGTTTCGAAAGAAGTACTTTCAAATGATTTCAAAGCCATGCTTCTATAATTGGATAGTAATGCTTTAATACTTTCGAAAGATATGTCTTGATGGTTTCAAAAGAGAAGTTTTAAAATGTTACGAAAGGTATATGCTTAGTGTTTTGAAAAGATGATTTGAATGCTTTCGAAAGAGGTTTTCCAATGGTTTCAAAAGTAAGGGTTTAAGGTTTCAAAAGACTTAGTTTTCAAAACAAAGGACCCAAATCTCAATTTTTAAAGATAAAACCCATCGCATTATAAAAGAGCTTTTAAATGCTTTTAAATTGGAGTTTTTGTAGAAGCTAACTTTGATATAAATAATGGGTTAAAGGGATTAACCAAATTTTCAGGGGGAAATAATTTCAAAGATATTAAACCAAAGATGTTGGTATTATTTTTGTATATGTTTTTTCTATAAATGTATTCACTATGTAATAGACACATAACTGAATTTTGGGGAATAAGGGCAGAATAACCAAGTAGGTTGACCTAGTAGTGAATATAAACTAAGTAACTCCTGAATGAATAGAGTTGCATGTAGGAGGTCAGGTGGACCAGAATATAGAATGCCCAAAGACGAATTAAGAAGTTATCAGTTGAGACATGTTCATAGTGAACCCATGAAAACTATGTTTAAATAGAGTTATTGGCAGTGGCCAACAGGTTTGCAGTGAACCCATGAAAACTATATCTGAATTAAGTTATTGACAGGAGTCAATAGGTTCATAACCCATGAAAACTATGATATAAGGGGAGTTATTGGAGATACCAATAGGTTCAGGGAGAACCTATCAAATAATCGAATTAAGTTATTGGCAGGGGCCAGTAGGTTCTTAGTGATCCCTTGAAACTATGAGACCAGACAAATAGTCCATAAGTTAATAATAGGTTCCTAGTGATCACATGAAAACTATTAAATAGGACAGGTAGTCCATAAACTATAAACATGTTATTAGTCAGCCCATGAAGACTAATAGGTTAATAGTGACGTTAGAAACTATAACTATGACAGGTAGTCAAATAAACGGGGATGGGAAATCCAGAATGTTTTACTTGTTTGCATATTATCATAATTTTATAAATTGCTATGTTTTTAACCATTGTGGATGCAGGAGCACAATATATGGTTATTATAAGTTCTGCTAAGCGGCGTGGTCTCACTAGATATCTAAATGGTTAGAGATGGTAGGTTATTATTCATACCAGGCTTTATGTCTGACTCGAAGTTTATGTTTTCCCGTTAAACTCTCGGACGCTTAATTGATTTTGAGTAGTTTGAGAGTTGAGGGTTTCAAGTACCTCATTAGACGAATAAGCTTCCGGAGACGTGCATGAGGCATGATAGCCATTTAGAGTGCTTTTTCATTTTGATTCCACCATTTTTTGTTGTAAAGGCAAAATTGTTTAATTGCCTAGATACTCTGATCATCCAATGGGGCATCTTCATATGTCGCTCTGAACGTGGTTCTCGTGATTGGGATTATGTAATGAATTTGAAATGGAATTTGAAAGGTTTTTAATGATTTTAAAATTTTTCATATCCATGTGTTTCTGTTATATTAATGTATCTAACATTACCGTATTTGGTCGTTGAGGATTAATAACTATGGATGACTACAGCATCCGTAGCCTTTAGTTTTGGACCTCGAAGTGGGGGTGTTACAAAATGCCGGTACAGTATAGGTGATTCTAAATAGTTAATTCGTCGCATATACTGAATGCGTGTACAATTCAAAATATAGTAGATTATAGATGATCCTAGACAATTAATTTACTCATACAACGCGAGAATTATTGATCGATCTGAAGAAAGTATATCAAACTAGAATCTTTTTGTTTCTTTCTCTTGTGTTTTGATGTTTATTCAGTAATTATTAATAGTACAAAATAAACATTATGATATCATTTCCTAGATCAATCTAACAAACATTAAAAATATTTTAAATAAAAAATCATCTGAATCATAAAATTCAGTTTATCCTCAAGTGGTAGCTCAACCGACCAAAACATCGAAATGATAGGAGGTGCAAGAGTCAATTACAACATTAAATCTACTTGCTAACTAATCCCCAGAGCAAGGTTTTCAAGACAACATTCAAATTGTATATCATAAAGTTCAAACTTTAAATTGAAACGGAATTCGAATCCTAAATAGTAGATTTCGTATTTTAAGCTTTAGACACACTTAAAAATTGATTTTGATGTTTGAAGTATTACATTTAGACCTAAAATTCAATTATCTCTCTTATTACATTTTTATTTTATTTAGGAAAGACTAGAATTTGAATTGTGAACTAAAATAACTATATTAAACGTATCATTGTATATTGATTGATTTTTGGTAACCGCGGTTTGATTAGGATTAAATTATAATGTATATTGAATTGTGTGGGGAGAATTCGATACAAAACAGGATTTTAACTTTTTTACTAACAATAACCCAGCGTTGGAACTTTATGTTACACCCCTTTATATGTTTACAGAAGTAAGGCGGCAAAGATCGACTACACCTCATTCTTCTAACACATTTATTTCAGATATAATACGCATAACTGTGGATATTTTCATGTGTAGATATAGTACGTATAACTGTGGATATTTTCAAGCTAGAAGGTAAGGTAGCTATAGGTACCGGAGGAGCAATGGGCATACACTACAAAAAAATGTTGAAATTTCGACAATAAATTGTCGTCGCAAAGTCGTGGGAAACTATGTTTCCGACGACATAGCAACGCCAATTTGCCGTCTCAAAAATGTATGTGGCAAAAAAAATATTTCGACGACATTACGACGACTTTGGTAGGGAATTTTCCGACGATATTATGTTTCCGACGATACAGTGACGACATACTATACACATGGTTTTGCGACGACTTTGAAACGACCTATCAAATGCGACATTTTGCAACAACGTCCCGATGTCTTTATAATCATGCCATATTTGCGACGACTTAGCTACGACATTTGATAAAGTGTAATTTTCTAATTTTCCCATGACTTAGCGACAACATTTACACAGTTTTTTACAATATTTTCGCTGTTTTTTTTCTTCTTTTCATTCAACCACAAATCACAACAATAACATATATTCCAACAATGCCAAACATGCAATTATAACAACATATATCAAATTCAAATAAGATGATTTCACATTTAAACCAAATACATGTCAAAACAAACCGTATGCTAATAACAATTAAATCTTTCAATACCACATAATACCATAGTAGTGAAACAGTGCACAAACAATATTCCAATACTATATCTATATCATATATGTCCATATCTTGAAACTGATTCACCATTAAACTGCTGATGCCGATTAAATCTTGAAACTTCTAAAATTGTCTCTGAAGCGGTGTGACCTGATCAAGAAACTTAGCGATTTCCTATGCCTCAAGCGATTTCCTACGTCTCATTGGTGTTGTAGCTTACGCCTCTATCCCTGTGTAGTTTTAGAAGTTTTAATAAAATTTAGTGTACATCCAACAATAAAATTTGATTTGGCCAGATATGAAATGTTCAAATTAAATAAACCAAAGTATATACAACTCGACTCCTAGTTTCGACATAAAGAATATCTAGTACAATTATGTTGATGTAAATAACAAAAGGACAAAACTTAAACTACTACAACAAGAACTACACTAATTCAATCTAACGCATAATATTATTGCAACCAACTTCAAACAATTAGAGTGCTTCCGTTTCTATTTATATTATTGCAACCAACTTCAAACAAATCTATAGCTTTATCCTTCTCATAGATATTCTGATATATTTCTTTTTGTCAATGTTTACCTTAAATCTGTTTATTCAAACCAAAAATCTGTTTATTCTAACCGAAAATCTTTGACTACTACTATTTTTTTCTTAATCATTTGTTGAGAATGTAACACGAGTAAAGCTCAGCACTAATCAGAAATTTAATTTTAGAACAATTACATAGGAAGGTTTATTTTATAGCCCTGCCCTGACAGGCATGAACCAAGGATAAAACAATGTATAAACTCAAGCTACCTTCACTCAGTTTAGATGGTGGAATTTTCTCAATGCAAGTGAAAGAATCTTGGCAGCCAAATAACACTAAATTGATAAACTATGTTTTTGAGTCGGAACCTAACACTTGAAAATATCAAGAAAATTCAATCAAAATCTGCAGTCCATACAATTATTAAGTTACTATGGCTGAGTGATAATGCGCATAGTTAGCATACCAATATAACAATATCCGATTCAACTATGCAATCTTAAACCTATATTTTTATTTGGACATATAATCTAATAATCTATTAGATACAATAAACATGTTTTGATGTTTTATGATGATATTACCGCATTGATGTTTTATGATGATATTACCGCAATTTTCTCTTCGATTCCAAAATTTCAGCTGTGTTCTTTAGATAATACGTAGAATAGAGAGTAATATCGCACAAACCGTCCCTTATCGTTTGCACCCAGGGTAGGATAGAAATAATTTGGTACCAATTTTGATGGATAAGAACACATGAATTTGGCATGTAAACAAGGAGAGAGTTCAAAATTCCTCATCGCTCTCATTACCAAAAATTGATGGTACTTTCAACGACAAGTTTTACTACTTGGCAGCACTGCCTGAAGAATTCTGCTTAAAACAAATGTTAAAACAAAGTGGATAAGATCAATTTTAACAAATATAACTCAGAAAATATCTTGCCAGCAAATTTTACGTGTAATGAGAATGTCAACAGATAATTTTTCAAGTCTTACTTTCAGAACAGTGCTAAATGCACCACGCAGGAAACTTCATTTTACCTATTCCGTTCATTCGGCAGTATGAGCTAGGTGTGGCTTCACAGTTATTCGGCAGTATGAGCTCATTCGGTAGTATGAGATCAGTGTCGCTTCATAGACAATCGACAGTATACTGCCGATTGAAAAATTCGGAGTAAAATGGAGTCCCAAGCTTGGTGCATTTAGCACTGCTCTACTTCTAAGTAGACACATTTTTTTTTTGAAAAAGATAAATAAGGCTCAAATCCCAGCAAATTTACATGGTATGTTAGGGTAAAATACCATATCCATTTACATATCTTAAATACTAGCAACACAAACCTTAGCCGTAACACATTCTCGTCTAAGAAATAACAAAAAAAGGAAAACCCTTAAAACAATTAGGGTTCGAGGCGATTTGAGGCGATTTCGATGAAAATTCTATTGAATAGGCTTCCAAGGAAAAGCTTCCTCCTTGCTATCGCCATCCAAATTAACTCGAGATTAGCTTGAAAAATCTATAGGGTTAGGCTCTATGACAGATATGTTCAAAGTTAGCTCCTTTTGATTTCGAGATTCATTGCTTAGATCTGAAAGGTAAAGATCTATGTTATTTGAAGTATCTCGGTCAGTTATGACATGCTTCTCGATTAAAAAAGACTCCTTTTGCTTTCAAAAACACGGCTCTGATCTGACGAACTTCAATTCAAATTGTCTGGGATGATACTGTCTACTGTAGTGAGCTTTTCATGTATAAGAAGCTTGCTGCTTTCACCTCTATCCCAAACAGATAAGTGATAAACTTGGTTGTTGATGTTACTTCTGTATAGATCGTCATATATTCTTTGGTTATTCATATCTAGTTGTAAAATTTTATCCATTTGCAGGAGAGAATCAAGTTGCATGTGTGTGTGGTAGTTTCCGCCCTTATCAGGTAAAATGAAAGATTGATAAGTATACATATTTATCATATTATTAAAAACTTTAGAATAATTATGCATACTTCCCTTTCTTTGACAGAAATTAATCCTGATTTGATGGTAGAGGTGGCCGCCACCAGCAGATGCGATCTCGTAGTTGGAACCCATATGGCCTTTAGGATCCTTCATCCAGTGATTGCCATGGTGGTGAAGGAGTCTGCCTCCAGGGAAATCTACGTTGATTTTTCCGTTCTGTAAGAAAGTTCCTAACCCATCTTCATAATTATCAAATTGCCAGATATCTTGTTTTGAATTGTCTGAATACTTGCATTGATTATTAAATTTGTTGAGAAGAATCTGACTTTCCATTTCAATTGTCTTCCATAACTGAATACTTTATGTTTCTTTTTGAGTATGAAGTATTTGATTTCTTTCTTTCCAAATGTGAAAGGTAACTGTTGTTAGTATTGTGCTTGCTTTTCTGAATTCTTTTGGTTTTGCCTTATAATTTTGTTGAATGCACTTGATGCTTTCCCTGGTATTTTGCACTATCTGATGTTGATTTATCTTGAGCTTTGTTTTGGTAATAAACCAAATATGTTTTGAGTATACACAATAAAAAAACAGATGATTAATGCTTTATGCTTCTTGTTTACAAAGGATACATATTGTTTTCCTTGTTTCGTTCCATTTTAAACATCTGTCTCTTGTTGGTAACCTGTTTATAACAGCAAAGAAAGCACAAAGGGACATTTTTGGGCAATTTGATTTATTCCAAATTACATTCTGCCAATCTACTTTCATAACCTTTTATACACTCCCAAGTTTTTTGAAAAAGAAAACACCTTTTGAAGAAAGCTTCCAATCCCATGTATCTTTTTGAAGATTTGAGTCGATTTTGATCTGTTTAATAGCTGCATTAAATATTGATGTAGCAGAGGCCAAATGCATTCCAACTATTGTTTTGAATTATGATATTAACATTTTCAGTGGCCCCTCCAAACCAATATAAGCTGTTTCAATCCAAAAGACTGACCGAAGTTTTACCATGAATCCATGGATCAAACCACAAACTGGTCTGATTACCATCCTTGAATTTTCTTTTCAATAGTTTGATGCCAATTTCTCTGCAGCTAAGAATATTTTTCCATGGCAAAGAGTGATGATTTTCAATAATTGCAATCCAAAAATTCTTATTTTTAAGATATTTTGCTTTCATCCATCTTGCCCATAATGAATTCTCATTCACAAACTTCCAAAATAATTTGAGTTTACAAACTTCTCTCAAATCATTAATACTTCTAAGTCCGAGACCACCTGATTTCTTTGGTTTACAGACCTTTTCCAGCAATTTTATGATGTTTTCCTTTCCAAATGAAGTTGACACATGCTCTTTCTAACTTGTGAATTGCTTTTACTGGAATATTGTGGGCTTGAATCCAATACATAATGATTGCAATGATGACAGTGTGAGTTAGCTCAAGTCTACCAGCTAATGACAGAAGTTTACTAGCCCATCCTTCAAATCTATTCTGTAATATGTCTAATAGTCATGTGCAGTCTCTATCATTAATTTGGTTAACACTGAGAGGCAGACCCAATATTTAACTGGCAAACTTCCTTCTTCAAACTTTAAAATACTTAAGATCTCCATTTTCCTAGAACAGCCTTTACTGAAATAAATTTTACTTTAGAATTCATTAACTTTTAGCCCAGCATGATCTTCTAATTTCTCAAAAATATTAGCAATGGTCTTTGCACTTTGTGAGTCTGCATTTAAGAATAAAAGCAGATCATCAACATACAACAAATGTGTAATATATGGTTTGATTCTATTAATGGGTTTAATATTTCCTTTTATTTGTTCAGTTTCCATAAGAATTGAGAAATATTTCATAGCAATAGTAAATAAGTAAGGAGAAAGTGGGTCTCTTTGCCTAATGTCTCTATTGCTATGTCTAAACTCATTAGGAGAACCATTAACCAATATTGAATAAAAGACAATGTTGATATATTCATGAATTAAAGAACAAAATTTATTATTAAATCCCATTTGTTTCATCATATAAATTATAAAATGCCTATTAATTTTATCAAAGGCTTTATGTAAATCAATTTTAACACACATGAGATTTCTATTTTTATTGTTAAAGTTTCTTATTAATTCATGAGCAAGCAGAGTATTCTCTACAATGAGTCTGCCAGGAATGAAAGCACTCTAGTTTTTTGAAATTAAATATTTTAAAAATATTTTTATCCTATTACAAAATATATTAGAAATAATTTTGTATATAAAATTACAGCAAGCTATTGGCCTAAAATCTTCTAAGCTATTGGGAATTTGAATTTTTGGAACCAAAATAATAAAAGTATGACTTAGATTTTTTAATAATTTCCCAGTTCTAAAATATTCAGAGATAGTATCAAATAAGTTTATCTTAATTTCTTCCCAATGGGTTTTATAAAACTAGCACCAAAGCCATCAGGCCCTGCGCTTTTATCATTATTAGAATTAAAAATGATATTTTTTATTTCTTCTAGACTGTGGGAGCTAAGAGAATATCCTGACTGCTTTCATTTAATTTAAACTTTGTTTCAATATTTGAATAAAAATTAGTATTATATAGATTTGTAAAATAGTTTATAACTTCTCTTTCAATATAAGACACTTCATTAATAACATTACCCTTTACATCAATAAGTTTTCCTTTATCATTCTTATATTTTCTACTAGACATCTTAGCATAAAACAATTTACTTGCTTCATCTCCATTATTTAACCAACCTACTTTAGCTTTCTACCTCAAATTAATATACTGCACCTGAAGAGACATAATCAGATTGTTTTAGGCTTGAAAAAATTTGTTGACCTTATCAATATCTGAGCAATCATTATCTAAGTCATTATGCCTAAACTCACATTCTTCTTTGATGTGTTTTAATTCATTTTTTGTTCTGTTTTTGTTCCAATTTTTCAGTTTATCCTTTGTAATTTGAAGAAATTTACAAAATTTGTACTGGGCAGTGCCTTGTACCTTTGTAGACAAACTATTTTTAATTATATCTCTGTAATTATCCTCAGATACCCACCCATTTACAAATCTAAAAGGGATATTTTCTTAGAATTATTATTCTGAGTGAGATAAATTTGTATTGAAGTATGATCACTAATAGCCTAGGGTAATGTGCAACATTTGAAATCCTTAAAACAGTTTATAAAACTTTGATTCAATAAAATTCTATCTAATTTACAATGAATGTTTCTGAATTTCCCAGATTTCCAAGTAAACCTATTACCAAAAGTAGTTGGTTCAATTAAACCAGTTTTGAGCATAAAATTATTTATCTTTTCTAACTTTTTAAAAGAAATTGAAATCCATCCTCTTTTCTCATGAGCATGCATGACAGTATTAAAATCTCCAACTACAATCCATGGGTGGTCCATATTTGAGTTAATTTGTTCAAGATTATTCCAAAGTGTTTGTCTTTCATTCTCACTGTTAGATGCATAAACAAAGGTAATTTCTAGGTAAAACCCACCTTTATTTACACATTTACAATGAATAAACTGAAAATTTATAAAGCGTTGAAAAATATCTCATATATTAGGATCCCAAATAACCATAATTCTATCATTCCCTCCCATCTGATTATTATTAATAATATTCCAATTATTCATACTTTTGATTTGATGATCTACTATTTAAAATTTATCTAACTTATGTTTAAGCAAACCAACAATACTGGGTTTTAAAAATCATAAGAAAATTTGATAAGGCCTCTAACATTCCAAGCAATGATTGACATAATGAATTAAAAAAATTATTTATAAAGGATACTCTAAAGGATACAAATGACAGTAGAAGCTAAGCACTGTGACTACTCCCTTCTTCAAATGTCTCCAGCCTCTTTCCTTTTTTCTTGTATGATGTTTTGCTTAATGCTTTTAGCTGATCTTCCCATTTGGAGTTTTTAATGATTTATTTTCTTTTGAATTCACTTTCTTCAGCATCTTCAGTGCTGTCATTAGCAAAGATGTCCTTTATGCTTTTCATTCTGCCTTTCCTTTTCTCCTTTCCGTCTTTTTTGCTTTTCCTTGATATTGAAGAGGAATTTGAAACTAAACTAATTGCCTTTTGTATATTGAATTCTGAAGTTTGATTTTTGATTTGTGGAGAGTGGTGAGTTGCAAGATGGTTGATATTAGGGTTTTCAGATGGCTCATTACTAAGAATATTATTAATGTATGAACCATCATCCAAATTCATGCCATCAGATTCAGAGATAATCCCTTTTCCTTGAATTTCTATATCTTTTCTTTTTATTTGTGGTTCATAAAGGTTACCTGTAATTTTCTCTGTTGCTACAAGATTTTCAGAAGAAATGTCATTCATATTTTCAACAAAATTCTGTACATTATTGCCTTCTTGAATTTCCCTTTCTTGAGAAAATTCTTGAACGGATGCTGGTTCATCAATATTCTTGCTCTTTTTTGATATATCATTTAAAGATTGTGAACTAGTCACATTATTAAATTCAAATAAGGCTTTTTCAGTGTTTGCATCCCCTTCCACTTGAATATTACTGCTATTTTCTACTGGTTTTTCCCGCATATTACGTTTTTCCTGCCAAACCATTTTGGAGACAAGTTATCTATTGTATGACCAAAACAAGAACATGTTTTACATCTAGGAGGAATCCATTCATATTCCTTGTTTTGCACTAAATTTTCTCCATCATGCATAGAAATAAAGGCTTCATTTGGTAAATCTGCATTTGCTTTGATTTCCACTAGAATTCTTGTAAAAGAGAGCCTAGTTTCCTTAGCGGTGTGTTCATCTAATTTGAGGGGTTATCTACCACACTGGCTATAGCACTCAAAATCTCTTTATCCCACAATCTAAGATTTAATTCTAGTAATCTAATCCATATTAGCATAGTAGAAAGCAAATCTCTGTTAAGATTTATTTTATTATTTCATTTATTCATAATAATGAGTTTTCCATTTATGAAATATGGGTCTCCGTTAATAGAATTTTCACAATCAGAAGCATTTGAAAATCTGATAATAAAAAAACCATTATTACGTATAAAAATGTCCAAATTACTAGTGGGATTACATTATTTAGCAATAACCATCTTGAAGTGATGATACGCGGGTCTGCTGCCAAAAACATAGGCAATGACTGAAAAGTTCTATTTGCACTCTGCCATTCTACTAGCCTCTGCATTCACCACCACTATCTTTTTCTCATCAATAGAGAGGGGAGCAGCATATTTAAGATCAAAGTCAGAGTTTGATCCCCTTTTTTGCTCTCTACATTCACCACCACAATTACATTGGGAGGTTTATTTTATAGCCCTGCCCTGACAGGCATGAACTAAGGATAAAACAATGTATAAACTCAAGCTACCTTTACTCAGTTTAGATGGTGGAATTTTCTCATTGCAATTGGAAGAATCTTGGCAGCCAAATAGCACTAAATTGATAGACTATGTTTTTGAGTCGGAACCTAACACTTGAAAATATCAAGAAAATTCAATCAAAATCTGTAGTCCACACAATTATTAAGTTATTATGGTTGAGTGATAATGCGCATAGTTAGCATATCAATATAAAAATATCCGATTCAACCATGCAATTTTAAATCTATATTTTTATTTGGACATATAATCTAATAATCAATTAGATACAATAAACATGTTTGATGTTTTATGATGATATTACCGCAATTTTCTCTTCGATTCCAAAATTTCAGCTATGTTCTTTAGATAATACGTAGAATAGAGAGTAATATCGCACAAACCGTCCCTTATCGTTTGCACCTAGAGTAGGATAGAAATAATTTGGTACCAATTTTGATGGATTAGAACACATGAATTTGGCATGTAAACAAGGAGAGAGTTCAAAATTCCTCATCGCTCTCTTTACCAAAAATTGATGGTACTTTCAGCGACAATTTTTACTACTTGGCAGCACTGCCTGAAGAATTCCGCTTAAAACAAATGTCAAAACAAAGTGGATAAGATCAATTTTTACAAATATAACTCAGAATATATCTTACCAGCAAAGTTTACGTGTTATGAGAATGTCAACAGATAATTTTTCAAGTCTTACTTCTAAGTAGACACGTTTTACTTCTAAGAAAATAAGAATAGAACAGAAAAGAAATCGCTTTTTTGCCATTTTATTTTCTTGTGCATGAAACTGACAGGATTTTCAAAATGTCTGTGGCAAACACCTCTCCCTGGGCATGATTTCTCTTTACTTTGAAATCATTTATAGGCGTTTAACTTGTGAATTCGTTCATTTATCACAACTTTTTGTTTAGGGAATAATGATTTGTGTGAGTTTAACTAATGTTTTTGTGCTTGAAAATTAATATATCTGAAACAGAAGAGATATAATAATAGCATATTATAAACTGAATATGTTGACCAATATTATTTACAATTTCATTACATAAAAATTCTAGGGATGATTTTATTGAAGAGTGTATTAATGCTACCAACATTCACCTAAATTTATTCATACAGTATAATATCCAGATTTCAAAGGACAAAACAAGAAGCAAAGATAGAAACACCAATAAGTGTATCTTATTTGCTTGCGTGTTTCTATTGTTTCTTTATGGGTTTAAACTTGATTTAGTCTCCTAGAAGTTTGATTTTTTTTTCTCATTTCGCAAGCGTTTTTGGATTATAAACTCAAAACCCTATCGTATCCATATCCCTCTTAACACATTTTATATATTCGCGTAGTCTATATAGATACCGTATGCTCTAACAAACCGGTGGTTTACTCAAGGAGCACTCCATAGGTACGGTACAAACCGAAAAAGGAAGAGAGCACAATAAGGCATGTGACAAGGCACTCGAGGCAATGACACTACACCAAAACAGTCATTTGGCAACACTTTTTTTTTCATTTGGCGACACTTATATGGGTTGCATTTTAGTCTCGCTAATAAGTGTCGCTATCCAATATAAGTGTTACTGAAAATAAAAATTTACACTTTTAAATACGGCGACACTTATTTTCGTTGTAAGCCTTGGTTTAATTGGAGTTAATTGAAATATACTAGGGCAAAATTGTAATTGAATAACATATCACGCTTAACCCTAGCCACGCTTACCCCTGGCTGCATTTTCCCCAAATCGTTTCCCTCTCTGACGTTCATTCTCTAATTCGCACGCTCCACTTTTGGCGACTGAAGGCTCTGACGTTCATTCTCCAATTCGCAGGCTCCACCTTTGGCGACAGCAGGCTCCACTTTTGGCGACGACAGGCTCCAGTTCGCAATCGACTACGGCTAGGCTTCAGGTTAATACTTTTTTCGACTAGGGCAATTTGATTTGTTGTTGTTTTCCCTGTCATTTCATCATCTTCTGATCGGAGGTGGGAGAGCAAGTTCAAATGGATGATACAAGAACATCTGAGGATACCAACCTCGGTAATGCTAATGATGATTCTGAACATAAAATCAGCAGAGAAAACGAAGTTACTCAAGAGAGTTCTGCTTCTGAAACGGAAAAAGGAGATGAATCTAGTAGTATTGTGAATTTCGAAGATGAAAAAACTCAAATAGCTAATAATGAAAATAAAGCTGAAAATGGCATAGAAAATGAGCAGAAATCTGAAAGCAACCAAACTGAGATTCAAGAAAAAGAAGAGAAGGGTCTGGATGTTTCCGAGGTTGAACTTTTGACAGAGATGAATTCTACGAATGGAGCATGGAAATCACAGACATAAGAGTCAAAGAAAGAGAAAGAACAGCAGAAACAGTCTTCATCAAAAGGAGTTGACATTGTAGAATATAGCTGGAAACTGTGCAATACGGTAGCCGGTGCAGATTATATTCCTTGTCTTGATAATATTAAAGCTATAAAGCAACTTCATAGCACTAAACATTACGAGCACAGGGAAAGGCATTGCCCTGAAGAAAGCCCAACATGCCTTGTACCTCTTCCTGAAGGATACTGAAGACCAATTAAGTGGCCTAAAAGCCGTGACAAGGTATGAAACTACACTCCTTATGCTAAATTGGATTTCAATTAGATTGCTATTTTTATAACTATAATTCACTTCTTTGGCATGTGTAATGCAGATATGGTTCTACAATGTCCCTCATACGCAACTTGTTAAGTACAAGGGGCACCAGAACTGGGTAAAGGATGATGGAGACTACCTAACTTTTCCTGGAGGTGGAACACAATTTAAATATGGAGCACTTCACTATATTGATACTATTCAATCAGCATACCCTGATATAGCTTGGGGAAAATGAAGTCGTGTGATTTTGGATGTTGGTTGTGGAGTTGCTAGCTTTGGAGGGTATATGTTTGAAAGGGATGTCCTTACCATGTCATTTGCTCCAAAAGACGAGCATGAAGCTCAAGTACAGTTTGCACTTGAAAGAGGAATTCCAGCTATCAGCTGTCATGGGCACGAAGAGGCTCCCGTTCCCAAGCAGGGTATATGATGTTGTTCATTGTGCCCGCTGTAGGGTTCCCTGGCATATCGAAGGTATATATCTTTAATAATTTTTCATAAATTTCAAGATGTGTATTAATTAGTTGTGATCTAATTGCAGGTGGCATGCTTTTGTTGGAATTAAATAGGTTTCTACGTCCTGGTGGTTATTTTGTGTGGTCTGCAACGCCAGTTTACCAAAATCTTCCGGAAGATGCTGGGATATGGAAAGGTAAAATGTTATAAAGTTTATTGTGCTCGTGCGTGCACGAATGCAATCGCTGTATCTTATAATTAGGATGATTTTAAGAACTTGATGGTAAATTCTATCATTATGGGGATAATAGATGCTTCATCGTTCTCCTTTCAGAAACTTTATAGCAAACGATTGTTCTTTTCATTTCTCGGTATGTGTATGTGTCATGGATGATAGGAATGATACTACGATATGTTGCTATTGCTTAATTCCGCTATTTTACCAAATTGCTATTTTGGTGGTCTTATTCATGAATCGATTATTCTTTAATTAATTATATAACTGCAACGTTCTATAGAGCTATTGGCTATATGGCCTATGTTTTCATGTAATTAAAATACATTTCGAAATAAATCATACCATTTTTTTTCATGTGTTTGGATTTGGACTACAGCCATGTCTGATTTGACAAAGTCAATGTGTTGGAAAATGGTGAAGAAAACAAAGGATCGTGTGAACCGTGTTGGTTTTGCGATATTTAGGAAACCTATTGATAACACATGCTATGAACAAAAGTCTGAAAATAGCCCACCACTTTGTCGAGAATCTGATGATCCAAATGCAGCTTGGTACGTTGATTCCTAATGAATTATGCAATAATGTGTAGGAAAAAAATGGGTTATTCATAATTTTCGGTTCTGAACAGGAATGTCCCACTTCAAGCATGTATGCACAAAGTGCCAGTAGACTCCAATAGGCGTGGGTCACAATGGCCTGAGCAATGGCCACAACGGTTGGAAACTACACCATATTGGTTAAATAGCTCTGAAACGGGTGTTTATGGTAAATCCGCACCTGAAGATTTTGAAGCAGATTATCAGCATTGGAAATAAGTGGTAGAAAAATCATATCTTAATGGAATGGGAATTGACTGGTCTACCGTGAGAAATGTCATGGATATGAGCTCTATATATGGAGGGTATGTGATTAAAGTACATACAATCCCTATGTACTTTTCTTTAACGATATTTCTATGGATTTTTTATTTCTATTTTTTTAATGATCTTAGTTTCTCGACACAATGAAATCATCCCATGTTTTAACCTAAATCAAACAAGGTATAGGAAAAGTGCTTACGTTTTTAGCCACTATGGTGGTTTTTGATAATGTATCTCCGATAATTTTCATTATTAGGTTTTTCTCTCATTATTGGTTGTCCCAAGTACACCTATTTTTTAAATAATTGTGTCTAAAATATCACTGAATGTAACAGACAGGCAAAAACAACTGTAGAGACATTGGATAATTGAATTTGTCCCAATTTGCTCTTGGCTTGACATTAAGCTGACATGTATTAAAAACCTTATATTCTTATAACTCTCTTATATATTAGCTTTTGTGAAATAATGAGAACTTATGTAAACATTGACATGTCAAATGTTTTCATAATTTGATTATGTCAAAAACATGTATGGATTTCATGGCTTGTGTTCTTTAAATATTGGAGGACAGGGCAGTAGATGATTAAAAGTATTAAGAGAAATGTAAACCATTTTTCACACAATTTTCTATGACTTAACTTCTTCCATCCATAAGAATGTTTTGGTTAAAGAGATGTAAAAGGCCATCCAACCGACACATTAGCCATTCTACGCAGCCCATGGTTCTCATAAAGCTTAAAAAAAATGAAAATTCCAATTTACCATTTGAAAAAGGCCACTCCAATAACCTTACAACCCTTGCATAAAAACATTTTTCTTTTAATTTTTTTAATTTGTAAAATTATTGTTGAAGATGATGTTAAAATGGATGCTATAAGGAATTTCTCAATCATTAACTAATATATTAATTTGATTAAATGTCGATTATTGATCCAATGTACACAAAAAACTGTTGCTCAATTTTTTTAAAAAAACTATTGTTGACTCACTGCAATTGTTTGTCTTGGTATTTGCAGTTCCAATGTTCATTGTGTAATGATGTATTATTGTCAAATAAATGGGACAAGTAAATGTATTCAAATGTGTTCCACATTAAGACTTCCAAAATCTCCAAATAAAACTATTTAAACTATGGTTCGAGATCTTAGTTTCGGTTGCGGTTTCGGTCTTTTGTAACTTTAAGAATTTTGATCTGATTCATAAATTTCGGGAATTTTGGTTCGAGTTTCGATTTTGGATTTTGTTATTTATTTTTCATATAATTGCAAATATGTTTGTTTATTTTATTGAAAAAATGCATAATTTATCTTTAACTGAAAAATAAGATATAAAGTTATAAACAAACAATACTGATTAATTATAAATTAAAAAGTTTATTCATTACTTCTTTTTAAACTGTTTTTAGTTACAACATTTAAATATTTTGTGATTTTGAATGATTTCTAAGTTTGAAATTTCAGATTTTGAACATTCATATATTTGAAATTTAAATTAATTCTTTTTTTTTGAGTTTATTATGTGAAGTTTGAAGTTCATTAGTTTCTTTTTATTAAACCAGAGTTTCAGTTTGGTTCTTACTTAAATCAAAACAGAACAATCACAATATCGGTGTTTCAGTCGAAACCTCAAACCTTGATTTAAACTTATATTTTCACAAAGAATACTAGTAGTGCAAACATTGAAATGCAAATATTTAAAAAGTTCAAATAATTGCCTTAAATAAACAAGGATGTAGAATATAGAAC
The DNA here is from genome assembly GCA_030737815.1 of Allium fistulosum. Classification (NCBI taxonomy): domain Eukaryota; kingdom Viridiplantae; phylum Streptophyta; class Magnoliopsida; order Asparagales; family Amaryllidaceae; genus Allium; species Allium fistulosum. Next base: position 842,096,657 of record CM060902.1, read on the forward strand.
CTTACTAAAATTGACCTGGAATACATTACTTTTCTAAACAAGGACCCGAGCCTATTTTTTTACTTTAATACTTTTTTCGACTAGGGCAATTTGATTTGTTGTTGTTTTCCCTGTCATTCAACTTATTCCAGTGTGTGTTTAGTTTAAATTTGAACTAAACAAATGAAAATTAGGAACAATTTAAAAAGGAACATTGTTCCTAACTTTCTAAGTAGTCTGTCAATGAAAGAACTAGCCCTAAGTAGTCTGTCAATAAAAGAACTAGCCTTTCAAACCTTTTATGTTGTTAGAATTGAAACAGCAAGATGTGGTGAATAAAAGGTTTCTCCATAAAAAAGTTAAAGGTATTGAACTGAATTTTGGGGCATGTTGTTAGAATTCGCTATTTTTTTTCTTTCACTCATCATATTTTCAATACAGACTTGCCAGAATTACAAGGCATGCAAGTGTTTGGAGAACTACATTTATGTTGATGATGTAAGAAATTCTTTTTATACTAAAACCACAAATTTTTATTTCTTTAATCTTCTTTCCAGAAAAATAATAGTTCTGTTGAGTAAGTTTAAAGTTGAGTGTATTGGGATCCTTGAAAACAAGTCAAGAATTAATGAAAGAAGCATAATTTACCAAAAAATTATGTACCTAATATGAATGTACTTCCAATTCTTATTTTTTTTAAATGATGCTAAATAAGTAAGTCCCTAAAAAACTCAACTTATTACATAAGAAGCCCTTCAATCAAAAGTCCATTTTAACGATTTATAGATATTAGTAAAAAAAATCAACAAGACGAACTGTGTCGAGTTGATCAACACAAATACATGCATGAAATAGATGATATATGTAATTAACACCTCAAATGCTGCTTCCTTCTCCTTTCTCCTTGCAACCTGCCCAAATGCAAATGCTGCTTCCTTCTCCTTTCTCCTTGCAACCTGCCCAAATTTAATAATCTTTTACAACGTTTAATGCTAAAATTCAGGCTTATGGATTCAATTTTGGACAAAATTTTGACTAAAATAAGCCGTTAACATATTCAAGTTGTCAAACTGCAGAAAATAAACTATACCTTTCCAGTAGCGAATGACACAGTATTTCCAGATTCCGCATTTGTTATGGCTTTCCTTATTTGTGCCACAAGATACTGGAAATTGCAAGTAGAATTTGTTGGTTTAACCGTACTACATTGAGACTGCATTTCCTTTTTCATTTGGATTTCATTGCAGTCTCTTTCATTTGCAGTTCATTGGCTCAGTTTCGAAACTGAGTTGAAACGGCTCAGTTTCGAACTGAGCTCGGGCTCAGTTTCGAAACTGAGTCGAAACGGCTCAGTTTCGAAACTGAGTCGTTTCTCAGTTTCAAAACTGAGTCGAAACTGAGCCAAAAACTGAGCCGGGCTCAGTTTCGAAACTGAGCCGGGGCGCAGTTTGAGCCCAGTTACATTATTAATTATCAACTTAATTTAATGTTCAATTTAATTTTTATAAAGGAACTGCATATTCAATTTAACGTGATATTAAATGCAGGCACTTCTAGAGGAAGCGAAAAAAAAGAGGAAGTTGGATGATAGTTCTAAGGGTGGAGTCGAAGATCTTGAAGATGACCCAATTGCGGAAGTTTTTGGTTCCGACATGAAAAAAATTATTGTCGAGCAATTACTTCTACTTCTTCTATAAAACAAGTGAAGATGGCTCGAGCTGTAAAAGCTGTAACTGAAAAGAAGCAAGCCGTGGATTTGTCTATTTGGAAATTGGAGATAGAAAGGCAAGTAGCTAATCAAGTTAATAATGCTATCAATTCAATTACTTCAACTTTTATGAAATTTATGCCTAGTTTGCAAGAAAAATATGTTGCAAGTCCTACGACTCCACAAACGGAAGGTGCTTCTAATTTAGGAGATTCTCATACACAATTATGTAGTTGTTACTCCAACCGTGTCAAATAATGATATTCGGTCATCTTAATTTGTAGAATTTCACTATGTAGTTGTAGAATTCGGTATGTAGTTGTTTCGTATTCGGTATTTGTAGAATTTCACTATGAAATTTACGTTGTCTTTTGTATTCCAATTTGACATTGTTATGAAGTAGTTGATTATGTATTGAATTAACCAACTTAATTATGTATTATACTTGTTATGAAGTAGTTGACTATGAAATTTATGTTGTTATTTGATCATGAATATTGTAAATTTTGGGTTCCTATTGAATGTAGTATAATAATGCATATCATGTTAGTTATTAATTGTTTATTAATGTTAAAATAATTGACTATATTGAGAATGAAAATATTTCAGCGTTATAAGCGTTGGCAATTAAAATTTACCAACGCTTATAAGCGTCAGCATAGAAAATTAAACAATGTTGGATTTTTAATTTGCCAACGTTTATAAGCGTTGCTAAATAATATACACCAACGTTTATAAGCGTTGGCGAATACAACCTTCCAACGCTTATAAGCGTTGGGAAACTAAACTCCCCAACGCTTATAAGCGTTGGCAATAAATTGCGACGCCCCTACAGCGACGCTAATAAGCATTGCTGAAACTGTTTGCGACAGTTATACTCGTTGGGAATCACCTGTTTTGGTGTAGTGTGACCAGGATATGATACTACCATTTTGCACTCCCGGACTAGTGGTAACGCATAGCAGCTACTACCGTCCCACCTTGAGACACACTCCCAAATCAAAGGTGCACCCAATCAAATCACAAAGAAATAGAATGGTATCGAAGAAATGTGCCCGATAGGGGGAGCGACCCCACTTGGCCCGATATAGCTCCTGCTTTAGCCACATCAAGTGATTGGAGGAAGTCAGGACTGTGTTCATACCTCATGTAGACGTCACCAAACCATCCTACTTTGTTCTGGAATCTCCACCACATGCACAGTTGTTAAAGCAGCTTTTAATATTGACAGAGAGTGACAATATCCGATCTCGGTCTCTTTAAAAACCAAACGCTTATTTCACACCGTGGTCATTTTTCATTTTAAACAGTTCATACTTCATATCAAAATATCATATTCATTACAAAACCATATCACTTTCAAAATCATATTCACTTTCGAAATCATTATCACTTTCGAAATCATATTCACTTCCAAAATCATAACCACAAAGTAGTTTAAACCATCATATCAAAGTATTCGCATTTAAATCCATTAAATCAAAATCATAACAATTCCAGCTTAAACAGTTTGAGTATTGAAAGTAGTTCATATATTGGAATAGTTATACATTAAAATAGTTTATATTTAAAAATAGGTTATAGATTAAAATATTTTATATATTAAAAGTTTATATATTAAAATATATATATTTAAAAAAAATTATAAATTTAAAATAATATATAATAAAAAAGTATATATATTTAAAGGAATTTATATCGAAATAGTTTCAAATTAGAATTGTTCCTGCCAATTTCACAAATCAATTCAAATCAACTTTAGTTTCAAAAATTCAATTTAAATCAACTCTCCGTTCAACAATTTCAATTAAAAATGGTAAAAGTTCAATTCAAATTCTCATTAAAACCAATTTTAATGTATATCGATTTCAATTCAAGTCTGAACTACGAATTTAAACCACTTCCCATTTCAATAGATTTCAAAGTTTAAATATTCAATAATTTACAATAACCAACTTGATAAATTTCATTATATTTCAAAAATTCAACTTTCATTTTATTTGAATTTGAAAATATTCACTTTATCATTTTTAATAACTTTTAAACAAAATCTCAAATTGAAATATAAAAAAAATCAATAATTAAATATCTAATTTAAATTATATTTAATTCTAAAATATTCACCTAATCACATTTTATAAGCATTTAAATAAAATTTCAAGTAACAAATTTAAGTCAAAATTAAATATTCAATTTTATTTAAATTTTAAAGATATTCATTTAATCACCTTTAATTAAAACCCATTTATCAAGTTATAAAAAATCATATCTTTAAGATCTCAAAATTAATAAGTTTCAAATCAAATTTTATTAGATAAAATTTTTTAACAAATTAAATTTCAAATCAATTTCAATTTATCTTTCCAACCTTAGTTTATTAAAGTTATTACAAAATCTATTTTCAAAATATTAATATAAATTGTAAATAAATATTTAAAACATATTATATATATATATATATTAGTTAGATTAAATTCTTATTAAATTTTATTAAATTAATTATTATTAAATTAAATCTTAATTTACTAAATATATTGTATAAAATCTTATTTTATATATTTAAAAATAATAAAACTATAAGTACAGTTTAAAAATTTATATTTTCCAAAACTTAACTTATAAATTTTGAATTTTCCAAACATATAATTTAAAAAACCTTAATTTTACACATATATTAAAATAAAATCTTTATATTATATTTAAAAATCAATATTTATTAAATCCCATGTATTTCCTTTCAAAACTTTGGAAATCATTTTTCAAAAATAGACCAACGGTGTCCGTATATAATCTTCTATCCTATGGTCAAGTGATACGGATATTTATCATTTCAATCCGCAATAATTTAAAATTTACGGGTATATATCATTTCAACCCGCAATCCCAAAATTCAAAATAAAATCACTTAGGTTTATCATTTCAACCCATAATGATTTTTCCTAATCTATAAGGTCGTTCGGGTATGTATCATTTCGACCCATAGGGAATTCCTAAACTAACAGGGAACTTGCATTGTGAGAGCAATCAAATAATAATATAAAATGGCATGACATATCAATGACAAATATGATCATAATTAATAATTTAAATAAAACATATATAACAGGTTATGGTGTCATATGTCAATTAATATAGGTAAACATTTGCAGATAATAACATATCATACTTAACAATTTAACAATTCAAATCTAACAACATATTTCAATCGTCATTTCATGTGAAATTAATTTACTAAACATAAGAATGTTAATCGTGAGTGATTGCTCACCTTTCGAGGCTAGAGAAACAATGAGAATGACAAGCAACAGACATGGATACGCGGCTATGGACACGCATGCAGATACGCAGCAAACAGGACACGACAAGCCAAAGAAATGCTGCAATAATTCCGAACAGCAACGAAAACAAATCAAAACTAGCATGAGGAAGAATATATATATATATATATATGTATATATATGCAATATATACATACTTACATTTTTTTTTCAAATAGAAGAAGAGATTGATCTTGTTCAGGCTCCTCAAAGGAGAGAGAGAGAGAGAGTTGAGAGCAGCCATGCAAACGAGCATGGGTTTCAGGGGAGTAGAGGCAAGTTCTGGTGGGGCACAGGGCGCGGAGGAGCTATTGGAGGAATGGCGTGGGTGCTATGTCATGGTTGTTCAGTGGCTGTTAGGTGGTGGACTGGAGCAAGGCTCGAGGCAGAGTGGTGTGGGTTGGTGGGAAGCAAAGGCGGATGGGGGAGGGGGTTGCGTGTGCTGATGCATGCTAGGGATTTCGGAGCAGGCTGCAAACGAAGGCAGCTGTGTAGGTGGCAGTCAGGGTGGCTAGATGGGACAGGCAATGGTCGTGGAAAGGCGTTTGGTTGGCTGATCGAGTTTGAGGTAGGCAATGGGTTTGCAGCTATTAGGGAAAGGTGAGTGGTTGTCGCTGGCATTGGCTGCTGCATAGGCGAGGGTGTCTAGATACGGTGGCTGTGCTAATGGAGTGAAGGCGGAATGATGGAGAGGTGGAGAACATGGTTGTCATGGGCTGGGTGAGCCGCTTGTTCATGTGGAGGGAGGAGCAAAGTCACGGAGTAAAAAGGAACGATATATAGTGGTGTTGCACGCTGGGTGCATGCGGTCAGGGGAGAGGATGGGACAAGCACGAGACAGATGATCGGTAGTGATTGTTTGGCTCATGTGCAGTGGAGGTCAGAGGGCCGAAGGATTGTAGGGGCAAGGTGGTGATGCCAATGGGTTCAGCAGTTTGACAAGGCTGCACGGAGATGGGTGGAGCAAAAGGAAGGTTGGGTTTGCCGATCGGTAGAGGGGAGGTGGAGATTATTTGAAGGAGACGGGCATGCATTGTTACAGAAAATATATATATATAAGCTTTACTTATTATAATATAATATTTTTTATCTTTTGAAGCAATAGAGAAACGAAAATAAAAATGAAAGGACGAACCAGTTTAAATTGAAGCGATGGAATAGTGAAAGTCAAATAATAAATTTCAGGGAATATTAAAGGCTGTTGTCCATTGGTTTTACCTGATGGAGAAATGAAAGGACAAAGAAAGCCCAATAGACCCAAATGCGGAACCGATACGGCTAATTATTTTTTTGATTTCGTCGCGTACCGGACACCGAAATGCACAAATGAATATACTGTAGAGATCAGCACGACGAGACAAATAAAATGGTACACAAATATAAGTGACACGACCTTTCTATCAGAACTCGAATTTCGTTGCCAAAATGCTGCTAAAACGCCAAAAATAATATAAACGAGGTTAGAGCAGTCCAAATTTGGCAAAACAAAATATGACGTCATACTCAGAAGATGGTTTACATTTTTCTTATATAAAAATATTCAGATTTCAAAAATATTTTATTTTCATCTAATTTTAAACTGATTTAAAATTTAAATTTAAATTTCACAACTGAACAAACTTTCAAATTTTCAAATTAAAATCTACCACTTGCTATGCTTCAATAGACGCATACCAAATATCAAATTTTCATTTCTAAAATTTTATTGTTTAATTTCAAAAAAATTATTTAATTTCGTTATTTAAATCGTTATAATTTTCGGGTCATTACACATGCAAAGGAACTAGTAACTACAAGGGCAAAAGAAACTAGTAAGTTTTAAATAGTCACTTCTTTTACATGTATTTCAACAACAAATAATGGTTTATCATTTAGTTACATGTGAAAAAGGAACTTGCACCACACTACACTTTTAGCATGCCTGTCAAAACTTAAACTTTATAGATCCACCGATCTTTTTTCATATTTACTTAATTTGATTTTCATCATACTAAACAAACATGGTTCATGGATATATATGGTCACGAATGGATTGAAGGAGTTGTTTACATATACAAAGATGAAATATAATGACCCTAAGGTCTATATCACAGAAAATGGTCAGTACTCTCAAATGCAAAGACATCATAAAAATTTTACATAATGAAAGTAATAGCACGTCATATTAACAATAATAATTGTTTAGTAATATAGTGTTAGGCAACATATTAGACTAATATTATAACACAAAATTTGCCTCATATAAATTTATTACAGAATATTATTTAGAAATCTAAATTAAAATTTAATTTAAGACTACAACACGAATTCAAGCTATTTAACCTTTCAGCAATTCATGTTAACACTGCAGCAAAATTGTTAGAATGGAAACTAATTTATCACTCATACATCAGTAATCAAATTGAATATCATATCTACTATTAAAGTTTTCTTATCGAATAATGGACTGGTAGCCATGTGTCAACGCACACTAACTTACAATTATGAGTGTTTTAATCATGTCAAATTATAAACATAGTTGCTAGAGTTGGTTCTAAGCTTTGGATTACTTGCGGTGATAGCAAAATCTGTTGCCTTTAACCAAAAAATATTCAATATATATATATAGTAAATTTTATTTTATTTTCATCGGCGATGCATATTGCAGTAGTTGTTCATAGTGCTATTGTAGCAGCACAGCGCTGCTATCCTTTTTTTTTCTTTTTCAGTTTCTGTAATTTCAAGATAATTCCATTATTACATTGGCCTTACAAATAACTGGACGAAAAAAGAAAAACAAAAAAAGACCCTCTAAACTTGCCTGTAACATGGTTAATTGTACAGGGCAAATTGAAACAAAATAGATTATGCATGCAAGATTATATATTTGCTAATATAAGAATAACAACAAGAAGAAACAAAAGGAATATAAGAAAGGAAATCACAAAATTGAGTGTGTTTTGAAGATGTAAGCCTTGCACTTTAGAGAAATGCAGCTAATTGGTATTCAAATAAGCGACTGAACTCGAATTTATTGCATTTCTCATAGTTTCCAAACAGGAAAAAGAGCTTCTTCTCGTCCAAGCCCTTTCATGTCCATTTGTTAACATAACCCATGCATAATATATTATATGTATTGTATCCTAAATATTGTAGAATGAAATAAAATTAATGCATTTTCCATTAGCATGATGAAGTATCACACCCATGAGTTTTTATTTTCTGGTGTATTATTATCCAGTTTCAGTTCATACAAACCCACGCAAGACAAAAATATAATTAAAACAAAGATACATGACAATATAAAGAAAAATCCATAACCTATATCCATAAATGTCACAACTTGCTCGTTCTAAATTAAGTATATAATCTAATACATCTGAGTTTATGCCACTGATACATAATTTATTTATCAACAGATCAGGTATGTATAAGTTTCTAAACCAATAGAAAATTACTTTATTATTTTTATCTAGAACTACTTTGTTATTTTTAACTAGAACTAATTCGTGCTGCGAATATGGACATTGGATATTGTACCATTACAATGCATAAACGATGTTGTTCTTTTCATTAACATAGAAAATGAATTTTTATATATTTATGTATTTATTTAATTTTTTAAGGTTGGTTGGCAACACACACCTACACATGCATACACGGACTAGCACACACACACAGACGGACCAGCACATACACACAGTAGCTCACAAACCCATAGAGGCTTACACAAATGTACAGGTATACTCACACACGCACAAGCTCATATACACTCACACACAGGCTGCACATACATACTGACATGCGCGCGCACAATTGCACAAATTTGCACCCATATACATGCACACAGAAGCACATGCACATGTGCATTTAGTTGTTTTTTATATGTGCTTAGTTTTCAACTAAAAGAAGATTAAAAGAAGCTATTCCAAAACTGTAGTAATACTAAAGCCCAATAAACAAAAACCACAATCATCTAGGATGTTGCTCATCTAATAAAACTGTAAATGTTAGAACCAATGAGTTATACAACTTTTTTTGCAATCATATGTTATTATGTACAAATAAATATTTTAATACACAGTCAATTATAATCGTTATTATTTAAAATTTTCTATAAGTGGAATTTGAGAACTTAAAATGAAAATATATTATAGCACAGATGGAAAAAAGCAAAATAGAAAATATTTTGCATACTCCAACATACCTATAGCTTCGTCGATGGCAAGACAACAGAGGCAAGCAACAAACGGAGGCCAGCAGCAACGGAGGTGAGCAGCAACGGAGGCGAGCGAACGCGGGTAGTGAGGGAGGTGAGCAAACGCAGGTAGCAACGGAAGCGAGCAACGGAAGCGAGCAACGGAGGTGAGCAGATGGCGGGGAGCAGCGGGTCAGGATTTGCAAGAGGGTTTTGTCAATTTTAGCGAGCATGGTTTAATTTCGTGGATGGTAATGGCAGAGAGCAGCGAGATGGGGTTAGGGTTTAGATTTAGGAAATTTTGCAGCCATTTTTATTTTACTTCCATCATTTAGAGGGAGGGAACTTATAATTTTTTATCAATATAAAAGCTTAATGGAGCAAGACAACTGTCAAAAACAGTTGTTATAAATAAGTTATTTACAATGGGCATAGGAAAATAGGTTTTACAAACATATATTACAACTGATGTACAAATAAAGTTGTTAAAAGTACATCTATTACAACTGCTAAAAATAAATAGTTGTTATAAAATACCTATTACAACTCCCAGTTTGTGCAAGTTGTAAAGGAAAGGTTGTAATATGGTTGTTTTGTTGTAGTGTTACTATTTATTTGGAGTAATAGAATAATTGTTGCTAGATTGAGTGATGCTCAATTGGCAAATCTAGATCTTATTTATTGTTTTATCGCATTTGTGCAATTTTTGCACAATAAATTGGTATCAAAGCAAGGCGATTTGTTTAAATTTGTGCATCAATGGCTTCTAAAAAGAGCGGTAGATCCAGTGGTAATTATGCTATAGCTCATTTGGATGGAAAACGAGATTTTGTTCAATATGGAAGATAAGGATGGAGAAGATTATGTTGAGAGAAAATAGCGTTCCAGTCTTGAAACTTTGGTGATAAGAAGTTTAGTGTGTTGAAGGGATATCTGAATTTGGGAACCTATATCCGCTTCACGGCTCAACGCTGATGTGTGAGTCGCTGATGTGTGAGTCTTATGTTGATTTTCATTGGAAAATTTAAGAGATTGCAAAAGGAGATTCCATTTCTTTTGGTACACAATATTTGTAGTCCACTTGGTTCTTCGAGTATTGAGGGTGGTGCTCATAATACTGAAGAGTTCGGTTAATGTAGTTGATTTGGTGATGGATTTGGCGCCATTGAGGCTTGTCGACTTATGATGCCTTCTTGGAGAGTTCAGTTCATAAAGCTAATTTTTGGCGGATTTGGTACCTTTGAGGTACATTGTCGATTTATTGTCCATTGGGTTTTGTTTTTTTTTATTGGTGATTGAGAGATTTTTTTTTGGCCTTGGTGGCATTGAGATTATTTTGGTATCTATCTTCTTTTGATTTTGGATATTTGCAACATTTTGTTAACGCGCAGAGACATTGTCTGAGCTCGTTACCAAGGTGTGATGGGAGGTGGCCTTATTGGAACCCATTGGGTAAGTATTCATTTTTGTATCTATCTCATTAAGAGATTTTGGTTGAAAGTGGAGTTCATTTTTTCAAAAGAGATCTATGTTGAAAAGAGAATTTAAATCGAGGTGGGGTGTTGGAGATATGTGATTTTGCATTAAGGTGGAGTGTTAAAATTTGATGATACAAAATCACAAATAGAAGGAAACAAATATGCAAAAAAAGGAAAGTAATCACGTGTGTTCATTATGGAAATGCATAAATTATTGGATCGCATTTGCATGAGATGGTAAGGAAATAAATGCATGTGCATGTTATGGAATAATATATATGCAAAATGATATACATATTATTTCTTTCACAGTAATCGCATTGCTTTGCAATTATTTTCTTCAATTTTTGCTAATTAAAGGAATGGGTGAATTACTTGCTATGTTTGTATCATTGTAACTTGCCTCAATTATCTTCTTACCATATCTTGGTAATTTAATCAACGACTAACATGAATTTACACTGGCTATATATTGAGGGTAGACTTTATTGTAACCTATCATGACATTCAACCAACGGTCCTCTAATAGAGTGTCTCTTCTTGTTAACTCTAACTTAGGGCTTCGGTATGTAAACTCTTATATTGTAATCCCTTGTAACTCTCTCATGTATAATAAAATCTCTCTTCTTTGGACTGAATGTACACTATCTTAATGATAGATGAACCAGTATAAATATTGTGCATCTCTTTTCTTCTTTATAGTTATTTACTATTTATTCGGAGTAATAAGATAATTGTTGCTAGATTGAGTGATGTTCAATTGACAAATCTATATCTTATTTATTGTTTTTCCGTATTTGTGCAATACTTGCACAAGACTGCAGTTCACAAAACAAACAAAAAACACTTAGATTTTACAGCGTTCGAAACTTTTGAAAATTTTACGTTTGTTATTTGGAAATTAATCCAGACGCCTTTATGATGAATGCCCATTAATTCGCTCATGGCAATTTAATATTAGATGTCATGATTCAGTCTCCTCGGTGTTTCAAGTTTGAAATCATGTATTCCCAGATTAAACCCACTAATGAACAAAATTTCATGGATGATTTACTAATCAAGAATGTTTTTAAGTGATATTAGACAGAATGACTTGTGCAATTAACAACCTTAATATACTAGACGTGCTAGTGCGCATAAAAATATCCTTGAAAAACAAATATAATGATTTTTTTTTGAAATGGTACTTAGGTGCAACATGTCACTGGGACAACATAACACAAATCACATGTCAATATATGTTCGAATCACGCTACGCAAGTTTCGAACTTGTGACTTCTCGCATCAAAGTCGAATCACTTAACATATATTATTTTGTACTATAAGGTTGTTTCATGTGAATCTGTGATCATGTGCATACATGCTGAGAGGAAGTCTGATTTTCTTGTAAAAGCAAAAAATTGATCAATATTTAATCTTGACATGATCTTGCTCATATCCTGAGATTAGACAATTCATATTAGAGTTTGTTCTAGCAATGTAAAAACTAAAGGTGCATTAGAAATCCCAACTGTGAAATGATGAAAGTACAAGTATTAAGCAATCTAAAAAAACCATTAAAGTTCAAATTCAAAACCTAGAGAAAATATGAAAAAATGCCAAGGTTGGAATAATACAGAGATAGAGATATATTTTACCTTAAAGGAGTAAGACATAGATGTTTTATCCATTTTTATTCAACTCTCATACGTAACGTGTGAGCTGTTGAATAATTAAGGGTCAACCATTTGGAGGTAAAATAACCTACATATACATATTATTTTGGACGTATCATGTATTAACGTATTCGTTTTGACTCAAAATAGCGTGTACGAGAGAAATACTTCTCTGGAATCCTTTTGATCTAGGCTATCGGACAGTGCTTTTACTCTCTAATAATCAGGTTTATGAAACGGACCCAAATTATGAATTATGATCAAAGAACAAAATATCCTAAGCAATATTAATAAAATATAGGACAAACTTTCAAATTAGACCCGAGAAAAAACCTATTTCAACTTTAGGTCTTATTAAAAACTTATTAAAAAAATAGATCTCTTCCTGCTTATTACAGCATTTTATACCTGCGCAATCTAAATTTGTGCAAGTAAAAAAAAATTCAAAAATTACATTTGCGCAATCCAAATTTGCGGAAGCATAAAAAAAATTGAAAAATAAAATTACACTTGTACAATCCAAATTTCCGGAGTATAATTTTTTTTTAAAAAAAAAATAATACACTTGGGCGATCCAAATTTGAGCAAAACTATGTCTATTTTTGTAATAAGTTTTGTTTGAATACCAAAGTTGAATTAAGTTTTTTTAGGCCTAATTTGAAAATTTATCCTAAAATATATAAGCATTCTACTGTTCCGTCCATCGCATAATTTTTTTTATGATTTGCTAGAAAGTAAGACGAATAATTAGTGATTGCAGACTTTCTCGGTAAATTTTAGTTTATCAGACAGATAATCACTTCACTAAAGACAATATATTGAATGCAATGAAGTTTAGTTTGACCGCTGTGAGATTAAGATTAAAATTAAATCACGGAGACAATAAACCCATAGTCTTTCTCAATTTGCTGTTGAGCAATGCTAGCATCACTCTCCTTGAAGAGAGTGTAATGTTGTTTGCACTCTTATTGGTGTTAACCAATGAACCCACATATTAATCATTTGGCAATTAATGATTTCCGGTAATTTTCACCAATAAAAGAGCAACCATAGTATCTTTAAGAGAGAGTGATCATAGCATTTCTCTTGCTATATGCCAAGTTGTAGGTACAAGGCAGGAGGATTGAACTTTATAATCATCAACATAATTGTTCAAAGAACATTGATATTATATGCAGAGACAAAGATAGATCATGTGGACGCGCATGTGCAGATGATTTGTAATGGATATAAATATGTCAATTGTATGAAACATTCGTGTTAGCACATAAATTAATTAATGCAAGCCGACTTGAAACGTGAAATAACGGATAGATACACCCCTATCTTATTCTTCTTGTTTGTTTGTTTGGTGTTATTTGAACCTTCCAGAAGCCAACTTACAGTCAAATATGATGACAAATAATCATTTTAAATCAACTTATTTACTCTAGCAGTTGAATTTCCTAGCCGTCCACTTCTATACGTTAGTCATGAAGCAGATCCAATTTTTGAATAAGGTAAATGGTTAGAGCATTCCCAACCGTGTGTTGGTTGGGAAGCAACCGATCTTCAACAGGGGGTTGGTTGGTCACTTCAAGATTGACAATCCTGAAGGTTGCTAAAGTAACCCTGAAGGTTGCTTTTTAGCCGGCTAGTATATAGCCGGCTAAGTATAGCCGGCTTTATTATAGTTGTCCAAAACCGTTGTTTTAATGTTTCTTTTGCCAGATTTATAAGAACCCTACAAGGAGTCGTTTCAGATTAAATTTCTGTGGGCACGTGGATTTCAAGCCGCGGTACAGGCCTCAACCTGCTTTATTTAGCCGGTTAAGAATGTTTGTGTTTTTTACCTATTGGAAGTGGTTTTTATTTGATTTCGTGAGAATTGAGGTTGACAGCATGCTTGGTTGTGAATGCTCTTAGGATTGAATAGGTGAATCTTTTCGCTGATTTTTATGTACAAAAGGACTAAAGTCATGAAGTCAGCTTCCGTTGGGAGTGCAAAGAAGCAATGAATACCAACCAAGTCTTTCATGACAATTCAAAATTCCCAGTCGTGAATAGTTATTCGGTCCCCTCTATGATTGACCACATGTACCAGTAATGACAGGTTTTCTTTGGCAACTGATTAAACACGTAGTCTTTAAAATGTACTGGATAGAAAGCCATGTAGAATATAAAAAACATGCTAAATAATTAAACGATGCTAGCAAGTATCGGATAGTCATCGAAGAAATTCCACCATTAACTTGCTCAAATTCAAGATGACGATATTAGCTAGCTATTTAAAACTTCAAAATATAAAGATAATGCCAGCTTAACATACATTTTTTTAATAAGGTGGTTTCATATGATCATTTGTACATATATACACTAATAAATAGTTCAGTCAATGGATATCCGAAAAATTTAAAATTTATACGCATCCGTATTTGAAAAGCGGATAGATATCTGATATTCGAAAAAGGATACGGAAGTTATCCTCATCCGAAAATCATCCATTTGGTTTTGGTGAAGATTATACTTAATACTTTGTGTATATTAGTACAACTTAAAGACGTGTTTGTTTTTTTAATTAAGTTAACCGTCTTTATTATATGAATTTAATGCATACTAATTGCTCAAAACTATTTATTATCATCATACTCATTTATTTTTCACTAAATTATGCTAAATCAATTTTTTTTTCAATTTATCAATCGTTGACGGATACGATAATTATCCGATATCTGTCTGTATCAATGGGTATCTATGGATGCGGATATCCAATATCCGAAAATAACTTCGAATATGGATACATATATGGCACTATCCATATCCAAAAGTATACGTCAACACAGAACTACTGACAGGAATATCCCATATTCATGCAAAAGAAAAAAAGGATCACCTTTCGATCTAAACATGTTTTTTACTCGTATCATGAGATATGACAGATTGACAGTCCATACTAAAGGGTGATTACCGCTATGGAAATATCAAAGCAGAAATAGAAAATTCACTGATGGATGGATGAAACCAATAAAAGAAAAAGTAGAGAACGCACGGTAAGGTTTATTTTATCCAGACCGAAGATTGCCATACAGAAGATAATATACTGAATGCAATAATGTTTAATTTGTCAAATATGACATTAAGGTTAAAATTAATTATACAGACTTCATAGATTAAAGTATATTTTCTTTATACAATTCTACTAAGCACAGCTCAGATTTGATCCTTATATAATCAATATTAATTGTTTAGAGAACACTGCCTGATTGCTTATATTATTTACATCTGACAAAGATAGATCACATGGACGCATATGTGCAGCTTTATACATCAACATTGAATATACTCACTGTTTTAAACATGTAAGTTGAATATACTCACTCATAACGGTGACGTCCAGAAAACGTTAGAAACATTCTGATTCTTCTTCTTCTTCACAGAGCAGTTTTTTGCGACGCCGGAAAGTGTTACAAAACACTGTGTCACCATCACTCTGTTTTGTGACGCCTCCAAGGTGTTGCAAACTCAGAAAACGTCGCAGAATTGCTCTCTTCTTCCTCTTCATTCTATTCTATACAAATTGCATCATCATAAACCAAAAATACACCACATTAATTTCTGATTGTGATTTCGATACCATCTCTAAATGTGAAATATGTATTCAAGCAAAAATGCACCGAAAATCCTTTAAATCCGTAGAAAGGAAAACTGGTTTGCTTGATTTGGTATATAGTGATGTGGGTGACTTAAAAAGTCATATCACCTATGGTGGTAACCAATACTATATAACATTCATTGATGATTATACTAGATATGCATATGTATATCTAATGAAAACTAAATATGAGGCTTTTGATAAATTCAAAAATTACAAAGCAGAGGACGAAACACAATTAGGAGCTAAAATTAAAATATTACATTCAGATCGTGGTGGTGAATATTTCTCAAATGAATTCACCTTGTTTTATAAACAACAAGGTATAGTTCACCAATAATACTGCCTCATATACACCACAACAAAATGGTGTTGTTGAAAGGAAGAATAGAACCTTAGTAGAAATGGTTAATGCCATGCTCATAAGTTCTAATTTACCTTATAACCTATGGGGTGATGCTATGTTATCTGCATGTTATACTTTAAATAGAGTACCACTTAAAAAGAATAATATTTGCCCTTATGAATTATGGTTTAATTGGAAACCTAACCTAACTAGACTTAAAGTTTGGGGTTGCTTAGCATATGTTAGAAAACCAGACCCTAAACGACCAAAATTAGGAAATAGAGCATTTAAATGTGTTTTCATAGGATATTCATTTAATAGTATAACTTATAGATTCCTTATTCTTGACACACTAGAAGTTATAGAATCTGTAGATGTAGAATTTTTTGAAAATCAAACTGTTGAGATCCCATTGAGATCATCTAGTCCAGAACCTAGTATGGCTAATGATATCAATGACGATGATTATGCTCCTGCTCAAAACAGCAAGGAAGTATTAGTACCAGATAATAGTACTGAACAACGGAGAAGTAAAAGAGTGAGAATAAAGAAGGACTATAGTCTTGACATCATTACATATCTGGTAGAAGGCAGTAAGGACGAAGTCCTTAATGTGACTAAATATGTAATGAACGTCGATGACGATCCCAAAACATATTCTGAGGCTATGAGTTCCAGAGATTCCAATTTCAGGAAAGAAGCTATCAATGATGAAATGAATTCCATACTGTTAAACCAAACTTGGGTTTTAACTGATTTACCTCCTAGTGCTAAACCTATAGGATGTAAATGGATATTCAAGAAAAAGTTGAATACAAATGGATCCATTGATAAGTTTAAAGCCAAATTAGTTGCTAAGGGATATAAGCAAAAACATGGAGCAGATTACTTTGATACATATGCTCCAGTTGCTCGCATATCTTCTATACGCTGTCTAATTGCACTTGCATCAATTCATAAATTAGTCATACATCAAATGGATGTAAAGAGTGCTTTTCTAAATGGAGATTTAGAAGAAGAGATATATATGGAACAACCTGAAGGTTTCAAAACCCCAGGCCAAGAAAAGAAAGTTTGCAAATTAGTGAAATCTCTTTATGGCCTAAAGCAAGCTCCCATGCAATGGCATGAGAAATTTGATAAAGTTGCACTGTCATATGGATTCATTGTTAATGATGCTGATAAATGTATTTATAGCAAATCGGATAACAACGGTAGTGTTATAATATGTTTATACGTTGATGACATGCTAATATTTGGTTCCAATATATCCTGTGTGAATGAAACTAAAAAGTTTCTGTCTTCTAAATTTGATATGAAAGATCTAGGAGAAGCTGATGTAATTTTGGGAATTAAAATTGTTAGGAAAGATGGGGAGTTATTACTAACTCAATCTCATTACATAGAGAAATTCCTACAAAAGTATGGTCATTACGATGACAAACCAGCACCAACTCCTTTAGATCCTAGTATTAAATTAGAAAAAAACACTGGACGTACTATCTCTCAACTAGAGTATTCCAATGTTATTGGGACTCTTATGTATGCTATGCATTGCAGTAGACCAGACATCGCACATGCTATAAGTGTATTATGTCGATTTACGTGTAATCCAGGTTTCGAACTTTGGAAAGCTATTTCCGGAGTTTTAGCTTATTTGAAAGGAACCATTGAATATGGTTATCTTATAAAGGATATCCTGGTGTAATACAAGGATATAGTGATGCAACCTGGAACAATGTAGAATCCAAATCCAAGTCTACTACTAGATGGATCTTTACATTAGGGGGCGCTGCTGAGTCTTGGGCTTCCAAGAAGCAGACCTGTATTTCTGACTCAACAATGTTGTCAGAATTGATTGCATTAGCAGATGCATGTAAAGAAGCGGAATGGCTTAGGAATTTATTAATGGAAATCCCTTTATGGAAGAAGCCATCTCTAGTAGTCTTGATTAACTGTGACAATCAAGCAACGATATACAATGTGTCTAATAAGACATATAATGGAAAGTCTAGACATGTGAGTCTAAGACATCAAATGGTGAGATAGTTACTCAAAAGAGGAGTTATAACTGTTGACTACATAGAAATGAAGAAAAACTTGGCTGATCCACTTACAAAGAGTCTTCCAAAGGCAATGGTTTCTATAAAGTCATAAGAAATGGGACTAAGGTCTGTGAATGAAGGTTGATCATCCTTAACAGAAACCCAACTTATGTCTTGAAAAGGATAGACAAAGTTCAATGGGTACCAACAAGTTAAGAGAATGATTATGGAACACTAAATCGATAATCCCATAATATTTAATGTTGGATTCTGCAAGAACAAAGGATGGATATATATCCTTAATAAGTCTAGAAACCTTAAAAGGTGAATCTAAGAAACACCTTAAGAGACTTACCTATATGAGTATGGAAATCAGGTTGTTTCCTAGGAAAGTAAGACCGCTTTCTAAGTAGACTCATGAACCAGGATTTAAGCACATGGCCATTAACGTGCTGAGCAATACAGAACACTTTACCTAAGGAAATCAACATGTGTGATTGTTCCGGTTTTATCATTAGGGATACTTGGTTCAAGATTCGTTCACCATAGAATCTCGAAAAGGCTTTGAATGATTTACACTAAGTAAAGGTTCAAATCCAAAAGATACCTTTTATTTATGTGTTGGTTTTCACGATGATGCAAAACTTGATCTTAGAACTACATAGGCTTGATCCCACTTGGGTATGTAGGAAGTCACTCTAGTGATGCAGCCGACCTATTTATTTATTTTTCTTATTTGAAAATTGGGGGAGATTGTTGTAAAATTTTCAAATATAGTTTTGGGGCTTTGGGTTTTGATTTGGAAGAGAAGAAGTAAAGAGGGAAGAAGAAATCAATTAGTCCCACATGCTAGAAAATTATGCAATATATTTGTATAAATATAGCTTTCTCATGTGGATGTTGGGGCCTTGGGGCTCCCACATGATTGCCTTGTTGTGAGGAGAGAAGTCATGCAACACCACAAGCGCGCCGCTGCCGTCCGTCTGTCCGACCGGGCCGGGTACGGGTTTCGGGTTCGGATCCGAAAATATTTTTGGATCATATGTGAACAGTAACGGGCCAGATTTCAGCCCGTTAAGGACCCAAAACCGAAATTCCTGAATTTGAATAAATGGCAGGAAATTGGTAACGTTTTCTAAACGTTACAAAATGAATAGACGCGACGTTTAAATATTGAATGGATAAAGCCATTTGTAACAGTTGTGAACCGTTGCAAACGGTTGTGACGCTTAGCGAATAGGCACCTCTCTACCACTATAAATAGTGATGCCCAGAAAAACGTTAGATACATTCTGAATCTTCTTCTTCTTCGCAGAGCAATTTTTGCGACGCTAGAAAGTGTTACAAAACACTGCGCCACCATTACTCTATTTTGTGACGCCTCTAGGAAGTTGCAAACTCAGAAAACGTCGCAGAATTGCTCTCTTCTTCCTCTTCATTCTATTCTATACAAATTGCATCATTAGAAACCATTACTAAAGTGTTCGGATCAAAGGCGTACAAACTTTGAATCCGATTTCGCTATTATAGGGCTTTATTGAATCTTGAAAGTCGATAGTTCGATAACCCGTTTGTACCTGGTGGGTTGAACTATTGCCTGAAAGAATATATTCCATAGATTCTTGAAGTTGGAAGTACAACATTATCTTCTTCACAATCGCCATCAAATTTGTCTCGAACCGCAAAATTCACAACAGTTTGAACCTATGTGTTTTCAGTATCTACAAATATCTTTGAAGACTTGTTATTTCCACAATTTCTACAAGTGCTTATGTAGTAAAGTTTACAAGATTTTCGATGCACAAATGACTCATATATGTTAAATGCATGGATAGCTCAAAATGCCACTACCGTATAGGTGATTCTAAACATTTAATTCGTCGCATATATACTGAATGCATGAACAGTTCAAAATACTAGTAGAATATAGATGATCCTAGACAGTTAATTTACTCATACAGCGCTAGAATTATTGATCAATATCTCAAGAAAGTATATCAAACTTGAACTTTCTTGTTGCTTTCTCATGCGTTTTAATGCTTACTCTGTAATTATTAAATAGTATAAAATAAACGTTATGATATCATTTCCTAAATCAATCTAACAAACATTAAAAATATTTTAAAAATAAATTCGTCTAAATCATAAAAATTCAGTTTATCCTCAAGTGGTAGCTCAACTAACCAAAACATCGAGATGATACGAGGTGCAAAAGTCAATTATTGACGACAGCATTAAATCTACTTGCTAAGTAATAACCAGAGCAAGGTTTTCAAAACGAAATTCAAATCGTATATCATAAAGTTCAAACTTTAAATCTAAATGAAATTTGAATCCTAAATAGTAGATTCAAATGATTGGCATTTTAAGGTTTGCACACTTAAAAATTGATTTTAATGTTTGAACTATTAAATTTAGACCTAACTCGATTATCTCTCTTGTTACATTTTTGTTTTATAAAGAAAAGATTAGAGTTTGAATTGTGAACTCAAATAACTATATTAAATGTATCGTTATATATTGACTGATTTTTGTAACCGCGGTTCGATTAGGATTGAATTATAATATATATCGAATTGTAGGGGAGATCATTCGATACAAAACAAGATTTAAATTTTAGGATTTCAAGGTTTTAAACAACAATAACCCTAAATGTTGGAACTTTATGTTACGCCTAGGGCTGTCAATGGGTAACCGAAAAATTCGATATCTGTCCGAATCCGTATTCAAAAATATGAAAAATATCTGTTATTCGAAAAGCAGATACGGATATCCGATATCCAAAAAGCTTTCCGGATATGGATATGGTTATTGTGGTATCCGTATCCGAAAAATATCTGTCCGATTAACTGATGCATATATATATATATATACATTTAATAAAAGTTTTTTTAATTAATATATGATATTCAGACTATTTCCTGACCACTGGATGTTACTACGATATGGTATTTTTGCTCATTTTAGTGAAAACAAACAGTTTTAGTGTTTAGTTTTTGAATATTTTTGGATACACGTACAGATATTAATATAAAACAATGTTTTATCATTATATTTTTTATTCCATGGTTTTTTTATGAACATTAGTACAAAAACTGTTTTATCTTTATCCAAACCTTTTCATTTATACTTTTAAATTTATTGATTATGGGCGGAGCGGATAAATATTTGATATTCGTCCGTATCCGAAAATTAAGTGGATACGGATATCCGATATCCGAAAATTAAGCGGATACGGATATCCGATATCCGAAAATGATTTCGGATACGGATACAGATATGGCACAATCTGTATCTGAAAGTATCCATTAACAGCCCTAGTTACACCTCCTCGGTATTGGTATGAATGTAAATATTATTATACGCGGCCCCCCACCCCTACACACACATATACACATATGCATATATATAGTCACTAATCACTAAATATGTTAATTCCATGCGATCTTCTTATATCAAGGGCAAATGTGTTATAGTAGACACGTTATGTTTCACATCCTATATCTCGTATTGTAGCAAATAATTTTGTGTGGGGGGGAGGGGGGCAACGACGAAGGTAGCGCTCATGATGATATTATAAAATAATTATAATTACATAAGATTGAAGAGTAGTTTGCATGATAATTTTACAATATCTCAAGTTGTTTGTACTGTAGCCATTGTTGGATCTTTCTGCTGGAAATGGCTTAGTCGCATACTTTGTCGCTTTCTTTAAAAGGATTCATGACTTAGCCCCAAGGGAGAAGAAGAATGAAGAAAATTATCTATTACCTTCTATTTTTTCCTTCTGCCCATATATCATTTAAATAGGTAGAATGAAAATTGTATGCGATACTGAAATAAGAGATTGTTAATAGATCTGAAATTATTGTCATTCATTACGAATTTTTACCACTAATTGTTACAACGGCTCAATAATAATAGCTCATATATATTACCGTTGTAAAACGTCATTCATTATAAATTTTATCACCGTTATTTTTGCGAAGACTCAATAATAATAGCTCATACATATACTACCGTTATTCAACGTCATTCATTACAAATTTTATTATCATTAATTTTTTTTTAAAAATTAATTCACATGAAATTCCAACAATCCTCTACTTGGATTATTAAAAAAACATTTTCAAGCTATTTCTGAAAATATAGGATTGTGCATAAACAAAGGTGTCTTTCGATTTGAAACTTTGCATAGTGAGTAAAATTCAGAATATATTAGAGTGACACGTAGTCTTGAACTCTATCTCTGACATCAAATCACACAACTTTTCTAAAATGCTTTCAACTAGCATGTGCGTTAATGGTCATTCATGTTTATCTCGGTTTAGTGAACGTCTTTCATAGGAAACGGCCTCATTTCCATATTTACAAAGGCGAGTCTATCAGGAGTACTCCAATAGCTACATACTGCACTCCACATAGAGTACAAATCTCATTAAGAGTTTCTATTACCTCATCCTTTAATCGCTATAAGAATACATGCTTCTAAACATTTTATAGTATAACATGTTCACCTCTTATCATTTCAGAACTCGTTGTTTATTTAATAATCCGTATTTTTACTATTTAAAATTTTGAATTTAATATGATTATTGGATAAAATGGTTAAAAATAAAATTTAGTGAATTATTAGTATTAATGTATCGGGTAATTAAATTGTTTAGATTTATGTTGCAATTATTTAAATAATGGAATTCTGGATTTAATGTGAATGAAAATGGCATCGGAAATTGATTCAAATTTTATATAAATATGAATGAAGATCATTTACTTTCAAAATGGGATTTGAAATGTGAATAATCAGAATTTGGAAATTTTAAATATTAATTGACGAGTAAAAATAGCCATTTTGGCGACTGTCTCGGATTTCGACGAAACCAGTTTCATCGGATCTGTGATAGTGAATTATTGTAGGATTTCAAGTTTCGTAGCGATCGGACTTGTCGTTTGGCCATGCGAGCTTGAAATGCATAGAATTTAAATTTAGAATTTAAATAAAATTAATCGATTTTGAAAAGATATCTTCCGCATACGATCGAATTAGGCCTCGAGACTAGTTCCATTGCGTTCGAAATGGGGGTAAAACATTATAAACGCCAGGCGGCATACCTCGATTGGAGTTCGGATGATTTTGGACCTAACTATATAAATAGTTTAACGGATCCTTAGGAGATGGAAAATCCCGTAACATCTCTTAAGTTATTGCACTCATATTTGTGATATTGATTTGACTTACATAAGAGTAATTTAGTCCTGACTCGAGTGTTTTGTCTTTTCATTACGCTCGGGTCAGTCCTGAGTTTTTCAGCGTATTAAAGACTATTCTTTGGAGGACGAAGAAGGAGTTTTGGTATATTACTATTATTATTAACCCCTGCATCATGCTATTCTGCTGTATTGATTATTTATCCCTGATGTATATATGTAACTCTGATAAATGTGTATAGATTAAAATCAAATGTATAGTAAACATCTTCATGAATTATTTATTCATTATTATATTTTACCGTTTCCACTTTGAGATTCTGTGTTTTGTTTTCTTCTTCTCTTCTTATTTTTCTTATTTAACCCCATTGATTATCTACATTACAGATTGTTTAAGTCGGACATGTGCGGATTATTGTCGATTTAAACCTTCCGAAATGTGGGTCATCACAGTTGGTATCAGAGCGGAGGTTTAGCAATAACCTTGGCTTTGTGGGGTTTGACTCATTAGAGATAGGGTAGTATACCCTAGAATGAGTCTGTTTGAGTGTATATATATGAGAGAGCATACTTGTTAGTGTTAAAAAAAATTATATTTTGTTTACCTATCCGTTGAGTTGTTATAGAATGTGTTATAAATTTTAATGAATGTTAATTGTTAGGAGATGATATTATTTAGTTATCATCGATTATTGGTTAAAAAATAAAAATAAACGAATACTTTATGAATTTTATTTTATGAAGCAATTGATAATTAAATTGAATTGAAATCAATTAAAATAAGAATTGGTTAAAGGGACCAAGTTGTAAACTAATGAAATATTTTGGTAAATAAGTTAAGGAAATTTGTATTAGTATATTTATAATATAGCTTATATATAGAAATGATTTTTAAAATTGAGAATTTTAGAATTAAAATCCTTTTGTTTTCAAAATTTGTTTTCGAAGTCTTCAAAATTAATATTAATATTATTTGAAAGATTTTTTACTAGAAAAATATTTTAAAAAGATTTTTAAAGAAAATAAAAGCATTAAACTCGCTTGGTCGTTGGGAAATAATTCTGGGGATGACTGCAGCATCGTTAGTATTCATTTTCGAGTTTCTGAATGAAAATTTCTCTTTAAAGAAATTTATTTCCGATTAAAACAAATGTGATTGTGAAAAATATTCAAAGTATGATTTAATAAATATATGAAAATAGTTTTGAACTTATAGCTGAAAATATTATTTAAGGAATGAGTTTATAACTTATAAATTTAAAATAGTATAGAAAATAAATAAGTTATATTTACAAATTTGAATAGGAAAATAAACCAAATTTAAAATGGTTAAGCAAACAAAGGAAAATTTTGAATTTGACATACAAATAAAATAAGCTTAGCATTGTTAAATTAAACGGAGTCAGTGAAATTAAGTAAATAAAATAAAGTCTAACTCAAGAAGCTTAAATAAAATAAAATGTATTTGAAATGAATTAGATAAAATGAAATTTTGAATGAATAAATTGTATAACTTATAGATTTGAAAATTAGCAAGCCAAAAACAAATTTAAATTTATGGAATGTGAATGATGAGAAAATTTAACTTGAATAAGACCAAGTAAAATGAGAAATAGATAAAAAATGAAAAGAAGTTTAACTGAATATTAGATGAGTTGAATTGGACTTGAAATGAAACTAAATAAATTAGTAAAGTGGATTAATTTCATTCGAGCTATGAAATGAATTAAAAATGAATACGAAGTTGAATTTTTAAAATGAAATGTAATTTAAGTGTGTAAGAAATTGAATAAAAATAAATGAATGTAAGTAAAAATTTAGTATGAGTAAATGGATTTGATTTAAAATTGGATAAAGAGGAAAATTAAATTGCAAGTGGAGTAGTTTAAATAAAAAATTTGAATGTTAACTAATCTAATATGGAATAAGTTATTGAAAAAAATTATAAGTTAAAGTGGACTTAAGAGAAGTTGAATGAATTAACTATGAAAAAAAAGAGAAATTTATTAATATGAATTGAGTTATAAAATAAAATTTACTTTAGTAAATTAATAATATGAATTTGAATAAATGAAGTGAATCGATGAGTTAGTAATAACTTAAGATATGAAGTAATAATAAATGTGATTGTGTTGTATAAATTATTTATAATGAATTTAGTTGGTTTATAAATGATGTTAGTATAAAAAAGGAGAGAGAATATACTAAGTGGAAATAAATTTAACTTAAGCATGGTTAAGTGGAATAATTTTATAAATGATTCATCAATGAATTTATATGAAATAAGTTAAACAAAAAGTGAAACAATTGGAATTTCACAATTGAATTGAATAAAATTGAATATAATGAATTTGTAACGAATGTTAATAAATTGAAAGAAATCAATGGAATGTAAACCAATTAAATGTGGATGAAACAAATGTAAATAATTGAAACAAATCGATTGAAGGTAAATATATATTGAATTGTAATAAATCAAATGTGAATGCAATAACTATTGATTGAAAGAAAAATGGATTGAAACCAAATTAGTTAAATGTAAATCAATTAAAAGCGAATAAATTGAATATAAATATATTGTATGATTAACGAAATGAATATTAATAAGTGAACTTGAATCAAGTTAAAATATATGGGATGTGGTATGGAATTAATTTACATAAGTATAATTAATTATATGAATTATTGAAATGAAATAATGGAAGTGAAAAAAAATGAAAAAAAATGATTGTAACTATAAACGAGTGTAAATTAATAGAATGTAAATTTATTAATGTTGATAAGAGCATGACAATCAATTGGAAGTAAATAAATTGACTGAAAAATCAATTGAACGTGGATCTAATTAGATAAAAGTTGGTTGAATGCAAATAAAATTGAAATGAATCAATTAAAATGTTAATGAAATGGATGTTAATAAGAAATGAAGGAAATTAAAAATTGACATTGGATAATGTAAATTCACATGGTTATGAATTAAATTGGATTAATTGGATGGATGTTGATGGTTGGATGGTTTCTTTTGTTGCAAACCATTGTTATTACTGTTTTGATGGCATACGATTGTTGCATGTTGCGTATTTGTGCTTGTATTTATTGTTTGAATTCAAAATCCGTGTTATATGGCTATATTAGTCTTATACATGCTTCTATATCATTGTATGTTAACTAATATTGTAAATTTGAGTTGAGATAAGTACATACGAAGACCGTTTGGACGCATATGCGGGTTTTACATGCTTTTGCTTGTTTAATACGAGCGAACTCGCTCGTATTATTAATAATAAGGTACGTATCTCGGATTACATATCGCGATTTTATATTTTTGCCCTTCGGAATGCCTCATCATTGAGATGAGATGTATATTTGATATATATTGGTTATATTTGTGTTATATATTAAATTGTAAAAAATTTCCAATAGCCGCGCAAAGTAGACTCTGCCGAAATTTTCTGTAAATCCGGGAGTTAGAAAAATTTTGAAGTTTTAAAATTTTTTATAACTTGTTTTTATATATATGTTATATTTTCCGTAAAACCGATATCGAAGTGGTGTAGTAAAAGCATAGTAATAGTTTTACAAATAATACGTTTATGTTTTATAAGTTAATTATTTTGATAAAATATATTGTATGTTAAATTCCGTACTTAATGCCATTTCGAAGACGAAAAGTTTTGAGTGGGGGAGTATGTAACAATCCGTATTTTTACTGTTTTAAAATTTTTAATTTAATATGATTATTGGATAAAATGGTTAAAAATAGAATTTAATGGATTATTAGTATTGATGTATTGGGTAATTAAATTGTTTAAATTTATGTTGCAACTATTTAAATAATGGAATTTTGGATTTAATGTGAATGAAAATGGCATCGAAAATTGATTCAAATTTTATATAAATATGAATGAAGATCATTTACTTTCAAAATGGGATTTGAAATGTGAATAATTAGAATTTGGAAATTTTAAATATTAACCGACGAGTAAAAATAGCCATTTTGGCAACTGTCTCGGATTTCGACGAAACTAGTTTCATCGGATCCGTAATAGTGAATTATTGTAGGATTTTAAGTTTCGTAGCAATCGGACTTGTCATTTGGCTGAATTTTGAGACTGTTCAAATATAAGCTTTTATTTGGATTTCAAATCATCGGTAAATTGAAGGTGAGTGTTTTATATGCTCACGATTGGATAAAATATTTTTATGATAGTTGAATTGAAATTCTGAAATGATTGGAATTGATTGATTTTTGGTTGATAAATTTAATTAACATTTAAATTGACATCTAAATTATCTGATAGAATTTGAATTGACAATTAAATTAAAATTAGAATTTAACTCTAGTAAAATACCCAATATTGATAATTATGAAATTATTGTGAATTTCATTGACTGTTTGTATGATTAGTTGTGATGGATGCGATTGGTCGATAATTTGGATGTTTACTTATTTTTATATATAATGTTATCATCCTGTATATTATTTACAGTGTATAATACTGTAAATTGAATTATTTCAAATAAATTAAGAAATAGGTTGAAATGATATAAACCTATGGCATTTATTTTGGATTGAAATGATATATATCCATCCCTGGAATTAAATTTAAATAATTGATTCACTTTGCCATAGGATAGAGAATTATATACGGACACCAGATTAGTTAAATTAATTGATTTTAAAATTTTTGATTTGAAATTATTTAAATATTTTGGTTTTAAGAAATAAAAATCGAATTTATGGAAATCGAATTATTTTCGAACTGGAGCTCGAAATGTTGAAATTTAAATTTGGTAAACGAAATTGTTTAAATAATCGAAGTTGAGATTTTTTAAGTTATAATCGAAATATGACGAGAATTTAAAAAATTGATTATTTTTTAAAAGATTTGATTTTTATTCTAATCTTGAATATTGCTAAGTAAAAGTGATATAAAATGATATTTCGAAATTGAGCTCGGAATTTAATTATATTTGAAGTTTTGGTTTTTTTAATAAATTGGATATTGAAGGAAAATTTGATTTAAGTGTTTTGAATCAATATTTTGGAAATCAAACTCGGAATTTATATAAATCGAAATGGTTTAAATTTGGTACTAGAGTTGAAATTAATTTGGAATTGGAGTTAAAATTAATTTGGTATTGAATCGGTTTGACTTTGAAACTATTTTCAAATGAATTATTTTAGTATAAACGGCTTAAAACCTATATTCTTTAAATATTCAAATTATTTTGATTTTCCAAACTATTTTACTATATAAACCATTTTATTACTCAAACTATCTTCTATTAAACTATTTTAACCATTTTAAAACTATTTAAACTATTTTCTAAAATTCAAACTTATCAAAGGGTGGAATGTTTATATTTAAATCTTGGATTTAAATGCGAATTGGGTTAAAGTGAATTATAACATAAATTGTAATTCGAAGCAAGTTTTGAAGTGAAATCAATATATCGAGTTAAATTAACATTTAAAGTAAAAATATGGTTTTTGAAGCGAATATGATGATTTCGAAATGGATTTGATTTTGAAGCGAATATGATGATTTTGAAATGGATATGGTATATTTTGAGTAAATACGATGATTTCGAAATGGATTTGATTTTGAAACGAATATGATATTTTGATACCAGTACGAATTGTTTTCGAAATGTAAAAGTACCAACCGGTGTGTAAAACGACGTTCGGTTGTTAAAGAGACAGGGGCCTCTTATTGGCATACTCTCTGTCAATATTGAAACCACTTTGACGACTGTGTACACGGTGGATGATATCCAGAATGTAGTGGTTGAATTGGCGACATTTACTGGAATGAAGTCAGAGAACGATGATGGATAGCTTTGACACTCGTGTCATAATTAAAATGACTAAAACAGGAGCCTATGTATGGCCAATGAGGTTAGCTACCTCTAGCGATGTTGATCCCTCATATTACTATTGTGATTTGTATTCGATGGGTGCACCCTTTTTTGTCGTTTGGATTGATTGTTGCGGTCGGTCACGGATGGGTTACGATCAGCCAGAAAGAGTAAACTGGTAGAATCCTACCTTGGGCATTGCCTCACGTGCCTTGTCATATTTATCTCTATACGAGCCCATTACGATTTTGGTTTAAAACTGTACAAATGTGTTAAGGTGGATCAGTGTAAAGCCTTAACGCTATTTTGATATTTATTTTACTGATAGACATTATCTATTATAGCGTATACTATTATATATAGATAGTTTAACGGATACTTAGGAGATTGAAAATCCCGTAACATCTCTTAAGTTATTACGCTCATATTTGTGATATTGATTTGACTTACATAAGAGTATTTTAGTCCTGACTCAAGTGTTTTGTCTTTTCATTACGCTCGGGTCAGCCTTGAGTTTTTCAGCGTATTAAAGACTATTCTCTAGAGGATGAAGACGGGGTTTTGGTATATTACTATTATTATTATCCCCTACATCATGCAATTCTGCTGTATTGATTATTTATCCCTGATGTATATATATAACTCTAATAATGGTATAGATTAAAATCAAATGTATAGTAAACAACTTCATGAATTATTTATTTGATTATTATATTTTTACTGTTTCCACTGTGAGATTCTGTGTTTTGTTTTCTTCTTCTCTTCTTATTTTTCTTATTTAACCCCATTGATTATCTACGTTAAAAATTATTTAAGTCGGACATGTTTGGATTATTGTCGATTTAAACCTTTCGAAATGTGGATCATCCCAGTTTACCCATTGAACCTAGGTCTTGGGATCTTCATTCATATAGGTTGGATTACCATCGTGAGTGTCTAAGGGCAATAGTCCCATCCTTTTGGATGTTTTATGGACTTTTTGTAACATTCTCTATTTAGAGATCCAAAACTAAGCGCTACAAATGCTGCAGTCATCTATAATACTAGCTTTCTGCAACTAAATACGACTATGTTAATGGTATTAATAATATCAGAAGCAGTTGAATATGAAACAAAACACAGATTTCAAGAACCACATTTACTTCATTAAATTTTAGTATCATATGTTTCACATTCACAACACATAATCTCAAATCATTCTCAAGCACAGATAAAATATAGTTATTTTGTACGCCAAGAGCGGTATATGAAGATACCCTCTTGGATGATCAGAGTCATATGGTCATTATAGACCTAATACAATCACAGCGGAAATACATCAAAACATAAACAGAACTGCAAAACCTAAATAGCTATTCGTTTGCCTCTTGCATGCCTCTGGTAGCCTTATTCGTCATCCTATTAAAATCTGAAAAAGACCTTAATCCCTCTACCTACTCAAATTAATTTTGAGCACCCGAGAGTTTAAGGAGAAAACATAAACTTCGAGTCAGATATAAAGCCTGGTATGAATAATATTATACATCCCAGTTAAATATATTAAGTGAGACCACGCCCTTAGCGGAACGGCTTTCACTTCACTAACATCCTTTTAAAACATATCTTTCGAAACCTATCATAAAATCATATACTGTGCTCCTGCATCCACAATGGTTAAATACTGTAAAGCAATCATTATGAAAACGTACATAAATATCAAGTAATAATGAACTATATATTCAAACACACAAGTTTTGTTTGGATAACTTTTAACCTTTGGCTGACTCGGGCCTACCAGACAATATAATTAAAATTAACCTAACACATGTTAGATATTCTTCTTCTGGATTATCTATCCTTACCTTAACTATCTGTTAAACATTTTCCAACTGGACGGTCTGTCCTTAACTATCTGTTAAATACTTCATTCTGGACGGTCTGTCCCTAACTTAATCATCTCCTAGGTCGTCCCGATCCTAATGGTTTTTCGAGTTCACCAATATCCTATCTGTATACAAGTGTATATTCCTTTCGGTGTATAATCATAATTTTAGTCGACCTGTGACAAAGCCCTGCACATTGGAATTTTGGACAATAATTATCTGGGCTATTAGCTGATGTACAGGGCGCGACCCCATACCAGTCTCCTCTGGTATTCTAATATTCGAGTCATTTTCACTTAAGGATCCCCTCCTATTATTTTCCTTGAAAACATTTCCAAAACAATTTAAACTTTTAAATCAAATTTAAACAAAGAAGACTATATAATGTTTATACTTTACTCAAAATCATATCACCATGTTATATATCTTCTTTACTCAAACTTTAGTTGATGAAAGCACTTAACCATTTGAAAGAACCTCTTTCTACACTTTTGAAATCAACTATTTCAAATTCAAATATGAAACCTTTCGAAAACAATAAAACTTTGGACATCCTTCTTAAAAATCTCTTTAAAACACCGCCTTAGAAAACCTTCCATCTCAAACCTTTCGAAATCATTCACTTAAACCTTTTGAAATCATTCAACCAGAACCTTTCGAAGTCATTCATTTATACCTTTCGAAATCACTCATTTAAACCTTTCAAAACCATTGAACTTAAACCTTCCATAGTCAATCATCAAAACTTTTGAAATCATTCAACTAAAACCTTTAGAAACTATTGAATTAAACCTTTTGAAATCAATCTTCAAACCTTTCGAAATCATTCAACTAAAACCTTTCGAAACCATTGAATTACTTTCGAAATCAATCTTCAAACCTTTCAAAATCATCCAACTAAAACCTTTCGAAACCATTGAATTAAACCTTTCGAAATCAATCTTCAAACCTTTTGAAATCATTCAATTAAAACCTTTCGAAATTGTTGAATTAAACCTTTCGAAATCAATCTTCAAAACTTTCGAAATCATTCAATAAAACCATCTGAAACCATTGAATTAAACCTTTCGAAATCAATCTTCAAACCTTTCGAAATCATTCAACTAAAACCTTTCGAAACCATTGAATTAAACCTTTCGAAATCAATCTTTAAACCTTTCGAAATCATTGGAAGCAACCTTTCGACTAAGTCGAAAGCTCTGCTTCGAAAGCTTGGTTATACTTCAATTAAATACAAAGGTAAATCACATAAGTCGAAAGCTTCCTTTCGAAAGCATTGGGAGATGTGGTTGGTTTTAAAACAAGTAAACCTTTCGTCTTTGTTGAAAGGTTCAAAACAAAACAAAGTGGCAGTAAACTTTCGACTGTGTCGAAATGTTTCAAAACAAAATATTGTTAAAACAGTAGTAACCTTTCGACTGTGTCGAAAGGTTTAAAACCCTTACTTTAAACATTTGACCTGGTCGAAAGCTACTAAGTCGAAAGCTCTTATTCGAAAGCAAAGCGGGTGAAAGCTTTTGGTTTATAAAACAAATATACCCCAACCTCTTTGATCATTAACCCTTCGACTTAGAACCCTTCGACTATGTCCAATTCATTACGTACTAAGTAGCTCGATGCCATATGCATTGGTTTGACCTTATCGAAAGCTTTGAACCTCTTGGCCTTGTCGGAAGGTCTGGATCATAAGATTTACTGCCATAATAGGTTGAAACATGCTAAAAGTATGATTTCTTGGTTTTTAACTTAAAAATGACAACTTTTCAACTAACTTGCCTTTGTTTGTCAAATTCTCATTGGTTAACAAATTCTTTTCAGAAATGTGCTGCCACTATTTTCATAATTAAATAATCACTTTATTTTACAAAAAGCCTCTTTTCCTTAATTAAATATATAAAACAATTAAGTCCCATGCCTTAAATAATTTTATATATTCATTAAAACATTTAGGAAAAATTTGGAAAAATCCCAAAAAACCTATTTAATATGTTTTCCAACATATAAAAATCTCAAACCCAAATAATTATTTATTTAGCCTTAAATAATTTATAACCCAAAAAATCATTTTCTTTACTAGAAAATTAATATAAAATCCACATAAATTCAGAAAATTGAAACACATCTCTAAAATATCATTTCTAACCTATATTTAAATTTTCAAGGCATTTGGATGTCATCTAATAAGGTTTTCATATCAAACATATCATAAAAAATTAACATGAACGTATATAATTCATCAATAAGCATATATATAACTTTAATCATCATGACATATACTTGCAAAAACATTTTGGATCTAGTCTTAAAACCGAAAACCAAAAGAAAATGGGATGTAGTAATTATTCACCTTAGCTTTGAGATTATAGATGTGAGTTTTGATGTTGATTTAGTTGATTGTTTCCCTTCCCTTGAATCCTAGCTTTAATCTTCTTCTTGAGAATGATAATGGTAGCTGGCCTTAGGAAATTTTAGTCTGAATAAAATGAAAGTGAACGTGAACCTCATTCCGAAGGGTTTAGGGTATAAACTCCACCTATTTCTCATATTTCCCTTATTATTTCCTACCACCTTAACTTAGGTTATTTAATTTTAATTTACACATTAACATGACACGACTACCCTTAGCTATCACAAATCTCAAACTATTAATCTCCACATTATTTTATTTTATTTTAGCTAATTAAATATTCTAAATAATGTTTTATAAAAATATGGGGTGTCACAGACTCCCCACCTTAAAGAATTTCGTCCCCGAAATTACGATAGGGTACACAACCAAACAATCAAAGGTAAAATATACCATCAAAAAAATCAGGGTAAGAGTCTCTAATCCTGCTCTCCATCTCCCAAGTACTGTCTCTAGCATCGTCACTCCATTAAACCTTTATTAACTTGACAGTCTTGTTCCTCAACTTCTTCTCATCTCTAGCCACAATCTGAATCAACTTTCTAACTTTGGTCAAATTTGGTTCTATTACTAAATCTTCTAACACTGTAGGTGCTATGGTAGTCTTCAGGTCTCTAATACATTTCATAAGATGAGAAACATGGAAAACATCATGGACTCCATCCAAACTACTCGATAACTCTACTCTATAAGCGAGTTTCCCGATCCTCTCTACACTATTGGAAAAAATGAATCAGACGACAAATATGCTCCATTATCTGATTGCATAACTTCTGTCGTTAAATCCCATGTCGTCTCATTACACATCAGACCACAGATATGCCCCATCATCTGATATGCACTAACACATCAAAAGAAAGAAAACCATACGTTGTCTGATGTTATAGTATCATTTCTAGAATTTTCTATATACCAATTACAATTATATTATATATTTGAAGAATGAAATAAATGAATCGCAATTTTATTTAAACAAATATTTTATTTCAAATTAAATTCACATACAAAACAACTTTCACTATACTTACACTTTCAAATACAATACAACTTTCACTATCACTCTCATATATACAAATTTTCACTACACTCTCATATATAAATTTTTTTGCTAGCACTCACTCACACTCAGTCGAGTTTATTTTTGATGTTAATCTTTGCTTGCTTCGGCTTGTGTCCATCCATCTCCTACACCTGTCAAATAAAAAACGCATTAAAATGGAAAAGGAAACAAACCTAAATTGCAAAAATAAAATTGAATTTGAATATTAATATTGCCTCAGTTTATGGGTTTGTTTTCTTTTCATGGTTTAGACAGGGACAGATATATATATGTGTGTGTGTGTGTGCGCGCGCGCGCGCGCACGAACAACTTATGATATGCACAATATATCACTATGAATATCACAAGGCTGGGCATCGATTAAATCTCATGGACTATTGCAAAGGTCAAGCCTGAAGGTTCAACACAGTGCAAATGTGCACAAGGTCAAGCCTAAGCTTTCTCGGGCTCAACTCAGGTGCACAAGGAAATGCAACTCAAATCAGAAAACCAAACTAAATGAAGCAACACAGTTCAAAATGGTAACAAGAACTAAAAAAATATCAGTCATTAGGTGTGGACACATAATGTAAGTGATGCAAATGAACTGCAATCAAATATCAACAGCATTATCAGTGCATGTAATGTAACCAATGTCACAGCAGTAGTTCTACTAAAGAACACATGAACAATTCAAAAGAAGCTCAAGACAATTCAAAATATGGTACAAGTATGTATATATAATAGCATGTACAAGTATGTACCAAGGACTAAAAAGTGTAGAAGTGCAGTTCAAAAAGCTATGTATAAGTGAAAACAAGTACACGTGCATATTTCATTTTAGTTCAAAACAGATTGCCAAACCATAGAGCATCAAAAGTATATATGTGAGCAACACACTTATACACATGTATAAAATACAAAAGATGCTAATATTTCACACATATATACATATGTATGTGTGTATATACATGGAAGTAACAAGCAAGAAGACTGCATATAGAAGTAACAAGCACGCTTAGGTACCAAAATCAAAATGGTTTAGAAAAACAAGTTCAACTAGGCAAGAATTCAAGATAGTGCACATAAACAAGCTTAGACAAAACAACAAGTGCCAAGGCACATAAAATGGTTCAGAAAAAACAAGTTTAACTCAAAATGGTTTAGAAAATCAAAATGGTTCAGAAAATGCACATTCAGGTGCCAATGCACATAGGAGCAGCTCACTCAGGTGTCAACACACTCAAGGATGTATACATGTATATATGTATACATAACTTCAATAATGGAATATTCATATGCATATATATATATGTACACATATGGATGTAAACGTGTATATATGTACAAGGCAAGGATGTGTGTGTGTGTACAAAACAAAACAAGGCAATGCAATCAGTTCAAGTGCAAGAAGCAATCCGACTTGGAGTTCAAGAAGCAATCAGTTTAAGCATTTTCAAAACACATATATAAACTGGCTTAAGCGATCAATTTAAGCAATCACAAACCACATGTACCAGTTTAAGCATATTCAAAATAGTATAAGCATGTATATACAAGTATGAACATACAAGTGTATACAAGTTGATACAAGTATATACAAACAACTCACAAACCAGTTCATATATACAAGTATATATAAGTATATATATACAAGTGTACACAAGTCAAAACAGTTCATATACACAAACCAGTTCATATATACAAGTGTATACAAGTCAAAACAGTCTAAGCATGTACATACAAGTATGAACATACAAGTATATATGCAAGTGCACACATATATAAACCGCAGTAGGAATTATCCAAATAGAACAAGTGCACACATACATACATACATATGTATGTGTGTGTGTCTATGGAAGTTCTATGTGATGAATTGATATAGTGAAATGCATGAAATCTCAAAACAGTTTAAGCATAGTGCACATGCATATATATACATATAGAACCATAAGCACATATTCACACAACCAAGCATGGTGCAAACATATATGTATATACATGTATACATAACCAGCAATAAGCAAGAATGCACTTCAAGCATCAACTAGTTCAACAACATCTAGCACTACTGCAACGGGCTAGCATCAACTAGTTCGACAATGATGATTTGATACAGCAAACCATAAGCACACTGCTTCTACGACTTCAAGCATCAACTAATTCAAAAACAACAAGCACTAATGATACAACAACAATGGATCATCAAAAGATATACAAACCAAAAAAGTTATAAACCAACAGAGAGAAAGACTAATATATGTACAAACCAATAAAGATAATACAAATCGACAGAGACAAAAACTCCAGGAGGCACACAAATCATTGCAAAGATCAAGTCAGAATCAAAACCAAGTAGTTCAAAAGAGATAAAAACTCTAGGAAGAACACAAATCAGCGATTCAAATCATAGTATATAATCGAAAATATAGGAAATTGATTCCTATATATACTCATATCATCATTGGCAGAAAAAAAATCAAGTCGAGTTCAAGCATAAAATTGAAAAGGGGCAAAACTATACACATACCAAATCGACAGCAGTCTACGTAGAAGCAACCGAAAGCAAATCCAAGCAATCGAAAGCAAATCCGAGCAACCGAAAGCAAATCTAAGCAACCGAAAGCAAATCCAAGCAACCGAAAGCAAATGTAAGCAGTCGAAAGCAAATGTAAGCAATCGAAAGCAAATCCAAGCAACCGAAAGAAAATCCAAGCAATCGAACGCGACCACAAAATATAGGAGATCAATTCCTATATAAACCCAAATCATCACTGGTAAAAAGTGGAAGTCGAGAATGCTGCAAAAAAATTAAAAGGGGAAAAAAATCATACCGGACAATCTAAATAACTCAACAACTAAAAGCAACCGCGCAATCAATCACTAGCAATCGAAGTGTGAGAGCATCAAAGCAAAAGGAGTACTATTCGCACTTCAAATTCTAAGCAACAACTTTCGATTGAGAAACCCTAAATCGGAACGAAGACAAAAACCCTAAACCGGAACGAAGACAAAAACGCTAAATTAAAAAAAGGGTAGGGTCGGCAGCAGATGATGGGTACAAGAAAGCAACGTCGAGGGCGGAGAGGATGGAGAAGATTTTTTGGGCCGCCATTTTTTTCTTTTAGCTATGAACGAAATAAGAGAGGAAAATAAATGAAAAAACACGGCCATAAAATATCAAGAAAATTTTGAGAGAGGGAAACAAAATGTTGATAAGGAGGAAAAACCAAATTTTTGATAATTTCAATCAGACAACAGATGAAATGTTGTTTGAATGGCATTGATAAAATCTCAATAGAACAAAGATTTCACGGGCTATGACACACAACAGATGGTTTTTCCATGTGTTGTGTGAAACGGTTATACATATTGGGATAACAACAAATCTAGCTTATGTTGTGTGATGGCTGTTGTCTGATTTACTTTGTGGCATAGTGCTACAGTACAAAAAGGACCAATGAATCTGGGTGCTAACTTTCCTGATTTTCCAAATCTAATCACATCCTTCATCGGTGAAACCTTAATAAAGACATAGTCTCCAACAGAAAATTCCAAATCATTCCTTCTTCTATCAGCATAACTTTTCTACCTAGATTGAGCTTCCTTCATCCTAGCTCGGATAAACTCAATCTTCTCTGCAGCTTCTTTCACCAAATCCGGACCAATAACCAATCTATTCCCAGTCTCTAACCAACATACGGGAGATTTGCATTGTCTTCCATACAAAGTTTCAAACGGTGTCATCCCAATACTAGTCTGATAACTATTGTTACACGAGAACTTGACTAGATGAAGATGGTCCTCCCATGATCCCTCGAAATCTAATACACATGCTCTTAACAAATCCTCCAAGATTTTGTAACTCTTTCCGTTTACCCATCAGTCTGTGAATGGTAAGCGGTACCCATGTTGAGCTTGGTTCCTAATGCTTTCTGTAGACTATTTCAGAACTCACTAGTAAATAAAGAATCTCTACCACTAACAATACTAATAGGAATCCCGTGCAGTCTACCTACGTTCTTCATAAATAACTTCGCCAAAATAGGTGTCGTCCTAGTTGACTTTACCAGAATGAAATGGGCACTCTTAATTAGTCTATCTACTATGACCCATATGCTTTCATTTCCTCTACTAAATCTTGGCAACCCATCAATAAAATCCATAGAGATGGAATCCCATTTCCACAATGGAACTTCTAACGGTTGAAGCAATCCACTAGGCTTCTGGTGTTTAGCCTTTGCCTATTGGCAATTCAAGCACTGCTTAACACACAAACCAATGTCCCGTTTCATACCTTCTTAGAAGAAACTTGTCTTCATATCTTGATACATCTTTGTTCCTCTTGGATGGATAGTGAAATTCGAACGATGGCACTCATCCAAAAGTTCCTTCCTCATGTCTCCTACATTCGGAACACACAACTTTCCTTTCTTTCTTAACCACCCATTTTGGTCAAGATTGAAATCCTTTAAGTCATCGCTCTTTGTTCCTTCCCTCAACCTTCTAATCCGTTCAGCCAAAACTGGATTCTCCTCCTGTTTATAAGCTATCTTCTTAATCATTACTGGTCGAATTTCTAAACAAGACAACATAGCACTTCGTGCACTTGAACCTACCTCGGATCTAAACTGCACACTACATGCTGATAATACTTCCAAATCTTTCCACTCAGCAATCATAGACCAATACTGCATTCTGATGTTTTCGGCTGAGTGCATCCGCCACCTTATTTCCTTTTCCGAGTGTGTATTTAATTCCAAAGTCATAAGCAGCAATAAACTCCAGCCATCTTTGTTGTCTCATGTTCAACTCCTTCTGAGAGAACAAGTATTTCAACGACTTATGATCAGTGTAAAGCTCAAATCGTTCTTCCAAAAGATAATGCCTCCACACCTTTAAAGAAAATATAATGGAAGCTAACTCAAAATCATGCATACGATACCTAACTTCATGTGGTCTGAGCTGTCTAGAAGCATAAGCAATCACTTTACCTCTTTGCATCAACACAGCTCCCAATCCAGTTCCACACACATCCGTATAAACAACTAAATCCTGATTCCCTTCCGAAACCACCAACACCGGTGCATGGGTCAATGAGTGTTTCAAGCTCTGGAATGCTTCCTCACACTTATCAGTCCATACAAACTTCACATCTTTTCGCATAAGCTTAGTCATCGGTGCAGCTATCCGCGAAAAATCCTTCATAAACCTTAGATAATATCCAGCCAATCAAAGAAAGCTCTTAATCTCGGTCACCGTCTCGGGTCTCTTTCAATTATTCACCGCCTCAATCTTAGTCACATATACAGACAACCCTTTCTCTGAGACGACATGACCAAGGAACTTCACTTCCTTCTTTCAAAAATGACACTTCTAAAACTTAGCCTTCAACTGATGCTCCCTCGATGTTTCGAGCACAACTCTAAGATGAACTTCATGCTCCTTCTCATCCTTACAGTATACCAAAATGTCATCTATGAAGACCAACACAAATCTATCCAAGTGCTCTCGAAAAATTCTATTCATCAGATCCACAAAGAATGCCGACGCATTAGTTAGTCCGAACGACATAACTAACCATTCATACGATCCATATCTTGTCCTAAATGCTGTCAAAGCAATGCTATCCTCTGCCACTCTAAGCCGATGAAATCC
The DNA here is from genome assembly GCA_030737815.1 of Allium fistulosum. Lineage (NCBI taxonomy): Eukaryota > Viridiplantae > Streptophyta > Magnoliopsida > Asparagales > Amaryllidaceae > Allium > Allium fistulosum. The sequence goes on from CM060902.1 coordinate 842,137,032, forward strand.
CATCGCCAAATCCAGCTGAGAAAATACCTTGGCTTCACTTAACTGATCGAACAAACCATCAATTCTCGGCAATGGATATCGATTCTTTATCGTCTTCTCATTCAACTTACGATAATCGATATATAGCCTCAACGATCCATCCGGCTTCTTAGCAAATACAGTGGCCGCCCCCCATGGTGAACTACTTAGTCGGATAAAACTCTTGCCTTCCAAATCCACCAATTGCACCTTCAACTCTCTCATCTTTGTAGGTGTCATCCTACTTGGCAGAATACTCATCGGTTCTGCTCCAGGCACCAAATCAATCTGAAACTCTATGGCTCATTTCGGTGGCAGTCCAACTACCGGCTCAAATACATCAGCAAATTCTCTAACTACAAAGACTCGTTGCAACTCATCCTCCAACTCCATAATACCCAATAAAGCATTCACTTCACAACTAGGGTTCTCTACGGTATAAACTATTTGAAAAATACAATCCGGGTGACTAAGTGATATTTTCCTATCATGGAAAAATATCCTGTCATCAGATTTACTTACCCAATCCATCCCAAGGATAATCCCAAATCCCACAAAGTCAAACACATGCAAATAGCAATCAAAAGTATGGCCTAGCAAATCAAATTCTAAATGGTCATACCTTATCCCAAGTGTTGCATACCCTCCTATCGGATTTGCAACCCTTAAGGAAGTAATTAAGTATGAGGTTTCTAGGTTAAGATTATCTACCAAACATCAAGAAATAAAAGAATGAGATGCTCCATTATCAAATAGAACGCTAACAGACATACCATGAATCTGCAGCGAGCCTCCCAAAACAGCCTTCCCTTTTTCCTGCACAACTGGCCTTGAGGTTGTGGGCTCCAAAGCATAAACTTGCCCCTTCCTTCTCTTGTAGGCTTTTGGCACTTGTTCTTGTAATGACTGATCTGATCACAATTAAAACATCTAACATTCTTCTTTCCACCAGCATCTTTTCCTTTTCCTTTACCAATTCGACACTCATTAGCATAGTGTCCCTTCTTATCGCATTTGTAGCAAACCACTTCAGCCTTTCCTTTCTTCTGCGCTCCCCTTTTCTGAGCATTCTTTTTCTGGAAAAACATCCTTTTCTGGCCCTGTCCCATCTGGGCCTTCTTCCTCAAGCAATCCAACGCCTCTTCTTGCCTTAATGCCATTACAACTACTACATCACTGGGATCTCTCAAATGCGGCAAAGTGGCACTTATCAACTCTGGCCTCAAGCCCCTTATAAACTTTTCATTCCTCCTTATCACGATGTCTACCAAAGCATGCCTATATCGGGCTAACTCCTCAAACTTCCTCGCATACTCTAAGACGGACTTATCTCCTTGTTCCAACTCTACAAACTTCCTCACCAACGCCGACTATGTCATTACAAACATAAATATTTTTGAAAACCTTCTCCTAAACTCCTCCCAAATTAGGGTTTCCTCATCAACTCCGGTAGTAACAGTATTCCAGCAAAATAGGGCAGCTCCCTGCAGCTGCCTCGAATCCAATCTCCACTTATGTGCATCATTCAATCCTAAACAAAAATTCTCTCACAATGAAATAGCCAATTTTCCACTTCGATCGCATCTTCGGTACCAATAAACGGCTTCCCTCCAAACCCAATGTAATCCCTACTCAAGTTAGCATACTGATTGACCATCAGAACTTCTTGAGCTCCACCTCCAATAGCATTACCTCCGATAACTCCGTTTGCTATTCTAGCTTGCATCTTGTTTACAAAGAACTGATACATTGCTCCCATGTCCATCTAGGGAACTCCTGCACCAACAGTTTCAACTTGTGCCTGACTGGGACCTCTCCTAGTATTTGGTCGGGCATTTCCATTTGTGGTGGTGCTATCTCCTCAAAGATTTACTCTACCTCTTCTACCCTCCATATCTTTATTCAAACCTCGTGAGATACAGATGAATAGCCTAACTAAGATAGGAGTCAAGAGATATAGCGTATATATATAGCAAATACAATTACGTTACTATAGCGTTATCCCATACCCTGATCTTAGCTCGAATTTATAAGGATTATGTTTTCAAAAAACATTTTTTAGTTAAAGTATTTCATAAACCATGCTCTGATACCAAGCTGTAACATCTCCTATCTAGAGGCCTAAAACTAAGCGCTACAGATGCTGCAGTCATCTAAAGTATTAGCTTCCGGCGACTAAATACGGCTATGTTAATGGTATCAATAATATCATAAGTACTTGAATATGAATAATAACACAGATTTCGAAAACCACATTTACTTCATTAAATTTCAACATCAGATGTTTCACATTCACAATACAATCCCAAATCATTTCTAGGCACAGATAAAATATAGTTATTACAAAATACACCAAGAGCGGTATATGAAGATACCCTTTTGGATGATCAGAGTCATATGGTCATTATAGACCTAATACAATCACAGCGGAAATACATCAAAACATAAACGAAACTGCAAATTCTAAATAGCTATCTGCTTTCCTCCTACATGCCTCCAGTAGCCTTATTCGTCATCCTACTAAAACCTAAAAAAGACCTTAATCCCTCAGCCGACTCAGATTAATTTTGAGCATCCGAGAGTTTAAGGGGAAAACATAAACTTCGAGTCAGACATAAAGCCTGGTATGAATAATACTATACATTCCGGTTAAATATGTTAAGTGAGACCAAACCGCTTAGTGGAACGGGTTTCCCCTCACTAACATCCTTTCAAAACATATTTTTGCAAAACCTTTCATAAAACCATATAGTATGCTCCTGCATCAACAATGGTTAAATACTGTAAAGCAATCATTATGTAAACATACATAAATATCAGGTAATAATGAACTATCTGTTCAAACACATAAGTTTTGTTTGGATAATTTTTAACCTTTAGCTGACTCGAGCCTACCAAACAATATAATCAAAATTAACCTAACACCTATTAGATATTCTTCTTCTAGATTATCTATCCTTAACTATCTGTTAAACATTTCCCATATGGACGGTCTGTCCTTAACTATCTGTTAAATACTTCACTTCTGGACGGTTCGTCCCTAACTTAATCATCTCCAAGGTCTTCCCGATCCTAATGGTTTTTTGGGCTCACCAATAACCTATCTGTATATAAGCATAAATTCATTTTGGTATGTAATCATAATTTTAGTCTACCTGTGACAAAGCCCTAGACACTGGAATTTTGGACAACAATTAGTTGAGACTATTAGCTAATATACAGGGCGCGACCCCATACTAGTCCTATATGATATTCTAATGAGTCATTTTCACTTAAGGATCTTCTCCCATAAATTTCCTTGAAAACATTTCCAAAACAATCTAAACCTTTAAATCAAATTTAAACAAGGAAGAGTATATAATGTTTATACTTTACTCAAAATCATATCACCATTTTATATATATTTTTTACTCAAACTTTAGTTGATGAAAACACTTAACCATTTGAAAGAACCTCTTTCTACACTTTTAAAATCATCTATTTCAAATTCAAACATGAAACCTTTCGAAAACAATAAAACTTTGGACATCCTTCTTTAAAATCTCTTTAGAAACTTGCCTTAGAAAACCTTGGAAAACCTTCCATCTCAAACCTTTCGAAATCATTCACTTAAACCTTTCGAAATCATTCAACCAGAATCTTTCTAAGTCATTCATTTAAACCATTCAAAATCACTTATTTAAACTTTTCGAAACTATTGAATTAAACCTTTCGAAATCAGTCTTCAAACCTTTCGAAATCATTCAACTAAAACCTTTTGAAACCATTGAATTAAACATTTCGAAATCAATCTTCAGACCTTTCGAAATCATTCAAATAAAACCTTTCGAAACCATTGAATTAACCCTTTCGAAATCAATCTTCAAACCTTTCGAAATCATTGGAAGCAACCTTTCGACTAAGTCAAAAGCTCTGCTTCGAAATCTTGGTTATACTTCAATTAAATACAAGGGTAAATTACCTAAGTCGAAAGCTTTCTTTCGAATGCATTGGGAGAAGCGGTTGGTTTTAAAACAAGTAAACCTTTCATCTTTTTCGAAAGGTTCAAAACAAAACAAAGCGGCAATCGAAATGTTTCAAAACAAAATAGTGTTAAAACAGCAGTAACCTTTCGACTGTGTCGAAAAGTTTAAAACCCTTACTTTAATCATTTGACCTGGTCGAAAGCAACCAAGTCGAAAGTTCTTATTCGAAAGCAAAGCAGGTGAAAGCTTTTGGTTTATAAAACAAACATACCCCAACCTCTTTGGCCATCAACCCTTCGACTTGAAACCCTTCAAATCTTTCCAATTCATTACGTACCAAGTAGCTTGATACCATATGCATTAGTTTGACCTTGTCGAAAGCTTTGAACCTCTCGACCTTGTCGAAAGGTCTGGATCGGAAGGTTTACTACCATAATAGGCTGAAACATGCTAAAAGTATGATTTCTTGGTTTTTAAATTTCAAAGGATAACTTTTCAACTAACCTACTTTTGTTTATCAAATTCTCATTGGTTAACAAATTCTTTTCAGAAATATGTTGCCACTAGTTTCAAAATTAAATAATTATTTTATTTTACAAAATGCCCCTTCTCCTAAATTAAATATATAAAACATTTAAGTCGCATACCTTAAATAATTTTATATATTGATCAAAACACTTAGGAAAAATCTAAAAAAATCACAAAAAATCTATTTTAATATGTTTTCCAACATATAAAAATATCAAACCCAAATAATTAATTATTTAGTCGTAAATAATTTATAACCCAATAAATCATTTTCTTTACTAGAAAATTAATATAAAATCCACATAAATTAAGAAAATTATGAAAATTAAAACCCATCTCTAAAATATCATTTCTGACCTATATTTAAATTTTCAAGGAATTTAGATGTCATCTATTAGGGTTTTCATATCAAACATATCATAAAAAATTAACATGAACATATAATTCATCAACAAGCATATATATAACTTTAATCATCAAAACATGGCATATACTTGCAAAAACATTTCGGATCTAGTCTTAAAATCGAAAACAAAAGAAAATGAAATGTAGTAATTATTCACCTTAGCTTTGAGATTATAGATCTGAGATTTGATGTTGATTTAGTTGATTGTTTTCCTTCCCTTGAATCCTAGCTTTAATCTCCTTCTTGAGAATGATAATGGCGGCCGGCCTTAGGAAATTTTAGTTTGAATAAAATGAAAGTGAATGTAAATCTCATTCCTATGCATTTATGGTATAAGCTCCATCTATTTTCCATATTGCCCTTGTTTTTTCCTAACACTTTAACTTATGTTATTTCATTTTAATTAACACATTAACATGACACGGCTACCCTTAATTATCACAAATCTCAACCTATTAATCTCCACATTATTTAATTTAATTTTAGCTAATTAAATATTCTAAATAATGTTATATAAAAATATGGGGTGTTACACTTTTTCTTTGTCTAATCTTTTCATCAAAGAATCTGCTAAATTTTCATTAGTGCAAATATGATCCACTCTAACAGCACCTAAAGAGAGTAACTCTCTTATAGTATTGTGCTTACGACATATCTGTCGTCTCTTACCATTATAATAATGGTTCCAAACTTTTGTAATAGCCGTAGGTGCTATTGCAATTGATCAACACGACTGGTATCGGTTTTTCCCATAAAGAAATCTCAGCTAGTAGATTTATTAAGTAATCCCTTTTTCACTAGTTGTGCAAGTGCTATCATCTCAGACTCCATAGTGGACTGAGACAAAATAGTTTATTTCTTGGATTTTTAAGAAATAGCCTCACCAGCTATGCTAAAAATATAGCCGCTAGTTGTTTTAGAATCATCGAATAAAGTATTCCAGTCCACATCAATGTATCCCTCCAAGTATAGTTGGAAACATTCCATAATGTAATCCAAAGTTCTTGGTTCATTTTAGTTATCTCATGACCTTTCAATAGCATGTCAATACTAAATACTAGGTCTACTAGTAAACCTGCATTATAATCTCATGACATATGTTATGTCGGGTCTAGTACAATTAGTGGCATACCAAAGTTTGCCAATGAGGCTCGCATAGTCAGACTGTCTTACATCTTCACCAATTTTCTTAAATAGTTTAACACTTGAATCATATGGTATACAAGTAGGTTTACAATCAAAATAATTGTATTTCTTTAATTTCTTCTCGATATAATGAGATTGATCCAAAGAAATTTCTTTATTAGATCTAGTGATTTTAATACCCAAGGATTACACTTGCTTCTCCTAGGTCTTTCATATCAAAGTTGGCACTTAAAAGAAATTTAACCGTATTAATAGCATGAATGTTTGAATCAAAAATATGTAGATCATCTACATACAAATACAAACATATAATAGTGCCAATGTCGTTCTAATATTTATAATAAATACATTTGTCACTCACATTAACTTTGAAACCATATGAAATAATCAAGTTGTCAAAATTTTCACATCATTGTTTAGATGCTTGTTTTAGACCATATAAAGGTTTATCTAACTTGCAAATCTTATGTTATTTGCATGTATTACAAAACCTTCAGGTTGGTCTATATAAATTTCCTCTTATAATTCAAAATAAATAAATAAAACAGTTTTAAGGTCCATTTTGTGTATTATCAAATCATGAATAGAAGCAATTGAGATTAATACTCGAATAGATGTAATTCTAGTCCCAGGTGAAAAGGTATCAAAAAAACCTACATTTTCTCTTTGCTTAAAACCCTTAGCTACAACACGAGCTTTATATTTATCAACTGTTCCATTGGATTTTTTTTTAAATATCCATTTATAGCCCATGGTCTTACAACCATATGGTAAATCAACTAAGTATCAAGTTTCATTGGATTCAAGAGAATCCATCTCATCATTTATAACCTCTTATCAAAAATCGACATCAAATGAGGAAAATACTTCTAGAAGGTTTAAGGGGTCCTCCGTTAAAGTGCAAGCATAAAAATCTAAACCATAACCTTTTGCAATTCTAGTTCTTTTACTTCTTCTAGGTTCGTTTTTAAAAGTGTCATTTTGTTGATTTCTTATGGGAATAATATTACTAGATGTGCCTTCATTATTTCTTAATTTAAAAGGAAATTTCAATTCATAAAAATCAGTGGCATTAGATTCTATTATAGTACGTGCATTCAGATCATAAAATATATATGCTTTGCTATTGGTAGCATAGCCAATGAATAAACATTCATATGCTCTACTTGCTAATTTAATTCTTTTAGGGCCAGATATACGGACGTATGCTAAACAACCCCAAGTTTTAAAATATAACACATTTGATTTATGATTTTTCAAAATCTCATAGGGAGAAGCTTTACTGTTAGATTTAGGAATTCTGTTCAACACATAATATACAGTTTACAATATTTCCCCCCACCAATGTGATGGTGCACCTAGATTAAGTAAAATAGCTATCAGTAATTCAGTTAAAATCCTATTTTTTCTTTTAGCTTTACCATTCATTCCAAGTGAGTAAGGTACAGTTTGTTCATGTATTATACCATGTGAATTATAAAATTCAATAAATAACTGTATTCATATTCGATACCTTTATCATTACATAATCTTTTAACTTTCTTATTAAAATGGTTTTCAATTTCAGTTATAAAAAATTTAAACATTTCAAATGCATCACTTTTATTTTTCATTAGATACACATAAGTAAAATCAGAGCAGTCATCAATACATGTGATAAAATAGTGATTCCCATTTCTAGTTAAAGTTTTATCTAGTTCACATATATCAGAATGAATCAACTCTAAAGTTTCAGATTCTCTAATCATAGATTTATGTCAAGTTTTTGTAATTTTAGTCATCTACAAAAATCACATTTTTCAAAATCTTTCAAAGATATATTAAGAACTAATCCTAAGCTACTCATATTCTTTATTATACATTTGTTAACATGATAGAGTCCAACATGTCATATACTAAATGAACACAACATATAAGTATAAGGAGATATTTTATTACTTATAAACTTAGACATGCCCTTAGTAGCATAACCCCTACCTACAAACATACCATGCATAATGATTGTGTACAAATCAACCCCTATAATTTGAGTAAAGCCAGCCTTATTAAGAAGATAACACGAAACTAAGTTGTTTCTCATCTCTGGAGTGTGCATCACGTCCTTCAGTATGACAATTTTTTCAAAGATAAACTTTAGCTCAACGCTTCCAATCCCATCAACAATAGTGGCGTGAGAGTCTCCCAGCAACACTTTTTTGTCCTCGGCATCCATGTATATTTTATACATAGCATAGTCATAGCATACATGACGTGTAGCACCAGCATCTACCCACCATCCTTTTGATCCCCCTATAAGGTTGATCTTTGTAATTATGGCAATAGCGGCTGCTCGTCAGTCATGTTTGCCTTAGGAGCAGGACGAGCCTGTTCCGACACTTTTGTGCCATGTGACCTGGTTTATTGTAGTTATAACAAATAAATTGACCGGAATCATTTTTTAAGGGTGGTTGTTGTTGTGGTGCAGTATGGTTCCTTCGAAGGTCCTCATTCTTTCTGTAGTTCTGATTAGGCTTACGGTTCTAATTCTTAAGGCTTTTAAGATTCGGTTTCAAAACCGCAGCCTTCTTAGTGTTGTTGGAAACAATAAGCAATTCCTCTTTCATATCCTGTTTTCGAGATTCATCCTCAATTTGAGGGCTAGTAATCAAATTTTCAAATGAAAATTCTTTAGTTTTATGTCTAAGCTTATTTTTAGACTTTTACCAACTAGGGGAGCAATTTATCAATAAGTACTGCAACTTGAAACTGTTCGTCAATAGTCATACCTTTGGAGACGATCTCATGAGTTATTTTCTGAAGCTCATGAAACTGCGTTTCTACTGACCTATCATCGGACATCTGATATTTAAAGTACGGCTGACTGTGTATTTCTTTGCCCTAGCTTCATTCATGTCATACTTCTTTTGCAGTGCCTCCAAGATCTCCTCAACCGATTTGTCTTCTACGTAGTAGTAGTAGTTATATAGGTCATCGTAGAAACCATTCAGAATGAAGTTTCTGATATTGATACCAGTTTTCATCCTGGATATTTAAAGTATGGTGGACTGCGTTTCTACTGACCTATCTACCGATGTGCCTAGATACCAGTTTTCATCCTGGATGTCCTCCATTTTTGTGCACTCTTGATTATCAGAATGACTTTTTCCCTCCTGTTGAGTATTGATCATATTGACATTTGGAATGAAGTTTCTTGAATTATTGTTGGCTTGCTGTGATGGTGTATAGTTTGTATCAAATCTAAAGTAGCACTTATTAGCACCGTGCTCATACTTTTCATAGATTTGACATCTAACTTTATTACTATTATTGTTACTCCATCTTCCTCTCCCTCTACCTTTGAATTGCATATTTCCTCTTTGATGATTACTTGCTTGATTTCTTGTATTGGAGTTTCTTTCTTGAGTTCTGCCTTTACTGTTGCTCACAAAATTAGTAGAGAATTCTAAGCTTACAGGTTTCTTTTGTTCAATTCTTCTCTCATGAGCAAGAAGAGTGGAGTGAACATACTGAATAGATGGAGTAACTTCTTTTGATGAGATAACAGCAATAACAGATTCATATTCATCATCAAGCCCTCCAAGTATGCACAGAACTTGTTCTATGTCGGAGATTTTGTGACCCATAGAAGCAAGTTGATCACACAGAGTTTTGACCTTTGTCAGATAGTCTCTCATAGATAAGTTTTCTTTTCTGCAACCCTGCAATTGCCTTTTATAATACATTATTTTGGCTGCAGATTGTGTATTGAATACCTGTTCAATAGTTGTCCAAATTTCATGTGCACTTTTGCACCCAATCAGTTATGGCAATATATTTGCACTGACCGATGACAAGAGCCAAGAACTGATTAAACTGTCTTGTCTCTGACGAATTGTGTAATCTTGATTACTAGCCAATCTTCCTTCTTGATCTGTGATGTATTTAGGTGGTGTGGCAAGTGTCCCAAGAACATGTTCCTTTAGACCATATCCTCTGATAGCAGTCTCAATTTGAAACTTCTAGAGCAGATAATTTGAGTCATCTAACTGAATGTTGATCAACTGGCTTTGAGGCTTGATGATAAACTTGATCAGATCTTGAGTGTTGTTGTGGGTTGCTGCAGTATTGCTTGGGGTTGAATTTTTGAAGTATTGCTAGAGTTATCTTGATTTCCTTCTGCCATAGTGCAGAGATTGCATCTAACTTGAACTGAGGGTTTCAGAGATGGTATCTTGAAGGGAAAATGACAAACTATGCAGCCAGACTCTCTGGATGATGAAAAAGAACCTGACAGGGAGATTCTTGGTGAGGCAAGTGTCAAAATGCGGCTAATCTCGGTCTTGAAATATATGAGAATGAGCAAGCACTCGGCCTTGAAACAGGTATGAGAAAACTGCTTAAAGCGATAAGAAGATGATGAGAATTATGATTCTTGAAATCTCAAATGATTCAAAAACGCAGCCTAATCTTCAAATGATGACTATAGATCTGATGGGATTAGAGGCAAGGTGTTTCTTGCTGTTAGGCAAGTTTTTTTATAGCTCTGATACCAAATTGGAAATTTGATAAAAATGAATTTTATTGAATGTTTGAATTGTTTTAGATACAATTGATATTGATACAAATTGATATATGTACAGTCTGTATTTATAATATACAAAATATGATAATGGGCTAAGAAATGTAAGCCCAATAGTTGAAGCCGTTGGATGAGATACTATCTATCGGCCGTTGATTGTAATACAGAGGGTTTAATAGTGCAGCCGCATTTTATCACTTATTTATGAGAAGAATAGAGGAACGGCGGATGGGAGGAAAGAAAAACGGAAGGGAGGACGAAAGTGATAGAGGGATGATGGAAGAATGGATTATTTCACGTGCCTGTGTTATTTCTCAAAATACGAAAGAAAAAAAAATATTTTCTATTTTGTATGTTAACTTCGTTTTTTTAAATTGGTCATTTTCGACAAATATATATGCGTCATGTGCGTTTTTTATGGAAGAAAACCCAAAACTAAAAACAACAAACCAAACACTTCCTTAGATTTTATAGCATTCCAAACTTTTGGAAATTTTATGTTTGTTATTTGAAAATTATTCCAGACACTTTTATGATGAATGCCCGTTAATTTGTTCATGGCAATTTAATATCAGATATCATGATTCAGTCTCCTCTGTATTTCAAGTTTGAAAACATGTATTCCCAGATTACTCACTAACGACAAAATTTCTTGGATGACTTATTAATCAAGAACGTTGTTAAGTGATATTAGACAAAATGCCTCGTGCAATTAACAACTTTAATATACTAGCCTTGGAAGTGCTCATAAAAATATCCTTGAAAAACAAATATAATGATATGCGATCTCTAAATTTCAATTTTGTTTATAGTATCAAAATATTAATAAATATAAATTTGGAAACATAAAGAAAAATCATACGAACATGTATAGTATTTTGTACTACAAGGTTGTTTCATGTGAATCTGTGATCATGTGCATATAGAGGAAGTCCGATTTTCTTGTAAAAGCAAAAAATTGATCAACATTTGATCTCCACATGATCTTGCACATATCATGAGATTAGACATGTTAGAGGTTATTCAAGCAATGTAAAAACTAAAGGTGCATTAGAAATCCGAACTATGAAACGATGAAGGTATAAGTATTAAGAGTTGGAAGTTTTTCATAAAATTGTTTAAATTGATTGTCACTATGAGTCCCCGGGGGTAGCAACCCACCTAGGTGTGGGTGCGGGGTCATATCCGTTGACGGCGGTCGACCTGCCCGGTCAAGTCGCGGGGGTGTAGGGGGCAGCGCCCCTTCCGAAAACGGTACATTTCGTTTACCGTTTGAATTTGAATTCAAACAGCAAACGGGTATGACGGTTGAGAATATATCTGTTCATTTCGAACAGTCACCGCCAATAGACGTGTTCCCCCTATATATATTTGGCAGTCTTCGTTTTCGAAAAAATAATAAAAACTTTTCTGTTTTCTGAATCAATAACTTTATTAGCATCATCTGATCAAATTCAAGTGTTCTTCTAATTTGCGCAAGTAACCACAACTTGGGCAAAATACATTCCATTGTATCCTGAAAGAACGTTTTCTGAAAGCCTCTTTGATATGAGAAAGGAAAAAACATTCTTGAAAGAAAGCGATTCAATCGTGTTCTACAGTGATATTTCTATATAATATTACAACATTAAGCAATCTAAAAAAACATTCAAGCTCAAATTCAAAACCTAGAGAAAATATGAAAAAATGCCGAGGTTGAAATAATACAGAGATAGAGCTATATTTTACCTTAAAAGAGTGAGACTAAAATGTTTTATACAATTTTTTGTCAACTCTCACATGTAATGTTTGTGAATGATCGAAGGGATCGACCATTGGGAAGTAAAAAACCTATATACGTATTATTTTAGACGTATCAAGTATTTTAACGTATTTGTCTTGACTCGAAGTAGCGTGTACGAGATTAATCCTCTGGAAACCTTTTGATCCAGGCTATCAGACAGTGCCAATCAGGTCCATGAAACAGACCCAAATTATGAATTGTGATCACAGAGCCAAATATCCTATAAGCAATATTAATAAAATATAGGACAAATTTTTAAATTGGACCCAAGAAAAAACATATTTCAACTTTAGACCTTGTTAAATACTTATTACAAAAATAGATCTCTTTTTGCTTATTATAGCATTTTATACCCGCGTAATCTAAATTTGTGAGTATAAGTTTTTTTTTTTTTCAATAATTACATTTTCGTAATTCAAATTTGCGGATGCATAAAAAAAATTTCAAAAATAAATTTACAGTTGTGCAATCCAAATTTGCGTGAGTATAATTTTCTTTTTAAAAAAAATACATTTGAGCAATTCAAATTTACGCAAAACTATGTCTATTTTTCTAATAAGTTTTGTTTGAAGCATAAAGTTGAATTAAGGTTTTTATGAGGCAAAATTTATCCTAAAATATTTAAGCATTTCACTATTCCGTCCATCACATAAATTTTTGATGATTTTGCTAGTAAGTAAGATGAATAATTAGTGATGGCAGACTTTCATGGTAAATTTCAGTTTATCAGACAGATAATCACTTCAGTAAAGACAATATACTGAATGCAATGAAGTTTAGTTTGACCAGTGTGACATTAAGATTAAAATTAAATTACTGAGACAATATACCGGTAGCCTTTCTCAATTTGCTGTAGGGCAATTCTAACATCACTCTCCTTGAAGAGTGTACTGTATTGGTGGTAATCAATGAACCCACATATTAATCATTTGGCAGTTAATGATTTCAACCTGGGATTCGGTAATTTTCAAAAATAAAAGAGCAACCATACTATGTTTAAGAGAGAGTGATCATAGCCTCTCTCTTTGCTATATGCCAAGTTGTAGGTACAAGGTAGGAGGCTTGAACTTTATAATCAACATAATTGTTCAAAGAACATTGATATTATATGCGGAGACAAAGATAGATCATGTGGACGCACATGTGCAGATGATATATAAATATGTCGATTGTATTAAACATGCGAGTTAGACATAATTTAATTAATGCAAGCCGACTTGAAACGTGAAATAACAGATACATACACCTCTATCTTTTTCTTCTTATTTGTTTGTTGTTATTTGAACCTTCTAGAAGCCAACCTACAGTCAAATATGACAAATAATCATTTTACTCGTATCCCATATTTATGCAAAAGAAAAAAAAAGATCACCTTTCGATCTGAACATGCTTTTTACTCGTATCATGACAATTCAAAATTCCTAGTCGTGAATAGTTAGTCGGTCCCCTTTATGATTGAACACATGTACCAGTAATGACAGGTTTTTTTTTGGCAACTGATTAAACACGTAGCCTTTAAAATGTACTGGACAGAAAGCCGTGTAGGATATAAAAAGCATGCTAAATAATTAAACCATGCTAGCAAGTATCGGATAGTCATCGAAGAAATTCCACCATTAACTTGCTCAAATTCAAGATGACGATATTAGCTAGAACTACTGACAGGAATATCCCAGAACCACTGACAGGAATATCCCATATTCATGCAAAAGAAAAAAAAGGATCGCCTTTCGATCTGAATATGCTTTTTACTCGTATCATGAGATATGACAGATTGACAGTCCATACTAAAGGGTGATTACCGCTATGGAAAAATCAAAGCAGAAATAGAAAATTCACTTATGATCCGGTGAAACCACTGAAAGCAAAAGTAGAGATCAACGCACGGTAAGGTTTATTTTATCAGACCGAAGATTGCCATACACATACAGAAGATAATATATACTGAATGCAATAATGTCTAATTTGTCAAATATGACATTAAGGTTAAGATTAATTAATTACACAGACTTCATGGATTAAAGTATATTTCTTTATACAATCTACTAAGCACAGCTCAGATTTTATCCTTATATAATCAATATTAATTGTTTAGAGAACATTGCCTGATTGCTCATGTTATTTACATCTGACAAAGAAGATCACATGGACGCACATGTGCAGCTTTATACATCAACATTGAATATACTCACTGTTGTAAACATGCAAGTTGAATACACTCACTTATTATGGTAAACTCGTAAGCTTTATACACCTAGACCCTGAATAAATTTGTTCCAACTTATTTATTCTACAACAGCTTCATGTCGGTAGTAAATAGTCTTATATTCTTTTTAGGAACTTTCATGGACCCATCCACAGTCAATGCAATAGTGATGGTGTTTTTTTTTTAAATTATTTATTTGATTATTAACACGTTTATCACAACTTAATTTCCAACACTACACAGGAACACAATTCCTAACTAAGTTGCATGACATTGTTTCTGCATTGTACCCAGCAATTAGCATTTCAAATCATTGCAATTTTTCCATCCTTTCCAGTGTGGTAACAAATATTTACCTCTTTGGAGGCCAGATGATGGGTGTATTTTTGATAAAAAGAGAAACAAGGATAGTTGATGGTTCCTAATCTGTATATACTGAAAAATACGCAAGCAAGAAGCAACAATTTTTATATATGGATGTCAAATTACAAAATTGTGATGGGGGATTATATTCATGAATGTTAGTTTGATCTCTTCCAATACTAAGTTTGAACCTATGTGTTTTCAGTATCTACAAATATCTTCGAAGACTTGTTATTTCCACAATTTCTACAGGTGCTTATGCAGAAAAGTTTACAAGGTTCTCGATGCACAAATGACTCATATATGTTAAATGCATGGATAGCTCAAAATGCCAGTACCGTATAGGTGATTCTAAACAGTTAATTCGTCGCATATATACTGAATGCATGAACAGTTCAAAATACCAATAGAATATAGATGATCCTAGACAGTTAATTTACTCATACAGCGCTAGAATTATTGATCAATATCTCAAGAAAGTATATCAAACTTGAACTTTCTTGTTGCTTTCTCCTGCGTTTTGATGCTTACTCTGTAATTATTAATAGTATAAAATTGTTGAATTTTAACAAGAGAAAGACAATGGATTTGTGCTGAATTGCATATTAGAATTGATAATGAAAAGAGGCTTAAATAGTCATTACAACTGCTGAATTATAGCTCACGACTTCTTCTACCAAAATGATACTAGGAACGTGGCTTTTCTTTCCTAACAATATGCATAATAGAGAGAGTAAATAAAGCTAACAAACTTGATCAATTCAGCTCCTACAAAACAGGAAACAAACTAAGACTAATTCAACCATAAATCTTGCACGTGGACTGCATTAGCTTCTTGCCTTTAGATTAATAACTTCCAACAGCTACTTGGCAAAGCTTTGATCAACTTCAACACCTCCCCTTGATCCAAGCTTGCACATGCCGATTTCCTTCATGAAGTGTTCATGCTTAACTTGATTCAGAGCCTTAGTGAACAAGTCTGCATTCTGAAAATTTGTTCCACAGAAATGCAGGACAACCTTCTCTTCAGCTACCAACTTCCTGATGAAGTGGTATTGCACATCAATGTGTTTAGTCCTTGCATGAAATGCAGGATTCTTTGTCATAGCTATAGTGGACTTGTTGTCACACCAAATCTCCAACGCCTCTTGTTGCTCACAGCACAAGTCTTTCAACAACTTCTTTAGCCACAAAGCTTGCTTTGCTGCAGCTCCCACAGCAATATACTCAGCTTCTGATGAAGACAAAGCCACAATATCTTGCTTCTTTGCACTCCATGTCACAGCTCCAGAACCAAGATCAAATACAGAACCTGACATGCTCTTTCTATCATCAACACAGCCAGCCCAATCACTATCTATGTATCCTTTCAACTTGAACTCCTTCACACTTTTATACCAAATGCCACAATCCAGAAAGCCTGCAACGTACTTCAAAATTCTTTTTGCAGCTCCCAGGTGTTGCTTGGTTGGATTGTGCATATATCTCGACACAACACTGACTGAATAGGCAATGTCAGGTCTAGTGTGTGTGAGATAGTTCAGACCTCCCACCATACTTCTAAAAATCCTTTCATCTGCATTCTTAGTACCATCTACTTTCTGCAACTTCTCATTAGCATTCATAGGAGTCTTTGCAACTTCAGATTTCTCCATGTGAAATCTTTTAAGCAAATCTGCTGCATACTTTCTCTGACACAGAAAAGTACCAGCTTTTCCTTGTCTTACTTCCAAACCAAGGAAGTATTTCAATGCTCCAAGATCAGTCATCTCAAATTCAGACAACATTGAGGCTTTGAACTTACTTAGCATGCTTTCTGAAGAACTGAAATATATTATGTCATCGACATAGAGACAGACTATAATGAACTCATCCATACCTTGCCTTTTCACATAGATTGTTGGCTCATTTTCACTTCTATTGAAGCCAGTTGAGATGAAAAATGAGTCAATCCTGCTATACCAGGCTCTTGGCGCCTGCTTTAGGCCATAAAGAGCTTTCTTCAGCTTGTACACCTTCTCTTCTTCACCCTCCTTCACAAATCCCTGTGGTTGATCCACAAAGACTTCTTCCTGCAATTCTCTATTGAGGAATGCAGACTTCACATCAAGCTGAAAAACCTGCAATTTCCATTGTGCAGCCAATGCTAAAACAATTCTCACTGTTTCAAAGCGTGCAACAGGTGAGAATGTTTCCTCATAGTCTATACCCTCCTGTTGTGCATAGCCTTTTGCCACAAGCCGTGCTTTGTGCTTTGAGATGCTTCCATCTACATTATATTTGGTCCTGTACACCCATTTTAGACCAATTGCCTTCTTGTTTTGTGGCAAGCTCACTAACTCCCACGTTTCATTTTTTTTGAATTGACTTAATCTCCTCTGTCATTGCATCTTGCCACTCATTCTGACATACTACTTCATCAAACTCTACAGGTTCTGTAGCTACAAGTGCAAAATCACAGTTTTCATAGATATCAACAAGTGATCTTACGCGGCGTGGAGGAGATTCACTTGATGATGAAGTCTGAGTTGATGGAGAACTCTAGCTACTTGAAGATGTTGATGAACCATGAGGTGTTGTTGGAGGAGATTGCTGTGTTGGCATCTCAACTGGTTCATCAAATTCTCCAAGTGTGATTGACTTCTGTAAGGCTACACTCCTCTTGCTTGGCTCATTCCACTCCCAACTTGCTTCCTCATCAAAGATAACATTTCTCCCAATGATGATCTTGCCACTGACTGGATTATACAACCTGTAGGCTTTGGATTGTGTTGAGTAGCCCACAAAGATGCACTTCTCTGCCTTATCATCCAGCTTAGTTCTCAAATTAATCAATGTATAGGCGATACATCCAAAAATTCTAAGATGACTTACAGAAGGCTTTTTACTTCTCCAAACCTCAAAAGGTGTAGAGTTCATGACAGCTTTAGTTGGTGAGATGTTGAGCAAATACACTACAGTTGCAACAGCTTCACTCCAGAATGTGTTAGGCATCCCCTTAGCCTTTAGCATGCTCCTAGCCATCTCTACCACAGTCCTATTCTTTCTCTCTGCCACCCCATTCTGCTCTGGCGTGTAAGGTGCAGTGAGCTCTCTCCTAATGCCATGATCATCACAGAACTGCACAAATTCGTTGGAGACAAACTCTCCTCCCTTGTCTGTTCTCAATGCCTTGACTTGCTTTCCACTTTGCTTCTCCACTAGAGCTTTGAACTTCTTGAAGTTCTCAAAGGATTCAGACTTGGCCTTCTGAAAATAGGCCCAAGACATCCTGCTGTGATCATCTGTAATCAATAGGAAGTATTTGCTTCCTCCTAAAGATTTAGTTTGCATAGGCCCACACAAGTCAACATGCAACAGTTCCAGGCATTCACTAGCTCTCCAAGAATTTCCACTTGGAAAGGATCCACGAGCCTGTTTTCCATACACACAGCCTTCGCAAAATTCTAGATTCCCAATTTTGGGTAATCCAAGCACAAATTCTTTAGTACTTAAAAGCTTTAAACCATGAACATTTAAATGTCCATACCTGAGATGCCACATCTTGGTACTGTCATCTCCTTTCACCACAAGTGCATGTCCTGAATTGTTTGTCAGATTCAAAGGAAAGACTTTGTTCTTTCCCATTGCAATCTTCATTAGTGCCTCATTGCTTTGCTTCTCCTTGATCACACAAACGCCATCTTCAAACACAACTCTGTAGCCACCGCACACCAGTTGACCAACACTCAAGAGATTGTGTGCCAGTTTTGGCACATACTGAACATTGTGCAGAAGCCTTGATTTGCCTTGCTCAGTTTGAAAAGCAACTGTACCAAGCCCTTCCACTGTCAATTGCTTCCCATCTCCAAGCCTTACAATACTCTTCTTGCTGTCATCAAGATTCTGAAACAGGTTTCTTGAACTGGTCATGTGGTTAGAACACCCACTGTCCACATACCAGACTGAATTGCTTTCATTGTCACAACTATGTTGAGCTAAAAACAGATTCTCTTACTCAACATAATTTGACTTTTGTTCCAGTTTCCCTTTCTCCTTGTCTTCATCCTTTTTCCAGCAAGAAGCTTCCTTGTGGCCAGGTTTGTTACAGTAATAACATTTGATTGGCCCCTTGTAATTGCCTTTAGAAGAGTCTTCTCTTCCTTCACCAGATTGGCCTCTTCCACGGCCCCTGCCTCTGTAGACACCTCTTCCTCTTCCTCTTCCTGAGTTTTGGTTTGATTTCTCTTTATTTGAAGACTCTCCTTTGACATGGAACGCTTTCTCCTCTTTCTTGTCATCACCTTTGGAATGTCTCTCTTCATGAGCTTGGAGTGAGCCCATGAGTTCATCAAAGGTGTATGTTTCCATGTCTTTGGATTCTTCGATTGCTGTTACAACATGATCAAATTTGGTTGTGAGACTTCTTAGCACCTTACTCACAACTTGTTGAGATTTGATTTCTTCTCCATATGACCTCATTTGCTGAACAGTGCTTGACACACATGAGAGATACTCTTGGACCGTCTCTTTTTCTTTCATTTGAGACGTCTCAAACTCACTCCTAAGAGATTGCAATCTCACTGCAATCTCCTTCTTGTCTCCCAAGTATTCTTGCTTGAGAGTGCTCCAAGCTTCTTTTGAAGTAGAAGCCGCTGCAATTCTTGGAAAGACCTCATCATCCAGAGATTGTTGGATAATGTAAAGGGCCTTTGCATCCTTCTTTCTCTTGTCTCTTAAATCTTGGCTTGGTTCAGCCGGTGCATCATCCGTGAACCCATCTTCTACAATGCTCCACAACTCCTGTGATCTAAAGAGGGTTTTCATCTTTAGACTCCAAAAGTGGTAATTCACCCCTTTGAACATGGGCAACTGGGTAATCGAGTTCACATTGCCAACAACACCATTGTTGTTGTTTTGCATTGTTTCTCTCTGTGTTTCCTTGTGTTTTATCCTCACACGAAACACTCAATCAAGCCCCCTAGAATACCCTCTGGCTCTGATACCAAATGTTGAATTTTAACAAGAGAAAGATAATGGATTTGTGCTGAATTGCATATTAGAATTGATAATGAAAAGAGGCTTAAATAGTCATTACAAGTGCTGAATTATAGCTCACGACTTCTTCTAACAAAATGATCCTAGGAACGTGGATTTTCTTTCCTAACAATATGCTTAATAGAGAGAGTAAATAAAGCTAACAAACTTGATCAATTCAGCTCCTACAAAACAGGAAACAAACTAAGACTAATTCAACCATAAATCTTGCACGTGGACTGCATTAGCTTCTTGCCTTCAGATTAATAACTTCCAACAGCTACTTGGCAAAGCTTTGATCAACTTCAACAAAAATAAACGTTATGATATCATTTCCTAAATCAATCTAACAAACATTAAAAATATTTTAAAAAAAATTCGTCTAAATCATAAAAATTCAGTTTATCCTCAAGTGGTAGCTCAACTAACCAAAACATCGAGATGACACGAGGTGCAAGCAAGGTTTTTATTAAAATTTGTATCAAAATATGAAATAGAAATCTTTTATTATCTTGATTATGATTGTACAGAGAGAGTTTTTGTAAATGAAGATAATGAGATTAATTACAACAGTTACAATTGTGGTTACATTATATAACAATACTGTTGGGCTTTGGGCTGCAGTACAAGCCCACAACTCTTTTGTAGAGCAGATGACATCTGAGCCATAGATCACAGAACCAAAGGCAGCTGCTCTTCCATATGAATTGATACGATATCTCTAAACCATATTCTCTTATGCCCCCTCAAACCCTACGGCGACTAGGGTTTGCGGCGATTCTTGTTTGAGAGTTCTTAAGCCAAAAAATCGAGAGGAAAAATGAGTTAGATCTGGGATCGAGTTGAAGTACTGGTCAATTGTCATTTGAAGATGGCAATTGATTAGAGGTTCAGCGGCTGTTTAACATGAGTTCGAAAATTATGGCTTTCGAAGGATAAAAGTTGGCGACTTTGAGATTCTTCTGCTCTCTGGAGAAGTGAGGAGTTAATAGCTGTGATTGTATTGCTGCTTCAATGTTGAGTCGAAGCTTACTTGTAAAATTCGATATGGCGATTCATACGCTTCTGGTGTGTGAATCGTCATCAGTGTTGTTAACCTTCAGTCTTTCTCTGAATCGATTGAAGTTGTTCTTTGAGAGGGGCTTTGTCAAAATGTAAGCTGTTTGGTAAGTGGAAGGTATGTGATTTACATGTAGTTTTCCTCTTGCAACTTGTTCACGAACAAAGTAGATGTCCAGTTCTACATGTTTTGTTCTTGAGTGTAGTACTGGATTGGCTGTTAGATGCACGACACTCTGATTATCACACCAAATCGTTGTCTTGTTTTCAGTTTTGACTTGTAACTCCCCAAGTAGTGATTCAATCCACATGACCTCTGCTGTAGCGTTTGCTACACTTTTAAATTCTGCTTCAGTACTTGATCTTGATACAGTAGATTGTTTTTTAGAGCACCATGATACATGATTATTACCCAAGTATATACAGTAGCCAGTTGTAGATTTTCTATCATCTGGATCATTAGCCCAGTCAGAGTCTGCATATCCATTGATGCTAATCGACTTGCTTGCCTCTAGTGTTAACCCATAGTTAAGTGTTCCTTTGAGGTATCTTAGTATCCTCTTAACTGCTTTTCAGTGAATGTCTGTTGGGTTTTGCATGAACTGACTTGCTTTATTCACACTATATGCAGTGTCTGGCCTGGTAATAGTTGCATATTGAAGTGCTCCAACAATACTTCTATATTGCATGTCATTAAGTAATGCTTCTCCTTTGTATTTAGACAGATGCAAGTTGCTGACCATGGGTGTTGAAATGGGGTTGGCTTCATGCATTTTTGCTTTGTGTAGAATCTCTGTTATGTATTTCTTTTGACTTAGATGGATTTTTGCATTTGTAGATCTTCTGACTTCTATCCCCAGAAAGTAAGTTAAATTGCCAAGATCCTTGATGCTAAATTCTTGATTGAGATGTTTAATTAAATTGTTGATTTCCTGCTCATTGTTACCTGTAATAATAAAGTCATCAACGTATATTAGTACAAATATTGTTATGTCTTTTCTAATTTTTTAAATAGTGAGCTGTCAGACTTGGTTAAATGATAACCAAGTCTGATCATTGTTTCCTTTAGTTTTTCAAACCACACTCTTGGTGCTTTCTTCAAACAATAAATTGTTTTGTGTAGTTTGCACACATGATTTTCCTTTCCACTCTGTTTGAAACCTTGGGGCTGTTCCATGTACACCTGTTCCTGCAGAATACCATTTAAAAAAGCATTATTTACATCAAGTTGTCTAATGGTCCAATTTTTATGTAAGGCTATAGCATTAACAATTCTTATAGTAGTTGGCTTCACTACAGGTGAGAATGTTTCTATGAAATCGAAACCACTCTGTTGTGAGTAGCCCTTAGCTACTAATCTTGCCTTATACTTAGAAATTATACCATCAGCATTTTTCTTTAATTTATAGGTCTATTTACACCCAATGATATTTTTATCCTTTGGTTTGAGAACAAGATCCCATGTCTTGTTCTTCATTAATGCTTGATATTCTTCATCCATAGCATTTTTCCAGTTTTCATCTTGTATGGCTTGATCATATGTGGTTGGCTCCTCTGCATTTAAGACAGTATGATAAATTTTTGATTTAAAGATACCACTCTTAGATCTGGTTATCATATGATGACTTTCTCTGTCAGTGATTTGCTGTTGAATGACTCTTTTTTCTTCAGATTGCATGTTTGATTCTGTGTTTTGCCAGTTGCTTTGAGTCTGATGTGGAGTCAGTGGTTCTGTAGTTCTATGTTGTGAGTCTTCCTCCGGTATATTTGTTGAATTTGTTTGATCATTTGCTGCATCAAGTTCAATGTTGGAGTCTGTTCTTTGGGAATCTGAGCAGACTGCTTCATGATTGATTGTGTCTTGAATTGACTTTGCTTGACCCTGAATTATCTCAATAGATGGAATAGATACAGATGGTACAGATTCTCTTGCATTATACACTTTACTATTTACTTTAATGTTTGCCTCTCTAAAGGGAAATATTGTTTCATTGAATACTACATGTCTAGAAATGAATATTCTTCCATTATTGTTTAGACATTTATACCCCTTTTTATTGCTAGCATAACCAATAAAAGTACAGGGAGATGATCTGAAATCTAGCTTATGCTTATTATAAGGTCTAATGTATGGGAAACATAGACATCCAAATACTTTAAGACTATGATAGTCTGGACTAGTGTTAGTTAACATTTCTATTGGACTTTTTAGCTTTAGAACTTTTGAGGGCAGTCTGTTGATTAAATAGACTGCTGTAGCAAAGGCATCTGGCCAAAATTTCTTTGGCATGGATGCTTGTGCTAGGAGAGTGAGACCAGTTTCTACAATCTGCCTGTGTCTCCTTTCCACTAGCCCATTTTTCTCTGAAGTGTATGGGCAAGTTGTCCTATGATTGATCCCTCTTTTTTGAAAGTATTCCTTTAATGGTAGATATTCAGTACCACCATCTGTTTGCATGATTTTGACTCTGCGGTTAGTTTGATTTTCTGCTTGTGCTATGAACTGCATAACTACATTGTGAGTTTCACTCTTTTATTTCAAAAAATATATCCATACATATCTAGAAAATGCATCCACAAAAGATACATAGTACTTATATCCATAATCAGCATGAATTGAGGCAGGTCCCCATAAGTCA
Source organism: Allium fistulosum (assembly GCA_030737815.1). Taxonomy (NCBI): domain Eukaryota; kingdom Viridiplantae; phylum Streptophyta; class Magnoliopsida; order Asparagales; family Amaryllidaceae; genus Allium; species Allium fistulosum. The sequence goes on from CM060902.1 coordinate 842,160,719, forward strand.
GTTGTAACTAATTCAAGAGGTTTACTATAAAAAGTTTTAGAGTCTGAAAAAGGTAATTTGTGACTCTTACCCATTTGACAATAGGTACAGATGTATGGTAATGATATGTCATTAAAAGAAATGCTGTTTTCATTCATTACATGCTTGACAATATTGATATTTGGATGCCCAAGTTTACAATGTCATTTGTCAAATATCTCATTCATTTCTTGCTGTTTGAATTCAGAGTTATTACACCACTTTCTTTTAATGACTGAGTTTCTTGAATTATCCACTTTGAACTTGTACAGTCCTTTACACTGTTTATCCTGCAAAAGTACTTCCTTAGTTAGAATGTCCCTAACTAAGCAGTTATGTGGATAGAACTCAAAATATACTCTGTTATCTTTTGCAAATTGCGACACACTAAGTAAGTTTTTCTTAATATGTAGGACTCTCAATAAGTTGTTCAAGTATAATTGTTTTCATCCCATGATATAAGACTTACCTGTGTGTGTAATTGCAATAGACTTGCCATTACCCATGTGAATAGAATTCGTACCTCTGTATTCCTTGCTTCCAAGATTCAAGTTGCTCAAGTTATTTGTGATGTGATTAGTTGCACCTGAGTCTGGATATCAATCTTCATCTTGAGTGTGATTTGGCCTTGTATTTTCAGTTTGAGAGCTCTTCACCTCTGATTGGTTGATTGATTCAGGCTGCAGATGAACCATATTTGCACTGTAGTTTGTATTTCTTTGTGTATTTTGTCCCTATCCAGGCACATAATTGAGATTTAGCCTGAAATAGCATTTTGCTGCTGTATGACCAATCTTCTCACAAATTTGGCATTTTGGCCTGTTGTTATTATTCCATCTGCCTCTTCCCCTTGATCTGTTAGAGGGACCGCCTCTTTGAGTATATTGCTCTCCTCTGTTATTGGTTTGACTTTTGCCTTTGTGATTAGATGCAAAGTTGACAGATAAGTCATTTTCTTGAGGTTTCTTGATGTCAATTCTTGCCTCATGAGATAGTAAAATAGAATGAACATCCTCAATAGATGGCAGGTTTCTCTGAGATGTTAGAACTGCTACCACTGCTTCATATTCATCACTGAGTCCATTGAGTATTGTCATGATTTGTTCTGAATCAGATACTTTTAGGTTTGCAGCCTCTAATGCATCACATATTGCCTTAATCTTGAACAGGTATTCTCTCATGCTAAGACTTTCCTTTTTCATACTGTGAAGTTGCCTTTTATAGAACAGCACCTTAGCTGCTGACTGAGAGTTAAACACCCTTTCTATTGTTGACCATATCTCATATGCTGTTTTGCAGCCTAGTACATGAGTAAGGAGATTTGTATTTATGGATGATAATAGCTAAGAACATATTAATCTATCTTGTCTATGATGATTAACATAATCTTCATTACTGATCATTTTGTTTTGTTGATCAGCAATGAACATTGGTAAGACAGATATGGTTTCTTGAATGTATTCTTCAAGGCCATATCCTTGAAGAGCTGTTTCAACATGTAGTCTCCACAGAAGATAATTATCCTCACTGAGACGAACTGTTACGAGTTGGCTTTGAGGACTGACTGTGGTTTTGACCAGTTTCTCAACATTTGAAGCAGTGTGTTGCAAATCACTGCCCTTGGAGGGTGCTGAAGAGTTTGATTCATCCCCAATGATGATCCTTGAGTTTTTTTTCAGAACAAGTATAAATCAACAAGAAACAAGAAACAGTGAATCCTTAAAAGAAGAATGCAGAATCAAGATTCTGACCAAAGTTTCTCTCAGGTAAGATGCAACCAGAAAGAGAAATTCAAGTGATGATGATTAATCTGATGATCTCTCTTTTCTCAGGATGGCACTTTTCTTGATTCCAATTGCTTGATGATTTTGGCTTCTTGATTCTGTTTTTTTTCTTCTGAATTTTGATTTATGTTTCTTTGACTCAATGATAACTCCTTGTGCAGCCAGAACTTGTAAAAGACTGGCAAGGCAGATGTGATTATCTTGAGTCTCCCTCTCAAATGATGATTTTTAATCTGATGAGAGGAGAATGTTAATCTTTCCTCTTCTATTGGATCTTTCAGTGCTGTTAGGCACTTTGCTCTGATACCATATTAAAATTTGTATCAAAATATGAAATAGAAATGTGACGACCCGCCCTTCTCGGCCCTCGAAAATCGACACAAAATACTCAACAGTATAATATGCCGACGATCGAACGCCGGAAAAGACAGATTATAGGAAAAGAAAGAAGGTAGAAGAAGAAGAATGAACTAAACAACATCAAAACCTCACAGTCGCAGCGGAATAAAATATAATATATAGAACAGAACTTTACACAAATCAAAACTATATCTGTTTATATACAATACATCATCATCAGAGTATATCAATACAACCAACCATAGCCAGTCAAACAATCTCAACAATCACAGCAGCGGAATAATACAAGTACGAGAAATACGTCTCGGACTCCAGCTCCTCTCCTGAGCTCCATAGCACCTATCCTGAAATATACTCGGTCTGACCCGAGCATTATAATAAAATAACACCCGAGTCAGTCTGGAATACCAGCGCATCATAAATACATCCAAACTGATTATTAAAGTTCAAAAATCCTTTGAAACAAAAGCATCTCGTAAGACCACGCCACAAATAAACATGTCGGGTTTTTACCTTACGATAGCTAAAACACTTTTTATAAAAATCCTCTGATATTATAATAGTGTCTATTTACAAATACTTATTAAAATAGCTGAAATTGTTACATGATTAAATTCCAGCATACTAGGTATACAAACAAAACTCGTACAAGGCACGTAGGGAAAATGGATTTCCAACGAATGACTAGGCACTGGGGTACCACCTGTCACAGTACGTGGCCTAGATCGCAGTACCGAGGAGTACGCCCGCTCCCCTGCAACACAAGGCCGGAATCATCCCTTACTGGATAATTCCAAGTAAAATCACCCCACGGTTGTGATCAGCAACCGCACCACTAAGCTGAAATAAAAGGGACATCTAGACAGGGATGACCTTACTCTCAAGTGGGGGCTACCCACGAAGCCTTGCTGCATAACCCCTGATTTTCAGTCATTCTCGGTTGATGAGGCTTGAGGCTAAACGATACCTTTATAGCACATATCCCTTAGAATGCCCATCGTCCACCTGACGATGTCACGAAAGCATTCGTCCATACAAGTCCGTCCCGGGTCCGAACGGAACCGAAGGCACTACTCCTACTACATCCATTTTGGAAATATCCTCAGGATTAGTAGCGACTAGCCCTTGCACTTCACTGCTCCATCTTCGACTCCGAACACGTTACACGAAACGTACAAACCGAATCGAAGTGGTATTCGAGTCTCCAGACCTAGAATCCCGGTATACGGAAACTCGATCCCGGTCTCTTCGAAACGATCAGCGCATTTGGCCAATATTGATAGTCGGTGATTTAACTATCAATTAATGTTCACAAACATTCATACACATCCATAACACAATAAATAATCTCCATATTATTTATTTGCTTCTAATATCTTTCAAAGATATATTTTCACATTTTCAAAACTCATTTGAAAACAATTTTCCACTCTTCCTTTACAAGGTAAATCTCTTTACCATTTATTCCCATCGGGAATAACCAAGTATAAAACAATTTGCATTTAAAACAGTTAAAAATACTTTATACTGAAATATACTTTAAAATATGAAAATTACTTCTATTTATTTACTCAAAATATAAATTTAAAATATGTGAAGAAAACTAGTTATTAACGCATAAACTTTGATTTTAAAAATAAGGGTTTTAGTTTAACTAAATTCAAAATAACGTTATAAGAAGAAAAATGCTAATTTTAACAACTTAAGCTAAAACCAACTTTTAAATAAATCCATTTGTAAAAATAATTGCTAATATACTCCCAAATTATTACGGTATTAAAAATTATTAATTTATTTCTTTAAAAATAACGATTTCTTAAAAATACTTTTTAAAACGATTTAAAACTTAACCTTTAGTTAAATAAAATCTTTTTATAAACATTTACTTGGTTTTCCCAGGGAAACACTTTCCCGTTTCAAAACATTTCAAAGTACTCTTCCATATAAATCCACTGATTTATTTCAAGTCAATTATGTTTTACAACATAAATCCCAAATCCCATATTTAACTATAATTTCATCCGAAGTTCACACCCAATTTCCCATATTCGGAAATTCATTTTTAAATCATAGTTTAAAACATTTTAAATTAAACATTTTTGGTGAATTTCCAATGGAAGCCAAATTTCCAATTCACTTAATTAAATTCCAATGAAATACGGCATTTCAAACACATTCTATTCTTCATTTGAACTTGTTAATTTATAGTCGGAAACTCCCTTTTAACATATTTTTAATTTCCGGATAACATTAGCCATTATTAAAATAAACATCGTTATTTTAAACAATTTATAATTTCATAAATTTAATTTCCAGAAAACTATACTTTCCATTTACTCATTTCATAAACTTCCCATTATATTCAAAATCCCAATTTGGCCCAATTTACATTTTTCCTTTCAAATCCGATTTCAAATTTTATTCTTTGAAATTCTAAATTTAACAATTCATTTTATTTCGTAAAAACACAATTTATCCATTTATAATTAAATTCTGTGATTATACTTTATACCACAATGTCACAGAACAACTAAATTTCCAGATTTATCAATCACATCATATAAACAGGTATCACTATCAATTATAAAATAATTGCTACATTGTGAGGAATCCAGTTGGATCCCTCCAACCTGTTTCTCCCTGCATCCACAAATATTAGCACATCACAATATAAATATCAATCCAGACTGATAATAACAATTATATTCAGCCATCCACACAGATATTTAAATATCAATTATTTAAAATGCCTAGCATCCAGATGTGAGTGAGAATAACTCACCTTGAGTTTCGACGAGCGTTCGAAATTTAAATTAAACCGAACGACGTTCGATTTAACTCACATTTCTACTTGCCCGGAATGCTTCCGAAACTGCTCCGCTACGAAGTGTTCTTTTCTGCGATTCCAATGCCACCAAAATCGTCGAATTCTGATGTCGTATGGAGAAGATATTAATTTTTTTTTTACTTTAAATATAAATTTAAAACAACTCCTTTTATTATTAAATAACATTATACCTCAAAAATCATCAGCCGTAGATCTGGAAGGCAAAGATCAAGGCCGCACTGCGTCTCACCCCTTTCATCTTCATCACGCGACACTACAGCCTAAACAACCCATCAACGTTGCCGTTAGGGTTCGAAACCGCGCCGCCTACATCGCATTTCAACTCGATCGGGAACCACCACTTGGAAGACCTCCGCGAACACCACCCACGGCCCCAGCCACGTTGAACTCGGCGGTCCATACACCACGCGATTCGTGCGCGAACACCCAGCAAACGCGCCCCCTCCGTCCCCTCTACGCTTCGCCAAAACCCATCACCACCGTACATCGCGTAGCTCTCGTTCCCCTCTACGACTCTCTAGTTGGAAATTTTCGCGATTGCTTGGTGGATTGATCGCAAATTTGAGGGGAAGGTAGACGTTTTTCGGCCATTGAATACTATAAGCGGCGGCTACTGAGAATGATTAGGGTTTCGAAAATAAATGTGAATATATATAATGGTTTAATATTATTTAATTGATAAAATATCTCAATTCGACAGTTTACACAAACGAACTCCAAACTACGCGTTCCGACAGGCTATCCTGGGGTTTTTCCGCGTTCCGGACACAATGGGACAGGTTTCGTAAGCTAATTTGATCGTATGTGCGAGATACGAAATTAAACAATCAATTTAAAATTAAATCGGTTAAATCGATTTCGATGCGTTTCGAGCTGCCACGGTCAAACGACAACTCTGATTGCTAAGAAAATTGAAATCCGATAATAACTAACTATTACGGATCTAATGGAACTGGTTTCGTCGAATTCCGAGACTGTGCCTCGAAAGGCTATTTTAACTCGTCTATTAAATCGAGCGATTTTCAAAATTGACGAAAACGTTTAAAATTTCACTTTTAAAATTTTATTAACTTAACAATAAATCATATAAAATTTATAACAACATTAAAAATCATTCTGGCTCATTCCAGACTAAAATCTGATTAAATTGCATTTTAATAATATTAAATTCATTTTTAAATTAATGTAAAATTCCAAATAATAACTTGTCGCCTTTTAAATTCATCTAAAAATCCCATAATATTATTTATAACCATTCGAACCTAAAAATACATTTAAATATCATTTTATTACTATTTACACCCAAATCCACCTTTTTATCCCAATCCCGAATATTTAATTATTTATTATCCAATCTCAGATTAAACCTCCACATTAGAAATTATCACTTGTTGTTTTAGTTTAAACCAATTCTTTTTGGTTCAAAATAAATTTTAAACCCATATTAAACATTTAAAATGAATTAAATGTTTAAATTCAATGGCTTAAAAATACGGGACGTCACATTCCTCCCTCCTTATAAAAATTTCGTCCCCGAAATTTGCTAAGGTAGAAAATACTCTACCTATTTACTTCCCAATTTGCTTAGTTAAAAGCTTATATTCACTTTCCAGAAAGTTTCAGCTCCATTTCAAACCCATTTGCTTTATTTACTCTAAAGCCTTTATCTTAACACTCGCTTTCAAAATAATTTTACTTACTAATAAATTTTCCCAAAATCCCAAAAATTTCTAACTCCCAAAATTTTTGGAAAATTTTGGCGGAGTCTCCTTTGCACGGAGGAGCTTCTGCGATATCGCAGGATACACAAATATATATACATCGGCTCACATGGCCGGAAACCAAAATATATCACAAAATATATATCATTTTTTCCAATTATATTTGCGTAGGCGTACCTTTTAAGCAAATTTAAATAGCGAGCGGCTAATATAACGCATATACGCGCTCCAACTCTCTCGAACGCCTTCCGTACCTGTACTAAACTCAACAAACTCATCAGTTTCAATGATATGAGCATTTTAATAACATTTCCAACACAAATGCAAGCCAAACATATTCATTTCATAACCAAACCAAGCAATTTCGTATTTATGCAAGCTAACCAACTTTATAAACAAATTTCACAATTCCAACATCATTTAAACTCTCATTACAAACTCAAACCCCATAGTTTAACAATGTCACTATATTTTCAACAATCCAAAGATTTCAATCACCTTTAAATTTTCTTATTCAAGTCCAAGCTTCAATTTATTTCTCTTGAATGATCTATATTCAAGTTTACTATATACCATTCATATTTATTACAACCAATTCATTTTTGATTCAATATGATTAACATACGTCTTACTTACATTTCTTTATTTTAACTTACATTCCAAATTTGATTTACAATCAAATTTCATTTTGAACTTGAAATATTTGCATTTCTTTTATAATCCATTTCCATTCATATGCAAATATTACCTATTAAAATGTCAACTCATTCCAGTTGATTCAAAATCCATTCCATTAGCTATTTTAAACTAATTCACTTGCATTCATTTACAAACTTTTTGAATTGGGTTCCCATTCATATCAATTTATCCAAAAATCAATTTCAATTGCTTGTTAAACAACTCAACTCCTAATACAAGCAATTTCATGTCATTCAAGCAAAATAATCACCACTTAAGCTTATAACCATTTAAAATTAATTTCAACTTGGATTCATATAAATTTTATTCCATTACAAGGTTCACAAACCAAATATTTTCTCTTTCCAATGTAATTGTTAAATTACATTTTCCTTACATCTTTATTTCCATTAACCAAATTCAAGTTTATATTAATATCATTCGATCCTGGGTTATATTCAACTCATACATTCTTAATTTACCACAATAATTAATTAATACAATTACACATGCATTTCCATTTTATTATTTAACAAATTGCATTCAAGATTACTTAATAAAGCACATTCACACTCATTTTGTTTTTCTTTCAAGTTGCTTAAGTTCTTTCACAATAGTTTCATTATCTTCTATATCAATTTTATTTGATTTCCAATTGATCCTCACTCAATCAAATTTCAATTTATTTACGACTTTAATGCTCTTTGTTTATTTATCCAATCCATGTTAGATTTATTTTATTAACAAAGAGACCATTTAAATTATTTCTCTCATTTGAATTTTCTTACAATTCAAACCATCACTATTATAAGCTAATTCCATTATTCATTCTCACTTCCAACATTTATTACCAAACTTAAATCCCATCCCAAAACTGGGTCTTTATTTTACTTTCCAAATTTATTCCAAGTTCACTTAGATTTTGCTTAGCCCAATTAACTCATTCCACTTCTTTTACCACTTAAATAAGAATTGAATTTCATTCAATATTGCTTATAATGCAACTGAATTTTGAATTTCACTTCAATTCAATTTATTCTTTCATATCTAAGTTCAAAACTTATTTACTATTTAAGTTCATTCACATTTTTTTTTATATCTCACTTTACTTTATCTTGCTCCATATTTCATTTAAGATTTAAGCTTTGAATTTGCCACACCATTTAACTATTTCCATTAATGAACTTCAGTTTCACTTCTATTTAAGGGTTTAGATTGCCCATTTAAGTCTCTTTCCATTTAATCACAACTTCAAATTATAACACTTTATAACTTAAGAATATGAATTCATTTACACAACCATAAGCATTTACATTTCACCGTTATCTCAACTTCCATTTAATTCCAATTCATTTAGATTTAATTCAATTTCAAATTCTTAATTTTATTTAACTTATCATAAGTTAAATCCAGATATATTCCATTCACCTTCATTTATTCAAAGTAAATTTACATTCCATATATACTCAATTCTTCTTTAAATCAACTTTCCTTTATACGTTATATAGTTGAATCATTTCAACTTTCACATTTTTATTTTAAAATAGAATTCCCAGAATTCAATTTACCCGGATTTATTTCAAAACCAATTCAAAATAAAAATCAACACATTTCTCTTTTGATATTCAAATCAAATACCAAATTCCAAACAATCTATTTTTACCAAAACAATTTTCCCCTTTAAAATTGTTAAAACAACTTGTATATAAACAAGTACAAACAAATATCTTAACCAATCACCACGGAAGCAATCCATCACTTTAGAAACTCGAAAATGAATTCTGATGATGTGGCCAGCATCATCAGAATTATTTTCCAGCGACTGAAGTGAGTTCAATGCTTTCCACTTCCAAAATCCACCTCAAAACAATTTCTATCCAAAAATATTTCCCCAAAATATACTCCATTCTTACAAATGCTTTTGAAAACATTTCTAACATTTCCACAAAGTCAAACTCCCAAAACTTTGTTTAATTCCATTTGAAATCCCTTTCAAAATTTCCGGGGTCAAAATTCTAGTTTAAATCAAATTTTAATTTTTACTTTTCTTATTTAAAACATATTCAATCAATTCCATTTGGTTATAAACCATTTTAATATTTTAAATCCCTATTTGCTTAGAAATCATTTCAAATTTTAGAACATACTTCAATTTCTTATTTGATTACTGTACTAACAACCAAACAAACATCCAATATATATAATAATTTAGAAAATTATTTCTTTATATCAAAATACAATTTTGGGTAAAATTATTTCATTTACCCATTTCAAAAATAATACTATGTCGGTTTATCTTGTTTAAGAGTTTAGAAACCCCTATCGATACGGTTGTACTTCCCGCACCGACCAGAATTCATAAACACTCAACCGATAAGTCAACACAGTATAAAAACAATTTTATATCCACTAACAAGTACGCTCTCATAGCTATTAGTACACTCAACTCATTATAGAGTACTTCTGACTCTATTTAAAAATGAGTAATTTTCCCACCAAAGCCTAGGTTGTCGCCAACTTAAGCTCTGATACCAACTGTGACGACCCGCCCTTCTCGGCCCTCGAAAATCGACACAAAATACTCAACAGTATAATATGCCGACGATCGAACGCCGGAAAAGACAGATTATAGGAAAAGAAAGAAGGTAGAAGAAGAAGAATGAACTAAACAACATCAAAACCTCACAGTCGCAGCGGAATAAAATATAATATATAGAACAGAACTTTACACAAATCAAAACTATATCTGTTTATATACAATACATCATCATCAGAGTATATCAATACAACCAACCATAGCCAGTCAAACAATCTCAACAATCACAGCAGCGGAATAATACAAGTACGAGAAATACGTCTCGGACTCCAGCTCCTCTCCTGAGCTCCATAGCACCTATCCTGAAATATACTCGGTCTGACCCGAGCATTATAATAAAATAACACCCGAGTCAGTCTGGAATACCAGCGCATCATAAATACATCCAAACTGATTATTAAAGTTTAAAAATCCTTTGAAACAAAAGCATCTCGTAAGACCACGCCACAAATAAACATGTCGGGTTTTTACCTTACGATAGCTAAAACACTTTTTATAAAAATCCTCTGATATTATAATAGTGTCTATTTACAAATACTTATTAAAATAGCTGAAATTGTTACATGATTAAATTCCAGCATACTAGGTATACAAACAAAACTCGTACAAGGCACGTAGGGAAAATGGATTTCCAACGAATGACTAGGCACTGGGGTACCACCTGTCACAGTACGTGGCCTAGATCACAGTACCGAGGAGTACGCCCGCTCCCCTGCAACACAAGGCCGGAATCATCCCTTACTGGATAATTCCAAGTAAAATCACCCCACGGTTGTGATCAGCAACCGCACCACTAAGCCGAAATAAAAGGGACATCTAGACAGGGATGACCTTACTCTCAAGTGGGGGCTACCCACGAAGCCTTGCTGCATAACCCCTGATTTTCAGTCATTCCCGGTTGATGAGGCTTGAGGCTAAACGATACCTTTATAGCACATATCCCTTAGAATGCCCATCGTCCACCTGACGATGTCACGAAAGCATTCGTCCATACAAGTCCGTCCCGGGTCCGAACGGAACCGAAGGCACTACTCCTACTACATCCATTTTGGAAATATCCTCAGGATTAGTAGCGACTAGCCCTTGCACTTCACTGCTCCATCTTCGACTCCGAACACGTTACACGAAACGTACAAACCGAATCGAAGTGGTATTCGAGTCTCCAGACCTAGAATCCCGGTATACGGAAACTCGATCCCGGTCTCTTCGAAACGATCAGCGCATTTGGCCAATATTGATAGTCGGTGATTTAACTATCAATTAATGTTCACAAACATTCATACACATCCATAACACAATAAATAATCTCCATATTATTTATTTGCTTCTAATATCTTTCAAAGATATATTTTCACATTTTCAAAACTCATTTGAAAACAATTTTCCACTCTTCCTTTACAAGGTAAATCTCTTTACCATTTATTCCCATCGGGAATAACCAAGTATAAAACAATTTGCATTTAAAACAGTTAAAAATACTTTATACTGAAATATACTTTAAAATATGAAAATTACTTCTATTTATTTACTCAAAATATAAATTTAAAATATGTGAAGAAAACTAGTTATTAACGCATAAACTTTGATTTTAAAAATAAGGGTTTTAGTTTAACTAAATTCAAAATAACGTTATAAGAAGAAAAATGCTAATTTTAACAACTTAAGCTAAAACCAACTTTTAAATAAATCCATTTGTAAAAATAATTGCTAATATACTCCCAAATTATTACGGTATTAAAAATTATTAATTTATTTCTTTAAAAATAACGATTTCTTAAAAATACTTTTTAAAACGATTTAAAACTTAACCTTTAGTTAAATAAAATCTTTTTATAAACATTTACTTGGTTTTCCCAGGGAAACACTTTCCCGTTTCAAAACATTTCAAAGTACTCTTCCATATAAATCCACTGATTTATTTCAAGTCAATTATGTTTTACAACATAAATCCCAAATCCCATATTTAACTATAACTTCATCCGAAGTTCACACCCAATTTCCCATATCCGGAAATTCATTTTTAAATCATAGTTTAAAACATTTTAAATTAAACATTTTTGGTGAATTTCCAATGGAAGCCAAATTTCCAATTCACTTAATTAAATTCCAATGAAATACGGCATTTCAAACACATTCTATTCTTCATTTGAACTTGTTAATTTATAGTCGGAAACTCCCTTTTAACATATTTTTAATTTCCGGATAACATTAGCCATTATTAAAATAAACATCGTTATTTTAAACAATTTATAATTTCATAAATTTAATTTCCAGAAAACTATACTTTCCATTTACTCATTTCATAAACTTCCCATTATATTCAAAATCCCAATTTGGCCCAATTTACATTTTTCCTTTCAAATCCGATTTCAAATTTTATTCTTTGAAATTCTAAATTTAACAATTCATTTTATTTCGTAAAAACACAATTTATCCATTTATAATTAAATTCTGTGATTATACTTTATACCACAATGTCACAGAACAACTAAATTTCCAGATTTATCAATCACATCATATAATCAGGTATCACTATCAATTATAAAATAATTGCTACATTGTGAGGAATCCAGTTGGATCCCTCCAACCTGTTTCTCCCTGCATCCACAAATATTAGCACATCACAATATAAATATCAATCCAGACTGATAATAACAATTATATTCAGCCATCCACACAGATATTTAAATATCAATTATTTAAAATGCCTAGCATCCAGATGTGAGTGAGAATAACTCACCTTGAGTTTCGGCGAGCGTTCGAAATTTAAATTAAACCGAACGACGTTCGATTTAACTCACATTTCTACTTGCCCGGAATGCTTCCGAAACTGCTCCGCTACGAAGTGTTCTTTTCTGCGATTCCAACGCCACCAAAATCGTCGAATTCTGATGTCGTATGGAGAAGATATTAATTTTTTTTTTTACTTTAAATATAAATTTAAAACAACTCCTTTTATTATTAAATAACATTATACCCCAAAAATCATCAGCCGTAGATCTGGAAGGCAAAGATCAAGGCCGCACTGCGTCTCACCCCTTTCATCTTCATCACGCGACACTACAGCCTAAACAACCCATCAACGTTGCCGTTAGGGTTCGAAACCGCGCCGCCTACATCGCATTTCAACTCGATCGGGAACCACCACTTGGAAGACCTCCGCGAACACCACCCACGGCCCCAGCCACGTTGAACTCGGCGGTCCATACACCATGCGATTCGTGCGCGAACACCCAGCAAACGCGCCCCCTCCGTCCCCTCTACGCTTCGCCAAAACCCATCACCACCGTACATCGCGTAGCTCTCGTTCCCCTCTACGACTCTCTAGTTGGAAATTTTCGCGATTGCTTGGTGGATTGATCGCAAATTTGAGGGGAAGGTAGACGTTTTTCGGCCATTGAATACTATAAGCGGCGGCTACTGAGAATGATTAGGGTTTCGAAAATAAATGTGAATATATATAATGGTTTAATATTATTTAATTGATAAAATATCTCAATTCGACAGTTTACACAAACGAACTCCAAACTACGCGTTCCGACAGGCTATCCTGGGGTTTTTCCGCGTTCCGGACACAATGGGACAGGTTTCGTAAGCTAATTTGATCGTATGTGCGAGATACGAAATTAAACAATCAATTTAAAATTAAATCGGTTAAATCGATTTCGATGCGTTTCGAGCTGCCACGGTCAAACGACAACTCTGATTGCTAAGAAAATTGAAATCCGATAATAACTAACTATTACGGATCCAATGGAACTGGTTTCGTCGAATTCCGAGACTGTGCCTCGAAAGGCTATTTTAACTCGTCTATTAAATCGAGCGATTTTCAAAATTGACGAAAACGTTTAAAATTTCACTTTTAAAATTTTATTAACTTAACAATAAATCATATAAAATTTATAACAACATTAAAAATCATTCTGGCTCATTCCAGACTAAAATCTGATTAAATTGTATTTTAATAATATTAAATTCATTTTTAAATTAATGTAAAATTCCAAATAATAACTTGTCGCCTTTTAAATTCATCTAAAAATCCCATAATATTATTTATAACCATTCGAACCTAAAAATACATTTAAATATCATTTTATTACTATTTACACCCAAATCCACCTTTTTATCCCAATCCCGAATATTTAATTATTTATTATCCAATCTCAGATTAAACCTCCACATTAGAAATTATCACTTGTTGTTTTAGTTTAAACCAATTCTTTTTGGTTCAAAATAAATTTTAAACCCATATTAAACATTTAAAATGAATTAAATGTTTAAATTCAATGGCTTAAAAATACGGGACGTCACAAGAAATCTTTTATTATCTTGATTATGATTGTACAGAGAGAGTTTTTGTAAATGAAGATAATGAGATTAATTACAACAGTTACAATTGTGGTTACATTATATAACAATACTGTTGGGCTTTGGGCTGCAGTACAAGCCCACAACTCTTTTGTAGAGCAGATGACATCTGAGCCATAGATCACAGAACCAAAGGCAGCTGCTCTTCCATATGAATTGATACGATATCTCTAAACCATATTCTCTTAGTTTTCAAAATGGAATTCAAATCGTATATCATAAAGTTCAAACTTTAAATCTAAACGAAATTTGCATCCTAAATAGTAGATTCAAACGATTGGCATTTTAAGGTTTGCACACACTTAAAAATTGATTTTGATGTTTGAACTATTACATTTAGACCTAAAATTCTATTATCTCTCTTATTACATTTTTGTTTTATTTAGAAAAGATTAGAGTTTGAATTGTGAACTCAAATAACTATATTAAATGTATCGTTATATATTGACTGATTTTTCGTAACCACGGTTCGATTAGGATTGAATTATAATGTATATCGAATTGTGGGGGAGAATTCGATACAAAACAAGATTTAAATTTCAGGATTTTAAGGTTTTTAACAACAATAACCCAAAGTGTTGGAACTTTATCTTACACCTCCTCGGTATTGTTATGAATGTAAATATTATTATATGCGACCCCCCACCCCTCCACACACATATACACATATGCACATATATAGTCACTAATCACTAAATATGTTAATTGCATGTGATCTTCCTATCAAGGGCAAATGTGTTATAGTAGACACGTTATGTTTCACATCCTATATCTCATATTACACCATATAATATACAAACACATAGATGTGTGAGAGGGGGGGAGGGGGTGTGCAAGCGTGCGTATGTGTATGTGTGTCTATATATGTGTGTACGCACATGCAGGGGCTTGAAGGGGGCAACGACGAAGGTTGCGCTCGTGATGATATTATAAAATAATTATAATTACATAAGACTAAAGAGCGGTTTGCATGGTAATTGTACTATATCTTAAGTTGTTTGTACTGTAATCATTGTTGGATCTTTCTACTGGAAATGGCCGAGTCGCGTATTTTGTCGTTTTCTTTAAAACAATTCATGACTTAGCTCCAAGGGAGAAGAAGAATAAAGAAAATTATTTGTTACCTTCTATTTTTTCTTCTGCCCATCTATCATTTAAATAGGTAAAATAAAATTTGTATGCGTTACTAAAATGAGGGAATGTTAACGGATATGAAATTATTATCATTCATTATGAATTTTAGTACCACTAATTATTGCAATGGCTAAATAATAATAGCTCATATATATATTACTGTTGTAAAACGTCATTCATTACGAATATTATCACCATTAATTTTTGCAACGAAACAATAATAATAGCTCATAAATATACTACCGTTATACAACGTCATTCATTACGAATTTTATTATCATTAATTTTTTTACAAATTAATTGACATGAAATTCCAACAATCCCTCACTTGGATTATTAAAAAACATTTCCAAGCTATTTCTAAAAATATAGGATTGTACGTAAACAAAGGTATCTTTCGATTTGAAACTTTACATAGTAAGTAAGATTTAGAATATACTAAAGTGACACGTAGTCTTGAGCTCTATCTCTGACATCAAATCACACAACCTTTCTAAAATGCTTTCAACTAGCATGTGCGTTAATGATTATTCATGTTTATTCCGGTTTAGTGAACGTTCTAAAAAACTTTTGCCCCTAAAGCTTTCATAGGAAACAGCCTCATTTCTACATTCATAAAGGTGATCTATCAGAAGTACTCCTATAGCTACGTACCTCACTCCATACAATGGCGGCCCAACCAATTGGCTGCCCGAGCCACAATTAGTTTTGGTTGCCCTCCAACACAAACAATAGTAACTATTATTTCTTTTGCAAGCTAAGATAATGTTAAAGAAAAAAAATATCACACATGCAATTAAATGGATGACAATAGTTGATTCAAAAAAATATCGAATACTAGTTTCTTATACAAAATGCTACAACTTTTCAAGAAGTTCAAAGAAAAATACTTCTTCTTGCATTTTTTGAAGCAAAATCTTCAATTAAAGTGTCATAATCAAGTTTCTCTAAAAACGAACTTTCAATTGAGATCATTGCTAATCCATTCAATCTCTCTTGTGACATGGTTGTTCGAAGATAACTTTTAATTAACTTTAATTTAGAAAAACTTCTTTCCGCGGAAGCAACCGTGACCGGTATAATTAGCAAAATTCGATAAGCAACTCATGCACATTGAAAACCTCCATCAACCACATAAGATCTTATGAAGTAAAGAATGTCAATCGATTTGGTTATTTCTTTAGATAGCATAGTTTGCAAAGCTTTTAAATCTTGAAATAAGTCTTGTCCATATAGATCACGTTGTTGGTTGTATTTCAAATAACTTTCTAAACAAGTGCATCGTTCCATCAACTCTTCTTTATCAATTTCCATAAACTTTGCATTTAACAAAAATCCGAAATTTTTATCATACACTTCAAATTGTTCAAATCGATCTTTGAATGATGTTAGAGCTTGATCTATGATATGGATGAAGTATGTGACTCTATAATTTTCTTTCAGTAATTGACTTTCCTCAACATTGGCTTCAATATTTTCATCAAAAAATTTATTTCTACGAACAACTCTTTTCTTCTCAAATGTTGGTTCGATACCAACATCTATAGCAAGTTCATTAGCTTCTTTCATCATTTCTTCAAAACCACATTCTCTAAAGTTTTGAAAAAATACGAGTTTTTTTAATTTTGTAATGACATCCTCTAAGTTCATATCCTCATTTTGAATTGTTTTGCTTACTTGGTTTACATTGTTTAATAACTTATACCAAATGCAAAGACTAATCAAAAACTCAAAATTCTCTAGAACATTCTCACATAAGCCTTTAGCTTCCACCATCACCATATCCTCTTTAGAGCTATTTGCAATTTCAACCAAAGCATCTCTCAACATTGGCGCTTGGAATCGAATAGCTCTCACACTTTCAACATGACTTTCCCACCGAGTAGTCGATAATGACTTAGGTGTTAAACCTTTTACATACTTTTTAAGAACATCTCACCGATGAGTAGATCTTGAGAATAATGTATAAAAATTTTGAACGGATGCAAAAAAAACTTCTTGCTTTAACACAAGATTTAGCCATATCACATAGTGCAAGATTCAAACTATGACATCCACATGGGACATAAAACGCTCTTGGATTTATGTCAAGAAGTCTTTTTTACATACCTTGATGCTTGTCTTTCATATTAGATCCATTGTCATAACCTTGCCCTTTTATATCATCAATGTTAAGTTTGAGTTCATTCAAAATGCTATCGAGTTGTTTAAATAGATCAAGTCCAGATGTATCATCAACCATTATAAATCCAAGAAAAAACTCTTATCTTAACTTCATCGATATCTTGAATATCCACACATCTTATGATTATAGACATTTTCTCTTCATGACTTAAATCTGGTGTACAATCAAGCATAACGGAAAAATATTTTGCTTTTACGATCTTTTTTATTATATTCCCTTTGATCTCATTTGACAACAAAGTTATTATCTCATTTTGGATCTTATGACTAAACTAATGATGTTGAATTTCTTTATTTACTACACGTTGAAGATGGTCTTGCAAAATTGGATCAAACTTCGCTAGAAATTCAATAAGTTGGCAAAAGAGTCCATTATTCTTTTCATAAATCTTCTCATTCTTTCCACAAAAGTCCAAACCATTTTGAGCAAGTGTTTTCACAACCCCAATTATTCGAATTAAAATCATCTTCCAACGGGTCTTTTCTTTGTCAATTTGAACTTCCATTTTTTGTCAACCGTTGCTTTTAGTTGTAGCCCTTTTTGCAAATCAACCCACTTCACTACATTTTCACAATGTTCTGGATTAGTTTCATGCTCTCTAAGTTTTTAGGGAAGATTATGCCAATCATCAATTCCATCATCAGATAACTTGACATCATTCTATTTTTGAATAATTTACAACAAAAACAAAATACTTTATTCAATGCATTTGAATATACAAACCACTTCCTTTCATGTTCTTCTCCATTTGTAAAACGACGGATGTAATGCCTAGATGAAAATTTTCTATTCTTTCCACATTTCATGACACTTGGAAACTTATCATCCTTTTTTACGATTTTGATAGGGCCTTTTTGAACTATAATTATTCTTTTAGTATCATTTATAGTTCCCCACAACCCCATATCATAATCCACATCCACATTTTTGTTAAAATCAAGTTCACTTTCATATATCTCTTCATTAACAAGCTCTTCCTCTTCTTCATTATCAATTTCTTCATTGACATGTACTTCATCTTCCTCGCCCATAGGCCCCATACTAATGCTTTCATTTGCATGCTCTTCAATGAAATTATCAATATTTTCATTAATTGCTTCATTAATTTCGCTTATATTGATGCTTTCATTTGCATGCTCTTCATTGACATGGACTTCATCTTCCTCGTCCATATTAATGCTTTCATTTGCTTGACTTGCACCAAGTGATAGTTGTGCCCTCGCATTAAATAACTTAGAAATTGAACCCACCAACGATGTAGACATTGCATCTTGATGTTGCTTCACTCTTCTATTATAAGCTCTAGAATTTTGTTTTCTAAACCTCACTCGATTTTTATGATCTTCGTTTTTTGGCATGGTATCTAATAATATATATTAAACAAATTAACTTGTAACGAAATGTTTTACTAGTATAACCATTATTTTAAAAGACTCGACATATTTTTACAACTAAATTAGAACATAAACATATACTGATATACTGATATAACACATATTTATACAAAATATTTTTATAAGAGGGCCTTTTTTTGACTAAACATAAGAGGGCTTTTGTTTCGGGTCTTTTTTAGAAAATTTAATAGGTTAATACATCTTTGCTACATTTTGAAACGTAATTCAAGTCTCTACCACCCAAAATTAATCAAAATACCCCTAATTGACTATATATATATTTTTAGATTTTTTTAAATTAGTTTTTTTATTTCAGCTAAAAAAAAGCGTTATGAAAACTGAAATTTAATATAACAGCAGATTTAAATTGCAGTGTACAAAATACAGCTCAATCCTGATAAGAATTGGAGTGTACTCTACAAAATGCAACTCATTCCTGAAATCATATACCATTTCACACATTAAAGCATAAACCACTCCAAATTTTGCTATTATTCCCAAATATCATTTCACTAATTAATTAAAATATTAACATTAACCATTTCAATTTCCAATTTCAGCAATTTAAATCATATGCAAATTTAGAATAATAAAAAAACACAAAACTTACCTTGAATATCTAATTTTCAGTTTGGAGAAGGTGAATGACAAGAGTCTAGAGAGGCGCAGAGGCTAAGTTGCTGACGGAGTATGATGTGATGTTATATTCGCACCTTCGGTGGAGCCGTGAAGGAGACTGTTGAGTGCTGATGAAAGTCGGGAGGAGAAGAAAAAAAAAATTGAAACTGGAAGTTGAAGCCCTAATGTTTTATCTGGAATTGGAGACTAAAGAGTAAAGAGGATGCGTGTGTTTCATTTTCCTTAGGGCTGCTGGCTGCTGCTAATCTTATTTCAGGGCTGGACTTTTTTTTTTGGTTGCCCCTGCCCAGTGGGTTGCCCCAGCCCGTGGGCTTGCTGGGCTAGCTCTGACTCCACATGGTGTACAAATCTCATTAAGAGTTTCTATTACCTCATCCTCTAATCGCTATAAGAATACATGCTTCTAAACATTTAATAGTATAAGATGTTCACCTCTTATCATTTCACAACTCGTTGTTTACCTATTGAACCTAGTTCTTGGGATCTTCATTCATATAGGTTGGGTTACCATCGTGAGTGTCTAAGGGCATTAGTCCCATCCTTTTGGATGTTTTATGGACTTTTTCTTTGTCCAATCCTTTCATTAAAGGATCTGCTAAATTTTCATCAGTGCGAATATGATCCACTCTAACAGCACCTAAAAAGATTAACTCTCTTACAGTGTTGTGCTTACGACATATCTTGGACTAGCTGTTGTTAGTGCTATCATCTTAGACTCCATAGTAGACTGAGCCAAAATAGTTTGTTTCTTGAATTTTCACGAAACGGCCTCACCAGCTATGCTAAAAGTATAGCCGCTAGTTGCTTTAGAATCATCAGATAAAGTATTACAGTCAGCATCAGTGTATCCTTCAAGTACAGTTGAAACATTCCATAATATAATCCAAAGTTCTTAGTTCGTTTTAGTTATCTCATAACCTTTTCAATAGCATGTCAATGCTCAATACTAGATCTACTAGTAAGCCTGTATAATAATCTCATGACATATGTTATGTCGGGCCTAGTACAATTAGTGGCATCATGAATGTTGTCAATGATGCTCGCATAGTCAGATTGTTTTACAGCTTCACCAGTGTTCTTAAATAGTTTTACACATGAATCATACAGTGTACAAGCATGTTTACAGTCAAATAATTGTATTTCTTTAATATCTTCTCCATATACGAGCTTGATCCAAAGAAATTCCTTTATTACACCTAATGATTTTAGTACCCAAGGATTAACTTGCTTCTTCTAGGTCTTTCATATCAAAGTTGGCACTTAAAAGAGATTTAATCGTATTAATAACATGAATGTTTGAATCAAAAATATGTAGATCATCTACATACAAATACAAACATATAGTAGTGCAAAAGTCGTTCTCATACTTATAATAAGTACATTTATCACTCTCATTAACTTTGAAACCATGTGAAATAATCAAGTTGTCAAAATTTTCACATAATTGTTTAGGTGCTTGTTTTAAACTATATAAATATTTATCTAACTTGCAAACCTTATGTTCTTGGCGTGTATTACAAAACGTTCAGGTTAGTCCATATGAATTTCCTCTTCTAGTTCATCATTTAAAAAAAACAGTTTTAACGTCCATTTGGTGTATTATCAAAACATGAATAGAAGCAAGTGAGATTAATACTCGAATAGATTTAATTCTAGTTCCAGGTGAAAAGGTATTAAAAAAGCTTACATTTTCTCTTTGCTTAAAACCCTTAGCTACTACACAGGCATTATATTTATTGACTGTTCCATTGGATTTTTTTTTTGAATACTCATTTACAGCCCATGGTCTTACAACCATGTGGTAAATCAACTAAGTACCAAGTTTTATTGGATTCAAGAGAATCCATCTCATCATTTATAACCTCTTATCAAAAATCGACATCTAACGAGAATAATGCTTCTTGAAGGTTTAAAGGGTCCTTCGCTAAAGTGCAAGCATAAAAATCTAAAACATAACCTTTTGCAATTCTATTTCTTTTACTTCTTCTAGGTTCGTTTTCAAAAGAGTCCTTTTGTTTATTTCTTACGGAAATAATATTACTAGATGTGCCTCCATTAGTTCTTAATTTAAAAGGAAATTTTAGTTCTTTAAAATCAACGTCATTAGATTTTATTATAGTATGTGCATTCGGATCATAAAATCTATATGCTTTGCTATTAATATCGTAGTCAATGAATACACATTTGTATGCTCTACTTGCTAATTTAATTCTTTTAGGGCCAGGTATACGGACGTATGCTAAACAAACCCAAGTTTTAAAATATAACACATTTGATTTATGATTTTTCAAAATCTCATAGGAAGAAACTTTACTGTTAGATTTAGGAATTTTGTTCAACACATAATATACAATTAATTTGCCCCCACCAATGTGATGTTGCGCTTGCATTAAGTAACATAGCTACAACTAATTCAATTAAAATCCTTTTTATTTTCTTTCAGCTTTACCTTCATTTCAAGTGAGTAAGGTGCAGTTTGTTTATGCATTATACCATGTGAATTATAATAGGGACTTTGCACGAAAGGTCCCTATTTTTTATGGTGTTACAAGAAAAGTCCATGTAGAAATAAGTATGTAAATTAAGTCCCTGTTTTTTCTAAATAAGAAAACGCAAGTTAGCTTGCGCTTTTTAAAATTTCAAAATTTTCAAAATCAGAAAGCGCAAACTAGCTTGTGCTTTCCTGATAGAAAACGCAAGTTACCTTGCGCTTTTCAAAAATTTTAAAAGTTTTAAAATTTTCAAAAAAATTTCAAAATTAAAAAGCGCAAACTAGCTTGCGCTTTTCTGATAAAAGTGTAACTTGCACTTTTCAAAATTAGAAAAGTGCAAGTTACCTTGCATTTTCTATCAGAAAAGTGCAAGACACTTTGCGTTTTTTTATTTTTGAAAAATAGGGACAAAATTTACGTATTCATTTCTGCAGGGACTTTTTGTATAACAACATCAAAAACAGGGACCTGTGACTCTTTTCTTGATTATAATATTCAATAAATGTATTGTATTCATATTCAGTGCCTCTATCACTACGTAATCTTTTAACTTTTTTACTAAAATGGTTTTCAATTTCAGTTATAAAATTTTTAAACATTTCAAATGCATCACTTTTATTTTTCACTAGGTACATATAAGTAAAGTTAGAGCAGTCATCAATAAATGTGATAAAATAGTGATGCCCATTTCTAGTTAAAGTTTCATCTAGTTCACATATATCAAAATGATTCAAATCTAAAGTTTCAGATTCTCTAATCACATATTTGTGGAGTTTTTGTAATTTTGGTCATCTACAAAAATCACATTTTTCAAAATCTTTCAAAGACATATTAGGAACTAATCCTAAGCTACTCATGTTCTTTATTATATATTTATTAACATGACAGAGTCTAGCATGTCATATATTAAATGGACACAACATATAAGCATAAGGAGATATTTTATTACTTATCAACTTAAACATCCCCTCACTAGCATAACCCCTACCTACAAATATACCATTCATAGTGATTGTGTACAAATCAACCCTTATAGTTTGAGTAAAGCTAGCCTTATTAAGAAGATAACCCGAAACTAAGTTCTTTCTCATCTCGGAGTGTGCACCACATCATTCAGTATGACAGTTTTTCTAGAGGTAAACTTTAGCTCAATGCTTTCAATCCCAGCAACAATAGTGATGTGAGAGTCTCCCGGCAACACTTTTTTGTCCTTGGCATCCGTGTATGTTTTAAACATAGCACGGTCATTGCATACATGACGTATAGCGCTAGTATCTAGCCACCACCCTTCTAATCATCCTATAAGATTGATCTTTGTAATCATAGCAATAGCGGCTGCTCTTCAATCAGGTTCGCCTTAGGAGCAGGACGAGACCTGCTCCGACACTTTCGTGCCATATGACATGGTTTGTTACAGTTATAACAAATAAACCGATCAGAATCATTCTTTAAGGGTGGTTGTTGTTGTGGTGCGGTATGGTTCCTTCGAAGGTTCTCATTCTTGTTGCAGTTCTGATTAGGCTTACGGTTCTGAATCTTACAGCTTTTGGGATTCGGTTTCAAAACCGCAGCCTTCTTAGTATTGTTGGAAACAGCAAGCACTTCCTCTTTCATATCATGTTTTCGGGATTCCTCCCCAATTCGAGAGCTAATAATCAAACTTTCAAGTGAAAATTCTTTAATTTTACGTCTAAGCTTATTTTTAAACTTTTTCCAACTAGGGGAGCAATTTATCAATAAGTACTACAACTTGAAACTGTTCGCCAATAGTCGTACCTTCGGAGACGATCTCATAAGTTGTTTTCTGAAGCTTATGAGACTGTGTTTCTACTGATCTATCATTGGACATCTGATATTTAAGGTACGACTGACTGCGTATTTCTTTGCCCTAGCTTCCTCCGTGTCATACTTCTTCTGCAATGCCTCCAATATCTCCTTAGCCGATTTGTCTTCTACATTGTAGTAGTCATATAGGTCATCGTAGAGACCATTCAGAATGAAGTTTTTGCACAGATAGTCATGCTCGATTTAGGATTGCTGCTCCTTGCTCTCTGCTTCGTAAGTGGATTAGACATTAGCGATTTATCAGTGGTCAGAACATAGACCACCTTTTTCATTGTCAGGAAAAATTGCATCTTGTGCCTCCATCTTTTAAAGCGCAACCCATCGAATCTGAAGGGTATGTTAGTGTCTAGCAGTACTGATCCAGTAAAATCGTCGGCTGCGGTCATTTGCGGCAAGTGGAATCATCTTAAATTGTTGGATTTTTCTGCTGGAAATGGTTGAGTCGTGTACTTCGTAGCTTTCTTTAAGACGATTTATGGCTTAGCCCCAAGTGTAAGGTTAGCTATCAACCGCTCCGTCCCCAAAATAAAACGGCCTAAAAAATTTGGTAGATTTGTTGTTTGCACGACATCAAATCGTTCTGAATTTAGCACTTTCTAAATCAATTACTTATGGAAGAATTCTACAAAGAGAGAAATGACAGTGGGAGAAGAATAATAAAGAAAATTGTCCTACCTTCTATTTTTCCTTCTTCCTATCAATCATTTAAATAAGGAAAATGAAAATTGTATGCATTACTGAAATAAAGGATTATTAACAGATCTGAAATTATTATCATTCATTAAAATTTCATTACCATTAATTTTTGCAACAGCTCAATAATAATAGCTTATAAATATATTATCGTTATACAACATTATTCATTACCAATTTTATTACCATTAATTTGTTAAAATTAATTCACTCAAAATTCCAACAGTAGTCAATGATAAGTGAGTGAGTTCAAATCCCATCTCATAACTAAATTTTTAAGGGTATTTTTTTCGAAATCAGTTAGGACGGCAAATCATCTTCGAACAGTCATATGTGTGTTACATTAACTATTATATGAAACACACGATGTGTGCACGAATGCACGATATAAAAATGCAATAGAATATAAAGAACCGAAAGAATAGTTATGTAACTTTGACGGCGGACGAAAGGACAAAAAAATCTTATACAATTATTTGCTTTATTAGTAGATATTAGGTGAGAGAACAACCGACGGTAGTGATGTAGACGACGATTGCGATATTTTATTGATTGGTGGTGGGATATTTCACCGATCGTTTGGTGTTATTTTTTTAGTGAGCCTTTTTAGTAAGTGAGAATTAAATGAAAAGTTGAAAAAAGCGATAGCATGGAGAGTATTTGTGGAATTCTAAAAATTACCGTGAAAATGCATTAATTAATTTTCTTAATAATACCCCTTTGATCTCAACATCATTTAACTCATATCATAAGATATGACAGATTGACAGTCCATACTAAAGAGTGATTACAGCCATGGAAAAACCAAAGGAAAACTAGAAATATCGATTATGAACTGGTGAAACCAATAAAAGCAAGAGTAGAGAATGCACGGTAAGGTTTATTTTATCCAGACTGACGATTAACTTACAGAAGATAATATATTGAATGCAATAATGTCTAATTTGTAAAATATGACATTAAGGTTAAAATTAATTACACGGACTTTATAGATTAAATAAAATATATTTTCTTGATACAATCTACTAAGTAGCTCAGGTTTGATCCTTGTAATCAATATAAATTGTTTAGAGAACACTCCTTGATATACAAAATTTTACTCATATTATTTACATCTGACAAAGATAGATCACATGGACGCACATATGCAGATGATTTTTACATCAACATTGTATATACCAATTTTTTAAACATGCAAATTGACTCATAAACTTATTATTGTAAACCAAACTAAAACGTGAAATAACATATACATACACCTAGACCCTTGAATAAATTTGTTCCAACTATGAAACTACTTTAATATATCCATCTTGTTTATTCTACAACAGCTTCATGCCGGTAGTAAATAGTCTTATATTCTTTTTGGGAACTTTCATGGACCCATCCACAATCAATGCAATAGTGAAGGAAATTTTTTAAACTTATTTATTTGATTATTAACACATTTATCAGAACCTAATTTCCAACACAACAGGAATTCTACTTGTGGAAACTAAGTTGCATGCAGACATTGTTTCTGCATTGTACCAAGTAATTAGCATTTTAAATCATTGCATTTTTTCCATCCTTTAAAGTGGTAGCAAACATTTACCACTTTGGAGGTCATATGATGGGTGTGTTTTTAGTAAAAAGAGAAACAAGGACAGTTAGTGGTTCCTAATCTGCATATACTGAAAAATACACAAGCAAGAAGCAACAAATTTTATGGATGTCAAATTACAAATTTGTGATCGGTGCTTAAATTCATGAACGTCAGTTTGATCTCTTCCAATACTAAGTTTGAACCTATGTGTTCTGGGTATCTATACACACACACACATCTTCGAAGGCTTGTTATTCCCACAATTTCTACAGGTGCTTATACAGAAAAGTTTACAAGATTTTCAGTGTAAAAATGATTTGTATATACTAAAGAATGGATAGCTCAAAATGCCAGTATAGTGTAGATGATTCTAAACAGTTAATTTGTCGTCTGTACTGAATGCGTGGACGGTTCAAAATACCAGTAGAATATAGATGATCCTAGACAGTAAATTTACTCATACAGCGCTAGAATTATTGATCAATATCACAAGAAAGTATATCAAACTTGAATTTTCTTGTTGTTTTCTCTTGTGTTTTCAGTAATTATTAATAGTATAAAATAAACATTATGATATCATTTCCTAAATCAATCTGGCCAAACATTATCAGTTTATCCTCAAGTGGTAGCTCAATTGGCCAAAACATCGAGATGTCATGAGGAAGTGCAAGAGTCAATTCCTGAAGACGGCAATAAATCTACTTGCTAATACCCAGAGCAAGGTTTCTTCAAAACAGGATTCAAATCGTATATCGTAAAGTTCAAACTTTGAATTGAAACGGAATTTGAATCGCAAATCGTAGATTCAAATGATTCGCATTTTAAAGTTTGTACACACTTAAAAATTGATTTTGATGTTTGAACTATTACACTTAGACCTAAAATTCAATTATCTCTCTTATTATATTTTTATTTTATTTAGAAAAAATTAGAATTGGCATTGTGAACTCAAATAAGAATATTGTATCAATGTATATTGACTGATTTTTCGTAATACGGTTTGATTAGGATTGAATTATAATGTAAATCAAATTGTGAGAAGAGAAATTCGATACAAAACATGATTTAAATCGTAGGATTTAAAGATTTTTAACAACTCATAGTGTTGGAACTTTATGTCATACTCCCTCAATATGTTTACGAATATAAATATTGTTATACCCCCCTCCCCCTCCTTCAACCACCCCACACACAAAATATTACATACATGTGTGTGTAGAGAGACACTGGTTGATATAAACTTAAGAACTGAGAATTGTCTAACCACTGTTAAAGACAAATCACTAAACATGCTAATTGCATGTGATCTTCCAATAAAAAGGGAAATGTGTTATAATAGATCCATTATGTTTCACATCCTACCTCATGTGTGTGTGTATACATACATATGTATACGAGGTAGGATCAATAGCAACATTTATTTAGTATCATTTGTAGCCCCTTTATATCAGACACAACTTTATATTTAAATATTAGATCCATGCAACATGAGAGAGAAAGAACAAATATTTAAATAAAAACTTGTGGTTAATACCAGAAGACTATAAATGAAGCTAAATAAAGGGTGGGTATTGACCCTAGTTCTATATATACCACACACATATGTATGTATGCATACGTGTATATGTGTGCATGCGTGTGTGTGCGCACGCGCATAGAGGCTTGGTCCTAAGCCAAGGCTACCAAGGCTGCCCAGCCCCCTAGGGCAATAGGCACGGAGGGAGCAACAATGAAGGTAGCACTCATGTTGATTTTGAAAAATAATTATGATTATACATAAAACTGAAGCGCAGTTTTGCATGATAATTGTACTATATCTCAAATTGATTGTCCTGAAGTCAATGTAATATGTGAGTAGAGTCCAATCTCATCTCGTAAACTAAGGTAGTATTTGGCTAGAAAATGCATTTTGTATTTTGTGTTTTCAATATAAATGTCAAATTACATGGAGAGGAGGAGGAGTTAGAGAATTTTAGTCATTTCAACGAAGGAAGAAATGGTTAGAGGAAAGATAGTCATTGGTATTTCCTTAAAGGTGAAAAAAAATCATTTTCAATCTTACATGTTAAACTCATTTTTCAAATCGACCGTTTTTCATCCCCTCCGCCTCTTCTATGCATTTCAATGTAGACGTTGAAAATAAAAAACACAAAACTCATTTTCAAACCAAACGCTATCTAAATTTTTAGGGGTATTTTTGTTCAAAATAGGTTGGGACAACTAATTAGCTTTAAACAACAATTTGTGTGTCTTACATTGACTATTGTAAGACACACATGATATATGCACGAATACACAATGTAAAAATGCAATTGAATACGAAGAATCGAAAGAATATTTATGTAACTTTGATGGCGGTTGAAATGGCAAAAAATATTACACAATCATTTGTTGTAAGTAGAAATTAAGTGAGAGAACAGACGACGATAGTGATGTAGATGACGATTGTGATATATTGTTGATTGGTGGTGGATATTTCATCGATCGTTTGGTGATGTTTTTTCAGTGAGTTTTTTCAGTAAGTGAGAATGAAATGAAAAGTTGGAAAAAGAGATAGCATGGAGAGTATTTATGGAATTCTAAAAAAATACCACGAAAATGTATTAATCAATTTTCTTAATAATACGAGTACAAACGACATGCGCTTGAGCATGCAATGCGAAATAATCAGAACAAGCTGCACAGGCTTAATGCTTGTTAAGTAAAATAATTGTAAAAATGATACGCACCACACACATAAAAGAAGAACTAATTAATACGATCGACACACATTGCATGTGTGAAAGATAATATAAATCGTACGAATGACACACGCATCGTGCATGAATGATAAATGATTTTACGAACAACACACACTTCTCACGTGAAAAACAAATTGTTATAGTTTGAAATTCAATCATTTAGTTGACTATTGGCATCATAACATCGGTTCAATAAGTACTTTGGAATATATGATGCATGCATCTATCAAAATATCACCCAAAAACATATATAAATTCAGACATTCAAATTCTTAATTTTGCATACAATATTGGTTATATTTTATTTGAAAAAATATAATTGCTCAAACAATAAATATAGTTAAAAATGATCTTGTGAATATCGCATTCCTACTAAATAATAAAAAAACATAAACCCAAAAATTATGAATTTTATGTATATGTTCAACTTTTATGTAAACTCATAAATAGTTAAATTAGTTTGTAATATAAAAAGGTGAATATGTCATAAAATATTTTATGAAATCAATTTGATTTAAAATTTAAATATTTTTTAGAGAATTTATAAAATAGTGATTATTCTAAAAAATCGAATTAGATAAAAATCAACATAAAGAGTTTACTCCTTAAATGTGAAAAAAAAATAGTATGAAATATATATTGGGCAAAAATAATCAAGATCATTTTTGCATCAGTAATATTGATTATTTTTATTTTGTAAAATAATGATATAAGAAATATATAATTTGAAACAAGTTTAGTTCAATATTCTAGAATGTGTGCAACTAAAATTTTTTTTTTTTTTGAAATGGTACTTGGACACAACATGTCACTGAGACAACATAACACAAATCACATGTCAATATATGTTCGAATCACGCTACGTAAGTTTCGAACTTGTGACCTCTCACACCAAAGTCGAATCACTTAACCACTAGGTCAATGGTGCTTATGTGTGCAACTAAAATTGAAACTTACAAAATTTGAGGTAAGAAAAGTACAAACAATTTTGTAAATAATTTCTACTTCCTTTGTTGAAATAACTTTTCCTACTTCTATAATTTAAAATAACTTTATTCAAGTTCAATATTCTAAAATTTGTCTAACTAAAATTAATACTTATAAACTCTCAAGATTAAAAAAGATGTATAAATAATTTCAACTTCTTATATTTAAAATCAAATAAAGTACACAAAATAATAAACTCCAAAATTATACTCTGAAAAACTAAAGCTAGGACGATTAATTGAACAAAAAATAGTTTACAATAAGAGAAGTATTATTCATGAAGAGCGAGAGCTAATTAAGTAGAGTACTAAATGTATGTTTGTAAAACAAAACCACGAAGAATAAATGTTTTAAAAGATCAAATACCTAATGATATTAAGATTATTAAAAATATAACTGAAAATAATATAGTTTTTGTAAGAGTTGAGATTCAAACATATATCCTAATGAAAAATAAAGATGTATTTTTACCCACTCTGGAATTCAAACTCGTTTCCTCGTTAGAAATAAATAGTTATTTTTAACATCATTAGGATTCAAACTCGAGACATCATATGTACGTATACACAATACACATAAGGGCATTTTGGAAAGTGAAGGTCTACAACAACAAAATTGTTACACCAAACGTATTACAGCTAACTATATTTAAAGATTTGAGATTTGATATTTTATTCCAATTTAAAAAAGGAAAACTAAAAAGTCGAACGTGATTTTGTGGAAGGGATATTGTTGATCATATTAGATTAGTTAGCTTTTGGCAACAATGAACAATTTTTGGTTATAATTGTAATGCAGACCCACCTAGCTAGACTCTGCTTCTTTGCAAAAGAATACAAATTATAGACTTGGTAAATTCTCCGCACAATGTTATTTTATTTTATTTTCTAGGAATTTATGTATCATAGTATACTTTGCTTGACTGGATGCATATCACTCCAACCCAAGGAAACTTAATCTGATCCAACAATCTATATTAATAAAACCCTGAATTAACGGATCACGTTCAAACTACGACTATGGTGCACTGAAATGAATAAGTGAGAATCTACATCTCCTTTAATACAACTGCCCTATCATGCCTTTTATTTTTGTTGAAGTTTCTAGGCTGGAAATTACAGTCAAATATGATGACTGTGTCACATTTTATTCTAACTTATTTACTTTCTTCTATAAATATGATACAAATCACAAATCAAACATCAAAAGCATTCCAAACACTCAAAAATAAATCATCACTCTGTAACATTAAACCACCTCTATATCTCCTTATGCAATGTCCCATATGGCTTCTTTATCTATATCTGGAAGAAGGTAAAATTGCTTTGATCTGTTTCATTGCCACTTTATATGCTTTAATTAGTTCATGTGTAGATATAATACATATAACCGTGGATATATTCAAGCTAGAAGGTAAGGTAGCAATAGTTACCGGAGGAGCAATGGGCATAGGCGAAGCGACAGCAAAGCTTTTTTGCCTCCATGGAGCAAAGGTGGTGATCGTGGACATACAAGATGAACTTGCCAAAACTGTTTGTAGCAACATTGGTTCTGAAGATATCATTAGCTTCATTCACTGCGATGTAACCAAAGAAGAAGATGTTAAGAAAGCAGTAAACTTTACAGTGGCAAAGTATGGAAGGTTAGATATAATGATCAACAATGCAGCAATCATCGAGAATCCATGCTCTAGAATCATGGACTTTGACGTATCTGAATTCGAACGTGCAATAAGCGTAAATTGCACAGGTGTTTTCTATGCATGAAGCATGCAGCACGTGTAATGGTGGAAGCAGGAATAAAGGGAAGTATTATAAATTATGGAAGTGACCGTGGTAGGAGGATTGGCTCCACATGGATATGTTGCAGCAAAGCATGCAGTTGTAGGACTGACTAAGAATGGAGCTGCAGAATTAGGACAGCACGGAGTTCGAGTGAATTGCATCTCCATGTTTGCATCTGCTTCGCCTATGGCTACTGGATTCTCTGGGCTGAAAGTACGGAATATTGAGGCGGGTATTGCTAAAATTGGTAATCTTAAAGGCGCTGTGTTGAAGAATTATAAATCTGATATGAATTGTAATTGAAAGAAGAAATAAGTTGTATTGATATTAATCAGATTGTACTAAAGAAATACAGGAAGCAACATGTATTTATACAGAGTAAAAACAATTAGGCCCAGCCCAGTATCTCTGGTGATCCATGTCACTAAGCCTCAGTGGTTTGCAGCCCTTCAATCTTGTGTGATCTTACGGTTGTATCTGAACGAAAGTAAATGCTATGGTATAAGCTCGTTTGCCTTGTTGTGCTTTCTCTTCAGATAGCCGCCTTCAATTTTATCTAGGGTTTTCTCGTTCTTCCCTTTCTCATCTTCGTCTTGTAAAACTTTCAGTTCCTCTTTCAATCTGAGAAAATTTCTGGCTGAGAGAGCCTTGGTTAAGATGTCGGCACGTTGATAGTATGTGGGAACGTGCCTTACGTCCAATTTTCCAGCTTCTGTTCTCTCGCGTACAAAATGCAAATCGATTTTGATGTGTTTTGTACGCGAGTGTTGGATGGGGTTGGCAGAGAGAGAAATGGTGCTCAGATTGTCGCATCATACTATTGGCTTTCTTCGATTGTTGAACCCTAATTCTGACATTAGGGTTTTTATCCAAGTTATTTCGGCAGTGACGCTTGCGAGTGACCTGTATTCTGCCTCCGTGCTAGAACGTGATGTGGTGGCTTGCTTTTTCGTGCACCATGAAATCGGGTTTGGTCCGAGAAATACACAATATCCAGAGGTAGATCTGCGGTCATCCACGTCGCTTGCCCAATCTGCATCACTGTAAGCATTTATGTTTATGTCGTTGCAAGCTTTTAGAGATAAGCCATGATTTTGAGTCCCTTTTAAGTATCTGAGGATGCGTTTAACCGTCTTCCAGTGTTCGTCGAGGGGATTTTGCATGTGTTGACAAACTTTATTCATACTATAGCAGATGTCAGGTCTAGTTATAGTGACATATTGTAGGGCACCAACGATATTTCTGTATTGTTTGGTGTTCTCGATAGCTCCACCTCTGTGTTTTGATAAATGCAAGTTAGTGATCATAGGAGTAGGTAAAGATTTGGCTTCACTCATGTTGGCTCTTTTGAGAATTTCACCAATGTATTTCTTTTGGGATAGAAATATTTCTGACTTGGTTTTCCTTGTGACTTGTATACCCAGAAAATAGTTTATATCCCCTAGATCCTTGATGGCAAATGTTTTATCGAGTAGCTGTATTGTATTTATGATTTCACTATCATTATTACCAGTAATAACGATGTCATCTACGTAGACAAGTAGATAAATTATGTTGCCATTGTTCTTCATATATAGTGAATTGTCTGATTTGGTGGGAGTGAATCCAAATTTTAAAAGAGTTGCTTTCAGTTTTTCATGCCATGATCTTGATGCCTATTTTAAGCCGTAAATGGCTTTGTGTAGTCTGCATACTTTGTTGTTTTCTATGATGTACCCTTCTGGTTACTGCATAAAAACTTCTTCATGAAGGTCTCCATTTAAAAAGGCATTGCACACATCTAGTTGTCCGATTTTCCAATTTTTGCATAAGGCTAAGGTTAGCATAAGTCGAATGGTAGTGGGTTTTACAACAGGAGAGAAAGTTTCGTTGAAATCAAAACCAAACTGTTGTGAGTAGCCTTTTGCAACCAGTCTGGCTTTGTGCTTGGCTATGCTGCCATCAGCATTTTTCTTAATCTTGTAGGTCTATTTGCATCCCACAATGTTTTTGTGTTTTGGCTGATCAACTAAGCTCCATGTTTGGTTCTTTATGAGTGCATGATATTCCTCATCCATGGCCTTTTTCCATTCACCATGTTTGATGGCTTGTTCATAATTTTGTGGTTCTGTGTTGCTGATAGAAACTGAGTATATTTTTGGTTTAAAAATTCCACCTTTTGACCTTGTTGTCATATGATGACCAGTGGCTGTAATATTTTGTTGTTGTTCCTGATCACTTTCACTTGATGTGTTTTCTGACATTTCAGTTTCATTAGATGTGTTGTTCCCATTGCTATCAGTTTGTGGTGTATCTTCATATGGTTGTGGTAGCATGTCTGAACTGCATTCTGACCTTGTATCTGAGGCACAGTTCTCTGTTGAGGCTAGATCTTTGTCATTTTTGTTTGTGGTGAAATGTTTAGGTAAGACTGGAATGGGTTGAACTGTAATGTCTGATACATCTGATTTTCCTCTTGCAGCAACACCTTTTTCTGCAAAAGGGAATATGTGTTCATTAAATACAACATGTCTTGAGATATAAATTCTCCCCTTGTTGTCTAAACATTTGTAACCTTTTTGATTGCTAGTATAACCCAAGAAAGTATAAGGACTTGACCTTAAAGTTAACTTATGCCTGTTGTAAGGCCTAAGATATGGGAAACAAAGACACCCAAAAGTTTTCAAAAAATCATAATTGGATTTTATGCCATAAAGCTTCTCATAGGGGCACATGTCTTTTAAAATTTTAATGGGCATTCTGTTTATAAGATAAACTGATGTGTAGAATGCATCACTCCAGTATTTCATGGGTATAGAAGCTTGTGACATTAGTGTTAGACCAGTATCTACTATATGTCTGTGCTTTCTTTCAACTAACCCATTTTGTTCTGATGTATGAGGACATATAACTCTATGAAAAATGCCTTTTTCTTGGAAAAAAATTTTAAGAGGTAAAAATTTTTTTCCTCCGTCACTTTGCAAAGTTTTTACACTATTATCAATTTGTTTTTCCACAAGGGTAATAAACTATTTTACTATGCTAGAAGTTTCAGATTTTGATTTAAGGAAGAATATCCATGTATACCTGGAATAAGCATCAACTAAAGAAAGATAATACCTGTGGCCAAGAGATGAGACATGTGGTGCTGGACCCCATAGATCTGCTGCAATCAGACCCAATGGCTGACTGTGCACTGTTTCAGACCTAGCAAATGGTAATTTGTGTATTTTGTCAATCTGACAGTGTGTGCAAATTTCAGAAATAGGTACATCGTCAAATTTTATTTTATTATCTTTCAGAATCCTTTTTACAATATCATTGCTGGGATGTCCCAGTTTCTTGTGCCAACATTCAACAACATTTCCTTTACTTAATATGCTAGCATTGATATGATTACACCAGTTTCCCCCTATATGATCTTTATTTGACTTGATGGAAGTGAGTTTGTATAAGCCTTTGTCCAAACTACCCTGTAATAATATGTTTTTGTTTAGTAAATCCCTAACTAAGCAAAAGTTAGGGTGAAACTCGAAGTATACATTATTGTCGTTGGCAAATTGAGAAACACGTATCAAGTTTTTCTTGATTTTGGGTACTCTTAATAGGTTGTTTAGAAATAATTCCCTCTTACCTATAATACTGCCAATTCCAACATGTGATATACTTATAGCTTCACCATTACCCATACTTATAGTTTCCATACCTGAGTAGCCTTTGTTCCCAAGATTCAAGTTCTGAAAGTTGTTGGTGACATGATTTGTTGCTCCTGAATCTGGGTACTAGTCTTCGATGTTTAGATCCTTTGATTTGACTAAGTCATCACCATTGCTGCCTTGTGTCTTGAAACCATCACTATTGGTTTTTGTCTGCTGATTTATTTGAGCCATGTTGATATTAGACCCCTTTTGACTTGACTGTCCTATGTTAAATTCAGAGTTGAATCTGAAATAACATTTGTTGGCTACATGGCCAAACTTCTCACATATTTGACACTTCACTCTGTTATTATAGTTGTTTCTACCTCTATCTCTCCCTCTTTGAGGTTGATTACTTCTTGGTTGTTGACTATCAGATTTTGGGTTTTGGCCTTGTGTGTGTTTTTACTAATTCTTGTTTCTTGGATTGAAACCAGATGCATAGTTGACTGACATTTCTGATTGTATTGTCTTTCTTTGCTCTATTCTTCCTTCGTGAACAATAAGGGCAAACTGCACGTATTGTAGGTCTGGAAGTGTCTTTTGTGATGCAATAAAGGTAACCACTGACTTGTAATCTTCATCTAGACCATTAGTTATAGTGAGGATTTGTTCACTGTCTGAAATCTTGTGACCCACTGCACTTAGTTTATCACACAAGTTCTTGATTCTAGCAAGATAGTCTCTCATGCTCATATCTTCCTTTCTTGCACTTTGTAACTGTCTCTTGTAATGCATTATCCTTGCTGCTGATTGTGAATTAAAAATCTGTTCAATACATGATCATATTTCGTGGGAGGAATTACATCCAACAACTTGTGACAGTAGGCTGGCACTTATAGAAGATAGTAGTCATGAAGATAATAGGCTATCTTGTTTTTGATAATTTGCATAATCTGGGTTGCTAACAGCATTTCCCTCTTTGTCTTTCTTCATGACAGGTGGGATGGATATTGTGCCCTTGATATAATCTTGAAGGCCATGTCCTTTCAAGGCTGTGTCAATTTGGTACTTCCACAAGATGTAGTTATCTTCATCGAGAGGGATGGTTATAACATTGCTCTTGAGTTTGACAAGGGATGGTGCAGTTTCCCTTTCCTCATTTCTTGATGTTGCTGATGTCATGTCATCTTCATTATGATCCATTGCAGAAATTTGATAAGAACTGATTATTGCCTTGTTTCTTGAATAGGAGAAAGGAGATTCTGGCGAAGCAAGATACTGTGGTCAGTATCACCAGAGAAATCTTGATGCGGTCAGGAAGTTGACTGGAGCTTTCTTAATGTGGCACCGATGAATCTTGAAAAAAAAGAAAATACTAGACTGTGCAGCCAGAAGTGGAGATGAAGACTATGTTATGATCCCTTCTTGGCGTGGCACGGTTAGGGTACAGATGTTATGCTTGATCAGAGAGGTTAACTCCCCAGTGATGAGTGTATATTCTGAGGGGAACGAAGTGATACTTCGTCTCAATGATGATCAGCAAAGGAAAAGAATGCCTTTAGACGATTTTGCTCTGATACCAAATTATAAATCTAATATGAATTGTAATTGAAAGAAGAAATAACTTGTATTGATATTAATCAGATTGTACTAAAGAAATACAGGAAGCAACATGTATTTATACAGAGTAAAAACAATTAGGCCCAGCCTAGTATCTCTGGTGATCCATGTCACTAAGCCTCAATGGTTTGCAGCCCTTCGATCTTGTGTGATCTTACGGTTGTATCTGAACGAAAGTAAATGCTAGGGTATAAGCTCGTTTGCCTTGTTGTGCTTTCTCTTCAGATATGAAGCATGAAGACACAGCACAAGCTGCTGTCTTTTTCGTCAGCGATGAATCAAAGTATGTGAGTGGACATAATTTTGTCATTGATGGAGGATTTACCAATAGTCAATGCATCTTTTGATCATTTCAAGCAAAATGCATCCTTTGATCATTTCAAGCAAGATGCATAGGGACCTAGTAGCTATACTGTGTTATGTATTTACATCATTCCGTAATAAATTTGTAACTGAATGTTTGGAAAATATCATAGAGCACCTGCATGCACTTATTCTGTCCTATGTTGCTTTAAGCTTTTGCACATTTATCAACTTCTTATACATAGTTCAAGTTTTCTTGCAGGAATACTGCTGCTGCTTATCAAAAGATTCAAAACCAAATTTCATTCTCGACTTGTTTTTGCAGTTCACAAAACAAAAACAAAAAATACCAGATTTTATTTGAAAATTAAATCCCAATCCCTTTGATGATGTGTATGTTTACCACAGAAAGAGAATACAGGATCATGGCTCAACTGCATATGCTAAACGGCACCTAAGAAAGAGGTTTAGAATTTTAAGTTTTCTTTTTTCAAAAAAAGAAAAAGAAAAAGGACATAAATCATGAAGCGGGACTTCTCTTTTGATTAGTGAGAATAAAATGGTTAAGACTTAATATGTGAATCTTTTCTCTGATTTATTTTGTAGAAGAGAATCCAATCTGAAGTCATGAAGTAAACTTATTTCTGTATTGTGGGTGATCAAAAAAACCTGCAGAAAATACGCTGAACAAGGCCCAAACCATGATATCAAATATATAGCACAAGCAATAGTACCAAAATATGTAACCCGTTACCCCTTCCATGATGGGAAAATTTTACGGTTCTATTGAAAAGTGGAGATGACTAATTACAGACATGATTTGAATTTGTTCATATGGACGATTATTTTACAATAAAGTTCAAATTTTCCAATATTACATTCAGTATAAAAATAAATTAAAAGGCTTCCAAAATTGTCTTATGTATATTTGCTACAGGCCAAGTTATAAGTACAAAGTAGCAGGCTATACCTTTATGCAATATAATCGTTAAAGAACATAGCTTGATATACCGTCGATCAAAGATAAATCTCGTGGATACACATGTGGGATTACTTGTACGTGGATATATTATGCATAAATTAGTTGTTGCAACCCAAACTGAGACGTGAAATCTCATATACATGTAATAAGCTTTGGATAAAATTCATCCCATCTCTAAAACTAATATAAAACATCCAAAAAAATTATTCTACGACGCCTTTGTATGAGTAGTAAATAAATATACTTAAAATATTTTCAGGAACTTTCATGGACCCATCCATAGTCGATGCAATAGTGCTGGTATTTTAAAACTGATTTATTTGTTTAATGAAAAGTTTATCACAGCTTAGTTTCCAACAGTGCTAACTATAATTATGATAGAATTAGATATCAAACCATATCAACATTGTTTACAGTAACTAATTATTCTGATATCTTGGACTCCGTTTTAATCAAACATATAGAATGCATTCATCAATTTATAAAGGTGTCAATCAGCTTTCCCAAACTACCTTAAAAGGTAATAATCTCTAATGCTATTCTTGCATATTAAAGAGACCCTAGCAGAAATAAGCTTGACAACTGAGAAATGCCTAACGTACTCAACATCAATTATAGACAAATCACTTGAATATGTTTTAATTGTATGCGATCTTTCTATATCAAGGAAAAGGTATACGGCAGTTGATTGACCCATCATATTTCATATTTTATAACTCATGTTGTATCAAAAAATTTCATAAATGTACTTTTATGTGTTATGCACCATGGTGCAATATAAAAGTAACTTCTAATACCAACCCAAGCATTATACTACCTAAGTTCTAGATCCAGATCACTTAAAATAAACATGAGCATTATTGGAATAAAAGCTTTCTGTGATGTGAATTGTAATGAGAAAAAACACATTGTGAGTTTTTTACATTTTCTTTTGTGCGGCATTACCACAAATAGCAGCGGTGCGTACCAAATTATTTGACAAGGATGCGACGTACAGATTAAAACTTTTGTATATCAAATTCAGGGTTTACAAGCTCATTTACGGTATTAAAAGCATCTGCAAGAAATTTAAAACAAATGGAGAAACAAACTAATCAGAGTTGACAATTGTTGGTATTGTTGGTAAAAAAGAGGAAAGAGGCGTATTTGTACTTGCACTTCCATATATCATATATGCAGCAGAGATGAAAGCATCGCATCCGTAACGTTGAATAATGTGTTAATGATAAGTTTGCTATTTGTTAATATTGTTGTCGTCCACGCCGGTCCCTCATCCACCATTTTCAAAGCTTTGAATTAGAAGCCGCTAACAAAGGTGACTCGGTGAATCATGTCCGCTGAATCACAAAAAAATTAAGGGATATTTAAGTATCTGTTCCATTGTAACACTTCCAATATTGATAAGGAACGTGTAAAATTGTGTAGGTGTATGTCATATGAAAAAATTACTATGTATTTTGTGAAGATGTTTTGTCCGAAGATAAATACAAGCATTATTCAATCTTGATATTACAAAAGCATGTTAAAATTATATTGTTGTGTTGTGTGTGTATTTTGATATCGCTTACTTATTTACTATAAATAAAGCTAACATCAAATAGGATTTTGATATTTCATAAACATCTCGTTGTCAGTTGAGAATAATTTCATTTCATATAACATAAAAGTCAAAAAAAAAAAAAAAGGAGGAAAATAAAATAAAATAGTCCATATTCAGAGTTCAACATTCAACAAAAATTATTCGGATAAAAAACGCAGCCTACGCAGTAAGCATTGATCAACACGTTCTGAAATGGATCTAAATTTCGATCTAGAAAAGACCCATTGAAATTTAGGCACATTTCAAAGCTGGTTGTTGGTTGCTAAAAAGAACAATACAGAGTTATTTATCTACTCATTATAATCTCACAACAGAAGGATAAAATATAATAATAACAACGACAATACACGTTTCATTTAAAATTAAAAATGTCATAAAATTCATAGCACAATACCAATAACAACCTTTACATATTCATGGTACATCATTTTTAAAACACGACATTTTTCAGTGAGTACATCAGAAAGAAACATGAATAGATAAAGTGTCATAAGCTTCCTCCTCGCCTTCACCTTCAACATCGTCTTTCCTAACCTGTGTTGTAATGATGAGGGAGTCAAAACAACATACGTATGTTAAATAAAAATCTCGAGCATTATTATAATAGTATTTGGACAGTGTAATTTAAATAGGGATATGTCTTTCATATTCTGTCTAAATCATAAGTCTTTCCAAATATAAGTCCAAAGGCTTTCCAAGTATAAACCAAAAGGTTTTCCAAATATAAGCCCATAGCCCTCACGCTTTCAACCCAATAACTCATATCTATCGTTAATAACGTCCTATCAATATAAGAGATAGTACCCAAGTCACTTAATAACTTTTTAGTGGGAACTAGGCAGACTCCAACCATTTAATACCTCATTTAAGCCAGGTCCATGTCATTTAATATCTATTCCAAGGTGGACTCATCCTTGGTAGCTATCTAGCTGACATTGCAGGTAATCTCTTCAGCCACTTAATACTTCCTATCGAAGCGGGCCATTTTCCAAGATATACTCTACCGTGCCTAACACATAATCCCGACCATTTACTGCTTCCTACATAGAGAAGAGGCGGACCCTCACACAACCTGATGCAGTGCAGAAAGTTAAAGGCTTAGGTCGCTCACGACCTAAGGAGAGTGTAGGTCGTTCACGACCTAAGGAGTTAGAGGGGGAAGCAAGTGATGCTGAGAAAAGTGGTTGCACAGGCCAATTTGGTGAAGTATTAGGTCGCATACGACCTAACAAGGCCTTTAGGTCGCTCCAACGACCTAACAAGATACTGGAACGACCTAACTTGTTTTTAGGTCGCATACGAGCTAACGAGCTAAGGCATAAGTCATGGGAACGACCTACCGTGTCACCAGGGAAAGAGCTACGACCTAACTGGTTTGAGGATAGCGAGCTAAAACTAAGAGATAGGTCGCTGGTACGACCTAACATACTTTTAGGTCGCGTACGACCTAGTGAGATAGGAAAGAAGGTGCTGGAACGAGCTAGCGGGGTGCTCCGACCTAACAGTCTGAAGGGAAAGGTGATACGACCTAACGAGTTACGACCTATGTTAGGTCGTAAGGAAACGGAACAAGCTAAGTTAGGTCGCGAAGGCTTAGGTCACAAAGTCTTAGGTCGTGGAGACTTAGGTCGCGAAGAATTTCTGAAGCCGCTTCTGTTAGGTCGCAAACGAAGGGAAGTCGTTGATTCTTATGCCGCATTGATCTCTGCCGTTGATTCTTAAATCGCTGAAGGAAGCAGATGTATTGAAGTTAAGTCGCGTCTGTTTTAGGATCGCAACTTTTATAAGTAGTAGGTCGTCTGTTTGTATTTTGTCTAAGTTGTTAAGTCGCTGAAGGTTGTAACGAGTTGTAACTGTTTGTTGTTAGGTCGCTGCCGACCTATGCTAAGTCGCGTCTGTACTAGGTCGCAACATTCTAGGTCGTAGGTCGTTTCCGACCTAAGTACTTGTATTTTTTTGAAGTT
Source organism: Allium fistulosum (assembly GCA_030737815.1). NCBI lineage: Eukaryota > Viridiplantae > Streptophyta > Magnoliopsida > Asparagales > Amaryllidaceae > Allium > Allium fistulosum. Next base: position 842,202,660 of record CM060902.1, read on the forward strand.
TTTGCGTGTTGAGTTGTAACGCTATAAATAGCAAGTGTGAGTCATTTGTAAAGGTTGTTGATTTTTGAATAAAATTCTCTTTTGATTGCTTTGTGCTTTCATTCAAATTGGTAGTTGAGTGTAATCTCCTATCTCCTCTTTCGGTTAATCGAGTGCGCTCGATTCAACGATTGTAGAAGCCGATTCGCGGAATCAAGTGCGCTTGATCAACGCTTGAAGAATTGAAGATCTTTGAACCCGGTATCGTGCGCGATCAACGAGTTCGAGATAGCTAGAGTTCGGTATCTTCGGATCAACGAATTCGGGCAATTCAGCATTCATCAATCCATCGACTGCTACTTTCACCGATCTACATCATTTTTGAATTATCCGCTGCGCCAGTTTTGGTATCAGAGCTTGTTCTAGCCAATCATAGCTAGATCGAGACTTGGAGCCTATTCATTTAGAAGTTGAAGTTGTTTGGCCGAGAAGTGTGAGGTTGAGCCGTGAGCAAGAGAAGTAGTCATCATTGTTCGAAGATTGTTTGATCGGATTTGCATTGGAGGCCGAAACTTTGTCCATCGTGTTCATCGCGATTTGCTACAAAGTGGAAGTTTTCGATCCGTTTCATTTTGGATCAAAATCCGGAAAGTGTTTGAATTTGAAGTGTTGAAGAATTTGTGAAGTTTTCAAGTATGCCGCCAAGAAGAGCTAATCGCCACCAAAACGTAGAAGCTTTGTATCGAAGAGAAGAAGCTGATGAAATGGAACAAAGAATCAATGAGAATTTTAGTGAGAAGCTTAATGAAGGAATTGGCCGGTTAGAGAGGCTTATGACGGAGATGAATCAAAATCGGAGAAGGGTTTCACCAGAATCTAACCATGGGGGTAGTAGAGTCTCGCCACATTCCAATCGAGACAGAAGTGTTGAAAATGATCAAGGACGTGGGAGGAACGTGAATGATCGTGAACGGAGGAATGTCGATAGAAGGAATGAAGGTGGAAGACGTAATGGTAGTAGAGGTGTTGGTGGTCAGAATCGACATCGTTATGCATCTGATTTTGAAGAGGAGTGTGATGGTGGTAGTATTCAAGGAAGAGGTCAAGGAAGAAACTATTCTGAGTATGATCACAAATGGGAGTCGGGGATGAAGACAGAGATTCCTGAATTCAAAGGTGGTATGCAAGCAGAGGAGTTTCTAGATTGGATGGCTAATGTCGAGGAGATTTTTGATTTCAAAGAAGTTCCAGAACATCATAGAGTGAAGTTGGTTGCTACGAGGCTGAGGGGTAGAGCTTTGGCATGGTGGCAGCAAACCAAGCTTACACGTGAACGTATGGGGAAGTCAAAAGTTGAATCTTGGGATAAGATGAAGAAGTTGATGAAAGCGACGTTCTTACCTTACAATTATCAATCTTTGATGTATCAACGTTTGCAGAACTTGAGACAAGGGACGAAATCTGTGAATGACTATGCTGATGAATTCTATCAACTTATTGCAAGGAATGACATTATGGAAACGGAAGAGCAGCTGACATCTAGATTCATTGGGGGATTGAGAATGCAGATTCAGGATATGGTTAATATGTTCGATCCAAGATCTGTGGCAGAAGCACATCAGAAAGCGTTGGCTTGGGAAAAACAAGGGAGACGAGGAAGTGGTGTGTTTACTAATCCTAACAATCAAGCGAAGGGTGTTGGAGGAAGTTCTAATGTTTCTAAACCTATCAGTAGACCAGTGATGAAGGAGGTTGAGAAGACAAGGGCTAACAATGGTTTCAAATGTTACAATTGTCAGGAATTGGGTCATAAAAGCAGTGAGTGTCCAAAGCCAAAGAAGAGAACCATGATTATAGAAGTTGAAGATGAGGATGTTGATGGGGAGTGTTCTAGTCCAGTTGAGGAGGATGAGCAGGATATTGCGTCAGGGGATGAAGGTTGTAATCTAATGCTAAGAAGATTGTGTTTAACACCGAAGCAGGAGGAAGCTAGTTGGTTGAGAAGTAATATTTTTCAGTCAACATGTACTATTCTGGGAAAGGTGTGTAAGTTTGTAATTGACGCAGGAAGCTGTGATAATATTATTTCGACCGAGGATGTGACAAAGTTGAAATTGAATACAGAGAAACATCCGAGTCCATACAAGTTAGCGTGGTTGAGAAAAGGAGGAGAAGTGAAAGTGGATAGACGAGTTCGTGTTCCATTCTCTATTGGGAAGAAATACAAAGATGAAATATGGTGTGATGTAGTAGAGATGGATGTATGCCACTTATTATTGGGAAGACCATGGCAATATGATCGAGCAGTACTACATGACGGTCGGACCAATAGCTACAGTTTTATGTTTAAAGGCACGAAGATTATCTTAGTTCCGAAGAAGAGATCACAAGGAGAAAGTAAGTCAGAAGAAATCGAAGAGCTGAAAACTTTATTGACTTTAAAGGAGTTTGTTAAAGAAGTTGAAGAAGAGCCAGAAGTATTTTTGTTGATTGGGCGAGAAAGCAGTGAAGAGGTTGAAATTCCAGAAGAAGTTAAACCAATTTTGAAAGAATTTGACGATGTATTTCCAGAGGAGTTACCAACGGAATTGCCACCGTTAAGGGATATACAACATCAGATAGATCTTGTTCCAGGTGTTGTGTTGCCACACAGACCACACTATCGAATGAGTCCGAAGGAACATGAAGAGTTGCGGAGGCAGGTAGAGGAATTGCTTGAGCAGGGGCGTGTGCAGGAGAGTCTGAGTCCTTGTGCTGTACCAGCTTTATTGGTACCCAAGAAGGATGGGACGTGGAGGATGTGCACTGACAGTCGAGCATTGAATAAGATCACTGTGAGATATAGATTTCCAATGCCGAGGTTGGATGACTTGTTAGATCAAATAAGTGGAGCTACTATCTTTTCGAAGATTGATTTGAAGAGTGGATATCATCAAATTCGTATCAGACCAGGAGATGAGTGGAAGACTGCTTTTAAAACCAGGGAGGGTCTATACGAGTGGTTGGTCATGCCGTTTGGCTTATCAAATGCACCAAGTACTTTCATGAGGGTGATGAATCAGATTTTTAGACCATTCATTGGGAAATTTGTGGTGGTATATTTCGATGATATTCTTATTTACAGTGGGAGTCCAGAGGAACATTTGAATCATCTTAGAGAAGTGCTGATGGTATTGCGACAAGAACAATTCTATGCTGCAACGAAGAAATGCGTGTTCATGACGCATAGTGTTTTATTTCTGGGGTATGTTGTTTCAGAGAAAGGAATACAGGTTGACCAAAGTAAAGTTGAAGCAATTAGAGATTGGCCACAACCCAAGACGATAACGGAAGTTCGTAGTTTTCATGGATTGGCTTCATTTTATCGAAGGTTTATTCCACAGTTTAGTAGTGTGATGGCGCCTGTTACAGATTGCATGAAAGGTAAACAGTTTGCATGGACGGAGGAAGCCGAGGTTGCTTTTGAACGAATCAAAGATCTTTTGACCTCTGCACCAATTCTTGTATTACCTGATTTTCAGTTGGTGTTTGAACTACATACTGATGCATCCAAGGTTGGGATTGGAGGGGTGTTGAGTCAGAAGGGGCGTCCTATTGCATATTTCAGTGAGAAGTTGTCCGGAGCGAAGATGCGATACAGTACATATGATGTGGAGTTTTATGCTGTTGTACAATCTATTAAACACTGGAGACACTATCTATTTCAGAAGGAGTTCGTTCTTTACACTGATCATGAAGCATTGAAGTATTTGCAAGGGCAAGATAAGATTTCAGCGAGACATGCATCGTGGATTGCATATCTGCAACAGTTTACTTTCGTTGTGAAACACAAGTCAGGGGTGATGAATCGAGTGGCTGATGCTTTAAGTAGAAGGAGTCATTTGTTGACTACACTAAAGGTTGAAGTGACGGGGTTTGAAATATTGCCAGAATTATTTACTGATGATCCTTACTTTGCAAAATTCGTTGATAAAGTCAAGGGAGGAGAGACGGATGATTTCGTGATGGTAGATGGCTTTCTTTTCAAGGGAAATAGATTATGCATACCGGAGGGTAGTTTGAGAATGAAGATTATCAAGGAGTTACATGAAGAAGGACATGTCGGGCGAGACCGTACCTTACAGTTGATTTCACAATCCTACTTTTGGCCATCGATGAGGAAAGAAGTAGAGAGGTTTGTTGAGAGATGTCATATCTGTCAAGTTTCGAAAGGAACTGCGACTAATGCGGGTTTATATATGCCGTTACCGGTACCAACTAAACCATGGGTTGATGTAAGTATGGACTTTGTGTTGGGGTTGCCAAGAACGCAACGTGGTAATGATTCCATTTATGTGGTGGTGGACAGATTTTCAAAAATGGCACATTTTATTGCTTGTAAGAAGACGGCAGATGCGGTTCATGTTGCTCAATTGTTTTTCAAGGAGATCTATCGACTACATGGATTGCCAGAATCTATCGTGTCGGATAGAGATACTCGATTTCTGAGTCATTTTTGGTTGAGTTTGTGGAAAATGGTCGGAACGAAGCTGAAGTTCAGTAGTGCTTATCATCCGCAAACTGATGGACAGACTGAGGTGGTTAATAGATCATTGGGAAACTTGCTAAGGTGTCTTGTTCAAGATAATCTAAAGAGTTGGGATGTGAAGTTATGCCAAGCAGAGTTTGCCCATAATCATGCTACGAATCGAAGTACTGGGTTCAGTCCATTCCAGATTGTCTATTCGAGCTTACCGAAGGGACCGTTGGATTTAACGGTGATACCATACTCAAAGGGGACAATTAAGAAAGCTGCTGATTTTGTTGAAGGGCTGACGGAATGTCATAAAATCGTTCAAGAACGATTAGAGAAAGCAAATGAGAAGTATAAACAATCCGCAGATTTGAAACGAAGGAGTGTTGAATTTCATGAAGGTGATTTGGTTTATGCAGTGTTAACGAAAGACCGTTTTCCAGTGGGCACTTATAGCAAGTTGAAAGCCAGGAAAATTGGTCCGGTGGAAGTTGTGAAACGAATCAATGAAAATGCTTATAAATTGAAGCTGCCAGATGATGTGTATACGTCTGATGTGTTCAATGTTAAACATCTCGTACCATATCATGGGAATGAACGAGCTGATGTGGAAGCATTTACAAATTCGAGGACGAATTTCTCTCAACCAGGGGAGGATGATGCAGTGCAGAAAGTTAAAGGCTTAGGTCGCTCACGACCTAAGGAGAGTGTAGGTCGTTCACGACCTAAGGAGTTAGAGGGGGAAGCAAGTGATGCTGAGAAAAGTGGTTGCACAGGCCAATTTGGTGAAGTATTAGGTCGCATACGACCTAACAAGGCCTTTAGGTCGCTCCAACGACCTAACAAGATAATGGAACGACCTAACTTGTTTTTAGGTCGCATACGAGCTAACGAGCTAAGGCATAAGTCATGGGAACGACCTACCGTGTCACCAGGGAAAGAGCTACGACCTAACTGGTTTGAGGATAGCGAGCTAAAACTAAGAGATAGGTCGCTGGTACGACCTAACATACTTTTAGGTCGCGTACGACCTAGTGAGATAGGAAAGAAGGTGCTGGAACGAGCTAGCGGGGTGCTCCGACCTAACAGTCTGAAGGGAAAGGTGATACGACCTAACGAGTTACGACCTATGTTAGGTCGTAAGGAAACGGAACAAGCTAAGTTAGGTCGCGAAGGCTTAGGTCGCAAAGTCTTAGGTCGTGGAGACTTAGGTCGCGAAGAATTTCTGAAGCCGCTTCTGTTAGGTCGCAAACGAAGGGAAGTCGTTGATTCTTATGCCGCATTGATCTCTGCCGTTGATTCTTAAATCGTTGAAGGAAGCAGATGTATTGAAGTTAAGTCGCGTCTGTTTTAGGATCGCAACTTTTATAAGTAGTAGGTCGTCTGTTTGTATTTTGTCTAAGTTGTTAAGTCGCTGAAGGTTGTAACGAGTTGTAACTGTTTGTTGTTAGGTCGCTGCCGACCTATGCTAAGTCGCGTCTGTACTAGGTCGCAACATTCTAGGTCGTAGGTCGTTTCCGACCTAAGTACTTGTATTTTTTTGAAGTTTTTGCGTGTTGAGTTGTAACGCTATAAATAGCAAGTGTGAGTCATTTGTAAAGGTTGTTGATTTTTGAATAAAATTCTCTTTTGATTGCTTTGTGCTTTCATTCAAATTGGTAGTTGAGTGTAATCTCCTATCTCCTCTTTCGGTTAATCGAGTGCGCTCGATTCAACGATTGTAGAAGCCGATTCGCGGAATCAAGTGCGCTTGATCAACGCTTGAAGAATTGAAGATCTTTGAACCCGGTATCGTGCGCGATCAACGAGTTCGAGATAGCTAGAGTTCGGTATCTTCGGATCAACGAATTCGGGCAATTCAGCATTCATCAATCCATCGACTGCTACTTTCACCGATCTACATCATTTTTGAATTATCCGCTGCGCCACAACCATTTAATACCTTCAATTCCTGAAGTAGGTCCTTCGTATTATGACATGTATCCCACTGTGACATCTCATATTAGTCCGACTATTCGTAGGTACCGGTAGCCAGATTAACTGGGCAGGTTTACCCTATAGAATTTGGGACTAACCTAGTGTCATCCGTGGTTACTTATTTTAGGTGTGTCTCACGCTACCTCAAAGTCACACTGCGGTAGCCAAATTAGCTGAGCAGACTTCTGTGCGCTTTTGATTGACTTTTGCATCCCTATAACTTAGTCATGATTCATAACACTCTTTATATATATTATCACACATCTCACTGAATCCATTATTTAGGCCTTATAAGAAATATTTTTTATTATGCTTCTACAGTTAATTACTTTCCTAAGGGGATATAATAACAATTAATAACATATTAACTATGCAATTAATACAATTATACGTTATTTATGCTTACACACACACACCTAGCAATTTCTAAGCGTGCGGAGATTAAGCCCTAATTAGCGTTTAAATATTAATTCTTTCAAAGTTATACAAGTCCCATTTTTATATTATCAATATCATAAATCCAATATCCAACAATCAACAGACTTGTATATAAATAAAATTCAAACTTAACATATTTTATACTAAAACAATGGGATAAACCAATAATAATAGAAACTTACAATTTCAATTATTTTTAAGCCATATTCAACTTTTTTTATATATAAAATTAGACAAGGAGATTTCTATTCAAACTATAGAAATAAGCGATGCAAATTACGAATAAGAATTCGTACCTTACACACCATTTTCTAATCAAAACCCTTAATCAAATTCAAAGAAAAGGAATAAGAAGTGGAATAGAAGGTAAAACACTAAAATTACAAATCTACACAATTCCCATTATTTTACTGTAAATACAATTGAGATTCCAACCTAAGAATTGACATTTCGCTTTGGGGTAATTTTGGAGGTTTTAATGTGATGTTTTCGTAAACCAAAACTCCCTAGGCATATATCAAATCCAACTGCACTAATCAATTACTAACATAGAAAAAATTTAAGATTTCCACTCACAGTAGGTTTTTCGTTTTTCTTCTTTTTTTTTGGATTTGTCATGCCTTGTATAATCTATTTTCAGATTTCTTCTTTTGATATATACAATAAGGGATTTGTATGAGTTAGATTCAGAAAATTAGAGGTTTGAAGAAGAATAGGTTTAGAAAATAAGCAATGAACATAAATAAATATATATGATTTCTTACCAGAAACACTAAAAATAATTTCTGAATCTTTTGAAGAGATAAACTAATAGAGTTTAGCTAGGTTCTCAAAATAATTTATGAATAAAAGTGAGGGGGCTAGACTCTTAGTTATAGTAGTTGAAATACACCAGAACCGTCATATTTAAGTCGGTTTAAAATAATAAAATCCGAAAACGTTCACTGTTGCAAGTAACCCTAGCCGCCATATGACCATTGGTCGATCACCCCTCCTCTATCGGTTTGACCGCTAGTGGTTGACTGGCCCAGGGTAGGCGGTCGACTGGTTCGTTTGTTTTTGGGAACCATTTATTTTTCGTTGTTTTTATTTATTGTATTCCTAATTATCTCTTAATATTAACATTAATTTTTAACGATTAATTAACCCTCAAGTTTAATTACCGTTAGTTTTCAAATTTCAAATTTAAGAATTATTTATTATTTGAATTTTAATTTTGTTTATATTATTTTGAATTCGAAAACTTCAAACGTCCATAACTTTTTCATTTGAGCTCCTCTTTCAACATATTATATATGAAAATTGATCAGAAAATCGCCACAAATGCAACGGCATAACTTTCATGGTCAAATTCTAACTTTTAAAATTTCATTTTTAGCCTTATTTTTTTAATTATTTTATTTTATTTTATTTATTTCTTATTAATTTTTACAGGATGTTACATTCTCCCCCCTAAAAGGATTTCATTCTCGAAATCTTTCCAAGGGACGAACAGTGTAATGCATAATAAACATCCATGTTATACAACTAAGTTATCTACACAACTATCTACTCAACCAAAAGTGCAACGTGATTACGTGTTGTAACGACCCAGAATTTCGAACAAATTAAATTGATAATATTTAATTTATTTTAAATATTTGAACGATAATTTAATTTGAATTCCCGATATAACTTTGAATTTGGCGATTAAAATTCTAAAATTTAATCTATTGATAGTCGAATAAAAATTTGAATCTTCTATTTTAAGTTGAAGAAAAATATTTCGAAAGCTTTCAAAATTCGTAACGGTAATACTGAAGATAATTAAGACTTCAGAATCGAATTTGAATAAATTTGTTCAGCTTTGAAAATTATATCGTTCGAATCGATATTAAAAAAAAAAAAAATAGCCGTCCGAGGCACAGTCTCGGAATTCGACGAAACCAGTCCCATTGGGTCCGTAATATTAAATTTTTGCCGGATTTCAAATTTCATGGCATTTGGAGTTGTTATGTAAGAATACGACGTGTAAACGCATCAAAATTGATTCGAATTCAATTTAAAATTTAAATTTTAAAAAAAATTAGTCAACACCCACGTTCTCCCATACCTACTCCCATACCCCTGTACTCCATTACCATTCCCGTCTCCTTCTACTTAAATCAAACGCAGAAGAAAATCTTCGAAATCATTCCATGGCCGAAGCCTTTGTTAAATTCAAATCGAGCAGCTTCGAAATCAAACAAATGGGGAGAATGTTCTCGCGTTCGCAAGATTTAGGGCTCGCGATAATCGAGCAAGCGATGGGAGGGTAGCAGCGTTCAGGCGCGGCGGCGGCATTGATTTCGTGTCGCGATCGGCAGTTCGATGTAGGCGACCTGGAGGTGAAGTCAGGCGAAGGTTGCAGGAGTTCGATGTTTTGGGAGTCACGATCGAGGCACTTGAGAAATCAGGGGCGATTCGAGGTCACGTTCAAGGTAGAGCTGGGCGCTCTCGGCGACATGAGGGGTCACGGCAGGTCGATCTCGCGAGTGACGAAGGCGGTGATGGCAGTGACGAAACAGGAAGGTCGCGAGTTAGTCGAGATGGATCTGGATGAAGTCGCGTTCGCGCGTAACCACGAGATGATCGGCGACTCGATCGCGAGCCTGGGTTTGTTCGAGTTGTCAGTGAGGTAATCGATATTCGTCTTCCTCGTTTTTACTTGCTGGTACATTTATATTCAGATTTAAATTAGTTATAGCCTAAACAGAATTGGTTAATTTAAATTTTTAAAAAGAGGACTAGTTTTGAATTTAAATTTTGTTAAATCAAATGGTTAAAAAGAATTTGTTAGTCAAAATAAAATCACAAGTTAGTTAATTTATCAAGTGAAATTTGTTAATTCGATTTATTCGTATATTTATGAAACCTTATAAAGTTAGAAATGAAATTTAGTTTTGCAATAAAAATATAAAATATCTCTGTTACGAGTTAAAAAGGAATTTTGAATATTAAGGGAAAATTTTTAGTTCAAAATAAATTACTAGTTAATTGAATTATAAAATGGAAAATGGATTATTCGAATTGTTCGAATATTAATAAAATTTTATAATGTTTATACTAGGTCAAAAATCTGTAAAGAACGAGCTGGAATAAAAAATGGATTGCAAATAAAAGCGAAGGTGAGATTTTTCTCACTCGATTTAAAAGTGGAATTTTTAGTTATTTATTGAATGGATTGATATGATTGCTATGTTGAATGTGCTATTAGATATGATAGGATATATCTATATATATAGCAATATATACATATTGGCATATGTATATATTGGATTGATGATTTCCCGCCTCGTATAGCGGATGAGACCCTATTGCGCCGTTAGTAAGCGGATTTATAAAAACCTATATACCGCGATAATTCCGTACTGGAGCGGAATTGGTATTGTGCTAACATCTGTGGATGCAGGGAAACAGGTTGGAGGGATCCAACTGGATTCCTCACCGTATTGATTATTTACAGATATTTTAATATATCCTGTTATCATATATTGATATATGATGTTTGATGTTGTGATTGACCAATTGGTGCTGTAGCATCATCGGATTCAAGCTTTAAAAATAACGACTTTTAATTTAAAAGGATTTTTAAAGTGATCTTTGAAATTATACGTTTTATTAAATTTTTGAAGTGATATATTTTAAATAAATAAACGTTCAAATTTTAAAGTTATAAAGGTTAAGACCTTTGTGAAATATAACCGAAAAGTGATTTTTGGAATAAACAGTTGATTGATTTATAAAATGGTTTAAGTTGAGATTTTTAAAATATTATAAACGGTTTACTTAAAAGGTTTATAAAGTTGACACTTTATAAATTAAAAAGTTGGTATTATAAAACGAGTTTTTATAAGCGTTAAAATGAATTTTTAAGAATTTATAAATAAATGGAATTTATAAATTGTGAACTTATAAATGGAGATGATTTTGTAAAATAAAGGAATTATAAGTATTTGACTTATAATATGGATTGTTGGTATAAGATTTGAGTTATGAATTAAATTTGTTAATTCAGGGAATTTTTATAAATCAAAGTTTATAAATAGGGAAAGAATTTATAGACATAGTTTATAAATTCGAAATCAATTGGATTTGATAAATTAAAATGTTAAAGAAGATATATTCGCGATTTTGGATAGCGAATTTTTATTGAAATAAAACTGTGTAGAAAAGATTGAAATTGGGTTAAGTGAATTATATTCACGATTTTGGACAATGAATAAAATTTTAAGTAAAATGGATACGTTTTTGAAGAAGTGATATTAAAAATGAAGTTAAACATTTTAAGGATGTTTTAAAATGTATTATGAATCGAAATCATAGATTTCAACATTTATTGTTGAAATAGACGTTTTCGAGGAATTTAAGGAAATGATGGACTATAACACTGTTGTTATAGTAAATGGTTTCCGAAAGGAAATATTGTTGTGTAGTATTGGGATTCATATATCTATCTAAATTCCGAATCCCTATACTAGTGATTTTGAGTCGTCGTAACGATGTTTTACGTAACATTCGTTTTGACTCAAATAAAGGTGTTAAAAGAACGTTTTCCTTAAAGAATGAATTTATACTTAACTTTTGATTTAAGTATATCGAATATTTCAAATGTTGAAAATAAAAGATTTGTGAAACACTTATTATTAAATAAGTATGGAATGATTTCCAATATGAAATGAAATGTTTTTGAGAATTTATCTTCTTAAAGATAAATCGAAATTGAATATTTGAAAATGATTGAAAATCGAATATTAGTAGATATTCGGAAAATATAAATTCAATATGGAATTTATAAAGGAAATGGGAACTGTTTAGAAAATTAAATGTTGATTTATTTTTAAAGTGTGGAAATTTTATATCTAGTAAAGATATTTTTGAAGATAAATAATTTGGAAAATTATTTGGAAATCTGATGATGTTGCGCATCTTTATTGATAGTTATATAACCGACTATCAATAATTACCTTGAATGGGTATTTGTTGTGAATTGGACGAATTTGAATGCCACACTTATTTTTGAATAAGCGCTCACTATTCGGGTTAGCCGGGAAAGGACCATGGGGTCGTATAACCCATTCCGAATATGTGATACGTCGTTTTGAATCGCATTCGAAGACCGGTGTTGAAGACCGGATATTTTTGAAAACGGAAGGATTACCGTCGAGTTACTCTACATCGACTGATCTTCGATTTAGAGGTTTTATCACCCTTAGTGACGGGAAGTCCGGACGTGATTGGAAATTATTTGGATTTGCAAGGGCTTCGTGAGAAGTGCCTTCGGTTCTGTTCGATCCCGGAACAGACTTGTATGGATTGTGTGTCTGACATTACACTTTGAGATATAAAGCTGATTTCTTTCAAATACATATCTGTTGGTGGCGGAGAATTTATTCTCTTAGCTTAACACCCTTCTCTGAGACGTACGAGCTCAGAGGTTATGTAGTTGAAGTTATCAGCGATATATCCCAATTTGGTAATGTGGCATGCTGAGTGTTGCTGTGTGATGATCAGTGTTTGATCATTTGTGATATGATCATTTGTTTGATCATTTATCTTTGTGATCATAGGTTGATCATCTGTTGACCCAAAGCGTGGCTTTTTGAAAAAGCGTAGCTTTGTGGACGAGACTTCGTCGAGCCTCACACCCCGGAAATGGTCGAAACAGGAATGTTGCGGCAAGGTTATGAGGGTCGCGCCCTTTAGGGTATGTCATTTCCTTCTGGAAAGGGGTGGTATCATGGTATGAAGCCCAGATACTTACTCATGTGGATACACTTTCTTTATGATGTGTGATGTTGGATATCGAGCGCTCGGATAAAGGTCCCAAAGGACCGGGTGATGACATATTCGTGAGTTACCTGTTACAGGGGTAACCCGGCCTTGTTTGGCAGAGAGCAGTTTGTCTCTCGGGACGTCCAGCCAGAGGCGATCCTATTCGGCAGGAGGAAAGGAAGTTCCTTAGCCTGACCATTTGTTGGAAATCCATCTTCCAAATACGAACCTTGTACGGTATTAGTTGTAGAACCTGCCATTTACGTACGGTGGTCACCACTGTTTAGATGGTAGCTATAGTAGGCATACGATACTGGTCGTATGCTGGCTAAGATTAATATTATACTTTCGAAATGTTTTTCTGCACTATGCACTAATAATAATAAATCCAATGATTTTGCGTAGTAAGCATCTTTGACTATCATAAGAAGAAATCTCCTCCAATTCTGCGTTTGCATTGTGTGTGTGGCGGGAGGTCTTATGGTAGTTTCATTTTCCAAAAGCATTGCGAATCTGTTTTATTTTCTTTGTGAAAATAACTGTTTTACGATCTCACACCAGTCACCATGACTGACTCGGAGTTTATTGTTTCCCTTCTAAACTCTGGGTGCCCACCAATTTCCACACGGGCAGTCTAGAGTTAGGTTATCAGGATATTTTGGATATTCTGGAGCTTTGGAGATAAGCTGGATGACGAGACGTAGTATTTGTATCTGATAGTATTTATTCCGCTGTGTATTCTGTATGAGGACAAGTTTATATAACTGTCCATTGTTGTATATTGACTCTGATTGATGTATGTATAAACTGATATAGTTCTTTGTTTTAAAAGACTAGTGATTATCTATTATATTTGTTCCGCTACGATATGTGAGATTCTGATATTGTTTCTGTTCTGATGTTGTTCTGTTGTTCTTCTTTTCTTTTTCTTCTATCTTTTCTTCTACCTCTTCTTTTAAAACCCTAATGGTTCGGTTTTTCGTTCACCTTGAGTAAATCGATGGAGATTAGTGTTTATTCAAGGGGTACGGAAAAGCGGGTTATTACATTTGGTATCAGAGCATATGGTTAAGCGACAACCCTGCTCTGTTGGGTGTTACTCATTAGAGATAGAGTCAGTAGTACTCTAGAATGAGTTGAGTGTAATAATAGATACGAGCGCGTATTTGTTAGTGAATATGAAATTGATTTGTATTGTGTTGACTTATCGGTTGATTGTTTATAGATTCTGGTCGGTGCAGTCTAGCTAACTGTAATCGATAGGGGTTTCTAAACTCTTAAACAAGATAAACTGACACAGTATTGTTTTTAAAATAGGGTGAATGAAATAATTTTACCCAAAACTATTTTCGTATATAAAGGAAATAATTTTCTGTAAATTATTACAGTATATGGTTGCATGGTTGTTAGAAGTGATAATGTTATCATTATTGTATGAAATTAAATAAGAAATTGAAATCGTAACTCCAAAGTTAAGAAATAAAATTCATATACAAATGAAATTAAAGAATGTAAATTATAATTGTGACTTATAATTTAAAACGGAATTCCAGAGAAGTTTTGGAAATGTTTTGAAAAGAATTTGAAAATTTTGGAGATTTGAAAGTTTAAAATCTTTTTGATTTGAAAATGAATTTCAAAGGTTTTGAAAAGTATTTTAGAGAGATGAAAGCTCTAAACTCTTTTCGGTCGCTGGAAAATAACTTCGGTAATGACTGCAGCATCACCGGTGTTCATTTTCGGGTTTCCAAAAGAGGAATTGCTGCCGATTGTTTTAAATGGAAGTTGTTTGGAAAATTTGGATTTCGTTTTGGAAATTAAAAGGGTAATTTGAATTGTTTTCAAATGGTTTTGAAAAAGTTGAAACGACTCTGGAAATCCTATTTAAAATACTTACGAAATATTAATAAGTTGATAACTTATAGAATATTGAAATTTGATTAGAATGAAATACAAATTGAAAAAACGAATGAATTAGTGAATGAATGAATGAATTGCGATTTCTAGTGCTAGAAAATGAAATTGAATTTTAAAATTCATTTTGAATTTGAAAGTAAATAGAACTGGAATTGAATTTGATAAATGAAGTATTAAACTGAAAGTTAGTAAGTGAAGCTAATTGATTATTGACCAAATGGATAAGGTTTGAACGAATTAAATTCAATGATTATAAATGAAGATAAATTGAATTCCAATAGAATTGAAAATGTGAATTATAAGTTCAAATGAATGTGAAATGAAAAATTTAACGAAATTGAATATGTAACTTCAATAGTGAATTTAAAGAGGATATAAGAAGTATATATTGAAAAATTGTAATCGAATTTGCAAAATGATTTGAATGCTGTAACTAGATATAATGGCTAGTAGGATATACAGGTGTATAAAGGGATTGGAAAATTTATTTCACAGATAAATTTGAATTGCTCGAAAAAGGTACGTATTTGAGTTTTAATATGAGTTTTTGATGATTTCTCTCTAGCCGCTTGGCTTTTTCTTTTTCTTTTTAAAATCTGAGAGTCCGTAGGGACGTTTTGTAGTCGTGCCGTATTAGCCGCGCAAAGGAGACGCTGGCGAAATTTTTCGAAAATTTCGAGTGTTAGAAAATTTTTGAGAAATTTTGAAAGTTAAAAAATTTGAATTTAAGTTTAAATTTGAATTTTGAAGTAAACAATGTTGTTTAAAACTTAAAGTTGAAGCTGAAATTTAGTTGAATTGATAATGAATCTTTAGTAGAAAGATTTGTTTTGAGAATTTGATAAAGACTACTGAATTGTGAAAAATAGTAGACGAGTTAAGGACCATTTTTCCTAACTTGTAATTTCGAGGACGAAATTCTTTTAAGGGGGGAAGTCTGTAACGACCAAGAATTTCGAACAAATTAAATTGAGAATATTTAATTTATTTTAAATATTTGAACGATAATTTAATTTGAATTCCCGATATAACTTTGAATTTGGCGATTAAAATTCTAAAATTTAATCTATTGATAGTCGAATAAAAATTTGAATCTTCTATTTTAAGTTGAAGAAAAATATTTCGAAAGCTTTCAAAATTCGTAACGGTAATACTGAAGATAATTAAGACTTCAGAATCGAATTTGAATAAATTTGTTCAGCTTTGAAAATTATATCGTTCGAATCGATATTAAAAAAAAAAAAAAAAATAGCCGTCCGAGGCACAGTCTCGGAATTCGACGAAACCAGTCCCATTGGGTCCGTAATATTAAATTTTTGCCGGATTTCAAATTTCGTGGCATTTGGAGTTGTTATGTAAGAATACGACGTGTAAACGCATCAAAATTGATTCGAATTCAATTTAAAATTTAAATTTTAAAAAAAATTAGTCAACACCCACGTTCTCCCATACCTACTCCCATACCCCTGTACTCCAATACCATTCCCGTCTCCTTCTACTTAAATCAAACGCAGAAGAAAATCTTCGAAATCATTCCATGGCCGAAGCCTCTGTTAAATTCAAATCGAGCAGCTTCGAAATCAAACAAATGGGGAGAATGTTCTCGCGTTCGCAAGATTTAGGGCTCGCGATAATCGAGCAAGCGATGGGAGGGTAGCAGCGTTCAGGCGCGGCGGCGGCATTGATTTCGTGTCGCGATCGGCAGTTCGATGTAGGCGACCTGGAGGTGAAGTCAGGCGAAGGTTGCAGGAGTTCGATGTTTTGGGAGTCACGATCGAGGCACTTGAGAAATCAGGGGCGATTCGAGGTCACGTTCAAGGTAGAGCTGGGCGTTCTCGGTGACATGAGGGGTCACGGCAGGTCGATCTCGCGAGTGACGAAGGCGGTGATGGCAGTGACGAAACAGGAAGGTCGCGAGTTAGTCGAGATGGATCTGGATGAAGTCGCGTTCGCGCGTAACCACGAGATGATCGGCGACTCGATCGCGAGCCTGGGTTTGTTCGAGTTGTCAGTGAGGTAATCGATATTCGTCTTCCTCGTTTTTACTTGCTGGTACATTTATATTCAGATTTAAATTAGTTATAGCCTAAACAGAATTGGTTAATTTAAATTTTTAAAAAGAGGACTAGTTTTGAATTTAAATTTTGTTAAATCAAATGGTTAAAAAGAATTTGTTAGTCAAAATAAAATCACAAGTTAGTTAATTTATCAAGTGAAATTTGTTAATTCGATTTATTCGTATATTTATGAAACCTTATAAAGTTAGAAATGAAATTTAGTTTTGCAATAAAAATATAAAATATCTCTGTTACGAGTTAAAAAGGAATTTTGAATATTAAGGGAAAATTTTTAGTTCAAAATAAATTACTAGTTAATTGAATTATAAAATGGAAAATGGATTATTCGAATTGTTCGAATATTAATAAAATTTTATAATGTTTATACTAGGTCAAAAATCTGTAAAGAACGAGCTGGAATAAAAAATGGATTGCAAATAAAAGCGAAGGTGAGATTTTTCTCACTCGATTTAAAAGTGGAATTTTCAGTTATTTATTGAATGGATTGATATGATTGCTATGTTGAATGTGCTATTAGATATGATAGGATATATCTATATATATATAGCAATATATACATATTGGCATATGTATATATTGGATTGATGATTTCCCGCCTCGTATAGCGGATGAGACCCTATTGCGCCGTTAGTAAGCGGATTTATAAAAACCTATATACCGCGATAATTCCGTACTGGAGCGGAATTGGTATTGTGCTAACATCTGTGGATGCAGGGAAACAGGTTGGAGGGATCCAACTGGATTCCTCACCGTATTGATTATTTACAGATATTTTAATATATCCTGTTATCATATATTGATATATGATGTTTGATGTTGTGATTGACCAATTGGTGCTGTAGCATCATCGGATTCAAGCTTTAAAAATAACGACTTTTAATTTAAAAGGATTTTTAAAGTGATCTTTGAAATTATACGTTTTATTAAATTTTTGAAGTGATATATTTTAAATAAATAAACGTTCAAATTTTAAAGTTATAAAGGTTAAGACCTTTGTGAAATATAACCGAAAAGTGATTTTTGGAATAAACAGTTGATTGATTTATAAAATGGTTTAAGTTGAGATTTTTAAAATATTATAAACGGTTTACTTAAAAGGTTTATAAAGTTGACACTTTATAAATTAAAAAGTTGGTATTATAAAACGAGTTTTTATAAGCGTTAAAATGAATTTTTAAGAATTTATAAATAAATGGAATTTATAAATTGTGAACTTATAAATGGAGATGATTTTGTAAAATAAAGGAATTATAAGTATTTGACTTATAATATGGATTGTTGGTATAAGATTTGAGTTATGAATTAAATTTGTTAATTCAGGGAATTTTTATAAATCGAAGTTTATAAATAGGGAAAGAATTTATAGACATAGTTTATAAATTCGAAATCAATTGGATTTGATAAATTAAAATGTTAAAGAAGATATATTCGCGATTTTGGATAGCGAATTTTTATTGAAATAAAAATGTGTAGAAAAGATTGAAATTGGGTTAAGTGAATTATATTCACGATTTTGGACAATGAATAAAATTTTAAGTAAAATGGATACGTTTTTGAAGAAGTGATATTAAAAATGAAGTTAAACATTTTAAGGATGTTTTAAAATGTATTATGAATCGAAATCATAGATTTCAACATTTATTGTTGAAATAGACGTTTTCGAGGAATTTAAGGAAATGATGGACTATAACACTGTTGTTATAGTAAATGGTTTCCGAAAGGAAATATTGTTGTGTAGTATTGGGATTCATATATCTATCTAAATTCCGAATCCCTATACTAGTGATTTTGAGTCGTCGTAACGATGTTTTACGTAACATTCGTTTTGACTCAAATAAAGGTGTTAAAAGAACGTTTTCCTTAAAGAATGAATTTATACTTAACTTTTGATTTAAGTATATCGAATATTTCAAATGTTGAAAATAAAAGATTTGTGAAACACTTATTATTAAATAAGTATGGAATGATTTCCAATATGAAATGAAATGTTTTTGAGAATTTATCTTCTTAAAGATAAATCGAAATTGAATATTTGAAAATGATTGAAAATCGAATATTAGTAGATATTCGGAAAATATAAATTCAATATGGAATTTATAAAGGAAATGGGAACTGTTTAGAAAAATAAATGTTGATTTATTTTTAAAGTGTGGAAATTTTATATCTAGTAAAGATATTTTTGAAGATAAATAATTTGGAAAATTATTTGGAAATCTGATGATGTTGCGCATCTTTATTGATAGTTAAATAACCGACTATCAATAATTACCTTGAATGGGTATTTGTTGTGAATTGGACGAATTTGAATGCCACACTTATTTTTGAATAAGCGCTCACTATTCGGGTTAGCCGGGAAAGGACCATGGGGTCGTATAACCCATTCCGAATATGTGATACGTCGTTTTGAATCGCATTCGAAGACCGGTGTTGAAGACCGGATATTTTTGAAAACGGAAGGATTACCGTCGAGTTACTCTACATCGACTGATCTTCGATTTAGAGGTTTTATCACCCTTAGTGACGGGAAGTCCGGACGTGATTGGAAATTATTCGGATTTGCAAGGGCTTCGTGAGAAGTGCCTTCGGTTCTGTTCGATCCCGGAACAGACTTGTATGGATTGTGTGTCTGACATTACACTTTGAGATATAAAGCTGATTTCTTTCAAATACATATCTGTTGGTGGCGGAGAATTTATTCTCTTAGCTTAACACCCTTCTCTGAGACGTACGAGCTCAGAGGTTATGTAGTTGAAGTTATCAGCGATATATCCCAATTTGGTAATGTGGCATGCTGAGTGTTGCTGTGTGATGATCAGTGTTTGATCATTTGTGATATGATCATTTGTTTGATCATTTATCTTTGTGATCATAGGTTGATCATCTGTTGACCCAAAGCGTGGCTTTTTGAAAAAGCGTAGCTTTGTGGACGAGACTTCGTCGAGCCTCACACCCCGGAAATGGTCGAAACAGGAATGTTGCGGCAAGGTTATGAGGGTCGCGCCCTTTAGGGTATGTCATTTCCTTCTGGAAAGGGGTGGGGTATCATGGTATGGAGCCCAGATACTTACTCATGTGGATACACTTTCTTTATGATGTGTGATATTGGATATCGAGCGCTCGGATAAAGGTCCCAAAGGACCGGGTGATGACATATTCGTGAGTTACCTGTTACAGGGGTAACCCGGCCTTGTTTGGCAGAGAGCAGTTTGTCTCTCGGGACGTCCAGCCAGAGGCGATCCTATTCGGCAGGAGGAAAGGAAGTTCCTTAGCCTGACCATTTGTTGGAAATCCATCTTCCAAATACGAACCTTGTACGGTATTAGTTGTAGAACCTGCCATTTACGTACGGTGGTCACCACTGTTTAGATGGTAGCTATAGTAGGCATACGATACTGGTCGTATGCTGGCTAAGATTAATATTATACTTTCGAAATGTTTTTCTGCACTATGCACTAATAATAATAAATCCAATGATTTTGCGTAGTAAGCATCTTTGACTATCATAAGAAGAAATCTCCTCCAATTCTGCGTTTGCATTGTGTGTGTGGCGGGAGGTCTTATGGTAGTTTCATTTTCCAAAAGCATTGCGAATCTGTTTTATTTTCTTTGTGAAAATAACTGTTTTACGATCTCACACCAGTCACCATGACTGACTCGGAGTTTATTGTTTCCCTTCTAAACTCTGGGTGCCCACCAATTTCCACACGGGCAGTCTAGAGTTAGGTTATCAGGATATTCTGGATATTCTGGAGCTTTGGAGATAAGCTGGATGACGAGACGTAGTATTTGTATCTGATAGTATTTATTCCGCTGTGTATTCTGTATGAGGACAAGTTTATATAACTGTCCATTGTTGTATATTGACTCTGATTGATGTATGTATAAACTGATATAGTTCTTTGTTTTAAAAGACTAGTGATTATCTATTATATTTGTTCCGCTACGATATGTGAGATTCTGATATTGTTTCTGTTCTGATGTTGTTCTGTTGTTCTTCTTTTCTTTTTCTTCTATCTTTTCTTCTACCTCTTCTTTTAAAACCCTAATGGTTCGGTTTTTCGTTCACCTTGAGTAAATCGATGGAGATTAGTGTTTATTCAAGGGGTACGGAAAAGCGGGTTATTACACGTGTGCAGACATATTATAAGTGAGCTCAATCCTAACGTGAGTGTATGATCGTGACATATAAGTATGTATGCAAACACCTTAAATGTGCATAAAATTCCTATGTGAGTGCTAAGTGACAGTAAAAAGTGCAACCATCTCTTACCATCCAATCTAGCAACCACGATACAACCAAAACCTAATTTTGGAGGGAAAAGTTCGCCAGTGAAAAGCTTAGCATGAGAAGTCCTCATGATTTCCGCCGGGTTTCCCCCCATTGTACTTGAACCAGCTAATTTCTTTATTGTGGAGTTTCCTAGTTCCATCCTCCATACCGCGTGCAAGTGGCACGGGATGCTATTAGCTCCCTCTCAACGTCTTCCAATTGATCAGGTTTTACCACAGTGGCTGTGCTATAAAGGCATTTCCTCAAGTGCGAACGTGAAAATAACCGTGGACTGTTGCCAACCTATCTATCACGTCAAACGCCCAGTGGCAAATTTTGCCACCTTCTTCTTCATCCATGTCCAATAGAAAGTTATCTTCATATCCATATTCATCTTATCCCCTCCGTAGTGAAGGGCCATCCTTGAATGGTGTCATTTTGCAAGTTAAACTTTATTTTTTCCAAAATCCTAAAGGTTTTTTTAGGTCAATGCATCCTTTATTCCTTGTTACTAACGTAATTTCCTCATTAACTTTTAGTCTTACTTACAGTTTATCGCTAGTTAAGTGTCCTTATGAAATTTCCTTATTTACGATGTTCCTCCATATATTTATCTAGCGGTTTAGTCACATCCATAAAATCAACCCAATGATAAAACATGACATATCTTATATCACATCATACGCTTTTCCCATAACATGAAGGAGACAACTAGTTATAACAATCTCAAAAACTCTAAAAGAAAATTTTGTTGGAAGTTTCCATTTGTCATTAACTAACGTTAATGATGTTGGGGCCCCGATACTCCGTACTAAATTAAGATGAACTTTCTTAGCATGTCATTCCACTTAATGGAGACAACTAGTTATAACAATCTCAAAAACTCTAAAAGAAAATTTTGTTGAAAGTTTCCATTTATCATTAACTAGCGTTAATGATGTTGGAGCCGTGATACTCCTTACTAAATTAAGACGAACTTTCTTAGTATGTCATTCTACTTAATTCTCCATCTTTCTTAATTTTCTTTCTTGGTTTCTAGTAAATGTCGTCCATTCATTACTTCGGTTAATATACCCTTAATAATTGATCATTATTGTAAAAATTGGACCATCTCTAATAAATCCTCATTTAATCCCATTTCTTTTTACCAGTTTCAAAATCCCTCTGTTATACAGATTCAGTTCCTCTATAAATGCCATATTAAATTCCATAATTAATCCCCATTTAATTCATTTCACTAATTACAAATTTATTGCCTGTTAAATTTGTAATTAATGTCCATAAATTCTAATCCATTAATTACTAACTAATATGTATATAGTCATAAATTACGTTACTTACACACACATGCACACATGCACACATATACATTGAGCATGGTTATACATATGTATGTATATTTCTTATTTCTAATCATTAATTTCTAACTAGAACGTTCCTTTCCATATTTTAATTTACCACAGCTATCCCTCTAAAAAGGATTACAGTTATAATTTTCCATAAATTAACCAAAGTGAGATCTTTGCTTTGTATGAAATTACAATGAATTATTTCTTTCCTCTTCAACGAAATAGACAGTGCAAACTATGAAAAAGAATATCCATACCTTACACATTTCTTTTCTTTTTTGGTATATTCCTTATTAATTCAAATGCCACGCTTTTATATATATTTTGGAATTGAAAATTTTGTGGAAGTTACATGAAAACCAAATCATAACATAGAATTTCACATTCCAGGTCAACTAGGGCAACCTAACTTACAACCCAATTTTAAATCTGGAATACTTTCACAACTTTACTAACATTCTACAATTAAATATTTGGGACTGATTTCAAATTTTCAGATCAGGTTGTACATACTATTCCTATTTTATTCATATCTTAAAACTTTTACATTGCCTTATCTAAGTAGTATTCCCTACC
Source organism: Allium fistulosum (assembly GCA_030737815.1). NCBI lineage: Eukaryota > Viridiplantae > Streptophyta > Magnoliopsida > Asparagales > Amaryllidaceae > Allium > Allium fistulosum. The sequence goes on from CM060902.1 coordinate 842,225,550, forward strand.
ACTACAAGAAAAATATCATTTTACAACAATAAATAAATGTTGTTAATGCATTTTGACAACGTTTATCATAACGTTGTCATATCCATGGTTGTTAAAGATGGGGTATCTTTTACAACATTTATCTATAAGTTGCGTACGACGTTGTAAAAAATATATTTATAACACATCATGAATATTGTAGAATTACCCTCAAATAATTGAAAAATCTTTAACAACATTTTATAATGGTTACAAGATAGTCATTTACAACATATTTCAAAAATCAAGATAAACTTTTTCTCAATGATATCTTTATGTTGCATACTTACTTTTGTTAATGATTTTCAGTCATCGTAAACTCAATTTTAACAACGATATTTACTCGTCGTTACAATAGTATTTGCATCGTTTAATCAGAATTGTACATTACAGGTATACAACTATTTTCTAATGTAGTATTTTGGAATTTCAATCATGTTTATTCAATGTTGCAAATAATGTTCGCATCGTTTAGCAAAAGTTTTCTATTACATTCATACAACCTTTTTCGAACGTAGTGTTTGACATTACAATCATGTTTATTCAACGTTGTGTGTACAAAGTAGACAATGTAGTTTACATGTTACTAAAACTTTATTAACGTCACTTGTTAAACATTGCAAAGTTGATTTTATACGACTATCTTTAACTGTTGTATTTAGTATTATCACTGCAATCGTAAACTGTTATGAATGGTATTCAACAATGGTGTTCTAACATATTATAAGACACATTTATATTCATATAATAGACGTCGTAGATAAGCATTGTGCAATGATTGTCAAATATTGTAAGTAAAACATGACAGTATTTATAATTTCAGCAATATATGAAAATGAATTAATTCATTGATTTCTCAATGATGCAAGTACATAACATTAAGAATAATCAATTGAACCAGCAACATAGTTCGTTAAAAAAAACATAGTATAATTCCAACTCAAAAGTTATTTAACATCAAGATGCCTACATGGCTGTAACTTAAAAAACAAATACCATGCATATTGGATTCATAAGATAATTTAGGTCAAAAAATGCAACTACTGTGACGTTTACATGTCGAGGGAAACAACTCAAAATTTAGATGCTGTGATTTCCCAAGAGCAGCTTCTACTCCTGCATTACGTGCAGTATATGAATTAGCTATATGAAAAAAGTGAGGTAATTTTTTCATCCATCAAAAAATAAAACAATAATTTTCACAATGTGTAGTAGTGGTGTTAGCTATTAAAGATACAGCAGACGAAATAAGTTGCTTTCAAGAAGACATCTGCATTGGAGGGATTATGACAGGTCATACAAATGTCAGCATTTTCTAAAGCAACTAAATTGAAGGTGTGGCCATTTTTGTAAGTAGCAATCATCATAAAAGGGCAACCAACGTAATACTTGTATTAGTATCTCGTAAAGTCATAAACACAATAATGAAACATATGGTACAATATTAATTATCACATATAAAATGTATTATTATAGCATTTGATTTTGCAGTGCACAAACAGTGCAAATAAAATGCCATGGATAAGAATCTGAATAATTCAAATATCGATGGACTTTTTCCTTTTAAAACTAAATAACCCTGCACTTTTCACGATTGTCAGGAAATGCCAGTTAACTTAAATATGCTAAGGATCTGTTTGGTGAAGTATTTCTATTAAGGATCCATTCGAAAAATCAATGTCACCTTAAATAATGAACACTGAAAGGAAATATTGTTGGGAAAAAGGTTACTTCATCTCATCAACACCAAAAGGTAAGTTTGGCAAAACAGAACAGCACTAAATGACTTTACACTATCACAGTCATACAAGGGAATTATTAAATGTTGTATAAAACTAAGTTTCACTTATAATTTATAAACCTCCCAGGAGTGCATGCATACTCCCAATGGTGAAGCCTCTTTACGCTAAGGGTCAGCTGACCTCTTATATGTTGTTCAAATTGTGCTATTTTGTGTCTGATTCGTTAGGAAAAAAAATTCTGATTAAACTTATTTTATGTGAATTTCAGGTTATAATTTACTATGGAGTTTGTGTATATACATCTTCAAAAGTATATGAATAATGCCCAATTTAGTAGGTATTCAAAAAATAATAATTACACATTAAACTTATCCCTCAAAATTTGACCATCCAAAGTATGATGTCCTGCATACTCCAAACCTGCAATAGATTCACTGTTGATTAAACATTTAAATGAATTAAGAGTTTCAATCCTCGGCTCAATCATTACAAACGCATAGATCGGCAAATTCAAATTCAAAATCGATTGCTTTGATTTTAATCGAATCAGTTACAAATAATTTGTACAAAGTGTTAAAAGGGCATGCAGAACCTTAACTTTAATTGCGTGTAAATAAAATAAAATAAGGAGCTACAAAATAAAAGTACCTTTTCTGATCATCGTGACGTCGACAAAAAAAGAATGAAGGGTGGAATCTGCAAGAAGAAGGCGTATTTGAATTGGGATCATAGCTTATCTTGAACCGTCGACACAACTTTTCATTTTTCTTTGATGATTCTACTTTGTTTAACTTCTTATTGCCATTCTCCATAGCACTGTTTTTATTTGGAGAAACTGCCTATCTGCTAACAGTGGAATCAAATATTTTTGTTGTGTTGCTGCTAAAAAGCATCCATAGATTTAATTCTTAGTATCAACGCTAAAAAACACCGCAACTTTAATGTTACATTCACTTTATTAATACTCTACTTTCTTTATAGTCTACTCCCCTTTATAGGCTATCATCGTACCATTTCATTCACTTCATTGCATAACTTAAATTAAATTAGAAAACTGTAATTCCTCTCACAAATCTTAATTTCAAATCAAGAGATGAGAATATGATCCAAAATCAACCAGAAAAGCACCAACGTGTTTTAAAATTAAATTATCCAAAATCAAGAGACGAGACAATCATCCAAAATCATCCAAACTCAACTAGAAGCAGCTCTTCACATATTATCTTTTTAAATTAAATTATCCGCTTTTTCAATTTTTATTTCGAATTATATATTAACCATTTAATATGTGTGTTGAGATTAATTTTGGTTGGTATCCGATTATGAATTTATGTTAGATTTTGATTAGATCGAGATAATTTTGATTTTTATGAACCTTTAGAGATGAAGTTTTGACAGTTAGTAATAAAATATGGAGATGAATTTAGGAAGTGGGTTGAAATATGAAGTTCGAGTCCGAATACTTCTTCATAAGAAGCTTGTTGTTATTATAAACAATTCTATAGTATTTTGCAAATACTCGAGAATACTCTTAACATTTATTTAGTGATCTTACTTCAGATTTGATACCTGCTTTATGTATCTAATGCATAAGCTAAATAAGAAATTGTAGATGATGCAGCATGTATGATAATTCTTATTGCTAATGCATAACTAATTCATCTTACATGCTCCATATTAAACAATTCAATATAAGGTTAGTATACATGTTTCTACATAAAATTACACGATTTTACTATGGCAACCATCAACCAGAATAAATTGAAAGCAAATACAAAATTCTGAATGCGTTGTTTAGGTCCAAACCTTAAACGCAACCAAATAGGAACCCCTTTGACTTTTCAAAACGAACCAAAAACATAAAACATAATCGAAGTTAACATTACAGACAGAAGTAAATAAGCATACTAATTGGAACAAATTCGAGTAATCTATAATTTAACTGACAGAGAGATTTAACTGGGGTTTTGTAAGGAGAGAAACGCTGAGGGCTCCTGCATAGCAATTGGAACAAATTGGAATAATCTGTAATTTATTTGCTTTATTTATTTTAAATTGGAAAATATCTGATTATTGAAGGCCCTTGAAAATAAGAGAATGATTGTGGTAGAAAAATAGGAACTTAATTTAAAAGGTATATGATGCCACAAACAAGAGAATGTGTGGCATTATATATCGATTTAGGATCTGTCTATACTTGTCTATAGTGCTGACAGTTTAAAAGGTGTACAAACAGGAACTTGGTGGTATAAAATTGAGAACTTACGCTGAGGTGAACAATTTTATGAAATTATTTTCAGATTTTAATTTTTGATTAGGGTTTAATGTTATATCTTTGGAGTTGGGATGATGATTTGTTACTATTGACTATTATTTTCATTATGTAGATATAATTTGAAATCTGTAAGTTTATGAATCCTTTTGAATTGAGAGTTAAAATAGCAATGCAATCAATTTCCTTTCTTCTTACATTGTGTGTATGTATGTTTTTGTATGTATGTGTATTCCGCAAATCGAGATTATAAGGTTAAATAAGTATAGTTGCAATTGCAACCAAAATTTACATTTTTCCCCTTTTTCCACCTACTCGATTGATATATTTTCAGTAGAATTTCACATTCAAAGATGAGTGATACAATTCTGCTGGATAATCGTTGAAACAATTATCCATGTTTCCATGTTTATAGATGCAATCATACCTTTATGTTGAAAGTGTGTTTAAAATATTCCTATACAATAAATTGTGCAATAGATTAAACATAAACGATGTAGAACTTAAAAGATGAATCTCATAAGAGGATAATTATTATCAATGGAACAAAAATGGGTTGGAGGAAAAATAGTTTTATGGGAATTAATTAGTAGATTGGTGGTTGTAAGAACTTACAAAAAGAGGTCTTTAGTTTGTATCGATATCCAGTTTTCCAGCCGTCCTCGCATTGAGATACAGCAAGCCTACAAACATGAAATAAGAAACGCATTAGTACAAACAATAATAGCTATTATTGCTACACTAGTACCTAGGCAATCACATAAGCTGCAAGTATGTGATTGAGAATGAAATGTAAGCCATATTATTTTCACCGCCACTCAAAAACCATAATCAAAAATCCGTATGCATTGATGATTTGATATGACAAAGGTTACGTAAAATTTACTTAATTATTTGCCAAAAAGAACACGAGGAACTAAATGTATAACAAATAAACAAATTACTCATGTATATCACAACAATTTAAGTTAAATAAATAAACCATTTTCATATCAATGCATAATAATACTGGATTATTAAGTTTTGAAATTGCTAAGATAAACCATTACCTAAACAATGGAAATAAGAGAAGCTACACTAACATGCCTTCATGACCCTTTCTTTCGAAGCCATCGTCATCCTCCAAAACTTCATCAAGTTGTGATATATCCAAAGGTTGACAGTTGATAAAGATATCTTCATAGCACATTTCTAATTCAGGAAAACCTCTAGATGGTGGTTTCAATACAACATACCAGTTAGAGACATCATAATCTCTTGAGTAGAAAACCCGTCGAGCTTGTGAAGCTAAAATAAAAGGATCATTTTGGAATTGAATCTGGAATTGGTGTAGATTAGCTAATATAAAACCATCTTCCATCTTAACACCACGATCGATATTAGCCCAAATACATTTAAATATAGGAATTTGCATAATATGATAGTCTAACACGATAATTTCCTGAAGAACACCAAAGTATGCCTTTGAAGTTGTACTATTATTTAAACGTGAATTGCTCATGCTATTTGCTTCAATCATTATACCACTGTTTTGAGTCGAACTTTCGACATATTGGGTATGATATCTGCATCCATTTATAATATAACCAGTATATGTAACAGCTTGCTTTTTAGGGCCAAATGATAACCACTTTATCTTCTCAGGAACATGATTTTTTGACTTAATTTCCATTTCAACCTATATAGTAAGTTAAAATAGGCTATAGCAATCATGTACGTACATGTGCTTTTTTTAAGTAAGGCACACAGATACAAAAATAATTGAAATCAAACTCATATCGTCGTATATAGAATACCTTTTTTTGAAATCAATCACAAAAATTGGCAGAATGTTGATTCCAAAGCAAAGTTTCATTTTTGATGAAGCGAACATCTGAATGCTTCAGCTCGTCCATGTGTAGTCTAAAGTATAACAAGATGATATATATATATATATATATCACAAGTATTACACTTTTTTTAGCTATAATTGTAGCTTGTCAGACCTTATTATACTTACTTTTCATAAGACTGCACTTCTGCCATATTAAAAAGCACATAACGATGTGCAATTTTCAGCATTTCATTGGACATGGTAACATGTTTCTCTTTACTGATTGGATGCCCGATGTGAGAAGCATTATTTTCAAACTCTTCATTTCTACCATGCTTCTCACATATTTCAACATTTTGTTTCATATAACTAGCACAATACCTCATGCACTCTTCAGCAAGATAACTTTCTGATATGCCTCCTTCTGTACATGAGGGATTTTTAACATAGCCTTTTAGTATTTTCATATATCTACAAAAAAGAAAAAAATTACAAGTAAATGTTGTTCCAGTATATTATGTACATAAATTTATTCAGTCAACTAAAAATTATCTTTCCATATGAACTGCATCTCTTGCTTTCTTTTTGGTAGATGTAATTTAAAAAACTTCACATGACCTAAAATTGATATGCCATTTAACTTATATAAAACAATGGGGTGTAAATAATAAAGTAGTTCTCAAGTTTAGCTTCATATGACAAAGTTCATTAATAAATGATTTTCAGTAACTCAATATGATAAAATTCAGTAGTAACTATGCTCTACAAATCTTTGGCAATAGTATAGTTTATTCATATTTCTAAACTATATGATCATGCATCCAATTATGGAAATTAGATATTTTTCTCATTTTCATGGACTAAAAAAGAGTTTAATTTAAATATGAATCACACAAAGTAGCTAAGAAAAAAATGGTAATATGTCACCTTTCAAATGGATACATCCAACGATACTGTACTGGGCCACACAGTCTTACTTCTCTCGTCAAGTGAATAGTCAGGTGCGTCATAATATCAAAAAATGATGGAGGGAAAAACCTTTCAAAAATGCATAATATCTCGGCAACTTCATTTTCAAGATGTTCCAACCTCTTTCGATCTATTATTCTTTGGAACAGTTCGTTAAAAAATATACAGAGCCGAAATATTGCATTTCTCGGCCCCTTTGGTAAGAGCCCTCTCAAAGCCACAGGTAATAATTGTTGCATTAAAACATGGCAATCATGAGATTTCAGTCCTATTATATTATCATCCTTTGGAAAACATTGTCGAATATTAGAACTATAACTATCAGGCACCTTTAATTTTATGAGTCGATTGTAGAAAATTTGTTTTTCTTGTTTTGTTAATGTATGTTGTGCTGCAGGAAGGTATGTCTTTCCGCCTACATCTTGCGGATGCAACTCTTTTCTTATTCCAATATGTTGTAGATCCTTACGAGAATTTAGCCCATCTTTGGATTTTTCATTTATGTTCAAAATTGTTCCAACTAGACTTTCACATACATTTTTTTCAATGTGCATTACATCCAAGTTGTGACGTAACAGCAATTCCTAAAAGTCATAACATAAAATTTTAGCATCCACTATTGTATGAGAGAATTAAACTAAAAAATCAAAAATCAAAAATACATATAAAATTAACTAATATTTTGTACCTTCCAATACGGCAGCTCGAAGAAGATTGACTTCTTTTTCCACATATAAGTGTTTTTATCATATGTAGCTTTTCTCTTCTTTTGGTTTTGTCTCTTTCTCTTAGCAACTCTAATAGTTGTTCCTTTCTCTTCTTTTATTTTCTTTCCTCGGCCATTTTGAATATTACTTATAGATTTTAGCACATTTATACCACTCATTACTATTGGTTTACCTCGTTCTTCATTTTTACCATCAAACCAACTTTTTCTTTTTCAGAAAGGTTTATCTGGAGATAGAAACCTTCTATGGTGCATATATACACACTTACAACTAAATGGTAACTAATTCGATAATGTATTAACCCCACAAATTGGGCATCCTGTCTTTCCTTTTGTTGTGCAACCAGCTAAATTACCATAAGCCGAAAAATCATTTATAGTCCATAGTAAAACAACATTTAACTTGAAATTGGAATTACTAAAGGCATCATATACCTCCACGCCGTTATTCCATAACTCTTTCAAATCGTCTATGAGTGGCTCTATGTGACGCCCCACCTCTATACTCACACTAGCCAAGGACACTACGGGGTAATGCCGTCGACAAGCGCGAAGAATAAGGCTGTTGAGGAGCGACCATCTGTGTAATTGCCTGTGCAGTTAAAGCGCTCGGTGGATTCAATGCGGTAGAGGTGCAAAAAGTCATAGCAGGGATGTAGCGAAGATATAGCGGGATATATCGGATTACTCTAAAATAGCATATAAATCCCATACTTGTTGTTTTTACAAATATATAGATAGTAATTATGTGAAAAATTAACATTCAATTGAATTATAATTAATACAAAAATAATTTTAAATAAAAATATGTGCAAATGTATTGTAAATGAACGTAAACTGTTATATAACTTAATTTAATTTAGTAGAATATTAGAGTGTTATCATTTCTAAACATATATCAAAAATTCAATGAAATTAATTAATTTTATAATTTTTATAGCGTATAAATATCATTTTTCAATCCAATTTTTTATAGAAGATATAGCGGAAATAGCGGAATATAGCGGAAATAACGGGATATAGCGGAAATAGCGGGGATTAAAGCGGAAAGGCTATATGTTGGGGATATATGGAAAAATCGTAGCGGTAGGAATCCACTATAAGATATATCGGAGTTATAGCGGGGATATAGCGGGGCATTAACTGCACAGGTAATTGCTTTGTGCGAGTACCAATATGTCAGATAGTATGACATGCATTTCATTTCAAGAGGAAATCTGACATATCAAATACAAACTCAAAGCTACCACACAGTGGATATGTGGCCTTCGGAAACAAATATAGAAATAAGCATAACACAAACCAGTCACAGATATTCTTTTCACAAAGGCGGAAACAGATATGAATATAACACATAGAAGTGTACATCAAAGCAGTGGTCATACAAGATCCACTACATCACAAAAGAATAGGTACAAGTGCTAGACAAAAGAATAAGTATACATCAAGGAGTTTCTATCTCGAATGTATAATAACAAAAACTACTAAGCTAAAGTAGTTAGCCAAAAGTCAGGTGACGAACCCTGATAAGAAGTCAAACAAGAGCACCTGAAATACCTCGGTCTGACTCAAGTATTATTTAAGAAGAAAATAATAAACGGATCAGTCTAGCTATAAATATCATATAAAATGAGATAGGATAAGAGATATCACAAAAACGTATGATAACAATAATGTCATACTGTGACAAGTATACATCAGATAACAACAAAAATCATACAATATCTCAAATATTCTCAAACACCAAAAAGAATGTCATATTCTTTAAATTATTCACCAAAACACAAATATTGACAAAACATATCAATGCCAATCGCAAAAAAAGGGTGAAACACAAATTCTAGAAATCATCAACTAGAAACCAGAAATCACAAAAAGGGGAAGGCCTATCACAAACGGGAGCATGAAAACTCCCCAACACATGTATCACAAACAGAACGCTATTCCATGGTAGCTAACCATCAAGTTTGAGCTGAAACTTCATAAACGGACCGAAGACCATGGGTTGCTACCCCACCAATTTGAGTCGAAGCTCCACAAACGACCCGAAGACCATCGGTCGCTACCCCACCAATTTGAGCCGAAGCTCCACAAACTTGGTTTAGTCCCCACACAAACAAAGAAATATCGCACATCGCTAGTCTAAATCTCAAAACGATCATCATTGATCGACAAGTGTAAATTACACTAAGTTAGTAAATAAATGAGTTAGGCTTCATGTGCCATAACCACTAGCTTAACTAAATATTTACGAACAAATTGTAGACTTCCACTCGAAAATAAGTGTAAATTACACTAAGCTAGTAAATAAATGAGTTAAGCTTCGTGTCCCATAACCACTAGCTTAACTTAAATATTTACGAACAGATTGCAGACTTCCACTCGAAAATAAGTGTAAATTACACTAAGCTAGTAAATAAATGAGTTAGGCTTCGTGTCCCATAACCACTAGCTTAACTTAAATATTTACGAACAGATTGTAGATTTCCACTCGAAAATTGTCACCAGAGTTCAATCGAACAAGTCCAAGAATTAACCGATGAAGTAAACGCAAGCGTTTCATACCACTTGTTTTGCTAAGCCGTTTAATTAGATTTCTCATACGAATGAGGTAAATGTTTGTATATACTAATAAATTGGAAAATGGTTTTAAAAGCGAGCTTTATATTAAAAATAACATTGAAATCATTTTAATGAAAGAGTTTGAGTTTTTACTACTAGTATAAAAACCTTTGTATTTTAAAGTGACAAATCACAGAAATGATTGTAGAAATAATCAATCACCAAAAATTCACATTCGAAGACGTGAATCAAAACCATAGAAATCGATACCAAACCCATCAAATGGATATTCCCAAAAATCCAAAGAAAGAAGTCATCAAAGTCGATAATAAGTGATAACAACTAACCGGATAAACAAAAATCGATTAAAATTGGAAATCCACTAAAAAACAGCCAAAATAGGCAAAATGAACAATTCCAAACGTCTGGTTTAGAATCCAGACATCTGGATTTAGGTTTTGGAAATTTTCAGAAACCTTCCAGACGTCTTGTAGACTTTTCCAGATGTCTGATAGACTTCCCAGACGTCTGGTTCCAGCTTCTACCTTTTTTTTCTGCGTGCTTATTTTTTTCTCCAGGTCTATAACCAGACGTCTGGACTTGATCAACCAGACGTCTGGTTGCCTTTTCTAGGCAACATTTTGCCTAGGCCACGATGGCCAAAATGATTCGGAAGCGATCGGACGAGCAACGAAGACTAGGGATTTATGCCAAGCGACAACCCAGCCTTATAGGCTCTTCGATACACCCCAAATATCATGTCCAAATGTGACGACCCGTCTCCTCGACCTTCGGAAAACGACACTAATACATCCACGGTATTCACGTACCATAAATCCAAGTGCCGGGGAGGCAAATTATCAGGGGTGTAAAAGAAATAAAGATAGAAGATAACACAATAATAGAATCTCACATCGCATTCAACATTTTAATTATACATAAATGATCAGAGTCAAATACAAATCCAACGGAATAGTTATAACTGTCTATCCATACATATGTTGGAAATACATACTACATAACACAGCGGAAAATGGGTAGATATCTACATAAGGTACTTCTTCTTCATAGCTCCAAAACACTTCTCCAAAATGCTCCCCAACATGCTCCAAAATGCTCCTAAGATATCCTGACTACATGGCTGCCCGAAAAAAAGGGCACCCAGAGTTTAAAGGGAAAAACAAACTCTGGGCCAGTCATGGGACTGGTGTGAGAACTCAAAGTACGATGTTTTGAAAGCAAAAGGTATCTCATAAGACCACGCCGCACATAAACACGGAATGGGTTTTTACCTTATGATAACCAAAACTCTTTATTACGTAAAATTTAGGGATATTATTCTTAATGACTTTCTTTGAAAACATTTTCAAATAAACTTATTAATCTTAGCCAAAATTGTTACCATTATTAAATTCCAACATACTAGGTTCTACAAACAAAACCGCGAGTTTTTATTGGAGAATGGATTTCCGTACAAATGACCAGGTGAAGGGACTACCTTCCGATGGGTACACCTCTAGATGGATGTCCCGAGGAACCATCATAGAGCTCCTCTACCAACACAAGACCGGCCTATCTCTATAACTGGATAGTACCGAATATGTCATCCCCCGGTCATCACCGACCTTTATCCGAGAGCTCTCTTTGCATACATCCACATTAATTTACATCCCGAACGTCATAGTGGGAAGAAATATATCTAGAAGGGGGTGATCATACCCTAATTAGGAATGACCCACTTAGCCTTGCCGCATCTAACCCTGTTTCAGTCATTTCCGGTTGATGAGGCTCGAGGCAACGATTACTGTAACGACCCGTATTTTTACGGATCGAAACATCATAAAACTATTATAATTAGGTCGTAATGTTGTTAAGTCGTCTAGGGTTTAAGTCGTTTGAAGCTTAAGTCGAGTAGAAATTAGATCGTGAGCGACTTAGGGAATTTGACCGACTTAAGAAGGATAGGCGACCTAAGGAAGTTGAAGTTGGCGACCTAAGGATTCTGGGGTTAGGTCGTATGATAGCTTAGGTCGTGGGATAGGTTAGGTTGGGTGAGCAACCTAGGAGATTGGAGCGACTTAAGGACATGCAGCGACCTATAGGAAGTGAGCGACCTATAGGAAATAAGCGACCTATAGGAGTTAGCGACCTAAGGGTTAGTAACCTTCAGTATTTAGCGACCTAGTGCATAGTTAGGTCGGTAGACGACCTAAGGAATTAGGTCGTATCCTGGCTAAGAGTTAGGTCGCGTGTGTGTATTAAGTAGTTAGGTCGCGCATTGTTTTAAGTCATTGGATCTGTTAGGTCGTAGGTCGCGGATGCGCGTAGGTCGTTGGATTGTTAGGTCGCATGGAAGCGCATCTGTTAGGTCGCAGGTGTGTTAGGTCGTAGATCGCGTGGAAGCGCATGTGTTAAGTCGCGAGCGACCTAGGAGTTAAGTTGCTAAGTCGTATCTCGTTGAGTCCTGGTTCGCGCGCGCATGTGTTATGGCTTAAGTCGTAGGTTGGTATTGTTAGGTCATAAGTCATAGAGGCTTGGGGTTGTTGAGTCGGAGGTTGTTAGGTCGAAGATTTTAGGTCGGTGGGGTTTTAGGTCGTAAGTCGTGGACGACCTAACTCCGAGGGGACGACTTAAGGAGGATTTCAGCCTATAAATAAGAGGGTTTTTCTCACTTTTTGAGATGCGGATTTTCGAAGCGACGAAGTGCTGCCATTTTTTAGAGCTCGACTTCTACACTTCTTCACTTCTTTTCTCCACTCTAATCTTGTGATTCCTTCCATCCAAATCGAATATCCAAGAGCTTAGATTGAAGATCTTCATCCATCGAAGAGAGATTTCATCGTTTGAAGCGGATTTGTGATAGATCGAGTTAGATCCTTCGCTGTCCAGATCTGAAGTGTGTTGCTTTTGGGTTGTTTAGGTGATTTTGTGAGTGGTGATTATCTCTCACACGGATCCAAAGGAGTATATCGAATCGTTGGCTTGATTTTGTGCTTTAGTAGTGATTTCCATGCATTTTTGTAAACCTAAGTATAGATCCATATAGATCCATTGTTCATGATGATTTGACAACCATTTTACTACATGTTAGCCTATGCAAGTTCATTCATCAAGATTATAGAGACATTGCTCATGATTTCATGCTTGTTAGACTTTTGACTCTTTAATTACGAAATTGCCACTATTGTTATAATTGTCTATTTAGATCATATTTGAATGCTTGTTTACTTGGATTAATGTTTGACTTGATTGATTGATTGCTATGAATTAGATGATTGATGATTTGATTTAGACCGAAGATGATTCAAAAGCTAAGGGAAAGGCTCTTGAATTGGGAAAGCTGCTCGTGGCATATGTAGCGGATGAGGAAGCTCATATGGATAGATTTGATGATGATGTTGAGATGAGGCTTTGCTATGATGATGATGAAGCAAAGTATGATATGAGATAGCCTTGGTCTAATCCAGACGGGATCATTCCAAGCATGTTGATAACTCGGTGAAATGGTTCGAGTTTGCGGATAATGGTTTGCTCGAGAGGCGCTTGAGCTAGTACTGAGATCTCATCGTTGTTGAAGGTTCTAGCATGCTCAAAGCAAGAGTACGTTGGGCAGATTCGATAGTCCCTGAAGGCTACTGATTGGTAGTCAAGTACTCTGGGCAGATTCGATAGTCCTAGGCACGGGTCACGATGACATGCGGAGTTATGTCTAGAACCGGGGTTTCCATTAGCCCTTGACGGACGGATGAAAGAATGAGCCGGTTATTCAATTAACGATGATATCAAAGCAATGATAACAGTGATAGTCAGAGTCATGGATGTTTGGTTGTATCGTCATTCGGTCTCAAGAGCGGTATTTTCTGGGTGCTTATCTGATCTTGGTTTAGGCCTTGGGGGTTTGTACTTGGAAAACATCGCCCTTGACTCGAGTGATAATTACTTTACTTTAAATTGTATGCTCTGCTATGTTTGCTTCTGCTTAGTGTGTGTCTAGGGGCTATCACTGTAGAAAGAGGTGGAGTGGGAGGGTTGGATTCCTATTCCTTTTCCTTTATGCTCTTTTGGTATGTTGGTTAGTTAATTTACCGCTCACTAAGACTGTTGTCTGACTCAAGGCTTTATGTTTTAACTCTTATTGCCTTGGGCTGTTCGTCCATTTTGGGACGGGCAGACTAGGTAGCAGGTGACATGTGCTGTTCTTGCTTTCCACGATGCTGATGACGAAGACGAGCTGGAGTATTGCATATTACTTCTTACTATATGTACTGGATGTTCCGCTGCTTTGTATTCTCTGAGTGATATGTAGTGAGGCTTGTTGTATTGACTATTCAGATGTTTGTATTCAACTATTATGAAGTTTTATTGATGAGATTCTATTCTGTGAAGCTTCACTATATATTTGTTCTATTGTATTTTGTCCATGCACTGTGAGTAATACGATAGATTCTGCTGTTTTAATCTACCCTGACAATCGTCCATGGTCGCCTGGCACACTTTACAGCGCATTTTCTCTAGGTTCAGTGCAGGGGTCATGGGCGGTCGTCACATTTGGTATCAGAGCATTGGTTAATCGATTTTACCCAACGCTCGCTGACATAACTACGTATGAGAGACGTGATTGTAATTTTGATGGATGACTACTATATATAATATAGTAGATTAGAAGAGTTTGAGTCCTTTATGCAGTTGTTTCTCAAGGTGTGCTAATCATTCCTTTTTATAGATATTAAGGATGAGTCGAAGAGGGAGACCAGCTGCTAGGGAAGGCCGTGCTACTGAAGGGGCTGCTAATTATGCTGCTATGTTCGAAGCTATGATGACTTCGATCATGAGAAGGATGCCAGCTCCGGGGCCATCGGTAGATGTTGGAGTTCAAGTTCAAACTCCAAAACCGGTGGATTTTGCTAAGTTGTGTAAGGACTATACTGCTCTTGGAGGAAAGGTTTTCTTGGGGACTGAGTCAACCATTGAAGTTCAGAGGTGGATAGATGCTTGTAGAAGGATCTTTGGTGATTTGGGAATCGAGGATGCAACTAAGAGGAAGCTTGCATCAAGACAGCTTCAAGGAAGAGCTTCTGATTGGTGGAACTCTATCACCATTAACACTCCGGAGGAAGAGATTACTTGGGAGCAATTCCAAGTCAGATTTGAAGCTAAGTTCATTTCTACAGCTCAGAAGTCTGTTCTGTTCAAGAAGTTTGTGGAGCTCAAGCAAGGTGGAAGACCAGTTCTTGAGTATGTTTCTGAGTTTGAAGCTTTGTCCAAGTATGCCCGATCGTATATTGAATCTGCATATCAGAAGAATGAGAAGTTTGTGACAGGCTTGGACAGTTATCTTGGGAGGCAGTTGGTGGATCATCTGGATGATTCATTTGAGAAGCTTGTGGAGAAAGCTCTCAGGCATGAGAGTCTGTTTCCTAAGGAAGGATCTATTGTTGATGTTACCAAGGAGGAGTCTAAACCACAGCAGGGTGGAAATAAGAAGAGGAAGCAGCAGCAGCAAAAGGGTAAGGATGGCCAGAAGAAGCCGAAGGGCGAAGTGACCTGCTTCAACTGTCAGCAGAAGGGCCATTTCTCTAGAGATTGCAAGAATCCGAAGGTGCCGATGAAGTGTCACAACTGTGACAAGCCGGGGCATATCAGGAAGAATTGTCCAGAACCGCGGAAGGACAAGCAGATTGTGCAAGCTTATGCTTTGGGAGCTGTTCCATCATCTTCGAAAGCTCCTACCGCTGAAGAGAAGGGAAAGAGTGTGGTGGTTCAGGGTACTCTCTCCATTTGTGGTGTTCCAGTTAGAGTGTTATTTGATACTGGGGCGTCGCATTCGTTTGTTTGTAATGAACTTGTAGGCCGGTTGGGTTTAGAACCGGATATTGTTGATAGGCCATTGGTTGTGACTAATCCAGTTGGGGGTTCATCTTGTTTGTGTATGTTATGTCGTTGTCTGATTGTATCGAGTCATGATTGCTCTTTTGTTTGTGATTGCTTCGTTCTGAACTTTGCGGGGTTCGGAATTATTTTGGGTATGGACTGGCTTAGGAAGTATGCGGCAAAGGTTGATTGTGAGAGTTTGGAGGTGACAGTCGAGAATGTGGAGGGGCGAAGGATTGTGATACGATGTAAGCATGAAGAAGGCGTCTTCATGAGCTTCATGTATTCGCTGGTTGTTCCACGGGATGGACTGTCATCGTTGCCAATCGTTAATGGATTCGAGGATGATTTTGACGAGGTCAAAGGGTTACCGCCGCATAGAGAGATCGAGTTTCGTATAGATCTAGTTGAAGGAGCCAGACCTGTTGTGATGCCTCTTAGGCGAATGGCGCCTAGAGAACAGCAAGAGTTGAGGGTGCAGGTTGATGATCTTTTACAGAAAGGATTCATTTGGCGTAGTGTGTCCGAATGGGGTGCACCAGTTGTGTTTGCAACCAAAGCGGATGGATCGCTGAGGTTATGTGTGGATTATCGTGAGCTGAATAAGGTGTCTAAGAAGAACAAGTATCCATTGCCGAGAATAGATGACTTGTTTGATCAGCTTCACGAAGCTAAGGTGTTTTCTCAGATGGATTTGGCAACGGGATTTCACCAGTTGAGAGTGGCTAAGGATAGTGTGCCGAAGACTGCTTTTAGGACACCATCCGGTTTCTTTGAGTGGCTGGTAATGCCGTTTGGATTGACTAACGCGCCAGCATATTTTGTGGATCTTATGAATAGAGTGTTCAGAGATCAGTTGAACAAGTTCATGCTTGTGTTCGTGGATGATATTCTGATTTATTCCAGAACTGAAGAAGAGCACAAGACGCACTTGCGTATTGTTTTGGAAATCTTGCGGAAACATCAGCTGAAGGCTAAGTTTTCGAAGTGTCACTTCTGGAAGAGTGAAGTGAGGTTCTTAGGTCATGTTATCTCTGGAAATGGAATAGCGGTTGATCTCGCTAAAGTGGCAGCAATCCAGGATTGGGGTAGACCTAAGAATACATCTGATGTGAGAAGTTTTCTTGGATTAGCAGGATATTATCGACGGTTTATCAAAGACTTCTCCAAGGTAGCTGCACCGTTAACAGGTTTGACGAAGAAGAACCAAGTGTTCAGATGGGAAGATAAGTGTGAGCAAGCTTTCAGAATCCTGAAAGAGCGATTGACAAGTGCTCCTGTTTTGACTATTCCAAGTGGGAATGAAGGGATGGTGGTTTACACCGACGCATGTGGTACTGGACTTGGAGCAGTGCTGATGCAGAGGGATAAGGTTGTTGCGTATGCAAGTTGACAACTGAAACCGCATGAAAGGAATTACCCGACTCATGATTTAGAGTTAGCGGCAATTGTTTTTACTCTGAAGATGTGGAGACATTATCTATTGGGAGTTCGATTCGAGTTGTTTACAGATCACAAGTCGTTGAAGTATCTTTTCTCCCAAAAAGATTTGAATCTTCGGCAGCAACGGTGGCTAGATTTTTTGGCATCATATGATTTTGGTATAGCCTATACTCCGGGAAAAGGTAACGCAGTGGCAGATGCGTTAAGTCGAAGACATGCAGGATTGGGAGCAATGTTTTCAGAATGGAAGAATCTCGAGTATCTAGCTGGATTTGACTTCAAACCCAGATGTGAATTGGAACCTGAGATGTTGGCAAACTTATCGATAAGACCGACTCTTGTGGAAAGGATTGGCGAGGGCCAAAAGCGAGACGATAAGCTTGTCAAGATTATCCGTGATTTGGAATCTGGAGTGGACCCAGAAAAGGATAAAGGATTCGGGGTCGATCGAGAGGGTTGGCTTCGGAAACAAGGACGACTAGTTGTTCCCGATATAGATGAATTGAGGAGTGAAGTTCTGAAGGAAAGTCATCACTCGAAGCTGACAATTCATCCAGGTGGAAACAAGATGTATCAGGATATGAAGAGAACCTATTACTGGGAAGGCATGAAGAAGGATGTTGGAGATTTTATTTCCAAGTGCATGAACTGCCAGTTGGTAAAAGCCGAACAGAAGAAGCCAAGTGGATTGCTTCAGCCATTAGAAGTTCCTACATGGAAGTGGGAGCAAGTATCGATGGATTTTATTGATGGACTACCTAGAACAAGGACGGGAAATGAAGGGATTTGGGTCATTGTAGATCGTTTGACTAAGAGTGCAAGATTCATTCCTGTTCGATCGACTAGGACTGCATCAAAGTTGGCTGAGTTGTATGTTAAGTGGATAGTTCGATTCCATGGTGTTCCGAAGAGTATAGTGAGCGATCGAGACCCATTGTTCACTAGTGGATTTTGGAAGAGCTTCCAGGAAGTTTTGGGAACCGAGTTGTGTTTGAGTACAGCTTATCATCCTCAAACAGATGGTCAGACCGAGAGAGTCAACCGAGTTTTGGAAGATCTTCTTAGAGCTTGTGTTTTGGATTTCGGAGGATCATGGGAAGATCATCTTCATTTGGTGGAATTTTCGTATAATAATAGTTACCAGTCAAGCATTGGTATGGCACCATATGAGGCATTGTATGGAAGACCGTGTAACTCTCCGACATGTTGGTTAGAGACCGGAGAAAAGCTGATACTTGGGCCAGAAATGATTCGACAGACTACGGAGTGCATAGAGATCATTCGGCAACGAATGAAGGCAGCCCAAGACCGTCAGAAAAGTTATGCCGATAAGCGTCGTAAGGATTTGGAATTCAACGTAGGTGATAGAGTTTTTTGTGAAGATTTCTCCACTGAAGAATGTTATTCGATTCGGGAAGAAAGGAAAATTGACTCCGAGATTTGTTGGACCATTCCCGATCATCAAGCGAATTGGAAAGCTCGCATACAGATTGGAGTTACCCGAGAAGATGTCGAGTGTGCACAATGTTTTTCACGTATCGTATCTACGAAAGTATGTGCACGACTTGAATACAGTGGTTTCTGCTGATAGCTGTGAAGATTTTGAAGTTGATCCAGTCGATAAGAGACCTCGTAAGCCGCTTCGTGTTGTTGAAACCGACACGAAACAGCTTAGGAGGAAGGTAGTTAAGTTGCTCAAGATACAATGGAGTGACGATGATAACGACTGTACATGGGAGGTGGAAGAGAGGATGAAAGCAGCTCATCCTGAACTCTTCAAGGTATGGCCCTAAGGTGTCGTGTCATCTAATGACATTGTAACTTGTTCTAAGCTTTAGAGTTCTGCATGCTAAGCTAGAATTGGATGCATGGTTTGTTGATTGCTATGGATGGTAGGCGTGCAGAATAGTCTTTGATTGCTCTTGTTTATTTGGAATTTCGGGGACGAAATTCCTAAGGGGGAGAGAATGTAACGACCCGTATTTTTACGGATCGAAACATCGTAAAACTATTATCATTAGGTCGTAATGTTGTTAAGTCGTCTAGGGTTTAAGTCGTTCGAAGCTTAAGTCGAGTAGAAATTAGATCGTGAGCGACTTAGGGAATTTGACCGACTTAAGAAGGATAGGCGACCTAAGGAAGTTGAAGTTGGCGACCTAAGGATTCTGGGGTTAGGTCGTATGATAGCTTAGGTCGTGGGATAGGTTAGGTTGGGTGAGCGACCTAGGAGATTGGAGCGACTTAAGGACAGGCAGCGACCTATAGGAAGTGAGCGACCTATAGGAAATAAGCGACCTATAGGAGTTAGCGACCTAAGGGTTAGTAACCTTCAGTATTTAGCGACCTAGTGCATAGTTAGGTCGGTAGACGACCTAAGGAATTAGGTCGTATCCTGACTAAGAGTTAGGTCGCGTGTGTGTATTAAGTAGTTAGGTCGCGCATTGTTTTAAGTCGTTGGATCTGTTAGGTCGTAGGTCGCGGATGCGCGTAGGTCGTTGGATTGTTAGGTCGCATGGAAGCGCATCTGTTAGGTCGCAGGTGTGTTAGGTCGTAGATCGCGTGGAAGCGCATGTGTTAAGTCGCGAGCGACCTAGGAGTTAAGTTGCTAAGTCGTATCTCATTGAGTCCTGGTTCGCACGCGCATGTGCTATGGCTTAAGTCGTAGGTTGGTATTGTTAGGTCATAAGTCGTAGAGGCTTGGGGTTATTGAGTCGGAGGTTGTTAGGTCGAAGATTTTAGGTCGGTGGGGTTTTAGGTCGTAAGTCATGGACGACCTAACTCCGAGGGGACGACTTAAGGAGGATTTCAGCCTATAAATAGGAGGGTTTTTCTCACTTTTTGAGATGCGGATTTTCGAAGCGACGAAGTGCTGCCATTTTTAGAGCTCGACTTCTACACTTCTTCACTTCTTTTCTCCACTCTAATCTTGTGATTCCTTCCATCCAAATCGAAGATCAAATCGAAGATCCAAGAGCTTAGATTGAAGATCTTCATCCATCGAAGAGAGATTTCATCGTTTGAAGCGGATTTGTGATAGATCGAGTTAGATCCTTCGCTGTCCAGATCTGAAGTGTGTTGCTTTTGGGTTGTTTAGGTGATTTGGTGAGTAGTGTTTATCTCTCACACGGATCCAAAGGAGTATATCAGATCGTTGGCTTGATTTTATGCTTTAGTAGTGATTTCCATGCATTTTTGTAAACCTAAGTATAGATCCATATAGATCCATTGTTCATGATGATTTGACAACCATTTTACTACATGTTAGCCTATGCAAGTTCATTTATCAAGATTATAGAGACATTGCTCATGATTTCATGCTTGTTAGACTTTTGACTCTTTAATTACGAAATTGCCATTATTGTTATAATTGTCTATTTAGATCATATTTGAATGCTTGTTTACTTGGATTAATGTTTGACTTGATTGATTGCTATGAATTAGATGATTGATGATTTGATTTAGACCGAAGATGATTCAAAAGCTAAGGGAAAGGCTCTTGAATTGGGAAAGCTGCTCGTGGCATATGTAGCGGATGAGGAAGCTCATATGGATAGATTTGATGATGATGTTGAGATGAGGCTTTGCTATGAAGATGATGAAGCAAAGTATGATATGAGATAGCCTTGGTCTAATCCAGATGGGATCATTCCAAGCATGTTGATAACTCGGTGAAATGGTTCGAGTTTGCGGATAATGGTTTGCTCGAGAGGCGCTTGAGCTAGTATGGAAATAGTCGTCGAGGAGGATGACTAGGAGGCTGAGATCTCATCGTTGTTGAAGGTTCTAGCATGCTCAAAGCAAGAGTACGTTGGGCAGATTCGATAGTCCCTGAAGGCTACTGATTGGTAGTCAAGTACTCTGGGCAGATTCGATAGTCCTAGGCACGGGTCACGATGACATGCGAAGTTATGTCTAGAACCGGGGTTTCCATTAGCCCTTGACGGACGGATGAAAGAATGAGCCGGTCATTCAATTAACGATGATATCAAAGCAATGATAACAGTGATAGCCAGAGTCATGGATGTTTGGTTGTATCGTCATTCGGTCTCAAGAGCGGTATTTTCTGGGTGCTTATCTGATCTTGGTTTAGGCCTTGGGGGTTTGTACTTGGAAAACATCGCCCTTGACTCGAGTGATAATTGCTTTACTTTAAATTGTATGCTCTGCTATGTTTGCTTCTGCTTAGTGTGTGTCTGGGGGCTATCACTGTAGAAAGAGGTGGAGTGGGAGGGTTGGATTCCTATTCCTTTTCCTTTATGCTCTTTTGGTATGTTGGTTAGTTAATTTACCGCTCACTAAGACTGTTGTCTGACTCAAGGCTTTATGTTTTAACTCTTATTGCCTTGGGCTGTTCGTCCATTTTGGGACGGGAAGACTAGGTAGCAGGTGACAGGTGCTGTTCTTGCTTTCCACGATGCTGATGACGAAGACGAGCTGGAGTATTGCATATTACTTCTTACTATATGTACTGGATGTTCCGCTGCTTTGTATTCTCTGAGTGATATGTAGTGAGGCTTGTTGTATTGACTATTCAGATGTTTGTATTCAACTATTATGAAGTTTTATTAATGAGATTCTATTCTGTGAAGCTTCACTATATATTTGTTCTATTGTATTTTGTCCATGCGCTGTGAGTAATACGATAGATTCTGCTGTTTTAATCTACCCTGACAATCATCCATGGTCGCCTGGCACACTTTACAGCGCATTTTCTCTAGGTTCAGTGCAGGGGTCATGGGCGGTCGTCACATTTGGTATTAGAGCATTGGTTAATCGATTTTACCCAACGCTCGCTGACATAACTACGTATGAGAGACGTAATTGTAATTTTGATGGATGACTACTATATATAATATAGTAGATTAGAAGAGTTTGAGTCCTTTATGCAGTTGTTTCTCAAGGTGTGCTAATCATTCCTTTTTATAGATATTAAGGATGAGTCGAAGAGGGAGACCAGCTGCTACGGAAGGCCGTGCTACTGAAGATCTTATTTCACCTTGAATGCCACATTGCCATTCCACATTCACATGACTGATTTCTACAAACATATAACCTCTGAGCTCGTATGTCTCAGAGAAGGGTGTTAAGCTAAGAGAAGGTGTCTTCTCCGCCACCAAACAAATATATATTTATAGAGACCACTCATTGTGATTTAGAATGCAAGGTCAGACACACATCCATACAAGTTCGTTCTGGGACTGAACGAGACCAAAGGCACTTTCCTCGGCCATTACTAGGCGAGAAGCCCTTGTGGTTTTAAGGTTTTCATAACAAAGAGACCACTGCTACAATATAGTGAATTGGCAGTTTATCCCCAATTAATCAACAAGTAGTCCCTCGTTATTATTCGTCTCAATATCTCCATCTTCAAATATCTTCATTCTTCGAACACGTAAATTGGTTCGAAATGGTTTTCGGATAGGAATCACCCAAATCCGACCCCGGTTTCTTCGAAATCCAATCATCGATAAAAATGATGCAATTAGGTGATTGTTTTTCGATTCATTCATTTTCCTTTACCAAAATATCTTCGAGAGATATATATTTTCAAAATATCTTTTTAGTGAATACGGAACCATTTAAACCTCTCTTTTGAATATTTCTCAAATCATTTTTAAAGAGTATCTTTTTGAGAAATAGGATTATAGATATCATTCTACTTTTATTCAAAATCAACTTCCGTATTCAACGAGTGCTATGGACGGAATAACAGTGAGATCACCTTTTAAATTCCACGAATAGAACAAGTTTCCTCTTCAGATTTTAATAATGAGTATAAGAAGATTATTTCTATAAAATCCAAGTTGAGCATCCGGGTTTTCCTTTCGATATGTTCCACCCCTCGCCTAAAAGAGAAAACTGAGGCCAGGTAAGTTCAGGGCACTGGTTGCTCCATCCCTAACCTTAGTTACACATCTTGTTTTCACTTTTAGATCTCACAGGCGGGACAAATGTACTAGTCGTTTCCGCATACTCATTTTTCCTTTTTAAATCACTTAACTATTTATTTAACCATCTATGAAATAATGTTAAATTGTTCAAATTTCTTTTGAAATGCTTTATTATTTACTTAAAACATTTACTAAGGATTTGGAAAGAGTTGTTAAGTTTCAACCTTTATTTCAAAAGTTATTGAAAAGCGTTGCGAAAATTGTTGCAAATAGTGTTACAAAAAGTGCTTTAAAAGATATATTCTTTAAAACAACTTTTATATTATTTAGAAAACCATCTTTTCAACTTAAATCACTTTTAAAACATTTTAAAAGATTTTAGAATTTATTTCATATTTTTAAAACGATTATTTTATCAATTTCCAACTTTGATCATTTAGTGTAAAAACTGGATTTTTCTTGGAAATTGATTTTGCCATATTTCAAAATATACAAGATGAAATCTTGATTTTATTTTTTTTATATGAAAGGTATGGATATAAGGGTTCGAAAAATTCTTACTTCGAAGAATTCCAAACTATATTCCACTTCGTATGTTCATTTGATCTTTTGACGCGTAAACACAAACTACCGTTACGCGACGCGTCAAATTTTTGGCGTATTTTGATATTCATATTCAAACTTTGCCGAGACAAATTTAAACACTTAAGAATCATTTCTAAAGTATTTTCAAACATTTTTCAAGGTATAAATGATTCCATATCACATTTCATTTCTTTTGGAAAGTGATTTCCATGTGATTATACGTCGTGTAAATCCGTGACTTGTTTCAACATATATATTCAATATACAACTAATAAACATCCAAAACAATATTTATAACCATTTTAACATATCCTAATATGTCATATGAACTTGCATATCAATTTAACAATATTTTCTTTACAATGTCACATAATTGTCATTTATGTACATGTTTGCTTACTAACTTTTGCAAATGACTTAAAGGTGGTTGCTTTCTTTTTCAAACACTTATCAAACATCATTATTAACATCCAAATAACATTTCTAACATGAAAAACATCATATAAATATTTCTTACTTAATAATTTAGAGTTCTCACTTTGTTTGGTTTTGGCGAACGCAAAATCGGCTATAGCTTTGCTACTCGACGTTTTTAGCTTACGATCCCTTGAACGCTTCGACTTAGATGGCTCGCCTTGGCTTGGGGAAGGCTATGAGTGCTCGGCCAAATGGAGGAAGAGGGGGGCGTGAGCAATAGGAGAGGGAAGGAGGCGTTTTGAAGTGGTTCGGACGAAGTTTTGTTGATATTTTTTTTTGTTTTATTTTTTGGAATATTTTGGCATAACTTTGTTAAGGTTGGAAGCCATTAAAGAGAGTGAGAAGAAGCTTGAAATTTTGAGAAGAAGAAGTGTGTAAGGAAGTGAGAAAGTGGGTGTATATTTATAGAAAATATTTGAGATTAAAATATTGATTTGTGTTTTTACTAAAATAACCTTCCTTAAGAATTAAGTAAACTTATTTAATTCAAAACTTACCATCCACATCACATCACACTTTTAAAATTCAAATACTTTAGAGTTAAGTAAAAAATAAGAATGATTACTTTACTTTATGTCACTTTTCTTTACTTTATGTCACATTTGATGTGACATGTGTTTTGTCTTTTTAGTTTACTTTTACTAATTACTTTCTAGAATTTTCTAAGTGTGATTACTAAAAGTAACCTTGTTTAGTTAATTGTTGACCATCTTTATATGTTAACATATTTATTAAATTGTGTACATAAATGTGCAGCAACGTTGCGACAACATTAAATTGACAAAACGTTGATTTTTGACAAAATGTTTTACGGTCATATTTTGACGTTTTAGTTAAACTATTTATTTATGTAAATCAAATTTAAAAATAATTTTGTATAATGTCATTTAAAAATATAAACACTCATAAATAAATTAAAATAATTTATTAAACCATTTAAACTTACTTTTCTGAAATCAGGATTTTGTCACTTTTGTTGATATAAGCAAATGTTACTATTTTTATGTATATTTCTATTTCCAAATCCTATCTAATATTGTTTGAATCATAAAACCTTTTATATTCTATATTTAAAATCATTTTAAATATTATATTTTGAAGTGATTAAATTTTGGGTCGTTACACCAAACATCCATAGTAGGATTTTCATAAAATTGGACTTCAAAACCAAAAATTGAAAAATTCACCAAATCAATTCAAATCAAAAGCAAATGAACATGAATAAATATTAGGAATTCATACCTAACAACAATGAGAGTTATAGACGTAGATGTGAGTTAAAGAACTCACCTTTAAACCCAAAAACAACGAATGAGAAGCTCTAAAACAAAGGAAAGGTCAACTGCTCTTCAACTTCAACTCTAGAAGCTCCAATCTAAGATCATAAGCAAATATTTTCTAAGTTAGGTTATAGGAAATTTCTGAAATTGGAGAGAGATTGAGATGGAGAAGAAGAAGAAGAGGATGCTTACCTAAGCTTCTCTTTGATTTTAGAGCAAGTACTTGAATTTCCTAATCAAACTAGGGTTTAGGAATTTCTATTTCCCATTCTTTCCCCCATTTTTCTCTTGAGCTTGAGTGTTAGAAAATGAGGAATGAAATGAATGAAGAGGAGTTGAGTGGAGTTAGGGTATTATGTTGGGTTAGTGGGCTGAAACGCAAACCCAAAGCCCAAAATAGAAAAATAGCAAAATTCTACTCAACTCCAAACATATCGATGTTTATACTCAAAAAAGTTGTAAACTCCATTTTGGACTCAATGGAAGTGGTCTTGAGTCCCAATTCGACTGTTTACAAAAAGTAACATTTCAGACTTTAACCCGATTAACGATGCTATATTTAAATAAAACATTTAAATATACAATCATGAAATATGCGGGTTGTTACACTCTAAGTAAACATCAATGTCGTTTCCTTCTCACAAAAATACATAATTTTTAGTAAGCTTATATCATTTGAATAACATGTGAAAAATAATATATGCACAAATTTTATACTTCAAAATCTATATTCCTTGATTAGAATACAGTAAAGAATACGATGTGACAAACAATACTGACCTTAAGTGTTAGAAATTAGAATACATCTAAATGATTCTACTTTGCTCTTTTTATTATTATGGTATATAGAAATATGATATTTCCTATGTCCTTAAGTTGCACAATAATTATGTGCTATGAATCGTGGAAGCAACATATAACCTTTGTTTATGCTTAAAAATGAGAGCTACATGCAATTATTTAGCTTAATGAGGAAGTTGACATTCATGGGATATAAATTAGATTTTGAAAGGATATTTGTATCAAACGAGTACAACTTTTTTAAAATAATAATTGATTATGAATACGACAAATTTTGATAAATGTAATGACTAACAACTGTACTGTTGCCCAAAATATAAATGCAAAAGGAAGTCGATTGAGATGTAGTTATGAATTTCCATGGTACATACCGTTGAAAATGTCGTACGATGAAAATATGCAATTCTAGTTCTCAAATTAACAAAGATCTGATCAGGTCACGTGACCTTATGCTGATGAAAAAGTATGAACTTTAAAAGTAAAGTTGTGAGGTTAAAATAAAAAATTTCTTTGAAATATTTTTGTAACACTATGTTAATGAAAATTTAGGGAATCATAAAAGTAATATAAAAATGTGTAGCATAAAGTTGAAAGAAATTAATATATACACGAACTATAACAATCCATGAGAATAATATGAAAACATAATTACGATTACCTGGTTGCCTGGGGCCTGGAATCAACAAAGACAACATTAGATTTTCCTTTTTCATACACAACCATGGAGGAAGGTTGTATGTAACGAGTAGTACAGGCTAACAACTGTAAGTCAACCTAGGATCAGTAAAAGGACTAAATCCATCCGTCGCAAGTCAAAATCTCAAATTTCTTTGATCAGAAGCAAAACCAGGCCATTTTTTGTCAATTTTCTTCCAAGCTAAAGAATCAACTGGATGTCGTAATTTTCCATCTTTGCTTTTATTCGTATCATGCCACCTCAATTGCTCTGATGTTTCTTGGGATTTAAACATTCTTTTAAGTCTAGGTATAATTGGAAAATATCTAAGTACCTTAACAGGAATATTTTTCTTCCTCTCATTATCATTGTCACCTTTTTTGTACCTAGGAAAACCACACTTCGGACATTTATCTAGATTTGCATTCTCTTTTCGAAAAAGACAACAATCATTCTCACATGCATGTATTTTCTCATAATTGAGATTAAAACACTTGAGAAACTTTTTTACCTCATAGTTGCTTTTAGGAAGCAAATTTTCATCTGGTAGCATGTTCTCATGTACTGCCTTTAACGGTTCATTAAAACTTTTAGTTGATAATCCATTCTCAGTTTTGATTTGGTATAAAGCTAACGTAGCAGAAATCTTTATAGACTTTTTAAAGCCAGGGTACAAGTAAAGAATCTCCTACCATATCATCTTCTATCATGCTTGTATCATTCATAATCACTTCATCATCAAAAGTGTCGGCATACATTCTATATGTATTAAAAAATTCATTATCTTCATGAAAATTTTCTACATTAGTATGCCATTCTCCATGCAAAATCCATGTAGTGTAAGTAGGATCCATACCATTACAAACTAGGTGCTCAAATACAGAAAAACCAGATAGATGAGCACCCAAGTTACAACATTTTGAGCACGGACAACTGATTTTATTAAGTTGTTCGATGGTTTTAGAATCAGCTTTTGCATTCATTTTCTTAACAAGTTGTTCATTGTACTTTAACGCTTTGTTTATGAAATTCCATGCCCCTTCTCTATATTCCCTTGTGACTCTGAATACATAAATTATTATTTCTAAGACATGAAACAGTTGGGAAAATGTTCAAAATTCATCAATATAATGAATTTGTATAGTACGGACCATGGTAGATAAATCCATGATTTCTCTAATCCATGGTAAATCGGTGGCATACTTTCTTCTGCTGCAGAAACAGTTGAAAAATTATTTAGATGTTATGTGATATTATAACCTACAAAACATAAACAGACATGGAAGCCATTCAAAGAAAGAGCATAACTTTGGAGTTTTATCAAATGTTACTAAAGTTAGTATAGTTGCACGCAAAATGTGCATATTATAGCGGTTATAAACGAACTTCAATAATCAACATTTAAAAGTTGTTGTATAATCAATCATTAGTTCCTATGATTTAACTCTTCTCCATCAATTTTTGATAAATTCCAACATCAAATATTATGGGCCATTGTACTACTATATTGCAAGTGGTTTTTGAGGTTTTATTGCTTTTAAACACTTAACACTGGATCATTTAGTATCTTGAGTTCTTTATTTTAATTAGGTTTTTGTATTTGCATAGGATTATTCAAATTTTTATAAAATATGCAACATTAACAGACTGAAAACCATCTATTAATTTTTAATAATTAGACCGGTTGGTTGGTACAAATTATTAACCATGGCAATTTACCAAACAACTTGTGTATTAGTAAAATTACAGCAATAAAGCCACTGGATGTTAAAGTTTCGTATATACATGAAATAATAAAATACCGAGAGAATATTCATTTTATTATATCTTGCAGCATAATCCATGACAAATACATATGCAAATTGATCACAGACCATGTCATCATCGGTACTATACATGATGTGTCATAAATTGGATATAATTGTAAGCATTATTCCATATCACTCATCCTGTTTCATCGATATTCTGTTAATATAGATAATTAAAAGAGCTGAAGTACAAGGCTAGTTCAGTTTTGAGCATTATTACCCTTTATTTGATTGGGAGTTGCATGATTATTATGGGGCTATATTATCACTTTACGTACATAACACAGCTAACGCAGTTAACCATTGGACAAACTCCTAATTTAACCAACATATATTAATAATACCCAAAAAGAGCGAAGGGCATGAATATTGAGAGGGTTTATAAGAGCGTAGTTCAACTGAAGCTAACGATAAATAATAGTAACGATAGAACAATTAAATTGTATAACAAAAGTAGAATAGTGATATTGATTGCTGCAATATTGACTGCTGCAGAGTAAGTTTACATTTTTTGATTTCATAAATTACCATATATTTATCATTCGTATTAAAACTAAATTACATATAATAAGGAAGTTCACAAAAGGAAATGTATTCTGTAAACAATTAACTTAGGCAAAATAATAAATTTGTAGTTCACTATTTATATATACTAATGCAATACCCATGGGTTTGTTTATAAAATCATAAAGTTACCAAATATTGAGGACTAAATATACCAAAGATGAAACATATTATGAGAAATTGTAATTAAACTTGATAACTGCTTACCGATGGAGTTTGGTACCTCGGGATATCGCTGTGTACAGATAGACAATCTGATTCAAGATTGATCAAAGAGACCTGACTGAACATGGAAAATTGATTTTAGATTCCCTATTCTGGAGCATTAAGGGTGTTTGATTATGAAATATAGTATCATAAAATATAGTAGAAGGGAGAAAAAAGTAATAAAAACAACTTCATTAAAAGTTCGGAGATGCTACTATATAAAAAAATAAAAATGAGCATTTATTATAACCGTATAAAATTATTCCATGAAGCAATGCGTTCGCATATTTCAATTTCGGCCTGAAAAACAAATATGCAAACCACTTTTTTTCCCTTTTCAAGCCTGGGTGTGTGAACTATATGCACATTTAAGTTTAATGTGCAAACTAAAAAGAGAACACAATAAATTTTGCTGCAGCATGATAAGAAATAGGATCATCCTTATTTGGATTTTGAAAAGAACTGAAAATAAACATTTACATAACAAATTATAGCTAAGGTAAAGGAGGAAAGGGCAATGCCTAACAAATCAATCATAATTTTTGGCTTTAGAATACAACTTTGTAGCTTTTTAATTTTTATTTTCTTCACTATTCCTTCGTATCTTCTTCTAAGTTTGTCCATCATTATCATAAATTTTAAATATCATCTTAATAATGCAACAGTCATGATACACTTTTATGACCTACACCTCCAGCCTAACCATATTCTTCTTAGATGATATTTCAAGTTAGTAAAATTTCCCTTTCTATTATTAGGTGTCTCCTTTGCATTATTTTAAAAAAAGCAGGTACGGACAATATTTTAACTTTGTAACCGATGATGACTTCATAAGCTTATCCATCAGATATTTTTTAAGTGTTTTTTCGTGGTGTGCCTCATCATATCCATTATTTTTTACTAACATAATTAACCATATATTCTATTTTTCAACGTCTCTAGTCGCAAAAAAGTGAACAACTATTTAAAGTAGCATGCTTTCATAATTACTGACATAATGACTAACAATTCAACCTTTGCAATTGATAAAACTATACCATGGTCGCCGACATCCTTATCCAGCCTATGATCATGACCAAACATTTGTCAAAAAGTTACCTGTTCTGGTGTTTAAACTTCTCAGTCTTACGAAATCAAATATTTATGTTTTAAAAATCTATATATAAAGCCATGTATAGTTTCTATGGAAGCAAATATATATATATATATATATAAACATAGTGCAAACTACAAAAGATAAATGGATAATATGGAATTTGTGATCAAAATTGTACACGTAGTTATGTGGACATCATGGTTTTTTACCCTCATGAATGCTGCTACACTTGTTCTACTACTATGTTATTTTCCTCATTTGAATTTTTTGATTATCGACTGTATGCTAGGTTGTATCAGCCCAACTAGTTTCTTCATACATATGTACGCATGCTTTCTACGTTCGATCATCCTTATAATGAAAACTAACCACTCCAACAAGCCATAATAAAAAATATTAGAAAACCCACTAAAGTTGAATAAAGTTAACCCTTTGGCAAATCAATAGACTAAGACAATGAACAAGCATCCACCAAAGTAGCAAACCGATATACAATTTAAAATAATTTTAACGAATTATGTAAGCAAGTAAGATATGAATATTAAAACCGCAAGTTACCTTCAACTGAAGTTGTAACAAAATCGAGATGTCGGAATTGCAGTGGACTCGAGATGCGAAGCGGAGCTTAAGTAGTGGAGTTGGAACGGTCACGTGGCAGCGGTGCGATGCAGCTGAGCCAATCGTTGTTCGCCTCGATTTGAGCCACTGATGTAGCGTCGATGGTTTTTCGGGCAGTGCAGCCGAACCAATCGTCGCTCGCCTCGATTTGAGCTTCTGATGGTAGCGTCGATGGTTTTTGGGGCAGTGGGTTTACGCAGAAAAAATTAGGTCAAAATTTGGGAAGGAGCAATTGATTTGGGATGAGAAGCAGCAACTGAAAGATAAGATGCTTCATTTTAACATTTATGTTAATAAGCGGTGTAGATGACTCCTGTAATTGTCTCCATAAAAAATAAAATTTTCCATCGGTTTAGGATTAAGTAGGTTTTTTAACCATATTTTGTGTCAGTAAAATTTTGCTTCGAGTTGGGCATGTAAAAATTTGGTGCACGCTTCGGGTCGCTCTCCTACTTACCCGAAGTACACACTTGGATTCAGTTGCTTCGAGTCACACGTTGAAAAACTTGGAGCACGCTTCGGGTCTATCGACAACTTTCTCGAAGCAAGCCCGAAAAAGTCCCTACTTCGAGTCAAGCATGTGAAAACTGCTAGCATGCTTCGAGTCATGCGGCTACATACCCGAAGCTTGCCCCGGACAATATTGCTCCGACAAAACTCAGAACTTGCTTTGGTTCGAGCATTCGAAAATTTGAAGCTGGGTCAAGAACGAACATACGAACATTTGAAGCGTGCTTCGAGTCGAGTTGAAAGTCGAGTCGAGAAATATGTCCGCTATCATCCATAACCATACACTAGGTCGTGAGCTCGAAAAATCGATCGCTTTTGGGAACCGCTCGAGTTGGTAATAATCCGGCGCTCGCCCTGGTCTGGCCCGATGTTTAGCCGAAGAGCACATCGGGGTCGGAGCGCAACTTACACAAAGCACGCCCGACGACGGCCTTGCTTCGAGTCGAACACGTGGAAACTCGAAGCACGCTTCGGGTCACTTGGCAACTTTCTTGAAGCAAGCTCGAGAAAGTCCTTGCTTCGAGTCGAGCATGTGAAAACTGCTATTGTGCTTTGGGTCATGCAGCATCATACTCGTAGCTCGCCCTGGACAATATTGCTCCGAGAAAACACAGAACTTGCTTTGGTTCGAACATTTGGAAATTTGAAGCTGGGTCACGATCGAGCATACGAACATATGAAGCATGCTCCGAGTCAAGCCGAAAGTTGAGTCGACAAATATGCCTGCTATCATCCATAACCATGCACTCGATCATGCGTTCGGAAAATCGATACGCTTTTAGGGACCGTTCGAGTTGGAAATCACCCGGCGCTTGCCCTGGTCCGGCCCGATGTTTGGCCGAAGGGCGCATCGGAGTCGAAGCGTAACTTACACGAAGCACGCCTGACGATGGCCATGCAATGAGTCGAGCATGTGAAAATTTAATGCACGCTTCGAGTCACTCTGCTACTTACTCGAAGCACGCACTTGGATGCAGTTGCTTCGAGTCGCACATAGGAAAACACGGTGCACGCTTCGGGTCACTGGCAACTTTCCCGAAGCAAGCCCGAAGAAGTCCCTGCTTCGAGTCGAGCATGTGAAAACTGCTAGCATGCTTCGGGTCATGCGGCTACATACCTGAAGCTTGCTGTGGACAATATTGCTTAGAAAAAACTCGAAACTTGGGTCAGGAATGAGCATACGAACATTTGAAGCATGCTTCGAGTCGAGCCGAAAGTCGAGTCGAGAAATATGTCTACTATCATCCATAACCGTGCACTTGGTCGTGCGTTCAAAAAATCGATACGCTTTTGGGAACCGTTCGAGTTACCAATGACCCGGCGCTTGCCCAGGTTTGACCCGATGTTTTGCCGAAGCGTGCATCGGGGTCGGAGCGCAACTTACACGAAGCATGAATGACGACGGTCGTGCTTCGAGTCGAGCATACGGTAACTCGATGCATGCTTCGGGTCACTCTGCTACTTACCCGAAGCATGCACTTGGATGTATTTTCTTCGAGTCGCACGTTGGAAAACTTGGAGCACACTTCGGGTCAATCGGCAAATTTCCCGAAGCAATCCCAAAGAATTCCCTACTTCGAATCGAGCATGTGAAAACTGCTAGCATGCTTTGGGTCATGCGGCAACATACTCGAAGCTTGCCTTGGAAAATATTGCTCCGACAAAACTCATAACTTCTTTTGGTTCGAGCATTTAGAAATTTGAAGCTAGGTCAGGAATGAGCATACGAATCGAGCTTACGAACATTTGAAGCATGCTTCGAGTCGAGCCGAAAGTCAAGTCGAGAAATATGTCCGCTATCATCCATAACTTTGCACTCGGTCGTGCGTTCGAAAAATCGATACGCTTTTGGAAACCGTTCGAGTTGGCAATGACTCAGCGCTTGCCCCGGTCCGATCCAATGTTAAGCCAAAGGCGCATTGGGGTCGGATCACAACTTACACGAAGCATGCCTGATGATGGACGTGCTTCGAGTCGAGCATGTGGAAAATCATTGCATGCTTCGGGTCACTCTACTACTTACCCGAAGCACGCACTTGGATGCAGTTGCTTCAAGTCGCACGTTGGAAAACACGGTGCACGCTTTGGGTCACTCGACAACTTTCCCGAAGCAAGCCTGAAGATGTCCCTGCTTCGAGTCGAGCATGTGAAAACTACTAGCATGCTTCGGGTCATGCGGCTACATACCCGAAGCTTGCCTTGAATAATATTTCTCAGATAAAACTCGGAACTTGGGTCAGGAATGAGCATACGAACATTTGAAGCGTTCTTCGAGTTGAGCCGAAAGTCGAGTCAAGAAATATGTCTACTATCATCCATAACTGTGCACTTGGTCGTGCGTTCGAAAAATCTATACGCTTTTGGGAACCGTTCGAGTTGCCAATGACCAATCGCTTGCCTGGGTCCGACCCGATGTTTAGCCGAAGGGCGCATCGGGGTCGGAGCGCAACTTACACGAAGCATGCCCGACGACGGCTGTGCTTCGAGTCGAGCATGTGGAAACTCGATGCACGCTTCAAGTCACTCTGCTACTTACTCGAAGCATGCACTTGGATGCAGTTTCTTCGAGTCGCATGTTTGAAAACTTGGAGCATGCTTCGGGTCAATCGGCAACTTTCCCAAAGCAAGCCCGAAGAAGTTCCTACTTCGAATCGAGCATGTGAAAACTGCTAGCATGCTTCAGGTCATGCGGCAACATACCCGATGCTTGCCCCGGAAAATATTGCTCCGACAAAACTCGTAACTTGCTTTGGTTCGAGCATTCAGAAATTTGAAGCTAGGTCAAGAATGAGCATACGAATCGAGCTTACGAACATTTGAAGCGTGCTTCGAGTCGAGCCGAAAGTTAAGTCGAGAAATATGTCTGCTATCATCCATAACCATGCACTCGGTCGTGCGTTCGGAAAATCGATACCCTTTTGGGAACCGTTCGAGTTGGCAATGACTCGGAGCTTGCCCCGGTCCGACCCGATGTTTAGCCGAAGGGCGCATTGGGGTCGGAGCACAACTTACACGAAGCACGCATGACAACGGCCGTCTTTCGAGTCGAGCATGTGGAAAATCATTGCACGCTTCGGGTCACTCTGCTACTTACCCGAAGCACGCACTTGGATGCAGTTGCTTTGAGTCGCACGTTGGAAAACACGGTGCACGCTTCGGGTCACTCGACAACTTTCCCGAAGCAAGCCCGAAGATGTCCCTGCTTCGAGTCGAGCATGTGAAAACTGCTAGCATGCTTTGGGTCATGCGGCTACATACCCGAAGCTTGCCTTGGAGAATATTGCTCAGACAAAACTCGAAACTTGGGTCAGGAACAAGCATACGAACATTTGAAGCGTGCTTCGAGTCGAGCTGAAAGTCGAGTCGAGAAATATGTCTACTATCATCCATAATCATGCACTTGGTCGTGCGTTCGAAAAATCGATATGCTTTTGGGAACCATTCGAGTTACCAATGACCCGGCGCTTGCCTAGGTCCAACCCGATGTTTAGCCGAAGGGCGCATCGGGTTCGGGCGCAACATACACGAAGCATGAATGACGACGGCCGTGCTTCGAGTCGAGCATGTGGTAACTAGGTGCACGCTTCGGGTCACTCTGCTACTTACTCGAAGCATGCACTTGGATGTAGTTTCTTCGAGTCGCACGTTGGAAAACTTGGAGCACACTTCGGGTCAATCGGCAAATTTCCCAAAGCAAGCCTGAAGAAGTCCCTACTTCGAATAGAGCATGTGAAAACTGCTAGCATACGAATCGAGCATACGAATATTTGAATTTGAAAGTTCAAATTTTGGAAATTTTAAAATTTAAACTTTGAAAACGTTTATTTTGAATATCCAAAATTTTAATTCAGAGAATTTCAAATATGAAATTTGAGATTGAGTCTTAGTTTAAATATTTAATCAACTATTCTTTAGTATAATTCCATAATTAAAGTTGTATACCAGTTCAATAATATAAATGTATATTAATTTTTGTGATTTCTAGGCATGCTCGTTAATGTCAGTTAACTGATTTTTATTTTTCGCGGCAAACGCTTCAGCAAAAATACAGTAACTTCGTGAAGACCATCTCAACAAAATTAAAGGTGGAATATTTTAGCGCATTGCGGATGCATAAACAACGCTTAATTTGGCCACTCAATTATGTTCTCTATTGCTATAAAGTTCGCTTCGCCAAAATGAATGCTACTAATGTTCTCGAAAGCCTGCTCGATCTCTCATCAAACTCCAGGCGCAAACTTGGTAAATTTGTTTATTCTTCCTTCTTTGGCAAGGTTTATAGGTTAATCTTGATGTTAACTTCCAACCGTATTAATTGATGTTTACCTTTTTTACAAGGTTTATGATTTATTTGTTATGTTTTTCGTAGAAGTTTATGGCAAAGTTTAGCAAATTTATTTTGTCCGATTAAACTCCTGTGTCACTAATTAGTTGTTTTCCATCACGGTTTCCTTAGATTTTGAGTTAGGGAAATGAAATATTTTTCTTTTTTTGCACTTATATCATTCAGTATTTGTTATTTTCCAACTCAATCTTCTAAACAGTGTTATGTACATGTTGTATCTTAGTACTTTAGATATATCTGGATTTAAGAGGCTAGATATGATCCTGTGGTTTTTTTTTGAAGTTTGCTAAGTTGGAATAGGAAATATTTTATGTGAAGCACCAATTGGTAATTTCAAATTATTATTCAACTCACACGCAACTTTAATATGATTTTGTTATATGATGCAGATTGTTAATGAGTTATAGGTTCGTATGTGATAATCGTTTAGTACTGATATTGTTTAATGGTTGTTATATCTGATATTCAATTCTTTGAGAAACTTTCTGTTACTATGAATTCTTGAGATACTTTATTGATAAGCAATTTCTGATGAAATTTTTGTTAACATGGAAAACCTATTTCAAGGAGTGATTACTTTTAATTTGGATTAAGGACCGTATTTTTCATGCAGAAGCATATGGAGGTACGTACAATTTTAATATGTTAATTTATATTTATATTTATCTAAATTCTTAAGGATACAAAAATTATAATGTTTTAAGCTCCCGAAAAAGATAACTCGTTCATCAAAAAGACTACAACCATCACCTGTAGACAATATTGGAGTCCAAGATGGCATCAACCAAGATTTGTGCTTAGAAGCCTCATTTGAAGTAAAATACAAAGACACCAAACAACTCTTCAGTTTGTTACTGTTTTTTTATTCAAAGTTTATTCAATATCTATTGTTGCAGAAATCAAAAAGTACCGGAAAGCGGACAAAAAGACCACAACCTTTGCATTCAAATTCAGCTTTGCTTGATGATGATAATATTCAAGAGTCCCGTTTGAACGATTCACCATTGCCAGATGACACAGTGGGAAAAAATGACCATAACAACAAAGACAACAACCCTGAAGTCAAAAGGAAGAAATATGGCATAACAAAACTCAAGGGTTTGGGAATCCGAGATGCATGTTGTGCAGGCATAGACGTGGATTTCAATGAAAAGGGACAGCCAATAGGTGATAACTCTGTTAAATTAGCCTCTTTCATAGGTGCACTAGTTCGTGATAAAGTTTCGATACTTTATGATGATTGGAGAAAGGTTCCTTCAGATCATAAAGACAACCTTTGGGCACTTGTGTTGGTAAGCTTAAAACTATCTCTCATCTTTTTTTTCCTATAGGAATGCATGTTAGTCTTAGTAGCCTGTACTACACCCATATCCAGTAATATATGCAAAACCAAAATTGATAAGCTGAACATAAGATAACCATCAAGTTAGATCATATCATTAATTCTCATTACTGTTTGGTAATACATCATTAACTAATAAAAAGATATTTAGTATGACATATATAATTATATACTATAAATATGTGCTTACAATGTGTTTGCTCTGTTATTTGCTTTACAAGAAAATTTAAAACTTGCACAATTTTTTTGATTGGAAAGATCTAACCTAGTAAATATATGTATGTTTACTGATATGCATATACATATACTCGCATGGGTGTGCGAACTTGCTTAATATTCTATTTTATATTGATTTTATACTTGATGTTTGTTACAGCTAAGGTACAACTTGGATAAAACGCACAAGGACTACATATTGCAGAAAATGTCAAACTCTTTGAGAGAGCATAAATGCAATGTAGGGAATGGTGTGGCAGAAGCTCAACTGCTGGGCGAGGAAGAAAAATCCAAAAAACTTGCTGAGTTAAAGCCTTTAAACTTGACTGATAATGAATGGAGAGAATTCATAAAGAATAGAATTTCGGTGAAATTTCAAGTAAGTTGCAACCATCCATAAATTTATACTAAAACAAATGTTTTTGTTAGGCATGAACATATATAGTATAAAGATATCATGTATAAGCATTAGCAATAAAACGGGAAATTATCTCAAAAGAATTTGGATAAAAAGTCTTATCATATTCTCTCTACCATCTTATAAAGAGAATTTCAGATCTAAGCTTGTGTCAGTTTGGAAGGTCTAATCCAAATTAATCTTCACATCAATTAAGAATCGATGGATTCAGGTACGCCTTCCGTTGTTAATTTCATATACTTATTTCTCAATTGAATAAATATGGGTTATATGTATTCAGATCTAATATAGATTAATCACCTACAAGTGGTATCAGAGCCACCCATCATTGATTTTAACGAGAAATTTCTTGATTTTAAGTATATTTGAAATTAGAGTTCTGAGATTTACAATTTTTGGTTGATTCATCCGATGCCTTTATTTTGGATCTGTGTGATTTGTTCTTTTCTTATTGATTCATCTGATGCCTTTGTTTCAGATCTATATAAATAATTCATGGTTTAATTCCGCTTGTTCGGATCTGATGCCTTTAATACCATTTATGCAAGAAATATAAATCTGGTTCTATGGTTAATTTTTACCTTACTTAACTTTTGATTAAGTAATTTGGATATTTATATAAGGTATTTGGGTTATTTCAGAAATTTTGGTTAATTAGAAATAAAGTATGTTCTTGAATGTGTTTATGTTTATTTTTTATTGAAATAAATTTTAATATGACACTAGTTTACATTTTGGACCATATAACGGTCGATTGTATTTATTATTTTTATCATAATTGCATTAAATGTGGTTGTTATAGTAATAAATTAATTTATTGTCATAAATAAAATTTATGTGTTAGTTGCAATAAATTTAATGATGCAACATGTTTTTATTTGGAATAAGAAAAGACATATTTTTTATTATTAATGCATTTATATTTGATAGATACATTTATTTTATATGTATGGACCATGCTATGTTAAAATTTGTTTTATCTTCTGTCTTGAATATTGACAAGTAAATAAAGTATGCAATATTTTATCATTAATTGTTATTGCAAATACCATTTGTTATGTATTGTTACAATTTTAGTTGATGTCAATTTTTTTATTACGGCTATGAAACCATATTTTCAATATGTATAAAATTGAAAATTGAAATTTATGGAATACGAATAAATGAATGAGTTAAAATAAACCAATTCAAATATTATTTGGTGTCTCTTTGCAAACTAACTGTAAATATCCTACATTACAAGTGAACTAATTGAAAAACATGTCACCAAAGTGACCTCTCTTATTTTAGTTATTCATGAAAAATGTTTGATGTTTATGTATATTTATTCATGCGGATATTATCCGGCCAAAAGGAAGACTAATATTTGGCCGAATCATTTATACATGTGTGATGATAAATATGTGACAATCATATAGTTTTGCAAGTGAATATCTAATCGGCCCAAAGGAAGATTGATATTTGACTTGAACTTATTGTCAATGTTTGATCATTACAACAAGAGAACCACTTACAATAATATTACTATCCAAAGACTTGATATTACTGTTGTGCTAGGTATCTTGAGAAGAGACTTACCAATTATTTGAATTTACTGCAGTTTTGTTTCACACTGTGAGCATATTTGATTGATTCTTATGTTAAAATTACAGCTAATTTAACTACGATATCTGCCAATCTTAACAACATTCCTATTCTGACTGGAACAAACTTTAAGGATTGGAAAGAGAACATATTGCTTGTTTTTGGCTGCATGGATCTTGACCTTGCACTTAGGATGG
Source organism: Allium fistulosum (assembly GCA_030737815.1). Lineage (NCBI taxonomy): Eukaryota > Viridiplantae > Streptophyta > Magnoliopsida > Asparagales > Amaryllidaceae > Allium > Allium fistulosum. The sequence continues at coordinate 842,265,582 of CM060902.1, forward strand.
ATGCACCTACCCCTCTTACGGATGAAAGTTCTTCTGATGTTATAAAGAACTTTGAGAGGTGGGATCGTTCAAATCGCATGAGTCTAATGATCATAAAGCGTGACATTCCAAAGGCATTTAGAGGTGCGGTATCTGAAAAGATAACCAATGCTAAAGATTTCCTTGCCAAGATTGAAAAACGTTTTGCTAAAAATGATAAGGCGGAAACAAGCATGCTTTTGTAACGCTTGATTTCCATGAAGTATCAAAGCAAAGGGAACATAAGCGAGTACATCATGGAAATGTCTAATGTTGCTTCAAAACTTAAGGCACTTAAGCTTGAGCTTTAGGATGATTTGCTCGTGCATTTGGTACTAATCTCTCTTCCTTCACAATACAACCAGTTTAAGATCAGTTATAATTGTCAAAAGGAGAAATGGACTCATAATGAGCTCATTTCGTATTGTGTACATGAAGAAGTGAAATTGAGGCATGATAAGGCTGAAAGTGCTCATTTGGTATACACCCCTAAGGGAAAAGACAAAAGGAGAAAGAAGGATAAGGAAACTGCTGAGGGTCCAACGGAAAAGAAACAACATAAGGAGGCTGATGGTTGTTACTTTTGTAAGAAGGCTGGACATTTAAAGAAAGATTGTACCAAATATCATGCATGTCGTGTTAAGAAAGGTACATCCTTTGCTTTGGTCTGTTCCGAGGTAAATTTAGCTACAGTACCTAGAAATTGGTGGTTAGATTCTGGTGCTTCTACTCACTTAAGTGTTTCTATGCAGAGTTGCCTGAGCTACCGAAATCCAATTGATGCTGAAAGATACATCTATGTGGGTGATGGAAAATCAGTTAATGGAGGCTATTGGGCATTTTAAGTTGTTATTGAGAACTCAGTTTTATTTGGATTTATTTGATACTTTTGTTATACCGTCATTTAGACGGAATTTGGTTTCTATTTCTAAGTTGGACAAATCTGGTTATTCTTGTTCGTTTGGGAATGGTATTTTTAGTTTATTAATAAATTCAAATCTTGTTGGAACTGTTCTCTCAATGTTTATGATAGCTTATATATGCTTGATGTTAATACCTCTTATTATGAAGCCTTGCATGTGGAATCGCGTAGTACTAAAAGAAAAGCTAATGAGGAAAATTCAGCCACGTTGTGGCACAAGCGCTTAGGTCATATCTAAAACTAGAATTCAAAGGCTTGTGTCAGATGGCATTTTGGAATCTGTTGATTTTTCAAACTTCGATGTCTGTGTAGAGTGCATAAAGGAAAAATGGACCAAACATAAGAAAATAGGTGCCAATAGAGCAACCGACGTCTTAGAATTGATACATACGGACATTTGTGGACCATTCCCTATGGCATCATGGAATGGTCAACAATATTTTATCACATTCATAGACGACTACTCAAGATATGGCTACCTATATCTTATACATGATAAATCAAAATCTTTAGACATGTTCAAAAAATTTAAGGTAGAAGTTGAGAACCAACTCAATAAAAGAATTAAAGCTGTCAGATCTGACCGTGGAGGTGAATATTATGGTAAATCTGATGGATCGGGTGAACAATGTCTAGGACCATTTGCCCAATTCCTAGAGGAATGTGGAATAGTCTCACAGTACACCATGCCAGGTTCACCTAGCATGAATGGTGTTGCTGAGAGATGAAACAGAACTCTTAAAGACATGGTGAGGAGTATGGTTAGTCATTCTACCTTACCGAAATCACTCTGGAGGGAGGCATTAAAGGCAGTAGTTTATATCCTTAATAGGGTATCCACTAAAACAGCTGCTAAGACACTTTATGAGCTTTGGACAGGAAAACAGCCCACTCTAAAGCATTTTCATATTTGGGGATGTCCAGTTGAGGCAAGGCCTTGTAGGCCAAATGAAAGAAAATTGCACTCTAAAACAGTGAGCAGCTACTTTATTGGTTATTCTGAGCAATCTAGGGGCTATAAATTTTGTGATCCCACACTAAAGTAAATTTTTGAGACGAAAACTGCAACATTTTTTGAGGATGTTGAGTTATGGGGGAGAAATGAAGTAAGGAACATCGTTTTTGAGGAGGAATCATCATCTATGATTCCTACTACAGTTACTTCTTCTTACAATGTACAGATTTTCATTCCTGTCATTAATGAAGAAGTTGATCCAAAACCACAACAAAACAATATTGAAGAAAACCCTCTTCAAGATGAGGATAATGTTCCACAAGAACAAACTCAACAACCTCAAATTGAATTGCCACTAAGGAGATCACTAGAGAGAGGAAAAATGCCATTTTGGATGATTATGTGGTATTTCTTCAAGAAATAGAGGATAATAATGGATTGATAGAAAATGACCCTATCAACTTTCACCAAGCCATGCAAGATGCTAATTCTCAAAAGTGGATTGAAGCTATGAACGAAGAGTATAAATCCATGCAAGACAATAAAGTTTGGGATCTTGTCTCTTTACATGAAGGTAAGAAACCCATTGGTTGTAAATGGATATTTAAAACCAAGCGGGATGCAAAAGGTAATGTGGAAAGATATAAGGCTCGTCTTGTAGCAAAAGGTTTTACTCAGAAGGAAGGCATCGATTTTAAAGAGACTTTCTCTCCGGTTTCATCGAAAGACTCTTTTAGAACAATTTTGGCGCTTGTTGTACATTTTGACCTTAAGTTACATCAAATGGATGTTAAAACTGCATTTCTCAATGGAGACATTGAGAAAACAATTTATATGCTGCAACCAGAAAACTTTGTGTTCGGAGATCCAAAGAATATGGTTTGCAAACTAAAGAAATCCATTTATAGGCTCAAACAAGCTTCTCGTCAATGGTACCATAAGTTTCATAAAGTAGTTACCTCATTTGGTTTCGAGGCAAACATAATTGATAACTGTGTGTATTACAAGTTCAGTGGGAGAAAATTCATATTTTTGATTTTATATGTTGATGATATATTGCGTGTCTATAATAATTTACATATTTTACACGAAACCAAGAGATTTCTTTTAGACAATTTTGAAATGAAAGATCTTGGAGATGCTTCTTTTGTATTAGGAATCCAAATATATCGTGATCGCTCATGGGGTATTCTTGGATTGTCACAAAAGAACTATATAGAAACGGTGCTTAAAAGGTTTGGTATGCAAGATTGTAAAATAGGTGATACCCCTATCGCTAAAGGAGATAAATTTTGTCTCAAACAATGCCCTAATAACATCCTTGAAGCTAAAGAAATGCAGAAGATCCCTTATGCATACGCTATAGGGAGTTTAATGTATGCTCAAGTGTGTACACGTCCGGTTATTGCGTACATTATAGGAGTGTTGGGTAGGTATCTTAGTAACTCTGGAATGGATCCTTGGAAAGCAACAAAAAGGTTATGAGATATCTTCAGAGAACAACGGACTATATGCTTACATATGGAAGATCAGAACAGTTGGAGATCATTGGGTATTCTGATTCTGATTTTGCTGGATGCCCAAATAGTAGAAAATCCACTTCAGGATACATATTTCTATTAAGTGGAGGGACTACATCATGGAAAAGCGTTAAACATACGCTCATAGCTTCTTCCACCATGGAAGCAGAGTTTGTGGCTTGTTATGATGCATCTTACCATGCGAAATGGCTGTGGAATTTTGTCACTGGGCTACGCATTATTGATAATATTGAAAGACCATTAAAGTTATATTGTGACAATAGATCTGCAGTATATATTCTAATAACAATAGAAGCTCAAGCAAGTCAAGTTAGATTGACATTAAGTTTCTAATTGTAAAGGAGAGAGTGTAGAATGGGTTAATATCCATAGAGCATATTAGGACAAATTCCATGCTAGCGGATCCGCTAACAAAAGGAGTACCACCCAAGGTCTTTCATGAGCATATTGCTAAAATGGGTGTATCTTTTATATAAGGATATTTTGGTTTAGGGGGAGTTTGTACTTAGTCACTTATTTCACGACACTGCTCTATATTTTGATTATGGACATGCTTTGGTTTTTCTGATTAGAAATAAAGTTTCTTTTGCATTCAATTGTTTATATATATTATTTGGAATTTTGATCTCATTAAAGTAAAGTAGAACCAGTTGGAAATAGACATGTAAAGATCACATTTCATGTAATTTCCATGCTATACATACATGATTGATCTATGTAGTTTGATTGTATTGATATCTGTGATCATTGATGGGTTTAGTTACAAAAACAGTAATGAAAGCCACTTTGGTTTTATGTAAACACAATCAATGGACGAGATTGTTTTGAATATACCATATTATCAAGATAGCTATTTAAGAGCTCATAAAGTTGGATACATTCTATAACGTTACATATATGGCCCAAGGGGAGATTATTGGAATAATTCAATATAATGGGCCACATATTTTAATGTTTGAATGTGTGGGCTATCTTGTAATTAAGTCTAATTACGTGATCTATTTTTGGAATAAACATATTAAGACTTAAGGGGTATATTCGTTATGTAAAATGATAACGTGTGGATACCGGAGTGATAATTTTAGTTTGTTGAAGGGTCGAACTGAAAAATGTCACACACACTATATATATGGGGTTATGGTCCCCAAATTACACAAGTCTTATCATATTCTCTCTACCCTCTTCTAAAGAGAATTTACAGATCTAAGCCTGTGTCAATTTGGAAGATCTTATCCAAATTAATCTTCACATCAACTAAGAATCGATGGATTCAGGTACGCCTTCCGCTGTTAATTTCATATACTTGTTTCTCAATTGAATCAATATGGGTTATATGTATTCAGATCTAATATAGATACATATAGTTGTGATGTAGGGCAATTGTAGGCGGTTGGTGATTCTGGTTAGGATGCGGTGGTTTCGGGTTGTAGGTTTTGAGTTATTGTAGAGGTGATACGAAGAGGAGCAAGGTGGTTAGTAGGTCGTGGTTGTTCCTATAGTGAGGTTGTTTGATGTTGCAGGTGATGGCAGGTTTGGTTTGGATGATGGTGAGTTGCTACTTGTTTGTTGGTGTTTGGAAGAAGTTTAAAATTTGTTGAAAAACTTGTTTGGTCACAAGTGTAGGTTGCGGGTTTGAGTTGGGAAATGGTATTAGGTGAGGCAACAGTTTTGTTGGTTGTGGCAGGTTAGTATGCAGGTTTCTGGTTGGGATGTGGATTTGGTAGAGGAAGGAGGTGGTTGATGTATTGTGCGCTGAGCGTTTGGGTTGTGTATTGATTAGATGAAGGTTGTTTACGTACAAGTTGTAGTGATTTATGGTTGAAACATGTAGGCTAGTGATGGAGGTTGAGCAGTGGGGGTATTTGATGGAAGGTGGTCAATGGTTGATATGTAAGGCAGTGGGTGTTTGTCTATCAAACCATAGTTTGGAAATGGCAGAGAAGTTCAGAGGTGGTGGAGAAGAGTTGAATTAGATGAAATATGAGTATAATGGAGTTGATAAGGTCTGTCTTCTTATAGCCACCGGGATTAAGTAATATTTGTTTACACAATCATCGCCTTGTTTGTATATTGTTTGTACCAAAATTGGGCACAACACTCTTCGTATGTGATTGAAGAGATTAAAATGAAGAAATTAAATGGAAAACGAAGCTAATCTAATAATAACACCAATAAAAGCATGCAGAAGTAGAAAAAGACAAGAAATTATAGTGGTTCAGTGTTGTAGCCTACGTCCACTTTGAATGTTTTGCTGTTTATTGATGATTGACAACTAATTACAACATTACAACACTCTAACACTCAAGTTACAATGGAGTTGTGGTAGAGTAACGACGTAGCAGAGTCAAAAAGTCCTTTTACTGTAGGCGTAGGGGTGCTATTTATAGGTGTAGGTCTGAAATATCTGCCCCTGAACTCAGAATACCTCTTCTCACTCGTGGGTGGGCCCACCAGATCGATCTGGGGACATTTGGGATCGATTGAGATCGATTCCCATCATCTTCGTATCGATCAAGATTGTGTCCATTTGGGCTGCGTTCGATCAGAGGCATTCTTGAGGTGGTAAGCAAGCTCCTGTGAAAATTTCATAACATTTGGACTTATAGATTTTGAGTTATGATCGATTCAAGGTTGGTTTTGCAAGTAGACAGAAAGATGCGTATCGATACTTTTGTATCGATGATCTTGCACCGATGACGTAGAGTGACAGTTTAGGACAGATCCACATTTCATGTCGAGTGACCGCTTCTCTTGGTTGACTATGCCTTTCATATCCATCTACGGCCCAGTCATTTGTATCGATGAATCTTCATTGCCTTCGTATCGATGAATCTCCATTGCCTTCGTATCGATGCCTGGTCCTTGGTTTCGTATCGATACCCAATTGATCGATACGAAATGGGTGAAAGGGGGATCGATACGAAATGGATAGCGGCTGAGAAAATGAACTATGATCGATGATATTGGTTGATGGATATGAAGGGGATGGTTGCAAAGTGATGGATATGAACCGGGTGGATACGAAGTAAACGTGCTTCTCATGAAACTTGATCGATCCATAACTTGAGCATACGAGCTCCGATTGACCTGAAATTTGGAATGTTGCCTTTTATAGCTTTGTTTGTTGTACCATGTTAATTGTAGCTCGATACGGACTCGGACCAAATTTGCCAGTATCCATAGTGGACCTGTGTATAACCGATCTTTAGGACGAATTGTCTGTAGTTTCTAGTCAAGTCCTTGATGTCACTGCCTTGCCAAAAGGCGGGATAACATTTGCCCCTAAAGTACGTCCTGTGTGAACATGATGTTCTTTGAAAAGCTGCAATCTTCATTCTAAAAAAGTTCTATCCGATTCGTTGAATAGTCGTCGTCTTTTCGTCAAGAGATGTAACCTTTGATGGATTTCCAGTAATATAAATGTTGAACTGTTATCTGCCAATGATCATGCAGTGTTTTGTTGTAATTAAAGGTCGAGTGCTAGCAATTTGTTGTTCATTGTTTTGATTTTCATCGGGTAAGCATTCAATTTCTGTTAACTTTGAAAATCGAATGTTAGTTCGTCATACATGCACATATGTTAACCTGACTCCCATTCATGTTTGCACGTTCACGGGTCGTTGCTAAGTTCTCTTGTTCTTGATTGAGTTGAGTTTCGTATCGATCCTCTCCCGTCATTCCTTCATATCGATCCTCTCCTGGATCGATTTGAGATGTTGGAATGCATGATTCGTATCGATGGCTATCGATATGAAATAGATAATTCTCAGAGATGCTTCGTATCGATGGACACGAGGTCTCGGGTCTTTGAGCTAATGGATACGAAACTGACGCTTCGTATCGATGGAGTTGTAACACGATCATGCACTTCACACCGGGGGGAATACGGGTTTATTGTCATCTAATGATGATTTTTACCGAGTTCAATAGCTATGGATCCCAGAAAGCTACATGATATTCAAATTCCTCCACTCCCTGGACTCGAAGTGCCAGACATTGCGACAAATGTAGTTAGTCCCGCCACGGATGAACTACCGGGTGCAGTTTTAGTTCTAAACCCGAAGGATTCTGTTTGTCCTAAAATCTCCGAGGACATGCTATGCAGGTCTGCCTTAAGCATGGATTATCTCTAAATGATGTTTTATTGCCGGGGCTAGAAGACAGAGCCCACCATCTCCCATAAGGGTATACCGCCTGCAATAGGTTCATGTGCGCAGCCGGGATGTTGCCCCCGTTCAACCAATTTATTTGGAAAGTGTTGTTCTTTTTTAGGATTGCACCTTCTCAATTGCATCCAAATGGATATGCTTTGCTCAACAGCTTGTATATTATCTTCATGGAGCATCTTTTCCGGCCACCGACTGTCGAGGAAATCAGATATCTATCTAACGTCAAAAGTCGCGGGGACAACCCTTCATTCACCTTCTTAGAAGCAATCAGAAACTGCCAAGTAGTGACAGGCACTTGGAGTAAATTAAGCTACTTTAAAATCGAATGGTTCTTCGTTCGGTGTCCACTAGGATTCGCCAGATGGTGGCTAGTTAGACGTATGTGCCCCAACTTCTTTGTCGATTAACTGATAATATAAGTTGATGCTAATACTTCACTTTTTTTGCAGCTTCGATTCCGCGGCCCGAAGGAGTGCAATTTAAGGAGATAGTAAGGACTCTCCAATCGGTGCCGGCTGATCTCATAGAAATCGATGAAGTCCTTACCGATGAAAACATAATCGCCACGGGGATGATAGGGGGAGATCAAAGCATCGGGCTAGTAGGAGTTCCCAGGGTGGCTCCGGTGAGGAAAATAAGAAGGAAAGCTCCCATTTTCCCCCCAGTTGGGGGAGTTCAGAGTGCTCCTGGGGTCGTAATCGTTGAACAAGGCGATGACGAGAGCACACTAGCCATGGATGAGCCCGCAGTTGCGCCTTCGTAGAGTCTTCGATCATCTGAGTCGAAAAGAAAAGGCAAAACTCTCGCCCATAAATCCCAAAGGCGTAAAACTGTTGTGGTATCTCTACCTGCTACAACTACTATAAGTCGGGAAACTTCTCCTCCGCAAATGGAGAGTTCTTTGAAAGGATTGGCGGATATCCCTATTCCAGATGACTTGGCCTCATTTCAAGATTTTGGATTAGAGGGACTTCACTCCCCATCGCAAACCGATGCAAGCTCAAGTGCTTTAGATGTAGAAGAGCCAACTCCTTCGTGCAAGGCCACCACAATCGGTTGGTTGGGGGGTTTGCACATGCATACACACATTTCACGGCATCACGCAACTTCTAATCACATGTTTTCTAGTTTTAGGAGATAACTAATTCTGCTTCTCTTTTCATTTATAGACACAATGGTGAGGCAGGGGTCGATGCTTAGCAGTCTTTGTTCTAAATGCCACACATCCAGCTCTCACTCCGAATCTTATAGGCGCAAGTCTGAAATAGATTACGACCATGGCTATCACTCCAGCCAGGAGCGTAAGCGTTATGAAAGGGAGAGGGAGAGGCCACATCAATATAGGCGTCACTCCCGGTCGCGATCGCCTCCACCTAAAGGTTCATCAAAACCCTCCATCTTCGACAGACAACCCTCTGAGACTGCCCACCAAATAGTGCCTCCTCATACTTCAAAGTCTGGGAAACAACACCGTAGGACTGAGGCGGAAGCTCCCATCATTACAGAACCGACAGCTATAGAACCCACTGGAGAGGGAGCCATTCAAATTGCTAAGTTAAAGCAAGACTTCCCAAATATCTGCTTTGATGGCTTCCACTTCCCTCCGAACTTGAAATGGATTCCCAATGATAAGGAAAGAATGGTACGGGACTACATGCATGATGTTTATAGCCAGTACCGGGAATGAGTGAAAACTGCGGAAAAAGCTTCGGCGGTAGCCTTCGAGCGGGCCAAGATAATTGAGAAAATGGAGACCGATCTCGCTCATAAAAATCAGATAATAGAAGTGCTCAATAACGAAGCCGAATCTTCAAGGAAGTCAGAGATGGAGGCCAATAAGAGAGTCGATGAGGCAAAACAGTCCATGGAAAGAATGCGACAGACACACATGGCCTTGGTGGAAGAGATGGGCCACCGGAATACTATTGTCATGGCAGAGGGAGATGCTGCGCTGAAAGAGCTTAGTAAGCTAAAGGCGAAATTTGCTGAGGCCATCAAGGAGAAGGAGGAGGCCAAAAAATCTGCCCAGGAGGCATGCGAACAGGCAGTGATACTCAAGGATGAAAGGGATGTGCTGAACTTAAAGGCTCAGGAAGCCGAGGCCAGAATTGAGAATGAAATCAAAGCGGTGGAGGCCAGGATGGAGAACGAAATTAAAGCGGTGGAGGCCAGAATGGAGAATGAATTTGAAGATCTCATGGTAACATACAATGCCAACATCTTAAGGAGCTGCAATTTAAACTGGCTTGGCGAAGATTATCCCTTCTAACTGTACAAGGCCTGGAGCCGCTTGGTGGAGGACGAGAAGGTGATCTGAAACACCAAAATTGTTGATGAGTTCGAACTAGAAGCTCAAATACTTGTCGGAGATGAACCAAAAGTCCTTTACGACACTATCGTCGCCCTTGAAAAAAAAAGTTGACTGCTAAGTATCCGGACGCTGGAGAAGGATCTGGAGTTGAGCATCATAAAGTAGGTTTCGAAGCGTTCCTAGTCTCTCAATCTAAGCCTACGTCTTCTATCGATCCTCCAGTTGTCCCAGTATATGACCCTAACAAGTCGCACCTTTTCCCGATAAATGAACACGGCTCTAGAGGCACATCAGCCCAACACATGAGTCAACCTTAGGAAGGTATTCTGAACACTTCTCCCATTTATCCAAATGCAGGAGCACTGTCAGAAGATGTGACTAATATTTTCTCCTATCTTTATTCAACTCTAGACTCTGCATCAGTCGATCCTCCTGCATCCCAAGAAATGCATCATGAGCAGGAGGCTATAATGACGGAGGCCACAACTATAACGGTCCCTACATCGGCTGGGGAGTTGCATGAAAGCAGCTGCGTGCTTGACGAACAAATGCCGGAAGCACTCCTCAGTCATCAAAGCGACCGAACATCGAAATGCCTTTCGTCATAGATGAAGACGTGATCATTACGGACTCCTCGGGCCATATTAGTAGCATTTTGATGAGTGTTTGCGCGGACCGGGCTGAGCAAATAATGGAAGAGATCAAAACCGAGATGGAGCGAGTCGAGCAGGCTTATAGGGTTGGTGGCATGGCAAGTCCTGGCCCGGTTCCCATACTTGTCATTTCTCTTGGTGGTACAGTCATTGATACGGGCGCTCCTCCGTCTTCTAACATCGAGAGTGCCACCATTCCTCCAGCCCCGCATACAGAGGACACTCCAGTCCATGTGAGTTCTGAGGAGGAGACTGTTGTAATTCCCCCAGCCAAAGACAAACCAGCTAGTGTGGGCCGGGGAGGTAAAGGCTCAAAGAGAGGACCGGGTGGCAGTACAAGCGGGTCTACACCAAAGAAGAGCAAGAAGGAAAAAAAATCAAAGGCGTAGATTTGCACTTTTGCTTCTTCTTTTTGTAGATAGTTGGAATAGGATTCTCTTTTTCTTTTTGTAGGCCGTGTATAAATGCGGGTTCGGCCCTTGCTAATAGGAATTCTTAGAATAAGTTTTGTACTTATTTTTTTCAAAGAATAGTGGAAATAAAACTTCATTTTGTATTTTCCATCATAACTCTGTGTTTATTTATTTAAGTATTTCAGCACTCACGTTTCCATTCAATGTACTTGTGAGGCTTTAGTCTCTGAGTCGAACTTGAGTCTGGTCGTTAAGTCCCAAAGTCATAGCTTCGGGTCATAACCAGACGTCGAGTCGAGTTCCAACGTTGTGTTTTCTCGGTCAGCGGTTGGTACTTGAGTTATGCTCCCAGTCTTGGGGATAAATTGAAGTAGTTGGTCGGCAGTTGTCTTCCGCCTTTGCTAATTTTAATTTAACTATGTCGGAGCAAAGTTAAAGTAAAACGAGTTTGAGTGGTCGGATCACACTCGTTCGGTATTCGGAATTATGTCCATACTCCGGGGACATAAGTTATTTTACGTGTGTCAGTCACACCCGTTTAAAGCTTGAAATCATATCCGCACTCCGGGGACACGAGTTCATTTACAGGCGGTCAATCACACCCGTTTGGTGTTCATACTCCAGTCTGCGCTCTCGGGGCTAGAGTTAGTCGATGGATGGTCAGTCACACCCATTTAATGTTTTGAATTACGTCCTCACTCTGAGGGCATAAGTTGTTTTACGGGTGGTCGATCACACTCGTTTAATGTTTACGCTCCGGTCCACGCTCTCGGGACTAGGATTAGTTGATGGGTGGTCAGTCACACCCATTTGGTGGTTATACTCCAGTTCGCTCTCTCGGGACCGGAGTTAGTTGGTGAGTGGTCAGTCACACCCGTTTAATGTTTATACTCCAGTTCGCACTCTGGGAATTTGGAGTTGGTTGATGGGTGGTCAGTCACACCCATTTGGTGTTTATACTCCAGCCCACGCTCTTGGGACCAAAGTTAGTTGATAGATGGTCAATCACACCTGTTTAGGCATTGGGGTCTTGTTCATACTCTGGGAATAAGGAGTTGATCAAGGTTGAGGATGGTCAGATCGCATCCACCTTAATTTGGCAATCGAAGTCGCGGATGGACGGATCCATCCTCTTCGAGTTTGGATTTGGATTCTGTACCCCAGCTCGCACTCCAGGAGCTGGAGTTTGTTAGAGGATTGTCGTGTTTCAATCCTTCTTTTCTATATAGTTGTTTGCCCTCGAGCTTGGGGTTTCACTTAGTGAGTGACCGGTCGGATCATGATCACTCCCTATTTGAATGAGTCCCACCATGGGATGGGACTTAGCTCTTCGTACATCATGACTTCCGCACGATGCATGCAAGGATCGCCACTCCGGCTTGATGAGTCTACATTTTATCACTGGAATAAGAAAGTACGACAAAGTCAGTTGCCTTATTACAAGTTCAAGTTCAAAAAATGCATAAACAAATTTCAAAGGAAAAGCAAACTAAAATGAATAAAAGCCAGTTATGTGTAATAATGACGGAGATTCTTGCTATTCCATGCTCTGGGCAAAGTGAGGCCGTCAACAGTTGATAGTTTGAACGTGCCGTCTCCAAGTCTCCGCTCAATGTCATACGGTCCCTCCCATGTTGGTTTCATGTGCGAAGGAACCAGATAAATTCATTTGAGTACAAGATCGCCAACTTCGAAGGTTTTGGGTCGGACCTTAGCATTGTATAATTGGGCGACTCGACTGCGGTGTGCGACTGCCCTCAAATTAACCTCTTCACGCTTCTCATCTAGCAAATCCAGAGATTCTGCAAGTAGTATGGCATTTGTCTTTGGATCGTAATGGGTCACACAGTGAGAAGGTACTTCTAGTTCAACTGGAATAACGACTTCGGAGCCGTAGGAAAGTGCAAACGGAGTGTGGCCGTTTGCAGACTTGTGGGTAGTTCGATATGCCCATAGGGCCATGGGAAGCTCATCGACCCACTTGCCTTTAGCGTTCTCCAGTCGTTTCTTTAGAATGGACTTGATAACTTTGTTGACGGTTTCGACTTTTCCATTCGCTTGACGGTGAGCTACTGCTGAGAACTACTTTTAGATGTGGTAGCGTTGAAAAAAATATTTGAACTCGACACTGTCGAATTGGGTCCCGTTATCAGTTATGGGAGGCCAAAACGACAAATGATGTTGCGCACAAAAAAGTTGATTACTTTCTTCATTGTGATAGTAGCAAGGAGCTCGACTTCCGCACATTTGGTAAAGTACTCGACTGCAACGATGGCGTACTTCGCACCACCCTTGGCTAAAGGTAAAGACCCTATTATATTAATGCCCCATGTGACAAACAACCATGGATTGACCATCTACGTGATTTCGGTAGGTGGGGCTCTTGGAATCCTGGCATGCTTCTGGCATCTATCGCATCTCTTGGCATAAGACAATACGTCTTAATTCACGGTTGACTAGTAGTATCCATATCTGAGTATCTTTTTTGCAAGGGCTTGACCCCCAGTGTAGTCGCCATACTCTCCCTCGTGCACGTCGTGTAACACTCGTTTGACTTCATCGTGGGCGCTATACCGACGTAAAAGTACAGAATACCCTCTCCTGTACAGGACTCCATTCCGGATAATAAATCGTGAAGCTTTTCGGAGAATCTATCTTTTCTCGCTTCTGTGCTCGGGTAAAGCTCCATGCTCAAGATAGTTTTTGAATGGAGCCATCCACAACTCCTTCTCGGGCGTTGTCTCGTGCACCCAGTCTATCTCTAATTGATCGATACTCGGTGCGGTAAGTGTCTCAACGGGGACAGAATCAGATTTTTGATTTTGCTCTCGGGGTATACAATGGATAGCATAGTAGTCAAATTGATTCAACACTTCTCGGACCCGAGTGAGGTAAGTGGCCAATCTCCGGTCTCTGGCTTGATACTCTCCTCGAACCTGGCATACGACCAATTGTGAATCACAATGAATCTCCACATCAATAATTCCCAAGTCTTTGGTAAGTCTAAGTCCAGCGAGTAGAGCTTCGTACTCAGTTTCGTTGTTAGTTGCGCGGAAGTCAAACTTTAAAGCGTAGCATATGGACCGACCTTCTGGGGTTTCGAGTACCACTCCAGTGCCTAAGCAACGGTCGTTTGATGCGCCGTCAGTATATAGCTTCCATATGTGTTTGGAAGATTCATCGGTTTCGGGCAAGTCCTCCGATATGGTGAATTCAGCTATGAAGTCCGCTAGAACTTTTCCTTGAATGGCTCACCTTGGTGTATAAGCGATGTCAAACTGACTCAACTCGATATTCCACTTGAGCAATTTACCAGACGTCTCAGGTCGTGTAAGGATCTGTCGTAACAGCTGGTCGGTGTAGACTATGATTGGGTGAGCCTCGAGATATGGATGAAGCTTTCTTGAGGCTATGACGAGGCAATAAGCCAGCTTTCCCAACTTCGGGTAGTTTCTTTTTGCCCCTGTCAACCTTTTGCTGATATAATAGACCGGTCGTTGTATCCGATCCTCTTCTCGAATTAGCGCAGCACCGATCGCGTTTGCTGAAACCGCCAGATAGATGTATAATCTTTCATGATCAACCAGCTTCGAAAAAATGGAAGGTGTTTCCAAATGTTGAACTAGTGCTTGGAATGCGCCTTCACACTCCTTCGTCCATTCAAAGTTTCGCTTTCCTTTTCTGATCAGATCAAAGAAAGGGATGCACTTGTCTGTGGATCTGGAAATAAATTTGCTTAAGGATGCCACCTTCTCGTTGAGGCTTTGTACTTGCTTTGTGGTTCTGGGAGTTTCAAGATTCCGAACTGCCCAAATTTTCTCAGGATTGGCTTTAATTCCTCGAGCGTTGACAATGAATCCAAGAAACTTTCCCGATGCAACTCCGAAGTGACACTTCAATGGATTGAGCTTCATTCTATATTGTCGGAGTATATTGAACATCGTTTCCAAATCTCCGACATGGTTGATGGACAGTCACGACTTCACGAGCATATCTTCCACGTACACCTCCATGGTCTTCCCGATCTAGGCAGCGAACATTCGATTCATGAGCCTTTGATAAGCTACCCAGCGTTCTTAATTACGAACGACATTAGTTTGTAACAATAGAGTCCTAAATCAGTGACGAAGCTAGTATGCTCCTGGCCGGGAAGGTTTATTGGGATTTGATTATAGCCAGAATACGTGTCCATGAAAGATAAGAACTCGTGTCCGACTGTTGAATCCACAAGTTGATCAATTCTGGGAAGTAGAAAACTGTCTTTGGAGCATGCTTTGTTTAAATCTGAGTAGTCCACACAAGTTCGCCATTTCCCGTTTGATTTCCTGACAGGCACTGGATTTGAGACCCACTCCGGGTATAATGCATCGTGAATGAACCCGTTCGACTTGAGTTTATTTGCTTCTTCCTTAAGGGCGGCAGATCTCTCTAGATCCATACCGCGCCTTTTTTTTGACCGGGATGTACCGTGTGTCAATATTTAATGCATGGCTCGCGATGTCTGGCGAGATCCCACACATGTCTGAATGAGTCTAGGCAAACACGGCAAGGTTTGCCCAGAGAAAATCAACCAATTCCTGTCTCATTTGGGGGATGAGTTGAGATCCGACCTTTATCATTCTGGAGTCATTATTGTCATGGATCGGAACATCGATCGTCAACTCTATCGAGGAAGCCTGATTGTCTTTGACTTCCTCTTCATCGCTATTGTCTCGGGAATCAAGATCTTTAAGGAACTAGTTGTGGCGCCCGGGCTTAGGCCCAAGCGTTAGCTGTCAATTCTCTGAAAAACGGACGCAGAGAGATTCCTCTACGCCCTTGCCTTTCTCCTTACGCTGCGCATCCCGCAGCTCAGCAACATAACAGGCGCGTCATCCCGCCTGATCACATGTACTACTCCAACCCCATTATCAGTGGGGAACTTCAGAGTCAAACAACATGGGGAAATTGCTGCCCTGAATTCTACGAGGGACGGTCGGCACAAGAAAGCGTTGTAGGGGGAATGAATGTCTAACACAACAAACTGCAGCATCCGGAATCTCCAGCGGTCTCCAATATCCAAATCAACTGGCAACTCCACCATCCTAGCTGGTATAGTTGCGCTTCCATTAAAACCATGTATACGTGACTGACACGATTTTAGTTCTTTTGCTTCCATTCTCATCTGGTCGTAAGCTCACTTAAAAGGAATGTTCACAGAGCTTTCGCTGTCGACCAAGATCCTCTTCATCCAAGCAGGACCTATCCTGGCTGAAATGACTAACGGATCGATAGTGGGGGCCTCGACTTTATCAACATCTCGATTTCTGAAAACGATGTCGTCTGTCATCATTCTCTGTTGTTTCGCCGGGGCCCCGTCATCAGAATTACTACAACAGTCAAAGTCCACATACCTAATCGAACTGGCATATGACTCCATTTCCTTCCAGCTCCGATCAGCTGGATGAGGACCACCACTTATTGTGTTTATTACCAATCATCTGCCAGTACATGTGGGTTCTTCGGGCTTAGCTTGGCCTTGACTTTGATTCAGGTTAGATGGGACCACACCTCCATCCTACGAAGCCCGCACAAACTGTTCCAACTTTTTCTCTCTAATCAACTTATCAATGATGTCTTGTAAATGACGGCACTAATTCGTATTATGGCCGTAACAATCGTGGAATCTACAGAATTTTCCAGTCTGAATTTGTTTCTCAGATGATGGTTTCGGAGCTGGCTTCTTATATTGTCCGGTATTACATGTCTAAAGGTAAACATTTTCCAGTGATGTGTTTAAAGGGGTATATCGGTCGAACATGGAAGCTCCGGGTCTCAGTCTACGATTTGGGTCTCTTTTTTTCCCTGACCTCTGTACCCTTTGGTTGAACTTGTTTGTTCTAAATATTCAATTGTAACTTGCCAGAACTCTTGTCGGTCTGTTTCACAACAACATTGCTCTGAATGCCTTCAACATTGGGCCCCGCATCATCCTGCTTCCTAGAACGTCTAGCGTCTTCTCTCCTCAAAAACTAGGCTGCCTTAACATAGAAACGATCCAACGAAGCACGGGGTTTCCCAGCCAACCAATTGCCAAACTTGGAGTCGGAATCGATCCATTTAGTCAATGCCATCAATATTGAATTATCATTGGGGTTGCTGACCTCAGCGCAAGCAGCATGAAACCTTTCCAAATAACACCTAAGTGTCTCTCCTGGAGCTTGAGTGACACTGGATAAGGTGTTGACATCCTTCGGTCTTGTAACATGCATACGGAATTGTTCAACAAACTTTGTAGCCAACTGATCGAAATATGAAATGGATCTGGGTGGCAGACGAGTGAACCACATGGTTACAATGCCTTCCAAGGAGATAGGAAAACTCCTACATTTGACCGCATCGTCAGCTCGAGCGGCGTTCATGAGTCATTCATACTTCAAGATGTGCTGGTTAGGATCCGAACTTCCTTCGTATAGGGGCAAGGTAGGCATCCTAAATCGACGAGGTGGCTCAGCGTAAAGAATGTCGTTGGTGAATAGAGTATGACTTCGGGAGATTCCCCAATCGTCGTTGGTAAGACCTTAACTTTCTCGGATCATTTGGCGGTTCATGGTTGGAATGTCAGGCATCTGGGTGTTTGGGGCCAAGGCATGGTAGGGTTCCATGTCGCGGAGATGGTTTGGGCACTGTCGACGGTCCGTTCCTCACCTCCTTGGCTCCAGGTCTTCTGGAACGTAGGGTTCATGAGCATGGATGTGTTGACGAAGGGCTGGATCTGGCTGGTTCCGGATCTCAGCTTCCAGATCTATAACAGCAGCAGCTGCATGGTCATGGACAATGTGATAAGGAAGCGCCCCTCCTAGGGAGGAGGGTCCAGCTTGGTGCCCTGTAGAAGGACTAACCCTGGCTTGTCCGAGATTCACAACACACTGATGCCTAGAGGCTTCTACATAATTTCCATCCAGTCGACGGCTTGTAGATCTGTGGCTGAAGTCAGATGAAGCCAAGCTTTCGGCTGTGGAATGAGAGTCATGATCCCTTCTAGATCTCCTTCGTCTTTCCTCGTTCAGCTGGTTTGCGAGCTCCGTGTTGGCACAGATCTGCTGAGTGAGCTCTTGACAGCTCTGGGTAAGCTCTTGCATGAGGGTATGGAACTCCTCTCTAGTCATGGGACCTTGTGGATCTGGAGCTCCAGCTGATGTTTGGCCTGCTGTGGCCAGCTGCGTGGGATCTTGCCTATCCCTTCCTTCTGGATCTGTAGCATATGAAGCAGTTCTGGTAGTATGCACCATGATTGTTGTAGCTCTTTCCTAAATCTGAATAGAATGGAAGGAACTATTGAAAGACAGATTTGGATCTCCTTCTTAGATTTTAGCAATTAAACAATAGCAGTAGATCCAAAGAATCGGAGAAAAACGAAGTTTTCTCAGCGAAAGCACCAAAGTGTTTGCACCAAAATTGGACACAACACTCTTCGGATGTGATTGAAGAGATTAAAATGAACAAATTAAATGGAAAAAGAAGCTAATCAAACAATCACACCAATAAAAGCATGTAAAAGTAAAAAAGGACAAGAAATTATAGTGGTTCGGCGTTGTAGCCTACGTCCACTTTGAATGTTTTGTTGTTTATTGATGATTGACAACTGATTACAATAGTACAACACTCTAATACTCAAGTTACAATGGAGTTGTGGCAGAGTAACAGCGTAACAGAGTCAAAAAGTCTTATTTGTAGGCGTAGGGGTGCTATTTATAGGTGTAGGTCTGAAATATCCGCCTCCGAACTTGGAATACCTCTTCTCACTCGTGGGTGGGCCCACCAGATCGATCTGGGGTCATTTGGGATTGATTCCCATCATCTTCGTATCGATCAAGATTGTGTCCATTTGGGCTGCGATCGATCAGAGGCATTCTTGAAGTGGTAAGCAAGCTTCCGTGAAAATTTCATAGCATTTGGACTTATAGATTTTGAGTTATGATCGATCTAAGGTTGGTTTTGCAAGTAGACTGAAGGGTGCATATCGATACTTTCGTATCGATCGATCTTACACCGATGACGTGGAGCGACAGTTCAGGAGAGATTCGCATTTCATGCCGAGTGACCGCTTCTCTTGGTTGACTATGCCTTTCGTATCCATCTAGGGCCTAGTCATTCATATCGATGAATCTCCATTGCCTTCGTATCGATGCCTGGTCCTTGGTTACGTATTGCTACCCAGTTGATCGATACGAAATGGGTGAAAGGGGGATCGATACGAAATGGATAGCGGCTGAGAAAATGAACTATGATCAATAATATTGGTTGATGGATACGAAGAGGATGGTTGCAAAGTGATGGATACGAACCAGATGGATACGAAGTAAACGTGCTTCTCATGAAACTTGATCGATCCATAACTGGAGCATACGAACTCTGATTGACCTGAAATTTGAAATGTTGTCTTTCTTAGCTTTGTTTATTGTACCATGTTAATTGTAGTTAGATCCAGACTCAAACCAAATATGTCAGTTTCCATAGTGGACCTGTGTATAACCGATTTTCGAGAAGGATTGTCTTTAGTTTCTAGTCAAGTCCTTGGTGTCATGGCCTTGCCAAAAGACGGGATAACATATATTGATCTTTTTATGCAATATCAATATGAGTATACAAATTGAATCACTTTACCTTAATGCAGATGAAAACTTAAAGCGGTGTATATGTATCATGTATGCTGCTGGATTTTATACGTATTCGATCAGTGTGTTGATGTTTTAGGAAATGAGGCGGTCCTATTTTGGAGTCTCCATGTCTCATCATTTGGCTACCGCTGTTCTTATAGTGTTGTCATATACATTTAGGTTTTTCTCTTTCCCCTAGGTTATGTGCAGTTATTGTTTGTTTGTTTTATTTGTTTAAGTGTGTTTTCTCATGTCAAATAATTACAGGTTTGCTCGTGTTGGTTCCATATATAGTTTTAGCTCTCCATGGTGCATGCGATATCTTTTTGGACTTTGGAAAAATGTCTAAGTTTAGTGGTTGCGAGCCACTTGCTGTTATTTCATTTCTTCTATTTGTTATTGCGTGGTTATCATTTCACCTCATTTACTTTCCATTTTGGATTCTTCGAAGTATAAGGTAAGCATGTTCTAGATGCATGTTGTAGGTGTTGTTGCTCCATTGCTTTACTAATTGGTATGAACACTCAAACCTGGTTCATATTGATTAATAATTGTTAATTAAATTTATGATTATGAAGTACAAGCTTAAAAACTTAAGGCCCCGTTTGGTTTCGTTTTGAGTTTTGTGTTTTGCGTTTTCAACATACACTGCAAAATACAAGAAAATGTGGAAAGAAATTTACAATTCTTAGCCATCGCCATGATGGATGAGAAATGAAGGAGATGAATTATTTTCCATCCTTTTGTTATGTCTCAAAACACGAAAAATCAAATAAACTTGTTTTCTATTTTCTATGTTAGTTTCATTTTTCAAAATTGTTTGTTTTTCAACAATACATAATAAATGCAAATTTTTGTTTAGACGAAAACACAAAACTAAAAATAGCAAACCAAACGGGGCCTAAAATTATGAAGAACCGAAACAAATAATGCTTCTTTCAAAAAAAAATCCAATAACGATTCTTATGTTGTGAAAATTGTTGTTGCGACAAAACTTTGCTTCTTGATTACTTCTTCTGGTTCTTTTTAGTCGGATTGAATGATAAGTTTTATAGCACTTGCTATTTTCTTAAACCATCGTTCCATAAAGGAGGGGGAAAATGTTTCTACCTTTCCACAGTTAACACCACTCGTTCTTTATTACGGTTATGAAGTTATACTGACCTTGGACATGGAATAACATAAGATCCAAGGACCTATATACTATTTTGTATTCAGTACTCTTCTATTTTCGTTACTTGTTCTTCATAATATATATTGGTAGGTATTGGTATATCGAATGCTCGTAAAATAGTTTTGCATATCTACAATCAGTACATGGTATACTGATAAGGTTAACATTTTTTGACTCTTCAATATGCTACTATGTACCCTAGTATTACACACAAGGCCGGTCGGATGGTTTTTCATGCCCCAGACGAATTTTTTTTCCATTTTTTGTTGCCCCATTTTAAAAAATAGTATGAGTATGTGCAAAATATGCACAAAATAGTTTACATGCAGCAGCACTTCATATGCACAAAATCAAATCCAATTACTATGCACAAAATATTGTTAAACTAAATCAATTCCATTAGTCTACATGCCAAAAAATCAAAATGTCAACATGATATAATGTCAAAATACAAGCTAACGAAAACAACTTCTTCTTGCATTCTTTGAAGCGAATTCTTCTATGATCTCCTTATAGTTAAGTTTATCCAAATACTCATTTTCAATTGAAATAATATATAGTCCACTTAATCTCTCTTGCGACATAGTACTTCAAAGATATGTTTTTATTAATTTCAATTTTGAGAAACTTCTTTCCGCCGTAGCAACCGTAACCGGAATAGTCAATAAAATTCGATAAGCAACCCAAACATTTAAAAATCCACTTACATCCCTATATAATCTCAAGAAATTTAGAACATCAATTGATTTAGTTACTTCCGATGGTAAAATTCCTTTTAGTTGTCGAAGCTCAAAGAATAATTCTTTACCACAAATATCTTGCTCTTCATCGTATTCCAAAAAAATTTCTAATTTCATACAATGCTTCTTCAATTCCTCTTCATCAATATTTTTAAATCTCAAATTTAATAAAAAGCCAAAAGTTTCTTCATAAAGTTTAAATTGCTCAAATCGATCTCTAAGTGAAGATAAAGCTTGGTCAATTATATGAAGAAAATAAGTAATTCTAAAATTGTCCTCTGAAGATTGTTTGTGATCATTCTCTACAATATCTTCATCAAATTGTTTTTTTCTACGCACGATTCTCTTTTCAATAAACTTTGGATCAATACCAACATCATTTGCAAGTTCTTTAGCCTCCTTCATCATTGTTTCAAATCCATCTTCTCTAAATTTTTCAAAACATACTA
Source organism: Allium fistulosum (assembly GCA_030737815.1). Lineage (NCBI taxonomy): Eukaryota > Viridiplantae > Streptophyta > Magnoliopsida > Asparagales > Amaryllidaceae > Allium > Allium fistulosum. The sequence continues at coordinate 842,287,566 of CM060902.1, forward strand.
CAAGCTTCTTAATTTTGTAATTGCATCTTCAATATCCATTTCTTCTCGTTGAAGTATTTTACTTACTCGATTAATTTTTTCCAATATCGTATACCAAATTCACAAACTAATTAAAAACTCAAAATTTTCCAAAGCATTTTGGCACAAGCCTTTAGCCTCCATCATCACAACATCATCTTTAGAATTATTTGCAATGTCAATTAAAGCATCCCTTAGCTCCGGTGCTTGAGTTCGTATTGCTTTAACACTTTCAATATGACTTTCCCAACATGTTGCTGATAATGATTTTGGAGTCAAACCCTTCACATAACTCCGAAGTATTTCCCATCGTTGAGTTGAGCCAGAAAATAAAGTATAAATCTTTTGCACAGAAGCGAAAAAATTTCTTGCTTTTATACATGATTTTGCCATATCACATAAAGCAAGATTTAGACTATGACATCCGCATGAAATGTAGAAAGTTCTGGGATTTACATCAAGTAGTCTTTTTTGTACACCTTGATGTTTACCTAAAACAAAGTCAATTAAATGCATGGTTAATGCTATAGTCAAGCATAAGGTAAAATTTAATTTAATCTTATACCTTTCATATTTGAACCATTATCATAGCCTTGTCCTCTCACGTCATTGATATCAAGTTTGAGATCGATCAACTCATTTTGAAGTGCTTTGAAAAGACCAATCCCGGATATATCACAAACGGTTATAAATCCAATAAAATATTCTCCACTTTAATATCATTTGTATCTTCAACATTCACACATCTTATAACAATAGATATTTGCTCCTTACGGCTCAAATCCGGAGTGCAATCAAGTATAATTGAGAAGTACTTTGCTTTCTTTATTTTTGTAAGTATTGATACTTTGATTTTATTAGCTAATAAATTTATCAATTCATTTTAAATTTTATGGCTAAGATAATGATTATTGATCTCATTATTCACCACACGTCTAAGATGCTCTTCCATAATTGGATCAAACTCGGCTACAAACTCAATAAGTTGACAAAAAAGTCCATTATTTTTTTCATAAATTTTCTCATTTGATCCACGAAATGGCAAATTATTTCGAGAAAGTGTATTGACAACACCAATTATGCGCACAAGTACTTTTTTCCAATGTTGTTTTTCTTGATCAATTTGAGCTTCCATTGCATTATCAATTGTTGTTATCAATTATACACACTACCATCTTTATTACTGATATATTTGCACGTTACATGCAAATTACTTTACTTTCAATTTTATATTTACAGCAAGTTGGTCTTGTTCTGAATGCTTCTTGTCGATTCAGATATACATTAGATTTGAAAAAGGAGGAAGAGAGAGAAAAAATAAGAAAGAAGATCGAAGCTCATGTTAGTTTTTTAAGAGGAAGAACACAAAAAAAATGGATACTGATATTCACACAGCAAACCCTAATAAATTTTTTTCATACTTGTCGAAATCAAATACACAGATGCATTTAAAACTAAAGCCTGAAAATACTCCTAACTAAAAGCAAAGATATCAGCAACAAATAAATATTCAAACTAACTTAAACAAATATGCAAAACATTATTGAATTATTCAATTTCAAAGCCCATTCTTTCAGCTTGAATTATATTTCAACACCTCCTCTTAATTCAAGCTCATGCATTCCAATCTTCTCCATAAAAAACTGATGCTTCACGTGAGTCAAAGCTTTTGTAAACAAATCAGCATGTTGATCATTTGTGCCACAAAATTTCAGAACTAAACTCTTCTCAGCAACCAACTTCCTTATGAAATGATACTTAACTTCAATATGCTTGGTCCTTGCATGAAATGCTGGATTTTTAACCATTGCTATTGCAGACTTATTATCACACCATAGCTCAGTTTCTTCTTCCTGCTCACAACATAAATCCTTAAGCAATTTTCTTAACCACATAGCTTGCTTTGCTGCTTCTCCACCGGCTACATATTCTGCTTCTGATGATGATAAGGCTACTGTCTCCTATTTCTTTGAACTCCATGTGATAGCTCCTGAGCCTAGACTAAACACAGATCCTGATGTGCTTCTCCTATCATCCAAACACCCTGCCCAGTCACTATCCGTATATCCAATTAGCTTGAAGTTATCAACTTCTCTATACTGAATTCCAAACTTTATCGAGCCTGCAACATATTTAAGAATTCTTCTTGCAGCCCCGAGATGTTGTTTAGTTGGAGAATGCATGTATCTTGACACTACACTTACACTATGAGCTATATCAGGCCTTGTATGTGTAAGGTAGATCAAACCACCAACTAAACTTCTAAAAACTTTCTCATTTGCTTTCTCAGTTCCATCCTCCCTTTGTAGCTTCTCACTTGTATTCATAGGAGTGTTTGCTGCATCTCCTTTCTTTATTGAAAATCTTTTCACCAAGTCTTCTGCATATTTTCTTTGACACACAAATATGCCATCTTCATCTTGTTTCACTTCTAGACCCAAGAAATACTGAAGCAATCCCAAGTCTGTCATCTCAAATTCCTCCTTCATTGTTGCTTTGAACTCATTCAGCAACTTTTGAGAGGAGCTAAAATAAATGATGTCGTCCACATAAAGACAGACAACAATGAAGCCATTCATGCCTTGCTTCTTCACATAGAGAGTTGGCTCATTCTCACTTCTCTCAAACTCATCCTTCAGGAAAAATGAATCAATCTTGCTGTACCAAGCTCGTGGAGCCTGTTTCAAACCGTATAGAGCTTTGTGTAGCCTGTAAACTTTGCTCTCATCACCTTCTTTGACAAAACCTTGAGGTTGCTCAACAAATACTTCTTCCTGTAATTCTCCATTAAGGAATGCCGACTTCACATCAAACTGAAATACTGGCAGCTTCCATTGTGCAGCCAAAGCAAGTACAACTCTCACTGTTTCAAACCTTGCAACAGGTGAGAAAGTTTCTTCAAAGTCAATTCCCTCTTGCTGAGCATACCCTTTTGCAACCAGCCGTGCCTTATGCTTCTGAATGCTCCCATCTGTGTTGTACTTGGTTCTAAAGACCCACTTTAAACCAATCACATTCTTCTCTTTTGGAAGATCCATCAACTTCCAAGTGTTGTTCTTTTGAATAGACTTCATTTCTTCCTCCATAGCAATCTGCCATTCTGCTTCATTTGCTGCCTCTTCAAAGGTTGCAGGCTCAGTGGCTAGCAGAGCAAAGTCACAGCTCTCATATATCTCTGATAATGTCCTTATTCTTCTTGGTAAGGGGTCACTTGTTGAGCTTGAAGATATAGAATTTGCAGAGTTGCTACTGGACGCAGAATTTGATGAAGAGTGGCTGCTGTGATTGCTTGGTGTTTTGGGAGAGTTTGGAGGTGACTGGCTTGCATTTGTCACTTGTGTTGAGTCCACTGTTGTGTCAAAAATGACAACAGGCTGATTCCTTTCATTCTTCTCTTCATGTTTCCAGCTCCATACTCCATCTTCATTAAATATCACATTCCTACTAATAATCACCTTGCCACTAAGAGGGTTATACAACCTATATGCTTTAGATTGAGTTGAGTAGCCAATAAAAATACATTTCACTGACTTATCATCAAGCTTGGCTCTTATATTTGTTAAAGCATATGCTATACAACCAAAGGTTCTTAGGTGACTTACTTGTGGCTTCTTTCCTGTCCAAGCTTCATAAGGAGTTTGATTCAATACTGCTTTTGTTGGGGAGATATTCAGGATGTACACTGCTGTAGCTACTGCTTCACTCCACAGCTCATTTGGTAATCCTTTTGCTTTCAACATACTCCTTGCCATTTCAACCACAGTCCTATTCTTTCTTTCGGCAACGCCATTCTGCTCTGGAGTATATGGTGCTGTCAGTTCTCTCCTTATTCCTTCCGCTTCACAGAACTTAGTGAATTCTTGTGAAAGGAACTCTCCTCCTCTATCTGTCCTTAGTGCTTTGATAGGCTTCTCGTGCTGTTTTTCCACCATGATCTTAAACTTCTTGAAGTTGGCAAATGCTTCTGACTTTGTCTCCTGGAAGAACACCCAACTCATCCTGCTGTAATCATCAGTAATCAATAAAAAATACTTACTTCCCCCTAATGATGTGGTCTGCATTGGCCCACAGAGATCAGCATGAAGAAGCTCCAAGCATTCACTTGCTCTCCATGATTTTCCACTTGGAAATGAGCCTTTTGACTGCTTCCCATAGATGCAGCCCTCACATAGCTCGAGCTCACCTATCAGTGGTAAGCCTCTTACCATTTCTTTTGCAGCTAGCAACTTTAGACCATGTACATTCAAATGACCATACCTCAGGTGCCAAAGTTTTGCATTTTCATCACCTTTTACCACCAAGGCTTTGCTTACATTTCCCTGCAGATCCAAAGGAAACATTCTGTTCTTTCCCATGGATACTCTCATCACATTTTCTTGTGATTTCTTGTCTTTTATTAGACAAGAATCATTCTCAAACAACACAGAATAGCCACTACCCAACAACTGACCCACACTTAGTAAATTATGAGCCAAGTTTGGAACATACTGAACATCATACAAAAGCTTGATATTACCTTTTTCTGTCTTGAAGGAAATAGTGCCTCTTCCCTCGACATCTAGTTGTTTTCCATCACCAAGCCTTACTTTGCTTTTCCTTGAATCATCTAGCTCCTTGAACATGGATCTTGTGCCTGACATGTGGTTAGAGCAACCACTGTCAATATACCATACACTTCCTGCATCACTGCCATATGCATTTTGTGCCAAGAACAACTTTTCTTCTTGCTCCACAAAATTTGACCTTTGATCCAACTTTTGTTCTCCCTTTTCTTCATTCTTCTTCCAGCAATTAATTTCCTTGTGACCAGGCTTCTTGCAATAGTAACACTTGATTGGACTTTTGTAGGATTGGGAATTTTGCTCTCTTCCTTCACTACTTTGTCCTCTTCCACGACCTCTTCCTCTTGATCCATGTCTTCCTCTTCCTCTTCCATTGGATTGCCATGATCTTTCTTTGTTGGAAGACACATCTCTGACTTGAAAGGCCTTCTCTTCTTTCTTGTCATCTCCTCTAGACTGTCTCTCTTCATGTGCTTGAAGAGATCCCATGAGTTCATCAAATGTATAAGTATCCATGTCTTTAGATTCCTCAATTGCTGTCACTACATGATCATATTTCTTTGTAAGACTCCTTAATACCTTACTTACCACTTGCTGAGTTCTGACTTCCTCTCCATAAGATCTCATCTGTTGCACAGTGGTTGAAATCCTGGAGAGATACTCTTGAACTGTCTCTTTTTCTTTCATTTGAGAAGTTTCAAATTCTCTCCTTAATGATTGTAGTCTTACAGCAATTACTTTCTTGTCTCCCATATACTCTTGCTTAAGAATACTCCATGCTTCTTTTGCTGTAGAAGCTGCTGCAATGCGTGGAAACACTTCATCATCAAGTGCCTGTTGAATGATGAAAAGTGCTTTGGCATCTTTTTTTCTTTTCTCCCTCAATGCTTGGTCTGGCTCTTCAGTTCCATTGTCATCAAAGCCACTCTCAACAGTACTCCACAACTCCTGTGATCTAAAGAGAGTCTTCATTTTTAGGCTCCAAAAATGATAGTTCACACCTTTGAAGATAGGCAACTGATTTAGTGAATTCCCATTCCCATTGTTATTCTGCATGATGAATGATTTATTAACAGACTTGTGTTTCCCTTGTGTTTGCTCTCTTCACACGAAACACTCACCAAACCCAGGAATTCTCTCTCGCTCCGATACCAAATGTTAGTTTTTTAAGAGGAAGAACACAAAAAAAATGGATACTGATATTCACACAGCAAACCCTAATAAATTTTTTTCATACTTGTCGAAATCAAATACACAGATGCATTTAAAACTAAAGCCTGAAAATACTCCTAACTAAAAGCAAAGATATCAGCAACAAATAAATATTCAAACTAACTTAAACAAATATGCAAAACATTATTGAATTATTCAATTTCAAAGCCCATTCTTTCAGCTTGAATTATATTTCAACAGCTCATGCACAAGTCATACGAGTATACATCTTCACTCATATGCCCTATTCTATATTATTATTGCACGTAATGTGTTTGTTACTCATATGTTGTTTGCATACAGGTAGCGGATCTTTTTACCTCTAAGGTTAAACAGTTATCGGGTATGTCATCCTTAACAATATTGCTACGTACTGCATATTAAACACATGGAAATAATATTATTTTTTTGCTAGTATATTAGGTAAGGTAAAATTGATTTTGTGGATGTTGTTAGATCAGGTAAAAATGATTTTGTGGATGTTAGAAATTAGATTATGCATTAGCTTGAGATTTAGTTGATCTGTGTTAGTATATTAGCAAGTAAAAGTGATTACACATTATCGAATTATAAGTATCTGAATATTATTTTCAGAAATTCAGCCCTTGATTCGGATAAAGATGGCATACACCTTAGTGTTTTTTATTACATTAGTCAAAAAATTTAGAAGATGGAAATAAGGATGTTTGTTTGGTAAAAATGTCAAAAATGGTTGGTAGCTACATTGGATTCCTTGAGTAATTCTATTATGTTATAGCTATTCCACTTTTATATTTGTTCCTATTTGCAGATTATTGCAATTCACATCTACGACCTAAATTTAGTCTCAGCCAACGTTTTACTGACTTTCTTGCTGCAATCATCCTTACAACTTGAAAAATGTAATGGTTATTTATTTAGTAAGTTGATATCTATTCATTACTAAATTTACTGATTGCTTTAAATTTCAAGATGAGCAGAATAAGCTTTACTGGTATGGTTCTTTGTTCCTTTCACTGAGACATATAGTGTACATTGATAGGAAGTTGAAAAAGGTAATAAATAATCGTGTTCACTTGGCAACTGTCTTCTAATTCAACTTATAGGACACATAGCATGTACATACTGAATATTTACTTTCTTATCTACCTGATTCATATTTTGTATGATCTATATTTACGTGCCATGCCTTCCTACTTCTTGATAGATTCGATACTCTTTTTTTTACTGCTTCATATTAACCCCCAATCTTGTTTATTCCTCACTGCAAATTCCTGTCACCAGCTACACTTTAAGAGATTCACTTAAGCTAAAGCCCAACTATGTGGGTATGGTTTATTCAGTAATTTTTGGCCAAATTGCTTTGAACTACTTCCTAACCAAATTATAATTAGTACATAGAATGAAACCAATCAAAATTTCTTATCATTGACCTTATGCCTCAGTTCATATACATGCTTAACCATTGCACATTAATAATGTGTAGAACGATACTGACTTATGGTTTGAACAACAAAATAATTTTTTTTGGCATTTAAACCTTCTTCAGATTTTGATTTGGTTGGTTCTTGACAAAAAACATGTCTGCTATTTTCAGCTTATTTGACAGGTTTTACTTTGGGAAGCTTGGCAGGATTTAACTCTTATCATACTTACGGTTGCCGTTGCTTTTTTTTATATTCGGCATTAAGACCGAGGTAATATTTTAAGTTACTGTGGATATCTCGTTGTTTATCAGGGTAAAGTTTTATCTATTCTTTTGTATATAGGCATTACTTATTACTGTAGAAGAAAACATGGTAGAAAACTATACATGTCATCATTGTTTGCATTAAATAATTTTATATACATTTAATTCACAATTTCAAAGTGAAATAGAACAAATTAATAAGGTAGCTCGGTCAAATACTAATTTACTGAAAATACACGTATATGCCAATATGGAAATTGTTGTTGTATCACTGTTTCCATCATCTTTTTAATTGTGTGAACGTATATTTTTTATCTAGTATTAACCAGTACCAAGGTGCGTTCTCCTTCTGATAATAATTTGAACAGGTTTAAGGTTGATAATGAGAGGTAAACCACCGAAGACATAAATTTAATTGGATAGGGAAGAACCACAAGGCGGTATAGGAGATAGAGGTCGTAGATTTCATGTGAATGTGGTTAATCTTATTTAAAATATTTTATATCGAATTGTTTATATATCGTATTTCATTATATGATTAATATGTTTTTCAGTTGTTTGAATGTATTAATTATATTAGTGATGGTTGGTTTCATACTAAAATATGTTAATTATTAGTATATAATATATCTATTCTGAACAAAATGAAGTGGAAATTGAACGACCCACAATGGAGAGCTAAACCTGCATGAAAAATCAATAATTTTTATAAGCGTTTAATAAATACTACCAAAATATATATGGTGGCAGACAAAAAACGCTACTATAATATTTTGTAGTAGCGTTAATAGTACTTTTTAGTGGCGTTTATACAACGCTACAATAAATTTTTTTGGGTGTTTGCAAAAAACTACAATATGTTTCTTTTCGGTAGCGTTTAGAAAATGCAATAGAAAGTACTGGATTTTTAGTTACATGTCATATAACGGGGTTCTCTAAAATGCTACTATAAGTTATGGTAGCATTTTTCGTGCGCTTCTAAAAAAAATTTTTTGTGTGGTGTTCAAATGAATTATAAAGTAGATATTTCAAGTAATATTTTAAATAAATGTTTTAAACCATATTATAAGTTATTTTAAGTACATATATGTTTTAAAAGGTTAGATAATTATTTTAAAGTAATATAAAGCTTATGTATTATAATATGTTTTAAAGTGTTTTTATCTAAATATCTTATCTTATAAACAAATTAGCATGCATACATACATACATGCATACATGCATGCATGCATGCATAAATACATACATACATACATATATATATATATATATATATATATATATATACGCATACATATCTTTTTTAAAAGGGTTTTTAAATTATAAAACAAATGTTTTATAAAAGAGGTTTAGGATTGCTTAGTGGCTAAACCTTGATTTGTTTAATTACTTGTTACGAGAAGTAATTAACAAAACACTAAATGCCGACGAAGTAGGCTTATCAATTTGTGAGAGCTAAGATTGATGTTCGAGTAGGCTTTAGAAGCAATAGTGCTCTAACCTACCAGCTTCACTCTTGACCGAGGAATAGTTAAATCAGGAATTACTTACTCATTGATGGAAAATATTTACTCATGCACTTAGCACTAAAAGCCGACTGATTAAACTTGTCTATCTGCGAGAGTTAAGAGTGAAGTGTCTAGGCAAGGCAATGATATGCAACCAGTGCTCTAACTTAGCTAACTTCACTCTTAACCGGTGGATAGTATAAGTTGAGAAGTTTGAAAACGTGATAAGTATATGTGATTTTCATATGCGATCGCCTTTAGAACTAGATAGTTGACTAGTTAAATACCAAACTTAACCAAGTATTAACTTAGATCTTTAAATGAATATTTTTAAAGGTAATAACAAGTATAAAATTGGTTTTGGATTCGTTGTAACAATGTGTAGCATTGGTCTTTAAGCCTTTATTATTATATTTAGTAGAATAATTAGAATTTTAAAAAGGATGTTTTAAAGATACTTATAAATGGAATAGTTTTGGGTTTATAGTAACGATGTTTTGATGACATTTGTTTTTAATCCATCAAAGGGTACTTGTGCAAATGTGAAATCTTGTTTAAGATTTTTGAATATTCTTATACCATTTGGGATAAGAATATGAATGCATTTCAAAGTATTGAAAAGAGTAGAAATGAATAGTAAATAGTAGTATACATGCATATATCTTTTGTAAAGGTATTTTGAATATATATATATATATATATACAAGTATCTACAAAGGGTTTTTTAATAAATGTAACAGATTAATTAAATAGAAGGGATTGGGAGTTGCTGAAGTAGCTTAATCTTGCTTTGCGTGACTTAATCGTGCTTTATTTGTTTGCTTGTTCATGGAAAGTATTTAGTCGTATACTTAGCACTAAAAGTCGATGAAATAGCCTGTCTATCTATGAGAAGTAAGAATGATGTTCGAGTAAGGTGCAGATGCAATAGTGCTCTAACCTACTGGCTCCACTATTTATTGAGGGATATTGTGAGTTGAAAAGATCAAAACGTGATAAGCATACGAGACTTGGTTACCATTTACAATCGTCTATCTTGTAGTTGATAGTCGATTAGTCGACTATCAAAATTAACCAAAATAGCTTAGGGGATATCTAGAAGAAACACGAGGGCCATATGGTACAATTATCTTTGGAGATGCTATACTATGCGTATAAACTAGCTCTTCTAGGACAAATGATAAGGAAATCAGCCCAGATGGGAGATGATCTCCACCCTTATGTAATGTCTATTTATTTCTGAAAGAACCAAGGTTAAGTTAACCGAAAATTCATCAGCTGGTTTTAGAGCGTTAGGTAAGCGAGGGGGTGAGTGTACTTATATGAGATGACTCGAAACCGTAATCACTTCAAAACCATATATGTTATCTATGTTCTGGAAACGCTGTGAAACGAAATGTTATAGAGTTGCATTATCTATCCTAAGGTTAAGTCTAAGGGAGAGGTCAACCTTAACATATCAAGTTAGAGTTGAACTTTCTATCTGACGCAGCGGCGGAATACAAAAATGATGATACGATGAGAATAACAATCGGTGGATTGAGAAATACTAAAATGCCGAAATTCGTTGATCCGAAGATGCCGAATTCTAGCTATCTCTGACACGTTGATCGCGCACGATACCGTGAAGAGAGATCTACAATTCTTCGAGCGTTGATCAAGCGCACTTGATGCCGCGAATTGGCTTCACGATCGTTGAATCGAGCGCACTCGATTGACCGAAGGTGGAGATAGGAGATCACACTCGACTACCAATTAGATGAAAGCACAAAGCTAACAAAGGAAATTTTATTTCAAAATCAACAACAATTACAAATGATATAACTCGCCTATTTATAGGCATACAACACAACGCTTACAACACAACTCATAGGTTTTGAAGGACCTAACACTTAGAATATTTTCAACACTTAACCAAATACGAGCTACAATACAAACGACTCAAGAAAACATAGTACCGACTTAACAATACTGTTTGACGACCTAAGGTAACAGTCGACTTTCGACTTATAAACCTTGCGACTTATCAAAAATTCCTCACGAGTTATCATCTTCACTTCCGACTTATCAAGTCTCGCGAGTTAAGGTAGTTTGTTCGTTCGCGACCTTCAGTCATGCCACGATTTATCTGGCAACGATTCAGGGTTAGGTCAAAATAGTTTTAGGTTGGTAGTTGGAGATTGGGAACAATCGGAGTTAAGTCGTGGTGGGTTATGTCGTGAAGGAGTTAGGACGGGTTGGTGGTTAGGTCGGAGAGCAGTAGGTCGTATCGTGTGGTGATTTAGGTCGTTGGGTGGTTTAGTTAGGTCGTATACCAATTTAGGCATTTGGGAATTAGGTCGTGGAATTGGCGATGAGTCGTAGGTCGTAGTGGAGACTGGAGATAGGTCGGAGGCACTAGGTCGTGGGTCGCGGTGGAGTTTTAAGTCGTAGGTCGCAATGGAGGCTAGAGATAGGTCGGAGCTTCTGGTAGGTCGTAGGTTGCGGTTGCTAGGTCGGAGACGATCTAAGGTACTCCTTGTTGCTTCTTCCTTCTTTGTACTCTGCCGCGCTGCATCACTATCCTAAGGTTAAGTCCGAAGGAGAAGTCAGCATTAGCATTTGTCGACTTAGATATGCCAGAATCTTGGTATGGATTCGTGGACTATTTGAGATGTTGGAATTCACAGAATGATTCGTGTTTTGTTTGAGTGATGAAGACTCATATGAGAGATGCCAAACGTAGCCTCGACATCGATAAATGACTAAAACCAGAGTAGGGTGCCTTGCCGTGAAGGGTTTAGTGAGCCCAATATGGTATATCAACTCCATGACTAAAGATGCTATCAATGTTGCTAGCGGAAGTTGATGATATTCGATGTAAACGTCTCTGGGCGTTAACAAGCTATGGCTTACCTTATGGTATATTTTATCTAAAGATATACGACACTCAGAAGGATACCTATGATCCTTGTGTAGGAAGTCGGATTCGGCTTGATCGGAGAGATCTCCACGGAAATCCTACATAATTATGCGAAGGCGCCTTAGCGGTTTTTGATTGTATACCTAATTATTGTGGCGTACACGTACCATAGCAATTTCTTACTTATATTCTACACCCTAGACATTATCTGTTACAACAAAATATGTACTTAATAAATGATTGGCCCTTTTGAGGGGAGAACCAATTCGGTGATTCAGTTGGTCTCAAAAGGTGTTGTTATATTTCACACCTATTTCTTGAGTTTTTCAAACTAGACTTATGTCCGACTTGTGGTTTTATATTTTCTTATTTCCATGGGTACTCTTTCGAGTAGTTCGAAAAAGGCAAGTTTTCATCATGTTCTTTAGAGCTTCTAGAGACAAGCTGGATGCTTCCAATATTCACCTACCGTAGTATTCTTATTTCCGCTGCATTACTACATTATATGTATCAACATATGTGAAGATAGGTTATCATAACTGTCCAGACTAATGATAGTACTTATGATTGTAACTCTGAAATGTTATGTATCTTAGAGTGACGGTTTGTACTGTCTTTCGATATTATATGTTATTGTTCCACTGTAAGATTCTAATGTTGTATTCTCTTCTTCCTTAATCTATTTTCTTTTCTTTTATTTTACCATAACGATTCGTCTTTCTTGCACTTGAGTGCTCGTCACATGAATATATGGATGTATTAGTATCGACATTTGGAGGTCGAAAAGGCAAGTCGTTACAATAATATTGATCGTTGAGTTCACGCGTATGAGACACACGACCTTGATTCTCTATTATTAATTGAAATTAATTTAACAAAATAACTTATAATTGTTATGAATTAAACTGGAAAAAATATACATAATTATTATGTGTCAATTTATCTAATTTACTATAGGTTTGAAATTGAAATTCAGTATATAAAGGTTTAATTCAAACATTCATGTAAATTAATCAAATAAGTTGTTCAGTAACCAGTGGCCCAAAAATATAGCATATGGGTGCACGGTCAACCAAAGAAAAAGGGAGGTGTATAGTTAAAAATGGACTGTGCATGAATTAATGGTTGAGTAATGCACATGTAAATAAAGTATAACTGGAGAGTTAAGAATCTACGAGGTTCAAGCTCTTTCTACGAATAGCCTTCTATGGCTCCATTTCAACTAAAATATATATTTAACAATATGCAATGTGAGCATTACATTACATTACATTTTTTCATTCTTTTTGAAATTTTGGGGATGAAATTCTTTTAAGTGGGAGAATGTAACACCTAAAAAATTCAAGATATAATATAGCAATGAAAATTAATTGGATTAAATTGGCAAATAATCTTATTCAAATTATGGAGGGGCAAAATAATCATTTTTCCATCTATTGAATTTCATAATGAGACTTGCAACATTGTGACCAACTCATGTTTTGATCAAAACGGTATATAAATTTGTTCAATTTGGAGGTTGTACGAAGTAGAGATGGTCGAATTAATAGCTGAGTGAAAAAACCGATGTTTATGTCAACATACATGAAATGATATATTAGCACACATCCATTTATTATAAATATGTTGACATACATCTAAGGATATGTCGATATCGATGGTAGTTTCAGTTTTTGAATTTAAAATTTAAGCGGGATTAGTTATTTAAATTTTTAGAGAGAATAGTTTTCTTAACTAGATTTAACACTATAAAAGCTCTAATTTTAACCAGAAAAATTAATTAACCTTCTCTCTTTTAATCACTATTCTGTCTCTTTCATATCTTAACTTTAAAATGGCATAACTCTCTTAATTTTCAATTGATTTTGGCAATCTACCCATCAAAATGATACAGATATGAGTACTACAATCCGATGAAAGAATTAAAGAAAATTACGGAGGTTTCTGTTCATTAAAAGAGCATGACAGAAAGGAAAAATTAGTTTGGAGTATTTTGAGAGATTTCTTGAGTGATTCATTCCTTACTTGCGATATAATGCATAGATAATACCATGATGATGATTTATGGTCTATAATATAAGTAATTAAACATTAAATACTAGAACTAAGAGATTTAATCTTGGGTTTGGATAGAAATAGGATAAAAAGTAAGTAGAATCAACATATGGGATATAAAGTAGGCAGAATCAACATATACGAATATAATTGCAATATTAGTGATTCTTTCCCTGTTTGTTTTATAATTTTTGATAACATTTTAATGATGATTAGGTATCTACATACAAAGAAATTGAAAGACTTATCATTGTACTATATAAACTTCAAACACTAGAAGGATTGACTCTTAAACTAAAATATACTCAAAATAAGATGTGCTAAGAACGTTGATTACAAAGTTAAGGGGAAATATGTGAACATCAATTATTGTATAAAGATGAAGTGATATATTTGCTTTACGATAGAATTATTTAATGTCGATATGAACGGTACCAACCTGTAGTACAAGTAGGCACCCAGGATATGATGTTCCTTTGTAGTGCTTTATAGGTCTAAGAGGAGGGATGGATGGTAAACAACCACATAAGTCTACGGGCTAGTCTAGGGTGTAAGTCTAATTTTTTTGGGAAAGGATGTTCAGCATTCACGTAGGGTCTCGGGCTAATCTAGGACATGAGTCCAAAATTAGTTTGACGAGAGTAATACAATTTTATAGGGCCTCGGGATAGTCCAGGACATGAGTCCAGAATTAGTTTGATGAGGGTAATACAATTTTATAGGGCCTCGGATTAGTCCAAGTTGTATTTAACTATGTGTTAGATAGCCAATGGTAGTACAATCATGTAGGGCTTTGGGCTAATCCATGATGTACTTACTATGTGTTAGATATAGATCATAGTATAATAGTATCTTTGTAGTATATATAGAGTAGGCATGACTCATTTTTTTAGACTTATGTCTGACCCACTCCTATTTTCCCTTTTTATTTATAGCACAAATTGATGGAGCCTTGAAGTCATGATGGAATACGAGATGTGGACTCTAATGTGTATATTGTAAATATGTTAGACATGGTTGTACCTATGTATATGGATTGGGTTTGATTAATATTATAAAGATATATGTATATAACAATGTTGATACACTATTGCGTTATGAAATAGTCATGGTTGTCATTATATTACATTTTATTTTCTTATGCTGTGAGATTCAAAAAATTTATAGTTAGAAACCTTGTTTGGTTTTAATTATCATCTCCTAATGACTTGTCTTTTGGCTTTGTCAAGTTTTGAACATCGATTCGGTCAATTTCATTTCATCCCTTGTAATCAGTTTTATCCTTGGATCGTATCCAAATTCATTTTATACCAATAATTTCTTAAAGAAATTCCTTCGATACGAAGTTAGTATTTTCTTGAAACAATAATTGTTTTTTAGTGTAATGAGACGGGTATTCATAAACATTTAATGAATTGCATTATATAAAACTATTTTGCATTAGTTTGCAATATATTTATATTCACAACATAAATTAGTCATCTAATGACTATTATTCCCAAAATTCTCTTAGGATGATTCATACAAGATCCCTTAACGTACGATCTTTCGACTTGCACAACCTGCCAACTCCTTACCCTATGATATTTAGGGTTTTCTTATAAACCCTTATCTTGTAAGGTTTTGTAAACTATTCTTTAGATGATAATAATTTTAACCTTATGTATTGCTCTTAAGTACATACCTTATAGAAAGAATTTAACTCAACTTCACTAATCTTTAATCGTGTTTTGTCCAACAAAGTTCGATTACTCCTTATTAATACATCATTATGCATTATAGGGAGAGGTGACCTTTGAGACCGAATCTTTATTCACGGTAGGAACATACAAAACTCTTTTCAATATACTCACTCATTCGATCAAATCGAACCATTTTTGTCGCATTTTACATTATTTACTTTCGTTTTATATTCTATGAGTTTATCATAGACTTATACATGCATATCAAATACACATATTCATGCATGTGATAACTCATCGGTGATATGACGAAGTACGTGGAACAATTTTGGTATTAATAGACTTACGATTGCATACATCTATATGTATCAATCCAAAGAGTTCATCAACTCTTATGACGCTTCCACTGAATGAGTGTTTTGCCCTTAATTTTCTAAGATATAATTAACCAATATCATATGATTCATAACCAATTAAACAAATATTTCTCAAAACTATGGCTTAGTCAATAACTCCAAAGTAATTGTACATCATTTTTGATACCTCAGTATTTTCCAATGCATCACTTTTGTTATGCAAACAAATACCACATTATAGTTTTATTTCAAAATGAATATTCATAATATTCACATTAAAATATAACTATGTCTATTTTTTAGTTGACGCCGAAAAATAGTAAATGTTTCATAAATAATGTGCAGTACGTTTTATGAAAATAATTTTTGTAACTTGATGCAATCAATAATTGTTACATGGCACTCTCCCACTATTTCCGCTATTACTATAATAGTGTACTAAATTTGTAGGTCTATCATTCACTCACTATAGATTATTTATTCTATATACTGCAACTATTTTACAGTGGAGAGTTCTTTCATCAAATATTTTGAACTCAACGAAATAATATTGTAGAAAACAATTTTCTATATGAAAATACATTTCGGAATAGAAATTGTATTTCTTATTCCAGTGTTAGTTATCAATTATTATTATTGCAATTATTGTTTTCGATGTTTCTTTATGAAGCAGAAGTGACTATTCACTCTCTTCATCTCAATTGTACCTTAAATCGCATCTACTCTTGTACATTTGTTAACCTTTCTAAAGGTCGAACCATTCAAAAAGAATTCCTTACTACAATATCATAATGAACTCTTTACAAAAAAGCATTTGATTATCCTTAACATTTAAGGACATTAATTATGATGCACTTTACATAAACTGATCAAACTGACATTTCGGCGATCGAGTTCTTAGATCTATATTATAATTTCAGTCTTGTATTACATTTAATACAATATGATCTTTTATTGTAATCAGTCAAATTGAATACTTAATCTTTTACTATGGTTTATTTGCTTATTTTGGATGAACTAATTTCATCGAAATATTGTACATTACAAAGTGTAATCAAGTATCCATAGTCTTCTATTGCTTTTAGAGTTTGAAACTCATAAAATGCAATACACGATCTCGACCAAATAAATGCGTAGTCGACCAAACTACAAATATATTTAGTAGTTGTAAAATCAAGTGCTTGCATGAGTATTGAAACATTAACATGAAAGAAGCATTTACTAGTAAGCATATGTTATATTTCTATTTGTCAATCTTCGGTTCAGTTCATTTGTATATCTTAATTGATAAATGTTAGTACCAATCATATTAAATGCATAAAATTTATCAGTGTAGATAATTATTACATTATATAGCAAATGTTCTTACAATATTAGAAAGGTTAAATATTATTATTTTATTTTTCTAATAAGATTCCCACCAGGTCTTTTATGTTTATCCAAATCCTAAGTAGAAACCTAGAAGTCTTTCAACTTCACTATTGGGTGTTAGGACTCCTCCGTCTTGAAATTCCGACCTTGAGTTTGCTCAACAAGTCATAGCTCCATGGACGATAGATATCTTTATCGATTGTACCGTATACAACTTCTAACCCTTAGTATCTTGTCCAAATTTCACTTCGACCTTGAGTTTGACCAGCAAATCGAAATGAAATTATTTACTCGTACCTGTCATATCGTGACGGCCTAAGTATGGTAAATGTACCTTGAGTTTGCTCAACAAGTATATATAGTTATCTTACCTCGTATTTTCAATATATTAATAATAATACACATAACATCCCTAGCTTGAGTTTGCTAAACAACTAAGGAGTATGCATGTGTGTGTGTGTATATATATATATGATAGAGGATAACATTAAATTGAAGTTTCATAATCTTCAGTATATTATATTGAGTGATATCGACTTATGGAATAATAATGCATTTTTTAAAATACCCTCGTGATTCAAGTGTTAGGCACATCAAAAATCATGGTACACGTAAATTTACATATGTATTTATTCCTTAAGTCTATTTAGGGTATCTTAATGTTCCACATTTAATTTATACATTCATATGATATAAGTTTTATTATTATATAACTTTTATATTTCGTATTACTTATATGATAGTCTTATATATAATATTATATTAATTAAATCTCATTTAATTTTGTTTTAATCAATTAACATTTTAATTAATTTTATATTTCTTAATATAACATTTATATGAAATATTTCTTATATGCTATAACCTTTATAGTATCACACACATATCATATATATGTGTATATTATCTAATTAATTAACCTTTTAATTAGTTTATTTAATTAAACAATTTTAATTAAATTTATATTAATTTTGAAATTTCATTTATATACAAACATGTATACTTACGTTAATTTGACATTTTCAAACAACATAACATATATCAAAATAAATAATACATGTATACATTTTTCATTAATTAACTCATTTAATTAATTTATCTATTTTATTAATCTTATTAATAAATTTTTAAATTTTCAAAATTAATTTTATAACATTGTTAGATATTTTCAAAAGTGGAAATTAGCCACAAGGGCCTCTTTAGCAAGTGGAATTAGTTTCTAGGACACACAACTGAAATAATTACTTTCAAGGACAAAACGTAAAATAATTAGTTTCTAGGGCCTAAAAACCTATGAAATTATGTCCTTGAAAGTAATTGGACTGCTGACTTTGTCATTGAAAGTAATTATTCTGCTGACTTTGGCCTTGAAAGAAATTTCTTTGAATGTGTGTCCTAGAAACTAATTGAACTTCAAAGTTTGTCCTTCTGGTGAAATGCCCCTTTTTAAAATTTATATTATAACTTTTATAATATGTATTTTATTTTAACTTCAACTTTTAAATTTAAAACTTTTATTTTAATTTTCAAAACAATTTTAAAATTTATATTATAGCATTTATACTATTTTTCTTATTTTAAATCTAACTTTTTAAATTAAAAATTTCTGTTTTTAATTTCAAAACAATTTTGAAATTAGCCTAAGGTCCGATTTAAATTGGGCCTTTTTTCTAGTAGGGATAACCTTTTACGCTTACCCCGTCATTTTGGGTCAAGCTAGTGGCCAGGTAGGACATATTACTTGATTACTCAAACCTGACCTTTGACACTGCTTTTCAGACACCCTACTATATGGGTAGGCTTTAATAAGTTAGCCCTATTATGATTGATTTTGACCGCGTAGGCAACTTAGCTCTGATACCATCGTTGGAACTAGGTCATCCCGCAGTGGAAATAATGGGAAAATTTCAATTTTTTTACTATTTAGGATCTTTATTAGGTTTATAAAGTCTAATTTATTTAGAACATTTCTAAATTTCTTTTAAATAAAATCTTTATTTTATTTAATTTTATAAAATGATCTTATCTCTACTAATAATGCAAATACTTTGGTGTGGTGAAGCTTTTTTGAACTTTCGAAACAACCCATCTACCTACAGCTACACACACGTACATGAAAGGGGGTATACCTGTCCCTTCTCATGTCCATACTCTAATCGCACTAAAATTCCAACCGTCTCTCTCCACTTTCCCCTCTACCCACTTTCTCCTCCTTTTCTCCCCTAAAATGTCAACCGCCTTCCCTAATCCACCCTCCACCTCAATCGCTTCCCGCGGTCTTCATCTTCTTCCGTTTCCTACACAAAGTACATTCATCTGCTCTTATTTTCTCTCTCCACTTTCTTTTCCTGTTGTTCTCTCCACCTACATGTCAACGACTTCCCTGAACCCTCCTCCAGCTCAACCGTTTTTCTGCAACCTTACTCTTCTTCCATTTCCTTTGCAAGTATTCTGCAACCTTACCCTTCTTCCCCCATCCCGATTTGGTTCCCAATTTAACGGTTTGAAATGTAAATCGATGACCTACTGTTTTATCTCCCGGTTCTCTACAATTTTTAGGTTCGACGAGGAAGGTACTCAGCTATCCTTTCGTTCCCGCTCTGCTGTGATGAGGTCCGAATCTGCTGCTTGGTGAAGTTACTTGCAGGGTCAGGGTAAAGGAGGCTTGACGAAGACCATCGTTTACTACCAAAATCGTCCATGTTTATTTAAGCTCACCGAACAACGGCGAAGTCCTCCAGTCATAGGCTTCCAGATTCGTCGACAAAGTCAGAGTCGTAGACGATGCCGCAATCGGTACTGATGGTCTCCCTCAAGGTACGGGATTTTTAATCGACATTATTCGTTTCAGTGTGACGATTTACAAATGTAAAAAGATGAATTTTTAACCACATAGTCCTGCTATTTCCAAGTTAATTTCGACCATTGCAATTTCCAAAATCCAAGCTTATCTGCTTAGATAAGTCGATCTGTTATTTTTTTTCGAAAATGACGACTTCTAAATAAATTTGATTCGATAACCCAGCTAAGTTTCTCATGTATTTTTATTTGAGGATCATGAATGTCTCAATTTCATCCCTACCAATATCATCTTTTTGTATTCAAGTTTCATATGTAATTTACAAATCTAAAAAGTTTCAAACTCCAAGCTTATCTGCTTATATATGCTGATCGGTTATTTTTTCAAAACTGAGAAATTGTAAATAACTTTGATTCCATCAGCCAGTTATGTTTCTCATGTATTTCGATTTGAGGATCATGACTGTCTGAATTTTCAAGCCTACTAATATCATCTATTTGTATGGAAGTTTCATTTGTGATTTACAAATCTAAAAAGATGAATTTTTAATCAAATACTGTTGCTATTTCAGATTTAATTTTGACCATCATAATTTTCAAAATCCAAGGTTATCTGCTTATATAAGCTGATCTGTTATTTTTTCAAAAATGAGAAATTGTAAATAAATTTGATTCCATAAGCCAGTTAAGTTTGTCATGTATTTTGATTTTACAATCATCAATATCTGAACTTTCAACCCTACCAATATCATCTATTTATCCGCAAGTTTCATATGTATCTGCCTATATGTTTTCATACATACTTGCAACTGTTAAATGGGAAAGGATTCATACATGTACTTTGGTTTCAAAGTGACCAACGCCGTAAACCGTAAACACATAAACTGCATATATGTACTTTTGTGTGGACTGAATATTGATTCATTTATATTATTGGGTTAAAATGTGCTTCTGACTGGGTGTATTTTTATGTGCATATATAAGTTCAGTTTTATATATTTGGGTTTATGAATTTACAACTATCAAATTTACACGATTTACTTACAGGCTCAGGGTGAAGGAGGGTCGACAAAGTTCAGCGATTAGCAATGAAATCGTCATGTTTACTGAACCTTACAAAACAACAACGAAGTCAGCAACTCATTCACTTCCAAATCCGTCGACGAAGTCTACGCGAAATTCTGCTTCATCAACAAAGATGTCCAATCTCCTCGACAAAGTCATTAGTATTGCCGGTCTTGGTCACGATATGTTTACTCAACCTTACGGAACAAGAACGAAGTCTACGCGAAATTCAGCTTCATCATCAAAGATGTCTACTCCCCTCGACAAAGTCATCATTACTGCCAGTCTCGCTCGCGGTATGGGGTTTTTAATCTACAGTACCAGTTTATTTTTCACGGTTCACAAATATGAAAAGATGAATTTTTAAATGATTCAAATTACAAAAGGTCTACATATTTCACCTTTAATTTTGAACATTACAATTTCAAAATTTTAGAAACCAAGAAATCCCAAGCTTATACACTTATATAACCTTATCTATTATTTTAAAAAATTAGGAATTCTAAATAAATTTGATTTCATAATCCACTTCAGTCTGTCATTAATTTTGATTTGAGTATCATGATTGTCTGAATTTTCAATCCTAACTATGTTTAATGAATTATAATTTAATTTACTATTATTTGTAGATACCCATTTTTTTTTGTTCCCACAAAAAGTTCTTTGATAACTAATACCAAAAACACCTCAGACAACTACTAATTCGTTTACATACGCTGATTATGAAAAAGAATTATTTCTTAACGTTATGCTTCTCCTTTCAATTATATGTTATAAATTTTTCTAATTTTATGGACATTGCTTTTACCTTTACTTTTTTGTATGAGACACATATGCTACGCTGACCATTTCAACTTCTGAAATTCCTTCTCCCCACATTTTAATACATGAACTGTTTTATATTCCTTGCTTCATACTTGCCGTAACATGTATTCCTTTTTTCACCATTACAACTACTATACAATGGTATATTACGTATTTTTTCCCAAATCTTAACTTCATCCTCATTGAATACATCACTAATCCCTCATTTGACATGAAACTATGTAGCTACAAAGTTTAATTGAACATTTCTATCTCAAATTGTACGTACTCTATAGGCTTAGGTTATTAAATTGGGATTTTTTATCGCAGCTCGGTAAATATGCGCTGTAGTTAATATTTACTATAGTCGATATGGAAAAAAAAGTTATACCTGATGCATGAGAGTAGAGAGCGGTGGGACACCGTTAAATGGTATACATAACCAGCGCATTAGTTTTTCCAACTTTACAGACATCCTAATTTAGTTTAATGACTTAGATTTTACTTTACGATTATTTTGTCCATACCGAATATTTTCTCTGCCTCCACAAAGGATATATTCCTCTTCATTTTTTCTCAATCACATGCACATGCTACTTTTACCATTTCAAACTTTTTTTCCTGTCACCTATATCTTCCACTGATGTAAGCTATAACTTCAAACTTTTCTTACCGTATTTCACTTCAAAATTTTGGTTTTTTTTGTTTAGAACTCATAGTTTATACAAGTATGACAACTAATTAGAAACTAAATGCATTACAATTCCACCCAGTTCAAACAAAAAAGTATATATAGATGATTAGTTCTTATTGTTTCACACGTCCATTGTAAATTCATATTTTGATATGATTGAATAAGTTTTGGATTATATCTTTGGAGATGATAAGCATCGTCTAGATCTCCTATTCAATGATAAATGATTTTTTTAACTACTGTTAACTATGGTGATGTTTAAATTTAAGCATTTGATGTGCCTTTGATTCGTAGATATGGTAGAGCACCGCTACCAATCCCTTTTGTATTTGTTTTTTATTCATTTTTTATGTATCGCTGCTGTCTGGTAATATTTAAACGAAAATTTCTGGAAATGAGGTTTCTGATGTTGCAATATGTAGCTATGGTCTGCTTTTTTTTCTTCGTTTTTTCTTTTTCTAGAGGTGCAAAAAATTTGATTTTGGATATTTATGCAGAACAACCATGTTTATTTGATTTCTTCTTAGCAACTGAGCTGTATTGGTTGGTGTTCCATCTTTTTTAGGAAACTGTACTTACTTTTTGGTGCATTTAAAATCTGTTATGGCCCTGGATAATTGTTTAAACTATGATGAAATATACAACTAAACTATTTACCATTAAATGATTTACCAGGAAAATGAAATTGTAGAGGGATTGAAGGACCAGTAACGGCAAGGCAAGCGCATCATCTGCATGTATAGAACAAACTCATATCCTGCAATTTCAAATTGAGGTTACAAAATATGCATGCATATCAAATATTTTTGTTGATGGCCATCTAACCATTTTATATATATACCAGATATAGAACTTAGTTGTGAGAAAAAGAAAGAAGAACTAAAGGAATCTAAGTAAATAAGGATATACGTAACTGCTACGGAAAGCAGAATAAACAACTGGCTAAACAGCTGGATGGGCGGAAGTAGTTGAAGGGGAGAATGAGCATGAGTACGCTGTGTTTGAGACATGCATGGCTCGAAGCAGGCATCCAAAAAATGGGGACAAGTTTTTGTTTTTAATAACCAATATTTTGGAGCAAACTTCATTCCCGAAATGTATGTCACAACAATAAACAGTTTAAAATATAGCTGTCTGCATCTTAACTTTTCAAGTTTATGCTTTATTTTTTAATACTTTCGCATGTGTTTATTTTGTCACTTACATAGTTTATCAACTGTGTGCTATATATTGACCACAAATAAGCATAAGAATTAGCTTTTATGTACTGTATGTAACTATAAATTTTACACAAGACAAAATATCAGTGAAAGCAGAAAGCTTCAGGGAATTGTTGAGTTAAATGTGATACCTTTGAGTAAACATTGGGACTGACGTGTAGGGACTAACATGTAGAATGCTACAGGTAAACATTGGGAGGGGAGAGAAAGGGTAGGGACTGACGTGTAGATGTATATGTTTTATTATTTTCAGAAATAACTTAGTCTCATTGCAATGACAAACAATCGAAGTTTAAATCAACCACTAATGCACACGTGCATCGTATGTGCCAAAGTATGCAATAACGTTAGAAGTTACAACTCAAATCCACCTTTGGTCACAATTTTTTTTACACACGTCCATCGGACGTGCCTACGTACTTGTATTATTAATTAATGTTCACTACAACAAAATTTGGTTTTAACAGCAATAATGGACAGCGTTTTCCTTATAGATGCTGACAAAAGCATTTACTAAGATAAGAATTGGAGACTTAAACGTTGTTTAAATTAAGCAACTTCATTTTCAAATTCTTTTCATTACGCGGTAACCTAGTCGCCTTCCTTTCTTCCTTTTAACTTCTCTTCCGCACAAAGAAAGAAAGCAGTAAACTGCCAATCTTTCCCATGATTATTTTAAACCTAATTAAAATCCCAATTATACGTGAAATCTCCCATGAAATTTCGTTCGTCCCCTAATTCCGCTAGCAACAGCCAGTATGCTCGAGCCCTAATCCCCATGAATCTGTCCTTGAAATACACAAGAATGTGAATCCAATTCTGAGTTCACTCAATAACTAGGAGCCCTATTCGCTTCAAAATTGTCGATCATTCTCTTTAGAAGCCCAATTTGAGGTAATTTTCTAATATTTAGATGCCACATTTAAAATTACTCATTTTTGTTACTGTTGTTTTTTATATATTGCGAGTTATGTTTTCAAGCTCTAAAAAAAGAAGAAGATAGGTCTCTATATGGTAGGGTTAATCGATAATAGGTTTGGTATGTGCAGGAGGATCTGTGCAAATCTAAAGCTTTGAGGAGGGACAAGCTGGTTTGAAAGAACTACAAGATTGTGTTTGCCACCAGATTATGAAATTGAGTTAGCAGCGGCTACGTCTGCAAATTGATGCGAGTATGTTACAAAGAGTTCAAGTAGCGGTCTGGAAGGGGTTGGTTGCAGCAGATATACCAAGTGAGATATGATTATTTTACTATATTACTATGATTATTTAATACATGTATTTATAACTTGCTATTTACAATCCAATTTCATTTTTTCCTGATACTTTTGAACTTTTGCGCTACATATTATTCTCTTACCAAGCTTACGTAGATTTCAGTGTTGCATATCTCAGATATCTGATCTTTTAACACACATACAAAATCTTTTTTAAAAATTGGGAAAGATTGTAAAAGGCTATCAATTATGAAATTGAATAATTGCTACTGGTGCTATTGCAACATGCTTACTTTCAGCTATTGGCTCTTATGAATACAGTCACAGACACTCCATAATCCTGTCACCATAAAATATAGTATGCATAAGTGTAAGTGACAACTTATATTGATCTTCTTAAAAGGAGCTATGAATTTTCATTTTTAAGTAATTTTTAATAGTAACTTCTAATTAAAAGTATTTAGATGTAATTTAACTTATAAGTTAAAATAAATCAATTTAGATGTTTGGGTAATATGACTTGTATGTAATGAATGCGTAAGCATTTACATAACTGGACATGCCTATGCATGTATGTGCATGTACATGAAAGTTATGAATTTATTGCTTTTTTGCTTTCTTTATAAGTTGTAAGCAACAACTAATTTTTTCTTGTATTTCTAGTTCTAAGATATTTATGCAATATCCTTTTGAGAAGTTTCCTAACACCAGAATTCTTGAGTACTTTTAAGGAGTAACTAAACATGATATAAGTCTCACTTGTAATATTAGTTATTTATAACTTATGAGTAGTTAGTACCTCAAATGAAACAGTCTATGGTATCTTTTTAGGATATGGTACAAACTGTTCGAATAGTGAAGGAAAAAGAATAAAATTGTTTATGGTTATAGCATCAAATATTTTAAGTTTTTTTTGACCTCTTGCAAGGAATATTGTCTTTCCTGTAGAGGAATAGATGATATTCCTTTGCAAAAGAAAGCACGATATTAAAAATTAAAATGATTAGTCTATTTTTTGTAACAGGTTGTTTATTCGCTAAAGCAAGAATACATAAGCTAGAGAAATAGAAACTTATCTTAGTTTTTTGCAGTAAATAGTCAGTTTTTTACACTCATTTTTATACATTTCATTTCGATTAGAGAAGTATAAACTAGACATAAATTGAAATAAATAAAGTAATACAAAGTCACACACCTATACGTGTCATACATAAACACATATGAAGAATTATGGTTAAGGATGTGTTTGGGAACTAGTTTTCAAGGAGAAAATTTGTTATAGCTATGTTAAGGAATAAAATATTTTGCTTACATAAGCTAGAGAGTAGGATTTTTAAAATATTGGAAATGGTATTTGTGTTATCATTTTGCAAAAATTTATGTCCTATTATATCATTTTAATTAATTTATTTTATATTAAATTTAATTAAATTAAATGAATATTATTATATGTATTGATCAATAAAAAATGGATGAAGTGTTCAAAAAACACAAAATAGATTATAAAATCAAACATTGATTTATTTGAATGAACATGCTTGTTACAATTGTCATCTTGATCAATATACCATATTAATTGTGAAATCAACATCTTTGTTAGGATTAAATGAATCTAATTAAATTCAAAATGCTTTGACTAGTATAATAGTACCTAAATCCTATTTGAGTCTAGTTACTTTTACAAATCGTAAAATAAGTTATAATTCAAAATTAGGTTCCACTGGATCGTTGCTCGTAGGAACCTCTATTTTTTATGAAGAAACATTTTCTAACACTATAAATTCTAGGTATGTTGCAATTGCCAATGTAGAAAATTTTAAAATAATGCATTTCATTAGCCTCATCGAATATGGAACATATCATGTTTTGGTGGGAATAGGTAGTACGAAAAAATTGTATTTATGCAGCAGGTTCAAGAAGTGGGTGCTAATTAGCAGGTAGGAGAATAGGGTCTTGAATGAAAAGGCTGTGAAGCGGCCTAAAAAATGTTTAGGTGTGCACATGCCTATGAGCTCTTGAATATCTATTAGCTTGAAGATGTTAGTTTTCATGCATATATGTGATCTACAGTAGTTCCAGAAGGATTTTGAAATCTGTTCAAACGTGTTACTGTAATTAATCTCAAAGTCAAGTCAAGTAGTTCTAAAATGATTTTAAACAAAAATAAACCCAGAATGTATAAGTAAGCTAGTTTACTTTGAATACACAGACATATTGTCTTTCTTTAAAATTGCTACAATACAAAAATAAATACATGTAAGTTTTGTATTACTTACTCCATTTTAAGATGCATGCTGTAGACTATATAATCCAAGAATGACTCTATAATCCTCGTATAGTGCTGCATCAATTTCTAGAGTAACAATTTTCAGTGAAGGAAAGCGCTTGCAAACACAATGGATTCCTCCAGGCGCCTTGATATAAAAAGAAGAAAATAAAAATAAACAAGCGGTTTTAAAAATTTAGAATTATGTTTATTCAGCTTCAAATGCAGTTTGATACTCAGGAGAAACCTCACAGAGATGAGGTTGAGGAAAATTATCCTATCCTCGGGAACACCTTTCTTTATGAGCAGTTCTATGGCTTTGTTTGCAGAATTACCTACGATTAATAGAATAAGAAAAATACATTATTTGTCAATCGACATTGAGGAGAAAGCATTGAACTCGCAGTGAGAAATAATAGTAGAATTATATCTTACACTTAATTTCCATTCATGAATAACTTCAGAAACATTATTAATAATTAAAATGCACATTTATGTATTTATATGTATGTATGTGTGTGTATAATAAACTTACGTCTTAATTTTAGCCTTCATAGCTCCTATTTTTTCCATGGAAGTCGACATGCTTACGGAAAACGCTAGTGTATCCCACATATCTGGAATTCTGTAAAAATTATTGATGGCTTTGGTTGCCAGTACAGAGTTTGGATAGTACACCTTCTCCAAATCAAACTTTAGAAACACTGTTGTTAATATATTCATCTCTTCCGCCACCATCTATGAAGCAAATAAGAGTATCAGGTTTAAGTTTGAGACTTCACTTATAGACATATTCATATACAATAATTTTAAATAAGAATATAGTTACCATGTTTCCATCTATAACACAGCGATCACCAACATTGTAAGGGTGGATGACAAACACAAATATAAGGGCTTCAAATATAGTTTTGCAAGCGTTGCCGAAGATAAACGCTGCCAATAGTAGCTCTGGCTGCAGTAACTGAACTTAACTTTAACATGATTGGTAATTTATATTCTTGACTGTCAATTTAGTCTAGAGCAGTAACTTAACCTAAATTTTACCGGATGTGCTATTGTGTGTTAAGGTTATCGATGACCACTTATTATGTTATTCATAAACTAGCTCGGCGATAAGATTTGCAGTAGATATCCACAAATTCCTAGGATTCAATAATTAGTGAGCTGCACTAACAGGTTAAATAAACATTGTCATTACCCAAACCTCGGTTCTTTTAGGACAAATTTATTTTGTTCATTAATTTTATATATTGTTTAGTAACTGAATGTGGGCTGCAAATGTTGTTTCTTTATGTATTATACCTACTTGATAAAGGAATTATATTTTGATTTAATATACTTAATTATGATTACAGGCTTCATGGGTGCCATGATATCAAATGTTGCATTTGTGTAAAGAAACATTTTCTCAAAAAGGGGAATGAAAGGAAAATCAGTTGGTGGAATGAATTACTATGCATGTCTCTCCATTCTTTCTCTACTGATTCTCACCCAATTTACAATTGCTGTGGAGGGACCCAAAATGTGGGCTGCTAGTTGGCAAACTGCATTGTCATAAATTGGTCCCAACTTCATCTGGTAACTTATTAAGTAGCTTCAGCTCATTCATTCTATTGTCATTGCTAGTTTAGATAACGATCCACTTAGAAGTTTGGCTTGGACGTTTTTATTTGAGATTTACTTCACCTATGTTGAAATTCTTGATTCTAACCTACCATTGTTCGTTTTATTATTTATTTTAACTGACCTAAACAAAAAGTTGTATTTATCGGGTGTAGTTTATTACATTTTTATCATATTATATAGTAAATTGCATTCCCAAATGTTCATGCCCTAGGATTACATTTCTATCCTATCATATAGTAAATTAAATTTCTATCCTATAATATAGTAAATTACATTTCTATCCTATCATGACCTAAACAAAAGGTTGTATTTATCGAGTGTAGTTTGATGATACATTACTTTCTGATGTTTATGATTCACTGCAGCTTAGTTGCAGTGAATCATGCTCCACTCGAACTTGTGCACAGTCATTTCAGATTTAGGCTTACACTGATGCACAACCATGTGCCATCCTCTAGCACAGCATGTGCATGTCTCTCATGCATATCAAGTACAACCACAAGCTTTAAGTGCTACTATTACAATGGGATTTGTGCATAATCAGGCCGTTATTGTTCAAAATGTGCATTCTCATCTTGGTGTGGGTCTGTCCATGACAAGTGATGATGCTAACAGTTGTCTAGCTCAAAATTCACATGCCGTCCATTTCTTGAATGCAAATGGTCACAAGTTGATGCACTTCAGCAATCTGAAGCCATTTCCCTCCTACTAATGCAGGTCCGAAAAAGAACGGCTAACTATTATATCAAAAGATAGTAAGCATAATAACAAATGCATGAATAGAGGTAGAAGATAAATGTAGGTCCCGACAGAAATGGCCAAAGCTGGCAAGTTGTTATTCAACTGCAGAGGGAATGAGTTACTGTATAGAATTGCTGCGAGCTAACAAAATGATTTAGGCAGAACTAATGCATCTTGCAGCATCGTAAATGGCACAAGTGGATGGCCAAGCAAGCACTGGAGTTGAAGCCAAAGTAAGCAATAGTTGATCATAATCATAATTAGGTTTGTCTCAGCAACACTTTTGCATTTGATTATGCTTACCCAATACGATAATGTAGTATCAGAAGACATATCAGAAAACATACAAGAAGACATAGCTCCTATGTAACAGCGTTTACTTTGAAATATTCCATGGAACATTGTAAGTGTTTACTTGTTGAATTTTATAAAATACGATAAATGTTTAAAACCCATTAAATTTGTTGTGTCGTAATTTTCAAGTAGTTGCAAGTTAGATATGTTAACCAAGTTTATAAAAATTAACTAAGTTAATCAATTTTTATAAAAATAAATAATTTTCTAAAATTTAAATAAATTTATGAAAATTAACTAAGTATAAAATTTGTGATCATGCTCTTACTTGATATGTAATACATGTGTAGATATGCATTATATTATGATTTTTATGTTATCCCATAGATACATTTGCCTAGAATTCACATGCTATCACTATGTGAAAACCGAGAAGACCGACCCTGCTTAATACCTCAAATGTAGAGCAATGTAATTGATTATAATTGGAAGATCAAAAACTTAGTTTTTATAATTATGAGGATGTATATTTCCATAACAAAGAATGCAAATGTTTCATTACAAATACGATTAATGATAACAAATAGGAAGAACAATTCTTTGGCATTATTATGATTTAATTAAGCTTCATAATCATCTTTGTCTTCATCAAAATGAGCATTGTTCATGCTCTATTAGACATAATGAGGATTGAAATAATGTCACACTTGGATCCGAATCTCTTAGAGCAGAATTTATCAGTTATTGCCTTCACTACACCTGGTTACAAATGGTTGGTTAACTTCAATGGCAATACATCGGCAGTTGGAGGGCTTTTGATTGCGTTGAAATGATTGCCCCTTGGCTTATGGTCAGGATTTTCTTCTTGTTCGATGGGTTGAGTCATCACCATTCCATTCTGCTCTTTTAGTTCTGTCTTTTCTTTATGTTTGCTTGGATGTTTTTATTTGAGAAACGAAATGAATTGGAGTTGTTTATGTACATGGTTGTTTTTCTTGAAAGCTGCCACTCTGCCCAAACAAAAACACACCCGAAACACCCGAAAGCATATTGTACAGATGGATATTAGGTGGGTTATTCCTATTTCATGGCTGAGATCGTTCCCGCCTAAACCCACGCGTTCCTTTTCTGGCAGAGTAGAATTATTGGTTTTTCTTGGGTGCCAAGTTTTAATTGAGCTGTTGTCCAACTTTTATTACCAGTTGTTTAGCTACTGTGGACTTCGGTAGAATATACTCGAACTCTCTCTGCTTACAAATTACAAGTTATAACTCCACTCATAATCTATCATAAATAAACTTTATCAAAAATATCATTATTTGATGGTTTAGATTGAATAACAGTAGAACATTTTCACCTGATCGTGAGCTCCTCCCAAGAAGTTCTTGCTATCAGTACACCAATGAAGCTGACTTAAGTACATCAGAGTCCAGCTTCACCCAATCCCTTTGACCATCCTTTGTAGCATTATCAGTTTAGATATGAGATTCTAGGCCTCCTAAAGCCCTTGCTACTATTCCTTCTCTGTTGCTAATTTAAGTTAATAGTTTTGTTGGATTTTATATGCTTCAACTTATACTTTTTTCATCATGTTCTGGGAATAATAATCAGTGCAACAATACCTTAATTTTCTTTTCAGAGTACTTAAATGTTTTTGGTCCTATAATCAGCAGTACAAATATTTTATATTATTTCAGACAGAATTTCGAGCAAACATCATACAGTTTAATATTCTATATGCTTATTGCAATCTTTTGCCGTGGAAATTAAGGGAAGAATAAACTGGTTTGGTTTTACAAATATTTTTTGATAACTTAAGCAATCTTTTGCTGTGAAAAAACTGATTTCATGTATATTCTTCCATTTGGTGTTTAAGAATCATGGTTGTTTATTTGTTGTTTTGTTTTTGAATTTTGCTTTAAACATCCTGTTACCTTTGTCAATGATGCATGTGGATTAGTTTATACTTATTGGCTGGTAAGGGCAGTAACCCTAATTTGATCAAAGGACTTCCGACAAACATGGCTCTTATTCAATCATGCTTTAGTTTTACTTGTAGGATCCAATTCTTAAATGCAGTTATCAGTTGCACTTTTAAGTAGTTTATATATAAAAAATCTAGTTTTTAGGCTTCCAAATTCTAGAAGTTGTTCTGATGAAATCCTTATATACAGTAAAGTTTTTGTACTTTCATTTTATTCATGATTTTATAACGATCATTTTTGCCACACTCAAACTCAGTTCTTCTAAAGAAAAGTTCTTTTGAAAATATATGTACGTTGTTTTCCAGGTCCAAAGATTGAGAAAAGGTGACCATGAGTTGAGGCTGTTTATAGAAATGTACAAACGTGAATCAACCTATTCCAGGTATTGCTATCACATTATTTCTGAAATATAGTTATTCACCCTATACGTTTTGATGAAAAATAATAGTTCGATCACAACTCTCATGGATGGGTTACATTTTGTGGTGTTATTGTTTTGTATGAGACGAAAAATGTTTTTATCAGGAAATGTTGGAATGCCTTAGCTCCTTAGTGTATGTGTGTAGTTATCACCAAAGTTTTCAGTACAGTTACATACACACACAGTATAATTGTAAATAGCTAATATGTTGTGGAAATCCTAGCCTTGGTACCCCCAGTAAGAACACTAAAATAGCCATGGAAACAAAATGAAGCAGAATCAACAGTATTAGGGTAGAATAAAGAAACAATGAACATGAGAATCATGCAAAGAAAATCCTTTCTTTTTTGGCATCGTTCAGATCACAATTCAATGGTGCAATAGTAAACAAGCACACTGTTTTGCATTGCTTAACAGTAGAATTAACTATATCATGTGTGCATACACTATTTAATATACTATGTAGGATTGTTGGTGACTAATTTTATAAAATCTATTATTTATGCAGGAAAGCAAAAGAGAAGCTTTTGATTTTATTTTTATTTTGTTTTCTCACTAGCTGGCTTATCCCCCCTTGATTCAATTGTAGTAATTTAATTTAATAAATGTCAGCTTCATATTTGATTTACTTGACTACTTGGTACATCTTTGAGGAAAGTAAACTACATGCAACTTGTTTTGTGTGATTAGTCATGCTGCTATTTGCACTGAATACTACAAGATCCTACTGGGTATTTATTTTAAGTTTATTTGATTCTTTGTTTTTGCAGATCAAATCTTTGGTAGCAGTCACAAAACCCGTTAACTTAAAGGATTCAACATATTCATGGAATGACGTAGTATTGAGATGCAGTGTATAACTCCTTACTGTTTTTAATTGGTGAAGCATATTTTATTCTATCAATCAGAATTATTTTTACCAGGTTTATAACTACTGAACTTGCAACTTTGTCCGAAGCAACATCACTTGAAGTAGCAGCACCTGAATAATTGGTTAGTTTCATTTTCATTACATTTTATTTCAACTAATAGCAGTTTAATTATTTCCCCAGGAATTTTTTTTTCCTGCTGCCTCCTTTTGCTGTTTGAGTTGTTACATGTACATTTATTACTTGAAGTTATGTAATTATTTTATTAACTATAAATTTAAACTCGGCTATTTTGTTAACTAAATGGAATAGCGGTTACTGACTAGAAGACTAGAGGTTTGGAAGTTGAATGTAGTTGATAAATGTACCTATATGCATGCCCAAATAAATGTTCGCGTTGACGAATAAGAATTAAAAGTATACAAGCAAATTCAACTTACTTTAAGATCGGTAATGGTCATAGTTTGGAGTAAAGACATTGTGTTTGGTGAAAATAAAGTTTACTAAGTTTTATAAAAATTAACTAAATTTATAGAAACTAACCTAATTTATAAAAGTCAACTAATTTTTATAATCGTTAACAGCATTTTATAAAAATTAAACAAGTCTATAAAATAACTAAGTTTATAAAAATTAATTAAGTTTTAAAAAATTTATTAAGTTTATAAAAATAACTAGGTTAATAAAACTTAACAAATTTTTATAGAAGTTAACCAACTTTTATAAACATTTGACTAAATTAACTAAGTTTGTAAAATTTAATCGAGTTTTATAAAAATAAATAAGCTTATAAAAATTAACTATGTTTCATAAAAATTTAACTAAATTAACTAAATTACTAAAGAATTTATTAAGTTTCATAAATATGAAACTAAGTTTCTAAAATTAGCCAAGTTTATTTTCTTAATTAAGTTTATAAAAATTAACTAAGTTTTATAGAAATTTAACTAAGTTGAATTTTTGTTAAATTAACCAACTTCATAAAAATCAACTAATTTGTACAAAAAAGAACTATGTTAAGCAAGTTTTATAAAAATTAAACAACCAAGTTAACTAATTTTATAAAGAAATAACTAAGTTTATAAAAAATAATTAAGTTTTATAAAATTTTAACCAAGTCGACTAAATGTTTGTAAAAATTAACTAAATTTATAAAATTTAACTAGGTTTATTAAGTTTATAAAAGGGCATTTCACCAGAAGGACAAACTTTGCAGTCCAATTAGTTTCTAGGACACACATTCATAGAAATTAATTTCAAGGCCAAAGTCAATAGAATAATTACTTTTAAGGAAAAAGTCAGTAGTCCAATTACTTTTAAGGATATAATTTCATAGGTTTTTCGGCCTTAGAAACTAATTATTTTGCATTTTGTTCTTAAAAGTAATTATTTCAGTTGTGTGTCCTAGAAACTAATTACGCTTGTTAAAGAGGCCCTTATGGCTAATTTCCACTTTGTAAAAATTAACTAAATTTACCAAATTTATAAAAGTTAAATAATTTTCTAAAAATAAACTAAGTTTTATTCAACTTAAATAAATTCATAAGAATTAAAAATATAACAGTTAACCAAGTTTTATAGTAATTAAACAATTTTCCAGATATTAACAAAATTTCATAAATATTAACTATATTTTATAAATTTAATGAAGTTAAATAAATTTTATAAAAATAAATTTATAAAAAATGACCTGATTTATAAAAATTAACTACTTTTTATACAAGTTAACTATATTTTATAAAAATTAAATAGGTTTATCAAAATAATTAAGTTTATAAAAATTAATTAAGTTAAAGTAAGTTTATTGTATCCTTGTTGGTTTAAATGGCAGTCAAAGATAATGCCTGTACGAGATTGTATTGTTTGAATTATTTTGTTGGAAATCAAAGTTTTCACCTAAATGATGTGACCTGTACTAGAATTGATTGAACCTTTACTATGATCAAGGTTCTAGCCTTTCAAATTTGTATTTACTATATTTATGATTTATATGAACTTACTTTACAGGTAGATGAATGTCTTTAATGCAAAAAAGTAGAAACATGCTGCAAAAAGTTATCGATTCAAAGTTATTTTGGATGTCAGAACTACATTTTGGTTTGTATGTGTTACTACTTTGGTTACTAGCTACTACTTCTACATTGTTTATGAAATATTATGGACGTATTATATATGTTTTGTTGTAAGAATATTATGTATGTTGATTATGTAATGTTACATGTAGATTATGAGATGCGTGATTAATTTAACGAAATGTTTGAATAATGTATAATGTGTTGATTTTAGTTGAGTTATATATTTGGTATATAAATTGTCATCGATGCGTATAGAAATGGAATCTATTGGTGGGGTAATGTAAGTACTCTAAACGACAGCGTTTTAAAAACACTGTGTTAACTTTCAACAGCATTTACGAAGTGCTATAGAAAAGAGTTCATACTAGAGAAAAACGCTAGAGAAGAATTCACAGCATCAGTTAAACGCTATGAAAAGTTATCTTAGCAAAGTAAAACCGCTGTTAAATCCATTTGGTAATAGAGGCCGAACGCTACGAAAAGTGTTTCAACTCCTTAGCAAAAACGCCATAAATAGTATTAACGACATCAGTAAAACGCTATTAGAAACATACTTTTTATAGCGTTTTCACTATTGCTATGGTATGTTCAGTACCTATAATT
Source organism: Allium fistulosum (assembly GCA_030737815.1). Classification (NCBI taxonomy): domain Eukaryota; kingdom Viridiplantae; phylum Streptophyta; class Magnoliopsida; order Asparagales; family Amaryllidaceae; genus Allium; species Allium fistulosum. The sequence goes on from CM060902.1 coordinate 842,323,583, forward strand.
GCATGTCGTTATACAGCGTAGTTAAAAACGTTGTTAAAACCTTTTACAGCGTTTTTTAAACGCTGTTAAAGGTCCAGTTTGTTGTAGTCGTTATAATGTATATATATGTGTATAGGACTGTCAACAGATACTTTCGGATACGGATAGTGTCATATCCACATTCGCATCCAAAAATATTTTCTAATATTGGATATCTACATCCAACGATATGGACAGATATCTGATAATTATCATATCCACTAACGATCGTTGAGAAATATAAATAGAAATTTTGGTTTAGCATATAATTTTTTAATCCCATTGACTATGAAAGTGTGAAAACTAAACAAATATGACGATAATAAATAATTTTAAGCAATTAATATGCACTAAATGCATATAATAAAAACTGCTAATTTAATAATAAAAATAAACACATGTTGTAACGACCCGATATTTTGGACCATTCGCATCCGCACATGTCGGACTCGAATAATTCAAAATACCGAATTGTTAATTTAAATTGGCAAAACTCAGCATATACAGTAAATAGATATAATCACAGATCACAGATACAGAGTAATAAATGCAGCGGAAACAAAAGATAGTAGTTCATGAAGCTACTATATACATATCAGAGTTAAATAAGGTACAACAGTTGTCTCGAATACAATAATCAAATACAATATCAGAATACATCACTGGAATCAATTGAATATCTGAAAGCTGGATAGATAGCTGGATCTCCAAGCGAAGCTCCAACTCCAAAGATGAGTCTCGAATACTGGTACACTCAGTCTGACTCGAGCGTAAAGCAAAACACAAAACACTCGAGTTAGGATTAACATTCTTATATCAATAAATCCAACTCAAGTGAAGTAGCAATTGAAATACAAGTAACTCAAAGGATGTTTGGAATAACCATCCTTTAAGGATCTGTTAAACTATCTACTATGTAGTAGTATACGGTAAATAGATAATGCCTATCAGTAATATAAAATATCAAAATAGTGTTAAGGATTATCCCCCTTAACACATTTTATATAAGCGTTATAGTCTATACAGCACTGTAAACTCCACCGTAAACTAGTGGGCTATCAGGGAGTACTCCATAGGTATAACGCAAAACAAATCGTAGTGGTCGTGTATATAGGGATCCAAGTATGACAAGGCACATGAGGCAATACCCAAGGTAGTGAAACTACCGTTTGCTTGATCCGGACTGGTGAAAACGCATCGCCGCAGCGATCGCAACACCGCGAAACAACACTCCCAAAATCAAGGGTGCACCAATCGACAACAAGTAATGAGTAGTTTTCGAAGAAGTGTGTTCGCTCGAGGTAGCTAACCCCCATTTGGCCCGGCACGGCTCCTGTTTTAGTCATTTCCAATTTGACACAAGTGTCAAGGCTATCCATTATCGTTCTCTTTCTTCAGTCATCACGTACATCATTCCAATCACTTCATTCTGGATCACACTCCGCGTATAGTTATTAAAGTGGTTTTCGGTTTAGACAGTGAGTATGTCCCTAACCGATTCCGGTTCCTTTAATAACTTTCGTAATTATTACACCGATTGGTCGTTTATATATTTCAAAAACCAAATCAATTACAATTTCAATTAGAATTTGTAAACCAACATTTCATTTCCCTTTCTAAATCAATTTCCATAATTTACGTTCCAAATTACCATTTCAAAATCTTATAATTCAATTTCAATTTCTATTTAAAACAATTCGAATATTGATTCAAGTTCGTATATAAGTTTCATTTCGAAAACATTTAAATTAATTAATTTAACATTCAAATCAATTTAACTTCATTTATCGATTTCATTTAATATTCGTTAAGTGAATTTGTCATTCAAAATAATTTCTATGTAATTTCCAATTCATTAAATCAATTACTTAAGTTCAACTTCCATATATCAAAACTTCAAATTGAATTAAATTAGATTCATCAAATCAAATTCTTTACATTTCAAGTCTTACATTAATTTCAATAAATCACATTTTATTTCTTGTTAAAGAAATTCAATTTCACTTATTTATTTACTTAGTTATAATTGCAAAACTCAATTAATAAAGAAACTTAATTTCACTTATTCAAGAAGTTCAATTTCACTTAATAAAGAATTCAATTCAATTTAATTATTAAATAATTCAATCTTATTTAATTATTAAATAATTTCAAAACTTTAATTATTAACTAATTTCAAACTTAATTATTAATAATTCCAAATTTAATTATTAAATAATTAATTTTAAAACAACATTCTTTCAACAACTATTATGTTAATATTTTGTTTCGGATTATTACATATTAACATTTTCTTTCTTTAAAATTCAAATTCCAACTTCATTTCAAAACCTTATCATTTATTCAAATAAAATTTTGTTTTATTTTTAAATCAAATCATTGACCAATCGGGTTTTATTTAATTCTCTATCCTAAGTCAAAGTTTAATTTGGGTATTTATCATTTCAACCCGATTCCAATTCAATTCAAATCAAAACATAGCAAAGGGAACTTGCAGTGTGATAACTAGGATGGTGTCAAAGTAAATAAACAAGCAATAAAAACAATCAATATCAATCCAATAATCAATTCAAATAATCCCAAAATAATCATATTAATTCACATTGTTATTTGTGCAAATTAATATAATTAATTTTAGAATCTACACTATCATTTCATGTAGATTAAAGATTATTACACTAATATTTATACGGTCCTACACTTGACATTCATTATTCAATTTTATATTACATAAATTATACAACATACATTCAATGGTTCAAAGTGTAGTTAACACTATTCTACGTGTCAATTTATTTAACATTTAAAGGGGGTTATATTATACACATTTAACTAATCAAATTCAACATTTAACTATCCTATATCAAGTTCAATTGCATACTATTTATCATTTTAACATTAACAATTTAACGTCCAATATAAACATCAACAATCAATCAATTATCAGCCAAACTGTATTATCATCGCATAAATAATTAACAGATAATGGTGTCAGATGTCACAGGTGAACTGATTCAGGTAATAGCATAAATAACAGTGTAATTAACAAACAGTAGCATATTTCAATTGTCGTTTCAAATGAAATCAAATTTAATAAATAAAAGAACGTTAATCGTGAGTGATTTCTCACCTTCCGAGGCTAGAGAGAATAGAGAAGGAGACACGGATACGCACACTAAAATTGAATCTCGAATCCAAGCAAGGCAAAAGCAGGATTTGCACAATTTCGACGATAAAGCTGATATATAAAAAGGAATTGACGAAGTCAAATCAGAGTTGGATCGAGAAAGATAAATAGGATAAGTGAATATATATATATTATATTTATTAGTATAACCATTCAATGCACACACATATATTATATAAATCAAATTTAAAGACCAACACTTTATAAAACAAAATATCACCCTTTATATTAAGCAAATAAACTTTACATATATATACATAAATTATTAAAGCTTATATACAAGTTATGTTTTAAAACAACAATACATAACAAAATATAACTGAAGTAAAAGCTGTCAATATTCTATATTTAAACAGTATTATACTTATAATATATTTGAATAGAATTATATTCCTTGCTAAACTATTACCAAAGCTTTTTACATATATGTTAATATATATATTAAACTGTAAGTGAAAAACATAAAACCAAGATCAAATCCCATAGCTATTTATGTATAAGCCAACCCAACAACAAATATGCAGACACCAGATACTTAACGACATATGCATACTTACATAAAAATATAGTAGCCCTGTACCTAAGACTAATATAACTTATATAACATATATAAAAATAAACTGAAATTTATAAACTTAATAGTATTTGTATAAGGCAAAACTATGAACACAAAACTGCAAAATAACAATATAAAGTTATACATATATATGCGGTTTTGGACTGTTATGTAAACATAGATATACTTCTATTATGACATAATGTACGGCCAACACATACTCTTCTCAGTTTATCACAAAATATTACACACGTATTATAGTTATACCCCTTTTTTTTATAAAACATAACACATACTAGTAAAATATATCCAATGTTTCACTGCAAATCACTCTTATGTATGTATATATATATATATATATATATACAAACCATACGTGCAGTATACATATAAATAGCACTGCAAACCCATACTGCCTATACATATAAAATATAAACTAGTAACTCAAGTGGAAACCAGGCTCAAAGATTTTATAATATATATTGTAAACTAGATCCCTCATATATAACTAAAAAAAATACATTAACTTACATTGTAAACAAAATATATTTATAATATATACCAACCAGAGATTTTAAAATTTGCACCAGCCTACATATGTATATAAACTCACGCTAACAAAAAAATATTCAATCTTACATATATGAGAGTAGACCGACACAGCGAGGGGATAGAGGAGAAGCTCGGCTGAGCTTGGCAGATCCAAGTTGGCGGGAATGAGCTGTTGGGTGGAGTCGGGAAAAACATGCTTGTGTGAGATGGCGGAAGAGGCCGAAGTGGTCTGTGGCCTTGGTCATGGGGAGGCACGGGTGGGCGAGCTTGAGAGACGTTAGGCGTGGCTGAGTACCATGATTCATGAGAGTGGTGACTGGGCGGTAACTTGGGTTGCAAAAGAGGAGATCGGTCCATGCTGTAGGTGTTGAAGCACGACTTGGCGGTGGCTTGCATGGCGGAGGAGTGAGGTCAGGTGGAAGTTTTGCAAAGGCAAGCTTTGTAAGAAAATAAATGTCTCTGTAAAGTAACTGGGAAGAAGAGAGTACAGAGAGAAAGTGTGGATCAGAGAATTAGTGAACCAAAAGTGAACAGACAAAAGCGAAAATTATATCTGAGATTGGAAATAGTAAAAAGTGACATATCGATTTCTGAAAATATTAAATGATAGTGTCCATTGGTTTACATGGTGGGACATTGAAAGTCACAAAAAAAACAAAGACATAAACCGGTACCGATACGGAAGGTGTTACGCACAGTGCCACGAACACCGGACTCCGAATTTGACAATCGAATATACCATAGAGATCAGCACGACGAAACGATCAAAACAGTATATAGATATCAGTGGTACGATTGAATTATAAAAATTCAAATTTTATACTAACGGAAAATGCATGAAAAACACAGAAAAATAAGATCGACGGAGCTAAAGATTTCCGAATTTTGAAAAACGAAAAATGTCGTTTTGCTCAGAAGATGGTTTAGAATTTTTCTATATAAAAATATTTAGGTTTCGAAAACATTTTATTTTCATCGATTACTAATTGATTGAATTGAAATAAATTTACGCATGAAAATAAACTTTCATATTTTCGAATGAAAATTTACCAGTTGCTATGTTTAACTAGACGCATTCCAAATATCAAATTTATAAAAAAAATATTGTTTAAAATTCCACAAAATTTCAATAAATAACGTTATTAAAACCAGTTAAATTTTCGGGTCGTTACACATGTCTTTCATTGTACTAAAATGCACAAAATATGAACTATAATATTGACAAAAACTGAATGGATAATTTTGGATGCGGATACCATCATATCCGCATCCATATCTGTTTTTCGAATATCATGTATTTATCTTGTTTTCGAATACAGATGTAAACGAATTTCGAATTTTTCGGATATCCATTGATAAACCTATATGTATCATATACACACACATATATATGTATGTGTGTGTGTGGATGTGTAACATATCAATTCATACAAGGTATAACATGTCCATATATAGATGTTAGAATTTACACCACAACGAGCACATTAGCTCATCTAATATACAAATATATTGTGCAAATGTATGTTTATATATTTTGATATATATATATATATATATATATATTAAGATTACAAATACTTATGTATGTATATAAAAATATATTTTTATTTAAATAATTTTATATAAAAAATCTATGTATATAAACAAATGTATGGAGTTTAATAGTCTGTATATACAATTATATATATATATATAAAGATATTTATAAATTAAATTAATTTTTTAAATCCGAAAGAAATATATATAAAACATATATATATATATATATATATATTAATATGTATACTTACATATACATAAATAATATATATATATATATATATAAATATTTAAAATATACAAAATATAAATATTAAAACCATACATACGAGATGATGCACAAGGCTGAAAATCTAATTTTTTCTTTTTAAAATATATATAAATTAAAATATCTGTGTGGATATTTTTTAAATTAATATATAATTATTATTTTCAAAACATTTAATTTTTTAGTAAAATTCCAAGTGATATTTTTTGTTAGGATATTTAATATATAATTTTATATTTTAAAAATCTATTTTAATTTTTAGCTAATATTAAAATTTAAAAATAAATAAAAATTGTTTTTTTTTACTTTTTATTTGTGCCAAAAATTTATGTAGTGCTAATTTGATTTTATAGAATATATATTATATATATATTAATATAATTAATCTATATATTAACTGATTTGAAACAATATATAAATAATAATATATATTTATATAAAAACTATTTTTCCTTTGCCGAAAATATTTTATGTGTGATATTAATTATATAAAATTATAAATTATATTTTGCATATAGTAAAATGTGTAATATTAAATTTAAAAAGCTTATATGTATAATTAATATTGTATATTAAATTAATATAAAATAAATAAATAAAATATTTTTTTAAATTTGATCCGTGCACTTTATAGATATATAAATGACAGAAAAATATTTTTTTAAATATAAAATAATATAAATAAACAACTATCTAATTGTGATAATATATTTATATATTAAAATTGTCATTTAACTAACGATATAATATACATTGTATAAATATTATATAAACATTAACATTCATAAATTCATTATGGATTTACCTTATATCAAATGGCTATAAGAATACCTTGATACTATGAGATCTACTCCTCAAACTGATTTCCAATCTAGTAGTGTGATAGTCCCTGAACCGATGACCGCCCGCTATCGAATAGAATTGTTTTTACTTTGATTTGACTTTGAAAATGAAGAAATGGGAGCTTTAAATTTTGACCAGGAGTAGGGTTAGATGGAGGCTTCAAAAAGTATCTAATAGGTGCGGGTTGAGATGTTTAAATAGAGGAAGAAAAGGAGACAAGTTAGGATCTAGATCTTTACCTATTCTCCCTTTCTTATCTATATCAATCTAGCCTACCAAGAAGCCATCATATGGTCGCACCTATCACCCCCATCATTAGGGCTGTAAATTTTGTTCGACTGTCCGATGTCCGTTCGCGTCCGTGGCCGAAATACGTCCGCCCGAGTTCGTTCGATTTTCATTTAGGACATGAATTAAGACAGCAAAATTTGTACGAAAAAAAACCTTGTCCGACCGATGTTCGTTCGAATTCGTTCGAATTTCTTATAAGTCGGTATATCCATTATGTTCTTCAAAATATTTATGACAACTATTTGGTTGGTTGATTAAGTAAAGATCATTAAAATGCTTATTCTTCAGTATATATACTGATAAAAATAATATAATTGGTAGAAACTATATTAAAAATATAAAATATGAAGTAAATAACAATGTTCGTCCGTGTCCGTCCGAGTCCATGATCGAAAAACGTCCGTCCGTGTCCGTCCGATTTTATTTCGGACATGAATTAGGACAACAAAATTTGTCCGATCATAAATCTCGTCTGGTCTGTGTCCGAACCGATTTCATTTAGGACAAAAACTGAACACAGCTCCGTCCGGTCTGGTCCGACCGATTTACACCCCTACCCATCATAGCCGAATGTAACCAACCCCTACATGGGCTTCAAACCCATTTAAAGCCCGTATAAATATTTCGCATTTAATTCCAATTTAAACGCGTAGTGATATCGCATATCGATTAAGATATTTATAACTATTATAAATACATTTAATAATATTGTTCATCACATCAAAATAAAATTGTTATAATTAATATTTCATAAATATTAATTAATTAAATTAATTTATAACAATTATAAATTAATCAAATCGTTTGGTCAAAAGAGTATTCATCGTTTTGGTTGTGTGACCCGTTAGGTGTAAATTTGGTCAGGGATTAATATCGAACAATTCGAATATTAATGTTCACACATCACTTATCAGGTGGTGTGACACGTTGGTCAAATCTATCGCTTACTTGGTTTCTGTAAAATTCAATTTTACTTTGTTAAACATTACCCAGTTGTGACTATTATTTATATCAATTCTTTTCGTCAAAACTATATCGCTTTGAATTTATGAAATTTGGTAATGGTCAAAATTTCAATATCATCCACATTCAACTCTATAGTCCGAACACAAAGTCTTTGGTTCAATAATAATAATTATTATTAACTGAAATGCTCCGATCAAAGATTTTGACTTTGAGTTGATTTCAGTTGACTGTGATACTAACCTCATATGACTTAGGAGATGAACCCTCTCTTGAATAGTGTTTCACTTCCAATACTTCCGCTCGATCCAACTATAGTCATCCGATTGACGTCGTGTCATGATTTAACTATAATCAAAGTGGAGCTTCTACATTGAAGATCAACAGTATTATCAAGTTAAGAGAGTTGTGTAATTTTATCACATCGATATTTTCTGTTTAATCTTAGTTCTATCAACTAACAGAAAACTATCTAGTGGGTCATTCCATGATTATGTAATAACTATCAGTACATAACCCTTTGGTGCCTCCAACAGCCGTGAGTAATGCACTGTCTGACATTTGGAGAGCGTTACGCACTTTAGTCTTATCAGATGTATCGATATCCAGTGTCGAATATTTCAAATTGTGATTTATTTTCATTGTGTTAAATTACCCACGATTACAAAACTTCATAACTACTATCATAAAGCATACCATCTATGGATTTATATTAAATATACTTTTAATAAATTAATTAATTAATATAACACATTATATCAAGTACATAACAGAAAGAAAACACATTTTATTTTGAATAAGATTGTTATCTAGATAGATATACGTAACAAATTACATAATCGTCCTTAGAGAATACTCCTAATTCTATTGCTTTTCTTCTTGCACGATCCGATTTCGATTTTTAAACTTTCTATTCCTGTTAAGTTTCACATCGTTTACCTTAGAGACTAACCGAACACTCAAATGCTCACTCATATACCCTAGTGACCTAAATGGTATTGTATTATGTGCAAGATATTGTTTTTTAATTTTTTAATTCTTTGCCCTCGTGCATATATGAGATAATCTGGTGTTGAGTTTGTGCAACCCAAGGGGAAATCAATATTAGACCAAACGTATAGGAATGATAGTTTATACTATAGGAATGATAGTTTATACTAAGACAGCGTTTGATTTGAAAATTGAGTTTTGTGTTTTGCGTTTTCAATGTATATTTTAAAATACACGGAGGAGCAAAAGCCGGTAAAAAACAGTCGATTTAGAAAATGGTTTAACATGTAAAATTAAAAACTTGTTTTCAAGTCAAATATTATCTAAATTTGTCGCTACAGTCTCCTTGTTTTCCAACAGTAGACTTCTAATAGCCATATGTAGTACGCCATGTCGCCACTAAAAGTGATTCTTACTAAAAAAAATAGTTTACTTACAAAAGATAAAATATCTGGTAAAACCCACGACACGTTTGGATCCCATATTATTTTATATGTTGCAAGAGGAATTTACTCTGCAAGGCCAGCAAAGTTACCATTGCGACCTTTGATACAAAATCAAACATCAAAAATTAGAACTGGACGCTCCGTTGACGCACTTAAAGATTTTTCAGTCATAGGCCATTACCATGAGTTTTCTGCCATAGGCTATTAACATGGGCCTATTTTAAAATATAAACATTGATCCACACATCTACTCTCAACTAGTTATATCTTTTGACTCTTTGAGAAACACCGGCTATAAAATTACTTATGAAAACAAGCAGCATTAGAGCTCAAACACCTGAACACTCCCATATTCTTTATTGGTATATATTAAAGGAGAATGCCAAGCCGTTATTTCCGCTGTTCAGAAAACCAAAATAAAAACAAGAAGTCGTCGTAATCACACATTGGTTTGCTAACTAACAACTGGTACACATAATAGAGGAGTTTGATGAAGCTTCCAAATGTATACAACATAATTTTACAGGCTCATCTTAAAGCAAAAGGCCAGAAAGTAACATCATGGCCATCTGCTTTTATATATCTTCTGCATGGCTCACACGGTTCGCTGCATCTGCTTGGTTATCAAGCGGCATGTACTGTGCCATGATTGCTCGGATCTCTGAGTCCATGTACGTCTGCAGTATATGTTATCAAAGTATAAGTAAGAAAAAAACCAATATAGGCTAGTTTTACTGGTAAAAAGTCCAATAACCTGAATTCATATTCGTTGAGATAATACATTCCATCAAATATTCAAATGTCAAGGTTCAGATTACTTGAGCACGCAACTTGACATAAAATATGGAAAAAGAATTAGTACCCGGATTCTGTACTTATAAATTGCATAGCCACCAGCTCCAGCTGCTAATAGACCAAGGAAAATAACCCATAAAAAGCTCCAGCTTATAACCTCTGTGCTTGCTTCTTTACCTGCACATGCAATTAACATTGATAAATGGATTGCACCTGAGATTCCTATCACTTGAACTATAAGTTTGTATAGACAATCAAAAATAATGTCCAAAATCCAACTCATGTAATTACCACATGTTTCTGCAAATCCATAACCCAATAACAGTTTTATAATTTAACAGTGTGCCAGTAAATCAAAACTCACCAAATAATAGACTGAATAATGCAATTACAATGAAAGCTCTCTTGTTAAAAAAAGGTAAAAAGATGCTCACTTATGCATGTGTCGTGCTCTCTCATGTACAATAGATTACTCGGGCAGCTGCACTCATAACTTCCCCACGTGTTTCTACATCTACAGCCCGAGCATTGACAAGCAGTCCTTTCTTTGCATTCATCAATGTCTGAAATCATGTTGAAAAAAATCAGAAATACTACAGAGCATTGACAAACAGATATTCGACATAGTTCCACGTACACTGAGTAACAGCAGAATAACAAGCAAGTCAAAATGATTGATACATAAAACAGGGAATTGAAGCTTTTAATATGGTAGAGAAAGGGAAATATATAACAACGAAAAAGAAGTAAAGGTAAATAATCAAAGGGTAATTAGAACTGTTCTTTTCAAAATTCATACAGATAAGGAGGTATGTGTTCACGAATATGACTGTACCAGGGAAACTAGAATTCCGACATTAAATACAGCACCATTTAGCCTAAAAAGACAATAAAAGATATGCTTGCAAAGAAATGATAAACAAGCACCTTCACATGAGTTTACACCATCACCCTTGAAGCCTGGAGGACATTTACACCCATTGGAGTTATCCTATGAAAAAAAGACAATTGTAAGATGCTAGAAAGATAGGAGGTTACACTCAACTACCTTCGTACCCCCATTGTTATCTTCGAGCCATAATAATATCGACTTCAAATACGGATGTGAATTGAATTTTTTAGGCGAACGGACACAATTAACGTGAGTGAAATACACAATCGGAATACTTACAATGCAGGCACTGTACGTGCTCCCATCTTTGCTCTGCTGCCAACAACCACCGTTGTTAATTGCACACCTTCCAGATCCAGAAGCTGCAAAGGACAAAAATATCTTAAAATTCATCACAGATATTTGAAGATTCAATTCTAATGATTACGATGTTAAAACTCATAATTACAATGTTAAAAATCAATAACAGTGTAATCGCACATATACACAACTTCAACTACCATACTAGACATCTGCAGATCTTCATTTAACTATAAAACAAGGTAAATAATGATTGGAAATTCGGAGTTATTTTGTGAATGCACAGTAATTCATTCTAAACCTGTTGAAGAGATGAAAAAGAACAAGGTCTATCTTCTTACCAGAGGTTGCAGTTGTGGTTAAAATCAGAAACATGAAATAAACAAACATTAAGCATGCATAGTTTGATGGTTTTTGTTTGTTCATCTAACTCACTGCAATTGTTACTCAACTGTTTATAACATTTATTTCATTTTGTTTCCCACAAAGAAAGCATTTCAGGCTAGTTGAACTACTCAAAATTTTCACATAAGTTGAATATAATGGATAGTTCAAAACAAATACTTAAATTAACGTACTCACCTTCACAATGCGTATACCCATCACCAACAAATTTTACACCACCCACAACAGGGCATTCACATACTCTTCCACGGAAAGTGTCCTGGCAGACACAAATGAAACAAATAAACGATAAATAAATAAATCGAACAGCTTCAAAATATAATGAATAGATAACAAGTAACAACTGTTTTGTCATGGAAGTGGAAACTAGAAGCTTTGTTATTTCTTACTGAATCAGATATACTCCATAAATTCTACAAAGAAACTGATAATTTAGACCAAAGTTGTTACTAGTTTTATTGAATAAGATCCAAATGAGTTGGCAAGAACGTTGGACCAGAAAACAAAGTTCTCAGTCAAATTGATGGTAGCATTTAGAAAGTTACCTTGCATGCAGTAACATTGGCAGCTTTATCCTGCCAACATCCCCCATTATTTTCCAAGCATTCATTAGTCTGGACATCTATACAAGCAGAAATGACAAGAATTAAAATTTATATGAATTTTCTCAACAAGCATGAACCGATGCAAGCAAGCAAAAGCTATAAGAAAGTTTTACCATCACTTAAACACACTGCTGGCTCCGTAGTTTCCTCAAAGCCTGCACATATCGCTTTAAGAACTGCACCCTTGTCAAGCTTGCCTAAATATATACATCAAAAAGATAATGAATTATGTAGTGCATTAAGTAATTTACAGTCCTGCTCTCTGGAAATATTGTAATAACATACCTCTATATTGTCGATTATTTATAACAAGGGTAGGCAATATGGTTACATCCCCACGAGAATTTTTACCAATCTAACATGAGTGCAAAGAGTTGCATATTAGTGGTTTTGAAGAAATTCATCTACTTTAAAAAAAAGAGCATGATAAAATCGAGGTTTCAGATCTAACCTGTGAATCTTGTTCAGCTTTAAGTACTGGATTGTCAACATCAGCTTCAGGATCCCCAATACAATCATTTACCTTTCTAATATCAACTCCTACAAAATTAGTTCAATTTTAGAGCAATCAATACATTAATGGTAGAGCAAATGTATCACCTAATCTTTCGATTGATAGTAATTAACAACCCACAAAGACATGCATTCATTGAATCAGGTTCTAGTGATATCTTCCACCTAAAAACTATGCGCAAAATAGTTTGACCCACTGGCACATCTTGAAATTTTGATTATCAATGCTTGGTGTATTTTCCTATAATTTAAGTGAAGTTAAAACATCTATGAACAATCTTACCCAATGATCGGATTACTTCATCAGCACACTCCTTCGTATACTTCTTCTCCTTCATGGGACATCTGATCGAAAAATCAGTCACATAATCCCACCACAACCAAGGCTTCCCACTCTCATTAGCAACCTTAAACAAGCAAATCTGCCTTAAATTTTGCACCACCACATCTTTCCCATCATATCCTTTGGTAAAATCCTGTTCCGGATCGGGTGCACAATATCTCCCATGATTAATACATTGTGACTTGCATTGCTTGCTCAAAGTAAAAGCTTCAGGGCAAAACCAAGTAATGTAATGAGGGGTGAATTGGGTATATCCTTTTTGTTCAAGAATTTGAGCTATGCCTTTGAAATTCTTAACAAATTCTATTTGAGCATCACATTTCACCCCACATTCATCATTACTGTTTGTCCAGAGTTCATATTCGACTCGGTCATCGGGATGAGGAAGAGATTCTCTCCAGTCTAGATTGACATTCACCATATTGCCCTCATTTAAAGCTTTTTTAAGGCTGTCGGCGAAGCTTTTTGTGATAAGGGCAGAAGGAATTGTAATGTTTTGGATATGATCAGATCTATCATTGTCTTCTTCAGGTGTGTCCATAGTGATTAATGGTTCTTCTTTGTCATCGGCAACAAGGATTGCAGCAGCTCCAGCATTTTGTGCATGCCATGCCTTTGTCGTGAAGAAGCAATCTACATCAAATTGAATATTTTAGGATGCTACAGTATCATGCATCACAGAAAAACTGGTACTATTATTTCCAATATTATAGACATACATACAGTGGAAATTAACCTAAGTAAACAAAACAAATGCCCATTATAGTTTACAACTAAAAGACCTCGGACTTGTATTATCGATCACACCATTGATTTCTTTAACTCTGACAGCAGTGATATTAAGATGTAAGGGTGTTGTTTGGATACAATTCAGGCAAGGAGCATTATTCTCCAGAATAAATAACAAGTAATTCAGAAAAAAAAAACTGAAATCAGCAACAATAAGTTTGTAGTTTTGCAGGTCCAAGTTCAGTAATTTGTTTTGGCAGATTAGCACTACACTTCTTATATGACAATGATCACTTGAGAACCTGTGAGAATTATATTTCATGATGTCATAACAAAACAATTATGATAATGAGAAATTATTTACTGAAGAAAACATGCAGTATATCGAGTTAAGGCTAGTTCAACTGTCAAGAGTAAAAATCAAAACTCGCCTCCTCTGTCAACAAGAACGAATGTAGGAAAACTTCCGGGCTTTGACTTGAATGATATATCAAAATCACTGAAACTCTTGCACGCCTTTTTGTTTGATTTAGGATAAGTTACGAATCCAACCATAGTGCCTCCATATTGTGGAATCCCAAAGTTGCCAATTGCGCATTCATAAACACCTTTTAGTGATTCAGGTGATGTAACTTTTAAACTGTTCTTCTCCACTACAAATTTCCCCAAAGTATTTCCAACGAAAAACATAACCCATAGACAAAATCCTAGTATTCCTAGCATTCTTGCCATAATTAAGATAAAGTCTTTCAATCTCCAACTAGAACTGAAAAGAGATCAAATCCTGAGGAGATCCTCTTAAAAAAAAGGAATTTGGAAGCAAACCCAGATCGGAATTGATAATATATATACTTCTAATAAAAACTTTGATGCGACTCCACTTCAGAAATCGAGGATTTAGTCGTGAAGATTGAAGTCAGAAGCAACCACAGATCGCAGAATTGATTAATTTCACCTACTTCGATTTTATTTTACAGTGGTTAGGGCTTTTATAGAATGTTCAGGAAGCGAGTTGGGTTAATACACAACGTGTTAGATCTGCAGCTTATTTATTTCGTAGAATTCATGAGATTCTTGAGTTTACGCGTGGATTAATCTGAACGGTTCACATTTTCTTTCAATCCTAATGGACGGTGGATATTACTGGCAGCGTCTTTAGTTGTTGGTTGTATGATGGATAGGAGTTGTACTATGTTTAACTTCAACTATTTCCTTTCTGAAATTAGCCTCGGATCCTTTTCCTTTTTTAAAGAAAAAATTATGATCCTAGGTGAATGTTTCTACTGATCTGACTCTTAACTTCTTCAACCAGTGTACCCTTACATCTATTCTCGAATTTGAACCATTTTTCTACAATAGCGTTTTCAGTTTTTTTTCCCTACAAAAAGTTTTCTGAATTAATTTTTTTTTTCATTTTTTTCCTTTCGTCGTTCTTTATAAATTGCATTTGCAATTTTGAATTTAGTTATATAAATAAAATTTAAGTTTGTAATCAAGATGAGTAGAAGCAAAGGTGCTAAAACTACCGCTGAGATTTGTCGGTATTACCTGTCACATGGTGTTTCGAAATGTAAAGTTGGGTTGTGCCACAAAAATGCTCGGGAATGTGACGCGTATTGTAGCAAACATCGTAGAGTGTACGATTCGAAAAGGAATAATCATTTTTTTGTTATTTTGATTATTTTTTATTACTTTTATGCAGTTATTGTTGTTTGAGAAATGGTATAATCGTAGAAAGTATGATTAATTTCAATGCATTAGGGTCATACCATTCTGTTTTAGCGCATTAGAGTTATGATAATCATTATGGTTGATTATGTTCATATTTTATTGCATTATGGTCATGTAGTTAATTTTTAGTGCATTAGGGTATGCAAATAAATATTGTTGATTTTGTGCGTATTTTACTATATTAGGGAGGGTTATCTTTTAGCACATTAGGTTTATGATAATCAATATGGTTGATTTTGTTGGATATTGCCTATATATTTTTCCTGCATTAGCGTTATGCAGTAATTTTTTTCATTACGATAACTAGTTAATTGTTGTTATTAATAGTTGTTATTGAAAAGGTAATTTGTTGGATATACATAATAATGTTTTTTTTAAATGTAATTGCATTTAGTATGTTTTTTAGTTATACATTAATGTAATTGCATTTACTTGCAATATTCTAAAGAAAATTAGACATTTATAATTACCGCATTCATTAAATGTAGTCAAAATTTAAATTGTTATTATTTTTTCCTTTTTGATAGTTCCAGTTTATTAGATAACTTTGTTGCAGTTTATTTTGTTATTGCCTTTTTGATAATTGTTATTGATGCATGTATTATATACAATTATAAAATGTAGTTACGATATTCTAATTAGAAATTGATATTTGCTGCATTCATAAAAGGCAGTCAGATTTTTAAGTTATAATACAGTTTTTTGAATAATTTCGTTTGAACTATATTTTTCAATTATAAAATCTGTTTAGTAACTGCATTTAGAGTATGTAGTTATATTTTTGTTGGATATACATAATTGTGCATTTATTGGATATACATGATTGTGTATTTTTTTTAAAATTTAACTGCATTTAGTTATTCATTATTTTTAGTTATGCGTTAATGTAATTGCATTTACTTACAATATTCTTAAAAAAAGTTAGATGTTTATAATTATTGCATTCATTAAATGGAGTCAAAATTTAAATTGTTATCTTTTTACGCTTTTTTGATAATTTAGTTTATAAGATAATTTAATTTTTGTTTTTTTATTAGCTTTTTGATGATTATTATTAGTACATGTATTATATGCAGTTACAAAATGCAGTTACAATATTCTAAAATACTAGAATTTGATAATCGTCGCATTCACAAAATGCAGTTAAATTTTAAAGTTATAATTCTATTTTTTGAATGCATGGTTTTTGGGCAGTCGTAGAATGCAATCATAATTTATTTTGTAATTATTTTATTCATTTTAGTTATATTTGCTTGTTTAATTTTAACTGTATTTTTCAGTTATAAAGTGCATTTAGTAACTACATTTAGAATATGCGGTTATATTTTAGTTGATAGTTTAATTTAATTTAAAAAATTTATATATTTATAATTACTTCATTATTGAAATGCAGTTAAATTTTAAATGCTATTATTTTAGTTTATAGTTAAAATTTATAGGCAATTATAAAATGCGGTCACAATTTTAAAAAATATCCAGTCTTTATAATAACTGCATTTACAAAATGCAGAATTTTTTTATGTTTTTTTGTGATGTTAAATTGATATCTTAACGTTATGTCGTGTTATTCTTTGAGTATATACTTGCTTGATTTGATTGATTTATTGAATTTAATTATTTAATATTTTCAACAGAAATCGGTTGAAGAAATTGCTGAAGAAGATCTAAGTTCTAAAAAATCTAGTGATTCTAAAGAAACTTGTAACATCCCCCTACTTGAAGGTCCAAAACTAATGGTTACGGATGCTGCAATCATCCATAGTTATTAATCCTCGACGACCAAATACGGCGGTGTTAAATTCATTGATACACAGAAACACATGAATATGGAAAACTTTAAAACTTGAAACAAACTCACATTTCATTTCAAAACATTTCTAATTCATTACATAATCCCACAATCGTAAACCACGTTCAGAGAAAATATATTTATTACAAAATATGCCAAGAGCGACATATGAAGATTCCCATTTAGATGATCAGAGTATATACAGGCAATATACAACTTTGCCATTACAAACAACACAGCGGAATCAAAAGAAAAGAGAACTCTAAATAGTTATCATGTCTCATGCACGTCTCCGGAAGCTTATTCGTCTAATGAGGTACCTGAAAACCTCAACTCTCAAACTACTCAAAATCAATTGAGTATCCGAAAGTTTAAGGGGAAAACATATACTTCGAGTTAGACATAAATCTTGGTATGAATAATAATCTACCATCTCAAATCATTTAGAAATCTAGTGAGACCATGCCGCTTAGCGGAACGAGTTTTCCCCTCACTAGTATCTTAAAAACTTTATAAAACTATATACCGTGCCCTTGCATCCAAAATAGTTAAAACAATTCAAAACAGTATAATATGATGATATGCAAAACAAATAAATCAATTCTGGATTACCCATCTCCATTCATTCTGACTATCTATCTCAATTATAGTTTCTAGGATTACTATTAACCTATTAGTTTTCATGGGCTGACTAATAACCGGTAATATATATTTAAGGACTCCCTGTCTAATTACATAGTTTTCATGGGATCACTAAGAATCTATTGGTAACTCCAATATCTTTACTCTTATCCTAGTTTTCATGGGTTGACTAGGAACCTATTGGTGACCCCAATATCATTTCTTCTTGCCCTAGTTTTCATAGGCTGACTAGGAACCTATTGAAATCTGTCAATATCTTAATCCGGATATAGTTTTCATGGGCTAACAACAAATCTACTGGCCCTTGCCAGTATCAAATCATAGTTTTCATGGGCTTACTATAAACCTGTCTTTTTGACATCTTCCTTTATACATAGTTTTAGTGGGCTAACTATGAACCTATTGATCCCCGCTAATATCTTTTCTTATACATAGTTTTTATGGGCTTACTGAGAACCTATTGGCCCTTGCCAATATCTTTTTCTATACACAGTTTTCATGGGCTTATTGAGAACCTATTGGCCCTTGCCAATATCTTTCTTTTATATTTTAGCATCCTATATTCTGGTCTTCCCGATCTTTTGGATGCAATTCTACTCATTCAGGAGTTAACTTGATTTATATTCACTACTGGGTCAACCTAGCTGGTTCTTTTGCCCTTTATCCCCAAAATGCAGTTATGGGTCCATTATAATGTGAATATACTTATATTTGAAGAAGCAAACATAATAACATAACAATACCACTCCTGTGGGTTTAATATAAAACATGGTTAATATCTTTAACCTATTATTTAATCATGGAAAGCTTCTTCTCAAAACCATTACAAAAACTCCTTTAATTTAGCCATGGGTTTTCCTTTTTTTAAAATGAGTTTGGGTTACAAAACCTTTCGACACCTTCGAAACCTTGCTTTCGACTTCATAGGATGATCTCCTTTAAAAGCATTAAAATATATCTTTAAAACATTAGGCTCCTGCCTTTCTAATATTTTAAAACCTTCATTTCGAAACCTTTCGGTTGTATTAAAGTATTAACATTTAGCTTTAGAAGCATAGCTTCGAAACCAATTGAAAGTACCACATTCGACACCATTAGATGTAACCCTTCCGAAATCATTGAAAGTCCCCCTTTCGAATGCATTGGGTGTATACTTAAAATATTATTTAGGTTAAAGTGAATATAGGTGAAAGCATCTCTTTCGAAACCATCCTTTATCATATAATAATATTGGGGAAAACATGATGCCGTCGGCACCATCCTTTCGAAAGCATAAAACATCTGGGTAAAATATTATAAGGTTGGCGTCGAAACCCCTTTCGAAACCATTCCTTCGAAACCCCTAACCCCTTTCGAAAGCTATAGGAAGTGTTTTATACTTATAAAACAAAGTACCTTTCGGTAGCATTGATATCTTCAATACCATCGAAAGGTTAAAGAACGACAACAAGGCTTCGACTAGGTCGGAACCCCTTTCTTTCAAAACATTCTTTCATAAGTAAAGGAACCCATTCGAAAGCAAACTTATGTTAATGGAAACCCTTTCGAAACCTTTTAAAACCTCTTTCGAAACCATATGCTTCGACTCCTTCGAAGGCTAAAACAATACAAAGGCGGGCACTTCTCTTTTAAAAACAAGCCAAGGTAGCGACTCCTTCGGAAGCTATGCTTTCGACACCTTACCTTTCGCCTTCCTCCAATCCACTATGTACCATCTTTGTGATACCTTGTGTATTGGTTTCGGCTTTGTAGGTTTCGACTAGGTTGAAAGCGAAAGCTTTTGCGTCGAAAGGTACTTCCCAAAGTAGGCGGAACCAACTTTTCTGAGTAAACCTGGTTTAATTCTACTTAAAGTAAACTTTTCTCTAACTAACCTGCCACGTGTCAACACCAGATTGATTGCCTTAACTTTTTCAAATGCTTTACTAAAATAACTGCTGCTAATTTCAGATCTAAACCATGGTTAAGTTAATCAAATAAGCCCTTCCATTTAGCAAAACCAATTTTGCAAAGAAGCCCCTCTTCTAAAATAATTTAATTTGCATAACAAATCACTTTGGAAAAATCCCCAAAAATTCCAGAAATTCACTTTAATCATGTTATCTAACAGACCCAAATTCTTAATATATTTTTCAAAATAAATTTATAAACCCAAATAACCATATTTTCCTTTGAAAATTCATAACAGTCTTTCCATAACTTGGAAAATTATCAAAATTGAAACCCAACTCCAAAATTATGTTATACATAACATAAAATTTTACCATGGCATTTAAACATTAACATATCTCGGTTTTTCCTTAAAACCATATAAATCCATTTAAACAAACCTGTTTAAATTAAACAAATCAAATTTCAAGCATATCATCATTCAATTCATCTTTTAAATGAATTTATCCCTTAAATTCGAAACATATGATTCAAAATAAAGTAGAGATGAAATTATTATTCACTTTTCTTTAGATAAGGAGATTGGATTGAGATTGATTTCCCCTAAGCTTGATTCTCTAGCTTTTAATTTGTGTTCCTCTTGTTAATGGTCGGCCTCTCCTTTAATCTTTTGATTTGCATTTTTCAAAATGACGTGAATGGGTAATAATATGGTAGGAACGGAAATATATAAGGGTAAGGGTTATGGGAAGCAAATTCCTAATATACCCTTATGTAATTTAATTAACCCAAAAACCATTCTTAAGCCCATTGATTAGTTTATTAGGCATAACCTTAATTAAATTTATTCAAATCTCAACCCCCTTATCACTTAACATTTACATTATTCTATTTAATTTATCTAATTAAATCTGCTGAATAATGTTATCAAAATTAGGAATGTTACAAGCTCCCCTCCTTAAGAATTTCGTCCTCGAAATTCAGTAAGGACTAGATACTAAACATAGCAATCATCTGTAATGGCTCCTAACAACCATACTAGTCTACCTGACTAGGAATTATATATATATCTAATATAGACATACCCTCAAAGTAGATTAGGATAAGTATCTCGAATCCTGTCCTTTGTCTCCCAAGTACAATACTTTTCGTTGTCGCTCCAATGAACTTTCACCAACTTGACTGTCTTGTTCCTCAACCTTTTCTCATCTCTCGTAACAACTCGAACTGGTTGTCTAACAAAAGTCAAATTAGGCTCTACTACTAGATCTTCCAATCCTGTTGGAGGAATAGTAGTCTCTGGATCATGCACATATTTGTAAAGATGAGACACATGAAATACATCATGGACACCTGCTATACTGCTCGGCAACTCTACTCTGTATGCGAGCTTTCTAATCCTTTCAATAATCTGGAATGGACCAAAATATCTCGGTGCCAGTTTCCCTGACTTCCCGAACCGTACCACACCCTTCATCGACGATACCTTAATGAAAACACTATCTTCCACTGAGAACTCTAGGTCTTTACGCCTCTTATCCGCGTAACTCTTCTGTCTGGATTGAGCTTCCTTCATCCTTTCTTGGATCAACTCAATCTTCTCCGATGCCTCCCTAACCAAATCTTGACCTAAGACCAATCTGTCTCCAGTCTCCAACCAACGTACTAGTGATTTACATAGTCTTCCATACAAAGCTTCAAAAGGCGCCATTCCTATACTAGTCTAATAACTATTATTAGAGGAAAACTCAACCAAATGTAGATGATCCTCCCAAGATCCACCAAAATCCAACACTCAAGTTCTCAACAAATCCTCGAGTATCTTATTGTCTCTCTCTGTCTGCCCATCCGTTTGTGGGTGATATGCAGTACTCATCTTGAGCTTAGTGCCTAACACATCCTGTAGACTCTTCCAGAATTCACTAGTGAATAAGGCATCTCTGTCACTGACTATACTACTAGGAACTCCATGAAGTCTAACTATGTTCTTCATGAACAACTTCACCAAAACAGGTGCCGTCCTGGTCGACTTTACTAGAATAAAATGGTCACTCTTGGTCAACCTGTCCATAACGACTCCTATACTCTCATTTCCTTTATTTGACCTTAGCAACCCATCTATAAAATCCATTGATATCGAATTCCATTTCCAAATTGGAATCTATAAAGACTGAAGCAACTTACTCGGCTTCTTATGTTCGGCTTTCACTTGTTGACAGTTTACACACTGCCTAACCCACAAGCCAACATCCCTCTTCATGCCTTCCCAATAGAAGCTCCTCTTCATATCCTGATACATCTTGGTCCCTCCAGGATGAATCGTAAACTTGGATCGATGACATTCCCTAAGAACTTCTTTCCTTAAGTTCTCAACATCTGGAACACATAATCGTCCCTTCTTTCTCAACCATCCTCTCTAGTCAAGACTAAAATCTTTCAAATCATCGACCTCAATTCCAACCTCAAGCCTTCTAATCTTCTCGGTTAATACTGGATCCTCCTTCTCTTAGAAGCAATTCTCTCGATCAACACTGGTCGAACTTCTAAACAGGACAACATAGCGGTACTCTAACTAGAACTAGCAGTCGATCTTAACTGTACACCACAACTGGCCAAAGCTTCTAGATCCTTCCATTCTGCCAACATAGCCAACACCACATTCTGATGTCTTCGGCTAAGAGCATCAGCCACTTTATTACCTTTCCTTAGTGTATACTCTATACCAAAATCATAAGCAGCCAAAAACTCCAGCCACCTCTACTGCCTCATATGCAACTCTTTCTAAGAGAATAAATATCTTAAAGACTTATGATCGGTATGCAACTCAAATCTTTCCCCTTAGAGATAATGCCTCCAAATCTTCAAGGAAAATATCACCGCAGCCAACCCCAAATCATGAGTAGAATATCTTACTTAGTGCGGTCTAAGCTGCCTAGATGCATAGGTAATGACTTTGCCCCTCTACATCAACACAGCTCCCAATTCAGTCCCACATGCATCAGTGTATACTATCAACCCTTGGTTTCCATCTGGAACTACTAACACTGGAGCACTGGTCAACAAATGCTTTAACTTAAGGAATGCTTCCTAACATTTGTTGGACCAAACAAACTTCACCTCTTTCCTGCTAAGCTTAGTCAAAGGCGCTACTATTCGTGAGAAATCCTTGATGAATCTCCGGTAGTAGCCAGTAAGTCCAAGAAAACTTCTGATCTCAGTCACCATCTCTGGTCTCTTCCAACTATTCACAGCTTTGATCTTATTTGGATCAACTGACAATCCTTTCTCTGAAACCATGTGACCAGGAAACTTAACCTCTTTCTTCCAAAAATGACACTTAAAAAACCTCGCCTTTAGCTGATTCTACCTCAGCGTCTCAAGCACAACTCTAAGATGATCTTCATGCTCTCTTTCATTCTTAGAGTATACCAAAATGTCATCTATAAACACCAACACGAATCTATCCAAATACTCTTGGAAAACTCAATTCATCAAATCCACAAAGAAAGCAGGTGCATTTGTCAACCCGAATGGCATTACTAACCACTCATACGAACCATATCTAGTTCGAAATGTTGTCAAAGGAATGCTGTCCTCTGCCACTCTCAACTGATGCAACCTTATCGCCAAATCCAACTGGGAAAATACTCTAGCTCCACTCAACTGCTCAAACGGATCATCAATTCTTGGCAAAGGATACTTATTCTTTATCGTCCTTTCATTCAACTTAGAATAGTCGATACACATCCTCAACGACCCATCCAGTTTCTTCACAAATATCGTGGCCACTCCCCAAGGCGAACTGCTTGGTCTAATAAAATTCCTTCCTTCTAGATCCACTAGCTGCACCTTTAGTTCCTTCATCTCTATCGGTGTCATCCTGCTAGGTGGTCTGCTCACAGGTTCAGCTCCTGGCACAAGATCTATCTGAAACTCAACAGCTCGTTTTAGTGGTAATCCCGTGATTGCTCAAAGACATCTACAAACTCTCTTACTATTCGAACCTGACTTAGATCTTCTCCTACTTCCATGCACTTAATAAAGCACAACTACTCCGGTCAGAATTATCTACTGAGAATATAATTCGGTTATGTCTATCAGTGTGTCTCAAAGATATCTCTCCATCCTGGCAAAATATCCTGGCCTCATACCTTCTCAACCAATCCATACCCAAAATGATTCCGAAATCTACGTAATCAAAAACATACAAACTGCATGCAAACTTATGACCTAACAAATTAAGTTCTAACTGGTCACATCTCATCCCCAAAGTTGCATACCCTCCTATTAGATTCGCAACCCTTAAGGAAGTAACAAGGTATGTGGGTTCTAAGCATAACCTATCAACCAAACACTGGAATATAAATGAATGTGATGCACTCGTATCAAAAAGTATCCTAACTGGTAAACTCTGAATCAAAACGTATCTTCCATCACACTCTTTCCTTTATCAGCCACTGTAGGCTTAGCTAATGATCCAACAGCAAAGACCTTCCTCTTATTCGCCCTGACTGGTTCTGGACATTGATTCTTATAATTTCCAACTTGATCACAATTGAAGCACTTCACATTCTTCTTATCTGCAGCCTTTTTCCCCTTACCTGACCGGCAATCATGAGCATAATGACCCTTCTTGTCACATTTGTAACACACCAAATCGACCTTTGCCTTCTTGGCAGGATCCTCTTTCTGGGCTCCCTTCTTCTTAAAGAAATTCCTCTTTTTTCTCTGAGGACCCTGGGATTCTACTGGCTTCTCTCTGGCAGAAACTACAAGCATCTCTTCATGGTGAATGGCCATCTCCACCACCACATTCCAAGGTTCTCGGATATGGGTCATGGTCATTATAGCAAGCTTGAGGTCCCAGTCCTCAAATGAACCTTTCATTCCTTCTGACACTAGTGTCAAACATAGCATATCCATATCGAGACAACTCATCAAACATAGCAGCGTACTTGATTACTGACATCTCTCCTTGAACTAGATCCATGAACTTCCTCATTAACGCCGACTTAGCAACTTCAGGTAGAAAACTTTGCTTAAACCTCCTACTGAAATCATCTCATGTCAGCTCTTCCTCCGGAACTCCGGAAATTACACTATTCCACCAATGAAGCGCTGCCCCTTGCAACTGCCTAGAGACCAGCCTCTTCTATTGCCCGTCATCCAATCCTAGATCAGTAAAGATCCTCTCACGGTGCAATAGCCAATTCTCAACCTCAACAACATCCTTCTTTCCAACAAACGGCTTTCCACCCAAACTGGTGCAGTCTCTGCTCAACTTAGCATAGTTATTCCTGGAGCCATAAGATTTGCTCCAACATTACCAGCAACCCCAGCTTGCAAAAGATTGGATAACAACTGATACACTATCCTTGCATCTACTCGCGGATTTCTAGCACCTACATTGGTTTCAGCATTTGGGTTAACATTAGCTTATCGACCTTGGTTCCTCCTGGTATTTGGTCGACCATTTCCATTGGTTATGGTGCTTCTTCCACCTAGATTTCCTCTCCCGTTTCCTGCTTTCATATCTTCTTTCTCGTAAATCTGTATACGAGCCTTAGTAAGATGCAGAAGAATAGTCTAAGAGAGAGGGGAACACATACTTATATATATATATATATATATATATATATATATATATATATCAAATACAAGTGCGTTACTATAGCGTTAACCTAACCCCGATCACATTTTCAAATTCATTGGAATTATGTTTCAAAAACTTTTAGGTTTAACTCTCTTTTAAAGTTTCATAAACCTATACTCTGATACCAACTTGTAACATCCCCCTATTTGGAGGCCCAAAACTGACGGCTATGGATGCTACAGTCATCCATAGTTATTAATCCTCGACGATCAAATATGGCGGTGTTAGATTCATTGATACACATAAACACATGAATATGGAAAATTTTAAAACTTGAAACAAACTCACATTTCATTTCAAAACATTTCCAATTCATTACATAATCCCACAATCATAAATCACATTCAGAGCAAATATATTTATTACAAAATACACCAAGAGCGACATATAATGATGCCCCTTGCATGATCAGAGTATATACAGGCAATATAACAACTTTGCCATTACAAACAACACAGCGGAATCAAAAGAAAAGATAACTCTAAATAGCTATCGTGCCTCCTACACGTAGAAGCTTATTCATCTAATGAGGTACCTGAAAACCTCAACTCTCATACTACTCAAAATCAATTGAGTACCCAAGAGTTTAAGGGAAAAACATAAACTTCGAGTCAGACATAAAGCCTGGTATGAATAATAATCTACCATCTCAAATCATTTGAATATCTAGTGAGACCATACCGCTTAGTGGAATGGGTTTTCCTACTGTGCTCCTACATCCAAAATGGTTAAAACAATTCAAAACAGTATAATATGATGATATGCAAAACAAATGAATCAATTCTGGATTACCCATCCCCATTCATTCCGATTATCTGTCTCAATTATAGTTTTTAGGATTACTATTAACCTATTAGTTTTCATAGGTTGACTAATAACTGGTAATATATATTTAAGGACCCCTATCCAATTACGTAGTTTTCACGGGGTCACCAATAGGTTCCTAGTCAACCCATGAAAACTAGAATAAGAGTAAAGATATTGGAGTTACCAATAGGTTCTTAGTGATCCCATGAAAACTGTATAATTGGACAGGGAGTCCTTAAATATATATTACCGGTTATTAGTCAGTCCATGAAAACTAATAGGTTAATAGTAATCCTAAAAACTATAATTGAGACAGATAGTCAGAATGAATGGGGATGGGTAATCTAGAATTGATTCATTTGTTTTGCATATCATCATATTATACGGTTTTGAATTATTTTAACCATTTTGGATCCACGAGCACAATATATAGTTTTATAAAGGTTTTAAGATAATAGTGAGGGGAAAAACTGTTCCGCTAAGCGGCGTGGTCTCACTAGATATCTAAATTATTTGAGATGGTAGATTATTATTCATACCAGGCTTTATGTTTGACTCGAAGTTTATGTTTTCCCTTAAACTCTTGGGTACTCAATTGATTTTGAGTAGTTTGAGAGTTGAGGTTTTTAGGTACCTCATTAGACGAATAAGCTTTCGGAGACGTGCAAGAGGCATGATAGCTATTTAGAGTCCTCTTTTATTTTGATTCCACTGTGTTGTTTGTAATGGCAAAGTTGTTATATTGCCTATATATACTCTGATCATCCAAGGGGGCATCTTCATATGTCGCTCTTGGCGTATTTTGTGATAAATATATTTGCTCTGAATGTGATTTACGATTGCGAGATTATGTAATGAATTGGAAATGTTTTGAAATGAAATGTGAGTTTGTTTCAAGTTTTAAAATTTTCCATATTCATGTGTTTCTGTGTATCAATGAATCTAACACCACTGTATTTGGTCATCGAGGATTAATAACTATGTGTGACTGCATCATCCATAGCCGTTAGTTTTGGGCCTTTAAGTAGGGGGATGTTACAAAATCGATTCCAAAGATTCTGGTTCATAATACAAAATCCATTTTAGGAAAAAAATGAATTTCCATATGTTAATAGTGTAGAAAATTCTGATGTAGTGTTGAAGAAGTTAAAAATTAATTTTTTACATCAAAGTAGTCCTATAGATGTAATCTGAATTTCCTTTTAATTGTGTTTAAGTATTACAATAAAAGTAGAACAAAAGAAGAAAGTTACTTGATGCACTTAAAAGATTTGTTTGCTAGAAATTTTAGGAGGGTTACTTCGTTAATTATTACGATTCTGGAGCAAGGAAATACCATGATGATATCGATCAGATCATATCTTATTATGAGTAGTTAAAATGCTTTTGTTTTCGAAGATAGGCAAGTAGATGTTTTGTAGGATGATACTGCTAATATATTCAGATTGAAAAAAAAGTGAGTTGGTTTATGAATTATGTGTAGTTAATTGTTGATATTAGATTAAATAATTAAGTCTAACTTAGTTATTAATTATTTTAAAGATTTACCAGTGTTTTTCTTGAAATAAAAAGTTAGAATTAGTTTGTTTTTTTAGAGGCTCAAAGATTCATTGGTTGTTATATGAAATCAAAGAAATGATTCATTACGAAAGATGTTTATAAAGGGCTTCTGAAAATTATCGATAAAAAAGAATTGGAGATACTAATGTTGTTGATTTCTATATGCTTATGATTATGCACTTACTTGACACATTTTTCTTAGTAAATAGAACTTATTATGCACATAATCAGTTGGTGCCGTTTATTATGGATATTGAAAAGTGTATGGGTTTTGATGTTAATATGGCATTTTACATATGCATATAACAACTTAAAAATTATTTTTTGTCATTACCAGTAGAAGAGACGAATATTTATTTTGATATTGATTTTTGTAGATTATTTCTTCGAATGGAAGGTCTTCAAAGGAATAAGAAATAGACAAAGGGATTGATGAATTGACAAAGAAAATGAGAATTTAAGTCAAGATATTATGGATTTGAAACAAAAGAAGGATGATTGCGAGAGAAAAAATTAAGATTGAAAGGCGTTGTTGATGAACTTAGAAAAGAGAATGAGAAGAAAGGGAAATTGCAGAAAGATTTTGGAAGTAAGATTAAAATAATTATAGAAGAAAGGGATAAATTGAAAAAGTAATTGGAGAATTAGACATATTCAACAATGATGCCACCAAATTTTAGTCTTAGTTTATCATCTGATGTTGTAGAAAACGTTGGACAAAAAGAAAATGTTGTTTCTAATGTTGAAAATGTTGAAATGAGGAGAAAAGGAAGAAGAAAATGTTGGACAAAAAGGTATTGAAAGCCATTTATTTGTTATTGTGGTCAAACAACAAGAAAGGAAAAGAAAATTTGATCTATATTATGAGTATGATGATAAACCCAAAAGGAACGGAGAAAAGACAGTAGTAAGAAAAAAAAAGATTGAAAAACAAAAGAAAGTAGAAATTATTGAAAATTATAATCAGAGTATTATTAATAAGTTACCACAGAGAACAAAAAAATTCTATAGCTTACTTGTCGAAGAATGTTTTAGTTGAATTTCTTCCTAACTGCATGAGAAAAGTAAATGATACTTATCTTCACTTAGTTTGTTGTTCGTAAGATCATTTATTTTATATTAATAATTAATATATTAATTTTAACTTTTAACTTAACTAAATGATCCTGTAAAATTTGTAGTTGAATAGTACAATTTTAACTGCATTTTATTTATGCGGTTATTTATATCTGCCTTTATGTTTTATAGGGACAATGTTTGGCAAAGTGATGATGGTCTTCTTTCAATTGGTGAAAATCAAGTTAAAGAATTGCTTGATTCTAATCAATATATTGATTGTGCGACAAGAATTTTCTTAGTGTTTAGTTATTTTTTGTTGTAATTATATGTTATTATTTAACTACTTGTGCTTTAATATGTTTATAATTGCATTTGATTTTGATATTTCTTTCAATATTTGCATTGGTTAATGCATGTATATTTAATTATATATGCTGCATTTGGATTATGAAGTTATTTTATGTTTTGATTTTACTTATATTATGAGCATAATTTATTCTTTTTAGAATTAGATGCATTTGTATAATGTAGTCGTATTTACTTATATTTTTGTACGAAATTTGTTTTTCGTAGATTACTGGTTAGCATGGTAAATATCCTGAAAAAAGATACAATGGACAAGTTTTTTTCGAACTTATGCAGCGGTATATGTTTATATTTAATTGTTACCTTTTCTTATTTGTTACAAATATTAACTAATTTCTTTTTAATAATGAGCCATATAGTTTTATAGGTGAAATCTAACTGCATAAGTGTAATGCAATTAAATATAAACAATAAAATCTATTGTTTTATAGGTGAAATTTTCTTATAATTAAGTGTAAATGCAATTAAAATTAATATACATATTTTTAATTAAGGTATATCAATAATTTAATCGTATTCATCTAATGCAATTAAAATGATTTATAAACTTTAGAGGTTATAATTTATAATTATTTTTATGTACTTCATTTTAAAATTGCATGTAAAAATGGGTTGTTACATTTTAATTAAGTTAAATTAATTGTAAGAAGTATAAATATATTTAATTAAGTTAAATAATTTATACTACTGCGTAAGTTTAATGCAAATAAATTCAAATATATTCACTTAGAGTGTTATGGAATTAAACATAAATATTATTACTATTATTGTGTTTATTGGTTTGTAGAAATTTCTTGTTGAACCTCTTATAAGAAAAAAGGCAAATGAGAAGAAAACTTTGTGCAGCTTAAAGGATGCAACATGTTTTGAATTTGCATCTTGTCCCCAGCAGCAAAATATGTACTATACCTATTCAAATATAATTTATTTTTTTAATAAAAAAATTAATTACTGTTTGTTGATTTTTTTTTCATTTTTTGACTACAGTATTGATTATACTTTATATGTTATGAGGTTCATGTTGTATGGAGTTAAATTTGGTGATATGTCATCAGAAGATGTTACATTGGACAAAAGTAGGTTGTTGTACAAAATGCTTACTGATTATCCAAAAAGTTGGTGCATTTTTAAAACTAGTAATGGGTTGGATTTATTTGGTACTTGAAGGAATGAAGCATATAATTACTTATTATGCAAGAAGTTATTGTATAAAATGCTAACCGATTGTATAGTTTGGATAATATGCGCTGGTGTGAAACTTAGTAAAGTTGATGTATAGTTATGGATTAGTTATTGATTGTATATTTGGATAATTAGATTGTGTTTGAATTTTGTTGCAGATTATGTCTTAGAGCCTGGTACATTTTTGATGTATATAACCGATTGTTGTTGTTAAAAGAATTTCTTTTCTTCATTATGTTAACAAAGTTATAATTGGATATTTTGTCTCTATATTCAATAGTGTTTGATTGCATGATAAAAAATTAATACATGTTTGTGAATACAACATGTTTGTTCTTCCTCATCATCTGATAATATATTTTGGCTGCATTTGATAATATATTTAAACTTAAAGCATTTTATAATTTTACCGCATTAAGAAAATGCAGTTATATTTGACCTGAATGGAGATTTTAAATGCTTTAAAGTAATTGAGAGAAAGGAAACAACTGTATTATTACAACTGCTTATTAAAAAGGTAGTCACATTTTTAACTGCTTAACTTTAATAATTTTGGTTGGATTTGATAATGTATTTACGCACTTTATAATTTAACTGCATTAAGAAAATGCAGTTATATTTGATCTTAATACAGGTTTTAAATGCTTCAAAATAACCTAGAGAAAGGAAACAAGTGCATTATTATAACTACTTATTGAGAAGGCAGTCATGTTTTTAACTGGTTAACTTTAATATTTTTGGTTGGATTTGATAATGTATTTAAACTTAAAGCATTTTAAATTTTAACTACATTAAGAAAATGCAGTTATATTTGGTCTTAATCTAGATTTTAACTTCTTTAAAATAATCTAGAGAAGGAAATAAGTGCATTATTATAACTGTTTATTGAAAAGGGAATCATATTTTTAATTGCTCAATTGTAATAATTTTGGCTGCATTTGATAATGTATTTAAACTTAAAGCACTTTATAATTTAATTACATTAAGAAATTACAGTTATTTTCTTTATTTTAATGCAGATTTTAAATGCTTTAAAATAACCAAGAGATATGAAACAACCACATTATTATAACTGCTTGTTCAAAAGGCAATCATATTTTTTAATTGCTTAACTTTAATTATTTTGGCTATATTTGATAATGTATTTAAACTTAAAGCACTTTATAATTTAACTGCATTAAGAAAATGCAGTTATATTTGATCTTAATGCAAATTTTAAATACTTTAAAATAACTGGGAGAAAGGAAACAAGTGCATTATTATAACTTCTTATTGAAAAGGTAATCATATTTTTAACTGCTTAACTTCAACAATTTTGGCTGCATTTGATAATGTATTTACACTTAAAGAACTTTATAATTTAATTGCATTAAGAAAATGCAATTATATTTGAACTTAATGCATATTTTAATTTCTTTAAAATAACCAAGAGAAAGGAAATACATGCATTATTATAACTGCTTATTGAAAAGGTAGCCATATTATTAACTGCTTAACTTTAAAAAATTTGGTTGTATTTGATAATGTATATAAACTTAAAAATCTTCATAAATTAACTACATTTGGAAAATGCAGTCATATCTGATTTTTAATGTAGATTTTAACTGCCTTAAAAATGAACTCAATTGCAACACAGTTATAATTCTAATTATACCCAAAATTATATGTGTGAGTGAGAGTTTTAGTTGCATTTAAATAAAGCAATTAATGTAAAAATATTGTATTTTATAATTTATTGAAAAGGTAGTCATATATTTAATTACTTAACCGTAATGTAGTTGTTTATTTTTATGTGTTAGGACTAAAAAAGGACGTATAATTAATAAATAAGAAAGGGAAATTCTTTTAATATAATTAAGACTAAATTAATTAATAAGGAAGGGAAATTGTTTAAATATAATTAAAACCAAACTTTATTAGAATATATGGAAGGGGGACATATTTCCATCATTCAAGGTTGACTATACATCCC
Organism: Allium fistulosum; assembly: GCA_030737815.1. Classification (NCBI taxonomy): domain Eukaryota; kingdom Viridiplantae; phylum Streptophyta; class Magnoliopsida; order Asparagales; family Amaryllidaceae; genus Allium; species Allium fistulosum. The sequence goes on from CM060902.1 coordinate 842,356,469, forward strand.
GATGGTAATAAGATGTACAATGATATGAGGCAAACATATGATTAGGAATGAATGAAGAAGGTTTTTGGGGCATTCATCTCGAAATGTATGAACTGCTAGTTAGTAAAAGTAGAGCAGAAGAAGCCAAGTGGTTTGATATAACCAATTGATGTTCCTGGATGGAAGTGGGAACATATATTGATGGACTTCATCGATGGATTGTTGTGGACCAAAGGAGTGCATGATAACATTTTGATCATAGTCGACACATTGACAAAGATTGCTTGATTTATACCTGTTAAGTGTAATAGAAAGGCATCCAACTTGGCTGAGTTGTATGTGACAATCCTATATCCGCTTGCAACATAATGAGAAATGGATATTATTGTCTAAGATCTACATCAAATTATACACTTGTCCAAAAGTTATGTAATCAAGGGTGAGGTGTGTGGACATGAACACTATTAGTGATGACTCTTACAACTATACGTATATACCACTTTTCGTAATACTTATATTTCATTCAATATAGGTAATTACTTGCTAATAATGAGCTATGACATAAGGAAGGGAAAGAATGTGGAGAAGTTAGGGAAGCAAAAATAAATAGAGTACTTGGAGGAGAGAGATGAAGACAGTGAGGTTTGGAAGATATGGCCATTATCGATTTGACACACGGTCTGGGAGATATGCCTATTATTAATTACTTTATTTCTAATTAATATCAGTATAAATAGATTGAGGTTGTATTCAAGAGCTTCCTAGAACAATATAAAGTATGAAAGCATCTTCTTACCAATTGTAGTATAGTAAGTCATTTAGTAATTTCGAACTAAGTTGATAAATAAGAGCGATTCTATCAACATAATGAGAACTGGACATTATCATCAAAAGAACTATATCAAATTAGACACTTATTCAAAAAATATGCAATCGGGGGCAAGGTGTGTGGAAATGGACAAGCCTCTAAACACTTGACCAAAAAATATGCTTGCTCGTAAAGAAAGCATTTATGAGTATACTCGCTTGAGTCGTAGGATGTGGTTCTAAATATTAGGATGGTTTGATTGTTGCTATTTTGTTATGTATGATGAAACACCCTACACCCCTTAGTAGACACACTAAAAGATGTGGTGCGTTGTAGGTATAACTAAAACTAGTAGAGACTAAGATTCACAAGACAAAATAAATAGATAATAACAGAGCGAAAGTAATTAAAAATAATAAGTGATGTTAAAAATTAATACTTCATAATTGCCTCAGACAAACCACATATGTTCCAAATACCAAATACAATTGTCTTATGAAAATAAAATCACAGTCTCATCAGAGAAACCAGAGTACAAACACAAACTTTCCCTCAATATAGTGCCAGTACAATAAAAGAACAAAAGCTGGAGATAAAAAAAAGAAGGAATACATGATAAGGACTTCAAGTCTCTAAGAAGCTGCGGTCTATCTTCCTTGCCCTTGATTGCCTATGGGGGAAAGGGAAAAATAGAGGAGTGGGTCAGACTAAAAGTCTGGTGAATGATAATAATTACTAGAATCTTTAAACAAAGTAAAAGTAATAGACCTTACAACAGTTCTAGTATATATAAAGGAAACAAAGGAAATATGAAGAAGGAATAAGCCGGGAATAAATACGATTTAACTAAATTAACACAATTGTTTACTTTGATTGTTTGCACTTATTTTTGATAGCTGCTAAGATTAGGCTGAATCCCTAATACTACCCTTTGATCGGCCTGCTACTCCATAGAATCTACTATGGACCGGATGCTAAAGCTCCCTACGTAGTAGACATTGGTGCCTACGAAAGGCACATACTAAGCACTTAGAACTCATAACGATTACTGAGCACCCGAATGGAAGTCGCACGCGTAACCGCCACCATGCTCATGCTACATGTTGTTCCACCTATTGGGTCTTCTTATTAGCTCAAGCTCCAGCATAAGCGTGCCCCTCGTCTCACTTTAGGATTATGTGAGACACCTCGTCTCACTTCAGGGTTATGTGAGACACCTCGTTTCACTTCAGGGTTATGTGAAACACCGTGTCCATAGAAATAGGGGAATGTTATCTGGTACAGGTCCTACTTTAATTCTTTGCCTAACTTAGATAAATTATTTAAATAAGCCTTTACCTTTGTTCTTACTATCTGTGCTTATTAATTTGTTCTAAGTCTTAAAATAAGCCTCACTCTGTTCTATTTCTTATTATAACCTACGTTATAATCATGCTTATTACTTAACCCAAGGTCTAAGTGTAAAAATAAGCTTCTTTCATCTTATATTCTCTTTAGTTATAATTCTAAGTTATAACTAGGCCAATTATCTTTAATTAGTCCAATTCTAACATCAATATCATAATTAGGCTCAATTTCAGTCTTAATTTCATTTTTATTACAGTCTTTACAATTTACATCTTATCTTCCGTTATTTCAGTATTCTTATAATTTCAATCCATATTCGCATTTAATCTATTCTAATCCATATGCGAAGAAGAAGGAGAGATAAAAGAAAACTGAAAATAGAAGAAAATCCAAAGCGTAGGAAAAAGATGTAAATAACGCATAAATAACAGTAAATAAATTAAAATACTGTAAATAAACTGTAAATAAATGGAAAAACTATAAACAGAAATTAACTAAAATTAACTGAAAAGAATAGCTAAAAGAAACAGAATGAAAATAATTCTAAAAACTGTTGAATAAACTACTAAAAAGGTTATCCCAAAAATCGTAGTAAAACTACAACTATTGGAAACCGTATTATTTTAAATTACTTAAAGAAATCTAAAATAATTACAATCACTCACATGTGGTCCTAAGCTCTTCCCTTTTGGTCTTCCCGGATCCACTTGAGGGTATTAAAATATTTTATTAAAAAGATTCTCTCCTTGGAAATTTATTCCTTTTAGGGTCCTTCCTAAAAAGGTGAACCCAAGCGGAGAAAATCTAGAATGAGAAAAGGTGTTAGGCCTAGGGTCTTATATATAGGGGTAGAAGTGGATCTCAGACCGTTGGATTTGGAGATTGAATAGGATGCAACCACGCCATAGGCTGAATAGGAGCCGTCAGATGGAAGCACGAGGGGACCAGATCAGGCTAAGAATGAAAAATACGTGTTCGAAAACCTTTGGAATGAAGAAAATTTTCTTCATTCTATACCCGTAGGCGGGTCGACCGCCCATCCCCCTAGGTCGACCGGTTGGTCGACCTAGGGCGCGGTTGGGTCGACCTTTCGGTCGTCCTAGCCCATCTTAGTTTATTTATTTATGTTTTTCTTTTCTTTTCTTCTTTATTTTTGTTTAATTCATAACTTGCTCATATTAGCTCGGATTTTGACGTTCTATATATAGAAATTGACTAGAAAATTACCACAGACACAATAGTGCAATTCCTATGGCTCAATTCTAATAATTTCACAAAGTTATTTTATTATTTCATTAATTAATGAATTAATTATTGTGGGTTAAATTTCGGGTTGTTACATTCTCCCCTCCTTAAGGGATTTCGTCCCCGAAATTTCCAAGGATAAAAGAATGAACTAAATGTTTTCATCCAAGTTCTACAACCAACTACTCAATCATCATCCATTCATCCATTTTCCTTAAGTTTTTCTAATGCAATTTATGATACTTATGCAATTAGTGTAGTGTAAATGTCACTAACTAATGCAAAAGATTAGGCGGTCAACTGATTCAGTTGACCTCTTTTTATGCAGTCATGTCTGTGCCATGTATCCAAATGAATACAAATTCTCTAATGATAACTAATAGTTCTATATGCGTGCTACAAACATAATCCAAATGCAACAATCATATGAAAATCATCCATTTTTAGCAATCGTGGAAAATAGGATAAAAATGCACGCACATCCATATGCATATGCTCTAGTGTCCTAGTTAGGTCGTTCCCTAAGAGATAATAGTGCCTAGTGTAAGTATATGCGTCCGTAGCATCCACGAGCAAACACTTGCAACCACTAGCATACATCATACATAACATGTTCTATTAACATGTTTACATCAAACCCTACCATCCATAGGTTAAACCCTAAGTTCTATCCTCCAAAAGGATAATAAAGGAAAGAACCTATTCAAAACTAAAGATGGAAAATAGGAAATTCTGAAACTTACTATCGAAAAGATGGGGATAGGAAGTACGAATTTTCTCTTCAGTCTCCCACGAAGCGTCTGCAACATCATCTCTCCATTGCACCTTTACTAGCGGAACCTCCTTATTCCTCAGTCGCTTGGTGTCTCTTCCAACAATCTTCATGGGGATATGTCAAACTAATGCTTCCCTTTCTACTTCCACCTCTTCCAACTGACTAGGCTCTACGACGTCTGCTGAGTCATGTAAGCACTTTCCCAAGTGCAAAACATGAAAAACGTCGTGCACTCCTGCGAGCCTTTCTGGTAGCTTCACTCGGTAAGCCATCTTCCCAACTCTCTCTATGATAGGAAATGGTCCAATAAATCTGGGGGCTAACTTTCCATTCGATCCGAACCTTACCACCTTCCTAAGTGGGGATACTTTGATAAAAACTAAGTCTCCGACCTCAAACTCAATGTCTCACCTCTGCTTGTCCGCATAAGATTTCTGCCTGTCTTGAGCTATCTTCATCCTTCGCCGAATCAAATCCACTTCTCCGTAGACTCCACCCAACATGAAGGTGACTTACAAGGTCTCCCATATAAAGCCTCGAATGGTATCATTCCTATGCTTGCTTGGTAACTGTTATTATATGCAAACTCAACCAACGGAAGATGCTCTTCCAAAGTTCCTCCAAAGTCCAAAATGCACATCCGCAGCAAATCCTCAAGCACTCTATTCACTCTCTCCCTTTGGCCATCTGTTTGTGGGTGATAGGTCGTACTCAACCTAAACTACATCCCCATCGCCTCCTGTAAGCTTCTCCAAAAATCACTTGTGAAAACAGGGTCTCTATCGCTTACTATGCTAGAGGGAACTCCATGTAGTCGGACTATCTCTCGAACATATTGGGATGCCAAATAAGATGCCGTACTCTTGCTCTTAATAGGAATGAAGTGGGAACTTTTGGTCAAACGGTTTACTATTACCCAAATGCTAGTATTCCCATTTTTAGAACGGGGTAAACCATCCATGAAATCCATCGAAATGCTGTCCCACTTCAACTCTGGCACATCTAAAGGCTAAAGTAATCCACCGGGTTTTTGCTGCTCCAACTTAACCCTTTGGCATACAAGACACTTAGCTACGAACTCTGCCACATCCTTCTTTATGTCATTCCAATAAAATATCCTCTTTATGTCCCTATACATTTTGTCACCACCCGGATGAATAGTCATATGGAAATGGTGTGCTTCTTCTAAAACTACTCTCAACAAGTCACTAGTGCGGGGAACACAAAGCCTTCCATCTCTCCTAAGCCACCCTTTGCTATCTATGGAATAACGTTAGAGATGTCTAAAGACCTCTCCTCGGCTAATCCTATCCATAATGTCCATGAGCTCCGAATCCTCTCGCTGCCTTGAGCAAATCTGATCCATAAGGGTAGGCCTCACTTCAAGCATAGCGAACAATCCACCGGTAATGTCCGTAGAGGGCTTAAAATCAAGTAGAAATAAACTCTAAGCTCCTCCACTCTACAAACAAAGGACTAAGGGTTGCCTTCTTCCTACTTAGTGTATCCGCAACCACATTACCCTTGCCAGGGGTATAAGCTATCTCAAAATCATACGACGCCAAAAACTCCATCCACCGCTGCTGCCTCAAGTTCAAATCCTTCTGCGAGAATAAGTACTTCAATGACTTGTGGTCGATGAAAAGCTCAAATCTCTCTCCAAGAAAATAGTGCCTCCAAGACTTGAGTGCAAAAACTATGGCAGCTAACTCCAAATTATGGGTAGGGTAGTTCTTCTCATGCGTCCTCAACTGCCTACTACCATAACATACTACCCTCTCTTCTTGCATCAACACCTCTCCTAAACCCATCCCCCATGCATCAATGTATACAGTAAAAGGCTTAGCTCCATCGAGTAAAACTAACACTGGTGCACTAGTAAGGGCTCTCTTAAGCTTCATGAAGGAATCCTCACAATCCACATCCCACACAAATGCTTTATTCTTCTTAGTAAGGTGCGTAAGTGGTGTCGAAATCTTAGCAAAGTCTCAAATGAACTTCCTATAGTAGCCCGCTAATCCTAGGAATCTCCTAACTTCGGTGACGTTCTTGGGGGCCTTCCAGTCTTGCACTGCAATCATCTTAGGGGGGTCAACAGACAAACCTTCCTTCGAGACCATGTGCCCCAAGAAACGTACCTCCTCTCTCCAAAAGTGACACTTCGAAAACTTAGCTCTCAAATGATGACTATGAAGTATGCGAAGAACCTCCTCTAAATGAACAGCATGTTCCTCCATATTCTTGGAAAATACCAAGGTGTCATCCACGAATACCACCACAAACTTATTTAGGACCTCTCTAAAGACGCGGCTCATCAAGTCCACAAAGTAGACTAGGGCATTGGTTAGCCCAAAAGGCATAACCAACCACTCATAAAATCCATCTGGAGTCCTAAATGCAGTCTTATCTATGTTGTCATTGGAGACCCTAAGCTGATGGAATCCTATGGCTAAATCAAGCTGGGAGAATACCGAAGAGCCAACTAACTGGTCAAAAAGATCATCAATCCTAGAGAGGCGATATCGGTTCTTCTTTGTGAGCTTATTTAATTCCCTATAATCAACGCAAAGTCAAAGAGAACCATCCGCCTTAGTAGCGAAGACGACTGGTGTTCCCACTCTGATATGCTCCTCCTTATGAAACCCTTCTCCAAAAGCTCACAGATCTGCTTACTCAATTCCTTCCTCTCCTTAGGTGCTATGTGCCTCACAGGTAATGCTACTGGCTTAGCATTCTCAGTTAAATAAGTTCTAAAGTCAATCTCTCTCTTAGGGGGTAGTCCCCTAACCTCCTCAAAGACGTCAGGAAAATCTCCAACGACAGGAACCGAGCCTAGCTCTACTGAAGATGAATTGAGGGAATATAGGAAACTCAACATGACTGACCCTTATGGGTCGCGAGAAACCTCGAGAGTCCTACCGCTGCATGTCTCTAGTCTAACGAATCTCCTCTCGCAGTCTAATATAGCTCCATATTGTGATAGCCAATCCATCCCCAAAATCATCCCATACCCCAAAAATCCCAAAACATAGGCATCGCAGTCGAATTCTATGCCTAGGATAAAAATTTCAAACCCCTACAAACCATAGATATGTGTGTCGATCCTCCTATGGGGTTTGAAATAACAATGGAGTCTACTACTAAAGAAATATCTAGGTGCAAACAATCCACAAGAGAACTAGAGTGTAACGACCTGGTATTTTGAACCGTTCAAATCGACAATCATCCACTCATGTCAGACTTGAATTTCTCAAAACAACATATTGTTAATTTATATTTGGCAAAACTTAGCATATACAGTAAATAAATCAATCACAGAATCACAGACACAGTGTACTACAACAATAAGCAGCGGAATAGATAAATAGTAGTTCATGAAGCTACTATAAAACATTAGAGTCTAAAGTAAAATACAACAGAATCTCAAATACAAATGAATCTATAATACATAAGCAACTGACGAGTCTGAACATAAATGACTGGAATAAACTAAAATAGCTGGATAGATAGATCTTCAATAAAGCTCCAATATCTCCAAAGGCGAGTCTCAAATGTTGTGATACTCAGTCTGACCCGAGCATAAAGCAAAACACAAGACACTCGAGTCAGGATTAACATTCTTATATCAGTAAATTCAACTCAAGTGAAATGTCAACTGAAATACAAAATAACTTAAAGGATGTTTGGGGTTCCCATCCTTTAAGGATCCGTGGAACTATCTACTATGTAGTAATATACGCTATTATAATATGTCTACAGTAAAGTAAACTATTAAAATAGCGTTAAGGCGTTACCCATATCCCCCTTAACACATTTTATATATTCCCATAGTCTATACAGTACCGTAATTCCTCCGTAAACTGGAGGGCTATTAGAGGGTACTCCATAGGTATGGTACAAACCAAACTCGTAGAAGGTGCGATAAGGCATGCGATAAGGCACACGAGGCAATGCCCAGGGTAGATATACCGTTTACGGATCCGAACTGGTGGTAACGCATAGCAGCTACTACCGCCCACCTCGAGACACACTCTCAAATCAAAGGTCTACCTAATCAAATCACAAAGTAATAGAATGGTATCGAAGAAATGTGTCCGATAGAAGGAATGACCTCACTTGGCCCGGCGTGGCTCCTATTTTAGCCACATCAAGCTGACTTGTGGGAGTCAGGGCTGCGTTAATAACTCATACAGAATCATCTCCAAACCATCCTACTTCGTTCTGGAATCTCCACCACGTACACGGTTGTTAAAGTGGTTTTCTGTATTGGCAGAGAGTATGACAATATCCGATCCCGGTCTCTTTAACAACCAAACGCTTATTTCACACCCTGGTCATTATATAATTCAAATAGTTTATACTTCATATCAAAATATCATATTCATTTCAAAATCATATCAATTCGATATCATTATTCACTAAAAAAATATTCATTTCCAAAATCGTAACACTTTAAAATTAACACTTTCGAAATCATAACACTTTCGTAATCATAAAGTTCCAACTTAAACAGTTTAGATATTGAAAATAGTATACATATTAAAAATTTATAAATTAAAATAGTTTATATATTAAAATAATTTATATATTAAAATAGTTGTAAATTAAAAATAGTTTATATTTATTTAAAGTGATCATACTAAAATAGTTTCCCAATTAGAATTGTTTTGTCCAATTTCACAAATTGATTCAAATCAACTTAAATTCCAAAATTCAATTTAAATCAATCCTTGTTCAACACTTTCAATTTAAAAGGTTAAAGATTCAATTCAAATTCTCAATATACCATTTCAATTTTTATTGATTTCAAATCCAAGTTTGAACTATCATTTCAATTCCAATAAGATTCAACGTTTAAATATTCAAACATTTTCAATATAAGTTTCATTTATATTTCAACATTTAACTTTAATTTTATTCAAATTGGAAAATATTCACTTAATCATTTTAATAACAATTAAATAGAATCTTAATTTATAAATTTAAATCAATATTAAATATTCAGTCTCAATTTTATTTAAAATTGAGAATATTCATTTAATCACTTTTTATCAAATCAAGTTATAAATCATATCTTTCAAAATCTCCAAATCAACAGTTCAAATCAATTCTTATTTAAATTCAATTATTAACCAATTTAAGTTCCAAGTCAACATTAATTTATCTTCCCAATCTTTATTATTAAAGTTATAAAAATCTATTTTTAAAATATTAATATAAATTTAAATAAATACTTAAACATATTTTAAACCAATTAAATTAAATTTTACTAAATTAAATCTTATTATTAAATGTATTTTGTATTAAATCTTATTTTATATATTTTTAAAATAATAAAATTATAAGAAAAATCTTAAAAATTTTATTTTCAAAACTAACTTATAAATTTAAAATTTCCAAAACATAAAATTTTAAAATCTAAATTTTACACATATATAAAAATAAATTCTTTGTATTATAATTTAAAAATCAATATTTAAGAAAACCCATATATTTCCTTTCAAAATTTGGCAATCATTTTTTTTTCAAAATAGACCAACGGTGTCCGTATATAATTTTCTATCCTATGGTCAAGTGATATAGATATTTATCATTTCAATCCGCAATAATATAATATTTACGGGTATATATCATTTCAACCCGTAATCCCAAAATTTCAAAATCAATGAAAATCGCTTGGGTTTACCATTTCAATCCATAACGATTTTCCCCTAATCTATAAGATCGTTCGGGTATGTATCATTTCAACCCATAGGAAATTCTAAACTAATAGGGAACTTGCAGAGTGAAAATAATAAAATAATAATAAACATAACATATCAATGAAGAGCATATATCACAATGACAAATTAAATATAATATACAACAGGTTATGGTATCATATGTCATTGGTAAACATTTGCAGGTAATGGCATATCATATTTAACAATTTATTAACTAAACATTTCATATTTAACAGCATATTTCAATTGTCATTTCATATGAAATCAATTTACCAAATATAAGAATGTTAATCGTGAGTGATTGCTCACCTTTCAAGGCTAGAGAGATAACAAGAACAAGATGGAACAATCTAAGCATAAATTCCAAAGCATGGCATGATGAACACGAATTCGACGAGCAAGTTGATAGTTTGGAATCGATGAAAACAAATCAAACTAGCTTGATATAAACTGGACAAAATATATGCTATATACAAAATTTTCTCTAAAATCAATTTTAAAGCATATATTTAAGATAAAATCTTTATATATTTTCAAATCACGTATAAAAATAAAATCTTTATATATATTTGAAACCCAAACTCATGTATACTCATATACTTAATATATATAGACTAATATAAACTTACATACATGTTATATTTTAAAACAATATATTATAAAAGTCCATATCAACTTACTTTATTACAATATATGTATAACCTCAAACAGATTATATATACACACTTACATAAACTTATATATACAACAACCAAATTATATACAACTTATATAAGCTTATACATAAACAACAAACGATATACAACCTATATAATTTATATATATATAAACAACATACAACTTATAATATATATATATACATAAAGGTAAATTGATAAGACTGGTTCTATGTAAAAGTGTATATATATATATATATATATATAAAAGCAAAGAGGAGTTGCAGGCGAGGCCGAAGTGATGGGCTGTGGGCTACACAGGTCTGCCGGAGGATGTGTTCGGCTTAGGTTGGGGTAGGCGCAGGCGGATGGTCAAGTGAAGGAGCGGAGAGGCTCGTTTGCGAGGAGTGCGTCGGGGTTTTTGGTAGCAAAGGTGAACGATGCATTGGTGGAGGAGATAGAGGGGCAGTAGATAATGGCCATAGGGAAGGGGGAAGTATGGCAGGTGCTTGGGTTGCATGAATGGGAAAGGTGGCGGTTGTGAAATGAAGGCTAAGTCTGGCTTGGCTGACGAGGCCAGAGTGTTCGATGCTTGCGTGCATGGGCGGTGACAGGCTCTGGCATGGTTCTAGTGTTGTGGAAGCGCGCGCTCGGTTGGAATGGGGAAATGGAGATGGCGATACATGGGGCTGTTGCATGGAAAGGGAGGTCTCGGCAAACATGAAGGGCAGAGGAGGAGTGGAAAAGAAGTAGAAGGCGATGGATGATGACTGCAGTTGGATCTAGAGTGGGTTGGGTTTGTGTGGCTGATGGGGTGCAAGGCGGAGCAAACCTGGGGAGGATGTGTGCGAGTTGAAGGCCGATGCAGTTCGAGGAGGGGAAGATGAGGCACGAGATAAAAGGTGGGAGAGGTTGCGTGGGAAGGTAGTGGGGAAAGAAGAAGAGGATGGGCTTACGTGGGGAAGGAGCACAGGTAAATATATATACACGAAATATTTTTATATATAAATTTTTCGAAAAAGAATGGTAGGCTTTTCAAATTTCAATGCAACTTATAATAAAACTTGTTTTGTTATCTATATTTGTTGTAAGAATAGCTACAGACCAATATGCTTCGATTTATATATATATATATATATATATATATATTTCTCTAAAAAGAAAGTAAGAACAATAAGAAGAGATGGGAGAGGAAGAAAGTGAGCAGGTTATCAACGAAATTTATATGTGAATGAACTAACATAAAATAAATTTGACAGGTTGGAATAATAAAGGTCATAGTAACCACAAAAGTAAAATGCGTGAATTCAAGAATAATAATGTCTAATGGTTGTTTGTTTTCAATAGTTAGATAGATGAAAGGACATGAAACCCAAAAGCCCAAATACGAAACTGATACGGCTATTCGTTATGCCGATTTCGCCGCTTACCGAACACCAAAATGAATGAATGAATAGACTGTGGAGATCAGCACGACGAGACGAATAGAACGGTACACATATATCAACCATACGACCATCCTATCAAAAGTCGATATTTCGCTGCTAAACTGCTGCAAATTCATTGAAAATAAGATAAACGTGGCTAGAGAAATCCAAATTTGGTGAAACAAAATATGACATCTCACTCAGAAAATGATCTATATTTTTATTATATAAAATATTCACGTTTCGAAAATATTTTATTTTCATCAAATTAACTGATTTTAAATTGAAATTGGAAATTACACAATAAAACTAACTTACATATTTTCCAATGAAAATTTACCATTTGCTATGTTTTAAATAGACGTATTACAAATATCAAATTTTCATTTCTAAAATTTATTGCTTAATTTTTCATGAAAATTTCAGTCAATTACGTTATAAAAATCGTTAAAAATTACGGGTTGTTACATAGAGATAAAAGAGTGTGATGCTCCATAATCCAATAGAGTTCGAATGGGAAAAATCAGAAATAGAAATCAAACCTTCAACTGTGACTTTCCTACCTCTATCCGGAATGTTGCTTGTAGGTGCTATGTCTAACACTTGAATCTGCGCGACCGGTGTACTAGCTCCCTGTCCCGTCTTCTGGGGACAATCCCTACTCAAGTGACCGGGCTATCCGCAATTAAAGTACCTTCCCTTCATCTTCTCTCTCTTGCAATCCCTAGCGATATGTCCCATAATTCCATAGCTACCACACTTCAGTCTTTTCTTAATCTGCTTCTGAGGGCCATTGCCTTTCTTCTTCTCTTTATTGTTCCTCCACCATTTCTTCTTCGGACCTTCCGACTTAACAACTTCCTTTGACTCCACTTCCTTGACTGCATCAGACATAAGCGCCATCTCCACCAAAGACTCATAAGTAGCTCCCATCAGCACGTGAGTCAACAACAATCTCTGAAGGGGCTGATTCAATCCCTTCGCAAACTTCATAGCTTTCTTGTGCGGCGTATTCACCAACTCCACTCCGAACCGTGACAATTCATTGAACTAATTGATGTACTCCTTCACCGACAAACTTCCTTGCTTCAAATTAATAAACCGCTATAACTGAACACTCTCCTTTGCTTGAGATAAAAACTTCCTATCAAACCGCTCCCGGAATCCATTCGAAGTCACTTCCCTTCCTTCTAACTCTATGACCTCCCACCAATACAAAGCCTCCTCTTTCAGCTGCCAAGATGCTAGCTGAACTCGCAGCTGATCATCCAATTCTAATAGTATGAATATCCTCTCTGTGTCTCTAAGCCAAGCTCTCGCCTCTACAATAGTCTCCTTACCCGAAAAAGTCTTTCCATCCAAACTCGCAAAATCCTTACAAAGCTTAGAGAAATTGGCGGCGACAAGTGAGTTGATGGGATTCCCACCCGCTGGTGCTGGATTGGGCGCTTGCCTACGCACCTCTGGAGTCATGGCTTGTAGATACCTATGAAACCAGGCTTGGACTGGAATGCCCTCGAGATGGTTCGGGGCACCTGCCATTCTACGAAAGAAAATGATAGTTTAGGAAAGAGTCGAAGGGAGATTGAACTGGACTTTTGAGGGGATTTTTATAAAAACTCTTTTATACTTAAAAACTACTTTTAAGAGTTCTTTTCTGAAAAATACTTTAAAGCAAGTTATATTTGAAAAATACTTTATTTTTTTAAAATAAATTTTTAGGAATCCTGCAACCTTAGGCTCTGATACCAAATGAAACACCCCACACCTCTTAGTAGACACACTAAAAGATGTGGTGCGTTGTAGGTAAAACTAAAACTAGTAGAGACTAAGATTCACAAGACAAAATAGATAGATAATAACACAGCAGAAGTAATTAAAAACAATAAGTGATTTTATAAATTAATACTTCATAATTACCTCAGACAAACAACATATGTTCCAAATACCAAATACAATTGTCTTATGAAAATAAAATCCCGGTCTCATCAGAAAAATCAGAGTACAAACAAAAACTTTCCCTCAATACAGTACCAATACAATAAAAGAATAAAAAGCAGGAGATAAAAAAAGAAGGAATACATGATAAGGACTCCAAGTCTCCAAGAGGCTGCGGTCTATCTTCCTTGCCCCCTGATTGCCTATTGGGGGGAAGGGAAAAATAGAGGAGTGAGTCAGACTAAAAGTCTGGTGAATGATAATAATTACTAGAATCTTTAAACAAAGTAAAAGTAATAGACCTTACAATGGTTCTAGTATATATAAAGGAAACAAAGGAAATATGAATCCCTAATACTACCCTTTGATCGGCCTGCTACTCCATAGAATCTACTATGGACCGGACGCTAAAGCTCCCTATGTAGTAGACATTGGTGCCTACGAAAGGCACATACTAAGCGCTTAGAACTCATAACGATTACTGAGCACCCGAATGGAAGTCGCACGCGTAACCGCCACCATGCTCATGCTACCTGTTGTTCCACCTATTGGGTCTTCTTATTACCTCAAGCTCCATCATAAGCGTGCCCCTCGTCTCACTTCAGGATTATGTGATACACCTCGTCTCACTTCAGGGTTATGTGAGACACCTCGTTTCACTTCAGGGTTATGTGAAACACCGTATCCATTGAAATAGGGGAATGTTATTTGGTACAGGTCCTACTTTAATTCTTTGCCTATTAACTTAGATAAATTATTTAAATAAGCCTTTACCTTTGTTCTTACTATCTGTGCTTATTAATTTATTCTAAGTCTTAAAATAAGCCTCACTCTGTTCTATTTCTTATTATAACCTACGTTATAATCATGCTTATTACTTAACCCAAGGTCTAAGTGTAAAAATAAGCTTCTTTTATCTTATATTCTCTTTAGTTATAATTCTAAGTTATAACTAGGCCAATTATCTTTAATTAGTCCAATTCTAACATCAATATCATAATTAGGCTCAATTTCAGCCTTAATTCCATTTTTATTACCGTCTTTACAATTTATGTCTTATCTTCCGTTATTTCAGTATTCTTATAATTTTAATCCAAATTCATGTTTAATCTATTCTAATCCATACACGAAGAAGAAGGGGAGATAAAAGAAAACTGAAAATAGAAGAAAATCCAAAGCGTAGGAAAGATATGTAAATAACGCATAAATAATAGTAAATAAAATAAAATACTGTAAATAAATGGAAAAGCTATAATTAACAGAAATAAACTAAAATTAACTGAAAAGAATAGCTAAAAAAACAGACTGAAAATAATTCTAAAAACTATAAATAAACTACTAAAAGGTTATCCCAAAAATCGTAGTGAAACTACAACTATTGAAAACCCTATTATTTTAAATTACTTAAAGAAATCTAAAATAATTACAATCACTCACCTGTGGTCCTAAGCTCTTCCCTTTTGGTCTTCCCAGATCCACTTGAGGATATTAAAATATTTTTATTAAAAAGATTCTCTCCTTGGAAAATTATTCCTTTTAGGGTCCTTCCTCGGAAGATGAACCCAAGCGGAGAAAATCTAGAATGAGAAAAAGTGTTAGGCCTAGGGTCTTATTTATAGGGGTAGAAGTGGATCTCAGTCCGTTGGATATGGAGATTAAATAGGATGCAACCACGTCATAGGCTGAATAGGAGCCTTCGGATGGAAGTACGAAGGTACCAGATCATGTTAAAGAATGAAAAATACGTGTTCGAAAACCTCTGGAACAAAGAAAATTTTCTTCGTTCCATACCCGTAGGTGGGTCGAGCGGGCGGTTGACCGCCCTTCTGATGCAGCCCAGAATGGAGAAGTCATAGGTCGTGTACGACCTATCATGTGGGTAGGTCGAGACCAACCTAAGAAGGAAGCTACCGAGTTAAGATTTGGTGAGAAATGGTGGAAAGTTGAAGTTCTAGGTCGCAACCGACCTAACAAAGGTTATAAGTCGTTCCAACGACTTAGTGAAGATCGCAGCCGACCTAACGAAGAGCTTAAGTCGTCTGAACGACCTACCGAGTCACACAGTGAAAAGGCAGAACAATGTGGTGAAGTGTTGGGTCGTGAATGACCTAACGAGTCAAGAGATAAGTCGTTAGCGACCTAAGTTAAGTCACTGAAGACCAGAGCCGTAGATCCAAAGCCGCTTTAATCTGAGCCGTGGATTTTTGAAGCCGCTGATGGATGAAGAGTTTAAGTGATAAGTCGTCTGTTTTAGGTCGCGTACGACCTAAGTTGGGTCGCGAAGAGTTGCTAAGTCGACAACGACTTAAGGGATGTATTTTTTTCTGTTTGCATGTTACTTTTATAAGTCGTGAGTCGTTTGTAATACACATGTATGTTGAGTCGCATTTGTTTTTAAGTCGTCTGTAGCTTGTAAGTCGTGTGCTTCTGAGTCGTAGGTCGGAAGGAGTCTTAAGTCGTAGGTCGAAAAGGTATTATAAGTCGGAGCCGACTTAGGACTTAATGTAACTTTGTTATTTTTTTCGTGTGAGTTGTAAAATACTATAAATAGGCCGGTGGTGCCATTTGTAAAAGGTTGTTGATTTTTGAATAAAATTCTCATTTGATTGCTGTGTGCTTTCATTTTAAATTGGTAGTTGAGTGTAATCTCCTATCTCCTCTTTCGGTTAATCGAGTGCGCTCGATTCAACAATTGCAGAAGCCGATTCGCGGAATCAAGTGCGCTTGATCAACGCTTGAAGAATTGAAGATCTTTGAACCCGGTATCGTGCGCGATCAACGAGTTCGAGATAGCTAGAATTCGGTATCTTTGGATCAACGAATTTGGGCATTTCAGTATCTTTCAATCCATCGACTACTACTTTCATCGATTGAAGATTGTTTTGTTTAATCCGCTGCGTCAGTTTTGGTATCAGAGCCTGTTCTAGCCAATCATAGCTAGATCGAGACTTGGAGCCTATTCATTTTGAAGTTGAAGTGATAGCCGAGAGCTTGAGGTGTTGAGCCATGATCAAGTTGAAGTGTTCGACTTTGTATTGAAGTTGTTTGATCGGATTTGAGTGGGAGGCCGAAACTTTGTCCATCGTGTTCATCGCGATTTGCAACAAAGTGGAAGTTTTCGATCCATTTCATTTTGGATCAAAGTCCGAAAAGTGTTTGAATTTTGAAGTGTTGAAGAGTTTGGAAGATTTCAAGTATGCCGCCAAGAAGAGCTAATCGCCACCAAAACGTAGAAGCTTTGTATCGAAGAGAAGAAGCTGATGAGATGGAGCAAAGAATCAATGAAAACTTTAGTGAAAAGCTTAACGAAGGAATTGGCCGGTTAGAGAAGCTTATGACGGAGATGAATTAAAATCGAAGAAGGGTTTCACCTGAATCTAACCATGGGGGTAGTAGAGTCTCGCCACATTCCAATCGAGACAGAAGTGTTGAAAATGATCAAGGGCGTGGGAGGAACGTGAATGATCGTGAACGGAGGAATGTAGATAGAAGGGATGATGGTGGTAGACGAGAAGGTAGTAGAGATGTGGGTGGACGAGATAGACAACGATATACATCTGATTTTGAAGAGGAGTATGATGGTGGTAGTGTTTGAGGACAAGGACGAGGACAAGGAAGAAATTACTCTGAGTATGATCACAAGTGGGAGACGGGGATGAAGACTGAAATTCTTGAATTCAAAGGTGGTATGCAAGCGGAGGAGTTTCTAGATTGGATGGCTAATGTAGAGGAGATTTTTGACTTCAAGGAAGTTCCAGAACATCGTAGGGTGAAGTTGGTTGCTACAAGGTTGAGGGGTAGAGCTTTGGCGTGGTGGCAGCAAACCAAACTTACACGTGAACGAATGGGGTAGTCAAAGTTTGAATCTTGGGAGAAGATGAAGAAATTGATGAAAGCGACGTTCTTACCTTATAACTATCAGTCGCTTATGTATCAGAGGTTGCAAAACTTGAGACAAGGAACGAAATCTGTGAATGACTATGCTGACGAATTTTATCAACTGATTGCAAGGAATGATATTATGGAGACAGAAGAACAGTTGACAGCTAGATTTGTTGGAGGGTTGCGAATGCAGATTTAGGATATGGTTAACATGTTTGATCCCAGATCTATAGCGGAAGCACACCAGAAAGCGTTGGCTTGGGAGAAACAGGGAAGACGAGGAGGCGGTATGTTTGCAAATTCCAACAATCCAGTGAAGGGAGTTAGTGGGAGTTCGAATGTTTCAAAAGCTGTTGCAAAACCAGTTGTGAATGAGGTTGGGAAGACGAAAGTCAATAATGGTTTCAAGTGTTATAATTGCCAAGAAATGGGCCACAAAAGTAATGAATGTCCAAAGCCGAAGAAAAGAGCTATGATAGCGGAGGTTGAGGATGAGAATGAAGAAGCTGAATGTTCCAATTCACCACCTGATGAGGAGGAGGAAGAAGTGTCGGGAGACGAAGGTTATAATCTAATGATGAAGAGGTCCTGTTTAACACCAAAGCAAGAGGAGGATTGTAGTTAGTTAAGGAGCAATATTTTTCAGTCAACATGTACCATTCTGGGGAAGGTTTGCAAATTTGTTATTGATGCTGGAAGCTGTGATAATATAATTTCTTCCGAAGCTGTGAGGAAGTTGGCGTTGAAGACTGAGAAACATCCGAAACCGTACAAGTTAGCTTGGTTGAGGAAAGGCGGGGAGGTGAAGGTTGGACGAAGGGCTTGTGTGAAGTTTTCAATTGGGAAGAAATATAAGGACGAAATCTAGTGCGATGTGGTAGATATGGATGTCTGTCATTTGTTGCTGGGGAGACCATGGCAGTATGATAGGGTGGTGCAACATGATGGGCGTACCAACAGTTACAGTTTCATGTTTGAAGGCACAAAGATTAC
Source organism: Allium fistulosum (assembly GCA_030737815.1). NCBI lineage: Eukaryota > Viridiplantae > Streptophyta > Magnoliopsida > Asparagales > Amaryllidaceae > Allium > Allium fistulosum. The sequence continues at coordinate 842,375,242 of CM060902.1, forward strand.
TCTAGTTCCAAAGAAGCGACAATAGGAGGAAAACAAGTTGGAGGAGATTGAAGAGCTTAAAACTTTGTTATCTTTGAAGGAGTTTGTGAAGGAAGTAGAGGAGGAGCCTGAAGTGTTTTTGTTGATTGGGCGAGAGAGCAGTGAAGAAGTTGAAATTCCAGAAGAAGTTAAACTAGTTTTGAAAGAATTTAATGATGTATTTCCAGAGGAGTTACCAACGGAGTTGCCACCGTTGAGGGATATACAACATCAGATAGATCTTGTTCCAGGTGCTGTGTTACCACATAGACCACATTATCGAATGAGTCCGAAGGAACATGAAGAGTTGCGGAGGCAGGTAGAGGAATTGCTTGAACAGGGGCGTGTGCAGGAGAGTTTAAGTCCTTGCGTTGTACCAGCTTTATTGGTACCCAAAAAGGATGGAACGTGGAGGATGTGCACTGACAGTCGAGCATTGAATAAGAATACTGTGAGATATAGATTTCCAATGCCGAGGTTGGATGACTTGCTAGATCAAATAAGCGGAGCTACTATCTTTTCGAAGATTGATTTGAAGAGCGAATATCATCAAATTCGTATCAGACCAGGTGATGAGTGGAAGACAGCTTTTAAAACCAGGGAGGGTCTATACGAATGGTTGGTAATGCCATTTGGCTTATCAAATGCGCCAAGTACATTTATGCGGGTGATGAATCAGATTTTTAGACCTTTTATTGGGAAATTTGTGGTGGTATATTTCAATGACATTCTGATATATAGTGGGAGTCCAGAGGAACATTTGAATCATCTGAGAGAAGTACTGATGGTACTGCGACAAGAACAGTTTTATGCTGCAACGAAGAAGTGCGTGTTTATGACGCATAGTGTTTTATTTCTGGGGTATATTGTATCGGATGGAGGAATACAGGTTGACCAAAGTAAAGTCGAAGCGATTAGAAATTGGCCACAGCCCAAGACGATAACAGAAGTTCAAAGTTTCCACGGGTGGGCTTCATTCTATCGAAGATTTATTCCACACTTTAGTAGTGTGATGGCGCCTGTTACTGATTGTATGAAGGGCAAACAGTTTTCATGGACGGAGGAAGCAGGAGTTGCTTTTGAACGAATTAAGGAGTTGTTGACGACAACACCAATTCTAGCATTACCTGATTTTCAGTTGTTGTTTGAATTACATACTGACGCATCGAAGGTTGGAATTGGAGGGGTGTTGAGTCAGAGGGGTCGTCCTATTGCATATTTCAGTGAGAAGCTATCAGGAGCAAAGATGAGATATAGTACATATGATGTGGAATTTTATGCTGTTGTGCAAGCTATTAAACACTGGAGACACTATCTATTTCATAAAGAGTTTGTTCTTTACACTGATCATGAGGCGTTGAAGCATTTACAAGGGCAAGACAAGATTTCAGCGAGACATGCATCGTGGATTGCATATCTGCAACAATTTACTTTTGTTGTTAAACACAAGTCGGGGGTGACGAATCGTGTGGCTGATGCTTTGAGTAGGAGGAGTCATTTGTTGACTACACTGAAGGTTGAAGTGACGGGGTTTGATATGTTGCCAGAATTATTTGCCGATGATCCTTACTTTGCAAAGTTTGTTGATAAAGTTAAGGAGGGGAAAACGAATGAGTTCGTGATGGTAGATGGTTTTCTGTTCAAAGGAAATCGATTGTGCATACCTGATTGTAGTTTGAGAATGAAGATTGTTAAAGAGCTACATGAAGAAGGACATGTTGGGAGAGACCGTACATTACAGTTGATTTCACAATCTTACTTTTGGCCATCAATGAGGAAAGAGGTGGAGAGGTTTGTGGAGCGATGTCATATCTGTCAGATTTCGAAAGGAACTGCAACTAATGCTGGGTTATATATACCGTTACCTGTACCAATTAAACCATGGGTTGATGTGAGTATGGACTTTGTGTTGGGATTACCGAGGAAACAGCATGGTAACGATTCCATTTATGTGGTGGTTGACCGATTTTCGAAAATGGCACATTTTATTGCTTGTAAGAAGACGGCGGATGCTGTTCATGTTGCTCAATTGTTTTTCAGGGAGATCTATCGACTTCATGGATTGCCAGAATCTATTGTGTCGGATAGAGATACTCGATTACTGAGTCACTTTTGGTTGAGTTTGTGGAAAATGGTGGGAACGAAGCTGAAGTTTAGTAGTGCTTATCATCCGCAAACGGATGGACAGACCGAGGTTGTGAACAGATCATTGGGAAATTTGTTGAGGTGTCTTGTTCAAGACAATCTGAAGAGTTGGGATGTGAAGTTATGCCAGGCAGAGTTTGCCCATAATCATGCTGTAAATCGAAGTACTGGGTTCAGTCCATTTCAGATAGTATATTCAAGCTTACCGAAGGGACCATTGGACTTGACGGTAGTGCCACAATCAAAGAAGACAGTTAAGAAAGCTGCTGATTTTGTTGAAGAGTTGACGGAATGTCATAAATTCGTTCAGGAACGATTGGAGAAAGCAAATGAGAAATATAAACAATCTGCAGATTTGAAACGAAGGAATGTTGAATTTCATGAAGGTGATTTGGTTTATGCAGTGTTGACAAAAGATTGTTTTCCGGTGGGAACGTACAATAAATTGAAAGCACGAAAGATTGGTCCAGTGGAAATTATAAAGAGAATCAATGAAAATGCTTATAAATTGAAGTTGCCAGATGATGTGTATACGTCTGACGTATTCAATGTTAAACATCTCATACCATATCATGGAGACGAGTTTGTGGTGGATGCAGAAAGTACAAATTCGAGGACGAATTTTTCTCAACCTGGGAAGGATGATGCAGCCCAGAATGGAGAAGTCATAGGTCGTGTACAACCTATCATGTGGGTAGGTCGAGACCAACCTAAGAAGGAAGCTACCGAGTTAAGATTTGGTGAGAAATGGTGGAAAGTTGAAGTTCTAGGTCGCAACCGACCTAACAAAGGTTATAAGTCGTTCCAACGACTTAGTGAAGATCGCAGCCGACCTAACGAAGAGCTTAAGTCGTCTGAACGACCTACCGAGTCACACAGTGAAAAGGCAGAACAATGTGGTGAAGTGCTGGGTCGTGAACGACCTAACGAGTCAAGAGATAAGTCGTTACCGACCTAAGTTAAGTCGCTGAATACCAGAGCCGTAGATTCCAAAGCCGCTTTAATCTGAGCCGTGGATTTCTGAAGCCGCTGATGGATGAAGAGTTTAAGTGATAAGTCATCTGTTTTAGGTCGCGTACGACCTAAGTTGGGTCGCGAAGAGTTGCTAAGTCGACAACGACTTAAGGGATGTATTTTTTTTTCTGTTTGCATGTTACTTTTATAAGTCGTGAGTCGTTTGTAATACACATGTATGTTGAGTCGCATTTGTTTTTAAGTCGTCTGTAGCTTGTAAGTCGTGTGCTTCTGAGTCGTAGGTCGGAAGGAGTCTTAAGTCGTAGGTCGGAAAGGTATTATAAGTCGGAGCCGACTTAGGACTTAATGTAAATTTGTTAGTTTTTTCGTGTGAGTTGTAAAATACTATAAATAGGCCGGTGGTGCCATTTGTAAAAGGTTGTTGATTTTTGAATAAAATTCTCATTTGATTGCTGTGTGCTTTCATTTTAAATTGGTAGTTGAGTGTAATCTCCTATCTCCTCTTTCGGTTAATCGAGTGCGCTCGATTCAACGATTGCAGAAGCCGATTCGCGGAATCAAGTGCGCTTGATCAACGCTGGAAGAATTGAAGATCTTTGAACCCGGTATCGTGCGCGATCAACGAGTTCGGGATAGCTAGAATTCGGTATCTTCGGATCAACGAATTTGGGCATTTCAGTATCTTTCAATCCATCGACTACTACTTTCACCGATTGAAGATTGTTTTGTTTAATCCGCTGCGTCACCTTTCCCCTAGGTCGACCGGCCGGTCAACGTAGGGCGCGGTTGGGTCAACCTTTCGGTTGACCTAGCCCATCTTATTTTTTTTATTTTTTTATTTTTCTTTTCTTTTCTTCTTTATTTTTGTTTAATTCATAACTTGCTCATATTAGCTTGGATTCTGACGTTTTATATATGGAAACTGACCTGAAATTACCATGGACACAATGGTGCAATTCCCGTGGCTCAATTCTGATAATTTCACAAAGTTATTTTATTATCATTAATTAATGAATTAATTATTGTGGATTAAATTTCGGGTTGTTACATATGATATGGATATCACATGATGTAAATAGTTTTGGTGTTAGTTCTTGTTAGATACATGAGTTATCATATGTCTAATAATGGAGTCATTCTATTGATTCGACGCTTGATTCGAAAGATATGGCCATTATTAATCAATATGATGTGAGTTAAAGCCAAAGATGTTGGAAAGTTTAGCTATCAAATATACTTTGATTGAGAGAATTGGCACTAGTTAGAAGTGTGATGCTAGATAGTAGAGATCATGGCGAAGATAGAGGAAGGAGTAGTGTCACGACCCGGATTTTTCGATGTTTAATTTGGGATATTTAAATGGTTTTAAATATTTAATTTGAATTATAAATTGATTTTTGAATATGAAAGGTTGGTTTTTATATTTATAAAATAGATTTAGAGTTTAAATATAGTGATTTGTTGGATAATATAATTATTTAGTTTAATAATTGAATATTGGTTAAATTTTTTGAATCTTGAGATTTAAGCTTGTTAGAAATATTTTAAAGGCTTGTAAAATTTATATTGACAATAGTAAAGATAATAAAATTTTAAACTTGAATTTAAAGGTGATTTGTTTAGTTTTAAAAATATATTGTTTAAATTGACATTTAAAAATAGCTTTTCGAGGCACAGTCTTGGATTTCGATCAAACCAGTTCCATTGGATCCATAATAGTGTGTTATTATCGGGTTTCAAATTTCAGAACGTTTGGAGTTATCGTTTGACCATACGGGACATAAACGCGTCGAAATCTATATCGAAAATTAATATAATTATTGGGTCCAAAAAGCTATCTTCTCCATACGATCAAATTAGGACTCGAAACCTTTTCCATTGCGTTCGGAATAGGGGAATAACGTTATGAACGCCTAGCGGCATGCCTCATTAGGAGATCAAGATTTTAAGCTACGGATTCGGGGTGATTTAAAATTTAAATTATATATATATATATACTGAATGACATATATATTCACCTCAAATCCTTTTGCTTTCATTTCATAATCACTGTAGCAAGTTGATGTGGGAACGTTAACATCTCATCTTGTCTCCCTCCATTTCGTTTTTAAAATGCACGCAAGTTGATTATTTCAAAGACAAGAAAAAAAAAGAAAATGGTCGAACTTTGAAATTTCTATCTCTAATTACACTTCACTTCCATCCCCATTTCGAATTTAAACTCACGACTTCCTTCACTTCCATCCTCCTTCACCAACGAAATCAAAATCGAATTCAATTCAATCCAAATTAAAAACGCGAGCCTCTCTCTCACTCAATTCCTCAATTCATTTCACGTAGAGTTCGAAATCAATCACAACCAGAGAGAGAGAGCCCGAACTCGAAGGAAGCAGCGACCTTGTTGAGTCATTCACGATGGCGAGGTAAGTGCTTCCGCGCGCATGAAGATGCAGTGGCGCTTGGGTGTTCGCGAGGCCGACAGTGGTGGAGTCTTGGAGGCGAGGTACGACATTGGTGGCCGCGGCGGCAAGGAAGATGGAGGAGGTCTGGGTGAGGTCGCATATGCACGTGCGTATGCGTGGCTTAGGGTAGGCCGAGTAAAACGAGGGGTGTTGGACGGTGATGGTGGCCGCGACTTCGAGGGTGATTCAGGGCCGAGAGTGGAAGGGGGTTTTTGGACAGTGAGGTATATGCCGATTTCCTTTTTTTAAAATATATATATATATATATATGTATATAGATATAGAAAAATAAATAATATATATATATATTCACATACATATTTTAATTTAAATTTTTTAATTATATATATATATATAGGTAAGCAAAGAAAAATATATATAGATAAGATTTTGGAAATAGAAATTCCAAATGTTTGTAGAGTTTATATAAAAAATTAGATTTTTTTTAAGTGTATGTAGTTTCAAAAATGAAAATAATAATAATAAAAGAATATACATATACACATTTTAAACTTACTGGTTTATTTTAAAATAATGGATTATGGTGATTAACTTGTTCAATTAACTTATCAAATTATTTTAGTTACTAAAAATGATTTATTATAGAAAATTAGTTTAAAATTAAATTATTAAATGGTAATTGATTGTTCGATTAGTTCAAATGTTAATAAACCATATAATGTTTATACAAGGTCTAAAATCGTGAAGAAAACAAGTCGGGATGGAAATGGATGCAAATAAAATCAAAGGTGAGAATTTTCTCACTCATTTGGATTTCCATAATTAAATTTAAATGTTTAAATTTAAATCATTGGATGCTTGGTTGAATTAAATAATTATTGTCTATTGAATGATATATATATATATATATATATATAATAGTAGTTGGACTTATTTCCCGCCGATTGGAGTGGATGAGACCCTATGCGCCTGCATAATACCGGATGACCCTATATACCACGATATCCAGCCTTGAAGCGGGATTGGTATTTTATTTATTGACTAACATCTATGGATAAATTACTATGATTGCTGTGTGAATTAAATTTATATAAAAAAAACTATAATAGCCTAGAAATTGAATTTAGTACTTTAGGGACCATAAATAATTAATCTGAAGAAATTAAAAAAGAGATTTGAATAGAAAATGTTAAATCTAAAATTGGATTATTTTGGAATGAAAATTAAGTGGAGCGAGAAATATATAAATTAATTTGGTTATATTTAACTGTTTGTAAATTGGGTTAACTAAGAAATTAATTTTAAAAAAATGGAATTGAATTTTAGGAAATCGATTTAGTGTTGTGAAATGGTTATAAAAGGGGAATGGGACTATAGAATTTAAAAACGAAGTTTTATAAATGAAGTAAAGTAAATTATCAGAGGATAAATGGGAATTATATAATTCACGATGAGAATAATATAATTCACAATGGGATTTTATAAGGAGATGGCAAATGGTTTTAAAATAAATGGTAGATTTATTTTTAAATGGGAAGGAAGAATTTACGGGATTGGGACGTGAATTAATAAAAACGAGAAGGATTATTGATATTGGCTTGGCAATATGGAGGTGAAAATATTCTTTTCTGAGAAGTTAAGTTATTTAAAAGGGAATTTTGAAATATTAACTAGAAATTTAAGTGTTTAAGGAATATTTCAGAAAATAGTTATTAATTGTTTTACAATGGGTTTAAGTATATTTTAAGTTATGAACTAAGATAGTTTATATTAGATTAATTATTATTTAAGAAGTAATCAATATTATTATTTCAAAAGGAATAAATTATTTTATATTACTATTATTTTTAATAACTTTTGTTTTAGAAAGGTAGTTTTGCTAAAGTGAAATTTATTTTGAAATTTACAAGTATTATTTTGAAATCTTTTAAATAAAGTTTCGGAGAGTATTGGTATTCTCGCATGGCATAATCAGAGGCAGTGAGTGCCTACAGCTAAGACTTGAATTTCACTAAGATGGAGACGTAACCATTGAGCTGTGACTATGGTTTGATACGGCCATGGTACTTTCCAAATTGTTTTAAAGATTTTTCCAAATATTTTTGAAGAAATAGCTTTGGTGAATTTACTTAACTCGATAAGATAAGAGTATATTTTGGATAAAGGGGTTTATCTTATAAAAATTAAATCAGAAAGAGATTCAAAATGTTTTTCAATTGAAAATGGAATATTTGGTTGAATGGTTGTTTTATTTGATAGTTAAATAACCGACTATCAAATCTGGACCCAAATATAACTTTGGAAATATCTAGGAGAAATATGGGATTTATATGGTACAGTTACCGTTCGAGGTGCTATACTGTACGTGTAAACTCATTTCGTTCTTCTAGGACGTTTATAAGGAAATCCGTCCACCAACGGTTATGAGGTGATCTCCGATCTTATTTTCGTCTGTTTATTTCCTAAAGAACCGGGTTGAGTTTACCGGGAAATATCGAACGTTGTTCGAAGAAACCGGGATTGAATTTGCAATTCAAAAACCACTTCGATCCAACGAGTACGTTTGCCTAAGGAAGACAAGAGCTTGGAGTCGAAGATGGAGAAGTGAAGTGCAAGGGCTAATCGCTACTAATCCTGAGGGTGATTCCAAATGGATGTAGTAGGAATAGTGCTTTCGGTTCCGTTCGGACCGGGAATGGACTTGTATGGATGCTATCAAAACATTGTCATTGGAGGACAATGAGCATTCTAAGTGAATGTCCTAAAAAGGTAACGCTTAGCCTCGAGCCTCATCAACCGAGAATGATTGAAAATCAGAGGATATGCAGTAAGGCTAAGTAGGTAGCTCCCAAGTAGGGTAAGTTTACCCCTATCTAGAGTCCCTTTTTATTTCGGCTGTATGGGCGGTTGTTGATCCCAACCGTGGGGTGATCTTATTCGGGCTACCTAGTAAGAGGTAGTCCGGTCTTGTGTTGCAGAGGATCGGGAGTGATCCTCGGTACACTGATCTAGACAGGTACCGTGACAGGTGGTACCCCAGTTCCTAGTCATTCAGATGGAAATCCATTCTCCCTACGTGCCCTTTACGGTTTTGATTGTAGGGCCTAGTTAGCTGGAATTTAATTAATGTAACAATTTCAGCTATTTTATTTAAGTATTTGTACTTAGACACTATTACAATATCAGAGGATTTTGATATGAAATGTTTTGGTTATCGTAAGGTAAAAACCCGACATGTTTATTTGTGGCGTGGTCTTACGAGATACCTTTGTTTTCCAAAGGATTTTGATAACTCTAATAATGCAAATGAGTGTGATTTCTCACGCTGGTTTTCCAGACTGACTCGGGTGTTGTTTTATTATGATGCTCGAGTCAGACCGAGAATTACAGATTCAGGATAGGAAGCTAAGGAGCTCAAGAGACGAGCTGGATGGTAAAGGTGTACTCCCGTATTTGTTTATAAATTCCGCTGTGTAAGGACAAGCTATTAAATTGTCCGGGTTGACTGTTGTTCAATGTACTCTGATGATTGTAAGTATATAACAGTACAGATTTGTTTGTATTTAAATGCTGTTATTATGTATTATATTTTGTTCCGCTACGATTGTGAGATTTTGATGTGTTTTCTTCTTCTTCTACCTCTTTCTTCTTTAACCCTAACGATCGGGTATTTCCGGCATTCGATTGTTCGGTATGTAATATAGTGGACGTATTGATGTCGATTTTCGAGAGTCGAAAATCGCGGCCGTTACAAGTAGAGTTTGATGAGATGAAGCAATACGGATTCACTTGAGATGGTTGGTATTGTAAGGATGAGAGATTGTTTGCACCCGATATTGATGGATTGAGGGATACGGTGATATAAGAGTGTCACCATTCGAGATTGACTAAACATCTCAGCGGTAACAAGATCACCATGATATGAAATAGATGTATTAATGGGAATGAATGAAGAAGGATGTTAGGGCATTCATCTCAAAATGTATGAAATACTAATTGGTAAAGGCATAGTAGAAGAAGCCAAGTGGGTTGATACAACCACTTAAGGTTCTCGAATGGAAATGGGAATAGATATTAATAGACTTCATCAAAGGATTGCTGAGAACCAAAGGAGGGATGATGACATTTGGTTATAGTCGATGGATTGATGAAGAGTGCTTGATTCATACTTGTTAAGTCTAATAGAACGACATCCAAGTTGGTTGAGTTGTATGTGAAGTGGATCATCAAAAGATCTAAATTTAGTTAGACACTTGTCCAAAAAATGCAATTAGGAGTGAGGTGTGTGGAAATGGACATTATTAATGATGACTCTTGCAACCATATATACAACTTTTTATAACCCTTGTATTTCATTCGGTACAGGTAACTAACTATTAATAATGAGCTATACCATAAAGAAGGAGAGAATGTGGATAATTCAAAGAAGTAGAAATAAATAGAGGAGTTGGAGGAGAGAGATGAAGACAATGAGGTTTGGAAGATATGGGCATTATTGATTTAATGATTGGTTTGGAAGATATGGGTATTATCAAATTATACACTTGTCCAAAAAATATGCAATCAAGATGAGGTGTTCTGAAAAGGACAGTACTAGTGATGACTCTTGCAACTATATATACCACATTTCATAATCGGTGTATTTCATTCAGTATATGTACTTAACGCTAATAAAGAAATATGGCATGGAGAAGAAGGAAAAAGTGGTAAATTCACATAAGCAAAAATAAATGGAGTGGTTGGAGGAGAGAGAAGAAGATAATGAGGATAGGAAGATATGATCATTATTAATCACTTTATTTCTTATTAATATCAGTATAATTAGAGCAAGGTTCTATTCAAGAGCTTCCTTGAAGTACATAAAGGTTGAAAGTTTCTTCTTACTAATTGTAGTATACTTGGTCATTTAGCAATTTCGAAATAAGTTAATAAATAAGAGTGATTTCTATCAACATAACGAGAACTGGACATTATTGTTAAAAGGTCTATATCAAACTAGACACTTGTCTAAAAAATATGCAATCAAGGGCAAGGAATTTGGTAATGGACACTTTTAGTGATGATTCTTATAACTATATATACCACCTTTTGTAAGCATTGTATTTCATTCAGCATAGCTAATTAACTACTAATAATGAGCTACGACATGAGGAAGGAGAAGAATGTGGTATAGGTAATTAACTAATATATAGTATTATAGTTGCCTGCCATTGAAGTTGTTAAGAGGTCAGTTTCCTCTTCATAGCATCAGCTATCTCTATATCCTCAATGATGCATTTGCAAGTGTCCAACCAATCCTGCAATTCAATGGCTGATTCCATTCTAAGAACTAATTTTCCACCAGACAAGAATAATCCTTGTTCAATTTGGCAAACTTAACCCCGGTAGAGTTAGATTTAGACTTCAAAGGCCCAATAAGATCCAAAATGGGGTAATATTTTTGAAATTTATCCATTTACATTGCTGCTTGCTGGCTTAGTTCCAACAATGGTATCAAAGTCTAATAGCCTATACTGACTAAATTAACAATATTAGAGCTAACTTATTAAAGCCTACCCATATGGTAGGGTGTCTAAGAAAGTAGTGTCTAAGGTCGTGTTAAGGTAATCAAGTACTCTACCCTACTTGATTACTGGCTTGACCTAAAATAATGAAGGTAGTCCAAAGGTTATCCCCGATATAAACGCCCAAATTGATTTGGGTCTTGGATTAATTTTAAAAATCTATTTTGAAATTTAAATTTAAGAGGTTAAATTTGAAATAAATAAAATAATATTTTTAATCTAAAATGTTAAATTAAAAATAAGTAATGATTTTATAAATGTTATAAACAATTTTCAAAATTGTTTTGAAAATAATTAATAACCAACTATACTAATTAAGTAAATAAGCAGTTAAAAGTTAGTTAATTAAATAAAAGAACATATATATTGATATATGTAGCGTTATCTTAATATGTTTAGGTGATATATATAATACTCAAAATTAATTATAATTAATTACTATTTTTTAATTAAATGTTAATTAATTAATAATATAACACATATATATAAGATATATGTGTATAACTAAATGTTATAGTTCACATATTCAATTTTAAATGTCCAAAATGAATAAAATAAAATTAATTGAAATATTAACTAATTAAATTAATTAAATAAAATTTAATCAATATAATTAATACAAGATTATTATATAAGTTGATTAAATTACAAAATGTTATACAAGAATTAAATTATATAATATAAATGTATAATAAAATGCGGAATAGTTTGAAACCCAGTTAGACTTAAGGAATAAACACATATGCATGATACGTATACCGTGATTTCAGATGTGTCCGACACTTAAATCACGAAGGTATTTCATAAGAAATACATTATTCCAAAAGTTGATATCACTTGATTAATATACTAGAGATTATGAATCTTTAATATAAAGTTGTCATGTACCATTAATATATTAATAAAGTACTTGCATACTCTTTGGTTGTTGAGCAAACCTGAGCGAGAGACGTTATGTTTAGTATTATTAATATATTGAACATACAAGGTAGGATATATATATATATTTTTGTTGAACAAACTCAAAGTGCATATATTATAATTAAGCCGTCTGAAATGGTAGGTACGAGTGAATAATCTCTTTTGATTTATTGAGCAAACTCAAGGTCAAAATGAGACTAGAACAAGGAATCACAGGTTGGGAGTTGTATGTGATACAACTGATAAGAAGCTATCTATCATTTGTGGGACTGTAACTTATTGACCAAACTCAAGGTCAAAATCCCAAGACAGACAAGTCCTAATACCCACTAGTGAATTCGAAAGATTTTTATGTTTCGTTTAAGGGCTTTGAGAAACATAAAAATCTAGCGAGTGCCTTATTAGATAAATGAAATGGTAACATTTAACGTATCTAATATTGTTAGAACATATGCTATATAAAGTTATAATAATCTACAGTGATAAATTTATGCAATTAATACATTTGATAAATTGTTTATTAATTAGGATATACAAATGAACTAAATTAAGATTGACAAATAGAATATAGATACACTTATTAATAAATTTTTGGATGCTTCTAACTTAAGATCCATGCAAGTGCCTTATTATACAACTACTAAATACATTCATAATTGGCCACTTACGTGTTTATTTGCCCAAGATAGTGTCCTTTATGAGTTTCGAGCTCTAAAAGCAATACTTAAATATGGATGTCTGGTCCATATTCGATCACTTATAATTGTTATATGGTGAAAAAAGGACAATACACTATCTTGGGCAAATAAACATGTAAGTGGCTTTATGAGTTTTGAACTCTAAAAGCAATACTTATATGGATGTCTGGTCCATATTCGATCACTTATAATTGTTATACGGTGAAAAAGGCATTATTCATAATGCACGAAACCAAGATGAAATTGGTTCATTCAGAACAAGCAAATAAACCACATCGTGAGATCATGTATTCAATATTATTGTGATCACTGAAATGTCAGTTCCATCAATTTATGTAAGTGCAAAATATTTGATATCTTTAAACGTTAAGTATGACCAAATGCACTTTTGCAAAGAGTTGGTTATGCTCTTGTAGCAAGGTTTCCTTTTGAATGGTTTGACCATTTTGAAAGGAATTCGAATGTATGAGAATGAATGTAACTTAAGGCATAGTTGGGATGAAGAGAGTGAATGGTCACTTTTTCTTCATAAAGAAACATAGAAAATGAGAATTATAAAATAATAATAGATACTTAACATTGAAATAAAAATACGATTTTTATTCCAAAATGTTTCAAATAGAAAAAAAATTCTATGAGATTTATTTCTTTAAGTTCAAAATATTTCATTTGAAACTCTTGACTGTAAACTAGTTACAATAAATGGAATAAATTACCTCTATTAAGTGACTAAATGGAGCTTTGTATTTCATACACTATATAGTAATGGTAGGAATAATGGGAGCATGCCATATAATACTTATTGGTTGCATCAAGTTACAAAAATTATTTTCGTAAAATATACCAAACATTATTTATGAAATAATAACTATTTTTCAGTGTTGATCGGAAAATAGACAGTTTTATTTCAATATGCATATTATGAATATTCATTATAAAACAAAAATATAATATTGTTATTTGTGATGAATTGGAAAATACAGAAGTAAATAAATTTATTTGTAATTATTTTGGAATTATGGACTAAACCACGATTTGGAGAAATAATTCTTTGATTATATGATTATGAATCATATGGGACATGTGAATTATATCTCAAACAATCTATGGCAAATCAACCATTGAGTGGGATTGACATTGTAAAACCCTGTAAAATTAACGGTGATTAACAAATAATTAATAAGGCTCAAAAATGAAATTTGAGCAAACGTCAGAATTTGACCACGAAACTTGCACCATTATATCCGTGGCAATTTTATGAGTAACTTTCATATCTAGAGTCTTGCGATTGGAGTTCAAGCGATGAAGCCATTAGCATGTGAAGTTTTCGAAACAAAAATAATTAAAATGGAACAAAGGAAATAAATAATAATAATTGCGTGGACCCCACAGGTCGGCCTCCTTCTTTGGCCAGTTGACCTCCTATAGGGGTACGGACGCTCGATTGTCGAGTGGCGGCTAAAGTAGAACCTTGGCCGAACGGCTCGGATTTTATTATTTTAAATCTAACGGATATGATTGATTTGAATGCCCATAAATACAGGCCTAACCCCTCACTTTTCTTCTCATATTTTCTGATAAAAGTAGTGAACCTCTGTTATTTTCCCTTCTCCACTATATCTATTAATTCTAAAATATTATATGTATATATATATATATATAGTCGGAGGAGAAGCGAATCGATACTGTGGAAAAAGGTAAATTCCATAATTATAAATCTATATTCCACTTAATTCAATCTCCTCTCAGATTTGTAATTCTAATGGGTATGTATATATCTTGTTATACATATTTTTGGATTAGAAAGGAAAAGGAGTCAATTAAAAGGATGGATTCAGGTTTGGGAGATTTGAAAAGCTTGAAAAGGTGAGTGGAAAATTATGTGATTTATATATAACATTGAAATTTATGTATTTGAGTTTTGTTTAATTATTATGCCTATGCAAGATCTATGGAGTTGTAGGCTTAGGAAGAATGTATTCAATCTCGCCTACATATTCTATAAGTAAGGTAATTAGAATAGAATGGTATATACACCTAAATCTGGAAATTTGAAATCAGTTCCTAAAATTTATTAAAGTAGAAGTTGATTCCAGATTTAGGATAATTGGGTTGTAAATTGTTAGTATAGATTTAGATTGCCCTAATTTGATCTGTAATGTGAATTTCTATGTTTTAATTTTATTAGAAGCATTTTGGTTACAATTTAGTTGCATCTATTTTCGTTTAACTTCCATAAATTATCTAATTCCACAACTTTGTATAAAATGTGTCGTTTGAAATAATAAGGAATATACCAAAAATGAAAGAGATGTGTAAAGTACAAATATTTTTCTCCATAGTTTGCACTATCTATTTCAATAAAAGAAAAGTGATAATTCCTTGTAATTTCAAAAAGGGCAAAAGTCTCGCTTTTGGGTAATTTATGGAAAGTTATTATGATAATCCTTTTTGAAAATGATAGCTTTAATATATTAAAATATTGAAATAAATGTTCATTACAAAATGCACAAATAGTGCATGTTCTATACTTCCCAAGTGTAGGAAACCATAAGTCTAGTTATTAGTAGCATAACAAACCATATGACTAGGAGGTTGAAATGGAAAAGAGATAGTAACTCCAAAATTAGTAGGAAAATAAATGTGCAGTTGATATGGAGTTATAGGAATTAAATAGGGACATAAATGCATTTAATGAGACTGATTAAGGAGTTTAATATGACATTTATAAGGAAATGAAATAGGCATAAAAGGTTAAATTAGAACAAATAAATAAATGTCATTAGTGATTGTCCAATTTGAATAGTAATGACTCTTTATTACGGACAATTGACATTTATAGGACGTAAGAGGAAAATAGAGAATATACGTAATAGGCGTATAAGATAGGAATTGAATGCTAGGAGGTAATATAATCTTCATAGTATAAAATTACATAGCCTCAATAATACATTTAGGACGAGCATGAATTAGTAGGCCTAGGCCAATATTTAGGCTGATGATAATTGGTTGGTTTAGAATGCGTTGAGATGTGAGGTCAGTAGAGTTCACAATAGAAGTCCGCCCTTCACTTAGAGGCTACCGGCAGTTATGTATACTTACTACTGATGTGGGACATTTCCAACCATAGGACTTATGGAAAGGGATACACATTTGCGTATAGGGAAAAATATACCAAGGGTTCGCGTTGGATTTGAAGTATTAACCTCCTAGTCCTATGGTTTACTATGTTATTAATAATGGTTGATGGGTTATATCCCTTCAGGTATAACTATCAAAATTGTATTTTGATAATGTACTTGGAATTTATTTCGGATTTAGGTACCATGCCACATGTTAGAGTCTATACTCTTTACGACTCATTGACAATTGAGGAAATTCTTACCACCAACAATTCATTTTCTCAACGTTGATATAAAACAAATAATTTCTCTTTAATATGCAAGAATTCCTATTAGACATTCTAACGAGCTGTGTCCGTTTTAGGCTACACTAATTTCTTTTCATCTTATATAACTAGTTTCCATGTTAGAGTTTTTGGATCATATCCAATTCTTACATAAAATTTAGGGGCATTTCACCAGAAGGACAAACTTTGCAGGCCAATTAGTTTCTAGGACACACATTCAAAGAAATTACTTTTAAGGCCAAAATAAACAGAATAATTACTTTCAAGGACAAAGTCAGTAGTCCAATTACTTTCAAGGACATAATTTCATAGGTTTTTAGGCCATAGAAACTAATTATTTTACGTTTTATACTTGAAAGTAATTATTTCAGTTGTGTGTCCTAGAAACTAATTCCATTTGCTAAAAAGGCCCTTGTGGCTAATTTCCACTAAAATTTATTCAATTTTGAATTTACGAAACTTATGTTCATAACATAAATTAGCCAACTACAGATCTTAAACTATTTAAGGTCAATGTTTTTTTATCAATTTATATCTGATATGAATATGATCTTGTAAACTATGTTTTAGATGAAATTAAATTTAACATATGTACTTACTCTTAAGTATACATCCTTAAAGAAAGAAGTTAACTCAACTTCCCTCATAATAGATCGTACTTTGTTCAACAAAGTCCGATTACTCCTTATTGGTACATCGTTATGTATCATAAGGAAGATAGACTTTGAGGCTGAATTTTATTCGTTTTTAGGTACTTTTGGAACTCTTTTCAATATATTCACCTATTAATCAAATCGAAATGCTTTATTTCCTTTGTATGTTATGTTTTGTATTTCCTATTTTAAATTCTATGAATTTATCAAAGACATACTACTTATGTATCAAATACACATGTTCATGCCTATGGCAATTCATTGGTGAATTTAACGAAGTAAGTGGATCCATTTCGGTTTTAATAAACCTCGGATTGAATACATCTATATGCATTAATCTAAAGAGCTCATAAACTCTTTTGTCACATTCACTAAATAGGTGTTTTTCCTTTAATCACTTAAGATACAATTCACCAATGTCATTTGATTCATAATCATATTATCAACTTCTCAAAGATAAGGCTTGGTCTATAATTTCTAAAATAATTGTCAAATTTTTTGATACTTGTGTATTCCTATCTCTATTGCATCACTAATGTTATGAAACAACTACCATTATAGATTTATTTTTATAACGAATATTCATAATATTGATAATAAAATAAAACTATATTTATTCTCAGTCACCACTAAAATACAGCTATTATTTCAATAATATTTTCTATATATATATATACACAAAAATTTCGTATCTAAATGCATCCATTAATAAGGGCCAGATGGTAAGCTCCCACCATTTCCTCCACCGCTATAACAACGCATGAAACATGAAGCTCCATCAACCACTTATTATGGGCTATTTATTTCATCCATTGTAACTAGTAAAGTTCAAGAGTTTTAGATCAAATAAATTGAAATTAAGGAAATATCTTTATAGAAAACAGTTTTTATATTTGTTAACTGGCTTTTTAACCAAGCATTTTTTCAATGGAAGTTAGAGCATCAAAACGAAGATAATATGACTCATGAAGTTGGAAATCTATTTAGAAAGGCTAAGAGATGGCACTCTAGAAGTTTCAATGGGAATGGAGTAAAGTAGACCACTAAGTACCGAGAATATCCTCTTGGCACCGAGAGGTATTTTCCTTTATTTTGGACCTTTTTAAACCCCTCTACTTCAAGCAGTGCCTCAAGCAATCGTTATGGAGTTCTTTTCTTAAGGAATAAGCATGCAACTTCAAGGACTTTCAAGAAGAAAGCAGGAAATGACAAGTAGCATCACAGAAGTTATCTAAAATGACTCAACCTTCAAGGAAAAGTGTTTGAAACACAACAAATCAGGGATAGAGGGGAAGTCAAAGAAAAAGGAGAGTTTTCACCCATAAAAAGCAGTCGGTATTGAGAGGATTTTATAGGGATTTAGGCCGACTTTGGCTCTTCTGCACCTTTGAACTAGCATCTAAACATTGAACTTCATAGGCCTTTGAGTCTACTAGTGAATTCCCTTATAAATACGGACCCTATGGCTACAATATGAGGGATTTGGACACTTCATCTTCTTCATTTCCTATCTCCCTTCACCACGTCACCAAGGCAGACACTCTTGGAAGTTCTAGGCTTAAGAATATATCTATCCTTTGTACTTGTGACTTATAATTCACTTTAATCCTCTCAAACTCTCTCCCAAATCAATAATTAATAAAGATAATAATGGACATAGCCCAAATATTGCGAAACTACTACAAAATTCTTATGTGTTCTTTAATTTTCCTATAGTATTTGCTAAATCTCAACTTTTCAATAGGATTTAGGGTGTTGTGCCACTTTTGGCGCTAACCCTTTGGTGCTTTCATTGAGAACCTGATTCTCATGGTCAGATCTAGCTTGCTATTTTGGGTTTAGAGAGGTTAAGTAGTTAGATCCAGAAGATTTGCTTTGAAGAATTGGGAAACTTGATGATAGAAGCCAATTGCACCTAAGAGAACTGGAAGATTAACTAGGATGGCTGCTGGTACAGAAGGAGCAATGGCTGTTGGTGATGAAGGAAATGCTCACCTATTGAAAGTTAGTAATCAACGGGTAATACCAGGCTCATCTGCTCAATAGAAAATGGTTACAAGGGGTGTGCTTGATAAGATGATGTAGAACCAGAAGTTGGCAGATAGTCGAAAGGCTTTGATAAAGAAGATGGATGCTAGCATGGCACCATTGCTCCAGCAACCACAGAGAACCAAAAGGGATACAAGAGAAGTTTCACCAACTAGAGCTGAAGAAGAGTACTCATCTGTTTCCGATCAAAATAAGTGAGATGGAAACAAGAAACAGAAGAAGAAAGTTGATGGGGGTAACGGGAGAGTTTGCTGGAGGAAATTAGAGTATTCCCATAACAGAAACAACTCGATGCAGAGAGGAATCCTCTCAGTACCAAGAGGTTTTCTAGGAGACCTTGGGGAAAGGAGGTTGAAGCTTTGAACTTGTCTGACTTGGAAGGTGATCTCCAGCTTGACGATGATGATACGAAATGAATGTTGATGCTAACGATGTTGAAGTTCAAATAGCTATAGTAGAACCAACCAGGCATCAACGGAAGACTGGAGGGGTGGTTCTCCCAGAGTCTTAAGAGCCTAGACATTAACGGGCAAATCGAGAGCGTTTGCATAGCCAAACACTCGACACAGCCCCTGATAGTCATCCTTTGGAAAACCATAGCAGTGAGGAATACATAGTAGATATTGTTAAACGGTTGGTGCAGGAAAGAAAAGCTAGCAAAAACGAAGATTGGGGTTTCAGGCTATGCAGAACTTAATTTATGAAAAATGTTCTGAGAGGGGAGTATCCTAGGAAGTTTACGATGTCGAAAATGCGACAATGGGACTACTGATCCTAATCAACATTTATTCAAGTATGAATGACACATGGATGGTGCGAAAACAACATATGCTGTTTGTTGTAGATGTTTTCTTATTTTCTTGGAAGGTGTTGCATCGACGTGATTCACTAGGCTCGTGCCGAGATCCATATCAACTTTTGACTAATTAGCTAGAAAGTTCTTGGAGTAGTTCGGGCCCCATGTTGCATGATCTAAGGATGTGATATCCTTGTCGAGTCTGCCTCAAGGACCTAAGGAGTCGTTGAAAGGGTTCTTGAATTGGTTTAATGTTACTGTTATAGAAGTAAGTAACCCAAAGAAAGATCTGGTATTCAAGGCATTGGTCCAGGGCATACACCCAAACATGGATTTTGGTGGATGGTTGAAAATGAAGCAATCTACGATAATGGAGGAATTCTAGTGGAAGGCTAATCATTTTCTACGATTAGAAGAAGCAAGTCTAGCTTCAAGAGAAACTAATTATGGACAGCCGAAGGAAGTTATCCAAAGCAACATGGCAATAAAACAAGCTATAGAAAGCTCTATTAATGCTATGGTTAATGTTAGAAATTCTAGTAACCAGAAGAAAAGGAATCAAGCCCCTAGCGGTAGGCGTAACAAAAAATAGAAACATCCGAGCAATATGAAACCAGAAGACTATATGCCCCTAAATGATACACTGGAAAACATGTACTTTGCTAACTAAACGACCGAACAATACAAAAATCCACCTAAGAAGGAGGTAACCGAGCAGCCAAAACACTACAAAAAGTTCTGTCATTTCCATGAAACTCATGGACATAACACGAACGACACCCGACATTTGAGGGGTCTCATCAAAGAATTTATAAGGAAGATTAAGCTCTAGAAGTATGTTAAAGAGCCATAGGAGGGTGGTCAAGCTTCGAGACCCCAAAGGTTGGCTATCCAAGGAGGTCAGTCTGGACCAAGTGGAAAATGGCCCGAGCGAAATGATGGAAGGCTGGTTATCAATACCATTACTGAAGGATCTCATTTAATGGAGAAAAGCTGGAGGAAAATGGATTGGTATGCGAGCTCGCTAAAGCACGTACTGCAAAAAGATTATTTTGTTGTAGAAGACAGAGCTTCGACCAAGCCGTAGAAGCCGATGACGGATGACGTTGTATTCAAAAATAGGGATGCTAATGGAGTCGAAGTGCCAACTTTCGACCCCATAGTGATAATTGCAGATATTGGACCGGCAATAGTACGTCGGGTCCTAGTGGATACCGAAAGTTCCATGAAAATACTATTCAAAAAGACCATTTGATCAGATGAAGATTAACATGAAGGAGGTTACACCTTGTAAAGCAAAGATCCAAGGGTTTATAGGCGAAGCGATATAACCAATTAGGACGATTGATCGACCTGTGGAGTTGGGTGAAGGGGATCGTAGGATAGTTTAGATTCAGAAATTTTTTATTGTGGATGAGTACTCGGCATACAATGCCTTTTTAGGCTGATCATCCCTTGTTGATTTCAGAATAGCTCTGGATCCTTGGTGTCTAATAATGAAGTTCCCCACTAAGAATGGAGTCGGATTGGTAAGAGGAGATCAAAGCACGGGAAGGGAATGTTATGTTGAAAAGATAAGAGAAGCAAAGCGATGGGAGAAAGGCAAGAATGTGGAGGGAAACCTCTACATTCGAGATATGCAAGAATAGTAATTAAAGACCAAACCCTAGCTTAAGAATCATAGAAAGTTTGGTAAGGCTATGGATCCCAGGAAGAAGTCAGGGAAAGGGCAAGTAGTGCTGGCAGAGCCGACGATGAATGTTCCTATCGACAGGGACGATCCTACACTATTTCTAAAGATTGGATCTCAGCTTGGCATTAACTTAAGGAAGGAATTGGTTAATTTCCTTCGAGGGAACTAGATGTGTTTGCTTGGACGCATTCAGGTATGTGTGGGATATCATCAGAGATAGCGCGTCACACACTGAATATCGATCCATCCAAAGTTTACGCCAGTCAAACAAAAGAGGCATGGTCTGGAGTAATTCACCGCATTGAAGGAAGAAATGGATAAGCTGATGGCTAATATCCTTATCCGCAATGCTCTATACCTCGAATGGTTATCCAATCCCGTCTTAGTTAAGAAATCAAATGGAAAATGGGGCTTGAATTAACCGCAATGCTCTATATCTTGACTATTCGGATCTAAATAAGTCTTGCCCTAAGGATAACTTTCCTTTGCCTTGAATTAACCAGCTGGTGGATGGAACTACTGGACATAAGTTTCTCTCGTTCATGGATGCTTATTCAGGCTATAACCAGATTCTGATGCATATGCCAGATTAGGAGATACTAGCTTTGTAACGGATTTGGGGCTGTACTACTACCGAGTGCCATTTGGTTTGAACTTGATGAATGCCAAGCTACATACCAAAGATTGGTAAATTTTGTGTTCAAGAATCAAATCGGATGGACGATGGAGGTATATGTGGATGACATGCTGGTAAAGTCACGATTATCACAGAACCATTTGGATGATCTTTCGAAAATGTTCAAGGTTTTACGGAAGTATGGAATGAAGCTGAATCCATCAAAATATTCTTTCAGGGTAGCATCGGGAAAATTTCTAGGATTCATTCTCAATGCACGGGGCATCGAGGCTAATTCGAAGCAGATTAACACCTTGAGGAACGTAACTGCCCCGACTATAAAGAAACAACTACAAAGCTTGAATGGAAAGATCGTTGCCTTGAGTCAGTTCATCTCAAAGGTAACAGACGAATGCATACCTTTCTTTTACGATCTCAAGAAGGGTAAGAAAAACTTTGAGTGGAATCAGGATTGTCAAAATGCCTCTGAGGAGTTGCTGAGGCACATGGAAATACCCCCGGTCCTATCCACACTGCTAGACAGGGAGGATTTATTTGTTTATTTGGCAGTGTTTGCTCACGCGCTAAGTGCAACACCAGTACGTGAAGAGGTGAGGATTCAAAGGCTGGTCTACTACATCGATACGTGGGTTACAGGAGATGAGAAAAACTTCCCAAAGTTGGAAAAACTATCATATTGCTTACTTATCGCATCAAGAAAGCTGCGATCGTATTTCCAAGCTCATCCGATCAAGGTGTTGACGGATCAGCCACTGAAGCAAGTGTTATACCGACCTGAGACTTTATGGAGTCTACTTAAGTGGAACATAGAGTTAAGCCAATACAATATTACTTACCATCCAAGGAGAGCGATAAATAGACATGCACTGATAGATTTCATTGTTGAGTTTACCGCATGTGATGGTGAAGAAGAGGATGATACATATGAAGTTTCCATTGAAATTTATTTAATGGATGGTGCTTCGAATAAGCACAGTTCAGGCATAGGTGTAGTGCTCGAAACCCCAAAAGGATGGTCCATTTGCTAGGCACCGAGGCTGGAGAACAAACGATGAGGCTGAGTATGAAGCACTGATGATAGGATTAAGGATGGTAAAGGAACTAGGAATAAAGACACTCCATACATTCAATGATTCCCAGTTGGTGGTTTGTCAAGTTAGAAAGGAATATTAGGCTAAGGGTGTAAGACTTGCCCATTAACCGACCAAAGCACTAGAACCGTTGGATGGTGTAGAGCACTACACTATCATGCATATCCCCATGGAGGAGACAAAAAGCTGATTCAATGGCTAAATTGGCTAGCTATGGAGAAGCATAAATGATGGGACTGGTTCCAATGAAGGATTTTACGCTCCAAGTATCGATCAAATGGATGTCGATTGGATTTTGGAGACCCTGGAGGAAGAAGAGTCATAGATGACTCCGATCAAAAAATATTTGCTTAGAGGGACTCTCCCAAGGGATAAAAACGAATGAAAGAAACTCCTTCAAAAAGCACCGTGATTCATGATGCAAGAAGGAGCATTGTACATAAGAGGATGTCAACCCCCCTACTTCAGAGTGTAACCAAGGATGAGGCTAGGAATATTCTTATGGAAATTCATGAGGTGGGTGATCACACCAAGGGGAAACTCGGTCTAAAATGGCACTTCTCTATAGATATTTCTAGCCGATAATAAATCGTGATGTAGTTGAGAACACCAGGCCGTGCGACCATTGCCGGAGATTTGTGAAGATCCTAAGAGCCCTTTCTATAGAACTTACACAAATGATTAGCCCATGGCCATTTGCAGTTTAGGGAATTGATCTGATCGAAGTGATACTGATCCCGAAAGGTGGAGCTAAATACGAATAGTTGTAGTGGATTAGTTCACGAAGAGAGCTGAAGCGGAACCACTTGCCACAATCACAACGAAAAAGGTAATCAACCTCGTGAAAAAGAACATCATTTGCAGGTTTGGTGTACGTCAGAAGATCATTACAAACAATGGAACTCAGTTCGAAAGTACCGAGTTCAAGGATTTCCCAAGCAGTACAAAATTGAGAAGAGCTTCTCAATGGTAGCACATCTGTAGGAAAATAGACAAGTGGAGGCGGTGAATAATCAAGTCCACCTTGAAGAAGCAATTAACTAAAGCTAAAGGCAACTGGTTCGATGTGTTTCCGCTAGCATTGTGGGCTTATAAGACGACACACAAATCAGCAGATCAGAATCCATGTTCCCGATAGAGCTAGAAGTCCCTTCTTATCATAAAAGGCATTTCGATCCAAAGGTAAACGAGGAACCCTTGCTTGATCATCAGTTTGGTTGATGAGAAAAGGGAAGAAGCAGAACTAAGGTTAGCTCTAACCAGAAAATATTAGCATGACACTTTAACACCAAGGTCCGAAACTGTACTTTTGAGGTAGGAGATCTCATTTTGAAGCGAGTTCTCCTGGGTACAGGGGAATTCGACCTAAACTAGGAAGGCCCATATGCAATGGAATAAAAGCTTAAAGATGGAACATCCAAACTAGCCACCGTTGATGCGATTCTGATTCCACAGGCATGGAATAGTGACCTATTGCATCACTATTATAATTGGTTTTGTTTATTTAACTTTCGCAAATAAGCCACCCAGGGACTTTGAGGGTAACGTAATAAGGCAGGACTTGTCACGTTTTCGTTAATATATATATATATATAAACCGTGTTCATGTAACCAAAAAATTCTATATTGCGTGATTAGCAGCACAACAAGGTAAAAATTTCCTCAGCCCAAGAATGGGGACCGAGGAGAATGAACACACATTAGGGGTCAATTAGATGATTCGACCTTGACTTTCAGGAATCTGGCATTACCTGGAGACATGAAACGTCAAGAAGGTATTACTACTTAGGGGTCGATCGGATAATTCGACCCCGACATTCAGGAATCCAGCGTTGCCTGGAGATAAGCAATGCCAGGATAGTGCAACTACTTAAGGGTCAATCAGATAATTTGACCCCAACCTTCAGGAATCTAGCATTGCCCGAAGACAGACAATATCAGGAAGGTGCAACTACTTAAGGGTCAATCAGATAATTCTACCCCAACCCTTAGGAATTTGGTGTTGCCTGGAGATTAGCAACATCAAGAGGGATTAACCATCTAGGGTTCGATTGGATGATTCGAACTCGACCATTGGGAATCTGGTGTTGCCCAAAGATAGTCAATGTCAAGAAGGTGCAACTACTTAAGGGTTGATAAGATAGTTAGACCCTAACATTTAGCAATCTGGCGTTGCTCGAAAATTGGAAATTTTAGGAAGGGAAACTCATACTTAAGGGTCGATCAGATAATTTGACCCTAACATTCAAGAACTGGCATTGCCCAGAAATTGCCAACGTTAGGAAGGAAAACCATGCTAAGGGTCGATCGGATAATTTGACCCCCACTTACAGGTATTACTTATTACCTTAAGTCTGGCAACATCAAAGGAGAAATGCACGAGACCAAGCAATTAAACTGGCAGTTCCCAGAATAGGAGTTGGCATGCAAACTAGATTTCTGCGACAGCACTAGCGGCTTAGCGGAACAAGCTTGGCCAAGGATAAGCGAAGATAGTCATTAGAAATTCAGGACAGGTATTATCAGATCGTTTTGGTCCAAGATCGAGACTGGGAAAGTGCAATTGGACTGGGGGAAATCGAATGGTTTGCCCTATAATATTGTCTCCTACCAGTGCTCGGATTCTGGCACTTGGAAAAGTAGGCTCCGTGAATAGAATTTGGTTCGCGACAAAAATAAGTAAACAAGAAGTAGATATTATAGTTGATGATCCTCGGCAATAGGGAGCAATATGGAACTTGGACTATTTGCGGTAATAATCAATCGAAGGAAACTCGTCCTATCAAAAACATAAATAACCATGGAGTTGGTCCAATTTTGGTTCTATTTCACCAAATGGAACACTCTGGCAATGGTGAATAGGGATAAATAATGGAATATAGCTAGTGCAATTGTAGGAAATTTATTTATATGCACAGAGTTACAATAGGTAATAACACATCGCACAGGATTGGACATATATAATATAGGTAAATTGCATTATAAGCGGTTATATTATATATGCATGCAGTAATACGTAAACAGGTGCAGTGTATAAAATACAAAAAGTAAATGGAATAAGGATTACAAAGAAAAAGTGATCCTTCATTACTTTAATTGTTATGTATAAAGATAATAAGGGTCGCTCCCGCACAAACACGTCCCGTTAATAGAAAAAAAACTAAAGTATAGACTATACAAAAAAAGAAACAACCAAACTTCCAAACTATAAGATCTTCTACTTGTCTTTTCCCTTCTTACCATCTAGGCTGCTAGAACTGCCGGTGCATTTTTTGTGTTTGCAACAGCCCTTGGGTTTTCCCTCTTCGGGAGTGGCACCCTCAGAATGGGTGGTCTCTCCTTCACTTGTGGCATAGGGAACGTCAGTAGTCTTCTCAATGGAAGTCTTGGAGGCTTTGCTTTGGAACTTTGGCGGCCTCAGCTTAACTGCAGAAAGTTTTGCAGAAGGGTTTGTGGGTACAAAGTTGATGGACTTCTCAACGCCAGGCTCCTTCTTAATTTTGACCTTGGAAAGGACGGTCTTCAGTTGCTTCGCCATTGTGATAAGACTGGTCAAGCCCGCGGCACTAGTAATGGAAATGTCTTCCTTTAGGGATTGGGAAACATCCTCCAACGCTTCCAGGGCCGTGATCTTTTGAGAATCAGGGTCAGGCTTGGAGCCAATGGGCAGGATTGGAGTAGCGTGTCCGATCGAGATGGAGGTCGTCGAAGTAAAAATAGACGCAGTGCCAGAACCCTGAGTAGCTGAAGCGGAGGCGGAAGATGTCGTTGACCTGCAAGTTCCCAAACAGAATGAAAAAGGTTAATAATAGGTTCATGTGAGAATTGAAGTTTCTTGAACACGAGTGAAAAAAGAGATATACCTTCGCCTGGGACCAATTGTGAAGTAGGAGACTTAAAAAACTCCCCTCTTTAGGGGAGTACTAGATCGATGGGTCAACCAAAAAAGGGACATACGCCTTAAAAGGAGTAGTTGTGGGGAATACAGGAGTTATCTGAGTACCCTTAGAGTTGGCCTCCTCAATCTTGGGAACACCTGTCGCAGGCTCTTTGAGCTTTGGAATTGATGATTCCACTGGAGCCGATGCACTTAGGCTAGTGGAAGCCTCAACAACAGTGGAAGCAGCGGTGGCGTCTTCTACAACCAATATGATTTTTCGTTCCTCAAGCTTTTCTATTATTCAGCATCAAGGCACTTAGCCATAATTTTTTCCTTCATGAGGCCTTCACTGGTTGCATTAAAGCAATGCAACACCTCCTCCCAGGCGTCGGGAAGAGTTTCAGCATAAGTACTCCTCAGCCACTTCAGATTCTTATGTATAACCACGCTTGCATAGAAGTGCTAGAGGGTATTGTTCAACTCTTCTTGCTCTTTGACTTGTGCCTCCTTCAGCTCCTGCACGACGATCTCATGTTCAACCTTGCCATCCAGCTTTTCAACCTTAACCAGTAGAAGCCCGTTTGCAAGCTTCTCATTCGTCTCGCAATGCCTCTGGATCTCATCCGCCTTCCCTTCAATAGTTTGGTCCTTGGCACTAATGGTCTTATTCCTTTCAGTGATAGCTAGGTCCTTCCCAGTAACTTTCATTTTCAAGGTGCCGCTCTTCTCATAAGCAGACTTCAACGTGTTCTACAACACAATCAAAGCATCATTGTGGGCTTTCCTCATCTTGACCATCAAATTCTTGACACTAGCTTTGGATTTGAGAGCGAAGTCTCTCTCAACCGTCATTTTCTCGAATTCCTCCTTTAACTCTACAATGATGTTATCGTGGGTTCTCTTCTACAGTCGGAGTAGGTGATATTTGTGCAGTTAATCTTGTTGACCTTGGAGAGAGAATAATAGAACATTTTCCATTTATTATCCCGGTCAACATAATTTTGAACCCTTTGGAGAACTTGGTCTGCCACCTCCTTTAGGATGTCTTTGATGTCCTAATCAAACATGACACCCTGTAGAAAGAGGTCAGGAAAGGCGGACTGTAGACGGGGCGGGGCAGCCAGAAGAGAAGATGAGGAAGCAGAAATTCACTTAGAGTGTGGAGGAGTGGAAGTATTTAAGGACTTCAAAATGGGAGCTTGTCGACGGGGAGGAAGCAGGGATTCAATGCAGAATAGAGAAGCGTCAGAGGTGGAGCCGTGATGATCTTGCGACTCTTTTTGTCATTTGGGTTAATAAGAGGATAGCCACTCTTTGACCCGCCTTTTCCTTCTTTCCCTCTTGGCCCTACGGTCCTCCTCTGCCTCCCATTCCTTCCATCTAAACCTTTCCTCATCCATCTCATAACGACCTCGAAGACTGGAATGAGGTGGATACAAATCGAGGGTTTTCCCCCTAAACTCGCCCGCATTGGGCTGAAGCTTGCAGTATCCATCCCTAGCCATGGAACCTGAAACAAGAGGAAAGATTTTATAAGAATCGAAATTCCAAAATACAAAATGAATGTAGGGATGTGTGTTTATGGTCCTAGTAAGTACGTATAGTGCCAATGATCTCATACTTTACAAACCATGTTCACATGGAAGTAAAGATGGTGTCTCACCATCTCCATTTAAGATACCCTTTGACGAGAAGCTAAAATTTAGAGACCCCTCTGCAAGGAGATTGCTAATGGAGATATCGAGGTCACTTAAGCCGACGAAGACATCTCTAAGGGTACAAGATGAGGGAGTAACGTCGTCTAAAGGCAATGTACTCATCTCTACAGCCTTTTTTGGGATCTCAACCACGGCACGTTTCAGGGAGGTGATGTAGGAAGCTTTGGACCATCAGGAGACATCTCGCCAAATGATTCATCTCCCTTTGCACTAGCATTGTTCGCTATCCCAGTCATCAACGCCCTCCTCCTCTTCCTTGCCTTCCTTGTCCCTCATTGCCTCTTTTCCTTCTCTCCTCCTAACACTTTCGCTCTCTTTTGGGATTGATGGTGTCCTGATCCCTTCGTCCTCTCCTCTTAGGGCATTGCCCATAGCTGGTTCTTTTGCTCCCCTCTCAATGGGCTTCTCAAAATGCGTTGTACCCGACAGACCTTCGACTTCCCCTTAAAGATTCCAACTGGAGTGCGGTTGTTACATTTGATACTAGAGATTAGTTTAGTCGATCTTGAAAAATTGGGAAACGTTGAGTGAACAAATTTGTATTTTTCCTATAAATAAAATATGTTAAACCCTAAGAATTCCAGCTATAGTGTAGTTACATATGGGACTTTGAAGCTGGATGGTACTTGACTCCCTAGTCAGGCCTTAATAGCCCAATTATTGTAGATCACTGTATGATTTCCGATTGATGATGTACAGTAGGTCCAAATAAATGGATTGCGAAAATCCATATGTTGTAGATATTTGGAAGCAGTAGGTTCCCCTAAGGATGGTGTGGATTGGTCACTCCAAGTTAATGGCTGGATTTCTAATATTGGAAAGAAGATAAGTCGGTAAGTTGAAAAGCAAAAGTTCTAGAGAAAGAACAAATAGAAATCCACTTTGAGTCCAACCCAATAGAAAATATTTTTAAAATTTGAGAAAAATATATAATTAATATATTTGAAAAAGTAAGCTAATAATGGATTTTAAAATGTATATATGAATATAAATATTTTGTTAAATTGAAATTTTTTCATAAACGGGTTTTACAAAAGCCAATGGTTGAAAAATTATAAAGCATATATAGCTCTCCAGTTTCTTTGTAAAGAATGAAAAGTGTAAATATAAAGTTCTGGTAGAAATACAAATTTGTTAAAATCCAAAATTTCACTAAAGGAAATTTTGTAAAAAACTATTTCTTTAAAAAGAAAATGGTAGGGTAATATAGCTCGTTGATTTTTCTTGGTAATGGAACTTTTTTTAAGCTCTAAAAACATTTTTTTGGAGTGGACAATAGATAGTGGTACAAGTCTAAAATAGGGTGGATAGTACAAAAAAGAAGATTTAGAACCTTAAAACAAAGCTATAGACAAACACGTTTCAATGGTTTAAGTAAGAGGATAGTAAATGAAGAGGAAACTGATTGGAGTTAGTGCAGTTTAGATAGTGGAAAGTTGGATAGTAATATCATTGTAAAATATGAAAGCAGTATTGGGACTTAATAAAAAATAATGTTAGTATTTAAAAATAATGTTCACAAAATATATTAAAAATAATGCTAAGTAACCTAATTAGAAGCAACATAAGAAATTAAAGGCAGAACAAAGGAAAATGGATATTTTCCATTGTTGTGTGCATTTATTTAAAACTCCCTCTTACATGATATTAGAGAGACTCCGCCAAGGATTGGAAGTGGAGATAGTATGAGTGGTAAGAAAATATTGGAATAAGTGTTGTCCTTGTCTACTCCAATTTTGTTGTTCAAGGTTATTAAAAGATGTTTTAAAAACATTGTAAAATATATTTTTGAAAGAAATGGTTTGATGTAACAAATAAGTTTTTGAAAAGAAAATTTAATAAATAATTTGAACTAAAAATCCCAATTTTTTAAGAAATAAAAGTTAAAAATTTCTTTAAATGAAAATGTTGATTTGAAGAAGGAAAGAAACTTTTTAAAATTAGATTTGATAACAAGCTAAATTCAAAAAATTTAAATTATAAGTTTTAAAAGGTTAAGACAAAGTACTTTTGAATCTAATAAAAGGTTTCTAAGTTGTACTTTTTAAAGAGAAAGGTTATGGGATTAAGTATTTCAAACATTTTGAAGTTTTTAATTTTTGAAAAATGGCGAAGACCAAACCAAAAATTTAAGTATGGAGTATATATGAATGAGTACCCAGATAAGACGGGATGAAAGGTAAGGTTATGAGGAAGATAGCAATGAATACTCATGAATAGTAATAAGGAACCCACGTAGAATGTAAAGAATAACGGTAAGAACTTGAGAATATTTTGTTAAGACATGTGTGCAAACCATATGAAGAACCTATAAAGGAATGATAAATGGTATTAAAGTACACTTCTACGAGTTTTATGATATGCTCGTATAAAGGGTCAAAGATAAATGGAATAAATACCAAGATTTGAGAATACTATCATGGAATTTGGATTAAAAGAAGTTGGTAACAAAGGATCATGAGGTGGCTAATACACATGGAGGATATTGGCAAACTTAAAGTTAAAATATAAGGATTGCGGAAGGATGACATTTTGGAAAGGTCCATTCAAGTCAGAAGGGATAGAGCCGCAACATCGTTTGTGTTAGTTGATGTTGAAGGGTAGCTTCCAGCAGTTGTTCTTTTTAGGTTGGGTTGTAAGAATTAGTTGTCTTTATTAGGGGTAAAAGCGCGTAGAATATTATAGGAAATGTTCATTTTTATGTGTTTTCTGTTTGGACTACTATGTTATGAGAAAACAATAAAGATAAGGAAATTTCAGGAAAGATGATCAACTAATACAAAAGAAAAGAAAATAATAGTGGGTGGAAGCTAAGATATAAATTGAGAAAATTTATTTAATGGATTATTAAGTCCCAAAATTTTTGGCAAATAGATTTCAGTGAGCGGAGGACAAGGAAAGGATGTTGCGTAGCCATGGGTCAATGTCCTTGTACCTCAATACTAGAATTTATAATTGAACTTGGTTGCTATTATAAATATAAGAAAAGGTTTTGAAACTTAAAATTTATCGCTAAACTAAGAGGAGTCCACTATGGATATTGGACAGTTGACTAAACCTCGATTTCTTGAGATGTGGAAAAATTTAATCTATACATGTACACTTTTGAAAAATAAAATATCTCTACAAAATGTTTTGGAAGATTTTAAGTTTAAAATTTTTAAGGATGTTTTAGAAAGTAGTATACAAATATTTTTTAATTGAAAAGAAGGAATTTTTAAATTTTGAAAATACCACATACTTGATATGGAAGAATAGTCGACAAGTTGGTTAGTATAGATTTTACTGCACAGTAGAAATTATAGTAAAATAAAATATGGTTAGGAATGAGAAAGAAAGCTATTATAGCTAGGTACTCCATATCTTGTTAGTAACAAAATGTTGATTTTGAAATAAACCGTGTTTTAAAACTTAAAGATAAGAACTAACTATGCAAACTGTACTTGGAAAAGTTGGAAAAGAATTAGGGGCAAAAGAGAAAGTTCCAAGGTAAAGTGAAAAAATGGTACGTAAAAGAAGGATGGAAATACGAAAGTTTCCATCTAGACCCTATTCATGCATAAGAAGATAGGCTTAGAAAACTGGCTATTTCTAAATTTGGATGTTAGCAACAGTGTGCTAGGATTTTGGATGATAAGTATTGGATGCAAAATTTGTTGATTTATACTTCTATTCGTAGAAGTGGGAAAATTTGGATGTAATTTTTTTTTTGGTTTTCAAAAGTTGCATTCATGTACAACTGCTAGTATATTTAAGATGCTTGCATCATATTTTTGAAATTGAATTAAAAGAAAGCATTCATACAAGAAGCGCCGATCTAGAATTGTTAAGTATGCATATCATATATGTTGTGATACACCATGTACTGGTACACGAATGATTGCAAAATTGTTTGCACACTCATGATTTGTTAGTTTAGAATGGATGTACGTTAGGTTATATGATCAAGCCCTTAAGGAATTTCAGGGACGAAATTCTTTTAAGGGGGAAATGTAACATCCCGCAATTTTTGGGATAATTAATGTCAATAGAAAATTAATTAATAAATAATAAACAGTGAAAAATGGAATTTTTGTAGATATCAAAATTTGGCTACACCACTTATACCATTGGGTTCGTGGCGATTTTCAAATGAGTTTTCATATATAAACTTTCCGATTGTAGTTCAAACGAAAACATTATTAACATTTAAAGTTTTTGAATCAGAAATAATTATATATGTAATTATGGTAATAACAACAAATTAAACATTAATTGATAACATTAATGGAAATTAAATGTTAAGAAATGTTATTGTTAAATTAAAATCTCAGAGAATATATACAGTGGGAAAGAAATGAACGAGATTTGTTACACAGGGTATTAAATTAGCAAAATCAAACAATGTAATTGATAAATGTTGAACCAACTTCATAGGTCGACCCATAATAAACCAAAGGCGACCGGTAGTGATCAACCATAAGGTATGGGTGGTCGAATCGTGCTTTATTGAAGTGTGATTATAAAATTTAGATGGACGATGGTGATGCACTGCTAGCGCGCTATGAAACTAAGGGGCATCTATGATTAAATTAAAAGATTTTCTAAATAAATCCAACTAGGGTTGTCAACGGATACTTTCGGATACGGATAGTGCCATATCCTTATCCATATCCAAAATCATTTTCGAATATCCAATATCCTATCCGCTTAATTTTCGGAAATCGGATATCCGTATCCGCTTAATTTTCGGATACGGACGGATATCGGATATTTATCCGCTCCGTTCATAATCAATAAATTTAAAAGTATAAATTAAAAGGTTTGGATCAACATAATATAGTTTTTGTACTAATGTTCATAAAAAACTAAGGAATAAAAAATGTGATGATAAAATATTGTTTTATACTAATATCCGTATGTGTATCCAAAAATATTCGAAAATTAAACACTAAAACTATCTGTTTCACTAAAAGTGAGCAAAAAACCATATCATAGTAACATCCAATGGTTAGGAAATAGTTTGAAAATCATATATTAATTAAATATAATTTTAGTTATATATATATGCATTAGTTAATCGGACAGATATTTTTCGAATACGGATACCAAAATAACCATATCCATATCCGGAAAGCTTTTCGGATATCCGCTTTTCGAATAACGGATATTTTTTATATTTTCGGATACAGATTCGGATGGATATCGAATTTTTTGGGTACCCATTGACAACACTAAATCTAACGCTCTACGTTAGTTTCAAACCACTATAAATACAAGCTTTATTCACACTTTTCTTCTCATATTTCCTAGGTCACAGAGTAGAGCTCTACTATTCTCTTTCTCGATAATTTCTAGATTTTTAAAAGTAAAATATTATATCATATATGTATGTAAGTGGATAAAAGAGGGAAATAAGAGAAGAGAAGAGTAGAAGAGAATCAGAACGGAAATAAAGGTAAAATCATATATCTAAAACTCTAATTCAAATTCATTTCAATCCTTTTTCCAGATCTATAGTATTAATATACCCTTTTTGCTATTTTGGAAAAAGAGAAAGGGAGTCAAATAAAAATGGGATGGATCTAGATCGGGAAAATATGAAAGCTAAAGCAAGGTGAATGGGAAAAATTATATGTTTTGTAATAGGATTAGATTTATATCGTTATGATCTATTTCATTTACGCCCATGTACAATCGATTGGATAATTAGTTGGAAGTGCATAAAGATTAGAATGATAAATAACGATTTGGATAATAAATGTATATACACATAATAATTATGGAATAGATTTAATAAAATTGATTATAGTTTAGAATTAATGAAATTGGAGAACTTGCTTAGATATTCTATACCTGAGAAATTGTCATATTTACATGTGATAAACGTAAACCTGGAAATTGTATATAATGTTATTAGTTTTTGAAGTTCATTACTGTGAAATGAAAACTGAAATTTATTACGTTATGATTAGAAATTGGTAATTACACGATGGATAAGAATGATAATTAAAAAAAAAATTAAGATTTCAGGGGTTTTAGTGATATTTTAATTAGTTGGAATTTGGAGTATCGCAAGTAGATTTCTATTTATTATCAAGTTTAAATAATTAAAAGTGTGATGTTTGAAGTGACAAGGAATACACCTAAAAAAAGAGATGTACAAAATATGGACAATTACCGTATTTTGTATCGTCTATTTCAAACAATAAAAAGATAGTTCCTTGTAATTACAAATACCATACAAATTTCTCTTTTTGGATATGACATAGAAATTTATGATGTTAACATTTTTAGAATAGAAATATAGTTCCAACGCATTAAAATGCAGTAAACCACAGAAGTTAAATGGTAAAACATGAATAAAGTAAAAAATCCTTAAAAGTTAAGATATGAAATACCAATAAAATTTGAAAGTCAATGAAAAGAAAATATGAAAGGTAAGCAAGTAGAAATAAAAGGATAACACGGGAATAAAAATGGAAAATAGAGATGGTTAAAAAGGATAGGCAACGATATTATGAACTTGATAAGAGAAAAGCGGTAAATGAACTTAAAGCAAAGAAAAGGATAAACGCATAATGAAATAAAGATCTATGATCAACAGTAAACTATAGAAGTAAGGTAATTATGTAACCATATTGAATATATATATATATATATGAGATATATATACGTAGCCTCAAGTATACGTTTATGATGGAAGTGAACTTTCATAGATAAAATATAGTTAAATGAATAATATGACATTTGGTCATTAGAGTATATTGGAATGCGAGGTCAGAAGTCCACTGTAATGACCCCACCGCGATGCCCAATTTAGCAAAGAACATTACAAGTAATGTCGTCTGCTAATCTGGAGAATACGGCTTGTTAGGGGCGGTCGAATGTGAATATATCTTTCTACTAACACTCACACGTCATTTATACCTTTTTCACTTAATATCTAAACTTAATCTGACGTGTATAGTATTAATACAAAGTAATAGACACACCGATTTCTCAGAATTAGAACAATATATCATATACATAATAGTCACAGATCACAACAGAATAAATCTCAACTTATACGTATACAAATTATTTAGTTTACAAAATGAAATACTAAACTCGATTGTTATACAAATTTTACAATTCTCTAATCCTAATTGTACATCTTATGAACATATTCATAAATTTCCTAATTGAGATAAACTAAAAAGTCAAAAGTCTTTATCTCCTTGCTAGCTCAAACATTCAAAGGTCACCTTGTCCTGTAACCTGAAAAGTCTTAGCCTGACTCGAGCAAAATAACAACCGAGTCAGACTATCTCTAAATATCCAATAGGGTGAGAACAGAATACAACAAAAAAACATATAAGTTAATATAGATGTCCATGAAATAACGAGTCACGGGAATTAACTTAACTTAGAGTTCATCACAAAGCACGTGGTTATACGTTTAAGTCACGAACACATATTAGTCACTAAACAATGAATTCATAGAACAAAACGCAACATCTCTAAGCACACAAATATCAATGATTAACTCAGAACATGGTTATAATTTTAAGTCACAAACACGAACTAGTCCCTAAATGCAGAATAACAGAATTAACTTAACATCCATAACAAGACACAAGAATATATATCTTTATTTCACGAACACAGAATAGTCACAAAATTCAAATATCCAGAATCCAAGAAATCTTAATCCAAGCCGATCGTAATGATCATCCAAAACAATCGCAATGATTGTACTCAAAACTCGTGGCAAACAATCAAATAAATTAGTATCACTCGAACTGATCCGATACTAAGGATCGTACTCAGATCAGGAACACAGAATCACAGAATGATCTCAAGGATAGTCCATACCGATCAAGGCGATCGTAGAAACCATTACTCGATAACTCTACATTTATTTAATATTATTATGTTCGAAAAGAAATCCAGGAATAAACTTCTTAAGGATCTAGCAGCCACTTGCCGCACACCAAAAGATTGTAAACTCTAAAGCGCCAAATACTCTCACCTTTAGTAATCACAAGAACTTAACCAATACACCCATATCGTATGGTGAAATCCATGTATTTACTGAAAGCTAGTAAATAACACTTATTACGGATACCATCGGAAAACCTGAACTACATTCTCTTATGGATCTAGCAACCACTTATCGCACACCAGAAGAGAATACAACTCTAAAGTGTAAAATACTTCCTAATAGCAATCACATGAATTTAACCAAGGCATCCCATACTACCCGTGCAATGACCCACCTTTTTGGACGGTTTAAATCGACAATAAACCACACATGTCAAACTTAAACCATTCAAAGGGAGGATTGTTATGGGGTAAATAAGAAAAGAAGATAACGAAATAAAACAAACATAGATTCTCACAGAAGAATGACAAAATATAATAATCAAATAACAGTTCATGAAGTTGTTTTACAAATAACATTTGATTACACTTTTACAATACAAAATCAGAGTTGCATACAACAGAAATGAATAGCAATGCAGTGGAACAACATGATGTAGTGGAATAAATGTAATAAATAACAATAGTATACAAATCTCCATCTTTGTCCTCCAGAAAAGCAGTCTTCGATACACTGAAAAGCTCAGACTAACCCAAGCATGATGAAAAGACAAAACACTCGAGTCAGAACTAAAAGATCTTATGTAAGTTAAGTCAACAGTAAATACATATGAGTGTGACGGCTTCAGAGATGTTAATGGGGTTTGACATCTCTTATCCAGTGTCTAACGTGAGTGCAATAACTTAAGAGATGTTCGGGATTCCATCTCCTAAGGATTCGTTAAACTATCTACATACATAGTACAATACGCTATTATAATAGTGTCTACAGTAAAGTAAAGTATTAAAATAGCGTTAAGGCGTTACCCATATCCCCCTTAACACATTTTATATATTCCCGTAGTCTATACAGATACTGTAAGCTCCTTCGTAAACTGGAGGTTTACTTAGTGAGCACTCCATATGTACGGTACAAACCAAACTCGTAATGGGCACGATAAGGCATGTGATAAGACATGCGAGGCAATGCCTAGGGTAGGATACTACCGTTTTGCGGATCCAGACTGGTGGTAATGGCTAGCAGCTACTACCGCCCACCTTGGAACACACTCTCATAATCAAATCGAGGGGTTGCCACCAAATCAATCACAAAGTCATAATATGGTATTGAAGAAATGTGCTCGATAGGAGGAGCGACCTCACTTGCCCGACATAGCTCCTGTTTTAGTCACATCAAGCTGACTCGCGAGAGTCAGGGCTACATAAATACCTCATACAGAATCGTTCGCCAAACCATCCTACTTCTGGAATCTCCACTACGTACACAGTTGTTAAAGTGGTTTTCGGTATTGGCAGAGAGTATGACAATATCCGACCTCGGTCTCTTTAACAACCAAACACTTATTTCACACCGGATGGTTCTTTTAAATTTCCAAAACCGATTCACAATTGATATTAAAATATCATATTCAATTCAAACCATATCACTTTTGAAATCATATTCACTTTCAAAATCATATCACATTTGAAATCATATCACTTTCGAAACCATATTTTCTTTCAAGATCATACTTTCCAAAATTGGTTAAACCCTCATTTAAAATCATCATATTTACTCAGAATATGTTATTTCACTAGAAAATACCATTTCAAATCTCAACCTAGATTATAACATAATTAAGCCATATTCGCTTTTAAACCAAGGATTTAAATATAACCAATTCAACCTTGCACCGTTTGAAATTTGAAATATAGTTTAGATAGTCATAAATAGTTTAAAGAGTTAAAAATAATTTAAATACTTTTAAAATAGTTTTAATGGTTTAAAATAGTTTTAAAATAGATTAAAATAGTTAAAATACTTTAGAATAGTTCTAAATGGGTTTAATAGTTTAAAATAGATTAAAATAGTTTAAAAATAGCTTAAATAGCTTAAAATAGATTAAATAGTTTAAATGGTTTAAAATAGTTGAATAGGTTTAATATAGTTTAATATAAAATGGTTTGAAAATCTAAAGAAATCTGAATTTAAAATAATATATTTCTAAACAGTTTTTATTATAATTATTAATTTGAAATTAATATCCAATTTAGCTATTTCTTCCATTTCAACAAATCTAGACCATATCTAGATTTCAACAAACAAAATTTTCTTTCAATTCAATTTCCCGAAAATCATTTCAATTTATATCACTTTCAAACTCATGTTTGAACTACAATTTTAAAGCACTTCGATTTCATAGATTTCAAAGTTTAAATATTCAAACATTTCAATAACTCAATTTCGATAAATTTCATTTATATTTCACAATTCAAACTTTGAATTTCAATAAACAATTCATTTAAACAAATTCCAATTTCTACATTTAAAGCTTGGATTTTTTAATTTATATAAATCTAAATTTTATTTCAAAATATCATTTAACTGAATTCAAGTTTTAAGGATTTAAAATCATTTAATTTAACCAATCCGGTTTCAGTATATAATTTTCTACCCCATGGCCAATTGATACAGATATTTATCATTTCAATCCGCAAATATTTTATATTTATGGATATATATCATTTCTACCCGCAATATCGAATTAACATTCAAATCCATAAAATCACTTGGGTTTATCATTTCAACCCATAATGATTTTTTCGTAATATATAGATCATTCGGGTATGTATAATTTCGACCCATAGCGATTTTCCTAGCAATACTTAAGGGAACTTGCAGTGTTATAAAAATATAAAATATAACATCCAGTCATCCAATATCAACAATCAAACATCCATCACAATCATCATTCAGATCAACAAATAAATAATAGCAATTGACTGGTCATCAATAACAGGTATTAACAGGAAATTTAAAATTCAATATAAAATTAGATAGTGATTAAATTCAATAAAAGTCAAATTTTACTGGAATGACAATTTAAATATACCAAATATCAACCAATCAAATTCTAATCACATCATAAATTAAATTTAACTAACATAAGATAATCTAGTAGTTATGAGAGGGTCAAAACACTCACCTTTTGATTTCGAATCGATTTGATTGAAATCCAAAGAAAAGCCCAAAATCTAACAGTCTCAGAATTCATCCAAACTAGTTTCAAAATGTTCATAATTTTGATACGATCCCAGCAAAACAAACTGTGCGTAAATCCGACCTCGTACGTAAAAGTTACGACATTAGAACGATTGAACAATTTAAGATTTATTTAAATAAAATAAAATGGATAAGCGTACACGTCACCTTCTCATTATCATAGAAACCCTAGCCTCTATTCAGATCGTGATCGAACACCCTAACTCAACCAAACACGATCGGAGCCGCCGCCCATCGCGTCCACTCCAGCCACGTTAATGTCAGGCCATGGCCTGCCAATACCTCGCCCACGCAACCACCCACGAGCACCTCAATCATCGATCGCTAGCCAATAATGAGCCGGCGTTCAACATAAAGCCCTAATTGAATTTTTGAGGCACATCTGACCATCTATTCGCCAAACAAACCATGCTGATGTGATCCCCTCGCCACTCTCCACAACCATGTATCCTCCAATCAACGATCCATCGTCGATGATAAAACCCCAAATGGATGGTCGAGAATGATTTGGCCAATTCTGGACAAATCAAAACCCGATTGCAAAAACGAACATCAGATTTGGATTGCGCTCATCGAGAGCTTTGAATCGATATATAATATGACATAGTTTTGAGGAGTTTGATTTTATGAAATTGATTTGGAAATTGAATTTTGGGTTTTGAAATTGAAATTGGTTTCTGCCATTGAAGAGAGGAATGGATAGAAGTTGATGTACGTACTGTAATAAGAAATAGAAAGGCTGCTAGGGTTTAGAAAAATCTATTTATATAGAGAAGGCCCGATAAGAAAGAATGATCATATCGAATCGGTTTGAATTGACAATAATGACCCGAAAAGCCCGTTCCATCACCAAAATGAAAGTAGATCATCCAATATATCAAAATGGATGTTTTTGATATTTTTAAACTCAATGGAACAGGTTTCAAGTTCTAATTCCATTGTATGAAGAAGTTAGCTTTTAAAATTA
This sequence comes from Allium fistulosum, assembly GCA_030737815.1. NCBI lineage: Eukaryota > Viridiplantae > Streptophyta > Magnoliopsida > Asparagales > Amaryllidaceae > Allium > Allium fistulosum. Next base: position 842,415,986 of record CM060902.1, read on the forward strand.
GCTTATTTCAAATTAAATTCAATAAATTGATTTCTACGCGTTTCGAGCCCGCACGATCAAACGACAAGTCCGATCGCTACGAAACTTGAAATCTTACAATAATTCACTGTTACAGATCCGATGAAACTGGTTTCATCGAAATCCAGGATAGTGGCCAAAATGGCTATTTTCACGTTAATTAAATAAATTATTATTAAATTAATTAAATCACCTTTTTCAATTCAATTTTTATAATTAAAAATTTCATCATTTCTAATTACGTAGAAATTAACAATCTTTTTAAAACCAATTTCCCATGTCAAATTCAATATTAATCATTGCACTATTACAATGTTTAATTTCAATTGCAATAAATTCATTAATTATAATTTAAATTCAATTAAATACATTTATTTTGATTTATATCTTATTATTCCATCAATCATTACTTTATGGACAAAATTAACATTTTTTTACGTTTTATTACATCAATATTCTAAAATTATCATTTTAATTTACATCGACTGTAGTATTTAGGTAGATTAATTGCAATTGATTTTCAATTTAATTTCAACAATTTAAATAAATAGGCGATAAACAACAATTGTTACCTTTTACTTAATTTAATTACATTTATAAGTTTATTATCTACAAACAAATGTTATAACTCCCTACACAGTACTGATTATACTCAATTTCAAATAATTACATACTATTTCACCAATTAATATAACATTTAATTTATTTCCTTATTTACAATTTATAACCAATTATAACTTTTCAATCATTTCAATTAATTGGAATTACCTTAAAATAGTTATAAATTACCTTAAATTAACATCATTAAATTTCATTCTAGTTATTATTCTCATTAATAAATCACAAATTTTAATTTCTTTCAATATTAAATTACAAAATCTTATTAAATTCAATATTTTAATTATCGGAAAAATGCGGGTCGTTACAACCCGGTGAAATTCGTGTATTCACTAATGGGCTAGTAAGTTCCATTCAAACATTCTATTCAATGAGTTATTACATATTCGATGAAGCGTTATTCGAAAGCTTTTTAACCAATCAATGACACTAAGTCGATTATTAGTACTTCTCAAATTATAGAATTAAGGTTCTCAAAACATTTTTCTCTCTTTGATTTTATTATTTAAAAACACTTGTTATAAATTTCCGTAAGTTTATTTATTATTTAGATTAAAATAAATTTTCACTTATTTGATGAAATATTCCATAAACCCGAAATTTTCCAACATTTCACTTATATACAAAAGGTTGTCTCGAATTTTCATATAGTTGTATTATTCACAAAACTATATTTTAACCATATTTAATTACTCTTCTAAATCCTATTAAAATAACAAGTCTATTTAGAAATAAACTAAGTTTATACTTTTCAAAACTACATTTGTAAATTCCATGAATCCTAAATTATTTATGTAATAAAACCATAATACTTATATTCCAATTCCATAATCACTTTTATGTAAAAATAGATTAGATTTGTATTTCCAAAGTTATATTTCCAAATCCATAAATATTTTACTAAACATGCTTAATATATAAAATAACTTGTTAAAAAAAATCATATTTTATATTTATTAACTTAATTTAGAAACAATTCTAAGATTTATAATTTAAAAATAATTCTCTTTCGTAAAATTACTTGTATATGAAGCTTGCTATTTACTTTGTTTAACTCAAATTTATGATTTAAAGATATGCAGTTTCAATCACCGAACTCTCATAATTTTACAAAACTTAAAACATGAAAGTTGTATACAAATGTCTCAGATTTCGAACAAGAAAAAGATCATCTAATTTTAATTTACGGTTTAAAAGTTATGATCAAAATAATTTTCAGATTTAAATTCATTGTCGCTGTCGTTTATTCTCAGGGCAGCTACAAAAATATGATTTTGACTATTTATAGCTCAAAATTTAGTGAAACATAAAACATGAAAGTTGTAGATAAAAGTATAAGCTTTCTAGGACATTAAAAGTTATCAAATTCCGATCGATGTCGAAAAAGATATGGCCAAAACAATTCCGTGTTTCAAACTTAAAATTAAAAACACAGGACAGAGAGGTTACCTTCTTTTCAAACACATATTACGGTTAGCAAAATGTAGCTTTATAGAAAATGATAAATATAAAAGTTGTTCCTTATAAATATACCTTTCAAATGAAAAAAATTTCACTCAATTTTGATCTACCACTCAAAAGTTATGGTGATTTTAATATCAGGTTTCAACTAAGAAAATTGCACAGAGCAGAGTTGTGTACATCAGTTTCAAACTCAATTTCGACCCTCTAAACAATAGAATCTTATAATGTAATTAAAAGAGAACTGGTAGCTAATTGAAAGTTCTTTCAGCTATAAAAAGACTGAGCTAATTTGGATAATTTTGCACTAAGATATTGCTGTTTTACTGCAGTAATTTTTCACAAACAATTTTCAGCAAACCACAACCAAACAATCATTCAAATTCACAATCTTTCATCACACAACAATTATATGCAAACTTGAAATTTAAAGATAGATGTGTGAGGGTTAAATCACCTCTTCTTCTTGCAATTGCTTGCCAAACATTAGTTTGTTATTCGCTTTTAATTATACATCACGCCCTAGAAATTTGTCTCAACGACAAAAAGAACAACGAAAAATCAAAACACTGTAAACTGAAATTATGGAATCTAAAGATTTAGATAGAGTTTAAATCCATCGCCTTGAATTATTAGCTTCAAAAGATGATTAACTTGCAAGAAAATTAGAGAATTTAAACATTTTGGTTTCTAGGTTTTTAAAGAGAAAAGCGGTTTCTTTTTGTTTATCGTAATAAACGTACTGTAAAGAAAAGAGGAGTATTTCCTCCCTAGTAAAATGTAAATGGTCTTGGGTTCTAAATTGAACCCAATAAGGAGGGAAAATTTAATAACTAGCAACTTCATAAATTAAATACTTCAGTGTTTAAAACTAAAGCCCAACATTCAAGATTACTTAAGTATTTAATAAAATGAACACTATTTAAAAGAAATCTATAATTTCCAGTTTTTCTTTTATATATAAAAATATAAAAGATTCAAACCAATTAAATATTCTTATTAAACTCTAATTCCAATTTCTCAATTATTCTATAAATTTAGAATTCACCGTAATTAAATAAAAATTCAATAATGGTTTTAAGTGATATTTTTTTAACACTTTGAAAATACTAATAATTTGAAATTTCCCATTGATTTAGAATTAATCATTTTAAAAAAATTATCCTTTATAAAAGACTACAAATTCCAAACCAGTGATTTAAGCTTTCCAATTTCAATCATTATTATTTATATATATTTATTAACTCAAAAATCTGGGTTGTTACATTCGCCCACTGTAAGGGACTGCCAGCAGTTGTTTAACATTATACTGATGTGAGACATATCCAACCATAGGACCTGTAGAGTATATAATTTTGCTTATAGATAAAGGAATACCCCTAATAGATAGATTAGTCTGCTTCAAATATGGTATTTAGGGGGTATTTCCTTGATTGCATTTGACAATCTAAATAGGATGGATAGAGGGATCCGACACTATGTAGCAACGGTTGGTATCAAAATTCAGGGGTAGAGCTGTATAGGGCGAGAATGTTATCAGTCCTTAGTGGTCAATGAGAAAGACAGGGGTACACCTAATCGGTCTTCACCGCCTATCTGGGTAAGCCATATTGGGTTATGCACCGCCACGGTTGTTTGTTAGGGAAAGGCTAGTTAATCCAAAAGGAGTTCTTCCAAAATGGTTGGGTTGGTCCGTCGAATCGAGTCCACAATAGGAAGCAAACAAAGTAGCAAACCTCTAAAGTGAGATAGAGTATGACATAATACTATGAAAAGATATCATTAGGTACTATGGGAGTCCCTCGAGTTATACGGTGATGAGATCGTGACACGGCGAGGACGATGGATCCTGACAAGGTACTGATTGTACCAGCGAGGGTAGTACCTAGCTCCATTAGGGGACCATGGTACTTATATATACACACACACACATCCCTATGATTCTACAGAGGGTAGATGGGAACAGATCGTACGTGAATGTGGAGTCAAGACAACTAATTAAAATGTAAACAGACTTAACATGAGGTAGAAGATAATCATTATAAACTAGTATTATGTACAAAATGTATAATTTTTACTAGTCACCAGAATGTTGTTCTAACCCCCCTTATCATTATATCCCAAAGGATAGCTTGGAGGACAACTACTAGTGCTAGACACGTTTGATACTAATAAAGACACTTGAATTTAGAAGTGTCAAATATTTGTCAGTAGTTATGTGACTTATTATATTTTGTTATTCCACTATGAATTATATCTTTAGTGCTTCGATATGCATTATTTTGTTTCATTTTGAGGATACAAACCAACGATTCGTACTTTGGTGGCTTGGATTTTCGATTTAGCAAAAATTTAGGCCGTTGAGGTATGGGTTGTTACAAATTTACTAGCCTCTCAAACAATAAGTTGTCAAATACTTTGGGAAGATAATGAAAAAGCTTAGTGGAAATTCTTCTTTTTCATCACTATTCTTAATCTACTTTGCTATCCTTTTTTTTCTAGTTCTATTTATGTCATTTCCTTGTATTTTTCATTATGTTTATGTTCTCTCTATTTTATTATAGAAATTTTATTAAAGACTTCATTTTGTTGTCAATCATGTTCTTTTGTTTTCTGAAATCATAAATTAAAATAAATTAAAATATAAACAAAATATAAAAAAACAAAAACATGTAATTTACTGCACGTATGATGACATATCCTACATACATATGTCTACATATTTTGGTATTTCAAGATTTTGAATTTTAAAAGGATTAGTTATTTTATTTGGAGGGATTAGTTTTTAATCCATCTCTTCACCACTATAACCATATTTCTTCTAGAAAAACTCAAATATCAATTCATCCTCTGATTTTATTCTTCTCTACACATATCTTTTCATAAAAATGAATTCAAACATCAATTTTTCACAACAAAAACTAAGTGACGATCTAGAAGAAACTATTCAATCATTCAAGAATGCTCTTTGCTTCATTCTTCGCAATCGACGACACTTGAAGTTGAGTCAAATGCAAATTATAAAGAATAAGAAAAACATTTCAATTCTCTTCGATGTTTGATTTCTTGTTTCGTTAAAGAAGTTCAATGTGATGCCCTAGAATGCTCGAACTCTAAAGTGAAAGTAGAACATGAAGATTAGGAACTTATCAACACCAATTCAATCTTTGAGTCCAAAGAATGGGTCAAAGTTCCCAAGAAAATCTAGTTTTAATATGTATTTAAATTGTGTATTTATTATTTGTACATTTTAGTCCGTATAATTAGAAACTGCTTTTTATGTAATTAATTGTGTATAAGGGTAAAAATTATGATGCATGGTTCAAATAAATGTGACTATAAATTTATATATATATATATATATATATATAAAGTTATTTCTTAAAAATATTATTTTGTAATTAATATTGATTTTGATTCCATATACAACATAATCACATTTCATAATATTTAATATGTCACGTTTAAAGGTATTTTATTTTCCTATACCCAATTTTGTTGATGACAAAGGAGGAGAAAAATATAATATATCCATATACTAAGAGGGAGTTATTAAAAATAGGGGGAGTTAACCAATTTAGGGGGATTTACATTGTATTTTATAATAAAAATATTACAAGGTTGTCATTATCAAAAAAGGAGATTGCCAATACCATAGATACCGATTTGATGACAACCAGATAAATATGTACAACTGTTTTCCTAAGTTTTATAGAATATTTTGTAGAATATTACATAGGTATAGGATAATTGTGTCTGAAGACGGATCAATAAAAATACTAGAGATCAAGATTCAGAGATGATCAAGAAAAACGAAGACTCATGAGTTTATAGACAAAGACATGAAGAGTTCAAGACTATAGATAATAGTTAATAGACACTAGATAAATTTATTAAAGTCCTTGAATATCAACTTTCTTTTCTTTGAATACTCTCTCACCAAAAAAATTATTTTATTTCAAATTATATTTCTACAAATATTTCATAAAAGTTTTATATATTAACGTATTTAAAACCTATTTTTTAAAATGATTTTACAAAATATCAGAATTTTGTAAACCTTTAAAAGTGTTGATGTTTTTCTCAAAATATAAGGATATGTCGATATATCCCACATGAGTATGTCGACATATGTATCGCTGAAAAGTTTTCTTTTTTAATTTTGAAAAGTTATGATTATTGGCTTCATCTCTTTGCGAATGGACATGTCCCTTCAAACACTATATAAAGGTGATTGGAAGACGATTTTTTTCAATAATATTCTCTCATTTCTTCTTACTCTAAATTCTCATTATATATTTCTTAAATCCACTTTCTATACTCTTCAAATCCACTCAAATTCAATCTCCACTTCATTACATTCATTCTTTATAATCTACCCACTTTTTTTCATGTATTCTTTTTACCAATCAAGGAACAAAGTGCTATAAAAGGGCAATATGATATTTTTTATCCCAGTTACAACTATTTGTATTTGGAATTAACAACTCTCTGCTGCTATTTTGTGTGGGTGTGCTTGTTGCACGTTTAAATTAAGTGGGTATGCTTGTTGCCAATTCAAATCAAGTGGATGTGCTTGTTGCCTGTCTAAATGAAGTGGGTGATTTTGCTGCCTAGTTAAATCAAGAGAGTTTACCATGAGCTCGAAAAGTCAGGAGGGTGTAACTTGTTGTGTTGAAATCAAGATTGTATTCTAATCTGCTTGCTACTTGATTAAAGTAGGCGGTTGAAAGAAAATCTATACAGATACTGTATAGGACTGGATGTAGGATTGATCAATCCGAATTGGTATAAAACTTCTGCTGTCATCTCTTTTACTTTTACTTTATTTTTACTGCATTTATATATAACCGTGACTGCCTATATATATATATATATGTGTGTGTGTGTGTGTGTGTGTGTGTGTGTGTTTGTGTGTGTTTTGATTTAAATACTGAAACTATTTAGAAAAGTTCTATATAAGTTATAGAACACTATTTACCCCATTCTAGTGTTATAGTAGCCTTACGATCGATTCACACTAGTATAATGTATACTACATCGTTTCCAATAGTATAAACCCTATTTTCTAATCTTATTTTGATCTGAACACATTGCTATTAATCTCCATCAATTTCTATGCATACTAGGAGCAAAAATATCTTTTTATAACCATTTCATTCCATCTTCCTCTTCCGTCTTATGCATAAAACTTTGAAAATTCATAACTTCTCCATTTCTCAATGGATTTTGATGAAACCAGCAGAAAATTGAAGGATATTAAGAGTAATATAATATCATATCATTTTCAATGTAGAATTTATAAGATTGGATGCACAGCACACCTAGATAGCGAAGAACAATAAAGAAATCTCATACATCATTTTCATCCTTCTTTATCAAACATCAAAATGGCGTATCTCTTCCGTTTCTTAATGGATTTTGATGATCCACCTATCAAAATGACTTCAGAGATGAGTACCAAGATTTTAAAAAGGAATATTGGAAAATTTATGAAGTTTCTACGTGGAAAAGGCACATGACAATGAGACATTATTGAGTTCTTCTTCATTTGAAAGTTTTGGTGAGTGGGACTCTTCCTATTTATGTTCATATTGATAAGACATAGTAATTCACTTCTAATGGTCTTAAATCAAATAATAAATGATGAAAATGAATGGAAAAAGTAAATTTTTTTGTATATACATGAATATGATGTAATATACCATGGCTAGATAATTAAAAAAGCGAATTTTTATTTTAAATAGACAAATTTTGATCTCTCCTTAATTAAAAATTGTAAAACACAAAAGTACTCTAAATTTAAACATACTATATATCGGAATTGTATTTCTTAGTGATACAAATCCATTGTGGTGTTCGTTTAATGACATAAAATAACAATTTTTAATTAATTTATAATATTATGTAAATGCCCTTAAACTTTAAACGTTTATAACTCTTACATATGACCATCGTTTAATGTGCGGTTCACGGCATCATGATTGTTGTTGGACAAGGAATGTTTTATTATATTATGCTATGTTTTAAGATGCTTCAAAAAAATTCCTTAATGGACAAGTTCATTGCATAGTTTTGCGCTTATGGGTTGGGGCTAGATCTAGTAGCTTCATAAATGGTGGAGGCGATAATGAGTATCAGGCTTGCTCCCAGTAGCGCCACTGATCATTAGGCAATTGACTAGCTTGGACTTGACCTTAATATAATAGTCTGTGGGGCCGAGTCCTCAATATACCATAGTCCAAGGAGTTGAGTCCTCAATATAATTCGAGGAGCTGAGTCCTGAATATACCATAGTCCGAGAAGCTGAGTCCTTAATATATGATAGTCCAGGGAGTTGAGTTCTCGGTATTCATTTGGCATTACGACATGGTTAGAGGTGTTGAGTCCTTAGTGTATGATTTGGCAGTAGAAGTTTGAGATTTTAGGAGTCAATCGTGGGCATGTAATTAGGCATGGAATAAATTTTAGTGAGATCATGGCATATGATGTCACTATGGTATTATATTATGTTTAGCTAACTTGTTGGGCATTGGTGACATAGGTTAATTAAGATATGGTTCTCAAGTATAAATGTTGTTTTACTAGCTTATTAGCATTATACTCTTATATGCTATGTTTCACTCAACAGACATATGTCTGACCCTCTCTTTAATTTTTATTTTATTTTAGTTATACTTTGGTAGGTCAATAGAGAGGAATGGTGGGGATTTAGAGGCGTAATGGTACAATGTTGTTGCACATTTATATATTAGTTGTCTGCTATTGTATTTCGTTTATTCCCAGACATTGTACTATGTCCGTTAGCAGTAGAGAGATGTTGTAGTTGGATTAATTTGATACTGTATTGTTTTGTTTGTCCTAGATTGTATTGTTGATTACTATTATATTTTATTCCTTCTACTGTGAGTTCTAGAAAGTGTAAAGCATTGTAGATAGCTCTATGATCTTTTTTATATTTTACCTCAAAATGTTCTGCCATCTGTAACTGCGATGTCCATGTCATTTTATGCATGAATCGAAACATCGTAGATGGCGGGTTGTTGCATTTAGTATTACAGCTTAGGTTGGGTGATTCCTGTAAATTAAGGCGAACGAGAGAGCATATTTGTAAATTTCTATTTTTTACATTATACAATATTTATACGCCAAACCCTATATATTTTGACTCGTAGAGGTAGCTATTGGCTTATCCCTTATAGAAGCAAAAAACTATGAGTTACATTAGTGTTAAGACTAAGCCAATCGGTAGTAAGTAAACCATGGGACCAAGGAGGAATAAGAAGAAGAGACCCTTGAGTCTACAGAACATAGTGTATTACTGAAGAGGCATGATGAAGATACTTAAGCATATTTTTTAGAATGTATGACCTAGTTGAGCTTGTGTAAGTTATGATCTACTCTAATTAAAGTATTAAATTAATTGAAATATCTTTCCTAAAAAGTTAGAAACATTAGTATTTGAAATTACAGGAAAAAAATAAAAAAGTTGAAGTTTGTTTAATCTTTTAAAAATAATAACTCCTTAATGCGAGTTTCAGAAATGGAAAATTTTACTAAGAAGTAATTTTCCATGACTATTTTAAAGGTTTTATTTTTTGCTTACTGTAAGGAACATTGTTATTTTGATGTGTACTTTGTTTTTTACGAAGAAACTTCTAAAAGAAATAACAACAACAACAAGTAAATCACATCATTTTGAATGATTTTTTTTATAAATATTTATATTACATTTTGAAACAAATTAAAATATTACATTTTCTTTACACCTTTTTTAATAGTTTTTATTTATAAAAGTAAAATTTAAAAAGATATGTCTTATATACCTATTTTTTTTAAGCTAAACCAAACTATTTTGGATTAATTCAAATTGGAAAGAAAAAGATTTAAAATTTTATTATTGTGGAATTTTTCTATTTTAATACTTATGTATTTTCGAATGGAAATTGATGTTTTGTGATATAAACTTTTGAAAATATGCATTAGTAAATGGTTTAAACTTTTGGAAATTATCATAAAATTGGATATAAACATGGTTGGGGGCAAAAAATGATTTTTAAAAGTAGATTTTTATTTGTATACACGATATATTATTTAAAGGTGTTGGAAATTGGCTAATTATTAAATTAAATGATAAACATACTTATATATATATATATATACGTATGTATGTATATATGTGTGTGTATGATAAATTGGTTTTATGTGAAATAATATTGTAAAATATAAAGTACGAGTATTTTAGAAACTAACTGAAGTTATTTCGAATTTATTTTTAAATTGAGTAATTAATATTGATTTGGTAAAGCCATTAATAAGTGAGCTTTGGAAGCTAAATGTTCCTGACAATGATATTTTTAAGAATTGTTTAAAGGAAATTAGCTTTGGAAATTGAATTTATATTAACTTTTTTATGGGGACTTATGAATAAATATGAAACGGTTAAAATGTGTTTATGATTTTATATGCAATGATTTAATATGAAACGCCTAAAGTAAAATAAAATTTATTTAAGCAGATTTTTTCAAATGTGTGATGATCAAAATTAGACGTTGGTTGAAATTAACAAAGAATATTATAGTTTTCAAATCTTATTTGTTTTATGAAGAATAAGATGTGAGATCAATGATTTTAATCTAAAAATTGGATTGAAAAATTATTTATATTTCCAATTGAAATTTGATTGGAGCTATAAAATGATTACACAATCTATAAATTTTGAATTGATTATGGTAAACTAGCTAGGATATTAATATACCAATGTGCTAGGGACCTGGTAGAAAATGAACGTTATAGATTTGTACATAAAATTAATGAGGGTATTATTAATTAATTTTGGGAAAATTTTGAAATAATAAGGAGAAATCTATTTTGAATCGAGAATTTAATATTATTTATAAAGTAAGATGGAACTTAAAATAGTATTATGATTTTTGAAAGACTGTTTAAATATTGAGCAAATAATAATATGACTATTTTATGGAATTTATGAAGAAAATTATTTTTATTATTTAAGAAATAAAAATAAGTGGTACCATGTGAATAATAATAATAAAGAGATGTTTTCCATGTATATTTTTGGGATATATTATTATTGTTTTTGATATAAATAACAATGAAAAGGAGTTTTGGGATTTAGTGTAGAATGTTGTGATTTTTGAATTATATAACAATAAAGTGGTTGTGGAAAAAATGATTTTAAATCAATACTATTATTTTGATGTAAACCGATAATAATATTATTGTATTAAAGGAAATTTGACAAAAAATATTATTTTTGGATTAAATAACGGTGTTTGAAGTAATATGATGGAAACAAATGATTTTTGAAGTATAATTTCAATTTGGAAGAAAAAATTATTTCAAGATAATAGAGGAAAAGTATTTTTATAGTAATAGTACTAAGACGATTTATACTTAAGAGGAAATAACAATTTTAAATTTATTATTTTGAATTGTTGAGATATATGGTTAAATTTGTTTGAAATCAACATGTATGTTTATGTTAAGAGTTTGGGTACACTTAAATAAAATGTTGAAAAGCATGAGTGTGCAATTGACTGAAAAGTTTCTTAAATGGTTTAATAGTAGAAGATCTTTTGTTGAGTTAGTCGTCGACAGAGGATGACTACAATTGTCTATGCAAAGTGTTTTTTTGGAATACGACAATATACATAAAGGCACTCTAGCCGTATGCTAGTTTATAAGACTGCTCTGTTGAGTTGATATTATGTTTGAAGTATCTATCATTATATGATTTCAAGAAATGAAGCAAGTGTCTTGACTTGCACGTATGATATGAAGGCGTTTTAAGAAAGGCAAGATTTGACAATTTGGAAGAAAATTAACTAAGAAGTAAGATTAGCTCTTATCATTCATCACTTGGATTGAAAAAACTATCTTATGAAGTCAATTTTACAAAAAAGTGATCTTTACTGTTAGTCCACTTAGAGGGGAGACACCGTTCGTTATCATGTGATCTTACATGTGGACTTAAAGAAGGAGTTTAGTGTGGCATGTCAAAGTTTACAAAGAGGGTTTTCTACTGGTCGAGGATGAAGAAGCAAGCGACATAGTATATTGCAAGATATTTGATGATGGAGACATGCTAGTAGTGAAGTCTATTTAAATCAAAGTCATACTTGGCCAATATATGATTAGAGACACCTTAGTAAAAGTTAAAGTGGTGCAAAATGGAATGGAAATGGCATAAGGTAGTTATATACAAAGAGTTCGTAGTGGGTAGCGTGGTATAGGTGGAAGACTCACCGTTGAGAGATATTGCATGGGAAAGCTAACACCATTAGTTGTTAGGCTTTTCTTGATTATATATAGAGTGGAGAAGTTATCATGTTGAGTGAGCTTCTTGAGAAATTTATGGGAATTCACATGCATTCTATTTCTCCTATAACGACATTAATGATCTAGCAGTATGGTAAGGCCTAGTCTGCATGATCAGATGAATATAGAGGTTGGGTTTATGTTACTCTATAGGCGTATTCGCATCTTAGAGCTTGATGTTGTATGACATAATAGTGAAGAAATAAAATTGGTCCAATTATGGCGAGGAAAAGGTTTGGATGGGAGTACGTGGGAATTCGAGGAGAGAGTCTGTGTTTCCCACCACGAGCTTTCTTCTAATAAGTTCCGATTTTAGTTAATTTGCTTCTTAGATTGTTTGTATGTTTGCATGGTTTCTTTAGCTATCTATTTGACATAGGCATGGATGTATGGATGCTAAGTTTGGTTGTATGCACGTCCTTATGACATGTTTTAGCTATTTTTGAGTTGTATAGTTTATGCCGTGTTGGCTTATATGTATATACATTCCAACCTAGGATATTTTGTGTCCTAATTTATACTATATGATTGTATATATACTACTGATTCTTTTTTACATATGTTTATTTATTAATTGTTTAAGGATGTGGTTATTTACTTGCTTTTCGATGTGGTTATTGCATATGGATGAATGGATGTGCATACATAAAGAATTTTATATGCATTTTAATATATTAGGATGTTTGCATATATTATTGGTTGTCACTGCATGTGAATTCATATAGGAAGTCGATTTAGTCGTATTTGCACTCATCTCATATCATTCTATTTTTATCTATCATGTGTATTGCATACTCTTGGTTGTGTTTTTGCTTGTGTTGTATGATGGATATCTCATGGATGTGGCTATATTTTTGTATATTGTAAATCAAGTAGCATTTCCATTTTTGGAATTTCAGGGACTATTCTTTTAAGGAGCAAAGAATGTAGAGCCCCATAAATTTATGTAATTAAATAATTAAACTAATAGGGTAAAATCATAATTTTACATAAGGGTCAAAATAGTAAATTTCTACAGGAGCTAGAATTAGTCTTTTTGACCTATCCCATTGCGTCTTGAATGCTAAATTTGGTTAAATGGGCTAAAAATGAGAGGAAGTTAAGCCGAGTGACATTTTTGTTATATAGTAATTTCAAGATTTTAGGCTAAACATGTGTTATTTTAACCTATAAATAGAAGTGCAAACCCTATTTCTAAAATTTAAATACCATACCATTAATCTCCATCAAATCCTAAGCATATTCAAAATAAAAAACTCTTTTTTATAAATGTTTCATTTTTTCTTCCTTTTTCTCCTTTATCCACAAAACTTCGAAAATTCATAACTTCTCCATTTCCCAATAGAATTCAACGAAACCACTGGCAAATCGAAGGATGTGAAGAGTACTATAATCTCATTTCATTTTAGAGGCGGAATTTTCACTATTGGAGGCGCAACAAACCCAGATAGCGAAGAATAAGGATGAAATCTCGTACACTATTTTCATCCTTCTTTGTCAAACTTTAAAATGTCATATCTATCTTGTTAAACAGAATCTGACGATCTTCTGATCAGATTGATCATGGAGATGATTGTACGGTTTGTAAAAGGAATATTGGAAAATTCCTATGGTTTATAGGTGAAAAAGGCGCTACACAATGAGATAGTGTTAAGTTCTTCTTAACTTAAGTGTTTCGTGAGTGAAATTCTTCCTATTTGTGTATATATTGGTAAGACATAGTAATTCGCCTCTTACGATCTTAAATAATATTATAAACGATGAAAATGAATGAAAAAGGTGAGATTTTTTATATATACATAAATAGGATGTAGTATGCCATGGCTAGATAATTAAAAAAGTGATTTTTTTTACTTTAAATAGACAAAGTTTGATCTCCCCATAATTAAAAAGTGTAAAACACAAAAGTACTCTATACTAAACATAATATATATCAAAATTGTATTTCTCGATGACATGAATCCATTGGTGCTTTCATTTCACAACATAAAGTAATAATATTTAATAAATTTATAAAATTAGGTAACTGCCCCTAAACTTTAAACGCTTATAACTCTCGCATACGACCTCCATTTCACGCGTGGTTTGTGCCGTCGGGATTGTGGCTGGACGAGGAGTGTATATTTGCTATTTTTGAGATACTTTAGAAAATTTCCTTAGTGGACAAGTTTGTCATATAGTTTTGCACTTATAGGTTGGGGCTTTATCTAGTGGCTTCATAAACAATAGGACGACGATGAGTTTTGGGCTTGCTCCAAATAGTGTCGCAGATTGTTAGGCGAATGACTAGCTTGGGCTTGACCTCAATATACAATAATCTGAGGAGCTGATTCCTCAATATTTCCATTGAAGCCGAGCCCTCAGTATACCATAATCGAGGAGTTGAGTCCTCAATATAGTCTGAGGAGTCAAGTCCTTAATATATCATAGTTTGAGGAGCTGAGTCCTCAATATACCATAGTCCGAGGAGCTGAATCCTCAATGTACTATAGTTTGAGGAGCTGAGTCCTCAATGTACCATAGTTTGAGATGTTGAGTTCTCGGTATTCAATTTGGCATTATGACATGGTTAGAGAAGTTTAGTCATTAGTATATGATTTGGCGATAAAGGGTTAAGACTTTGGGGTCAATTGTGGGCATGTGATTAGGCATGGAATAGATTTTAGTAAGACATTAGCATATAACATCACTATTGTATTATTGTTTTGCTGACTTGTTGGTGCACATGTTAATTATAGTATGGTTTTCAAGTATAAGTGTTGTTTTACTAGCTTACTAGTATTATACACTTATATGATGCATTTCACTCACCAAACGTATGTCTGACACCCTCTATCATGTTCTTCTTTTTAGTTATGCTCTAATAGTTAAATAGAGAGGACCGGTGGTGTCTTGGAGGCATGATGGTATGATGGAGATGCATATTTATTTTTTTAGCTATCTACTATTGTATTTCATTTATTCCCAAACATTGTACTCTATATGTTACCAGTAGAGAGATGTTGTAGTTGGATTTATTTGATACTGTATTATTTTATTTGTTTGGGATTGTATTATTGATTACTATTATATTTTATTCCTTCTGCTGTGAGTTTCAGAAAGTGTAAAGTATTTTAGATAGCTCTGTAATTTATTTTATATTTTACCTCAAAACGATCTGCTGTTTGTGAGGCCTGCGATGTGCGCATCCTTTTATGCATGAATTAGGACATTGTAGATGCAGTATTGATTGAGACAAACCTTCCTTCATTTATCAGCTGAGAGCCGTAAAAGAATTTTTGTCCCTAAAAACCAACTCATACCCTTGGTGAGTATAAATAATAAGGTGACTCCTGGATCAAGATGCATTGTGTAAAATAAAGTATCTGGCCAAACAAGATCAATGAGATTATTTAGGCATAGGAAAACCTTGCACTTAGCAGTGTTAAAGCCTTTGGATCAGTTCCAAAGCAACCAACAATAGAGTTAGAAAGCCCTTAGGTAGCGGTACTATGGAAATAATTTGAATATCCAACATAGGAATTGAGAATGGTTCAAATAAGCCTTTAGTCCTACCACTCGTACCCAACCAAAATAGCTATCTGGAAGAAAGAGTACGGATGAAAATACAAATCACAAGAGATTATAATATGATGAGATCCACCAAAGGGGTGAACAGAAACAACCATCATAGTACGACCCCCGATCGGTTATCATACCTAAAAATAGTTAAGGATTAGATGGATAACCATTTAATACACAAATATATCACTAACTATTAGCCATGCATCATTCCTAAAGATATTCATGTATAATAGCAAAAATAACCCATTATGTTCATCCATGCCACAATCATTACATTTTGTCCTTATGATTGGCATTTGCTATTATCAAGCGCAATACATCTAAACCTAAAAAAGGGTAATCTCATAATTTTTATTAAAAAACTATAAAACTCACTAAGCTAGAGGGTGATGAAATATAAGCACTTTTCCCTTACCATCAAATACATGGGTGGTTGTCGCTTGAGGTCATCACTTCTTTATATAGAATAGGTGGAATACCCACTTCCTTGAGCTCACCTGAACATCCATAAAGATAAAATGTTGATACCATTGGTAACTTGAGATCACAACCTTTCTCAAATGAGAATTCTTCTTCGATCCAAAAAATGAGAAGTCAATCTTTAAGTTGAAAGCAACAATGATTTCTATCAGATAGTATACCAAGGAGTCGAACTAGGAAGCTCTCAATATATAATGATGCATTGTATCCAATTGTCTTTTCCAGCTCCTTTTCCAATTGCAAGGCCGCCCTTTGATAGATCTATCATATGTTGAATGTCGACCAATAAAAAATGCACATATTTCCTTTCTCTCTTGTGAATAACATTTTGTAGATCAATGGAATCTATTTGGAAGCACATACCATTCTCAAGGATTTTGTTCGCTCCTTTCAATCGTGAAACGTCTCCATATAGTATTTTATTGTTGTTTTTTGGATCTTTGACTTTAAGTATCAAGGTGTTCTTTTCAAATTCATGTTTCTCAGTTTGCAATCAAAGGCTAAAAAGATAGTCTAATAATTTCTTATTCCAAAAATTCCTTCAACTTTTGACTGCAATTAAAAGCAACATTCTTTTTCCATCTTGAAAGCTCCACTGTTTTTTCTATTAATAGAGAAGGAGAAGGAGTCAATGTCGAAACTGAACGACTAGCATTATGTGTTTTTCAACCATAAGTAGGAACCATTTTCTTAAATGGAGATCTATGGGTTGGAGTAGGAAGGCTACCATCCTCCTCGATTAAAAGAAGGTCATATGATTTACATTAATTTTGTGATCTTTGTAAATCAACCTTTGAGTCAAGAATATGTTAGTTTAGTTGGGAAATTTTAGCTTCTTAGTCGGTCTATTGAACTAAGGAAAGTGCAGTACTAATTTGATTTCTGGAAATAGACACCTTGGATAACTCTGAGATCTCTTTATCTTTATGAGAGATTTTCTTCCCAATCAGAGCAACTCCTAAAGATTCATTTTCATTTAGAGGTATATTTTATGCCATTTGTTGGCCTCAACATTGTTAATCGATGCTAAACAAGAGGACGATAATGAAGTGTGGTTACTAACATCATGAACATGTTTAGCTTGAATATCAAAACGATGTTGCATTAAGTTGGAATTATCAAGCGAGAGTGCGATGACTGTGGGATTTGAACCTTATCCAACTGGATAGCAACACTACATACTAACCACTATGCTAAAAGATCTTTATGTTAACTTTTTGAAAGGGTTGTTACAGACTACCCACTCTTAAAGAGCCTAATGTCCCCTTAGTCTCATCATCACACACCATCTAGGCATTTTGTTTGTGACATGCATCGGTACTACACTGACCAACATCCGCAGCATTACAACACACAATTTCAGCTGGGTATTAGCTCTGAGAACAAATGTAATGTTCATCATGGCTAGGTGGTAGCTATAAAGGGTAATGTTAGCAGCTAATTTTATGATCAGTCTCTTGACTTCCTAAGCCATCATCAACTCCTTGACCTTGGACATATAGGGGTAAGAGCCAATGCTTCACATAGATCACATTGTAATAACCCCTATCAAGTTGGTAATGAGAATAGAACTTGTCATCTCAACGCTACCATGCAGATGCCTATACCAATTATGCTTTGATACTAAACGTGACGACTATGGGATTTGGACCCCTGCCATCCCAGAAAGCAACATCGTGCATTAATCACTGTGCTAAAAGATCTTTGTGTTAACTTTTTGAAAGGGATGTTATAGAGAGAGTTTTATTTTGTTCTTAGAAAATAAATGGAAAGATATTAAAGTAACCATAAAAACAACCAACAAAAGATTATAGACTAAAAATAATAATTTCACTAATACCCATAGCATAACAGACAATTTCGTAACAAACTAGTTACAAAAAAATTAAATAAATATATAGTCTAGAGTAATTAAATCTTCTTTGTTCGAATTAAGAATTTAAATGACATTTTAACCCTATGAAAGGACGTGGGAGAGATGGTGAAAGCAACTATAAATGGTGTCTTGCACTTGAAGGAGTATTAACCAATGTAAACTTTGGATAATTCGATTCCATAGAGGAGGCAGTTGAATGAATAGAACTGTTGATCTCGCCACGTTGTAATTTAGAATAGTTAGACCGGGCTTCTGTTAGGAAATATTCTTGTTTTCCTCTTCCGTGATGCTAAAATCTAAATTTGGGAATGTGTATAGATGTAATAGAGGTCACGGAGAAAGTAATATTTTGCTATGGGAGGCTTCTCGTTTACAGAAGTAGTCTCCCTAAAAGTTCTTTTTAATCTTACAAATTTACTTGGGAACCTTTGGAAACAAGAGAAGAAATAAATTCAAAGAATTTTTGAAAACCTATACGTGTACAACAAACTAAAGATTATATACAATTAAAGCCAATAATAGTTTCCATCACATGAAAGATGTGTTGATTAGTTACATAACAACGATTACATAATAAAAAATATATAATTACAAAGGCTCATGAAGGTATGGTCCCTTATGATACTCATCAATAAATCTCTCTTTTAAACGTAACCATTTTAGGTGGTAATGACCTATAGAAATTGGAACGATAATGGAACAAGGAAAATCCCAAGATTCGTTGGGATGAAGTTATGATCCGAATTGATCAAGGTATTTCCTATGAAGCCTCCTAATTAAACCCCACAATCGTTAGTTAAGAAAGTGAAGTCAATGGTGGGGAATCTAGTATAAACTAAGTACAAAAATTAAGGAGTTTATCATGGTCTTCTATATGCATCAAGAAGAGGGTGGTGATGATTCTTCATTATCCTAGATAGGCGGCTGTATTAGCCATGATTTGCGAAGGATTGGAATAAATTTTTTATTTTGAAAATCTTCAAGAATTTTAAGCCATTTAAGTAGTTTAATATATTTGCCGTTGGCTATATTAAGGTCTTTGCAAAGTCTCTCTCCTTCCTTATTAAGCCTTAAAATCTCAATTTAAATCTCAATTTACCTTTCTCGTGTAAACATTCAACATAGTTCGTATTTTGCTTCCTATTCTAGTTATGAAATTCAATGTTTAATAAAACTATAGATGTACGATGCGATACTAGAAAGAATTTAAGAATATAAGGAAAAGTCGAATTACTAAGGGAGAGTTTCCAAAGGGCTAGGAGACCTGAAAGTGGAATTGAAGATTTTTCTCCTTCGAAGGGATGGAGATGAAGAACATATACCAATAGAAGTAAAAACCGAAATGCCCTTCATTATGGTAAGAAGAGCTACTAGTAAGGTAGGATTTATTATTAAGGAGGCAGTTTAGCATAATATCCCATGCTAGTATCGCTGGTTTTAGATCCAGTATTATCATCATTATCGTTTAAACCATTATCCTTACCATTTTTTAAAGGCCCATCTTGGGCACCTTCAACATTATCCTTTCCATAATCATCACCATCATCTCTATCCTTATCTTTGTCATTGTTTCCATCAATCATCTTCATCTTTAGAGGGAGACCAACTAATGGTAAGAAAGCATTTTGGATTCTGTTCTTCTTCACTCTTAGAGTGACACCTCATCGGGCCCAGGATTGAAAAGGCTCTCAAATTTCTTTTTATAATCAATCCCGAAATCAACTAATGAAGGGAAGGAAAGGTAGGGGTAAGCCATGATATTATCTTTATAAGCAAGGTATAATGCGACTTTAATGCACTAACTCCTTTGGGCTGGAAGGATATTCCTAAGAAAAGAAGAGATTTTACTTTTGATCTTCTTAATGGAAGCTTTCCTTTTAACCAAATTCTTACCAAGGCATTGTTGGGATCAAGAGGCTAGGCAACAACGAAAGAAGGGATTGATTTAAAAAAAATTAAGATATTTAAATTTTATAGATTCCTTTTTGAATATAATTTTAGTTAAATTTAATTATTTTTAATTAAAATTTTTAATTTCTACTTTAAATTATTTTCAATCTAAGACTTTTAATTTTTGATTTTTGATTTTTTCAATCTTTTTGTTGTTTATTATTATTGTTTGTATTTATTCATAAAATTTGGGGAAAAAACATTTATTCATCAATCACATAATAAAATATTTATAGGTAAATACATTTACACACGTGTGTGTGTATTTATATCAAACAAAAATATACATGATATATATATATATATGTATATATTAAGGATGGGATTATAACTTAAATATATACAATCAGTACATGTGTACATTGCAACATATGGTCCTACATGTTACACATCAAAATTAATATATTCATGTATTCATTTGTACAATTAATAAATATTGATGGCATTTATATGTATGTATGTGTGTGTGTATAACAACTAATGTCAAAATAAATCTAGTCATAATTAAGCTTCTAATTTTACTTTTAAATCTTTACTTTTAACAAAATATAACTTACCAAAATACTAGATTTTATTGCCTTATATATTATTATTCAAAATAGAACTCACATATGTATGTATATTTAGTAGTTTTATTTTAATATCGATTTTCCTTGTTCAACCTAATATATATATATATGTATGTATGTATGTATGTATGTATGTATGTATATATATATATGTATATATATATATATATGTGTGTGTGTGTGTGTATAAATCTAAATTTATTTTCAAAGCTTAATTAATTTAAACTTTCCTAATTCGATTTATCATTATTCCATTTGATTAAACAAAATTTACCATAAGTAATTACCATATATCACTACAACAAACATACCTTTTTATAGCATTTAAAAACCGCTATTAAAGCTTTCTATAGCGTTTCTATAAACGCCATAGATCAACAAGTTGTAATAAGTCTGATAGATACAATAACGTTTCAAAATTGCAATGGAAAATGGACTTTTAACAGCATTTTGAAGCTTGCTATAGAACTTTTACACAGAGTTGTGTTTTATGATACTAAAAATTATGACATCATTTAATTGCTATAATATGTTGACATGCCATATTATTATAGCGTCTAAAAACGCTGCGGAAATATTATGTCAATCTTTTATATGCATTAAAATGCTATAGAAAATTCATTATTACTTATTGTAGCATTGTTTTTTCTATGAAAACTGTTTAATCCTTGCATAATATTTTGTATGGCACTAGCATAATGCTATAGTATATGAAAGCTGTAACAATTTTTCTTTTCGTAGCATAGTTAAAACGCCATAAAAAAAGTTCCATTGCATTTTTTTATTGCCAACACAAATTAAATAGGGGCCAGAAATTATTTTTAAAATATATTTTAAATATTAATTGCATATTTATTTAAACTCTTTTAAATTTATTTATAAACAAGTTAATTAAAAAATATTTTCTATTTAAAAATAAGTCCAAATATTCAAAAAATACTTTAGATGATTTTAGATCATAAAATAATTATTTTGATTTAAAATAGGAGTTAATTAAATTTATAACAATTACATATCTAATCAATTAGATTTAAATCCTCAAATATAACTAAATATAACCATTATATTCATTTTACCTCCATTAATTATTTTTTTATTTATAAATCCACATATTTATAAATACTACAACATCTAAGCTCTAAAAATCATGGTTGTGCGACTCATATGTGGGACACCAACCCTCATTAATATTCAAACAATAAAGTCTATGCAAACTTTGCTGAAGCACAGTAGTAGACTCGGTGTCAAGTGATTACTTATTCTCTAGTTTTAAAATCCAATTTTATAACTAGTAATGCGAACACCCTTATGCGAAGGTATAAAGTGCAAGTATATCTCTTTGTCGGCACTATTTCACTAAGATGACTAGAGTTCGGTCAATGATCAATACTCTAATGACGTCCTTAGTTAATTGAAAATGAATTTAAAGTCGCTTGGTTCAATCCGTTAACAAATTAACGATTAACCGTAATGCTTTGGCCAATGATTTTTTGACTTTGTCTTAACTTCCAATTATAGTGACACTAATCCTCGGTATCGAGGGAGAAATATCCTATCTTGAGTAATGATACACTTCATTTGTTTCAACCACACCCAAAACTAAATGTAACACAAAACAATATTGCGTAATTATCTTAAATCAAAGTGCAGCCTACACACGTAAGATCCACAGTACCCTCGATTCAAGGGATCACTCCACATCATCACATAAGATATTATATTTGACTTATTTACTTTAACCTATAGAAGACTCTCATTGAGTCATTCAATAATTGTTCCAAACAACTTTGAGTATGTAACATATTAGTGTCCCCAGCAATCATGAGTAGTATTGCATTGTCCATCATATGGATAACGCTACGATAACTGGTTTTGTGGGTTTTGCGTTTGAGTTCTCTAGGTCGATTTGCTTGATTCCTATGAATTAGATCCAAGCTCTTCGACTTTTAGCCTAGATGAGTTAGAGGTTCACTCTGCTTTGGTTAGCACGTAACATCTCTCTGTAGGGGTTTGTTTACACCTTGACTCGCCACACCTTTCATAGAGAAAGGAGACCTGTCCAGTATACTTTGACTAGTGCTAGAATACAATACCCCTGACTCGCCAGTATATCAATTGGCATGAAGAAAGGAAGGAACGTCACTAACCTTGATGTATCGATAGCCTATGCTTAATGCACCATAGACTAGAAATATTTTAAGGTTAAGTGTTTATGTTATCATCGATCTATAACTCATGTCTACAAACATTTTTTCAAATACAACTGATCAAACACTTTACAAAGGAATTTATGAATTTATGGATTAATTGTGTTCGTAACATTAAATAAACGACACACATATAGAAATCTAAAAAAAACAGCATATTTTATTTCGAATAAGATGGTTTACAAGAGTTGAATTATATAATCGGAATTACATAATTGCCCCTGGGCAACATCCTAAACTCTATCAATCTCCCACTTGCGCTTGTGGACAAATATGGATTTTCATAACCATGTCTTGTGTCAGTCTTGCTAGAACAGACCGAGAGAGTCCTTTGGTGAATGGATTTGCATCGTTGCCCATAGTACCAACCATTTTCGTGATTAAGTCTCCATCACTAATAACCATCTTATTATGTGAAACTTACGGAGAATGTGTTTTAACCTCTTATGAGACCTTGGTTCCTTCCTAATCTATATTGTCGCATTTTTTTCACAATACACCTTTCTTGGACAATCAATGGAAGTGACCACTCCTAGCTCATTAATAAATTAACACATCCATATGTCTTCTTTAGTAGCGTCATTTAGAGTGATGTATTAAGCCTCCATCATCGAGTCTGCTACTACCTTTTACTGGGAGCTTTTCCAACTATCAACCTAAAACAACCCGCAATTTTAACGACTGAATATTTAAATGATTAATTTTAATATTTAATCGTTAAATAGTGGAACACCTATTATACTCAATTTTTCAAAGATGAATGAATTCGGTCTCAAGACTCCCATAGTTGAAACTGCTTTTCTGACATGAGAAAACTGAGTATAAACTTGACTATGTTTGAAGTCGATGAATTTTTGGAGTGAATAGTGATTTTGAGTAGATGAATTGAAATTGGGTTAAGTTCACTAGCATGCCCCTAAGTTGGCTTACATGTAGCTTACCTCTTCATTATTTCATTCCAGTTTTTCTTTTATGTTTCATTTCCTTCCTTTCCTCTTATTACTTTCCCAATCACCCCTTAATCCTCTTCTCTAGATCCACTTATCTAGGCTTGGAAAATCTCTAATAAATCCCAAAAAAAAACCATAATTCCTTTCTTCCCATTCTCTACAAAACCCATCAAGGAATTGGCATGAATTGGAGTTTGTTGCTAAATCTCAAAAATAAAGAGAGCATGAAGATGGGTTTTGATGATTTTGAGTTTGGTTTAGAGAAGAAGAGGTAAGTTGGATGATTCTCTTAACTTATTTACTAACTATACTTCATAAATTTGTTTATTGATGATTATAGGGTTATGAAATGATTTAGAGAATGTTTAGGTTGATTTGGGCTTATGTTCATGTTATAAACATGATTATATTAGATAATTATTTGTTAAGACCCTTAATCATCATGTTTGGAAAAGTTAGTAAGCCCTAGAATGGATTTCATGTTTAATTGGATGATTGTGTGTGATGTTTGGTTTGACTAGTGATTATTTAAGTAATGTAATGATATGCATGTCATTAAAAAGCATTAATTCAACCATTTGGATAGATTTTAGAAAAGTTGCAAGTTAATTAAGCGAGTTAGAAGCTTTGCACTTATTATTAAAGTGATTAGAGGCCTAATGAAGCTTAATTAGAATTTATAAATGTTATTTAAGAGCGGAAATGATTTTATAAAATAATGGAATATTTTATAAAATGAATTTAGCAAGCTAATTAAGCAAGTTAAGAGGTCTACACTTATTATTAAAGTGATTAGAGGCCTAACAAAGCTTAATTATTACTTATAAATATATTATTTAAGTAAAGAAATAATTTTATAAATGAATGGTATATTTTATAAAATAGAATGAGATTTTACAAAATAGTAATAAAGATATATTTTACAAAATAAAGGAGATTTTTTAAAATAGTATAAATGACATTTTATAAAATGGAATGGGATTTTATAAAGTAATATAAAAGAAGTACATTATAAAAGTATGAGATTTTATAAAATAGTAAGAAGTAATTATTTTATAAAGTGGTTATCAGATTTTATAAAATAAATATAAGATGCATGCTTAATTTTAATGAAGAAATCAAGTATTATAAAGGCTTAAAATAATTTATAAGCTGGTTTGGTATTTTATAAAATAATGGAACGATTTTATAAAATAGTATAAAAGGATGTTTGACTTTTGAAAAGACTTAGTAAATAAAAGTGGGTTTTGATTTAAGTAATAATTAAGATATTTATTTAAATATACATGTATGTATATGTATATGGATAAGTATACATATACACGTATCTGAAGTTATATAATAATTAACATAATTCAAGTATTGTAGTTAGAATTGTTGAAGGGTTTGGATTGTAGACAATGATTTTTTATTTGTGTGATTAGTTATATAGGTGTATGGGAATATCCATACGTGTATATAAACACATTAGGAGCAATCTCTTGTAGCCATAGTGACTATCGGGTGCGCTAAGTTGCATGAGAGAATACGTGGTCGAGTGATCACTCCGGTAAAGCCCAAAATGTAATTTGTGTTGCAGAAGCATGTTTGCATGTACGTAGTGGATATGCATGCACAAGTAGGTGTAACTACCCACATTGGAGCATCACGTGAAGTGAAAAGGTCGGTTGTGTTCGTTTTGGCATGTTAGAGGAGGCAGGTCAAAAGAATCACCCAATGGAGCTCTACACGTAAAAGAATGGTTTTCCGTATCGAAATTGATTTTTGATACTTAAGAAACCACTTCCAAAATATAAATCAAGGGACTTCAGAAGAGGTCCAATATGGCGAAGGCAGGCTACAAGAGCTAGGCGACTCATAAGACGGACCAACGGAGAATGTAACAAACCGGATTTTTCAATCCTAAAAAATCGACACAAATACATCCACTGTATCACATGCCGAGCAATCAAATACCGGAAAACTTGATTATTAGGGAAAAAGAAAGAAGGACGAAGATAAGAAGAAAACTAAACAACACAGAATCTCACAGCAGAACGAATAATCTATAATATACCACAAATCTTTATACAAAAGCAAAACTGTAATATGTATATATAAACATCAATCAGTGTATGCTAACCTATTCAGCCCGGACGGTTATAACGTCTTATCCTTACAATTTCTGGTAAATACAATAATGAGTACAACGGAAAATAACCATGTATGTGGATATGTCTCTGGCCCTCCAGCTCGCCTTCTGAAGCTCCAAAGCATCCTAACCAATCTGTAATATGCTCAGTCTGACCCGAGCATTACAAATAAATAACACCCGAGTCAGTCTTGGAAAACCAGTGTGAGAAAACACATCCAACTGGATTTTAAAGTTATATAAAAATCTTTGAAATCAAAGGTATCTTGTAAGACCACACCACACATAAACACGGATGGGTTTTTACCTTACGGTAACTAAAACATTTTCTACAAAAAATCCATTTATATTATAATAATGTCTAGGGGTCAAAGTAAAATATGAATATAGCTGAAATGCTTGCATCTCACATTCAGCATAGTTGGGCACAACTAAGTCCGTACGGCGCTTATTGGAGAATGGATTCCATATAATGATTAGGCTACTGGGGTACCGCCGGTCACAATGCATCTCTAGATAAAATAACGCTGAGGACCTCGCTTGGATCCCTTGCCAACACAGGACTGGCCTACCCCTTGCTGGATAATATCGAATATGATCACCCCTCCATTAATGAGCCCCGAGCATAAAAATGAGAGATAATAGCGACTCTAGATAGGGATGATCATACCCTACTTGGAAGCGACCCACTTAGCCCTGCTGCATCTCTCCTATTTTAGTCATTCCCGGTTAATGAGGCTTGAGGCCACGATTATCTTTCAAGAACGTTTACCCTTAGAATGCCCATTTGCCCTACAATGACAATGTGCTGATAACATTCATCCATACAAGTCCGTTCTGGGTCTGAACAAAACCGAAGGCACTATTCCTACTACATCCATTTTGGAATCGCCCTCAGGATTAGTAGTGATTAGCCCTTGCACTTTACATCTCTATATTTGATTCCATGCTCTTCACGATGTCTTCAGTTCGCAACGCTTGAGTTGGATCGAAGTGGTTTTTGGATAACATATTCGATCCTGGTCTCCTCGAAACAACATTCGATAATTCCCGGTAAACTCACCCCCAGTTCTTTAGGAAATAAACAGTCAAAGATAAGAGCAGAGATCATCTCCTAACCGTTAGTGGATGGATTTCCTTATCATTGTCCTAGGAGAACAAAACGATATTTATACGCACAGTACAGCATCGTCGAAGATGACTGTGCCATATAAGTCACGTGTTTCTCCTAGATATTTCCAAAGTTACGTTTGGGTCCAATTTCGATAGTCGGTTATTTAACTATCGAATAACAAACATTCAATCAGGGATTTATTCCATAGGAAAACCAACATTGGTTCTGGATATAAGCAATCACTAGCCTCCTTTTATAAATCTTTATAAATAAAAACCACTTTGTATTTACTTGTACAAAAATACCTTTACAAAGGTATATCCGCCAATTCCTATATTTTCAATACTTAGAAAATATCCATATACTTATCCCAACAGTATATGTATATCCACAAAATTGAAAAAGATTTTCTTTTTATTCGATTCTCAAATCATTTATAAATTCCCTTACAATTCTCCAAAACCATTTTATAAATCTCTGAAAAACCATTTATAATCCCTAATAAAAATACAATCACTTATAAGCTTCTTGTACATTTCAAAAATTATTTATAAACCCTTTATGAATCCATAAACGATTTATAAAACTTCTTTTTATAAATCTATAAACCCGTTTCTAAATTTTTTTATAAATATCTAACCATTTATAAACCCTTTCACCTTGCAAATAATCTTCCTTACATCTTCAAACCGTTTTATAAACTCCTTCATAAAATCCAAATATTTCAACTCCATTCATGGGTCTCGAAAACATTTATAAATAATTAAAATTATTTACTTTAAATCATCATTATACAATAATAATTAATAACAATAAACATTATAAATAAATGAAAATTATCGACTTTAAAAACATCTTAAAATAATAATTAATAATTCGAAAACATTGTTTAAGGAAACAATAATAATTAATCTTTACCCTTTTTATAAATAATAATAATATATTTTCAAAATCTTATTAATAATTCTTATTATTAATTCCAAACCATAATAATTCTTGAAATAATTAACCTTTTCACATTTTAAAAAATTCTTTATAACGATATTACTATAAATAAATAACTTTAAAACAAAACTAATATAATTAAGTATCCTTAAAATAATATTATTATAATTAAATACCCTTAAAATAATATTACTATAATTAAATAACCTTAAAATAATATTATTATAATTAATTAACTTTAAAACAATATTAATATAATTAAATATTCTTAAAATAATATTACTATAATTAAAAGGATAACCCTTAAAACAAAATATTTTCTGAAACCCAATTTCGGATTTAAAAATCATTTCTTGTCTCAAAAACTAGTTTCAACTTAGACGACAATTTATAGTATTTTTAAAATACTAATTTGAGGTCAATAGCCACCCAACACTTAACCAATATCAATATTGATTTTCTATCACTGCTAGGTTTGAGTTTTCAACATATGACAATGTTATAACCACAGTGTCCACGATCATGTTCATTATTCAATAATCCATATAAAAGAAATATTATTGAAACAATTCAATAATAGTGATGAATCTTGTTGGATCCCTCCAACCTGTTTCCCCTTACATCACAAACATTATATAACTATAAATATAAATCAACCACTTCGAGGCGGGATTCGTATATAAAGGGTCATCTGCTCTTACACAAGAACGTAATAGGGTCTCATATGCTCCAATAGGCGGGAATATTAAATCCAACTAATATAAATATAGTAATTCATTCAAACAATCATTCAATAATTTTGTATCAACTATATATCATGCTAGTTAACCAAAATGATGAGTTTAACTCACCATTATTCCATTTCGCTTGCGCATTCTGGTTTTGTCTGAATTCGAACGACGTTCGAATTCAGTGTAAAATACAACACGCTCTATTTATTGCCAAACCAATTACATATCATAGATGACGTCCCAACGAGTGCAACACAACTCGTTTCATTCCGGTCGGATCTGGCATGAAGAAGTTATCATAATTTTAAGTTATGATATTTTAATTAATACTTAAGCAAACTAATTACAAAAATTATATTAATTAACCTCTTGAAATAATTAACTCGCCTTCTTCCTCTGTATCTCGTACACAAACCAACCCAACCTAGCGCGAGCTTTTCGACCATCCCCATGCCACCTCAGGCCACCGACCTTCGCTGCGACCATCATCGAAGAACCGCACGACTTCGCCGACCCCAACGCCACCGGAGCGAACATCCAAATCGCCGCTCCCATCGAAAAAAACCCAAAACGAATTTCCCGTTCAATTGTAAATTGCCACCACCGCACGCTGCCGTTGGCCACCATACTTCGGCCGAAGCTATTTTTTCCTCCCATGAACATTTATCCTTTTGGGACCATTGCCTATAAACACCTAGAATCGCCATAATCGGTCAATGATGCCTCGCCGTTCATCCTCCCTTTGCGCCCACCATGTCGCGACTTAGCTCAATCTGACCATTGGATGCACTCTCCATACCCTCGTCGACATTTAGCTCGTTGATGACCTTGCCAGAAAATGCCATTTGTGGCCACGATAGATGAGGGCCGTTCGATTTGGAGGATGATGATTTGAAAATTTAAAACGAAGACGAAGACCCTCTCTGGTTAAGCGGGATTAAATAGGGGAAATGCCTGGGTTTGAACGTGGGCAGGATGTGGGCTTGTATGGGTCTGGTTTGGAGGTGATGGGTCATGGCTAAGGTGATGAGGCATGGGTGTATGGTCAAGTCATGGCTGAAGGAGATGAGGTATGCTTGTATGGTCAAGTCACACACACACACACACACATATATATAAATTTAAATTATCAAGCTATATAATTTCGAATCCCAATTGAGACGTGCCGCCTGACGTACTACATGTTATACCCCTGTACCGAACGCAATGGAACTGGTTTTGAGACCTAATTCGATCGTATGCAGAAGATAGCTTTTTGAACCCAATTATTATATTAAACTAGTGTGAACCCGTGCTTCGCACACGGATGTTGAAAAAATATTGTTGTTGCATAGGTCATATCCAAATGTATAAGAAATTTAATACGGCGGTAATGAAAAAACATTATTGAACGATAGTGTTACATCATGAATAACAATTTGGTAGGATAAAGAATACATAGATATATTTGGTTATGATAATCACAATTAAAATCGAACAAAACAATTATAGTGAATATGTTAAAGTTCACAGACTATTTAGAGGATAATGTGTTAAAAATTTATCCGCTAATGCATAGATATATTCACTGTGGCATATAACGCCAATGTTGTTGCTTTTGCAATTACACAGCTGCTTCAATGTGCATAGATATAGTTGAAGTATTCACTGTGAACTGCAAACACAAAGACACAGTGCAGTTCGATTCAATTAAATAAGAGTAACAAAAGTTTTTTACAATGGGGAGAAATATAGTAATAGGATGAAATTTGTAAACAGTTAGGAAAAGTATTTGTTAACAGCTGAAAAAAGGGAGCAAAAGAAAAAAGAAAAAAGCAACAGATGTAGTACATGGGAAAAGTAGTAAAACAGAAGATTCAATTGAAATAGAAATGATGATGCAATAAGAAAATAACATAGGTTCCAATATAAATTACTATTGTTCACAGAATCTGATCTATGTCGATGCAGGGTACAAAACACGGCATACAGTTGGTCGTAGTAACCAATATTTGAAAATATCCAAAACATACAGAAGAGAACAATTGTGAGAAGTCCATTCATTTTTTAGCCTTAGAAATAACCGCTAGTAACGCATGTATGATATTGGCTTGAGCGCAAATAGGTGATGTTTTCTTGGCCTTAATAGATGCATTACATCAGTCAATTATTTTAACCATTGAAGGTATTTGTACCTGCAGCCAAAAAAGGCAAAAGTGTCATTGATGCAGTATTATTACTAAATTCTCGCACTGCTCGTCTGACCTATTAACTATATCTAATAATCAAACTATGACTACATAATCATCTATACAAAGATACATTCATCAATTTTTTTTAGAAGTTTTCCGACGGTGGTGGTGCAAGTGATTTTAGAATTTACTGCAAAAAATAAAAAATAAACTCTTTTAGGTGGTTATCAACATTATTCTCACTACAACACATGTTTTGACCCAACACTTAAACTGTGCATCTACCTTAAGCCCGAATACAACAACTTATATGCTTATTGTATTATTGATCATCGTAATTGTAAACGAAATTGAGTAAACTTAGCCAAATTATGTCATCAAACCTGGAAGCAATGTATTAAACGCTGAGCTGCACGGTTGAATCAAGCATTAATTATGTGAAGTCATTATTTAATCATCTCAAGTTATCAAAAATCAAAATTCATTTTTCAATTATATTTTCATAATGCGGTTAAATAACTATCGTTAACATCAAACAAAATTATTACTACAGCTAAATTAGTATTGAATCACACAAATGCAGTTAAAATATTCAAAAACAATAATTGCTTAATTCCAAAAATACTGCAAAATAATAACCGCTTTTGCTTAATGCATGTAAATTTTAACTACAGTAAGCTCGAATAAATCATCGTGTACAACCAAAATTATTACTGCATCATATAAATATAGCTGAAATATTCAATTTCTACCATGCATAATTCAAAATTGTCATTAAATTATAACTGCATTTTATTAATGTAGTTAAATTTTAATTATATTAAGATTGAATAAATTCCTGAAATGTAGCCAAATTTATTACTTCATCACATAAATGTGGTTAAAAATCTTCAAATATAGTTAAATTTACCCAAAACTTGCTGGTAAATTATAATTGCATTTTCTTAATTTCATTAATTTATAACTATTTTAAAATTGAATAAAATTATCAAATATAGTCAAAATCATCAATAGTAAATGCAATAAAAAAATGCTAACGTAGTTAAATTAATTCAAAAAATGCCTATAAATTATTACACCATTTTTTGATGGGGTTAAATTATAACTGCACTAAGTTTGAATACTATCAAACTCAATCAAGATTATTACTTTATTACATAATGTAGTTACAATATTCAAAGGCAACCATAATTGTATAATTCAAAAAAAATATTCCTTTCAAATAAGTTGAAAGATAATAAATACATTATAATAATCTAGGTAAAACTACTATGTAATGTTTATGATCGTCATAATAATGCTGTTACAGAAACGCGGTACACAGCGGTGACACAAAATAATTGTGCAATTAAAGCTGCTATATAAAATTATGATTTTAAAAAATTTATTTTTAGCTATCAACAATGGATATCATTGGAAAGCAAATTAAATTTGAGATTTAATAGTGAAAACGATTTTTAAATCCAATCAATGTAGAAAAAGTTATCACATTTTAAAGTTTGGAATATAAAGAAATTAAAAATGCGACTGTTCAGTTGCCAAATTTCAAGGGGGCCTGTGTGAGCTTGAAATTCAACTCACTAATAATAATATAGTATAGATTTCGATATTAATTTCAACGTGTTTCTATCCCGCACGACCAAACGATACGTCCAATCGTTACGAAACTTGACGACATGCAATAATTCATTATTACGGATCCAATGAAACTAGTTTCGTCAAAATCCGAGACTGTGCCTCGGAAGGCTATTTTCACCCGTTAATTTAAAAGAATTATTATTGAAAACCACATTAATCACTTTTAAATCTAAATTAAAAGTCTGCTATCTTCATTTTATTAAATAGAATTTAAATAAGCTTTGAAATTATTTTTATCCAGCTTAAAACCCAAGATTCAATTATTCAAATATTCTGATTATTAAATTCAACAATTAAATTACCCAATAAACCGCTATATTTGAAATTCAAGTCATTTAATTTATAGATTAACTTTTCAATATTTTTAATTAATTAAATATTTCAATTTCAAGTGACTAAAATTCTGAGTCGTTACAGAGAAGACGAGGCTCGAATCAGTGGTTCAAAGGCTACCTACCCGGGCTTTACTACCTAGGAGCAGGCAGCCACCGACCGGTCGATGGTGCATTGATTTGGACAGTAAAGCCTAAGCAGAGTGCAAATTTACAAGGATTTTTCCTTAGACCTGGATGTAATGCGATGTGAGACTTTGGAAAATCTTTAAGAAGGCTTAGGCTACTCAGGAAAGTGGAATGCAAGGCAAAGCTTGGAATTCAGATGCAATGTATAGTGACACAAGTGCGGTTGATAATGCTCGAATATGATATCGATGCAATGATTTGGTTGCATGGTCACATTTGGTGAGCACGTATAATTAAGCAGTGTTAGTTCATCCCCTTGGATTTGACCTTGTGATGGACGTATTTTATTATGCAATGTTATATTTGACGTGTTCATATATCTATACGACATCGGTGTTCCTTGGTGGTCTTGATATCGTATTTCACGAGGCATGTCGGTCGTTCTCTTTTGTAGAGATTATACGAGTTTGTTATAAAATCCATGATGTCCTGAGGGGATGATGACAATCATCTACTACAGGATCATATATCACCAAAGCTCATTATAAGGGTACAGTGTGGCCCTCATAGGTCTAAGGTATTAGAGTAGATCATATATCACCAAAGCTCATTATAGGGGTACGGTGGGATCTACATGAGATCCATCACCAAGGATGTGGCTACGGGTCTAAGGTACATTCAAGTACTCACTCTATCTATTATGGGGCTAGGTTTCAATTATATAGAGTAGGTCATATATCACCAAAGCTCATTATAGGGGTATGGTGAGATCTACACGACACCCATCACCGAGGATGTGGCTTGGGGTCTATTGTATAATTAGTTACCGACTCTATTTATCTTGAACCCTCGAAAGGAATCATTAGATCACGGTAAATGTATGTAGTGGACTTTATGCATCATTAATGACGAGTATCAATTTGTATTCTTTGGTTCTCTCATTGCTATGTTGTGTGTGTTATTAGTTGGCTGATGTTATGATTGTTACTATTATTATTGTGTACTTTATGATAGACTTATATCGTGATTACCTTACCTTTGTATGTTAGGTTACCTGTATCATGGTATATTGTTATATAGCGGTCACGTTATATTAGTTGTGATGACTTGTTGATTATAGGAGAAAAGTATGTTATGGTATGATTTCTTATCTTTAGATAGCTTTACTATACTTGTTTATTGGCAGTCCAGATTACTTCTAAGCCATGTTGGTGGAGTGGATCAGCTGTACTTAGTAGTTTCTTGTTTACATATGTATATAGTTTTGATATGTAGTATTTTGAGATAGTTTCCCTCACACCAGACTTTATGTCTGACCTGTGTTTTCTCTTTGTTTGTTCATGTCATGACAACCCTTGTGTACTCGTTTGAGTAGTTTAGGAGCCAAGTGCTTTTGTGGATATGCTATCAGAGTGGTGAAGTTGGAGTTTTAGAGGCAAAGACGATACTTGGATATTTATCTACTTGGTATTTTAGTAGTATATGACAAATGTTATTTGTATATATGACTTTTTGTATCAGATATTTTATTCTAACTTCCTGTATTGATATTTATTTATCAGTTACCTCCATCAGTGTAGTCTCTTATATATTGTTCATTCCATTCTGTTCATGTATATTCAGTATATTGAATGTTATCATTCCGTTGTGAGATAAAATCGTTATGTCTTGGCATAGTATATTGTTTTTCCTTCTTTCTTTCTTTTGCTGATAAGCTGTCTTTTGTGGTATTCGCAAGTCAGGCATTGATTTGAGGCACTGATTTATTAGGGGTTACAAAGGGCGGTGTAACACCTATAAAATCAGTGGCTCACATCAACGCCTGACTTTCAAATACCACAAAAGAAGGCTTGTCGGGAAAATAAAGAAAGAAGGGAAAACAAAATACTATACCAAGGCTTAACAATATTATCTCACAACAGAATGATAACATATAATATACTGAATATACATGAACATAATGGAATGAACAATATATAAGAGACTACACTGGTGGAAGTAACTGATAAATAAATATCAATATAGAAAGTCAAAATAAAATATCTGATACTAAATGTAATACCTACTCCATTAAGGGTAAATACAAAACCAGAAACCGATCTGCTATCATCAATGTCACTTTGGAAGCTAGTGTCGGGGTATCCCTTCATAAGGAATTCAATATTTCAGTAAATCAAAAACAAAACCTTAGTATTTCACAAATACTTGAGGATGCTCTTAACTACCATCCAGTGATTTTCACCAAGATTGGATTGATATCGACTAGCATGCCAAGGGCAAAGGCAATATCGAGTCTGGTACAAAATACAACACACATGAAGGACCTTATTGCCGAAGCATATGGGATCCTACTCATGCTATTTTTCCTCATCTGCAGATGGAAAATCTTTCTTAAAAAGGACAACTCCATGTTGATAAGGTACATTTACTTGCTTAGAGTTCTCCATACCAAACCACTTTATTATGGTGTCTACATACAGAGATTGGGATAGTCTCAACATTCTCTTCGATCAATCCTTACAGATCTTTATACTTATATAAAAGATGCCTCATCCAAATCCTTCAGCGAGAATTTTAAGGACAAGAATGCTTATACTGTTTACAACATGGGTATATCATTGCCTATTAGTAAAAGGTTGTCTACATACAAAATTAGAAAAGTACCAACACCTTTAGTTTCTTTCTTATATACGCATGCTTCCTCTGCGTTCTAACTGGAACCAAACCTTTTGGATCATTTTGTCAAAACACTTGTTCCAACTTCATGATGCATGTTTAAGACCATAAATCGGTCTTAATAGTCTGCAAGCCTCCCTTTCACTCTCACTTACTACAAAACCTACGAGCTGAGACATATAAGTTCTCTCTTCTAAATCGCCATTTCCAAAAGTGATATAAACGTCCATCCTCCATATTTCATAAGTATAATGTGTTGCGATAGCAAGTAGATCCCAGAAGGATTTAAGCATAGCTATGGGTGAAAACGTTTTGTCATAATCAACATATGAATTTGATGGAAACCTTTCACTACTAGCCTTTCTTTGTAGGTTTCTACCTTTCCATCTACACCAATGTTTTTCTTGAAGATCCATTTGCAGCCAATGGATTTTACCCCTTCCGCCACATCCTCCAAAGTGCATACTTTATTCGTGTACATTGAATCCATTTCGGATTTCATAGCATCAAGCAATATGACAGAGTTACTACTTTACAATTCTAGTTGGTAACCGAGAGGGTCTTTGTCATTCACAATACAGTCCTCTTTCCCTCTATTAGTGAGAAAACCTTGATATCTCTCCGATGCACGAGATTCCCTACTAGACCATATAATAGATTGTGTGTCTTGAGTTAGCATCGAACTTGGTTCATCCACTTGGTCCAGCTAAATGTTCTTGGATCTCATCCAATTATATAGTACTCCCATTAATTCTTTAGAATGGTCTGGCCTGCATAGTTCCACCCACCTGCATCTTGGCCCATTTAAGTTCTAGAAGCTCACAACTCACCCGAACTGCTTAGCTACCACAACAAAGCAGCTCGCCCGACGCCAATGCATACCCGAGCCATCCAGAGCCCATGCGGTCATTAGCGGACAACGACAATAGATTAAGGCTTGGCATATAAAGTGGCCCTCAACACTCAAGCAAACCACAATGGCCTACTCCATACCAAGATCTATATTTGAATACCTCTTTTCTTGATATGGAAGGTTTGGCCGTAAGCAGTGATAGCCTTGGAAAAAGGAAGTAACGACTCTGCTCTCTTTGAAAAGACTATCACATATGACACTATTCAATTGACAAAAGTGGCACTATGCAATAATCACCCCTTATCCCTCACTACCAACCTGGCAAAGCCACTACGCACAACAATTCCTTCATCCTATGTTGCATGTCCCTGAACTAAGACATGCTCATGTACGGACCTCCAATTGGCGCACATCTGAGCCTTATGATCCAGTTGGAGTCCTAGCTGGCACTCATGTTAATCAAGCACCTAAATCAATAGCCGAGAGCATTTTTCGGACTTTTGTAGTGCAA
Source organism: Allium fistulosum (assembly GCA_030737815.1). Taxonomy (NCBI): domain Eukaryota; kingdom Viridiplantae; phylum Streptophyta; class Magnoliopsida; order Asparagales; family Amaryllidaceae; genus Allium; species Allium fistulosum. The sequence goes on from CM060902.1 coordinate 842,453,251, forward strand.
TCTCACCCGTCCAACACAGTTTCCTATAGCTATGAATACAACCAACCAAGAATTTTTACAGGGATTGAACATTGAAAATCCAAAAAATATTCTTGTTATCGTTTCTTGTAATTCAAGATATTGTAGGGGAAGTAAAGTAATAACAAAATACTCATAGTGGATGTGGATCAACTTAGATTGAACAACTCTATCTTGTGTGTTTTTACTTATTTCATACTTATCTCCTCGTTTTCCATTTTATAATCAAGATACTGGTGAGTAACCTCTGCCAATATTAATTCTCTACTATGATCTCAAAGTTGGCTAAATTTTTTGTCAATATTTGGTGCTAAAAGGAGGGCCTCCCATAAAAGCTTTCATTTTTCCTCTTTAAAAACATCCCTCGCATTCACACCATGCTGAACCATGTGAGTATGAAGCTGACAACTCAAATGGTCAAAACATTAACGGAGTTGCTGCGCTAGTGTTATATGTCCTATCCCAGGGTTGAGTATCGATATATGGCTTAACTTGATAGATGGTTTGACCAGCATTGGAAAATTGCTCATGACCTGAATGACCTCTAGGCTAGCATGGACACTCAAACTGTGTATTTCAGCTCGGTAGTCCCACTAGCGACCGACCAAACCCCCATCCAGCCTACCAGTCCCAGCACATCCAATATAGTGCAAGATGCTCGCAAGAGGGTCATGCTAGCAACTCTTAGTGGAGGCACTCTTTCCCATAAAAGAAATATGCGTGCTGTAAATTAGCAAGGGTTTGACCCTAACATCCTAGAACCAGAATTAGAACCAGTTTTGCATCGAGAGGCCCAAGTAATTCGCTACTCCCCTTCTATAGTGAGACCGCCTGCATTTAACCTTCTTCGAGTAGCAAATGAAGCATGTGACTTGTATTTTGACCGCATAAGCGGAGTGTAACATCCCCTATCTGGAGGCCCAAAGCCAAGCGCTACAGATGCTGCAGTCATCCATAGTATTAATATCGGGTGACCAAATACGATAATGTTAATGGTATCCATAATATTAGAAGCACTTGAATATGAAATAAAATCATCACAGATTAAAACATTTTTCTGATTACATTTCAAAACAACATTTCATATCCAAGTTACATAATCTCAAACGTTTCCCAGGTTTAGATCAAATATAATTATTACAAAATACGCCAAGAGCGACATATGAAGATGCCCCCTTGGATGACCAGAGTACTAAATAGTCATAACTGACTTAATACTACATAGCGGAATAAAACAAAACAACTCCTAAATATAGATAACTTCAGCCTCCTGCTCATCTTCGAAAGCTTTATTCATCCACCTACTAAAACCTAAAAATCCTCAACCTTCACCCTACTCAAATCAATTTTGAGCACCAGAGAGTTTAAGGGGAAAAACATAAACTTCAAATCGGACATAAAGCCTGGTGTGAATAATACTATACATCTCGGTTATTTGATATTAAGTGAGACCACGCCGCTTAATGGAACGGGTTTCCTCTTACTAATATCCTTTTAAAACATATCTTTTGCAAATCTTAATCCTGCAGCCAAAACTGGTTAAAACAATAATATCATATCATGAAAGCATATAAATCAGATAACAAATGGACTATCTGTCCGAACAATATAGTTTTGTTTGGCTAACTACTAACCTTTGGCTGACTCGGGCCTACCAGACAAAATAAAAAAATAATCTAACTTCTGTTAGATTCTCCTCTTCTGGATGGTCTGTCCCTAACTTACTTCTCCAAGGTCAACTGATCCTGATGGTTTTGTGGGCTCACCAATAACCTATCCTCTCTCTATATATTCCTTTCTGTGTGTAAAATCATTTTAGTCTTACCTATGACAAAGCCCTACACACTGGAATTTTGGACTAAATTAGCTAAGGGCCAATAACTAATGTATAAGGAGCGACACATACCGGTTTCATCTAGTATTCTTATGTCTGAGTCATTTTACTTAAGGTTATCTACCCAAAATTTTCCTTGAAAACATTTTCTTATCAAAATGATTTAATCCTTTTAAATCATACTTAAACAAGGAAAATATACTATGCTTTACTCAAATCACTTTGCCATGTTATATATGCTTCTCCCAAAAAAAATGTTGATGAAACCATTAAATCTTTGTTTAAACCTTTAAACAATATCATTTAAAACCATAGAAAGTACCCCTTTTGAACCCTTGAAAGTACCCCTTTCAATCAAGTAAAACCTTAAGCCAAAACATACCTTTCGAAACCAATCACATAGTCCTTTCGAAAATGTTAAAACCATCTCTGTCCAAAGCTTTACAAACCTTAAACATCCTTTTTTTCAAACACTTTAAATATGCCTTTCAAAACCTTTGGAAACCTTCCATTTAAAACCTTTCGAAATTATTAGGGAACCACCCCTTCAAACCTTTCTTTTAAAACCTTTCAAAAGCATTAAATCCATCAGACCTTTCGAAAGCATTTGGGTTTGAGTAAAACATGTGGAACAACCTTTCGAAACCATTCAAAACTATATTATTCAAAACCTTTGGGTTTACCTTTAAAAATCTCAAAAGGGTCATAAAAGAACAGGGTCGAAATCAACACTTTCGAAAGCTATTTCCTAAGTAAAAGAAGTGATGATGTCGAAACCATTCCCTTTGAAAGCAATGGAGAAGCGTCTTGGATTTTAAAACAAAGGGACCTTTCAAACACACCGCATCGAAAGGAAAAAGGCGGCAGCAAGGGTGGATTCGACCTAGTCGAAAGCCATTACTTAAAAAAAGGGCGCAACCATCCCTTTAAAATAATTTAACCTAGACGGAAACAAACCAAGTCGAAAGCTAATTAAGTTGAAAGCAAAGCAGGCGCATTCTCTTTTAAAAATGAAGACACGCTTCGACCCCTTCGGAACCCCATGCTTCAACTTCATACCTTCCGCCTTAGTCCAATTCGCTACGTACCAAGTATCGATACCAAGTGCATTGGTTTTGACTGAGAAGGAGGCAGAAGTAAGGCGTCGAAAGGAGGGTGCCGAAAGTGGTGAAACATGTAAAAAGCATGTTTAAAATGATTTTTAGCTTTTTAAAGTAATCTTTTCAACTAACCTGCCTTGTTTGTCAAAATATTATTGGTTGCTAATTTCTTTTCTAAAAGTGCTGCCAATATTTCAGAAATAAACGATTTAATTTATTTACAAAATAATTTTAAGCCCCAGTAATAATTTTCTTTATTAGAAAATTATTATTAAATCCACATTAATTCAGAAAATTATGAAAATTGAAACTCATCTCTAAAATATCATTTCTGATCATATAACGAAATCGCCAAGCATTTGGATGTCATATAATTGATGTTTCAACCTAAAACATATCATAAAACCTATATGGATTATCATAAATCATCAACAAGCATATATCTCCATTTCTATAATAAAATACATGGCAAATAACTTTGCAAAATAATTCAAATTTCATCATAAAACTGAAAACAAAAAATATATGAGATGTAGTCATTATTCACCTTTAGCTTTGAGATTAAGGATTTGACCTTGATTAAGTTTCTTAAGCTTTTCCTCTTGAAATCTTCTTATCTTCTCTTGTTTTCCTAATGGTGGCCAGCCTCTTACTTTGGTTTTAGTTTTGTGAATGTAGAAATGAATGTATAGAATATGGCTTAATGGGTTCTGGGTATAAGAATAACACTTATTCCTATATTGCCCATGTCTATTTCCTAACATTTTATTCCATTTCAATTTACTTAGTTCATTTGTTAACATGGCACGACTACCCTTACTAACCACAAATCTCAATCCCTTAACCATTTTACATTAGTTCATTTAATTTACCTAATTAAATGTTACCAAATAATGTTACTAAAATTAGGGTCATTACAGACTCCCCTCCTTAAAGAATTTCATCCTCGAAATTAAGGTACTTAATAAATCAATCAAAAAGGTAAAACATACCATCAAACAAATCAGGATAAGCATCTCTAATCCTACTCTCATTCTCCTAAGTATAGTCTTTCTCATCGTCGCTCCACTAGACTTTAACTAATCTGACTATCTTGTTCCTTAGCCTCTTCTCATCTCTCACGACTATACGAGCTGGCTTTCTAACTATAGTCAAATTCGGCTCTACTACTAAGTCCTCTAACACGGTCTGTGCAATAGCAGTCTCTGGATCTCGAATATACTTTCTCAGATTAGAAATATGAAAAACGTCGTGGACTCCTGCCAAACTGTTTGGTAACTCTACTCTATATGCGATTTTCACGATCCTCTCTACAATAGGAAATGGTCCTACAAATCTCGATGCCAATTTCCCCGATTACCCGAATCTAATAACACCTTTCATTGGTGATACTTTGATGAAAACATGATCTCCAACTGAGAACTCCATATCTTTTCGTCTCTTATCAACATAACTTTTTTTCCTAAACCGAGCCTCCTTCATTCTAGCTCGAATTAACTCAATCTTCTCTACAGCTTCTCTAACCAAATCCGGACCAAGAACTAACTTATCCCAGGTCTCTAACCAAAAACAAACGATTTGCATGGCCTTCCATACAAAGCTTCAGACGGTGCCATCCCTATACCAGCCTAATAACTGCTGTTATACGAAAACTCGACTAAGTGTAGATGGTCTTCCTATGATCCTCCAAAATATAACATACAAGCTCGTAACAAATCCTCCAAGACTTTGTTAACTCTTTCCGTTTGCCCATCATTCAGTGGATGATAAGAGGCACTCATCTTGAGCTTGGTACCTAAAGTATCTTGTAGACTCTTCTAGAACTCGCTAGTGAACAAACAATCTCTATCACTTACTATGCTACTAGGAATTCCATGAAGTCTAACTATATTTTTCATAATCAACTTAGCTAATACAGGTGCCGTCCTAGTTGACTTAACTGGAATGAAATGGGCACTCTTGGTCAATCTATCCACCATGACCTATATTTTCGTTTCCTTTATTAGATCTCGGCAACCCGTTTATAAAATACATAGAAATATAATCCCTATACTGGAATATCTAATGGCTGAAGCAACTCACTTGGCTTATGATGTTCGGCTTTTACCTGTTGGCAATTCCGACACTATTTCACCCATGAGCCTACATCCTTCTTCATACCTTCTCAGAAGAAACTCCTCTTCATGTCCTGATACATCTTAGTTCCTCCCGGATGAATGGTGAACTTCAAACAATGGCATTCCTCCAAAACTTCCTTCCTAATGTCTCCCACATTCGGAACACATAATCTTTCTTTCTTTCTCAACCACCCATTCCGGTCAAGACTGAAAACCTTCAAGTCATCGCTCTCTGTTCCATCCCCTAACTTCTTGATCCGTTCAACTAATACTGGATCCTTCATCTATTTAGAAGCAATCTTTTCAATCATAACTGGTCGAACTTCTAAACATGACAACATAGCAGTTTTAGTACTTGAACTACTCTAAGATCTCCATTGTGCTATGCATGTAGTCAATGCTTCCAAATCTTTCTGCTCAGCTATCATCACCAACACTGCATTTTGATGTTTTCTGCTAAGTGCATCTGCAACCTTATTACCTTTTCCTGGTATGTACTCAATTCCAAAGTCATAAGAAACTATAAATTCCAACCATCTCTATTGTCTTATATTCAACTCCTTCTAAGAGAATAAATACTTCAACGACTTATGATCCGTATATAACTTGAATCTCTCTCCCAAAACGTAATGTCTCCACACTTTCAAATTCCAAATCATGCATAAGATACCTCACCTCATGCGGTCTAAGCTGTCGAGAAGCATAGGAAATCACTTTACCTCTGTGCATTAACACAGCTCCTAATCCAGCTCCATATACATCTATATATACTACCAAATCCCGATTCCCTTCTGGAACAACTAGTATCGATGCATAAGTCAATAAGTATTTCAGCTTCTGGAATGCCTCCTAACACTTATTGGTCCAAACAAACTTCACATCCTTTTGCATTAGCTTGGTCATCGGTACTGCTATCCACGAAAAATCCTTAAAGAACCTCCTATAATACCCAGCCAATCCAAGAAAACTCTTTATCTCAGTCACTGTCTTTGGTCTCTTCCAATTATCCACCGCTTTGAACTTAGTCGGATCTACAGACAACCCTATCTCTGAGACTACATGACCAAGAAACTTCACTTCCTTCTTTCATAAATGACACTTCGAAAACTTCGCCTTCAGCTGATGCTGCCTCGGCATCTCATGCACCACTCTAAGATGAACTTCATGCTCTCTTTCATCTCTAGAGTATACCAAAATATCATCTATGAAAATCGGTATGAACCTATCCAAGTGCTTTCGGAAAATTTGGTTCATTAAATCCACAAAGAATGCTGGTGCATTAGTTAGTCCAAATGGTGTCACTAACTATTCGTACGATCCATATCTAGTTCTAAACACCATCAAAGGAATACTATCCTCTGGTACTCTAAGCTGATGGAAACCTATTGCTAAATCCAACTGAGAAAATACCTTTGATCCACTCAACTGATCGAACAAATCGTCAATTCTAGGCAACGAATATCGATTCTTTATCGTCTTCTCATTCCACTTATGATAATCGATACATAACCTTAACAATTCGTCCGGCTTCTTAGCAAATACTGCAGTTTCTCCCCAAGACAAATTACTTGGTCTAATAAAATTCTTGCCTTCCAAATCCACCAGCTGCACCTTTAGCTCCCTCATCTCGGTATGTGTCATCCTACTTGGCGATCTACTCAGTAGTTCTACTCCAGGTAGTAAATCTATTCAAAACTCAATGGCTCGTTTTAGTGGCAATCCTACTATAGGTTCAAAGACATCTGCAAATTCTCTAACCACAAAACTTGATTTAAGTCGTCTTCTTCCTCCACAACACCCAACAATGCATTCACCTCGCAACTAGGGTTTTCTATAGTATATACAACCGGATCACTACAGTTAAGGTGTCTAAGCAGGATGGGTCATTACACGGAGATGGGTGTACTAGAAATCTGGAATACAAAGAACCATAGATCAACTCTTGATCCTAGTGCATGGTGCCCTGGCCTAGACCCTATGGAAGGTAGGCCCACTAATTTTTATCACCCTCGGTCAATAGAGTAGATCACCAATACCGGAATGCCATCATCGTGTAGGATCTAGATTAACCCTAGAGGGGGGGGTGAATAGGGTTATCGCAAATTTTCTCAAATTAAACGCGAAAGCAAATAGCAGATAAATAAATATGCAGTAAAGTAAATCACACACAGAATTTACCCAGCTTCGGCAACCCCTGCCTACTGCTGCATTCCCAGATTTCTATTAGAGTTAAACAGTATCCCGCTTACAAACACTCTGACAGACTCGCAGACACTCGCTCCCGCTCACAAACACTCCTACAGACTCGCACACCCTGCTCCGCCTATAGAGTTTCGTTTACTCGCAAACTCTGCTCCCGCCTATAGAGCTTTGCAAACTCGCAGCCTCCCTGCTCACTGAACGAACCCTAACTAGACAATCTGACAACACCTAAACCCTAGGTGGTGATTGACTCTAACTGGTCTTTGTGAAATACAAACTGAAAGACAAAATACAGATTAACCCTAGGGCAAAATTTAAATCGTCAATGTAAAAACACTTTTGCCCTAAATAAACTATGCCTAAAAAATAAATCAATTAAACCCGGCCCAAAATTAAAAACTAAATACAAATTAAAACTTTAAAACCCCTTTTAATGAACTAGGCTGGCCCGCTCCTTTATCTCGTTCGATCCCTTTTCTTTTCTTTAGTTCCAGCCCGATTCTTTGAGAAATAAGAATGGCGATTTTAGGGCTTTGGCGAATCTTCGATTCTCTGGCGAATACGTGCTCGATCTTCTTCAATGCTTGCACTTGAAATGTAGGGCTTTGCCTTGTTCTATCGAATTGAATCTGGAATTTGGGATGTTGCTCTGTTGACTTTTTACTGGCGAATTTAAGCTTTGGCTTCGCTGTTTCTTTTGGCGATTCTTATTTGAAACTACGGCTTTGACTCTGAAATTGGTATGTGATATCTTCTTTTTGTTCTCTGATTTGAACTTGATTGCTTGAGTTTGATCGATGATTCGAGCAGATTTATTTCTGTTATCTGTTTTGCTTGAACTCGAATCACACCTTTTTGCCGATGATGATTTGTGGTTTTTATAGGGTTCGAATACCTAAATTCTCGTTCGTATATTCTCATTTGAATTTGTCACCTGATATATCTTGACTGTTGATTTTCGTATGGATGTTGTTGATGAATTCTGACCTTTTCAATATGCGTATATTTCGTTTTTCTCTATTACGTGATAATCACGGTATTGATTCTTTGCTTGGTCATCACGGCATTGAATTGCATTGACGATGTTGATTTTGGTTCCGTGTTCTGACTTGTTCATTGCGGCTTTGAGTTTGACATTTAACTAGGCTTCGGCTATGTCTGTTCATCCCTGTAGCCACCTCTGTTTCATTTTTGTTCTTGTGTCTTTATTCTGGTCATTCATATGAGCATTTGTATGTTGTCACTATATCACTGTCAAAGTGTTCTCTGCATTCACTTCAAACATTGTTGACACTGGGTTGCACTGAGCTTTGGCATTTGTTTTGTATGTTTGGCACTGTGTTGTTTTGAACCAGCTGCTTCGATTTTGTATTGCACTGCATCACCCCTGAGTCGAGTTTCTAACTTTGGCCGTTTCTGATTTTGTGAATTTCTGTATTAACTTCGGCTTTGACCTTTTGGCTTTGATCACCGGCTTTGACTTTGTGATTTATTGTTTCACTGTGTTTATCTCTGTATTCTCTGATGTAGTTGCATTGTTGCACTGTGTTCATCACTGTTACATTGTTGTATTGTCTTTAACTTGTGATGATCATCTGTTCATCACTGTAGTCTTTGTAGTTGCTCTCTGTATACTTGAACTGTCATTGTTTCACTTTGTCACTTCCAGTTATACTGCTATTTGTATCAGCTTGAATATGTTGCAGTCTTGATCATTTGAGTCGAACTTGTACTTCACCTGATGTATTTGACTTGAGTTGATGGTTTTGAGTTCCTTGTGTAGTAGTCTGATTATTTCACTTGCATGTGGTCTGATTGATGGTCTTTGTTTCATTTGAGTCATGTTAGCTGTGGATCTGGTTCGCCTTTGATTCATGCTGTACATATTGAGTCTCACTTGAGTTGAATCCAGTTTTAAACTTGGGTTTGACCTTGTGCTGATGACGAGATTTTATTGTACTTGAGTTGAATCCTGTATTTGGGTTTGACCTGTGCTCACTTGTCCCTGTAAATATATCAAGTGTATATACATATATCGGTGTGCACGGCCTTGTGGCATGTACACTGTGCATGTCACAAGTTGTTCGTGTGTGATAAATTCAGAATCAAATGATGACGAACAACCCAAATAACTGAGGCAAATAATATTTTCAAAATCCATATTTTGTTTTATACTGCAAAAACATTTCCTTTTCAATTTTACTGCGTCAGTGAATATTTTTGCAGATTGCTCAGATGCTGGATTCAAACTGGAATGAAGTTGAAGATAAATACGAGTGTGAGTGATATGTAGTGAGGAACTGATGTATCTATGAAATCGTGATGTAATTGTATTGTGATCAAAAATGATGTATATAGCGAGAGCTTGAAATTGTACTATCAAAATTGTAATAAATATTTGTTTGAATAAAATATTCGTTTGAATTCAAATTCTGTGTTATTTATTTTATTCAGCAAATATCTATTTAATCTGTGAAAAATAAAATAGTACAATATCAAATACATTTAAATAAATGTATATATGTTTATTATCATCAAACAAAAGGCATATACATGCATATTCCACAATCTCCCCCTTTTGGTGATAACAAACATATATTTAAGATTTTGACTACATTAAATGTATTTGATTATTCAGTTTGCTCCCCCTATTTGAATGCTCTCTTTCTACACAATACTCCCCCTACATATATGCATGAGAATAAAGAATTCAAATGAGCCTTAATGCAATTTAGAAAATCTTTGACCTTTATCTTCAAAATCTTAACTTTTCTCTCCCCCTTTTGTTATCAGCAAAAGAATAATAGTAATAGAAAAGTAGAGATATAGTGGTAGACATTAATACAATATTAAAGCTCAATCGAGTATAAATATTAATTTCAATAAGAAAATCAAACAAAAATCATAAATACTTTAATTGATGCATATTCCACTTTAGAATGATATAAATGATTTCATCAAATAAAACCATATAGTTGTGTCTATTTGTGGTATATTTATTTTAGGAGATTTGAATATCTACTAACCATGCATAACCGTTAGGACTTTTAAATGAGATTAGTAGTATTCCAAATTTTTTAAAAAATGAATTCAAGTATCTTCTAACCACGCATAACCGTGAGGACTTTTAAATGGGATTAGAATCAACTTGTCTATTTAATCAATTAATTTTGATATGCGTTCCATACATGCATAACCGTGAGGACTTTTAAATGAGCATGGAAGTACAAAATCAAAAATCCAAGTAATTCACCCATGCATAACCGTGAGGACTTTTAAATGAGAGTGAATATTTTTGATTTTATTGTTAGAAATATAATAAAATTGAAGCACAAATGATTCCCTGTTTAAACTACCACAAATTAACATACTATATTGATTTTTGATGAGTGATGGTTGATAGACGGATGATAGAAATAGAAATGATCATGGAATAGTTATCAACAAAAAGTTTTTATAACTCTTGTTTAAATTTCTAAAGAAATTTTCTAAATATACTTTCTCAAGTTATAATATATGATTAATATCAACACTCATCTTATTTTCAATCACTATTTATCTTTTTAGATAATTATTAGGGGGTCAGATCAGTTAATCAATTTCAATAAAATCAAGTTTTCTTAAATAACAAATTTGATACAAGGTCAAAAGAAATTATTTTCTAGAAGGGGTTTTTAAGAAAAATTCTGCTAAAATGAAAAATATTTCAAGTGAAAGATATGCAGATATTTTCTTTGAAAAATGATGCAGCAAATGAATGTCTCAAAATGTAATCACGTTCCACTAGTAATTTTTCTATCAACTACATTACCAGTGTAATCTGCATCTGACTCAATATCACTCGTTTGGATGTTATAGACCAGATTGTGAAATTTCAACAAATTATCTCAGAGTCATTTTCAACAAACTTGACTTTAAATTGAAGTCGTGTTAACCATCAAAAAAAAATCTTAGTGTCAGATTAAGAAACCATAGGATCAACATCATAATTTGACCAAAAAAGATTAAGTTCAATGAAAAATGGTTGGTCAACTTTTAAGCATAAATCAAAGTCATATATAAGAACAAGTCATGTAAGATCATATCAAGTTAGTCAGAATCTGTCACCCATCATAATTACTTCAAGTAATTCTCTTTTAAAGATGATTGATTAAAAAAAAATCAGAATTAACATCATCAATCATTTCACATAACTGGCTGATTTAATTCAGATTATGGTGCAGATTTTCACATTTTATCTATCGTTTGAAAATAAATTCAATTACCTGTTTTACCTGAACGATAACCTTTCATTGTTTGCCCATTGTGAATCTGTCACCTTTATACTAGGCTAAGGAACGTTGATTTGTCGCCCGTTGTGTATCTGGAACAGCCAGAATCCAAATAACACTAATGTTGTTCCTTAGCCTACCACCACACCTACACAGTTAAAGATGTATGTGACCTATTTGTTTTTATAGGTCCATGATTGTTAGTGGCAGAATAACTATGAATAAATAATCCTTTTGGAACCCAAACTTGTTTTGTCTTTTCATTTTTGTTCCAATAGATATGAAATTTGTTTGTAGAATTCTTAGGAACCCAAACTTGTATAAATCTCGTGTTCTTGTTCCTATGACTACAATTTTCAATATGATGTCCAACCATTTCACATTCAGTAAAGATGCCCTTTCCTTTTGCACTATCGTCAACCTGTGATTTACCAAAACCTAGCCCTTTTCGGTTGTTAGCAAACAGTTGATTGCCTAATAACATATTGAATGATTTTTCTCCTCTAGAAAAGTTATTCAGTGATTTCTCAAGATCTAGGACTTTGGTTTTCAGTGTTGAGTTTTCAGACACAAGTGAGGTGCATCTATTCACAAAATCCTTTTTCCTAGTTTCAATAGTTTCCTTTAGATTCAGGTTTTCTTTTTCAAGATCCTCGAAGCTATTCTTCAGTTTAGATAACTCTGAATCTAAAGTTTTACAATTTTCACATTCTAGGTTTTGAATTTTTTCAAGTTCAGATTCTAACCTAAAATTTTCACGGGCAAGTTCTTTCCTATCAGATTTCAGTTTTTCATTTTTAGAATCAAGAGCTTCAACAGTTTTAGTAAGATCGAGGCACAAATAAACAAGATCTTTATAAGAATAGTTTCTTACCTCATTATCCTTTGAGCTTGCTTCTGAATCTGATCTTGATTCCACTGAGCTTTCTTCTGAATCTGATCTTGCCGTAAGACACAGGTTAGCCTCTTCTGAGTTATCATTCGAAACTTCCTCTCCTTCTTCATCATCCCAAGTTGCTGCAAAGACCTTCTTCTTCTTTTTCTTTCCTTTGTTGTTTTTGAGAAGTGGGCAGTTTGGTTTGATGTGGCCAGGCTTATTGCAGTTATAACAGGTCAATTCATTATCGGAACTGTCAGAATCTTTTGACCTATTACCATTTGTTTTCTTCTTGCGTGACCCGAATCTTGACCATTTTCTAAAATTATTGACAGCCATTGCAAGTTCTTCAATTGGATCTTCTGCTTCATCATCGCTCTCTTCTCTGCTCTTCAAGGCAATCGTCTTCTTCTTTGATTCGGAGTTGTTGCGTTCCTCCTTTGATTTTAGCTCAAGCTCATATGTCATCAAGTTGCCAATCAACTCCTCCATGCTTAGTTTACTCAGATCTTTCGATTCTTGTATTGCTGTGACTTTTGCCTCAAAGTTCATCGGTAAGACTCGTAGTATCTTCCTCACTAACTCTACCTCGGAGAATACCTTTCCAAGCGCTCTAGCATTGTATACCAAGGTTGAGAAGCGTCCAAACATGTCCTTTATGCTCTCGCCTTTGTCCATTACAAAGTTCTCGTATTCATTGCTGAACAGGGCTAGACGAGACTCCTTGACTTGAGAAGTTCCTTCGTGTGTCACCTCCAAAGTATGCCAGATTTCCTGCGCAGTTGTACAATGAGAAATTCTATTAAATTCATTCTTATCAAGAGCACAGATCAAAGCATTCATAGCTTTAGCATTAGTAGTTTTTAACTTCTTATCATTAGCGTCCCACCTATCCTTAGGTTTAAGAATCTCAGTATCACCAACAGTTATAGTGGGAGCTCTATAGCCAGTTTCAATAATATCCCAAACATCGTAATCAACAGAACTAAGATAGATACTCATCCTAACTTTCCAGTAAGCATAATCATTACCATTAAACATCGGTGGCCTAGCAATAGATTGCCCCTCAGAAAAAGCATTATTCGATGAATTCATGACTCTAGAGTTAAAGTAAAAAAACCTCGCTCTGATACCACTTGTAGGATCTAGATTAACCCTAGAGGGGGGGGTGAATAGGGTTATCGCAAATTTTCTCAAATTAAACGCGAAAGCAAATAGCAGATAAATAAATATGCAGTAAAGTAAATCACACACAGAATTTACCCAGCTTCGGCAACCCCTGCCTACTGCTGCATTCCCAGATTTCTATTAGAGTTAAACAGTATCCCGCTTACAAACACTCTGACAGACTCGCAGACACTCGCTCCCGCTCACAAACACTCCTACAGACTCGCACACCCTGCTCCGCCTATAGAGTTTCGTTTACTCGCAAACTCTGCTCCCGCCTATAGAGCTTTGCAAACTCGCAGCCTCCCTGCTCACTGAACGAACCCTAACTAGACAATCTGACAACACCTAAACCCTAGGTGGTGATTGACTCTAACTGGTCTTTGTGAAATACAAACTGAAAGACAAAATACAGATTAACCCTAGGGCAAAATTTAAATCGTCAATGTAAAAACACTTTTGCCCTAAATAAACTATGCCTAAAAAATAAATCAATTAAACCCGGCCCAAAATTAAAAACTAAATACAAATTAAAACTTTAAAACCCCTTTTAATGAACTAGGCTGGCCCGCTCCTTTATCTCGTTCGATCCCTTTTCTTTTCTTTAGTTCCGGCCCGATTCTTTGAGAAATAAGAATGGCGATTTTAGGGCTTTGGCGAATCTTCGATTCTCTGGCGAATACATGCTCGATCTTCTTCAATGCTTGCACTTGAAATGTAGGGCTTTGCCTTGTTCTATCGAATTGAATCTGGAATTTGGGATGTTGCTCTGTTGACTTTTTACTGGCGAATTTAAGCTTTGGCTTCGCTGTTTCTTTTGGCGATTCTTATTTGAAACTACGGCTTTGACTCTGAAATTGGTATGTGATATCTTCTTTTTGTTCTCTGATTTGAACTTGATTGCTTGAGTTTGATCGATGATTCGAGCAGATTTATTTCTGTTATCTGTTTTGCTTGAACTCGAATCACACCTTTTTGCCGATGATGATTTGTGGTTTTTATAGGGTTCGAATACCTAAATTCTCGTTCGTATATTCTCATTTGAATTTGTCACCTGATATATCTTGACTGTTGATTTTCGTATGGATGTTGTTGATGAATTCTGACCTTTTCAATATGCGTATATTTCGTTTTTCTCTATTACGTGATAATCACGGTATTGATTCTTTGCTTGGTCATCACGGCATTGAATTGCATTGACGATGTTGATTTTGGTTCCGTGTTCTGACTTGTTCATTGCGGCTTTGAGTTTGACATTTAACTAGGCTTCGGCTATGTCTGTTCATCCCTGTAGCCACCTCTGTTTCATTTTTGTTCTTGTGTCTTTATTCTGGTCATTCATATGAGCATTTGTATGTTGTCACTATATCACTGTCAAAGTGTTCTCTGCATTCACTTCAAACATTGTTGACACTGGGTTGCACTGAGCTTTGGCATTTGTTTTGTATGTTTGGCACTGTGTTGTTTTGAACCAGCTGCTTCGATTTTGTATTGCACTGCATCACCCCTGAGTCGAGTTTCTAACTTTGGCCGTTTCTGATTTTGTGAATTTCTGTATTAACTTCGGCTTTGACCTTTTGGCTTTGATCACCGGCTTTGACTTTGTGATTTATTGTTTCACTATGTTTATCTCTGTATTCTCTGATGTAGTTGCATTGTTGCACTGTGTTCATCACTGTTACATTGTTGTATTGTCTTTAACTTGTGATGATCATCTGTTCATCACTGTAGTCTTTGTAGTTGCTCTCTGTATACTTGAACTGTCATTGTTTCACTTTGTCACTTCCAGTTATACTGCTATTTGTATCAGCTTGAGTATGTTGCAGTCTTGATCATTTGAGTCGAACTTGTACTTCACCTGATGTATTTGACTTGAGTTGATGGTTTTGAGTTCCTTGTGTAGTAGTCTGATTATTTCACTTGCATGTGGTCTGATTGATGGTCTTTGTTTCATTTGAGTCATGTTAGCTGTGGATCTGGTTCGCCTTTGATTCATGCTGTACATATTGAGTCTCACTTGAGTTGAATCCAGTTTTAAACTTGGGTTTGACCTTGTGCTGATGACGAGATTTTATTGTACTTGAGTTGAATCCTGTATTTGGGTTTGACCTGTGCTCACTTGTCCCTGTAAATATATCAAGTGTATATACATATATCGGTGTGCACGGCCTTGTGGCATGTACACTGTGCATGTCACAAGTTGTTCGTGTGTGATAAATTCAGAATCAAATGATGACGAACAACCCAAATAACTGAGGCAAATAATATTTTCAAAATCCATATTTTGTTTTATACTGCAAAAACATTTCCTTTTCAATTTTACTGCGTCAGTGAATATTTTTGCAGATTGCTCAGATGCTGGATTCAAACTGGAATGAAGTTGAAGATAAATACGAGTGTGAGTGA
This sequence comes from Allium fistulosum, assembly GCA_030737815.1. Taxonomy (NCBI): domain Eukaryota; kingdom Viridiplantae; phylum Streptophyta; class Magnoliopsida; order Asparagales; family Amaryllidaceae; genus Allium; species Allium fistulosum. The sequence goes on from CM060902.1 coordinate 842,469,243, forward strand.
TATGTAGTGAGGAACTGATGTATCTATGAAATCGTGATGTAATTGTATTGTGATCAAAAATGATGTATATAGCGAGAGCTTGAAATTGTACTATCAAAATTGTAATAAATATTTGTTTGAATAAAATATTCGTTTGAATTCAAATTCTGTGTTATTTATTTTATTCAGCAAATATCTATTTAATCTGTGAAAAATAAAATAGTACAATATCAAATACATTTAAATAAATGTATATATGTTTATTATCATCAAACAAAAGGCATATACATGCATATTCCACACATCGTTCTCCTTTACCTTACCATCATAGCAGATCCCTATCCCCAGCTATGGGCCAGTGCCACCTATAGCACGTAGAGGTAGGATTTCGAGAAGAAATGACAGCCTTGTGCTAACATATGCACTGGATCCAAGCTAGAAACATTGACGATGAGGGTCTATCGAATGACGGGAAAGGAGGGCCCTTCTATAACACCTTTAATTTTCATTTCACATTATGTTGAATATTTAATTATGTGATAATTAAATTAATGATATATAAAAGTTAGAAAATGTGAGAATTTCCAAGTTAATGAATTTGGCCATTAATTAAGTAATAAGGAGAATGGTTTAAAAGACAAATAAATTATAACAAGCATAATTAAAGAAAGGTAACTAAGAAAGAGAAAATAGTGTATCATTCTCTCAACCTCATTCTTTGTTCAATTTATTATCATTCTCAAATCAAAGATGAGAAAATGAAACCAACTACCATTAATCATCTCCACTAATTCAATTATAAAGAAGTAGAAAAATGATTAGGGAAAATATATTTGTTTCAACAAACCAAAGGTGAACATATTTCCATCTCTATGATCTTGTGTGTTTGATCAGATTCAAGGGTAAATCTGAATTTCGTTTGATATTTATCATGCATATAGATTAGATAATCATTTATATGGGTTATGGTTATCATTTGAGAATTTGTTGAAATTTCCTTATGGGATTTTAATGTAAAAACTAAGTTTTTGATTTCCAATACTATGAATTTTTGCTATGATGTTTGGAATGATATTTTGGAGATGCATTTCGAGTTTAATAATTTTTGCAATTATTTTGAATTTAATATAAATTTTCTAAGGGAGAAAATATGTCATTTTGGATTTTAATTATTTAAGATATGGAAAATAACTATCTTATTTCGAAATTTTTATATGATGTCAAGGAGGAAAACTCTGATATTGGGAACTTTTAGGGATTTTTTCCAAGTAATACAATTTGACATAAATTGTTTTATGAAGAGGGTTTTAATTGCAAAATGGTAAATAAATGGCAAAATTAAAAGAAATTAAATATTTGGGAAATAGGAGAAAATTTTCTCTTTGTTTTGTTGCCAACTTTCTAAAGGATTTTGATTGACCAATGAGAAATTTATAAAGAAATTGGTTCGGTAAAAAGTTGTTACTTTTATGTGAAATAAATCAGTTTTGCAAAAAATTACACAAGTGCTATTGTTTGCTTGCGATAACCCTTATTTTAAATATGTGATAACGATCATTTACTTTGGCTTGCAAGAGCTGTATATATTTTATCAACATGTGATAGCATTTAGTTTTCAACCTATGATAGATAGCTTCATGTAGTGTCAACATGCAATAGCTATGATTTTATTTGACATGCAAGAGCCTATGTTTTTAAAAAGCGATGGCATAATATATTTCAAGGTGTGATAGCACATGTTTTTGAAAGGGAAGATAGCCATTTTATGACACTTAGTATTTTAACTTTATGTTGGGATAAGTTTCCTTAAACGAAAAGAAGGATTTTGTTTTTTGGTTTTATAAGTTTTTAAAAGAAAGAAAAGAGGTTTAGCCCATTGTAAAAGAGATTTTGAGAAAAAAGTGTTGCTTGTTATATGTAATTTTGTGTATAAATTGGTTATGTTATGAACATATATTTATGATGGTTGATGAGGTGTTATAATTTCATCTTTGTACCTTGATCGGTTACTTTTGCATGTCATAAATTACTGACATACTCACTTATGTACAACACTTAATCTTGTGGATTAGGAATCGATGACCAGTTTAGATTGTTCCAATTGTATGTATTTTCGGTCTTAAATCCTAAGTGAGTAGGATTGCATTTAGGAGATCGAGAAGATCAAATTGCATTTGGATGCCTTGGACTGATCAAAAGACACAACTCATGGATTTTTAGTTATTAGGTTTAGATTGTAGAATGTGGTAGGGCTGTACCCTATCCTTCAACCATTAAGCCCCAGATTGGTCACATCCATGATTCCAATGCATAGGGCTTTGCCGATATTAATATTAAAAATATGAGTTACGCATCCGAAGGAACTCGTAGCAAATTGTTCACCTATGTTTTTCTCCTACCACTCTTAGGAGGCAGTCGTTATTTGGTACATCTTCGCCCGGATTAACCCGATAGGTTTTTAGTTGGCTTGAGAAAAGTAATATTGGTTCATAGTGACCATGGTAAAATTATGCCATTGAATGGATCATTTTATGGGACTGGGTGATTATGTAAATGTGTAACCCTTGACCCTAGCGATTGATGGACTATTCATGTTAATCCATACATGCATGATATGATATTGATGCTATGATTATGTTATAATCATTTTGGTTGCAGGATATGTTATGGAAGACATATTGCTGATAGGGTATTAGTGAGGAAAAACCCGTTCTGCTTAGCGGCGTGATCCCACTAAATACCTATATTTTGTTTGAGATGGACTAATATTATTCACATCAGATATTTTTTCGACCTGAAGTTTTCGATTTCCATTAAACTCTCGGGTATTCAATATGGATTGGATAGATTGAGAATAGGGTATTTCATGTTAGGAGAATAAGCTTCCAAAGACATGTAGGAGGCAAGCTACTATCTAGGAGTATTATTTCTACTGTGTAGTGTTAATTGCTTTTCTTTATTAGTGGATGTATGTAGTGACGGGTATTATAACCATCTAAGTAGTTAAGACTTTGATCATCCAAGGGGGCGTCCTTATATGCAGCCCTTGAACTATATTTGTAATTATTATATTTTATCTAATCGATGAAATCATGAAGTTATCTAATGTAATGAAATTAGTGTGTAATGATTCGCAAACTAATGAATGGAAATGTTTTGTTAAAATTTATAAATTCTTGTGCTCTTGATGTTAATGATATAATAATCGATCTCATTTTATCACTAGGATATAATTGTAAGGATGACCGCGTCATCAATAGTATCTTTTTCCAAGCCTTAAAATGGAGGATGCTACAACTTGGTATCGGAGCATAGGTTTACATTAAACTTAATAATATTTTTGAAAACATAACCCGAATGAAATAAGAAAGAATAAATTAGGGTATGGGATACCATTATATTAATGTACTTGTTGTTTGATATATATTAGTATGTATATCTTATATACTCTCCCCTCTGTCGTAGGCCATTTTTCTATATCTTGTGAAGACTCGTATGTCGATTATGAGAAATGAATTCCAATAGTGGAAGACTAAACTTGGGAGGCTAGAGACTACAACTAATGGAAATGTTTGAGCCCTTACTAGGAACGCTAACAGAACCACCTACGCTAATACAAATGCTACTGTGGGTGCTAGAGCCGCACTAGTTGATATGGGGCGACGTATCGGTTCTTTATCAATATGATAAAGCCGGAGCAGCGATTTGGCTAACTAGAGATAATACTGGTAATGCGGCAGCTATCACGCTAGAAGTGGCTGCCCGTAATAACTATGCCATGTTAAGTTAGTTTTATATTAGCTTGGAAGGAAAAGCATTCTTCGAAATGGAGAATTCCATCGAAGTAGAGGGTTGGCTTCTTCAGTGTGAGAGGATCTCTACTAATCTAGGGTTGAACGATGATTATAAAAGGTGGTTAGCATTGAGGCAATTGCAAGGAGCTACTCAATACTGGTACAATAGTGTTACCACAAGGGTTCCAAAGAAGAAGCTTACTTGGGCTGACTTTAGAGAAAGGTATAAAGAGATGTTTCTATCCGAAGAAGCTAAGCCGACTCTGTTTAGAAAATTTTCAAAGTTGGAACACGATCAAATGACTATGTTGCAGTATGTCACAAAGTTTTATGAGCTGTCAAGGCATGGGCAAGCCATCATTAATACTCTACTTATGAAAAATGAGAAGTTCGTCTAGGAATTGAAGCTGGAGATTTCTAGGGCAACCATGCCATGTCTTAGAGATCCATTTAGTATCGTGGTCGATATGGCTCCGAGGAATGAAGATTTGCTTGTATCTTTAGGGAAGAATAAGTTTGTGGAGACTATGGGTTTCCAATGCAAGAAAATAAAGTTCTTTGGCAAGAAGGAAGCTAGAAGAGTGGAGCTTCGAAAATGGAAAAGGCTATGTTAGGAGGTACACCTTTTATTTATAGCATTCTTGCTAGTGTGTTGTCCGATACTGGAGCATCACATTCTTTTAACTCTAGATGTTTGGTAGATAAGTTAATCCTTGAACCAACATATCTTTTTTACTTCCTAAGGATTGCAAATCCGATAGGTGGTTATGCAACTCTTGCAATAGGTGACCATCTAGAGTTTGATTTATTAGGTCATATGTTTGCCTACAATTTGTATGTGTTTGGTTTTGTGGGTTTTGGGATAATTTTGGGTATGCATTAGTTAAGCCAATATGACGTTAGGGTATGTTTCCAAGATAGAGTAATATCCTTAAAACACCTCGATTACCATGATCAAATTATATACTCATTTGAAGTTTTGAGTTTTGACGTCTGTGCAATATTAGGTCCTATGGAAGGCGCGGAGGATGAAATGAATCAAGTTTTCATAGTAAGAGAGTATATTGATATTTTTGACCCTGTTATGGGACTACCACCAAAACATGCCATAGAGTTTCAAATAGATCTGATACCTAGAGCTGATCCCGTAAGTGGACCACGTAGCAGAATGACCCCTACCAAGATGAAGGAGTTAAAGGTGCAGCTGGTGGACTTAGAATGGAAGAATTTTATTAGATTAAGAAGTTTTCCTTGGGGAGCTGCGGTAGTGTTCGTGAAGAACCGGATGGATCATTGGGATTATGTATCGATTATAGAAACTTGAATGGGAAGATGATAAAGAATCGGTATCTTTTTCCTAGAATAGATGATTTGTTTGATTGATTGAGTGGAGCTAAGTTGTTCTCATAGCTAAGTTCTACAATGAGTTTCCATCAATTGAGAGTGGCAGAGGAAAGTATACCATCAACGGTGTTTTGAACATGGTATGGTTTGTATGAATAATCAGGTATGCCCTTTAGACCGACCAATGTGCCTGCTTTATTCATAGATTTGATGATGATTATCGACGACGTGTTGATATTTTCTAAGAACGAACATGAGCGTGAAGTTCATTTCAGAATAATGCTAAATATGTTGAGGCAACATCAGATAAAGGAAATTTTTTCAAAATTTCATTTTTGGGAAAAGAAATAAAGTTTCTTAGACATGTAGTTTCATAGAATGGGTTATCTGTGGATCCATCGAAGATTAAAGCTATTAATAGTTGGAAGAGACCCGAGATCGTGACTGAGATTAGAAGTTTCTCAGGGCTGGCTGGCTATTACTAGAAATTTATTAAAGATTTCTCATATATAGCAGCACTAATGATTCAGTTAACGATGAAGGACATAAAGTTTGTTTTGACCAATAAATGTAAAGAAGCATTTCAGAAGCTAAAGAATTTATTGACTAATGCACCTATGTTTGTTGTTCAAGACTGGAACCAAGATTTGGTGGTGTATATTGATTCCTGTAGATCTGGGTTAGGAGGTATACTAATGTAGAGAGGTAGTCATTGCCTTTGCTTCTTGAAAACTTTGACCACATGAGATTAGATATCCTACTCATGACTTGGAGTTGGCGGTAAGTGATCTTCACACTAAAGGTGTGGAGACACTATCTTTTGGAAGAGTGATTTCGAGTTGTTTATGGATCATAAGTCCTTGAAATATTTATCCTTTTAAAGAAGATGAATATAAGACAATAAAGATGGCTAGAATTTTTAGCTGCGTATGCCTTTCGGATTGAGTATATGCCGAGGAAAGGAAATAAAGTTGCGGATGTAGTTAGTAGAAAACATCAGAATGTTGTGTTGCGATGTTATCTGAATGGAACAATTTAGAGGCGTTGGCTTCGTGTGGGTTTAGGATGAGGATGACGGCCAGTTCTGGTAAGAACATCATGATGATTTCTTGTCTAGAAGTTCGACCGAGATTGATCAAAAGAGTTACATCAAAGCAAAAGGAAGATCCAATACTAGCTAATTGCATTAAGAGACCAGAAGTGGAAAGTGAGATTGATGATTTGAAAGATTTTATACTTAATCAAAGAGGATGACTAAGAAAGAAGGGAAGGTTGTGTGTTTCAGATGTGAATAATCTAAGAAAGGAATTTTTTGGAAAATGATCGAAGTACACTATCCATTCCGAGGTACGAAGATGTACCAAGATATGAAGATGAGTTTCTTTTGAGAAGGAATGAAGAGAGATGTTAGCTTGTGGGTGAAGCAATGTATAAATTGCCAATAAGTAAAAGTCGAGCATCAAAACCAAGTGGATTACTACAATCTTTGGAAGTGCCACTATGCAAATGAGATTCTATATTTATGGATTTTATCGATGGGTTGCCAAGGTCGAATAGGAGAAATGAAAGATTTGGGTCATGGTTGATGAACTGACCAAGAGTGCACACTTTATCCCTGTTAAGTTGACAAGGATGGCACTAGTTTGGCAAAGTTATTCATGAAAAATGTTGTGAAAATTCATGGAGCACCGAGTAGCATTATAAGTGATAGAGATACTTATTTACCAGTGAGTTCTGGAAGAGCTTACACAATGAATTGGATACCAAGCTGAACATGAGTACCGCTTACCATCCGCAAACCGATGGACAAATGAAATGGTTAACAAGGTAATCGAAGATTTATTGAGAGCTATGTATTAGACTTTGAAAGGTCATAGGGAGACCAGTTTCACTTAGTCGAGTTTTCTATAATAATAGTTATCGATCTAGTATTAGAATGACACTGTTTGAAGCACTTTAAAGAACCGTGCAAATCATCAGCATGTTTGTTGAAGACCAATGATAACCAATGTTCAGTTCATACTTAGAGACATGGAAAAGATTGAGTTAATTAGAGCAAGGATGAAAGAAAGTCAATCAAGGCAGAAAAGTTACATAAATAGAAGGCGTAAGGACTTTGAATTCTCGGCCGGAGATTATGTTTTTGTAAAAATATCACCGCCGAAGGATGTTATCCAATTTAGGAAGATGGTAAAGTTGGCCCCTTAATATGTTGGTATGTTTTCTAGCTTAAAGAGAATCGGGAAACTTTCTTATCGTATCAAGTTACCGAATACTTTGGCAGGAGTCCATAATGTTTGTCATGTATCTTATTTAAGGAAATACATGCGTGATCTAGAAACTACTATAGAGCCAATGGTTTTGGAAGATTAAATAGTGGAGCCTGATGTAACAATCATTAGGCGAACTCTTCGTATTACTGATATAGACACGAAGGAGTTAAGGAATAAGACAATTAAGTTAGTAAAAGTCCAGTGGAGAGACTATGAGAAAGATTATACTTAGGAAACCAAAGATAGGATTAGAAAGGCTTATCCTGAGTTATCTTGACTGTACGATCTATGTTATTATATGGACTTTTGACTAGTATTTATGTTAGTATTGTTGATTTTATTTGCATGTGACAAATGTTTGCATGATTGATGTGCTTGTTGTTGTTTTCCTTATTGGAATTTTGAGGATGAATTTTTTAAGGAAGGGAGCCTATAACACCTCTAATTTTAATTGCATATTTTTTTGAATATTTAATTATGAGATAATTAAATTAATGATATAAATAATTTTTAAATGTGAGAATAAAGAGAATGGTTTAAAAGAAAGAAATTATAGCAAGCATAATTAAAGAAGGGTAAACAAAGAAGAGAAAATATTATATCATTTCTTCCCTTTATTTTGTTCATTTTATTCTCATTCTCAAATTAAATATACGAAAGCGAGGGCAATTCTCTTCATTTCAATAGACCATCTTAGGGCAAACCTCCTCATTTCAAATAAACCAAATGTAAATAATATTCTTTCTTTATGATTTTAGGTTTTTTGATTTGGATTTAATGGTAAATCTAAATTTTGTTTGATATTTATCTTGCATATGGATTAGATAATCATTTATATGGTTATGATTATCATTTGAGAATTTATGATTCTTCCTAAAGGGATTTTGATGTAAAAACTAAGTTTTTGATCTCTAAATACTATGAATTTTAGTTATAATGTTTGGAATGATATTTTGGAGATGAGTTTCAAGTTTTATAATTTTTTGAATTATTATAAATTTAATATGAATTTTCTAAGGAAGAACATATGAAATTTCGGATTTTAATTATTTAAGAAATGGAAAATAATTATCTTGCACGAAATTTTCATATGATGTCAAACTGAAAAATTCTGGTTTTTATGGATTTTCCCATATAGTTACAACTTGATATAAATTATTTTTTAAAGAGGGTTTTGATTGCAAAACGGTAAACAAATAGAAAATTAAAAGAAATTTATAGTTTAGGAAATAGGAGAAAATTTTCTCTTTGTTTTGCTGCCAATTTTCTAAAAAGATATTTATTAACCAATGAGAATTTGATAAAGAAATTGGTTTGGTAAAAATTTGTTATTTTTGTGGGAAATAAATCATTTTTGCAGAAAATTAAACAAGTTCCATTGCCAACTTGCAATAGCCCCTATTTTCAATATGTGATAGTTGTCATTTACATCGGCTTGCGATAGTTGTATATTTTATCAACATGCGATAACATGTACTTTTTAACCTGTAATAGCTTCATGTACTGTCAACATGCAATAGCTATGATTTTCTTTGACATGCGATAGCCTATGTTTTCAACAAGCGATAGCATAATATGTTTCAAGATGCGATAGCGTGTGTTTTTAAAAGGGAAGTTAGTTAGTATTATGACATTTGGTATTTTAACTCTATGTTGGACCAAGTTTTTCCTTAAACAAAAAGAAGAATTTTGTCAAGTGTTTCTATTAGTTTTCTAAAGAAAGAAAATAGGTTTAACCCATTTTTAAAAGAGTTTTTAAGAAGAAAAGCGTTACTTTGTTATAAGTAATTTTGTGTGTAAATTGGCTATCACATAAACATATATTTATGATGGTTGATGAGGTGTTATATGTTCATCTTTGTACCTTGATTAGTTACTTTTGCATATGATAAATTGTTGACATACTGATTTATGTAAAAAAACCTGATCTTGGGGATTGGGAACCAATGACTAGTTAGGGTTGTAACAGTAGAGGGTATGATTAGACTTTTACTCCTGAGCGAGTAGAATCGCATCCAGGAGATCGGGAAGATCAAATTGTGTTAGAAGCCTTGGATCGATCAAAAAATGTGAATCATAGATATTTTAAATTAGATTTTGGGTGGAGATTGGGGTAGGGTCGTGCCCTATCCTTCAATTGTTAACCCCCAGGCTTTGCCGATATTGAGACTAAAAATAGGAGTTATGCATCCAAAGTAACTCATAGGAAATTGCTCACCTATGGTTTTTCTCCTACTTTTCTTAGGAGGCCATTGTTATTTTCTCCTACCATTTTTAGGATACCATGGATATTATCTCCTACAATCTTAAGAGACTGTTATTATTTTCTTTTAAATGGACTAGAAGACCATTCGAATATCTGGTACATATTGGCCCGAGTCAACCCGATAGGTTTTGCATTGGCTTGAGAAAACTAATATAGGTTCATAATGACCCTGAGAAAACTATTGTAACATCCCCCACTTGGAGGCCCAAAACTAACGGCTACGGATGCTGCAGTCATCCATAGTTATTAATCCTGGGCGACCAAATACGGTAATGTTAAATACATTGATATAACAAAAACACACGGATATGGAAATTTTTTAAAATCAAATAACAAATTTCTCGTTCCATTTCAAAGCATTTCAAATTCATTGCATAATTCCGTAATCGTTAAGCCCGTTCAGAGAAAATATAATTTTTACAACATACGCCAAGAGCGATATATGAAGATGCCCCCTTGGATGATCAGTGTATATAACTAGGCAATTAAACAACTTTGCCTTTACAACAAAACACAATGAAATCAAAATAGAAAAGAACTCTAAATAGCTATCATGCCTCCTGCATGTCTCCGGAAGCTTATTCATCTAAAAAGGTACCTGAAAACCTTAGCTCTCAAACTACTACAAATCAATTGAGCATCCGAGAGTTTAAGGGGAAAACATAAACTTAGAGTCAGACATAAAGCCTGGTATGTATAATAATCTACCATCTCAAACCATTTAGATATCTAGTGAAACCATGCCGCTTAGCGGAACGGGTTTTCCCCTCACTAGTATCCTGATCAAAACTTTATAAAACCATATACTATGCTACAGCATCCACAATGGTTAAAACATAGCAATTCAAAATATTATGATGATATACAAACAAGTAAATCAATTCCGGATTACCCATCCCCATTCATTTTTTGACTATCAGTCTTATTTCTAGTTTCTAGGGTCACTATTAACCTATTAGTTTTTATGGGCTGACTAATAACCTGTTTAAAGCTTATGGAATCCCTATCCGGTTTCATAGTTTTCATGGTGTTTGCACAAAAATTGGACAAACACCTCTAAGTTCAAATTTGACTATATCACGTTTAAGTTGGTTGATATAAAGTTTTTAATGTTCTGATACGTTAACAGATAATTTTTGCAGTCACAGAACAGTTCATGGATTCAGAGATGGAAAGCGGTTAAAGGAAGTAAATCATACAATGTTTTATAGTGGTTCGGCCAGAATGTGCCTACATCCACTGTCCATCTTATTATGCTTGCTTTGATTTGATTACAAGTACAAGTTTGATTGGCAAGAGCAAAAACTTAGAGCAGCTAGAGTGGTTAAGTCTCAGCGGAGTTTTCCCTCTTTTCTCAGAAATTCGATCCCCATTGTTGTTGAGGAACTCTGGTATTTATAGAGTGCAGCTGTGAAGTATGGAGGTTGAGATTATAACTTTCTGAATCTGGTTCGACATCTGGGTTGGAGCGATTGGATCGACATTTGGGTTATGGAGCTTGCTTCGCTTGATTGCTCTTTCATGTCTGGTTCGATGTTTTTGCTTTGGAGCCTCTTATTTGCCAGACCAAACATTTGGTCCGGCATGCCTGGATACCGGACCAAATGTTTGGTCCGGTGTTGGACATGTCATGCCGGACCAAACATTTGGTCCATATCAGGGAATGCCGGACCAAATGTCCGGTCCGGCATGCCGGATCAAATATTTGGTCCGACATTTTAGTGAATGTAGGACCAAATATTTGGTCCGGCAGTTCTGCCTTCTATGTCATACTTCACTTTTGCTTCGAATTGAGGAATGAAGTGAGTGGGGGGATTTTAGAGCGATTTGCGGAGGAGAAATTTTTGCTTGGTGAAGGTGGGGTTGCCGTGACTATGGAGGGTGAAAGGCCTTCTCTCTTCTCTCTTTTTGTATTGTTGGGTCAACAATTCCTGGTGGAATGTTGGTTCATGGTATTGGATTCGTGTGCATCGTACAACTTGTTGGTCCATCAGATGCGTGAGGTTGAAGACTAGATCAAGAGTGGATAAGAACTCTAAGTTTAAGCGGGAGCTGTAGGCAAGTATATGCCCGCAAGCTGAAATCAAGTTTTTGAGTAATGATTTCCCTAAGATGCAGATGTGATGCATCTATCACACTCCAATTAGTGCCCTTCAACCAACCAAACACTTCATAGCCCCAATTTAGGTCACAAGATAACATTACCTAACTCGACTAGGGTATGATACTGATGCAGCCCAGAAAGAAGAAGTCATAGGTCGTGTACGAACTAACATGTTGATAGGTCGAGTCCGACCTAAAGAGGAAGCTAACGAGTTAAGATTTTGTGAGAAATTGTGGAAAGTTGAAGTTTTAGGTCGCAGCCGACCTAACAAAGTCTTTAAGTCGCATCAACGACCTAGTGTGACTCGGCAATGACTTAGTAGATACTTGCGAGTTAACAAGTCCTTTAAGTTGCCTGAACGACCTATCGAGTCACGTAGTGAAAAGGCAGAGCAAATTGGTGAAGTGTTAGGTCGTGAACGACCTAACGAGTCAAGATATAAGTCGTTGAAGATAGAGGCCGTGGATCTTTCCTGCCGACTTAATCTCTGCCGTTGATTTCTTAAGTCGTTACCTGTTTTCTTTTTTAGGTCGATACCGACCTAAGTTAAGTCGCTGAAGACTGAAGCCGTGGATTTCTATGCCGCTTTAATCTGAGCCGTGGATTCTTTAAGTCGCGAGAAAATGCTGCAGTGATGCTGTTGAGTCGCTATATGTTGTAATTAGGTCGCGTACGACCTAAGTTGAGTCGTGAGAAATCGTTAGGTCGACAACGACCTAAGTGATGTATTTTTATTTGTATTTTCTGTTTGTAAGTCATAACTTTTAGGTCGTGAGCTTGTTGAGTCATGGTCTTTGTTAAGTCGGAGACGACCTAAGAGTTGGTTTTTTTTGTTTTGATTTGTAACTTCTATAAATAGGCCGGTGGTGCCATTTGTAATAGTTTAGTTGATTTGAAATAAAACTCTTGTTTTGTTAGCTTTGTGCTTTCACCAAATTGGTAGTTGAGTGTAATCTCCTATCTCCTCTTTTGGTTAATCGAGTGCGCTCAATTCAACGACTGCAGAAGCCGATTCACGGAATCTAGTGCGCTAGATCAACGTGCGAAGAATCGCAGATCTTTGAACCCGGTATCGTGCGCGATCAACGAGTTCGGGATAGCTAGAATTCGGTATCTTCGGATCAACGAATTTGGGCATTTCGGTATCTTCCAATCCATCGATCGCTACTTTCATCGATCTACATTGTTTTGATTAATCCGCTGCGTCAGTTTTGGTATCAGAGCTTGTTTTAGCCAATCATAGCTAAATCGAGTCTTGGAGCCGAGAATTTGGAGTTTGAAGTGATTAGCCGAGCTTGAAGTGTTGAGCCGTGCTATTTGGTTTGAAGTTTGGAGAAGTTGTTGTTCATCGTGTTCATCGCAAATTGCAACAAAGTGGAAGTTTCGATCCATTTCATTTTGGATCTAAATTCGAAAGGTGTTCGAAATTTTGAAGTGGGCAAGTTAGAGCTTTGGCCGAGCTAAGCAAGGAAAGCCGTGTACATCATGTGGTCGAGAATTGAAGAGTTTGTGAAGTATTCAATCATGCCACCAAGGAGAGCTAACCGTCATCAAAATGTTGAAGATTTGTATAAGCGGGAAGATGCCGAGCAAATGGAGCAACGTATAAGTGACAAATTCAATGAGAAGTTGGATGAAGGCATTGGGAGATTAGAGAAGCTTATGACGAAGATGAATCAAAACCGAAGAAGGGTTTCACCTGAATCTAACCATGAGAGAAGTAGAGTTTCACCACATTCCAATCAAGGGAGAAGTAATGATAATGATCACAGAAGTGTGAGCCGAGACAGTTATAGAAATGTTGATGACCGAAATCGTGTTCGGAGGAATGTAGATAGAAGGGATGGTGGTAGACGTGATGGTAGTAGAGATGTTGGTGGTCAGAATCGACATCGATATACATCTGATTTTGAAGAAGAGTATGATGGTGGTAGTATTCAAGGAAGAGGTAAAGGAAGAAATTATTCAGAGTATGATCACAAGTGGGAATCGGGAATGAAAACTGAAATTCCTGAATTCAAGGGTGGTATGCAAGCTGAAGAGTTTTTAGATTGGGTGGCTAATGTTGAAGAAATTTTTGATTTCAAAGAAGTTCCAGAACATCGTAGAGTGAAGTTGGTTGCTACAAGGTTGAGGGGTAGAGCTTTAGCATGGTGGCAGCAAACCAAACTTACACGTGAACGAATAGGGAAGTCAAAAGTTGAATCTTGGGAGAAGATGAAGAAATTGATGAAAGCAACATTCCTACCTTACAATTATCAATCTTTGATGTATCAACGTTTGCAGAATTTGAGGCAGGGCACGAAGACTGTTAATGATTATGCGAATGAGTTTTATCAGCTTATTGCGAGAAATGATATTATGGAAACGGAAGAGCAGCTGACATCTAGATTCATTGGGGGATTGAGAATGTAGATTCAGGATATGATTAATATGTTCGATCCAAGATCTGTGGTAGAAGCACATCAAAAGGCGTTGGCTTGGGAGAAACAGGGACGACGAGGAGGTGGTGTGTTTACTAATTCCAACAATCAAGTGAAGGGTGTTAGTGGGAGTTCTAATGTTTCTAAACCTATCAGTAGACCAGTGGTGAAGGAGGCTGAGAAGTTGAAGGTTAACAATGGTTTCAAATGCTACAATTGTCAGGAATTGGGTCATTAAAGCAATGAGTGTCCAAAGCCAAAGAAGAGAACCATGGTTGCAGAAGTTGAGGATGTTGTTGGAGATTATTCTAGTCTAGTTGAAGAGGATGAACAGGATATTGCGTCAGGAGATGAAGGTTGTAATCTAATGCTGAGGAGATCGTGTTTGACACTGAAGCAGGAAGAAGCTAGTTGGTTGAGGAGTAATATCTTTCAGTCGACATGCACTATACTGGGGAAGGTGTGTAAATTTGCGATTGACGCAGGAAGCTGTGACAATATCGTTTCAACCGAAGCTGTGACAAAGTTGAAGTTGAAGACAGAGAAACATTCGAATCCATACAAGTTAGCATGGTTGAGGAAAGGAGGAGAAGTGAAAGTGGATAGACGAGTTCGTGTTCCATTCTCTATTGGGAAGAAATACAAAGACGAGATCTGGTGTGATGTAGTAGAGATGGATGTTTGCCACTTACTATTGGGAAGACCATGGCAGTATGATCGAGCAGTACAACATGGCGGTCGGACCAATAGCTATAGTTTTATGTTTGAAGGCACGAAGATTATCTTAGTCCCAAAGAAGAGACAACAAGGAGAAAGTAAGTCAGAAGAGATTGAAGAGCTGAAAACTTTATTATCTCTGAAGGAGTTTGTTAAGGAGGTTGAGGAAGATCCGGAAGTATTCTTGTTAATTGGGCGTGAGAGCAGTGAAGAGGTTGAAATTCCAGAAGAAGCAAAGCCAGTTTTGAAAGAATTTGAGGATGTATTTCCAGATGAGTTACCGAAGGAGTTACCGCCACTAAGAGACATTCAACATCAAATCGATTTTGTTCCAGGAGCAGTGTTGCCACATAGACCACATTATCGAATGAGTCTGAAGGAACATGAAGAGTTGCGGAGGCAGGTAGAGGAATTGCTTGAACAGGGGTGTGTGCAGGAGAGTTTGAGTCCTTGTGCTGTACCAGCTTTATTGGTACCCAAAAAAGATGGAACGTGGAGGATGTGCACAGATAGTAGAGCATTGAATAAGATTACAGTCAGATACAGATTTCTAATGCCGAGGCTTGATGATTTATTGGATCAAATCAGTGGGTCCGTAATCTTTTCTAAGATTGACTTGAAGAGCGGTTATCATCAGATTTGCATTAGACCAGGGGACGAATGGAAGACAACATTCAAGACGAGGGAAGGATTGTATGAATGGCTGGTAATGCCGTTTGGTCTCTCGAATGCACCGAGTACATTCATGAGGGTGATGAACCAGATTTTCAGGCCATACATTGGGAAATTTGTGGTGGTTTACTTTGATGATATTCTGATCTACAGTGCTAGTACAGAAGAGCATGTTCAGCATTTGAAAGAAGTGTTAATTATTCTTCAAGAAGAACAATTCTATGCTGCTACAAAGAAGTGTGTTTTTATGGCGAGGAGTGTTTTATTTTTGGGGTATGTTGTGTCGGAAAAAGGAATACAAGTTGACCAAAGTAAAGTCGAAGCTATCAGAGATTGGCCACAGCCCAAGACGATAACGGAAGTTCGTAGTTTTCACGGGTTGGCTTCATTCTATCGAAGATTCATTCCACACTTTAGTAGTGTGATGGCGCCTGTTACAGATTGTATGAAGGGTAAACAGTTTTCATGGTCGGAGGAAGCAGGGGATGCTTTTGGGAAGATCAAGGAGTTGCTGACGTCTGCACCAATTCTAGTGCTACCAGATTTTCAGTTAGTATTTGAACTATATACTGATGCGTCCAAGGTTGGAATTGGAGGGGTGTTGAGTCAGAAGGGGCGTCCGATTTCATATTTCAGTGAGAAGTTATCAGGAGCGAAGATGAGATACAGTACATATGATGTGGAATTCTATGCTGTTGTGCAAGCTATTAAACACTGGAGACATTATCTATTTCAGAAGGAGTTTGTTCTTTACACTGATCATGAGGCATTGAAGCATTTACAAGGGCAAGACAAAATTTCAGCAAGACATGCATCATGGATTGCATATTTGCACCAGTTTACTTTTGTTGTTAAACATAAGTCAGGAGTGACGAATCGTGTGGCTGATGCTTTGAGTAGAAGGAATCATTTGCTAACAACAATGAAGGTTGAAGTGATGGGGTTCGATGTGTTACCAGAATTATTTGTCGATGATCCTTACTTTGCAAAGTTTGTTGATAAAGTCAAGGAGGGGAGGACAGATGAGTTTATAATGATAGATGGTTTTCTGTTCAAAGGAAATCGATTGTGCATACCTGATTGTAGTTTGAGAATGAAGATTGTAAAAGAGCTACATGAAGAAGGACATGTTGGGAGAGACCGTACATTATAGTTGATTTCACAGTCTTACTTTTGGCCATCGATGAGGAAAGAAGTGGAGAGGTTTGTGGAGCGTTGTCATATTTGTCAGGTTTCGAAAGGAACTGCGACTAATGCTGGTTTATATATGCCGTTACCTGTACCAACTAAGCCTTGGGTCGATGTGAGTATTGACTTTGTGTTGGGGTTGCCGAGAACACAGCGTGGAAACGATTCCATTTATGTGGTGGTTGACCGATTTTCGAAAATGGCACATTTTATTGCTTGTAAGAAGACGGCGGATGCTGTTCATGTTGCTCAGTTGTTTTTCAAAGAGATATATCGACTTCATGGATTGCCAGAATCTATTGTGTCGGATAAGGATACTCGTTTTCTGAGTCATTTTTGGCTAAGTTTGTGGAAGATGGTGGGAACGAAGTTGAACTTTAGCAGCGCTTATCATCCGCAAACGGATGGACAAACCGAGGTTGTGAACAGATCGTTGAGAAATTTGTTGAGGTGTCTTGTGCAAGATAATATGAAGAGTTGGGATATGAAGTTATGTCAAGCAGAGTTTGCTCATAATCATGATGTGAACCGTAGTACGGGTTTCAGTCCATTTCAGATTGTATATTCAAGTGTACCAAAGGGGCCGTTGGAATTAACAGTCATACCACAACCAAAGAAGACAGTCAAACGAGCTGCTGATTTTGTTGAAGGATTGACAGACTGTCATAGAATCGTTCAAGAATGATTGGAAAAGGCGAATGAGAAGTATAAACGCTCTGCAGATTTGAAACGAAGAAATGTTGAGTTTAATGAAGGAGATATGGCATATGCGGTATTGACAAGAGATCGTTTTCCAGTGGGCGCTTATAACAAGTTGAAAGCCAGGAAAATTGGTCCTATAGAAATTGTGAAACGAATTAATGAAAATGCTTATAAATTGAAGCTGCCAGATGATGTGTATACGTCTGACGTATTCAATGTTAAGCATCTCGTACCATATCATGGGGATGAGTTTGTTGTGGAAGATGAGGGTGCAAATTCGAGGACGAATTTTTCTCAACCTGGGGAGGATGATGCAGCCCAGAAAGAAGAAGTCATAGGTCGTGTACGACCTAACATGTTGATAGGTCGAGTCCGACCTAAAGAGGAAGCTAACGAGTTAAGATTTTGTGAGAAATTGTGGAAAGTTGAAGTTTTAAGTCGCAGCCGACCTAACGAAGTCTTTAAGTCGCATCAACGACCTAGTGTGACTCGGCAACGACTTAGTAGATACTTGCGAGTTAACAAGTCCTTTAAGTCGCCTGAACGACCTATCGAGTCATGCAGTGAAAAGGCAGAGCAGATTGGTGAAGGGTTAGGTCGTGAACGACCTAACGAGTCAAGAGATAAGTCGTTGAAGATAGAGGCCGTGGATCTTTCCTGCCGACTTAATCTCTGCCGTTGATTTCTTAAGACGTTACATGTTTTCTTTTTTAGGTCGATACCGACCTAAGTTAAGTCGTTGAAGACTGAAGCCGTGGATTTCTATGCCGCTTTAATCTGAGCCCTGGATTCTTTAAGTCGCGAGAAAATGCTGCATTGATGCTGTTGAGTTGCTATATGTTGTAATTAGGTCGTGTACGACCTAAGTTGAGTCGTGGGAAATCGATAGGTCGACAACGACCAAAGTGATGTATTTTTGTTTGTATTTTATGTTTGTAAGTTGTACCTTTTAGGTCGTGAGCTTGTTGAGTCGTGGTCTTTGTTAAGTCGGAGACGACCTACGAGTTGGTTTTTTTTGTTTTGATTTGTAACTTCTATAAATAGGCCGGTGGTGCCATTTGTAATAGTTAGTTGATTTGAAATAAAACTCTTGTTTTGTTAGCTTTGTGCTTTCACCAAATTGGTAGTTGAGTGTAATCTCCTATCTCCTCTTTCGGTTAATCGAGTGCGCTCGATTCAACGACTGCAGAAGCCGATTCACGGAATCTAGTGCGCTAGATCAACGTGCAAAGAATCGCAGATCTTTGAACCCGGTATCGTGCGCGATCAACGAGTTTGGGATAGCTTGAATTCGGTATCTTCGGATCAACGAATTTGGGCATTTCGGTATCTTCCAATCCATCGATCGCTACTTTCATCGATCTACATTGTTTTGATTAATCCGCTGCGTCAGATACGTGTTTCTATGTGGTGTGGTTGTGTGAGTGGTTTGGCTGCAGGAGGGCGAGCTTCAGGCTAACATTGCTCTCACTTGGCGGGTTAGGTTTGGCATTGTGATGCTGTCCGGTTTCTGGGATGGGGTAATGCCGGTCCAGACTAGTTCATGCACAGTGATCATAAGTATGCCGAGCCAAAGGGGGGATATCCTTGGAATGAGTTTCATAGGGTTAAGTTTGGTGTATGGTTTTAACCGGGCTAGACGATAGGATGCTATCTATAAGCGTTTTAAATTACATTTATGATTGCATATCTGTTGGACTTATGCCTTTTTTTTATTTCTTTATGCAGGAAAATGTCGTCAGGTCGCGAGCTTCGATCCTAGCATGCGTTATCATAGCCTGCCGGGGCTGGCCCTTCTTCTGATGTTCTGTCAATCCTCTAAAACAAACTAGCTCTGCATATTCTTTGGTGGAGGGTTACGCTCCCAACCAGACGCTGGTAAAGCATTCTAAGTGGTATCCTAGCGTGCTGACAATAGAAAAGCTCAACTCTATAGCTACTATGTTTGAGATTGTTCGGCGGGACATAATACTGCCTGGACCAGATGACAGGGTCTGCTCTCATCCAAATAGGTACATGGCATATAGTAAGTATCACTGCATGTGCGGTGCCATTCCTTCGCTCACCTGTTGGATTGCCAGCTCCGTGGTCTATTTAAAAAAGTTGCTCCGCTGCAGTTTCAACCTAACTCCTATGAAATCTTGACGTGCTTGTATATAATATTCATGAAGCGCTATCAGAGAGCCCCTACCCATAGAGAGATCAGGTACTTGTACAATGTGAGAAGTTATCGAAAGGGGAGTCCCTTCATCAGCTTAGAGTCCGCTCTCAAATTCAAGCATGTCCTTGATCTATACTCCAAGTTTAGTATGTTTAAGAAGGAGTACTTCTTCGTGCATGATGACGCCGTTCCTCAACATGTTTTCACTTCCGGGTGTAAGTCTTCTTTGTATTCTCTTCTAAGTTTTCTACCGACTTGGTTCCTTAATGATCCATATTTTCTAGGTTGTGTAAAGGCGGCAGAGGATGAGGGTTTGAAAAAGATGGCTAAGGAAATATTAGCTATCCCGGAGGCTGAGAGGGAAGCCTCATTCTTGCTCCGCGACACGACCCTTTGCTTTTACAACTTAATTGGCCCTGGTCAATCCGTGTTCAAGATTCGGCCAAGCTCAGCTGAGAGAACAACGGGAGCCGAAGGAGAAGAGGGAGATGCAGACAAAGGCAAGGATCCGGAGGAAGAGGGTGAGGGGGCCAGAGCCTCGAATAAGTTGAGGCGTAAGAAGAGCGCAGTTCGTCCACACCGTGCGAGGAAATCTTTGCGCATACGAGATGCTCCTTCTCCTGATGACGAGGAAGGTTCCCATTTGGAGGGTGATAGCGAGGAGGGTGAAGGGTCGGAGAGACTCCGGGGCGACATAATCGGAGGCCCATGCTTCTTTGGATGTGGAGATTATTGATAGCGAAGGCTTGGGTGTGACTCCCTTAAAGAATGCCGAGGCTGTGCGGGAGTGGCCCGAATAGTTAGATCAATCCGAGCCGAGACCCGGGCCAACTTTCGTTGCTGACCCCCCTCAAGAAAATGTGGTTGCAGATGACTTGAGTGGAATGCCGGTTCTCCCAGTACAAAGCGGGGTGGGGACCAGTGAGATGTTTGGGCTTTCTCCAAGTACTTTTGATTTCTTTATGGATTTTGGGATACTTCTTGAGAACTTTTTGTTTTTTGACGAGTCCCCGTCTCCAATTGCTCCTCAATCCAATGAACCCTGATCGCCATGTGTCCTCCATCCTCCGAGTGGAGTCCCATCCCAGTGTGTTCCCCACTTGAGTGAGACCCCCTCCCAGCCATTCGATCAAGTCACCTAAGGGTTTGTGGTATCTCGTAGTGTCCCAACATCTTGCATGTTTTGTGTTTATTCTTTCTCCGTTTCTCTGCTTTAAAGTTGTTATTCGCTTTGCAGGGAAAAGAAGAAATCCGAAGAGAAATGAAATGTCTCGGCGACTTGAGCAATTCAAGCGAATGAAAGGGGCCTCCGCTCCTCCTAAATTGGCCTCTTTAAAGGAAAGGACTGTGCAAGAGAATGTTGAGGAAACTTCGTCAGGCTTGGGTAGAGGAGAGAGCCACAAGACATCCCGAAAACATGCAAGGTCTCCGGATAAGGATGCTACCTCCCCTGGTTCTCAAACTTCTTCCCAACGCCATCGCCAAAATCCTTCTGGTCCAGAACTGCATGAGGTGCTTGGTGATTTAGAGGAAGAAAATATAGGTGCTTATTTCTTAGATTTTCAACTGCTGATTAGGAATCCCTTCGAGGGTCACCCTGATATTAACCTTGGCTATGCGGGTCGCCATCTAGCGGATTCTGATACTGAGTTCCTTCTGCCTCAAAATCCTTTGGTCCGAATCTTGGATGAGGCAAAAAATCTTGACTTCACCAATCTGACAACAAGAATGGTCCAGATTACCGATGAGACTAGAAAGATTGTCGATTATCAATCCCGCTTAGCCAAGGCCAGTGAGGAAGTGGGGAGTGCAAATGTACGGTTACGCTTGGAGGTGGAGGATCTTCTTAAAGTGCTCAGAGAGAAGGATGTGAAGTTGGAGGCGGTTGAAGCGTCTCGTGCAGCCAAGATAAAGAAGGCCAAGGAAGAAGCGACGAGAGAGGCTACTGACTTATGCAAGGCACAAATCGATGAGGTTATAAGTTCAGTGGATGAAGCTAGGCAGAAGGATCTGGAATAGATCCGCTCTCTCAAGGGTAAGATGAAGAAATCACAGGAAGTCTTGGCTGAGCTGAAGAAGTTTCAAGGCGAGTGGCGGAAGGAAAAGGACATGTACAAGGCTAAGATCGATATGTTGAACGCGGAGCAGGTCTGGTTGAGGAAGGACAAGGAATAGTACATGAATAAAGTGGTGTCCCTCCAAATCGAAGTCGACAAGTCTAGAGACTTTTGTGAGACGGTTAACCAAATGCTGAAGGACACTTATTACATCTTCTGGAAATAGGGAAACCTTCAGTGGATGGACGACTGTCCCTAAGTGATGGCAGAAATCCATGCTCGGCTCATTGAGGAGACCAAGGCCGTGGTTGTGCAGGAGGAAGGAGCCATGTATAATGTCAGGATGGTGAACTGTCGGTTCATCGTAGAAGTGACCAAGTCTATCGCCAAGGAGTATGAGCTGTTGGCAGAGGATGAGGACGATGAAGATGGTTCGGATCTTGTGGGGCTTGGAGACCCACACGATATTACCGTAGGTATTTCGTCTTTTACTTCTGCTTTGTCGCTACTTATTGCAGACTGCAAAGCTTGTGATTTTTCCTACTTGCATCGTGCAAGGATGTCTTCAGGACAAGTCGGGCCTTCAAAGGGTGTAGATGAGGCATCGTGAAAAGAGGGCGAGCCTTCGAAGGACACGACCGAAGGGAGCGGGCCGAGTGACAAGGGTGTCCCTCCTCCTTAGTCGAGGAAATTTTCCTTTCTCTTTTTGTATGCATTTTTGAAGGATGTATGGCTATTCTGCACATGTATATGTATAAACGAAAATCTTTGTACATACTGATTTTAATGTTGTAATGTTTGACTTTTGTCTTTTTCATGTTTATTTGGAATGACTTTTGTGACGCATGATTTTTATAGTCTGCCTTGTCTACTTGTGAACTTCTTACGACTTAGTTAATCGTTATTATGTTCTGAGATGTAGAAAACCATAAACGCGTTGTTATGTTCATGGCCGATCGTGAACGATAATTACTCGGGCTATTACCTGTATCGTGATTATTATTTGATTTATCATTGCCGACGTGCGTAATGCTGATCGTCAACTGCGAACTACCCTTGGCTACAGCCACGCCTTAATCGTGGGGTTTATAATAGATTCACAGTTGTCGGCGAGCCGTACACCAATGCCGAATTGCCTAGGCTATAAATTGTGCCTAATCCATGGCTTATAGTCGGTTCATCATTGCCGGCTTGAGGGTGCCGATCGTCAGCAGTGAATTGCCAAGGCTTGTTTCGTGCCTCTTATCGTGGCTATCTTATTTTCAACGCTGTCGGTGAGCGCCTATGATTGCTCACAATAGGAATAGTCATTAGATAAAAAATTAAATGAAAGAAAGTTTAAATAAGACAAGTAATGTGAGACACTGAATTTTTATAGTGGTTCGGCCGAAATATGCCTACGTCCACTGTCTTTCTTTTATTTTTTCAGTTAATACATGCTTCCTTATAGTTCAAGAGAAATAACGGCGAAGGTGTTGGAGATTCCATGCTTTCCCAAACACCTCTCCATCTACAGTTGACAAGACGTAAGCTCCATTACGAAGATCCTTATGAACAACAAACGGCCCCTCCCAAATTGGATCCAATGCACCTGGTCGTGGGAAGACCCGCTTGAGTACCAAGTCTCCTTCCCGCAGCACTTGAAGCTTCACCTTAGAGTTGTATTGCTTTGCCACCTCCTGTCTATGAGCGACGGCTTTGAGGGCGGCGTCGTTTCTCTTCTCCTCGATCAGGTTGAGGGACATGCTTAAGAGCTCCTCAATTTCTTTCGAATTGTAATGCATCCTTCGATGTGATGGGATGACTATTTCGACTGGAGCATGGCTTCGGTCCCGTATGCCAATGCGAATGATGTGTGCCCTGTCGTGGTCCTGTAGGAAGTCTGGTAGGCCCACAGTGCGGTAGGCAGTTCATCGACCCATACTCCCTTGGATTTCTCTAGTTTCTTTTTTATCAGTGTTTTCAAAACCTTATTTACTGCTTCGACCTGCCATTTTCCTGGGGATAAGCTATAGTCGAGAAGCTTCGAGCAATCCCATGTTCTTAGCACCACTTGGAGAATTCTTCACTATCAAATTGGAGTCCGTTATCCAATATGATCTTTTGCGGCACCCTATACCTGCACATAATAGGCTCCGCTTCCACCCATTTGGTGAAATAATCCACTGCCACTATGGCTTATTTTGCTCCTCCTCGGCCCATGGGGAGTTTCCCGATCAGATCAATCCCCCAAATTGCAAAGGGCCAGGGGCTGACCATCTAGATTAAACTAGTAAGTGGCAGTCTCGGGATTTTGGAAAATCTTTGGCATTTGTCACATTTTTTAGCGAACTCAGATGCGTTCTTGTTTAGCGTGGGCCAAAAGTATCCATAGCATAGAATCTTCCTGACTAGAGTTTGCCTTCCAGTGTGATCGCCGCAACTCCCTTGATGGATGTTATTGAGGATATCTTTTGCTTCGTTCCCAACGACACACCTTAGTAGTGGGTTGGAAAAACCACGACGGTACAGTATTCCATTCTGGATGGTGTAGCGGGATACCCTCCTTAGGATTCTGCTGACTTCATTCCATTTTGTAGGTAAGGTTCCTTCTTGTAAGTATCTGGTGATGGGGGTCATCCATGTCCCTTCCCTATCTGTGGTCATTATGATTTGAAGACACTCAAAGCTCTGTGTGAGTTGGCTCATGATAGGGGTTGCCCCCGGTATTAGCTCGGTTCTTACGCTTGCCTCTTTGGCAAGGGCGTCCGCCTCTTGATTTTCCCCTTGCGGGTTGTGTTTTATTACATAGTAATCTAGCTTATCGAGGAGGGTTTTGGCCCTTTTAAGGTAAGATGCAAGTTTTTGTCCGCGAGCCTGGAATTCTCCAAGGATCTGGTTCACAATCAGTTGCGAGTCACTATGAATACATATCGATTTAACCCCTATTTCTGTAATGATCTCTAAGCCAGCTATCACTGCTTCGTATTCAGCTTCGTTATTGGTTGCAGCGAACTCTAGTCTTAGCGTGTAGCTGTGCAGTTAATGCCCCGCTATATCCCCGCTATAACTCCGATATATCTTATAGCGGATTCCTACCACTACGATTTTTCCATATATCCCCAACATATAGCCTTTCCGCTTTAATCCCCGCTATTTCCGCTATATCCCGTTATTTCCGCTATATTCCGCTATTTCCGCTATATCTTCTATAAAAAATTGGATTGAAAAATGATATTTATACGCTATAAAAATTATGAAATTAATTAATTTCATTGAATTTTTGATATATGTTTAGAAATGATAATACTCTAATATTCTACTAAATTAAATTAAGTTATATAACAGTTTTACGTTCATTTACAATACATTTGCACATATTTTTATTTAAAATTATTTTTGTATTAATTATAATTCAATTGAATGTTAATTTTTCACATAATTACCATCTATATATTTGTAAAAACAACAAGTATGGGATTTATATGCTATTTTAGAGTAATCCGATATATCCCGCTATATCTTCGCTACATCCCCGCTATGACTTTTTGCACCTCTACCGCATTGAATCCACCGAGCGCTTTAACTGCACAGGCGTGTAGCTTAACTTTCTTCCTCGGGGTGTGACTATTATGACTCCTGCCCCCGAGCCGAGCTCGTTCGAGCTCCATCAACGAACATATTCCATTTGATAGTTTCCTCAACTTTTACCACTGCTTCCTCATCTCACATCGTAAACTCAGCTATGAAATCGGCCAAGGCTTGTCCTTTAATTGCAGTGCGCGGATGGTAAGTAATGTCATACTGACTCAGCTCAATGCACCATTTTAACAGGCGCCCTGATGTGTCTGGTTTATGTAGGACTTGTCTCAAGGGTTGATCCATTAGAACCCTAATGGAGTGTGATTGAAAGTAATGTCGTAGTTTCCTAGATGCTATGAGCAGACAATAAGCCAATTTTTTGATCTTAGGGTATCTAGCTTCTGTACCCGTGAATCTTTTGCTAATGAAGTACACCGGTCTTTGGACGCAATCATCTTCTCGTACTAGTGCGGCACTTAGTGCATGGGAGGATACAACTAGGTATAAGTAAAGGCTCTCTCCATCCATCAGAGTGGAGAGTACAGGCGGCTTCTGCAGATGTTCGAGCAAACTCTGGAAAGCTGAGTAACACTCGTCAGTCCATTCAAACTTCCCTCTGTCTTTCTTAAGGGCTTCGAAGAACGGGACGCACTTGTCCATTGCTTTGGATATAAACCTGCTCAGAGCGGCTACCTTTCCATTTAGGCTCTGCATTTCCCTTCGTGTTGCCGGGATTTTGACGTCTTTCAAAGCTTATACCTTTTCAGGATTCGCCTCTATTCCTCTGGCATGTACAATAAAACCTAAGAATTTACCCGAAGACACCCCAAAAGAGCATTTTAGAGGGTTCAGCTTCATTTGGTATTTGCGTAATACATTGAACATCTTTTCCAGGTGGCTCAGATGATCTGTGGCTCTTCTTGATTTGACAAGCATGTCGTCAACATAGACTTCCATGGAGTGACCAATTTGCTGCTCAAACATCTTATTAACTAGGCGTTGATAGGTAGCACCGGCGTTCTTAAGCCCGAAGGGCATGACCTTATAGCAATACAGACCTAGATCCATGATGAAGCTAGTATGTTCTTGATCTGGCACATGCATGGGAATCTGGTTGTATTATGAATACGCGTCCATGAATGACAATAACTCATGTCCTGCGGTTCCATCCACCAGTCGGTCGATTTGGGGTAAAGGAAAATAGTCTTTGGGGTAGGCATCATTGAGGTTGGAGAAGTCAATGCAGGTCCGCCACTTTCCACTAGGCTTCTTCACCATGACCGGGTTGGAGATCCATTTTGGGTAAATTACTTCACAGATAAAGCTATTGGCGAGCAGGTTCTTCACTTCTTCGTTGAGAGCAGTTGATTGCTCTATCCCATGCTTCTTTTCTTCTGTTTGATCGGGATCTTGGTTGGGTCAATATTGAGGGAATGGCAAGCTATCTCTGGGGATATCCCCACCATGTCCTCATGGGTCCATGCAAATATATCCAAGTTCTTTCGTAGGAATCCTATCAGTTGGATTTTGAGGTTCTGGTTCAACTAAGAACCTATCTTTAAAAGCCTTGTTTTGCCGCGTTCATGTACCATCACATGTTCCATAGCCGCCACAGGCTCGACATTGACCTCCTCCTCTCTATCTCTGGGGTCCAACTCATTGAATGGGTTGCTATTATATTTGAGAGGAGGGGCCTTCTTTGATTACTATGCTTCCGCATTTTTGGCATAGAGGGCAACACCCACGCCTTTCCCTTTTTCCTTCTTCTTGTTTTGGCGAAGTTCAGTCACATAGCAATCGCGAGCTGCGTCTTGGTCCCCTTCTACTTCCCCTATTCCGTTATCAGTTGGGAATTTCATATTTAAACACCATGGTGCTAATACTATCTGGAAGTCTGACAACGCGGGCCTTCCCAAGAATGCATTGTAGGCCGAGTGCCCGTCCACCAGCACGAATGTTTGCTTCTGAACAATTGATCGGGGGTGAATTCCTAACTCAACAAACAAGTCTAGTTGCCCAAGTGGCATTGTGGCTTCCCCAGTGAATACGTGTAAAGGCTTAAGGCACGGAGATACATCTTTCATTGACAATTTCATTTTATTGAATGCATGTTTGAATAAAATATTCACCGAGCTTCCTGTATCGACCAAAATGCGAAACACCTCTGCCGGGCCGGTCTAGGCGGAGATAACCATCGGGTCGGTGTGCGGATACTGTTTTCCAACCAAATCTTCATCTTTGAAGGTTATGTCGACTCTTTCACTTTGTTTTGCGATGCATCCTTCAGTTATGGAGTGAACATATCCTTCCCTATCCTTCAAGGATTTTCCATACCACTCTATTTCAGCCCAACTTCCGTCGGCTACATGCAGGCCTCCAGATATGGTGTGGACAATTATCTTTTCTTGGTTAGCGTGGCTCATACCTGCTCCTTCCTTATTGTTCCCTTGCGGGGGTTGTCCAGATCCTTCGTGGGCCGGATTGGGAGAGTTGCGCCCTTTCTGCATGTATCGCTCTAGTTTCCTTTTTCAGATGTATTCCTCAATGAGATCCCGCAAATACTGGCATTCTTCGGTGTTATGCCCATGAGACTCGTGGAAGCGGCAATATTTCCCTGTCCTAATTGCGGCTTCTGACTCTTTTTTGTGCGGAGGGCGTTTATATTTCAACTCGTGTTGAATAGCCATGTAAATGTTCTCCACGGTGTCGCTTAGAGGCGTGTATGAATCGAATCTTGGTCTACGTCTATATCGTCGCTTATTGCTTCTTTCATTTCTAGAGTTGCCTTGGTTGCCACTTTTTCCTTCATTTTTCTGTTTATTCCCCTCTCCATGGGGCAGGGCACCCATGTTTCCTTGGATGCTAGAAGCCTTTGCGGGTTGCTCGCTATGTCGATGAGTCGCCACATCCTCCAATCTCATGTATTTTCCAGCTTCATGAAAGAAATCCTGAAGCGTTAGAGGCTTTTCCTTCATCAATCTTCTCACGAGCTTCGAAACTAGGTGGACGCCTACGCACAGCGCCATCAGTGTAAGCCTTTCATCAGCGTCTTGTAGTACCACGGCAGCATTAAAGCATGTAAGATATTGCTATGGTTCTCCTGCTTGTTGTTTTATGTCTGATAGGAAGTAGGCGTCCTTGGGCTGTTCCACATGGATTCGGAATTGACTTATGAATCTTTCCTTCAAAATTTCCTAAGGGATAATAGAGCCATGAGGCAGGCGACAAAACCATGTGGTGGCTAAGTCTGATAGGAATAGTGGGAAACATTTACACAGCACGCCCACTGTTGCTCCATTCATGAGCATGTGTTGGGTGTAGCATTGTAAGTGGATGATTGGGTCGGATGTGCCTTTATAGGGATCCATGGTGGGCATCTTCCATTCCCGAGGAGTGGTTGTCGCTTCTATGTCCCTGGTGAATGGGCTGGACACCCTTGCTTCTACCCCCCTTTCAAGTTGTTCGCGCCTGAGATATTCCCTGAAGAGGCATGTAATCCTCTCCTCAGATTCTGGGGCAGCCCTGGGAGAAGTGGGGGCTTCCCTTTGATGATGTTGGCATCTGGTGCCTTGGTTGAGATTGGAGTGGCGATGGCAGCTCGAGGCATGATAGGGTCAGTCACAACCGGTCCTTGCCTAATGCCTCCTTTATTGGGCCCAGCTCTTGGTGATCTTTCAGGACCGGCTTTGGGCTGAGTCCTGGCTCGGGTTCGAGTTCTCGTATCTTCTTGGTTGAACTCTTCATTTGTAAGGGATCTGTTTCGCCTACGCAATTCTCCAGATTGAGATCCACCTCGAGATTCAGTGTTATGAGTGGATTCCTCCGTGCCTCTCAAGCGTGTCATGAGTTGGTCCACTAAAGCTCTTTGCTGGGCAGCGAAGCGGTCATCCATCTCATTCACAACCCTATCTAAGTCTTCTTGGGTGACAGCCAGTGTTTTAAATCTCGGATTTTGGCCAATATCTCGGGAAAATATCTCGGCTATCTCGGGCGATATTTAAAACACTTATAACTAAATAGGCTGCCAAATCTCGGATTTTGGCTGATATCTCGGATTTTTCATCTCGGCCATCTCGGGGAGATTTAAAAGCCTGGTGACAGCTGATCCTGGAAGTTGCGAATGGGTAGTTGGGTTTTCTTGATCTTCTTGGACGGGATTGAGGGTACTAGCAGTGGCCGCGTTCTTACCCTTATTGGTATTCCATCTAGAGGGAGCCATGTTCTAATGATATGTTAAGGCTGGGAAGGAGAGTGGATAGAAGAGTTTGGCTCTCTACGTCGCTCTCAGTGAAAGCACCAAAAATGTTTGCACAAAAATTGGACAAACACCTCTAAGTTCGAATTTGACTATGTCACGTTTAAGTTGGTCGATATGAAGTTTTTAATGTTTTGATACGTTAACAGATAATTTTTGCAATCATAGAATAGTTCATGGATTCAGAGTTGGAAAGTAGTTAAAGGAAGTAAATCACACAAAGTTTTATAGTGGTTTGGCCAGAACATGCCTACATCCACTGTCCATTTTATTATGCTTGCTTTGATTTGATTACAAGTACAAGTTTGATTGGAAAGAGCAAAAACTTGGAGCAGCTAGAGTGGTTAAGTCTCAGCGGAGTTTTCACTCTTTTCTCAGAAATTCGGTCCCCATTGTTGTTGAGGAGCTCTGGTATTTATAGAGTGGAGCTGTGAAGTGTGGAGGTTGTGATTATAACTTTCTGAATCTAGTTCGACATCTGGGTTAGAGAGTTTGGATTGGCATTTGGGTTATGGAGCTTGCTTCGCTTGATTGCTCGTTCATGTCTAGTTCGGTGTTTCTACTTTGGAGACACTTATTTGACGAACCAAACATTTGGTTCGGCATGCCTGGGTACCGGACCAAATGTTTGGTCCGCTTTCGGAAATGTTATGCCGGACCAAACATTTGGTCCGGCATATCAGAGACTGCCGGACCAAATGTCTGGTCCAGCATGCCGGATCAAATATTTGGTCCGGCATTTTAGTGAACGCCGGACCAAATATATGGTCCGGCAATTCTGCCTTCTACGTCATAATTCACTTCTGCTTCCTTTCTTTCCTCTCTCTGCCCGTTGGAAAACCGAGCCAACACATGGGATCACTAAGAACCTATTGGCCCATGTCAATAACTTCATCATTCATGGGTTCTCCCTGAACCTATTGGTATCTCCAATAACTTCCCTCTTATCCTAGTTTTTATGGGTTGACTAAGAAACTAATGGTATCTCCAATAATTTCCCACTTATCCTAGTTTTCATGGGTTGACTAGGAACCTATTGACTTCTGTTAATAACTTAGTCCGAATATAGTTTTCATGGGTTCACTACTAACCTACTGACCCCTACCAATAACTTTTCCTATACATAGTTTTCATGGGTTTACTATGAACTAGTCTATCTAACAACTTTATTAATCAATGTTTGGGCATCCTATATTCTGGTCTTCTTGACCTCCTGGATGCTATTCTACTCATTCAGGAGTTAACTCAATTTATATTCACTATTGGGTCAGCCTAGCTGGTTATTCTGTCCCTTTTTGCCAAATTACAGTTATGGGTCCATATTAAAGTGAATATGTAAACTAGAAGAAGCAAACATATTAACATAACAATCACCAACATCTGTGGTTAAATATCCTTGAAATCATTTTCATATAAAACATGGTTAATCCCTTTAACCTTTATTCTATCAAGGAAAGCTTCTTCAAAAACTCCAATTTAAAAGCATTTAAAAGCTCTTTTATAATGCCATGGGTTTTTTCTTTAAAAATTGAGATTAGGTTCTTTGTTTTGAAAACTAAGGCTTTTGAAACCTTTAATCTTGACTTTCGAAACAATCGGAAAACTTCCTTTCGAAAGCATTCAAATCTTCTTTTCAAAACACTAGGCACATTCAAAACACTTTAAAACCTTTCTTTCAAAACCTTTCAAATGTATTAAAGTATTAACATTCAATTATAGAAGCATAGCTTTGAAACCATTTGAAATTACCCCTTTCGAAAACATTGGTTTATATGTAAAAATATCTTTTGGGTCAAAGTGAATATATACGAAAGTACCCCTTTCGAAGCCTTTAATCTTCGTATAAAATTTTTTAGGGAAAATTGATGGCTTCGGAACCATCCTTTGGAAAGCTCAAAACATTTAAGTAACACATTTGAAGGATAGCTTCGAAACCCCTTCCAAAGCCATTGCCTTCGAGACCCTTAATCCTTTCGAAAGCTTTAGGAAGTGGCTTAGTACAGGTTTATAACAAAATCTACCTTTCGAATTGGTTGATGACTTCAATCCATTCGTAAGTCATAGGGATGGCAAAAGGGTTTCGACTTGGTCGAAACTAACCTTTTTGAAAGTATTGATTTTAAAACTAAGTAACTCATTCGAGAAATACAATTTAAATAAGAAGCGACAACTGCTTTCGAAAGCAATTTAAAAAGACCCCTTCGAAAGCATATGTTTCGACTCCTTCGAAAGAATTTAGTAAAATAGGCAAGCACATCTCTTTGAAAAATAAAACAAAGGTTCCGACCCTATCGAAAGCTATGTTTCGACACCATGCCTTCCGCTCTTCTCCAATCCACTACGTACCAACATAGTGATACCTTGTGTATTGGTTTCGGCTTAGTTGTTTTCAACCTGGTAGGTTTCGACTTTGTTGAAGGCGGAAGCATAGGGTTGGAAGGCGGGTTCCAAAAGAGGCGGAACATATTTTCTGAATAAAGTCTGATTTAATGCCATTTAAAGTGAATACTTTATAACTAACTTGCCTATTTGTAAACATTTAATTGGTTGCCATAACTTTTCAAATTCTTTACCAAAATAATTGCCGCATAGTTTCAGATCTAGTCAAGGATTAATTTAACAAATAAGCCCTTCCATTAAGCAAAACTAATAAAACATTAAGTCCTTCTTCTAAAACAATTTAATTTCCATAGTAAATTACATAGGAAAAATCCCCAAAAATTACAGAAATTCACTTTTAACATGTTATCTAACATATGAAAATTACAGACCTAAATTCTCAATATAATTTCTGAAATTAATTTAAAATCCCAATTGTTCATATTTTCCTTTGAATATTCATAATAAATTTTCCATAGCTTGGAAAATTATAAAATTTAAGATCCATCTCCAAAATAATGTTTTACATGACATATAAATTCCTCATGGCATTCGAAATTCAATTTAAACAATTTTACCTTTAAAACCCTGCTTAAAAAATTATCAAACAATCTTATTTGAATCAAATATATTATATCCAAGCATATCATCATAATGGATTTAGTCTTAAACCCGAAAATCAAATGATCATAAAAACAAAAATAGAGATGGTTTTGATTATCATTCACCTCGATTAGCATAAGGACTTTGAGATTTGATTGAGATTATCTTCCTTGCTTTAATTCCTTAGCTTTAGATTGATTTACCCTTTTTTCTTTCTCTAGTAATGACCAGCTTTGTTTTCCTTTTGATTTATGTTTTTGTGAAATGAAAAATGAACATGTAGCATAAAGGAAACGGGATATATAAGGGTAATGAAAATAAGGCACATAATTACCCTAAATACCCTTGCGTTAATTGTTTCCTTGTTAATTAACAATTAAAACCATTTATAAGCCCATTTATATCATTAAGCTCGGCCTCTAATTTATTTTCAAATCTCAATCCTCTTGTCACTCTAAGATTTACATTATTCTATTTGATTTATCTAATGAAATCTCCTGAATAATGTTATTAAAAATTAGGGTGTTACAGGCTCCCCTCCTTAAAGAATTTCATCCTCGAAATTCAGTAAGGACTAAATACTAAACATAGCAATCATCTGTAACCACTCCTAACAACCATACTAGCCTACTTGACTAGCAACTATCTATATAAAGCTAATATAGACATACCCTCAAAGCAGATCAGGATAAGTATCTCTAATCTAGTCTTCTGTCTTCCAAGTATGGTCCTTCTCGTTGTCGCTCCACTGAACTTTCACCAACCTGACTGTCTTGCTCCTCAATCTTTTCTCATCTCTCGCTACAAACCGAACTGTTTGTCTAACAAAAGTGAAATTAGGCTCTACTATCTAATCTTCCAACCCTGTCGAAGGAATAGTAGTCTCTGGATCATGCACATACTTGCAAAGATGAGATACATGAAACACATTATGGACACCTACCATACTCGGCAACTCTACTCTGTATGCGAGCTTTTCGATCCTCTCTATAACTTAGAACGGACCAACATATCTCAGTGGCAGTTTCCCTGACTTTCCAAATCATACCACACCCTTTATCCGTGATACTTTAATGAAAACCTTATCTCCAACTGAGAATTCTAGGTCTTTATGCCTCTTATCTGTGTAACTCTTCTGTCTGGACTGAGCTTCCTTCATCCTTTCTTGGATTAACTCAATCTTCTCTGTCGCCTCTCTAACCAGATCTAGACCTAAGACTAATCTGTCTCTAGTCTCTAATCAACATGCTGGTGATTTGCATGGCCTTCCATACAAAGCTTCAAAAGGCGCCATTCCTATACTAGTCCGATAACTATTATTATAGGAAAACTCCACTAAGTGTAGGCAATCTTCCCAAAAACCACCAAATCCAATACACAAGTTCTTAACAAATCCTCGAGTACCTTATTGACTCTCTCTGTCTTCTCATCCGTCAGAGGGTGATATGATGTACTCATCTTAAGCTTGGTACCTAATACATCCTGTAGACTCTTCCAAAATTTGCTAGTAAACTAAGCATCTCTGTCACTGACTATACTACTAGGAATCTCATGCAGTCTAACTATGTTCTTCATGAACAACTTGCTAAAACAGGTGTCGTCCTAGTTGACTTAACTGGAATGAAATGGGCACTCTTGGTCAACCTGTCCACTATGACCCATATACTTTCATTTCCTCTATTTGACCTTGGCAACCCGTCAATAAAATCCATGGATATCGAATCCCATTTCCAAACTGGAATCTCTAAAGGTTGAAGCAATCCACTCGGCTTCTTATGTTCGGCCTTCACTTGTTGGTAGTTTGCACACTGCCTAGCCCACAAGCCAACATCCCTCTTCATACCTTCCCAATAGAAACTCCTCTTCATATCTTGATACATCTTGGTCCCTCCAGGATGAATCGTAAACTTGGACCGATGACATTCCTCAAGAACTTCTCTCCTTAAGTCCTCAACATTCGGAATACACAACCGTCCCTTCTTTCTCAACCATCCTCTCTAGTTAAGACTAAAATCCTTTAGATCATAGATCTCGGTTCCAACCTCAAGCATTCTAATCTTCTCGGCTAATACTGGATCCTCCCTCTACTTAGAAGCAATCATTTCGATCAACACTGGTCGAACTTCCAAACATGGCAACATAGTGGTGCTCAGACTAGAACTAGCAGTCGATCTTAACTGCACACTACAAGTAGTCAAAGCTTCTAAATCCTTCTATTCTGCCAACTTAGCTAACACCACATTCTAATGTCTTCTGCTAAGAACATCCGCTACTTAATTTCCTTTCCCAGGAGTATACTTTATACCAAAATCATAAGCAGCTAAAATCTCAAGCTACCTTTGCTGTCTCATATTCAGCTCCTTCCGAGAGAATAAATATCTTAAGGACTTATGATCTGTGTATAGCTTAAATCTCTCCCCTAAGAGATAATGTCACTAAATCTTCAATGCAAAGATCACCGCAGCCAACTCCAAATCATGAGTAGGATATCTCACTTCATGCGGTCTAAGCTGTCTTGAAGCATAGGCAATGACTTTACTCTTCTGCATTAACACAGCTCCTAATCTAGTTCTGCATGCATCGGTATACACCACCATACCTTGGTTTCCGTCTGGAACTAATAACACATGTGCATTGGTCAACAACTGCTTTAACTTAAGGAATGCTTCCTCATATTTGTCAGACCAGACAAACTTCACATCCTTCCTGGTTAACTTAGTCAAAGGTGCTGCTATCCACGAGAAATCCTTAATGAATCTCCGATAATAGCCAGCAAGTCCAAGAAAACTTCTAATCTAGGTCACCATCTCTGGTCTCTTCTAATTATTAACAACTTCTATTTTATCTAGATCGATAGACAAGCCTTTCTCTGAAACTACGTGACCAAGAAACTTAACCACTTTCTTTCAAAAATGACACTTGGAAAACTTCGCTTTTCGCTGATGCTGCCTCAGTGTCTCCAGCACTACTCTAAGATGATCCTCATGTTCTTTTTCATCCTTAGAGTATACTAAAATGTCATCTATAATCACCAACACAAACCTATCCAAGTACTCTCGGAAGACTCGGTTCATCAAATCCACGAAGAAAGCAGGTGCATTCGTTAACCTGAATGGCATTACTAGCCACTCATATGAATCGTACATAGTTCGAAATGCTATCAATGGAATACTATCCTTTGCCACTCTTAACTGATGGAAACCTATCGCTAAATCCAACTGGGAAAACACTCTGGCTCCACACAACTGATCAAATAAATCATCAATTCTCGGTAAAGGATACTTATTCTTAATCGTCCTCTCGTTCAACTTACGATAGTCGATACACATCCTCAACGACCCATCCGGTTTCTTCACGAACACCACGACCGCTCCCCAAGGTGAACTTCTTGGTCTAATAAAACTTCTTCCTTCTAGATCCACTAGCTACACCTTCAATTCCTTCATCTTAGTCGGTGTCATCCTACTAGGTGGTATAATTACAAGTTCAGCTTCTGGCATAAGTTCTATCCAAAGCTCAACAACTCATTTTGGTGGTAGTCCTATAACCGGTTCAAAGACATCTGCAAAATCTCTTGCTACTCGAACTTGACTTAACTCTTCTCCTACTTCCATAGCATTTAACAAAGCACAACTACTCTGGTCAGAATCCTCCATTGAGAATATGATTCAATTATGACTATCAGGGTGTCTCAACGATATCTCCCTATCTTGGCAAAATATCCTAGCCTCATACTTACCCAACCAATCCATACCCAAAATGATTCCAAAATCTACGAAATTGAAAACATATAGACTGCATGCAAACTTATGACCTAACAAGTCAAGTTCTAACTGGTCACATCTCATCTCTAGAGTTGCATACCCTTCTATTGGATTTGCAACCCTTAAGGAAGTAACAAGGTATGTGGGTTCTAAGCAAAACCTATCTACCAAACACTGAGATATAAATGAATGTGATGCACCGGTATCAAATAATACCCTAACTGGTATACTTTGAATAGAAACCATACCTTCCATCGCAGTCTTCCCTTTTTCAACTGCAGTTGGCCTATCAAATTATGTTCCAACAGCAAAAACCTTTCCCTTGTCCATCCTAACTGGTTCTGGACACCGATTCTTATAACGTCCAACTTAATCATAGTTGAAGCTCTTTACATTCTTCTTTTCTACAGCCTTCTTCCCCTTGCCTGACCGGCACTCATGAGCATGATGACCTTTCCTATCACACTTGAAACAGATTAAGTCAGCTTTTGCCTTCTTGGCAGTCTCCTCTTCTCGGCTCCCTTTTTCTTAAAGAACTTCCTCTTCTTTCCCCGAGGGCCATGGGTTTCCACCGGCTTTTCTCTAGCACAAATACAAGCATCTCCTTATGTCGGATTCCTATCTCCACAACTACATTACAAGGCTTATAGAGATGTAGCAGGGTCGCCCTGCCAATCTCAAGCCTCAATCCCTGAATGAACCTCTCACTCCTCCTGATGTTGGTGTCTATAGTAGCATGCCCATATCGGTACAACTCATCAAACTTAGTTGTCTACTTGGTTACCAACATCTCTCCCTGCACCAAATCTATAAACTTTCTCACCAATGCTGACTTAGCAACTTCAGATAAATACTTCCTTTCAATCTCCCTCTAAAATCTGCCCAAGTCAAATCCTCCTCCGAAACTCCGGCAGTAACACTATTCCACCAATGAAGTGCTGCCCCTTGCAACTGCCTAGAGGTCAGCCTTCTCTTCTACTCATCATCAAAACCCAAATCAGCGAAGATCCTCTCACAATGCAACAGCCGATCCTCAACTTCTATGGCATCCACCATTCCCATAAACGGTTTCCCACAAAGACTGGTGTAGTCTCTGCCCAGCTTAGCATAATTATTCTCAACTGGAGCCACAGGATTAGCTCCTCCAACATTTCCAGCAACACCAGCAGCAACTCCTGCTTACATCAGATTGATGAAGAACTGATACATCATCTCCATATCTACTGGTGGATTTCCAACACCCATAATGGCATCTGCATTTTAGTTAGCATTAGCCTGTCGACCCGAGTTCCTCCTGGTGGGTCGAACATTTCCGTTGGTTGTGGTGCTTCCTCCATCGAGATTTCCTCTTCCGTTTCCTACCTCAGTATCTTCTTTCTCGTAAATGTGCATACGAGCCTTAGTAAGATACAGAAGAATGGTGAAAGAGAGAGAGGAATATGTACTTATATATATATATATATATCAAATACAAGCACGTTACTATAGCGTTATCCCAAACCCCGATCTTATTTTCTGATTCATTGGATTATGTTTTGAAAATCTTTTAGGTTTAAATTTCTTTTTTCATAAACATATGCCCTGATGCCAACTTGTAACATCCCCCACATGGAGGCCCAATACAAACGGCTACGGATGCTGCAGTCAACCATAGTTATTAATCCTACGCAACCAAATACGGTGATGTTATATACATTAATATAACAGAAAAACACGGATATAGAAATGTTTTAAAATCAGCTAACAACTTTCTCATTCCATTTCAAAGCATTTCAAATTCATTACATAATCCCATAATCGTTAACCCCATTTAGAGAAAATATAATTTTTAAAACATACGCCAAGAGTGACATATGAAGATGCTCCTTGGATGATCGGAGTACATAACTAAGCAACTAAACAGCTTTTCCTTTACAATAACACATAGCAGAATCAAAATAGAAAAGAACTCTAAATAGCTATCATGCCTCCTGCACGTCTCCGGAAGCTTATTCGTCTAAAGAGGTACCTGAAAACCTCAACTCTCAAACTACTCAAAATCAATTAAGCACCCAAGAGTTTAAGAGGAAAACATAAACTTCGAGTCAGACATAAGGCCTGGTATGAATAATAATTTACCATCTCAAACCATTCAGATATCTAGTGACCACGCTGCTTAGCAGAATGGGTTTTCCCTTCACTAATATTAATCAAAACATTATAAAACCATATACCGTGCTCCAGCATCCATAATGGTTAAAACATAGCAATTCAAAATATTATGATGATATGAGAATAAGTAAATCAATTCTGGATTACCTATCGCCATTCATTTTTTGACTATCTTTCTCATTTATAGTTTCTAGGGTCACTAATAACCTATTAGTTTTCATGGGATGACTAATAACCTGTTTAAATCTTATGGACTCCCTGTACGGTTTCATAGTTTTTATGGGATCACAAAGAACTTATTGTCCCCTGCCAATAACTTCATCATTCATGGGTTCTCCCTGAACCTATTGGTATCTCCAATAACTTCTCTCTTATCCTAGTTTTCATGGGTTAAATAGGAACCTATTGGTATCTCCAATAACTTCCCTCTTATCCTAGTTTTCATGGGTTGACTATGAACCTATTGACTTCTATCAATAACTTAGTCTGGATATAGTTTTCATGGATTCACTACAAACCTATTAGCCCCGCCAATAACTTTTCCTATACATAGTTTTAATGGGTTTACTATGAACTTGTCTATCTGACAACTTCTTTAATTAGTGTTTGGACATCCTATATTCTGGTCTTCCTTACCTCTTGGATGCTATTCTACTCATTCGGGAGTTAACTCAATTTATATTAACTATTGGGTCAACCTAGCTAGTTATTCTATCCCTTTTCCCCAAATTACAGTTATGAGTCCATATTAAAGTGAATATGTAAACTAGAAGAAGCAAAAATATTAATATAATAATCACCAACATCTGTGGTTTAATATCCTTGAAATCATTTTCATATAAAACATGGTTAATCCCTTTAACCTATTATTCTATCAAGGAAAGCTTCTTCAAAAACTCCAATTTAAAAGCATTTAAAAGCTCTTTTATAATGTCATTGGTTTTATCTTTAAAAATTGAGATTGGGTTCTTTGTTTTGAAACCTAAGGCTTTCGAAACCTTTAATCTTGACTTTGGAAACCATTGGAAAACTTCCTTTCGAAAGCATTCAAATCTTCTTTTCAAAACAGTAGGCACCTGCCTTTCAAAACACTTTAAACCTTTTTTCAAAAACTTTCGAATGTATTAAAGTATTACCATTCAATTATAGAAGCATAGCTTCGAAACCATTTGAAAGTACTCCTTTCGAAACCATTGAAAGTTCCCCTTTCGAAAACATTGGGTTTATCTGTAAAAATATCTTTTGGGTCAAAGTGAATATATACGAAAGTACCCCTTTCGAAACCTTTAATCTTCGTATAAAATTATTTGGGGAAAATTGATGGCTTCAGAACCATCCTTTTGAAAGTTTAAAATATTTAAGTAACACATTTGAAGGATAGCTTCGAAACCCCTTCTGAAGCCATTACCTTCGAAACCCTTAACCCTTTCGAAAGCTTTAGGAAGTGGCTTAGTACAGGTTTATAACAAAAGCTACCTTTCGAATTGGTTGATGACTTCAATCCTTTCAAATGGCATAGAATGGCAAAAGGGTTTCGACTTGGTCGAAACTATCCTTTTCAAAAGCATTGATTTTAAAATTAAGTAACTCATTCGAAAGCAACAAATTAAACAAGAAGAGGCAACCCATTTCGAAAGAAATTTAAAAAGACCCCTTCGAAAGCATATGTTTCGACTCCTTTGAAAGATTTAGTAAAACAAGCAAGCACATCTCTTTGGAAAATAAAACAAAGGTTCCGACCCCATCGAAAGCTATGTTTCGACACCATGCCTTCCGCCCTTCTCTAATCCACTACGTACCAACATAGTGATACCTTGTGTATTTGTTTCGGCTTAATTGTTTTCGATTTGGTAGGTTTTGACTTGATTGAAGGTGGAAGCATAGGGTCGAAAGGTGGCTTCTAAAAGAGGCGGAACATATTTTCTGAATAAAGTCTGATTTATTACCATTTAAAGTGAATACTTTATAACTAACCTGTCTATTTGTAAATATTTAATTAGTTGCCTTAACTTTTCAAATTCATTACCAAAATAACTGCCGCATAATTTCAAATCTAATCAAGGATTAATTTAACAAATAAGCCCTTCCATTAAGAAAAACCAATAAAACAATTAAGTCCTCCTTCTAAAATAATTTAATTCCCATAGTAAATTACATAGGAAAAATCCCCAAAAATGATAGAAATCCATTTTTTACATGTTATCTAACATATATAAATTTCAGACCCAAATTCTCAGTATAATTTCTGAAATTGATTTATAAACCAAATTGTTCGTATTTTCCTTTGAAAATTCATAATAAGTTATCCATAGCTTGGAAAATTTTAAAAATTAAGACCCATCTCCAAAATAATGTTTTACATGACATATAAATTCCTCATGGTATTCGAAATTCAATTTAAACAATTTTACCCTTAAAACCTTGCATAAAAAATTATCAAACAATCTTGTTTGAATCAAATATATTATAAATCCAAGCATATCATCATCAAAAATCAACATAATGGATTAATCTTAAACTCGAAAATCAACTGATCATAAAAACAAAAAATAGAGGTGGTTTTGATTATTATTCACCTTGATTAGGATAAGGACTTTGAGATTTGATTGAGATTAATCTTCCTTGCTTTAATTCCTTAGCTTTAGATTGATTTTCCCCATTTTCTTTTTCTAGTAATGGCCGGCTTTGTTTTCCTTTTTATTTACATTTTTGTGAAATGAAAAATGAACGTGTAGCATAAAGGAAATGAGATATATAAGGGTAATGGGATTAAGGTGTGTAATTACCCTAAATACCCTTGCGTTAATTATTTCCCTGTTAATTAACAATTAAAACCATTAATAAGCCCATTTATATCATTAAGCTCGGCCTCAAATTTATTTTCAAATCTCAATCCCATTATCACTCTAAGATTTACAATTTTCTATTTAATTTATCTAGTAAATCTCATGAACAATGTTATTAAAAATTAGGGGTGTTACAACTATGTTGTTGAATGAACCATATTATGGGGTTCTGTACTTATGGGAATGTGTAACCCTTGACCTTAGTGAATAACGGACTATTCATTTTAACCCATACATGCATGATATAATATTGATGTTGTGATTATATTATAATTATTTTGGTTCTAGGATATGTTATGAATGACATATTGTTGATATAGCATTAGTGAGGGGAAACCCATTCCGCTCAGCGGCATGGTCTCACTAAATACCCTTATTTTGGTTTGAGTTGGACTAATAATATTCACACTAGACTTTTTGTCTAATCCGAAGTTTTTAATTTCCCCTAATCTAAATATGGATTGGATAGGTAGAAAGTAGAGTATTTTGGCTTAGATGAATATGCATCCGAAGATGTGTATGTGGCAAATTACTATTAAGAGTATCATTTCCACCATGTAGTGTTAACTGGTTTTCTTTATTGATGGATGTGTGTTATGATGGGTACAGTAACCATCTAAGTAGTTAAGACTTTGATCATTCAAGGGGACATCCTCAAATGTCGCTCTTGGAACTATATTTGTAATCACATATTTTATCTGATCGATGAAATCATGAGGTTAAATAATGTAATGAATTAGAGCGTAATGAATTTGAAAACTAATGAATATAAATGTTTTGTAAAAATTTGTAAATTTTTTTTGCTCTTGATGTTAATGATACAATAACTGATCTCATTTTATCACTAGGAAATAATGCTAAGGATGACTACAACATCAAGAGTACATATTATTAAGACTCAAAATGGGGGATGTTACACCTTCCCTAAGGAAATTTTGAATATCCACATCCATCAAAGATATGCTTTGCCTCGCTTTGAGACGTACGATGGGAGTACAGACACGTTTGACCATATTATAGTTTTCAGCTCGGTAACCCAGGCTAGTAAGCTTTCCGACATGCCAAGTGTCTCCTGTTTCCTTCCACCCTAACCAGTTCGGCCTCTTGCTAGTTCCTTCACCTCCATGCCAAAAGTATACACTCACGGGCTCAGCTATGCGCTTACTTCAAAACTCGCTTCTTTACATCGAAAAATGGGACAATGATGGCAAGCGAGCTAGGAAACATCAGGCAGGGCCAGAATGAGACCCTTCACTCGTATATGAACTGCTTCAGCAAGGGTCTACCCATACAAGAGGAGTAGATAAAAAAAGCTTGGTAGTTGCCTTATGTTCAGGGGTGAGGTACCGGTTTCGAATATGGAAAGAGCCATAGAAATAAACATCGACTTCCTTGACTGATTTCCTCCAAATAGAAAACAAGATCATAAGCGTAAAATAGGGTGGCATCTCCGACAGTGATGAGGAGAACAGATGAAACAACATAATTGGCCTAAGGGAAGAGAA
Organism: Allium fistulosum; assembly: GCA_030737815.1. Taxonomy (NCBI): domain Eukaryota; kingdom Viridiplantae; phylum Streptophyta; class Magnoliopsida; order Asparagales; family Amaryllidaceae; genus Allium; species Allium fistulosum. The sequence goes on from CM060902.1 coordinate 842,511,987, forward strand.
CAACCAATGAAAGTATGCTCGACAGGAAAATAAAACGAAGCGCTATGAATATGGCCGCACTTTAAACCCAGGTACACAAACTATGCCACTTTGAATCATGACTTATAAACCATATATCTTACAATATGAGATCATGCACCATATTAATGACCTCTACCTTCCCGATCCGGGTGGAGGAAGGAGCCTAGGGGTAACAAGATGTACTATAAGTTCCACTAGTTTAATGACCACTCCACCAATGAGTGCTGACATCTCAAGGACGAGACCGAGTGGCTGATTCCTAAAGATATTCTAGTGTAATATGTAAGACGATAAGTCGAGCAAAAGGTAGCATAAGCTAGTCCACCTACCCAGCCATAATGAGTGGACAATAACAACATATCCACCCTCAATAATGAAATATTATCCATTTGTGGAGAGGCAAATATATAACCAAAAGTAGCAGAGGGGCCTAAGCCTGCTACAAGAGAGAACTCGGTCCAAGCCACCGGGTGTGCATTGAGGACAAGAGAGGAATAGGATTCCCCTATCATGATCCCATAGTCATCTCAGTCAATGTGGCTAGTACTAAAGTGCACTAGGTCATCATCAATGGGGGAAGCTTAGTCAATGTAATGTTCAAGCAGGTATTCGACAAAATAAAGCTCCTCGCCTCTAGCCTTACTCCTTAGCACTGCCGATTTATAAGTTCAGGGGTGTTGGCATAGTGCTTCTCAGGCACCAAATTACATGTAGTCACCTTTGGCCAAGAACCACCCGCAACCAGGATTCAGGTAAACTTTCTGGTAATGGACTTCTTATCTATAAATAACATCTTAACAGGTAAACCAACATTGGTGGACTTTGATGGTATCGTAGCCTATTAGGTGCTCATAATGAAGTTCCCAATCAAAGGAGGCAAAGGTTGTGTTTGTAGCATCCAGCAGGCTGCTAGAGACCACTATGAAATATCGGTACAACAAGCAAAAAAGGACTACTGATGTTAATAACTAGTTGAACTTAGCAGTAGAAAACTAGATGCTCCTTTTCATGCCAATGCCCCCCATAATATTAAAACCATCAAAGAAGCACAAACATTAACTACCTCCCACGAGAGACTGTATAAGCCATTTAATGCTTATGTTCGTGCCAGGGACTAGGAAGGAAATTGGTTTATTGTGGATCGTCTCTCCCTGGAAAGTCCAGGCAAGACAAAGGAGCTCATAGAAATATGGAATAAGTATGTTCACCCCCATTGGCAAGTCAGAACGGAGGACACCATAACTCATTCCCTCTTAAGTCCTATAGACTCATATGTGAGAGCCAAGGGCAATCATAGCCCATAGGCTTGAACATGGATGTCCATCCCCTCCAAGGAAGTCATAGAGTGCATGTACATGTGTTGGACCAATTTGATCTAGAGATAAACTAAGGAGAAAACAACGATGATATAATCAACCCCCGTATGGGAGATTTAAACCCCGATAGTGGGCCGACTACTCCCTTGTAGCAAATTCAATCGATAACGATGACCATAGCAAGGTTGTCTAAATTGGAATGAAACAAAGCCTGGAAATAAGGGTTAGCTAATATGATTCTTGAAGAAAAGTAGAGATATGTTTACCTGGGAGCACTCCGACATTACCAACATAGACGTCTCTATTATCTGTCATGCCTTAAACATTGACCTAAAAACTCACCATGTTTGACAAAAAAGAAGACCTCTCAATCCAAAAAGATACAGAGCATTGAAGGAAGAGGTAGAAAAGGTCTCTGCTAATGGGTTCATCCATGAAAAGGAGTACTTGGTCTGGGTAGCCAATCTAGTACTAGTTTATAAACCAAGTAGGGCTTGAAAAAAAATGTATTAATTTATCAGACCTCAACATAGCCTGCCTGAAAGATAGTTTCATATTGCTTCACATTGATCAACTTGTGGGTTCGACCAGCGGACATGAGTTCCCCACATTCATGGATGCATATTATGGTTACGACTAGATCACAATCCATGGTCTGGACCAAGAGCATACTTCTTTCATCAAAAATGCCATGCTCTATTGCTATATAGCCATGCATTTTGGCTCCGCAATTCAAGTGAGACCTACCATCTACTCATCAAAAGGATGATCGCTAAATGGATTGGCCGGTAAATGGAAGTACATGGATGAAATGCTAAAGGCTGGAGGGGCATGTAAAGAACCTGGTCGAGACTTTCGATATCCTCCATCTGTACAATATGAAACTCAACCTTGAGAAATGTTCCTTCACTGTTCAAACAAGAAGTTCCTTAGGGTTTTGGTGAGCGCAAAAGGAATCGAAACCACCAACATGATTCAGGCAATCCAAGGTATGCAAATCCCTCGCACAATCAAACAAGTATAGAGCCTGAATGGGATGATCGTAACACTTAGCCACTTTGTGTCAAAAGAAACAGATCAGTGTTTACACTTCTTGACTAGAGGAAAGTCATTCGCTTGGAACGTAGAGTGCACTAGGGTGATTGAAGATTTAAAACGACATCCGACAACACTCGCGTACTTTCCAAGCTGTAGATGGGGAAGATCTATATTTGTACCTCATAGTCACTGATCACACGATCAGTGCTGCCCTAGTGCGAGATGAAAAGAAAATTTAGTGGTCGATATATTATTCCAGTAAGAGGTTATTGAGCTCAGAGATGAGATATACTGTAACACCCCTAATTTTTTATAACAATATTCAAGAGATTTAATTAGATAGATTAAATATAATAATGTAAATGTTAAGTGATAAGCAGTTTGAGACTTGAATTAATTAAATTAAGGCCGAGCCTAATATAAAAATTAATGAGCTTAAGAATGTTTTGGGGTTAATCAAATTATATAAGGGTATATTAGGAAATTCGCCGCCCATAACCCTTACCCTTATATATTTTTGTCCCTACCATTTTCCTTCCATTTCACGTCATTTTGAAAACTAAAACTCAAAAGAGAGGTCAGCCATTAACAAGAAGAATTCAAATTAAAGCTAGAGAATCAAGCTTAGGGGAAATCAATCTCAATCCAATCCCCTTAACTAAATCAAGGTGAATAATAATCACTACATCTTTATTTTTGGTTTTATAATCATATGATTTCGGATTTAAGGGTAAATTTGTTTTTATGATATACTGGATGATGATATGCTTAATTTATAAATTATTTAGTATAAACAAGATTGTTTAAAAGGAGATATGCACGGTTTTAGGGTAAAACCGAGATTAAATGATTTCTAATTGCTATTGAAAAATTAATATGTTATGGAAGCCATGATTTTGGAGTTGGGTTTTAATTTTTATAATTTTCCAAGCCATGGAGAATTAGTTATGAATTTTCAAAGGAAAATATGATAAATTAGGTTCATAAATTTATTTCGGAAATTATATTGAGAATTTGGGTCTGAATGTTAGACAACAAGGTTAAAGTGAATTTTTGGAATTTTTGGCGATTTTTACTAAGTGATTTAGTATGGAAATTAAATTATTTTGAAAGAAGGACCTAAATGATTTTTGTTTTGTTAATAGGAAGGGCTTATTTTTTAAATGTTATTTGGTTTTAGATTTGAGAAAAATGTGGCAAATATTCGTAAATTAATTTGAAAGTTTATGTAACCAATCAAGTGTTTACAAGTGGGAAATTTAATTACAAAAAGTTTACTTTATTTGGTAAAAACAGCCTTTTGTTTAGAAAAGTAGGTTCCGCCTCCTTCAGAAGGACCTTTCGACCCAGAGCTTTCGCCTTCAACATAATCGAAACCTTCTACCACAAAATCAATACACATGGTATCACTTAGCTGGTACGTAGTGTATTAGAGAAAGGCGGAAGGTAGGGTGTCAAAACATGGCTTCCGAAGGGGTTGGTTCCTTTGTTTAGTTTTGTTTTGTTTTTAAAAGAAAAGCTCTTTCCTGTTTACTAAAGGGTTTGGAAGTACTCAAAACCAATGGTTTTGAAAGGATATTTCTAAAGAAACTTTCGAAGGAGAACTGCTGCCTTTGTTTCCAAGTAGTAGCTTCCGAAGAAGTTACTTAGTTTTTATTTGAAGCTTTCGGAAGGGGTAGTTTTAACCAAGTCGAAACCCTTTTGTGTTTTAATGCCTTTTGATGGTATTGAAGACATCAATACCGTCAAAAAGTACGATTTGTTTTTATAAATATAAGCCACTTCCTACTACTTTTGAATGGGGATAGAGGTTTTGAAGTCAATGGTTTCAAAAGGGGTTTCGAAGCCAACCTTTAATTGTTTTACCAGATGTTTTAATGCTCTCGAAAGGATGGTTTCGACACCATCAAATTTCCCCAAATACTTTTAGGAAATAAAGAATGGTTTCGAAAGAGATGCTTTCACGTATGTTCATTTTGACCCAAAAATGTTATTTTAAATATAAACCTAATGGCTTCGAAAGGTAGTGGTTTCGAAGGTAACCTTCAATGGTTTAGAAAGAGGTATTTTTGAATGGTTTCGAAGCTATGCTTTTATACTTATATGATAATACTTTAACACGGTTGAAAGGTTTTGAAAGAGATGTTTTAAAGCATTCAAAAGGCAGGAGCCTAATGTTTTAAAGATAGAATTTAATGCTTTCGAAGGAGGTTATCAAATGAAGTCGAAAGCAAGGTTTCGAAGGTGTCGAAAGGCTTTTTAAACCCAAACTCATTTTTAATGGAAAAACCCATGGCTAAATAAAGGAGTTTTGAAATAACTTTAAGTATTTAAATTTGAAGAAGTATCGCCTTGATAAAAATATAGGTTAAAGGGATTAACTATGTTTTACATGAAAAGTATTTCAAGGACCTTAAACCCACAGGAGTGGTATTGTTAAGTTGTTATGTTTACTTCTTAAAATATGAATATATTCACATGATAAAGGACCTATAACTATGTTTAGGGATAAAGGGGTAGAAGAACCAGTAAGTTAACCTAGTAGTGAATATAAATTGATTGAACTCCTGAACAAGTAGAATTGCATCTAGGGAGTCACTGAGACCAAAATATAGGATGACTAAACCTTGAAGTTGTCTAGGAGATAGGTTCATAGTAAACCCATGAAAACTATGATTAGAAAGTTATTGGGGGTAACCAACAGGTTCATAGCAAACCCATGAAAACTATGTATTAAGGATAGTTGGCAGGGGCCAATTGGTTGTAGTGAACCCATGAAAACTATATCCGAATTAAGGATTGACGTCAGGCTAAAGGTTCCTAGTCAACCCATGAAAACTAGGATAAGAAAGAATTTATTGGAGGCATCGGTAGGTTCCTAGTCAACCCATGAAAACTAGGCTAAGAAGGGAGTTACTGGAGTAATCCATAGGTTCCTAGTCAACCCATGAAAACTAGGATAAAAGATGAGTTATTGGAATGACCAATAGGTTCAGAGGGGGCCATGAATTAATTAAGTTAATTGGCAGGGGCCTATAGGTTCTTAGTGATCCCATGAAAACTTTGAAATAGGATAGGGTGTCTATAAATCAGAGAAAGGTTATTAGTAAACCTATGAAAACTAATAGGTTAATAGTGACCCTAGAAACTACAATTATGACCGGGAGTCAATTAAACCGGGGATGGAAAATCCCAGATGTTTATATATATGCATATCATCATAAATGTTTTAAATGCTATGTTTTAACCATTGTGGATGTAAGAGCACAATATATGGTTTTGAAAAGGTTTTAGGATACTAATGAGGGGAAAACCTGTTCCGCTAAGCGGCGTGGTCTCACTAGATATCCAAATGGATTGAGATGTTAGATTACTATTCATACTATACTTTATGTCTGACTCGAAGTTTTTGTTTTCCCCTTAAACTCTGGGTACTCAATTGATTTCGAGTAGTTTGAGATTTAGGGTTTTCAGGTTCACTTCTTAGATGAATAAAGCTTCCAAAGGCATGCAGGGGGCAGTTAGTTATTTTGAGTTATCTTTTTCCGCTGTGTATTTTGGATGTAAAGGCAGACTTATTAGCCTTATTATATAATCTGATCAACTAATGATGCATCTTCATATGTCGCTCTTGGCGTATGTGTAATAATTTTATTTTTCCAAACATGGTTAACATTTGTGGGATTATGTAATGAACATGAAATGTTTTGAATGGAATGTGGAAATGTGTTTTTTTGTTAAATTTTTCCCATATTCTTGTGATATATGTATCGATGTATCTAACACCGCCGTATTTGGTCGCCGAGGATTAATAACTATGGATGACTGCATCATCCATATCCATTAGTTTTGGGCCTCTAAGTAGGGGGATGTTACATATACCAAGTTGGAAAACTAGCTTTCTACCTTTTGATATTGGCAAAGTGGCTTCGGCCATTCTTCTAGGCTCATCCGGTCAAAGTACTCACCAACCAAGCACTGAAGCAAGTACCAGGCCGGCCTAATACAACGGGCTAACTCTTGAAGTGGTTTGTGGAACTCGGGCGATGTAACACCTCATAAAATTTATGATAATTAATAAGGCTACAAAAATGGAATTTGAAAAAACGATGGAATTTGGATACGAAACTTTCATATTTGGAGTTTCACGATCGAAGCTTAAACGAAAAATTATTAGCAATTTAAGTTTTCAAAGTGAAAATAATCAAAACGAAAAAGGAAATAAATTATATTAAATGCGAACCCCACTAATCGACCCCCTCCTTGGAATGATCGACCACCGATACGGGAGAGGTCGACCAGTCCTTAGGTGGCGGTTAGAGTTGAACCTTGGCAGACAGTCCGGATTTAATTATTTTAATCTAACGATTATAGTTCTATAAATGCAGGTCTAACTCCTCACTTCTATTCTCATAGTTTCTGATCAAAGCAATGAAACTTTGCCATTTTCCCTTCTCCCTATTTCTAAAAATTATTGTATGTATATAATCAAAGAAGGGCAGAAAATAAAAGAGAAGAAGAGAAGAAGCGAATCAATAATGCAGAAAAAGGTAAGTTTCTATAGTTATAAATTAATATTCAGCTTAACCCAAATCTCTTCTCAGATCTATGATTCTAATAGTATGTATATACCTTGTTATACATATTCTTTTGGATTAGAAAAGGAGTCAAGTAAAGGAATGAATTCAGATTTGGGAGATTTGAAAAGCTAGAAAGTTGAGTGGGAAATTATATAATTTATTTATAACATTGAAATTTATATCTTTGAATTTTATTAAATTATTATGCTTGTATAAGATCCGATAAGTTGTAGGCTTAAAATAAACGTATAGGATTATCACCCACATATTCAATAAAATAGGTAACTAGAATAGAAATAATATGTACAACCTAATTTGGAAATTTGAATTCAGTCCAAATATTTATTATTGTAGAATGTCCGCAAAGTTGTAGAATTTATTCTAGATTTATAATTGGGTTATAAATTAGGTTTCCTAGTTGACTTGGAATGTGAATTTCTATATTTTAATTTATTTGGAGTTGGGTATATCTATTTTCATGTAATTTTCATAAATTATCCAATTCCAAAAAATATGTATTAGAGTGTGTCGTTTGAATTAACAAGGACTATAACAAAAAGGAAAGATATGTGTAAATTATGGATATTATTCTCCGTAGTTTACATTGTCTATTTCAATAAAAGAAGGAAAATAATTCCTTATAATTTCAAACGATGTAAGGCCTCACTTTTGGCTAATTTATAGAAAGCTATAATGGTAATCCTTTTTAGAATGATAGCTCTGATAAAATTAAAATATGCAAAAGACTGTTCTAGTTTAGGAATTAATCATTAGAAATAAATATATATGTACACACACACACATTTATCCATGCTTAATGGTTAAAGAAAAAATATAGCGTAATTTATGATGATATTTGTATTAGTTATTAATGATGCAATAATTATAGGACTAGGAGGTTAAAAAGGAAGGAATAATAATTCCAAAATTTATAAACAATAACTACAAATTTAATGGGCAATATATTTGTAGTTAATAGAGAGTTCAAGGAATTAAATGTGAACTAATTAAATAATTTAATATGGAATTTATAGGGAAATTGAATAGGCATAATAAGTGGATTTTGAAATGGGTAAATAAATACCATTAGAGATTATCCAATTTTGACATTAATGACCAATTATTACGGATAATGGACATTTATTAAACATAAGAAGGAAATAAGAAAACCAAAGCCTAAGTGTATAAAATATGAATAATTACATAGCGAACAAATAAGTATAAGTACTATTAATATACGTAGAAGACAATATAATTTTTATAGTAGGAAATTATATAACTTCAATTATACGTCTAGAACGAACGTGAATTAGTGGGCCTAACTCAACACTTAGGTTTTGGGTGATAGCTTTGGTTTAGTGGGTTGAGATGCGAGGCTAGTAGAGTTACACAACAGAAATCTGCCCTTCATCTAGAGGCTACTGGAAGTTGTGTATACTTACTACTAACGTAAGACATCTCTAACTGTACGACTCATGGGGAAGGGATATGCATTGTAGATAGGTGGAGGAAAATATACCGAGGTTTCCCCTTTAGATTTGAAGTATTAAATGGCCCAGTACTTTTAAAGAATAAGATTTTCTCCACTTCCAATAAGAGGTATTAAGTAACCATAAGGAGCATTTTCCTTGACTTACTTATCTTAGTCTAAACGGGATGTCATATGTGGAAGGTCGGTGGGCTATGTCAGTATTTTTGGGTCGGTCTTTGGTAGTAAGTCTGGCATTTCGGCTACGACCACTAGTGGTCTCAAGCGAGCGGTAGCAAAGACTTGGGTTATGCCTTGATGGATTTTGCTTCTTACTAGTGTAGAATTCGTATGGATGATGCGCAGACCTCAAAGTAGATGGTTAGATGAAATTTTATTTATCTGAGGTGGGCTAGTTAACCCTTAGATGAATCTTTGAGAAGCATTAGTAGCATGACAATTAAACTATAAATTATAAAGCCGTATATATGGGCTATCGGTCCTCGTGGTTAGAATCGATCCACTAGCGTTACGTTGTGGAGGGCCCGATTCAGGGACTGAGGTATTAAATGGCCATTAGGTCTTCCTCCTTCATACTTAAGAAGTAATAAGTGGCTGGGGTTTTTGGGTAGTGAAACGGCTAGACATATGTGTGGATAGGCATATACAAATATAGTTATACCTCAGAGGAGGTTATGCATATCGTACGCGTACATAGGACTTAAGTCGTAAGTAATAAACATAACACTTAAATGGAAATAAATCGGTATAAATTAATGGTATGAGGAAAACGTGTAATTTTCTAGTCACCAGAACGTTGTTCTAACTCCTTTCTCATTACAACTCATATGATAGATTTAGAGGGATGGACTACTGGTGCAAGACAGAAACAGTAGATGGAGAAGTCTCTTATGTATGCTCGACGCAACAAGGCAATTAGATATCTAAGGAATACTATTGATTCCAAGTGTTAGCCTCCGTCAGTATTCATATTCTATTATATTTTCAATTCCACTGTAGGTTTATATTGATCATACTCTGATATACTTGTGTTTATTATAGGTTACCAGAACCAACGATCCGCACCCTAATGGACTAAGGTTTTGATTTAGTCGAAATTCGAGCCCATTAAGGTGCGGGTTGTTACGGGCAACACCACATCACCTTCCATCCTCATACTTTCATTGAAGGTCAAGAAGTGGTCGACATCATAACAAAGTGCTCAAGCTTGGATAATGGCGAGGAAGACAGAACCGCCAACCAACAATCATGGCAACTATATGTAGACGACGCCTCCAATTAGAAAGGGCCTTGGGCGGGCATGGTCTTAATCACACCTGTAGGAAAAGAACTTTGCTTTGCCGTCTACCTCAGCTTCATGGCCACCAACAATGAAGCTAAATATGAAGTCGTCTTGGCCGTTCTTAGGATGACTTAAGAGCTACAAATAGAATCACTACACATGTTCAGTGACTCATCGTCAGTCGTCGACTAGATTGGTGAACAATTCTAGGTTAAGGGCATGACATTGGCCTTATATGCTGTAGAAGCTGAGAAACTCATTCGCACATTCTCAGATTTCAAGCCAAAATAGATTCCAAGCAAAAAGAACGCCGAAGCCGATCAGTTGACTATTGTGTAACGCCCCACTATTTTTAAGGTTTGAAATCAATTATAAATGCCACAAACACGCTTGCAACTAATTTCCAAAATTAAAATAGTGGATCGATTATTTTACAATTCAAATTTTCAAAACTACAAAAGAAAAAGGGAAACCTCACCATGGAATCAAACATCAATATAACTGTAGATTGACTAATTGATACAATTATTATATAATAGCATCGCATCAATCCACATTTCAATACATAAATTATTAATAACTCATAAACAATATAACAATGGTTTAAAAAATATTCCAAATCAGCTATCCACGATATAACCCACATCTAACTTTCCATTCCTTCTTATGCTCATACCTACAGCTTTACAAATATACAGATATATATAAAATAAAAAGGGAAAAGGTATCAACTATGTTTGGATTGCGTTTAACCCTATAAGCTCCAGCCATAGGCTTAAGAGCTATTGTATAGGAAAAGACTATCTACGTACTTCTTTTGGGGATCAAGCCCATATAATCTATTTTCTACTCTTCTCCTACATCCAAATACTTGTTAGCACATAATTACTATAACATCTCTATAATCGATACCACGAATGCAAGCAAGAAACACTACTCCTACATAAACACCAAATCACTAAATATCTATTAGCTTACTATATTAGTAACATAACACTAAATCACTAAATGTGTACTAACCCACTGTATTATTAATACAACACTAAATCACTAAATGTTTACTAACTCACTTTATTAGTAACACAACATTCAAGTCATCAAATGTGTACGAACTCACCATATTGGTAACACAACATTCATAGTATCCAACTACACACTGCGTATTAATAATAGTAACATAATACATAACTCGTCTTAATATGATTTCATCTCCACACAACAAACATATATGATAATTTGCACACAATAATTACTCACATATATTACATTCACCCAAAAAGAGATATTTAAACCCATTAATTTCTCTTAAGTGTGGAATCATCTTATTTTTGTTTATTACAAAAACACCTTTATGTATTCCACCTCAAAACAATACTAACTTCAAAAACGATAATATACTTCAAAATCTTCTTTGTGCACTTGTTTCTACAAATATGTCAAACTGTGTAATTTAGGTAATATATATATATACACTCAATTCTCTTTTATAACCATTTTATTACTGTTTAACTCACAAATATTAATTTTCCCATTTTAATCCTCAAAACTCCGTATTACTATTTATCTCAAAATAGTAATAACATAGCTTCAAAGTACTTTTGAAAACACTGTTTAACTATTATTTTATTATTCCCAAATATCTCTTTTTTATCACTCCAATAATAATTCTCAATAAACTCCATAAAGTATGCTATATTGTTATTTACTCAAAATAGTACAGTTTTTCATAGAGTCATATTATCATTTATTAAGCCATTAATTATTTTATGAATCATAAATAACCTAAACCCAGTTAGAAATAATTTTTTCATTATTATTTATAAATTTCCCCAGAAATTCATAAATAATAACCTTATTTCTTTTCCACGTTTATTTTAATAAAATGGTTAAATCTACAAATAATTTTCCTAATTTGTAAATAATCTCATTTACTATTAATTTACCTAATTTTCCCAAAATTAGACATTTTCATTTAATTTATATTAATTAATTATTTTCCCAAGCCAATAATTAATTATAATCAACCTTTTAATAATACGGCGACTAACACCAAACAAAATCAATCAAGTCCCAACAACAAAAATATTCACAATATCTGAACAATCATCAATATAACAAAACACATATTAATAATTGTAAATTTTCATCGAGGGTTATATGTTTAATATTTTTAAACATTAATTAATTAGAATAAATAAACCATACCAAAATGATTTTTCAAAGCCTCAAACTCAATAAATACGGCTCCAAATCGTTTAGGATTGCTCTACAATTCTGGCAAAAGAAACCATGCGTGAAACATAATTCATAAGCAAAAGTTACGGAGGTTAGAAATTTCAGAGTTTAAATCGTAATTAGTAAAAACTTAGGGCTTAAATGAAAATTTACCTTCTTTTTCCAAACACCAACCATGAGCAGCTAACCCATAGCCTCCACCTTCCTATGCTTGTCGCTGCCACCACAGGCCACTAACGGTCGATTAGAGAACATCACCGGCCACCCCTCACTATTGCCGACCCACCTAACCCATGCATAGACCTCCGTTATCACCATGAGCTCTCCGTCGTGACCCCTTTTACCCACATTATAACGATTTTCTAGGCAATCAAGCTTGATCTGAGATGATTGGCCATTGCAGTTATATCCATTCATCATCCCCTATGCAATGCTACTTCCCAATCCTCGATTGGTCACCACTTCACCATTGAATCAAAAAATCTAAAATCAATGATTCTGGATTTTTCGATAATTCCACACCTTCTATCGAATTGTTTGTCCAGATATAATTGAATCTCGAAAAAAGAACTTCACCATGTGTTCGTGTCATTGTGCCTTATTATACAACATATCAGAAGGCATACTTTCAAGTTGATTTGTGATATGTCATATTTTGTATATTGTAATTACTGTAGATAATTAGAGATAATCTTCATTATCAAGAGATTAGAAAGGATTTTGGGATTAGTCTAAAAAATTGAAGATAGAATGACGGCTAAGTTTTCTTAATATTGTATTTATAGGTAAAAATGAATACGTTGGGCCAAAGCATCATAAAGGCCCGAAAAGCCCATTTTTCAACTCAATCGAAAGTATATCATGCTATATCAAAATACACATTTTTGTATTTATAAATTCAATTGAACTGTCAAAACCCTCAAAATAACATCTCTACTCAAAGTTATCTTTCATTGCCTATTAAATTCAAACAATTATTCAATAATTAATGTGTTAGATTTATCGGTCGTTACATTCTCCCCCCTCCCCCAGAAAATTGAGCCCTTGCAATTTCCCAAACATAGCCCTCAACCAAATCAATAAAGCATCATTATGGGCTTAATAAAAAATATGAGGAAACCTATCAATCAAAAATTAACTACTTAAAGCGGTATATGATACCCACACAACACAACCAATCGTGACATAATAAAATTCATTCATAATAATGAATTCAACACACGTTTTATAGCATCACACACATTTCTTCACTCATGCAATTCAAACTATAGTATGTAAATAACACCCCATCAATAGAAAGTGAAAAAATCTTAATCATATGTCATTTTCGTTCATAAGTCATAACATGCACCTCAACAATCCAACCATACTAACTCATAATTGGTTACACAACAAAAACTCCGGTTAGCCCCAAACATACATGCACACATAAACACATAGATCAACAATCAATATAGCTTATTACAATAAAGTACATATACTCAAAAACAATAGCGTACCACCCTCACACTAGAATACCAAAAAATAAAATACGTGCACCAACTCCTATGCTTATCACACATACGATTGGAAAGTATAAACCACTACTAAGGTCTTTCACTTAGCATAATTTGATACACAATAACTCATGCGACCATCACTAAGGTCAGTGGCTTCTTAACACTACAGCCTCACTAAAGCCCGAAGTTGCTCCTTGCCATCACTAAGGCGAACTAGGCTATCACCAAGGTCCCATATCGAACACTCCTCATCACCACTAAGGCGAATTAGACCACTACTAGGGTCTCGCATCACCATTAAGATGCTCTCGAATATATAATAATTCGTACAATCATCACTAAGGTATTTCACCATTATAGCCATCACTAAGGCTTTACGTCATCATAACCACCACAAAAGGCTTCACATCACCACTAAGGTGCTTTAGGATACCTGATAACTCATGTGACCATCACCAAGGTCGATGACATACCACATCGCTATTGGATTCGGTGTTCGTCCACATACCATCACCAAGGCAGGTAGACCATCACCAAGGTCTAGGGTACATAGATGAGCATCCTCACATACACATGCCTTACGAAACATACATAACATCTAGAGTTATGCACGATTTAGAATGCACCATTCCCATCACATTGCTTCACCTTGTCAAACATGCCTCCTTATGCATCACTAAGTCCATATACACTTTTTCCTTCTTGGATGCCACAAGTTCACATATGCTTCTCACTTGAAGTACTTGACCTAAAACAATTCACATCACTGATACATCAAAGTTCAGAACACCTTACAGGCTCCTAGGATTTCCTTGCATTTGACCCTAAGCAAGCCACCATTTTCCTTAGGCACAGCTTGAACTAAAATAGAAAAACCCCACTTCATCCATTATGGCCGATCCAAGTATGTCCCTTATCAACTTACTAGGCTCTCTAACGCACATCCCTTGAAAGGTCAATATTGGGTAACTACCTTAGCATAAAATTATTAACAGTAATTTAACCTTAACAAACAACATAAAAAACCACAATATGTCAAACAAACAAGCAATCAACAACATAATAGAAGCAAAATAAATTAATTTAAACAAGCATGAAATAAATTGATAAATAAACATAGGAAAGCAAGTTTTATTTATAACTGGAAATAACTTAACAAGTAACAAATCAATACAGACAATTATGCCAGAGCAAGCCAATACAAGTAAAATGTTACCATCCCACATCAAAATGGGCAATCCCTAAATCATCCCAACTCTCTTCAGGGAAGGGAATAACTAGATATCTCTACAATACCTTAGGGAAAGTCAAACACAACAATTATAAGTTAACATTGTCAAAATGGGTGTTGGATAGACTCAAACTCGTCTCGCCTCATCGTCTCACACCCTATGTCACACAATCAAGTCTTACGGTCCTAAATTAGAGTTTTTCCAAATAAAATATCTTTTTAATAAGATACTTTATAACAAACACAACTAAAGTTTGATGTTCAAATTAAATATCTTACTTTTTCAAAATTCACTTATGACTCAAATTATTTTCATCCATATAAAAAATTTCCTAAAATACTTAACTAGATATTTTACAATACATCCTTTTTCAAAAAGAAAAATATTTTCACACATATTCTCAATAAAACATTAATTTATTTTTCAAAATTAGGTATTTCCCCAGTCAAAATGCTCCACTTACACAAATGTTTTCCTTCCAAACATCGTTTATCAAAAAGTATTCTTTATATAAAAATACATATGACTAAAATTAGTTTCCACACAAAATCTCTACAAATTTCAAGGATGTTATTTTTAACGAAATAATTTTCCCCTATTAAAAATGTTCCTCTCACTCTTTACTCAAAAAAAGATATTTCTTAAAACATTTCTGACAAAAATACTTTCAAATATTTTCTCCACTAAAATAACTTCTCAAAAGTATTTTTTTCTGTATTTAAATATCCTTTTCTTAAATAGCTTTTTCTACAAAACAGTCTAAAAGCAATTTTTCCTCAAGTTAAACATTTCGTTTTCACCTTTTTAAATTTTTAGTAAATTACGATAAGTCCAACAACATACATTTTCCCTTCTTTAGTAAAGTACCTTTTAAAATACAAGATGTATATTTCTAATATAACTTTTCAAGTCTAAGTCCCATAAAAATAGGTCTGCTAATTAAGGTTAGGCCTTAATGTCATATGTGTGTCACTTGGGTTATAACCAACAATCAACCCATCTTATAAATGCTTATCCTACTCCATTCTTAGAGTTCTATTTCCCACTCAAAGGTTAGTATAAATAAATAACATCTTAGGATGAGGTAATTGTAGTTATTCACATAGCCCATACATATAAAACATGCAACCATCAATAAAAACACTCTCTTATTCTATATTTTTAACACAAACTAAGTTGTAAATTTAACCCACCCTAAGTGGTTAAGTCTACCCAAGGCTTTGGAAATCGCTGAACCCAGGCCCTTATACCAAGTGTAACGCCCCATTGTTTTTAGCGCTAAAATCAATTACAAATGCTATGAAACATGCTTGCAACTAATTTTGATACTAAATAAGTGGATCGTTTATTTTACAATTTAAAATTTCAAAACTATGAAAGAAAAGGGAAACATCACAGCAGAATCAAACATCAATATAAACGTACATTAACTCAATAACATAATTATTATACAATATCACCGCATTAATCCATAATTCAATAAATAAATTATCACTAACTCATGAACAATATAACAATCCTTGATATAGCCTACATCCACCTTTCCATTTCCTCTTTAGCTCCTACCTGCAACTTCATAACTATAGATATATTTAAATACATATATACATAGGTATAATAAAAAGGGAAAGGGTATCAACTATGTTTGGACTGTGTCTAACTGCATAAGTATAGACACACACACACACACACACACACATATATATATATATATATAATAAAAATGGAAAAGGTATCAACTATGTTTGGACTATGTCTGACCGTATACACTCCGGCCATAGGCTCGAGAGTTATTGAATATGAAAATACTATCTACGTAAATTTTTAGCAGATCAAGCCCATTTATTTTTATTTCTTGCTCTTCTCATGCATCCAAATACTTGTTAGCATATAACAACCACAACATCCATGCAACCAATGTCACCAATGCAAGTAGGAAAACACTACTCGTACACAAACACCAAATGTGCACTAACCCACTATATTACTAACACAACACCAAATCATTAAATGTGTACGAACCCACTATATTATTAACACAAATACCAAATCACTAAATGTGTACTAACCCACCATATTACCAACACAACACCAAATCACAAAATGTATACTAACTCATTTTATTAGCAACATAACATTCAAGTCATCAAATGTGTACTAATTCACCATATTAGTAACACAACATTCACAATAACCAACTGCACACTGCGTAGTAATAATTGTAAAATATTACCTAACTCGTCCTAATTTGATTTCATCTCTACACAATAAACATATATGATAATGTACACACAACAATTACCGACATATGTTACAACCATCCAAAATAGATATTTACACTCATTAGTTTCTCTTTAGTAAAGAATCGCCTTATTATTGTTTATTACAAAAACACCTTTATGTATTCTACCTCAAAGCAATAATAGCTTCAAAAATGATAATATAGTTCAAAAATCCTCTTTGTACACTTGTTTCTCCAAATACCTCATACACCATAAATTAGGTTATATATACATATACATATACATATACATATACATATACATATACATATACATACGCATACACTATCAAATCGGTATAAATTCCTATTTACAACCATTTTTATCACTATTTAACTCACAAATAGTAATTTTTCCATTTTAATCCTCACAATTCATTTTATTACCGTTCATCTCAAAATAGTAATAACATAGCTCAAAAAAACTTTTTAAAACACGGTTTTACTACTACTATTATTCTAAAATTTCCCTTGATTTTACTACTCCAATAGTAGTAGTAATAATAATATTCTTCAATAAACTTCTTATAGTCTACTATATTAATGTCTACTCAAAACAGTACAGTTTTCACAAAATCATATTATCATTTACTAAACCTCTCATTATTTGATAAATTACAAATTCCCAACTCGTAGTTAGAAATATATTTTTCGTTATTATTTGTGAATTTACTTAGAAATTCATAGATAATAACCTTACTCACTTTTCCACGTTTATTTTAATAAAATGGTTAAATTAATATTATTTAGAAATATTACTTCTAATTTGCAAGTAATCTCATTTAACATTAATTTTCCTAATCTTCCCAAAGTCAGATAATTTCATTTAACTTCTATTAAATAATCATTTACTTGAGCCAATAATTAACTATAATCAAATTTTCAACAATACAGCGACGAACACCAAACAAATTTGATCAAGTCCCAATAATCAAAATATCCACAATATCCAAACAATTATCAATATAACACAACACACATTAATAATTGTAAATTGTCACCAATGGATATGCTTTGATATTTTTAAACATTAATTAATTAAAATAAATAAACCATATCAACATGCTTTTTTATATAGCCTCAAAACTCAATAAAACCACTAAATCGTTTGGGATTCCCCTACGAGTCCAACAGAAGACACTGCATGTGAAACAAAGTTCGTATGCAAAAGTTATGGAGGTCAAACGTTGCATGGTTTAAATCAAAATTAGTAAAAACTTAGGAACTCAAGTGAAAATTTATCTTTTCTCCAAACTCCAATTGTGAGTAGTTAATCCATAGCCACTTCCTTTCCACTTTTGCTGCCACTACTATAGGCCACAAATGACCGATCAAAGACCATTGCTGGCCTTCCCTCACCGCCATCGACCCGCCTGACCTCGCGCCTACACCATTGTCGATGCCATAAGCTATCCATGGCCACTCGTTTTACCTATGTCTTTATGATTTTACAGGCCAATCAAGGTTAATCTAAGACGACCGACCTAAAATTCTGTATAGGATCTAGTATAATATAGATGATATTTTAATAATCAACAAACTGATAAAAAAGCCGATAAAATAAATAAAGTAAAGATACGATCATAGTAGGATTTTTATATTGATTCAGACCTCCCGTTCTATGTTCATTCTCTAAGCTCCACATAGGAATTTCACTATCAACAATCCTCGCTTCACCCAGAGGAACTAGTTTGCAACTACCTGAACAGGACTTAAACTAACTTCAAAGCAAAAACTTTGCTTTTCAACTTCAGTATGTTCTTAACAGCATCAGTAAGTCACTCTTCAGTACTCCCTTCCTATAATATCTTTCAATGGTTTTAGAGTTGAACATGCAGTGTTATAGGAAGTAGAAAATAGATTGACTGCATTTTGATTTCATATAATAGTAAATAAAAAGAGAAGTGAGAGCAAGAAAATGAGTTGAAATCAAGGAATTATATAGGTCAATATATAGTGGTGAAGAGATCTGCTAAAGGATAGCGATTGTTTAAGAAATCACAACTTTTTAAGAGCATTTACTTCCTCTCAGAAAGAAGATGTCCATTCAGAAAAATAGCCGTTTTTCCTTTCTCAGACATCTGAGTTAAATGAATAGATGTATGATTCATTATCTTAAAATCTATTTTAAACTAGGTCAGTCATTTAAACTATTTAGGTCAGACGTCTAACTCTAAACAGAAAAGAATAATTTCACTTTAGACCATATTCAGATGTATAGAAAACGTATTAAGATGTTTGATTTGTTTATTTAAAAAAATTGATTTTACAAGGTCAGATGTTTGAATGGATTGATCAGATGTCTGATACCCTCATCAAATGTCTGGTCGAATCATTTAGACATCTGACCTACTTTAGAAAAATAAAATTTGACCTTAGACATTTGAATAAATAGGTCAGACGTTTGAATTTTTATAGGGTTTGTTCTTAAGAGTTTCAAAGTAAGACTCGAATTTTTCAAATGTTTAGATTATTAGCTCCGACATCTAGAACCTTTACAAAATTTATGATTTTACTATACTCAAATGTCTGGATTATTAACTCAAATGTTCGAGTTCTGTTAATTTTGAAATCAAAATTTCGACTTGTATAATTTTATTTTAGATTGAAATTAATATATTAGGTACATGTAACCATCAAAGCATATAGTACATCATACTCTAGACTTACTATGACGACAGTACATGACAATGTGGTCTTCAATATCTTGATTGCAGCAGCCAGTTATTAATATTTTGGAAATATGCTGCAAGAGATAAAATTGTGCAATATATATATAGTTGTGTTATCAAAACTTCAAAAAGGCTAGATTCAACCCAATCACCATAAATGCATTTCGTTTATTGTCCCCTATGCAACATTACTTCTTGATCGTCGATTCGTCATCGTTTCACCGTTGAATCGAAAACCCTAGAATCAACGATTTTGGAGTTTTTAATGATTTCACACCTTCTATCAAATATTATGACCAGATATAATTGAATCTTGAAAAAAAGCTTCACAACTATATGTTATCCCAACTTTTAGCAAAGCTAAGATACCCAAAAATTAACTGAAAATCAATGATTACTAGTCATGAATATCGATTACGCATTGTAGGTTCACCATGGATATCGATGAATTTTGTCTGAGCCCGGATTAGGCCACAATTGACAAGACATGACAAGCAAAGCCACGATAGCAAGCATTTCAAATTTCAGGTTAATCGGAGTTCATATGCTCAAGATATGATCGATGCAAGTTGATGAAAAAAGTCGCATTCTCGTATCCATCAAGTAGCATTAGCTTCGTATCGATGAGGTTCGTATCCATAGAGACGTCTCCATTCGTATCCATCAACTTCGTACCGAACAAGTTCGAATCCATCAAGGAACCTGGGCTAGCATCGATCGGGTTCGTATCCATCAAGCTTGGAGAACCTTCGAATCGATGAAGATACCTCTCTTCGAATCCAACTAGTGCTATCGTTTCGTATCGATCAGCTGAAGTGAGATATGATCGATACGAACGAGTCTCAGTTCGAATCCATGATATGGTTGAAGCCTTCGAATCCATCAAGTCAAAGCGGCGAGATACTTGGAACAACTCGATCAAACCGGAGTGAAAGGTGGAACGACCCGAAGATTGTGCGCCACATCACCACGAGAGCACGTGCAGGTGATCGATTCGAAGGAATCGATTCGAAGGAGATCGAGTCGAAACAAACAGCCACCGAAGAACACGATTTCATATCGACGATATCTCAAGATCTACAAGTCCAAATGATATGAAATTTTCACAGAAGCTTACATACATGTTGAAGAATATTCTCACCGAATTTCAGCTCCATTGGATGATTTTTTGATCGATTCGAATGGAGTTTGAATCGATCCCGAAGCGGGCCCAGATTTCTTGGACACGGGCGCATGGGCCCCCACACATGCCAGAAGTAGTCTCCCTAATTTTAGGCGAAATATCAGCCTCCTACACCTATAAATAGAGCCCCAGGTCATTCAGAAAAGGGGATCTGGATTCTGAAGCGCCTAGACTCTACCAGACTCAATTCTACACTTCAATACAACCATTGTACTCGAAGTTCTTCATGGTAACTGCTGTAATCAATTGTAATCAGCAAGGATAATCAATAAAAGATAAACCATTGAAGTGGACGTAAGCCATAGATAGCCGAACCACTATAAATCTCGTGTTTTTGTTCATTATTTCTGAATTGTTATACTCTGTTTGCTTAGATTTGAGATTTGTGTTTGAATACTTGTTGATTTGTATTCAAACACTGGTGCTTTCACAATATCCGGGGTTTGTGACCAATTTTGGTGCAAACACTATATTTGTGTCATCGTTCCGTATTAAACGACAGATCATAAGGCATACTTTCAAGTTGATTTGTAATTTGTAATTAGTAAAGAGAATTAAAGATGATCTCCATTGGAAGGAGATTATAGAGGACTCGGGAATCTGAATAGAAAAATGAAGATGGGATGACATTTAGATTTTCTTAACACTGTATTTATTGGTAAACACTGTTATGTTGGGCCAAAGCAGTCGTAAAGGCCCGAAATGTCCACTTTTGAATTCTATCTAAAGTATATCATGATATATATAGAAATATATATTTTAAATACTTCTAAACTCAATGAAACTGTTAAAACCATTAAAAAGACATATCCACTTAAAGTTATCTTTTACTGCATATCGAATTTAAAAAATATTCAATAATTAATGTGTCTGATTTTCGAGTTGTTACACAAGGTGGCAAGCAACCCCAAAGAGAGTATCCCTTGGTCCACGTTAGAGGTACAAACCAACTCTTGCTTTGAGTTGGGGTAACTACGATGGAAATTAGTGAAGCTCATGACTGATACCTAGATGACCTTGCTGTTACAATGTACTATGGGTAGTGAGCTACCCGTAGACAGGAAAGAAGCCCGTAAAGTTCTTTATCGGGCACCCCACTACACAATAATGGATGGGATACTATACTAACGGGGGTTTTCCATTCCCCTTCAATGTTGTGTAACAAATAAAGGAGTCGACCATGTACTAGAAGAGTTAAATAAAGGCTTCTACGGAGATATCATCGGGGGGGGAGGGAGCCTAGTAAAAATGGTTGGCAGCTAAGGCTACTACTGACCGACCAAAATCAAGGATGAGATGTATATGTCAGGAAATACGAATAATATCAAAAGTTCACCAAGATCCCTAGAGCTTCCCTAAACCTACTCTCCACTATGATGTCTCCTTGGCATTCGACTCTTGTGGAATCGACCTGATCGGGAAGCTCCATAATGCTAAAGAAGGATATAATCTTGCCATCGTAGCAATTAACTATTTCACAAAGTAGGTTGAGATGGAGCCACGCACTAAGCTCATCGCACCCAAAATTCTGGCTTTTGTATTCAAGAACATCATCTGTTGTTTTGGACTTCCAATAAAGATCATCACCGATGACAACACATAGTTCAAAAGGGGCCTATTTCAGGGTTTATGCAAGAGTAATAAGATCGAGAAGTGTTTTTCCTCAATTGCCCATCCATAAGCGAATGGGCAGGTTTAGGCCGTGAACACGACCATCAAGTCAACATTGAAAAACAACTCACTAAAGTGAAGGGGCATTGGGCCGAAGAACTACCGCTCGTTCTTTGATTATATCTGACTTCGAGCCAATATTCCATTAGTTACTCCCTTTTATCCTTGGCCTATAGATATGAAGCCATGTTGCCCAATGAAGTAGACATCCCATCTCCTTAATGCCTCACTTATAACTCGAGTAAAATGAAAAGCTGCTAAAGCTCAAGCACGATGTTTTAGAAGAAAAAAAGCGGAGGCCGAACTCTACACCAAAGCCTAAAAAAAAAAAGACTCTACAACACAAGAGTAAAGCTCTACCAATTCTATGTTGGTAACCTAGTTATGTGCTATCTCTTTGCAGGTATTACAAACCCGATAGAGAGAGTGTTGGGGCAAAATTGGGAAGGGTCGTATGTAATCAGCGATAAATTAGCTAGTAAGGCATACCAACTCCCTCATCCGGGCTACACCCCATACCCCACACTTGGAACCCAGAACACCTTCGAGACTACTATGTCTAGGAGATCTTGTAAGCCACAATTATAAGGTAAGGGACATTTTGTAAATATTTTTTCCACATGAAATATAAATGGAACGTTCCTAGATAATCATTGCACAATGTTGAAATCATTAGTATGGCTATTTGGCAAGGATGAGCCTATAGTGCTCTCTTCATAGCCAGGAAATGCCACTGACCAAGGCTATCTAATGGGGTAAAACAAAGCAATGTTGCTTACCCCATTAGGGAATGCAAAAATGAGCATATGAGTATGTGTGAGCGGATCAATGCTCCCTTTCATGTTAGGAACACCATCGCATGGATAGTGCGACCACCCAAGCTACGGTCTCCATTCTTGCATCTATGGTGTACTGCGTCATGAGGATGTGTGAGCCAGTTAACATTCCCTTCCATGCTGGAGGCATCGACAAACTTATGGCACAACCACCCATCCGGTGGTCCCAATTCATCCGCCCATGGTGATGGTCATCCCTCTAGTGAGGAAGGGCATTGGTGCCAAGATCGGCACGATTACCCACAAGTAATTCCAAATCCAGCATCCACAGTGTAGCTCCATAAGAATGCATAAGCCGGTCAATGCTACCATCCTTACTGGAGGCACCGACAAATAGATGGTGCAACCACCCATGACATGGTCCCAATTCGTTCACCCATGATGCTACCCATCCCTCCAATGGTGTTGGACACTGGTATCAATATGGTCAAGATTACCTATGAAGTAATCCCGAATTTAGCATCCACAATGCTGCTCCATGAGGATGTATGAGCGAATCAATGATCTCTTCCATACCGGAGGCATCGATGAATATGGCGCAACCATCCACACCATTGTCTCTATTCATTCACCTGTGATGCTACTCGTGCCTCCATCAGGGCAGGGCATCGGTACCAAGATGGGTGTGAATACCCATGAAACAACCCTGAATATATCATATGTAGTGCTGTTCTGTAAGGATGCATGAGCCAATCAATACTCTCTTCCATGTAGGAGGCATCAACGAACAAATGGCGTAATTACCCATTTCGTGGTCTTGATTCATTCCCAATGATGCTATTTGTCCCACTATAGGGGTGGGGCACTATGCTAAGATGGGTGCGATTACCTATGAAGTAATTCATTTTAAATCTGCAGTGCTTCTTAGAATGTGCAAGCCAATCAATGCTTATTTCCATGCTGGAGCCATCAACGAATAAATGGCACGACTATCTATGCTCGGGTCTCAATTTGTTCACCCGTAATGCTACCCGTCCCTCTAATGTAGCGGGGTGCTAGTACCAAGATGGGAACGATTGCCCATGAAGCTATCCAGATTATGGCATCCATAGTGCAGCCTGTTAACAAAAATTTCTACAGTCTTTGAACAGACTCGAATGATTGAACTAGACTAAAGAATGATACATAAATTGATAAAAGCACTTAGGAAACATCATAGGATAATAAGGTAGGAAAGTATGAAGGAGATAACAAAAGTTCGACAAGAAATCACAACTCGACCACACACCACCCGGACCCAAGTTAAACTTTAGGAAAACTAACGGCAAGCAACTTGGAGATTGGACTAAAAGAGTGAAGGTGCAAAACAACCTTAAGTCAAGCTTGAGTCATGCCTCAACTCGACCCAAGTTAAAACTCAACTCGTTGTCGAGTAGAGAAGTACAAATCGGGACTGATACGACGAATGTGGGTGACTTGGTCATGACTTATTCTAAGGACTCTGTGCTAGACATGGAGAACGTGCGTTGTGAATTCCGAAGCTTTATTCTCTAATCTTTGTCTATAAATAGGAGGAGTGGCTCACTTGGAAAGGGACTTCTATTCTGATCATACTTTTTGAACTTTGAATTATGATGAGTTTGAAATGCAATTATGAATTAAACTTTGTACAACTTATACGTGATTAGTAAGATATCAACTTGTAAAATATACTTTGTAGGAGCAAAGTATAATTGATATAAAACAAATAAGTGGACTTAAGCCAATGCGTTTTCCAAACCACTATAAGATTTATGTGTTTTTCTCTCTCATTTAATCTCTTTTCTTTATAATTTTTGTTGATTTCTTGATTTGTTTTTTATGCCATTTTTGGTCCAAACATTTTAGTGCTTTCATTAAGAAAACTTGGATTTAAGGACTTGAAACATGATTTAAAGAAGATGAAGAGGTGTAACATAAGAGCTATTACTGGAGGAAGCCAACATGGACAAGGGGCTAGCCATGAGGTATCCTTGAATTTATATCCATCAATCTATGTGACCAGAGAAGAGACGGTGAGAATGATGATAGCGATGCAAGATAGATAGTAGTTCGATAAGAGGAAATGCAAGATGTATTTTTCAGAAGTATAAAACGATAGAGAATAGTCGAAGTTGCTATGAAGTCAAAGGCTAGAAGGTGAAATGAGTGCACCAATAAATGGAGTAAAAGGAATTAAATACAACTCTTTGGTAGAGCCACACCTTAGTACCAAGTCTTGAAGACAAGTCGGTATCGAGTCAAGAAATCTAAGTGCATGGGTGATTTAGACTTAAGACAAGATGGAGTGGGACTAAGTGATAGTGTTAAGCCATAGAATAGAGATCTGAATATAAATGTACAACAATAGGAGTTGGAACCAGAAGTTCCTCATAGGAACAGGCGGTAGGATGAAGATATGGATTAGAGACTTCCATTGGATGACAACAACAAGATTTTTGAGATATTTAGATGAGTGCTAAGAGGTAGACCCCTAGACTAGAGTTTAAAGGATGTGAACAGAAACCCATTCACCCTAAACATCCAGTACACAAGGAATCCACCTGATTCTTAATGATCAGCATTGGAGATGTATAATGAAAGGACAGATCCAACCGTTCACTTGGTGAAATACATTCGACATATAGAAATGTTGGGTGCTTCAGTAGAGGTAATGAGATAGGGTTTTCCATTATACTTGATGGAGTTAGTGGTGATGTGGTTTCGCCAATTGGAGAATGGGTTCATTAGCATATGGACATAATTGTAGATAGGTTCAAAAAACAATTTAGAGTTCATATACCACGATCGAAGAATGTGATGACACTTTCGAGTATGAAATAAAGGGCCGATGAGACCATATGAAATTATTTGACCAAAGTTGATGTAGTAGACGATGTGGTCCAAACACCAGATCTATCAATAGTTCTAATATGGTGGTTTCTAGAGTCACGAACAAGACTGATTCCAAAATTGCTTCAGAGAGATATCCACCAGTGGATTTTGTAGATTTTTACTATTAAACAGAGAGATATTTGAGCCAGGGGGAAGCTAAAAGTGATAATGCAAATGCTATGGATGACGGAGGACCATCCAAAACAAGATATGGAAAGGATAAGGAAAAGCGAAAAGTGAATGATGGTTTTGGGGACTGAATCGAAAACGGAGGGTGCCGAAGTTTCCTTATACTTTGAATTAACAAAGACCCAGAGAGGATCCACTTGGATACTAAGGGGTTTTCCTTACCAAAAACTAGCAATGAGAGAGCCCGTGGATTTAGAGAAAAGATCCAAAAACTTGGATACTAAGGGGTTTTCCTATTCCTTGAGCTGGATGGGCACAAGATAAATGAGTGCAGGCCTCTGCGAGATTTGATTAAGGAGTAGGTTTGGAGCAACCGGCTACAATAAAATGTCAGGAATCAGATTAATATAGCACAAACCGTAGTGGTACCGCAAGAGTGACCCCCATCCACAGTGGATGCATATGGATGCGGCCATGGATTTGGGATGAGAATGATTATCTCATGATTGGGATGGATTGGAGTCAGGTTCGATTTTTGCACTTTGCTTTGTTTCGACTAAATGATGCAGGATTACTACCAAGCAACTTACACGTGTACGGGATCTCGATCAGTCCCAAGGCATGCTTTGAGTCAGAAATCTAGGAGTAATCATCGATAGGAATGGATGTTTTGGATGTTTGATTATGCTTTTGACTTGGACTTAATGAATGGATAATTGATGGATATTTCGAATATGATAACTAAAATTGATATTATAATGAAACACCAATGAAGATTTTTACCTCTTGAAACCGATTTATAAACTGGTCGGACATGGTTCCCTCAACCGAAGAGATGGGTGATTAACTATGAAGTGCAAGTTCCCTTACTGGAGAGTGAGTGGATGGGCTTGTACGGGATAGTGAGTCCTCTCCCCGGAGAGTGAGCAGATAGGCTAACTTGGATAGTGGGTCCCTTCACTTGAGAGCGAGCAGATGGACTGGATCGAATATTAAGTCCCCTTGCCAAAGAGGCGGGCAGATCGAGCTCAATTTGGATTTTGGTTATGTGATCCGTAGAGATCAAGAATTGGATTGGATATATGATTATGTGATCCGAAGAGATCAGAATAGAATTAGATGTATGATTATGCGATCTGCAAAGATCAGAAACAAAACTTGATATTGATTATGTGATCCAGAAAGATTGGAAAATGAACTCATGGATTTGAATGCCTTAAAACTACTCAATATTAGATATTGGATTAAAACATTGCCTCAATTCAGTTGGACTAGCTTATAATAGGATACTGGGTGATGCTAGACGATTTATAAGTGTCATTCCAATCGGTGGCAATATGCGATAATGGTTAATGATGCTTGATAGCATGATATGTGATAGTTAAATTTTGGGTGAACATGGGAAGATATTGATATTATATATGATAATTTGAATGAATGCGAGGTGATCTTGATTTATGATGTATGATATGATAATCCCAAGGGAACGAGGGATGATTATGATTTGTGACTAACACTTAAGCAAGGACATGTGTCCTTTGCTATGATGGGTCTATAATGACCTCTGATTTGCAAGTGAATCCGAAGGAACCAAATGATTCACCACGACAGTCCAATATATAAGTAGAGAGCTCTAATGTTGATAATTTGTCATCTTTGATATTTGTTCATGAGCAAAGAACATCTTATATTTACAAGGCATACCTTGGGGGTCAAAGTGTTGCCAGAAAATTTCCAGTCCCTAAACAAACTCAGACGATTGAACTGGACTAAAGAATGATAGAGATTGGGAAACATCACAAGTTAATAAAGTAGGAAAATATGAAGGAGATAAAACTTGTTTTTACAAGAAATCACAAATGGACCCCGCAAAACTCATACCCTAGTTGAATCCTAAGAAAAGTGATAAAAAAAAAAGCAAAGCTCGGACATTGGAATGAAAAAGTGAAGGTGCAAAGCAACCTTAAGTTGGGGTTGAGTCATGTCTCAATTTGGCTCGAGTTAAAACTCAACTCAACTAGGGTGAGGTCAACTCGGTGCCGAGTTGTGAAGTACAAATCGAGACTGAGTTGAGGAACATGGGTGACTTGACCATACTTCTTCCTGGGACTTTGAGTTGAAGAAGGAGAACATGTGTATTGAATTCCGGAGCTTAATTCATTAATCCTCTTCTATAAATAAGAGGAGGGCTCACTTGGAAAGGGACTTCTTTCTAAACACTGAGTTACGATGAGTTGTGAAATACAGTTCTAAATTAAACTCTATACAACTCATACCTGAGTCGTAAGGCACCAACTTGTAAAATATATTTTGTAGGAGCAAAGTATAATTATTAAAAAATGATTAAGTGGACTTAGGATAGAATATTTACCAGACCACTACAAAAATTATGTATTCTTTTCTCTCTTTTAATATCTTTTCTTTTGCAATTTTCATTGATTGCTTGGTTAAATGTTTGTGCCAATTTCGGTCTAAACATTGCCCACCTCAAACATCTGAGGTCGCCTTGTCATAACAAAGGTCGACCACCTTCGGCCCGCCAATGGCCATTCAAAGAGCGGATTGAAAACATAAGGGTCTGACATCCCAACAAGGATGCCTCATCGCAACAGTTGCTCGCCCATGCATGCCAGTAGGGAATATATTGCTTTAGCAAAAAAGATAAGTCTATTTTATTTACTTGTTCATTGTTTTATTTTTCTTATACGTGACATTATCCATAAATTCCTAAGTCTACCTATTTGCTTAACAGATTCGAGGGTTGCTTGAGATGCTCGACACCAAAAAGCATATTACAAGAAAATAAATATAAACACAGTAGATATGCATACATGTATAATACTAGCAGGAAAGTAAGAAATGAACATAGAGAATAATAACTAAAATAGTCAAGTCAAATCAAACAACATTGTTCATTATAAAAGCTTGGGACATCAACCAGTTGAAAAATTATTACAAAACGAAGAGGGAAAATGGGTTATTTACTCCTTGGCTTAAGGGGTGGGAGTTGTCCAATGAACTGGTAATCATCATCGTGTGTCATTTTCATTTCTACCTCCAAGACAGTGTTTGCAGTGCACTGAGGGAGCCGATCAAAGAAGAGAACTCTTATGGGGTCAGAGCTAGTAGGGGAGTCAGCCCTGCAGCTACCACCTCCACTACTACCTCTTGGTGAACCTCATCATAATCAGTCGTGGGGAGGAAATGGTCCATCAAAGGGTGGTGTTAACTGGGTTTTAACCCGTCAGAATTCAAGAGATGTTAGAACATCCAGATTAAGCCTAAATGACTTGGAACATGACCAAAGCACTTAAAAGAGCAAGAGGTTGGCCTTTAAGAAAATCCACCATAAAATAAGCAATCTATTCGGATCGGCATTAATTCGATCCAATCGGGTCAGTACCGATCCGAATTGTTGAATCATGGGATCTCCAAACCAATTGCCTCGCGACCCTATACCTCTATTAAGCTCATCTATCAAGTTTGGTAATATTTAAAGCAACCTAGTTCAAGAAATGAAGACTCATTTGATCAATTTAAATGTTTACCTGTTTTTGGACCAGAGCAACTTAAAATGGACCTACAAAACTCATACAGACTTAGATTAACTTGAAATTTGGAGGGAACACTTAAAAGACGTAAAAGAAGCCTCACACAAAAAATCAAATCAATTGGCCAAGCCAATTTGGATGGATCTGATCCAACTAAGATGGGCCCTACCACCTGAGATCATTATGTTGGTCCTATACATCCTCTAGAAGGTACCTGCAAAGTTTCGTTTGATTATGATAAGTATTGAGTGAGTTATGGCTGGACCTCCTACGACTCAGAAGAAGAGATTCAAAAATAAGCTAAGGGTTTGGATCACTGTCGATCCGACTCAATTGGATCATCGTCGATCCAAATACTTAACTCGGATCCTCATGAGATTCGATTTGAAGGCTCTCCCACTCATATACATTGCATGTATGAAGTTTCATGCCATTTGGTTTAGTATTAAGTGAGTTACAGATAGATCTCTTACAAACGGATGGATTGGATGATCCATGAAGACGGATGATCAAACGAACTCCAAACGACTTGATATTTGGACAAATCACTCAATTATAGGATAGGAAGACAACCAAATTGAGAAGGCTAAAAAATTCACCAAGTGTTTAGATAGGTACCGATCTGACCCCATTGGATAGGTACCGACGAATACTTAGCTCAGATAACCTACAAAGGACTCGGAACTCAGAAATTCGCTAAGTATTCAGATAGGTACCGATCCAACCCCATCGGATGGGTACTAAATCCAAATACTTAGCTCAGATCACCACCAAACATTTTGGGCTCCTTCTGCATGATGAATACAGGATCCTGGAAAAGCATCCCTGGCCCAAGTGCTCTCCAAATCCTATAAATACTATCCCATTTGCAATAGAAAAAGGATCTGCTATGATCTCTGCTGAAACTCTGTCATCATTTCTTCACTCTTCTTCTCCCTCACAATGGCCATTAAAGGGCAACTGAGATTCTGCTGGTTGTATCTAACAATGGTGGATTGATCTAACTTAGGAAAGAAGAATCATATTGTAATCCAAGCTCCTTTGTAATAGCAGTTGATCAGTAAAAGCTATAAAGTGGACGTAAGCTTCATTAACAGCCGAACCACTATAAAAATCTCTTGTCTCTTTACTTTTTCCTTGATTTACTTACTATTGCTTTTTCTATTTTATTTGCCTTAATAAACAGAGCTGGTGCTTTAACACTCAATCTAGGGCGTTGATCCATTTTTTGGGTTGGTGTTTTCATCAAGAACTGAACTCAGCCTTAGATCTAATTTCCTCTTTGGATCCACCAGATCAGAAGTTAGATCTGCAAAATCAGCTTTAGGAAGTTAGAAATCTTAGCGTTGAAGACTAATGGCGGGAAGAAAAAGAACTACTTTTGGAAGATCCATAGGAGCCGCTATTGTTGGAGAAGAGGCAAATCCCTAGCAAAATAAAGTTAACAACACCGACAACCTACTAATAGGGGCCAATATAAGGAATAATACCGGAGATCAAGCACCGGAATCCTCTACTCAAAATGAGGTTGTTACCTTAGGGTAAATTGAATAAGATGGTTGATGAAATTAACAGGAAAATGTAAAACAATCAAAAAGCTCTTATGTACAAGATAAATGCTCTCTTACCGCTCCAACCACTAACTAATCCCAAAATGATACTTGAGGACGTAGTTGTTGCAGAGCAAGAGAATTCCTTTGTTTCTGGCTTGAACGGAAGAAACAGAAGACATAAGCCAGAGTGATGGGCGGAATTGCAGGAATTGTCATAGAAGAAAATGCAAACACTCTTCCTATCGCAAAACCACCTACTATAAACCCAAATCTAGGAGTGAAAACTCCATGGGAAAACATAGCAATGGATGTTTAGGATTCCGAAGATGACTTACAACTTGACGAAGATGACTTGAATTTGGATGCTAACGTCCAGAGTACAAGAAGGGAAGTTCAAACTACCCCTGTAAGACCGAATTAGTCCATAATATCAAAAGTGTAGGAATGGCACTCCCGAAGATTGGAGAGCCTAGGCTTCAGCCAGCCAACCGAGGTCATTTGCGAAGTCAAACACTTGGCGGAGCTAATGACAGTCGACCTATAGATGACCGAACTAGCAAGGCATATATTGCAGATGTGGTCAGGCACTTAATAAGAAAATAACCATTATTCAACATTATGTTATTTAAGTCATTACAAACAACTCATGTCATACAATGATTGCATTTCAAGTCATCATATCTTATTGTGAAGATAAACTCACAATCTACTTTGGATTCTATTATTCGTGAGATAAGATCCAGATTTTTGTCTACAAAGTTTCCTGCTCTATTCAGACTTGGTAAAATCCTACAAGGAAACTAGCTACAAAGCCTCCTAGGAAGGAAAAGGCAATTGCCACCTCCTTGCGATCTATTGATGAAGCAGTAGAGAACACCGAGATCAGTTATAAACAGTGGATCAACCTATTCACTAGAAATGCTCCTACACCCGAACCCGTGCAGTAGCATAGTGCCAAGTAAGGCACGAGGAACTACTACTCAAATGGTACTAAGTGCTTCTACACCCAAACCAGTGCAGTAACGTAGTTTCAAGTAATGGATGAGGCACTACTACTCAAATGGTACTCCTAGAGGTAGGAAAACCAAGGAGATATGACATAAACCAGGATCGATTATCCGACCAAGCTCTTGTTGTAGATTGCGATCACTCTCAACTGACCAGCCTCTAATCCCATCGTGGAATTCCCATCATCGAATCACAAGTGGTCGTCGTTGAAAATTGTCAAAAATCATCGAAAAGGTCGATGAAAAACTCACTTTAGGGTTGACTCAAAGTCGAACTCGGGTAATCGGTAATTTTACTCGAAGTAGATTCTGGGGGCCCTGACTCGAAGTCGAACTAGGGTAATCGCCCATTTGACTCGAAACAAACCCAGGAAATTCTGGCCCAAAATCCGACTCGGGTAAAATAAAAAATTTCTCCAACTAAATATGCAAATGACTCCAAGCACCGTTAGTTACCAACCTAGCACTTCAAATGCTGTCGCTCTAAGCGAACCATGTGTTGAGTCCAAGCAAACGACAAATTTCCTCAGGTCGGCCTCCAAGTAAAATACCACTGATCCGTCAACACCGATCCATCTTCTTTTGTCCAAAACTCGAACATACAAACTCCAAATGCCTTGAAATTTTGAATGAAGACTGATGTGGCCATCCTTATCATCCTACATAGATATCACCCAGTTTGAAAAATTTTGGAGATCGTCACTGATCCGTGACCCCATCCTAACTGATTTGCCATTCGATCGACATTTCCCATTGTTCAAGCTTTGGACAACCATGCATATACATTTGTATGACTAGCATATGGATGAAGTAAGGGCGATGAATGCAATCTACTGTAGGGCCCTTAGGAATCATTAAAGGGTGAAACAACCTACTACCCAAGAAGACTTCTACCGGAAGGCAAACTAGTTCTAGAGACTGCAGGTAGTGCAATTGGCTGAAGGCAAACCCAGCAATTTGCCAAAGAACACAGCAAACGATGAATTAGCTATAGGATTTTAGGGACCTTCTGTTCAAGAAAGGCCGCTAAGACCCAGTAGAGAAGTGCCCCGACTAACTAACGAAAGGATTATTATCAAATAACAATCTGCCTAGTTAGCTACTAAGGAATGGGACAGCAACCTAAAGTGATACCTTCTCAACCGTCCCCATCTGATTTCCTTTCCAAACGAGCTTGCCGAACACTAAGGGCATTGCAGACAACACGGAAAAGGAAACACTTCTATGCCCTTGAACTATGAATGAAAAGCACAGGTTTACTAACCGCCGGATCGACGGGTAATATTGATCCCTCCTTCTAAGAACTGGCATTTCTTTAGTAGCATTGTGAAGGCTTATCCAAGGATCATCGAGCAAGCAGATCCAACCTTCTATTCTTCAGGAACCGATAAAACTATGTTCCCACAAGTCGAGCCCCGAAACTCTTCTTGGAGTCGATGAATCATTGCTCTAAGGTCGTTTGGTCATTAGACATCCGACCAAAATTCCTCATGAAGTCGATGAATCATCGCTCCAAGGTCGTCTGGTCGTCGGACATTCGACCACAAAAACCCTTTGCGAACATGAAGGTCCTTCATAAACTAAAGCATTGTGAAGGCAAACCGGTGTATTGGTGGTCAACTGATCAAGAACTCGCTGAAGTTAGTGAAACCATGCCCCAGGGCTATGAATCGACAATCACATCAGCCACTCCTTAGAATCAACTGAATCACTTCTAACAACCAAAGAAGCAAACATTGATGAATTCTGTAGCTTCAAAGTCGCTCAAAGAAACTAAACCAAAATTGAATTGACCACATGATTAATCAGAGGCCGACTCAAATCAAACCAAGATTCGGCACCTGGGAGAACCAAGAATCTTAGATAAAGAGAAGCTTTTATTGGGAAGGCATGAAGAGGGATGTTGGCTTGTGGGTTAGGCAGTGTGTAAACTGTCAACAAGTCAAAGCCGAACATCAAAAGTCAAGTAAGTTACTTCAGCCATTAGATATTCTAGTTTGGAAGTGGGATTCGATATCGATGGATTTTATAGATGGGTTTCCAAGGTCAAATAGAGGACATAAAAGTGTATGGGTTATAGTGGACAGGTTGACCAAGAGTGCCCATTTCATTCCAGTAAAGTCAACCAGGACGGCACCTATTTTAGCAAAGTTGTTCATGAAGAACATAGTTAGCCTTCATGGGATTCCTAGTAGCATAGTCAGCGATAGAGATGCATTATTCACTAGTGGCTTTTGGAGGAGTCTAAAAGAGGTATTAAGTACCAAGCTCAAGATGAGTACAGCTTATCACCCACAGAAAGATGGGCAGACATAGAGGGTCAATAAGGTACTTGAAGATTTGTTGAGGGCTTGTGTATTAGACCTTGGTGGATCTTGGGAAGATCGTCTACATTTGATTGAGTTTTCCTATAATAATAGTTATCATACTAGTATAGAATGGCGCCTTTTGAAGCTTTGTATGGAAAGCCATGCAAATCGCCAGCATGTTTGTTAGAGACCGAAGACAGATTGGTCTTAGGTCCGGATTTGGTTAGAGAGGCGTCGGAAAAGATTGAGCTAATTCGAGGACGGATGAAGGAAGCTCAGTCTGACAGAAAAGTTACGCAGATAAGAGGCGTAAAGAACTAGAGTTCTCAGTGGGAGACTGGGTTTTCATTAAAGTATCACTGATGAAGGGTGTGGTTTGTTTCGAAAGTCGGGAAAGTCAGCCCCGATGTATGTTGGTCCATTCCAGATTATAGAAAGGGTTGGAAAGCTCGCTTATAGAGTAGAGTTGTTGAGAAGTTTGGCAGGTGTCCATAATGTATTCCATGTGTCTCATCTTCGTAAGTATGTTCATGATCCAGAGGCTACTATTCCCCAGTCAGAGTTGGAGGACTTGGTAGTAGAGCATGATTTTACTTTTGTTAGGCAACCAGTTCGGGTTGTAGCGAGAGATGCAAAGAAATTGAGGACCAAGACAGTCAAGTTAGTGAAGGTTCAGTAGAGCGACAATGAGAAAGACTGTACTTTGGAGACGGAGGACAGGACTCGAGAGGCTTATCCCGATCTGTTTTGATGGTATGTCAGTAGTAGATTTACATAGATTGGTTGCTAGCAGATGTTATAGATGATTGCTATGTTTGCTAGTTAGTCATTATGAATTTCGAGGATGAAATTCTTTATGGAGGAGAGCTTGTAACACCCCTAATTTTATTGACATTATTCAGGAGATTTAATTAGAATAAATTAAATAGAATAATGTAAATAAGGAGATTGAGGTTGATTAATAAACTACGTGGCCGTGCTTATTAAAACTAATAAACTTATATAAATGGTTAGGAAATTAAACACAAGGGCATTAGGGTAATTAGCCGCCCATATTTACCACCTTTATACTATTCTCATTAGGTCATACACGTTCATTTTACTTAAAACCAAATTTTATAACCATGAGAAGCAAGGTCGGCCATTAGGAAGAAGAGAAGAGAAAATCAACTTAAATCTTAGGATTCAAGTTAGAAGGAATCAAACTCCAATTTTCTTATCCAATCTAAGTTGAATAATAGTTTCTACATCTTTATCTTGATTTTTACATCATATAGTTTCATATTTAAGGATAAATCTGTTTTTATGATATGTGAAATGATGATATGCTTGATTTTGATTTATATATGTTTAAACAGAGTTGTTTAAGAGAATATGTACACGGTTTAGGGTAAAACCGAGGTGAGATGATTTTTAAATGCCATGGGAAAATTTTATGTTATAGAAAACATGATTTTAGAGATGGGTTTCAATTTTCATAATTTTCTGAGTTTATATGGATTTATATAAATTTTCTAGTAAAGAAAATGATTTATTGGGTTATAAATTATTTACACCTAAAATAAAGATTATTTGGGTTTGAAATTTTTATATGTTGGAAAACATATTAAAATAGATTTTCTGGGATTTTTCTAGAATTTTTCTAAGTGTTTTGATGAATATATAAAATTATTTAAGTTATGAGACTTAAATGTTTTACATATTTAATTATGGAGAAGGGGCA
The DNA here is from genome assembly GCA_030737815.1 of Allium fistulosum. Taxonomy (NCBI): domain Eukaryota; kingdom Viridiplantae; phylum Streptophyta; class Magnoliopsida; order Asparagales; family Amaryllidaceae; genus Allium; species Allium fistulosum. The sequence continues at coordinate 842,548,447 of CM060902.1, forward strand.
TTTTATAAAATAAAATTATTATTTATTTTTGAAAATTAGTGGCAACATTTTTCTAAGAAGAAATTGTTAACCAATGAGAATTTGAAAAACAAAGGAAGGTTAGTCGAAAAGTTATCCTTTTTAAGTTAAAAATAAAGAAATCATACTTTAGCATGTTTCGGCCTTTTACCGGTAGTAAACATTCCGACCCAGACCTTTCGACTTAGTCAAGAGGTTATAGCTTTCAACAAGGTCAAACCAATGCATATGTATCAAGTTACTTGGTACGTAATGAATTGGACAGAGTCGAAGGGTTCTTAGTCGAAAGGTTGATGGTCGAAGAGGTTGGGGTATGTTTGTTTTATAAACTAAAGCTTTCACCTACTTTGCTTTCGAATTAGAGCTTTCGACTTGGTTGGTTTCAACTAGGTCAAATGTTTAAAAATAAAGGTTTTAAACCTTTCGACGAAGTCGAAGGTTACTGCTCCTTTACCACTATTTTGTTTTGAAACCTTTCGACACAGTCGAAGGTTACTGCCACTTATCATTATTTTGTTTTGAACCTTTCGACACAGTCGAAAGGTTATAGCCACTTTTTCCAACTTTTCGAAGTCGTTGCTTTCGACAAAGACGAAAGGTTTACTTGTTTTAAAAACCAACCGCTTCTCCCATTGCTTTCGAAAGGTATCAAAGCCTTCGACTTAGATGATTTACCCTTGTTTTATAATTAAAGTATAACCCAAGCTTTTGAAGGAGTTGCTTTAAAAAGGCGGAAGTCTGTTGTCTTAAGTGAAATGTTTTAAAGCTTTTGAAGCAGACCTTCCGACAAGGTCAAAAGGTTGCTTCCATTATAGTCGAAAGGTTTTAAAAGTGGATCTTCCACATGTTTTAACTTAAACTTAGTAAGTTTTCAAAAGATAAGATCCAATGGTTTCGAAAGGTTTATATTTTAAGAGTTCAATGCTTTCGAAAGGTTTAAAGTGTTGAATGTTTTCAATAGTTTCGAAAGGTTAGGATTCAAATGGTTGCTTTGAAAACCTTTCGACAAGGTTGAAAGGTTTAGTTTTAAATGGTTTGAAAACTCATACTCTAAATTTTTAAAGCAAAACTCACAGCTTATATAAAGGAGTTTTGTACCGACTTTAAGTATGTGATTTTGAAGAAGTATGACCTTGATAAAAATACAAGTTAAGCATGTTAACTATGTTTTATGAAATGTTTTCAAGGACTTCAAACCCACAGGAGTGGTATTGTCAAATTGTTGTTTTGCTTCTTCAAATATGAATATATTCACATGTTACCCATAACTGTATTTTGGGAAAAGGGGTAGAAGAACCAGTAGGTTAACTCAATAATGAATATAAATTGCTTAAACTCCTGAATGAGTAGAATTGCATCCACGGAATCAGGGTGACAAAAAATATAGGATGCCTAAACTTTGTAGTTATTGGAGGTAAACCAAAAGTTTCATAGTAAACCCATGAAAACTGCGATAAGGTAGTTATTGGTGCATACTAAGAGGTTCATAGTAAACCCATTAAAACTATGATAAGGTAGTTATTGGTGCATACCAAGAGGTTTACTTTCATAGTAAACCCATGAAATTTATGATAAGGTAGTTATTGGTGCATACCAAAAGGTTCATAGTTAATCCATGAAAACTATGCATAAGGACAGTTGGCTGGGGCTAATTGGTTTGTAGTGAACCCATGAAAACTATATCTGTATTAAGAATTGACATCAGTTAATAGGTTCCTAGTAAATCCATGAAAACTAGGATAAAAATGTAGCTAATGGAAGTATCAGTAGGTTCCTAGTCAACCCATGAATACTAGAATGTGAAGTGAGTTACTGGATAAGTCCATAGGTTCCTAGTCAACCCAAGAAAACTAAGATAAGGTGATTAGTTATAGGAATGACTAATAGGTTCAGGAGGACCCATGAATTAATTAAGTTAACTGGCAGAAGCCTATAGGTTCTTAGTAATCCCATGAAAACTATGAATAGGACAAGGTGTCTATTAATTATAACAAGGTTAATAGTAAACCCATGAAAACTAAAAAGGTTAATAGTGACCCTAGAAACTATAATTATGATAAGGTGTCAGATTAAACTGGGAATGGGAAATCCTAATTATTTTCTAGTATGCATATCATCATAACATTTTGAAAATGTATGTTTTAACCATTGCGGATGCAGGAGCACAATATATGGCTTTATAAAGGTTTTAGGATACTAGTGAGGAGAAAACCTGTTCCGCTAAGCGGCGTGGTCTCATTAGATTTCTAAAAAGGATTGAGATGTTAGATTAGTATTCATACCAGGCTTTATGTATGACTTGAAGTTTTTGTTTTCCCCTTAAAGTCTTGGGTACTCAATTTATTTTGAGTAGTTTGAGATTTAAGGTTCTTAGGTTTTCTTCTTTGACGAATAAAGCTTCCGGAGGCGTGCAGGAGGCAGATAGTTATTTAGAGTTTTCTTTCCGCTGTGTGTTTTTTTTGTAAAGGCAGATTTATTAGCCTTGCTTTATTCTCTGATCAACCAAGGGGGCATCTTCATATGTCGCTCTTGGCGTATTTGTAATAATTATATTTTGCTAAACATGGTTAACGTAATCTGGGGATTACGTAATGAACAAGAAATGTTTTGGATTGAATGTGGAAATATGTTTTTGAATTGTTAAAATATTTACATATTTCCGTGATCTGAGTATCAATGTATCTAACACTGCCATATTTAGTTGCCGAAGATTAATAACTATGGATGACTGCAACATCCATATCCTTTAGTTTTGGGCCTCCAAGTAGGGGGATGTTACAGTTAAGGCTGGATCTCCTACGATCTAGAAGATGAGATTCAAAAATAAGCTAAGGGTTTGGATCACCGTCGATCCAACTCAATTTGATCATCCCCGATCCAAATACTTAACTTGGATCCTCATGAGATCTGATTTGGAGGCTCTCCTACTCCTGTACATTGCATGTATGAAGTTTCATGTCATTTGGTCAAGTATTGAGTGAGTTACCTATGGATCTCCTACAAACGGATGGATTGGATTATCCATGAAGACAGATGATTAAACGAACTCCAAATGACTTGATATTCGGACAAGACACTCAATTATAGGATAGGAAGACAACTAAATCAAAAGGACTCAAAAATTCACTAAGTATTTGGATAGGTACCGATCCAACCGCATCGGATAGGTACCGATCCGAATACTTAGCTCAGATAACCTCTAAAGGATTCACTAAGTATTCAAATAGGTACCGATCTGACCCCATCGATAGGTACCGATCCAAATACTTAGCTCTGATAACTACCAAACCTTTTAGGCTCCTTCTGTATGATGAATACAGGCTTCTGGTAAAGTGACCCTAGCCCAAGTGCTCTCCAAAGCCTATAAATACTATCCCATCTGCAATAGAAAAAGGATCTGCTCTGATCTCTGCTGAAACTTTACCATTGTTTCTTCACTCTTCTTCTCCCTCACAACAACCATTAAAGGGCAACTGAGATCCATTCTGTTGTCTATAACTATGGTGGCTTGATCTAACTTTGGAAAGAAGAATAAGTTCGTAATCCAAACTCCTTTGTAACAGCAATTTATCAATAAAAGCTATAAAGTGGATGTAGGATTTGTTAACAACCGAACCACTATAAAAATCTCTCTTCTCTTTACTTTTTCTATGATTTACTATTTCTTTTTCTATTTTATTTTCCTTGATAAATAGGGCTGGTGCTTTCACACTCAATTCAGGGTGTTGATCTATTTTTTAGGTTAACAGGTGGTGATAGCTGGCATTGAAAATCATCTTGAGCATGGTTATCAGCCCATGATTCCATTCCTTCTCCATGACAAACTTCGCCCTCGCCAGCTTTCCCGAGTCACACAAGTCATGTGCTGCTGAAGAGATCCCCTTATCTCATCATCGTCCCTACAATCAACCTCCAAAGCTGCCCATATCTGATTCAGCTCCCCCTCAAGCTTCTCCTTTTCCTCTGCCCGCTCCCTACTAGTAGTGTCTCTAGTTATCTCCATCATGTTCTTCGTTCCTTCAACCTCAAAAGCCTGCCTCCCAATCTCTACCACCTTTCCCTCTACCAACTGTTGAGCCACTGACTCGTCCTTTTCCTACCTCCATAAAGATTTTAAGCCCGAATGAATATGGGGGTGCGGGATCTGTCCTACTTCATAGATAAAACATGAATAAAATTCTGCTAAGTTCAAGAACCTTTTCTAGATAAGCATCTTTTAGCTCGACCTCCACCACAGCCTCCAAAGAGTGAGTGCCCCGAGCAGATGTGGGCTGGCCCGATTGGACCTTATCCTTCGAGGCCAGCAAAACAAGAGTGTTTGTACCAAAATTGGGCACAACACTCTTCAGATGTGTTTAAAGAGATAAAATGAAGAAATTAAATGTAAAATGAGGAAGATCTAACAAACACACCAGTCGATAAATAGGAAAAACACATAGAAACACACAGATTTAGAGTGGTTCGGCCTATGGCCTACGTCCACTATGAAATGGCTAACTTTTATTGATTTTTTCTTGCTGGTTACAATGAGTTACAATGAGTGGTTCGACGTTTGGACGTAGAAGAGCCAAAAGTCCCTTTTTTGTAGGTCCCGGGCTGCTATTTATAGGCATAGGCAGCAAATATCTCGCCCAGATCTCGGAAGACCTCTTCTCTCACATGGGTGGGCCCAAGTTTCCCTGGTCGTTTGGACTCGATCCGCGATCGATACGAATGAAATTCGTATCGATCAAGATTTAGCCCAATCGAGTCGAGATTGATCGTGAAAATTCCTGAGGTTACACACAAGCTCCTGTGCAAATTTAGTGGCATTTGGACTTGTAGATCTCGAGTTATGATCGATGCAAGTTTGAATTTGTTGAAGGCTGCCGAGTTCGCATTGCTCTTGTTCGTATCGCTTCCGGGCACGTGCTAGCTAGGTGACGTGGCACTAACTTTTAGGATCGATCCACTTTTCATGCCGAATGATCGAGTCTTCTACTTTTACATGCCTTTGTTTGCATCGATCCGGAGTATTCTTTTCGTATCGATGGTTTGTAACCGCTACGTATCAATACGAACCCGTGTACTTCGTATCGATAACCTGGATGCTATGCGTATCGATCATTTCACACATCCTTCGTATCGATGTCTTTAGTGGCATGTTTCGTATCAATCGTTGGCTGATCGATACTAATTGAGTTGATGATGAGACCAGTATGAAACACATATGGACGAGATCGATACGAAAGTGTTGCTTATTGATGGATACGAAATAGACGTAGGTGGATCGACACGAACAAACTGGGGGATGATGGATGCAAAGTAATACGAGTATGGATGGATACGAAGTGGAACATACCTGATGGATTTGAACTAACGGATGTTTGGGGGATACGACTGAGGTTCCCTGGATGGATACGAATGAAAGCAATGCGAAGGAGGCGGAATGATGGGTACGATCGAGTTGATTTCCTTGGTTTGCATCGATCATACCTTGAGCATACAAACTCCGATTGACTTGAAATTTGGAACGTGGGCTTTCATAGCTTTGATTGTCGTGTCATGTTAATTGTAGCTCGATCTGGACTCGGAAAAAAATTACCATCATCCATAGCGAACCTGTGTATAACCATTTTCCAAGATGGACTGTCTTTGATTTCCAGTCAATTTCTTGGTGTCGCGGCCTTGCCAAAAGGCGGGATAACATTTTCCCCACAAAGTACGTCGTGTGAGAACATGACGTGCTTTGAAAAGCTGCAATCTTCATTCTGAAAAGTTCTATTTGACTTGTTGAACGGTTGTTGTTTTCTTGTAGAAAGATGTAACCTTTGATTGATCTTCGGTAACACAAATAATAGATGGTTGACTGCCAATTGTTGTACTATACACTATTGTAACTAAGTTTCGAATGATAGCAAACTGTTGTTCATTGATGTATTTGCCACTAGGTGAGCATTCAACTCCTGTGAATTTTGAAAATTGAATGTTATTTCGACATACATGCACGTATGTTAACCTGACTCCTGTTCACGTTTTCATATTCAAGGGTCATTGTCAAGTTCTTTAGTTTTCTTGCATCGAATTATGTATCGATCCTCTCCTGAATCGATGTGAAATTTGAGTTGTAACAATGCTTGATGGTTGCTTTGGAGTGTCTCTTCATATCGATCCTCTCCTGGATCGATGTGGAAGGTTAAAAAGTTTCTCTTCGCATCGATGGCAATCGATACAAATTAGTTGGCTCTTTTAAAACATTTCATATCGATGGATACGAATTCAAGTGGCCTTCAAAGTGATGGACACGAAGTTGTCACTTCGTATCGATGGACTTATGATGGGTACGAATAGCCCAACCGGTCCTTCGAGTATTATTCGTATCGACCGAGACGAACTCCTGAGGACCTTGAAATGATGGATATGAAATTTTCACCTCGTATCGGTGAATCATTGATGGATTTGAACGGCTTCGAACAATGCTTCACATCGATGGCATGGGAGACCACTTTTGATCGGTTGACATAACTGGGAGACGAATCATTTTCCTTCTTGGCTTCGTATCCATATAAATACGTTTTATACTTAGCCAATTTTTCATCTGCTCTTACTTTCAGCTTGCCTTCGTATCGACCGAGGAACCGAGAAATAGAAATTGCCTCCGTTCAAATTAATACATCTTCTTAATCCTTCGAATCTACACTTTAATTTAGGTAATTATCTAATGAATTCATGGCAAGAACAATGAGACTTGAGTTTCAATGCCAATTCATTCAAAGTCATGGCCTATTCTGGCATTGTTGACGCCGGAGTTGGGTCGGGGTGAGGTCGAGGAGAGAGTAATAGTGTTGAGGCTGCTCAGAGAAGAAGAAGTGTGGAGGGACACAAAGGCGGCGTTCGTGTCGATGATGGACGAAAGGCGAGTTCGTATCGATCTGGATTGAGAACGTTCATATCAACCTGGATGATGGTATTCCGTAATGAAGAATGAGAGGCCTGTGCATCGATCGATGATAGTGTTTCATGTCGATTCAGGATGATCGATTCGTAGGCTTGGACCTGCTGATCGATACAAGGGTGGTGCACGTGATCGATACGAAATCGATTGTGCCTGGTCGATACGAATCGCCTGCCAAAGGATCGATACGAACAGATCTCTTATTATGATTCAAACTCGCATATTTTATGGATATGAGCTGCCTCCTTGACCGATACGAATTGGAATTTTGGTGATCGATCCGAGTTGAATCTTGATGAATTCGAAGCATCCTATACACTTGAACATATGACTCCAACGAGCTTCCGCCTTGCATAACTGGACATAACTGCTTTACTACATATTTGATTGCCTTTTGAAGCTTATCGATGGAATTATAACTTAACCAATTTGACTAACTTTAACTTGTACCGATTGCCGAAGTTAGGATGGCACAGTTGTGACGGTCAGCGACGACGGTCATTCCGATTGGATTTGGAACTTTCTTAAACACTTTACAATATTGCATTACATAACATACTCATGCACTTCACACAGGGGCACACACGGGATTATTGTCATCTAATGATGGTTTTTACTGAGTTGATTAGCTATAGAACCCGGGAGTTCACAGTAGCAGGAGGCTCAAAGTTCACCTCCTCTTGTAATAGAGATGCCGGCCATCGCGGTCGAAGTCATAATTCCAGCTCTAGATGAGCTGCCAGGAGCAATCTTTGTTGGGAATCCACAAGATTCCGTACCATCTAACATATCCAAAGATATGTTGGGGAGGATTTGTTTGAGGCATGGGCTATCGCTGGATGATGTCCTATTACCGGGGCCAAACGATAGGCCACATACTCCTCCATAAGGATACACAACCTTTAATCGACATTAGTGCATAGCTGGACCACTTCCTCCATTTAACCAATATATTCGAGAAGTGTTAGCTTTCTTTGGGATCGCTCCGTCACAGTTGCATCCGAATGGGTATGCATTGCTGAACAACTTATTCATTGTTTTTATGGAGCATCTCTTATGGCCCCCGACTCCGAAGGAAGTCAGGTTCTTGTTCAATGTCAAGAGTTGGGCGGGTAAACCCTCATTCACATTCCTAGAGGCAGTCAGGAATTGCCAAGTGGTGACTGGATCCTGGACTAGGCTTAGCTACTTCAAGACGGAGTGGTTCTACGTTCGATGCCTGCCAGGGTTTGCTAGACGGTGGTTAGTTAGACGTAAGTGTTGAAATTTCTCTAGTGGCTTACAAGATAGTTGTCATCGACATTGAATCTAATATTTTCTTTCCTCTACAGCCGCAATTCCACGACCTGAAGGTGCCCAATTTAAAGAAATAGTGCGGATCCTTCAATAGGTGCCTGGTGAGATGAGAGAGATTGACTCGGTGCTGACAGATGAAAATTTAAGGGTCGTTGGGCTAATGGATCAAGACCAGAGCATAAGACTTGAGGGACCACCTAGGACAACCCCAGTGAGATGGGTGAAGTGTAGGGCGCCCGTGATTGTAATTACTGAGGAGGGCGATGAAGAAGATATGCCCACCGAAGATGAACCCGTAGCCGGGCCCCTAGATAGTTCTCGGCATTTAGAGGGAAGGAGGAAAGGCAAGGCAGTTGCTCATAAGCTTCATAAGTCTTCAAGATGGAAATCCATAGTCGTGTCCCTGCCAACCGCCGGTGTTAGATTTTTGGAAACTCCTTCTGCACAAATGGAGAATCCTTTCGAAGGACTCGCCGACATTCCAATTACGGACTATGTGTCGCTTCAACACGACACCGGATTGGAAGGGCTTCAAAGCGCTTTAGATTTAGGCGAATCACTTCCTATGTGTATGGCCGACACAATCGGTTGGTAGGGGAGTTTTGCACATGCATATATACACTTTCACGGCACTGCATGATTTCCAATCATAAGTTATTCATTTATGGAGATTACCAACTCTACTTCTCTTTCTATTTTACAAATACGATGACAAGGCGGGAATCCATGCTCGGTAGCTTTCGCTCGATACGCCGGTCGTCTAGTTCATACTATGAGTCCCGCAGAAGGAAGGCTGATAGAGACCGCGATCGCGGTTATTCTAGCCAGGAGCGTTATGAAAGGGAGAGGGACAGAGAGAGAGAGAATATAGGCTTCGCTCCCGGTCACGTTCTCCGCCACCTCGAGCCCCAACACAACCTTCTGGTCATGGTAAACAACCCTTGGAATCTTCACGCCAAAGACCACTTACTCAAGTACCAAGGTTCGATTCACAGCGCCGGAGGGCAGAAACCGAAACTCCCACTATCACTGAGCAAACTGTTACAGAGCCCACTGGGGAGGGAGCGATCAGAATCACCCAACTGAAAAAAGACTTTCCAAACATCTGTTTTGATGGCTTCATCTTCCCTCCACATTTAAAGAGAATTCCCGTCGAGGCAGAACAAACAATGCACGATTATATCCATGACGTTTACAGCCAATACCGGGAATGGATAAACACCGTGGACAAAGCATCGGCGGTGGCTTTTGAGCATGTGAAAACAATTGAGAAATTAGAAACTGATCTCGCTCAAAATGATTGCATAATTCAGGTGCTACATGATGAGAGCGAGTCCGCGAGAAATTCGGAGACAGAGGCCAACACAAAGGCTGATAAGGCCACTCGGCGAATGGAAGAGATGAGGCGGACGCACTTAGCCCTGGTCGAGGAGATGGGGCATCGGACCACCACAGTCATGGCCGAACGCGACGGGGCACTTAAAGAGCTTGAAGAGCTTAAGGCCAAATTTGCCGAAATCATCAAAGAGAAAGACGATGCAAACAAAGCTGCCTAGGAAGCGTGTGAACAGACTGTCGTGTTTAGGGATGAGAGGGACGCGACAACGCTCAAAATTCAGGAAGTCGAGGCCAGGGTTAAGAATAAAGTAAAAGCGGCGGAGGCCAGGTTAGAGACTGACATCGAAGATCTTCTTATCACATACACCGCTAAAGTTTTGAAGCACCAAAACCTAACCTAGCTCGATAACTATCCATCACACTTGTACAATGCTTGGGGCTGCTTGGTGGAAGATGAAAAGGCAGAACACCAAGCTGAACCAGTTGATGAATTTGAACTAGAGAACCGGGTGATGAGTGAAGACGAGAGAAAAGTTCTCCACAACATCACAATAACATATGAAAAGGAGAAACTTGCTACTCAGCATTCGGAAGCTGGAGAAGGTTCTGGTGTTGAGCATCATGATGTGGGTTTCGAAACTATTGTGCCAAACCCTGTCTGAAACAACGTCTCCGGTTGATCCTCAGTCCATCCCTGCATACAATCCTGATCAACCACAGTTATCTCCAGCTCGCAAGCATGTTTCTGAAGCTGCTCCGCCACCCGCGAGCCAATCTGAGAAAGGTATTCTAAACATTTCTTATGCTCATTCAAAGCTAGAAAAGCTGATTAAAGTAATCACTAACTCTTTTTCTTTGTCTCTATTCAGCGATAGGAGCTACACCTGCCGTGTGTCCTGCAATCCAAGAGCCGCATCACGAGTAGGAGGCCATCATAATGGAAGCGACCATGACAACGGCCACTGCACCGACCGATGGAGCGCAGGGAAGCACTCTTACCTTTGATAAGCAGATGATGGAGGAATTTCTCGATCATCAAAGTGACCCTTTTGCCGATCTGCCATTCGTCATGGGTGGAGGTGCACCTGTGATCAGCTCGGGCCCAACTGCTAGCATCCTCGGCGATGCCCAAACAATCCATGAAGAGGAGATAATAGCTGAAATTAACGCCGAGATGGAAGCAGTTGCGCAGGCTAGCGGCTTTGGAGGTGGAATGGCGGGACCTGGTCCAGCCCCTTTGCGAATGATTTCTCTTGGAGGCACGGTCGTTGACACCAGTGTGCCCCTTCCGTCTTCTAATATTGATCCTGTTCCTCCAACTCCGCCTTCAGGAAGCATTCCAATCCATGTGAGTTCGGAGGAGGAAGTTACCATAATGCCCCCGACTGGAGATCAACCGCCAAAAGGCAAGGGCTCAAAGAGGCATCCTAGTGGTAGCTCCAGCGGATCAATGCCGAGGGGGAAGAAGAAGAAAGTGAAAGAATAGGCATGCCTTTTCATCTCATTTTTGGTAGACAGATAGGAATTCCATTTTGCTATTTGTAGGCCGTGTATAGATGCGGGTTCAGCCCCTGCTAGTAGGATTTTTTGGAATAATTTTGTACTTATCCTTCTCTTCCAAAGAATAGTTGAAATAAAATCTCATTTTGTCTTTAGCATAGTTTGCATTTATTTCGCTTAAGTGTTTCAGTGTTCGAACTTCCATTCAATGTACTTGTGGAGTTTTAGTCTTTGAATCGGACCCGTGTTCAGTTGCTAAGTTCTGGAGTCACGGCTTCAGGCCACGATCGAATCGTTAAGTCAGATTACAATACTACACTGTCTCAATCAGTGGCTGATACTTAAGTTATGCCTCTAGTTTCGGAGACAAATTGAAAAGATCGGTAGGCCATCATATTTCGCCTTTAATATATCAAGCCCAATTCTGTTGAATCGAGGCTAAAACAAGACGAGTTAGGGTGGTCGAATCACACCTGCTCATCTATTGGTGATTGCATCCACGCTATGGGGATTGTACTTGCACACTGGCGGTCGGTCACGCCCGTTTGATATTTAGGACTTCGTCCACACTCTAGGGACTTAGATTGATTCGTGGGTGGTCAGTCACACTCACTTTACATTTATACTCCGGCCCGCACTCCGAAGGCTTGGAGTTGTCCTACGGGTGGTCGATTCACACCCGGTTTGTGTTTAAGCTCCAATCCACACTCTGGGGATTAAGAGTTAGTCGATGTTTATACTCGAGTTCATGCTCTGGGGACTTAGAGTTAGTTGATCTTTATACTCCAGTTCACACTCTGAGAATCTGGAGTTAGTTAACAGACGGTCAATCGCATATGTTATGAGTTTCAGAATTTCATTCGCACTCCGGGAACAACAGGTGTACCGAGATCGTGGATGGTTGGATCACATCCACCCTGAGTTAACAAGCAAGGTCATTAGATGGACGGGTCTATCCTCCTCGAACTTGGTTTAAACACGAGCAAAGTCGGTAGGTGGACGGATCCACCCTCTTCGAGCCCGCATTTTCAAGTTTATACTCCAGTTCGCACTCTGGGAATCTAGAGTTGGTTAGAGGATTGTTGTGTATCAATCCTTTTTTGGCTTCAGTGTGACGACTTGCCCCTGAGCTCGGGTTTTACTTAGCGAGTGACCGGTCATATCACAGTCGCTCCCTATTTGAATAAGTCCCACCGTAGGATGGAACTTAGCTCTCCGTGCATTGTGATGATCGTATGACGCATTTAGAAATCACTGCTCTGGCTCGAAGAGATTTCATTTTATTGCTGAAATAAGAAAATATGAAAAAGTCAGTTGCCTTATTACAAATTCAGATTTTGAAATGCATAAACAAATTGCAAATGAAAAGTAGGCTGAATAAATAAATAGATCCTGTTATGTGTAGTAGTGACGAAGACTTTCGCTGTTCCAGGCTCTCGGCAGAGTAAGACCATCAACGGTCGATAATTTGAATGGGCCATCTCCGAGCTTTCGTTCAATGACATACGGCCCTTCCCACGTTGGCTTTATATGTCAAGGAACCGGGTAAATTCTCTTAAGGACGAGATCGCCGAGTTCGAAGGTTCGGGGTCGAACCTTGGCATTGTATAATTGGGCGACTCGATTTCGATATGTGGCTGCCCTCAAATCAGCCTCTTCATGCTTCTCATCCAATAAGTCAAGGGATTTGACAAGTAATATAGCATTCGTCTTTGGATCATAATATGTCACACGATGAGAAGGTACTTCCATCTCGATTGGAATAACAGCTTCTGAGCCGTAGGAAAGAGAGAATGGAGTGTGGCCGGTTGCAGATTTATGGGTTGTCCGATAAGCCCATAAAGCCATAGGAAGTTCATCGACCCATTTGCCTCCGGCCTTTTCCAGTCGTTTCTTCAGAATGGACTTTATAACTTTATTAACAGCTTCAACCTGTCCATTCGCTTGAGGGTGTGCAATTGCGGAGAACTTCTTCTGAATGTGGAATCATTGACAAAAATCCTTAAATTCAACATTGTCAAATTACGCTCTTTTGTCGGTGATGATGGTATGTGGGAGACCAAATCGACAGATAATGTTGCGCACCATAAAGTTGTTCACTTTCTTCGTTGTGATAGTAGCAAGGGGCTCAGCTTCTGCCCATTTGGTAAAGTAATCAACTGCAACGATGGTGTACTTCGCAACACCTTTGGCTAGAGGTAGAGAACCAATAATGTCAATGCCCCATACCGCAAACGGCCATGGACTGACCATCTGAGTTATTTCGGTAGGCGGGGCCCTTGGAATCCGAGCGTGTTTTTGACATCTGTCACATTTTTTGGTATAATCCGATGCATCGCGATTTATAGTCGGCCAATAATATACATATCGGAGCACTTTCTTGGCAAGAGCTTGCCCCCCGGTGTGATCGCCACATTCTCCTTCATGTACATCATGCAATACTCGTTTGATTTCATCATGGGCAATACACCGGAGTAAAGGAACAGAGTACCCTCTTCTATACATGACTCCATTTTGAATAGTGAACCACAAAGCCTTTCAAAGAACTTGTCTTTTCTCACTCCTACGCTCCGGCAGGGTCCTATGCTCAAGATAGTTTCTGAACGGAGTCATGCATGACTCCTTATCGGGAATGACTTCATACACCCAGTCTGTTTCCATTTGATCGATGCTCGGGGAAGATAATGTTTCCATGGGAACGAGTCCCATTTGCAGAACCTCACTGGTACTGGCTAACTTTGCCAAGGAATTGGCTTTCTGATTGCGTTCTCGGGGTATGCAATAGATGGCATAATAATCGAACTGATCCAATATTTCCTGAACCCGGGCAAGATAAGTAGCCAGCCTTCGGTCTTTGGCCTGGTACTCCCCCCGAACTTGACACACGACCAATTGTGAATCACAGTAAATCTCCACAGCATAATTCTCAAATCTCTGGCAAGTCTCAATTCGGCGAGCAAGGCTTCATATTCGGCCTTGTTTTTAGTCGCACGTAAATTGAACATTAAGGCATAGCATATATATCGGCCTTCAGGAGTTTCAAGTACAACTCTGGCGCCTGAGTAGCAGTCATTTGATGCACCATCAGTATGTAGCTTCCAAACATATTTTGGAGATTCACTGGTTTCGGGCAAGTCCTCCTGAATAGTAAATTCAGCTATGAAATCTGCTAGGACTTGTCCTTGAATGGCTCGCCTTGGTGTGTAAGTGATGTCGAACTGACTCAGCTCGATATTCCACTTGAGTAGCCTACCAGAAGTCTCAGGTCGCATAAGGACCTGTCGTAACGGCTGGTCATTGTAGACGGTGATATGATGAGCCTGGAAATATGGGATGAGCTTCCTTGAAGCAATGACAAGACAATAAGCCAACTTTTCAAGATTCGAATAATTTCTCTCTACTCCGGTCAATCGTTTGCTAATGTAATATACTGGCCATTGTATTCGGTCTTCCTCCTGAGTTAGGGCAGCACTGATTGCATTTTCTGACACCGCCAAGTAGATGTACAATCTCTCATGACCAATAGGCTTTGACAGAATGGTTGGTGTGGATAGGTGCTGAACCGGTGCTTGGAATGCGCCCTCGCATTCTATAGTCCATTCAAAATTTCGTTTCCCTCTCCTGATCAGGTCGAAGAAGGGAATGCATTTGTCGGTGGATTTTGAAATGAACCTGCTCAGTGCTGCTACTTTTCCGTTGAGGCTCTGAACCTGCTTTATAGTCCTTGGAGTCTCAAGATTTCTGATTGCCCAGATCTTCTCGGGATTGGCTTCAATTCCTCGGGCATCGACGATAAATCCAAGGAATTTTCCAGATGCGACCCCAAAGTGACATTTCAACGGGTTGAGTTTCATTCTGTACTCTCGGAGGATGTTGAACATTAATTCCAAGTCTTTGATATGATCAGTGGAGAATCATGACTTCACAAGCATGTCGTCCACATATACTTCCATGGTTTTTCCGATCTGGTTAGCGAACATTCGATTAACTAGCCGTTGGTAAGTTGCCCCAACGTTCTTGAGTCCAAATGGCATGATTTTGTAGCAGTAAAGTCCCAAATCTGTGACGAAACTGGTATCTCCTGATCGGGCAAGTGCATGGGTATCTGGTTGTAGCCAGAATATGCGTCCATGAAGGATAAGAGTTCATGTTCAGCCGTCGAGTCTACAAGCTGATCGATTCGGGAAAGTGGAAAACTGTCTTTGGGGCAAGCTTTATTCAAGTCTGAGTAGTCAATGCACGTTCTCCATTTCCCGTTAGGCTTTCTGACAAGTATGGGACTGGACACCCATTCCGGATATAATGCATCTCGGATAAACCCGTTCGACTTGAGCTTATCTACCTCTTCCTTAAGGATGGTAGTTCTCTCTGGATCCATACCATGCCTTTTTTGCTTGACCGGGACATGCCACGGGTCAATATTCAATGTGTGGCTCGTGATGTCCGAGGAGATTCCATACATGTCAGAATGTGTCCAGGCAAACACGTCAAGATTTGCTCGGAGAAATTGAATCAATTCCTCCTGCATCTGTTGGCTTTGCTGAGATCCAATCTTTATCATTTTAGAATAGTCATTATCGTCGATCGGAACATCGATCGTCAGCTCGGTCGGGGAAGCTTGATTGTATTTACTTTCATCTTCACTTTCGGTATCTCTCGAGTCATGATCCCTTGGGAATTGGTTGGGGTGCCCGGGCCTAGGCCCAGGCGTTAGCTGTCAATTTTCCACAAATCGAACGCAGCGAGATTCCTCCATGCCCTTTCCCTTTTCTTTTCGCTACGCCTCCCGCAGCTCAGCAACATAACAGGCTTGTCTAACAGCCTGGTCTCCCTGAACGACTCCAACTCCGTTGTCGGTAGGGAATTTTAAAGTCAGACGCCAAGGGACAATGGAAGCCCTGAACTCAGCTAGGGCCGGTCGGCCCAAGAAGGCATTGTATGGCGAGTCTATGTCCATTACAACAAACTATGATATCCGGACTCTCTGGCATTCTCCAATTCCCAATTCCACTGGTAGCTCCACCATCCCAGTGGGTATAGTCAACTTCCATTGAATCTATGAATGTGAGACTGACAAGGCTTCAAATCCTTTGCTTCCATCTTCATCTGATCATAAGCTCGCTTAAACAATATGTTCACTAAGCTTCCACTGTCCACTAAGATCCTCTTCATCCAAGCAGGACCTATCTGAGCTGAAATGACAAGTGGATCAATGGTTGGGGCTTCGACTCTGTCGGCATCCCTGCTCCAGAATACGATGTCGTCCGTCATCGTTTTCTGTTGCTTGGTCGGAGCCCCATCTTCCAAATTACTACAACATTCGAAGCTCGCATGCCTAATAGAACTGGCATACGACTCCATCTCCTTCTAACTTCAATCTGGTGGATGAGGACCACCACTAACAGTGTTAATCACTAGCCTCCCGCTGGTACGAGTGGGTACCTCCGGTCTTGCCTAATTTGGTATTTGGTTTTGATTTGATGGGCATGCACCTCCAGACTGCGGCGCCCGAACAAACTGCTCCAACTTTCTCTCTCGTATCAACTTATCAATAATAACCTGTAAATGATGGCACTCGTTTGTGTTGTGACCATAGCTATCATGAAATCTATAAAACTTTCCCGTTTGAATCTGTTTTTCGGACGATTGCTTCGGAGCAGGTTTCTTATACTGAATGGTATTGTAGGTCTGCAAGTACACATTTTATAGCGACGTATTTAAAGCAGTATAATTGTCAAACATAGAAGCCCTGCGTTGTGGCCCATGATTTTGATCCCGTTTCCAGTTTTGGTTTCCATTGCCTTTTTGTTGATTCTGCTTATTTTGTATGTTCAATTGCACCTTTCCAAAACTCTCCCCGGTTTGTTTAACAGTGACATTGCTTTGGATTCCTTCCACACTGGGTCCTACATCATCCTTTTTCCTAGACTGTTTCGCATCCTCCCTTCTCAAAAACCAGGTTGCCTTGGAATAGAACGGTCCAATGACGTAGGAGGTTTTCCGGCCAACCAGTTGCCAAATTCAGAATCGGGATCGATCCCCTTAGTTAGTGCCATCAGAATTGAGTTATCATTGGGATTACTAATCTTAGCGCATGTAGCGTGAAACCTCTCCAGATAACATCTGAGTGTCTCTCTGGGAGCTTGAGTGACACTAGACAAGGTATTGACATCTTTCGGCCTTGTGACATGCATGCAGAACTGTTCAACAAACTTCGTTGCCAACTGGTCAAAACACGAGATAGATCGGGGTGGTAAACGGGTAACCCACATAGTTGCTATGCCCCCTAGGGAGATTGGGAAACTCTGACACTTGACCGCATCATCGGCTCGTGTAGCATCATCAACCATTCGTACTTTAAAATGTGATGGTTAGGATCAGAGCTTCCTTCATAAACGAGTAGGATCGGCATCCTGAATCGCCGAGGCGGTTCAGCGTAGAGGATGTCATCAGTGAAGGGGGTATGACTTCGGGATATTCCCCAATCGTCATTAGTGAGGCTCTGACTTTTGTGGATCAGCTGACGGATCATTGTCGGGATATCCGGCATCTGGACGTTTTGGGCATGCTGAGCCAAGGTGTGGTCGGGTTCCACAATGCAAGGATGGGCCGATCGCGGTCAACGGTCCATGTCTCGCCTCCTTGGTTCTAGGTCTTCTAGGACATAAGGCTCAGGAGTATCGTTGCGTCGACGGTGGGTCAGATTCGTTCGGTTTCGAGCATCAACTTCCAACTCAGTAGCAGTGGTGGTAGCACGGTTGTCAGTAGTATGATAAGGAACATTACATCCTCGGGAGGAGGGTCCGGTTTGATGGATGGTTGATGGGCCAACTCTCGGTTGCCCAAGATTCAAGGCGCGCTAATGTCCAGTAGCCTGTGTATAGCTTCCATCTAGCCGTGGGCATGTTGATCTATGATTAAAGTCTAAAGAGGCTGAACTTTTAGTGGATGAATAGGAAGCCTAATCCCTTTTGGATCTCCTTCGTCTTTGACAATTCAGTTGATTGGTCAATTCCGCGATGGCACGGAGTTGCTGGGTAAGTTGTTGTCGGCTTTGAGTCAGCTCTTGCATTAACAGTTGGAACTCTTCCCTGGTGACAGGGTCTTGTGGATCTGAGGGTCCGACAGCATTCTGGTCGGTAGGAGGAAGTTGCGCGAGGTCCTGTCTGTCTCGTCCTTCTAGATCTACAACTGTAGAAGTAGTCCTAGTGTTGACCATGGTGGATAGCGAAGCTCTCTCCTAGATTTGGTACAAATCTGAATAGGATGGAAGAACTTTTGAATTTGAAATTTGGATCTCCTCCTTAGATTCTTGCAATCCGATATAGGTAGTAGATCCAATGAGCAGGAGAAAAACTGGGTTATTCTCAGTGAAAACACTAAAGTGTTTATACCAAAATTGGGCACAGCACTCTTCGGATGTGTTTGAAGAGATAAAATGAAGAAATTAAATGTAAAACGAGGAAGATCTAACAAACGCACCAGCGATAAAAAGGAAAAACGCACAGAAACACACAGATTTAGAGTGGTTCGGTATGGCCTACGTCCACTGTGAAATGGCTAACTTTTATTGATTTTCTCTTGCTAGTTACAAGAGTTACAACAGTACAATCTAAGTACAATAGTGATTTCGGCAGAGTCTGGACGTAGAAGAGCCAAAATTCCCTTTTCTATAGGTCCCGGGCTACTATTTATACGCGTAGGCAGCAAATATCTTGCCCAGATCTCGGAAGACCTCTTCTCTCATGTGGGTGGGCCCACGTGATCGATCCCCGGTCGTTTGGACTCGATCCTCGATCGATATGAATGAAATTCGTATCGATCAAGATTTAGCCCAATCGAGTCAAGATCGATCATGAACATTCCTGAGGTTGCACGCAAGCTCCTGTGAAAATTTGGTGGCATTTGGACCTGTAGATCTCGAGTTATGATCGATGCAAGTTTGAATTTGTTAAAGGCTGCCTTGTTCGCATCGTTTCTGTTCGCATCGCTCTTGTTTGTATCGCTTCCGGGCATGTGCTGGCTAGATGACGTGGCGCTAACTTTTAGGATCGATCCACTTTTCATGTTGAATGACCGAGTCTTCCACTTTTACATGCCTTTGTTCGCATCGATCCGGAGTATTCTTTTCGTATCGATGGTTTGTAACTACTTCGTATCGATACGAACCCATGTACTTCGTATCGATAACCTGGATGCTACTGCGTATCGATCATTCCACAGATCCTTTGTATCGATGTCTTTAATGGCATGTTTCGTATCGATCGTTGGCTGATCGATACTAACTGAGTTGATGATGAGACCGGTACGAAACACATATGGACGAGATCGATACGAAAGTGTTGCTTATTGATGGATACGAAATAGACGTAGGTGGATCGACACGAACAAACTAGGGGATGATGGATGTGAAGTAATACGAGTATGGATGGATACGAAGTGGAACATACATGGTGGATTCGAACTAACGGATGTTTGGTGGATACGACTGAGGTTCCCTGGATGGATATGAATGAAAGCGATGCAAAGGAGGCGGAATGATGGATACGAACGAGTTGATTTCCTTTGTTTGCATCGATCATACCTTGAGCATATAAACTCCGATTGACTTGAAATTTGGAACTTTGGCTTTCATAGCTTTGATTGCCGTGTCATGTTAATTGTAGCTTGATCTAGACTCGGGATAACTTTACCAGCATCCATAGCGAACCTGTGTATAACCGTTTTTCAAGATGGACTATCTTTGATTTCTAGTCAATTTCTTGGTGTTGCAGCCTTGCCAAAAGGCGAGATAACAAAGAGCATCTGCATCCTGGCCTCATCCCTATGCTCGATCGTCTGTAGAATGGTGGAACCTATTACCCCAAACCAAATGCTCTCGGCAAGGGCCCGATCACGTCTTCCTCCCTCGAAAATTTGAGGTACGAACTACCATTGAAGCTCTTCGGCTCCTTTATGTGGGTCTCTTGGACTGCATCTTCTTAATGTTCACGGTGGCCTTAAGAGGGCTAGTGACATCTTCCGGAGGCAGTTGTTACAATGTAAGATCATTTTTAGGAAAGATGCATAATGGCCCAACTAAGAGGTCAGGGTCTTCTATAGATGTGTGGTTGCGACGCCTTGGGGCTTTCATGGTGGTGTTGGTTGGTAAGCCCCCTGGAGCCAGATGTATCCACCATTTGTAGGAAATTTAAGTAAGCCACCCTAAAACACAAACAAAACGAGAGTTAGAAATATTTCAAAGACAACATACAATGCTACACAAATTAAAGCTACCATCATCAATCCCCCCCCCCCGCTGCCTCCTAATCAAAGGCGGGTAATGGGACCCCATGTAGCTACTTCTAGGTCGTACCCCATTGAAAGTTTGAATGCTAGAGGGCGCAATGTGTTTTATTTTATTTAGAGATCTATGGGCAGGAGGGGTGTCGGAAGAGGAGCTTGTGCTCGTCGATGTATTTCGCTACCACACTCACCTACCGGTCCTCTCCGCCTTGGGCATCTCATGGGTGTTAGAATAACTTAAAGACCATGTGTAAATCCCCATAAAAACCAATAAAAAATTAATTAATTAATAATAAGACTAAAAATGAGAATTCCATTAAGGTCAGAATTTGGTCTTGAAAGTTACATCATTGTGTTAGTGGCGATTTTCTGATCAACTTTCATATATAAAATTTTGCGATCGAAACTCAAATGGAAAATTTATTAACGATTGAAGTTTTCGAATTTAAAATAATTCAAACGAATTTAAATTTAAAAATTAAATAATGTTGATGTTAAATATTAAGAAGACAATAAATATTTTAATGTTTAAGAAAACGTTAACATTAGAAATTAAACGGTCCTACCATTAACGTTAAATATTAAAAAAAGCCAAGAAATAAATCTCAGCCGTAGAAGAAGGTCGGTCGATGGCCTTCACTAGGCCGGTCAACTGCCTAGGAAGGAGCAATCGACCAGTCGATAGATGGCGTCTAAGGTTAGGCAAGGACCGACCCATATTTTATTGTATAAAACTGACTTAAACCGTACGGTCTAGGCGCATCCTAACCACTATAAATAAGAGGCTTTCCCCCTCACTTTTATCCACAATAAAATTAGAACGCTAGCAAAACTCCGTAAGTCTTCTCATTTAGTGCTTTGATTCAGAATCAATTGGATTTATTGGTAAAAGGTTTTATACACACACACACATGTTTTCTATTTCTATTCTTTCGAAATCTCTAAATTGTAAATCTAATCATATTCAGTTGAATTGTTGTATATTCCAAAAAGAAGAAATCTGAAGGAGGAATTAGGCAAAGGCGTGAATGGAATCCTAAGGAAAGCAAGGAAACTATATGTGAGTGGAAATCTTAGTTTTTCCCATTTGTGTAGTAAAAATTAGGATTTTTTTTATGCCTTGAATAATTTTGTACACAAAAACCCTAAACCCTAAAACCTAAAATTCCCCAAATAAAATGTCAATTCTTGGATTAATTGGGATTTCAATTGTTTTACGTTAATATAGTAGAATTTAATTTATTATTTGCAATTTTAATAATTTATGTTCTATTTAGCTTCCACTTCTAATTTCTGTCGTTGCAATAAATGGTTTAGAAAGAAAATTATTAGGAAATGGTGTGCATAGTATGGGTTTTCCTATTTGTAGCTTGCATCGCCTATTTTCGTAATTTAGACAAATATGAATCCCTACTCCGCTTCAAGTTTGTACATATAAAAGATGAATATAATATAAAGGGTTTAAATTGTAAATCTTTATTTCCTTTAAATAGAGGCATGGATTCTATTATATTAATGTAAAATAAGTTTGGTATTTTTGTTCCATTTTTTATATATACAAGTCTATTTTGGGCTAGCTAAGGATATTAGCTATGTGAATTATCGGTATGGAACAAAGGCCTGTATAAATATAAAGGTTTTGACATTTTAAGAGTTAGTGTAGAAAGTGAAAATCTTTGAATAGAAATATTTCTATGCACGCTTAGAAATATTTAACTAGCCTAAAAATTTACGTAGTATAAATATGTTAATTACGTATAAATAGTAACGTATAAATCATATTTTATAGAATAAATAGGTTAATAAATAGTATTTAATCCTATAAGAAGGAAGTTAAAGAAAATTACGGAAATTAATCCATAATTAAAGGCAAAATAGGGAGTTTTCATTATATGGCCTTAATGCATAAATGCGAGTAAGGTATAATATATATATAATATATATGGTAGTATGTTAGAAGAGCAGAAATATGACTAAGTTATAGGGATGCAAGGTCAGCCAAAAGCACACAAAAGTCTACCCAACTAATCTGGCTACCTGTAGTGTGACTTTGGGAATGATATGAGACATCACCTACAATAAGTACTTGCGATGGACGCGAGGTTAATTCCAATTTTTTAGGGTAAGCCTGCCCATTTAATCTGGTTACCACCACCTACGAATAGTCAAACTAATGTGAGACATCACACTTTGGGTTATGGGTCATAAGATAGATATCCCCGTACAAGCGTGCTTCTAGGTTGAAGGTATTAAGTGGTTGTTGTAGGGTCCGCCTCCTTCCTACTCAAGAAGTATTAAATGGTCATGATTATCTTTTAGGTGCGGTAGTGGGAAATCTATGGAAGGGGTCCGCTTCAGGGTTGAGGTATTAAGTGGCTACTATAGGGTCCGCCTCTTCCCATAAAAGAAGTGGTCTAATGCTGTGCAGTTAATGCCCCGCTATTACCCCGCTATAACCCTGCTATATCTCATAGCGGATTTCTGCCGGTACGATATTTCCATATAGCCCCAAATATAGCCTTTCCGCTTTAAGCCCCGCTATTTCCGCTATATCCCGTTATTTCCGCTATATTCCACTATTTCCGCTATATCTTCTTTAAAAGAAATGAATGGAAAAATGATATTTATACATTATAAAAATTATGAAATTAATTTATTTAATTGAAATTTTAATACATTTGAAATGAAAATACTCTAATATTCTACTAAATTCAATTATGTTGTATAACAGTTTTACGTTTATTTACAGTATATTTGCATATGTTTTTATTTAAAATTATTTATGTATTAATTATAATTCAATTGAATGTTAATTTTTCACTTAATTACCATTTATATATTTGTAAAAACATTAAGTATGAGTTTTATATGCTATTTTAGAATCATCCGCTATATCCCGATATATCCTCGCTGTATCCCCACTACGACTTTTTACACCTCCGCCGCATTGAGTCTGCCGAGCGCTTTAACTGCACAGGTCTGATGAGATTTCTAATGATGTCGGTTAGGAAGTACCAAAAAGGGGTCACCTTAGGTTTAGGTATTAAATGATGGAGATTTTCTTAGGGTGTAGATATTAAATTGTTAGAGTCAGCCTAATTCTTATTAAAAAAGGTATTAAGTGGATTATGTACTTTCTCTCACATCGTTAGAACGTGATGACGGTAGTTGCATTGTACCCGCATTAGAGTTATGAAGATGGACTGGAAAGGTCCCTTGGCTTATACTTAAAGTTACGTTATGGTGTTTGACTTGAAAAGCCTTTAGCTTACGGTTAAGGCATGCTTAGTAGGATAAAGTATATGATGCACAAGGCATATTACTTATCTAAATGATACAACCCAAATACTATTATGTTAAGACTTGAGATTTTCAATTACCAGACATTTTTGTTCTGACTCCCTCCTCATTACAACCTATAGGTTAAAGGGAAATGATGTTGATGGAGAAGATGGAGGCATGGATGAAGATTTATGTCAATTTAGTTATTTTTTATGTTTTTTAATGTATTCAGATGTACCCAGGTTTCAGACATGTTGATGTTTTATTTTAAGATGTTGTACTATGGATATTTTGGTATATTACGATTCTGAGATCAGTACTCAGATGTACCCAGCTTTGGAGTGGACTTAACGTTCGATGGGCTTTTATTGGGTGGAAAATAGACCCAATTCGGAGAGGGTTGTTACATTTGATATCAGAGCCTAGGTTTCTCGATCAAAAGGAATATATATACGTGAGAGTACATATTTGTTATTTTTGAAAGTATTTTTCAAAACCCTACTATATACATTCACTACCCATACTTTTATGAGCATACACAAACACACTAGACAAATCTTTATTTTAGAAAATAATACTATCTTAGGAAGAAGTTAACTACAAGCTCAAACCTACAAATAGTTGATTGTGACTGAAAACAGCTGTTTGGAAGTTAGGAACCCCTCCACCTAAGAAATATCCACTATACGAGGTATGATAGAATGGTTTAAGAAATAACTAAAGCACATGGGGAAAGTTTCCATTCCTCAACAAACACACCAGCGGTAACAGTTGCTCCGCCTACTGAAGCAGAACCCCACCCACTACATTTCCCAAAATGTGTAAAGACTTTCTAAAAAAGGGAGGATGGCCATATATGGAGGCTGAAGATTTTGTTGAAATAAAGGCTTGGATTAATGACTTTGAACATATATTCTAGGAGCTAGGATAGGAAGACCAGATCAAAAAGAGGATGGCTACATGGCATTTAAAGGGGAAGGTGCTGGATTGGTGGACTACAATAGTTGAAGAGAATGCTAATGAAGGAATACTTAGGCTGAATTCAGGGCTCGCTTTGAGTCGGGATTCATGTTCAAAACTGAAGTAAGTTTGCAATTGGAGATGTATATACAACCGAGGCGAGGTGTGACGACCGTCCTACACCACCGACATTCAATATAACTAAATAGTACACTACTACCATCCTAGCCAATGTAGGACGATTGCCAAGGGAAAACGAATAAAACATCACAGAACTTGTTGATATATCATAGCGCATGGAATAAAATATAATATACATAACATATATAATACATAAGAGAGTAACAACTAAGTGAATCGAATATCAGAGCACAGATCCATAGAGTTATTCAACATAGTAATATAGTTTATACAAAGCGGAAATAAACTCAAATAACTATCTCATAATAATAAGCAAACATTGTCAAGGCTCCGCAGCATTGCATAATAGAATAAGAGTAATAATCCATATATAATATGAGAAAGCTCCATCTAGTTTGTCCTCTGCACAACTACAACGTCTTACCTAGACCTGTTATCTAGTCTACTCATTTAAGAGTACTCGAGATAATAAGAAGCAAAGCACAAAACCTCGATTCAAATAACAGTCTAATGTGAGTGATAAACGAATCTTAAAATACTATACTAGTCGATATAGTAAGGAATAATGGTTTACGAACCATACCTGACCTATCCATGCAACCTACTCTACGAAAATCATAAAAGTGTACTACAAACTATGTATAATGACGGGCATCTAGGTATCCTATCCCCAATACCTATCTCTAGTGACATCCTGGAGTGATAGACTACGTGAAAAAACAATCAAAGCAAACATAGCATCCATCAACAATCCTCACAATCACTCAATGTGCCCTGAATATATGATAACTCATATGACCTTTCCCCTCCTAGGGATTAATGAAAATCCCAGTTTTCAATGTACTCGTCTTTAGACTAAGTTGATACTAGACCCTTTCCCCCAGCCATGAGTATACGAATCCTGGTGTAGCCTTCCCTAGTAACCATGAGTACACTCATAATACCCTTGCTTTCGCGTACATCAGAAAACACTTTGAATACCAATGATCCTTAGCACGCGTATCCGAGCGCTTTCCTTGCTCCATCAAGTTTCCATTATCCTAAAGGAACAATTCCCTAATCCTTCTTTCCATGATACAATTATTTAACATTATATCCATGGGTCACCTTACCTAGAACCCGTCATTTTTGGACAACCATCCTCACGACTTCTTTTAACATCGAGCCACCATTGTTGAAACCCAACTTCAATCCTTTTCAAAGGCATAAAGCAAAGTGCCACCGGGTTGATTTCTACTGACAAAAATTCTACTTGTCGCTGGAGCTTTCTACCGACCATATTTTAATGTGATTTGAAACATAGGCTCCTCCTATACTCTAGAGCCCCACCTTCAAGTTTAATCCAATTTCGATGATTTTTGCCGACCAAATTCCTCTCGTCGCTAGAGCATTCTACCAAACAGATTTTGATGCGACATGAAGCATAGGCTCCCACTATACTCCTGAGCCCCTCCAAGTTTCATTTAATTCCGACGATTTCTACCAACCAAATTTCTCTCATTGTCGAATCTTTCTATTGACCAGATATTGGTGCAACTTGAAACATAGGCTCTCCTTATACTTTAGAGCCCTACCTCTAAGTTTCATCTTATTCTGACTTTATTTTCCAACCAAATTCATCTTTTCATCGGAGCTTTCTACCGATCAACTTTTGATGCGAATTGAGACATAGGCTCCTCTATACTCCAGAGCCCCTCCTCGAAGTTTCATCCAATTTTGACGATTTCTACTGACCAAATGCCTCTCATAGCCGGAGCTTTCTGCTAACCATATTTTGATGCGACTTGAAACATAGGCTCCCCCTATGCTCCAAACCTTTACCTCCAAGTTTCATCCAATTCCAACGATTTTTGTCAACAAAATTCCTCTCATCATCGGAGCTCTCTACCGACCAGATTTTGATGCGACTTGAAACATAGACTCGTCCATGCTTCAGAGTCCCTCCTCCAAGTTTCATCCAATTCCAACCTTCTTTGACTTTGATGTGCCCAAGTTGACAACGTCTTTCCTAACTACCTAAAAGCACTAGTACCATATCAAAGCACAACATACAAACATGAAATATCATCCATATACATCAATACTCACCTACAATTCATTAAAACATGAAAATCATACAAATCCTATCCTAGATCTAACTTTTACACTAGCATGTCAATATGATCAAAAAGGATTGTAAAACCATTTAAAAACAAATTTAAATCATTTTAATTTTGATCATAAACATGTATAAAATTGTGATTATAGATAGAAAACATTTTAGGATCAAAATCATGATAAAAACATCAAATTTAACTATATAAACATGCATAGGATAGTGAGAGGTCAAGAACCACTCACCTAATACCCAAAACTACCACTTTTCTCCTTAGATCTAAAATAGACAGTAAGAACAATGAATTCAAATTAGTTAAAAATTTTAATCTCTAATCCCTCTATGCTAATTACCCCTTTAATGATGATTTAAACTAAGATTAGTTAGAAAAATGTAAGCTTTTTGATGGAATTAGGAATAATGGAGGTTTAGAAATTTTTAGGAAAGACGGAACTAATTTAGAATGATCCCATCAGTCCCATTTAGGATCTATTCCTGAAATGGATTAACGGACCTAAGTTTGGGTTGGTCTAATTACCCAATAATGCAAGCCAGTAACATCCAAAACTTAAAATAGTCATAAATTTCAAATGGTAAGTTTGTTTTACAATTATGATCACTCTACGGAATGGAAAACCATCATCCTAAAGCAATAGAAGTAGTTCTAGACACTTCCTCGGCTCCTATGAAAAGTTATAGTCCATACAAGATTTTCAGGGTCAAAATTGTCACGTGGAAATTCGATAAAAATCGTAGATGTGGAAAATGTCCCTAAGAGTCATTTCCCAAAATTCTAGAGTCATACAACCTCAAATGAATAAAATAAAATTTTTACAATCCTCCGATACGTAAAATACGTGTCATTACACTCTCCCCCTTTAGGAAATCCGCCCTTGAAATCCCCAAGCAAGTCATAGAATAGTCAACCATAGTTATCCCACATGTCTAGCAATCATATGCAACCATGAAATATATTAAACAAGTAACCATGCAACCAATAATATAGATAAATCTATCCTAGCATGCGAGATACTAAACTGTCCTTTACGATTTCAAAGGTGAAAGTAAATACGATAAACAATAGTTCTTACCCGCGTAAGCTCCAGATATGTAGCCCTCACACTCTCCTCGGTTTCCCACAAGCAATTGCCTTCACTTTCGCCCCTTTAAACCTTCACTAACTCCACTGTTCTACTCCAAAGCTATTTCTTATTGCGTCCGATAATACGAATCTTCCTACAAAGTCTCGATGCTTCTAGTTCAATCTTGATATCATCAAGTTGATCCGGTGCAATCATCACACCTGAGTCGTGCATAAACTTCCGTAAGTGAGTGACGTGGAAGACGTTGTGCACATCTGCCATCTTATGAGTTAAGTCGACCCTATATGCTAGGTTTCTAATCCTCTCTAATCGGAAAAGGACCTACGAATCTCGGCATCAACTTCCCCTTACTACCAAATCTAATAACATTCTTTAAAGGAGAAATCTTCATGAACACCATATCGTCGGTGGAGAACTTCAAATCTCGACATCTTTTATAAATGTAGCTTTTCTACCTATCCTGAGCAGTTTCATTCATGGCCGAGTGATCTCAATCTTCTTGAAGGTTTTTCTAATCATATGGTTCAGTGTCAGTTTCTTTCCCGCTTCCCACTAACATGAAGGTGTGTTACATGGTCGACCATACAACGCTCGGTAAGGTTCCATACCGATACTAGACTTATAGTTGAGAGGAATGTGGAATATGGATCTTAAGGCTAGGATTAACACTAGAGGGGAGGGGGGTGAATAGTGTTTTTAAGAAATTACTAAATCTTTTTGAGTTTATGTTAATTTGAATACAAATGTATGAAATATTCAAACATAGATATAATCAAAGAAACAAACACTGATGCAGAAATAAAGTAAATGCAGTAAAGGAAAGAACACATCGGATTTTATACTGGTTCGGGGTTACCCTACATCAAGTCCCGCACAACTAAGTACGGATTTCCTTTCGAAAGCAATTCAACAATTACAACCCTCGGTTTCAAGGCTACGAGGTACACCCTCCAGAATCACAATCCTCTGGGTAGAGATACTTGATTTACGGGCGACAAGTTCACCCAATTGATTTCCAAGGCTACAATCACACCTTTTCTCGCTTGATTGATTTCCAAGGCTACAATCACACCTTTTCTCGCTAGATAGATTACAAAGAAGCCTATAACTCTGAATAGCACTTAGATCTTATTGAGATAGTGATAGAGAATCAAACCAGAGATGATCTAGTTAGATTCAATGTTGTTTTCGGCAGAGTAATGATAGAATTTTGAATAAGAAAATTTGGTAGAAGAAGAGGAGTGAAAAACCAGAAAAACTGATTAAAATTCGTTGAAACTAACCCCTATTTATCGAAGAACAACAGTCATGTCCATTCGTGAAGAGTTATGACGAATAGACACTTCTTTTGAAATTTAAATTTTGAACTCAATTGTCACCATGTCGACATGGTCACCATAGACATGTCGACATCCCAAAGCAATTTTTGATGTTTTGATTTTATTTGAAAATAACCTTTATCTTATATTAAAACTATTTTAAACTTTATAAATATACTTGACTATAGATAAAATACATAGATAAATATAGAGAATAATATATATAAAATTTTACTATAATTTTATATTTAAATCTAAGTATAAATATATTATATTTAAAAGATAGTTTAAAATAAACGAAGTTTAAAAACAAGAATATTTAAGGCTAAAACATCTTTTTGAAAATCATTTGAAAAGATAATTTTTAAGGCTAAAACATCTTTTTGAAAATCATTTGAAAAGATAATTTTTAAGGCTAAAACATTTTGAAAAGCAATTTTGAAAATTATTCTGAAGTAGTTTTGAAAATCATTTTGAAGTAGTTTTGCAAGCTTCTTCCTGCAGAATATCTCATTATGTCAGGACTCAAGAACTTGTACATAACCAGGATGTTCGTGGGTTTGTAAGCCACTTGTCGTAGGTTTGTAAGCTACTTGTCGTGGGTTTGTAAGCCACTAAAAGGTAGAAATGGGTTCCATCCCAAAAGAAAATTGGAGTGAAGATTTCAGTGCTATTATGAAGTTTTAACAAAATTCTAGACTCGATACTTATCTTGAAATCTTGAACTCTTGATACTCTTGATACTCATGAGTCTTCAATCTTGATATCTTGAATCTCTATACTGTACAGTCTTCATTCTTGGTACCTGCATGGTTAAATCCTGCATATACATATATATATAAACTATATTGTTAGTATTTATATTTTATAACCTTATTCTAAGGTTGTTGTCATCAAAACCATCAACTCATGGACTAACAATAGTTATTGTTGTATGAGAAATCTACCAAATACAAGTGATCATCCCACAAGCCTTTGAAAATCGAGAATACAAGCTCGCAAGAGATCCTATAATATTCAGTTCACAATCTCGGTATGCCTATCAGTTTGCAGGTGATATGCTGTATTGAGATGCAGCTAGGTCCCTAACGCCTCTTATAAGCTCTTCCAGAACCCGCTAGTTTATAAAGGGTCTCGTTTGCTTACAATGCTCTTCAACATACCATAGAATCGCACTATCCACTTCACATACAACTCAACCAATTTGGATGTTGTCCTATTAGACTTGATGGGTATGAACCAGGTACTCTTCGTCAATATATCAACTACAACCCAAATGCTATCGTACCCTCCTCTGGTCTTTGGCAATCCATTAATTAAATTCATCGATACTTGCTCCTATTTCCACTCGAGAACTTCAAGTGGTTGTAGCAATCCACTTGGCTTCTTCTACTCTGCCTTCACTAACTGGTTGTTCAGAGACTTCGAGATTAATGTCCCGACATCCTTCTTCATTCCTTCCTAATAATAGGTCTGTTTCATATACGTCATATACGGTACATCTTATTACCGCCAGAATGTATAGTCAACCTAGAATGGTGGCATGCTCATAGCACCTCATCTCACAATCTGTTGACATTGGGAACAAATAGCCTCCCATCCTTACAAAGCTAACCATCTTGGTCGAGTCTGTGCTACTTCATTTCTTCAGACTCTGCTCCTCCTTCTACCTTTACTGTGATCTATACTAGTCTTGCATTTTTCCTCTGACTATTACCGATCCGCTCAAACAAAATAGGTCTAATTGTTAAACTTGCCAACTTTTTTGGCTTTAACTTGCAATGAGGTGTAAAGCCATAGTCAACAATATACTCTAAATGCTTCCAACCTAAGAACATAGCTCCTAAACTGGCATGTCTTCTATTCATTGCATCATTGACTGCATTCCCCTTACCGGGTGTATAGGAAATGCTAAAGTCATAGGAGGCCAAGAATTCTAACCACTACTGCTGGTGAAGTTTAAGATTCTACTTGGAGAAAAGGTACTTCAAGGATTTGTAATCCGTGAATAGCTTGAACCATTCTCCTAATAATTAACGCCTCCAAATTTTCAAAGCAAACACTATCGCCACCAACCCCTAATTGTGAGTTGGATACTTCTCGTGTGGTTTTAGCTATCGACTAGTGTAGGCGACAACCTTTCCCCTTTGCATCAACTCCACACCAAGTCTAATACCATATGCATTTGTGTATACTGCCAGCTCCTCATTCCCACTTGGAATAGTCAACTAGTGCACTCGTCAACCTCTCCTTCAGAATTACAAACACTTGTTCGCAATTCACATCCCAAACAAAAGTTTGATTCTTCTTCATTAAATTGGTCAACTTTACTGCTACCTTCGAGAAGTACTTGATAAAACATCTATATTTCCCACCAATCTTAGGAAAATCCTTACATCAGTAGCATTCCTAAGCTGATTACAATCTTGAATTGTTGCCACCTTGGCATGACCTATTGTGATGCCCTACTCAGAGATGACATGACCTAAGAATATCACTTCTCTCCTCTAAAAGTGATACTTTGAAAACTTCACTGTCAACTTGTGCTTTCTCAACACTTCAAGCACACTCGTGTGTCTTGTGTTCCTTTGTCCTAGAGTAGATCAGAATGTCATCCATGAACACAACCATGAACTTGTCTAACTGATCCCTAAAGACACGGTTCATGAGATCAACAAGGTATGCTAGAGCACTGGTTAGCCAAACAGCTTAATCGACCACTCATAGAAACCAGATGACATATGAACCCGGTGATCGGCACACTTTCCTTCACCACACTCAGTTTTTGAAAACACGTTGCTAGATCCAACTGATAAAACACCATCGCACCATAGAGCTGATCGGAAAAGTAATCAATTTGCGAGAGTGGATACTTTTCCTTTCTCGTCACCTTGTTCAACTCACGGTAGTCTACACACAACCTCAAAGATCTATCCGCCTTTGTGGCAAATACTATAAGTGCACCTACTCGGATATACTCTTATGAATGAACCCTCACTTCAACTTGTCATTCATTTGCACCTCCTACTACTCCTACTCTCTGAGTGTTATATGCCTTAAAGGCATAACTATCAGTCTGGAATTTTTACTAAGTCTATGCAGAATTCAATCTCTCGGTGTGGAGAAAACCTAGCCACCTCCTCAAACACGTCTTGATAATCTTTAACGATAGGAACATATGATAACCCGTCATGTGGAACCTCGAGCGAATATGGAAAACTAACCACAACCTTACCTTTGGCAAGCAGCCAATCGCTGCCATCCGCCACCCCACAGCCTTAATTGTCACTAACGGCCTCTCGAGGTCCACTACTACTTCGTGTCTCATTCCGCCAGTCCATCTCTAAAGTAATACGGTACCCTACAAAAACCTAAAATAAAGCAGTAACAAACAAACAAACGTCCATGACTCAATAAGGCTAAGTCTCGACAAACCAAGGAAAGGCGAATCGGTCCTCGAACAGGGTTTGTGACAGTCAAAGATTGATCAACTATTTCAGGTTCCAATCCTAATCTATCTATTAGGTCATAAGATATGAAGGAATATGACGTCCTAGTATCAAATAAAACATATACAGGTGTATTAAAAATAGAACACATACCTGTATAATGATGCCCTTCCCCTTCTCCTTGGCCAATGGAGCATAAGACGAAGCTGGGATACAACCTGCTCATTTCCAAGTGGTTCTGGATAGTCCCCCTTGATATGCCCAAACTTGTTACAACTATAGCCCTTCTTTCCTCCTGCCTTACAGTCCTTAATAATATGGCCCTTCTCCCTACAATTATAGCAAATAGGCTCCCATTTTCTCTTCTCTAGACCATCCTCGATTTAGGGTTGCTCTTCCTTAATTAGCTCTGGGCAGTCCACCTTAATGTGCCTAGTCTTACCACAGTTAAAGCACTTTCTCTCACCACCCTTTGGGTCATTACAATCCCTACTAATATGACCCATTACAATTAATGCACTTTGGCACCCTCTTGCCTTTCTTTTGGTCAACTATGTTCTAGGACTGTTTTGTTCCTTTATTGTCCCTTTTTTCTCATTACTCCCACTTGCTTGCGGTTTAAATTCCTCTTAAGGAATAATAACTTGTTAATCTTTCATTTGAGCACCTCCATCCACCGTCCTTGTAGTTCCTTTTTGGGTTGCCTGCATTATGCTCACCATCATATGCATGAATGTCGCCTGCACTTTCGGGTCATTTGCTATCCCGATGGTCCTTCCATCCTTAGCTTACTGCGTAGAATCTCCAGTGTGCCTGTCCATTCTTACGAACTATAATAAGAATTATTAGTCTCTCATAGAGGAAAACCGCATCAATGGTACTCATATATGCATATGACTTATATATTATATACTACTATATAGTTTTGAAAACAAAAATATGTAATACGTATGCACTCTCTTGCATATATAAATACTCTCGATCTAGTCTAGGAAGATTTCCATGTGTAAAAGTAATAAAACATCACAAAATATGTCATATGTCTCATAGTGCATGTAATAAAATATAATATACGCGACTGGTATAAAATACGAGAGACAATAATAATTAAGTGAACTGAATATCAACCACAAAGTTAAACAACTTAGCAATAGAGTTTATATAAAGCAAAAATAAACCGAAATAACTATCTCATAATAATAAGTAAACATTGTTTAGGCTCCATAGTGTTGCACAGTGGAATAAGCATAGTAATTCATATGTAATATGAGAAAGCTTTCATCCATCTTCTCCTCTGCACAACTATAACATCTTACATACTATCTAGTCTACTCATTTAAGAACACCTAAGATAATAAGAAGCAAAGCAGAAAACATCAATTCAGGCAACAATTTGGCATGATCGATAAATGAATCTCAAAATACTATACAAGTCGATATAGGAAGAGAAAAGGGTATATGAACCATACCTAACATGTCCCTGCAACCAAAGAATTAGAACATAATGAACATAATATGTTACTCTACAAACATCATAAAGGTGTACCGTAAACTAAGTACAATGACGGGTATCCATGTATCCCTATCCCTAGTACCTATCTCTAATGACATCCCTAGAGTGATTGACTGTGGGAAAAAACAATCAAAGGAAATATAGCAACCATCAAACAATCCTCACTATCACTCAATGCGCCCTGGATATATGTATAACCTTTCCCCACCAAGGATTAATGGAAATCCCAATTTTTAGTGTACTCGCCTATAGCCCGAAGCTGATACTGGACCCATTCCCCTGATCCAGAGTATATGAATGAATTCAAATGATCCAGGGTAGCCTTTCAAAGTGCCCATGAGTGCACTCATAATACCCTTTCTTTTGAGTGCATCAGAAAAGACTTCGCATATCAATGATCACTAAGCACGCGTATGCAAGCCCTTTCCTTGCTCCACCTAGCTTCCATTATTCTCAAGGAACCATTCTCCATTTTTTCTTTCCACCATAAAACTATTTAACATTCCATCCATGGGTCACCCTTCCTAGAATCCGTTCTTTGTGGATAACCATTCTCATGACTTCTTTCAACATCGAGCCACTATCATCAGAACCTAACTCCATTCCTTTGCCAAGCCACGAAGCAAAGTGCCATAGGTTTTATTTCTACTGACCATAATTTTACTCGTTGCCAAATCTTTCTACCGACCAGATTTTTATGCGACTTGAAAGATAGGCTCAACCTGTATTCCAGAGCCACTCCTCCAAGTTTCAACTAATTCTGATGATTTCTGCCAACCAAATTCCTCTCGTCGTTGGAGCTTTCTACTAACCAAATTTTGATGCAACTTGAAAAATAGGTTCCTATTATACTCCAGATCCCCTCCTCCAAGCTTCATCCGATTTTGATGATTTCACCCGATCAAATTCCTCTCATCGTCAAAGCTTTTTACAAACTAGATTTTGATGCAACTTGAAACATAGACTCCCATATACTCCAAAGCCCCTCCTCCGAGTTTCATCTAATTCCAATAATTTCTGCCAATCAAATTCCTTTCATTGTTGGAGCTTTCTACTGACCATATTTTGATGTGACTTGAAATATAGGCTCTCCCATACTCTAGAGCTCCTCCTCCAAGTTTCATCTAATTTTGATGGTTTCTGCCGACCAAATTCCTCTCTTCTTTGGAGCTTTCTACCAACTAGATTTTGATGCAACTTGAAACATAGGCTCCCCATGCTCCAAAGCCCCTCCTCTAAGTTTCATCCAATTCTGACCATTTATGTCGACCAAATTCCTCTTGTCGCTTGAGCTTTCTACTGACTGTATATTGATGTGACTTGAAACATAGGCTCCCATAGCTCTAGAGCCCCTTCACCAAGTTTCATCCAATTCCGACCATCGTTGCCTTTGATTTGTCCAATTCAACAACATCTTTCCTAACTACCTAAAAGCACTAGCAAACCATATTAAAGCACAACAAACAAACATAAAATATCATCCATATACATCCATACACATATACAGTTCATCAAAACATGAAAATCATACAAATCCTATTCTAGATCTAACTTTTACACTAACATGTTAGGATGATCAAAAAGGGTTGCAAAACCGTTTAAAAACGATTTTAAATCATTTTAATTTCCGTCATGAACATGTATAAAATTGTGGTTAAAGTTAGGAAACATTTTAGGATCAAAATCTTATTAAAAACATCAAATTTAACTATATAAACATGCATATGACACTGAAAGGTCAAGAACCACTCACTAAATACCCAAAGTGACCAATTTTCTCCTTAGACCTGAAATGGATAGTAAAGACAACGAATTCAAATCAGCCAAAAATGATATTCTTCGGTCCATGTATGCTAACTACCCCTTTATTAATGATTTAGGCTAAGATTAGTAGAAAAAATGTAAGCTTTATGATGGAAATAGAATTAATGGAATTTTTGAACTATTTTAGGGAAGATGGAAATGACTTAGAATGATCCCATTAGTTCCCCTTAGGCTCTATTCCCGAATTGGTTAATGGGCCTGATTTGGGTTAGTCTAATTACTCATTAATGCAAGCCGCTAGCAGCTAAAATTTTAAACTGCCAAAACTTTCAAATGGTAAAACCATTTTACTATTATAACAAGTCTAAGGAAAGGGAAACAATCATCCTAAAGTAATGGAAGTGATTTTAGACCCAAACTCTGCTACTGTCAAAAGTTATAGTCCATACAAAAATTTCAGAATCAAAATGGTCACATAGATTTTCGATAAAAATCAGTGATGTGGAAAATGTCTCTAAAAATCATTTCTTGAAATTACAGAGTCACTACAACCTCAATTGAATAAAATAAAAATATTTTACGATACTTCGATATGTAAAATATGGGTCGTACACATGGAGACTCCACATTGAAGAAATATATCAATAGGTTCAATTAAACAAATTTGGATTACGTTTGATTGACACCCCTACGAAGAAGGCTATGAAGTTTGTTAAATGCCTAAATTCTTCAATTAGGGAACTGCTTTTGACCAAAGTACCCTCGGCGCGACTTATGAGATGATATTTGAAATGACCCTGCTTCAAATTATTGGTATTAAAGAGAAGGAGAAGGTAGGATTTACATTTCTCTTTAATACCAATAAAGTATTTTCCAATTTCAAGGGGACGTCCTACCACTATCACAAGGAAGGGCACTAGGAGAATCGATGCCTAAAGCTAGCAAAGGAGGGGTGGGCAAGCTTATGCCATTGAAGATGTACCTTTCTCAAGTAGACTTCCTCCTAGAGATAAGGAAAAAGTAGCATTGGAAGGTACGACTACTGTCTTCGAAAATATTATTTGTACCTTATTTGACTCAACATGACATTCATTCATAGGTAGAAATGTAGTCAACTCCTTAAATATAAAAACCCAAATTGTCACCAACCTAATAGTCATATCAAATCCTATTGGGGAGTCGACACACCTTTCTTTGTTTTGTAAAGACCTAGTAGTGGATATATGTAACGTTTGTTTTACATGTAATGCGTATGTGCTGGGTTTTGAGGGGTATGGACTTATCCTAAGGATGGATTGGTTATCTTACTATGAGGTTGTCTTAGGTTGTGATAGGAGGATCATTTTGTTAAGGAGTTGTAAGGGCATGATATTGATGTTCGTTTAGCACCCCAAAAATCAATCGAGTTAAGTCATTTATATTCCCATAGTTTATCACAAGACGAGCTCTTATTTGTGCTCGTAGTCCAAGACTTTCTAGACATTTTTGAAGAAGTCTCAGGTCTCCCACCTAAAGGAAGATCGAGTTTAGGATTAATTTGAAGAAGGACGCTAGACTTGTTGCACTGTCATTAAGGCATATAGCCCATAAAGAAACGTGGGAGTTGGATAAGCAGATTTTGAAGCTATTACAAAAAGGATTTATTTGCCATAATACTTCAGAATGGGGAGCACTTGTTTGTCTTTATCACTAAGGTAGAATGCTCTTTAAGAATATGCATTGACTATCGAGAGCTTAACAAGCAAACCAAGAAAAATAGGCATCCCTTACCGAGAATAGATGACTTATTTAACTAGCTTGTTGCAACCAAAATCTTTTCCTGGTTGGACTTAGTCACTGGATTCCATCAATTGAGAATAGCTAAGGATAGCAAATAGAGGACTACTTTTCCCACTCCGGGCATATTGTATGAATGGAAAGTAATGCCTTTTTGTTTGACAAATGCCCTTGCATACTTTATAGATTTGACGAGTAGAGTCTTTAGGGGGCAGCTTAATAAGTTCGTTATAGTGTTCGTAGACAATATTCTAGTATTCTCTGAAGTGAAGGTCAACATGAAAATCACTTAAGTGAGGTATTAAGGATCTTGAGAAGGCACTAACTAAAAGCAAAATTCTCAAAGTGCCATTTTTAAAAGGAGGTAAGATTTCTCAGTCATATTGTCTTTGAGAAGAGATTGTCAGTTGATCCTACAAAGGTTGAAGCTATTCAAAATTGGAAGATTCTGAAGAATGCTACAGAAGTTAGGAGTTTTCTTGGGTTGGTAGTTTACTATAGAAAATTGATCAAGGACTTTGCATAGGTAGTAGTCCCACTGACTCGCTAACCAAGAAATAATTAGTTTTGACATGGCATGAGAAATGCATGGAAATATTTGAGAAGTAGAAGGAGTTGTTGACTAGCACGCCGGTACTTATCATTCCAGATGGGACGAAGCATTTCACTGTTTACACTGACACATGTGGTACAGGACTAGAAGCTGTCCAAATGTAATAAGGTAAGTGATGGTCTATGAAAGCAGGTAGTTGAAGGACCATGAGAGAAGGTTCCCCACTCACGACATAGAGTTAGTGGCTATCATCTTTGCTTTGAAGATATGGAGGCACTATCTTTTGGGAGAAAGGTTTGAGTTATTCACCAACCATAAACCCCTTAATTACCTGTTTTCCAAAAAAGACTTTAATATTAAAAACATAGGTAGATGGAGTTTATAGCATAATATGACTTTGAGATACGGTATACTCCCAAAAACGGGAATGTTGTTGCCGACGCCCTTAGCCAAAGGCTAGCAACTCTTAGTGCTATACATGAGTGGAGGCAGTTGGAATTCCTCTTGAAATTCAATTTCCAGCCACCATCAAAACCGACTTTAGTTTGTTTGGCAGCAATGGAAGTTAGGATATCATTATTAGACCACATTAGACAATAATAGAAGAGAGATTTGATACTAATAGATATTTTATGCAAGCCAAGTAGAGGAGAACATTTCCCTATGTAAGTAGATATGCAATAGACAAAAGGGGTGTAACATCCCGTATCTGGAGGCCAAATGCTAACCGCTATGGATGTTGCAGTCATCCACAGTATTAACTTCTCGTGACGAAATATGGCAATGTTAATGGTACCCATAATATCAGAAGTCTTGAATATGAGCAATTCACAGATTTTCAAAAACAATAATTTTTAGTGATTACATTTCAACAAATCATATCCAAGTTACAAAAATCCCAAACGTATTCCCAGACATTGATCAGATATAATTTACTACAATACGCTAAGAGCGACATATGAAGATGCCCCCGGGATGATCAAAGCAATATAGACATAA
The DNA here is from genome assembly GCA_030737815.1 of Allium fistulosum. Taxonomy (NCBI): domain Eukaryota; kingdom Viridiplantae; phylum Streptophyta; class Magnoliopsida; order Asparagales; family Amaryllidaceae; genus Allium; species Allium fistulosum. The sequence continues at coordinate 842,587,772 of CM060902.1, forward strand.
TTGTCCTAATACACAGTGGAATTTTTTTTAAAACAGAATCCCTAAATTAGCTATCTGTCAGCCACCTGCTTTTCTTCGAATGCTTTATTCGCCAAAATCTGCTAAACCCTGAAAACCTAAACCCTCAGCCTACTCAAATCAAATTTTGAGCACCCGAGAGTTTGAGGGGAAACAAAAACTTCTAGTCAGACTTAAAGCCTGGTATGAATAATTTATATTACATCTTAGTTTACTGATAACAAGTAAGACCACGCCGCTTAGCAGAACGGGTTTCCTCTCACTAATATCTCTTTTCACAACATATATTTTGCAAATCCTTTCCTACAACCAAACTGGTTAATTAACTGATTATAATAATAATAATATAGCAATATCCATTATGCTAAACAGGAATTAAAATAGACTATCTGTCTAAAACCTAAATTGTCTGTTCTAAATTTGGAGCTATCTTCTCTTTTCTGGACTATTTGTCCTAAAACTGGTTATACCAAAATACCAATTTCTTTTGTGCTGGGTAATGAGCTATCTACCCAAAATAGGTAAAAGGGGGTGGGATAACTGTCCTTAAAATTTTAGCAAGGTCCGTTATGCTAATAAATGAACTATTTGTACATATTAGAGCCGACTGCTCTTTTTGGACTAACTATCCTGGACTAACTGTTCTCTGGGCCGACTGCCCTCAAAATGGACTGACTGTCCAAATTTAAAATCAGTTGACTGCCCGAATTTTTCTTTTGGGTTAACTACCCTTCAAAATATCTGAGCTAACTGCTCTTCAAAAAAACATTTTCAAAATGATTTAGTCCGTCAAATCATATATATACAAAGAAAATATATTTAGCTTTACTCTAAGCTATTTTTGCCATGTTATATATACTTTACTCAAAATAATGTTGATGATGTTCAATAAGGATTGTCTATCCTTTAAAATAAGTTAAAGTCCTTTATAACTTAAAACACTTAGGCTATCTGCCTAGTTTCTATATTCGAAATCTTTGTTTAAAACCTTCAAACAACCTTTTGAAAACATAGAAGGCAACTCCATCAAAATCATTCATAAAACTGTTCGAAAGTATAGAAGGTAACTCCTTCATATCCTTTAATAAACCTTTCAAAATCATTGAAGGTAACTCCTTCTAAACCTTTTAAAATCTTTCTTTTCATAAGCTTTAAAACATATGACACCCGCCTTTAATTCATTTAAACCTTAGCCTTTCGAAAACATAGCAAAACTATACCTTTCAGAATCAATGTACCTCAAAACCTTTCAAGACATTGGGTTCAATTTAAAACAGGTAGAAAACCTTTCGAAACCAATTAAAGTTAACTACTTTGAAACCTTTAAAATGTTTTGACTTAAAACATCTGTATTATGTGAAGGGATCAGAAAATCATTGGAGTCGAAAGCAACTGCTTCGAAACCTTCACAAAACCTTTCGAAATCAAACCCTTTGAAATAAAAAACTTTCGAAATCAAACCTTTCGAAATCAAAACCAATCAAACCTTTCGAAATCAAAACCTTTCGAAATCAAAACCTTTCGAAATCAAACCTTTTGAAATTAAACCTTTCAAAACCATAACCTTTTGAAATCAAACCTTTCTTGATCAAAACCTTTCGAAATCAAACCTTTCGAAATCAAAACGTTTTGAAATTAATGGAGAGAGGCGGCAAGTTTTAGAAAACAAAAGATAACCTTTGACTCCATCTGTGCCGAACGGTTAGGAAGGGGAAAATATGCTTTCGACCTGGCCGAAAGCTATACCTTTTGACTTTGCCGAAAGGTTTTAATTAAAACAAGAAAGCAAACCAATCGAAACCTTTTCCTTTTAAACCTTTTGACAATTACGAAAGCTATTTGTCGAAAGCTAGCAGGTGTATTTTTCTTTAAAACCAAAATAAAACTTCATCTCTTCTGAAAGCTATAACCCTTCGTCCCCAATCTTTCAACTTTCTCCTATTCACTATGTACCAGTTTCCTGATACCATGTGCACTGGTATTTAATCTAATTGGAAGGATTGATACCCTTCGATCTTGTCGGAAGGTATGGAATGAAGGTGGAAGCTTTTACCGAAAGAGTTGAAACAATGAAAATACTGTTTGAAATAGTTCTTTTGTACTCCACCTGTCTTGTTTGTCTAAATTTGATTGGTTGCCAGAATCTTATATTCAAAAGTGCTGCTGACTTCCTTATTTTTAAATTTGATTAATTTTAAAAAAGCCCCTTTCTCCTTTATAACTATATATAAAACATTTAAATCTCATACCTTAAATAATTTTATATAATCATCAAAACACCTTTAAAAATTCTAGAAAATTTCTAGAAAGTAAATTAATATGTTCTCTTCAACATATAAAATTTTTGGATCCAAACAATAATTACTCTACCCGTAAATAATTTTTATAGTCCAAATTAACCTTTTCTTCTTTAGAAAATTCATAACAATTCCACATAAATTCTGAAAATTGAAACCCATCTCTAAAATAACTTTTTAGATCATCATAAAAATTCACAAGTCTATCGAATGTCATTTAATAGGGTTTTTATCTTAAAACATGTCATAAAATTTATATGAACATACAAAAATCATCAATATGTATATATAATCTTTTATCATTCGAAAACATGACAAACATTTGCAAAATCATTCAAAATTAACCTTAAAACCAAAACCAAAAATATTTAGAGATGTAAACGTTATTCACCTTTGCTTTAATGATTATGGAGCTTGAGATTTGAATGAGATTGATTTGAATTTGCTTTCCTTAAGCTTTTCTTTTGTTTCCTCTTCTTCTTTCTTTATTAATGGCGGCCGACCAAGCTTTTTAAGTTTTGAAATGGGAAATGAACGTGTGTTGCAAAACACGGCCTAAGGAAGATAATATAAGAATGGCCTCTTTCCCGTAATACCCCTCCTCTAATTCATTTTAAACTCTTCATTCAATTTATTAGTTAAAAGGCACGACTACCTTAATTAAATCAAATCTCAATCTCCTAATCAACACATTATTTTATTTGGTTTATCTAACTAAATCTCCTAAATAATGTTATCAAAAATCTGGTGTGTTACAGACTCCCCTCCTTAAAGAATTTCGTCCTCGAAATTAAAATAAGGCTCAAAACAAACAAGAAGGTAAACATATCATAAAAACAAGTCAGGATAAGTATCTCTAATCCTACTCTCAACCTCCCAAGTACAGTCTTTGTCATTGTCACTCCACTGGACTTTGACTAATCTGACCGTCTTGGTTCTAAGCCTCTTCTCATCTCTCGCAACAATGCAAATTGGCTTCCTCGCTATGGTCAAGTCTAGTTCTACCACTACATCATCTAGCCCTATCGGTGCAATAGCAGTCTCCGAGTCTCTAAAACACTTTTTGAGATGAGAAATATGGGAAACATCATGGACACCTGCCAAACCGCTCAATAACTCGAGTCTATACGTGAGCTTATCAATCCTCTCAAGAATAGGGAAAGGTTCTGTGAACCTAAGAGATAACTTCCCCGACTTCCCAAATGTAAGCACACCCTTCATCGGTGATACTTTGATGGAAACCTAGTCCCCAACTGAGAACTCCAAATCTTTTCGTCTCTTATCTGCATAACTTTTCTGCCTAGACTGAGCCTCCTTCATTCTATCTCAAATGACCTCAATCTTTTCTACAGCTTCTCTAACCAAGTCTGGACTAAGAATCAACCTATCCCCAGTCTCCAACCAACAAACGAGATATTTGCATGGCCATCCATACAAAGCTTCAAACGGTGCTATCCTAATACTAGTCTAATAACTGTTGTTATATGAAAACTCGACTAGATGCAGATGGTCCTCCCATGATCCCCCAAAGTCCAGAACACAAGCTCTCAACAGATCTTCCAAGATCTTGTTAACTCTTTCCGTTTGCCCATATGTCTACGAATGGTAAGTGGTACTCATCATAAGCTTGGTTCCTAAAACTTCCTGCAGACTTTTCCAAAACTCATTAGTGAACAAGGAATCTCTATCACTAGCTATGCTGCTAGGAACTCCATGCAGTCTAATCACATTCTTTATGAACAACCTTGCTAAAACATGTGCCGTGTTGGTTGACTTAACTGGAATGAAATGGGTACTCTTGGTCAATCTATCCACTATAACCCATATACTTTCATTTCCCTTGTTCGACCTTGGCAACTCGTCTATGAAGTCAATGGAAATAGAGTCCCACTTCCACACTGGAATATCTAACGGATGAAGCAAACCACTCAGTTTCTATTGTTCGGCATTTGCCTGTTGGCAATTCAAGCACTGCCTTACACACAACCCAATATCTCGCTTCATTCCTTCCAAGGAGAAGCTCCTCTTCATATCCCGGTACATCTTGGTACCTCCGGGATGTATAGTGAACTTCGAATGATGGCATTCATTTAAGACTTCCTTTCTTATGTTTCCAACACTCGAAACATAATCTTCCTTTCTTTCTCAACCACCCATTTTGGTCAAGACTAAAATCTTTCAAGTCATCGCTCTTGGTTCCTTCCTTTAGCTTACTGATCCGTTCAGCTAACACTGGATCCTCTATCTGCTTAGAAGCAATCCGTTCAATCAAAACTGGTCGAACTTCCAAACAAGACAATACAACTGTATCACCACTAGACCCTGCCTCGGATCTCTACTGCAATATGCAATATGCAATCTGCTAATGCTTCTAAATCTTTCCACTCAGCCATCATTGCCAACACTGCATTCTGATGTTTCCTACTAAGTGCATCTGCAATCCAGTTGCCTTTCCCTGGTGTGTACTCAATTCGAAAATCATAAGCGGCTATAAACTCTAACCACCTCTGCCGTCTCATGTTCAGCTCCTTCTGAGAGAACAAATACTTCAGTGACTTATGATCTGTGAATAACTCAAACCTTTCTCCCAAAAGGTAATATCTCCACACCTTCAAAGCAAAAATCATAGTAGCCAACTCTAAATCATGCGTTGGATATCTGACCTTATGCGATCTAAGTTGTCTATAAGCATAGGCAATCACTTACCTCTCTGCATCAACACAGCTCCTAATCCAGTTCCACACGCATCGGTATAGACTACCAAATCCTGATTCCCCTCTGGAACTACCAACACAGGTGCATGGGTCAATAAGTGTTTCAAACTCTGGAATGCTTCCTCATACGTCCACACAAACTTCGCATCCTTCCTTGTCAGCCTGGTCATCGGTGCTGCTATCCGTGAGAAATCCTTAATGAATCTTTGATAATAACCAGCCAACCCAAGGAAACTCTTAACCTTGGTTACTGTCTCGGGTCTTTTCCAACTATTCACTACCTCAATCATAGTCGGATCCACTGATAACCCTTCCTCTGAGACAACATGACCAAGAAATTCACCTCCTTCTTCCAGAAGTGACACTTCGAAAACTTTGCTTTCAGCTGATAATGCCTCAGCGTCTCAAGCACAACTCTAAGATGAACTTCATGCTTTTTTTCATCCTCAGAGTAAATCAATATATCATCTATGAAAACCAGCATGAACCTATCCAAGTGCTCTTGGAAAATCCGGTTCATCAAATCCATAAAGAAAGCTGGAGCATTCATCAGTCCGAACGGCATAACTAACCGTTCGTACGATCCACATCTAGTCCTGAATGCTATCAAAGGTATACTATCCTCTGCTACCTTGAGCTGATGGAAACCCGTTGCCAAATCCAACTGAGAAAATACCTTTGCTCCACTTAGCTGGTCGAACAAATCGTCAATCCTGGGCAATGGATATCGATTCTTAATCGTCCTCTCATTCAACTTACAATAATCGATACATAGCCTCAACGATCCGTCCGGCTTCTTAGCAAACACTACCACTGCACCCCACGACGAACTGCTCAGCCTGAAAAAACTCTTGCCCTCTAAGTCCACCAACTGCACCTTCAACTCCCTCATCTCTGAAGGGGTCATTCTGCTTGGCGGTCTACTCACCGGTTCTGCTCTCGGAACCAAATCTATCCAAAACTCAATGGCTCGTTTTGGCGGCAATCCAACTACAGACTTGAACACATCTACGAATTCTCTAACCACAAAAACTCGGCTCAACTCATCATCTGAATAAAAATCACCCAACAAAGCAAACACTGCACCGCTAGAACCTACTACGGCGAAAATAATCCGATCGCTACAATCTGAGTGAATAAGAGATATCTTCCTACCCTGGCAAAATATCTTAGCATCGTACTCACTTAAATTCATACCTAGGATGATCCCAAACCCCACAAAATCAAACACATGAAAACTGCACTCAAAAGTATGACCTAACAAGTCAAACTCAAACTGGTCACACCTCAACCCCAGAGTTGCATACCCTCACATTGGATTCGCAACCTATAAGGAAGAAACTAAATATGTGGGATCAAGGTTAAGCTTATCTATCAAACACCTGGATATAAAAGAATGTGATGCACCAGTATCAAATAAAACGCTAACAGACATTCCATGAATCTGAAGCGTTCCTCCAAGAACTTCCTTCCCCTTCTCCCGGGCTGTTGGCTTGGAAGCGGTAGGCTCCAATGCATACACCTTGCCCTTACCATCCCTAATGGGCTCCTTGCACTTGTTCTTATAATAGCCTATCTGGTCACAGTTAAAACACCTGACATTCTTCCCCTTAGCCACATCCTTCGCTTTCCTTGGTTGACACTCATTAGCAAAGTGCCCTTTCTTGTCGCATTTATAGCAGAAAACTTCAGACTTTGCTTTCTTGGCTGCTCCACCCTTTTGAGCACCTTTCTTGGGAAAGAACTTCCTCTTCCGGCTCTGCCCAACCTGGACTACTTTTGCCTTACTCTTCTCCAGAGACTCAAGGACTTCTTCCTGCCTCAAATCCATCTCTATAAGAATATCAGAAGGATCTCTAAGATGAGATAAAGTAGCACTAGCCAATTCTGGCTTCAATCCTCTGATAAACTTCTCATTCCGTTTCAACACGGTATCTACAGAAGCATACCCATACCGGGCCAACTCTTCGAACTTCCTGGCATACTTAGCAACAGACATCTCTCCCTACACCAGCTCAGCAAACTGCATAACCAAAGCTGACTGTGCCATTACTAACATAAACCTCTCCTGAAATCTCCCCTTGATATCCTCCCAGGTTATTGTCTACTCATGAACTATTGCTGATACACTGTTCCACCAGAACAATGCAGTCCCCTGAAGCTGCCTGGAAGCCAACCTCCTCTTTTGCTCGTCATTGAGCCCTAAATCTGCAAAAAATCCTTTCATAATGTAACAATCAATTCTCCATCAATGGCATCCACCGTTCCCATAAATGGCTTCCCTCCTAGCTTCACATAATCACCGCTCATCTTAGCGAAATGTTTAACTACCGGAACTTCTGGAACCCCTGCTCCTACAGTATTTCCTCCTACCACTCCGATTGCAACTCCTGCCCACATCATGTTCCTGAAAAACTGATACATGGCTTCCATTCCGACCTACGGGACTTCAGCACCAACATTTCCTGCCTGACCTTGGCCTCTCTCTACATTAGGTCCGACGTTCCTTTCGGTGTTTCCCCCTCCTTGGTTAACTCTAATTCTTCTACCATCCATATCTATATTCAAACCTCATGAGATACAGAAAGATAACCTAATCAAAGATAGATGAATGGAGATAAAGCGCATACTTATATATAACAAATACAAGTACGTTACTATAGCGTTAACCCAACCCCAAATCTTACTCTAATTTCTTTGGATTTATTTATCAAAACAAATTTTTAGTTAAATTTTTCATAAACCTATGCCCTGATACCAAGTTGTAACATTCCATATCTCGAGACCAAAAGCTAAGTGCTATGGATGATGCAGTCATCCACAGTATTAACTTCTGGTGATGAAATACGGCAATGTTAATGGTATCCATAATATTAGAAAAACTTGAATATAAGAAAATCATAGATTTTCAAAAACAATAATTTTCAGTGATTACATTTCAACAAATCATATCCAAGTTACAAAAATCCCAAACATATTCCCAAGCATTGATTAAATATAATTTACAACAATACGCCAAGAGCGACATATGAAGATGCCCCATTCGATGATCAAAGCAATATAGACATAATTGTCCTAATACATAGTGGAATTTTTTTTAAAACAGAATCCCTAAATTAGATATCCGTCAGCCACCTGCTCGTCTTCGGATGCTTTATTCGCCAAAATCTACTAAAACCTGAAAACCTAAACCCTCAGCCTACTCAAACCAAATTTTGAGCACCCGAGAGTTCAAGGGGAAATAAAAACTTCAAGTCAGACTTAAAGCCTAGTATGAATAATTTCTGTTACATCTCAGGTTACTGATAACTAGTGAGACCACACCGCTTAACGGAACGGGTTCCCTCTCACTAATATCTTTTTTCACAACATATATTTTGCAAATCCTTTCCTGCAACCAAACTGGTTAATCAATTGATTATAATAATAATATAGCAATATCCATTATGCTAAACAGGAATTAAAATAGACCATCTGTCTAAAATCTGAACTATCTGTTCTAAATTTGGAGCTATCTGCTCTTTTCTGGACTATCTGTCCTAAAACTGGTTATACCAAATTAGCAATTTCTTTCGTGCTAGGTAATGAGCTATCTGCCCAAAATAGGTAAAAAGGGGTAGACTAACTGTCCTTAAAAGTTTAGCAATGTCCGTTATGCTAATAAATGAACCATTTGTTCATATCAGAGTTGACTGCTCTTTCTGGACTAACTGTCCTCTAGGCTGACTGCCCTCAATATGGAACGACTGTCCGAATTTAAAATGAGATGACTGCTCGAAATTTTCTTTTGGGTTAACTACCCTTCAAAATATCCGAGCTAACTGCTCTACACAATATCTGAGCTAACTACTCTTCAAAATTTCCTTGAAAAGCTTTTCAAAATGATTTAGTCCATCAAATCATATATATATGAGGAAAATATCTTTAGCTTTACTCTAAGCTATTTTTGCCATGTTATATATACTTTACTCAAAATAATGTTGACGATGTTCAATAAGGATTATCTATCCTTTAAAATAAGTTGAAGTCCTTTATAACTTAAAACACTTAGGTTATCTACCTAGTTTTTTTTATTCGAAATCTTTGTTTAAAACCTTCAAACAACTTTTCGGAAACATAGAAGGTAACTCCTTCAAAATCATTCATACAACCCATCGAAAGTATAGAAGGTAACTCCTTCATATCCTTTAATAAACCTTTCAAAATCATTGAAGGTAACTCCTTCTACACCTTTTAAAAGCTTTCTTTTCATAAGCTTTAAAACATATGACGCCCGCCTTTAAATCCTTTAAACCTTAGCCTTTCGAAAACATAGCTAAACTATACCTTTCGAAATCAACGTACCTCAAAACCTTTCGAAGACATTAGGTTCAATTTAAAATAGGTGGAAAACCTTTCGAAACCAATCAAAGTTAACTACTTTGAAACATTTAAAATGTTTCGACTTAAAACATCTAGATTATGCGAAGAGATCAGAAAATCATTGGAGTCAAAAGCAACTGCTTCGAAACCTTCATTAAACCTTTTGAAATCAAAACATTTCAAAATCAAAACCTTTCGAAATCAAACCTTTTGAAATCAAAACCTTTCGAAATCAAAACCTTTCGAAATCAAACCTTTCTTGATCTAAACCTTTCAAAATCAAACCTTTCGAAATCAAAACCTTTCGAAATCAATAAAGAGAGGCTACAAGTTTTAGCAAACAAAAGATAACCTTTGACTCCATCTATGTGAAAAGGTTAGGAAGTGGCAAATATGCTTCCGACCTGGCCGAAAGCTATACTTTTCGACTTTGCCGAAAGCTTTCAATTAAAACAAAAAAGCAAACCAATCAAAACCTTTTTCTTTTAAACCTTTTGACAATTACAAAAGCTATTTGTCGAAAGCTAGCAGGTGTATTTTTATTTAAAACCAAAACAAAACTTCATCTCTTCCGAAAGCTATAACCCTTCGTCCCCAACCTTTCGACTTCCTCCAATTAACTATGTACTAGTTTTCTGATACCATATGCATTGGTATTTAGTCTAATCGGAAGGTTTGATACCCTTCGACCTTATTGGAAGGTCTGAAATGAAGGTGGAAGCTTTTGCCGACAGAGTTGAAACGGTGAAAATACTGTTTGAAATAGTTCTTTTGTACCCCACCTGCCTTGTTTATCTAAATTAGATTGGTTGCCAGAATTTTATATTCAAAAGTGCTGTCGACTTCCTTATTTGGAAATTTGATAAATTTTAAAATAGCCCCTTTCTCCTTTATAATTATATAAAACATTTAAGTCCCATATCTTAAATAATTTTATATAATCATCAAAACACCTTTAAAATTTCTGGAAAATGTTCTCTTCAACATATAAAAATTATAGATCCAAATAATAAATATTCTACCCGTAAATAATTTTTATAATCCAAATTAACCTTTTCTTCTTTAGAAAATTCATAACAAATCCACAAAAATTCTAAAAATTGAAACTCATCTCTAAAATAAATTTTTAGATCATCATAAAAATTCGTATGGCTAACAGATGTCATTTAATAGGGTTTTTATCTTAGAACATGTCATAAAATCTATATGAACATACAAAAATCATCAACATGTATATATAATCTTTTATCATTCGATAACATGGCAAACATTTGCAAAATCATTTGGAATTAACCTTAAAACCGAAACCAAAAATATTTAGAGATGTAAATGTTATTCACCTTTACTTTAATTATTATGGAGCTTGAGATTTGAATGAGATTGATTTGAATTTGCTTTCCTTAAGCTTTTCTTTTGTTTCCTCTTCTTCTTCCTTTAGTAATGGCGGCCAGCCAAGCCTTTTAAGTTTTGAAATGGGAAATGAATGTGTGTTGCAAAACACGGCCTAAGGAAGATAATATAGGAATGACCTTTTTCCCATGATACCCCTCCTCTAATTCATTTTAAACTCTTCATTTAATTTATTAGTTAAAAGGCACGACTACCTTAATTAAATCAAATCTCAATCTCCTAATCAACACATTATTTTATTTAGTTTATCTAACTAAATCTCCTAAATAATGTTATCAAAAATCTGGGGTGTTACAAGGGGATGGTTGAGGAGAGATTAACGCTATATGTTCCAATGGTAGAGGACATTTTGGAGGAAGTGCTAGCTGAGTGCCACCATTCTAGGATAACTAATCACCCTGGTTGAGATAAAATGTATAAAGATATGAAGTAGATTTTCTATTGGTTAGTGATGAAGAAAAGGATTGAGGCATATGTATTTATGTATTTGGCATGCCAAAAGATAAAGGTGAAACAAGGGAAGCTTGGAGGACTGTTATTGTCGTTAGAGGTGCCAGCTTAGAAGTGAGAGCATATATTGATGAACTTTATTGATGGGTTGGCCAGGACTCAAATAGGCAATGGGGACATTTAGGTTATAGTGGACAGGCTCACCAAAGTACCCATTTTATTCTTGTAAAGAGTAATATGACTGCAAAATCTCTAGCACAAATCTATATCAAGGAAGTAGTACGACTGCATGGATTTTTGGTCAGCATTGTTGGCGACAAAGACTCCTTATTCACTAGTGAATTTTGAAGGAGTTAGCAGTTAGCTTTAGGAAGGACGTTGAATCTTAGAACCGCTTAGCACCCGCAGACCGATGGTCAAATAGAAAGGGTAACTGGATTTTGGAAGATCAGTTAAGAGCTTGCATTATCGATTTTATAGGACATTGGGAGCAACATTTACTGTTAGCAGAGTTCGCATACAATAATAGTTACAAACGACGATTGGCATGGCACCCATTAAAGCCTTATATGGGAGACTATGCAAGTCACCTAATTGTTGGTAGGAACCTACTAATAAAATTCTATTTAGATCAAAATTATTTCATGAGACCTCAGAAAAGGTATAGATGATTAAGCAATGAATTAAGGCAACCCAGGACCGTCAAAAGTCCTATGCTAATAGGCGAAGGAAAGAGTTGGAGTTTTCAGTTGGAGATATGGTATTTGTTAAGGTTTCCCCTCTTAAGAAGGTTATGAGATTTGGGACATTGGGGAAGTTAGCAACGAGATTTGATGGGCCTTTCTCAATTTTGGAAAGGGTGGTCGAGTTGAGCTTCCAAATAAGTTAGCAAGAATCCATAATGTTTTCCATGTATCTCATTTTAGAAAATGTCTACACAAAACTATCACTATAATAGAGCTTGATCAATTAGCAGATATAGAGACGAAGCTGATAGCACCCCATTCCACCACAGGTATAGTGGAGCACAAAATTAGAAAGCTTCATAACAAAGAAATTAGGCTGGCTCGAGTACAATAGGGTAATAATACAACGGAAAGCACATTGGAACCCAAAGAGAAGATAAAGGCTTCTCATCTTTAATTTTCTTTGGTAAAATTTCTCACTCCAAAACTTAATACTGTATAGATTTTGATTGCATCATGGTTTCTAGATTCGATGGGTGGGGATGGTTGCTACACTTTTATTGTAATTTTTGCACTCATATAGAATCTTATGCATATCTAGAATGCTTGCATACATCCCTATGTATCACAATCTTACATTCATGCTAGGATTGAACTCACCTATAATATGTTGCATACATAACTACATTGAATTTTTGGGTTGAGTAGATGGTTTTATAGAACTTGGTTGTCTAACATGGTAGTAGAGTGTGCGTTACACTATTTGTTCCTTAGGGATTTCGGGGATGATATCCTTTTTAAGGGGGGAGAATGTAACACCCCGTAAAAATTAATAAGAAATTAATTAATTAGTAATAAGACCAAAAATGAGAATTCTAGAAACATCATAATTTGGCCACGAAAGTTATACTATTATGTTCGTGGTCATTTTCTGATCAACTTTCATATATGAAGTATTGCCATCGGAGTACAAGTGGAGAAGTTATTAACATTTGAAGTTTTTAAATGTAAAATAATTTAAATGAATTCAAATTTGAAATTAAATAACGTTAATGATAAATATTAAGAAGGCAATAAATATTTTAATATTAAAGAAAACGTTAATGTTAGGAATTAACGGTCATAATATAAATGTTAAATAATAAAAAGGGAAAAATTAAACCTCGACTATAGAAGAAGGCTGGTCGATCGCCCAAGGAGGAGCGGTGGATGGGTTGATAGATGGGCGACTAGGGTTAGGTTAGGCCGGAAACGTCCTAGATTTCGTTATATTAAACTGACTTAAATCCTCTAGCCCAGTGCATCCTAATCACTATAAATAAGATGTCGGTCCCCTGACTTTTATTCACAACAAAATTGGACGCAAGCGAAACTCCGTCAGTCTTTTCTTCAATCCTTGGATTCAAAATCAATTGGATTTAAAGATAATAGGTTTTATATATATATATATATATATGTATGTATGTATGTCTATATATATGTAAATACGTATGTGTGTGTGTGTCTATATATATATATATTTGTATGTGTATGTACGCAGGTATGCATGCATGTATGTATATATGTTTTCTATTTCTATTATTCCTAAATCTATAAATGCTGAATCTAATCTATATACAATTGAGTTGTTGTATATTCCAAAATGAAGAAATCTAAAAGGAGAGTTAGCCGAAGGCGTGAATCAAATCCAAAGGAAAGCAGGGAAACTATTTATGAGTGGAAGTCTTTGATTTTCCCATTTTAGTAATTTATGGAGTAAAAGTTTTGATTTGTTTTATGCCTTAGAGAATTTTGCATACAAAAATCCTAAACCAAGAACCCTAAATTCCCTTAAAAAAATGTCAATTGGATTAATTGGGATTTTAATTGTTTTATGTTAAAACAATAGAATTTAATTTGTTGTCTACAAATTTAATAATTTATGTTATATTCAACTTCCACTTCTAATTTTTGTTGTTGCGATAAAGGGTTCAAAAAGAAAATTATTAGGAAATGGTGTGCAAAGTATGGATTTTCCTAGTTATGGTTTGCACCGCCTATTTCCGTAATTTGAACAAATATGAATCCCTTTTCTATTGCAAGTTTGTATATGTAAAAGTTGAATAGAATATAAAGAGTTTAAATTGTAAAGGTTTATTTCCTTGAAATAGATGCGTTGATTCTATTATATTAATGTAAAATTAGTTTGGTATTTTGATTCCCTTTTTTTATATATACAAGTCTGTTTTGGCTAGCTAAGGGTATTAGCTATTTTGCAAATTACCATATGGAACCGAGGCTTGTATGTATATGGAAGTTTTGACATTTTAACAATTAATATAGGAAGTGAAAATCTTAGAATATGAATATTTCTACACATACCTAGGAATATTTAGTTAGCCTAAAAATTTACACACGTATAAATATATTAATAGCGCATAAGTAGTAACGTATAAATCGTATCATATAGAATAAATAAGTTAATAAACAACATTAACTCCTATAGGAAGGAAATTAAGGAAACATATGGAAATTAATTCATAATTAAAGGTGAAATAAAGAGTTTTATGTTAGTTCCTGAGATGATGTTTTGATGACAACAACCTTAGGACTTGTTATAAAATATAAATACTAATATTTTTGTCTAGATATATATGTATATGCAGGATATATATATATGTAGGTACTGAGTATGAAGACTATACAGTATAAAGATTCAAGATTGAGTATAGAGATTCAAGACTGACGAATTCAAGACTGAAGAAATCAAGACTGAAGACTCATGAGTATCAAGAGTTCAAGATATCAAGATTATCAAGATTTCAAGGGTTCAAGATATCAAGATAAGTAATAGAGTCTAGATTTATGTTAAAACTTCATAATAGCACTAAAGTCTTTATTCGGATTCTAATTGTCGAATGGAATCCACCTTCTCGTTTAATATTGGGATGGAACCCACGACCTCTTTAGTGGGATGAAACCCACGACCTTCTCTAGTGGAAAGGAATCTATGAAATTTTCAAAATGATTTATTTTAAATATTTTTCAAATTTTTTTTAAAAGTCATCTCTCTCTGTTTAAATATTATAGCCTTAAACTATTTTTATCATCTTTTATATTTTGATGTCAAAATCATCTCTTGCTTTTTAACTATCTCTTGGTTTTAATATTATAAGCTTTAAATCCCAAAAATATATTCTATACTTAGTTTTTAATATTACTTTTATATTATAGATTATATATTTTTAAGATTACTTTTTAAATCTCTTTTATAAGTTTAAACTATATTTAAAATGGTTTATAAACTTCAGAAATTGCTTTGACAAGTTTTAGAAAGAAAATCTCTTTTAAAAACAAAAATCAATTTCCAAAATATACATAGGCATGTCGACATACCCCATCCCCCCATGTCGACATGGTAGCCATAGAAATTCAAATTTCAAATTTTCAAATGAAGTGTCTGTTCGTCATAACCTTTCACGAATGGACATGACTGTTGTTCTTCTGTAAATACCAGTTGCTTTCAACGAATTTTAAGTTAGTATTTCTTCATTTCTTCACTCCTTTTCCATTCAAATATTCTCTTATATTTTAACAAAACTCTGCCGAAATCCTAAGTGAATCAAACTCGCTCATCTCTAGTTTGATTCTCTATCACTCTCTCTAAAAGATCTCAGTGCTATTCAGAGTTATATGGTCATTTGTAATCAAAGATCGAAAGATCGAAGTGTATCGAGTCTCTCTCTATCAAAGTGTGATTGGAAATGGTGTGATTGTGGCCTGTAAATAAATTGGGTGTGATTGTAGCCCATAAATCAATTAGGTGATCATGTAGCTTGGTTAAATCAAGAGAGTTTGCCCTAGACTCGAAGACAGGTGGGTGTATCTTGTAGCCTTCAAATTGAGGTTGTAATACCAACATTATATTTGAAAAGAAATCTGCACAAGAAATTGTGTGGGACTGAATGTAGGCTAACTCCAAACCAGTATAAAATTTCGGTATGTTCTTTCCTAAACTGCTTTTATTTACTATTTGCATCTGTGTCTGATTTTGTTATTGTTTTTGTGTTTGTGAATTGCATCTGTTTGGATTTAATTTAAAAAGATTTCAAAAAGATACATAAATTTAATTAAACACTATTCACCCCTCCTCTAGTGTTAATTCTGCCTTAAGATCCGTAATTCGCATTTCCTACATTGGTATCGGAGCATTGGTTTTCAAAGTTATCATAATCTTAATTTTGAAAAAGTTAAAAATGGCAATTTTTGGAAATTCTGTTAACACTAGTTCAAAACTGTCCAAATCATCATTGTCTCATAAGTCTGCATATTGTTATTATAGAAAATCAAGTTATCTACCGAATTGGTGTGTTGTGTAGGAACAGATGTGTTATATGACTTTTGATGAATCAACACTCAATGGAAAAATGGTGCCAATCAAGAAAAACAAATGGATACTTGATAGTGGATGTTCAAGACACATGACTAGCAATCCGGAGATACTGAATGACATAATTTATGAAGATAGAGGACTGGTCAACTTTGGAGACAACTCAAAAGGATATGTGATTGGCATCGGCAATGTCGGTAACTCTATAATTCCTACTATTTCTGATGTTTTATTAGTTAGGAATCTAAAACACAATTTACTTAGCATAAGTCAACTATGTGATAAGGGGTACAAAATTAAATTTGAAAAGGATAAGTGTCACATCGAAGATAATAAATCAAATATTATCTTCGAAGGAATTAGGAAGAAAAATATTTATATTCTCAGTATGAAAATCTCAAATGATAACCTCTATCTTTTGGCTAATAAAAGCGACCCTTGGATTTGGCATAAAAGATTTGGGCATTTGAATTTCAAACTCTAAACTAGACTTTCAAAACTTGATTTAGTAAGAGGTCTCCCTAAAATGGATTTTAAAGTAGATAATATATGTGATGCTTGTCAATTAGGAAAACTTAGAAAGAGTTCATTTAAATTGAAAGATACGATTTCAACTTCAAAACCTCTTAAGTTACTTCATTTAGATCTGTTTGGCCCATCTCAAATTCAGTCAATAAATCACAGTAAATATGTTTTTGTAATTGTAGATGATTATTCCAGATTTACATGGACAATTTTTCTAAACTTAAAAGTGATGCTTTTGATTTATTTAAAACTTTTGCAAAAAGAATTCAAAATCAATTTTCTTTAAAAATCAAAATTATTTGTAGTGATCAGGGTGGAGAATTTGTAAAAGAATATTTTGAGAATTTATGTAATTAAAAAGGAATAACTCATAATTTTTCTTTTCCAAGAATTCCACAACAAAACGGAGTGGTAGAGCGTAAAAATAGGATGATTCAATAGTGTGCAAGAAATATGCTTTCAGATAGTAAATTACTAAGAAATTTTTGGGCTGAAGCAGTCGCTATAGCTTGTTACATTTTGAATAGGATTTTAATTAGACCTCTAACCAATAAAACACCATATGAACTTCTTTTCAATAAGAAACCAAAGGTATCTTATTTTAAAGTTTTTGGAAGTAAATGCTTTATTCTAAATACAAAGGACAATTTGGATAAATTTGATCCTAAATCTAACAAAGGAATCTTTATCGGATATTCTAATAAAAGTAAAGAATACGGAGTTTTCAATTTAAAAACTAACACCATTGAAGAAACAATGTATGTATCTTTTGATGAAAATTTCAAAGATTTTGTTCAAATAAATGATGAAGATGATTTTGTTACTCTAAATAATGAATCAAATGAAACAAATTGTGAAACTATTCATCCTAATAAAAAGATCAGGCTTTTAAAAGATCATCTTGTAGAAAATATACTAGGAAATATAGGATCTGTTGTTAGAACTAGAAATCAACTAAACAAGATGAGTAATGTAGCTTTTATATCGACTATTGAACCTAAAAATCCAAAGGAAGCATCATCTGATGATTCATGGATTCTTGCTATGCAGGAAGAACTAAATCAATTCATCAGAAATGATGTATGGGAACTTGTTCCTAGACCCAAGGACAAAACTATAATAGGAACTAAATGGGTTTATAAAAATAAAATGAATGAACAAGGTGAGGTCGTTAGAAATAAAGCTCGGTTAGCCGCGCAAGGTTATTGTTAAGAAGAAGGAATAGACTATGATGAAATCTTTACACCTGTAGCAAGATTAGAAGCCATTAGAATTCTACATGTGTTATCCCATCTTTTGGTCAAGACTGGAATATCAACAAACTGGCAAGGAATGATGGATATCAGGATTGTAAATCGAATGGAGACAAGGCTGCAATGGATGTCGTCAAAATTTGACCGGGCTCCGATCGAGACGGAATCGATTGGAGATGATGATGAGGACTAGGAGAGGCTACATTTCAAATTTCAGGATAACTGGAGTTCGTATGGAGGAGATATGATCGATACAAGTTAAGAAAAATATGATATTCGAATCCATCAAGTTGCTTTGTTCGAATCCATCATGTTAGCACTGCAACCATCTGGTTCGAATCCATCGGGTGACCTCACTTCGAATCCATCAGATCACCTCACTTCAAATCGATGGGGCAACAGTATGTTCGAATCGATCCTACTGCAACAGCTTCGTATCGATCGGTTATAGCACGTCACGATCGATACGAAGGAACTTCCGCTCGAATCCATATATGAATGAAGCCCTCGAATCCACTAGGTCAAAGTGGCGAAAATCATGGAGTCGACCCAGTCGACTCGGAGTGAAAAGCGGATCGACACGAAAAGCGCGCGCCACGTCAACTTCCTCGCGTGCTCCATCATCAAGTCGAAGCTATCGATTTGAAGGGAATCGATTCGAACGGAATGATCACACGAAGAATGCAATTTCGAATCGATCATAACTTGAGATCTACAAGTCCAAATGCAATGAAATTTTCACAGGAGCTTACATAAATATTGAAGAATGTCCACACCAAATTTTAGCTCGATTGGATGATTTTTTGATCGATTCGAATGGAGTTCGAATCGATCCCGAAGTGGGTCCAATTTTCTTGAGGCCAGGCGTGTTGGCCCACTCACGTGCCAGAAGTGGTCTCCCTAAATTTAGGCGAAATATCAGCCTCCTACACCTATAAATAGACCCCCAGGTCATTCAGGAAAGGGGATCGGATTCAGAAGCGCCCAGACTCTACCAGATTCAATTCTACGTCGCTGTTAAACTCGAATTTCTTCATTGTAATCACGGTAATCAACTGTAATCAGCAAGGATAATCAATAAAAGATAAAAACTTTGAAGTGGACGTAGGCCGGAGATAGCCGAACCACTATAAATCTCATGTTTCTGTTCATTATTTATGAATTGTGATATTCTGTTCGCTTAAATCTGAGATTTGTGTTTGAATATTGCTGATTTATATTCATACACTGGTGCTTTCACAAGACTTGGGGTTTGTGACCAATTTTGGCGCAAACACTTTGGTGCTTTCACTGAGAAGGACTAGCACCCGCTACATCGGATTAAAGTTCAGATTTTGAAAGCGTGAAGAGTTGAGATTCGAAAGACAATGACTCGACAAACAAGACAGAGAGCTGAGCAAAATCAATAAGAAGGAAGTCAAGAGGCATCCTCCGAAGCTGGAGAAGGACAAGCTTCGATTTACATTACTAGAGGCGAAATGGAAGCTATGACAAATTCATTGCATGAGAGGTTGCTGAAAAATCAATAGGATATGATGCAAACTTTCTTCGAACAGATGAGAGCTGCAGGGATGCATAACTTAGGACAAGCCACAGCGGCTGTTAATGTGGAACAAGGAGCTAGGATTACGGAACCCAATGGAGTACAGAATACAGAACCGGATGGCAATCAACAAGGGCTTGGGGGCAGGCCCATAGAATCCAACACCGGAGAACCTTTGGAAGGAGTTCAACAGGCTAGGGCCAATGTTGCTGCTAATGAGCCACATGAAGAATATGTGCCAAAGTTCCCTCGGGAGCATGGGGGGCAACCCCCGACAGACAACGCTGGATTAGCGGAAATCATTAGGAAGACTATGCGTGGAGGCTTGACCAATAAAGATTTGGAAGGAGTGAACAGGAGTCCGTTCGCTCGGGAAATCAGGATAGCTCAGAATCCATCTAAGTTCAAGTTACCTAGCGTGGAAGTATATAATGGCAAGGCTGACCCGACTGATCACTTGATGAGATACACTAGACACATGGAAGTGCTGGGGGCATCTGAGGAGGTAATGGCCAGATGTTTCCCATTGTATTTAACAGATCTAGCTGCAATGTGGTTCAAGCAGCTTGAAGAAGGATCTATCAGAACTTGGAGGGAATTGGTGGATAGGTTTTTGGGACAATTTCGGGTTCATATCAAAAGACCTAAGAACGTGATGACGTTAACATCGGTAAAACAAAGGACAGATGAATCGCTTAGAGCATTTCTAACTCGATTCAATGCGGCAGTTGCTTCGGTGGATCGGCCGGATCCATCGATGGTTTTTATGGCAGCAGTGTCAGGGGTCAGGGAGGATTCAGATTTCAAGATATCTTTAATATGAGACCCACCTCTGGATCTCGGAGAATTCTTTCATGAGGTTGAGAGGTTCCTCCGACAAGAGGATGCATGTGCAGATTTAAAGTTGAAGGAAGTGAATGTAACTGAGGGTGGAGGACCATCCAGTAAAGGTTCAGATAAAAATAAAGAGAAAAGGAAGTTGGATGATGATTCTGAAAAAGCTAGGAAGCGATGGAAGGATCCAAAGTTTTCCACATACACGGGATTAAACGAGACACTGGAGCGAATATACATGGAAACCCGAAATCGCCTTCCTTACCGAAGGCCGGCTAGGAGAGAACCATCCGAACGAGAGAGAGCATCGGGAAGGCATTGTCTCTTCCATGATTTGGACGGACATGATACCAATAGCTGCAGGCACTTAAAGGACATAATTGAGGAGCATGTGAGGAATGGGCAATTGAGACAGTATGTTGGGGCACGGAATGCAGCGGTGGAGCAGGAGCAACCCCCGCCTACCTCAAGCCATGATGGTATGAGGTCTAGGAATGATGGTCGATTGGTTATCAATTGACCGGGATAATATGAAATAAGTAACAAACCATTTGCAAGCAACCAAGTCATTTACACATGTATGGGGCCGGAGATAGCCCCTAGGCATGCTCTGAGTGATGATAAACCGCGAAGCCATGGTTTGCGAAATCTGTCTTTTGTTTTTAGATTGAACACTCGTTTTTCTGGTTTGGTTTTGGACTTTGGTTTGAACTCCTGATTTTGTTTGCTTTCTGGTTTGGATTTTCTTTTGGATGACTGGTTTCTGTTTTGGATGATGGTTTGGATTTCTGATTTTTTGGTTTGATTTGGATTTTGGATTGGATTTTGATTGGATTTTTATCTGGTTTCTGATACAAGGTCGTCAGGGTATGGATTATGCCTGGCAAGGAATGAGTCACTTTGCCCGAACGTGGTAAATTGACTCATTCAGGTCGTCGAGTATGGACTATGCTCGACAAGGGTCCGAAGAGACCAGAATTCGGCCTAGGACTTAGGCCCTGTGTTATCAATTATCATTTTCAGGTTGTTGAGTATGGACTATGCTCAACATGGGTCCGGAGTGACCAGGATTCGGCTTAGGACTTAAGCCATGGCATTACTTACGTCCAGGGACATTGGACCAAGGTCGTCAGGTGTGGATTACGCTTGGCAAGAACCCGGAGAGGTTAGCTCAACGTCCAGGGACACTGTACCAAGGTCGTCAAGTGTGGATTGCGCTTGGCAAGAGCCCGGAGAGGTTATGGATTTGGATATCGGCCCGGAGAGGTCCTGGATTCGGTTATTGGCTATGGACTTTGGATATCGGATTCGGAGTAATTCAAAATACACCTTCTTATCAAAAGGCATGTTTTGGGGGGCAAATGTTATCCCACCTTTTGGTCAAGGCTGGAATATCAACAAACTGGCAAGGAATGATGGATATCAGGATTGTAAATCGAATGGAGACAAGGCTGCAATGGATGTCGTCAAAATTTGACTGGGCTCCGATCGAGACGGAATCGATTGGAGATGATGATGAGGACTAGGAGAGGCTACATTTCAAATTTCAGGATAATCGGAGTTCGTATGGAGGAGATATGATCGATACAAGTTAAGAAAAATATGATATTCGAATCCATCAAGTTGCTTTGTTCAAATCCATCATGTTAGCACTGCAACGATCTGGTTCGAATCCATCGGGTGACCTCACTTCGAATCCATCAGATCACCTCACTTCGAATCGATGGGGCAACAGTATGTTCGAATCGATCCTACTGTAACAGCTTCGTATCGATCGGTTATAGCACGTCACGATCGATACGAAGGAGCTTCCGCTCGAATCCATATATGAATGAAGCCCTCGAATCCACTAGGTCAAAGTGGCGAAAACCATGGAGTCGACCCAGTCGACTCGGAGTGAAAAGCGGATTGACATGAAAAGCGCATGCCACGTCAACTTCCTCGCGTGCTCCATCATCAAGTCGAAGCTATCGATTCGAAGGGAATCGATTCGAACGGAATGATCACACGAAGAACGCAATTTCGAATCGATCATAACTTGAGATCTACAAGTCCAAATGCAATGAAATTTTCACAGGAGCTTACATACATATTGAAGAATGTCCACACCAAATTTTAGCTCGATTGGATGATTTTTTGATCGATTCGAATGGAGTTCGAATCGATCCCGAAGTGGGTCCAATTTTCTTGAGGCCAGGCGTGTTGGCCCACTCACATGCCAGAAGTGGTCTCCCTAAATTTAGGCAAAATATCAGCCTCCTACACCTATAAATAGACCCCAGGTCATTCATGAAAGGGGATCGGGATTCAGAAGCACCCGGACTCTACCGGATTCAATTCTACGTCGCTGTTAAACTCGAATTTCTTCATTGTAATCATGGTAATCAACTGTAATCAGCAAGGATAATCAATAAAAGATAAAAACTTTGAAGTGGACGTAGGCCGGAGATAGCCGAACCACTATAAATCTCATGTTTCTGTTCATTATTTATGAATTGTGATATTCTGTTCGCTTAAATCTGAGATTTGTGTTTGAATATTGCTGATTTATATTCATACACTGGTGCTTTCACAAGACTTGGGGTTTGTGACCAATTTTGGCGCAAACAACATGTTTTCGCAAACCTCAATAATTTTGAACTATTTCAAATGGATGTCAAATGTGCCTTTTTAAATGGTTTTGTTAAAGAAAATATTTACGTTGAACAACCCCCACTTTTTGAAGAAGAAAAGTTTCCAAATCATGTTTACAAATTAAAGAAAGCTTTATATGGTCTGAAACAAGCTCCTAGAGCCTAGTATGATAGACTAAGATCTTACCTATTACAATCAAATTTTGAATTTGGTAAAGTAGATAATACTCTTTTTATTAAAAGAAACAAAAATGATATCTAATTAGTATAGATATATGTAGATGATATAATTTTTGGATTAACAAACAATGAAATGAACAAAAAAATTTCTAAAATAATGACAAAAGAATTTGAGATGAGTCATATGGGTGAACTTACTTTCTTTTTAGGATTGCAAATAAAACAATTAGATAGTGGTATTTTTATTAGTCAAGAAAAGTATACTAGGGATCTAGTTAGTAAGTTTGGTATGACCACTGCAAGTGGAAAACCCACTCCTATGGCAACCAATGAAGCCTTAAATAAAGAAGACATGTCAAAAGATGTTGATCAAAAACTATACAGGGGAATGATTGGATCACTACTCTATATAACTGCGAGTAGGCCTGATATCATGCATAGTGTCTGTCTCTATGCAAGGTACCAATCTCAACCCAAAGAGACCCATTTAAAGGCTGTTAAGCGTATCCTAAGATATGTTAAACACACTTTAGACTATGGCCTATTTTACCCTAAAAATGATTCATTTGATTTAATCTCGTATTGTGATGCTGACTATGCTGGTTGTAAATCAGACCGAAAAAGTACAAGTGGAACTTGTCACTTTTTAGGACATTCTCTGGTTTTTTGGTTTAGTAAAAAGCAGAATACTGTCTCACTATCAACAACTGAAGCAGAATATATCTCTGCTGCTTTGGCTTGTTCTCAAGTTATCTATATGCAACAGACCTTAAAGGATTTTGGATTAAATATTTCAAAATCCCCAATTTATTATGACAATACAAGTGAAATAAATTTATCCAAAAATCCTACTCATCATGCCAGAACCAAACATATTGATATCAGACATCATTTTCTCAGAAATAATATAAGTAAAGTGATTATTTCTCTTGAATTTATCAACACTAAGAATCAAATAGATGATATTCTTACCAAACCCTTGAATCAATCAATCTTTACTAAATTAAGAAGAGAACTAGGTATTTGTTCTATAACTGAGATATATAATATAAATATAGTAACATATATATTTGTGTCTATGTTTTATATATATGTGTAATGCAACATCATATATAATAAAATTAGATTTATGTTTCGCTTATTATACTTCATTATTAGCATTTAGTTTCATAGTATTAGTTTAAGGGGGAGTTATGTAGTTTACGCTTAGTTTTTGTTGATGATAAAGGGGAGAATTATAAAATAGGATAGTTAGGCTGTTAGATAGGCTTAGATTAAGGGGGAGGTGTTGGAATAAGAGGGAGTCGGAGTAGAATCAGAAGTTTGGTGGAGTAGATTTTATAAACAAAGGCTGTCATCATCAAAAAGGGGGGAATGTTAATTCCTAAGATGATGGTTTTGATGAACAACCTTAGAACTTGTTATAAAATATAAATACTAATATCTTTGTGTAGATATATATGTATATGTAGGATATATATATATATATATATATGTGTGTGTGTGTATGTATGTATGTAGGTACTAGGAATGAAGACTGTACAATATAAGGATTCAAGACTGAGTATAGAGATTCAAGACCGATGAATTCAAGACTGAAGACTCATGAGTATCAAGAGTTCAAGATATCAAGATTATCAAGAGTTCAGGAGTTCAAGATATCATGATAAGTAATAGAGTCTAGATTTATGTTAAAACATCATAATAGCACTAAAATCTTTATTCGGATTTTAATTGTGGAATGGAATCCACCTTCTCGCTTTAATAGTGGGATGGAACCCACAACCTCTTTAGTGGGATGGAACCCACGACCTTCTCTAGTGGAATGGAATCCACGAAATTTTCAAAATGATTTATTTTAAATATTTTTCAAATTTTTTTTAAAATTCATCTCTCTCGGTTTAAATATTTTAGCCTTAAACTATTTTTATCATCTTTTATATTTTGATTTCAAAATCATCTCTTGTTTTTAAACTATCAGCTGGTTTTAATATTATAAGCTTTAAATTTCAAAAATATATTATATACTTAGTTTTTAATATTTATTTTATATTATAAATTATATATTTTTAAGATTACTTTTAAATCTCTTTTATAAGTTTAAACTATATTCAAAATGGTTTATAAACTTCAGAAATTGTTTTGACAAGTTTTAGAAAGAAAATCTCTTTTAAAAACAAAAATCAATTTTCAAAATATACATAGGCATGTCGACATACCAGATCCCCCATGTCGACATGGTAGCCGTAGAAATTTAAATTTCAAATTATCAAATGAAGTGTCTATTCATCATAACCTTTCACGAATGGACATGACTGTTGTTCTTCTATAAATACCAGTTATTTTCAACGAATTTTAAGTTAGTTTTTCTTCATTCTTCACTCCTTCTTCTCCACTCAAATATTATCTTATATTTAACAAACTCTACCGAAATCCTAACTGAATCAAACTCGATCCTCTCTCGTTTGATTCTCTATCACACTCTCTCAAAGATTTCAGTGCTATTCAAAGTTATAGGATCATTTGTAATCAAAGATCGAAAGATCGAAGTGTATCGAGTCTCTCTCTATCAAAGTGTGATTGAAACAGTGTGATTGTGGCCTGTAAATCAATTGGGTGTGATTGTATCCCATCAATCAATTCAGTGATCTTGTAGCCTGGTTAAATCAAGAGAGTTTTCCCTAGACTCGAAGACAGGAGGGCGTATCTCGTAGCCTTGAAATCGAGGTTGTAATATTGACATTATATTTGAAAAGAAATTTACATAAGAAATTATGTGGGACTGGATGTAGGGTAACTCCAAACTAGTATAAAATTTCGGTGTGTTCTTTCCTTTATAGCTTTTATTTACTATTTGCATCTGTGTCTGATCCTGTGATTGTTTCTGTGTTTATGAATTGCATCTATTTGGATTTAATTTGAAAAGATTTCAAAAAGATACATAAATTTAATTAAACACTATTCACCCCCCCCTCTAGTGTTAATTCTGCCTTAAGATCCGTAAACCGCATTTCCTACATTTTTCTTATATGGATTTAATGCGTAAATACGAGTAAGGTATAAAACACACACATATGGCAGTATGTTAGAAGAGCAGAAATATGACTAAGTTATAGAGATGCAAGGTCAACCAAAAGCACATAGAAGTCTGTCTAGCTAATTTTGCTACTAGCAGTGTAGCTTTGGGACTGATGTGATACATCTCCTATATAAGTACCCTTGATGGAAATGAGATTAGTCCTAATTTTATAGGGTAAGCATGCCCAACTGATCTAGTTACTAGCACCTACGAATAGTCGGATTAATGTGAGACGTCATAGTTTGGGTTACGCATCATAAGACGAATATCCCAGTACGATTCTGCTTTTGGGTTGAAGGTATTATGTAGCTGTTGTATGGTCCACTTCCTTCGTACTAGAGAAGTATTAATCTATAGAAGGGGTCCACTTCAGGGTTGAGGTATTAAGTGGCTATTGTAGGGTCTGCCACTTTCCATAAAAGAAGTATTAAGTGACCTAATAGGATTTCTTACAATTTCAGTTAGGAAGTACCGGAGAGGGGTCCTCCTTACGTTTAGGTATTAAATGATGGTGATCTACCTAGGGCATAGTTATTAAATGGTCAGGGTCTGCTTAATTCCTATTAAAGATGTATTAAGTGGCTCAGGTGCTTTCTCTCACATCTCTAGGATATGATTGATGGTAGTTACGTTGTACAAGTGTTAGAGTTATGAAGTTGGATTAGAAAGGGCCCTTGGCCTATAGTTAAAGTTACATTATGGAGTCATACTGGAAAAGCCTTTGGCTTACAATGAAGATATGCTTAGTAGGATAAAGTATAGAATCCGTAAGACATATTACATATCTAAATGATACTATCCAAATACTATTATGATAAGACTTGAGATTTTCATTCACCGGACATTTTTGTTCTGGCTCCTTCCTCATTACAACCCTAAGGTAGGAGGAAACGATGTTGATGAAGAAGATGGAGGCGATGGTGAAGGTTTATGGCAGTTTAGTTATTTATCTATGTTTTTGATATATCAGATGTACCCAGATTTCAGACATGTAGATGTTTTATTTTGAGATATTGTAATAGGGATATTTTGGGATATTGTGATTCTGAGATTGATTTGTATGAAATGGGTACTTATTTCTATTATTATATTTTATATCTTCCATTGTGAGATTCTGAAAGCATAGATAGATAGCTCTGTATATTGTTCATTGTATCAATGTTACTAACCGATAGCCAGCTTTGAAATGGACTTAAGGTACGATGGGCTTTTATTGGATCGAAAATTAGGCCTAGTTCGAAGAGCATTGTTGGACTATGTGACACTACGGTCAGGGACCTCCATGTTCTATAAAAGCCTCATGTCATAAGCCTCCCACTTACCCTCACCATAGCCTGGGTTAGACACCATAACCTCCTCATCTTCAATATCCACCACCAGTCCTAGAACCATTAGATCACTAATAACCACCAGACGAACCTAATCTATTGTCTTGATGGGAATCGATCCTTATTTTCCCCACCTTTCATTGTCCGGTTTGGACCGAACAACCACAACGGTGGGTTCTAATTTGTCAAAATCGTGGCCACTCTTCGAAGGTAGTCTGCATAGCTGGTTGCACCTATGTAACAACCCTAATTTTGATTAACATTATTTAGGATATTTAATTAGATAAATTAAATAAAATAATGTAAAGGGATCAGGAGATTGAGATTTGATAAGTAATATGGGTTGAGCCTTAATTAATGAACTAATAATGTTGATAAGAACATTAAATAGAAGGAGGAAGTATTTGAATGGAAAAATAGGAATAAGCCTCATTTCCTAAACATAAATCCTTGTTCTCTCATTAGCTTCATTTCATTTCCACTCCACTTAAACTACAGAAAGCTTAGGCCAGCCACTGCTAGAGAATCCAAGAAGAAGTAAAGCTAGGAAATCTAAAGGAAAGCTTAGGGGTAATCAAATTTAAAATCAAATCTCAAGTCTCACTGGCCAATCAAGGTGAATAATGATAACCATCTCATGTTTGTTTGCTTATTCTCGGTTTTATGCTTAGACCTGAGTTATATGATTGATATTATGCCATATTTGAATGTTTGGATGATTTTGCATTTATTGATGGATTATTGGAATTATTTTATGAAATTAGTAATAGGTTTAAGTGAGAAAAACCTGTCATACGACACCCAAATGATTTGAAATTTTGATATGATGTTAGAAGCATCATTTAGAAGTGGATTTTTAATGTCAAAATCTTCTAAGTAAGTATAAATATTTTATGATTTTCTTAAGTGAATAAAATAGTTCTGTTTGGGTTTTAATTATTTAAAATAATTAGATGATGTTTTTGGCTCTGAAATTTTAGTATGTTAAAGAATATATAAAATTCGATTTATTATGATTTTTGGGGATTTTTCCCATTCTTTTATGACTTATGATGATTTTATTAGGTTAGAAAAGCTTAATGATTATACTACAATATAAATTATGAAATAGTAGGTTTGCAAATGCTTGGAGAATCATATTTCTTGTTTATAACTTATTTCTTAAAAGGATTTAATAAAGAGAATATTATCCAATGAGATTTTGATAAACAATAGGAGCTAGAAAAAAGGTTTTCTTTTAATGGTAAGAAAACAATTTTCACAATAATTACGGTTTTACCATGTCAAAGTCGTTGACATTGAAGACCATGGTGCCCCCGTTATACGTTGCTAACCATAGTGAATGCCTAGGATATCACTTTCAAATGATATGGAATGAATTCATTAGGGATGGAGTTGACGTCGGGAAGCATGCGATCGACGTTAATGATGCAACATTTCCATATGCCACATGCCTATGTGCTGCATTTCGTATAAAGGGCACGATGCCGCATGTTTTCAATAATGTCACCAACCCCATAAGGCTGCTATGCCACTAGTTACCTATTCCCACTCTTATTTTAGTGACCCCGCTTCTATCCATATTGGCATTGATATCTTTAGCGGTAACGACGTTGCATATCATCTTTATTAATATAAGGCGGTGATGCCACTTATATACTGTTACTTTCGACATCGACCTTGTACGACGATGATGCCACTTAACATTAGTTCCGATATTCCCATATTTTTAAACTTTAAAACTTTATACTATGCAAACCAATAAAAATCAATACTATGTCAGACGACATAGACCTATATTGGCCTTTTGGTCTTATGCTATGTTAAACCAATTTCTTTAACATATTTTTCGATAATAAAGGGGTGCGATGACCCATGTCGGCAGTAACCATGTCACACTTTATCAATTTTAGAGTTTTATTGTTTTCGCATAATAGCCTATGGTTTGGAGGTGCGACAACCACTAAGTGTTTTCGAGAGTACACAATGGTTTTATTGTTTTATTGTTTTGGCGTAATAGCCTATGGTATGGTGTAATAGCCTATGTTAAAAGAGTATTTAGCCCAGAATTTTACTAAAGAAATTAGTTTTCATATCACCTTTAGAAAAATTGTGATAAGATGAATTGACTCATAGATTAGAAAACTAGATGGAACTGGTGTAGGGTCTGCCCTATACTTCAGCTGTTAGCGCCTAGCTGATATAAGTCCAAAATTCGAATGCGTAGGGCTTTGTCATAAGTAAGACAAAAAGTTGGTTTACGTATAAAAAGGAATACACGGAGGTGAGACAGGTTATTGGTTGGCCCGCAAAACCATTAGGATTAGAATGACGTTAGGAATAGTAAGTTCGAGCAGACTGACTAGTTTCCTTCTAACAACAAGTTAGAAAATTTGATAAATCTAGTAGGCCGGAGTCAGCCATATAGTTTGGTAGTCACCTTGGGAAAACTATAATGTCGGGACAGATAGTCCATTAATTTAGACAGATTGTCATGATTACCCATGTTGCATGCATGTATATGATTGTTTATATTGTTTAGTTTAACCGTTGGGGTTACAAGTGCATGATTTATAAAAGATATATTTAGAGGATATTAGTAAGGGGAAAACGCATTCCGCTCAGCGGCGTGGTCTCACTTGATATCTATTAACCGAGATAGCATATTATTATTCACATCGGACTTTTTGTATGACTCGAAGTTTTTGTTTTCCTTTTTAACTTTCGGGTGCTCATTTGAGCAGTTTGAGCATAAGCTTTTTAGATAAGTAGTTTTGGAGAATAAAGCTTCGTGAGACGCACAGGAGGAAAAGCTAACTATGTAGGAATCTGTGTACTATTTATGTCCACTATGTGATGTTATTTTGTTGTATGTATGTAATGGTAGAAACTATATCTGTCTAGTAGTAAACTTTGATCAAATAAGGGATCATCTTCATATGTCGCTTTTGTAGTATTTTGTAATAATTATATTTTATCTGAACTTGGGCAACATTTGGGATTATGTAATGTATATGAAATATTATCTTTGAAATGAAATTTTAAGGTTGTTTTGATATTGTGTTAATTATTGCTACAATTAACATTACCATATTTTATCATCGGGAATTAATACTATAGATGACTAAAGCATCTGTAGTGGTTAGTTTTGGGCCTCAAAATGTGGGATGTTACAACTTGTCATGAGTGTTATTCGGGTTTTTAACCCAACAGGATCCAGCATAATACCGAACAACCCCATCACATCAGAATGGCTTAAACTTAACCAGAAAGGCTAAGGCAAGGAGGTGATAAGAGCCAAATCATATTAATAAAGCAACGACCAAGTTCAACTGAACCAAGAAGCTAGCGTCAGTTTAGTCCAGTCAGCAATCAAAGCACAATCAGCCAGCAGATCGTCATCAAGACGGAGTAACGTGCAATGATACTACACAAACAACTACGATAAAAGACTATGGAAACATCTCCAATTCCAAACTCCAGAAAAATCCTAAGTGCTTGGATCATCAGCAACCCATACTTCTGCTCAAACCATCAAACAAACTAGATATGGAACATTATCAAAAAGAGGCAAGACTTGGCCCGCAAAACGAACCAAGTTGATGGGTCACCAGCAACCCATGGTTTTAGCTCGTTTTACGAGCCAAAGCCCCCCTAGGTCGACTGTAGCCTACCTACGAGTTGATGAAGACAGACCTGGCCCAGAAGCCTTCTGACCTCTATAAATACCATCCCACCTGCAACACAAAGAGGAACTTCTTCGAACTGATTGCTGAAGCTTGTTGGAAACATTCTTTACTCTCTACCTTCCTCACAACAATCTTCAAAGGGATTCACTATGATTCTCTAGTGGATTCCAACTTCCGGGATTCAATCTATTAAGAGATAATCAAAGTCTTGTAATCAAACACATCTTGTAACAGCAATCAGTTTATCAAAAAAATATAAAGTGGACCTAGCCTTCATTAACAGCCGAACCACAATAAAAATTCATTGTCTTCTTTCTTTTACCGTTCTTTTCTTATATATGTAATCTATGATATTACTCTGTCAGAATAGGGCTGATGCTTTAAAACTTAAACCATGGTGTTGATCCATTTTTTGAGTCAACATTTTGGTGCTTTCACTGAGGTTCAAAGAAAATGAAGAGGCCTAACACCAGATCTAAAACTGGAGCAAGTCAACCAGAGCTTGGGGGCAGCTAAGAAGTTTCCTCAAATTCTCATCAACCTGGCTATGTGATTAGAGAGGAGATGGAAAGGATGATGAAAGAGATGCAGGATGGACTCTTAGCTAGACAACAGGAGATGATGGACAGATTCTTCCAAAGGATGGAGCAACAAAGGATGGCTAGATCTATAGGGAATAGGAATCAAACTCCAGGGAACAATGCAGGGATTGCCGAATTTGGATTGGAGCAAGGTGGAGCCTTGCCCCATGCCCAGAGCAACCGACATATAGGGGCAGCACTGGAATCAACATGGCAATCAACGCTAATGTCGGAGCGACTGTTGAAACACCAGGGACTGGTGGCATGGGAGCTGATCCGAATACTAGGATGCGGTAGACAAAAGGATATGTACCATAACTTCCTCGAAGGAACGGAGGAATGAATAAAGCTAGAGTTTCAAATCAAAAAATAGGTATGTTGTCAGAAGAGTCCATCCCAGGATACCCCCAATGGGGCAAGGGGCAAAGTATTGCTTTAGGACAGAGACCTTCATTGGACGGTGAGAATAGAATTGCTGAATTGGTAGGGAGATTCATCAGGTGAGGCCCCCCAGATCAAGGTCTAGAAGATGTGAACGGAAATCCATTTACTGCTAATATTCGTAACGTGAGAAATCCTCCAAATTTCAAGCTTCCAACACTGGAAATGTACGACGGGAAGACAGACCCGACGATTTATATGATGTGATACATTCAACATATGAAGGTGCTAGGTGCTTCTAAGGAAGTAATGGGGTGATGCTTCCCTTTATACTTAATATATTTGGCTGCAATATGGTTCAGACAATTGGAAAATGGATCCATAAACATGTGGACCGACCTAGTGAGCACATTCTTGAGACAGTTCAGGGTTCATGTCTCACAACCAAGGAATGTACTTACGCTCTCAAACATAAAACAAGGGCCTGGAGAGTCCTTGAGAAATTATTTAACAAAATTCAATGCAGCGGTAGCCGCAGTGGACAAACCGAACCCATCGTTTATCCTAATTGCATTAGTATCTGGAGTCGCGAATAAGACTGATTTCAAAGCCGCATTGAAAAGGGACCCGTTGATGGATCTTGCAGAATTTTATTACAAAGCTAAGAGGTACCTACGTCAGGAAGACGACGAAGCCGAGGATGAGGATGTGGATGCTGAAATAAATACCGTCGAAGGTGGGGGACCATCTAGAGCTGGAATTGGAAAAGACAAAAGGAAGAGGAAAGTCGATGACAACATCAAAGACCCAAAATGATAGAGAAACGAGCCAAGATTCTCCTCATACACCAACCTGACTGAAACCTCTAAGAGGATATACCTGGGTATGAGGGGGCAAAACCTCTACCGAAGGCCACCTAAGAGGGAGCCCACTGATCGAGAGAAAAGATCTAAAAAGTTTTGCATCTTCCATGAGTTGAATGGGCATAAGACGAATGAGTGTCGACACCTTCGTGATCTGATATAAGAACTGGTCTGAAACAACCAGCTTCCACAATATGTGAGGAATAGAACTATGTTGGAATTGCAGGGACAACTGCCATCTATGGAAAATGCATCAAGAAACGCCCAAGGACAAGCGCGAAGACAAATTATCCCATGATCGGGGTAAACATGAGTTGGATTTGATTCCAATGCTTTGTTTATCATTTCTTTTCCCGCACTTTTCTTTTGGTATGTAGATGATAATAATCGAAGGCTGCTTACATGTACATGGGATCTCGAACGGTCCTTAGGCACGCTCTGAGTCGGATGCCTGAGAGAAGTTAGGACAATAACAGTCGAAGGTCGCTTACACGTGTATGGGACCTCGAACGGTCCCTAGGCACACACTGAGTCGGATGCCTGAGATGAACATTTAGGACTCCTGCTTGTTTAATTTTTGTTTATTTGTTTTGATTTGAATATTTGAATTTTGGTAATGATATTGATCGCCTTAGAGTCCCACCACGGAACCGAAGTGCAAGGTGCAAGTACCCTTGCCAGAGAGCGAGTGGATGGACTTGTACAATATTGATCGCCTTAGAGTCCCACCACGGAACCGGAGTGTAAGATGTAAGTCCCATCACCAAAGAGTGAGCGGATGGGCTTACTTAATCCCCCTTGACTTAACAAACAAACGATCCGGAAAGATCCTCCCCTTAACTTAAAAAATTAAACGATCCGAAGAGATCGTGCATTAAACCAAACGTTATACGATCCAGAGAGATCGCACATTAAACTAAACATTAAACGATCCGGAGAGATCACACATTAAACTTACTTAAGCAGTCCAGAAAGATTGGGCCTTAAAATAGATTTTGTTTTGCAAAATAAGGATTTAAATGCCTTATAAATAGAACAAAACGGATAAATCCTAGATGAACACAAGATGACTTCGATATATGATGTGATACAATGTGATTTTGATATATGTTGTGACATGATTTGATTTTGAGATATAATCTGATTTTGATATATGATGTGATATGATGTGATTTTGATATATGATTTGATTTTGATATATGATGTAAAAACTCTAAATGAAACGCGAGACGATTAGAGATGTAAAAATTGATAGTGATGTAAATCCCAAATGAACGCGAGACGATTAGAGATGTGTAATGTAATTAGAGACATGTGATGTAATAACCTCGAATGAAATTGGAATGATTGTGATGTATAGATTATACTTACGCACAGTCTAGAGTCTTAGGCTGTAATAGGTTTGGAATGACTTATGACTGGCAAGAGAATCCGAAGGAACTCGACGATTCACCAAGACTAAAGCTCAACAACCAAAGACTCGTTGCCATGACTTGTTCTAGAGCAAAGCACGCCTTTCATTCAAAAGGCATACTTTGGGGGGCAAATGTTATGTGGGTTTTTAACCTAACATGATCCAGCAGAATACAAAACAACCCCATCACATCAGAATGGCTTAGAACTTAACCAGAAAGGCTAAGGCAAGAAGTTGACGAGAGCCAAATCATATTACTAAAGCAACAACCAAGTTCAACTGAACCAAGAAGCTAGCGTCAGTGTAGTCTAGTCAGCAACCAAAGCACAATCAGCCAGCAGATCGTCATCAAGACGGAGTAATGTGCAACGATACTATGCAAACAACAACAATAAAATACTATGGAAACATCTCGACTTTCGAACTCCAAAAAACTCCTAAGTGCTTGGATCATCAGCAACCCATACTTCTGCTCAAACCAGCAAACAAACTAGATATGGAACACTATCAAAAAGGGGTAAGACTTGGCCCACAAAACGAACCAAGTCTATGGGTCGCTATAGACCCATGGGCCATAGGTCACCAGCGACCCATGGTTTTGGCTCGTTTTGTGAGTCAAAGCCCACATAGGTCGGCTGTAGCCTACCTACGAACTAATGAAGACAGGCCTGGCCCAGAAGCCTTCTGACCTCTATAAATACTATCCCACCTGCAACACAAAGAGGATCTTCTCCGGATTGACTGAAGCTCTGCTGGAAACATTCTTCACTCTCTGCCTCCCTCACAACAATCTCCAAAGGGATTTACTATGGTTTTCCAATGGATTCCAACTTCGGGGATTCAATCTATTGAGAGATAATCAAAGTCTTGTAATTAAACACATCTTGTAACAGAAATCAGTCTATAAGAAAAATATAAAGTGGACGTAGGCTTTATTAACAGCCGAACCACTATAAAAATTCTCTGTCTTCTTTCTTTTACCGTTCTTTTCCTATATCTGTAATATGTGATATTGCTCTGTCAGAATAGGGCTGGTGCATTCAAACTTAAACCAGGGTGTTGATCCATTTTTTGGGTCAATAATAGGTTTATGTAAAATAGAAAGAATTTTGAACTTACAAAGATTTTTGGAAACATAACCCAAATAAATCAGAGAATAAGATTAGGGATATGGGATAACGCTATAGTAATGTACTTGTATTTGCTATATACACGTATATATCCTATCCTATTTCTCCCATCTCTATTAGACCGTTCTTCTATATCTTACTAAAATCCGAATACAGATTTAAGGAAAGTAAGGCATGGGGGTAGAAAATGGTAGAGTGAATCTCGGTAGAGGAAGCACAACAACCAATGGAAATGTTAGGCCCAATACTAGGAGGAATCCATGTCAATGAATAGCTACTAATGTGGGTGCTGGAACACCGTAAGTGGATATGGGAGCTATGTATCAGTTCTCATCAACATGATGCAAGAAGGAGTTGCAGCTGGATTAGTTGGTGGAAACGCTGGAGGAGCAAACTCGGAAGTTTCAGTTGTCAACAGTTATGTAGTTTTGCGAAGAGACTATGCAAAACATGGAGGGAAGCCATTCACTGGAAGTGAGGATGCTATCGAGGTGGAGAATTGGTTGCTCTATTGTGAAAGGATTTTCGCTGATTTAGGTTTGAATAATGAGCAAAAGAGGAGACTGGCATCTAGACAGTTACAAGGAGCTGCATTGTACTGGTGGAATCGTATTACTATAGGGGTGCCAGAGGAGAACTTGACTTGGAGAAAGTTCAGAAGGAGGTTCAAAGAGAGGTTTATGTCTAAAATTGCTAAGTCAACCTTGTTAAGGAAGTTTGCTGAGTTAGTGTAAGGAGACCTGACTGAGTTGGAGCATGCAACAAGATTTGAGGAGTATCCACATATGGGTTAGCCATGGTGGATACAGTGATTAAGAGAAATGAAAATTTTATCCATGGATTAAGACCAAAACTTGCTAGGGCAACCTTACCGTATCTCAGGGATCCATGTGACATAGTAGTGGAGATGGCTTTAAGGAATAAAGAAATGCTTGCTTTGTTTAGCGGTAACAAAGCAGTGAAGACTCAAAGTAGGCAGAGTCAAAAAAGAAATTCTTTCATAAAAGGGAGTGTAGAAAGGCGGGCTGCCAAAAAGGGAAAAAATAATGTTATTTGCTACAAGTACGGTAAGAAAGGGTATTTCACGAAAAATGTCATTCAGGGGATGGAAAGACAGTTATTGGAAGGAAGAATATCAAGTGCTTCAACTGTGATCAAATTAGGCATTATACAAATTAGTTCAAGGAACTAGCCAAGGGTGAGAAAAGGAAAGTGTTTGCTTTGGAACCATCTTCCTCGAGACCCATAGTAGAGGAGAAAGGAAAGGTTGTGATAGGAAATACACTTTTGATTCATGGTATACCTGTTAGAGAACTGGTCGATACTAGTGCATCACATTCTTTTATTTCTCATTGCTTGGTAGATATGCTAAGTTTAGAAACATCATACCTAGTTACTTCCTTAAGGGTTGCCAATCCAATAGGAGGATATACAACTCTAGGGATGAGATGTGACCAGTTAGAGTTTGAATTGTTAGATCATATATTTGCCTGCAGTTTGCATGTGTTTGATTTTATAGGCTTTGGAATTATTTTGGGTATGGACTGGTTAAGTAAATACGATGCTAGGATATTTTTCCAATATAGAAAAATATCATTAAGACACCCTAATAGTAGCGATCGAATTATATACTTAGTAGAAAGCTCGAATTTTGTTATTTGTGCTTTGTTGGGTGCAATGGAGGAGGAAGACAAGTTGAATCGAGTTTTTGTGATTAGACAGTTTGCTGATGTCTTTGAGCCAGTAATAGAACTACCGCCAAAACGAGCTATTGAGTTTCGTATAGATCTTGTACCTGGAGCTGAACCCATAAGTAGATCGCCTAGCAGAATGAAACCTACAGAGATGAAAGAGTTAAAGATCCAACTGGTGGATTTAGAAGGGAAATGTTTCAATAGACCAAGCAGTTCGCCTTGAGGAGCAATTGCGGTATCCATGAAGAAACCGAATGGTTCGTTACGGTTGTGTATCGATTATCGTAAGTTGAATGAAAAGACGATAATGAATTGATATCCCATGTCAAGAATCGACGACTTATTTGATCAGTTGAGTCGAGCTAAAGTGTTTTCCCAATTGTATTTACGACAGGGTTCCATCAACTAAGAGTGGCAGAGGACAATATTCTATTGATGGCATTTTGAATAAGATATGGTTCGTACGAGTGGTTAGTAATGCCATATGAGCTAACTAATGCACCTGCTTTCTTTGTAGATCTGATGAACCAGATTTTTCGAGAGCATTTGGATTGATTCATTATAGATGATATTTTGATATATTCTAAGGATGAAAGAGATCATAAGATTTATCCTGGAATAGTAATTGAAACGTTAAGACAAAATCAGTTAAAGGCGATGTTCTGAAACTTTCATTTTTTGGGAAAGAGAAGTAAAGTTTCTTGGTCATATAGTATCGGAGAAGGGGTTATCAGTAGATCCAGCTAAGATAGAGCTATTAATAATTAGAAGAGACCTAAGATAGTGATTGAGATAAATAGTTTTCTTAGGCTAGCTGCTACTACCGGAGATTTATCAAGAATTTCTCCAATCTAGCAGCACCGATGACAAAGTTGATAAGGAAGGACGTGAAGTATGTTTTGACTGATAAATGTGAGGAGGCATTTTAGAAGCTAAAACATTGATTAACCAATGCGCCCATGTTAGTTCTCCTTGATGGAAATCAAGATTTGGTGGTGTATACCGATGCGTGCGAAATAGGATTAGGAGTTGTGTTAATGCAAAGGGGTAAAGTGATTGTCTACGCTTCTTAACGGCTCAGACCCCATGAAGTTAGATATCTGATTCATGACTTAGAGTTGGCTGCTGTAATTTTTGCTCTGAAAGTGTGGAGACATTATCTTTTAGGAGATTGATTCGAGTTTTGTACGGATCACAAGTCTTTAAGATATTTATTCTCTAAGAAGGAGTTAAACATGAGACAGTAGAGAAGGTTGGAATTTTTAGCCACTTATGATTTCGGGATTGAGTATACGCTAGGAAAAGTGAACAAAGTAGCAGATGCGCTTAGTAGAAAACATTAGAATGCAGTATTAGCAATGATAGCTGAATGGAAAGATTTAGGGGGCATTGACCACATGTAATGTGCAGTTAAGATCAATGGCTAGTTCTAGTCAGAGTACTGCAATGTTTTCTTGCTTAAAAGTTTGACCAGTATTGATTGAAAGGATTACTTCCAACTAAAGAGATGATGCATTGCTAGCTGAATGAATTAGAAGATTGGAAGGTGGAATTGAGATCGATGATTTGAAAGACTTTTATCCTGACCAAAAGGGATGGTTGAGAAAGAAAGGATGACTATGCATTCTAGATGTGGGAGACCTAAGGAAAGAAGTTCTTAGAGAATGTCATCGATCGAAGTTCACTATTCATCTTGGAGGAACTAAGATGTATCAGGATATGAAAAGTAGTTTCTTCTAAAAGGGTATGAAACAGGATGTAGTCTTATAAGTAAAATAGTGTTTGAATTGTCAGCAAGTAAAAGCAAAGCATCAGAACCCTAGGGGATTGCTTCAACCTTTGGAGATACCAGTATGGAAATGAAAGTCTATATCTATGAATTTTATTGACGGATTGCCAAGGTCGAGTATGGAAAATGAAAGTATTTAGGTTATAGTGGATAGACTTACGAAAAGTGCACATTTCATTCGCATTAAGTCGACAAGGATGACACCTGTTTTGGTTAAGTTATTTATGAGGAATATTATTAGACCGCATGGAATTCCTTGTAGTATAGTCAGTGAAAAAGATTCGTTATTTACTAGTGATTTATATAAGAGTCTACAAGAGGTTTTAAGTACCAAGCTCAAGATGAGTATCGCTTACCATCCACATATACAAATTGAAAGAGTTAAAAATGCCTTGGAAGATTTGTTAAGAGCTTGTGTGTTAGATTTTGGAGGATCAAGGGTAGATCATCTACACTTAGTCGAATTTTCCTATAACAATAGTTATCAAACTAGTATAAGGATGGCATCTTTCAAAACGTTGTATGGAAGGCCGTGAGATAGATTAGTTCTTGGTCCAGATTTAGTAAGAGAAGCCATGGAAAAGGTTGAATTAATCCAAGTTAGGATGAAGGAAGCTCAATCTGGGCAGAAAAGTTATGCAGATAATAGATGGAAAGACTTAGATTTCTCAGTTGGAGACCAGGTTTTCATCAATGTATCGCCAGTGAAAGGGGTAGTAAGATTTAGGAAGTCAGGGAAATTGGCACCTAAGTTTGTTGGACCGTTTGCTAATATGGAAAGGATCAGGAAACTCACTTATAGGATAGAGTTACCAAGTAGTTTGGTAGGAGTCCACAATGTCTTTCATATTTCTAATCTTAGAAAGTATGTTCGAGATCCAGAAACTAGTATCACTTCGAATGCATTGGAAGACTTAGTAGTGGAACCGGACATGACTATTATTAGGCAACCAGTTCGTATTGTAGCTAAGGATGAGAAGAAGCTCAGAAATAAGACAGTCAGATTAGTAAAAGTCTAGTAGAGAGACAACGAGAGAGATTGTACTTGGAAGACAGAGGACAAGATTAGAGATACATATCCTAATTTGTTTTGACGGTATGTTTTGTGTTTATAGTTATGATTACAGTTATGTGCCTTATCGTAATTTCGAGGATTAAATTTTTTAAGGAGGGGAGTCTGTAACAACCCTAGTTTTGATTAACATTATTTAGGATATTTAATTAGATAAATAAAATAAAATAATGTAAAGAGATAAAGAGATTGAGTTTGATAAGTAATATGGGTCAAGCCTTAGTTAATGAACTAATAATGTCTATTAGAACATTAAATAGAAGGAGGAAGTATGGAAGGGGCAAAATAGGAATAAGCTTCATTTCCTAAACATAAACCCTTATTCTCTCACTACCTTCACTTCATTTCCACTCCATCTAAACTAAAGAAATCTAGGAAATCTAAAGGAAAGCTCAAGGGAAATCAATTCTAAAATTAAATCTGAATCTCACTAACCAATCAAGGTGAATAATGATAACCATCTCATGTTTGTTTGCTTATTCTTGGTTTTATGCTTGGGCCCGAGTTATATGATATATATTATGCCATGTTTGAATGTTTGGATGATTATGTGTTTATTGATGGATTGTTGTAATTATTTTATGAAATTAATAATAGGTTTAAGTGAGAAAACCTATCATATGACATCCAAACAACTTGAAATTTTGATATGATGTTAGAAACATTATTTTAGAAGTGGGTTTAATTTCATAATTTTCTGAGTAAGTATGAATATTTTATAATTTTCTTAAGTGAAGAAAATAGTTCATTTTGGGTTTTAATTATTAAAATAATTAAATGATGTTTATCTTCCTGAAATTTCTTTATGTTAAAGAATATATAAAATCCGATTTATTGTGATTTTTAGGGATTATTCCCATGCTTTTATAATTTATTATGATTTTATTAGGCTAGAAAATCTTAATAATTATATTAAAATATTAATTATAAAAGAATAGGTTTGCAAATGCTT
The DNA here is from genome assembly GCA_030737815.1 of Allium fistulosum. Taxonomy (NCBI): domain Eukaryota; kingdom Viridiplantae; phylum Streptophyta; class Magnoliopsida; order Asparagales; family Amaryllidaceae; genus Allium; species Allium fistulosum. The sequence continues at coordinate 842,629,018 of CM060902.1, forward strand.
GGGGAATGATATTTCTGGTTTATGACATATTTCTGAAAAGGATTTAATAAAGAAAATTATTATCCAATGAGATTTTGACAAATAATAGGAGTTAGTAAAAAAGGATTTCTTTTAATGGTAAGAAAACAGTTTTCACGATAATTACGGTTTTACCATGCTGAAGTCATTGACATCGAAGACCATGGTGCCCCCGTTATATGTTGTTGAACATAGTGAATTTCTAGGTTATAACTTTCATATGATATGGAATGAATTCATTTGGGATGGAATCGGCATCGGGAAGCATGCTATCGACGTTAATGATGCATCATTTCCTTATGCTACATGCCTATGTGCCGCATTTCATATAAAAGGGCATGATGCCGCATGTTTTCGATAATGTTGCCGACCCTATAAGTTCACCTATGCCACAAGTTACATATTCCCACTCTTATTTTAGTGACATCGCTCCTATCCATATGACATTGATATCTTTAGCAGTAACGACGCTGCCTAACTTCTTCATTAATATAAGGCAGTGATGCCACTTATATATTATTACTTTCAACATCGACCTTATATGGGGATGATGCCGCATAACATTAGTTCTGATATTCCTATATTTTCAAACTTTTAAACTTTATACTATGCAATCCTATGAAGCTCGATACTATACCAGGCGACATAGATCTATATCGACCTTATGGTATTTGCTATGTTAAACCAGTTTCTTTAAAATAATTTTCGATAATCAAGGGGTGTGATGACGCATGTTGGTAATAACCATGCCGCTCTTTATCCATTTAAGAGTTTTATTGTTTTGGCTTAATAGCCTATGGTTTGGAGGTGCGACAAGCTCTAAGTGTTTTCGAATTTCATCAACAAAATTTTATAAAAGCATATATCTTGGCACAAGTAATTTAGATAAAGTAAAGGACTATATTTCTCTTTTTTTAAAATATGATTTCAAGTGTTAAATCATTTGTAAAGAATTATAGTTTTAAGGAAATAAAAAGGGTATTTAGCCCAGGATTTTACTAAAGAAATTAGTGTTCTTATCACCTTCAGACAAATTGTGATAGGATAAATTGACTTAGAGATTAGAAAAACAAATGGGACTGGTGTAGGGTCATGCCTATACTTCAGCTCTTAGTCCCTAGTTGATATAAGTCCAAAATTCGAGTGTGTAGGGCTTTGTCACGGGTAGGACTAAAAGTATATTTACAGACAGAAAGGAATACATAGAGATTAGATAGGTTAATGGTTGGCCTGTAAAACTATTAGGATCAGGGTGACCCTAGAATTAGTAAGTTCAGGTATACTGTCCAGTTTCCTTCTAACAATAAGTTAGAAAATTTGATATATCTGGTAGGCCCAAGTCAGCCATATAGGTTTGTAGTCACCTTGAGAAAACTATAATGTTGGGATAGATAGTCCTTTAATTAGATAGATTGTCATAATTACCCATGTTGCATTCATGCATAAGATTGTATATATTGTTTAGTTTAACCATTGTGATTGCAGGTGCATGATTTATAAAAGACATATTTAGAGGGTACTAGTGAGGGGAAAACCTGTTCCGCTCAGCAGCATGGTCTTATTAGATATCTATTAACTGAGATGGCATATTATTATTTACTCCAGACTTTTTGTCTGACCCGAAGTTTTCATTTTTTCTCTTTTACTCTCGGGTGCTCATTTGAGTAGTTCGAGAGTAAGGTTTTCAGTTTAAGTAGGTATTGGAAAATAAGGCTTCCAAAGACGTGCAGAAGGCAAAGCTAGCTATGTAGAAATCTGTCTACTGTTTATGTCCGCTGTGTGATGTCATTTTGTTTTATGCATGTAATGGAAGAAATTGTATCTGTCTAGTAGTAAACTCCGATCAATCACGGGGGCATCTTCATATGTCGCTCTTGGAGTATTTTGTAATAATTATATCTTATCTGAACCTGGGCAAAGTTTGGGATTATCTAATAAATATTAAATACTATCTTTGAAATGAAATGTGAAAGTTGTTTTGATATTGTGTTAATAAAATTTTATATTCTTATGCTTATGATGTTATTGCTATAAATAATATTACTGCATTTTGTCACCGGGAACTAATACTATAGATAACTATAGCATTTGCAGCGGTTAGTTTCAGCCTCAAAATGGGGGATGTTAAACGTAAGCTAGAGCCAGTAGGAGTTGCTGCAACAAAAAGATAAAGCCGTTATCAATGAAAAGTTCAAGTTAATAGAAGAAGTTTTAAGAATAGAGCATACTTGGCATATTAAAGGCCCGCACCATAAGAGTAGGGTTCACAGTTGCTGAGATAAAGAAGAAATGGTCTACATAGCCTGTCACCTTTTCCTAGAGACCATAGAAGAGAAGGAGCTTGTCGATCCCATGAAGATGGTAGTATTTGCTAACCGGGGTTTTTTCTTGCTTGTATATCCTGAAAACTAGCTTAGCGATGGTCAATTCAGATCCGGGATACCTAGGTCATGGTAGATAATGATCAGCCTGGCCGAGAGGATGTTGCTATTAGGGGAAAGCTACCTAGGCACCAACTAACAAGAATTAAGGAATAGTACGAAGAAAGGATCGAGGGGGAGTGTCACCCCGCTTCGCATGCAGGCAAGCGACCATGTGATAAACCCCGCCGGGATTAAAGGTAAAGAGGCTCTATCCCCTCACATCCATAATGGACCAAAGAACTAGCAAGGTCTACTCGGTCCTCTCAGACCATTGATGAACCCATACTGAAAGTCCACCCACTTGTAGATGTAGCTCCAAGCATTTGCAATTAACAAACAACCTAATTACTGAACTACTCTGATTGACTTGGGAATTACTTAAACTCTGGGGAAAGCCACTCGCCTGACTCAAACCAATTTAATCCCTAGCCAGGATTCCAACCGGGTTGTGTAGCCAGCATCCATAATCATAAATCATAGTTTCAGGCCAAGGCCCAATGTACAATCTCCCTACTCTTATGGAAAGTAGGGACAGTTTTGTAATATTGATGACTTTTGAGATTTTCAGGTGATCGGGAAAGTGTTCAAAATCGTTCGATCGATGTTAATATCATAATGGCGAACGTTCGACACCGTGCTCAAGGGAAGTTCATCGGTGTAGTAATGATTTTTGGATCAATAGAGCAAGAGCAAAATTGAGAAAGAAAGAACTACATCGAAATCAAGGTGCAATTCAAGTTGTAAATCTGCTCAACATTCGACTATGTATCAAGGGTTAAGAAAACATCAAAAAAGTAAAGCATAATCAAAATCAAAACATGAAACATTCACGGAATAAAGTTAAATTCGAAGATGCTGATTGCAAGATGAAGAATTTGAAAGCCTGTAATTCTTTCTAGTGGCGGAAGTTTACAAGGGTTCAGTAAAGATTAAAGAGGAGAAGAATATAAGTATTAAATGATAACAATAGCCGAGTTGAGCTATAGGCGAAAGATGATATGGATCGTCTAGGTTTTATCTTTATTGTCAAATCAACCGTCACATCTCTGAAACACCACAACAACGCCTCGAGAAACCGACCACTAATAACACAAAGACATGTGTCAACAACATTAAATGCACAAATGACATGTCCACCCTTTCTCTCAAGCATGAACTTAAGGGAAAAATATTAATAATTTTCTCGCTAGTGCAGAATGGGTCAGCCCGCATAGTTCCACCCACCCGCTTCTTAGCCCTATTAAGTTCTAGAACCCTACAACTTGCCCGAACTGCTTAGCCCATAATCCACTATATAAAAGTAGGTCTAGTCATCAAGCTTGCCAACATCTCTGGCTCAAGTTCAGATCTAGATCAGAAATCACACCCAGCTACATACTCCAACTGTATCCACTTTAAGAACATAGCTCCTAGGCTAACATGTATTATACTCAATGCATCTATGACTGCATTTCCCTTACCAAGTATATAGGAAATGTCAAAGTCATAGGAGGCTAAGAAATCTAACTATTTATGCTATCGTAGGTTAAGGTGAGAAAAGATACTTCAACGATTTATGGTTGACGAATAACTCGTATATTTCTCTTAATAAGTAGTGCCGCCTGGCCCTCAATGCAAATACGATGGAAGCTAACTCTAAATTATGGGTCAGATATTTCCCCTTGTACGGTTTTAGTTGCCCACTCTCGTAAGCGATAACCTTGCCTTATTACATCAATACCTCCCTAAGTCTAGTACCACATGCATCTGTGTATACTTTTAGATCCTCATTCCCGTTTGAAATGACTATCATTGGTGCATTGTCAACCTCTCTTTCAGACTAATGAATGCGTTCTCACAACTCAAGACCCAAGAAAAAGTGTGATTCTTCTTCGTCAAATGAGTCAATGGTGCGGCTATCTTCAAGCAGTCTTTAATGAATCCTTTATATTAACCTGCTAATCCAAGAAAACTTCTCACATCTGATGCATTCCTAAGTCTTTTAAGCTTGGACTACTATTGTAGCAGGCTCTATAACAATGCCCTGGTTTGAAACAACATGACCTAAGGACCTCACTTCTCTTCTCTAGAAGCGACACTTTGAAAACTTAGCTTTTAGTTGATGCTTCCTCAATCTATCAAGCATCGCTCTCAAGTGCATCTTATGTTCTTCTTCTACCCATGAATAGACAAGAATATCATCGCTAGACACATGTATGAACTTATTAAGCCGATCTTTGAAAACACAGTTCATAAGATCAAAACAGTATATTGGTGCATTTATTAGCCTGAACAGCATAACCAAATCCTGATGGTGTATGAAATGTGGTAATTGGTAAATTTTCTCTCGCCACTCACAATTGGTGAAAATCCTTTGTCGCTAAATCCAACTGAGAAAACATCTTTGCACCACAAAGTTGATCGAATAAGTCATCTATACAGGGAATGGGATATTTATTCTTTCTCGTCGCTTTATTTAGCTCATAATAGTCTACACAAAAGACTCAAAGAGTCATCCGCCTTAGTAGCAAATACTATAGGTGCTTCCAATTCAAAAGTTCTCTTCTTAATAAAACCCTTCCTTAATAAATCATTTACTTACCTCCAGTCCTCATTGCTCTTTGGATGCCATCTATCTCAAAGGCATAATAATAACTGGTCAAGTGTCATTCGTTAAATTAGTATGGAACTCAATCCCTTTATGTGGTATTAATTATATAACGTCCTCAAATATATCAGGATACTCCCTCTTAATTGGTACGGATGACAACTCATCATGCATGATCTCGAGTGAATACAAAAACCAACCATCACTACGTCCATGGGCATGTAACTCAATACTAGCATAATTCGTCCTATCGTTATTAATAACTTCTTATAATTGAGTGCTAATCTGTATCTCTGAAGCCAGACATCCCTAAAATAATCCAAAACCCAACAAAACCAAGTACAAACAATTCGTATGCAAACCTGCATCCATTAATTGATAAAATAACATCACGATAGCTAAACCTCTCACAGGATTTGACACTACCAAGGATCTATCAACTATGTCAAGTATCAACTCTAACCTATTCACTAGGTTATCGGATATAAACAAATGTGATGCCCTTGTTTCAAACAAAACACGAACATATATATCATAAATGGAAATAATACCTAGAATGGTGATGCCCTTCCCATCATCCATGGTCAATGGAGCACTCGGCAAGTAGGGAATAACATTCAGCACATAAAATTTCACAACTTGCTTATCCTTCGGTGGTTCTGGAGAATCATTCTTGATATGCCCTAATTTTTTGTAGCTAAAACATTTCTTTTTCTCCTTGCAGTTCCTGATGTGGTATCCTTTTTCTCCCTAGTTTAAGCAAGTCGGCTCCTTTTTTTCTTTCTTCTGACCATCTTTCTTTTGTAGCCTTCTCTTTCCCTTATTATTCCATGGTTGCTTCCTATTCCCACCTCCGCCAACTTGTAGTTTAGCTTCTTCCTTCAGAACAATAGCTTGCTTTGGCTTTGGGTACAAACTCTCTGCCTCAATGCCTTGTCTACTATATTCTCAAAACGCTCATTGATATAGTTCAACAAGCATTCTCCTAGATAGTAATTTAAGCCAATAATGAACTTCTCATTCTTCTTCAATGGAGCGTCGATGAAAGGCATTTTATGCTTCAACAAAGAGTCATATTAACCCACATACTTAGACATAGACATATTATTTCTCTTCAGATCTGCAAACTTCCTAAATAAATGGATTTCAAAGAAGCAAGAATGAACTTCTCTTCAAAGCGAGCCTTAAACTAATCCTAAGTAAACTTATCCCTAGAAGTAGCCATCATGATTGCATTCTGCCAATCCGTTGCTCTGTCCCGAAGTTTCCATGAGGCTAACTTCCTTTTATGAGAATCCTCCAACTTCGTATCATCAAAAAATATGCTCACAAGTATCTAGCCATTCCTGCACTTCCATAATAGATTATGCTCCCATGAATGGTTTTCCTCCAAGGCTAGCATAATACTTGTTAGCTTAACAAAATCAACTTATTACACTTGCACCTGAATACCACCACCAGCTATTGAATTAGAAGCCCCTCCTTGGTCATTCTACATCATGTCCATCATGATTTTTGTGAACATAGTCTTCATATCAAGGTTAACAGTTGCCCCTGTGTCCGTTCCAACTTAGACTCTTGATACTGAGTTCCTTGTCTGTCCGCTCATACTTATTAATTGTAATAAGGCTGATCAGTCTCTCATAAAGGACACCAGCATAAGTGGTGCTCGTATGTGCAATGCATCATACTATATATATTATATAGATTAAAAGTAATGTATAACAAGTGAGCTCTCTCGTATATCACTCGATCCATTCTAAGGCATATCTCTTACCCCATCTCAAAAGTTATTGGGACGTAGGTGCTTTTTCAACCTGGCTTTGATACCAAGTGTGACGACCACCCACCACTTCTGATACCCAATATCATCATATAATACTCTTGTAGTGCATTGTAGTGGTACTCGACCGATGAAGGGAAACTTTCAAAATATGATACAATCAAACTATAACCTATAATATACCCCATAATGAATAGATAAAATATAATATCAAATATAGATATAAAACAGGCGATGCAATAGTATAATCAAATGAGCCAAAACGTCATTAGAGCATAACAAAGATTCACCTGATTATATATAACGGAATATACGAGATTATTCATCTCCAATACACCATAAACTACATAGTAAAACTATCTCTATACATAAAATAAAGGACTAATAGCTCCATAGCAGCTCAAGTAAGCGGTAGTAGCTCCACAAAATAGCATAAATAAGAAAGCGTAAGCCTCCTGCTCGTCCTTCGTACAGCTCCATGTGATATCTTAATACATGTCTCTTAGTCTAATTATTTAGGAGTACTAAGAATATAAGAAGAAACGCAAATAACTTTGAGTCAGACAACAGTCTAATATGAGCCGTTTATAGTCCTAAAACAATATGTATAAAGTGATATAATGTAAATAAGAGCAATATGGTATGGAAAGTCATACCTCACATGCTCGTGCATCCAAAAGTTAGCATATAAACATAATATAGGTTAGTCTGCTATCATTTGTATAGGCGTACTACTCCATATAAGTACAAACTAGGGTTCAGATTTTTAGACTCCATCATACCTACATCACATAGATAACATAGCAACCATCAAACAATAAGGCATCTCTCATACTCATAGTGCACTTGGATATATGATAACTCAAATGAACACCATCATAAGTCAACGATAACTCAACATCACGGCTACATCGATGCTTGAATCCTTGCATACTTAGATGGCTAGGAACTACACTACCCATTGTAAGGTCTAGAGATACGGATCACATTTTATGCTTACAGTGAGTGTTCCCACCTTCTCTATCTTTATGAGACTACATCAAAACCATCTGAGTTGTCAACGACCCTTTGGCACACGTAATAGGAGAACCACTTTGTTCCACTCCACAAGTCGTCATTATATAGACCTTGCTTACTTAAACGGTTCCTAGATGCTTTGGAAAATTTTCCTCAAAAGTACACTTCATTTGTCACTATAGCATAAATCAATATCGATCCATCGTTGATTAGTACAAGTCCATGTACTTAGCTAAAATTATCCCCCTTCTACTTCCCATACATCAATTTTCCTAAATAGACTATTTCGATGGATAGGCACCGTTCCATACACTTACTCAATTTTTTCCTTACTTTGGCTCGCGATTGATTCTCTAAGTCCCTAAAGCTCCAAATATGCTACTTTCAGCTTTGGCATCGATTGGTACTGACTGATATGGATCGAAGCCGATCCATCACTTAACCAAATTTGGCTAAGGGCCTTTCCTTGGTCCATTTTGGTCGTTAATCCATCTCTTTTTTGGCTTCTTCAATCTGCGTGCATCCCTCCTTTATAGCAATCAACTCCATCTTCTCTAGAGCTAATCCACCAAAGCAAACTCTACGACTATGGATCCACAATCCTAGTGTAATCAAACGAAGACCTCATCGTATAGTCTTCATCCGCACTCGATAATCCTCGCATATAGAATAATCATCCTCAATTTCCAGTCTGCGTGAGTGTTTCATCCATTCAAACATATGATGCAAAAACAACAATAACAAACATATCACCATATCAAGTATAATCCATATAAACACTCTAACCAACATCTAACATGCATACATCAATCCATATCATTTAAAAATATGATTCAAAACACTTAAAATCATTAAATACATTTTAATTCACGTCTTTAAATTAGGTCAAATCTAATGGTTTGACTTTAAAAATGGATACAAAACATTTTTAAACATATATATTGATATATAACATGTAAGTGACCATAAATTACTCACCTATGGATGGAAATCGATCCAATAAGCCCTAAAATGTGATAAATCCGAATTAGACGACAATGAATAGTGAAAATCCCCTTTCAAAACAATGATTAGATGATCTCTATTGAATTCCCTAAGCTTTCTTACCTTAATCTCATGTTTTTAACTTGAAATAGTAATTTTTTGATGTGATTTAGGTAGAGAGATAATGGATGGATGTTTAGATATGTTTCAGGAAGATAAAATTATAATTTGGTGGCTGCTCTAGCCCTAAGATTAGCACAATTCCCAAAGTTATTACATCGGCCCCAAAATATGGGCCTTTGGGCCAAGTATAAATCTGTCTAAACTTAAAATCCTGATATCTCTCAAATGGTTGGGCAATATTACTATTATGACCATTCATGAAAAGGGAAACTATTAGATCTTTCATTAAGATAAAAATTAGGCCCAAATTCGACTCATATCAAAACTTATGGCCATTATAAGTTTTATGGGCCGATAATTTTTACAATTTATTTTAAAGCCTAAAAATATCAAATTAATACATAATCCAAATTTTAAGCTCATTTTTATTTTTTATTTTTATGTATATAATGTTATCTACATACCAACATATAAAGTGTGGGTTGTTATAGTCTATCTCTCAACTTGATATTGAAAATAACTTCTTAAATGGAAATTTTCAAGAATAAGTTATATGGCCCATCCTGGTGTTATACATCAACTTGGATATGTTTGCAAACATAAGAAGTTATGGTCTAAAACAAAATCATTAGCTTGGCTTGAGAAATTTCCTATTGTCATATCCTTTCTTGGGTTTGTTTCTATTAGACATGTGTTGCTACAAATAAAGATGTCAAGCATAAAGAAGGAGAAGTAAATCAGGCAATCAGTAATGGGTAACAAGCTACAAGCGGCCCGAGAAGGTGTCAAACTTTTATAATTAAGGTGTGTCGAGTGCTTAAGGAAAGAAGGAATGTTGAGTTTCAACAACCAAAAGAGTTATTGAACATATATCAAAAAGAAAAGCCAAGTTAATAAGTATTCAAAGGTATCAAACTTTAATGAACTTGGGGTAGCCTGGGGTGCCGAGCTTATACAACATGTGGGATATCGAACCTTAACAATGGGAAAGATATCACATAAAGGTACTCAATCTTTAATGGTACCTAACATCAAATGGACAACGAGTACAAAGGTTATCGAGCCTCAATAACCATAGGGGTTGTCCGGTGTATAAAGCAAAAGAGGGTATCATTCTTGTAACATGTTGAAGATGTCAAACTAACAAGAGCTTGTGGATGTCAAACCTCAACAATGTAAGAGCCATCGAATTTCTACTAGCAGAGTTAACAAAGATCAAGGAAAGGTGTCAATCTTCTACAACATGAAGTGTTGTGGAATATGAAGGTCTGCATTTAGTAGCATCCATGTGATAACAAGCTTCATCGGGACTGAGAGGGCATCGAGTTTCACTAATGCTAGGCAGATGTCGAGCTTCGTCAATGTTAAGAGGATGGTAAGTCTTTAAACTGTGTCAAGCCTTTACAACTATAACTATCGCAAAGCATAAAAGCGACAAGGGGGTTTCAGACTTCTACAAGCAACAAGGAACGACGTATGTCAGCAATGCAAAGGGGATGGTGTTGCCAAACTTATGGAGCGGCAAGGGATGTCAAATATTGGCAATGTATAGGAAATGTCAAATGAATGGTTGATTGAAAACGTGGTAGTCATACCACCTACCTCTATAAATATACCCCACTGGCCATTTAAAGAGGGGTGAATATTTCTTTTCTCACTTCTTACATTTTTAAAGTTGTAACCCTAAATCAAATTGGGCATTTTGAGCCGATTGTACATTTCTGACTTTTTTCACATAAGGACTTAGATAATGAACTCTGCATAGCATACTTTGATTGAATAAAGATATATGACCAATTGTTGAACTTAGGACCGATTGTTGAACTTGTGACATGCATATGACTTCTCATAATTGACTCGAAATATGGACATACATATTTCATTCTTTTGGACTTGGACTTGCATACTTCTCTCAAGCTTTGAATAAGAATACCTAAGCCCTTATCTGTTGACCTGCCTTATCTTGTATATTTGTGGTTAACAAAGAAATTTGTCAATATTTTGGCGCTAGAAGGAGGTTCTAACCTCCAATTCCCTGCATATCCCTATAAAGAACTTTCCCTAAGTCAGCATATAAAGCATTTAGAGGAGTTTCCCAACCTATCAAATATGATATACAATGGTGAAAGTAGATATGATAAACGATGGATCTTACCATTCAAAGAGCTCCGGACACATAGTCCTCATGCTCTCCTTGGTTTACCATGTACAATCGTCATCACTTCCGCTTCATTGTACCCTTACTTGCTTCATCGACTTTCTCCTAAGCTGTTTTGTATTGTGTCCAAAAATACAAACCGATCTACGAGATTTTGAAACTTTTGGTTCTACCTCAACATCTTCAAGTTGATCCGGTGTAATCGTCACGCTTGAGTCATGCACAAAATTTCCATAGATATGATACATGAAAGACGTTGTGCATGACCGCCATCTTCGGAGGTAAGTCGACCCTATATGCTAACTTTCCAAGTTTTTCTATTATCATAAAAGGACTTACGAACCTTGTGCCAACTTCCCCTTATTATTGAATCGAACAACATTCTTCAAAGGAGATACCTACATAAAATCCATATCCCCAATAGAAAATTCCAAATCTCGGCGACTTTTATCAGTGTAGCTCTTCTATTGATCCCGAGTGGCTTTCATTCATTGTGAAATGATCCCAATCTTTAATGAAGATTCTCTAATCATATCTGACCCAAGTATCTGTTTCTCGTCCGCTTCCTACCAACATGAAGGAGCATTACACTGTTGGCCATGCAATGCTTCATAAGGTGTCATACCAATACTTGACTTATAACTATTATTGTATGCAAACTCCATAAGATGTAGATAGACATCCCATGATCCTCCAAAATCTATAATGCACGCTCGCAAGGGACCTTTCAATATATGATTTACTCTTTCGGTTTGCCTATCTGTTTGCGAGTGGTAAGCCGTACTAAGATGCAGCTTAGTCCCTAATGCCTCTTTTAAGCTCTTCCAAAACCCACTGGTGAACAAAGGGTCTCGGTTGCTTACAATGCTCTTCGGCACAATGTGAAACCGTACTATCCACTTTGTATACAACTCCGCCAGCTTGGATGCTGTTATACTTGACTTGATGGGTATAAATCTAGCATCTTAGTAAACCGATCAACCATGACCCAAATGATATCGTACCCTACTTAAGTCCTCGGTAGTCCATCGGTTAAATCCATTGACACTTGCTCCCATTTCCAGTCAGAAACTTCTAGCAGTTGCAACAATCCACTAGGTTTCTTTTGCTTTGCCTTTACCAATTGGCAATTCATACACTTCGAGATGAATGTCCCAATATCCTTCTCGTACCTTCCCAATAATAGGTCTTCTTCATATGCCAATACATCTTATTACCTCCAGATGTATTATTAACCTAGAATGGTGGCATTCCTATAGCACTTCCTCTTGCAATCCATCAATATCAGGAATAAACAGTCATCCATCCTTACAGAGCCAACCTTCTCAGTCAAGTCCGTATTGCTTCATATCCTCAGACTCTACTCCTTCTACTATCTTTGTTATGATATTCGCCAGCCTAGCATCTCGCTTCTGACTAGCACCAATCCTTCATTAGAGCAGGTCTAATCGACAAACTTGCCAACATCTCTTGTTCCAGCTCACAATGAGGCTTGAAATCATATCCAACAATATACTCAATTTGCTTCCATTCCAAGAATATTGCTCCCAAACTAGCATGTCTTCTACTTTATGCATCGATGATCACATTCCCTATTCCTGGTGTATAGGAAATGCTAAAATCATAGGAGGCTAAGAAATCTAACCATCTTTGCTGATGAAGGTTAAGATCCTTCTGAGAGAAAAGATACTTCAAGGATTTATGGTCTGTAAATAGCTCAAACCTTTCTCCTAGCAGATAATACCTCCACACCTTCAAAGCAAAAACTATCGCCGCCAATTCCAAATCATGAGTTGGATAATTTCTCTCGTGCGGCTTTAGCTGTCGACTAGCATAGGCAAAAACTTTTCCCTTCTACATCAGTACTACACCCAATCCAGTACCATAAGCGTATGTATATATTGTCAACCTCTCTTTTAGACTCACAAACGCATGCTCACACTTCGCGTTCTAAACAAAGGTCTAATTCTTCTTCGTCAAATTGGTCAATGGTGCTGCTATCTTTGAGAAGTCCTTGACAAAACGCCTATAGTATCCTGCCAATCCTAGGAAACTCCTCACATCCGTAACATTCTTGGGCTGGTTCTAATCTTGAACTGCTACCACCTTCGCAGGATCCATTGCTATACCCTCTCCGAAAACGACGTAACCCAAGAACCTCACTTCTTTTCTCCAAAAGTGACATTTAGAGAACTTCGCTCTCGACTCGTGCTTCCTCAACACCTCTAGCACAATCCTCAAGTGCGTCTTATGCTTCTCTTCAGTTCTGGAATAAATCAGAATATCATCCATGAACACAAGCACGAACTTTTTAACTAGCCTCTAAAAGCTTAATTCATGAGATCCACAATGTATGTAGGAGCACCGACCAACCCAAAAGGTATCACCAACCACTTATAAAAACCTGATGCGGTATGAAATGCAGTAATATGCACACTCTCCTTTGCTACTCTCAACTGGTGAAATCCCATTGTCAAATCTATTTGAGAGAACACCTTCACGCTATGAAGCTAATCAAAAAAGTCATCAATGCGTGGAAGTGGATGCTTGTTCTTCTTTGTTACTTTATTTAGCTCATAATAATCCATACACAACCTCAAAGAGTCATCCGCTTTAGTCGCGAATACTATAGGTGCACTCCACTCGGATACACTCCTTCGAATAAACTCTCTCCTTAACAGGTCATTTACTTGAACCTCTAATTTTTTCTTCTCTTTGGGTTCCATATCCCCCAAAGGCATAACTACAGGTCTGGCTTCGTTCACTAAGTCTATCCAAAACTCAATATCTATATGCGGCGGTAATCCAGTCACTTCCTCAAATACATCCGGATACTCTTCAGCGATAGGCATAGATGACAAACCCTCATGTGGAACTTCAAGCGAATATAGAAAGCTAATCATCACCCCATCCTCTAGTAAGCAGCCAATCACTACCGTCCACCCTTCCACATCTCTGACTGTCACCAATATCTTCTCGTAATTCACTATCGTCGTATATTTTTTAAGCCAGTCTATTCCCAAGATAATCCCGAACCCGAGAGCACTAGGCCGTGACAAACCATGCAAAGGCTAGTAGAGCCTCCAATAGGGTTCATCACAATCAGGGATCGGTCTACTATCCAGGTCTCAATGCCAATCTATATATTGGGTCACTGGATATGAACGATTGTGAAGCTCTAGTATCAAATAAAAAAACGAACAGAAAATCTTTAATGGAAAGCATACCTTGAATAATGACTCTCTTTCCCTTCTCCTTTGCCAAGGAAGCAATCGATGAAGTCGGGACTATGTCCAAAGCATATGCTTTCACAACCTGCTTATCCTTCACCAGTTCCGGACAATCCTTCTTTAAATGCCGAGGCTTGTTACAAATATAGCATTTCTTCTTCTCGCTCACTTTGCAGTCCTTAATCAAGTGACCCTTCTCCTTGCACCCATAGCAAGTAGGTTCCCAATCAGCTTTCTTCTGGCCTTTTTTCCCTTGAGGACACTTTCTCTTTTCCATTCCACTTTTCTTGCCTCCACCACCTTGTTGCGGTTTTGGCTCTTCATTCTCAGCAGAAACGACAAAAGCTATTCTAGCCTTCGAATATAGATTCTTATGATGGAGAGCCTACTCAACAAGCTTCTCAAATGACTCATCTATGTGGTCTACTAGCTTCTCTCCAAGATAGTCATCTAGACTAATGATGAACTTCTCATTCTTTCTTAATGGAGTGTTGATGAATGGCATTCCATACTTCGATAAAGCATCAACACTGCAACATATTTAGAAAATGACTCTCTCCTTGCTTAAGATCATCAAACTTTCTAAATAGTACCGACTTTTGTGTAACCGAAATTAATTTCTCTTCAAACCTTTCTTTGAATTGGTCTCATGTGAACTCATCTTCAGGAGTAGCAATAGTGACATTCCACCAATTCATGCTCGCCCTTGAAGCCGTGTAGAGGCCAACTTCCTCTTTATAGCATCATCCACTTCCATATTGCTAAAGACGCGCTCGCTGGTATCCAACTAATCCTGCACTTTTATGGCTGACCCTGTTCCATGAAATGGTTTTCCTCCTAAATTAGAATAATCTTTACTCAAATTGGCGAAATCAACCCTAGTGCTTGCACGGGATCACCTCCACCAACAACCACACCAGGAGCAATAGCCTGAACATTCCTCATCATAGTTGCCATTGTAACATTCAACATTACTTGAAAGTCAGGTGTAGTAGCTCCTGAGCCTGTTCCTTTCTCAACTCCCGAAGCAGAATTCCTCATTGTATTTCTTGTATGCCAGCTCATTCTTAATCTATAACAAAAATAATCAGCCTCTCATAAAGAAAACTATATCTATGGTGCTTGTGTGCATACGACTTATACTATATAATAATTACTATATAGCTTTGAAAAATAAAATATATAACAAATATGAACTCTCTCGTATATATTCTAGATCCAGTCTAAGGCTATAACTCCTTCCTTATCTCTACTGGATCGTCTTAGTACCTTAGGCATTGATTTTGATGATAACAACCATATGACATTATATAAAATATAGATACTAATGTTTTTATCAAGTTATATTAGTATGCAGTGCATGATATTAAACATGTATTAAGAGGCAGATATAGAGATTCCAGAGTTAGAGTTAGAGATTGAAGACTCATGAGTATTGAAGAACTCAAGATATCCCAGATAAGTTATAGGGTCTTAGAATTTCTGTTGAAACCCTGATAGCACTTCTTTGATCTCTCCCTCTATATCTCTTTTATTAAATGGTTTTTCAAATATCTTAAAAATGGTTTTCAAAATAATTTTTTTTTCAAAATAATTTTTAAAAATAACCTTCACATTATTTCTATCTTTTGATTTTATTATAAGTTTTTAAGTATTTTTTGAATATTATACTTCGTTATAATTTTAGTTTTTAAAGATTTATAAATATTTATAAATTTATTATAATAATTGTTATTACATTGATTTTAAATATATTCACTTTTACTTTATATTTATTATTTTCAAAAGGAATTCATCCTTTATATATTTAAATATATTCGTATAAAGTTTTCTTAAGTTTTGATATGATTAAAATATGTATACACTATGTCTAGATGATTTTACAAAGTAAAAAATATTTCACAAATGTTAATATTTTGAGAAAAAAATTTATAGTGTTTTTCAATTTTGTGAACGATATGTCGACATATTAAATTCCTATATGTAGACATAGTGACCGTAATTTTCAAAATTCAAATTTTGAATGGAAGTGTCTTTTCGTCGTATCTCTTTACGAATGGACATAACAGTTGTTTCTCTATAAATAGGGGTTAGACCAACAATTTTTTTTAACTACTTTCTCATATTTTCTCTCCTCTTTTACTCTCTTAATGTCTAAAAGAAAATTTACTCAAAATATTCTCAAATTCAAACCCCATTTATCGATTACTCTTTGATTTCACTCATTTATCTCACTCAAATAAGATCAAAGTGCTATTCAAGAGGTTATAGGATCATTTGTAATCAAGATCAACGATGTGAGTCTGTAAAACTCTATTAAATCATACTATTATACTTATGGGTGTGATTGTAGCCCATGTAAATCAAATGGGTGTGCTTAGTAGCCCGAAAACCTAGTGGGTATGCTTGTGGCCCATGTAAATCAAGCGACTCCACCTAGAGGTCGAAAAGTCTGGAGGGTCTGTCTTGTTCCCTTGAAATCGAAATTGTATTTGCTTTGCTATTTGAAAAGAAATATGTACAAGAATTATACAGAACTGCACATAAGGTAACTCTGAATCAGTATAAAATCCTGGTGTGTTCTTTCCTTCTTTTACTGCATTTATATTTATCTATGTTTGAATATGTGATTGTTAGTTGCATTATTTAAACTATAATCTTAAAATAATTCAAAAAGATTCACAAAAATTATAAAACAATATTCACCCACCCCTCTAGTGTTAAATTAGCCTTAAGATCTATCTTTCACTAAACTAACAGATCATTGTATCAACTTAGATAAATCGTGTAACCAAAGCTCTAATACCAAATGTAACGATCGCCCTATACCACCGACACCGATATATCAAAATCATGTGCTGCAGCCATTCCTTGTTGATATATGATGATCATAAGGGTTGAAAATAAAACAAATACAACATATAACTTGTCATATATCACATAATGCATGGACAAAATATAATATCACAAATATAACAGGAGAGACAGTAATAACCTTGTGAATAAATCATTAAGACACAAATCCACAAAGTTATATACAAATGTAGTAGAGTTTATACAATGGAAGTAAACTCGACAACTGTCTTATAACAAGAAGAAAAAAAGTAGTCACTAAGGCTCCCCAGTGCTGCACATTGGAATAAGTGTAGAAATCTATATAAGTTTATAATACGCGATAGCTCTATCCATCTCGCCCTCCACAGCTACTACGTCATCTAGACTTGTTATCTAGTCTACTCATTTAATGAAATCCAAGATAATAAGAAACAAAGCATAAAACTTTAGGTCAGACAACAGTCTAGTGTGCATGGTAAATGAATCTTGAAATACCGTGTAAATAAATACCGTAAGGAATAGAGGTACATGAATCATACCTGACATGTCTCTACAACCAAAGAATTAGCACATAACATCATAATATGCTACTTATGAATAACATAAAGGTACCCTACTCAAAATATAGATATAAGCTCTCCAGGTATTCCTGTCTCTAATAACTACTCCCAAAAATTCTACGAGGATGGCCTAGAGAGCAACTGAAGCAACCATAACATCCATCAAGCAATTCTCACTATCACTCCATGTGCCCTGAATATATGATAACTCGTATGGCCTCCTTACTACTAGGGACTAATGAAAATCCCAGTTTTCGGTGTACTCTTGTATCACGTAGCCCAAAGCTACATACGAACTTGTAGAGCAAAGCTAAACACTAGACCTAAAGCCACTGGTCCAGGGTATTCGGATCCACTTCATTGATCCATGGGCATCGCCACTTATAATACTTCTGCTTCGAGTACAACAGAAAACACTTCGAGTATCACATACATCTGAGCCCTCCTTTCCTCTATTCGGATCCAAGCCCTTCCTTTGCTCAATCTAGTTTTCATTATTTGGAACCTTTCACGTTCCATCCATGCCTCCCTCCTTCACCGTGCAACCATCTTCATCACCTACTCCCTTCATGAATCATAAATCGAAGATATAAAGCTTTTATCATGCTGTTACATTGCCATCCAATACTCAAGCGAACAATACAACACCTCCATCATGATCTACAAAGTCCTCTACTTCCTCTTTGTACAAGCCTGACCCCATACATTCATCAAAACAACTCAGTGCCGAGTCATTTACTTAGCTAATTTTAGCTAAGTAAATCACTCCGCCTCTATTACTTCCTTCTCATGTGCTTTAGATCCCCACCCATTCATCGAAAAAACTCAGCTCCCAATCCAAAGCATTTAACTCTAAGTTCTAGAAACAACTTGGTATAATACCCAAAACTTAGCCCATCCTTTGAAACTTGCCTTGGTCCATCTCCACTAGCCAACACTTAGAGATCCCAAAGTCGTCGACCCAACCGAACAATGGAAATGACTTGGTATCAAATCTTCGACTTGGAACCGAGTTAAAACCTTAGCCAATATTAAGGTGCAAATTATTCTACAAGCTCCTCCCTTGCTCCAGAGCCTCTCCTCCAAGTTTCGTCCAATTCCAACCAACATTGCTTCCGATTTGCCAAATTCACCAACCTATCTTCCTAAACATCCAAATCAGTAGCAAACAACATCAAAGCGCAACATACAAACACAGTATAACATGTATATACATCCTTTCATACAAGCAATACGTAAGAATGTGATAAACAAGCCGGTTCTAATCTGGGTCTACATATTACATGAACTTCTGAATATGAATAAGGAGAATTACTAAATCATTTTTGAAAATCATTTCAAAGATTCACAAATTTATGTCATACACATATAATAACATATAATTAAAGTTAGAAAAGGTTGTAAGTTCAAAATTCATGTTAAAACATATAATTCTACTATATAAACTTGCATAGAATAGTTAAAAGGCACAAACCACTCACCAATTACAAAATCAACCAATTCTCGCCTAGGTCCAATGTGGACATCAATAGAAAGTAATGCAAATCAACCAAAATGATGATTTGTATCTTTTAATTGATGATATCCTCTCTAATTAATGATTTAGCTAGATTTAGAGAGTAATTTGTGTGATTTTGGATGAATCTAGAGTTAATGGGGGTTTAGATCTGATTTGGGAAAGGGGAAAAGTTCTAATTTGACTCTTATAGCCCCTTATTTATATTAATCTCGAATTAAACTAATGGGCCTACTTATAAGCTTAATTAATTACACACTAATACTGGCCAGTAGCTATCTAAACTTAAAATAGGCATAACTTCATAACCGTAAGTTTGTTTTCTTATTATGACCACTCAATGGGAAACCATCATCCTAAAGCAATGGAATTGGTTTGAGAGTATAATTCAACTTCTATCAAAAGTTATAGCCTAAACAAGATTTCCACAGTCAAAACGGCCATAAATAAATTCGAAAAAAAACCGTAAGTGTGTAAAACGTCCCTGAAAGTCATATCCTAAAATTATAGAGTCATATGACCTCATATGATAAAATAAAAATATTTTACAACCATTCGATACGTAAAACATGGGTCATTACAGAAGTGAATGAAAATCCATCTCTGAGAAGTTATTTATATTATTATGATATGTAGTAAAAGGGGTCATTTCATAGCATTGTTCCCTTATCTTAGGGAGGGCTTGACCTATGAAAGAAGAAATTTTCCTTTTGGCATGGGCAAGAATGGCCCCTTTTCTTTCCAACCGATTTTTTAAAGACGTGTACTCTATAGCCATCTGAACATTTTCATCATGAGCTCTCTCAAACTTGTTTTCCAAAATTTCACTTTCTCCTCAGCGGCAAGCCTTGTTTTCTTTTTCTCATTTAAGTCAGAAGCAAGTTCATCCTTATCAGAGATGATATTATCCTTCTTCAATGTGACATCATAAATCTGGCTTTTAAGAAATCCGACTTTATTTATCAAAGATGAGATTTGTTCCTTAAAATCAAAAACTTGATTAGTAGATTCCCGAGAAACTTGTTAAAGGAAGAAGATGTGTTTAGCAACCTAAAATAAATAACAAGCATAAGATAAATAAAATATGTAAGGCCAAGGGAAATTCATGCACAAAGAAACGTAGTGCAAGAAGTTTTTGAAAAAGGATCTGGAGATAATCCCTAGAGAAGGTGAAGGGCTGCAACAACATCAAGGAGGCCATAATTGAAGACTGAATGGCTGAATGAAATAAGTCTTCAAAATTGAGAAGGGCGCTTTGAACCAGAGCCTCGGAGGGAAGAGATTTAGGAGCAGGAGGAGTAAGCCCTAAATAATGATACAAGAGAAAAATGGCATTGATAGATGAATGAAGCAAAATGTTAAGCGAAGGACTTGGGGCGTTAGTAGCATTTGCTCCACCTTAAGGATGCTGATCTTGCACGCTTAAATTAACAAAACTAGGATCTTGGTTGAGTAGAGCTGTATCTTTATTTGTTTCTTCAGTAATGGTGGGAAGGGTTTGGCCATCCCCAAGTTTAGCTTTTTTCTAAGGGAAAGAATTGAAGCATTGGATGAGTCACTAGCGACTAACTTCCTCTTTAGGTCTTCAAAGGTTTTGAGGGCATTAGTAATGGAATCCTCAATGGAAATAGTTACGGTTGAAGAAGAGGTGGAAGTCTTTGCCTTCTTGGACTTAACAACCGAGATAAAAAGAGTCAGGCCTAAGTTAAGAAAGGAATTATAAGACAGTAATATAATAAATTTCATTAAAATCATAACAAAAAATTGAGAAATTGCCTAAGGAATCATGTTGAATAGGGTAATTAGTAGAAAAAGCTTTTCAAATGCTAAAAAGCAAAGCTCATTTAACATGAGCATCTCCTTTAACCATTGCAGATTCCCCAAGTACGCCGTGGCTTTCTAAGATCAAAGCGTATTTAAGAAGATTGGCTTCAGTTAGAAGTTTAAGCATGTTCCCCATACTTTCAAAATCCAGGTTTAAGGCATTAATTGTGGTGGCAATAGAGGAATTAGTCCCTTTAGAAGTAGATACTGAAATAATAGTTATCGTAAGAGAGCAATAAAATATAGTATAAACAATAGGAGTCAGTAAATCTTACTGGGAATAGAGAAGGACTCTTTAGTTCTAGGGTATAACACTTAATGTAAAAGAGTTGGTGTTCCCAGTCCCTTGCTTTATTAACTGGATTGGTAATTAAGCTCCTCAAATGAGGAAGAAGGCAATAAATAGAACCCTTTGATTGTTTGCCCTTACAAGATTTAATAATAAATAAAGGGTTTTAACATTAAGAGAGGGAAATTGGCTTCCATGGCAAGTATCTCCAGCCAACTTAAATAGGTATAAGAATTGAGAGTTAGCTGTATTGGAGCAATACCCAAGTATTCCAAAAATTGCATGAGAAATTCTGGGAAGGGAAGGTAGCCTGAATGCCAAATGTGGATAGGAGTAAAAGTGAAAAATCCTTCTAGAGGGTTGTCTTCCTACAAGATGGACCAGCAACTAAGGCTTCTATGTTTATAATACCAAACTGTTGAAAAATTGTATCATGTTCTTGTTGGGCAGTTATAGACGATTAGTTAAGCTGATAATTTCCCTTCTTAGAAGCAGGAAATTTTGAGTGCCCTTGAGAATAAGAAGGTTTGGTACCCTTATCATATATTTTGCTAGCTATTTGTTTGTCAGATGATATCACATAAGGTCATGGAAGTATTACATATTTTATAAGAAGTTTGAAATACTTAAGAAAATGTTAAGAATATGGGAATTCCTATATATAGTTTCAAATATGACGAACAATTAAAAGTCTAATCTATAAATGCTTAATTAAATGAAAATTATTTAGTTCACAATAAAATGCCAAGACCATGAATGACTATCAAATTTATAACTACATGATAGTTCACTAAGTAGTCCATGGCTAGATACCGAACCTATAATGAGGTGATGAGTTCGTAGGAATTTAGCATGTTCATAACTAAATCGGGAACTCATTAACAATTATAAAGTTCATGGCTGGGTGTCGAGTTCATGACTGATCGTTGGGGTCCTATTAGGTTATCCCACTTACAAAACCTTTTTAAGATTACAATAGGATATTGAACATGTAACTCATTGTCAAATCCGTAACAAAGTATTAAGTTCATAGATGATTAGTGAGTTTGGGATTATTTAAAATTGCTTCAACTGTTATGAAGCTTATAGAATGTCGAATACATAAATAGTTTGCAAACTTATAACTACTTGAAAATGCTGTAATTACTTCTTAAGCCCATAGTATAATATCAAACTTATACAAGATAATAAGCTTGTAACCACAAAAACACTTTAAGCAGTTGTCGAATTTATAGAAGGATAACAGCTTACTACAAGGTTGCCGAGCTTGTAACTAAAATAACAATCCTTCAAGCAGTTGTCAGGTTCATGACCGGTTATCAAATTTCTAAATAGCTACCAAACCTCTAATTGATTGTCGAGTTTATGGCTAGTAAGTAAAGCCTTAAAAGGTAACGAATTTCAAATTAGCTGTCGAATTTTCCAAAAGATGATAAATTCGAAAACCAAAGATTAACTAGTGATGATTTATCGAATTTTAAGTAGGTATCAAGTTTTTAGCAGTTAACCAAATTTTTAATTAAATATCGAGTTCCTAAATAGATATCAATCTTATTATCATCAAAACACAAGTAAATTAGCGGATTTTTTTTTGAATTCACAGTGGTGATTATCGAGCTTCAATCGATTAACAAAGAAATAGATCACAATTGACATTTGACATCTTAAAATTATATCCCGATTCAATCCCAGGAAGCTTATAAAAGTACATGAACCCAATTGCCTTAAAACCCTAATTTCAAAATTGAAAATCCCATCCTTTATTTTTCGTTTAATTAAAAATGAAAGCCATACCTTGAAATCGAGCTTTAAAGCTGTGGGATTGAAAAAAATTTCATCAAAATATTCAAATTTAAAATTGCCTTTTCAAGTATAGCTTATAGGTTAAAGCTGGAAGAGGGAAAAGAAGAAAGTATTTATAGGAAGGAAGAGAAGCAATATGAAGCGTTGATTTCGATTTAAATGAACGAATGAGATCAAAACAGTGATACCAATACTGAGGCGGTAGTGTTACTATCAAGGAGGATACTTGAAACGTCAACATTATAATAAAGTATAATAATCTTCTTCTACACAATGGGGGGGGGGGGTAAATGTTACTGCAAATAAAGATGTCGAACATATTGAAGGAGAAATAAATTAGGCAATCAATAAAGGGTATAGAGCTTCAAGAAGCTCCGAGAAGGTGTCAAAATTTTATAATTAAAGAGCGTTGAGTACTTAAAGAAAGAAGGAATGTCGAGTTTCAACAACCAAAAGGGTTACCGAACATATATAAAAAAGAAATGCCGAGTTAATAAGTATTCAAAAGTATCTAACTGTAATGAACTTGGGGCAGCCTGGGGTGCCAAGTTTCTATAACATGAGGGCTATCGAACCTCGATAATGGGAAAGATATCACACAAAGGTACTAAATCTCTGATGGTACTGAACATCAAATGGACAGCGAGTCAAGGGTTATCAAGCCTCAACAACTATAGGGGTTGTCAAACTAACAAAAGCTTGTGGATATCAAACTTCAAAAATGTAAGATCCATTTACTTCTAGTAGAGTTAACAAAGATCAAGGAAAAGGTGTCGAGCTTCTACAACACGAAGTGTTATCGAATATGAAGGTACCACATTTAGTAGCATCCACGTGATAACAAGCTTTGTCAAGACTGAGAGGGTGTCGAGTTTCACCAATTCTAGGAAGATGTTGAGCTTTGTTAATGTTAAGGGGATGTCAAGTCTTTAAACAGTATCGAGCCTTTACAACTATAGCTATTGCAAAGCATAAAAGCGACAAGGGTGTTTCAAACTTCCACAAGCGACAAGGAAAGATGGATATCAATAACGCAAAGGGAATGGTGTTGCCGAACTTACGAAGTAGCAAGGGATGTCAAATGTCGGCAATGTACAAGAAATGTCAAATGAATGGTTGATTGAACACATGGCAACCATAATGACTGCCTCTATAAATTGTCCCCATTGGCCATTCAAAGAGGGGCGAATATTTCTTTTCTCACTTTTTACATTTTTAAAGTTGTAAAATTAAATCAAATCAAGAATTTAGAGTTGACTGTACATTTTTGACCTTTCACACATAAGGACTTGGACAGTGAACTTTGCATTGCATACCTCAGTTGAATAAAGATATATGACCAGTTGTTGAACTGACCAATTGTCAACTTATGACATGCATATGACTTCGACTAGGACTATGGACATGCATATTTCATTCTTTTAGACTTGGAGTTGCATACTTCTCTTAAGCTTTGCATAAAGCTACCTAAGCCCTTATCTGAACTTGACTTGCCTTATCTTGCATATTTAGGATTAACAATGAAATTTATTGACACCATGATCCTAACATTTTTTTTAAGTGCACTAAGGTAGGATATATTATTTTATATTTGTACATTTACGACGTTGATGATATTTTAGTTTTAAAGATTGAGTTAGCTAAATAGTTCAAAATAAAGGATCCCAGTCCATTGAGATATTTCTTATATTGTAGTAGCATATTCATCCAAAGGTTATCTTCTTTCTCAATCAAAATATATCGCAAATATTCCTGAGTGGGTTAGGCTACATATAATAGGACCACCGACAGTAATATTGAGGTTAACGCAAAGTATTCTTCTAATGGTGAGTCTTTGTCAAATCTTATTGTATCGTACTATTGTTGGAAGCTTGGTATATCTTATTGTTACTCGTCCAGATATTTCATATGCTTTTTGTATTGTTGGTTAGTTTGTAGTTTCTCCAACTACAATTCATTGAATTGTTATTATACTGAGATATCCTAGAGGTACATTTTCTCATCTTTCTACTTTCTTCACCTCTTTCATGGATCTTCATGCCTACTTTATTGCTGATTATTGTAGAGATCCTGTAGATTGCAAGTCAGTTACCGATTACTCTACCTTTTCAAGCGATTCTCCTGTCTCTTAGAAGAGTAAGAAACACTTTGTTGTTCTCATTCTTCAAGCAAAGTGGACTATCGTACTAACATCTGCTACCAAAGAGATTGTTTTATTACGATGGTTACTTGAGCATATGGGAGTAATATATATTTCATCATCATACTCCTATGTATTATGATAATAAGAGTGGAATTCAAGTTTCTCATAACTTAGTCTTTCATGAGTGGACGAAATATATCGAGATTGATTATCACCTTTCATGCCATCATTTAGAGGAAGGCACTGTTACTTTACCTTTTGTACTTTCTTCCTTGCAAAATGCAGATTCATTTACCAAGCTGCATTCCCTTTATTGCCTTTATTTTCTGGTCGGTAAACTCTTAATGCTCATAGCTAACACTTTATGAGTTTAAAGGTGGAATGTTAGAGTATATTTCCTTGCTTTGCCTTCTACATTTCCTATTATTTAGGCTATTATGTTAGCTTTCTATTATATTTAAGGGTAGATTAGTCATTTATTATTCTTTTTTATGCATATATCTTTATCTTTAAGATTAAGAAATTATACTTGTTATCCTATATTTGAATCGATCTACTTCTAAGTGAATCTAGAAAAAGAGGCAAAGACAGAATAAATCAAGAGCTTGGAGGCACATGTGAAATAGCTAGAAGAAGCAACTCGTAAAATTTGGAGTCGATTGGATAAAGAAAATATGGTCGGTATCAACCATAATTGTAGTCGGTACTAAATTGATTTCTCGAGGGGTGGTCAAATTCTAGCCTTGGAGATTTGAAGCTTCAGTAAACATGATGGAGTTCAAGTTACTATGATAAGAATTATGCTCAGTACCGACAAAAATTTTGGTTGGCACCGACCTGAGTTTTCTCCTCAGGAATACATATTTGTCCTTCCTATTCTCTCGAATCTGAAGTTTTACTCGTTCCTTCATGATTTGGCAACTATGTTGGACGATTCTAGCTATAAGTAAAAGGGCTGGAGCAACATAGAGAGGACTTTTGATCCTTGGCCTCCATATTCGTTATCTCCTACCTTCTACTTCACCATTGTCACTAAGTGCTACAAAATCCAAGCACACTTTGTTGTCTAGATCTAAAAGTAATTGTAAAGCTCTTATACTTGTGAAAATTCTAATCTAATAATATTAAAGTGCATGTAGACATGAATTTTGGTCGAACCATAATAAATATCATGTGTTCTTTGATGTTTCTATTTGATTCTACTAGATATATCCTCAATTTTCTTCGATTCGGGTGTTGTATAACTTTTGGTCCAACATTTTTAGTGCCATCACTGAGAATAGAGCTTCTTAGGTGTAGATCTAGCTTAGTATCATGGATTGCAAGCATCTAGGAGTTAGATCTGGAAGATAGTTGTTGTAGACCTATAGTTATTATAATTTTAGAAGGAATCAATATCAGAAGAAACAGCCTTTAAGAAACATTTTGTGAGATCTAGAGCCAGTGGCAAAGAAGTTGAAGCTTCTCACCATAATGATGAAATTTCTCAGCCGTTGAATGCTTTGGCGGCACCATCGGCCCCGCAGGAGATGGTGTCAAAATTGAAATTGATAGGATGATCCCTAAGATGAACAAAAGAATGCTTGATAGTTGGAAAGACCCCTTTGATAAGATGGAATAAAGTTTTGCTTTGCTAGCCCAGCAGACACAAAGGTGTAGGAAGAGTCGTGGGAATTCATTGCCTTCAAGTTTGGAAGAAGAAATCCCATCATCTGATCAGAATAGAAGAGAAGGCAAGTAAATGATGTAAGGAAAGGCTGTTGGGACATCGAAGTGGAATATATGAGGAAGTAGCCAATTGTTGGCCATGATTAACGTGGTTGGTACAAACCAAAATCAAGTCAGTACCAATCATGCTTAGGGTAGTGCTAAAGCATAACTTCCTGATATCTTAATATGTCTAACAGTGAAGATAATTTGTAGGATGCTGACAATGATGTTGGGTAGAATTACAATACAGAATACAAAATGTTAGTGCTCAAACGAACACCATAGAACTAACCAGGCCTCATAGAAGATCTCGGTAAGTGGCACTCCTAAAGATAAGAGAGTTTAGATGTCACCGAACGAACTAAGAACGTTTGTAGAGTCAAACTCTCGAGGCTTTTCCTAACGGTCGTCATTTGGATAGTCAAGCCACTCAAGGATATATTGCTGATATGTAAGAAGATTTCCAAATGAGAATCTGTGGAGAAAGAATGAAGAATGGGGCTTGGCACCTAGCAAGACCCTACTTACTGATGATACTTTGCGGGAGGTGTATCCCAAAAAGTTTGTTATGCCAATGATGATGTCATCTAATGAGGCAATAGACCCCAGACAACATTTATTGAATATGATTGGCACATGGACGATGGCTTAACGATTGGTGCGATAAGGTGTAGGTGTTTTCCCATGTTCCTATATGGAGTGGCTATAACATGGTTCACTCGGCTAGCGTCGAAGTCCATATTTTCACTTGCTCAATTGGCGAGAAAGTTTATATAAATTTTGGGCTCTACACCACTTAATAGAATTAATTGATGTCCTTGTCGAGTATTCATCAGGGTATCTAAGAGACCGTAAAGGATTTTTTGAGTCAGTTTAATACTGCTATGATCGAAGTGAGTAATCCAAAGGAGGATATTGTATTGATAATGTTAACCTAGGGAATACACTTGTATATGGAGTTTGGTAAATGGCTAAAGAGAAAGCAGCTACTTACTATAGAGGACATCTATCACAAATCCTCCCAAATTATTCACTTGGAAGAGGTAGACCTGGTTATTGGAAAGGCTGGCAGTAGATCATCTAATGAAGTTTTGCAGAGCAATGTTACTATTGAGCAAACTGGTGAGAGCACGGTAACATTGGGGTGAATGTGGAAAATATTAACAATAATAAGAAAAGAAGAAATCAGGGTGTTAGTGGTAATAGAAAAGACACCAAAAAGCATTTGAGGTACTTGAAGCTGAAGGATTATACTTTGTTGAACAACCTTTCTATGCAAAAAACAGAATATTATAAGAAGCCGCCTTGGAGGGAGGAAAATAAAGCTGAACGGTGCTATCAGTTGATAAAATTGCGATTAACATGATAGCTAGAGGACTTCATCCACCAAAGAAGAGATGGAATGAGATGGAGCAGTATGGAACTTCGTTAAAGCATGTGTGGTAGGAAAGTTGTTTTTCCATCGAAGGCGGAGTTTCCATGAAATAACGAAAGAGGATGAGTGATGATATGTTTTTCAAGATAGAGATGCTAACGGAGTACAAGCGTCAATGCTTGTTCCTATGGTAATTACTGCTATTGTTGGACCAACTACTATACACCGAGTTCTGGTTGATTGTGGAAGCTCAGTTAATATCTTGTTCAAAAGATGTTTAATCAGATGAAGTCAGTCCAAAGGAAATAAAGCCATGTCAATCCCATAGTCAAGGATTTACCAAAGAGGAAAAAGAGCTTATCAGATGTATTGACCTATCGACGGAATTAGGTGAAGGTAACTATAAGGTTATAGGGGTGTAAACCTTCATGATAATTGATGAGTTCTCTACTTATAATGCTATTCTAGATTGAGGCCCTTGCCAGTTTCAGAATAGCCTTGGCTCCATGGTATTTGATGATGAAATTCCCTATCGAGAATGGGGTTGGAGCTATTCAAGGCGACCAGAGCATTGGTCGAGAATGCTATATCACCGAGCTAAAAGATTCAAAGCAACACGAGAAAGGAAAAGGTGTAGAGAAGGCTCTCTGCATCAAAACTGTAGAGGCATAGAAACTACCGCCCAAACCCTAGCTTGGGTGTCATAGCACAAGTTCTACAAGCCTATGGACCTTAGAAAAGATTCAGAGGATGCAAGGGCGGCACCAGTGGAGCTGACATCCAACACCCCGATCGATGAGGACGATCTTACTAGGGTCCTCAAGGTCGGATCTCGGTGCAGCATAAAGATAAGAAAGCAGATGGTAGGGTTTCTCTAGGAAAACTTAGATGTGTTTGCTTGGACACATTCCAATATGTATAAACTATCTCCACAGATAGTGTGCCATGCATTGAAAGTTGACCAAGATGCCCTCTTGTGAAGAACAAGAGACGCGACCTAGGTCCAGAGTGATCCGCTATACTGAAGGAGAAGTAGATAAGCTGAAGGAAAATGGCTTTATTTACGATGCCATGTACCTTGAATAAGTATCAAATTATGTCATCGCAAGAAGCCAAATGGAAAATAGTGAACATGCATTAATTATTTAGATTTGAATAAAGCATGCCTAAAAGACAGGTTCTCGCTACCAAAGATCGACCAACTTGTGGACTCAATGGCTAGACATGAATTGTTATCCTTCATGGATGCATATTCTAACTACAATCAAATAGCATTGCATGTACCAGATCAAAAGCATACGAGTTTCATCACGGATTTGAGCACATACTGCTATCGAGTGATGCCGGTCGGTTTAAAGAATGCTAGAGCTACCTACCAACGACTAATGAATGGGATGTTCAAAGATCGAATCAGATGGAAGATGGAGGTTTATGTGGACGATATGTTGATGAAGTCACAACGATCGATGAATCACATGGATGACCTCACCCAGATGTTCGATATGCTTCAGAAGTATGGAATGAACCTCAATCCGTTGAAGTGTTCTTTTGAACTTGCATCGGGCAAATTTCTGGGTTTCATCGTGAACTCAAAGGGAATCAAGGCTAATACAAAGCAAATTCAAGCGTTGAAAGATATTGCTACCCCGAAAATTAGGAGAGGAATGTAAAATTTGAATGGAAAAGTCGTTGCACTGAGTCAGTTTACTTCAAAGGCAATGGATAAGTGTATTCCATTCTTTGATGCCCTCAAGAAAGAAAAAGGAAAGTTTGTTTGGACTAAGGAATTCTTGGAAGCTTTCAAGAATTGTTAGTGCATATGGAAAACCAGTAATTTTTTGTCAAAGCCCTTGGAAAGAGAAGATTTATTCATCTATTTAGTGATATCTACTAATGCACTAAAAGCATCTTTAGTACATGAGGAATCTAATATCCAAAGGCATGTATACTATGCCAACAAGTGGTTCACAGGAGCAGAAAAGAACTACCCAAAGTTGGGAAAGCTAGCATATTTCTTGTTGATTGCTTCGAAGAAGCTACGACCATACTTTCGAGCTCACCTGATAAAGTGCATACTGATCGGGTGCTAAGGCAAGTAAGCATCGACTCGAGACCTCAGGAAGATTATTGAAGTGGAATATCAAACTAAGCCAATTCGATATAACATACCATTCTAGAAGGCAATACAAGAATAGGCATTGGCTGATTTCATTGCCAAACTCGCTATCGGATGGATAGGAGGAAGAAGATATGGTTCTAGTTTCCCAGTGGAAGTTATACATAGATGGAGCTTCCAATGAACGAAATTTTGAGGCAGGAGTTGTTCTCATGACTCCGACCGAGCAAATTATATGCTATGCACCAAATCTAGAGTTCCCAACAACGAACAATGAAGCCAAATATGAAGCATTAATTGTGGGACTAAAGATAGCGAAAGAACTAGGGATTAATGCACTTCATATATTTAGCGACTCCCAGTTGGTGGTCTACCAAGTCAAGAAGGAATTTCATGCTAAAGGAGCGAGACTTGTCCCTTACTTGACAAAAACACTAGAGCTATTGAACGATATTGAACATTATAAAATCATGAACATACCTAGAGAAGAGAATACGAAAGCTGGTTTAGTAGCCAAATCGGCAAGCTCTAGGGATGTGCAGCTTAAGGGATTTGTTCTAGTGGAATTTTTATCGGCTTCGGCCATTGATTATATCGATGTCAATTGGAACTTGGAGGCCAACAAAGAAAAGGAGTAGTGGAAGATTCGAATCAAAGGCTATTTGTTGAAAGGAACTCTCCCGAATGGCAGGAATGAATGGTGAAAACTCTTTCGTAAAGTACCACGGTTTATAATACAAGAAGACTATATATGAGAGGTTTCTCAACCCCTACTGCTATGTATCACCAAAGACAAAGCTAAAAAGATCCTTTCGAATGTACACGAAGGAAGCTATGGTGATCGCACTACGGGGAAGACTTTAGCAAAGGAGATACTTTACCATATATACTTTTAGCTGATGATTCGCTGAGATGTGACTGATTGCACTAGGCAATGTGATAGGTGCCAAAGGTTCATGAAAATTCTGAGATCCTCATCTATTGAGCTTGTGCAAATGGTTTGCCCATGACCATTTGTGGTTTAGGAGAACTGATATAATTGGTGTGCTACCGATGTCGAAGGGTGGAGCGAAGTACATTATTGTAACTATGAACTACTTTGTTAAGCAGGCTGAAGCGGAACTGCTAGCTACAATCATAACAAAGAAAGAAATCAACTTTGTAGTGAAGAACATCATATGCAAATTTGGAGTTCCACAAAAAATCATTACTGATAATGGAACTGAATTCGAGTGTATCGAGTTCAAAGACTTCTATAACCGATAAAGAATCACAAAGAGCTTCTCCGCAGCAGCACACCCAAAGTGAATGGACATGAGGAGCTTGTGAACAAGGTCATCAAATCCATCATGAACAAATGACTGACAAAAGGCAAAGGCAACTAGGTAGATGAATGACCACTGGCATTGTGGGCTTACAGAATAATTCATAAGTCCATAACTGGGCATTCTCCTTGTTCTTTGGCTTATGAAACTGAGACCATGATTCCAATAGAACTAGAGATCCCTTCTGACCAAAGAAAACACTACGATCCTAAGATGGATAAGGAACTATTACTTGAGTCCCTCGACTTAGTTGATAGAAAACAAGAAGAGGCTGAACTAAGGGTAGCTGCTCACCAGAAAAGAATAGCAAGGCATTTCAATGCCAATGTCAGGAATTGTACCTTTGAGGAAGGGGACCTCTTTTCAAAATGTGTCCTCCCTAATACAGAGCTAATTGGTCTGAATTGGGAAGGTCCCTACACAATCAAATAGAAGCTTGGAGATGGAACTTTCAAGCTACTGACTATTAATGTTGATGGGATCACAATTTCATGAGCATGGAATAGCGAGCACCTAAGACACTATTTCGCTTAGATTTAGTTATTTTATTTTCTAAATAAGCCACTCTAGTAAACTATGGACAATTTTGGTAATCCGCTTTTTGGAAAAATAAATTTCAATTAGACTCAAATGAGGATGAAACGACTTGGAATCTAGAAGGCAGCACTCAAATGAACTAAGGAAATAGTTCGAGAAAATTTCATCCAAAAATATGCTAAGTCCATAACTTGGTATCGAGTTATCAACAAAGATTGGTACCGAGTTATCACCAAGGCAGCTTCAACCGGATGTAAAAGATCGAAACTGAATTGGAATGACTTGAAACTTGACATATGCACTTAGAAAAAAACAAGGAAGGACTTAGAAAAGTTTTTAAGTAGTTACCTAAACTTAGGGTCGAGTTATCCTATAGGTCGAGTCCGACCTATGGTCGCTCACCTAGTAACCTCTTGGACTTCATGCATGGCTCACTCTACTCCATTGCTTCATGCTTAAGTGATTGTGCAAGGAATTGGTGACTTACTCTAAGGGTTGCCTAAGTATGAAAGCTAAGAAGATGGATATCCAAGAGGTCATAGGATTTGACTTAAAGATGGTGGAACAAAGGCTAAAACATCTCAACTAGAAGCAAGGAGAAGCATGCAATTGGATTAGTGAAAAATGCACAAAGTATTATAACTTAGGTCTGACCTATAGGCATAGGTTGGCACTGAGTTATAATTATAGCTTGGGTTGGCTTGGCCTTTCTAATGGGACTCCGACCTATCTCCTGGACCTCTACGCTAATAGGCCTCAGACTCTATGATACCCAATTCCCCAATAAATACCAACCTACCTGCTATAAGAAAAGGGTCTTCTTTCTGCTGGATCTCCTTCAACTCTCTTGGACTTGAATCTTCCATTACACTTTCCTCACTTCTATTCTCGTTAAATAAAATTCTTAACTCCATTATAAATCTAAGATCCACTAGATTGTGGCCAGATTGGATCTAACTAGTTGTAATCTAGAGAGAGAATAACCAATAAAAGAGATTGAAGTGGACGTAGGCTAGAGATTACACCGAACCACTATAAAAATTTCTATGTGTTCTTATCTATTTTCTACCTTTTCTTTTACTTTTATCTGAACTGGTGCTTTCATCTTGATTCTGGGTATTGATCCATTTTTTGGGTTAACAAATGTAATAAGGTGAGATTTGATGTTTCCTTTATAAATAAAGTTGGCTCTTGGAACCAATGGAACCGTGTTCTTGTAAGCTGAACTTTGTGTTGTGTGATTAGTAGTGCAGTCAAGTACCCAAAGATAGATACCAACTAACTCCTTTGACCCATGATTGGGTCAGGGGCGTATAATCACACTGGGATCGATTGAATGATTTGCCATTATCCCTTCAATCTTTAACTAATGCCCAAAAATAAACAAATTCAATGAGGGATTCCCAAAGTTAGGCAGTAGAAACACTATTTCATGAAGATAGGAACTGGTGTATAATGAAAGCATTCATGACTACATTTACGACCCGATGAGACAGACTTGGCTGCAGATAAACAATGACAGTCAGCAAGTGTTTTCGACCAACACCCGAAGGCGTGGTCGGAAATGGATGCTTAGAGACAAGCATATGAAATACCGATCCCTAAAGATAGGAATCAGTGAATGATCGAACCTTTTAAAAGTGTGACCACACTTATGGCCCGGTGAGAGATGCCTAGCCGATGATAAGTGATGAAGATCAAAGAACATATTTTATTAATGCTTAGAGATAGGAAAAATCAAAGTTGGTGTCGAGAGATAGACGCCCAAAACACTATTTCCTAGAAGAAGGAAACGATATGAAGTTGAGTGCTTCAATGACTACTACCTTGTTAATGGTCAGACGAAATACCATCGAAGATAAACTGAATTAGCAATGGAGAATGTAACAACCTGCCCCAAAAGTCATCGTCTAACAACGACAGACTCCCGATATCACAAAAAACAAATTGTCGAGGTAAAATTAGAACAAAACACTAAACCAAGACATCAATGGGATCTCATGACGAAATGATAACATATAAATTAGTAAGGAGAATCATCTCACACACCTTGCTCTTCCATAAACCAAGCTCTAATCGCCAAAAGGTGCTATTTTAGCGACTGAATGTAACACACTGCAATTTTAACGATTGAATGTTTAAATGATTAATTTAAATATTTAATCGTTAAGTAACAGAACGCCTCTTGTACTCTACTTTTATAGACGAACGAATTGGGACTCGATACACCCATAGTTGAGTTTGCTTTTTCGACACGAGTAAAATGAGTATAAACTTAACTATGTTTGGAGGCATGTCATCAATTTTGGATATGTATACTTGATATTTCAGTAGTACATGACGAACCTGTTGTTTTGTATATGAGACTATTCTATCAGATATTTATTCAAAACTCCATCCCATTGGAAGTTGATGTATTCTGACTTTCTATACTGATATTCATTTGTCAGTTGCTTCAGCTAGCGCGGTCTCTTATATACTGTCATTCTATTCTGTTCATGTATATTTGGTATATTATATGTTAATCATTCCATTGTGAGATTCCACCGATGTCTTGGTTTAGTAATTTGTTCTAATTTTACCCTGACAATCTATCTTTTGTGATATTCGAGATCTGTCGTTATTATGAGATGATGACTTTTGGGTTTTATGAGGGCGGGTTGTTACATCGGGTGTCACTTGATTATAAGTGGATTGTTATGAGACCCAAAACCAACGACGGTCTCAAAAGGTGTTGTTATATGCTGCATGCATATTTCTTTAGTTTATCACACCAAACTTATGCTTGACATGGGGCTTTTATTTCCCCTAAATTTCTTATGTGCTCTTTCGAGCAGTCTGAAATGGTAGGGTTTTTTTTATGTTCACCGAACACTTGGAGAGGATCTGGATGTTTATCGAACGTATTATTCTTATTTACCATGCATTTCTTACGTATACATATCAGTAATTATAAGGGTAGACTATTATAATTGTAACAAACCGCCCCGAAACAGACCTAATTTTGACCTAATAAAAACTCATCGAACCTTAGGCCCATCCCGAGGTAAGCTATTAGGTTGATAAAATTAAAACAATATACAGTACGCAGAGCTATCAATCTATACTTTCAGAATCTCACAATGGAATAGATAAAATATAATATCAGAAACAAGTACCCATTTTATTAAGAAAACCATTTTAGAAACATAACATGTTAAATATTACAACATGTCTAAATAAAGACCATAATACAATATTACAAAATAACATAACTATTTGAATTAGTTACAATACAAACAATTAAAAGCATAAATAGCTAGATAACTGCCACAAGTCTTTACCTCCACCTTCGTCTCCTAAATCAGCATTACTCTCTAACCTATATTGTAATGAGGGGTGGGTCAGAACAACCAATATCTAGTGAAATGGAAATCTCAAGATTTACCATATTGTACTTTTGCAGTAATATTTAAATAAGAAATATATCTTACGTTTTAAAATCTTTATAAAGTCACCGGTAAGCCAAAGACTCTTCTAGTTCAACTATATATCATACATGTAAAATCAACTGTAAGGCTGAAAGCTCTTTCAATCCAACTATACAAAAGTCAACTATAAGCCCATATGCTCTTCCAGTCTGACTATGCAAAAGTCAACTGTCCACTTGAATGGTCTTCCGGCCCGACTATACAACTCTAATGTAATTAGTGTTTTCGATGTAAGAGGAAGCACCCAAACCACTTAATACCTCTTTAAGGGGATTTAGGCAGACTCTGATCATTTAAGACCTATAAAATAGCCAAATCCCCCTCATTTAAGACCTAACCCCAAGGCGGGTCCCTACATGATTCTTCCTTAATGACATCATAAGAAATCCAATTAGGCCACTTAATACTCCACCTAAGAAAGAGGCGGACCCTACCATAGCCACTTAATACCTCTAACCTGAAGCAGACCCTTCCTAAGGATTTTACCTACCATACGAAAAGCATAACTTATAATCCATAACCTACTCATGACGTCTCACATTTGTTCGACTATTCGTAGGTACTAGTAGCCAGGTTGACCGGGCAGATTTACCCTACAGAATTAGGACTAACCTTGCATCCACTATGGTTATTTATTATAGGTGATGTCCCATATTAGTCCGCAAAGTCATACTTTTGGTAGCCAGATTTAACTGAGTAGACTTCCATGTTACTTTGGACTAACATCGCATCCTTATAACTTAGTCATACCTTATATGTATACCAATTATATACATATATCGTCCTACATGATTAGTAGTTAAGGTTGTATAAGGTATCACCTTATTACGCCTCAAATTAGGGATCAACTTTCTAATTTATACTAACTTCCTTCCTACAAATTAATATTACCTAACTATTCTAATAATACTAATTATCATGCTAACACGTTATAATCAATACATTATTGGTATTACTAGTCAATACATTAATATTATATACTTATATTTTTATGCGCAGAATTTAAGGACTAATGATAATAATTCGCTTACAAGGTATTTTAAAATATCAATCTCATATAAATTTACAATTCCAATAAGAACTTTTACTACCATAGCCAAATAAAATAGATTCATACAAACATGGAATACCTACAACTTGTCTCATATTAATAAATTAGATCCCTTCTTTCTTTTAAAGAATCGGTCTTCACAAATTGGATCGCCTATATTCAATTCAACCTTTGTATACATAATTTTGAAGTGAGAAGAGAAAGGAGTTCCTTATTTATTTAAGTGATAGAAATAGGCGGTGCAAACTACAAACAATTCAATTCATACTTTACACACCATTTCTAATTTGTTTTCTATCTAAACCCGTTAATACTCCAATTAAAAACAGGGGAAATATGTTGAATGGACTATAGATTATCTAATTCTAAACAAATAATTTGATTCTGACATATTAATACCAAAAACAGTTATGATCCCAACATATACAAAGACTGATATTTACTTAGGGAAATTTTGGGGGTTTTAGATGATATATTTACATTTATCAAAATTTCTCAAGGCATACACTAAATCCAAATAAATACAGTTCAATTATAAAAATGTGAAGAAATTGATATTTCCACTCATAGAGAATTGTTTGCTTCCAAATTGGATTTGGTTCCACCATGCTGAATTCCCTTTCAGATCTCTCTCTTTTGGAATATAGAAATTAGCAAAGTGAATTGTATATAAAAATTAAATCTAGAATTAGAAACTAAATAGGAATAGAATTAAAAATTAAAAGAATTAAACATCTAAACCTCTTATATGAAAATCCTAGCTGATTTTGGAATCTAAAGAGGAAGAAAAAGAAGATGGGATCTGTTTTATACTGCTCCTAATTCTTTGTTTGATCTTTCCCCTTTTTGTATATGCAACAAATATATTGTATATATTTATAGATTGATTTTAGAAATAAGAAGATAGGGAGAAGGATGATTAATTTAAATTAGAGATTAGAATTACTTTCCAGAAAGTTTACTGTTTCTGAACCCCTGAAACCCTAAGGGAAAGATTTTGACAAAGCTTCGCCATTGCTTACAAAATTTTATGAAGGAAAGGTAGAGGGTCTAGGGGTCTATTTATAGAGGTGAGAAAGAACGAGAATCATTGGATTTAAAATAAACAAATCCGGAATATTCAAAACAACATAAACCCTAGCCATCTTCAGCGTCACCGGTCGACCGCCTAGAACTACCGGTCGACCGCTAGCGGTCGACCGGTCGTAGTT
The DNA here is from genome assembly GCA_030737815.1 of Allium fistulosum. Lineage (NCBI taxonomy): Eukaryota > Viridiplantae > Streptophyta > Magnoliopsida > Asparagales > Amaryllidaceae > Allium > Allium fistulosum. The sequence goes on from CM060902.1 coordinate 842,667,106, forward strand.
TAGGGGTCGACCAGTCCCCTTCATGTGACCGTTGCTTTCCTTCATTTGATTTATGTTATTTATTTATTAAATACCTTATTTAATTCATATGTTAACCAATTTATAGTTAACGTTTACTTAAACGAAAAGTCTTCCTTAACATTAACTATTATTTTAATACTTAAACTTCACATTTTTAATTTAAATATTTAAATTTTAAATTCAAAAATTTCGAACGTCCGTAACTTCTCCATTTGAACTCCGATTTCAACATATTATATATGGAAATTGATTAGAAAATCGTCATGGGTGCAATGGTGTAACTTCTACGATCAAATCATAACATTTACAAAATTTCCATTTTATTCTTATTTTAGTTACCTAATTTCTTATTAAACTTTACGGGGTGTTACATTCTCACCCCTTAAAAAGGAATTCGTCCTCGAAATCACCAATAACCATGTTATACAACAAATTTATTTACAATAATCTACACAACCATCTACTCAACTAAAAATGCAATATGATTATGTATGTAAACATACTATAGGTGAGCTCAATACTAGCATGAATGTAACGTCGTGACATATAGGCATGTATGCAAGCATCTAAAATATACATAAGATTATATATGAGTGCAAAAATAACAGTAAAAAGTATGGCAACCTTCTCCTACCATCTAGTCTAGCAACCACGATGTAACCAAAAACCTATATTTTGGAGAGAAAAGTTTACTAGAGAAAACTTGGGATGAGATACCTTCACCCTTTTCTTCGATTTTCCATGTGCTTTATGCTGAGTTGTCTCCCCATCTACTCAAACCAACCTAATTTCTTCATTACGAAGCCTTTTAATACCATGCTCCACAATGCATGTGGTGGAACGGGGGGAGGGGGCGATAGGCTCCGTTTCAACATCAATCAACTGATTAGGCTCTATTATAGAGAAAATGTCATGCAGACATTTCCTTAAGTGTGGAACATGAAAGACATCATGGACATCCGCTAACTTGTTCGGAAGCTCCACCTATAAGCAAGTTTCTCCTACCATCTCAAAAATTCGAAAAGGCCCAACAAAACTTTGCGCTAACTTCCTAGATGTACTAAATCTCATAATCTTTCTAAAAGGGGAAACCTTAACGAATACTATGTCCCTAACTAAGAAATCCTTTCCTTCGCCTGTCAGCACAGGATCCCTAATGGTTGCGGTCTTCATTTGCCACCTAAACACACTTCTATCCTTTCCAAGGTCTTATAAAATTCATGAAGCAAGCTCTCAACAAATCTTCTAAATTCAAAGTTGTTTCCAAAGCATATTGCAAAAATCCTCCAAAATTCCTTAATGAACAAAGGGTCTCTATCACTACTAATGCTAACTGGAACTCCATGTAGTTGCACCACTTCCTTGACATAACCCGCGCTAGAGATGTTGCAGTCCTATTACTTCCAATGGAAGTAAAAGAAGCATATTTACTATAACCTAAATAGCATCATTGCCCTTAGGCAACCCATCTATAAAGTCCATCGACATAAGCTCCTATTTCCAAGTTGGAATCTCCAATGGTAACAACATCCCTCCGGGATTGGTTTGCTTAGACTTAACCCTTTGGCATGTCAAATATCTGGAGACAAGTTTAGTGATCCTCCCTTCATCCTTGACCAATTAAAAAATTCTCATCATTTTCCTTTATATCATAACTCATTCGGGATGAATGGAGACTCTTCGTAGGCTTTGGTTTGAAGCATTCTAACCTAATTTCCTTACCGACTTCCAGTCTTACCCTCAGTTTATTGCTAGTTAAGTGTCCTTACGAATTTTTTTACTTATAATGTTCCTTAGTGTGTGTATGTGTATATATATATATATTTAGTGGTCTAGTCTCATCCCTAAAATCAACACAGTGATAAAATAGGAAAATGCCTTATACCATATCAAACACTTTTCCTAAAGGAGACAACTAGCGATTTCGACTCAAAAACTCCAAAAGAAAATTTTACTAGAAGCTGCCCTTAACCATTAATTGGTGTTAATGATGTTGATGTCCTAATGTTTCTTACTAATTTAAGATGTACATTCCTAGAATGTCATTCCACCATTACCCACCTTCCTTAATTTTTCCCTTTTGGTTCCATTAAATATCCATTACCCATAATAATTGGTCATTAACGTCAAAATTGTTAATCTCTAATCAACTCTTATTAAATTTATTTCAATCTCTTATTTGTTTCAAAATTTTCTTATTATGGGTATTAAATTCCTCCATAAATCCCATATTAGCTTCCTTAATTAGTCCTCTATTTAATTCCTTTTTAATTTCTATTGATTACAAATTTATTGCCCGTTAAATTTGTAATTAATGTTCATTAATCCTAGTCATATAATTACTATGATGTTTATAACTATACGAATACTGTTGTAATTATGCTACTTATATATTTCTTATTTCTAATTATCACTTACTAAACTAGAACATTCCTTTCCGTATTTTACTTTGTCAAGGCCATCCTTCCAAATAGGATTACCGTTAAATTTTTCCATAAATTAACCACAAGTGATTTTTTGCTTTGTTTGAAAGTAAAAAGGATTATTTCCTTTTCTTTTATTAAAATATACGGTGTAAACTACAAAAAAGAATATTCATATCTTACACATCTCTTTCCCTTTTTAGCATATCCCCTATCAATTCAAATGCTACACTTTTATTTATTTAAGGAATTAGATAATTTATGGAAATTACACGAAGCCTCTCCCAATAAATCAAGATATAGAAATTCACGTTCCAAGGGAAACCTAACTTATAAGTCAATTATAGAACTGGAATATCTTAACAATATTACCAACATTCTATAAACAAACGTCTGGGAATAATTTCAAATTTCCAGATCAGTTTGTACATACTATTCTTATTTTATTCATATCTTGAAACATTTAATCTTTCTTTCATAGGTAGTGATGCTTATTTACTCCATAAAATATAAACTTAGGAATCCACATTACGCAAGTATGCGACATTTGAATTTCAAACTTGCAATAAAATTTCCACATCTCGAAACAAAACTTTTAAGCATACTTTTCAAAAGGATTTCCAACTTTCCAATAACAGTTTGGGGGAGTTGAATTCTTAAAACATCTAAACACGATGTTTTATTTTATTCCATATATCTATTCTATTTTTATTAAACATTTGGAGAAAAGTTTTTAAAAATATTTGAACCCAACTTTTCGCATTTTCAAAACATTTACCACTTTATTCCTAACCCTAAATTTAATGATTCGAAATTTGCTTAGTAAAATAATTTCTCTTCTCAAATAATTTTACTTCAAAGATTTACTCCTTTAAAAGTAGGGTTTTTAACCCACAACATTCAAGAACTCAATTACTAAATCAAACCATCAAAATTTTAAAAAGGATTGCTTAATCACAAAAGGAAGTAAAGAAAATTCCTTTTTTAAAAAACTATCTACATCAAAGATTTATTCCTTTGAAAGTTAGTCTTTTAGTTCAAAATATTCAAAAACATCTTCTATAACATTAAGCAATAAAAAATGGAGTGGACAAGGTAAACTCCTAACCCAACATTTTTCTCTCCTATTCTGATTATTTCTCTCATATGTTATCTCTAACTAGATTATTAATCCTATTTTATACGGTCCTAGCACCCTTCCTATTCAAATCTTCGACCATTGCCTTTTTTTATATTTTAAAGAACTTCCAAATTTATGAAATAGGAAAAATCATCAAGTCCAATTTATGATCTATATACATTTATTTCAAAAAGAAAATTTCATTTTACTAAAAAAAATTTAAACTGGAAACTTTTTAACCCAAAACATTTTTAAGCTAAGGGTTTCAAAAATGAAAACCCCTTTTCACTAAAACCTTTTTAACCAGAGCTTTTGACTCCACAACTTCTTTTTAAGTTATGATATTTCAAATTTCCTTACCTTTCTATCAAAACAACAATTTCTCAATAAATTCTTTGAAAAAATTATTCAAAACATTTCAAGTAAATTTCTAAAGAAAATATTTTTATCAAACCTTCACATGGAGTTAGATTTTAGAATTTTTTTCAAAACAACAACTTCTTAATAATTGCTTTCTCTATTGCATTATCTTCTTCGTTCATCCCTTATTTCCGAATGTTTACAACTATACTACCTTGTAGTATTTAATTACTACCTAACCTGCTTATTTACTATATCTATAAATGTTTATTATCCATAATAAATTATTATTATTCTAACCGGACAATTTGTAAAGACATTTATTTATTCATCCAACTTTTCCTATTAAAACTCCTTTACCTCTCCATAATTACCCTAGTAATCTCTTTAATTAGTCCATTCATATCCTTATTAAATTCTTGTAACTCCCTATTTATTGCATATTTATTGCTCTATTAATTTTAGAGTAACAATCTCTTCCAAAAACATTCCTTACGATATGACTTTTGTCACACAATCCTTACTCTATTTATTTTCCAACCCATAGTCGCCTCGTCCATCCTTTCGAAATATGGTCGTGACTACTTCTATAGTCGAAAATATAAAATAAATTCAAATTAAGTTTATATACATGTTTATATATAGTAGATTTTTGAAAAATTACTTTCAAAAATAACAAGTACGCCACTCATACGTATATCTATCCCTATTGATCGGGTAACCTAAGCTCTGGTACCGGGGTAAAAACCTTCCCCGAAATGGGCCTAATTTCGACCTAATAAAAATTCAACGAACCTTAGGCCCATCCCAAGGCAAGCTATTAGGTTGGTAAAATTAAAACAATATACATACACCGAGCAATCTATCTTTACTTTCGGAATCTCACAGTAGAATGGATAAATTATAATATGAGAAACAAGTAACCCTCTCACAAAGAAAACCATTTCAAAAACATAACATGTTAAATATTACAATATGTCTACATAAAGCCTCCATAATAGAATATTCCAAAATAACATAACTGTATGAACTAGGTATAATAAAAATAATTAAAAAAGCATAAATAGCTAGATAACTGCCACAAGTCTTCACCTCCACCTTCGTCTTCTAAATCAGCATTACTCTCTCTAACCTATGTTGTAATAAGGAGTGGGTCAGAACAACAAATATTTGGTGAAGAAGCTTTACCATAATTGTACTTTTGTAGTATTATTTAAATAAGAAATTTGTCTTATGTATTAATTTCATAACATACATATAAAGTCAGCGGTAAGTCGAAGGCTCTTCCAGTCCAATAGTATATCATATGTATAAAATCATCTGTAAGCCCAAAGGTTCTTCCAATCAAACTATACAAAAGTCAACTGTAAGCCCGTAGGCTCTTTCAATCTGACTATACAAAAGTCAAATGTAAACCTGAAGGCTCTTCCAGCATGACTATACAACTCTAATGTAACTAGTATTTTCGATGTAAGAGGAAGCACTTGAACCACTTAATACCTCTTTAATAGGATTTAGGCAGACTTCAATCATTAAGACCTATAAAATAGGCATATCCCCATCATTTAAAACCTAACCCTTAGGCGGGTCCTTACATGATTCTTCCTTAATGAAGTCGTAAGAAATCTAGTTAGGCCAATAATTCTTCACCTAAGAAAGAGGAGGACCGCCATAGCCACTTAATACCTCTAACATAAAGCGGACATCCTAAGGATTTCACCTACCGTACCAAAAGCGCAATTTATGACCCATAACCCACTCGTAACATCTTATATTAGTCTGACTATTCATAGGTACCGATGGCCAAATTGACCGGGCAGATTTACCCCTGTGCAGTTAAAGCGCTTGGCGGATTCAATACGGCGGAGGTGCAAAAAGTCATAGCGGGGATACAGGGAGGATATAGCGGATGACTCTAAAATAGTATATAAAACTCATACTTAATGTTTTTGCAAATGTATAAATGGTAATTAAATGAAAAATTAACATTCAATTGAATTATAATTAATCCATAAATAAATTTAAATAAAAACACGTGCGAATATACTGTAAATAAACGTAAAACTATTATATAACATAATTGAATTTAGTAGAATATTAGAGCATTTTCATTTCTGAAAATTTATTAAAATTCAATTAAACAAAATTAATTTCATAATTTTTATAATATATAAATGTCATTTTTCAATTCATTTCTTTTAAAGAAGATATAGCAGAAATAGCGGAATATAGCGGGAATAACGAGATATAGCAAAAATAGCAAGCTTAAAGCGGAAAGGCTATATTTGGGGCAATATAGAAAAATCGTAGCGGTAGAAATCCGCTTTGAGATATAGTGGGGTTATAGCGGGGCAGATTTACCTTATAGAATTAGGACTAATCTCGCGTCCAATGTGGTTATTTATTATAGGCGATGTCCTACATTACTCCGCAAAGCCATGCCACTGGTAGCAAGATTTAACTGGGCAGACTTCTATGTAAATTTGGAGTAACCTTGCATCCCTATAACTTAGTGATACCTTATATGTATACCAATTATACATATATATCATCCTACATGATTAATAGTTGAGACCATATAAGGTATCCACATATTACGCCTCTAATTAGGGGTTAACTTACACTAACTTCCTTCCTACAAATTAATATTTGCTAATTATCACACTCAATATGCTATTGGTTTTAATAGTCAATACGTCAATATTATATATGTATATTTTTATGCATGGAATTTAAGATCTAATCATCACATTACAATAATTTGATAATAATTTGCTGACAAGGTATTTTCAAATATCAGTCTCATGCAAATCTACATTACCAACAAGAACTGCTACTACCATAGGCAAATAAAATAGATTCGTACAAACATGAAATACCTACAATTGTTCCATATTAATAAATTAGAATCCCTTCTCTGTTTTAAAGAATGGATTTTCACAAATAGATCACCTATGTTCAATTCAACCTTTATATACATAATTTTGGAGTGATAAAGGAGTTCCTTATTTATTTAAGTGATAAAAATAGGCGGTGCAAACTACAAACAATTCAATTCATACTTTACCCACCATTTCTAATTTATTTTTTTTTCGAACCCATTAACACTCCAAATTAAAACAGGAAAAATAGGTTGAATGGACCATAGATTATCTAATTCTGAACAAATAATTTGATTGTGATATATTAATACCAAAAACAAAAACAATTACAATTCCAACATATACAAAGATTGATATTTACTTTGGGAAATTCTGGGGGTTTTAGATGTTATATTCTCGTTTACCAAAATTTCCCAAGGCATACACCAAATCCAAATAAATACTAGTCAATTACAAAAATGTGAAAACTTGATATTCCCACTCATGGAGAATTGTTTGCTTCCTAACTAGATTTGATTCCACCATGCCTAATTCCCTTTCAGATCTTCTTCTTTTGGAATATACAAAAAAGTGAATTGCATATAGGAATTAGATCTAGAATTAGAAACTAGAGAGGAATAGAATCAAAAATTAAAATAATTAAACATCTAAACCTCTTACCTGAAAATTCTAACTGATTTGGAGTCTAAAGAAGAAGAAGAAGATGGGATCTATTTTATACCGCTCCTGATTCACTATTTGATCTTTCCCCTTGTAACAACCAAAAATTTGAGCTATAATAATTAATTAATGAATTAATTAAATAATAAAATAAGTTTATGAAATTGTCAGAATCGAGCTACGGGAGTTGCAACATTGGGTCCGTGGTGATTTTCTAATCAATTTCCATATATAACTTGTCGAAATCCGAGCTAGTATGGAGAAGTTACGAGTGAAACAAGAATTCAGAATTTAATAAACTAAAATGAAAAAAAAACAGAGAAATGACCCTAGGGGTCGACCCTCACCAGGGTTGGGTTGACCTATAAGTCGACCCATAAACCCCTCAGGTCGACCAGCCAAAATCCCTGGACGTGAAAACGTCTAGGTACGAGCCGAACACTATATTTTTTATTTTTGGGAAAATCTTGTGCGTACGTAGCTGTATCCGAGGGTCCCTAGTGAGCCTATGACATGGTTGCACCAGATTCAATCTTCAAATCCAACGGCATGAGGTCCCTAAGCCACACTATAAATGGAATCCTAGGCCTAACTATTTTTCTCATTCAGATTTTCTCCCAATTCGGTTCATTGCCTGAGGCTGAACTCTAAATAGAAATTATTTCTAGGGAGAAGATCTTTTAGATAAAAATATTCTACGTCCTAGAAGTGGATCCGGGAAGGCCAAGGATTAGAGCTAAGGACCACAGGTGAGTGTTTTATAATTATTTTAGATTTTTAAGTAATTTAAAATAATAGGGTTCTCAATAGTTGTAGTTTTTCTACAATTTTGAGACAGTTTTTATGTAAGTTTATTTACAGTTAGTTTTTAAGTAAATTTTAGAATTTCTTTTTAGTTTATTTTTATTCAGCTATTTTATTCAGTTATTTTCAGTTATTTACATCTTTTTTAAAGTTGGAATTTAGCCTGTAAATGTCAGATTCTTTTTATAAAGATTTAATCCCTTTTTACGCAAATAGATTAAAAAGAGAAGAATTCGCTAATATGGATTAAAATAGAAAAACACTAAATTTACAGAAATCGGATGTAAAATAAGAAAAACTGAAACAAAATGGAGATGGACTGAAATAGGGAAATTTAAGATATTTGCAAGCATGATTATAACAAGTGGTTATAACTAAAAAGAGAACATAGAAGGGTAACAATTATAACATAGGTTATAATTAGAAAGAAAGAGATAACAGAAGAGGCTTATTTTAAAACTTAGATCTTGGATTAAGTTAATAAGAAAATATAGCAGAGATATCAGAAGAGGCTTATTTTAAAACTTAGATCTTGAATTAAGTTAATAAGCAAACAGTCAAACAGTACTCTATGCGAGTTTTATTTTTCCTTTATTTCCTTTTAAACTAGAACCATTGTTTAGTCTATTATCTTTATCCTGCTTAGAAATGCTAGTAATTACTTTCACTCACCAGAATTATTGTCTGACCGACTCCTCTATTTCCTCTTTTTCCCCCATAGGCCAGTAGAGTCAAGGATAGTAGATTCAAATTGCTTGGAGATATATTCTCGGAGTTTTACATGTATTCTTCTTCTTTTCATTTTTCTTTTCATTTGGCTTTTGATGTACTGGCACTTATGAGAGGGATGATTGTTACTATTTTTGTACTGTGATTCTGAGACTAAGATGTATTTTTCATAAGACATGAGTATTTGGTTTTCGAGACATATTCTACTTTTATGCCTTATTTTATGAAGTTTAATTCTGAATAATGAGTTACTACTTAAATGTTTTCCGCTGCTTTTACTTAATTTTCTTGTGAATCTTAGTCTCTGTGATGCTTTAGCTATACCTATAACGCACCACATCCTTTGGTGTGCTTTTTGGTAATACTAATGGGTGTGGGGTGTTTCACTTGGTATTAGAGCCTAAGGTTACCGGATTCCTAAAATCTTGTTTTAAAAGTAAAGTATTTTTCAAAAGTAACATATCTTTAAAAGTATTTTCCAAAAAGAAACTCTTATTATAGAAATGGTTTTCAAGTATAAGAGAGTTTTTATAAAAATCCCCTCAAAGTTCAATTCAACCTTCTTTCAATTCTTTCGAACCTAAATTTTCTTTTCTTTGCATAGAATGGTGGACGCCCCAAATCTTCCAAACGGTGTCCAAGCCACTGCCTAGTTCTGTAGATACCACCAAGCTACAGCATTAGAGGTGCAAGGGCAAGCGCCCATTGTAGCACCGGCGGGTGGAGATCCCGTTAATCCACCTGCAGCAGCCAATTTTTATAAGCTATGCAAGGACTTTGCTAATCTAGGAGGCATGACGTTTTCTGACATGGAAGATTTCATAGAGGCACGAGCTTGGTTGAGGAATACGGAGCAGATATTTGGGCTGTTAGGATTGGAGGACCGACAGAGAGTTCAGCTTGCATCTTAGCGGCTAAAAGGAGAAGCTTCTTACTGGTGGAAGATCATAGAGATGGAGGGTAGAGACATTTGTTGCTTTGGATTTCAGGAAAGGTTTGAGAGGAAGTTCTTGTCGCAAGCCGAGGAAAGCATGTAGTTGGAGAAGTTCATTAGTCTGAATCAAGGGAGTCTTTCGGTGAAAGAGTATATAAATCAGTTTAATGAGTTATCGCAGTTCGGAATGGAGCTTGTTAATACACCGCATAAGAAGGCCACCAAGTTTGCTAATTGTTTTAACCAGCCCCTCCAAGGGTTGGCGTTGACACATGTATCTATGGGAGCGACGTATGAATCACTTTTGGAAATGGCTCTTATATCATATGTTGCTAAGAAAGAAGAGGTTAAGGAGGTTCCTAAATCAAAACACTCTAAGAAGTAGTAGTGGAAGGATAAGATGGATAAGGACAAGAAGAAAGGAGGAGGACCTCAGAAGGGACAGATCAAGAAGGGCGAGAAATGTCATAATTGTGGATTGGTTGGGAATTTCACAAAGGACTGTAAGGACACAATGAAGGTGAGGTGTTACAACTGTGGGCAGCCTGGACACCCTAGTAGAGCTTGTCATCAAAGGTCGGGGCAGAGAGCAGGCGCACCTACGGCGCAATTTGTAACGACCCAGAATTTCGAACAAATTAAATTGAAAATATTTAATTAATTTTAAATATTTGAACGATGATTTAATTTGAATCCCCGATATAAATTTGAATTTGGCGATTAAATTATATAATTTAATCTATTGAACTGGATAAAAATTTGGATCTTCAAATTTAGGCCGATTAAAAATATTTCAAAAGTTTTTGAAAATTTATATTGATGATACTGAAGATAATAGAAGCTTCAGAAATGAATTTGAAAGTGATTTGTTCAGATTTGAATTTTATTGTTCGAATCGATATTTAAAAATAGTCAATTTTCACACAGTCTCGGAATTCGACGAAACCAGTTCCATTGGGTCCGTAATATTTAATTATTACCGAATTTCCAATTTTGTATTTTTCAGAATCGTTATGTGTGCACACGATAGATAAACGCATTGAAATTTAAATGGATTTGATTTAAATTTAAATTTTAAATTGGTCACATCAATTACTATTCGTTCCTTAAAACACGCCCCGTTGTTCACGCCTAAAATCGCGATGTAGAAATCGTGCAAAGTAGTGGCCGCGTACTTCTAACCCATATCTCGTTCAAATTGAAATTCGCTCCTCTCTGTAACTTGAGATCGAAAGCAAGAAAACAAAATAAAAAAATGGCCGCACTTCTTTCTTCATTTCAAAGATGTCAAATTCACTAAAATGGCCGAAGCCACCAGTTCAAAGTCGAAACCCCCCTCTTCCATTAAATTCAAAATCAATACAAGTCGATTCGTTCGTAATCAAAATAGCGAGGCCGAGCAAGTCGCGTATGAAGGGAGATGGGAATTCGATGCTCGAGTTCGAATCTGGGGCAGCAATGATCGGCAAGGCAGGACGAAGCGGTAGTGTATCGCGAGGCTCACGATTCAAGGGGGCAAGCGCACTCGCGAGTGGGCGGCGATCATCGAAGCTCGGCGACGACATGGATTTGGGGTTTCGCAAGCTTGAGGGCGTGGTGGTTAGTGGCAGCGTTCAGGCGATTTGGGGACAGAGTCGACGAGGGTGCGTGCACGCGAGTGATGGGAGCTGCGTGACGTGGTGATAGCGGCAGATTGGTCGAAGTCGTGGCCGATGGCACTTCGGGTAGTGGCTCGAACTCGAGCCTGGTACGATGAAGAAGATGATTTTTATGAGCCACTTGAATGTACAAGCGTGACGAGCAGATGAGGTACAGCAGTTCTTAAAGTTTAAATAATTTTAAAATTTTATTTTCATCTGGAAGCATATATACAGTAAAGGATTTATACAGATTTTTAATTTATATATATACCGAAAGAAAAAAATGAATATAAAGGAATTTTTGTTTGAGATTTAAAAATATTTGTTTAAAGTGAAATTTTATTACAATGAATATATTCATATATAGATAAACATAAAATATAATTTATTACGATAAGGTAGTATTAGTTTGTCTACAGAATTTTATATATATATATACAGATTTGATTTGATTTTAAATATATATAGTAAATGAAAGTAATAGAGATAAATTTAAATTAAATAAATCTATTTAAAAGAGAAATTTAATAATTAGTTAGATAAATTTGTTAAAGAAAAAAATTGGTTATTTAATTGGTTCGAATGTTAATTTAAATTGTAAATTGTTTATACAAGGTATAAAGCAAGAAAAATCGAGACAGGATGATAATGGATTGCAAATTAAAAGCTAAGGTGAGATTTTCTCACTCAAATAAAAATTTTGTTTCGCAGTTATTGATTGATTTGATTGCTATTTGGATGTGATATTAGATATAGTAGGATATATCTATATATATAGCAATATATACATATTGGCATATGTATATATTGGATTAATTGATTTCCCGCATTGTATAGCGGATGAGACCCTATTGCGCCGTTATTAAGCGGATTGATATTTTTATAAAACCCATGTACCGCGATATTCCACCTCGAAGTGGAATTGGTATTGTGCTAACGTCTGTGGATGCAGGGAAACAGGTTGGAGGGATCCAACTGGATTCCTCACCAGTATTTATTTATTTACAGATATTGATGTATATTCTGTTATCATATTGATATATGATATTGAATGTTGTGATTGACTAATTGGTGTGTTGCATCATCAGATTCATCTTTGAAAGTTAAAAATAACGATTTTAACTTTAAAAGAGATTTTAAAAGTGATTAATTGAAAATATACGTTTTATTTGAATTTTTGAATTGATTTATTTTAAATAAAAATAAACATTAAAATATTAAAGTTATAAAAGTTAAGATTTTTGTGAAATATAACTGAAAGGGGATTTTTGAAATAAATAGTTAAGTAATTTATAAAAATGGTTTTAATTGGAATTTTTGAATTATTAATAACGATGTATATAAAAGATGTACAAAATTGATATTTATCAATTAAAGTTATTGGAATTTTAAAACGAGTTTTATAAGGATTAGATATGAAATTTATAGAATTATAAATTATGAAGAAATAAAATTTATAGAATTTTAAATTGTGAAGATATGAAATTTATAGAATTTTAAATTGTGAAGATATGAAATTTATAGAATTATAAATTGTGAAGATATGAAATTTATAGAATTATAAATTGTGAAAATATGAAGTTTATAGAATTATAAAGTATGAAGTTATAAAATGAATGAAATTGTAAAATAAAAGATTTATAAGAAATTTACTTATAAATTGGATTTTTGCCTTTAAATGGAATATTGATCGAATTGTTAATAAAGAAGATTTATAAATCAAAGTTGTTATAAATAGAAATAGAATTTATAAACGTTGTTTTATAAATTCGAAATCAATTGAATTTGATAAATTAAATATGGGAGATTATTAAAGAAGATATATTCGCGATTTTGGATAGCGAATTTTTATTGAAATAAAATGCGTACAGATGATTGAAATTTGGTTAAGTAAATTATATTCGCGATTTTGGATAGTGAATATATTATTAAGTAAAATGGATATGTTTTGGGAAAATGAATATTTTAAAATGAAGTTAATTGTTTAACGATGCTTTAAAATGAGTTTAATATCGAAACCATAGATTTCAACATTTATTGTTGAAATAGACATTTTCGAAAAATAAGGAAATGGTGGACTATAACATTGTTGTTATGGTAAATGATTTCCGAAAGGAAATGTTTTTATCTAGTATTGGGATTTATATACCTATCTTAATTTCGAATCCCTATACTAGTGATTTTGGAGTCGTCATAACGATGTTTTACGTAACATTCGTTTTGACTCAAATAGATGTGGTTATAGTAAATGTTTTCCTTAACGAATGAATTTATACTTAATTCTGATTTAAGTGTATGGAATATTTTCAAATGTTGAAAATAAATAGATTTGTGATTACTTATTATTAAATAAGTATGGAAATGCTTTTCCAAAATGAAATGAAACGTTTTTGAGAATTTATCTTCTTAAAGATAAATTGAAATTGAATATTTTAAATCGATTGGAAAATCGTACATCTGTAGATATTTGAAAAATATAAATTCACTATGGAATTTATAAAAGAAATGGGAATTCGTTTTAAAAGTAAACGTTGGTTTATTTTTGAAGTATGGAAATTATATATCTAGTAAAGATATTTTGGAAATTAAATAATTTGGAGAATTATTTGAAATCTGATGATGTTGCGCATCTTTATTGATAGTTAAATAACCGACTATCAATATTTACCTTTAAATAGGTATTTGTTGTGAATTGGATGAATTTGAATGCCACACTTATTTTTGAATAAACGCTCACTATTCGGGTTAGCCGGGAAAGGACCATGGGGTCGTATAACCCATTCTGAATATGTGATACGTCGTTAAGAATTGCATTTGATGACCGGTGTTGAAGACCGGATATTTTTGAAAATGGAAGGATTACCGTCGAGTTACTCTACATCGGCTGATCTCCGATTTAGAGGTTTTATCACCCTTAGTGACGGGAAGTCCGAACATGATTGAAAATTATCCGGGATTGCAAGGGCTTCGTGAGAAGTGCCTTCGGTTCTGTTCGATCCCGAAACAGACTTGTATGGATTGTGTGTCTGACGTTACAGATTGAGATATAAAGCTGATTTCTTTCAAATACATATCTGTTGGTGGCGGAGAATTTATTCTTTTAGCTTAACACCCTTCTCTGAGACGTACGAGCTCAGAGGTTATGTAGTTGAAATTTATCAGCGATATACTCCCAATTTGGTAATGTGACATGCTGAGTGTTGCTGTGAAATGATCAGTGTTTGATCATTTGTGATATGATCATTTGTTTGATCATTTATCTTTGTGATCATAGGTTGATCATTTGTTGACCCAAGGCATGGCCTTGTACCAAAGCGTAGCTTTGTGGACGAGACTTCGTCGGACCTCACACCCCGGAAATGGTCAAAACAGGAAGGATGCAGCAAGGTTCTAGGGAGTAGCGCCCCTTAGTGTATGTCATTCCTTCTGGATAAAGGTGGTATCATGGTATGGAGCCCAGATACTTAACCTATGTTGTTGCTGCAAATTTATTACTTTGTGGTTGTTGGAAATCGAGGATCCTCGGGAAGATCGGTTACGATCGGGGGATGGCATACGCGTGTCAGTAGTTACCTATTTTTGCAGAGGTAACCCGGCCTTGTGTTGGCAGAGATCCGGTTAGGTTCTCGGGACGTCATTCCAGAGGCGTTTCCCTGTGGCAATGGGAAGTTCCTTGGCCTGACCATTTGTTGGAAATCCAAAGAAACAATACGTGACTTGTACGGTTTTAGTTGTAGAACCTGCCATTTAATATGGTAGCTATAGTAAGCATACTATAATGGTACCTATGCTGGCTAAGATTTATATTCTACTTTCGAAATGTTTTCTACACTATGCACTAATAATAATATCAAAAATGATTTGATTTTGCGTATTAAGCATCTTTGACTATCATAAGGAGAAATCTTCTCCAATTCTGCGTTTGCATTGTGTGTGTGGCAGGAGGCCTTATGGTAGTTTCATTTTCAAAAGCATTGCGAAATTGACTTTGAAATTTCCTGTTGTTTGTTTTAAAGATAAACTGTTTTACGATCTCACACCAGTCACCATGACTGACTCGGAGTTTATTGTTTCCCTTCTAAACTCTAGGTGCCCACCAATTTCCACACGGGCAGTCTAGAGTTAGGTTATCGGGATATTCTGAAGCTTTGGAAGCAAGCTGGATGGCGAGACGTAGTATTTGTATCTAATAATATTTATTCTGCTGTGTATTCTATATGAGGACAAGTTGATATAACTGTCCATTGTTGTATTGAGTTGTATATTGACTCTGATTGATGTATGTATAACCTGATAAAATTCTTTGTTTAAAAGATTACTGATTTATCTACTATATATTGTTCCGCTGCGATATGTGAGATTCTGATATTGTTTCTGTTTCTGATGTTGTTATGTTGTTCTCTTTCTTTTTCTTCTGTCTTCTTCTTCTACCTTTTTCTTCTTTTTAACCATAACATTTCGGGTTTCCGGCATTCGATGGTTCGGCAGTCGATAAAGTGAGTATCGATGTTGAATTTTCGAAAGTCGAAATTTTCAGTATGTTACATTTGGTATCAGAGCATATGGTTAAGCGACAACCCTGCTCTGTTGGGTGTTACTCATTAGAGATAGAGTCAGTAGTACTCTAGAATGAGTTTGAGTGTAATAATAGATACGAGCGCGTATTTGTTAGTTAATATAAAAATTGTTTTATATTGTGATGATTGATTTATTGGGTGGCATATGAACCTTCGTCGGCACAGTCTGCGCAACTAGATCGAAGGAGTTTCTAAACACTTGAATAGAACAATTCGGCACAATATTGTTTAAATAGGGTGAATGAAATAATTTTTCCCAAAACTATTTTTGTATAGAAAAGAAACGATTTTCTATGAATTATTATAGTATATGGATGTTTGGTTGTTAGGAAGTAATAACATTGAAATATTATCATTGTTATATAGAAATTGAATAAGAAATTAAAGTAATAACCAAAGATTTGGGAATAAATTCATTTAACAAATGAAATTTATAAATATGAATTGAAAGTATAAGGAAATGAATTCATATACAAATGAAATTTAAGAATGTAAATTATAAATGTGACTTATAATTGGAAACAGAATTCCAGAGAAGTATTTGGAAATGTTTTGAAAAGAATTTGAAAATTTTGGAGATTTGGAAAAAAATTAGATTCCTTTTTGATTTGAAAATGAATTTTGAAGGTTTGAAAAGTATTTTGGAGAAATAAAAGCTCTAAACTCTTTTGGGTCACTGGAAAATAATACCGATAATGACCGCGGCATCATTGGTGTTCATTTTCGGGTTTCCAAAAGAGGAATTGCTGCCAAATTGTTTTAAATGGAAGTTGTTTGAAAAAATTTGGGTTTTGTTTTGGAAATTCAAAAGGATAATTTGAATTGTTTTCAAAATGGCTTTGAAAGGTTGAAAAGACTCTGGAATACTATATAAAAATATTTATGAAATATTATGAAGTTGATAACTTGTAAATTTTAAAGTTTAAATAAAAATCTAACTTAAAGAAATAAAATCCATATACAAATAGAATTTGTGAATATGAAATATTAATGTGATTTTTAACCTGAAATAGAGTTTCAAAAAAATATTTGCAACAAAATTCAATAATGAAATGTGAACAAGTGGATAACTTATAACATATTTGAAATCTGATTGGAATTAAGTTAAATGAAATTAAATTATGTTTGTAAATGAACAAATGAGATAACATTTGTAAATAAATAAATTGAAACTTGAATTGTGAACAAAATAAAAGAATGGTTCGAAATTGCAAGTAAATTCAAGTAGAAATAAATTCCAAATGAATGAAATTTACAATTGCAAGTAAATGAAATTAAAGCTGAATGTTAAACTTTGTTTTAAATTTATTAGTAAACGAAATTCGAGATGAATTGAATATGGAAATTGAAATTTAAAATGAATAAGTAAATGTACTAATTGAATTAAATTAGTAAATGGAATAGATTTGAAATGCGAATTAAATTGAATGGAATCAATTACAAATGAAGTGAACTAAAGATAATTGATAAATTCAATATTCAGAAGGTAAACTAAGTCCAAATTATATATGTAAATTGAATTCAAATGAAATTTGAAATGTAAAATTTAATAAAATTGGATATGTAACTTCAATAGTGAAGTAAAAATGATATAAGAAGTAAGTATTGAAAATTTTGTAATGAAATGTGCAAAGTGGTTTGAATATGTAACTAGATAATAGGATATACAGGTGTATAAAAGAATTGGAATTTTGATTTTGAAGATGAATTTGAATTGCTCGAAAAAGGTATGTATTTTAAATTTCAATATGAGATTTGATGATTTTCTTGTCTAGCCGCTTGGCTTTTTCTTTTCTTTTTGAAATCTGAGAGTCCGTAGGGACGTTTTATAGTCGTACCGTATTAGCCGTGCAAAGGAGACGCTGGCGAAATTTTTTGAAAATTTCGGGCGTTAGAAAAATTTTTGAGAAATTTTTTTAAAGTTAAATTTGAATTTGAATTTAAATTTAAATTGTTAAGTAAAACAATGATTGTTTGAAACTTATAATTGAAGTTGGAAAAAGCTAGTTGATATAATAACGAATCTTTAGTAGAAAGATTTGTTTTGATAGATTGATAAAACTATTAGATTGTGAAAAATAGTAGACAAGTTAAGGACCATTTTTCCTAACTTGTAATTTCGGGACGAAATTCTTTTAAGGAGGGAAGTTTGTAACGACCCAGAATTTCGAACAAATTAAATTGAAAATATTTAATTAATTTTAAATATTTGAACGATGATTTAATTTGAATCCCCGATATAAATTTGAATTTGGCGATTAAATTATATAATTTAATCTATTGAACTGGATAAAAATTTGGATCTTCAAATTTAGGCCGATTAAAAATATTTCAAAAGTTTTTGAAAATTTATATTGATGATACTGAAGATAATAGAAGCTTCAGAAATGAATTTGAAAGTGATTTGTTCAGATTTGAATTTTATTGTTCAAATCGATATTTAAAAATAGTCAATTTTGACATAGTCTCGGAATTCGACGAAACCAGTTCCATTGGGTCCGTAATATTTAATTATTATCGGATTTCCAATTTTGTATTTTTCAGAATCGTTATGTGTGCACACGATAGATAAACGCATTGAAATTTAAACGGATTTGATTTAAATTTAAATTTTAAATTGGTCACATCAATTACTATTCATTCCTTAAAACACGCCCCGTTGTTCACGCCTAAAATCGCGATGCAGAAATCGTGCAAAGTAGTGGCCGCGTACTTCTAACCCATATCTCGTTCAAATTGAAATTCGCTCCTCTCTGTAACTTGAGATCGAAAGCAAGAAAACAAAATAAAAAAATGGCCGCACTTCTTTCTTCATTTCAAAGATGTCAAATTCACTAAAATGGCCGAAGCCACCAGTTCAAAGTCGAAACCCCCCTCTTCCATTAAATTCAAAATCAATACAAGTCGATTCGTTCGTAATCAAAATAGCGAGGCCGAGCAAGTCGCGTATGAAGGGAGATGGGAATTCGATGCTCGAGTTCGAATCTGGGGCAGCAATGATCGGCAAGGCAGGACGAAGCGGTAGCGTATCGCGAGGCTCACGATTCAAGGGGGCAAGCGCACTCGCGAGTGGGCGGCGATCATCGAAGCTCGGCGACGACGTGGATTTGGGGTTTCGCGAGCTTGAGGGCGTGGTGGTTAGTGGCAGCGTTCAGGCGATTTGGGGACAGAGTCGACGAGGGCGCGTGCACGCGAGTGATGGGAGCTGCGTGACGTGGTGATAGCGGCAGATTGGTCGAAGTCGTGGCCGATGGCACTTCGGGTAGTGGCTCGAACTCGAGCTTGGTACGATGAAGAAGATGATTTTTATGAGCCACTTGAATGTACAAGCGTGACGAGCAGATGAGGTACAGCAGTTCTTAAAGTTTAAATAATTTTAAAATTTTATTTTCATCTGGAAGCATATATACAGTAAAGGATTTATACAGATTTTTAATTTATATATATACCGAAAGAAAAAAATGAATATAAAGGAATTTTTGTTTGAGATTTAAAAATATTTGTTTAAAGTGAAATTTTATTACAATGAATATATTCATATATAGATAAACATAAAATATAATTTATTACGATAAGGTAGTTTTAGTTTATCTACAAAATTTTATATATATATATATACGCAGATTTGATTTGATTTTAAATATATATAGTAAATGAAAGTAATAGAGATAAATTTAAATTAAATAAATCTATTTAAAAAGAGAAATTTAATAATTAGTTAGATAAATTTGTTAAAGAAAAAAATTGGTTATTTAATTGGTTCGAATGTTAATTTAAATTGTAAATTGTTTATACAAGGTATAAAGCAAGAAAAATCGAGTCAGGATGATAATGGATTGCAAATTAAAAGCTAAGGTGAGATTTTCTCACTCAAATAAAAATTTTGTTTCGCAGTCATTGATTGATTTGATTGCTATTTGGATGTGATATTAGATATAGTAGGATATATCTATATATATGCAATATATACATATTGGCATATGTATATATTGGATTAATTGATTTCCCGCATTGTATAGCGGATGAGACCCTATTGCGCCGTTATTAAGCGGATTGATATTTTTATAAAACCCATGTACCGCGATATTCCACCTCGAAGTGGAATTGGTATTGTGCTAACGTCTGTGGATGCAGGGAAACAGGTTGGAGGGATCCAACTGGATTCCTCACCAGTATTTATTTATTTACAGATATTGATGTATATTCTGTTATCATATTAATATATGATATTGAATGTTGTGATTGACTAATTGGTGCGTTGCATCATCAGATTCATCTTTGAAAGTTAAAAATAACGATTTTAACTTTAAAAGAGATTTTAAAAGTGATTAATTGAAAATATACGTTTTATTTGAATTTTTGAATTGATTTATTTTAAATAAAAATAAACGTTAAAATATTAAAGTTATAGAAGTTAAGATTTTTGTGAAATATAACTGAAAGGGGATTTTTGAAATAAATAGTTAAGTAATTTATAAAAATGGTTTTAATTGGAATTTTTGAATTATTAATAACGATGTATATAAAAGATGTACAAAATTGATATTTATCAATTAAAGTTATTGGAATTTTAAAACGAGTTTTATAAGGATTAGATATGAAATTTATAGAATTATAAATTGTGAAGAAAAAATTTTATAGAATTTTAAATTGTGAAGATATGAAATTTATAGAATTTTAAATTGTGAAGATATGAAATTTATAGAATTATAAATTGTGAAGATATGAAATTTATAGAATTATAAATTGTGAAAATATGAAGTTTATAGAATTATAAAGTATGAAGTTATAAAATGAATGAAATTGTAGAATAAAAGATTTATAAGAAATTTACTTATAAATTGGATTTTTGCCTTTAAATGGAATATTGATCGAATTGTTAATAAAGAAGATTTATAAATCAAAGTTGTTATAAATAGAAATAGAATTTATAAACGTTGTTTTATAAATTCGAAATCAATTGAATTTGATAAATTAAATATGGGAGATTATTAAAGAAGATATATTCGCGATTTTGGATAGCGAATTTTTATTGAAATAAAATGCGTAGAGATGATTGAAATTTGGTTAAGTAAATTATATTCGCGATTTTGGACAGTGAATATATTATTAAGTAAAATGGATATGTTTTGGGAAAATGAATATTTTAAAATGAAGTTAATTGTTTAACAATGCTTTAAAATGAGTTTAATATCGAAACCATAGATTTCAACATTTATTGTTGAAATAGACATTTTCGAAAAATAAGGAAATGGTGGACTATAACATTGTTGTTATGGTAAATGATTTCCGAAAGGAAATGTTTTTATCTAGTATTGGGATTTATATACCTATCTTAATTTCGAATCCCTATACTAGTGATTTTGGAGTCGTCGTAACGATGTTTTACGTAACATTCGTTTTGACTCAAATAGATGTGGTTATAGTAAATGTTTTCCTTAACGAATGAATTTATACTTAATTCTGATTTAAGTGTATGGAATATTTTCAAATGTTGAAAATAAATAGATTTGTGATTACTTATTATTAAATAAGTATGGAAATGCTTTTCCAAAATGAAATGAAACGTTTTTGAGAATTTATCTTCTTAAAGATAAATTGAAATTGAATATTTTAAATCGATTGGAAAATCGTATATCTGTAGATATTTGAAATATATAAATTCACTATGGAATTTATAAAAGAAATGGGAATTCGTTTTAAAAGTAAATGTTGGTTTATTTTTGAAGTATGGAAATAATATATCTAGTAAAGATATTTTGGAAATTAAATAATTTGGAGAATTATTTGAAATCTGATGATGTTGCGCATCTTTATTGATAGTTAAATAACCGACTATCAATATTTACCTTTAAATAGGTATTTGTTGTGAATTGGATGAATTTGAATGCCACACTTATTTTTGAATAAACGCTCACTATTCGGGTTAGCCGGGAAAGGACCATGGGGTCGTATAACCCATTCCGAATATGTGATACGTCGTTAAGAATTGCATTTGATGACCGGTGTTGAAGACCGGATATTTTTGAAAATGGAAGGATTACCGTCGAGTTACTCTACATCGGCTGATCTCCGATTTAGAGGTTTTATCACCCTTAGTGACGGGAAGTCCGAACGTGATTGAAAATTATCCGGGATTGCAAGGGCTTCGTGAGAAGTGCCTTCGGTTCTGTTCGATCCCGAAACAGACTTGTATGGATTGTGTGTCTGACGTTACAGATTGAGATATAAAGCTTATTTCTTTCAAATACATATTTGTTGGTGGCGGAGAATTTATTCTTTTAGCTTAACACCCTTCTCTGAGACGTACGAGCTCAGAGGTTATGTAGTTGAAATTTATCAGCGATATACTCCCAATTTGGTAATGTGACATGCTGAGTGTTGCTGTGAAATGATCAGTGTTTGATCATTTGTGATATGATCATTTGTTTGATCATTTATCTTTGTGATCATAGGTTGATCATTTGTTGACCCAAGGCATGGCCTTGTACCAAAGCGTAGCTTTGTGGATGAGACTTCGTCGGACCTCACACCCCGGAAATGGTCAAAACAGGAAGGATGCAGCAAGGTTCTAAGGAGTAGCGCCCCTTAGTGTATGTCATTCCTTCTGGATAAAGGTGGTATCATGGTATGGAGCCCAAATACTTAACCTATGTTGTTGCTGCAAATTTATTACTTTATGGTTGTTGGAAATCGAGGATCCTCGGGAAGATCGGTTACGATCGGGGGATGGCATACACGTGTCAGTAGTTACCTATTTTTGCAGAGGTAACCCGGCCTTGTGTTGGCAGAGATCCGGTTAGGTTCTCGGGACATCATTCCAGAGGCGTTTCCATGTGGCAATGGGAAGTTCCTTGGCCTAACCATTTGTTGGAAATCCAAAGAAACAATACGTGACTTGTACGGTTTTAGTTGTAGAACCTGCCATTTAATATGGTAGCTATAGTAAGCATACTATAATGGTACCTATGCTGGCTAAGATTTATATTCTACTTTCGAAATGTTTTCTACACTATGCACTAATAATAATATCAAAAATGATTTGATTTTGCGTATTAAGCATCTTTGACTATCATAAGGAGAAATCTTCTCCAATTCTGCGTTTGCATTGTGTGTGTGGCAGGAGGCCTTATGGTAGTTTCATTTTCAAAAGCATTGCGAAATTGACTTTGAAATTTCCTGTTGTTTGTTTTAAAGATAAACTGTTTTACGATCTCACACCAGTCACCATGACTGACTCGGAGTTTATTGTTTTCCTTCTAAACTCTAGGTGCCCACCAATTTCCACACGGGCAGTCTAGAGTTAGGTTATCGGGATATTCTGGAGCTTTGGAAGCAAGCTGGATGGCGAGACGTAGTATTTGTATCTGATAATATTTATTCTGCTGTGTATTCTGTATGAGGACAAGTTGATATAACTGTCCATTGTTGTATTGAGTTGTATATTGACTCTGATTGATGTATGTATAACCTGATAAAATTCTTTGTTTAAAAGATTACTGATTTATCTACTATATATTGTTCCGCTGCGATATGTGAGATTCTGATATTGTTTCTGTTTCTGATGTTGTTATGTTGTTCTCTTTCTTTTTCTTCTTTCTTCTTCTTCTACCTTTTTCTTCTTTTTAACCATAACATTTCGGGTTTCCGGCATTCGATGGTTCGGCAGTCGATAAAGTGAGTATCGATGTTGAATTTTCGAAAGTCGAAATTTTCAGTATGTTACACAAGTACAGGCTTTGGATGCAGCACCTTCATGTAGTGGACCAGATCGAGGTAAGAAAGTCTATGTAGAAGGTTTGATCTCTATTTCAGATTTTCCTATTCGAACTCTTTTTGACTCCGGAGCATCGCATTCTTTCGTTTCTAGTTCCTTGGTTGATTGTTTGCACTTAGATATTTCTCTAGTTGTAGACCCTATAGTTGTTTCAAACCCCGTAGGAGGATCAGCGCATTTATCCATGATTTTTAGGGGTTTGAAATTTTTTAGACTAGGCGTAGAATTTGATTGTGACGCCTATGTACTTCGATTTTCGGGATATGGGATGATTTTGGGGATGGACTAGTTATCCACTTATGGTGCGATATTGGACTGCGAGAGGAGCATCGTTAGACTAGAGACATGTAGCGGATGGACTCTCGAGGTTTCTTGTGACCCATAGGGATCAGTCATGTTGAGCTTCCTTTATTCCCTTGATTCATCACTAAGAGAGTTACACAACTAACCCTTTCAAGATTAATATTCAAGGTGGGTAACTTATATCTATTTCGAAGTTAAGAATGTTGTCCATTCAAGGTCTGTGAGGTAGTGATACCCCAACTTGATCAGCTTCATTGTTAACTAATAAATAGTTTAAGTTCAGCATCGAAGATTAATATTAAGTATAATTAATCGAATCCCTATACAAGTGTTTTTGGGTTGCTGTAATAATGTTTCATACAACATTCGTTTTGACCTAATAAATTATGTTTTGGAAAATATTAAGCTTTCCTTAATGATTAGTAATTTAAGTATATAAAAGTATTTTCTAAGTGTTGAAAATGAAATGGTTTGTGAATATAGTTATACCATTGAGATATGTATATGGAAATGTTTTCCAAATATCGAAAGATTTAAAAGTGGTTTTGAGAATATATCTTCGTAAAGATATTTTGAGATAAATATTTGGAAAATGATTTAATTAATAAAAGATTAATTAAATAGGCCCAGTAACTACTTGTGGGCTAGATTGTATTTTGGTTGCTCAGGCCTCATATCGATTGTTGGTTCGGAGAGATCGAGATCAGATTTATCCGAAAACCACTTTGAACCAACATATGCATTCGAAAGTGAATTTTTACTTGAAGACGATGATTTTAAAGACATAGATCTTCATGCTATAGGGCTTTCCACTAACCTCTCAAGTGATTCCCATATTATATATATGGTGGTAGTAGCACCTTCTTTCTGAAAATCTTCGATGCAAGGACTTCTCGCTACTAATCCTTTGAATGTTTCCCAAACAGGATGTAGTATGAGGGTACCTTCGGTTTGTCATGTTCCTGGACAACTTGTATGGACTAGTGCCTCACATTGCATTTCTAATACCATGTACATCGATTTTTACAAACATACATCTGTTTGGTGGTGTAGGAGGTATCCCCTCTTATACTTAACATCCTTCCTTGAGGCATATGAACTCGGGGGTTGTACTTTTATGGAAACCAATTAGTGAGTCATCATAAATGGCAATGTGGCATTCAATGTGGGGTTTGTCATGTGAAAGGAAAAACGTTACCTCAAGTCTCACACATCGGTAATGGCAAAAACAGGGTAGATGCAGCAAGGCTAAGTGTGTCGCTCCTATTAGAAGATGTTCATCACCTTATATTTTGGGTTGTTATGTATGTTGTGGCCATAGATAGGCTAGGAATGACCAAGGTAATGACATTCGGTACTATCTATGGTAGAGGTAGGTTGGTCCTGTGTTCATAAAAGACAGCGGGACTATGCTTCGGTACATTCTTCTAGAGATGCACTGTCGGAAGGTAGTCCCTTACCTTGTCATTGTTGGAAATCCATTCTCGAATATGTGCCTTTACGGTTTTGATTATAGAGCCTAGTATTCTGGAATTTAATTAATGTAACAATTTCTATTTTAATATGTTATTTGAAAAGTATTTTCAAAGAAATGTCATTAGAAATAATATCAAATGATGTGATTAAAAAAAATTATTGTAAGGTAAAAACCCGTCAGTGTTTATGTGCAGTGTAGTCTTACGAGATACATTTATTTCAAAAGGTTTTATAGCATTAAAATCCAAATGGGATATGTTTTCTCACGCCGGTTTACCAGACTGATCCGGGCATTCTTCCCTTTTAATGTTTGGGTTAGATCGAGTATATTTACAGATTAGATTCAGATGCATTTTGGAGGAGCTTGGAGAAGGAGGCTTATTGATAGCTAGTTATTATCTTATTTTTGGTGCATTGATTGTTTAAAATTATCAGCATTTGTGAGGACAGGTTATTAAAACTGTCCAAGCTGATGATTAGTGATTTGTTGTTATACTCTGATGGGCGTATGTATATTAAAGTTTTTTCCTTTTGTAAAGATCATTATTATATTATATATTGTTCCATTGCATTATGAGATTCCATGATTGTTTATTTCTTCTTCTTCTATTCTTTCTTCTTTCTTTTACGGTTAACGATCGGTGTTTCCAGCACTCAAATGCTCGGCACACAATATAGTGGACGTATTAATGTCGATTTCCATGGGTTGAAAATTCTAGTTTGTTACACGTGGTATCAGAGCTTAGGTTGTGCGAACACCTTAGCCTGGAGGGATAGTCTCATTAGAGATAGGTTTAGTAATACTCTTGGATGAGTAACTCATTAAAGATTGGGTCGGTAGCACCCTAGAAAAAGTTTGAGAATATATATATGAGCGCATATTTGTTAGTGATATAAAAAAATTTATATTGTGTTGATTGATCTGTTGAATGGTTAATGGATTCTAGTCAATAGAGTATTTAACGTTATTGATAGGGATCTCTAAACACTTGAACATGGCAATTTGACATAATATTGTTTTGTAATTAGGTAAATGAAATAATTTTACCTTGATTATATTTATATGTAAAGAAATAATTTTTCAGAAATTATTGTAGTTATATATGGTGTGTTTGGTCGATAGAGAATGATAATATTCGATTATTATCATTTATTGTTTATTATTTGTGCTTTAATAAAGGTTATTTATTATTATAATCTAAATAAAGATAAATAATTGTGAAATAATCTTATATAAGAAAGAGAGTTCATAAAATGTGGATTACAAAGTGTTGTTTATAATTAAAAGGATTTAAACCGAGAGTTTGAGAATTTAAATACTGTCGATTTTGAAAACCGTTCTTTAAAGTTGAGAAAGTAATAATAGTATTAATTTGGATGTAACGACCCGTATTTTTACGGATCGAAACATCGTAAAACAGTTGACGTTTGGTTGCATTGTTGATAAGTCGTCCAAAGTCTAAGTCTTAGGTCGTATGAGAGTTTGGAGCGACCTAAGGAAGTAGGCGAGTTAAGGGGGTAGACGACTTAGTGAAGTAGAGTGACCTAAGTATTGGAACGACCTAAAAAGTTAGGTCGTGTGATAGTTAGGTCGTATAGGAAATAAGTCGTATGTTGAGGCTTAGGTCGTGAAGGAGGATAGGTCATAGACGACTTAAGGAGATAGGCGACTTATAGAAACTGGCGACCTAAGGATTTTGGGCTAGGTCGTGTGGTGGCTTAGGTCGAGTGAACGACTTATAGGATTGGGCGACTTAAAGGAAGTGGCGACCTAAGTGT
This sequence comes from Allium fistulosum, assembly GCA_030737815.1. Classification (NCBI taxonomy): domain Eukaryota; kingdom Viridiplantae; phylum Streptophyta; class Magnoliopsida; order Asparagales; family Amaryllidaceae; genus Allium; species Allium fistulosum. Next base: position 842,694,591 of record CM060902.1, read on the forward strand.
TAGCGGCACAGGAACTTTGCGAGTTAACGACCTAGGAGTAGTAGTTAGGTCATAAGCGACCTATGGGGTGCTATGATAGTTAGGTCGCGTGAGTAGTTAGGTCGCGCATTATTTTAAGTGGTGGCTTAGTTAGATCGTGGTTTCCATTAAGTTGTTAGGTCGGAGCTATTGCTAGGTCGCGTCTCAGTTAAGTCGTAGGTCGCGAGGAAGCGCGCTTATGCTAAGTCGTTAGGTCGTAGAAGCGCTGAGGTGTTAGGTCGTTGGATCTGTAAGTCGTGCGCTTGCGCTAGGTCGTAAGTCGTAGGGTTTGTTAGGTCGTAGGGTTTTATAAGTCGTGAGTCGCGGACGACTTATGAAGGCAGACGACTTAGGGGATTTCAGCTATAAATAGAAGGGTTTTTCTCACTTTTTGGGATCCAGATTTTGAAGCGACGAAGTGCTGCCATTTTGAGAGCTCGACTTCTACACTTCTTCACTTCTTTTCTCCACTCTAATCTTGTGATTCCTTCCATCCAAATCGAAGATCAAATTTAAGATCCAAGAGCTTAGATTGAAGATCTTCATCCATCGAAGAGAGATTTCATCGTTTGAAGCGGATTTGTGATAGATCGAGTTAGATCCTTTGATGTCCAGATCTGAAGTGTGTTGCTTTTGAGTTGTTTAGGTGATTTGGTGAGTGGTGATTATCTCTCACACGGATCCAAAGGAGTATATCGGATCGTTGGCTTGAATTTGTGTTAAAGTAGTGGTTTCCATGCATTTTTGTAAACCTAAGTATAGATCCATATAGATCCATTGTTCATGATGATTTGACAACCATTTTACTACATGATAACCAATGCAAGTTCATTCATCAAGATTATAGAGATATTGCTCATGTTTTCATGCTTGTTAGACTTTCAACTCTTTATTTACGAAATTGCCATTATTGTTAATATTGTTCATTAGATCATATTTGAATGCTTGATTACTTGGATTAATGTTTGACTTGATTGCTATGAATTAGATGATTGATGATTTGATTTAGACAAGATGGTCGAAGATGATTCAAAAGCTAAGGGAAAGGCTCTTGAATTGGAAAAGCTGCACATGGCATATGTAGCGGATGATGAAGCTCATATGGATAGATTTGATGATGATGTTGAGATGAGGCTTTGCTATGATGATGATGAGGCGAAGCATGATATGAGATAGCCTTGGTCTAATCCAGACGGGATCATTCCAAGCATGTTGACAACTCGGTGAAATGGTTCAAGTTTGAGGATAATGGTTTGCTCGAGAGGCGCTTGAGCTAGTATGGAAATAGTCGTCGAGGAGGATGACTAGAAGGCTGAGATCTCATCGTTGTTGAAGGTTCTAGCATGCTCAAAGCAAGAGTACGTTGGGCAGATTCGATAGTCCCTGAAGGCTACTGATTGGTAGTCAAGTACTCTGGGCAGATTCGATAGTCCTAGGCACGGGTCACGATGACGTGTGGAGTTATGTCTAGAACCGGGGTTTCCATTAGCCCTTGATGGATGGATGAAAGAATGAGCCGGTCATTCAACTAACGATGATATCGAAGCAACGATAACAGTGATAGCCAGAGTCATGGATGTTTGGTTGTATCATCATACGGTCTCAAGAGCAGTGTTTTCTGGGTGCTTATCTGATCTTGGTTTAGGCCTTGGGGGTTTGTACTTGGAAAACATCGCCCTTGACTCGAGTGATAATTGCTTTACTTTAAATTGTATGCTTTTCTATGTTTGCTTCTGCTTAGTGTGTGTCTGGGGGCTATCACTGTAGAAAGAGGTGGAGTGGGAGGGTTGTATTCCTATTCCTTTTCCTTTATGCTCTTTTGGTATGTTGTTAGTTAATTTACCGCTCGCTAAGACTGTTGTCTGACTCAAGGCTTTATGTTTTAACTCTTATTGCCTTGGGCTGTTCGTCCATTTTGGGACGGGCAGACTAGGTAGCAGGTGACAGGTGCTGTTCTTGCTTTCCACGATGCGGATGACGAAGATGAGCTGGAGTATTGCATATTGTCTTCTTACTATATGTACTGGATGTTCCGCTGCTTGTATATTCTCTGAGTGTTATGTAGTGAGGCTTGTTGTATTGACTATTCAGATGTTTGTATTCAACTATTATGAAGTTTTATTGATGAGATTCTATTCTGTGAAGCTTCACTATATATATATATATTCTATTGTATTTTGTCCATGCGCTGTGAGTAATACGATAGATTCTGCTGTTTAATTTACCTTGGCAATCGTCCATGGCTACCTGGCACACTTTACAGTGCACTATCTTTAAGTTCGGTGCAGGGGTCATGTGCGGTCGTCACATTTGGTATCAGAGCATTGGTTAATCGATTTTACCCAACGCTCGTTGACATAACTACGTATGAGAGACGTAATTGTATTTTTATGAATGACTACTATATATAATATAGTAGATTAGAAGAGATTGTGTCCTTTATGCAGTTGTTTCTCAAGGTGTGCTAATCATTCCTTTTTATAGATATTGAGAATGAGTCGAAGAGGGAGACCAGCTGCCAGGGAAGGCCGTGCTACTGAAGGGGCTGCTGATTATGCTGCTATGTTCGAAGCTATGATGACTTCGATCATGAGAAGGATGCCAGCTCCGGGGCCATCGATGGATGTTGGAGTTCAAGTTCAAACTCCAAAACCGGTGGATTTTGCTAAGCTGTGTAAGGACTATACTGCTCTTGGAGGAAAGGTTTTCTTAGGGACAGAATCGACCATTGAAGTCCAGAGGTGGATAGATGCTTGTAGAAGGATCTTTGGTGATTTGGGAATCGATGCTGCAACTAAAAGGAAGCTTGCATCAAGACAGCTTCAAGGAAGAGCTTCTAATTGGTGGAACTCTATCACCATTGATACTCCGAAGGAAGGGATTACTTGGGAGCAATTCCAAGCCAGATTTGAAGCTAAGTTCATTTCTACAGCTCAGAAGTCTGTTCTGTTCAAGAAGTTTGTGGAGCTCAAGCAAAATGGAAGACCAGTTCTTGAGTATGTTTCTGAGTTTGAAGCTTTGTCCAAGTATGCCCGGTCGTATATTGAATCTCCTTATCATAAGTATGAGAAGTTTGTGACAGGCTTGGACAGTTATCTTGGGAGACAGTTGGTGGATCATTTGGACGATCCATTTGAGAAGCTTGTGGAGAAGGCTCTTAGACACGAGAATCTATTTCCTAAAGAAGGATTTGTTGTTGCTGTGACCAAGGAGGAGTCTAAACCACAGCAGGGTGGAAACAAGAAGAGGAAGCAGCAGCAGCAAAAGGGTAAGGATGGCCAGAAGAAGCCGAAGGGCGAAGTGACCTGCTACAATTGTCAGCAGAAGGGCCATTTCTCCCGGGACGGTAAGAATCCGAAGGTGCCGGTGAAGTGCCACAACTGTGACAAGCTGGGGCATGTTAGGAAGAATTGTCCAGAACCACGGAGGGATAAGAAGATTGTGCAAGCTTATGCTTTGGGAGCTGTTCCATCGTCTTCAAAAGCTCCTACCGCTGAAGAGAAGGGGAAGAGTGTGGTGGTTCAGGGTACTCTCTCCATTTGTGGTGTTCCAGTTAGAGTATTGTTTGATACTGGGGCGTCGCATTCTTTTGTTTGTAATGAACTTGTAGGCCGGTTAGGTTAAGAACCGGATATTGTTGATAGGCCATTGGTTGTGACTAATCCAGTTGGGGGTTCGTCTTGTTTGTGTATGATATGCCGTGGTCTGATTGTATCGAGTCATGATTTCTCTTTTGTTTGTGATTGTTTTGTTCTGAACTTTGCGGGGTTCGGAATTATTTTGGGTATGGACTAGCTTAGGAAGTATGCGGCAAAGGTTGATTGTGAGAGGTTGGAGGTGACAGTCGAGAATGTGGAGGGGCGAAAGATTATGATACGATGTAAGCATGAAGAAGGCATCTTCATGAGCTTCATGTATTCGCTAGTTGTTCTACAGGATGGACTGTCATCGTTGCCAATCATTAATGGATTTGAGGATGTCTTTTACGAGGTCAAAGGGTTACCGCCACATAGAGAGATCGAGTTTCGTATAGATCTAGTTGAGGGAGCTAGACCTGTTGTGATGCCTCTTAGGCGGATGGCGCATAGGGAACAGCAGGAGTTGAAGGTGCAGGTTGATGATCTTTTACATAATGGATTCATTCAGCGTAGTGTGTCCGAATGGGGTGCACCAGTTGTGTTTGCAACCAAAGCTGATGGATCGTTGAGGTTGTGTGTGGATTATCGTGAGCTGAATAAGGTGACTAAGAAGAACAAGTATCCATTGCCTAGAATAGATGACTTCTTTGATCAGCTTCACGAAGCTAAGGTGTTTTCTCAGATGGATTTGGCAACAGGATTTCACCAATTGAGAGTGGCTAAGGATAGTGTGCCGAAGACTGCTTTTAGGACACCATCCGGTTTCTTTGAGTGGCTGGTAATGCCGTTTGGATTGACTAATGCGCCAGCATATTTTGTGGATCTTATGAATAGAGTGTTCAGAGATCAGTTGAATAAGTTCGTGCTAGTGTTCGTGGATGATATTCTGATTTATTCCCGAACTGAAGAAGAGCATAAGACGCACTTGTGTATTGTTTTGGAAATCTTACGGAAACATCAGCTGAAGGCTAAGTTTTTGAAGTGTCACTTCTGGAAAAGTGAAGTGAGGTTCTTAGGCCATGTTATCTCTGGAAATGGAATAGCGGTTGATCCCGCCAAGGTAGCAGTAATCCAGGATTGGGTTAGGCCTAAGAATGCATCTGATGTGAGAAGTTTTCTTGGATTAGCAGGATATTATCGTCGATTTATCAAAGACTTCTCCAAAGTGGCTGCACCATTAACAGGATTGACGAAGAAGAACCAAGTGTTCAGATGGGAAGATAAGTGTGAGCAAGCTTTCGGAATCCTGAAAGAGCGATTGACAAGTGCTCCTGTTTTGACTATTCCAAGTGGGAATGATGAGATGGTGGTTTACACCGACGCATGTGGTACTGGACTTGGAGCAGTGCTGATGCAAAGGGATAAAGTTGTTGCGTATGCAAGTCGACAACTGAAGCCGCATGAAAGGAATTATCCGACTCATGATTTGGAGTTAGCGGCAATTGTTTTTGCTCTGAAGATGTGGAGACATTACCTATTGGGAGTTCGAATCGAGTTGTTTACAGATCATAAGTCATTAAAGTATCTTTTCTCCCAAAAGGATTTGAATCTTCGACAACAACGTTGGCTAGAGTTTTTGGCATCATATGATTTTGGTATAGCTTATACTCCGGGAAAGGGTAACGCAGTGGCAGATGCGTTAAGTCGAAGACATGCAGGATTGGGAGTCATGTTTTCAGAATGGAAGAGTCTCGAGTATTTAGTTGGATTTGACTTCAGGCCCAGATGCGAATTGGAACCTGAGATGTTGGCAAACTTATCGATAAGACCGACTCTTGTGGAAAGGATTGGCGAGAGCCAAAAGCGAGATGATAAGCTTGTCAAAATTATCCGCGATTTGGAATCTGGAGTGGACCCAGAGAAGGATAAAGGATTCGAGGTAGATTGAGAGGGTTGGCTTCGGAAGCAAGGACGACTAGTTGTTCCCGATATAGATGGATTGAGAGATGAAGTTCTGAAGGAAAGTCATCACTCGAAGCTGACTATTCATCCTGGTGGAAATAAGATGTATCGGGATATGAAGAGAACCTATTACTGGGAAGGTATGAAGAAGGATGTTGGAAATTTTATTTCCAAGTGCATGAATTTCCAATTGGTAAAAGCCGAACAGAAGAAGCCCAGTGGATTGCTTCAGCCATTAGAAGTTCCTACATGGAAGTGGGAGCAAATATCGATGGATTTTATTGATGGGTTACCTAGAACAAGAACGGGAAATGAAGGGATTTGGGTCATCGTAGATCGTCTGACTAAGAGTGCAAGATTCATTCCTGTTCGATCGACTAGGATTGCATCAAAGTTGGCTGAGTTGTATGTTAAGTGGATAGTGCGATTCCATGGTATTCCGAAGAGTATAGTGAGCGATCGAGACCCATTGTTCACTAGTGGATTTTGGAAGAGCTTCCAGGAAGTTTTGGGAACTGAGTTGTGTTTGAGTACAGCTTACCACCCTCAAACAGATGGTCAGACCGAGAGAGTCAACCGAGTTTTGGAAGATCTCCTCAAAGCTTGTGTTTTGGATTTCGGAGGATCATGGGAAGATCACCTTCATTTGGTGGAATTTTCATAAAATAACAGTTACCAGTAAAGCATTGGTATGGCACCATATGAGGCATTGTATGGAAGACCGTGTAACTCTCCGACATGTTGGTTAGAAACAGGAGAAAAGCTGATGCTTGGGCCAGAGATGATTCGACAGACTTCAGATTGTATAGAGATCATTCGGCAACGAATGAAGGCAGCCTAAGACCGTCAGAAAAGTTATGCCGATAAGCGTCGTAAGGATTTGGAGTTCGACGTAGGTGCTATGGTTTTTGTGAAGATTTCTCCACTGAAGAATGTTATTCGATTCGGGAAGAAAGGAAAATTGACTCCGAGATTTGTTGGACCATTCCCGATCATCGAGCGAATTGGAAAGATCGCCTACAGATTGGAGTTACCAGAAAAGATGTCGAGTGTGCACAATGTTTTTCATGTATCGTATCTACGGAAGTATGTGCACGACTCGAACACAGTAGTTTCTGCTGATAGCTGTGAAGATTTTGAAGTTGATCCAGTCGATAAGAGACCTCGTAAGTCGCTTCGTGTTGTGGAAACCGACACGAAACAGCTTAGGAGGAAGGTAGTTAAGTTGCTCAAGGTACAATGGAGTGATGATGATAACGACTGTACGTGGGAGGTGGAAGAGAGGATGAAGGCAGCTCATCCTGAACTCTTCAAGGTATGGCCCGAAGGTGTCGTGTCATCTCACGATATTGTAACTTGTTCTAGTTTTAGAATTCTGCATGCTAAGCTAGAATTGGATGCATGGTTTGTTGATTGTTATGGATGGTAGGCGTGCAGAATAGTCTTTGATTGCTTTGTTTGTTTGGAATTTCGGGGGCGAAATTCCTAAGGGGGAGAGAATGTAACGACCCGTATTTTTACGGATCGAAACATTGTAAAACAGTTGACGTTTGGTCGCATTGTTGATAAGTCGTCCAGAGTCTAAGTCTTAGGTCGTATGAGAGTTTGGAGCGACCTAAGGAAGTGGGCGAGTTAAGAGGGTAGACGACTTAGTGAAATAGAGCGACCTAAGTATTGGAACGACCTAAAAAGTTAGGTCGTGTGATAGTTAGGTCGTATAGGAAATAAGTCGTATGTTGAGGCTTAGGTCGTGAAGGAGGATAGGTCGTAGACGACTTAAGGAGATAGGCGACTTATAGAAACTAGCGACCTAAGGATTTTGGGCTAGGTCGTGTGGTGGCTTAGGTCGAGTGAACGACTTATAGGATTGGGCGACTTAAAGGAAGTGGCGACCTAAGTGTTAGCGGCATAGGAACTTTGCGAGTTAACGACCTAGGAGTAGTAGTTAGGTCGTAAGCGACCTATGGGGTGCTATGATAGTTAGGTCGCGTGAGTAGTTAGGTCGCGCATTATTTTAAGTCGTGGCTTAGTTAGATCGTGGTTTCCGTTAAGTCGTTAGGTCGGAGCTGTTGCTAGGTCGCGTCTCAGTTAAGTCGTAGGTCGCGAGGAAGCGCGCTTATGCTAAGTCGTTAGGTCGTAGAAGCGCTGAGGTGTTAGGTCGTTGCATCTGTAAGTCGTGCGCTTGTGCTAGGTCATAAGTCGTAGGGTTTGTTAGGTCGTAGGGTTTTATAAGTCGTGAGTCGCGGACGACTTATGAAGGCAGACGACTTAGGGGATTTCAGCTATAAATAGGAGGGTTTTTCTCACTTTTTGGGATCCGGATTTTGAAGCGACGAAGTGCTGCCATTTTGAGAGCTCGACTTCTACACTTCTTCACTTCTTTTCTCCACTCTAATCTTGTGATTCCTTCCATCCAAATCGAAGATCAAATTGAAGATCCAAGAGCTTAGATTGAAGATCTTCATCCATCGAAGAGAGATTTCATCGTTTGAAGCGGATTTGTGATAGATCGAGTTAGATCCTTTGCTGTCCAGATCTGAAGTGTGTTGCTTTTGAGTTGTTTAGGTGATTTGGTGAGTGGTGATTATCTCTCACACGGATCCAAAGGAGTATATCGGATCGTTGGCTTGAATTTGTGTTAAAGTAGTGGTTTCCATGCATTTTTGTAAACCTAAGTATAGATCCATATAGATCCATTGTTCATGATGATTTGACAACCATTTTACTACATGATAACCAATGCAAGTTCATTCATCAAGATTATAGAGATATTGCTCATGTTTTCATGCTTGTTAGACTTTCAACTCTTTATTTACGAAATTGCCATTATTGTTAATATTGTTCATTAGATCATATTTGAATGCTTGATTACTTGGATTAATGTTTGACTTGATTGCTATGAATTAGATGATTGATGATTTGATTTAGACAAGATGGTCGAAGATGATTCAAAAGCTAAGGGAAAGGCTCTTGAATTGGAAAAGCTGCACATGGCATATGTAGCGGATGATGAAGCTCATATGGATAGATTTGATGATGATGTTGAGATGAGGCTTTGCTATGATGATGATGAGGCGAAGCATGATATGAGATAGCCTTGGTCTAATCCAGACGGGATCATTCCAAGCATGTTGACAACTCGGTGAAATGGTTCAAGTTTGAGGATAATGGTTTGCTCGAGAGGCGCTTGAGCTAGTATGGAAATAGTCGTCGAGGAGGATGACTAGAAGGCTGAGATCTCATCGTTGTTGAAGGTTCTAGCATGCTCAAAGCAAGAGTACGTTGGGCAGATTCGATAGTCCCTGAAGGCTACTGATTGGTAGTCAAGTACTCTAGGCAGATTCGATAGTCCTAGGCACGGGTCATGATGACGTGTGGAGTTATGTCTAGAACCAGGGTTTCCATTAGCCCTTGACGGACGGATGAAAGAATGAGCCGGTCATTCAATTAACGATGATATCGAAGCAACGATAACAGTGATAGCCAGAGTCATGGATGTTTGGTTGTATCGTCATTCGGTCTCAAGAGCAGTGTTTTCTGGGTGCTTATCTGATCTTGGTTTAGGCCTTGGGGGTTTGTACTTGGAAAACATCGCCCTTGACTCGAGTGATAATTGCTTTACTTTAAATTGTATGCTTTGCTATGTTTGCTTCTACTTAGTGTGTGTCTGGGGGCTATCACTGTAGAAAGAGGTGGAGTGGGAGGGTTGTATTCCTATTCCTTTTCCTTTATGCTCTTTTGGTATGTTGTTAGTTAATTTACCACTCGCTAAGACTGTTGTTTGACTCAAGGCTTTATGTTTTAACTCTTATTGCCTTGGGCTGTTCGTCCATTTTGGGACGGGTAGACTAGGTAGCAGGTGACAGGTGCTGTTCTTGCTTTCCACGATGCGGATGACGAAGACGAGCTGGAGTATTGCATATTGTCTTCTTACTATATGTACTGGATGTTCCGCTGCTTGTATATTCTCTGAGTGTTATGTAGTGAGGCTTGTTTTATTGACTATTCAAATGTTTGTATTCAACTATTATGAAGTTTTATTGATGAGATTCTATTCTGTGAAGCTTCACTATATATATATTCTATTGTATTTTGTCCATGCGCTGTGAGTAATACGATAGATTCTGCTGTTTAATTTACCTTGGCAATCGTCCATGGCTACCTGGCACACTTTACAGCGCACTATCTTTAGGTTCGGTGCAGGGGTCATGGGCGGTCGTCACATTGGAAGTATTTTTGACTATAAATATTTTAAAAGGATTTAAAGGAGATAAGATAGCACTGAACTCACTTCAGTCGCTGAAAGATAATTCTGGCGATGACTGCAGCATTACCTGTGTTCATTTTCGAGTTTCTAAGTAATAGATTGCTACCATAAAAGTTTTGTTTTGGAAACAAAGATTGTTTTAGATTCCAAAAGTATGATTTGATATATAAAGGAAATATGTATATTATTATTTCAAAATGATTTGAAATAAAAACCGGGTGTTTAATTCTTGAATTTTCAATCAAGTGATATTGTATAGACTCATGCATCCTATCCTTTAGGATAATTTGGGTTTGTGCATCTCGTTTTGAGATGTTATTTGGAAATTTTTATTTATTAAAATAAAATGGAATTTTCGACGATTTTGGATAGTCGAAAGGTTCCGTGTTAAATTGGAAAATTAAGATAAGTGTTTTTGGGAAAACATGAAAGATAAGTTTTATAACTTATAAATTTGAGAATTAATCAGTTAAAAAAAGTTTTAAATTTGTTAGATATGCATGTTAAGAAAAGGAAATTTGAAATTGAGCTATGAAATGAAATTTAACTTAAGTAAAGTTAAATGAAATGATTTTATGAAATGGATCGTAAATGATTTTACTATTAAAGGAAATACCATGGGTTTAATAAATTGTGATTTAAAATGAATATGAACTTAAGTTTTCAAGTAATTGAATTACATAAGTTGTGTTATAAGATGTAATAAACATGAGGAATGTTTTATGAAATAATTCATAAATAATTTTAGTATTAAAAGGAATATACTAAATAATAATGAATGTGAGTAAAATAATTGGTTAAATTTGGAAACCATTGAAATAAATACATAAGTTCTACATAGATCATTTTATTCGTATAACTATTTGATTAAGTTTTGAGTGATTTCAAGTTGATTTATATCAGTTTGAACAAGGATTTTTCCATCGATTCTTGATAGCGAACACTACATTTAGATTTTGATTTGAGTTTGAAGTTCTCTATCATAGTATATGGCTATGCAAAGAGAACGATGGTTTCTAATCAAAGAACCGGATCATAGTCCGCACTAGAGTGGCCGAGTGAGTGACACTAGTTCGAAAATGAAATTCTATGATCGAGCGAGTGATCGCAGTTGATATTTCGATCGAATGGTATATGTACATCGTACGAATTTTATTAAATTATATGTTGATTGATGTTAGGAAATGCAAGTTTGGATGGATATTATTTGTAAGTAAGAAGCAGGTTTATGGAAGCAAAGGCTAGTTGACGCCTTTGGTTTCGTGAGAAGAGTTTGGTTGCCTGACAAATAGGTACACATTTATATCATTGTATAGATTTTATGACTAACCACTTTGCTTTTGTTTTCTTTTGTTGGTTTGAGCCCGTAGTGGCGATTTGTAGTGTTTCTGATCGAGCCGCACAAAGAAGACATTATTGAAATTTTCCATAAATTAAAGGGCTTAGAAATTTTGATAACAAGTTTCAACTAATTGTTTTTGAAAAGTTAATGGGTTTAGAGGCATTTTTCCTACGTTTGGAATTTCGAGGATGAAATTCTTTTAATGGGAAAGAATGTAATGACCTAGAATTTCAGACATTTGATATTTAATTAATTTTAAATATTGAAATACTAATTATATAAGTCAAACAACTTAAATTTCAAGTACAAGGGTTATTTGAATATTGAAATAGTGATTTAAACATTAAAATTATTTAAATGATTGAATCTTGAATTTAATTTGAATAAATGGATTTCAAAAGCTTATTTAAATTCAGTTTTAATAATAAATGGTTAGTGAATTAAAAGGGATTAAAGTGTGGTTTTAGTAATAATTCATTTTAATTTAACGTGTGAAATTAGCATTTTGGGACACTGTCTCAGATTTTGATGAAACCAGTGCCATTGGATTCGGAATAGCGAATTGTTGTATGCCGATGAGTTTCTTGAAGATCAAACATATTACGTGGTCGTACGAGCTTGAAATGCATAGAAATTAATTATAGGAATTTAATATAATAAAACTTGATTTTTAAAGCTAACTTCTATATATGATGGAATTATGCCCCGGTACTAGTTCCATTGTGCTCGGAATAAGGGTATTTAGTACAGAACGCCAGTCGGCATGCCACGATTGGAGTTCGAAATATTTTGACGTGAATAATGTTTGAAAAATTATATATATAAGGACCCAATCCCTTGTTTTCTTGCCCAAACCCTAATAGGAGAAGCAACTTCCATTAACTCTAGCTATCATCCAACGACCCTCATTTCTCAGACCATTAGAGGTTGCGATAGGGGAAGTGGTCAACATGGAAGTTGTGGTGGGCGGCCAAAGGAACTCATCTACGATGGTGGATCACCATAATTTGATCGGCGATGGCAGAAATTTTACGATGAACGTTGTCCACCTTTTGGGCTCGCCAGCAAGCTAAAGGCCATCAGGGATGATGGCTCTAGTAGGGATGGAGGTGGCTTGGCTTGGGGAGTCGGCAGTGTGGACATGGCAATGGTTGGAAGCGTACGGTAGCGTAAGTGAGGCGATGACATCGGCGGCCTGGAATTTGGATCGAACGAGAGTTTAGCGGCCTAATTAGGTTTAATTAAAACTTAATGATGTAATCAATAATAAAATTATATTATTCAATTTTAGGATCTTGTATAATCAATATCTAATACATATTAGGTCCAAATCGAACGCGGTCAGTCGCGTTGCGCTCGTATCAGTGAGATCTTCATTATGGAATTGGATTGGCTTAGAGTGGAGCTTGTAGTAATTTCAGGAAAAATTGGACGTTATTCGATTACTGCATTGAGCAGAAGCTCGTCATCATTGTCTGGTTATAAGGTGAGTTCACTCACCTCTCTGGGCACACTTATATTTTATACAAGTGCAGATATTGTTATTGATGCCTGTTTGTTGCTTATATGGATGATTTATTGCTTTATCAGTTGGTTTGGATTTATTCTCGCACATGGAGTGGATAACCTTTTGTATGTACCTGCGTAGTAGTGGATCCAACATGATTCCTCACCACTGTTAATTATATATATATATATGTGTGTGTGTGTGTGTGTGTATGTGTGCTTACATATATGAGCTATGATGCAGGGGGATAGGTTGGGGGGATCCAACGGGATTCCTCACACTGTTGATTTTACTTTTCATATATTGTGATATATGATGTGTTGGATGCCATATTTGATGACATGGATATGATTTTACTTATTTAGTGCTATAGCAACATGAGCCTTATTTTTAGTATTTTGAAATATTATAAAATAACGATTTTGAGTTGAAATGATTTTTAAGGTGATAGTTGAAATAATACCTGTTTTTAATAATTATATATGAATTATTAAACAAAAGAGTTTACTGAAATGAAATAAAATATGATTTTTGGAATATTAATTTAACTGTTTTATGAAGCATTTTTACATAGAGACTTTCGAACTAAAACTTAAAAAATAAATCCATCTTTAATTATAAAGGAAATATAGTTTTAAAGAAGATAAAAATAGTTTGAAACAAATATTTCTAAAATGGTTTATATAAAAGATTTATAAAAGAAATATTTTATAAATAAAGTAATAGATTTATAAATGGTGTTTTATAAATATTAAAAATAAGATTTAGAAAGGAATAGATTTATAACTGGGATTTTATAAATAAGTGAGATTTAGAAAGGAATAGATGTATAAATGGGATTTTATAAATAAAGGAGATTTAGAAAGGAATAAATTTTAAAATGGAATTTTATAAATAAAGAGATTTTATTGAAAGAATTTTTATAAAATAGGTATGAGATTATAAAAGGGTTTATCTTGATAAGTAAAGGATAGTTTTTATAAAGGGAGATACATTACATTTTAAAAGTTAAAATAATCTCTTAAAGGAATGTTTTGAAAGTGATACTTACAAACGGAATTTAATGGTTTTAAAAGTGATTTAAAATGTGTTAAGTGATAGGAAGACATAGATTTCAACATTTTTGTTTTAATAAATGTTTTCGAGAAAGTGAGGAAGACATAGACTATAACACTATTGTTGTAGTAAGTGATTTTCGAAAGGAGATGTTTTATATAGTATACGAGATTTATTCATATCCTATATTTGATGATTAATATTCGAGGTGGGTAAATTATATCTGTTCATAGTTAATAATGTGATCCATTCAAGGTCTGGAAGGTAATAAAACCCCAACTTGATTAGCTTCATTGTTAACTAATAAATAGTTCAAGTTCAACATCGAAGTTTAATATTAAGTATAATTAATTGAATTCCCATCATAATGTTTTTGGGTTGTCGTAACGATGTTTTACACAGCATTCATTTTGACCCAATAAAGTGTGTTTTAGAAAATATGAAGCTTTCCTCAAAGATTAGTAAATATACTTATTACAGATTTAAGTATGTGGAGGTATTTTCTAAGTGTTGAAAACGAAATGGTTTGTGAATATACTTTTACCATTGAGATAAGTATATGAAAATGTTTTCCAAATATTGAAAGATTTAAAAGTGGTTTTGAGAATATATCTTCATAAAGATATTTTGAGATAAATATTTGAAAAGTGATTTAGTTAATAAAAGATTAATTAAACAGGCCTAGTGACTGCTTGCGGGCTAGATTGTATTTTGGTTGCTCAGGCCTCTTATCGATTGTTGTTTTGGAGAGACCAGGATCGAATTTATCCGAAAACCACTTCGAACCAACTTATGCGTTCGAAAGTGAAATTTTACTTGAAGACGAGGATTTTGAAGACGAGGATCTTCATGACGTAGGACTTGCCACTAACCTCTCGAGTGATTCCTATATTATATATATATATATATAGTGGCTGTAGCGCCTTCATTCTGAAAATCTTCGATGCAAGGACTGCTCTTTACTAATCTCGGGATATTCCAAAACTGGATGTAGTTGGAGGGTACCTTCGATTTGTCCTGTTTCTTGACCTCTTCTATGGACGAGTGTCTAACATGGCATTTCTAAGGCCACATACGTTGGTTTTTACAAACATACATTTGTTTGGTGGTGTAGGAGGTAACCTCTCTTATACTTGACACCCTTCCTTGAGGTGTATGAACTCCGGGGTTGTAATTTTATGGAAACCAATTAGTGAGCCGTCAGACATAGCAATATGGCATTTAAAGTGGGATTTGTCATGTGAAAGGTAAAACTTTACCTCAAGCCTCACACATCCGTAATGGCAAAAACATGGTAGGCGCAGCAGGGCTAATTGGATCGCTTCCATTAGGAGATGTTCATCACCTTTTTAGATTACCCTCTATATTTGGGGTTGTTGTGTATGCTATGGCCACGGATAGGTCTACAACGATCATAGTGATGCATATTCGGTACTATCTATGGTAGAGGTAGGCCGGTCCTGTGTTGGTAGAGGACAGCGGGGTCGTGCCTCGGTACATTCTTCTAAAAATGTACTGTCAGAAGGTAGTCCCTTATCTTGTCATTATTGGAAATCCATTCTCTAATTCGTGCCTTTACAGTTTTGATGGTAGAGACTAGTATGCTGGAATTTAATTAATGTAATAATTTCGGCTATTTTAATATGTTATTTGAAAGGGATTTTCAAAGCAATGTCATTAGAAATAATATCAAATGATTGATAAAAAATTGTTTTGGTTATTGTGAGGTAAAAACCCATCCGTGTTTATAAGCGGCATGGTCTTACGAGATACCTTTATTTCTGAAGGTTTTATAACATTAAAATCCAATTGAGATGTGTTTCCTAACGCTGGTTTATCAGACTAATCCGGGCGTCCTTTCCTTTTAATGCTCAGGTCAGACCGAGTATATTTACATATTAGATTCAAATGCATTTTGGAGGAGCTTAGAGCCGGAGGCTTCATCGGTAGTTGGTTATTATCTTATTTCTGCTGCATTGGTTGTTTAAAATTATCTGCATTTGTGAGGGCAGGCTGTTATAACTGTCCAAGCTGATGATTAGTGATTTGTTGTTGTACTCTGATGGATGTATGTATATTACAATTTTTTCCTTTTGTATAGATCATTGTTATATTATATATTGTTCCGTTGCATTATGAGATTTTGTGGTTGTTTAGTTTCTTCTTCTTCTTTCTTTTACCCTTAACGACTGGTGTTTCCAGCACCCGAATGCTCGACACACAGTACATTGGACGTATTAGTGTCGATTCTTAAGGGTCGAAAATTCCAGTTCGTTATAGTTTTTTGTATTATGCCATATTTAATGGTTTGGATGATTGTAAGCTTAAATGATGGATTGTAGGATTTATTATGGAATTATTTAATAGGTTTTAAGTGTGAAAACCTAGTTTTTGATACCCATTCGATTTGAAATTTTTGACATGATGTTAGAAACGTTAATTTAGAAGGGGGTTTTAAATATCATAATTTTCCATGCAAGTATGAACTTATTATGAATATTCTAAGTGGAGAGAAGGGTTTATTTCAAATTTTAATTATTAAAAATAACTAAATAAATTTTTCAGCCCCGAAATTTTTATATCTTAAAGAATATATTAAATTTGATTTATTTTGATTTTTTGGGTTTTTTCCCAAGTGTTTATGATTTATTATGAATTATTTGAGCTAGAAAAGTTTGATTATTATATTAAAATATTCATATAAAGTGTATGGTTTCCAAATTATTTTGGAAATGAAAAATATGCTCTATAGTAGCTTTCTTAAAAGGGTTTTGATGAAGAAAATTATTATCCAATAAGATTTTGACAAACAATAGGAGTTGGTGAAAGGAAATTACTTTTATTAGTAAGAAAACATTTTTAATAGCAATTACAGCTTTGCCATGCTGAGGTTAACGATGTCGCACTTCATCATGCCGCCTCCATAGTCTTCGATGTTAATCAGGTGCAATGCATAGGATATCAACTACGGTTGATATGGAATGGATCGGCTTGGTTGAAGTAGGAAGCACAACATCAAAGTCGACATCATGAACTTCGACGAGGGCGATGCCGTATGTTTTCAAATATAGGTGTTGATCTTTGATACAGGGTTTTATATAAAATGGCCTAATGCCACTTATTTCTATAAAGTCGCCAACACCATAAGGGCCACGGTGCCACTAGTTTACTATAGTAAATCTCTTGAACTATAACGCCAACCTTATACTTTCGAATTAACCTATAACAACGATAACGATGTCGTGTTTCTCTTTAACGCAGTGATGCTGCTATTTTCACTATGTTTACTCCTTTGGACACTAATGCCGAGAGTCATCAGTGTCGCCACTTATCTTCTAAGGCTTTATAGTATGCAAAGCGAGTTTTATATTCAATGTTGTCGGCACTCTATGAAGTGCGATATACATGCTTTTGGATGTCATTTATTAGGTTTTCCAAATCAATTCTTATCATAAAATCTATATGAAATAGCCTAAATCATCAAAAAGCATATATATCCATTTAAACAACCAAAACATGAAAAAACATTTGCAAAATAAATTCGGATCTTAACCTAGCAACCGAAAATCATAAAATAGGAGATGTAATCTATTATTCACCTTTAGCTTGTTTGTTAAGGAGTTGAGATTTGATCTTGGATGAATTTGATTAAGCTTTTTCCTCTTCATTCTTGCTTATCTTCTCTTACTTCTTCTAATGGTTGTCGGCCTCTTCTTGGTTTAGTTTTAGTTTGTGAACATGTAAAATGAGAGTGGTATGAGGGTTTAGGGTATAAGAATATGACTTATTCCTATTTTGCCCTTATCTAATTTCCCTTACTATTTCATTTTAATTCCATTTTAGTTCATTGTTTAACTAGGCACGGCTACCTCTAATCACACAAATCTCAACTCCTTAGCCATTTACATTATTTCATTTAATTTAACTAATAAATGTCCTAAATAATGTTAATCAAAATTAAGGTCGTTACAGACTCCCCCTCCTTAAAGAATTTCGTCCTCGAAATTACGATAAGGTACTCATAAAAATCAATCATAAAGGTAAAACATGCCATGAAACAAGTCAGGATAAGCGTCTCTAATCCTGCTCTCAGTTTCCCAAGTATAGTCTCTCTCGTCGTCGCTCCACTGAACTTTAACTAATCCGACTATCTTGTTCCTTAGCCTCTTCTCATCTCTCACAACTATACGAACTGGCTCTTTAACTATAGTCAAATTCAGTTCCACTACTAAGTCCTCCAACATAGTTGGTGTTATAGTCTCCGGATCTCGAGTACACTTCCGTAGACGAGAAATATGAAAAACATCATGGACTCCTACAAAATTGTTCCATAAATCCACTCTATATGCGAGTTTCCTAATCCTCTCTATAATAGGAAATGGTCCAAAGAATCTCGGTGCCAACTTTCCCGATTTCCCGAATCTGATCACACTCTTCATTGGTGATATCTTGACAAAAACATGATCTCCAACTGAGAACTCTAAGTCTTTCCGTCTCCTATCAACATTACGCTTCTGCCTAGACTGAGCTTCTTTCATTCTAGCTCTAATTAACTCAATCTTTTCTGCAGCTTCTTTAACCAAATCCGGACCAAGAACTACTCCATCCTTAGCCTCTAACCAACAAACTGGAGATTTGCATAGCCTTTCATACAAAGCTTCTAATGGTGCTATCCCTATACTAGCTTGATAACTTTTGTTATACGAAAACTCGACCAAGTGTAGATGGCCTTCCCATGATCCCCCAAAATCTAGCTTACAAGCTCGTAACTAATTCTAAGATTTTGTTAACTCTTTCTGTTTACCCATCTGTCTGCGGATGGTAAGCGGTACTCATCTTGAGCTTGGTTCCTAAAATCTCCTATAGACTCTTCCAAAACTCGCTAGTGAATAAGGAATCTCTATCGCTTACTATACTACTAGGAATTCCATGAAGTCTAACTATATTCTTTATGAACAACTTAGCTAAAACAGGTGTCGTCCTAGTTGACTTAACTAAAATGAAATGGGCACTCTTGGTCAACCTGTCCACTATGACCCATATACTTTCATTTCCTTTATTTTACCTTGGCAACCCATCTATAAAATCCATTGAGATAGAATCCCATTTCCATACTGGAACATCTAAAGGTTGAAGTAACCCACTAGGTTTCTGATGTTTGGCTTTTACTTATTGACATTTCAAACATTGTTTCACCCATAATCCTACATCTCTCTTCATACCTTCCCAATAGTAGCTTCTCTTCATATCATGATACATCTTGGTCCCTCCAGGGTGAATCGTAAACTTGGATCGATGACATTCCTCGAGAACTTCTTTCCTTAAGTCCTCAACATTTGAAACACACAACTGTCCCCTCTTTCTTAACCATCCCTTTTGGTCAAGACTAAAATCCTTTAGATCATCGATCTCAGTTCCAACCTCGAGCCTTCTAATCCTCTCGGCTAACATTGGATCCTCTTTCTACCTAGAAGCAATCTTTTCGATCATCACCGATCAAACTTCTAAACATGACAACATAGTAATCTCCTTACAAGATCTAGCTTCGGATCTCCACTATATCCTACATGTAGTCAATGCTTCTAAATCTTTCCACCCAGCTATCATTGCCAAACTGCATTCTGATGTTTTCTGCTAAGTATATCTACAACCTTGTTGCCTTTTCCTGGTGTGTACTCAATACCAAAATCATAAGCGGCTAAAAACTCTAACCACCTCTGTTGTCTCATATTCAATTCCTTCTGAGAGAATAAATACCTCAGAGACTTATGATCCATATACAACTCGAATCTTTCTCCCAACAGGTAATGTCTCCACACCTTCAGCGCAAAAATTACTGCAGCTAACTCCAAATCATGCATTGGATATCTAATCTCATGTGGTCTAATCTTTCGAGATGCATAGGCAATCACTTTACCCCTCTGCATTAACACAGCTCTTAATCCTTTTCCACATGCATCTGTATACACTACTAAATCCTGATTCCCTTCTGGAACAACTAACATAGGTGTATTAGTCAATAAGTGTTTCAGTTTTTGGAATGCCTCCTTACACTTATCGATCCAAATAACTTCACATCCTTTCACGTTAGCTTGGTCATTGTTGCCGTAATCCGCAAAAAATCCTTTACGAATCTCCGATAATACCCAGCTAATCCAAGAAAACTCTTTATCTCAGTCGCTGTCTCGGGTCTCTTCGAATTACTCACTGCTTCGATCTTAGTCGGATCTACAGACAACCCTTTCTTTGAGACTACATTACCAAGAAACTTCACATCTTTCTTCCAGAAATGACACTTCGAAAACTTTTCTTTTAGCTGATGCTGCCTTAGCGTCTCAAGCACAACTCTAAGATGAACTTCATGCTCTCTCATCCTTAGAGGATATCAAAATATCATCTATAAATACTAACATGAACCTTTCCAAGTGCTCTCAGAAAACTCGGTTCATCAAATCTACAAAGAATGTTGGCGCATTAGTTAGTCCGAACGGCATTACTAACCATTCGTATGCTCCATATCTGGTTTTAAATGCCGTCAAAGGAATACTATCCTATGCCACTCTAAATTGATGGAATCCTATCGCCAAATCCAATTGGGAAAATACTTTGGCTCTACTTAACTGGTCGAACAAATCGTCAATTCTGGGTAATGGATATCGATTCTTTATCGTCATCTCATTCAAATTATGATAATCGATACATAACCTTAACGATTCATCCTATTTCTTATAAAACACTATGGCTGCTCCTCAAGGCGAACTGCTTGGTCTAATTAAATACTTGCCTTCCAAATCCACCAACTGCACCTTTAACTCCTCATCTCGGTGGGTGTCATTATACTTGGCGGTCTACTCACTGGTTCTGCTCCGGGTACCAAATCTATCTGAAACTCAATAGCTCGTTTCGGGGGTAATCCCACTATAGGTTCAAAGACATCTGCGAATTCTCTAATGATGAAAACTCGATTCATCTCGTCTTCTACCTCCACAACACTCAACAAAACATTAACCTCAAAACTATGGTTTTCTACGGAGTATATGGTCCGATCACTACAATCGGGGTGTCTAAGTAATATTTTCCTATCATGGAAAAATATCCTAGCATCATATTTACTTAACCAATCCTTACCCAAAATAATTTCGAACCCTATGAAATCAAATACATGAAAACTACAAACAATGGTATGACCTAATAATTCAAACTCTAGGTGGTCACACTTCATCCCAAGTGTCGCATTCCCTCCTATTGGATTTGCAACACTTAAGGAAGTAACTAGGTATGAGGGTTCTAGGTTGCGATGCACCAGTATCAAATAGAACTCTAACCGATACACCATAAATCAAAAGCGTACTCCCCAACACAATTTTTCCCTTCTCCTTTGTTGTTGGTCTCGAGGTAGCTGGTTCCAATGCAAACATCTTGCCTTTCCCATCCTTGGTTAGCTCCTTGCACTAGTTCTTATAGTGTCCAATCTGATCGTAGTTGAAACACCTCACCCCTTTCTTCTCAGCAGCTTTCTTTCCTTTGCCTGTCCGGCATTAATGAGCATAGTGTCATTTCTTATCACACTTATAACAGACAACTTCTACCTTCCCTTTCTTAGCAGCTCCACCCTTTTGAGCTCCTTTCTTATGAAATTTTTTTCCTTTTCTGACTCTGCCCTCCTTGAGCTTCCTTTGCCTTATTTCCTTAAAGAAAAGCAAGCATCTCCTCATGCCTCAAGGCCATCTCAACAACAACATCATATGGATCTCTAATGTGCGATAACATGGCCTTAGCAAGCTCAGGCTTCAACCCTCGAATGAATTTTTCATTCCTCTTAATAATAGTATCAACCAAAGCATAGCCATATCTCGCTAGCTCCTAAAACCTCGTTGCATACTCAGGAACAATTATATCTTCCTACTCCAACTCAGCAAAATTCCTAAGCAGAGTGGACATAGCAATTTTTGACATAAACCTTTCTTCGAACCTCCTCCTGAACTCAGCCCAAGTCATAGTCTCCTCATTGACTCCAATAGTCACACTGTTCCACCAATACAATGTTGCCCCTTATAGATGTCTAGAAGAAAGTCTCCTTTTCTGCTCATTGTTAAGCCCCAAATCAGCGAAAATCCTCTCGTAATGAAGTAACCAATTCTCCACTTTGATTGCATCTTTAGTACTAATAAACGGCTTTCCTCCCAACTGAGCATAATCTCTACTCAAAACAGCATAGTTATTCAACACCGGAGCTTCTTGATTTCCTCCTCCGACATTTCCACCAACTAGTCCAACAGCAACTCCCGCTTGCATCAAGTTTACAAAGAACTGATACATTGCTTCTATGTCTACTTGCGGGACTCCAGCACCCACATTTGCAGCTTGTGCTGACTTGGGTTTCTCCTGGTATTTGGTCTGGGATTTCCATTTGTTGTGGTGCTCCCCCACCAAGGTTAACTCTTCCACTTCTAGCATCCATATCTACATTCGAGTCTTCGTAAGATACATAAGAATAGCCTAAGAGAGATGGGAGAATAGAGATAAAGCGTAAACTCATACATAGCAAATACAGATATATTACTATAGCGTTATCCCATACCCCGATCTTTTCTCTAATTCCTTAGGATTATGTTTTCAAAATCATTTTAAGTTTAAAGTTTTTCATAAACCTATGCTCTGATACCAAGTTGTAACATCCCCTATCTTGAGGCCCGAAGCTAAGCGCTACAGATGCTGTAGTCATCTATATATTAACTTCATGTGAAAAAATACGGTAATGTTAATAGTATCCATAATATCAGAAGCACATGAATATGAAACAAAATCTCAGATTTCAAAAACAACAACTTTACTGATTACATTTCAAAACATGTTTCATATTCCATTACATAATCCCAAAACGTATCCTAAGTTTAGATCAAATATGATTATTTTAAAATACGCCAAAATCGACATATGAAGATGTCCCCTTGGATGATCAGAGTACTAAATAGACAAAAACTATCTTAATACATCACAACAGAAATAAAACTAACTAGCAACTCCTAAATAGCTAACTTTGCCTCCTACACGTCTTTGGAAGCTTTATTCACCCACCTACTAAACCTATAAAACCCTAACTCTCAATCTACTCAAATTAATTTTGAGCACCCGAGAGTTTAAGGGGAAAAACATAACTTCAAATCAAACATAAAGCCTGGTGTAAATAATGCTATTACATCTCGGTTTACTGATCTTAAGTGAGACCACGCCGTTTAGCGAAACGGGTTTCCCCTCACTAATATCCCTTCAAAACATATCTTTTTGCAAATCAAAATCTTGCAACCAAACTGGTTAATCAAACTGATTATAACAATAACAGCAATATCATATATACTCAAAATCAAGTAATAAATAGACCATCTGTCCGAACAATATAGTTCTGTTTGGCTAACTGCTAACCATTGGCTGACTCAGGCCTACCAGACAAAATAAACAAATAATCTAACACTTGTGTATACATTATTTCATTTAATTTAACTAATTAAATTTCCTAAATAATGTTAAAAAAAATACAGTCGTTACAAAGTGAGGGTTTGACTGTGTATACAGATTGTTGTGGGATAGGTTTAGGTGTAATGTTGATGCAGCATGGAAGTGTTATTGCTTATGCCATCCGACAACTCAAGCGGCATGAATCGAGGTATGTGACCCATGACTTGGAGTTATTAGCAATTGTTTTCACGTTAAAGATGTGGAGGCATCACTTACTTGGTGAGAAGTTTGAGTTGTACATGACCATAGATCCTTGAAGAATCTTTTCATCTAGAGGGACCTAATCATAAGATAGCAATGTTGGTTAGAGTTTCTTGCAGCTTATGATTTTGATATTTTGTATATGCCTAGCTAAACGAATGTTGTATCTGATGCAGTTAGTCAAAGGTATGCAGTTATGGTGAATGTAGAAGTGCGTCCGACCCTTATTAGTCGTATTGAAGGTAATCAACTAAGAGATCCTCCAATTACAAGTATAGCTAAAGCACTAAGTGAGAATGAGGCATCAGAGAGGTGGTCGGGATTCAAGGTTGATAGCTATGGTATAGTAAGGATGAACGGGAGATTATGTGTTCCTAATATTGATGGGATTAAGCAATAGGTATTGACAGAGAGTCATCATTCGCAACTTACAATACATCTTGGAGTTACAAAGATGTATTAGGATATAAAGCAGACTTTTTGGTAGGAAGGTATAAAGAGGGTGTTTCCATATTCGTGAGTTGGTGTTCTAACTGCTAACTAGTCAAAGGTAGCCATCAGAAGATAGCTGGACCGCTTCAGCCACTTGAGATTCCAAAGTGGAAGTGGGAGCAGATATCTATGGACTTTATAAAGGGGCTACCTAGGTCGAGGAAGGGTATTGAAGGCATTTGGGTTATAGTGGACCGACTAACCAAGGGTGCACACTTCTTATCAGTGAGGACAATGAGGACAGCTTTGAGCTTAGCTAAGTTGTATGTTAAGGAAATTGTCTAGGTTCACGGAGGTCCTCGTGACGTCATCAGTGATAGAGATCCTATTATCACAAGTCAGGTTACATGATTCCTTAAGGATAGAGTTGAGTTTGAGTACAACTTACCATCCTCGGATTGATGGGAAGACGATGAGGGCTAACCATGTCTTGGAGGACTTGCTTCAGGCTTGTATATTAGATTTTAGGGGTTCGTATAAATAACACTTACCTTTTATTGATTATTCGTACAACAACAGTTACAACCCAATATCGAAACGACACCTTTTGAAGCATTGTATGGCAGGCCTTGCAAATCTCCATGGTGTTGGGTGGAACCTGGAGATCGTTTATTACTTAGGTCGAATATGATTCGAGAGGCATCCAATAAAGTAATGAGATTCAGAAATGCATAAAGGAAACACAGAACTAGTAAAAGAGTTATGCAGATCAGATGTGTAGGGATTTGGAGTTCTCAGTTGGGGACTTTGTGTTCACAAAGGTTTCTCCAATGAAGAATGTTGTTCGGTTTGGAAGGGCTGGGAAGATGGCTCCTCATTTTAGGACCATTTCCTATACTGGAGAGGGTTAGTACACTTTCTTATAGAGTTGAGTTACCGACTAGGATATCGAGTATGCATAATGTGTTTCATGTATCGCATTTGCGGAAGTATGTGCATGCTTCTTTGATAGTGGAAGCATTGCAGTAAGAGGACTTGAAGGTTGAGCCTAACTTGACTATACTAAGGCAACCTGTTTGCATTGTTGATCGAGATGCAAAGCAATTAAGAACTAAGGTCATGAATTTGGTTAAGGTACAGTAGAGCGAGGATGCTAGGGATTGTACTTGGGAGACTAAGGATAGCAAAGGGAGTTCTATCTGGAATTGATACTAGATTAGTGGTTTCTAATTATATCATAGCTTTATAGCGTACTCACCGCCTGAGGTAAAGTCACTTATTATGCATTTTGGTTTGTATGTATTCAGCAGTACTCTATATATGTACTTGTTCCTCTGTTCTTCTTTGATTGGTTGTTCTTGTTTGAATTTCGAGGATGAAATGTCTTAAGTGAGGGATAATGTAGCGACCCGTAATTTCGAACACTTCGTCTTTGAATATTGAAACATTTGAAATATTGTTAAGTGTTATAAAAGTGATTTTATAACCTTGTTAAACTCCTTTTAATTAATAACTAATGACAGGAAATTAGTTTTTGAAATTTATTTACAAAATATACTTTGAAAAAATATTGATAATGTGACCAAAAATCATTTTATCGATAAATAGTTTTTTATTCAATATAAGTTGTTCAAACTTTATGTACATGTCTAAATAACATATGAAGTCATTAATAACTAATAAAAACATGTTCACTTAATATGGTTAACTAAACTTGCTTTCGAAAGCTTCAAGAAGGAAGGAGATATTTTTAGGTTGAAGATATTTGTTGTAGATATTTATTTTGGCTTGTGTGAGGTGGAAAGTTATCACATGGGGGTTGGCTTTGGTCGGCTAGGAGATGATGGGGGGAGGGTGAGTTTACCCCTTGTTGCGTATATAAGTGCACACATATGACATAGAACCCTTTTAACAATTTTTAGCAACTTAGAACTAGTTCTTCATTCTCTTATGTCTTCTTTATAAATTCCCAAATTCAAAGCAATTCAACCCTAAAACTTATCAAACTCAAATATAAGGCTTACAACAACATAGCAACACCTTTCGTCAACTTGAAGCTTGAAGATTTGGAGCACACAACCCGTTGCATTCCAAGGCAATGAGCAATTGGAATGCAAATATTGCCTTGGCTATGAGCAAAGTAGTGTGGGCAGGAAGTTTAGGAGCTTGGAAGGTTGAGGTAGGAAGTGGAAGCAAAGGTCAAGGCTTGTTCTTGGTTGTTTACTTGTTGAAGGGAGAGCAAACTCACTATTTGAATGTATATACAGTGTATATAATGCTTGTTTAAATTATAGTAAATTGTTTGATTGTATATTGATGATTACTCTTGTGATTCTTGCTTTGGAAAGAAAATGGCATATGCAGAATGATGTATTTCGACTGTCTGTTATAGCACTTAACGATAAGATTTTATGGCCACTGCAGTAACTCTGAACCATTTTTACAACATTCTGAAAATGCTACAGTTTCTGTTTTAAACTTTAATTGCTTTAAAATGACTTTTAATGTAAGTTTTTTTTAATCTTTTTACAACTCTTTCCTAATATATTACAATATTTTAAAAGTGGTTTGGAATTTTAATATATTTTTAATAATTAATTATGAATTATTAAAGTAGAAGATTTTGTTTTAAATAAATAAAAACATGCTTTTTTAAGTTTTAAAATAAAATATAAAATTGATATTTTTAAGTAACACTTTAAATAAATGTTTAGACTATAATTATAAGTATTTCAAAGTATTTTTATTTATATATAGTATTTAGAAAATTAGTAAATTATTTTAATAAAGTAATATAAAGCTTATGTACTGTAATATCTTTTAAATTGTTTTTAGAATTTTATTAAATATTTTAGCTTATAAATAAATTAGTATACATACATACATACATATATCATTTTTAAAAGGCTTTTTAAAATATAAACAAATGTTTTAAAAAGGGATTAGGAGTTGTTTAAATAGCTAAATCGTGCTTTATTTCTTTACTTGTTTATGGAAAGTAATTAATACTAAGCACTAAAAGCCAATGAAATAGGCTTGTCTATCTGTGAGAATTAAGAATGATGTTCGAGTGGGGTTTAGAAGCAACATTGCTCTAACCTACCAACTTCACTCTTGATCGAGGGATAATATAAGTTGAGAGGGTCGGAAATGTGATAAGTGTATGAAACTTGATTTCCATAAGCCGTCATTTCTAGAACTACATAATTGATAAGTCAACTATCAAACTTGACCAATTAATTTAGGAAGTATATGAAAGCCTCACATCTTTATACGGTTTGAAATCCTTCGGGAAGGACTCATTGGTATGAAACGTCTATGAGATCCCCCAAGGAGGACTCATTTATATATTGTTCGCTTAATTTTGAAAGAACCGGAATTAAGTTAATCGGAAATTCATCGATTTAGTTTTGAAAAGTTGGGGATCATATAAGTATGCGTATGTATTACTTACCGAAAATACGAGTCTGTGTTTTAGAAGCGTTTGTGAAGTAGAATGTTATAAAGTTGAATTGCCAATCCTAAGGTTAAGTCCAAGGGAGAGGTTAGTGTTAACATTTCAGACTAATGCTATAGTATTATCTATCCTAAGTTAAGTCCAAAGGAGAGGTTAGCGTAAGCATTTGTTGGACGACTTGTGCTAGAATCCATGGAGAGATTCATGATCTGTTAGAGTAATGAAGACTCGTGTAAGAGATGTCGAACGTGACACCATCGAAAATGACTAAAGACAGAGTAGGCCACACAACTTGGGTTTTAGCTAACTCAAAGGTTATATTAACTCCATATCTAGAGATGCATATAGATGTTGCTAGTAGGGTTTGTTGATACTTGGTATCACATGTTCAGGAGTGGGACAGTTGTGTTTACCTTAGGGTATATTTTATCTAGAGATACACGATGCTTGGAAGGTAGTTTCTGATCCTTGTGCAGAGGGCTGGTGTAACACCTCAAATTTTTGGTAACATTATTTAAAATATTTAATTAGCTAAATTAAATAAAATAATGTGTTGATTAGGGGATTGGGATTTGATTCTAATTAAGGTGTAGCCGTGCCATTTAAACAATGAATTAAGAAAAAGATAAAATGAAAAATAGGAGGGGTAAAATAAGAAAGAGGTCATTCCTATATCCTCCAAATCTTAGTCGTGTATTAGAATACACGTTCATTTCATTTTGAAAATTATAAATAAAACAAGAGGTCAGCCACCATTAACAAGAAAAAGGGGAAGAAGAGTAAGAAAAGCTAAAGGAAAAGCTAATACAAATCAAATTCATCCAAATCTCAAGCTCCTTAATATCTAAAGCTAAGGTGAATAATGTTTACATCTCATTTTTGATCGTGCTTTCAGTTTTAATATGAATTCCGAATATTTTGCAATGATTTACCATGTTTTTGAATGATGGAATGAATATATATACTTGTTGATGAATTATGGTTATTCATATTGAAGTTATCATATGTTTTAAGGAGAAAACCTTATAAAATGACATTCAAATGCCTTGCAAATTTTTATGAAGGTCATAAATATTATTTTGGAGATGGGTTTTAATTTTTAGAATTTTTTGAAATTATGTGGAATTTATATGAATTTTCTAGTAAAGAAAATGCTAATTTGGGTTAATAATTATTTTCAGTTAAATAATAAAAGATTGGGATCTGAAATTTTTATATGTTGGAAAACATACTAAAATAGATTTTCTGGAATTTTTGTAGATTTTTCATAAGTGTTTTAAGGGTTATATAAAATTATTTAAGGTATTGGAATTAAATGTTTATATAATTAAAAGAGGAGAAGGGGCATTATGTAAAATGATTTAAATTATAAAATCTAGAAAGTCGGTAGCATTTTTGACAAAGTGCAGTACCTTTTATTGGTAAAGAAAGAGGCAACCAATCATAATTAGACACGTAAGGTAGGTTAGGTGAAAAGAACTATTTGCTACATGTTTTTCACCGTTTTGACACCGTCGGCACCAGGTTCCACCTCCTCATCTTCGCTTTCGACAAAGTTGATACCAATGTACATGGTATCAGTTTACTAGTACGTGGTGAATTGGATGATGGCAGAAGGTAGGGAGTCGAAATCAGGGGTTCCGAAGGGGTAGGGGATTTTCTTTGATTTTAAATCAAAGAAATATGCCTGCTTGCTTTCGACTAAATGGCTTTCGACTAAATGGCTTTCGACAAAGTAGCTTTCGACCATGTCAAATGATTTAAAGGAAATGGTTTCGATGGGGTTGGACCTCTGTTTTTAAATAATTGCTTTTGACTAAGTCGAAATCTTTTTGCTGCCACCTTTTTCCTTTCGACCCAGAAGGTTTCAAAAGGGTTGTTTTGCTTTCTAAAAATCTAGCCACCTCTCTAATGCTTTCGAAGGGATGGTTTCGACACCATCACATCATTACATAGGAAATGGTTTCGAAGTAGTTGCTTTCGACTTAAATGTTTTAAGACCCTTTTTCTATAAGTAAAGTAAAACCAAAATTGGTTTCGAAAGAGATAGTTTTAAATGGTTTCGAAACATATGCTTTCAACTTTAATTGGTTTCTAATCCTTTTACTCTACTTGAAGGCAGAATCCAAATGGTTTCGACCGAGACATTTTTCAAAGGTTTCGAAGGGGTAAATTTTTGAATGGTTTCGAAAGGTTTCCACTTGTTTTAAATTGAACCCAAAGTGCTTTCGAAAGGATTGAGTTTTGACGGTTTCAAAAGGTTTTAATGAATGGTTTCGAAAGGGGTGGTACCCCAGGGTTTCGAAAGGATTGAAAGGAAGGGTTTTTCCTATTTTTTAAAGGTAATATCTAAAAGGTTTTAAAGGAGGATGACTGATATTTTGAAGCTTTCGGAGAAAGGAAAGGAAAGGTTTTTCCAATATTTTCGAAAGGCGATATTTAATGGTTTTGAAAGGGTCTTTCAATGGTTTCGAAGGAGTTACCTTCTATGGTTTCGAAAGGTTTGTTTAACGGTTTTAAACCAATGGTTCGAAAGTATTAAATAGGCAATGTAGCTTAAGTATTTTCAAGTTAAAAAGGGTTTTAACTTGTTTTGGAATGATATTTAACCCTCATCAAATCTCATCAACATTATTTTGAGTAAAGTATATATAACATGGCAAAATGGCTTAGAGTAAAGCTAAAGATATATTTTCATTGTATATATATATATATATGTTTTGAAGGACTAAATCATTTTGAAAAGGTTTTCAAGGAAAATTTAAAAGGTAGTTAACCCTAAGAAAATAATTCGGAGAGTCGGTCCATTTTGCAAGCAGTCAGCCTAGATTTCGGACAGTTAGTCTAGTTTGCGGGCAGTCAACCTAGTTGTATGGACAAATAGTCCATTTGTAGCATAACGGACCTTGCTATTATATTGTGGATGGAAAGTTTATATATTACCTGCTTTACAGATAGATAGTCCATTTATTAGCATAAAGGATATTGCTATTTTTATATAATCAGTTTGATTAACCAGTTTGGTTGTAGGAAAGGATTGCAAAATATATGTTTTGAAAAGGATATTAGTGAGGGAAAACCCATTCTGTTAATCGGCATGGTCTCACTTAATATCAACAAACCAAGATGTAACAGAATTATTCGCACCAAGCTTTATGTCTGACTCGAAGTTTTTGTTTTCCCTTAAACTCTCGGGTACTCAAAATTGATTTGAGTAGGCTGAGGGTTAGGGTTTTCAGGTTTTAGTCTTTTAGCGAATAAAGCTTCCGGAGACGAGCAGGTGGCTGATGGATAGCTAATTAGGATTGCAGTTTCATTTTGTTTTAATTACGCTCTGTATATTAAGTTAGATACAACTATATTGCTTTGATCAACTAAGAGGGATCGTCATATGTCGCTTTTGGCGTATTTTGTAAATGATATATTTAATCATTGCCTGGGAAAACGTTAAGGGATTATGTAACATGGATATGAATTATTGTTTTGAAATGTAATCAGTAAAATGTTGTTTTAAAATTTGAGATTTTGTTCATATTCATGTGCTTCTGATATTATCGATACCATTATCATTACCGTATTTTGTCACCAGAAGTTAATACTATGGATGGCTGCAGCATCCGTAGCGCTTAGCTTTTGGCCTCCATATACGGGATGTTACAGCTGGCTTTAGTTTACTGAGGGGACCACCATGGAAAATCCATATGCGAACATACCTTAGCACTTTTAGATGTACTTCTAGTATTTTTGCGTGTTGTGATGCAAGCGGCACAACTATTTTTTGATTTATATTCTACATCCTAGGCATTATCTATTATATCCCTATATTTACTTATCAGATGGCTTAGTTTCTTTTGAGGGAAAAACTATTATGGTGATTCCTACGATCTCAAAAGTTACTGATATATGGATTCATGTATCTTGTTTCTCATACCAAATTTACGTCTAACACGTGGTTTTTATTTTTCCTAAATTCCTCGAACAATCTTTCGAGTAGGCTGAGTAAAGAAGGTTTGACTTTGGATGCTTTAGAGCTTCAAGAGACGAGCTGAAGACTTCCATCTATCTATTTATTTCCATTTCCATTGCACTATTATTATATATGTATCGACATTATGAGGACAGGCAGTTATAACTTTACAGGTTTATGATAGTGCTTAGATTTTGCAACTTTGAAATTACTCCGTATTTTGGAGTAACTCTTTGTACTGTCTTTTTGGACATTGTATTTTATCGCTTCACTTATGAGATTCTGATATTGTGTTCTTTCTTTCTTATTTTGTTTCCTTTTCTTTTTACTAATCCTAACAATCTGTCTTTTTAGAACTTGAGTGCTCGGTACAAGAATACCATGGAAGTATTAGCCTCGACATTTAAGGGTCAAAAGGTTGGATCATTACACATGTAGTCCACCATGGATCGAAGCTGCATCACCCCTTGGCCCTAGCTTAGCAATGATGACAAGAGCAGTGCAGCGGCGTTGACAACATCATCCCACGACAGCCATGGTTGTGACATGATCCAAAAGCCCACCTTGATTTGACCTAGATCTGGAAATGGAGATTTAGATAAAGTAAATTCTACATCGAATTGGTTGAATGGGTGCTTAGATATGATGCAATGGCTTTGGAGATGTTCGCAGTGACATCAAAGTGAAGGCAGGGCTGATGAAGGAGATCAAAGGAAATGTGGTGACTAGAAGGTTGGGTTCGAGAAGAAACATGTATGGTTGCAAATGAAATCAGCTGGCCTAAATAATTCTAAGTCCGAAGTAGTTATATCACTCGAAAATTCATATCAGTACTGACATGTTCTATTCGGTATCGACATGATTTATTAAAAAAAGAGGAGAGAAAAGAAAAGAGAGAACATACCTAATCCAGATGTAATATAGTTTCCATGATCATAAGAGCTTTAACTTGGTTGCTAGGAAAGAGATGGTACATTAACTATTTGTAGTAATGAACGGATACCTTCAAAACATATATGACGCTATAACTACTGGCTAACCGGAGACTTTTGGGCAACTAAAACTATACCAGTTGTCTTGATCTAAAGCACGCTATGTTTCATGAAAGAATACTTTGAGAGGCGAGTACTATTAGCCTTTGAATCAAGCAACTTCTAAGTAAATCTGGACGTCGAGATGAAGATGGAATGGATTAAGAGCTTGATGGCATGATTGAAATGGATAGAAGTAATAACTCAAAAAAATTTAATTGGGCAAAGACAACATAGTCGGTACCAAGTTGATTTCTCGATGGGGGGTCAACTTCTATCCTTGGAGATTTGAAGTTTGAGAAAACATGAAGGAGTTCATGTTACTATGGTGAGCATTATGCTCGGTACCGACCACAATTATGATAGGTATCGACATGGTTTTTCTCCTTAGGAAGACTTGCTCTTCCTTTTTATTCTCTCTATCTAAAGTTTTACTTGTTCTTTCGTGATTTGGTGACTATGACGGACAATTCTAGTTATAAATAGAAGGGATAGAGCATCATAGATAGAGTTTTTGATCCTTGATCTCCATATTTGTTATCCCGCCTTTTGGCAAGGCCGTGACACCAAGGACTTAACCAGAAACCGAGGACATTTCATCCCGAAGATCGGTTATACGCAGGCTCACTATGAATATCGATGAATTTTCTCCAAGTCCGGATCAAGCTACAATCAACATGACACAACATGCAAAGCTATGGAAACCAACGTTCCAAATTTCAAGTCAATCCGAGTCTGTATGCTCAAGATATGATCGATGCAAGCTAAGGAAATCGATTCATTCGTATCCATCACATCGCTCTCTTCGCATCGGTTTCCGCTTCCATCCATCTGAAACTGCACTCTTCGTATCCATCAATTGAAAGACCTTGTTCGCATCCATCAAGCTTCGTCTGTTCGCATCCATCAGTTAGCCGATGTTCGTATCCATCAATCGGAATCAATGCGCATCCATCAATTATCTGTTGTTTGTATCCATCAATGAACATCGCTTCGTATCCATCAATTATCTGTTGTTCGTATCCATCACGTATACCCAACTTCGTATCCATCAATTGGAATCAAGTCGTATTGATCCCAATTGTACAGCTCGTATCGATCGATCAACGATCGATACGAGTAAAACATCAAACAATCGATACGAAATGGCCCCCAACTATCGATACGAAGTAACCCACTAAGCGATCGATACGAACAGAACAATGACAATCGGTACGAATAGAAAGCATAGCTGATCGATATGAACAAGGCCAAAATGCATCGATACGAACAAGGCATAAAACATTGGAAAAACTCGGTCGATCCGGCGTCGAAAGTGGATCGATCCAGAAATCAAGCGCCACGTCAACTTGTGAGCACGTGCCCAAAAAGCGATACGAACAGATCAATGCGAACGGCATCGATACGAAGAAAACAGCCTTTGATAAATGCAAGTTTTCATCGATCATAACTCACAATCTACAAGTCCAAATGCTACCAAATTTTCACAGAAGCTTGCGTACATCCTCAAGAATGTTCATGATCGATTTCGACTCGATTGGACCAAGTTACGATCGATACGAAATTCGTTTTTATCGATCACAGATCGAGCGCACGCCGCATGGGATCGATTGCATGGGCCCACCCACGTGCCAGAAGAGGTCTTCCGAGATCTGGGCAAGATATTTGCAGCCTACGCCTATAGATAGCAGCCTAGGACCTATAGAAAAGGGATCTTTTGGCTCTTTGACGTCTAGACTCTGCCGAAACCATTGTTGCACTCAAAAATCACTGTTGTACTCAAAATTTACTGTTATAATCCGTTGTAACTAGCAAGCAAAAGTTAATAAAAGTCGATCATTTCATAGTGGATGTAGGCAACACGCCGAACCACTCTAAATCTCTGTGTTCTTTTGCTGTTTTTCTGATTATTGTTTGGAGTGTTTATTAGATAATCCTCTTTTTACATTTATTTTCTTTATTTTATCTCTTCAAACACTTCTGAAGAGTGTTGTGCCTAATTTTGGTACAACACTTTGGTGCTTTCACTGAGAGAACACAGTTTTTCTCCTACTCGTTGGATCTACTGTCGATATCGAATTGTAAAAATCTACAAAGAAGATCCAGATTTCAAGTTAAAAGTTCTTTCATCCTATTCAGATTTGCACCAAGTCTAGGAAAGAGCTTCGCTACCCATCATGGTTAACACAAGGACTACCTCAACAGTCGTAGATCCAGAAGGACGGGATAGACAGAACCACATACAACCACCTCCCGCCGACCAGAATGCTGCCGGACCATCAGATCTGCAAGGCCCTGTCACCAGGGAAGAATTCCAGATGCTAATGCAAGAACTGACTCAGAGCCACCAATAGCACACTCAACAGCTCTGTGCTAATGCGGAACTGACCAACCAACCGAACCATCAACGACGAAGGAGATCTAGGAGGGATCAAGCTTCCCATTCCTCCACCGAGAGTTCAACCTCATCGGATTACCATCATAGATCTACGCGCCCAAGGCTAGATGGGAGTTACACTCAAGCTACTGGACATCAGCATGCACTGAACCTTGGGCAACCGAGAGTTGGCCCGTCAACCAACCATCAGACTGGACCCTCCTCCCGAGGAGGGACTATTCCACATCATGTTATATATAGACAACTGCACTAGCAGCGCTGCTACTGAACCGAGAGTTGATGCCCGAAATCGGACAGATCCGAACCATCGCCAGCATGAACATACTCCCGAACCATATGTCC
Source organism: Allium fistulosum (assembly GCA_030737815.1). NCBI lineage: Eukaryota > Viridiplantae > Streptophyta > Magnoliopsida > Asparagales > Amaryllidaceae > Allium > Allium fistulosum. Next base: position 842,729,665 of record CM060902.1, read on the forward strand.
TAGAGAACTTCGAACCAAGGAGGCGAGATGTGGACTGTCGACCACGACCGGTCCAACCAAGCATTATGGAACTGACCACACCTTGGCCCAGCGTGCTTAAAATGTACAAATGCCGAACATCCCGATGATGATCCGTTAGATAATCCGAGAGAGTCAAGGCCTCACTAATGACGACTGGGGAATCTCCCGAAGTCATACTTCTTTTACTGATGAGATACTTTATGCAGAACCACCTCGGCGATTCAGGATGCCGACTTTACCCGTTTACGAAGGGAACTCTGATCCCAATCAACACATCTTAAAGTATGAGTGGCTGATGAATGCTGCACGAGCTGATGATGCAGTTAAGTGCCAAAGCTTCTCGATCTCTTTGGGGGACATAGCAACTATGTGGTTTACCCGTTTACCACCTCGATCTATCTCTTGTTTTTATCAGTTGGCAACAAAGTTCATTGAGCAATTCCGTATGCATGTCGCAAGATCGAAGGATGTTAATACTTTATCTAGTGTCACTCAAGCTCCTGGAGAGACACTCGGGCATTATTTAGAGAGATTTCATGCTGCATGCGCTGAGATCAGCAACCCTATGATAACTCCATTCTAATGGCATTAACTAAAAGGATTGATCCTGATTCTGAGTTTGGCAATTGGTTGGCCGGAAAGCCCCCTGCATCATTGGACCGTTTCTATTCCAAGGAAGCCCAATTCTTAAGAAGGGAGGATGCGAAACAGTCTAGGAAGAAGGATGTGTTAGTCCCTGAGGAGTTGGTTTTGATGACAACAACCTTACTTAGAATTAGATTATAAAATATATAATACTAACATCATTGTGTAGATATATATAGATATGTTTGCAGGTACTAAAGAATGAAGAACTGTACAGTATAAAGATTCAAGGTCAAAGATTGAAGATATCAAGATTCAAGACTCATGAGTATCAAGAATTTCAAGAGTTCAAGTTTCCAAGATAAGTTATATAGTTAGGAATATTGTTAAAACTCATAGAAAGGCACTGACATCTTAAAATCTATTTTATTCGTGGAATGGAATCCACTTCATGCTCGTTAAAGGGATGGAACCCTAAGTTGGATGGAACCTACGGAAAATCTAGTGGAACATCTTTTTGTATCCACTTACTTTTATTTCAAAATGATTTTCAAAATATATAGCTTGTTTTTCAAAATGATTTTAAATATTCCTGTTTAACAACCAAAATCATCTGTCCTGGTTTTTCAATATATTTTAGCCTAAAAAATGTCCTTAGTTTTAAATATCCTTAATTTTAAATACCTTTGATTTTAAATTATTATCCTAAGTTTTTAAACTATAATTCATATATTAATATATTTAGCTGTTTTATATATTTATACTTAAGATTTAAATATAAAAGTATAGAAAATTATTATATATTTTTTAATATTGTGCTCTATAGTTATTTATGTATTATAACTATATATAAGTATATTTTAAAGTTTAAATATAAGTATAATATAATATAGAAATTATTTTCAAAGAAAAACAAATCACCAAAAAATACAAGGGCATGTCGACATGGTCACATGTACCCCTGTCGACATGGTGACAGTTAAATTGTTTTTTAAAAAGAAGTGTCTATTCGCCACATCCCTTCACCAATGGACATGGCTATTGATCTACTATAAATAAAGGGTGTTTTCAACGAATTTTAATAACTTTTTTCTCTGATTTAACTTCTCTTCTTCTTCTCCACTTTCTTATTTACAAATTACACCATTACTCTGCCGAAATCAATATCGAATCTAACTAGATAATTTCTGGTTTTGATTCTCTCCACTATCTCTACAAGGTCCAAGTGCTAATCTGAGTTATAGACTTTTTGTAATCAATTGAGCGAGAGAAGGTGTGATTGTAGCCCTGGAAATCAATTGGGTGAACTTGTTGCCCTAGAAATCAAGTATCTCTACCTAGAGGATTGTGATTCTGGAGGGTGTACCTCGTAGCCTTGAAACCGAGGGTTGTATTTGTAAGAATTGTTTTTGAAAGGAAATCCGTACTTGGTTGTGTGGGACTGGATGTAGGGTAACTCCGAACCAGTATAAAATCCGGTGTGTTCTTTCCTTTACTGCTTTTACTTTACATTTGCATCTGTGTTTGATTCTGTGTTCATATCTGTGTCTAATTAGTATATACATTGTTAACAAATTAAGATAAACTCAAAAAGACTAACAAATTTCTTAAAACACTATTCACCCCCCCATCTAGTGTTAATTCTAGCCTTAAGATCCTTAATCCGCATTTCTCACATTTGGTATCAGAGCTTTGTTTTCAAAAGTTTCATAATCTGAATTTTGAAAAGTTCTAAAGTGGCTATTTTTGAAAAATTTGTTAAAACTAGTTTAGAATTGTTTAAACCATCATTGTTCCATGAGTCTGCATATGAATGTTATTCAAATTCTAGTTGTCTACCCAAATTTTATAATGTGCAGGAAAGATGCTTTATGGGTATTAAGGAATCAATCCACAATGGACAATATGTGCAGATCAAAAGGAATAAGTGGATACTTGATAGTGGATGCTCTAGACATATGACTGGTAATCCGGATATGCTGAATGATATTATATACAAAGACGGAGGACTGGTTAACTTTGGAGACAACTCAAAAGGATACGTGATTGGCATCGGCAATGTCGGTAACTCTGAAACTACCATTATTACTAATGTTTTGCTAGTTAAGAATCTAAAACACAATCTGCTAAGTATAAGTCAACTATGTGATAAAGGATATAAAATTAAATTTGGAAAAGATAAATGTCATATTGAAGATAATAACTCAACCATAATATTTGAGGGAACTAGGAAAAAGAATATTTATATTCTTAGTATGAAAGTTTCAAATGATAACCTATGTCTTTTGGCAAATACAAGTGACCCTTGGATTTGGCATAAGAGATTTGGACATTTGAATTTCAAACTCTTATCTAGACTGTCAAAACATGATCTAGTAAGAGGTCTCCCTAAAATGAATTTTAAAGTAGATAGTTTATGTGATGCATGTCAATTAGGAAAGCTTAGAAAAAGTTTCTTTAAATTAAAAGATATGATTTCAACTTCAAAACCTCTTGAGTTACTTCATCTTGATTTATTTGGTCCATCTCAAATTCAGTCAATAAATCATAGTAAATATGTTTTTGTAATTGTAGATGATTATTCTAGATTTACATGGACAATATTTTTGAAACATAAAAGTGATACTTTTGAATGTTTTAAGAACTTTACTAAAAAGGAGTCAAAATCAATTATCTTTAAAAATTATAACTATTCGTAGTGATCACGGTGGTGAATTTGAAAATGAAAAGTTTGAGGAATTCTGCAATAAAAAGGGAATAACTCACAATTTCTCATTTCCAAGAACTCCACAACAAAACGGAGTAGTTGAACGTAAAAATAGAACGATACAAGAGTGTGCGAGAACTATGCTTTCAGATAGTAATTTACCAAAACACTTTTGGGCAGAAGTTGTTGCTACCACCTATTATATTTTGAATAGAATTTTAATTAGACCTTTAACTGATAAGACACCTTATGAACTTCTTCATGGAAAGAAACCTAAGGTATCATACTTCAGAATTTTGGAAGTAAATGCTTTATTTTAAATACAAAAGATAATTTGGATAAACTTGATCCTAAATCCGACAAAGGAATCTTTATTGGATATTCTAATAGAAGTAAAGCTTATAGAGTTTTTAATTTAAGATCTAACACCATCAAAGAAACAATGCATGTTTCGTTTAATGAAAATTTAAAAGATTTTGAAATTACAAATGATGAAGAAGATTTAATTACTCAAAATCAAGAATCAACCGAAATTAATAATGAATTTAATTTTCCTAATAAAAGGATTAAACTTTTAAAAGATCATCCTATTGAAAATATAATAGGAGATATGCAATCTATTGTTACAACTAGAAATCAACTAAGTAAAATGAGTAATGTAGCATTTATATCATCTATTGAACCCAAAAATCCTAAAGAAGCATCAACTGATGATTTATGGATTTTGGCTATGCAAGAAGAATTAAATCAATTCACTAGAAATGAAGTTTGGGAACTTGTTCCTAGACCTGAAGATAAAACTATAATTGGAACTAAATGGGTCTATAAAAATAAAATGAATGAACAAGGTGAGGTTGTTAGAAATAAAGCACGATTAGTCGCCTAAGGTTATTGTCAAGAAGAAGGTATAGATTGTGACGAAACCTTTGCTCCTGTAGCAAGATTAGAAGCCATTAGGATTCTACTTGCTTTCGCAAATCATAATAATTTCAAATTATTTCAAATGGATGTTAAAAGTGCATTTTTAAATGGATTTGTAAAAGAAGAAGTATATGTTGAACAACCACCACTTTTTGAAGATGAAAATTTACCAAACCATGTGTACAAACTTAAGAAAGCTTTATATGGTCTAAAACAAGCTCCTAAAGCCTGGTATGATAGACTAAGATCTTATTTATTACAATCAAATTTTAAAATTTGTAAAATAGATAATACTCTTTTTATTAAAAGAAATAAAAATGATATCCAACTAGTTCAGTATACGTAGATGATATCATTTTTGGTTCAACTAACTTCGAAATGAATAAAGAATTTTCTGAAATAATGAAAAAAGAGTTTGAGATGAGTCATATGGGTGAATTAAACTTCTTTCTAGGATTTCAAATAAAACAGTTAGATAATGGTATTTTTATTAGTCAAGAAAAATATGCTAAAGAACTAGTTAATAAATTTGGTTTGACTATTGTGAGTGGAAAACCTACTCCCATGGCAACCAATGAATATCTAAGTAAAGAAGATCTCTCGAAAGATGTAGATCAAAAGTTGTATAAAGTAATGATCGGATCATTGCTCTATATCACTGCTAGTAGACCTGATATCATGCATAGTGTATGTCTCTGTGCAAGATATCAATCTCATCCTAAAGAAACTCACTTAAAAGCTGTAAAACGTATCATAAGATATATTAAACACACCTTTGATTATGGCTTATTTTATCCTAAAAATGATTCATTTGATTTAATATCATACTGTGATGCTGACTATGCTGGATGTAAATCAGAACGAAAAAGTACAAGTGGAACTTGTCACTTTTTGGGACATTCTCTGGTTTCCTGGTTTAGTAAAAAGCAAAGTACAGTTTCTCTATCAACAACTGAAGCAGAGTATATTTCTGCTGCTTTGGCTTGTTCTCAAGTAATATATATGCAACAAACCTTAAGAGATTTTGGATTAAATATCTCAAAATCGCCAATTTATTGTGATAATACTAGTGCAATAAATTTATCTAAAAATCCTACTCATCATGCTCGAACTAAACATATTGATATTCGACATCATTTTCTTAGAGATAATATAACTAAAGAAGTAATTACTCTCGAATATATAAACTCTGAGAATCAAACTGCTGATATCTTAACAAAACCATTAAATGAATCTATATTTACTAAATTAAGAAGAGAATTAGGTATTTTTTCAATAACTGAAATATAAAACATAAATATATAACAAATATAATTAAATAAATTAAAAATAAATTAGAAGCCAAAATTAAAATACCCCTGTCGACAACCCCATATCCCACCATGTCGACATATAACAATATTTTTTGAAAATTAAAATTCCCACCAAAATTTGAAAAGTTGGTTATATATTCTTCCATATTTCAACTTTCTCTTCACTCTCTCTCATTTTCTTCTGGTTTAACTTCTGAAACAAAAATAATAATTGCTTCTCCATCAAGTTCAAAAATAAACTCGACTTTATCATTTCACTCTCCTACTCTCGGCCCTCTTCAACGCTCCATTCACGCTCGTGTGATAAAATTAGAGGACACTACAAAGGACATTCTACAAATGGTGACTGAGATTCAAGTCAAACAAATTTGGATGAGTAAAGAACAGGAGAAGCAAGGTCGAATCCTTAGAAACTTGCAGAAGTTCCTAATGGATAACCAAGCGAACCCGATCTTGATCGAAGAAGAGTCTTCTAGTGACCATACACAAGAGGACAGCGAAGAAGAGCCAATGGAAGAAGAAGAAGCACCCTTGGAAGAAGAGGACGCACCTGTTCATGAAGTGCAAGTTGAAGACGACACCGTAGTTTGCGTTGGTGAAGTATGTTTTGATAAGGATGGAAAACTTGTCGAACAGCATGGAAACTTCTGTATCCACTATCCTAATTGTTCGATTCATAGGTCTCCTATTGTCAAGAATACTCCTTAGTGTTCTTTCTTTCATTCTTTCGTTCGTATCGTTGTATATATAGTTGTTTATATTAAAAACACATGTATATCTGTTTACATAGTTTACACACATATAAATATAACATTATATAATAAATTGTGTTCTCTTATTCGTATATTCTCGTATCTTTTGAATATATAGTTTATTAGTTAAGAATAGTAGTTATTAAGAGTTTAGTTTAAATTTAAGTATTGATTATGTATGATAACACTATCATTATAATCATAAGTAATGTAGTCTTAGTTTCAGGGGGAGTTATATGGAGTTATATAGAGTTATATAGAGTTATATAGTTATTGTTGATGACAAAGGGGGAGAAGTATAAAATAGGATAGTTAGGCATAGATTAAGGGGGAGTTATTAGAAGTATTAGGATAGAAGTGATATTTTATAAACAAAGGTTGTCATCATCAAAAAGGGGGAGATTGTTAGTCCCTGAGGAGTTGGTTTTGATGACAACAACCTTACTTAGAATTAGATTATAAAATATATAATACTAACATCATTGTGTAGATATATATAGATATGTTTGCAGGTACTAAAGAATGAAGAACTGTACAGTATAAAGATTCAAGATCAAAGATTGAAGATATCAAGATTCAAGACTCATGAGTATCAAGAATTTCAAGAGTTCAAGTTTCCAAGATAAGTTATATAGTTAGGAATATTGTTAAAACTCATAGAAAGGCACTGACATCTTAAAATCTATTTTATTCGTGGAATGGAATCCACTTCATGCTCGTTAAAGGGATGGAACCCTAAGTAGGATGGAACCTACGAAAATTCTAGTGGAACATCTTTTTGTATCCACTTACTTTTATTTCAAAATGGTTTTCAAAATATATAGCTTGTTTTTCAAAATGATTTTAAATATTCCTGTTTAACAACCAAAATCATCTGTCCTGGTTTTTCAATATATTTTAGCCTTAAAAATGTCCTTAGTTTTAAATATCCTTAATTTTAAATATCTTTGATTTTAATTATCCTAAGTTTTTAAACTATAATTCAAATATTAATATATTTAGCTGTTTTATATATTTATACTTAAGATTTAAATATAAAAGTATAGAAAATTATTATATATTTTTTAATATTGTTCTCTATAGTTATTTATGTATTATAACTATATACAAGTATATTTTAAAGTTTAAATATAAGTATAATATAATATAGAAATTATTTTCAAAGAAAAACAAATCACCAAAAAATACAAGGGCATGTCGACATGGTCACATGTACCCCTGTCGACATGGTCACATGTACCCCTGTTGACATGGTGACAGTTAAATTGTTTTTTAAAAAGAAGTGTCTATTCGCCACATCCCTTCACCAATGGACATGGCTATTGATCTACTATAAATAAAGGGTGTTTTCAACGAATTTTAATAACTTTTTTCTCTGATTTAACTTCTCTTCTTCTTCTCCACTTTCTTATTTACAAATTACACCATTACTCTGCTGAAATCAATATCGAATCTAACTAGATAATTTTTGGTTTTGATTCTCTCCACTATCTCTACAAGATCCAATTGCTAATCTGAGTTATAGACTTTTTGTAATCAATTGAGCGAGAGAAGGTGTGATTGTAGCCCTGGAAATCAATTGGGTGAACTTGTTGCCCCGGAAATCAAGTATCTCCACCTAGAGGATTGTGATTCTGGAGGGAGTACCTCATAACCTTGAAACCGAGGGTTGTATTTGTAAGAATTGTTTTTGAAAGGAAATCCGTACTTGGTTGTGCGGGACTGGATGTAGGGTAACTCCGAACCAGTATAAAATCCGGTGTGTTCTTTCCTTTACTGCTTTTACTTTATATTTGCATCTGTGTTTGATTCTGTGTTCATATCTGTGTCTGATTAGTATATACATTGTTAAAAAATTAAGATAAACTTAAAAAGATTAACAAATTTCTTAAAACACTATTCACCCCCCTCTAGTGTTAATTCTAGCCTTAAGATCCTTAATCCGCATTTCTCACAGGATGATGCGGGGCCTAGCATGGAAGGAATTCAGAGCAATGTTGCTGTTAAACAATCAAGGGAGAGCTCCGAAAAGGTGCAATTGAACATTCAGAATAAACAAAGTCAGCAGAAAGGCAACAGTAATCAAAATAGGAAATGGGATCAGAATCATGGTCCACGACGTAGGGCTCCTATGTTTGATAACTACACTCCTTTGAATACGTCGTTGGAGAATGTGTATTTACAGACCTGCAACACTATTCAGTATAAGAAACCTACTCCAAAACAGTCATCGGAGAAACAGATTCAGACAGGGAAGTTTTGCAAATTCCACGAAAGCTACGGCCATAACACAAATGAGTGCCGTCACTTGTAGGATCTCATCGAAAAGTTGATAAGAGAGATAAAGTTGGAACAGTTTGTACGGACACCGCAATCTAGAGGTGCTAGCCCATCGAATCAGAACCATGTGCCAAATCAGGCAAGACAGGAGGAACCGCTCGTACTGGTGAGAGGTTGGTGATAAATACTGTTAGCAGTGGTCCACATCCACCAGATTAGAGTTGGAGGAAATGGAGTCGTATGCCAGCTCTATCAAGCATGCAGACTTTGAATGTTGTAGTAGTTCGGAAGATGGGGCTCCGGCCAAGCAACAAAGAACGATGGCAGACGACATCGTATTTCGAGGTCGGGATACCGACAGGATCGAAGCCCCCACTATTGATTCACTTGTCGTATCAGCTCAGGTAGGTCTTGCTTGGATGAAGAGGATCTTGGTAGAAAGTGGAAGTTCGGTGAATATATTGTTCAAGCGAGCCTATGACCAGATGAAATGAAGACTAAAGACTTGAAGCCGTGTCAGTCCCGTAATCATGGCTTCAATGGGAGCGCAACCATACCCACTGGAGTAGTTGAATTGCCAGTAGAATTGGGAATAGGAGAACGCTGGAGAGTCTGGATATTACAGTTTGTTGTGTTGGACATAGCCTCGCTATACAATGCTTTCTTGGGCCGACCGGCCCTGGCTGAATTTAGGGCTGCTATTGCCCCATTGTGTCTGACTTTGAAGTTCCCTACCGACAATGGGGTCGGAGTTGTACAGGGAGACCAGGCTGTTGGGCGAGCCTATTACATTACTGAGCTGCGAGAGGCGCAGCGAAAAGAAAAAGGAAAGGGCGTAGAGAAATCTCTCTGCGTCCGCTTTGCTGAAAATTGACAATTGACGCCTGGGCCCAGGCCCGGGCACCCCAACCAATTCCAAAGAGATCTTGACCCGAGAGATACCGAAAATGAAGACGAAAGTAAAGACAGTTTAGCTTCTCCGGCCAAACTGACGATCGATGTCCCGATCGATGATAGCGATGATTCTAAAATGATAAAGGTAGGATCTCAGTTGAGCCAACAAATGCAAGAGGAATTGGTTGAATTTCTCCGGGCAAACCTTGACGTGTTTGCCTGAACACACTCTGACATGTGTGGGATCTCGTCGGACATTGCGAGCCACGCTTTGAATATTGACCCGCGGCACGCCCCGGTCAAACAAAAGAGGCATGGTATGGATCCAGAGAGATCTACCGCCCTCAAAGAAGAGGTAGATAAGCTTAAAACGAATGGATTTATTCGAGATGCATTGTACCCGGAATGGGTATCAAATCCTGTACTTGTCCGAAAGCCAAATGGGAAATGGAGAACATGTGTTGATTACTCAGACTTGAATAAAGCATGCCCCAAAGACAGTTTTCCACTCCCTCGAATCGATCAACTTGTGGACTCAACGGCTGGACATGAACTCTTATCCTTCATGGATGCGTACTCTGGCTATAATCAAATACCCATGCACTTGCCGACTAGGAGCATACTAGCTTCGTAACCAATGTAGGACTCTACTGCTATAAAGTTATGCCTTTTGGACTCAGAATGCTGGGGCAACTTATCAACGGTTAGTTAATCGAATTTCGCTAACCAGATTGGAAAAACCATGGAGGTATACATGGATGACATGCTAGTCAAGTCACGATTTTCCACTAATCATATCGAAGACCTGGAGTCAATGTTTAATATCCTCCAAGAACACAGAATGAAGCTCAATCCGTTGAAATATCACTTCGGGGTTGCATCAGGAAAATTCCTTGGGTTTATCGTCAACGCTCGAGGAATCGAAGCCAATCCCGAAAAGATCTGGGCGATTAGAAACCTTGAAACTCCGAGAACTATAAAGAAAGTCCAGAGCCTCAACGAGAAAGTGGTAGCACTGAGCAGGTTCATTTCAAAATCTACTGACAAATGCATTCCCTTCTTCAATCTGATATGAAAAGGGAAACAAAATTTTGAATGGACTATGGAATGTGAGGGCGCATTTCGAGCACTAATTCAACACCTCTCCACACCGCCAATTTTGTCAAAGCCTATCGATCACGAGAAATTGTACATTTACTTGGCGGTATTAGAAAACGCAATCAGTGCTGCCCTAATTCAGGAGAAAGACCGAATACAAAAGCCGGTCTACTATATTAGCAAACGACTAACCGGAGCTAAGAGAAATTATCCGAAGCTAGAGAAGTTGGCTTATTGTCTTGTTATTGCCTCAAGGAAGCTCCGTCCATATTTCCAAGCTCATCCTATCATCGTTTACAACGACCAGCCGTTACGACAAGTCCTTACGCAGCCTGAGACGTTTGGTAGGTTACTTAAATGGAATATCGAGTTAAGTCAGTTTGACCTTACTTACACTCTAAGGCGAGCCATTCATGGACAAGTCCTAGCATATTTCATAGCTGAATTTACCATCCCAAAGGACTTGCCCAAAACCAATGAATCTCCTAAGTATATTTGGAAGCTGCATACAGATGGTGCATCAAATGACCGTCGCTCAAGTGCAGGGGTTGTACTTGAAACTCCTGAAGGCCGATCTATATGCTATGCTTTAAAGTTCAACTTTCGTGCAACCAATAACGAAGCCGAATATGAAGCCCTACTGGCTGGATTGAAACTTGCCAGAGATTTAAGAATCATTGCTGTGGAAATTTATTGTGATTCACAATTGTTCGTGTGTCAAGTCAGAGGGGAATACCAAGCCAAAGATCGAAGACTGGCTGCTTACTTTGTTCAGGTTCAGGAGACATTGAATCCATTTGATTATTATGCCATTTATTACATACCACGAGAGCACAATCAGAAAGCCGATTCGTTAGCAAAGTTAGCCGGTACAGGTGAAGCACAACAAATGGGACTCGTTCCCATGGAGACATTGTCTTCATCGAGCATCGATCAGATGGAAACCGATTGGGTATTTGAAGTCGTTCCCAAGAAGGAGTCATGGATGACTCTGTTCAGAAATTATCTTGAGCACGGAAACCTACCAAAGCGCAGGAGTGAAAAGAGACAAATTCTTCGAAAAGCTTCGCGGTTCACTATTCAGAATAGAGTCACGTATAGGAGAGGATACTCTATTCCTCTACTCCGGTGTATCGCTCACGATGAAATCAAACGAGTGTTGCGTGACGTGCACGAAGGAGAATGTGACGATCACACCGGGGGACAAGCTCTTGCCAAGGAAGTGCTCCGATATGGGTACTATTAGCCGACCATAAATCATGATGCATCGGACTACGCTAGAAAATGTGACAAATGCCTGAGGCACGCTCGAATTCCAAGAGCTCCACCTACCGAAATAACTCAGATGGTCAGTCCATGGCCATTTGCAGTATGGGGCATTGACATTATTGGCTCTTTACCTCTAGCCAAAGGTGGTGCGAAATACGCCATCATAGCAGTTGATTACTTTACCAAGTGAGCGGAAGCTGAACCCCTTGCTACAATCACAATAAAGAAGGTGATCAACTTTGTAGTGCGCAACATCATCTGCCGATTTGGTCTCCCACGTACTATCATCACTGACAACGGGACCCAATTCGATAGTATTGAATTTAAGGATTTCTGTCAATGGTACCACATTCAGAAGAAATTCTCCGCAATTGCACACCCTCAAGCGAATGGACAAGTCGAAGCTGTTAACAAAGTTATAAAGTCTGTTCTGAAGAAACGACTGGAAAAGGCCGGGGGAAAATGGGTCGATGAACTTCCTATGGCCTTATGGACATACCGAACAACCCACAAGTTCGCGACCGGCCACACTCCGTTCTCTCTTTCTTATGATTCAGAAGTTGTTATTCCAGTTGAATTAGAAGTGCCTTCTCATCATGTGACATACTATGATCTGAAGACAAATGCTATATTACTTGCCGAATCTTTTGATTTATTGGATGAGAAGCGTAAAGAGACTAATTTGAGGGCAGCCGCATACCGAAGTCGAGTCGCCTGATTATACAATGCCAAGGTCCGACCCCGAACCTTCAAACTCGGCGATCTCGTCCTTAAGAGAATTTACCCGGTCCCTTCGCATATGAAACTAACCTGGAAAGGGCCGTATGTTATTGAATGAAAGTTCGGAGATGGCACATTCAAATTATCAACTGTTGACGGTCTCACTCTTCCAAGAGCCTGGAATAGTGAGAGTCTTCGTCGCTACTACACATAACGGGCTCTATTTATTTATTTATTCAGTCTATTTTTCAGTTGCAAATTGTTTCTGCATTTCGAAATTTGAATTTGTAATAAGGCAACTGATTTTTCCGTATTTTCTTATTTCAACAATAAAATGCAATCTCTTCGAGCCAGAGCTGTGAGTTATTGAATGCATCATACAACTATCACTATGCACGGAGAGCTAAATTCCACCCGACGGTGGAATTTATTCAAATAGGGAGTGACTGTGATACGACCGGTTACTTGCTAAATGATACCCGAGATCGGAGGCAAATCATCACACTGAAGTCAAAAAAGGATTGATACACCACAATCCTTTAACCAACTCCAGATTCCAAGAGTGTGAACTAGAGTATAAACTTACAAATACAGTTTCGAAGAGGGTGGATCCGTCCACCTAACAACTTCGCCGGTATCTTGACCAAGTTTGAGGAAAATGGATCCGTCCATCTAACGACCTCGCTTGTTATCTCAGGGTGGATGTGAATTGACCATCCACGATCCTGATAGATTCGTCATTCCCGGAGTGTGAACGAAATTCTAAAGCCTGAACAGATGTGACTAACCATCTGTCGGCCGACTCCAAGTTCCCAGAGCGCGAACTGGAGTACAAATGTCAACTAACTCCGAATTTCCAGAGTGTGAACCGGAGTGTCAACATAAACACCAACTCCAAATTTCCAGATTGCGAATTGGAGTATAAATGTTAAATCAAAATCCCCAGAGAGTGGATTGGAGTTTAAACACAAACCGGATTGGGATCGACCGTCCGTAAAACAACTCTGAGTCCCCGGAGCGTGGTCAGAGTGTACATGCAAATCGGGTGCGACTGACCACTGGCAAATCCGTCTAAAGTCCCTAGAGTGTGGACATGGTTACAAACATAAAACGGGTGTGACTAACCACCCATGAAAATGACTTAAGTCCCCGGAGCGTGGATGTATCCTTGAAACTCGAGCAGGCATGCCCGACCGCCACGTACGAATGCAAATTCCTGTAATATGGGTGTAATCGTCGATAAATGAGCGAGTGTGATTCGACCACTCGAATTTCCTTGTTTCAACATCAATTCGACGACGTTAAGCTCGATGAGTTAAAAGCGGAGTGCAATTGCCACTTGATCTTTATAATTCATCCCTGAAACTGGGGCAGAACTTAAGCATCAATGAGACAGTGCAGCTTCGGAGTCCAGCTTAACGTTCAGTCATCACTCATAGTCATGATTTCAGGACTTAACGACTAAACTTGGGTCCAATCCAAAGGTCGAAACTCAACAAATGTACTAGACTGGAGTTTAAATGCTGAAACACTTAAGCAAATAAAAGAAAATTGAGTTAAAGACAAAACGGAATTTCATTTCAACTATTTGTGGAAGAAAACTAAGTACAAGTTTATCACAAAAATCCTACTAGAAGGGGCCGAACCTGCATCTATACACGGCCAACAAAAGATAAAGAAATTCCTATCTACTAAAAAACGAGCCAAAGAGACGTATCTACTCTTTTTTCTTCTTCGGTTTCCTCTTCGGTATGGACCCGCTGCAGCTCTCACTCGGTTTTCTTTTTGAACCCTTGCTTTTCGGTGGCCGATCTCTAGCGGGTGCATTATATCAATTTCCTCCTCCAAACTCAAATGTATTGGAACGCTTCCTGCAGGCAGAGTCGGAGGGACAGGATCAATAGAAGGAGGCGGGGTAGGTGCGCTCGTCTCAATGACCGTTCCTCCCGGAGATATCATCCGTAAAGGGGCTGGACCAGGTCCAGCCATTCCACCGCCAAAACCACTGCCCTGCATGGCTTCCTCCATCTCAGCATTGATTTCGACTATGATTTCCTCCTCATGAAGCATTTGTGCACCGCCGAGGACTCTCGCAGTTGGGGCCGAAGAACTGGTCATTGGTACGGTTCCACCCATAACAAACGGCAAATCTGCAAAGGGGTCACTGTGATGACCAAGGAGTTCCTCCATCATCTGGTCATCAAAGACAATTGTGCTTCCCTATGCTCCATCATTTGGTGTCGTGGTCGTTGTGGTGGTCGCCTCTGTTATAATAGCCTCATGCACATGATGTGATTCTTGATTTGTAGGAGGCATGATCGATGTTGCTCCAATCACTAGATAAAAGTAAAGGAAGGATTGTTAGTAATTACTTCAAGTGACGCTTCCGATTTCGGATGAGCATAGAGAATGTTTAGAGTACCTTCCTTAGTTTGGCTCGCGGGTGGCGGAACATCCTAAGAGACTTGCTCGCGAGCTGGAGATATCACGGTCGATCCGGGTTATAAGCAGGAACAGACTGAGGATCAATCGCAGGAGTAGATTCAGGCTGAGTCGGCATGGGAGTTTCAAAACTTGTATCATGATGCTCGACACCAGAGCCTTCTCCAACTTCCAAATGCTGAGTGCCAAGCTTGTCCTTTTCATATGAGATCATTGCATCATGGAGAACTTTCCATTCGTCTTTGCTCAACACCCGGTTCTCAAGCTCGAACTCGTCAATTGATTCAGCTTGGTGGGCAGTTTTTCATCTTTTACTAATCGGCCCCAAGCGTTGTATAGAAGTGTCGAATAATTTTCAAGCCAGACTAGGTTCCTATGCTTCAAGACGTTAGCATTATAAGTAATGAGTAGATCCTCAATATTAGCCTCTAGCCTGGACTCCACCATCTTAACCTCATCTTCAACCTTAGCCTCCACTTCCCGGACCTTAGCCGTTGCCGCATCCCGTTCACCCTAAAGCACTACGGCCTGTTCACATGCCTCCTGAGCTGCTCTATTTGCGTCATCCTTTTCCTTGGTGATTTCGGAAAATTTGGCTTTGAGCTCATTAAGTACTTTCAGAACAGCGTCCCGTTCGGCTGTGACAGTGGTGTTTCGGTGGCCCATCTCCTCCACCAAAGTGAAATGCATTTGTCGCATTCTCTTCATAGATTGAGTCGCCTCGTCAACTTTTTGGGTGGCCTCCATCTCAGATTTCTAGGAAAATTCGGCTTCATCATTGAGCACTTGGATAATGCGGTCCTTCTGAGCGAGTTCAGTTTCTAGTTTCTCGATTGCCTTTGCCCGCTCGAAGGCCACTGCCGATGCTTTGTCTACGGCTTTCATCCACTCCTTATATTGGGTATAAATATCATGAATATAGTCATGCATTGTTTGTTCAGCCTCAGATGGAATTTTCTTTAAGTGAGGAGGGAAGATGAAGCCGTCAAAACATATGTTCGGAAAATCTTTTCTTAATTGGGCAATTCTGATAGCCCCTTCCCCAGTGGGCTCAGTGAGGGCTTGTTCAGCAACAGTGGGAGGTTCGACCTCAGTCCTACGACGTTGAGACTCATACCTTAGAGCATGAGAAGATGGTTTTTGGTATGGAGGTTTCGAGGGATGTGAGCTATGAATAAAAGGTTGTGTAGGGAGTCGGGGAGGTGGAGAACACGATCGGGATCGATATCTCTATTCTCTGTCTCTATCTCTATCCCTCTCATACAGCTCTTGGCTGGAATAACCGCGATCGCGGTTTCTATCATCCTCCCTCTGACGGAACTCATAATACGAACTCGATGATTGGCGCGATGAACGGAGACTGCCGAGCATAGAATCTCGCCTATTCATCGTATCTGTAAAGTAAAAGAAGAACGGAGTTAATGAATTCTCGAAGCAGACAACTTAAGGCTGGAAACCGTGTAGTGCCGTGTAGTGTATATGTGTGTGCAACCCCTCGACTAACCAGTAATGTCGGTCGCACTGATGGGTAGAGACTCGCTTAAATCTAGAGCACTTTGAAGCCCCTCCAATCTGGTGTCATGCTGAAGTGACACATAATCCGGAATCGGAATATCAGCAAGTCCTTCAAAAGGGTTCTCTACTTGCAAGGGAGGAGCCTCCGAAACTCTAACACCAGAGGCTGGTAGGGACACAACTACTGATTTCCATCTCGAAGATTTTACGACGCTTGTGTGCAACTGCCTTGCCTTTTCTCCTTCCCTCTGAACCCTGAAAGTTGTCAGAAGGCCCAGCCATGGGTTCATCGTTCATAGGCGTGTGTTCTTCATCACCCTCCTCAGCAATTACGACCCCGGGTGCTTTGCGCTTTACCCGCTTCGTCGGGGCTACCTTAAGCACTCCTTCAAGTCTTATGCTTTGTTTTCGTTTTATCAGCCCAAAGATCCTCGGGTTTCTGTCTGTTAGCACCGAGTCAAGATCTCTCATTTCACTCGGAACTTCCTGGATAACCCGTACTATTTCTTTAAAGTGTGTGCCATCAGGTCGAGGAACTGCAGCTGCAAAGGAAATATGATATTAGTTTCAACATCAACTACGACTATCTCATTAACTACTGAAACAAGTGCAAAGCTTATGTCTGGCTAACCATCGACTAGCAAACCCTGGTGGGCATCGAACATAGAACCACTCAGTTTTGAAGTAGCTCAATCTGGTCAAAGCACCAATCACAACTTGACAGTTCCTGACTGCCTCCAGAAATGTGAAAGAAGGGTTGTCTCCCCGACTCTTAACATTAAAAAGGTATCTGATTTCGATCGGAGTCGGAGGTCTGAAAAGATGCTCCATGAATACAGTGAATAGACTGTTCGGCAACACGTATCCATTAGGATGTAAGTGTGATGGGGCAATTCCAAAGAAAGACAACACTTCCTGAATATATTGATTGAATGGAGGAAGCATCCCAGCTGTACATGAATGCCTGTTGAAGGCAGTAAACCCTTCTGAGGGAGCATGCAGTCTATCATTCGGTCCCGGTAATAAGACGTCGTCCAACGGTAAACCATGCCTTAGTCATATCCGCCCCAACATATCTTCGGAGATGTTGGACGATGCAGAATCTTGTGGGTTCATGATAAACCTGGCACCAGGCAGCTCGTCCGGAGCTGGATCTATAATTTCAGCCAAGATGACCGGTATCTCTATGACTAAAGGAGATGAACTCTGAAGCTCCTGCTGTTGTGAGCTTGTAGACTCCATAACTAATCAACTCAGTAAAAACCATCATTAGATGATAATAAGCCCGTGCGTTCCCCAGTGTGAAGTGCGTGAATGCATTGTGCAGTGCAATGCTATATGATACTTAAGAAATTCTACGAAATTTGGGAAAATATCTAAACGACAAGACTTCGAAATTCAACCGGAGTGACCGTCATCGCTGACCATCACACCTGTGTCATCCGGACATCAGGGATCGATCCAAGTTAAAGTTCGTCAGAATTTTGTCAAGTTACAGTTCCATCGACGAGCTTCAAAAGGCAGTCAAATATGCAGTTTAATAGTTAAGTCCGGATATGCAGGGCAAAAGCTCGTCGGAGTCAAATATTCGAGTATGTAGGAATTTCAAATCCATCAAATTTTGGACTCGGATCGACCACCAGGAGTACAGTTCGTATCAATCATGAGAGCACAGTTCGTATCGATCATGGTGCACCACTTCGTATCGACCGCTGGAAGATTGTTTTGTATCCATTCAACATTCCATACTTCGCATCGATCGGCATCGACATTTTCGTATCGATCGCCAGGCCCAAAATCTCGCATCGATCGCTTGGGATCGATACGAGTATCGATCGTCAATTGGTCGATACGAGTATTGGCTTTCCATTGATACGAGGCAGTTTTGTTAATCGATACGAAGCCGCATTACATTTGGATCGATAAGAACTTGCATTTCACCCATCTTCGATACGAAAGCTCCCAGACTTCTTCTTCTCTAAGCAGCCTAAATGCCATTGTTTTCTCCTCCTCCTTCGACCTTACTCCGACCATCTCCGGCCTCCTCTTCACCGGACTTGGCCGCGAATATGAAAGGAATGACGTTAAAGCTCAAGCCTTGTCGTTTCTAGTGAGAGATTGTTGGTTAATTACCTAATTTAGGCAGCTAATTTGAAGAATTAAGGAATCGAGTGATTTGAGAACGAAGACGGTTCTGATTCCTCAGTTTTTCTATCGATACGAAGGCAAGGATAAAGTGAACAAGTGAAAGTTTTCTAAGTACAGAACGTATTTATATGGGTACAAAAATAAGAAGGAAACGATTCGTCTTCCAGTTGTTTCGACCGGTTAAAACAGGTTTCTCCTCTAAATCGGTACAAAGAGAGCTATTCGTATCCATGGACCACCTAGTTGAGGCAACGCTTGTTCGCAACCATCCAGCTATCGGTACGAAGCGTCAGTTCTAGCCATGAAGATTGATCAATCGGTTCGCGTCCATCAAACATCTATCGATGGGCAATGGCAAGTTCATGTCCATCACTTTGAAGACCCTAGGAATTCGAATCTATCAATGCGAAGAAACTTCGTGAAACCGGCTAGTTTCGAATCGATAACCATCGATACGAAAATCACTACAAAATTATATCTAGACCATTCATGACCATCGATATAAAGCGTGCATTCTATTTTCTCAGATCGATTCAGGAGAGGATCGACACGAAAAGATGGATCAAAGCAACAATCATTGTTGCTACAACTCGAATTTCACATCGATTCAGGAGAGGATCGATACAAAATTCGATCTAAAAAAAACTAGAAAACTGACAATGACTCGTGAACGTACGAACGTTAACGGGAGTCAGGCTAATGTACATTCATGTACAATGGACTAACATCCAATTTTTAAAATTCACAGGAATTGAATACTCGTCTGATGACGATTACAAAAATAGGTCACTATCATACAATGCTCAGTTACAATAGTACACAGTACAACAATTGGCAGTCAATGGTTCATAATTTATGTTTCTGAAGAATCAATTAAAGGTTACATCTTACGACGAAAAGACAACGACCATTCAAACAAGTCACATAAAGCAATTCAGGATGAAGAGTGCAATTTTTCAAAGCACGTCATGTTTTCACAAGACGTACTTTGGGGGGCAAATGTTATCCCGCCTTTTGGCAAGGCCGTGACACCAAGGACTTAACCAGAAACCGAGGACATTTCATCCCGAAGATCGGTTATACGCAGGCTCACTATGAATATCGACGAATTTTATCCAAGTCCAGATCAAGCTACAATCAACATGACACGACATGCAAAGCTATGGAAGCCAACGTTTCAAAATTCAAGTCAATCCGAGTCTGTATGCTCAAGATATGATCGATGCAAGCCAAGGAAATTGATTCGTTCGTATCCATCACATCGCTCTCTTCGCATCGGTTCCGCTTCCATCCATCTGAAACTGCACTCTTCGTATCCATCAACTGAAAGACCTTGTTCGCATCCATCAAGCTTCGTCTATTCGCATCCATCATTTAGCCGCTGTCCGTATCCATCAATTGGAATCAATTCGCATCCATCAATTATCTGTTGTTCGTATCCATCAATGAACATCGCTTCGTATCCATCAATTATCTGTTGTTCGTATCCATCACGTACGCCCAACTTCATATCCATCAATTGGAATCAATTCGTATCGATCCCAATTGCACAGCTCGTATCGATCGATCAACGATCGATACGAGTAAAACATCAAACGATCGATACGAAATGTCCCCCAGCTATCGATACGAAGTAACCCACTAAGCGATCGATACGAACAGAACAATGACAATCGGTATGAATAGAAAGCATAGCTGATCGATATGAACAAGGCCGAAATGCATCGATACGAACGAGGCATAAAACATTGGAAAAACTCGGTCGATCCAACATCGAAAGTAGATCGATCCAGAAATCAAGCGCCACGTCAACTTGTGAGCATGTGCCCAAAAAGCGATACGAACATATCGATGCGAACGGCATCGATACGAAGAAAACAGCCTTTGATAAAATGAAATTTGCATCGACCATAACTCACAATCTACAAGTCCAAATGCTATCAAATTTTCACAGAAGCTTACGTACATCCTCAAGAATGTTCATGGTCGATTTCGACTCGATTGGACCAAGTTACGATCGATACGAAATTCGTTCATATCGATCACAGATCGAGCGCACGTCGCATGGGATCGATTGCGTGGGCCCACCCACGTGCTAGAAGAGGTCTTTCGAGATCTAGGTAAGATATTTGCAGCCTACGCCTATAGATAGCAGCCCAGGACCTACAGAAAAGGGATCTTTTGGCTCTTTGACGTCCAGACTCTGCCGAAACCATTGTTGCACTCAAAAATCACTGTTGTACTCGAAATTTACTGTTGTAATCTGCTGTAACCAGCAAGCAAAAGTTAATAAAAGTTGATCATTTCATAGTGGATGTGGACAACGCGCCGAACCACTCTAAATCTCTGTGTTCTTTTGCTGTTTTTCTGATTATTGTTTGGAGTGTTTGTTAGATAATCCTCTTTTTACATTTATTTTTTTCATTTTATCTCTTCAAACACTTCCGAAGAGTGTTGTGCCCAATTTTGATACAAACAATATTCTTCATCTCCTACCCTCCACTTCAGCCATTGTCACTAAGTGCTACCAAATCCGAGCATACTTTGTTGTCTAGATCTAAAATTATTGTAAAGTTCTTGTACTTGTGACAAATCCGATTCTAATAATATTAAAGTTCACGTATGCATGAATTTTGGTTGAACCGCTACAAAAATTTTGTGTTCTTTATTATTTCTATTTGATTCTATTAGGTCTATTCTCGTTTTTGTTCGACTGGGGTATTGTACCACTTTTTGGTCCACTAATACTCCTCATATTGTTTGGTACTTAATAAATACTGAACCTCTTATAGTTTTGTTTTCCCCCAAAATTTTCTTTTTATTCAAGTTTCTTTACGGTATTGACTAGTTGAAAATACTTTTATTGTGTTTTTCCTCTCCTTTTTCTTATATTTCGTTATTTTTACTTTCTTACTTCATCGAAATTTTCCAACGCGCACACACCTTCTACATGCACAAGCATTTAAACTAATTAATGATCAAATGCATAACTGTTCATTGTATAAATTCCTAGAATGCATAATACATATATACTGATCGATTTATAAATTCCTAGAATGCAGAACATATATACGTATATAAGTCTATGTATATATGTATGTGCATGTGTGTGTCTATACACACACATGTATGTGTATATGTCTATACATACATACATATATACATGGATACATATATACATACATGCATGCATGAATGCGTGCGCGCGCGCAAACATAATAAATACCATATTAATATGACTATTCATATTCTAAATTAATTGTCCCATACGATGTATTAATATGGAAATAATTCTGTATTTTCTAACAAGGTTTGAGGTTGACATATTTTTCCATTTTATTTATTTATTTATTTGCTACGTCTGTTTGGATGATATGATTATGTATAGAGGTTATGCTTGTGTGTTTAGTGAGCAGTTGCTCCCTTTTATTATGAGTAATTGGAGATATTATTTTGTATACTGTTGCCTTTAAAAACACGAGTCTTGCACATAGATTAACTTAAGAAGAGAATAATGTAAGTGCGTTTATGACCGCATACTAAGCCTACGGCTAACCGGACCTAGACTTAGGTGGGACATATTTCCGTTTGTAATCGTCTCCATCAAAACGTCCATGAACATGTCCTAACACGTTTCTTATAGAATGACCATTTTGTTCTAAAGGTGTGTCATGCATAGAAATTGGAAGTAAATGAATGGCTATAGTCATAGAGATATTATGTCATGGCGTCATGGACATCTTATCTTTTAAGCACAAACATGCACCATGGGGTTTATGTAGAATCTTCAGGACGTGCTAGCAAGCATATGGAAGAGTACTAGTAGAAGGAGACAACAAGATAAGCTAGCTTTTCACCATCTTCTTTCTGCTATGGTCTGCGATCATGTACCTTTCCTTACTTTTATCCAGGCCATCGGTTGGTTCATTATTGTTACGAATATTTCCTTTATTGATTGCATTTGCAGCTATTCAGCGCATTTGCAAGCCAATACCATCTCAATGATCTCGCTGTTGTTTTTGACTTTTGCTAAGAATGATTAATTAGTTTGTACGTGATCCTTCTTTTGTACAAGGTTTATTTTTAATATTATTACTTCAAATTAGTTTGATTTGTAAAGGTAATCTGCTAAATGTAAATTTATGTTTAATCGGTAAGTAATTTAAAGTTATGACTATAAGGAGAAATTGATAAATTGGTATCGGTTACAATATAAGAAAAAACATTGAAAGAAAGAAAAGAAAGCGGGAAAGAAAGAATTTAAGTGGAGCATTTGAGAGTGATGTTTCAGCGATATATTTTAACGGAATATTTGGATTAATTATTCAATTTATAGTTATTTAATTATTTGTTTCGTCATGCAATATACATTAAATAATTGCAATTAAAATAAAATAAATTACAACATTTCATTATTCGAAAAACAAATATTATAATTTAAATATATAAATAAAATGATACAACTACAATGTTCCATCACAACTCTACAGCAATAATATCATCTCTTATGGTATTGCAAAGCGTTGTTATTTCATTGTCTATTTGTCGTTGTACTTGTTCACCCACTCTGTTTGCAGTAGATTTCATACTATAATATTGCTTATGGTATTTTTTTTTTGGAACGATTGGGATCTCATCCTAGACGACGAACGGTACCTAAGTAAATTAAAACGATCCTGGAAAAGCATGCTTAAAAACAAGAAAATTTTTGGCATATATCATGAGTATGAAAAAATTAGCATTAGGACCCTCCAAAATTTCTTTTATAAATTACATCCATATTTTCAAAAAGGTGAAATTTACGGGGATGTTTGGATAATTTTACTAATTTAAATATGTGATTCTAGGATATACGTACATACTCATAACCGTCGTGATACATGTTGAAGTGACCGCTTTTAAATTTGAAAACGAGAGATGTAGAAAATAATTTCTAAAAGGAAAAAAATGTAAAACGAACAAGTCTTTCTAATTTTCCATACATTATAAGAAGAATTAAAAATGATCGGTTATATGGAAGATTACGTTAAAATAGTAAGTGGAACTAAAGGAATTATTAAAACAATTTGTAGCTTCAACTTGACGCTAAAAAATTATTATAACGAGCAGTTATAGTTACACCATCTGCACCAGGGCAAGCAGTTATATTCTCAGTCCTCATATCCAACAATTTTATGACAAATATCAGGGTCGACAAACAATTTGAAGTCGTAAACTAAGAAAAAACATGGCTATAAACGGAAAATTACATCGATGACTCAAATCTGTCTCAACTTCTCTATATAATTTGAATTCGTTTAATTTAATATATATAAAACCATTTTGTATCTCACATTCAAAATCGCTACATTGGTAATTACCATTAAGCAACATAATGTTTCTTTAACTTTGTGTCCAAATTCACTACTTCAAAGAGAGCTAAAATATAGGAAATGGTAAATAAGTTAATCAAAACCAATTTTGATGGCAAATCTCCATTAGCAATTAAAATGAATAAAAAAGTTACTGCTAATAATTTTCTTCAAATCAAGTCCTTGCTCCGACATCTTCTATCTTACCGCATGTTATTCTCATCGCTGTTTTAATATATTTAATTTGAATCTTTAAAATGCATAACTTTTTGTAAAAATGACGAATTAACAAAAACGTTTTTACTATTAAATCACAAATTTTATTATCTTTCTAATGATGAACATTATATATATGTAAAATTTAAATTTATAAAATACAGTAAAGTATATTATTTTAAAACTGATTCAAAATATATAAAAAAAACTCCATAACCAATATGCAGTTAATTACCGCATTTTTCAAAATGAAGAAAAATGAATTTATTTTGAAACTGATTTCAAATTTGAAAATTTTAACTCCAAAACAGTTGTATTGTTACTTACTGCATCTTTCAATTAGATCTAGTTTAAATATGCATCGAATTATTAAAATAAATTAACTGCGTAATAGCCATGCAGTTAAAAAACTACATCTCCTAAATGCAGCTTTAAGGCATTAAAAATGTAAAAACTACCAACAAAACAATATTAAACCACATCACAAATATATTTAAATCTATATGTAAATATAAAGAAAAATTGACTGCATATAGTTATAAAGTTAATTACTGCAACTCTTAAAACATTTCTAGCTTTAAAAGCGGTAAGATGCAGCTATATAATATTGCATTACTAAGATGCAGCTATATGATATTGCATAACTACATCTTTTCGAAGCATTTGAATTTGCACTAACATGATACAGTTTTAACTGCATCATTATGATGTAGTTAATAATCACACCACTAAGATGCACCTAAAACTGCATTAATATGGTGTTGTATAACTATATCTTATTAATGCAATTAAACATGCACCGATATGATATTTCTAACTTCATCACCATGATGCGGTTAAAAAAGTGCACTATAGTAATGCAATGCACAATTCATATTTTTAGTATTAACTAATGTAGCTGCATTTTCTTAATGTAGTAGAAACTGCATTTTCTTAATGCAATTAAAAAGAAATACTTAAATTAGTTTACTGTAATTTTAGTTATAACTGCATTTTCTTAATGCAGTTAAAACTGTCATATAAATTTATGATTTGCAAAATATTATTTTTAGGTATGAACAATAGATATCAGTGGAAAGTTTATTAAACTTGTGATTCAATGTTAAAAACGATTCTTAAATCCGATTAAACTATAAAAAGTTATCACATTTTAAAGATTGAATTTAAATGAATTGACGGATGTCGAGGACGATATTAAAAATGTAGAGACCTAATATATAGAAAAATTATAGAAGGGGACCCACTTAACATATATAATAAAAAATAAGAACCCCAAGGTAATATTCTATAATCAAAATAATAAAGTAATTCTTCTGGATACTTTGCACTATAACACAACTACTCATTATTTGTATTTGTGATAGAAGAAACAAGACATGGACGGATGCAAGAAAAAAAATCAAATGTAAGGTAAGAATCCACCACAACCCTTTAAAAATAACTATTTGAGGAGGTTAAAAGACACTTAAGCTCCGTCTGGAAGTTTTTTCTACCAGTTTTGACTGTTTTTGGATGACTATGTATTTCAGGTGTTGTGATAACCCTTGCTTGTAAGTTTTTTTTACACCGATTATTATTGGTTATAAAACCGGTGTAAACCAACGTAATGCAATTTTAATGACAATTCTCAATCCATCAAATTAGGGAGTTTTGAGGGGTTATAACTTTTTTTTTTCAATTATACCCAAACTAATCATATTGAAAAATTAATCTTCACAAAAATAGAGAATAAATATAAGGGTGTACATGTAATATCACTTTAGTGGAAAATTCTTACAACCGGTATATGTTAACTCTCAAGTATGCTTTATCGGCTATAATAACACTTTATGTAAACCAATCAAAACCGCTACAATCATTTACGGTTTAGACCAGTACTTTCAAAATCTCGCATAACCGGTACTACAAAACTCCCAAGTGAAGCATTATTGAACTTGAAAAGTTGAGGGGGAGTCTCATTCCTACATTGATTCGCCACTATATCACTCAAACGCTATAGATATATATTTTATTAGAATCGTAATTATGCACAATCAAAACAAATTTATTTGTTCTTAGGTGGTATATTCTTTTTATACTTTACACAAATTAATCCAGCGAAATGAATTTAGGGGTTGCGATATAATATACAGAATAATACATGGGTTCATTCACAGCCATTTTATGCCTTGTTAGGGTGCAAGTCACGTCCAACACGTCTGACGTGCCATCTATATAACCCACCCGTTGGAGTGAAATGTATTTAAATTGTTCACTTAACGTCAGATACATTGGAGGACAACTGTATTTAAACTCTACTTTATTTATAAATATCTATTTCTTTTCCCTTTCAAATACTAATTTCATTCCTCCTTCCATACACACAAGAACTCATTCTTATTTCTGCTTTCATTTTACCCTTTCTAGTGCCGCTTTCCCATGCCCCTTTCCTTTCGTGCATATATGGAAATCACAATATACCGATATATTCCTTTTCTATAGTTACGGGTGTAAATCCATCTATGCACATAACAGTTTAAAAGCACATAAATTAAAATGAGTGTTCTGCTTAAATTAGTACCACTCTTGCTATCAAAAATAGTTAAATCATGATTGTGATAATTATAATGGTGATTCTAAAATACAGAGGTTGATTAAATAATTATAATATATAATGAGTTTGTTGTTTTAGAGAATGCAACCTGAAATAGATATCAACACTGATACGGTTAGATAAAAATATTTTTTTATATTAAATTTGTTCGACTATGTGTAGTATATTAAAAAAATATTGTCTGCAGTCTAATTCATCTAGAATAATCCATGATGCACTGGAACAAGTAGATTGAAATGAAAATTTAGGGAAATTTGAATAACATTAAGAATAGAAAAAACAAGCTATTTTTTAAACAACAAATCATAGAGTTTAATAAACTACCATTAAAATCCGATCCAACAACACGAAGTATTTGCAAAATATAATAAAGTAAAAAATTATGCTCAACATTTCATTTAATGAACTTAAAATGAAAATATAAGAACTTTAGTATTTTAGTTACTTTTAGATTAAACATCTTCTCTAAGAAGGATTTTATCAACTATTAGAATGCAAGAAGACTGTTGTTCTTCCACCATTGATAAGTGGGAAGAACCATTCATTTTTCCACTTCATGAATTTGATGTGTTTCCTTTTGTATCATTACTATAAATCACTTGCAATAATCCAATCTAGCAATCGAAGGTGTGAAACCTAATAAAGTTTTAGTATTTTTGAAATCATTTTACTAGTAGTAGCATACCAATTTTATATTGTTCGGCAGTCTACTTATGGGTCTAACTAAAATATATTGTTGGATTGGTATACTTGAATAACGATATATTGATATAACCAAAAAAAATACGATGACACTCCTAGTTATTAGTCAAATTATTTAGTATGTGTAATCACCCCACATTTACATCTCACTGTGGCACTTTTCCACTTTATATGTAATATAGCATATAACTTCCATCAATGCATATTTGGATTGGGATTTGCAAACATGGGAAAATATTCTAATAATATCACATTTACTGAAAGTGTGTAATCAATAATGAAGGAAGATCAAGAGATGAATTAACAACATCAATATAAAATATGTATAAATGGCTTTTGCTAATTTAGGAGATTTGTTCCCCCTTCAGAACTACCTTCTTCTCTGTGCTTTACTTCAATTTTTGACTTCACACCTTTAACCTGATATCTTCCTCCCCTCAATAGCCTCTCATTTCCCCTCACCGTTGCCTCGTCCAACTTCTAATGGCTAAAATCGCAAAATAAAGGCTAGATTCATGACATCCCTAGAGCATCGTCTGACCTCTCATTCTTGTTCAGGTTGTGCTTATGCCAACCATCAAGCTTCTTCTTCAAACATTGCTCCTCCGGTCACATTATTGTTGTCTCCACTGAGTCATGTACTCAAGTGCCTACTAATATCATCAATTTCAACCCTGAGTTAGTTTCCCTTGCTTTGAGTTTTGTCGTTCACTTGTTGAACCTAATGTCAATGTTTGCCAGAATGTTGGCCCTATTTTGATGGGCGATCCAGATGCTATTGCTAGTGCTTCAAACTTTGTTTCAGGTGATGTAACTCAGGTATCATTGGTTGGTGGTATCAGCGGTATTGAGCATACTGTTGTGGCAGTTGATGACTTGTCATTGGATCTAGTTATTGTCCCGCCGTCCCTTATAAATGCTGGTGATTTTATGTGCACTCCACCTGTTAGTCTAAATTTCCCTGAAATTCTATTGCCAATACTTGAACCCCTTGCTTCTCCTTTGATGGAGGCCCTAATTATTATACCCTGCAAGGCAAATCCGTACTTTACCTCATGGTCTTCATTATTCTCTAAGTTGCTAAGAAATGTGGGTGCCTGTTCCCCACATAGTTTTGATATGGTGGTAGAGAATGGAGTGTTGATATTGCCGGAAGAAGTGATTCAAGCGGGTAATGAATTCGATCTAATTACTTGGTGGGTTTTTTCTTGGACTTAAACCCTCCATATGACATTGTTCGAGAACATTGTAGGTGTGTTTGGAAACTATGTAGTGGACTTAAAGGTCCATTTTGATGATTCTATGTTCTTCTTCAAATTCTCCAATTTGGAAGAATGACTTTGTGTTCTAGAAGCTGGTCCAACTTTCATACAAGGCAAACCATTCATTATTACTCCTTGGTCCCCTTGGGTTGACACAACGAAATTTCAGGTTCTATCGATTTCGATTTAGACACACTTTACGCATATCCCATCTATTCATCATTTGTCTTACCCACTTGGCTCCAATTTGTGATTCTATTACTTGGGACTTTAATGAGCAAGCTTGGATCCATGAAGCTTCAAAAATGAGATATTCTCTTATGTGGGACACTTATCACAAGTTTGCCGATGAAGATGAAGGTGAGTCTAGGCGCTTATATTATCACATTATGGGAGAAGGTCTTTCCGTATGTACTGATGGTGACCTTAGTGAAATGAACATGCTAATTCTTTTGGACGATTCTTGGGATAGACAATTGATTTACTGTAGTGGCTCTTTGGATTTTGTTCCTAACATCGCATTGCCCTTTTCTAGGATTGTTCATGTCCTTGGACCTGATTCATCGGATGACGGTAGTAGATCCTCCTCATCTGAAGGCGGTTAGTGTAGGTCTTATTAGTAATTTAGGCATGTTGCCTAACTCTTATGTTGCAGCTAGTTTAATGTTCTTATTTATTAGTTGATGAGGCAGCTTTACCTCACACCTGTTATAATTTGTAAAGTGGTATGGCCACTATAATCCAACTTGCTCATACAAAATAATAATGTTTTATTTTGCCAGCAAAAATAATAAAGGAAGATTTGCATCAAATCCAATTAACCATCATATTAATAATTTCAAAATATCTATCATGGACATTTTTGCTTAAGGATTGAACAATATGGATATGTCTAAGGGAATGAATATAAAGTGGGAAAAACTAATAAAGGGGGAAGACAAAGAAACAACTATTACATTTTGATTTTCTACGACGATCAAATAAATTGTTTATAAAATATGGAATATGAACAAAAAATCATACATAGAGAAAGAAAAAGGATCAAATGAATTGAGTTGGAAGGAGAGTTGTATATATCAAAATTAAAAAATTATCATCGCATCATGCGACCTTATCTGATAATTGAATTATGCAACTAAAATTTCAATTGCATTTTGAGTTCTTACGGAGCTCGAGATTAAAGAGAAACTACAATAAAAGAAGGATACAAAAAGAATATGGATTTTATTTTTAATGAGAAAAAAGAAAATTCTGCATAGGGTTGAACTTTACAGGGAAATAAAATAGGAGTAGAACTGATAAAAGAGGAAGTCAAAAGACATGCTGTTATAGTTGAATATATTAAAACTTATTCAATAGACATTTTAAATGGGTAAATATGAAAATATACATATGAATCATGAAGAAATAAGGATTTAAATTCTAAAATTATGATAAAAAGCAAAAGGATAAGGATACATCCAACTTTATATATATATATACGAGTACTTCAGCACGTGCGATGCACGTGCGCAGGAGGAATTGGTACTAAAAGAAACGCTGTTTGTAAGGTTTTTTTTATTTTACAAACTGACTTTAACGTATATGTAATGTTGCATTTCTTTTATACGTTTAGATGCACAAATCAATCGTTTATCAGAATGTGAATGAGACTAATTTATTTTACGAAATAATCAAACAGGTAAAGAAAGTAACCGATCATTACAATATTTAGAAAAATGTAACAAATATTAAAATTAGCATTCCCAATAATTTGGAACTTAAAAAACTTGCATCGTCTCTCTTTTAAAATGTATTAAAGCACCATATTAACATATAGAGAATTTTTAGAAAACATGAGATTATAGCTTTACTCTTAAACCATTCTAAATATTACCTGGTTGCTCAAAATGCATTATAGGTTTAAGAATGCAAACCTGTTACTTTTCACTATAATTAATGGAATACAACAATTTGTACTTGATACTGCATAAATCATTATATTACATATGAAATACTACTCTTGCTGTAAACCAACATTGAAATGCGTAAACTTGATGCATACAAATGTATTAAACCATTGCATAAATCCATAACATATTATATTTTTCCTCCAATATACGCTCTATGAATATGAGTACTCTTCCTCACTGATCTAAATGCACTTAACATGAGAGCCAAAACCCCGAATCGTTGTTTCAATGGCCTTTTCTTTGCCTTTATCTAACGCTACTTTCACCAATCAAGTTTTCACTTGTATTTATCACACATGCACTCTGTCACGTTGTATTTCATTAACATGATTCATTCCATTTAACCCTAAACATGTTCCCCTTTCTTTATAATTTGCATTGAAGCCCATACTTCCCATGCAATTTCCACATTTATCTTCACTATTCCTTTTAACTGGACCAATCTTTTCCCCTATTGAATCCATACCGTCCTTGTATAAAACTCTATCATCGTTATCTGAACCAACATCATTAACACACTCTATTTCATCCTTTCCTCTATTATCATTTGTTTCTTTATTAATAATACCTTACATCACTTTAGCCTTCACAGCTGTGTGAATATCCACAATTTCCCTTTTTCTCAAATTTTCAGTAGCATCAAACCTTAACGATTCAATGTTCTCTAGCTCCGACTATTGCAAATCTTTAAGTCTCATTATACTATTGCCAGCATTTTCATTAAGTCCTGCATATTCATACTGATACACCATGCTCAACAGTAGTTGTTTCCTCTTCCATGCTGCTAATAGATTTTTCAATGCCTTTAACATGTCTGGACTCCACCTCTATATAAATATATTTTTTAAATAATTTTTTTAAGCATGTGGCCGTGCATGATATGGTGCAAAATCATCATCTGTCCTTAATATATGCATTTCAGTATGGTTTACTTCTATCCCTTGTAATTCATCACAGCTTATTAAATTATTTGTAAAATTGAATCTTTAAGTACCTTCATTGAACCTTGAATATTCACCTCCGTTACATCATGCTCAACATAAATAGCTTCCCCGGTTAATTTTATACCTGATTTTGTTTATTGCTTCATTCAGGTGGATCCTTCTTAGAATCTGCTATGAAATTGGAATATTCCTAAAATTTGTTAAGATTGTCAAAATAAACAAAAGAGAAACTGCATAAAAATCAATTAAATTTTATTAATCTACTTAAACATTACAAATGTGTAAGGATATATCAATATGAAAGGTCATATTATCTGAAAACTTTGTACAAACGTAAATGATAAAATCAAAGCACCTTTACCTGTACTCATCATTGCAAAGATAGGTTCTAATGTGATATTTTAGTTTGTGGATTTCCATTCATTAAGCAAGAACCCTCAACCACCATTCATCAATTTGGATAATATTTTTTTCACAATGTACCCTTAGATAAGAATGATCATGAACTAATATCTAGTATCAATGTTCTTATGCATGTGCATTCCATTAATAAGCTTGGCTCTGATGTGAGACTGCATCTCAATTTGTCTTTATCCAATATGCAAGCAACCTTAATCACTACCTCTACCCCTTGTACATTTGTACACAACATCGCATCCTCTGCGTTGGGCCTATTGATTCATGGTTGTGGGAGTTCCAATTCTTCTGTTGCTTAAGGAGATTAAAAAAAATTGTTGCTGGCAGTGATGAACAACTTTTTCCATTTTCCTTCCAAGATTCCTAAAATGCAATTATCATCCATGAGTAATTTCTCTTATCCATTAGTATATGCTTCAGCAAGTGTCTGGTAAATCTGATACGTTAATCATCCATCATTTCATAGTATACAGCTCACTGGAAATAATGAAGCATGACATTAATTATCGAAAAACAGTAACAACTTAATTGGGCATATCATTGCATTAATTATTCATTACAAAAAGATCTTCATTACTAATAATGCAGTTAAACTTAGTTATAGAATGGGCTTAACCAAATAGTAACATAACTTTAGTATATAAACATCGTATCCAAAATTAGTGATCATGTCCTTACCAAAAATAAGTTGTGATCTTCATTTGATATCTAAATCATAATCTTGTGTGTCCAAATTATAGTTGTGATCTGTACATTTGTTTCCACTCCCCTTAAAAATATAAGAAAAACTAATATGCCTTCAAATAAATCAATGATGGAAGTGGCGATCTTAATGCATTCTTTATTAGGTACTGAAGATAAACTAATAAACTAATATCAATAGTGTGGTACTTACTCTTTCAAAGCTTAACCCCTTGCTTTTGGCATGCAGTGATCCATATTCCCTTCATAATTTCTGAAGTAAATGCAATATTTTGGTATCTTTTTATGATCATTTTTCAAATATATGTGAATTTTTTAACATGAGTTCATGGAAAAACCTTGGAAATAGGTTACCTATGTATAGAACAATTAGATGAAAATTTTAGCCATATAAATAACAAATATTAATATAACTGCAAATGTGTTTTAAGTAAAATATAAAAATCAGTTAACATAAATAACAGAAAAATACTAACAATATTACGCAAATCAGCAACTAGCATTATTTTTCAAACACTGATTTTAATAAAACTAATAGCATTGATAATAAATAATAAAATGAAAATGTATAATTACATTGTTGCACGTACAAAAAAACAATCGCAGCTCTTTCCCTCCAGTTTCATCCACTTTGCTGAAGAGAATGGCTACAGTGGGGCCATGCTTGCTTTAGTCTAGCAATCTTAGCCAGCCAATGCAACTACGACCAAGTTTTGCTAAGCAACGTATAGTCCAGCCCATTTTGTAGTCTATGACGTGGAAAAGATTTGAATGATATGATGAGCTGAAATTTTTGAAGAGTAAACACACCAAAACTAAAAGCAATGGCAATCTAAACCTGATATTATGTGTTTTGTGCATCTTTCATTTTTTGAAGTTACTTTAAAAGATAATTATCTCATAATCTAATTACTGGATTTAACAAATATAATTAAACCAATGCAGTTGATACCATAACCTGATTAATTTCCTCCAACAGTCAAACGGACATGTAATCTAATTAAAAACATCATAGTAGATATGTACAACTTGCATGTATAGTGGACGAAATTAAATAACAAATTTCTTAAATCTAAACACAAAATCATAGAATTATAAGAGAATGTCGGGTAATGCAACCATGAAGTCAAACCAAAAATACGCATTTGAGCAAAAAAGACATGAATTTCTGATTAAAAAAATGGATAGAATAACACTTACAAAACCCGCTACTGCCATAGTTTAACCCTAGTAAAAAAACATAAATCCATGCTTTCTGCATTAATATATCATAAAAATAAGAAAAGGTAAAGTAATAACATC
This sequence comes from Allium fistulosum, assembly GCA_030737815.1. Taxonomy (NCBI): domain Eukaryota; kingdom Viridiplantae; phylum Streptophyta; class Magnoliopsida; order Asparagales; family Amaryllidaceae; genus Allium; species Allium fistulosum. The sequence continues at coordinate 842,763,771 of CM060902.1, forward strand.
ATGAACTTTCAGATTAAAAATCTATTTTAGAGAAAATACACATATTCGGTTATCAAAGGAAGAAGACAAACTATTTCTAAAAGTAAAAGGAAAATAGAAAAGACGCCATACCCAAACCCTTTGCTATCATGCTTCAACTCAGTCGGCCGTAGAGTTCCATACGCAAGTCATTAAAAGGAAAATATAAAAGAAGCCAACTTTCGCGTCTGAACCTGACTTTTAATGTATTTTCCAATATGTCAAATTGGAAAGAGGAGGCGAGGAATAATTAGGGTTGAGAAGTTGAGATCTGGAGATAAACGTGGATAAAAGGTTGAAAACGTAAAGCTAGCAGACAGATCGAATTCCCTTGACAAACGCCTCAGAAGCCACTGGAGAAGCAAATAAGAGGATCGTGGAAAAAATGGGGAAGTGGTTCAAACGTGAGAAGGCTAATGACATAAATATCCTCCCTTGCAGCTGAGACGAAAAACATAGAAAAGGTCATTTTGGGGCACACCAAAAAGGCTTCACTTTGACCCTTTGACCAAGGGTTTTGCTTTATAGTATAAGATATATATATATATATTAAAACTAGTTTAATATAGCTGACATTGATCTTTGATATATAACCAATAAACTATTGAATTCACTTTCAATATTTTAGTTATGCATATAAAATCATCATCCCAACTTAACTTACAAAAAAATAGGTAAAAATACATTGTACAGATAATTCTTACTTTAATATATAGAGTAAAAATACAATATGCAAATGAAATTTGGCAAATAAGGATCAAGAAATTATTTTGGATGAGAAAAATATTTTTTTTTTGTTTAGGTATTGAACTACATAGATACATCTAATAAAATGAATATAAAATGAGCAAAACCAATTAATGGTAATGTTATTTACACTACTTAAGCACCATTATGGTTTAACTGGAATTAGACTCATAATTTGACTTAATGTTTTAATCGGAATCCTTTATGGTTTACGAATGACATGAGCTTGGTTTGAGCCTGTATTTGGTTCCTCGGGTTTGGAATAGGTGACATGGAAACGTACCTCTTTCACGTTCACTCACGTTGTATCTATTAAGTCATTTATATTTCAAGTTTTGCATATGATTGATTCATGTTTTGCAGATGATTGACTCCTGTTTTGCATGTATGATGACAAAAAATATGCAAATTGTTATGTGGCTTATGGTTTTGAGTGATTTCTTTAGCTAAACATTCAAACATCTTTAGGGGTTGACATGCATTTATCATATAGAGACAGGAACAATTGTTACACTTAGTTTGGAGAAGGTTGTGCAAAGTTTTGATGACATTGATTCAATTGAATAAATCGAGTAAAAGTGAAAGGTCCAGTAGGATCGGTTTTATGGCAAGAAGGTGAGATTTATAGAGTTATTCTCTTATTTTACTTTTTCAAATAATTATTCAAAATATTCAAATAAATAAAAAGGAATAATAACAGAATAATAAAAAGTGCGGCAAAGTAAAGATTGCACAAAAATTTATACTAGTTCTGACACCCATCCCACATCCAGTCCCAAAGCTTCGCCTTTGGATTTTCTCTACAGCCTTAACTGTAAAGATCGGGGGTTTTTGACCCACGAAAATCGACACTAATACGTCCACTATATTACATGCCGAGAAATCGAATGTCGGAAAAACCCGATTGTTAGGGGAAAGAAAAGGGAAGAAGATAAGAAGAAGACTAAACAACACAGAATCTCATAGTGGAACGAATAATCTATAATATGCCACAAATCTTTACACAAAAGCAAAACTGTAATATGTATATATACAAACATCAATCAGAGTATACTAATCTATTTCAGTCTGGACAGTTATAACAGCCTGTCCTCACAATTGCTAATAACCATCTACGTGAATACGTCTTTAGGCCTTCAACTCATCTCTTGAAGCTCCAAGCATCCAAACTAATCTGTAATATGCTCGGTCAGACCCGAGCATTATAATAAAATAACACCCGAGTCAATCTGGAAAACCAGCGCGAGGAACACACACCCATTGGATTTTTAAGTTCTAGAAAACCTTTGAAAAATCAAGAGCATCTCGTAAGACCGCGCCCCACATAAACATGGACGGGTTTTTACCTTACGATAACCAAAACATTTCATATGAAATTCTCTAATATTATAATAGGGTCTAGATATAAATACTTATTAATCTTAGCCAAAATTGTTACATAATTAAATTCCAGCATACTAGGTTCTACAATCAAAATCGTAAGGCACGTATTAGAAATTGGATTCATACTATGACAAGGAAAGGAACTACCTTCCAAAGGTACATCTCTAGATAAATGCACCGGGGTCTGACAAGAACATCCTGTACTCCTGCCACATAGGACTGGCCTACCACTTGTAGCACCGAATATGATCATTCCTCCGTTAATGGGCCTCGAAGCATACAAATGAGAGATAATAATCGACCTAGATTTGGAATGACCATACCCAACTTGAGAGCTACCCACTTGGCATTGCTACATGCCCGATTTTTGACATTTCTCGATTGATGAGGTCCGAGGCTACGTTGTACCTTTTTATATAGCACTTTCCACTTGGAATGCTAATACTGCCTTCCAAGAAACAATGCAATACCAACATTCATCCATACAAGTCCGTTCTAGGACTGAACGGAACACTCGAGAGCTCAGTCTCCAATTCCATCATCTTCAAGTTGTCTTTACTTCGAAATTCTTAAGTTGAATCGAAGTGGTTTTCGGATAACATACCCGATCCCGGTCTCTTCAAAACAACATTCGATAATTTCCAGTAAACTCAACCCAGTTTTTTAGGAAATAAACAGTCAAAGATAAGATCGAAGATCACCTCCTAACCGTTAGTGGGTGGATTTCCTTATCATTATCCTAGGAAAACGAAATAAGATTTATATGCACAGTACATAATCATCGGAGATGACTGTTGCATATAACTCACGTGTTTTCCCTAGATATTTCCAAAGTTACATTTGGGTCTAATTTTGATAGTCGGTTATTTAACTATCGAATAACAAATATTCAATTAAGGATTTATTTCATAGGGAAAAATAACATTGGTTCAGCATATAAGCAATCACTAGCCTCGTTTTATAATTTTTTCATAAATAAAACCATTTATAAATTACTTGTATAAGAATACTTTTACGTAGATATGTCCACCAATTCCTATATTTTCAATACTTAGAAAGTATCCCTATACTTATATCAAAGGTATAAGTATATACACAAGATTGAAAAAGATGTTCTTTTCATTCAATTCTCAAATCATTTACAAAATTCCTTTAAAATCCTCCAACCCATTTATAAACCATTATATAAATCTCCGTAAACCATTTATAATCCCTTTTATAAAAATTCAATCACTTATAAGCTTTTTGTACATTTCAAAGATCACTGATAACCCTTTATTAATCTATAAACTATTTATAATACTCCTGTAACGACCCGTAAATTTTTAATAATTTTATTTGTTGTATTAATATATTTAATTGAATTTTTGTGAGTTTTAAAACAATAGAATTGTGAAATAAAATTTGATATTTAGAATACGTCTATTTAAACATAGCAAATGGTAAAGTTTCATCAAATAATATGGAAGTTTATTTTATTGTGTAATTTTATTTAATTCAAATCAGTTAAAATTGATGATAATAAAATATTTTCCCAATCTAAATATTTTTATATAGAAAATTTATAAATCATCTTCGGAGTGAGACGTCATATTTTGTTTCTCTGAATTTGGACTGCTATTGCTCCGTTTATCTTATTTTTGGCATTTTAACAGCATTTCGGTACCGATATCAAATTTTGATAGGATGATCGTAGCGCTAATATCTGTATACCGTTTTGATCGTCTCGTCGTGTTGATCTCTACGGTGTATTCATTTCTGTGTTTCGGTGTCCGGTACTGAGCGAACTCAATAAAACGATTTTTGTATCGGTTCCAAAATTTGGCCGTTTAGTTTCTTTGACCATTCATATATCCTCAGAGTTATACCAATAGTCATTGCCCTTTTATATTCCTGTAAATCAGTTTTGACATTTAGTTATCTTATTATTTCGTTTTATTCTGGTTGTCCATTTAATCGGTTCGTTTTCTTTGAAAAAAAATGAACAGTCATATTCATTTAGGCAAAGCAAAGCATAGTTTGATTTCTCCTGTAGCATTCTTTCTTCATTCGTTCTATCTCCTTCTTCACTACACCATTACCTCCACGTCTTCCAGCAACACGCAAGCCTCCGCTTCCTCCCTCCCTCTCCTCACTCGAGTAACCCATGCAGCAGCATGCCATTCCCACCATCTTCCCATTTGCCGAGATCGAACCCACCCTGACAAACTTGCTTCCAACCTCCAGGCCTCGAACCCCGACCATCCCATCAAGCCAAACCTCTGCGGTGCCTGCTTTTTTTATATATTTAGATGCCAATGTATATATGTATAGGTCAGTGCTCTGATTTTATTTATACTTATATATATGTTTACGTATAATATAAGTTTTGTTGTTCGAGCATAACATATAAAGGAGAATTTTATATATACAATTTCAACAACAATATTGTTCAGATAAATATACTATATATAAAGTTACAGTAAAAATATATATAGTTCTGTTTGTATCATCTTATATATATATATAGGTTAGTTTTTAAATATATATGGTTTCATAGGTTATGTATACATAGTCTGTGGTGTGTACATAGGTATATATTAGTCCTTTGTGATATATTTAAGTTTATATATACTAAATAAAGAAGGTTACAATTTCTTGGTTAAACAATTAGGTTCATACAGTAAGTTATAGATCTGAATACGTATTATATATAATAGCTTTGTTATGCGTACGTGTAGCCTCTTTTGGCATTAAAGATATAGATTTATATGTACTGTATATATATATGCTGGTATGTTTAAAAGTGTTTATATCTTAAGATATATTTATATACATATACTGTATGTTTATATGTGTAGTTATATATATGTTACAGTTTCGGTATAAAGGTTATACATAACTGAATTCACTGCATAGATTTATTTATACGATTGGGTAAGTTAGAATATGAAGGTATTATATATATAAATTTATGAGTTCATGTTTGAAGAACTGTTATATTATCTATTGGGAGTATATATATGTTGCAGTTTATTAAGAGTGGATGTGCGTGTATATTTATATACTATTATATATGCTTTTGACTGCATAATGATGTAGATAAGTTACGTATGTTAGTATACTAGTTATGTACTAGTTTATATTTATATTTGAGTCTAGTTTAGTATAAGTTTTATTGTTATTCTGTGTATAATAGCTTATATACGGTTGTTGGATTTCGTAATATTTTTTTTTACATAAGGGTAGTTTATAATATATAAATATGTATATATATATAGATTTTGATTTCAATATATACATGTTTAAATTTAAGATTGATTTAAAAATGTATTTGTATTTTAAATTTGAATATTGGGTTTAAGGAAATTAATAATATAATATCGTCTTGTTTAAATTATATCGAGCTAATTGATTTTGATTCGTTCCTCATCGATTCTTATCTATTAGCTTTGTCCGTAAAATCCGTTTTCAGCTTACTTCACTTTGAGACTGTTGTTTGGATTGTTCGATTTTCTGGATCGTGATCCAATTCGTAGCTGGTTGTGTTTCAAACTTTTCTAACCTCGAAAGGTGAGCAATCACTCACGATTAATGTTCTTATATTTATTAAATTTGATTTCAATTGAAACGACAATTGAAATATGCTACTGTCAGTTATTTAAATTGATATGTATATACCATTATCTGTATCTGTTCACCTATGACATCTGACACCGTTATCGGTTATTTATATTGATGATATATGACTGTTACTGATTGTTATATTTTTATCATTACTGTTATCACTCTGCAAGTTACCTGTTAGTATAGAATTCACTATGGGTTGAAATGATACATACCCAAATGATCTGTAGAATAGGAGAAAATTGTTATGGGTTGAAATGATAAACCCAAGCGATTTTCATTTGAATTGAATTTGGGATTGCGGGTTAAAATGATATATACCCGTATATATTTAAATTACGAATTGAAATGATAAATATCCGTATCACTTGACCATAAGGTAGAGAATTATATACAGACACCATTGGTCTATATATAAATATTTTGAAAATGATTTCTATGGTTTTGAAAAGAAATATATGGTTTTAATAAATATTGATTTTAAAGGTTTATTAAAGTTGGTTTAATAAAGTTGATATATAATATGTTTAAGTATTTATTTAATATCTATATTGTTCAAATATAGAGTTTATGATGATTCAGTTTAGAAATATAAATTTGAAATTGATTTGGAATTATATTTATTTAAGAATTTACTTAAATAAGTTTGATTTGAAATTTATTAAATTTGAAATTTTAAAGATATGTTTTATAACTTGAATTTGATTAAAAGCGACTTAAAGGAATATTTCAAACTTATATAAATTTAAATGGGATATTTTGTTATTTAAATTTGTAAATTGAAGTTGTATTTAGATGTTATTGAAATGATTAAGTAAATATTTCAAAACTAAATAATAGTAAAGTGAAATTGATATATATACGAATTTATCGAATTTTGTTTTGAAATGTTGAATATTTAAACCTTTGAAATATATTGAAATTGAAATGGCTTATTTTATGGTTCAAACATGTATTTGAAATCGATATAATTTGGAATGGTTTATTTCGAAATTGAATTGAGTTGAAACTAATGAATTGAGATTGAATTAAATTGAATTTTGGAATTCGAGTTGATTTGAATCGATTTGTGAAATTTGAAGAAGCTATTTTATTAGATAAAGTATTTTTAAACTATATTTAAAACTATTTTATATATTTACTTTATAAACTATTTTAATATAAACTATTTTAACTTATAACTATTTTTAATATAAACTATTTTAATTTACTAACTATTTTAACTTATAACTATTTTATATAAACTATTTTACTTTATAAACTATTTTATTATATAAACTATTTTACTTTATAAACTATTTTATTATATATACTATTATTAATATCTAAACTATTTGAAGGAAAGTGTTATGATTTCAAAGTATTATGATTTCCAAAGTATTGTTATTATTTCAAATTGTTTGGTTTCGAAAGTATTATAACTTTGAAAGTACTATGATTTTGGAAGTGAATATTTTGAAGTGTAAATGATATCGTATTGATTTGGTTTTTGAAATGAAAATGATATTTTGGTTTTGAAGTATAAACTATTTTGAAATGACCACGATGTTATAATAACGATCGGTTGTTAAAGAGATCGGGATCAGATATGGGCATACTCTCTGTCGATACTGAAAACCACTTTAACAACTGTGTACGCGGTGGAGATTCCAGAATGAAGTAGGATGGTGGCGACGATCCTATATGAGGTATATACGTGGACCCGACTCCCGTGAGTTGGCATAAGGTGTCTAAAACAGGAGCAATTGACGGGCTAATGAGGTAGCACCTCTAATCGGACACACTCCATCGTATGCCATTCTATTACTTTGTGATTGATTTGGTGCGCACCTTCGGATTTCAGGAGTGTGGCTCGAGGTGGGGGGTAGTGGCTGCTATGCGTTACCACCGGCCCAGAAGTGTAATTGGTATATCTACCCTGGCATTGCCTAGTTGTGCCGTGTCACCTACCCTAGCGCGCCTTATACGAGTTTGGTTTTGTGCCGTAGCCTGTGGAGTATTTAGGGTAGCCTCCCGATCTGGAGGTACGCTGATACTAGATAGACTACTGGGACTATTTATGTGTTAAGGTGGAAAATGTAAAGCCTTAACGCTATTTTAAAGTAAGTTTATTTTACTATTAGACATTACTATAATAGCGTATATTACTACATAGTAGATAGTTTAACGGATCCTTAGAGGATGGTTATCCCAAACATCCTTTGAGTTACTTGTATTTCAGTTGATATTTCACTTGAGTTGGATTTATTGATATAAGAATGTTAATCCTGACTCGAGTGTTTTGTGTTTTGCTTTACGCTCGGGTCAGACTGAGTGATACAGCATTTGAGACTAACCTCTGGAGTTGGAGCTTCGCTTGGAGATCCAGCTATTTATCCAGCTTTCAGTTATTCAGTTGATTCCAGTGATGTATCCTGATCTTGTATTTGACTATTGTATTGAGACATCTTTGTATTCGAGACTTCGGTTGTATCTTGTTTTAACTCTGTTATATATTTATAGTAGCTTCATGAACTACTATTCTTCTGTTTCCACTGCTTTATTGTTATATTACTCCGTGTCTGTGATTCTATGATTATTTATTTACTATATATGCTGAGTTTTGCCAAATTTAAATTAACAATATGATATTTTGAGCAATTCAAATCCGACATGTATGGATGCGAATGGTTGAAAATTTTAGGTCGTTACGACTCCTTTTATAAATCTATAACCTGTTTCTAAAATTCGTTTATAAATATCTAACCATTTATAAACTCTTTCAGCTTGCAAATAACCTTCCTTACATCTCCAACCATTTTACAAGCTCTTTTATATAATCCAAGTCTTTTAACTCTATTTATAGGTCTCTAAAACATTTATAAATAATTAAAATCTTTTACTTCAAAACACCATTGTATAATAATAATTATTAACAATGAACACTATAAATAAATGAAATTTATTAATTTTAAAACATCTTAAAAATAACAATTAATAATTCAAAATATTGTTTAAGAACAATAATAACTAACCTTTACCATTTTTATAAATAATAATAATTTATTTTAAAACCTTATTTTTTTTTGCAGGTTAAGCGGGGTTAAAACTGGACCTTATTAATAATCCTTATTATTAATTCCAAATCATAATTTTTCTTAAATAATTAACCTTATCACATTTGATAACTCTTTAAATCCATATTACTATAAACAATTAACTTTAAAACAATACCAATATAATTAAATAACCTTAAATTAATATTACTATAATTAATTAACTTCAAAAACCATACTAATCTAATTAAATACTTTTTAAACAATATTAAATTAATTTAAATAACTTAAAAATAATATTACTATATTTAATTATCTTTTAAAAACAATATTAATTTAATTAAACACTTTAAAACAATATTACTATAATAACACAACTTTAAAACAACATTAACATAATTAAATAACCTTAAAAAATATTATTAAAATTAAATAACTTTAAAACAATATTAATATAATAAAATAGATAATCCTTAAAGCAAAATATTTTCGAAACCCGATTTCGGATTTAAAAATCGTTTCTTGTCTCACAAACCAATTCCAACTTGAACGGCAATTTACAGTATTTTTAAAATACAAATTTAAGGCCAATAGCCATCCAACACTTAACCAATATCGATATTGATTTTCTATCACTACTGGGTTTTAGTTTTCAACATATAACAATGTTATAACCATAATGTCCACAATCAGGTTCATTTTTCAATAATCCATATAAAATTATTTTATTGAAACAATTCAACAATAGCGAGGAATCCTGTTGGATCCCTCCAACCTATTTCCTCCTGCATCACAAATGTTATATAATCATAAAATATAAAAGAAACGCTTTGAGGCGGGATTCGTATACAAAGGGTCATCCGCTCTTACACGGGAACGCAATAGGGTCTCATCCGCTCCAATAAGCGAAAATATTCCATCAAACTAATATAAATATAGTAATTCATCCAAACAATCATCCAATAATTTTTATCAACTATATATTATACTAGTTAACCAAAAAGGTGAGTTTAACTCACCGAAATTTTCTGTCGTCCACGAGGCGTTCCGGTTTGGAACTAAAACCGGACGACATCCGATTTTAGCCCAAATTTCAACAGTCTCCAAATTCAACCAAACCAACTCTATTGCGAAGTTTTTGACGATATGATCCTAACGCAAAAATCCGCGTGACGATCGGGTTTAATATGAATGAGATATGTATTTACTAAGTTATCGCTTAAATTAACAATAAAATTAAACCAAATTATTAACTCTCACCACAACAACTCGGCCCAAAGCCCACCAAGATAGACCCGACCCAAACTCCCCCTCTCTTCTGCTTCCCTTTATTTGCATGTACCCATCATTTACTTGCACGACCGTGCACGTACACAAACACCCCGAGCCACCAACCTCCAATCCAAGTTCACCCACACGTTGCTCTCCTCCTCCTCGTTTGATCGTACCCCTTCGCCAAAGCTCCACGTTCCCTAATGGAAAAGCGACCTGCTCACGACCACTACCATGTCGCGTCCCCTTATAGAGCGCCGCACACCCTCAATTCGAGCCAAAAGTTGCTCCTCTGGTCAATGAACCCATTGCAAACAACCCCTCGGCCAAACTCCTCCTCTATCGAACACAAACCATAACCCTAGTGGTCGCTGCTCACCAACGGCCCTGCCAAAACAGTGATCGAACGTCACCTAACTCACATCACAATGAAGCTCTCATCGAATCATGATTTTTAAATCTTATTTCTGATTTTCTAATTGAGTAGATTTTGAAATATAAATTTTTTTGGTTCAAAAACTTTTTTTTTCTTTCTCTGTTTTCCTATTAACTGGCAATGTTTAAATAGAAGAGGGAAGGATGGGAGATATCGTAAAGGGGGTGTGGGCTTGGGTATGGGTCTGGTTTGATGGAGATAGAACATGGCAGTAGGCTTGGGTTGTGAGTGGTCAAATCAATATATATTATTAAAATTGAAAATATCTAGCTATAATTTTGAACCCCAATCAAGACGTGCCACCTGGCGTTCTATATGTTATACCCCTATTCCGAACGTAGTGGAACTTGTTTTGAGACCTAATTTGATCGTATGCAGATGGTAGCTTTTTGAACCCAATTATTATATTAAATTTTCAATATTAAATTCTACGCATTTCGATCTCGCACGACCAAACAATACATCTAATCGCCATGAAATTTGACGGCATATTATAATTCATTATTACGGACCCAATGATACCGGTTTCGTCAAAATCCAAGATAGTGCCTTGGAAGGCTATTTTTGTATGTTAATTAAAACGAGTTATTTTCAAAATCTATTAAATCATTTTTAAATCCAATTTAAAAGTTTTATTATCTTCACTCTTATTAAATAGAAATTAAATAAGCTTTGAAATTATTTTTATCCATCTTAAAATCCAAGATTCAATTATTCAAATAATTTCGATTATTAAATTAAATAGTTAATTTATCTAACAAATCGCTATATTTGAAATTCGAGTTATTTATCCTATAAATTAACTTTCAAATATTAAGAATCAATTAAATATTCCAATTTCAAATGATTGAAAATTCTGGGTCGTTATATTCTTCCCCTCTTAAAAGAATTTCGCCCTCGATATTGCCAACATAGGAAAAATGCCCAAACCTATTACTTTTTAAAACCAATTAGTTGAAATAACTTACCAAATCCTTTTTAAGCCTTTAACTTCCCAAAACCAACTTTTTAAAACCTTGTTATTACTTTTGCTAAGTTTCCAAATTCATTCATAGATCCTAACTAATATCATCCATTCAATCATTTCAGGTTATAACCTAAAATCAAATTTTAGTTGACAAATTTTTTTTCAAAATTTCTGAAATTTTTTCTAACGCCTTAATTTACGAAAAATTTCGCCGGCGTCTCCTTTGCGCGGCTCGATTGAAACAACTACGAATCGCCACTACGGGCCAAACCGAAAAAAATAATAAAACAAAAAAAATAAAACAAAAGCCAAGTGGCTCAATCATAAAACCATCAAATCAATCAATAATATAAACATGTACCTTTTAGTCGGGCAACCCAAATTTACTTATGAAATCAAAGGCATCAAATTAGCTCTTGCTTTTATATACCTACATCTTATTTACCCATGATATCCAATCATATAATTCATAATCATATTATTCCACATTTTCAATTTCCAACATTTACTTTATTTCAGCCCGTACGATGTACATATACCATCCGTATGCAATATCAAATCCGATCGCTTGCTCGATCACACAATATCACTTCTGAACTATTATCATTCACACGAGCACTGTAGTGCAGACTCAAATCTGGTTTCTTGATTAGAAATTGTCATTCTCCTTGCATAGCCATATACTATGATAAAGAAATCTAAAATCAATCAAAAATCCATATCCAGTGTTCGCTGTCGAGAATCGAGTGAAAAATCCTAACTCGGATTGATGTAAATCATCTCGAAATCATGTACTCGAATCTGGATCAAAACGTTATGCGAATAAAATAATATACGTACAACCCACGTATTTATTTCAGTTGATTCTTAACTATACCAAATTCCTTTTATTCACATTCATTTCATTACATAGTATTGTTCTTTCAATACTAACATCACTTAAGAAACTTTTCATTAAATTTTTTGTTTAACAACATTTCACTCTATACTAAATTCGTTTATGAATCATTTCATAAAATTTTACTTAAGTTTTATAAATATTTTATACAACTCTCATCATGTTTATTACCACTTCATAACTTAAGTTTATATTCGTTTTAAAACAAAGCCAATTTCAATTTCATTTAACTCAATTCATCTTCCAATTTCAATATTCAATTTTATCAACCATATTCCAAAACCATATTTCAACTCACTAATTAATTTAATTGGTTTATTTACTAATTCATTTCAATCACAATCGATTTTATTTCCAGAATCGTTGCATTTAGCCTAACCCAAGCTAATTTTCTTTCCATAATCCATTTTATTTAACTTAAGTTAAGATTCATTTCAATTTTGCTTTTTCTTAATATTATATGCAATAGTTTTAAACATTGTTTCAACTTACTAATTTTCAAAATTTATAAGTTATCAACTTATTTTCTCATATTTTCATTAAATACCTAATTGAAAATTTCCAAAGTTTGAATACCTTATTATTATTCATTTCAAATCAGTTTGAAATAATATATACATAATTCCCTTTTGTGTATCAAATCATTCTTTTGGATTTTAGAATCAAAACTAATTTTACCAAAACAAAACTCCAATGGTAGCAATTCCTCTCTTGGAAACCCGAAAACGAATGTCGATGATGCTGCAGTCATCATCAAAATTATTTTCCCATGACCGAAGTGAGTTCAGTGTTTTTATCTCTTTAAAATTCTTTTTAAAGTCTTTCCATCCAAAATATTTCCCAAATAATACTATTATTATTTTCAAACTTTGAAAAACCATTTCCAAAACCAATGGGATTTAAATTTCCAAATTCCCAGTTTTTAAATCCTTTTAATTTATAACCCGCTTTTATGTATCATATTTATAATATATTTATGTAATTTCATTTCCTTTCCATTTATAAATCACATTTATAAATCATATCTTTAAAATTCCATTTGGTTATATAAGATTATTCCTTAATTGTTGATCTTGCTTACATTATAATATCGACAATTATTTTATCACAAACAACAATCAAAAGACAACAAATGATAATAATCTGACATTATCATTTACTAACAACCAAACATACCATATATACTATAATAATTTCTGAAAATTATTTCTTTTATATAAAATATAATCAAGGTAAAATTATTTCATTTACCCAATTTCAAAACAATACCATGTCGAATTGCTCGGTTCAAGTGTTTAGAGATCCCTATCAATGTCGTTAATTACTCGTATTGACCAGAATCCATAAGTCACTCAATAGATCAACCAACACAATATAAACCATTTTTATATCACTAACAAATACGCGCTTATATACATACACTCAAACTCATTCTAGGGTGCTACTGACCCTATCTCTAATGAGTACCATACCAAAGCTAAGGCTCTCGCTTAACCTTCAGCTCTGATACCAAATGTAATGGCCAGGGATTTTTGACCCTCGAAAATCGATACTAATACGTCCACTATATTACATGCCGAGGAATCGAATGCCGGAAAAACACGATTGTTAGGGAAAAGAAGAAGGAAGAAGATAAGAAGAAGACTAAACAACACAGAATCTCACAGCGGAACGAATAATCTATAATATGCCACATATCTTTACACAAAAGAAAAACTGTAATATGTATATATACAAACATCAATCAGAGTATACTGACCTATTTCAGCCTAGATAGTAATAATAGCATGTCCTCACAATTGTTGACAAGCACAACAATGAATACAGCGGAAAATAACCATCTACGTGAATACGTCTCTGAGCCTCCAACTCGTCTCTTGAAGCTCCAAGCATCCAAACTAATCTATAATATGCTCGATCTAACCCGAGCATTATAATAAAATAACACCCGAGTCTATCTGGAAAACCAGCGTGAGAAACACACACCCATTGGATTTATAAGTTCTAGAAAACCTTTGAAAAATCAAGAGTATCTCATAAGACCACGCCACACATAAACATAGACGGGTTTTTACCTTACGATAACCAAAACATTTCATATGAAATTCTCTGATATTATAATAGGGTCTAGATACAAATACTTATTAATCTTCGCCGAAATTGTTACATTATTAAATTCCAGCATACTAGGTTCTACAATCAAAACCTTAAGACACGTATTGGAGATTGAATTCTATACTACGACAAGGTAAAGAACTACCTTCCGAAGGTACATCTCTAGATAAATGCACCGGGGTTTGACAAGAACATCTTGTACCCCTGCCACATAGGACTAGCCTACCACTTGACTAATAGTACCGAATATGATCATCCCTCCGTTAATGGGCCTGAAGAATATAAATGAGAGATAATAACCGATCTAGATTTGGAATGACTGTACCCTACTTGAGAGCTACCCACTTGACCCTGCTGCAAGCCCGATTTTTGACATTTCTCGTTTGATGAGGTCCGAGGCTACGTTGTACCTTTTTATATAGCACTTTCCACTTGGAATGCTAATACTGACTTCCAAGCAACAATGCAATACCAGCATTCATCCATACAAGTCCGTTCTGGGACTGAATGGAACACTCGAGAGCTCTGTCTCCAATTCCATCATCTTCAAGATGTCTTTACTTCGAAACGCTTAAGTTGGATTAAAGTGGTTTTCGGATAATGTACCCGATCCCGGTCTCTTCGAAACAACATTCGATAATTTCCAGTAAACTCAACCTCGGTTCTTTAGGAAATAAACAGTCAAAGATAAGATCAGAGATCACATCCTAATTGTTAGTGGGCGGATTTCCTTATCATTGTCCTAGGAGAACGAAACGAGATTTGTACGCACAGTACAACATCATCGGAGATGACTATGCCATATAAATCATGTGTTTCCCCTAGATATTTCCAAAGTTACCTTTGGGTCTAATTTTCGATAGTCGGTTATTTAACTATCGAATAACAAATATGCAACCAGGGATTTATTTCATAGGGAAAACCAACATTGGTTAAGCATATAAGCAATCACTTGCCTGGTTTTATAAATTTTTCATAAATAAAACCATTTATAAATTATTTGTATAAGAATACTTTTACATAGATATATCCACCAATTCCTATATTTTCAATACTTAGAAAATATCCCTATACATATACCAATGATATAAGTATATACACAAGATTGAAAAAGATGTTTGAAACACCCCACACCCCTTAGTATACCCACAAAGGGCATACTAAAGAATATGTTGTGTTATAGGTATAGCTAAAAACTTTACAGAGACTAAGATTCATAAGACAAATAAATAAAACAGCGGAAACATTCAAGTAGTAACTCATTAAAATTAAATTTCATAAATACGTCATAAAACAAAATATGTCTCAAAATACCAAATACACATGTCTTATGAAAAATACCATCTCAGTCACAACATCATAGTACATAAAATCATCCCTCTCATCAAAGTACCAGTACATCCCAAGTCAAATGAAAATAAAACTGGAAAGAAGAAGAAGAAGAATACATGAAGAATCTCCAAGAATATCTCTCCAAGAAAGCTGAAAATCTACTGCCGTTGCCTCTGCTGGCCTATGGGGGGAAAAGGGGAAAATAGAGGAGTGGGTCAGACTAAAAGTCTGGTGAATGAAAGTAATTACTAGTATTTTTAAGCAAGATAAGGATAATAGACTTTGCAATAGTTTTAGTATAAAAGGAAATAAAGGAAAAGATAAAGCTGGAATAAAATACTGTTTAACTATTTGCTTTGCTTAGATAGTTTTGATTGGGTTGTTTGCACTTTTCTAAAACTGCTTTGATTAGGCTGAAATCTTAATTCTACCCTTTGATCGACCTTCTATCTCTGTTGTGCCACTGTGAGCGATTCCCATTCTGTGGGTCCCATAGCAAAAAGACACCTGTTTAGCGCTTTGGAACTCAATAACAACTTACATCCCTACTCTGAGGCCGCACGCTTGGCCACCGTCGGCTCGCACTATTTTTTGCTCCCTCTTTTGATCTCTTATTTACCATTACTTCAGTATAAGCGTGCCCAGCCTCACCTGATCTGTTGTGATACCATCAGTCCTAGTCTTACAAGGTGCTTCCCAGCCTCACCTAAGTGTTTGTTAGACCATCAGTCCTAGTCTGAAAAAAAGGGAATGCTTTCGGTACGGGTCCTAACAAACAAAATCTAGTTGCACCCCTTGCTTAACCCTCCGATTTGAGCTTCTATCTATTGACCTCCTATTTACCATTACTTTAGCATAAGCGTGTCCCAGCCTCACATAATCTATTGTGAGACCATCGGTTCTTGACTAAAGAGGAATGCTGCCGGTATGGGTCATACTTCTATCTTTGCTTATTAACTTAATGTAAGTCTTTAAAATAAGTCTCTTCTGTTATTTCTGCTCTGTTTGCTTATTAACTTATTCTAAGTCTTAAAATAAGCCTATTATGTTATCTCTGCTATACTTGCTTATTAACTTAATTATAAGTTCTAAAATAAGCCTTTTCTGTTATTTCTAATTATAACATGTGTGTTATAATTTTGCTTATTAACTTAACCCAAGGTCTAAGTTTAAAAGTAAGCTTCTTCTGCTATTTCTTCTATTTTCTCTTTTTAGTTATAATTACATGTTATAACTATGCTTGCAAATGTCTTAAATTTGCCTATTTCAGTCTATGTCCAATTTAGTACAGTTCTTCTTACTTTACATCTAATTTTCTGTAAATTTAGTGTTCTTATATTTTAGTCCATATTAGTGAATTATTCTCTTCTATTTATTTATTTGCGTAAAAAGGAATAAAAAGAAACTAACATTTACAGGCTAAATTTCAACTAAAAAAGAATAGATGTAAATAACAATAAATGACTGTAAATAATTGGGAAAAACTGTAAATAACAGTAAATAATTGAAAATACTGAAATAAAATAGCTAAAAGAAAATAGACTGGAAAGAAAGTCTAAAATTTACTTACAAATAAACTGTAAATAAATAAACTTGCATAAAGGTTATCCCAAAATTGTAGAAAAACTACAACTATTGGAAACCCTATTATTTTAAATTACTTAAAAATCTAAAATAATTACTAAACACTCACCTATGGTCCTTAGCTCTTTTCCTTGGCCTTCCTGGATCCACTTCTAGAGTATAAAATATTTTAATTAAAAAGATCTTCTTCTTGGAAAAATATTCCTTTTAGGGTCCTGCCTCAGGCAATGAACCCAGATGGAGAAAATCTGAATGAGAAAAATAGCTAGATCTAGGGTCATATTTATAGGGTCACTTGGGGATCTCAGGCCATTGGATTTGAGGATTAAATTTGGTGCAACCACGTTATAGGCTCGTTGGGAACCGTCAGATGGAAGCACGAATGCACAGGATCAAATTAAAATAGAAAAACACGTCATCCCTTCATCTGGACGAAAGTTCGTCCAAGTATACAGGCGGGTCGACCGCTAGGTCGACCTTTCTATGGTGTAGGTCGACCTATAGGTCGACCCAGCTATGGGGAAGGTCAACCCTAGGGTCGACCTGACCCAATATAATTTTTTTTCTTCTGATTTCTTGTTTCTAGCGTATCTTCTTCATATTAACTTGGATTTTGACAATCTATATATGGAAATTCACCAGAAAATTACCATGGACACAATGGTGCAACTCCCGTGGCTCAATTCTGATAATTTCACAAAGTTATTTAATTATTTAATTAATTTGTTTATTAATTACTATAGCTCAAATTTTGGGTTGTTACATTCTCCCCTCCTTAAGGGATTTCATCCCGAAATCTCTAAGAATAGAACAATGAAATAAATGTTTTCATCCAAGTTATACAACCAACTACTTAACCATCACCCATTACATCCATTGTCCTTAGGTTTTCTAATGTAATTCATGATATATATGCAAATAGTATAGTGTCAATGTTCCTAACTAATGCAAAAGATTAGGCGGTCCACTAATTCAATCGACCTCCTTTTTATGCAATCATGTCCATGCTATGTATCCAAATGAATGCAAATTTCCGAATGATAACTGATAGTTCTATATGTGTGCTACAATAATCATCCAAATGCAACAATCATATGATAATCATCCATTAATAACAACCATGGAATAAAATAAAAATGAAAATGCACACACATCCATATGCATATGCTTTAGTGACCTAGTTAGGCCGATCCCTAAGAGATAATAGTGCCTAGTGTATATATATGCGTCCATTAGCATCCACTAGCAAACACTTGCAACCACTAGTGTCCATTATACATAACATGTTCTAATAACATGTTTACATTCAGTCCTACCATCCATAGGTTAAGTCCTAAGATTTACCCTCCTAAAGGATAGTAAAGGAAAGAACCTATTCAAAACTAAAGATGGAAATAGGAAATTCTAAAATTTACTATCAAAGAGATGCGGATATGAAGTACAAATCTTCTCTTCAGCTTTCCATGTAGTGTCTTCAACATCATCTCCCCACTGCATCTTCACTAACGGGACTTCTTTATTCCTAAGCTTCTTGATGTCACGTCCAATGATCTTGGTAGGAATACGATGAACCGATGCTTCTCTCTCCACTTCAACTTCCTCTAGTTGACTAGGCTCCACAACCTCTACTGAGTCATGTAAGCACTTTCTCAAGTGCGTAACATGAAAAACATCGTGCACTTCTGCGAGCCTCTCCGGTAGCTTTACTCGATACACCATCTTCTCTACTCTTTCTACAATAGGGAATGGTCCTACTAATTTGGGAGCTAGTTTCCCACTCGATCCAAACCTCACCACCTTCCTTAACAGGGATACTTTAATGAAAACTAAGTCTCCTACCTCAAACTCAATATCCCTTCTCCGCTTGTCTGCATAAGATTTCTGTCTATCTTGGGCTATCTTCATCCTCCTTCTAATCAAATCAATCTTCTCTGAAGTTTCCCAAATCATGTCAGAACCAAGTAGCAATCTCTCCGTAGACTCCAACCAACATGAAAGTGACTTGCAATATCTCTCATAAAGAGCTTTGAAAGGTGCCATTCCAATGCTAGCTTGAAAACTGTTATTATATGCGAACTCCACCAAAGGAAGATTCTCCTCTCAAGTTCCAAGAAAATTAAGAATGCACATCCTCAACAAATCTTCAAGCACTCTATTAACTCTCTCTGTATAGTCATCCGTCAGAGGGTGATAGGCCGTACTCAATCTAAGTTGCGTCCCTAAAGCCTCTTGCAAACTCCTCCAAAACTCGCTAGTAAAGATAGGGTCTCTATCGCTCACTATGCTAGAGGGAACTCCATGAATTCGGACTATCTCACGAACATATAAGGATGCCAAATAAGGTGTCGTCCTCTTACTCTTGACCGAAATGAAGTGGGCGCTCTTAGTCAAACGATCTACAATCACCAAAATACTGGTGTTCCCCTTCCTAGATCGAGGTAATCCATCTATGAAGTCCATTGAAACACTATCCCACTTCCATTCGTGTACATTCAATGGCTGAAGTAATCCACCGGGCTTCTGCTGCCCCGCCTTAATCCTTTGGCACACAAGACACTTAGCCACAAACTCTGCCACATCCTTCTTCATACTGCTCCAATGAAACATTTTCTTCATGTCCCTATACATTTTATCACCACTCGGATGAATAGTCATTTGAGAATGGTGTGCTTCCTCTAGAACTGCTCCCATCAAATCACTAGTGCGGGGGCACAAAGTCTTCCATCTCTCCTTAGCCACCATTTTCTACAATGGAATAGCGTTGGAGATGTCTAGAGACCTCTCCTCTGCTAATCCTATCCAAAATATCCATAAGCTCTGAATCCTCTCGCTATCTTGAGCCAATCTGATCTATGAGGGTAGGCTTAACCTCAAGTACTGCCAATAATCCAGGGGCAATGTCCGTAGAGAGCTTAAAATCAAAAGTGAAAATAAACTCTAGGCTCTTCCACTCCACGAACATTAGACTAAGGGTTTCTTTCTTCCTACTCAACGCATTCGCAACCACGTTCCCTTTACTAGTGGTATAAGCTATCTCAAAGTCATAAGATGCCAAAACTCCATCCATCGCTGCTGCCTCAAGTTTAAATCCTGCTGTGAGAATAGGTACTTCAATGATTTATGGTCAGTGAAAAGCCCGAATCTCTCTCCTAGTAAGTAATGCCTCCAAGATTTGAGTGCGAAAACTATAGCAGCTAGCTCCAAATCATTCGTAGGGTAGTTCTTCTCATGCATTCTCAACTATCTACTTCCATATCATACTACCCTCCCTTCTTGCATCAACACTGCTCCTAGACCCGTCCCACATGCATCAGTGTATACTGTAAAAGGCTTAGCTCCGTCGGGTAAAACTAACACTGGTGCACTAGTAAGGGCTCTCTTTAGCATCGTGAAGGAATCCTCATATCCACGTCCCATATGAATGTCACATTCTTCTTAGTGAGCCGAGTAAGCGGCGCTTAAATCTTAGCAAAATCTCTAATAAACTTCCCATAATAATCAGCCAAACCTAGGAAGCTTCTAACTTCGGTAACGTTCTTAGGGGCCTTCCAATCTTGCACTGCAATTACCTTAGCGGGATCAAAAGCTAAACGTTCTCTTGAGACTACATGCCACAAGAAACGTACCTCCTCTCGCCAAAAGTGACACTTCGAGAACTTTGCTCTCAACCGATGAACACGAAGTGTACGAAGAACCTCCTCTAGATGAATAGCATGCTCCTCCATACTCTTGGAAAACACTAAAATGTCGTCCATGAATACCGCTACGAACTTATTTAGGACATCTCGAAAAACAGGGGTCATCAAATCTGCAAAATATGCTAGGGCATTGGTTAGCCCAAATGGCATAACCAACCACTCAAAGAATCCATCGGGTGTCCTAAATGCTATCTTAACAATGCTATCGTCAACGACCCTAAGCTGATGAAATCCAGTGGCTAAATTAAGCTGAGAAAACTTTAAAGAGCCAACCAACTGATCGAGAAGATCATCTATCCTAGGAAGGGGGTAACGGTTCTTCTTTGTTAGCTTATTCAACTCTTTATAGTCTACGCAAAGTCGAAGGGAACCATCCTCCTTAATAGCGAAGACGACCAACCACTCCCCACTCAAATATGCTCTGTCTGATGAAGCCTTTCTCCAATATCTCACCAATTTTCTTACTTAACTCCTTCCTCTCCTTAGGTGCCATATGTCTCACGGGCTGTGCCACTTGCTTAGCATTTTCATTCAGATAGATCCTAAAGTCGATCTCTCTCTTAGGGGGTAGTCCCCTAACCACCTTAAAGATGTTTGGGAAATCTCTGACGACTGGAAATGAATATAACTCTGCTAATGATGAATCGAGGGAATAAATGAATCTCAACATGACTGACCCCTGTGGGTCGCAAGAAACCTCGAGAGTTCATCCGCTACATGTCTCTAGTCTAACGACTCTCCTCTCGTAGTCCAATATCGCTCCATAAGTGGATAACCAATTCATCCCCAAAATCATCCCATACACTGAAAATCCTAATACATAGGCATCACAGTCAAATTCTACGCCTAATATGAAAATTTTCAAACCCCTACAAATCATGGATAAATGTGCCGATCCTCCTATGGGGTTTGAAACAACAATAGGGTCTACTACTAAGGAGATATCTAAGTGCAAACAATCAACCAAGGAACTAGAAATGAAAGAGTGTGATGCTCCAGAATCAAAAAGCATCCAAATGGGAAAATCAGAAATAGAGATTCAAACCTTTCATGGTGACTTTCCTACCTCTATCTGATCCGCCGCTAGAAGGTGCTGCATCCAAGGCCTGAATCTGCGCTGTAGGTGCGCCCACTCCCTGCCCCGTCTTCTGAGGACAAAATCTACTTAGGTGACCGGGTTGTCCACAATTATAACACCTTCCCTTCATTTTCTCCTTCTTGCAGTCTTTTGCGTAATGACCAATCAGTCCACAACTATTGCACTTCTCTCTTTCTTGATCTGCTTTTGAGGTCCTCCCCTTTTCTTCTTATCCTTGTTGTTCTTCCACCACTTCTTCTTAGAACCTTCTAACTTAAGGACTCCTTAGACTCCCCTTCCTTAGCCGCATCAGACATGAGGGCCATCTCCACTAGTGACTCATAAGTAGCTCCCATCGGTACGTGAGTCAATAACAACCCTTGGAGGGGCTGATTCAATCCCTTAGCAAACTTCATGGCCTTCTTGTGCGGTGTATTCACTAGCTCCATCCCTAACCATGACAACTCATTAAATTGGTTTATATACTCCTTTACAAAAAAGACTTCCTTGCTTCAAACTAATAAACCTTTGCAACTGCATACTGTTATCCCGCCTTTTGGCAAGGCCAGTATACCAAGGGACTGATTGAAAACCGAGTGACATCGATGAATTTTGTCCGAGCCCGGATAAGGCTACAATTGATAGGACATGACAAGCAAAGCCATGAAGGCTAGCGTTCCAAATTTCGAGTCGACCCGAGGTCGTATGCTCAAGTTATAGCCAATGCAATTTGAAGGGAAAAGCTCCGTCTTCGTATCCATCATCGAACTCTGGTTCGAATCGATCACGTTCGTATCGATCAAAGGTCCAACGACTTCATATCCATCGACGACTCCGTATTTGAACCCATTGGCATCACCCTACTTCGCATCCATCGGCAGAAAGTCTACTTTGCATCCATCAACTGCGACAAGTTACCATTTCGTATCCATTAAACACTTAGAGTTCGCCACCGTTGAGGTCGAATCCATCAGAGAAATGGCTCTTCATATCCATCAGATAGCCAGTGTTCGTATCCATCGGATGGTTACAACGTATACTTAGAGGCCTCTGTTCGAATCCATAGACGATGGCTTGTTCGTATCCATCGGGTCAAGCAGGTCTGGGATGACACGTTAGTTATGGATATGAACACGGCGAAATTCTTAGGATGACTCGATCCAACTAGAGTGAAGAGCGGATTGACACGAAGAGCGCGCGCCATGTTAACTTGCTCACGCACGTCATCGTCGAGTCGAAGTGATCGATTCGAATCAATGGATTCGAACCAAACAGCCACCGAGCAGTCCAAGTTCGTATCGACCATAACTTACAATCCACCAATCCAAATGCCATGAAATTTTCACAGGAGATTACAAACATGCCAAAGATCATCTCCACCAATTTTCAGATCCATCGGACATGATTTTGATCAATACGAAATGGTTTCGTATCGATCGCGGATTGGGTCAAAACTTTCTGGAAACGGTCGCGTGGGCCCTCTCATGTGCCAGACCGAGTCTTCCGAAGTTTGAGCAAAATCTCAGCCTCCTACGCCTATAAATAGAGCCCCAGAGCCTATAAAAGAAGGATCTTTGGATTCTCAAGCGCCCAGACTCTGCCGGATCGAGATTTGCATCTTATTCTTACTATTGAATTCGAATTCCAAGCTGTAATTCGATGTTGTTCGCTGTAATCGCTTGTAATCATTGAAAGAGAATCAATAAAATCATCAAAACTTCATAGTGGACGTAGGCAACACGCCGAACCACTCTAAATTGCATGTCTGCGTATTTATATTTCTGTTTATTGGAGTTTTTTTTAGATAATCTTCATTTTCAGTTTATTTTCTTCACTTTTATCTCTTCAAAAACTTCCGAAGAGTGTTGTGCCCATTTTTGGTACAAACACTTTGGTGCTTTCACTGAGAAAAAACCAGTTTTTTCTCCTGCTCCTTGGATCTATCATCGACACCGGATTGCATAAATCCAAGAGGAAGATCCAGATCTCTAATCCGTAATCCTTCCATCCTATTCAGATTTGCGTAAAGTCTAGGAAAGGACTCCACCACTCAAGATGATTAGCACAAGAACTGCCTCTACAACTGCTGATCAAGAAGGTCGAGATAGACAGAATCCCATACAGCAGCCACCATCCAATCAAGACAACACTGTTCACTCAGATTCGTCGGGACCAGTCACCAGACAAGAGTTCCAAGTGTTGCTCCAAGAACTGACTCAAAGTCGGCAACAATTGACTGAACAGTTGCGCGCTAACGCTGAATTGACCAACCAACTAAACCGTCGAAGGCGCAGGAGGACCAAGAGGGATGATGTTTCCCACTCGTCCACTGAAAGTTCCGCCTCATCTAACTATCACGGCAGATCTACCCGTCCCCGATTAGACGGGAGTCACACGCAAGCTACCGGATATCAACCTGCCTTGACCGTTGGACAGTTGAGAGTTGGGCCGTCAACCAACTTCCAAACCGGGCCCTCATCACGAGGAGGTGTTGTTCCACAGTATACCATGGACAATCGCACTGCAACCGCCGTGGTAGAAACAAGGGCTGATACCCGAAATTTGTCAAATCTAAACAATCAGCAACGTAGGCGTACTCCTGAGTCATATGTCCCGGAAGATGCCGAGCCAAGGAGGCGAGACATGGACCATCGACATCGTCCGGTCCAAACTCGCACTGTGGAACCCGACCATACCTTAGCTCAACATGCACAGAATGTGCAGATGCCGGATATTTCAACCATGATATGCCAGATGATTCGTGAAAGTCAGGGGCTTACCAATGACGATTGGGGAATCTCCTGTAGTCATACCCCTTTTACAGACAAGATATTATACGCTGACCCCCCTCGGCGATTCAGAATGCCAACTCTCCCAATGTACGAAGGAAGTTCCGACCCCAATCAACATATTTTGAAATATGAGTGGTCAATGAGCGCTGCAAGGGCTGATGATGCAGTGAAGTGTCGAAGTTTCCCCATCTCTTTGGGGGGAATCGCAACAATGTGGTTTACAAGGTTGCCACCTAGATCTATCTCTTCATTCGATCAACTGGCTAAAAAATTTGTAGAATAGTTTCGTATGCATGTTTCTAGACCTAAAGACGTTAACACCCTGTCTAGTGTCACCCAAGCTCATGGAGATACACTCAGGCGTTATTTAGAGAGATTCCACGCAGCATGTGTGGAGATTAGTAATCCCAACAATAACTCGATCTTGATGGCATTAACCAAAGGGATCGATCCCGATTCTGAGTTTGGAAATTGGTTAGCTGGGAAACCACCCGCATCGTTGGACCGTTTCTACTCCAAAGCTGCTCAATTCTTACGGCAAGAGGACGCGAAACAGTCTAGGAAGCATGATGATGTGAGGCCCAGTAGTGAGGGAATACAAAGTAACGTAGCAGTTAAGCAGTCCGGTGAGAGTTCCGGAAAAGTTCAGTTGAATATACAAAACAAACAAACCCAACCGAGAGGCAACAATGGTCAAGATAAGAAAAGAGATCAGAACCGAGGCCCATGACGTAGGGCTCCAATATTTGATAATTACACGCCGTTGAATACGTCATTGGAAAATGTGTACCTACAAACTTGCAACACTGTGCAATTTAAGAAGCCTGCTCCGAAGCCCTCGTCGGAGAGGCAGATTCAAACAGGGAAGTTTTGTAGATTCCATGAGAGTTACGGCCATAATACCAATGAGTGTCGACATTTGCAGGACCTCATCGAGAAGTTGATCAGGGAGAGAAAGTTAGATCAGTTTGTGCGGGCGCCGCAGTCCGGTGGTGCAGGCCCTTCAAATCAAAATCGTGTGCAAAATCAAGAAAGACAGAAAGAACCCGCTCGTAAGGGCGGAAGGCTAGTTATAAACACGATAAGTGGTGGTCCCCACCCAGCAGACAGAAGCTGGAGGGAAATGGAGTCGTATGCTAGCTCTATCAGGCATGCGGACTTCGAATGCTGCAGTAATTGTGAAGATGGGGCTCCGGCTAAACAACAGAAAACAATGTCTGATGATATTGTGTTTAGAAACCGAGATGCTGATAAGGTCGAAGCCCCCACAATCGACCCACTGGTCATATCTGCCTAGGTAGGTCCTGCTTGGATGAAGAGGATCCTGGTTGACAGTGGGAGCTCCGTAACTATCTTACTTAAACGGGCTTATGATTTAATGAAAATGGAAGCGAAGGACTTAAAACCCTACCAATCTCGAGTCCACGGCTTCAACGGAAGTGCTACAATACCCACCGGAGTGACGGAGTTACCGGTGGAGTTGGGGGTTGGAGAACGCCGGAGAGTCCGGATGTTGCAGTTTGTCGTTTTGGACATTGATTCACCTTATAATGCATTTTTGGGCCGACCGACCCTTGCTGAGTTCAGGGCGGCCATTGCCCCATGGTGCTTGACTCTGAAGTTCCCCACCGATCGTGGGTTTGGAGTCATTCAAGGAGAACAGGCAGCAGGGAGGGCCTACTACGTTGCTAACCTATGTGGGGTACAGCGAAAGGAGAAAGGAAAGGGCGTAGAGGAATCTCTCTGCGTTCGTTTTGCTGATGATTGACAATTGATGCCTGGGCCCCGGCCCGGGCACCACAACCAATTCCAGAAAGACCTTGACCCTAGAGACAATGAAGATAAAGATGAGTCTAAAGAGAATCAAGCTTCCCCGGCCGAACTGACTGTGGATGTTCCAATCAGTGAGGGTGATGATTCGAGGATGCTAAAAGTTGGGACTCAATTGGGCCAACAGACACAACAGGAATTGGTTGAGTTTCTCCAGGAGAATCTCGACGTTTTTGCCTGGACACACTCTGATATGTGCGGGATCTCGCCGGACATCGCAAGCCACTCCCTGAATATTGATCCGCGGTATGTCCCGGTCAAGCGAAAAAGGCGTGGTATGGATCCAGAGAGATCTGCCGCCCTTAAAGAGGAGGTTGATAAGTTACGATCAAATGGGTTCATCCGAGATGCTTTGTATCCAGAATGGGTGTCAAATCCCGTACTGGTTCGAAAACCGAATGGGAAATGGAGAACTTGCATTGACTACTCTGACTTAAACAAGGCTTGTCCAAAGGATAGTTTTCCACTTCCTCGAATTGACCAGCTCGTAGATTCAACAGCCGGGCATGAATTATTATCTTTCATGGATGCTTATTCTGGCTACAATCAAATACCTATGCATTTGCCTGATCAAGAACATACCAGTTTCGTGACCGATCTGGGACTCTACTACTACAGAGTCATGCCCTTTGGTCTAAAAAACGCCGGAGCAACATACCAACGCTTGGTCAACAGGATGTTCGCCAAACAGATTGGGAAGACCATGGAGATTTATGTGGATGACATGCTAGTAAAATCTTGATTCTCCATAGATCACGTCAGAGAATTAGATTAGATGTTCTACATCCTTCGGGAATATGGAATGAAGCTCAATCCATTAAAGTGTCACTTCGGTGTCGCCTCTGGAAAGTTCCTCGGGTTCATCGTTAACGCCCGAGGGATAGAAGCAAATCCTGAAAAGATCTGGGCGATAAGGAACCTACAAACCCCAAGAACCATAAAACAAGTCCAGAGTCTCGACGGGAAGATAGCAGCATTGAGCAGGTTCATCTCAAAGTCCACCGATAAATTCATTCCTTTCTTTGATCTGATCCGGAAAGGAAAGCAAAACTTTGAATGGACCATGGAGTGTGAAGACGCATTCTGATCGCTGGTTCAACATCTTTCCACACCACTGATCTTATCAAAACCAGTTGACCACGAGCAATTGTACCTTTATCTGGCAGTATCGGAGCATGCAATCAGCGCTGCTTTAGTTTGGGAAGAAGACCGAGTGCAGAAACTGGTTTACTATGTTAGTAAATGGCTAACAGAAGCTGAAAGAAATTACCCAAGACTAGAGAAATTGGCCTATTGCCTGGTCATTGCCTCAAGAAAGCTTCGCCCTTATTTCCAAGCCCATCCCCTTACTGTGTACACCGATCAACCGTTACGACAGGTCCTCACGCGGCCTGAGACGTCTGGTAGGCTACTCAAGTGGAACATTGAACTGAGTCAATTTGATATCACTTATGCTCCGCGAAGAGCCATTCAAGGACAAGTCCTAGCGGATTTCATAGCCGAATTTACTGTTTCAGAGGATCTGCCTGAAACCAGTATACCTCCTAAATTCATTTGGAAGCTGCACACTGATGGTGCATCGAACGATCAGTGTTCAAGTGCCGGAGTAGTGCTTGAAACTCCCGAAGGCCGATCCATTTGCTACGCTCTGAGGTTCGAATTCCGCGCAACCAACAATGAAGCCGAATACAAAGCTTTGCTTGCCGGGTTAAAACTTGCTTATGATCTGAAGATTATAGTTGTGGAAATCTATTGCGATTCCCAGTTGGTTGTATATCAAGTTTGGGGCGACTATCAAGCCAAGGATCGACGACTAGCTGCCTATCTAGCCCAAGTTCAAGAAGCACTAAGTCAATTTAATTACTATGCTATTTACCATATACCCCGAGAGCATAATCAGAAGGCTGACTCATTAGCAAAGTTGGCAAGTACAGGTAAAGCACAACAGATGGGACTTGTCCCCGTCGAAACTTTGTCCTCCCCAAGCATCGATCAAGTAGAGACGAATTTTGTGTTTGAAACCACTCCCGGTAGAGAATCCTGGATGACCCCGTACCGAAATTACATCGAGAATGGGACATTACTTGAGCACAGAAATGAGAAAAGAAAAATTCTATGAAAAGCTTCACGGTTCATCATTCAGAACAGAGTCATGTATAGAAGAGGGTATTCTGTTCCTCTCCCCCGATATATCGCGCATGATGAAATCAAACGAGTGTAACATGACGTACACGAAGGAGAATGTGGCGATCACATCGGTGGGCAAGCTCTCGCTAAGAAGATACTCCGATACGGATACTATTGGTCAACTGTGAACCGAGATTCATCGAACTATGCCAGAAAATGCAATAGGTGCCAGAAACATGCCCGAATTCCAAGAGCCCCACCTACCGAGATAACCCAAATGGTTAGTCCCTGGCCATTTGCAATGTGGGGCATCGATATCATCGGCACACTACCTCTAACCAAAGGCGGGGCAAGATATGCCAACGTTGCAGTTGATTACTTTACCAAATGGGCTGAAGCTTGAACCCCTCGCAACCATTACCACAAAGAAAGTAATCAATTTCATAGTTCGCAACATTATCTGTCGATTTGGACTCCCGCATACCGTCATTACCGGTAACGGAGCCCAATTCAGTAGTGCGGAATTCAAGAATTTCTGTCAACGGTTTCATATCCATAAAAAATTCTCGGCAGTTGCGTATCCTCAGGCAAACGGTCAGGTTGAAGCTGTCAATAAAGCCATAAAATCCATTCTAAGGAAGCGACTGGAAAAGGCCGGGGGAAAATGGGTTGATGAACTTCCTATGGCCTTATGGGCCTATCGAACGACCCACAAAACCGCGACCGGACACACCCCGTTTTCCCTATCTTATGGCTCAGAAGCCGTTATTCCAGTCGAGATGGAAGTGTTTTCCCATCGCGTGACTTACTATGATCCGAAAACAAACGCTATATTGCTTGTTGAATCTTTGGATCTACTGGATGAGAAGCAGGAAGAGGCTGATTTGAGAGCGGCCGCACATCGGAGTCGAGTCGCCCGATTATACAATGCCAAAGTTCGACCTCGAACCTTTGAACTCGGCGATCTCGTCCTCAAGAGAATCTATCCGGTCCCTTCACACATAAAACCAAATTGGGAAGGACCATACGTGATTACACAAAGACTTGGAGATGGCACATTCAAGTTATCGACCGTTGACGGTCTTGATTTGCCAAAGGCCTGGAACAGCGAGAGTCTCCATCGCTATTACACCTGACAGGCTTTATTTTTTTCATTCTATTTTTTTCCAATTACAGTTTGTTTCAGCATTTTTAAAATTTGAATTCTGTAATAAGGCAACTAACTTTGCCGCATTTTCTTACTTCAGCAATAAAATGCCATCTCTTCGAGCTAGAGCAGTGATTCATTGAATACAATGTATGACATCACAATGCACGGAGAGATAAATTCCATCATGCAATGGGATTTATTCAAAAAGAGAGTGGTTGTGATACGACCGGCCACTCGCTAAGCGAAACCCGAGCTCGGGGGCAAGTCATTACACCAATGTTAAATAGGATTGATACACGATAATCCTATAACCAATTCCAAACTCCCAGAGTGTGAGCTGGAATATAGATATCAAACAAATGCGGTTTCGAGGAGGGCGGATCCGTCCACCTAACGACTTCGACCGTATTACGACTAAATGCAGTTCCGAAGAGAGTGGACCTATCCACCTAACGACTTCGGCTGTACCCTAAACAAGCTCGAGGAGGATGGACCCGTCTATCCAACGACCTCGCTTGTCGACTCAGGGTGGATGCGAATCAACCATCTACGATCCTGATTAATCCACCGTTCCCAGAGTGCGAACGTAATCCAAGTGCCCAAACAAACGCGACTGACCGTTTGTCGGCCAACTCCATGCTCCCAAAGTGCGAGGTGGAGTATAAACTTTAAAATACAGTGTCAAAGAGAGTGAATCCGTTCACCTAACGACTTCGACCATAACTTAACCAAGCTCGAGAGGATGGACTCGTCCGTCTAACGATCTCACTTGTTAACTCAGGATGGATATGATCTAACCATCCATGATCCTGATACGCTTTTCGAACTCCCGGAGTGCGAGTCAGAATTTGAATACTAACTCCAATTTCCCAAAATATGGGTTGGAGTATTAACGTCAACCCTAAGTTCCCAGAGTGTGAACGACCGCTCACAAGATGACTTGGGTCCCCAGAGTGTGGACTAATACTTGAAAGCATTCGATAGCCATGACTGACTGCAAAAATGCAAGTGCAAACCCCCAGAGTGCGGATGTAACAATCTATAAAGAAACAAGTGTAGTTCGACCGCTCGATCCTCACTTATTGCGATCACAAGCTGATCTTTACAACTAAACCCCGGAACTGGGGGCAGATGCAAGTGTTAATCACTACCTGAAACGAGTTAAAATAATGCAAGTACATAGAACTGAGGTTCAAACACTGCAACATTTAAGCATAAAAGGAATGAAAGTTGAAACAAGAAGACAAAACTTTATTTCAACTAATCGAGAGCAATGGCTCATATACCAGCCCTTCCAAAAAATTCCTACTAGCGGGGGCCGAACCCGCATCTATACACGGCCTATGAAATAAAAAAGATGACAAAATTCCTAACTGCAAAAGGAAACATGTGCCTAAAAAGTCTATCTACTCTTTCTTTTTCCTTGGCTTCTTCTTCGACGAGGAGCCACTGGAGCCACTAGTGATCTTCTGTTTTGAGCCCTTTTCTTTAGGAAGGCTATCCTCTGACGGGAGCATGATGTCGACATCCTCCTCCGAACTGGAGTCTAAAGGAATGCTTCCCGCGGGAGGAGTCGGAGGAACGGGATCTATAGCCGGAAGCAGGACTAACGCACTGGTATCGACAAGCGTGCCCCCAGGAGATATCATCTTAAGTAGTGTAGGGCCATGCGCCACTGCTCTGCCCTCTGAGTTGCCACCATGCGTTGCTGCCTCCATCTCGGCATCAATTTCAGCCAGCATGTTTGCTTCTCGAAGGGCTCGGGCTTCACTGTGTGCCATGGTGGTCTGTGTCGAAGTACCAGAAGTAGATGAAAATCCACCCAGGATGAATGGTAAGTCTGCAAAGGGGTCACTCTGTCGACCAAGAAGCTCGTTCACCATCTGTTCATCAAAAGAAATTGAGCTCCCCTGTGTTACTTTGGCAGGCGCAACCGTCACAACAGAGGTTGCCTCAGAGATAATGGCCTCCTACGCTTGGCATGATTCCTGGATTGTAGGAAGCGTTGTCGATACAACTTTAGTCACTGATCAGAGAAAAGAAGCATTTGTTAGTATACACTTCTATACAAGTTCTTCAGTCCGAATGTACAAAGAGATTAGTGCGGAGTACCTTCCTTAGTTTGGCTCAAGGTCGGCTGAACAACTTCAGAAGAGTGCTCCCTTATAGGAGATAGATATGGCTGGTCCGGGTCATAGGCTGGTATAGGCTGAGAGTCAATCATCGAAGTCGGCTCAGACTGATGTGGCATAACAATCTCGGAACTCGTAACATGATGCTCAACACCAGAGCCTTCTCCGACTTTCAGGGGCTGAGTACCGAGCCTCTCCTTTTCATGAGAAATCATGGAGTCGTGAAGAACCTTCTTTTCGTCATCGTTAAGTATACAGTTCTCCAGCTCAAATTCGTCAAAGGCTTCATCAGGATGCCCCGACTTCTCCTCCTCAATCAACAGATTCCAGGCATTATAAAGATTTGTCGGGTAATCATCAAGCCAAGTCAGATCTCTATGCCTTAACACCTGGGCGTTGTAAATGATAAGAAGCTCCTCAACCTCAGCCTCGACCCTGGCTTCCGCCAGTCGAACCTTCTCATCAACCCCGGCTTCGACCTCGCGGACTTTTTCCATAGCCGCATCCCTCTTCTTCTGAAGCACCACCGCCTGGTCACAGGCTTCTTGCGCAGAGACGTTGGCCGCATCCTTCTCCCTCGCAAGTTTGGAGAACTTAGATTTAAGCTCGTTAAGCTCTTTGAGGGCTGCGTCTCTCTCAGCAGTGATGGTGGTGTTCCTATGACCCATGTCTTCCATCGAAGTATAGTGCTCTTATTTCATTCTATTCATGGCCGAGTTTGCATCATCGGCCTTTTTGAGAGCTTCCATTTCAGATTTACGGGAAGACTCGGCTTCGGCATTGAGCACTTGAATAATTTGGTCTTTCTGACCCAACTCTTTTTCCAGCTTTTCAATAGTGGCGGCCCGATCAAATGCCACTTTTGATGCTTTTCTCGTGGCTCTCGCCCACTCTTTATACTAAAAGAATATGTCCGCAACATAATCGTGAATGGTATTTTCGGCCGTTGGCAGAATTCTCTTCAGGTGTGGGGGGAGGACGTAACCGTCAAAGCAAATGTCGGGGAATTCCTTCCTCATTTGTGCGAGTTTGGCTGCTCCATCCCTGGTCGGATCAGTCACGACTGATGTAGTAGTCAAGGAGGTGGCTATTTCAGTTCCACGTGGAGGGTCGGATCTAGGAACATGAGAGGACTGCTTGTGCCGTGAAGTTTCAGGAGGACGTGTAACTATAGCTGGGGGGTGGTATAGAGATCCTAGGAGGAGAGCGAGATCGGGACCGACGTACATGTCCCCTATCTCTGTCAGACCACTCCTGACTGGAATTCCCCGTATCATAATCTCTATCTCCCTCTCTCCTGCGTGGTTCATAGTGTGATGAAGATCGGCGCTTGTTGCGCAAATTACCAAGCACTGAGCCTCGACCAGACATCGTACCTGCAAAGTGAAATAAGGAGAATTAGTAACCATTTATGGTATGCGGTTTGCGGTCAAAGTTTGTGTAGTGCCGTGAAGGGTGTATGAATGTGTAACCCCCCAGACCAACCAGAAGTGTCGACCACACTGGTAGAAAGAGACTCGCTAACATCAAAAATATGTTGCAGTTCATCCAATCAGACATCATGCTGTGCGGACGCGAGGTCCGGAATTGGGAGGTCAGCGAGCCCTTCGAAGGAGGTTTCCGCCCGTAGAGGGGATGCCTCCGAAATTCTAACTCCAGAAAGGAGTCGGTTTATGACCACAGACTTCTGCCTCCCAGATTTAAGTTGTTTAAAAGCAACTGCCTTACCTTTTCTCTTTTCCTCAGAATCCGAAGTCACATCAACAGGCCCGACCAAAGGTTCATCGTCGGTATGGGTTCTCTCGGAGTCAGCCTCCTCATGTATGATAACTTTAGGCTTCTTGCGCCTAACTCGCTCCTTTGAGATAGTCTTTAGTACACTGTCAAGCCTTATACTCTGTCTTCGCTCGATCAGTCCAACGATCCTAAGGTTTTTATCCGTCAAGATCAGGTCAATGTTTCTTTCTTCGCCCGGGATTTCTTGGAGAACCCGGACTATCTCTGTATAATAACCACCTTCGGGTCTCTGGATTATTGCTGAAAATGAAAAAGAAATGTGAGTTCAATTTCGTTCATAATTGCCTTATCAACTACTTGGGAAATTGATAACACTCACGTCTGAATAACCATCGCCTGGCAAATCCTAGAGGACATCGAACGTAGAACCACTCCGTCTTGAAGTAGCTCAATCTAGTCCAAGACCCTGTGACCACTTGGCAATTTCTTATAGCCTCCAGGAATGTGAAAGATGGACTGTCAGTTCGACTTTTGAAGTTGAACAAATATCTTATATCGGTCATGCGAGGAGGTCGATAAAGGTACTCCATAAATGCAATGAACAAGCTATTGAGCGAAGCATATCCATTCGGGTGTAGCTGAGATGGGGCGATCCCCAGATAAGCCAACACTTCTCTTATATATTCATTGAACGGAGGAAGTGTCCCGGCTGCGCACGCATGGCGATTAAATGCAGTATATCCCTTTGGGGGATTATGTGGTCTGTCATTTGGCCCTGGCAATAATACGTCGTCCATCGACACACCATGCCTTAGGAATATTCTCCCTAGCATATCTTTAGAAATATTGGACGGAACAGAGTCAGATGGACTATTAATGAAGGATGCATCAGGCAATTCGTCCGGGGCCGGACCGATGACTTCGGCCTCAATCTCCGGTATTTCAAGTCTGGGAGGAATTACACTTTGAGCTTCTTGTGACTGCAAGCTTGGACCTTCCATAGCTGACTAACTCACGAGAAATCATCGTTAGATGCAAAAGAGCCCGTGCATTCCCCAGTGTAAAGTGTATGAATGTGTTGTGCATTACTTGAGCAAATTCTATGGAATAAACCATAGTGTGTCAACGACAAAGCTCTGAAAAATCAAACTGGAAATGACCGTCATTGCTGACTGTCACAACCGTGCCATCCAGATGCTAACGATCGATTCAAGTTAAAGTTCGTTATATTTTTGTTAAGTTACAGTTCCATCGACGAGCTTCAAAAGGATAGTCAAATATGCGGTTTAGTAGTTAAGTCCAGATATGCAAGGATGAAGCTCATCGGAATCATGTTATCAAGTGCTCAAAATTTCGCATCCATCAAAGGGAGAGTTCGAATCGATCGTGGGGAGCTTATTCGAATCCATCAAGATCTGAATTTCGTATCGATCACCGGGGGCATACTTCGAATCGATCATCAGTGTTCGAGTTTGTTTCGGTCAGGAAAGCCACGGCTTCACATCGATCACGTTCGAATCGATGCTTGTCGTATCGATCATGAGAATTAGATTCGTATCGATCTGAAACCGAGGACTTCGAAACGATTGCTCGCTTAATTCTCGCATCGATCGCTATTGATCGACACGATCTACTACCATCACCATAGACACGAACCAAAACATCTCCATTAGGATATTCCTAGAATCGATGCGAAACCCAAGGAAAAACGTTGTTGCCCGCGTCGATTCGAACATAGGCCCCCAGATTGACTCGAAACACAGATCAAGCCACTTTTATTTTGTCCACTCCTTTCTTCTCCAATCAACAGAGATGTCGCCATGGCCATTTTCGACCAAGCTTTGACCCAGATCCGACCTTAAAGGTTGCCAGGTTCGATAATTGGTGAAGATGGAGTGGATCTGAGATTCGAGCCTCGTCGTCTGGATTCAATTGCAACCGGTTCATTACCTAATTTGAAGTTAAAATTCGAAGGATTGGAAGTATGAATCTGGTCGATTCGAAAGCAATATGCAGTTCTTCTTCTTTCTCGAAGGATGCAGATCGATGCGAAAGTAGTAAATAGTGGATGCAACAGTAAAAAGTAAAAAGTGAAAATGACCGAAGTCCAGAGTATTTATATGGTGCCTAGGGAGAAACTGGGTCGATTCGCCTCCCAGTCCACGTGATCGGTCGCAACCGGTTAACCCCACGAATCGAGTCAAACGCTCTGTTCGTATCCATCTGACCAGTTTTCTCATCGAGGCGAAATGGTCAGCGAATCCATCGATACAAAGCACACATCGAAGATGGCCGAAGATGATGAATCCCATCGATTCAAAATGGACAGTGAGCACATCGATTCGAAGCCCCTATTCACATCAACAAGTTCACAACTCCATCCACTGCATGTCGATACGAACGGCGATTTCATATCCATCATATCTTAAACATTAGCATCGATACGAATGACACAACAAAGACCTATTGGAGTTACTAACCATCGATACGAACGAGCATTTTCCTGGTTCCAAATCCTCCATTTATCGATGCGAAGTCAGCCTTTCAACCTTCTATTTCGATTCAGGAGAGGATCGATACGAAGGAACTTCTCAAAAACAACCATCAAGCATTGTTTCAACTCGAATTTCAAATCGGTTCAGGAGAGAATCAATATGAAATTCGATAACAAGCTAAACTGGCAACGACTCGTGAACGTGCAACGTTAACGAGAGTCAGCTAATCATTATCACACAGTAGTCAATTACAACAATACAGAGTACAACTTTCAACGAGAAATACGATAATAGTTCAAAGAGAAACCGCGGCTTTTCAAAGCACGTCATGTTTCCACAAGACGTACTTTGGGGGGCAAATGTTATCCCGCCTTTTGGCAAGGCCAGGATACCAAGGGACTGATTGAAAACCGAGTGACGTCAATGAATTTTGTCCGAGCCCGGATAAGGCTATAATTGATAGGACTTGACAAGCAAAGCCATGAAGGCCACTGTTCCAAATTTCGAGTCGATCCGAGGTCGTATGCTCAAGTTATGGCCAATGCAATTTGAAGGGAAAAGCTCTGTCTTCGTATCCATCATCGAACTCTGGTTCGAATCGATCACGTTCATATCGATCAGAGGTCCAGGGACTTCGTATCCATCGGCGACTCCGTATTCGAACCCATTGGAATCACCCTACTTCGTATCCATCGACAGAAAGTCTACTTCGCATCCATCAATTGCGACAAGTTACCATTTCGTATCCATTAAACACTCAGAGTTCGCCATCGTTGAGGTCGAATCCATCAGAGGAATGGCTCTTCGTATCCATCAGATAGCCAGTGTTTGTATCCATCGGATGGTTACAACCTATACTTAGAGGCCTCTGTTCGAATCCATAGACGATGGCTTGTTCATATCCATTGGGTCAAGCAGGTCTGGGATGACACGTTAGTTATGGATATGAACACGGCGAAATTCTTGGGATGACTCGATCCAACCGGAGTGAAGAGTGGATCGAAACGAAAAGCGTGTGCCACATCAACTTGCTCACGCACGTCATCGTCGAGTCGAAGTGATCGATTCGAATCAATGGATTCTAACCAAACAGCCACCAAGCAGTCCAAGTTCGTATCGACCATAACTTACAATCCACCGATCCAAATGCCATGAAATTTTCACAGGAGATTACACACATGCCAAAGATCATCTCCACCAATTTTCAGATCCATCGGACTTGATTTTGATCGATATGAAATGGTTTCGTATCGATCGCGGATTGGGTCGAAACTTTTTGGAAACGGTCGCATGGGCCCCCTCACGTGCCAGACCGAGTCTTCCGAAGTTTGAGCGAAATCTCAGCCTCCTACGCCTATAAATAGAGCCCTAGAGCCTACAGAAGAAGGATCTTTGGATTCTCAAGCGCCCAGACTCTGCCGAATCGAGATTTGCATCTTATTCTTACTATTGAATTCGAATTCCAAGCTGTAATTCGCTGTTGTTCGCTGTAATCGCTTGAAATCATTTAAAGAGAATCAATAAAATCATCAAAACTTCATAGTGGACGTAGGCAACACGCCGAACCACTCTAAATTGCTTGTCTGCGTATTTATA
Organism: Allium fistulosum; assembly: GCA_030737815.1. Lineage (NCBI taxonomy): Eukaryota > Viridiplantae > Streptophyta > Magnoliopsida > Asparagales > Amaryllidaceae > Allium > Allium fistulosum. Next base: position 842,801,799 of record CM060902.1, read on the forward strand.
TTTCTGTTTATTTGAGTTTTTGTTAGATAATCTTCATTTTCAGTTTATTCTCTTCACTTTTATCTCTTCAAAAACTTCCGAAGAGTGTTGTGCCCATTTTTGGTACAAACACATACTCTCTTCTACTTGTGACAAAACTTCATCTCAAACCTCTCTCGGAATCCAAACCAACCAACATCTCTTCCCTCTAACTCAAAAACCTCCCACCAATAAGATGCCTCTCCTTTCAACTGCCAAGATGCGAGCTGAACTCTCTTCTGATCCTCCAATCCCAGTAACCCAAATACCCTCTCTGTACTCCTCAACCAAGCTCGTGCCTCCATGAAATCCTCTGTACCAGAAAATGTCTTGCCTCCTAGATTAGCGAAGTCCTTGCATAGCTTAGAGAAATTGGCTGCTTCAGGTGGATTGATGGGATTTCCACCTACTTCTATCTTTGCTTATTAACTTAGTGTAAGTCTTTAAAATAAGCCTCTTCTGTTATTTCTGCTCTGTTTGCTTATTAACTTATTCTAAGTCTTAAAATAAGCCTCTTCTGTTATCTCTGCTATACTGGCTTATTAACTTAATTATAAGTTCAAAAATAAGCCTTTTCTGTTATCTGTAATTATAACATGTGTGTTATAATTTTTCTTATTAACTTAACCCAAGGTCTAAGTTTAAAAATAAGCTTCTTCTGCTATTTCTTCTATTTTCTCTTTTTAGTTATAATTACATGTTATAACTATGCTTGCAAATGTCTTAAATTTTCCTATTTCAGTCCATGTCCAATTTAGTACAGTTCTTCTTACTTTATATCTAATTTTCTGTAATTTTATTGGTCTTATATTTTAGTCCATATTAGCGAATTATTCTCTTCTATTTATTTATTCGCGTAAAAAGGAATAAAAAGAAACTAAATTTTACAGGTTAAATTTTAACTAAAAAGGAATAGATGTAAATAATAATAAATGACCGTAAATAATTGGGAAAAACTATGAATAACAGTAAATAATTGCAAATAACTGAAATAAAATAGCTAAAAAAATAGACTGGAAAGAAAGTCTAAAATTTTACTTACAAATAAACTGTAAATAAACTTGCATAAAGGTTATCCAAAAATTGTAGAAAAACTACAACTATTGGAAACCCTATTATTTTAAATTACTTAAAAATCTAAAATAATTACTAAACACTCACCTGTGGTCCTTAGCTCTTTTCCTTGGCCTTCCCGGATCCACTTCTAGAGTATAAAATATTTTAATTAAAAAGATCTTCTCCTTGGAAAAATATTCCTTTTAGGGTCCAACCTCAGGCAATGAACCCAGATTGAGAAAATCTAAATGAGAAAAATAGTTAGTTATGGGGTCTTATTTATAATGTCACTTGGGAATCTCAGGCCGTTAGATTTGAAGATTAAATCTAGTGCAGCCACGTCATAGGCTCGCTGGGAACCGTCGGATGAAAGCACAAACGCACATGATCGAATTAAAATAGAAAAACACGTCATCCCTTCATCTGGACGAAAGTTCGTCCAAGTATACATGCGGGTCGACCGCCAGGTCGACCTTTCTATGATATGGGTCGACCCAGCTATGGGGAAGGTCGACCCTAGGGTCGACCTGACCCTATATAAATTTTTTTATTCTGATTTCTTATTTCTAGTGTATCTTCTTCATATTAACTCGGATTTTGACAATCTATATAAGGAAACTGACCAGAAAATTATCATGGACACAATGGTGCAACTTCAGTGGCTCAATTCTGATAATTTCACAAAGTTATTTTATTATTTAATTAATTCGTTAATTAATTACTATAGCTCAAATTTTGGGTTGTTACAATGTTCTTTCCATTCAATTCTCAAATCATTTATAATTCCCTTACAATCCTCCAACCAATTTATAAACCATTATATAAATCTCCATAAACCATTTATAATACCTTTTATAAGAATTCAATCACTCATAAGCTTTTTGTACATTTCAAAGATCACTAATAACCCTTTATGAATCTATAAACTATTTATAAAACTCCTTTTATAAATCTATAGCCCATTTCTAAAATTCGTTTATAAATATCTAACCATTTATAAACTCTTTCATCTTGTAAATAACCTTCCTTACGTCTCCAACCATTTTATAAGCTCTTTTATATAATCCAAGTCTTTTAACTCTATTTATGGGTCTCTAAAACATTTATAAATAATTAAAATCTTTTACTTCAAAACACCATTGTATAATAATAATTATTTGCAATAAACATTATAAATAAATGAAATTTATTAATTTTAAAACATCTTAAAAATAATAATTAATAATTTCAAAATATTGTTTAAGAACAATAACAATTAACCTTTCCCATTTTTATAAATAATAATAATTTATTTTAAAATCTTATTAATAATCCTTATTATTAATTCTAAATCATAATTGTTCTTAAATAATTAACCTTATCACATTTTGATAACTCTTTAAATCCATATTACTATAAACAATTAACTTTAAAACAATACCAATATAATTAAATTACCTTAAATTAATATCACTATAATTAATTAACTTCAAAAACCATACTAATATAAATAAATACTTTTTAAACAATATTAAATTAATTTAAATAACTTAAAAATAATATTACTATAGATAATTAGCTTTTAAAAACAATATTAATTTAATTAAACACTTTAAAACAATATTACTATAATAAAATAACTTTAAAACAACATGAACATAATTAAATAACCTTAAAAAAATATTATTAAAATTAAATAACTTTAAAACAATATTAATATAATTAAATAGATAATCCTTAAAGAAAAATATTTTCAAAACCCGATTTCGGATTTAAAAATTGTTTCTTGTCTCATAAACCAATTCCAACTTGAACGACAATTTACAGTATTCATCCAAAATTTTCTATCGTCCCCGAGGCGTTCTGGTTTGGAACTAAAACCGGACGACGTCCGATTTTAGCCCAAATTTCAACAGTCTCCAAATTCATCGAAACCAGCTTCATTGCGAATCTTTTGTCGATACGATCCTAACACAAAAATTTGTGTGACAATCGGGTTTTATATGAATGAGAAATGTATTTACTAAGTTATCGCTTAAATTAACAATAAAATTAAACCAAATTATTAACTCTTACCACATCTCGGCCTACAGCCCACCAAGACATACCTGACCCAAACTCCCCCTTTCTTCTTCCCCTCTCTTCTGCTTTTAGTTATTTGCCTATACCCATCATTTACATGCACGACCGTGCACGTACACAATCACCCCGAGCCACCAACCTCCAATCCAAGTTCACCCACACGTTGCTCTCCTCCTCCTCGTTTGACCGTTCCCCTTCGCCAAAGCTCCATATTCCCCAATCGAAAAGTGACCTGCTCGCGACCTATGCCATGTTGCATCCCCCCATAAAGCGCGGCACACCCTCAATTCGAGCCAAAATTTGCTCCTCTAGTCAATGAACCCACTGCAAACAAACCCTCGGCCATACTCCTCCTCTATCGAACGCAAACCCTAACCCTAGTGGCCGCTGCTCACCAACGACCATGCCAAAAAGTGATTGAACATCACCTAACTCACATCACAACAAAGCTCTCATCGAATCATGATTTTTAAAGCTCATTTCATATTTTTTAATTGAGTAAATTTTGAAATATAAATTTTTTTGATTCAAAACTTTTTTTTTCTTTCTCTACTTTCTTGTTAACTGGTAGTGTTTAAATAGAAGAGGGAAGGATGGGAGATATCGTAAAGGGGGTGTGGGCGTAGGTACGGGTCTGGTTTGATGGAGATAGAACATGGTAGTGGGCTTGGGCTATGAATGGTCAAATTAATATATATTATTTAAATTCAAAATATCTAGCTATAATTTTGAACCCCGATCAAGACGTGCTGCCTGGCGTTTTATATGTTATACCACTATTATGAACGCAATGGAACTTATTTCGAGACCTAATTTGATCGTATGCAGAAGATAGCTTTTTGAACCCAATTATTATATTAAATTTTCAAAATTAAATTGTAACGCCCCACTCTGAGACCCACTGTAACAAAGAGTATTATGGGAGTAATACTGTCTGTTAAAGTGGAGAATAGAGTATAGTGGAAGCGACCATTTGTAATCAAGCTGTAACTATCTACTGAATACGTCGAAAGGATGGTATCTATATATTTTTTTCAAGTGGTTCGACATATTCGGTAAATACTTATAATGAAATTACAAATGGCTAAAGATCTATCAGGACAAAGCATAATAATAAATGATAAGCATCACAGAACAGAATCACATAACAGATATAAAATCCTAGAACAATACATCGTCAATACAGATCCAAATACAATAAGTGGGTACAAAGCCACTGCCCACACATGTGGGTTAAAAATATGTACATATCAAAGTCTAAATAATAACAGAGTAGCGGAATAGTGGACAAATAAAAGCGCTATCTATCAGCATAGCAGATAATGTCCAAGCGGAAGCACAGAAGCTAAGTCCAGAGACCTAACCTGAAACAACTCGGTCTGACCCGAGCGAAAACACTCGGGTCAGGCTAGCTAAACAATCAGTAATAACTGAGATATATAGTAGTGCGGTACATAAATAAAACAGTACTTATCCAAAGAGAAGTATATTATGAACCACATGAATATAATGACGATCCCTAATCATCAATATACAATAAAAATCTCCAAAGAGAAATCAACACCAAAGTGTAGAATAAATAAAATCGCCTCATATCATCGGCGTAGCCAAAGCTATAAAAAGATGCCCATAGGCAATAATCCCAAGAGTGACCAGAGTCCGTAATCAATGCCCAAGCAAAGATCGATGCTCCAAAGAGCAATGGGGATATACTGAAAAGTCAATGAAATCAAAACACTGAAAAGCAGTGTCCAGAGACACTGTGAATCCACAAGGTAATCGCACTTACATCGTATGATTCCATAGAACCAACACCGAATGGCGGTACTCGAATGGATGTAAAATCATCAAATAATACCAATATTGCACGTGCACCGACCAGAGTCGTTGTTGCCAAGTACTGTAGAGTTGTGATCGATCACTCGCACAGATGCGGAACGCGCGAGACGGCAAGATCCTTCACAGAAGGATAAAGGCCCAGAGGCGCATGCCGAAAAAAATAAACTGCTCCATAGAGCAGGTGTCCAGAGACGGTTGCCCAGAGGCGTGGTGACCCGAGGTCCAGTACTGGCCGCCCAAAGGCTAATGTGTCACCAACTTCTTGGAGAGGAACCCGTAAAGTGTTAACAATGAGTCTCATACCCCACGTTCGCACTAAACGGTTTACTAACCAATAGCAAGCTCACACTCCAAACAATAAAAAGTCCACCTCGTATCATCGGTAAACTAGACCCAAAGGTCAAAACGATTAATCGTATAGGTCGGGGATTAACCGGAAAGGAAATACACATAGTTCCATAGGCCGGAGATTTCCTAACCGTTTAAGCACCTTTCCACTTCGCTCGACGTGCTAAAAGTGAGTGTGAGATTTTTATTATAGAAAATAATGGTGCGAAACGGATTTATAATTGATTTTGAAATCACTTTAAAACGACTTTTGAAAACTCTCCTATTATGGAGTAATTAATTTAATAATTAAAATAATATTATATAATAATTTCGAAAGCCATTTAGGAGTGAAAAATCCTTTGAAAATAATTCGTAAAACCCGTGTATGAAATCTAGAGACAAATCTCAAAGAAATCAATAAAACCAGAAAATCACTGAAAATATTCTAAGTGTTGGAAAATAGTCCAAAAATGACGCGAACCCAAGTTCGGAAAATTATTCGGACCACCAAACTGAATCCAAATGGCATGAAAATTGGTAGGCATATAGTCCAACATCCCTACTCCAAACTGCAAAAAGAATCGGGAAATTCCGACTTGAAACGAAGAAGCGGCGTCGTTTCAAAGTCGGACAAAAATCATAAAACTTTACTGTGTCAAAACAGTGTAAAGGTCCCACTTCGACGACATGGTCGAAGGGTCACATGAACTCAGATCTTGATGAAAATTTGCAGGAGCGTAGTAAAGTACTCCTACTTTGATATGCAATAAGAGTTGTTCGGTTTCGACTTGAAACGACAATGTTTCGAAGTTGGTCCGACGATAACTGAAAATGATCACTATTGTAAAACAGTTTCTCGGTGCTACTTCGGCAATAGAAACAAAGTATCTAATGCATCCAGATCTAAACCAAACTTTGCATGGTTAAATATCTCGATCTCATCTTTTTAACGAGACCAAAAACGATGAAATCCGACAAAAGACGAGCCCGGGATGGCGTCGCAAAGTCGTGGTTCTACGCTGAAAACAACGGGAGAAAAGAGATTAAGGCCTATAGCTATGCACTAACTGGACAGAGATGAAAACCCACAATTTTGGCATAGTAAACTTCAAATTCTGGAAAAATGAATAAAATGAAAGTTGTAGCTTAGTTTCTAAGCTTTCCGGAATGACCAAGATCGTCAAATTCCGACCAGAGATGAAAATTCTATGACTAAAACAATTCTCAGATCTAAATTTTATATCACTGTCGTTGTGCTCTCGGGACAGTGGTAAGAATGCACAGTTTTGATCAAATTAACTTCAAAATTTCATGAAACTCAAAACATGAAAGTTTTAGCTCTAAATCTAAGCTTTCTAGAACATCCAAAATTATTAGATTTGGATAAGAAACGAGTAACTTATGGCCAAATCAATTTCAGGTTTTTATTTTATCAACCCTGTAGTTTGTTGTCAGGTCAGCGACAAACAAGCATAATTTTGACCATTCAAACCTCAAAATTAGGCAAAGCACAAAACATAAAAGTTATAGGGTACAGAATAAGATTTCCAGAACTTCAAGAAAATCTTAATTCCGATTTAAGATGAATGAGATATGTCTAATTTACTAACAGAAATAAACTAATTATAATTTCAGCTAGCATATATTACAAATACCTTATGTGCACACCCCAAATGAAAGCAAAGATGATCAAAGAGCTATGATTCACATGTTACATAATAAAACATGTGTTACTAACTGATTACCAAAATCAAAAGATGATTAAACACATATTAGAAGAGGTTTTTAGCAATATACCTCTCTTGAAAGCAACAAAGACTATTATAGCATCAACCCAAGTTAGCAAAAGATGATTAGGAGGCTATAAGATCAAAAAAACACATAAAACATGTGTTACCAAATACATTTCAGAAATGAGAAAGATATAAAAATGGATTTGAGGTGGGTATTTGCATTACCTTTTGTTATCCCAACTTTTGGCAAAGTCGAAATACCCAAAGATTAACTGAAAATCAACGATTAGTAGTCAAGAACATCGATTGTTCACCGCAGGTTCACCATGGATATCGATGAATTTTGCCCGAGTCCGGATCGGGCCGCAATTGATAAGACATGTCAAGGAGGGCTAGATGAAACAACGTTCCAAGTTTCGAGTCAATCCGAGTTCGTATGCTCAAGATATCGCCAAAAGGAAATGGATGAGATAAGCTAGTCTCGAATCCATAAGGGAAGGTTGGTTCGAATCGAGGAGAAGAGCATTGCGTCGAATCCATCATGTTCGACTCCGTCTACTTCGTATCCATCAGAGCTACAGGTCTTCGACTCCATCGAAACGAGTTCCCTCGAAATCACAGAGGCGTATCACTTCGAATCGATCCGGTATCGTTAGTTCGAATCCATCCTTAAGAGGTGACTTCGTGTCGATTGTTTTCCAACAATCGATACGAACGAGCACACTGGAACCATCCTATGCCTAGCATCGAATCCATGCGGTTTGAACGACTTCGAATCGAACAACAAGTATAGGCCATGACCGATTCGAACATACCTTACCTCGAATCCATTCCCATCTTCGAATCGATACATCTCGAATCCACCACAGCTAAAACCAAGGATTTGACTCAGTAAAGCCAGGAGAAAAAGGAGGATCGATTCGAAGGAAGCGCTCCACGTCATCCCAGAAGCACGCGCTGGATCGATTCGAACGAATCGATTCGAACTAGATCGATTCGAACCAGGCTAGTCAACCAGAAATGCAACCTTGAATCGATCATAACTTGAGATCTACACATCCAAATGCTATGAAATTTTCACAGAAGCTTCAACACATGATGAAGAATGTTCACACCAAATTTCAGCTTGATTGGACAATTTCTTGATCGATTCGAACCAAGGGTCGAATCGATCCCAAAGTGGGCCCGGGACTCCAGATTTCGGCCATATGGGCCTCCTCACGCGCCAGAACTGGTCTTCCCTCATTTTAGGCGAAATATCAGCCTCCTACACCTATAAATAGAGCCCCTGGTTATTCAGAAAAAGGGGTCGGACAATTTTGAGAGCTAAGGAGCGCCCAGATTCTGCCAGATTTACTCCAGATCACCATTGCTGCCTTAGACTCAGACTTAGTTCAGCAAATCAGTTGTAATACAACATACGAAATTGTAATCTTCAAGCATCGAGCAATAAAATCATAAAAACCTTGAAGTGGACGTAGGCCGGAGATAGCCGAACCACTATAAATTGTGTGTCACTATTCATTATTTCTTGATTGTTGCTTGCTACTTACTTAAGATCTATGATTTGTGTGTGAATACTGTTGATTCGTATTCATACGCTGGTGCTTTCATTACACTTGGGGTTTGTGACCATTTTTGGTGCAAACACTTTGGTGCTTTCACTGAGAAGAACTAGCACCCGCTACACCAAATTCAGAATTTAGATTTGGAATTTTAAGGATTCAGATCTGACTCTACAATTACTCGGCAAACTAGACAAAGAACTGAGAGGAGCCAACAGGCAGGAAGTCAAGAGGCATCCTCTGGCGCTGGAGAAGGACAAGCTTCGATCTACATTACTAGAGATGAGATGGAGGCTATGAATAACCTAATGCAGGAAAGAATGATGAAAAGCCAACAAGAGATGCTGCAGAATTTCTTCGAGCAGATGAGAGCTGTAGGGACGCAGAACCCTGGACCAGCTACAGCGGCTGTGAATGTGGAACAAGGAGCTAGGGCTATGGAACCCAACGGAGGACAGAATACAGAACCAGAAGGCAATCAACAAGGGCTTGGGGGCAGGCCCGCAGGATCCAACGCAGAAGTACCTTTGGAAGGAGCTCAACCGGCTAGGGCCAACACAAATGCTAACGAGCCGCCCGAAGAGTACGTACCAGAATTCCCTACAAGACTCGGAGGGCAAGACATAGATATTACAAGGGGGCAACCCCTAGATGGAGATGAAAGAATGATCGGCCTAGTGAGACGACTCATGAGAGGAGGGTTTTCAGGAGGAGGATTGGAAGAAGTTAGTCGGAGTCCGTTCGCTCCGAATATCAGGAATGCAAGGAACCCTCCGAAGTTCAAACTACCAACGCTGAATCCTTATGATGGAAAGTCAGACCCGACCATGCATATCACCAGATATATCAGACACATGGAAGTGCTGGGAGCATCCGAGGAAGTGATGGCGCGATGTTTCCCCTTATTCTTATCAGATTTGGCTGCGCTTTGGTTTAGGCAGCTAGAAACCGGATCAATCAGGACATGGGGCGAGCTTGTGGATTGCTTCATGAAGCAGTTTAGGGTTCACGTGACGCGACCTAAGAGTGTGATGACTTTGGCGTCAATAAAACAAAGGAACGGAGAGTCCATAAAAGATTTTTTGTTATGATTTAATGCGACGGTGACTTCTGTAGATTGCCCGGACCCATCGATGATTTTGATGGCGGCAGTGGCAGGAGTTGGAGAAGGCACTGAATTTAAAGACTCTTTGACTAAGGATCCACCGCAAGACCTTGGAGAGTTTTTCCATGAAGCTGAAAAATTCATCCGATTAGAGGAATCACGAGCCGAGAGGCAGGAAATAAATGTTGCACAAGGCGAAGGAACCTCCAGGGAACAGTCCAGGGCAGACAAAGGAAAGAGAAAGCAGGATGACGCACATGATGGTCCTGATAAACGGAAGAAATTCCGAGAGCCCAGATTCAGGCAATACACAGACTTGGTGGCAGGACTGGAACGAATTTACACCGAAACTCGGGGGCAACTCCCCTATCGAAAGCCACCAAGGAGAGATCCCACAGAGCGGGAACGTAGAACCGGAAAATATTGCCTATTCCATGAGCTGGATGGGCACACTACCGATGAATGCCGCCACCTGAAGGATGAGGTGGAAGAACATGCCAGGAGTGGTAGATTGCCACAATATGTCAGAGAACGTGCAACGGCGGCCAGGCCCGAACAACTACCGCCTCAACCTAACAGGACTGATCCTGGATCGGGATCACGACTCGTCATCAACTGATCACGATGGCAAGGGCCAAGTTCAGGATATGAGCTTTGGTCATTTAGTTTTCTTAGACTTGATTTCCAAAATAAAACGGCTATCCCACTTACTCATGTACGGGAACCGGAGAGATCCCTAGGCATGCTCTGAGATGGAAATAGACCGCTCCGCCCGGAGAGGCATTATCTTGTTTTTCCTGGTGTTTGAGATTGAACATCTAGGATTTGAATTTAATAAAGAAACACTTATTAAAATAAACCTTTGACCGGAGAGTTAAAGGATAAACATAAAATATCAATATAAACATGATCGCTTTATGATCCTACCCGGAGAGGCAGGGTCCGGAGTGCAGGAAGTGAGTTGCTTCGCCGGAGAGCGACAGGATCAACTCACTTAAGCATCGTTTCCCATTCACCGGAGAGTGATGGGATCAGGATTCGATAAGAGCCCGGAGAGGCTATGATCGGCCCACAATTTAGGCCATGACATCGCTTAATGTTCAGATTCACTGAACCGGAGTGTAGGAGGTGAGTCGCTTCGCCGGAGAGCGACAGGATTGACTCACTTAACGTTGTTTCCCCTTCACCGGAGAGTGACAGGATGGGATCCAGCATGAGCCCGGAGAGGCTGTGATCGACCGATGATTCAGGTCATGACATCGCTTAATGTTCAGATACACTGAACCGGAGTGCAGGAGGTGAGTCGCTTCGCCGGAGAGCGACAGGATTGACTCACTTAACATTGTTTCCCCTTCACCGGAGAGTGACAGGATGGGATCCAATATGAGCCCGGAGAGGCTATGATCGGTCGAGAACGACCAAGACATCGCTATACGCCCTAGCTGGGGCCAGAGTGCAAGGAATAGAAAGCAACGCCGGAGTGCAATAGGATCTTTCTATTCAATCGCTAAATCTAGAATGGGTTTGACAAGGGTCCGGAGTGACCATCAATAGTATGGAGAGACCGTGGAATTTCATTCTTAACTTCCACTGGAAAAAATTGATAACAATTCGGCTTCGAACAGCCATGGACTTGATTGAAAATGCTATAAGCTATGAGTAAAACATGAACTCACTGCAACCAACTTAAGACTGATCAAAACACGCCTTTATCAAAAAGGCATGTTTTGGGGGGCAAAATGTTATCCCAACTTTTGGCAAAGTCGAAATACCCAAAGATTAACTGAAAATCAACGATTAGTAGTCAAGAACATCGATTGTTCACCGCAGGTTCACCATGGATATCGATGAATTTTGCCCGAGTCCGGATCGGGCCGCAATTGATAAGACATGTCAAGGAGGGCTAGATGAAACAACGTTCCAAGTTTCGAGTCAATCCGAGTTCGTATGCTCAAGATATCGCCAAAAGGAAATGGATGAGATAAGCTAGTCTCGAATCCATAAGGGAAGGTTGGTTCGAATCGAGGAGAAGAGCATTGCGTCGAATCCATCATGTTCGACTCCGTCTACTTCGTATCCATCAGAGCTACAGGTCTTCGACTCCATCGAAACGAGTTCCCTCGAAATCACAGAGGCGTATCACTTCGAATCGATCCGGTATCGTTAGTTCGAATCCATCCTTAAGAGGTGACTTCGTGTCGATCGTTTTCCAACAATCGATACGAACGAGCACACTGGAACCATCCTATGCCTAGCATCGAATCCATGCGGTTTGAACGACTTCGAATCGAACAACAAGTATAGGCCATGACCGATTCGAACATACCTTACCTCGAATCCATTCCCATCTTCGAATCGATACATCTCGAATCCACCATAGCTAAAACCAAGGATTTGACTCAGTAAAGCCAGGAGAAAAAGGAGGATCGACTCGAAGGAAGCGCTCCACGTCATCCCAGAAGCACGTGCTGGATCGATTCGAACGAATCGATTCGAACTAGATCGATTCGAACCAGGCTAGTCAACCAGAAATGCAACCTTGAATCGATCATAACTTGAGATCTACACATCCAAATGCTATGAAATTTTCACAGAAGCTTCAACACATGATGAAGAATGTTCACACCAAATTTTAGCTTGATTGGACAATTTCTTGATCGATTCGAACCAAGGGTCGAATCGATCCCAAAGTGGGCCCGGGACTCCAGATTTCGGCCATATGGGCCTCCTCACGCGCCAGAACTGGTCTTCCCTCATTTTAGGCGAAATATCAGCCTCCTACACCTATAAATAGAGCCCCTGGTTATTCAGAAAAAGGGGTCGGACAATTTTGAGAGCTAAGGAGCGCCCAGATTCTGCCAGATTTACTCCAGATCACCATTGCTGCCTTAGACTCAGACTTAGTTCAGCAAATCAGTTGTAATACAACATACGAAATTGTAATCTTCAAGCATCGAGCAATAAAATCATAAAAACCTTGAAGTGGACGTAGGCCGGAGATAGCCGAACCACTATAAATTGTGTGTCACTGTTCATTATTTCTTGATTGTTGCTTGCTACTTACTTAAGATCTGTGATTTGTGTGTGAATACTGTTGATTCGTATTCATACGCTGGTGCTTTCATTACACTTGGGGTTTGTGACCATTTTTGGTGCAAACACCTTTGCATAGAATGACTTGCATAAGCTAAAACTAGAAGGAGATGAAGATAGAGGCCATTTTTGTTATGAAAGCTTTAGGAAATGATTAGGGTTTTGATTAGGGTTGAATGAATGAGGTTATGAGAGTATAAGATAATTTATAGAGGAGGTTTAGGGTGGGTTATTGGGTTAGGTTTTGTAACCCAATAAGAAGAGAGTTATTTACATGTTTCCAAAAATTAGTCTAAGTGTTCATATATGTTTATAAAACTCATTTTTTCTTATCCAAACCCATTTTAAAATCTCTCCTCAATTATTTAACTTTCCAAAAATAACATTTTATCCTCATTTTAAAATCCCATATTTCCCATTTAATTAAAATAGCCTTTTCAAATAATAAATTTTATTATTCCAAATCCTTTTATGCTTCATTAAAATAAATAAATAAACCTAACTTTTATTTATTAATTGGTAATGCAAATCCCGGGTTGTTACATAAATTCTACGCGTTTCGATCTCGCACGACCAAACGATACATATGATCGCCATTAAATTTGACGGTGTATCATAATTCATTATTACAGACCCAATAACACTGGTTTCATCGAAATCCGAGACAGTGCCCTCGAAGGCTATTTTTGTATGTTAATTAAAACGAGTTATTTTCAAAATCGATTAAATCATTTTTAAATCCAATTTAAAAGTTTTATTATCTTCATTCTTATTAAATAGAAATTAAATAAGCTTTGAAATTATTTTTATCCAGCTTAAAATCCAAGATTCAATTATTCAAATAATTTCGATTATTAAAATCAACAATTAATTTATCTAATAAATCGCTATATTTGAAATTCGGGTTATTTATCCTATAAATTAACTTTCCAATATTAAGAATCAATTAAATATTCCAATTTTGAATGATTTAAAATTCTGGGTCGTTACATTTATCTTAAGCTCTTAGGAATTTTAAAGTGAAGAAGAGGATTGTAAAATGAGAAATATGAGAGGTAAGAGGTATATATAGGCTTAAGAAAATATTTTAAAAATATAAAGTGGTTATAATTAAATATACACACATGCATGCACCCACTCTCCTCTTCATGACTTTCGCCCACCCTATACCACCCTTTTACCTTAAAACTATATAAGCCATGATCATATGCACTTTATGTTGTAAGAGGTATTTTTATATATTAAGTATATACCATTTTATAATAAAAATCTCGCTTATCTATATATAGATATGCTTAAGTGAAAATAGATGTGCATGTACATATTCTCATGACAAAATAGTTTGTAGTGCATATGTATGTGTTTACAATAGTGTTTCAACATTTTCGATAACTTTTAACCAATGGAAAATTGAAATTTCAAAAACCAACGCTGGTTAAGCACAAAAGCAATCACTAGCCTCCTTTAATAAATCTTCAATTCATAAAACCGCTTTGTAAATTACTCGTATATTTCAAAAATCATTTATACCCCTTTATGAATCCATAAACCCTTTATAAAACTTCTTTCAAAAATCTATAAATCTGTTTCTAAAATTCGTTTATAGATATCTAACCATTTATAAACTCTATCACCTTGCAAATAACCTTTCCTTAACTCTTCAAATCGTTTTATAAACACCTTTATAAAATCCAAGTCCTTCAACTCCATTCATGTAACGACCCGAAATTTTCGACTCCGAAAATCCCAGATTGTTAAAGGAAAGAAGAAGAAAGAGGTAGAAGAAGAACAGAAAACAAACTCAGAATCTCACATTTCACAGCGGATCAAATATAATATCAAATAATAGCATTTATACATAAAATCTTTATCAGTCACTTTACATTCAATACATCAGAGTTACACCCATTCATATATCAATTGGACAGTTAAGATTAACTTGTCCCAGAAATGCAAACAATATAACATAGCGGAATACACTCCATACGTTCCTGCCATCCAGCTCGCCTCTTGAGCTCCAGAAAGTCCTTACCTGAAAATCTGTAATACTCGGTCTGACCCGAGCATTACGATAAAGTAACACCCGAGTCAGGCTGGAAACCAGCGTGAGTAAACCATATAACTTGAAATACTAAGTTATAAATATTGTGTGAAAACCAGGGTAACTCATACCTCACTACGAGTTCTTATCTTGATATAGTCAAACACTTATTTCACAAAATAATATCTAAGTACCGTTTCTTAATTTCAATGGTCCAGTTACTTATTTTATTCCATTCCAGCCCATTTGATTCCATAATCAAATCTATAAAGAATTTTAGATTACTAATCGAAGTGGTTCCGGATATCGATGATATCCGATCCCGGTCTCTTCGAATTCAATGTCATCTTAATCCCAATGGTTTAAGTGGATACAAATCAATTTTAAATACAGGTTATCATACTCTCATAGCAAATCAATTATCAATAGATAACTCACAAAATCACAGTTCAACCCATCATATCATATTACAATACACCACAACTCAATATCAGAGATATTCAAACAAACCAAGGTATTTAATTCAAGTTTATCATCTATAGGCAAGATTGATAGTCAAACAATTCTCAATTAATTTAATTTAATCACCTATTTTAAATTAAATTAATTATCCTTAAGTCTGCTTAATTAACTTTAATTAATAATAAATCATTCCTTAAATTAATTATATTTATTAATTAACCTTAATTAATCACATGGATTAATTAACCTTAATTAATCATCCCTTAATTATCCTCCTTAATTTAATTATCCTTAATTAATAAATTTTAATTCACTACCCTTAATTAATTAATCTTTAATTAATAATTAATTAATTAACTAATTAATAAATCCTAATCCAAGCCTAAATTACTTTTTAAATAATTCATTTATCTTAATCACTTTCTTAATCATCATCAGAATTTAATAAAGTTTGTATTAATTATCATTAACTTGTAAATTAACAAGAGTCCTTAAGTTTAATGATAAAACACTTCATCCTTTAACTATTACTTAATTACATTATTAATTAAGTTTAATTAAACTTTAAGAATTAATCTACTTAAGTTAAAAGAGAATATACAACTTTAACAAATCAAATGTTTAAGTAACATCATTTATTTAAAAGAATTAGTTTTTAAGAAATTAGTTCAAAGTTGATTTTTGTTTTTAACTTTTAACTTGGAAATCTTCAACATTTTACCCGAGCCCATCCAATATTTCTTCGAGCAAATTCCCGATCCACACTAGCTCCCACTACCATACGAAAACCCGAAGTCGACATCGATAAAACCATCATTTTCCTCGAAGCTTCAATCTCAGCAAACAACTGCTATAGGCGGACATATGTGCACGTGTACGTGCGATCGCCGACGTTCAGACCAACCTTGCTGTTACCTACTGGTAGCCGACCATCTACTCAAAAGTCCAGTCCACCACGCATCCCCAATCATTCAGTAAAATGAAATCGAGCAAAATCGATCATTACTGGAACCAAAACCACACCTTCTTCCCCCTCGTCTGATCACCACAAGCCACTGGAAACCATAGCCCATTGCTAAAGGCTTCGTTTGACCATCCTCTACCTTTTCCTCCACGACCGATCACGTCCGATCCAACAACGACGCCGCATTCGCTTCGAGAACAACCACGTCTCAAACCCAGGTCTAAACCCTAGTTCACCTTCGTTTCGCCACCACAGCAATTGATAAATCCAACTCCCATTTTTCCCAAACCCGCCATCTTCCTAACTCCATCCAGTGACGATCCCGACCTTCCCGAGTCCTCCGATCGCCAGCAATAACCCAAAATTCCAAATCCAATCAACCCTCGAATTCTCACACAATACTTACTTAAAAATCGTGAATTAACTTTTAAAAATCATGATTTTTGATAACAAAGCAGGTTATATACCTGAAAACATGAATTATTTGAGTCGAGATTTTGATGTGTTCAAAATTCCCACTGTCTTTCTTAATTTCCAGATAAATTTCAAACTTATTATACTTATTTTTTTTTTAAATCTTGGTTTATGTTTAAACAACCATAACTTATTTGGATTCCAAAGCCCATCAGAGATCAGATGAGGAGATCTTGAATTTTTACTAGATTTTAAAACCCTGTAACTTAGAAACAGAGATGCATAAATATATCTAGACATGCACACTTATCTATCTGCATATTTATAACATGCAAGCCAAAATTTCACTCATGCAAACAATTATCACATCATTATTTTAGATTTCCATCACATGCAACAGATTTAAACAAGTATCAGTTTGTTTACTCACCTGCATTTTGAAATAACAAAGAATAGCCTGGAAGTGTTTGAATTTGGAAAACTGGAAACTTGTTCCTGGATTTGATCTTTTTGAAACTGTTTTGACTTTGAACTGATTATTGTTTTTGAGATGATCCTTGCTTTAAATCTGAGATGAATTTGCTTTGATTTGCTTGATGATTTAGGTTGAGATTTGAGATAGTTGTTGCTTTGAAAAGATTATTGTTGTAAATTTCCTGGTTGTATATTTTTCTTTGATTTTTTTTTTGGTTTTAGTTGTTTACAGGATTTTGGTTTCTAAGTTTGAAAAATGAGGATAGAAAAGAAAATGAGGGAGTAAAGTATAGATATATTTATAGCCTTAATTTCCTCATATTTTTTAAAAATAAAAGAAAATGAATAAATGTGACACTTGTTTAAATGCATGCCACTAATCTTACACTTGTATTTTGCATGAGTTAATAAATTTTTAATATGTTTTTTATAAACTTTATACTTTATTTTCTATTTAGTTAATACATTATCTTCATTTAAATTTATAAAAGCTTTTAAAGAAAATGATATATAAAACTAATTATATACTAATAAAATCATATATATATATATATTAAATCTAATTTATTTTAAGATATTTATCTTTTGAATTTCAAATTCAAATTCTATTTATAATCAACTCACATATATATATATACATATATAAACAACACATATTTTATTTGTTCGAAATTCTGGGATATCACATTCCTCCCCCCTTTGAATCTTTTCGTCCTCGAAAAGGAACGAAGCCAGAATTTGTTCAATACTTATTATCAGATAAATTATTCTTTGAACATTTTCAACTATAAACTCTTTTATTAAGATTTTTTTTAAAACACTTTTAAACATATATATATATATATTGCCAAAATAGTTTTATAAAAATAATTTTTATAACTCGATGTCTCAACAAGTCCATCCTCGTTCTCACAGAAATTCGGTCATACGTTGATCAGCCGTAGGACTGAGAAATCTACAAGTACTTGGTAAACCCGTTTCCAACACCCAGTGAAAATACTTGGGAAAACATTTTTTTGAAAGTATAGATAACATTTTTGAAAATAGAGGAATGCTCTGGAAATCATCACCCCCTCCATGGTCGCAGTTAACCCAATGGTTACGTTGCCATCCTGGCAAAATCCATAGATAACTGTAGGCACTCCACACCCCTCGATTACATCATGGAACCCGCTACAGATCGCAGCTACACCCGGGGTTACGTTGCCATCACGAAAAAAACCCATGTAACTGTAGGCATCAACGCCCTCGAATTTCGCTGCCAAATGAAACTTCTCCACTCCTACCATAGATCGCAGTTTACCGATGTTACATTGCCATCCCGGCAAAATCAAACGTAGACCGTTGACACTCACCTCCACACGATTTTCGCTATGGTCCACAGTAGATCGCAGCGACATCGAGTTACACTGTTGTCACAACATAACCCAAATGCCTCTGTAGGCATCAGCGCCTTCGACTTTCGCTACCCAATAATCCTTAGGAACTAGTTTGTCCGGACTCCTCACCGGATCAACTTTAGAACCCCCCTTTAGGGTTCAAGGCAGTACCACCCTGTGGCACTCCTGAGAAGTTCATTTCAAGGGAGCGCCTATTTCCCCAAAGCCATTCTCAAAAAACTTTATACTATACACTTATAGTATCTTCAAATCATACCCTTTATGATTTATATCAAAATCTCCTTTACACAAAATCGATATCCCAAATCGATAGTTCCAAACTTGGCTTTCCAAATTTCCAAAACTGATTTTTCTCAAAAATCAAAAGCCTTTCCAAAATCCATAGGTTCCAAAACCTTTTCCAAAATCATTCTCATAAAATCCCTTATATATATATAGATATATATAATCTTGAAAAATCTTGGATCACTTCATACTTGTATAAATTCTCTTTTTATACTTCAAATATTTCAAAAACCCTTTTTCTTCTGGCTATAGATCCAACAAGGGAAGTTTATCATATATAACAAAGATATATAACTTTGTTTATTCCAAATCAAATATTCAAATTTAATTACTCTTTTATAAAGTTGTTTACCACCTTACTTACTCTTCATAAAGTGAATTTCAATTATAAAGACATCCATCTTCCACTTTCATTAAATTGATTCAATTTGAATTAACTTCGATTCCCATTCCAAATTCAAATCAATTCCCATTTGAATTTAAACTTATTCAACTTCAAGCTTACTTCCCGATTATTCAAATCAAATTCAATTTGAACTAATTTCAATTCCAATCTCAACTTTAAACCATCTCGAATTATATAAATTCGAGTTAAATTTTCAAATGTTGATTTAATCCCTTAAATCAAATTAATCTTTACTTTTAAATCAACAACCTAAATTTTTAAACAATTTAATTCTGAGTCCAAATTTCAAAATTCCATTTTAAATTACCTTTACTTAACTTATTTCAAAGTTCAAATAAGAGTTAAAAAAACAATTTAATCTTCAGAATCTAATCAACCTTACTCAAATTTGAATTCTCCATTTCAAATTTTAAACTTCTTATTAATAAACTTCCCACTTAAGTTTTAAAAACTTATCACATTTCCGGAAAATCCAAAACTCAACACTTAGTGTTTACTTCCAATCAACTTTGACCTTATGTATATCTACTTATATATACATATTTATTTCATTTGCACACCATGTTATACTTTAAATTTTAAACCACCTTTGGTTTTAATCCAAAACAAATTTCTTTTAACACTATGAAACAATTTAAATTTTCTGGACTTAGATTTAAAACTTCACAATTTAAATCTATTCAAATTTACAAGTCATACTTATCTAAATTGTTACTTCCTTAAAACATTTCATTTGCTTTATCATTGTTATCATTAGAAACAAACATCCCATTATTAGACACAATAACCATTTCTGGTTTTATCTTATCTCTATAGTTCATATTATCCAATTCCTATTTGGTTGTATTTCCATTACCCCTTAAATTTATTATATTTAATTCCAAAATTCAACAACCAATTACCTTAATATATAAAAATTAGAAAAACCATTACTTTATATATCAAAATATAAGCTTATATGCAAATAATTTTTTTAAAACCGTTTTAAAATCTTTATATAAGAAATGAACAAGTACGCCCTCATATATATATACACTCAACTCATTCTAGGGTACTACTGACCCTTTCCTTAATGAGTAATCCCCAGCAGAGCCAAGGTTCTCACTTAATCGGGCTCTGATACCAAATGTAACGACCCGAAATTTTCGACTCCGAAAATACCAGATTGTTAAAGGAAAGAAGAAGAAAGAGGTAGAAGAAGAACATAAAACATACTCAGAATCTCACATTTCGCAGCGGATCAAATATAATATCAAATAATAGCATTTATATAGAAAATGTAACAACCCGCATATCTATCGATTCTATATTTAAATATTTTATTTAAATATTTTATCGTTAGTCGGATGTTAGTCCGAAAAGCTACTTTTTGCATACGGTCAAATTAGGACTCGAGACCACCCCCATTGAGTTCAAAATGACGTTTGCGATCTTTTTGAGTGTAAACTTCGATATGTTTGGAGATAGTGAAATTTTCAACACTTTTTCCCGCCTTTGACTTTGGTTTGGACTGCATCCCTTTAGTTCAGCCCAACCATCTTCCTCACTCTATCAAAACACTTCAAGCTTTGTCAAAAATGGTGGTGGGAAGTGGAAATTAAAACTCCAAACACAAATTCTATTGCAAATCCGAGATTCAACATCAAATTCACGTGAAGACCATTGATTCAAGCTTGTTGGTGTTCTTGCTTTGCTCTCAAATCTCCATCTTCATCAAATTCCGTGAAAAGGTGAGATTTTTGATCTCACATCTTGCCTATATCTATCTTGGACTGTTGGGAATGATTCCCTATCACTCTAGCATCAACATTTGCATTTGGTTTGGATTGGATTGGCGAAAAACTCCAAAATTTAGTGATTTTGGTGAAAAACTGCTACTAGGTTGTTCTGGCCATTTTTAGCTCGTTCGGAGTTAGGTCGCGCGTCCTTAAGTCGTAGGTCGTATTCGTCCTTAAGTCGTAGGTCGAAACAGCTTTAAGTCTTAGGTCGTTGCCGACCTAAAATTCCAAGGCAAACCACTAAGTCGTTCGAATTTTGTTAAGTCTTAGGTCGTTGCCGACCTAAAATCCCCAGGCAAAACGTTAGGTCGTTGCCGACCTATAATCTCCAAGCAAAACGTTAGGTCGTTGCCGACCTATAATCCCCCAGGCAAACTTTAGGTCGCTCGCACTAGCTTATCTCGTAGGTCGTCTCCGACCTAAGCTTCTTTTCCATAAGTCGTTCGCGAGTCAAATGTTAGGTCGTCTCCGACCTAATGCCCTCGTCACCTTAGGTCGTAGCTCGTAAGTCGCTCGACCCTGCTAAGTCTTTAAGTCGCTCGAGTTAGGTCGGCCAGTATATCTCGTAGGTCGTCTCCGACTTATCCTCCAGTTAAGTCGTTCGACCCTCTAGGTCGTTCGAGTTAGGTCGTTGGACCATTTACCTTAGGTCGCTAGACCTTAAGTCGTAGGTCGTCTCCGACCTATGCCCCACTAAGTCGCATCCCACTTAGGTCGCAGGACTCTATAAGTCGTAGGTCGAACCCCGTATTACTCTGCGTAGGCAATCTCTTCTGAAAAACATTTATCAGAATTTCTACTTTGATGGTTTTGGGATTGACTTCTTTGGACTTTACTCACGTCTTCGAACGTGAATTGATTTGTTCTACAATCGTTTTATGACTTGTCACTTTAAAGATATATGAAGGTTTCAATACTAATAGTAAATATCAAAACTCTTTCATCAAAGCGATTTCAACACTATTTTAAATATCAAAAGTTCGTTTTCTCAAACCGATTTTCAATCTACTAGTATATACAAGCCTTTACTTCACTCGAACGAGAAATCGACTTAAACGACTTAGTAAAACGGGTGGTATGAAACGCTTGCGTTCACTTCGTCGGTTAGCTCTTGGACTTGTTCGATTGAACCCTTTTCGTGACAATTTCCTAGTGAAGATTTACAGCTTGTTCGTAAATATTTAAGTTAAGCAAGTGGTTATGGGACATGAAGCTAAACTCATATATTTACTAGCTTGGTGTGATTGACACTTCTCGCTGATCATGATGATCATTTTATGATTTAGACTAGCAATTGTGCGATGTCTCTTTGTTTGCAAGGTAAGACTAGACCGCAGTAGTGTGATTCCGACTCACACACATCTCTTTGTCCGCAAGGTTAGTCTAGGCCGCAGTAGTGTGATTCCGACTCACACATATCTTTTTGTTTGCGAGGTTAGGCTAGACACCACTTGTGTGATTCCATTCACACATACCTTTTTGCTTTTTGGTTAGCCTAGGCCTCAATCAGTGTGATTCCGACTCACACATATGGGGTAGCTCCCCATGGTCTTCGGACCATCATGTGATATGCCTCTTTCTCTTTTTATGATTTCTGGATTTTTATGTCATTGACTTGTTATGAGTACAAGTTTAGGGTATGATGCCCTCTTTGGATCTTTGAGAAGATTCTCGTGATATTGATCATTTCTCATCGGTTGATCTCCTGTTGATCATCATTTTCATACTTATAATAGTATGTCAGTATGGATATTCTATGTTTATGCCATGTCTTTTATTATATATCATGTCATCTGATATTTATAGTTAGACTGATCCGTTTATTATTTTCTTAAATAATACTCGGGTCAGACCGAGATGTTACAGGTGCTTCTGCTTGACTTCCTTCTGGGATTTGCTACTCTGACTTTTGGCTGACTATTTAGTTTAGCAGTTTTTTGTTGTATACACTTGAGATATGGACTCATAGTTGTATTCTTTTTGTATAGCACAGGTTGCTATTCTTTTGTATTATTGTGGAACTTTTTGACCACTACTCTGATGTACACTTTCATGTGTTAGTTATATATTCATATCTTCTTCCGCCTTTGTGATATGGATGTCTGTGACTGCTTTGTGTTATGTTTATTTCTATGCTTGTTTCCGAAGATTATTTTATAGCCACCGTGTGATAATCAATTACATGGATGGTCGCTCCTCAACAGCCTTATTCTCCGTGCTAGTTGACAGCACTACATCGTAGTGTCCTTGGCTAGCGTGGGTATTGAGGTGGGGCGTCACAGAAAATCTTTATCAGTCACTTTACATTCAATACATCAGAGTTACACCCATTCATATATCAATTGGACAGTTAAGATTAACTTGTCCCAGAAATACAAACAATATAACACAGCGGAATACACTCCATATGTTCCTGCCATCCAGCTCGCCTCCTGAGCTCCAGAATGTCCTTACCTGAAAATCTGTAATACTCGGTCTGACCCCGAGCATTACGATAAAGTAACACCCGAGTCAGACTGGAAACCAGCGTGAGTAAACCATATAACTTGAAATACTAAGTTATCAAACTTATTTGAAAACCAGGGTAACTCGTACCTCACTACGAGTTCTTATCTTGATATAGTCAAACACTTATTTCACAAAATAATATCTAAGTACCGTTTCTTAATTTCAATGGTCCAGTTACTTAATTTATTCCATTCCAGCCCATTTGATTCCATAATCAAATCTATAAAGAATTTTAGATTACTAATCGAAGTGGTTTCGGATATCGCTGATATCCGATCCCGGTCTCTTCGAATTCAATGTCATCTTAATCCCAGTTGTTTAAGTGGATACAAATCAATTTTAAATACATGTTATCATACTCTCATAGCAAATCAATTATCAATAGATAACTCACAAAATCACAGTTCAACCCATCATATCATATTACAATACACCACAACTCAATATCAGAGATATTCAGACAAACCAAGGTATTTATTCAAGTTTATCATCTATAGGCAAGATTGATAGTCAAACAATTCTCAATTAATTTAATTTAATCACCTATTATAAATTAAATTAATTATCCTTAAGTCTGCTTAATTAACTTTAATTAATCATAAATCATTCCTTAAATTAATTATATTTATTAATTAACCTTAATTAATCACATATAATTAACCTTAATTGATCATCCCATAATTATCCTCCTTAATTTAATTATCCTTAATTAATAAATTTTAATTTACTACCCTTAATTAATTAATCTTTAATTAATAATTAATTAATTAACTAATTAATAAATTCTAATCCAAGTCTAAATTAATTTTAAGATAATTCATTTATCTTAATCACTTTCTTAATCATCATCAGAATTTAATAAACTTGGTATTAATTATCATTAACTTGTAAATTAACAAGAGTCCTTAAGTTTAATGATAAAACAATTCATCCTTTAACTATTACTTAATTACATTATTAATTAAGTTTAATTAAACTTTAAGAATTAATCTACTTAAGTTAAAGGAAAATATACAACTTTAACAAATCAAATGTTTAAGTAACATCATTTATTTAAAAGAATTAGTTTTTAAGAAATTATTTCAAAGTTGATTTTTGTTTTTAAACTTTTAACTTGGAAATCTTCAACATTTTACCTGAACCCTTCCAATATTTCTTCGAGCAAATTCCCGATCCACACTAGCTCCCACTACCATACGAAAACCCGAAGTCGACATTGATAAAACCATCATTTTCCCCGAAGCATCAATCTCAGCAAACAACTGATACAGGCGGACATACATGCACGTGTACGTGCAATCGCCGACGTTCAAACCAACATTGCCGTCACCTACTGGTCGTCGACCATCTACTCAAACGTCCAGTCCACCCAGCACCCCCAATCATTCAGTAAAATGAAATTGAGCAAAATCGATCATCATAGGAACCAAAACCACACCTTCTTCCCCCTCGTCCGATCACCACAAGCCACTGGAAACCATGGCCCATTGCCAAATGCTTCGTCTGACCATCCTCTACCATTTCCTCCACGACCGATCACATCCGATCCAACAACGACACCGCATTTGCTTCGTGAACATCCACGTCTCAAACCCAGGTCTAAACCCTAGTTCACCTTCGTTTCGCCACCACAGTGATTGATAAATCCAACTCCCATTTTTCCCAAATCCGCCATCTTCCTAACTCCATTCAGTGATGATCCCGACCTTCCCGAGTCCTCCGATCGCCAGCAATAACCCAAAATTCCAAATTCGATCAACCCTCGAATTCTCACACAATACTTACTTAAAAATCATGATTTTTGATAACAAAGTAGGTTATATACCTGAAAACATGAATTATTTGAGTCGAAATTTTGATGTGTTCAAAATTCCCACTGTCTTTCTTAATTTCCAGATAAATTTCAAACTTATTATACTTAAATATATTTTTTAAATCTTGGTTTATGTTTAAACAACCATAACTTATTTGGATTCCAAAGCCTATCAGAGATTAGATGAGGAGATCTTGAAGTTTTACTAGATTTTAAAACCCTATAACTTAGAAACAGAGATGCATAAATATATCCATACATGCACACTTATCTATCTGCATATTTATAACATGCAAGCCAAAATTTCACTCATGCAAACAATTATCACATCATTATTTTAGATTTCCATCACATGCAACAGATTTAAACAAGTATCAGTTTGTTTACTCACTTGCATTTTGAAATAACAGAGAATAGCCTGGAAGTGTTTGAATTTGGAAAATTGGAAACTTGTTCCTGGATTTGATCTTTTTGAAACTGTTTTGACTTTGAACTGATTATTGTTTTTGAGATGATCCTTGCTTTAAATCTGAGATGAATTTGCTTTGATTTGCTTGATGATTTAGGTTGAGATTTGAGATAGTTGTTGCTTTGAAAAGATTATTGTTGTAAATTTCCTGGTTGTATATTTTTCTATGATTTTTTTCTTCTGGTTTTAGTTGTTTACATGCTTTTGGTTCCTAAGTTTGAAAAATGAGGATAGAAAAGAAAATGAGGGAGTAAAGTATAGATATATTTATAGCCTTAATCTCCTAATATTTTTTAAAAAATAAAAGAAAATGAATAAATGTGACACTTTTTTAAATGCATGCCACTAATCTTACACTTGTATTTTGCATGAGTTAATAATTTTTTATTATGTTTTTTTATAAACTTTATACTTTATTTTCTATTTAGTTAATGCATTATCTTCATTTAAATTTATAAAATCTTTTAAAGAAAATGATATATAAAACTAATTATATACTAATAAAATCATATATATATATATATATATTAAATCCAATTTATTTTAAGATATTTATCTTTTGAATTTCAATTTCAAATTCAAATTCTTTTTAGAATCAACTCATATTTATATACACATATATAAACAGCACATATTTTATTTGTCTGAAATTCCGGGATATCACAATTCATGGGTCTCAGAAAAATCTTTTACTTCAAAACACCATTGTATAATAATTATTTACAATAAACATTATAAATAAATGAAATTTATTAATTAATAAAACATCTTAAAATTTATAATTAATAATTTCAAAATATTGTTTAAGAACAACAATAATTAATCTTTACCAATTTTATAAATAATAATAATTTATTTTAAAACCTTATTAATAATCCTTATTATTAATTCTAACCATAATTATTCATAAATAATTAACCTTATCATATTTTGGTAACTCTTTAGATCCATATTACTTTAAACAACTTAATTTAAAACAATACCAATATAATTAAATAACCTTAAATTAATATTACTAAAATTAATTAACTTTAAAACCATATTAATATAATTAAATACTTTTTAAACAATATTAATTTAAATTAAATAACTTAAAAATAATATTACTGTAATTAAATAACCTTAAGATAATATTTCTATAACTTTAAAACAACATTAATAATTAAATAGATAATCCTTAAAACAAAATATTTCCGAAACCCACTTTCGGATTTTAAAAAAAAATTGTTCTTCCCAAAACCGAATTCCAACTTGAACGGCAATTTATAGTATTTTTAAAATACTAATTTGAGGCCAATGGCCACCCAACACTTAACCAATATCAATATTAATTTTCTATCACTACTGTGTTTTATTTTCAAACATATAACGATGTTATAACCATAGTTTCCACAATCATATTTATTATTCAATAATCCATATAAAGGAAATGTTATTAAAACAATATAATTCAATAATAGCGAGGAATCCCGTTGGATCCCTCCATCCTATTTTCCTTTGCATCACAAATGTTATATAATAATTAAATATAAATCAACCGCTTTGAGGCGGGATTCGTATACAAAGGGCCATCTGCTCTTACACGAGAACGTAATAGGGTCTCATTCGCTCTAATAGGCGGGAATATATCCAAACCAACTAAATAATATAATAATTCATCCAAACAATCATTCAACAATTTTTATCAATTATATATTATACCAATTAACCAAAAAGGTGAGTTTAACTCACCTAAATTTACCGTTATCGCCGAAACATTCAGCTTCCGTCTGAATTTTGTAAGCTCAAATCTTAACCAATCCAATTCCATATTATTGTTCACATCAATACGACCCTAGCGCAAAAATCCATGGGTTAATCGGGTTTCATATGGAGGAGTTATTAATTTTCAAAGTTGACTACCTTAATTAACTATTTAAAATAACTAAATGAATTACTAAACCTCACCCCATCCAACGCAAAGCCCATCATCCCAAACCCATAATGAATAGTACTCTTCTTCCCAAATCCTCCTCCTACATTTCCAGCAACGTGCACACCCAATTTCATGCACGAATGCACATAATGATACGGAGATATGGACCATGAATCGACCAAACGATTCCACCATTCGACTTCACTTCGCAAACACGACCTCTCCGACCAATGATGGCCACGTCTGCTCGCCTCCTTCCTCGTCCGACTTGGAGCTTGCCTCCTTGCTGCTTGAAAAGTCGGAGCCACCATTCCTCCATCACACCACCCAGAACCCCGACCACCGACTTCCCTTCGCACAACGAACTCATCGCAACCAATGCCGCCACCTATCTCCACCCGAATAGGCCTCCACCTTAAAACCTAGTTTTCAACATCCACAAATGACCACCGTGGAATGCCGATGAAACACTCCTAAAAATACTACATCACCCGATGATCCCAACGACGCTAACGTCACCTATAAATAGCCAAGTCCATATCTCATTTTAATTCATTCACAAACTAAAGAATATAACTAAATTCATTATCAAAGACGAAGTATTCCAAGTCTCCATCAAAGCAAATAGGTTGTGAGTATATTCCTTGTTTTCATAGTTTAGTGGGTACAACTTATTCAGTGAGTATATTCCTTATTTTCATAGTTTAGTGGGTATAACTTATTCTGTGAGTATAATTTAATTATTTTACAGTCATTGTAATCTTAATCTCTTTCCTTTGACTCATTCACATTTTAACAAATGTTGTGTTAACTATTGATTGTAAATTGTTAATAATAATGAGTCTGTTATTATTCTTGTTTGGTTGTTTGGTTGTTTGATTTGTGCTCGACTATTTTATGAGCAATAACTTTGATGTTTAGTTAAAGGGAACTTACACCACCTTTTAACTTAGGATTGACATTTAGTAACTTTTTGGTTAAAAGGTAATAACACCCCTTTTAGCTATCTCATTTGATTAAGAGGGAGCTTCACCCATCTTGGTCGTATTCTCCTTTGAAGATGATGGGTTTAAGTTATGATTTGAATGGAAGTTTTAAATCTTTGTTTAAAGTATTTTAAAGGAGCTTCAAAATTTATATAATGATTTAAATGAGTTATTTATGGAAAGTAAGTAGTCCTATACTTGGCACTAAAAGCCGATGAGTAGATTGATCCTCTATTTGTGAGATCTGGAACCGAAGTGTCCAGGCAAGGCTAGGAGCAACCAGTGCTCTGACTTACCTGGCTTTGTTTCTGGGCGAGGGGTAGAGTAAGTCGAGAATATCAGAAATGTGACAAGTGTAGAAGATTTGGTTTCCATATATGATCTTTATAATTATAATGGAAAACATTCGCATTTCTTATAGACAATTGTTTTTGACCCATCTAAGTATGCTTTGAAATATGAAATCCTCCCAAATGTTTTGTGAATATACTTATACCAATGAGATAAGTATATGGATATTTTCCAAGTATTGAAAAAGTATAAGATTTAGTTTCCATATACGATTGTTTTGTTATCCCCGATAGTTGATATCTTGGCTATCAATTCGATACCCTTCTTCCTTTTGTTTTTGTTTCAGCAATCTAAGACAATTTGTTGCTCATTTAGAGCATTGATATCCTTTATCGAAAATGACTAAATAAAGAGCGAGTGGGGGTCAAGCTATGTAGGGTTGCTCCCATTATGGTATTTTCACATCTACTCTAGATTGGTTTCGGTTGTATGCGCACGGAGATGTGAACTCGGATACTCGGTAAGGTTAGCGGGGTCCGGCTTGGAGGTTTCTGAGAGGCATCATAGTTCTCAAGTATATTTTCTAGAGGTATACTTTCGGTAAGGGGGGCGCACCCTCCTAGTCATTGTTGGAAAAAATTCCTTTTCCTTATTTTTGATTCAAATCTTTGGATTAAACGTTTCTTAATTGCATCGGGAAGCGTCTTGCACTCTTCGCGATGTTTAATTATTTGTATCCATTCTTTTATGCTTGGATGTTTTTCTTGTGAGGGGAAACTCGTTTTGTGTTTTTGCGGCGTGGTCTCATCGGTTTTTTTGCGTGTCCTATTTTTTATTTGGAGTTTACTCATACCGGACTTATTGTCTGACCCGAATTGTTTGTTTTCCCTAAACTCTCGGGTACTCATTTATATTTGAGTAGTCCGAAAATGACAGGTTTCTTTAAGCTCTTTTGAAGATGGTGGACGAGCAGGAGGCTCCTTATCTATCTAGCTATTTATTTCCGCTGTTATGAGATGTTAGCCCTATGTATGTATATTTAAAGGCAGGTTGTTATAACTACCTAGACTGATAGTAGTACTTTTGTTCTAACTCTGATAACTCCATGTTGGGAGTAACCTTATGTACTGTCTTATTTTATGTTATATATTTAATCGTTCTATTGTGAGATTATTGTTCTGTTCTTATATTTTACCCAATGACAACTCGTCTTTCAAATACTTGGGCAACGGCACATGAATATTATGGATGTATTAAGTGTCGTTCTCAGGGGTCAGAAAGGTGGGTTGTCACAACATACCCAAATGGGTGCGACCCCACATAGCCCCACTGCATCTCCCCTGTTTTAGCCATTCTCGATTGATGAGGCTTGAGGCTACGATTACCTTTCAATAATATTTACACTTAGAATGCTCATTGCCCTCCGATGATAATTTTCTGATAGCATTAATCCATACATGTCTGTTCTAGGTCTGAACGAAACCAAAGGCACTATTCCTACTACATCCATTTTGGAATCACCCTCGGGATTAGTAGCAATTAGCCCTTGCACTTCACCTCTCTACCTTCGATTACATGCTCTTCACGATGTCTTCACTTCGAAACGCATTCATTTGATCGAAGTGGTTTTTGGATAACATATCCGATTCTGGTCTCTTCGAAACAACGTTCGATAATTTTCGGTAAACTCAACCCCGGTTCTCTAGGAAATAAATAGTAAAAGATAAGATCGGAGATCACCTCCTAACCGTTGGTGGATGGATTTCCTTATCATTGTCCTAGAAGAACGAAACGAGATTTATACGCACAGTATAGCATCATCAGAGATGAATGTGCCATATAACTCACATGTTTCTCCTAGATGTTTCCAAAGCTATGTTTGGGTCCAAATTCGATAGTCGGTTATTTACTATCGGCTAACAAACATACATTCAAATCTGGGATTTATTCCATAGGGAAAACCAACACTGGTTAAGCATAAAAGCAATCACTAGCCTCCTTTAATAAATTTTCCATTCATAAACCCGCTTTGTAAATTACTTGTATATTTCAAAAATCATTTATACCCCTTTATGAATCCATAAACCCTTTATAAAACTTCTTTCAATAATCTATAAATATGTTTCTAAAATTCGTTTATAGATATCTAACCATTTATAAACTCTTCCACCTTGCAAATAACCTTTCCTTAACTCTTCAAATCGTTTTATAAATACCTTTATAAAATTCAAGTCCTTCAACTCCATTCATGGGTCTAAGAAAAATCTTTTACTTCAAAACACCGTTGTATAATAATTACTTACAATAAACATTATAAATAAATGAAATTTATTAATTTATAAAACATCTTAAAAATAGTAATTAATAATTTCAAGATTTGTTTGAGAACAACAATAATTAATCTTTACCATTTTTATAAATAATAATAATTTATTTTAAAACCTTATTAATAATCCTTATTATTAATTCCAACCATAATTATTCTTAAATAATTAACCTTATCATATTTTGATAACTCTTTAGATCCATATTACTATAAACAACTTACTTTAAAACAATACCAATATAATTAAATAACCTTAAATTAATATTACTAAAATTAGTTAACTTTAAAACCATACTAATATAATTAAATACTTTCTAAACAATATTAATTTAAATTAAATAACTTAAAAACAATATTACTATAATTAAATAACCTAAAGATAATATTTATATAACTTTAAAACAACATTAATAACTAAATAGATAATCCTTTAAACAAAATATTTCCAAAACCCACTTTCGGATTTTTTTTTAAAAATTGTTCTTCTTAAAACCCAATTCCAACTTGAACGGCAATTTACAGTATTTTTTAAGTACTAATTTTAGGCCAATAGCCACCCAACATTTAACCAATATCGATATTGATTTTCTATCACTATTGGGTTTTATTTTCAAACATATAACGATGTTATAACCATAGTGTCCACAATCATATTTATTATTCAATAATCTATATTTAGGAAATATTATTAAAATAATATAATTCAATAATAGCGTGGAATCCCGTTGGATCCCTCCAACCTGTTTCCCCCTGCATCACTATATAATCATAAAATATAAATCAACCGCTTCGAGGCGGGATTCATATACAAAGGGTCATCCGCTCTTATACGAGAACGTAATAGGGTATCATCCGCTCCAATAGGCGGGAATATATCCAAACTAACTAAATATTATAATAATTCATCCAACAGTCATTCAACAATTATATATTATACCAATTAACCAAAAAGGTGAGTTTAACTCACCTAAATTTCCTGTCATCGCCGAAACGTTTTGCTTCCGTCTGAATTCGAACGACGTTCGAGTTTAGCTTAAAATTCTGTAAGCTCAAATCTTAACCAATCCAATTCCATATTATTGTTCACATCAATACGATCCTAGCGCAAAAATCCGTGAGTTAATCGGGTTACGTATGAAGGAGTTATTAATTTTCAAAGCTAGCTACCTTAATTAACTATTTAAAATAATTATATGAATTACTAAACCTCACCCCATCCAACGCAAAGCCCATCAGTCCAAACCCGAAATGAATAGTACTCTTCTTCCCAAATCCTCCTCCTCCATTTTCAGTAACGTGCACATCCAATTTTATGCACGAATGCACATAGTGATATAGAGATATGGACCATGAATCGACCAACCGATTCCACCATTCGACTTCACTTCGCAAACCCGACATCTCCGACCCATCATGGCCACGTCCGCTCGCTTCCTTCCCCGTCCGACCTGGAGCTTGCCTCCTTGCTACTTGAAAAGTTAGAGCCACCATTGCTCCATTGCACCACCCAGAACCCCGACCACCGACTTCCCTTCGCACAACGAACTCATCGCAAACAATGCCGCCACCTATCTCCACCCGAATAGGCCTCCACCTTAAACCCTAGTTTTCAACATCCACAAATGACCACCGTGGAATGCCGCTAAAACACTCCTAAAAATACTACATCACCCGATGATCCCAACGACGCTAACGTCGCCTTCTAATTCGAAGCGGATAAGGAGATATCTTCTTTTGAAGTTATGGACATATTTTTTTCCCTTATTGTTTAGTGACAATAACTCGAACGTTTCTCAATAAAATCTCAATCCATCAATTTCTAAAATACTATATGTTGATACGAACAACTTTTGCGTAGGGAGTTTTGGCAGATATTGATTGGATTTTGAGTAATGGATTTTTGAATGTGGAAAATGATATGTTTGAATTCCTAGGAAAGAAAAAGAAAGAAGAGAAAGTGTTTGCCTTTATGAATGAATCTCTCTGTGTTTCCTTTCTATTTTTTTTTGAATCTCTTTCCTTTACTGACAGAAGCTTATATAATGGAGGAGAAAGATGTGAAATAACATAGAGGAGGGTGTGGCTTGTACAGGGTAGGTGTGGTTGATGTGAATGGACATGGTTATGTGAAGTCAAATATATATATATATATATATATTATTAAATTCAAAATATCTAGCTATATAATTTCGGACTCCAATTGAGACGTGCCGCCTGGCGTTCTATATGTCCAGTGATATTACTTACGATAACCCTTACCCTTATATATATAGTCCAATGATATTATAATAATGTCTAAGGATTCAAATACATATCAAAATAGCTGAAATTATTGCTATATTAAATTCCAAATTACTAGGCTCTAAAATAAAAACCGTAAAGGCACGCATTGGAGATTGGATTCCATAGTATGGCAAGATAAGGGACTACCTTCTGATGCTATATCCTTAGAAAATGCACCTAGAGTCTAATAAGAACTTCTTGTACCCTTGCTACACAAAGACTGATGCCCCTTTAACATGGAAAACTAGATTACCTTATCCTTTTTTGACACTGAAGCCTTATACTACCATGGTGTTTCCGCGTAAAACAACTCGAATATGGACAATCTAGAATGGGATGGCGACTCCTAATCGTAGTTGACTACATAGCTCTGCTGCATACCCTATTTTTGCAATTTCCCGGTTTGTGAGGCTCGTGAGGTCACATCTTTACCTTCGTCCTCTTAGTAGACCATCTTCGAATGCTAACACCGCCCTCCAAGTTGAGATATAATGCCAGCATTCATCCATGCAAGTTATTCCTGGATCGAACAAACATTCCACATTGCTATCTTCCATTTTGGAATCACCCTCGGGAAGAATGGTATAACTCCATAGCATACTTCAATATGATTTAACATCATTCGTTATTATTTTGGAGTGGTTCGGATAAATCCGGGAACCAGTGTCTCAAAAACTAAGCGATAATTTCCCACTAACTCAATTCTGGTTCTTTTGGAAGTATGTACTAAGCAATCGAATCCTCACCAGGTAACTCGAATATACTCGATATACCTCCTGAGTCAAAACGAGTCCAGATTTGATAGTTGGTCATCTAACTATCAAATAAACAAACAACAACCAATTCCATTTAAGACTTATTTATCCATAGCAACCACTAAACCTCAAAACAAATCTTTATTTAATAAATCTCTTTCAAAGCCATTTGTCTAAAACATTCATAAACTTATCTCTCTAACATATGTATATTCACAAAGTATTTGCGAATAACTTCTTACTTCCAGATCACGTTAAAAAGGATTAAACAAATGCTGTTTAAATTGGAGGTAAGGACAACTCTAAACACTATTCCTTCTGTGTTAACTGCGAACGGAAGTTCCATACCACCATTTTTTTAAAAGATCGGTCTCAGAAAACCCAAATCTCAAATTCTTTTTAAAATTTACTTCCCCAAACCCTTTTTTAAAACAATTCATTTTATTCATGAAATCTCCTTTTCTTGTAGACCCAAATTCATTTATAGAAACACTTTATAGAACTTCCAAATTCATTTATAAAGCTATTTTATAAATATTCAAAACCATTTATAACTCCTTTATAAATAATTAAACCTTTATAAACTTCTTTTATAAACATTCAGACCCTTTCAAAAATTTCTTTTATGAGTATTCGATACATTTCTAAACCTTCCTTACGAAACCGTAAAATCATTCATAAATTCCTTTATAAACCTTTCATATTTAAACAACTTCTTGAATAAACCTTATCCAAAAAGTTCCTTTTGATAAACCCATCCATTATTTAAATGTCTTAACTAAAACCGTTACCACATCATCCTTGAAATGTCTTATCCAAAATGGAATAATTTCAAAATCATTATCAAAAAGGAAAATGAAAACATTTAACTTCACAAAATCCAACGGAGGCTTAAAGACCACAAGGGATCTTTTAATTCGGTTCTACTTAACAAGTTGAAATGGATATTTGCATGAGCAAGCAATAAGTAAAAGGGATCATTCAGTCACAATCAATCAATCCATTATACGGGTAAATGTCCCAGTATTTATAATAGTAGAATTGTGTTTTGTTCTGCCAATAAATGTTATTTGTTACCTAGTCATAAATGGTTACTTAAGGCTCAAACAAGAGATCCTTCGGTTCAATAACAAGTCACTTAGATAAAAAACTGGTTTAAAATAAATAACTGATAGAGTTTTAAAGAACTTTTAAAATGAGTAAACCTCAATTAAATCATAATTTAAAACTTAATTAAACCTTAATAAATCTTAATTAAATTAAATCATTATTAAACCCTAATTTAGATTATTTAACTCTTAATTTATTTAACTAAAAATTAAATCTCAATTAAGCTTGGTTAAGTCTTCATTGATCAATAATAAATAATAAATTAATTAAAAATTAAGCATTAATTAAACAGTAATTAAATAAAAATTCCTTTATAATTAAACCCTGATTAAGTAATGATTAAGTGAATAATTAAATTTAATTAAATGATAATTAATTAAATAATTAAACTTTATTAAATAATTTTTTTACCTTTTATCTTAATTAATCCTTACTTAAAAACTCCTTTATAAAATAATCAACTTTATCAATAAATTCTTAAACTCTAATTACTTAACCTAATAACTTAATGAATTAATAATTATCCATAATTTATAAATTAAATAAATAAATTATTAAATAACAAAAGTTGAACTTTTTACTTACTTAATGAGTTTGAAAAGAGTTTTTAAAAACAATTCAAAAGAAAACACTTTAAAAGTTGAAATCGTAAAATTTTCCCGAACTGCATCCATAGCGACTACTGCTATGAACGCAGTTCACTAGAATTGGTTTCTAGGTGAAAATCTCACTTTAACTCTTGCTATGACATTTTTGAAAACCTAAATGAAAGGTTTTGAAAACTTAAATAAAAGGCTATAAATTTGGAAATATTTTCTGAAAACCAAAACTAGAAAATAAGGTTTTGCTTTTCAAATCGGATCTCAAGTCCTTTGCGACTTTTTGAGGTGCTACTTTATAACCATTGCATTCCATAAAACTTTGTTTTGCACACAACCATATTAACATGAGCCAAATATTCACATATACATACACAAGTATGTTATTTAAACATCCAAATCACAAATCCAAGCTCAACCACAAACTTGTAATCATATACCATGACCATCATAATAATATGATATTTCAACATAACAAGCACTATATTTTTACAACGTATAGTTCAATATAATCAAGTTAATATCTTTTTTAAAAATGAGAGTTTTACTCACTAAAGCTTACTACTTCAAACCAAACTTCAACTAGAACTCATACACACCCTAGATTTTTGCAAAAATGAAGACTTTGGATGCCTACACACCCAAATGGGCTCGGCCTTGGACAATCTGGGCTCGGCCATGCACTATTGGGCTCATCCATGCAAGGTTAGGTGGATGTGGGCTTGAAATTTGAATGTGAAGTGAAGAAATGGATGAAGATGGGTTTTAACCAAGTTATGAAAGGAATTTAAAGTGGAAATGTGAGATTTAAATAACATAGAAAATATGTAGGAAGCCATGGATGTGTATTCTCAAGCTCTTGGGAATTTCAAAGTGAAGAAGAGGATTTTAAAATGAGAAATATAAGAGGTAAGGGGTATATATAGGCTAAGGAAAATATTTTAAATATATAAAGTGGTTAATTAAATATATACACATGCATGCACCCCCCTCTCCTATTCATGACTTCCGCCCACCCTACACTACCTCCCCTTACCTTGCAACTATTCAAGCCATGATCCTATGTACTTTGTGTTGAAAGAGGTATTTTTATATGTTAAAATATATATTTTATAATAAAAATCTCACTTATTTATATATACATATGCTTAAGTGAAAATAGAAGTACATGTATTTATTCTCATGAAAAAATAGTTTGTAGTGCATATGTATGGGTTTACAATAGTGTTTTAATATTTTTGATAACTTTTAATCAATGAAAAATCAAAATTTCGGAAAATGAGTTCTGGTCACATTTTCTATTTTTCTATTAACTATACAAATTAGTAAACAAAATTTGAAAATGATTTTATCATCATTAGTAAATAATTAAATAGGTTTATTTGAAAATAAAAATCCATTAAATAAACTATTAAAATATATTTTAAATGGCCAATTTTTAAAGCGATAAAATTCTAGGTCATTACAATTTTGAATTAAATTATGAAGTGAGTGAGTTTTGGAAAGAATTTAGTTTTGAAAATTGAGTAGAACTTTGGAAGAAAATTATTTAAGAAAAGTGAAAAGAGTATAAATTTATTTTAAATGCTAGAAAGTAAAATAGAAAATATGGAAGTGAATATTTTTGAGACTTAAGATGATTACGGGATATCTAAAGAGAAAATAGAAATGAACTATTTTAAAATAATTATGCTTGAAAAATTAAGTTGTTATTTTGTTTTGAAGTAAAAGTAATTTTAAAACAATATATTCAAGCTATTTTGAACTTGTTGAACTAGAGTTAAAATTGTTTTAAATTTTAAATTGGGATTTTAAATACACACACACACTTTATAAGGTATGTATATTTGAAAATTTGGATATAATTTGAATGTATGCTTGTTTTAATGTTTATGTAACAATATCATGATGCTGGTAAACATAACTAACACTATATAATTGTTTGAATATTTTCAAGTCCAGTACTTATAACATGTTCAAAATGAAAAAAAAAATGAACTTTGGTTATTTCATGATTTAAAGTTTATAAAACAGGATGGAAAAAAGGGAAATATTTGAATTTGAGTTTTACAAGAATGCTTCTAAGAGTCGGAGCTCTTACAATTTAGGAGTGACTCTAATGAATTTGGATTTGTAAAAATGTTTGGAACATTTTGTTTAAACCAAAAAACAGTCTATAATACAAAATTTGAAATTACCACATTGATATGTTCTACCATTACGGACACAACAATACTTTTTTTAATCTGTTTTCTGTAACTTCTCTTTCATTTGAAATATATTTTCATAAGGAAAAACATTAGTGTTTGTAGTTTTTGAAATTTTGAAGTTTAATAGTGTTCAAACCTATTTTAAGTAGGGATAAAATTTTTATACGCGCATTGTATTTTTAAAATTATAGCATCCTACTTTTTTGACCATAAATTTTAAATAATTTATCTGTATTCAACGAACAGTACTTTATGAAAAGTTGGGATAATAAGGAATAACTTTGTTTGAAAGTTATGTGAAATTTTATTGTTTTATAAGCAGAAAATGCATTTTAATGTGATGGGCTGCACAATAAATTTCATTTCATAGTTTGTACTGTTAAGTAAAACCCCAGAACTTTTGATGAATTCTTATTTTCACGGCCCAAAAGATGTTTTGAAAGCTAATTAATTGTGTTACAACCTTACTTTTGACAGCACTAGATAATTTTGTGTTTTTGACACCTTAGAGTTAATCGAAAGTAGCTTTAATAAGAATACAATATGTTTCTTTTGTTAAATGAATTCAATGCTCATGAAACCCTTATATATGAGCCTTATGAGTTTAATTTAAGTTGAGAATATGTAAAAGAAGGTTGCTTGGATTGAATAGGGGCACATACTCACTTACACTCACTTATGCTCGCTTTAAAACCAAATAAGCTCACTTAAAATTAACAAGGTATAACTTATGTGATTATATAAATATATGAATTATTTGATGTATTGTGACTTTGATCATATTTTGGTCGTATATAATTTTATATATCCATGTTATAATTTATCGTAAGCCTCACCGTTCAAAGAAGACTTTGTCGAAAATTTTCAGAAATTTTAGTATTTCGAAAATTTTAAATATTTTAAATTGAATAAAATTTTCAAGAGAACTTTTGAAAGATATACATATGTTATTCTCTATGTTTATGGATGTGGTATGGTATGTTTGAATGAAATGGAGCATGGGACGAATTTGATGAAATGTTATGATGGATGCTTAGTAATATGTGTGAGAATAGATATATAACAAGGATTGTGTGCATGTATGTATGTTTGGATGTATGCATGTTTGTATATGGTTGTTCAGCGAAATTATTGGTTAGATTAGTTATAGTACCATTAAATAAATTGTGAGGATGCAATTTATTTAAGGTTGGGGTCTGTAACATCCCATAAGGAGCTAAATATAATAAATACAATAAAATGTATTTTTGAATTTAAATTGGAATTTCGATGAATAAAATGGATTTGAGTTGTGAAAATATTTCAATTGGATAAAAAGTTGAAATATTTTATAAATGAGATAAAAAAGTTATTTTGACGATCTTTATTGGATTTAATTCGATAAATTAGTTTTTTGATATAAAAATGTGAAATACTAAGTAAAAATTCAAAATTTTCATCTAGATCATGTTTAGTAAATTTGAAATTCATTTAAAGTTTATATTTATAAGTTAAAAGTCAAGGACAACTTGCTCAAGTGGTTAGAGGTACGACGCTTTAGATAAAGGTTCTAGAGGTCATGGATTCGAGCCTCTAAGATATTATAATGAGTGCTCTGCTTGAATAAAGTATCAATCTTATTATCAAAAAAATATTTATGAAGTAAAATATATTTGCAAGTTATAAAATAAATTAGAGAAATAATTAATTATTTTCAAACTGTTTTAAGGCTTAAAAGTGGTATTTTCACCATTGCAAATTTTTGTTTCGAGTAGAAATAAATCGAGGAAAAATTTAAATTAGCTTAGAAAGATTTTATAAGTGTTGAAATTATCTAAAATGATGGAATATAAGTTAGTTAAGTTAACGTAAAAGGAAACAAATATTTTCTTTTCTTGCTTTTGGGTTTTATGGGTAGCCAAAGCCCAAAACCCTTATCCCTACCCCTTATCAATAATCTCAACCAATGCCCTTTTTCTTATCCATGCCCTAGCCCTAAATGCAAGAGAAAATGAATCTAAAAAATGCTCATGGAAGGAAAAAAATGGTGTGGCCATGCGCACGACGGGAGAAGCAAGTATGCACGATAGGGTTTTTGGTTGATGCACGTGTTTGGGGGAAGTTAGAGGTTAGTCAAGGTGGTCGTATGTGACATAGAGCTTGTGGCACACAAGTTCAAGAATACGACAGAGGATAGTTTGATTTTTGGTGGCATGATCTAATGCCGAGCTCAGAGGCAAAGCCAGTGATGGCATGGCAGTAAGAAAATGTCAATGAAGAAGAGTTGGAAAAGGGGAATTGATGGTGAATGATAACCTATATCTAAAAATGTATATAAATATTTATCTTGCTTTCAAACTATTTACCTATATTGATTTTAAAACTAATTATAACATCACTGAACATATAGATGATAATCTCTTTGCTGAATGAAATACTAAAAAGGAAAAATTGGATTTTAGTCATTTTTGTGAGTTAAATTGTGGCATGGCGTCCATCGAATGACTAGTAGGGTCTGAGTTGAAGTAATGGAAGTGAAACAATATTCAATAGAGAATTTGTCTCCTCTGTCGTATGGGGTTAGTACCATGGTCAACTATAGTCAACTCAAAATCAAAGTCTCTGGCCAGAGTAGTAGAGTTAGTAATAACTGTTATTATTGAACCAAGGATTTTGTGTTTGGAATTACAAAGTTAATTGTAGACAATGTTGGAATTTTGACCAAAACCAAATTGCATTAATTCTAGTGTGATATAGTGTAGACGAAGAGAATTGGTGCAAATAATCGTTGCTACCAGGTACCATTTCTAACAAACAAAATTAAATTTTACCGACAGATGTGTAAATGATAAATTCAGCCAAAATGGCACGCCGCTAGCTAAGTTGACATGTGAACGTTAATATTCGAATTGTTTAATAATTAATCGCCGACTGAATTTACACCATTGAGTCGCACAATGGGAATGATAAATACTCCGAATGAATCACATGATTTAATTAATTTATAATTGTTGTAAATTAATTAAATTAATCAATAGTTATGTAATATTAATTATTAAATTTTATTTGATTTGTTTAAATACCATTAGTATTTAATAAAGAATGTATATAAAAGTCATAAACTATGTACTAAGAAATGATGTTGGTAGAATATTTAAATTTAAATAAAATAAGTATTAAGGGTGTTTTTAAATTGATTAATATTTCTAAAATTTTAATTATTAAAATTTTATTTTATTTGTTTGAAATACCATTAGCATTTAATAAAGTGCATAAATAGAAGTTATAAACACGTGTATGGATATATGATGTCAGTAGAGTATTTAAATTAGGTTTAAACAATTTAGATACTAAACGGTGTTGACACCAAAAATGCCACAACATCCAAAAACATGTAGAAATATTGAGATCTAGCAGAAAATGCATGCAAAATGTAAAGAGACACAAGAATTTTTATAGTGGTTCGGCAATCTCTGCCTACGTCCTCTTTATATGTTATTGATTATAGAGTTGTGAGTCACTTGTATAAGGGATTTACCGATCTAAAACCTATAACAGCAAATTGTTGCTTCCTTAGTGACTCTAATGGAGGTGGAATAGAAGATGAAAAAAGTGCGAAAAATCATTTTCCAGTAGCCATAGGGTCTGTACTTATAGAGTAAATCGCCAATTGAGTCAAAAGCCCACGAAGTCCAAGGTCCAGACGTAAGCCCAATGATGTACAAGTGAACATCTGGCCCACATGTAAAATAAACCTCTCAGTACCGAGAGGTTTCTCTCGGTATTTTTAGTGATTCTGCTTAGTGAAAACTTACTTCTTTCACTTGCAATGTCCGTCTATCTCTAGTTCGATGTATTATAAACTCTTTATAATGAAGATCAAGTTCCTCCTGATAACTTCCATGATATTGCTTATCTTATTATGCTTTCTTCTTATAGATCCTTGAAGTTGGTCATCTATTCTCTAAGGAAATTACTTCACGACGATTGCTAGAGGTTGTGCATTAAGTACAAGGAGTTGGGGGGAGGGGCGCTAAGTGGAAGAAGTACCTCTCAATACTGAGAAGTTCTATCAGTGCTGAGTGTCCACTCAGCCCCATTTTGCTTGAAACTTGTTAAGTTCCTTCTTTCGATCCTTCTAAGCGTGTTTCCAAGTGTGTGAATCCTTTTGTCTTCATCTTGACATTCTATTTTCAATTGAAAATCTGCTTGGTCAAAAAGCTGGTTAACAATTGCCCCTTAAAGTACGCCTTATGAATATAAGGTATGTTTGCTCAAGAACAAGTTTTAGTAGTAGTCAGTATTCGGTAGTTTAGGTCTTTGGCCATCCATTAATCCCGAACTTGGTGAATCATCCAGTTCTTTTGGATTCTTCTGCAAATCCATGGTTATTCCATACCATCATTGATAAGAACTGTAGTCCTTGCTTAAGTGTTAGTCACAAATCGTAATCAATCTATTTTCACTTGGAGTTATCATATTGTATACCAAAATAATCTTATGTTCACCCAGGATTTATCTACTTTACTCTAATTATAAGGCATTCAAATTCTTATACTTTATCAATATCCGTTCTAGGGTTCGATCTTATAAAATCGTTTATCATCCAATCTAGGGTTTGATCTCTCCGATCATTTAAGATCCAATCTATGATTCGATCTTTCTAGATCGTTTAACATCTAATCTAGTGTTTGATATTTCCTAATCCTTGCTGAGCCCAATCCATTGCTCTCCGACAAGGGGACTCAATGACAAGCAAGTCAATTCGCTCACTCTTCGACTAAGGGACTTACTTTAGATCTCTCTGGATTCTTGTTGAGCTCAATCCGCTCGCTCTTTGGCAAGGGGACTCAACGACAAGTAAGTCCATCCACCTACTCTTCGGTAATGGGACATACTTCTTATAGTCACCGCCACTTTCTCTCCGGATGGGGCTACCATGTTCAATATCAATCATGATGTTCAAGTGGATTTTAAAAATCAAATTTCAAATCAAAGCAAGCAAGTAAACATCCTAACTACTCACCTTAGACATCCGACTCAAGCGTGCCTAGAGACCAATCGAGGTCTCATACATGTGTAAATATTTTGAGGTTATTATTGGCTTAACTATTCAAAACGAAAGGCAAAGCATGGGAAATGAACCCATCTCTTGTCCATCCCGATCATGGGATTACCAGTCTTGATCCATATCCCTGATCGTATCTTGATGCATTCACTGTGGATGGTGGCTGCTCCGGCTGAATCATCGCATTTTGATTCCTTACATACTATTGTAGTTGGTTACTCCAAACCAAGTCTTCTATCTGACCGTGAAGGTGTCTCCACTTGTTTGTTTCATGATCATCTAGCTTATGGAAAAAGCAAAACTTTCCGGACCTTTTCCCTCGATCCATTGGTTCCCTCTTGGCTTACCTTCAATAGGATATGATCGTAATACTTCCCAAAGACCGAAATTCTAGATCAATGGAGGAACAATATTACCATTTTTGTTCAAAAAGATACAAAAGTGGATGATTGACTCATTCCATACTAGAAATAACTGCAGAAAATTCTTTGATAACACAGATTCCTATTTCTCAATGATATCTCACGATCGAGACAATTGGCTGAATCCCGTGAAACATTCATGATCTATATGTGAATGAGTCGAATTACTTATCCCTCGGTCTATTAGAGAACTATCTCTCCAGGGATAGCGAAACATAATCAACTTGAATTCAGGACAGCTATTCGAAA
Organism: Allium fistulosum; assembly: GCA_030737815.1. NCBI lineage: Eukaryota > Viridiplantae > Streptophyta > Magnoliopsida > Asparagales > Amaryllidaceae > Allium > Allium fistulosum. The sequence goes on from CM060902.1 coordinate 842,845,806, forward strand.
TCTTAGGGAAATACTTGATTACTCCTGATTACGAAACCAAAGATACTGATATCTTAGTAGCATTCCGAGTAACTCCTCAACCCAGAGTTCCCGCTGAAGAAGCAGGGGCTGCGGTAGCTGCCGAATCTTCTACTGGTACCTAGACAATTGTGTGGACTGATGGAGTTACCGGTCTAGATTGTTAGTTGATGAAAGTTACTTTGGCACCAAGAAAAGTAAAGTCAAATTTTTTTTGAATTCCTATCGAATGCAATCGGATCTAGTATATTATGAACTGGCAATCAGAACATATATGGATAGAACTTTGAACAGGGTCTATATAAAATGCATTAATTTGATTCTTAATCCATTTCCACTTTTTTTTTCATTTTGATTGAAAAAAAATTGGAATGTGTATGAGCTATACAGACTCGAACTGTAGACCTTCTCAGTAAAACATCGAATCAAATTGGCCAAAGGTGTGCGTTCATGAGCCAATGCTAAAGTTTCAATTAATTCCTGCCAATATCCCCGCTAGGAAATTAGGAACATAAATCCAGTAGCCCAAACAAGATGTCCAATAAAAACATCCACGCCCATACCGATAAACTATTCATACCAAAAGGGTTATATCCATTGATAAGTCGTGAAGAGTTTAACCATAGATAATCTCTTAACCACCCGATCAAGTAAGTGGAAGATTCATTAAATTATGAAATTTGGAACAAAGATTCGAACGATTAGATAGATTCTTTTTGAAAAAATCCCTTTCATCAAAGATACAATTTGAAGCAAAAAAAATTTGATCATCCATACATAACGAATTGGTATGGTATATTAATACCATAACATATGAACAGTAAGAACTAGAATTCTTATCGATAATGGAACTTATAGGGAACAAAATGGAGTTATGGATGGAATAAAATATGCAGTATTTACAGAAAAAAGTATTTGGTTATACAAGGGATTACCTCGGATCTACGCCAAGGTATTGACGGTGATTCTCAAATATCGTAAAACAAAATGTGATATGATGAGATAGAATGCAATAGAAACAAAGACAGGGAACGAGTTCTTTGTTTCGTAAGTTGTTTCTACATCGCTTTCTACTCATCGAGCTCCTCACGAATGAAAGGATTTGATAATAGATCTTCGGGTTTCAATTGCTGAGGAATAGAGACTCTACAAATAAAAACCAAGGATTGGGATGGACAAATATTCTTATCTACCGATTTATTCAATGCGGGAATCCGACCAGCTATTATTGTAGGCATTTCTGTTTCCAAAGTGGGATCCGTAGCTCAAATTAAAGCCATGAAACAAGTAGCTGACAAATTAAAATTGGAATTAGCTCAATTCACAGAGTTAAGGAAACTTTACAATGTTACAAAGAACTTCAAGACATTATAGCTATCCTGGGGTTGGACGAATTATCCGAAGAAGATCGTTTAACTGTAGCAAGAGCATGAAAAATTAAATGCTTCTTATCACAACCTTCTTCGTGGAAGAAGACTTTACTAGTTCTCCAAGGAAATATGTTGGTCTCACCGAAACAATTTTATCTGCTGGGTTACGGGTACTGGTGGGTATTTTACTAGAGGTTTCTATCAATCTACCCCTGTGTGATTCTTGTTGAATCATATACTCGGGGAGTGGCGCGGGGCGGATGATTTCCAAATGGACTCCTCATTCATTAGATAGAGAAGGTTACCAAGATTTCGTGATCTGCTGACGAACCTGTCCCAATTCCAATAGCTCGGACTCGGATCGTGGGGATCGCCGAAATACTTCGTATCAATAGATAAGATACTCAGTATATCCATATTGATTAGATCCGAAATCTATTATTGAATTGCTCATTCAATGAGCATTCTCAATATAATTCCTTGAAGAGGACTCTTCTGTCCGAAGAAATGATTCATCGAAATAATGAGTCACCCGTTCCATTGATATGGGCACTCAATGTGTACGAGCCTGCCCCACAGATGTATTGGAAATGATACCTTGGGACGGATGTAAAGCTAATCAAATTGCTTCCACACCAAGAACGGAAGACTAGCCCTGCCTTCGGCACCCCCCTCCTTGCAGTTAAGGTAACGACTTCGGGCATGGCCAGCTCCCCTAGTGTCATTGAATGGGTAAGTCGCCAATCCCTAAAATGTACTATGTAATGTACTTTATCCGCTGGGCTACGGGTACTGGTGGGTATTTTACTACGAGTGTACTAAGGGCATCCGTCGACAAAAGGATCACCCTAAGATGATCATCTCATGGCTATTGAGAACAAATCAATGGAAAGGATTCCTCAAGTCCCAGGTCCAAGAAGCGCGTGATAAATACCCCCAAAGCCCAAAACTGCAGGGGAAATTAAGTGAAGTACTCCAAATACAAAGTATGGAAAGGTGTTTATAACTTCTCTACCCCTTCTTACCCTAAAAAAGTAAAGTCACCTTGCGTCCTTGCGTCCTTGAGCCGATAATCATCTTTCGGCTAACCTAGCCTCCTCCGTCCCTCGGCACCAACAAGGGGTATTTCGAATAAGCCAATTCATTTGGGACCCTGCAGATCCATTCTTTTTCCTATTCAAAGATCAGCCCTTTGTCTTTGTGTTTTCGTGTCGAGAATTCTTTGCAGATGAAGAGATGTCAAAGGGGCTTATTACTTCCCTAGAAAATTCTTCTACATTTAATATTTTAAGAATGAGTGATTGCCCTTCTCCGACCCTTACTGCCCAATCGGAGAGCGGATAGCTAATGCGTTCCACTTATTGAACAGGGTCTATGGTCGGTCCGCTACCCTTGGATGCCGAAGACGTCCTTGGGGTGATCTCTGGCTGAGGAAGAGTTATGGGGAATAAAACACAAATATGCTAATTCAAGTATGGTTACTATATGTAAATAAAAAGCCTTCACGATAAAATAAATAAAAAGTAAGGCCATTCCATTTCACAAAAGACCAGTTCGAGCCTGATTATCCCTAAACCCAATAGGAGTTTTTCTATTTTGACTTGCTCCCCGCAGCGATCGAACAAGAATGGATAAGAGGCTTGTGTAATTGACGTGATAGGGTAGGGATGGCTATATTGCTGGGAGCGAACTCCAGGCTAATATGAAGCGCATGGATCCAAGTTATGCTTGGAATGAAAGAAATTCCGAATCAGCTTTGTCTACGAACAAGGAAGCTATAAAAATCCAAACATCTCAGAGATAGATATAGAGGTAGGAATTTGTTGAGCGAACCACACTCCTTCGTATACGTCAGGAGTCGGATGCCCTTATTACACTCGTAGTCTTTGAAGGATGAGAACCAACTACAATACATCTACATCAATAATTCAAGTATTGTATACGTCATTAGTCCGATCCTTTGTAGGAACTACCCGTAATAACAAACTTGCAAAATGGATCTGTTTATCATAAAGAGATTCGTTGTTCCTGACCCTGCTTCACCTTAATTGTTATTTGAACAAAAAGATCATAAAAAACTTTTACCAAATAAATCAGATTGATTTTTCGTTCAAAAAAAAGTACTATGTGAAATCTTCGGTTTCCTCCTCTTCCTCTATCCCATAGGTACAACGTTTGGTTTGAATCAATGGAGAACCTTTTCCTCTATATATCAATGGTTCCATTGTATGAATCTTTAAATAAGGCATGCACCATGGGAAAAAAACTCTAAACTATGTAGTTTTATTTGATCAAAAAAATTCCCTTTTCCTTTAAGAAGTTCTGGATGAATTTACAATTGAAATTCAAATCGAATAATTTAACCTATTCCACATTAATAGGAGTCCATGTATGTTTCTGCTTCATGAATATGATATTTTCTGGGCATTCTAATAATATCAGGTGCTATTCTTATTTTGGCATTTATAATTTCAAGATGCCTTAATGGCGAAATGGTAGACACACGAGACTCAAAATATCGTGCTAAATAGTGTGGAGGTTCAAGTCCTCTTCAAGGCATAATATTTAGAATGCTCATTGAATGAGCAATTCAATAACAGATTTCGGATCTAATCAATGAAATAAGGCATGGAACGGAGCCACTAAGAAGAAGTTTCGAGAGTTACGAAGGAAGCTTCGGGCTCATGGGTTGAGAACGGGAGTTGAACTCTATAAGGTCGAATCTCCCATTGTTCCTCAGTAGCTCAGTGGTAGATCATATTAGAGCTCGTCAAGAATTACTTGGTGCTACGATCATTGGAGGAACAATACCTAACCCTGAGGATGCCCTAGAATCTTTTCGATTACTCGTTCGAGAACTACGATCTTTAGCTCTAGAACTGAACCATTTCCTTGTATCTTATTTCTTATTTATTGGATTCCAATATTTTCTTGATTCAATAATTTATTAAAATAAAAGTAAAAAAAAATAAGGATCCGGTATAAAAAAGAAACATTATCCATATCTAGAAATAGACAAATCTAACTGTATATACATTTGGGTCCAAATCCTACTGAGAGGTCCATTAGAGATCAAAAATTTTTGAAGAAAAAACAAGATGTTTCATTTGTCCCTTCCAAGTGATCGAAAAATAAAGAAATGGTTGATATATTCAAGATAATTACGTATTTACAAAATACCGTCTCAATTCATCCTATTTCATTATATCCGGGATGTGATATGGTTCTGAAATACGAATAATAGAAAATCTGTTATAGCCATTTCTGTACATTCAATGTACTTTACAGATAGAGGAATACATAGAGTTGAACATAGTAAAATAAGAAATTGAAATATTTTGTTGAAATTGTTCGTTTGGAAATTTCTTGAAAAGCTGCTGTTAAGGATGTTCCTTTCATTACGGTATTTCCTAACAAGTTCCTAGATGACAAGCCTAAAGAGTGATTATTTTTATTTAACAATAAAATCAAAAATCTCTAGTTACTAATAATCCGTCTCACTCTCACTAAAGCCCATGTTTATGTGGATATAATATCATTATAGCATTCACATATCTGTTACATTCCAACATGACGAGTAGAATATTCTTATGAAATCCTAATATAAGGACCACTACTACAAGCAGTACTACACCTTTGATCGTGAAATATCGATTGCTTGTTGATCTATTCACGCTATCAATAGCCGAGTCGGATCCGGTGTATCATAGGGGATTTGCTTTTTCTATTGATTCCTACGGGTTGGATCAAAAAAAATTCTTGAATCTTCTTCTGTCCGAAGAAATGATTCATCGAAATAATGAGTCACCCGTTCCATTGATATAGGCACATCTGAGATTAAGAAATGCTTAGGAGTTCCTCTATTCAATCCTTTTCCTTCTTCTTGTTGCTGGATATCTCGTTCGTATCCATCTTCTCTTTTTTTCCCGAGCCTCTAGTGAGTTACAAATCGCGATCGATTCCTTTTTCAAATCCTGCTGCAGTTGCGCGGGCCCTTCCCGCATGCCACAAATGAACCACAAATAGAAAAAATCCTAGAACAAAATGAGAGGTAGTTAACCAACTACTAGGATTCGACCCAGGCGTTTTCGAGATGCCCCTAATAAACAACGAACGACGAGTACTTTTCCTTGTGTAGATCCTATTTCAATAGGAACTTGATGAGTCGGCCCGCCTACACGTCTTGCTTTTACAATCCTAAGAAAAGGAATTTGTCCATAATAGTGCGAAAAGAAGGCCCGGCTCCAAGTTGTTCAGGAATCTGCCTCCTAGTATCTAGGTATATCCTCTCCGGAGTTTCAGTTAAGTCAGCGTAAAAAGAGAATTTTGATTCCCTCCTTTGTTGCTTCATTCCTCTGAAGTTATCTTCAACTTTCCACTTTCCTTTATCTTTAACATATCCTACCCCGGATGGTCCCCCATCATCTATGGCATTAACATCGATGTTATTAGCCTCAGCGTCTTCTTGACATGGATACCTCTCAACTTCATGATAATACTCCATAAGATCCATCAGTGGATCCCTTTCCAATGTAATTTTAAAGTCAGTCTTGCTTGTGACTCCAGATACTACCGCCATCAAGATTATCAATGGATCCTGTTTATCGACAATGGCGGCTTCCATGTTAAATCTCGTCAAATAACTTCTTAAGGTCTCTCCAGGCCTTTGCTTTAAGCCTGATAGCATCATATTCTTTGTTCGAGAGATATGAACTTTGAACTGTCTTAAGAACCTATTCACTAACTAAATTCATGTGCTTATGGACCCATTCTCCAATTATCTGAACTACATTACTTCTAAATCTATCAAATATAATGGGAAGCACCCTCTCATCACCTCCTTAGAAGTGCCCAACACCTCCATATGCCAGATGTATCTCATTAGATGAAATGTTGGATATGTCCGCCCATCGTAAATTTCCAACGTTGAAAGTTTGAAATTAGGAGGATTTCTTTCATTTTAGATGTTTGGGTAAATGGATTCATGTTTACATCCTCCAAACTCTGGTCTAGTGGTCCAGCTCTCACTATCCTTCAAACTAACTTAGCTATTTGGTTGTTGTCGTCCAATGAAGGTCTTCGTCAATAGCTGCATTCTGCCCCCCGTTCCCGTGGAAGAACTCCAATGCATACTCCTTCGGCCATGCGCTTGCATTTTGATCTGCACCTCTAGCTTTATTCTACCTCCCATTCCTATGGGGTAACTCTAGTACATACTCATCCAGTCGATGTGCCTTTTCGTTTTGAATTATGTTTCTGTCCCCTACATCATTCATTCTTGGCATCCTAGCTTGCCCTAAGCCCGAACTAACATTGCCCACGAGTAGATTACTCTCGATACCGAGAGGATTAAGGTCAGTACCGATTGGTTTTGATCATGGAGGCATCGTTCCAGTTTGATCCGCTCTAACTTTGGGTGCTCCTACATTCGCTTCCGGTCCTTGGTTCTAAATTATAGCAGCTCGAACTATTCCTTACTGTCCTAACCTTTGGAAAAACTCATCTAGCATCTCTTGTTGTTGAGCCATTATTTCATCTTGCATTTCTTTCATTATTCTCTCCATCCTCTCTCTAGTCATGTGTATGGAATAGTTATAATTTGGGGACACGTCCTGGTTACCCCCATGCTCTGGTTACATTCCTCCATTCCTAGACCTAGTGTTAGACCTCTTCGTCTTCTCCAAACTTCAAATCCAAGCTTTAGGTTGAGAAATCTCAAATTTTCTTAGTGAAAGCAACAAAATATTGACACTAGAAATGGCAGAACACCTAAAAAACTGTAGAATTATTGAGATCTTGTAGAAAATGTATGTAAAAAGTAAAGAGACGCAAGAACTTTTATAGTGGTTCGACAATCTCCAGCCTACGTCCACTTTATATGTTATTGATTATAGAGTTGTGAGTCATTAGTACAAGGGATTTATTGATCTAAAGCCTAAATAGCAAATAATTACTTCCTTAGTGAATCTAATGGAAAAGGAATAGGAGATGAAGAAAAAGAAGTGCCAAAAGTCCTTTGCCAGTACCCATAGGGTCTATATTTATAGAGGAAATCACCAACTGCCAGTGATGTACAAGTGAACATGCCAGTCCATATGTAAAATAAACCTCTCGGTACCGAGAGGTTTCTCTCAGTACCGAGTGGTTCTGCTTGGTGAAAACTTACTTCTTTCACTTGCAATGTTCTTTTATCTCCAATTCGATATATTCTAAACTCCTTTCAATGAAGATCAAGTTCCTTCTGATAACTTCCTTGATATTGCTTATCTTATTCAGTAATATTTTGCTTTCGTCTTATAGATCCTTGAAGTTGCTCATCTATTTTCTAAGGAAAGTACTTCATGATAATTATTAGAGGTTGTGCATCAAGTACAAGGAGTTCGGAAGGTGCTAAGTGGAAGAAGTTCCTCTCGGTATAGAGAAGTCCTCTCATTGTCGAGTGGTCCACTTAGCCTCGTTTTTCTTGAAACTTATCGAGTTCCTTCTTTTGACCATTCTAAGCATATTTCCAAGTGCGTGAATCATTTTGTCTTCATCTTGATGTTCTAATTCTAGTTGAAAATCTACTTGGTCAAAATGCTGGTTAACAAATGGGTTTGGAAAATTTTTGAGGCTAGTTCCCTCCTTGATATGGCTAGCCAAAATAGGGGAGAGGAGAATTTTCAATTTTGAAATGAAGATGCAAAGAAGAAATTAAAGAAATAAAAAGGTACCTTTTCTTTAATGATCTTTATTTCCTCCTTTGTGTCATTCTTTCATTTAGATTTTTTCTCCACCTCTCCCATCATGTCATGGCCAAAATTTCATTGGGAAAAAGGATAAAAAATTCCAAAATCAGGTACTAAATAAAATTATAACAATACACAGTTCTTATCTCCAGATTCATGCAAGATCTGGAGATTGATTCAAAGGAGTATAGGAATTTTTGATTTCTAGTTTCTAGGTGTGTTTCATAGGCAACATCCAAGGTAATTCTTCAGTTAACTTATTTTTATATGTTTTATTATTCATATGCTTGGATTTTGTTAAAAATTTCATATGTTCAAGTGATCCTTTTGAAATTCTCTTTTATCTCAATTGCATATGTGACAATTGAGTTATTTTATTTTAAATCCGCATTTGTTCTACATCCCTCTATTATATATGTTTATTTCAAATTGATTTGATCGAATTCTTCATCATGTTTACTTATTTGTTGTTATTCTATGTAATGTTTAGATCTATTTTCTTTTACAACGAATTTACATGAGCCTAATTCATCCAATTCATTTTCTTATGTTTTGGTATTTTCATTTAAAAAAAGGGGAATTTTAAAGTTAATTTTGATTTTGATCTATTTTATACATTTATAAAATTTATGTACACAATTGTAAATGAATTGTTTATGCTAACTATTTATTATTCCTTGAAGATTAATTTCTACAATCATATGGTTTTTGGATGCAAGAATGAAAGTTTTTGGGTATAGAATTTACAAGTGGACTTTTTTGCAAATTTAAATATATTTTTTCCTCTTCTAAATTTATTGTTTAAGAAAAAGCTTTCCTAAACTATAGCTTCATTTCTAAATTAAAACTTATCCTAAGCTATTTACTTTTAAATCTGACTTATTTACATATATGTTTATTTGTGTATATATATAGTATAAATACAATATTCAAAAATATATGTTGTTTGAATTCTAATATGTTAAATTGCAATTTTGCATAAATACGTAGAATTACATATATGTTGTTGTATTTCAAATTTAGCATAATTATATAACCTTTTATGTAAAATCTTTCTTTAACTGAAAACAAATTTATTAACATCAATTTTAGATTTTAATTACCTAAAGTTGTCTAATATGACTTTAATACATACACACGCGCGCGCGCGCACACACACACACACACACATATATATATATATATATAAACCAAAATCATGGATAACAAAGGCATTTGTAAAGGGGAAATGAGTCTGTTGTGATGCAAATCCCAGTACCTACATACATATGCATTAACTATGCACACTTCTTATAACTTGCACTTACACAGTATATGTTGTTAGTATATTTGGATTTACTCACATTTCTTGCCATACTTAAAATGATCATTAATGACATCTAATGAATCATTAATCTAATCAAAAAGAGAGAAATGAAAGGTTTCTTTCTCCAACTAAAGCTGTTTTTCCCCTTATTGATTGCATAGGTTTTAGAGAAGGAAAGTAAAGATTTCCTTCTTAAATTAATTTTAATGAGTATCTGCTACACACATGGGTGTGCTTGATACACTCATAAAGTTAAATTTATATCAGATTCAAACTCTTCCAAACTAATTAAATAAAATAAAGGATTTTATTTAAAACACATTTTAGATTGGATCTAAAGTCTCTTTAGACTTCATAGGCCCAATAGATCCCAATAAGAAAGAAACTGAAATCTACCTATTTCACTCGCTTTCGACCGACCCAGTTCCAACATTTATATGTGTTATTATACGGATGTGTTTTTATATGCTAATGGTACCTCACTATATCAGGCGAGCTTATGATATAAAGCTAAGTATTATTGTTAATTTTCCTATTATGTCTATTTATATGTTAAATGAGTGATGATGATGCACACGAGGTTTGCTATGTGAGATAAGTTTTAAAACCGGATAAAGACATTGGGATACAAACGATATTTATGGGGTAATATCATTAGTGAGGCCGATGTGAATAAATATATTAATAACGTGATCAGTACAAGGTGCTACTAGACACTAGTATCCGTCCTAGTAGACATAATCGAGGTAGCAACCTAAATTATGTTGATCCAGTGTCACTTGTTGTCAAAAGGATCTATTACACAGAGCAACCATGGAGGCAAACACAGTGCAAATGCAGATGATGATGGGAAACACATTAATTGAGATGAGACAGGATGATGATTTAGCATAACGGGGTGATCACCTATAAGAACTAGAGAAGATTGTGAAGCAAATAGATAATGTGGAGGCACCCACAACTTATGATCGAGAGATATATAGATGAAACAGGCTGTGATATCTTAGTATCAAGACAGAGCCTAGTAAAGACAAATCGCAGTTATTCGGATGAAATAGACCTTAAGGACTTGGCGTAAACTTAGTGTTAATAAAATGAATAGGCTACTTAAAAATGAACACCTCGCTTACACTTGTATATTTATGATATGATGTGATTAATAGAGTTAGGTGTATGCTCTTGGGAAAATTCTATAATTATCTTAAAATAATAAAATCTCATTTGAAATAAAAGGTATTTGTCTTTCTACTTTATACTTGTCATACTATGTGTAACATCCCGCCTTTTTGGATGTTTAAAGCAGACACACGTGCCGACTCAAACCATACAGAAGAGCGGATTGTTATTGGGGTGAATAAGAAAAAGCAGAGAAAGAAAAAAAAATAGAATCTCGCAGCGGAATGACAAAATATAATAATCAAATAACAGTTCATGAAGCTGTATACAAACATTTGACTATACTTATACAATACAAAATCAGAGTTACACATATCAGAGATAAATACATAACAATGCAGTGGAACAGTATGATGTAGTGGAATAATATAGTAAATAATAGTAATAAAATCTTCATCTTCATCCTCCAGAAATAAGGTCTTCAAATCCTGAAATGCTCAGGTTGACCTGAGTGAATTGAAAAGACAAAACACTCGAGTCGGAACTAAAAGATCTTATATAAGTCAAATCAACGCTAAATAAATATGAGTGGAACAGCGTCAGAGATGTTTACGGGTTTTGACATCTCTTATCCAGTGTCTAACGTGAGTGCAGTAACTTAAGAGATGTTCCGGATTCACATCTCCTAAGGATCCGTTAAACTATCTACTATGTAGTACAATACACTATCATAATATGTCTACAGTAAAGTAAAAGTATTAAAATAGCTTTAAGGCGTTACATTTTCCCCCTTAACACGTTTTTATAATGCCAATAGTCTATACAGTACCATAAACTGGGGCCACCAGAGGATACCCCATAGGTACGACATAAAAAAAACTCGTAGAAGGCGCGCTAGGGTAGGTGACACGGCACAACTAGGCAATGCCAGGGTAGATATACCAATTACACTTTCGGACCGGTGGTAACGCATAGCAGCTACTACCGCCCACCTCGGAACACACTCCCGAAAAAAAAATCGAGGATGGCCACCAAATAAATCGCAAAGTCAGAATATAGTATCGATGGAATGTGCCCGATCGGAGGAATGACCTCACTTAGCCTGTCGATTGCTCTTGTTTTAGCCACCTTAAGCCAACTCGTGGGAGTCGGGTCCATGTATATACCTCTTATAGGATCGTCACCAACCATCCTACTTCATTCTGGAATCTCCACCGCGTACACAGTTGTCAAAGTGGTTTTCGGTATTGGCAGAGAGTGTGACAATATCTGATCCCGGTCTCTTTAACAAACAAACGCTTATTTCACACCGGATGGTTCTTTTACATTTCCAAAATCATTTCATAATTGATATCAAAATATCATATTCAATTCAAGTCATATCACTTTCGAAATCATTACTTACTTCCGAAATTATATTTCCTTTCAAAGGTCATATATCCAAAATAGGTTAAACTCTCATTCTAAAATATCATATTAAACCAAATATGTTATTTAAATCCCAACTTAGGTTATAATGTCGCTTAACCACATTCACTTTAAAAATCGAGAATTTGAGTATAAACCCATCCATTTTACTTAGTTTGGAATTTAGAAGAAAATAGTTTAAATAGTTATAAATAGTTAATATAGATTTGAAATAGATTAAATATAATTAAAATAGATTAAATAGCTTTAAAATAGATTAATTAGATTTAAATTAAGTCAAATGGTTTAATTAGTTTTAAAAAAATTGAAAATGTTAATAATTAAAGTCTTTTAAAATAATATATTTAAAACAGTTTATATGAAAAATATGAATTTGAAATTTATATCAATTTAAACTATTTATTTCATTCCAACACATTTTGACCATTACAATGTCCCAAAACCCAATTTCAAATTTTCCGATTTAGAACTCTAAATAAATATTAAATTCAATATTGCTTAAATCCATGTTAAAACATCGATTTAATTACTCTAATTTCAAAGTTATACTTCAATGATTTTAATAACTCAATTTCGATAAACTTCACTTATATTTCAAATTCACTATAAAATTTCAATTTTATTCCTTTAACAAATCTTTCAAAAACAATTCGAATTTAATATAAAACACGAAATTCGATAAAAATTCGATTTATATAACCCAAATTTTATTTCAAAAGATATCATTTAACTCGTTGCAAAATTTAAGGATTCAAAATCATTTAAATTTAACTAATCTGGTGTCTGTATATAATTCTCTACCCTAGGGTCAACTGATACGGATATTTATCATTTCAATCCACGATTTTAAAAACTTTATATTTACGGATATATATCATTTCAATCCGCAATCCTGAAAATATCAAATCCATAAAAATCGCTCGAGTCTATTATTTCAACCCATAACGATTTTTTCCTTGATCTATTGATCATTCGGGTATGTATCATTTCAACCCATAGTGAACTTGCAGTTTATAACGATATAAAATAAAACATCCATTCATCCAATATCAACAATCAACATCCAAAACATCATCCAAATCAATCAATAAATATCAATATAGAACTGATAATCAATAACAGGTATTTAACTGACAATTTATATTCAATAATAAATTAAATAACGATTTAATTCAAATAAATTCAAATTAACTGAGATGATGATTTAAAATATATCAAACAGCCATAAATAAATTTCTAATCACATCAAAAATTAATTTAACTAACATAAGAAATTGTAGAAGTTGTGAGTGGGTTAAAACACTCACCTTTGAATTCAAATCGAATTTAAATCCAATTTGAGTCCAAAATTTAAACAGTCTCAGAATTCATCCAAACCAACGTCAAATTGTCCGGAATTTTGATACGATCCCAGCGGATCAAACCGCGCGTAAATCCGACCTCGTATTTGAAAGTTATTATCAATATAAGTTTGAAATTCAAAGGAAAATTAAAAAAAACAACTCACCAAAACTTTGCCACGTCACCGTCCCCACACGCAAAACCTACCTCGCAGGCGGTTACTCGAACGAGTTCAACATCTTGCCACCGCCTTACACCCACAATCGCGCCGCCTCGCCCACGTCCAGTCGCGGCTGATGGCGCCTCCACCAGACGAATCGCGCCTCTCTCTGGCCATTCCATCGATGTCAAACAAGCAGCAGCCGCCGGAAATTATAAACCCTAATCCAATTATTGCGAGCAATTCGATCATTGAATTGACGAACCACAAGCACCGATTAGCTGCGTGCGATGGTCTCCACAGCCCAGTACCATTTAATCGCCGATCATTTGCAGTCGATCATGACGAAACGAACGGCCGAGAATTGATCATCGAATTCTAGGCATACAGGAACCTAGATCGAAAAACAAATCAAATAATTGACTTGCGCTCGTCGAGAGCTTCAAATCGATATATAATTCGATATAGTTTGTGGAGTTTGAAATTTTGATTTGGATTTGATTTTAAAATTAAATGTACGTACAGACAAAAGAGAATGAGGAGTGGCTAGGGTTTATAAAGAGGTATTTATAGACAAAGCTAAAAATAGAATGGATGGTCAAGATTTGATTTGCATGTTGAACGATAAATAACCCGAAAAACCCGTTCTGTCTCCGAAACGAAAATGGGTCATCCCATATATCAAAATAGATGCTTTCAAATATTTTAAACTCAATGGAATAGGTTTTAAGTCCTAATTCCATCGTATGAAGAAGTTATGCCAAAATCAGCTTATTCCAAATTGATTTCAATTGATTTTAATTAAATTGATTTCTAGGCGTTTTGAGTTCGTACGATCAAACGACAAGTCCGATCGTTACGAAACTTGAAATCCTATAATAATTCATCGTTACGGATCCGATGAAACTAGTTTCATCGAAATCCGAGTAAGTGGCCAAAATGGCTATATTTCAGTTAATTAAATAAATTAATAATAAATTAATTAAATCACTTTTTAATTCAATATTTATTAACAAACAAATTTTCATCATTTTGATTGCAAAGATATTTATAATAAATTAAAATAAGTTTACATATAATTCAGGGTTCAATATTTCAGAAATTACAGTGTTCAATTTCGACTGTAATTAAATCCAGTAAATTTTAATTTAATTTCAATAAATTGCTTCAATTTGATTTCAACCTGTAAATTCAACCAATTATAAATCTAATAACATATTTGACATTTGTTTTACATTTCATTATATTAATATACTCAATTTCCATCTTTATTTGTATCAACTACTATATTTCAATTTTATAGGATTTTTGGTAATTTTACACATTTATTATAATTAAAATCCTAATCAATTATTTTATCTTGGTTTCATTCCTTTTATCACATCAATGGTTGTCATGTAAATAAATTTTTACATTTCTATACCCTTTATTACGTTCACACTACAGTTATTGTCTTATTCCACATTAATGTAACATTTATTTACGTTTATTTACAATTGACTTATTAAATTGGTAACAAATAACCATTTGTCACCTTTTACCTTTTATTATACCTAAGTTTATTATTTTCAACTAAATATTAAAATTACTTACAGAACATTGATTTTATTCAATTACCATTTATTATATTAATTCATTAATTAATTCAATGTTTACGTTTGTTTTCTTATATTAAATTTATAATCAAGTTATAACATTTACACTATTTCAATTGATTGGAATTTCATAGAAGAGGCTAATAATTTACTTACACTAATATTGCTGCAACTCATTCAAGTTATTAATTTCCATTAATAAATCACAAATTTCTGTTTTTCCCAATATTAAATAACAAAAATTTAATTAAATTAACAATTTAAATTATCGCAAATTTTCGGGTTGTTACACTCTCCTCCTCTCAAAACTTTTTGTCCTCGAAAAGGAAAAAGGAGGGAAAAGAAGGAATTAGGTAGTCAATATATCTTATTCAAAATATTAAATTTATAAACAATTAAATTTAAAAAATTAAATAATTTAAATAAAATATCAATTTATAACACGTAAATCCTTTATATTCAAGTTGACAAAACTTTGGAAAACATTTCATAAAATTTTCTAAGTCCCAAAATTTTAAGAAAATTTCGGCAGAGTCTCCTTTGTACGGAGAGGCTCGGGAGAAATAATAATATCAATAATATCAATATATATCATAATTTTTCAAAATAATGTATCCCAACAATGGAAAAATAATATAATATCGCTATAAAACCGTAATCCGAGAACGTACCTATTTGTCGGGCAAATAACGCTTATTTTATGAAACCAAAAGCAATAGCAATTGCTTCCATAACCTGTATTTTCACTTATATAATCCAAAAGAGTTAATAATTATATAAAATGAAATATTTATATTACTTCAACCACTAACAAACAAATCAATATAAACAATAATCACTGGCAACTACGGCATATAATCATCATATGAAATCAATAGAATCAACTATCCATCCATAGCAAACAAACAAATGGTTTGTTCGGGTTCAGAAACTTTTAACCGCCTAGAATGAGAATAAACCACTGAGTGCACCATTTACTCAACAGTCTTAGATGAACTCAATAGATTATTCATACATCTTAAATAATTAGAAGTATCCTATCCCAAACAACCCATAAACCAAAACAAACAATAATTTACAATGTACTTGAGTTATTCTTGTTAAATTTCTTCCACAACATTTACAGTTTTTTCTTTTTTCTTTTCATTCATACGAGGATTATTTCTTTAACTTACATTTATTTCTTACAAAATTTTACTTCCATTCATTCATTCAGTGTTTATTTCATTTATTTTTCCTTTATTACTTCGAAAAATTCATTTTCATTTATTCATATCATGTCAATTTCTTTTACTGCATTACATTTATTTTATTATTTACTTTAATTATAAATAGTTTCAATATTAACTTAAGTTCAAAATCCTTTACTTACAGTACTCGTTTTCTATTTCATTTAATTAGTAGTATTACAATTTTAACTCAAGTTTATAACTATTTTCATATCAAATTTCTTATTTATAAAAGTAAATTTCATTGAACACTTCCATTACATAAGTTTTACTTGTAAAAATTTCCATTACATATTCTTTTAACATTTCAACTTTTTATAATTGGTAAGTTATATATATGTCTTTAAGAATGCAATTTAAAGTTACACAAGTTTGACTTACTTATTTTAATTAACTTAAGATTCAATAATTATCATTTCTTATTTTCATATTCTTTTCGGTTACAAGTTACAAATTTCAAATTCCTTGTATTTTTCAGTTATAACTTAGCATATAATTTCTTATTTTCATTTAGAAGTTTCAATTGTTAAATAGTTAAAATTTTAATTCCATTACAATGATTGAAATCTCTAGTTTATAAAAATTTAAGAGCTAAATGCCGGGTTCCATTTTTAAATCATTTAAAATAACATCTACATATATATATATACACTCCTAACTTTTATATCCAATCATATTTAAACTTCAAAAATTTTATTTGTTTATCAAAATAGATCTGTAGTAAAACTATTACAATGGCCTTCCCATTTTGAAACTTGAAAATGAACGTCGATGATGCGTGCACTCAATACCGAAATTATTTTCCAGCGATAGAGAGGGGAGTACAGAACTTATTTCTTTCCAAAATTTCATTAAAAAAAATTTCTTTCAAATCATATTGAAATATTTATATCAGAAAATCCTTCTAATAATACTATTATTATATCCCAAAATCATTCGAAAGAAATTTTCAAAAAAACCCCAGAACTTAAGTTCTAAATTTCCAAATTTCATTTATTTTATTTTACAACCAATATTTATAAATTTCACTACCTAACAACCAACCAGTTACATCCAATTATATCATTTATAAAATCTATTATTTTATATATACAAAATATATAGTAGGAAAAATTATTTCATTCAGCTTCATTTCACAACAATATTATGTCCGTGAGTCCTATTAAGCATTTAGAAATTCCTATCGATGTCATAGCGTTCTATGTACCGACCAGAATTTATAAATACAAAACAGAACAAATTAACACAATATAAAACATTTTATAACACTAACAAATACGCTCTCATATATATATATATATATATATACTCTCAATGACTCATTCTAGGGTATTACTACCCTATTTAATATGAGTCAGACCGCACAAAGCTAAGGTTATCGCTAAACCGAAGCTCTGATACCAAGTGTAACATCCCACCTTTTTAGATGTTTTAAGCAGACACACGTGCCGATTCAAACCATACAGAAGAGCGGATTATTATTGGGGTGAAAAAGAAAAAGCAAAGAAAGAAAAAACAAAACAAAATCTCGCAGCGGAATGACAAAATATAATAATCAAATAACATATCATGAAGCTGTATATAAACATTTGATTATACTTATACCTATGCAGTTAAAGCGCTTGGCGGATTCAAAGCAGTGGAGGTGCAAAAAGTCATAGCGGGGATACAGCGAGGATATAGCGGGATATAGCGGATGGCTCTAAAATAGCATATAAAACACATACTTAATGTTTTTCAAACATATAAATGGTAATTAAATGAAAAAATATCATTCAATTGAATTATAATTAATACATAAATAATTTCAAATAAAAACATATGCGAATATACTTTAAATAAACATAAAATTAACTGTTATATAACATAATTGAATTTAGTAGAATATTAGAGTATTTTCATGTAACGACCCATATTTTTACGGATCGAAAAGTTCGTTCAAATCTGGAATTTTCAGCATTTTAAGTCGTTTCAGATTTTAGGCAGAATTTTTCTAAGTCCTAGGTCGTGACCGACTTATAGGATTGGCGACCTAAGGGGTAGGTCGGCAGCGACTTAGGAAGTGTACGACTTAGTGATGTGGAGCGACCTAAGTGTTGGAACGACTTAAGTTGTTAGGTCGTGTGAGAGTTAGGTTGTATAGGAGATAAGTCGTGTGTAGAAAGATAGGTCGTAGACGACTTAAGGAGGTTTTACGACCTAAGGAAGGAACTGGAAGTGTTAGGTCGGTTGGAGCGACCTATAGAATTAGGCGACCTATAGGAGTTAGCAACCTACAGGAGTTAGCGACCTATAGGAGTTAGCGACCTATAGGAGTTAGCGACCTATAGGAGATAGCGACCTAAGGAACATGCGACCTAAGAGTTAAGTATAGGCAGCGAGTTAGTGTAGTTAGGTTGTATAGTGATAGGTCGTGAGCGACTTAGTAGTTGTTAAGTCGCGTGTAAGTTAAGTCGCGCGCTTGAGAATTCCTTATGTCGTAGGTCGCGGAGTTCTGCTAAGCCGTTAGGTCGTGAGCGACCTAGGAGTTGGGGCGCGCGTGCATATTTGTTAAGTCGCTGAGTATGGCCTTGTAGTTAGGTCGTAAGCCGTATACCCAGTTATTTGTTAGGTCGTGTAAGGCTTAGCAGTTAGGTCGAAGATGTGCTTAAGCGCTAGGTCGCAGCTGCGCGTTAGGTTAGGTCGTAGAGGCTGGGGGTTTTGTTAAGTCGTAGGTTGGTAAGTCTTTAGGTCGGTAGGTTTTAGGTCGTAGGTCGTGGACGACCTAACTCCGAGCGACCTAGGGGTGATTTCAGCTATAAATAGAGGGGGTTGGCTTCATTTTTGGAATCCGGATTTCGAAGCGACGAAGTGCTGCCATTTTGAGAGCTCGACTTCTACACTTCTTCACTTCTTTTCTCCACTCTAATATAGTGCTTCCTTTCATCCAAATCGAAGATCAAGATTGAAGATTCAAGAGCTTAGATTGAAGATCTTCATCTTTTCAAGAGAGATTTCTTCGTTTGAAGCGGATTCGTGATAGATCAAGATTGATCCTTCGCTGTCCAGATCTGAAGCGTATTGATTTGGGGTTGTTTAGATGATTTGGTGAGTGGTGATTATCTCTCACACGGATCCAAAGGAGTAGATCGGATGGTTGGCTTGATTTGGTGTTAAAATAGTGATTTCTATGCATTTTTGTAAACCTAAGTGTAGATCCATGTAGATCCATTGTTCATGATGATTTGACAACCATTTTTGTATATGATTAACCTATGCAAGTTCATTCATCAAGTTGTAGAGATAATAATCATGTTTTCATGCTTGTTAGACTTTCAACTCCTTAATTATGAAATTGCCATTATTGTTATAATTGTCCATTTTGCTTATATTTGAATGCTTGGTTACTTGGATTGATGTTTGACATGATTGATTGCTGTGAATTAGATGATTGTTGATTGGTTTTAGACAAGGTGGTCGAAGATGATTCAAAAGCTAAGGAAAAGGCTCTTGAATTGGGAAAGCTGCTCGTGGCATATGTAGCGGGATGATGAAGCTCTTATGCATAGATTTGATGATGTGATGTTGAGATGAGGCTTTGCGAGGATGTAATGAAGCGAGGCATCATGTGATGAAGACTTGGTCTAATCCAGACGGGATCATTCCAAGCACGTGGGTAACTCGGTGATATGATTCGAGTTAAGGGTAATGGATGCTTGAGAGGCGCTTGAGCTAGTATGGAAATAGTCGTCGAGGAGGATGACTAGGAGGTTTGGATAGCATCGTTATTGAAGGTTCTAGCATGCTCTAAGCAAGAGTACGTTTGGGCAGATTCGATAGTCCCAACGGCCAACTGTTGATGGTCGAGTACTCTGGGCAGATTCGATAGTCCTAGGCACGGGCTGCGACGATGTGCGGGAGTTATGTCTAGAACCGGGGTTCCCATTAGCCCTTGACGAACGGCTGAAAGAATGTGCCGGTCATTCAATTAACGGTGATGTCGAAGCAATGATAACAGTGATAGCCAGAGTCATGGATGTTTGGTTGTATCGTCATTCGGACTCAAGAGCGGTATTTTCTGGGTGCTTATCTGATTTAGGCCTTGGTACTTGGAAAACATCGCCCTTGACTCGAATGATTATTACTTTACTTTAAATTGTATGCTCTGCTATGTTGCTTCTGCTTAGTGTGTGTCTGGGGCTATCACTGTAGAAAGAGGTGGAGTGGGAGGGTTGTATTCCTATTCCTTTTTCCTTTATGCTCTTTTGGAATGTTGTTAGTTAATTTACTGCTCACTAAGACTGTTGTCTGACTCAAGGCTTTATGTTTTTAATTCTTATTGCCTTGGGCTGTTCGTCCATTTTTGGGACGGGCAGACTAGGTAGCAGGTGACAGGTGCTGTTCTCTTCTCACGATGCTGACATCGAAGACGAGCTGGAGGGTTGCATATTATCTTCTTATTATATATACTGGATGTTCCGCTGTTTTGTATTCTCTGAGTGTTATGTAGTGAGGCTTGATGTATTGGCTATTTGGATGCTTGTATTCAACTATTATGAAGTTTTATATGATGGCATTTTATTCTGTAAAGCTTCACTATATATATGTTCTATTGTATTTTGTCCATGCGCTGTGAGTAATACGATAGATTCTGTTGTTTTAATCTACCCTGACAATCGTTCATGGTCGCCTGGCACACTTTACAGCGCACTATCTCTAGATTCGGTGCAGGGGTCATGGGCGGTCGTCACATTTGGTATCAGAGCATTGGTTAATCGATTTTACCCAACGCTCACTGACGTAACTACGTATGAGAGACGTAATTGTATTTTGATGGATGAATACTATATAAAATATAGTAGTTTAGTTGAGTTTTAGTTCTTTATGCAGTTGTTTCTCTAGATGTTCTAATCATTCCTTTTTATAGATATTGAGAATGAGTCGAAGAGGGAGACCAGCTGCTAGGGAAGGCCGTGCTACTGAGGGGGCTGCTGATTATGCAGCTATGTTCGAAGCTATGATGACTTCGATCATGAGAAGGATACCAGTTCCGGGGGCAGCAGTAGATGTTGGAGTCCAAGTTCAGACTCCAAAACCAGTGGATTTTGCTAAGTTGTGCAAAGACTATACTGCTCTTGGAGGGAAGGTTTTCTTGGGAACAGAATCAACTATTGAGGTCCAGAGGTGGATGGATGCTTGTAGAAGGATCTTTGGTGATTTGGGTTTGAGGATGCAACTAAGAGGAAGTTGGCATCAAGGCAGCTTCAAGGGAGAGCCTCTGATTGGTGGAATTCTATTACCATCACTACTCCGGAGGAAGAGATTACTTGGGAGCAATTCCAAGTTAGGTTTGAAGCTAAGTTCATTTCTACAGCTCAGAAGTCTGTTCTGTTCAAGAAGTTTGTGGAGCTCAAGCAAGGTGGAAGGCCAGTTCTTGAGCATGTTTCTGAGTTTGAAGCTTTGTCCAAGTATGCCCGGTCATATATTGAATCTGCATATCAGAAGAATGAGAAGTTTGTGACAGGCTTGGACAGTTATCTTGGGAGACAGTTGGTAGATCATTTGGACGATTCATTTGAGAAGCTTGTGGAGAAAGCTCTTAGGCATGAGAGTCTGTTTCCTAAGGAAGGATCTGTTGTCGCTGTGACAAGGGAAGAGTCTAAACCCCAGCAGGGTGGAAACAAGAAGAGGAAGCAGCAGCAACAGAAGGGTAAGGATGGCCAGAAGAAGCCGAAAGGCGAAGTGACTTGCTACAATTGTCAGCAGAAGGGTCATTTCTCGAAGGATTGTAAGAATCCGAAGGCACCGATGAAGTGTCACAACTGTGACAAGCCAGGGCATTTCAGGAAGAATTGTCCAGAACCGAGGAGGGACAAGCAGATTGTGCAAGCTTATGCTTTGGGAGCTGTTTCGTCGTCTTCGAAAGCTCCTACCGTTGAAGAGAAGGGAAAGAGTGTGGTGGTTCAAGGTACTCTTTTCCTATGTGGTGTTCCAGTTAGAGTTCTGTTTGATACTGGAGCGTCACATTCGTTTGTTTGTAATGAACTCGTAGGCCGGTTAGGTTTGGAACCGGATATTGTTGATAGGCCATTGGTTGTGACTAATCCAGTTGGGGGTTCGTCTTGTTTGTGTATGTTATGCCGTGGTCTAGTTGTATCGAGTCATGGTTGCTCTTTTGTTTGTGATTGCTTTGTTCTGAACTTTGCGGGGTTCAGAATTATTATGGGTATGGACTGGCTTAGGAAGTATGCGGCAAAAGTTGATTGCGAGAGGTTGGAAGTGACAGTCGAGAATGTGGAGGGGCGAAAGGTTGTGATACGATGTAAGCGTGAGGAAGGCGTCTTCATGAGCTTCATGTATTCGCTGGTTGTTCCATGGGATGGACTGTCATCAGTGCCGATCGCTAATGGATTCGAGGATGTCTTTGACGAAGTCAAAGGGTTGCCGCCGCATAGAGAGATCGAGTTTCGTATAGATCTAGTTGAAGGAGCCAGACCTGTTGTGATGCCTCTTAGGCGGATGGCGCCTAGGGAACAGCAGGAGTTGAGGGTGCAAGTTGATGATCTTTTGCAGAAAGGATTCATTCGGCGTAGTGTGTCCGAGTGGGGTGCACCAGTTGTGTTTGCAACCAAGGCAGATGGGTCGTTGAGATTGTGTGTGGATTATCGTGAGCTGAATAAGGTGACAAAGAAGAACAAGTATCCATTGCCGAGAATAGATGACTTGTTTGATCAGCTTCACGAGGCTAAGGTGTTTTCTCAGATGGATTTGGCAACGGGATTTCACCAGTTGAGGGTGGCTAAGGATAGTGTGCCGAAGACTGCTTTTAGGACACCATCCGGTTTCTTTGAGTGGCTGGTGATGCCGTTTGGATTGACTAACGCGCCAGCATATTTTGTGGATCTTATGAATAGAGTGTTCAGAGATCAGCTGAACAAGTTCGTACTTGTGTTCGTGGATGATATTCTGATTTATTCCAGAACTGAAGAAGAGCACAAGACGCACTTGCGAATTGTTTTGGAAATCTTACGGAAACATCAGCTGAAGGCTAAGTTTTCGAAGTGTCACTTCTGGAAGAGTGAAGTGAGGTTCTTAGGCCATGTTATTTCTGGGAGTGGAATAGCGGTTGATCCCGCTAAGGTGGCAGCAATCCAGGATTGGGTTAGACCTAAGAATGCATCAGATGTGAGAAGTTTTTTTGGATTAGCAGGATATTATCGACGGTTTATCAAAGACTTCTCCAAGATAGATGCACCGTTAACAGGATTGACGAAGAAGAACCTAGTGTTCAGATGGGATGATAAGTGTGAGCAAGCTTTTGGAATCCTGAAAGAGCGTTTGACGAGTGCTCCTGTTTTGACTATTCCAAGTGGGAATGATGAGATGGTGGTTTACACCGACGCATGTGGTACTGGACTTGGAGCAGTGCTGATGCAGAGGGATAAAGTTGTTGCGTATGCAAGTCGACAACTGAAGCCGCATGAAAGGAATTACCCGACTCATGATTTGGAGTTAGCGGCGATTGTATTTGCTCTGAAGATGTGGAGACATTATCTATTGGGAGTTCGATTTGAGTTGTTTACGGATCACAAGTCATTGAAGTATCTTTTCTCCCAAAAGGATTTGAATCTTCGGCAGCAGCGATGGCTAGAGTTTTTGGCATCTTATGATTTTGGTATAGCTTATACTCCGGGAAAAGGTAACGCAGTGGCAGATGCGTTAAGTCAAAGACATGCAGGATTGGGAGCCATGTTTTCAGAATGGAAGAGTCTCGAGTATTTAGCTGGATTTGACTTCAGGCCTAGATGTGAATTGGAACCTGAGATGTTGGCAAACTTATCGATAAGACCTTCTCTTGTGGAAAGGATTGGCGAGAGCCAAAAGTGAGACGATAAGCTTGTCAAGATTTTCCGTGAATTGGAATCTGGATTGGACCCAGAAAAGGATAAAGGATTCGAGGTCGATCGAGAGGGTTGGCTTCGAAAGCAAGGGCGACTAGTTGTTCCCGATATAGATGAATTGAGGAGTGAAGTTCTAAAGGAAAGTCACCACTCAAAATTGACAATTCATCCAGGAGGAAATAAGATGTATCGGGATATGAAGAGAACCTACTACTGGGAAGGCATGAAGAAGGATGTTGGAAATTTTATTTCCAAGTGTATGAACTGCCAGTTGGTAAAAGCCGAGCAGAAGAAGCCAAGTGGATTGCTTCAGCCATTAGAAGTTCCTACATGGAAGTGGGAGCAAGTGTCGATGGATTTTATTGATGGGCTACCTAGAAGCAGAACGGGAAATGAAGGGATTTGGGTCAATGTAGATCGTTTGACTAAGAGTGCACGATTCATTCCTGTTCGATCGAATAGGACTGCATCAAAGTTGGCTGAGTTGTATGTTAAGTGGATAGTTCGATTCCATGGTATTCCGAAGAGTATAGTGAGCGATCGAGATCCATTGTTCACTAGTGGATTTTGGAAGAGCTTCCAGGAAGTTTTGGGAACCGAGTTGTGTTTGAGTACAGCTTATCACCCTCAAACAGATGGTCAGACCGAGAGAGTCAACCGAGTTTTGGAAGATCTCCTCAGAGCTTGTGTTTTGGATTTCGGAGGATCATGGGAAGATCACCTTCATTTGGTGGAGTTTTCATACAACAACAGTTACCAGTCAAGCATTGGTATGGCACCGTATGAGGCATTGTATGGAAGACCGTGTAACTCTCCGACATGTTGGTTGGAAACTGGAGAAAAGCTGATACTTGGGCCAGAGATGATTTGGCAGACTTCAGATTGTATAGAGATCATTCGGGAACGAATGAAGGCAGCCCAAGACCGTCAGAAAAGTTATGCCGATAAGCGTCGAAAGGATTTGGAATTCGACGTTGGTGATATGGTTTTTGTGAAGATTTCTCCTCTGAAGAATGTTATCCGATTCGGGAAGAAAGGAAAATTGACTCCGAGATTTGTTGGACCATTCCCGATCATCGAGCGAATTGGAAAGCTCGCCTACAGATTGGAGTTACCAGAGAAGATGTCGAGTGTGCACAATGTTTTTCATGTATCATATCTACGGAAGTATGTGCACGACTCGAGTACGGTGGTTTCTGTCGATAGCTATGAAGATTTCGAAGTTGATCCAGTCGATAGAAGACCTTGTAAGCTGCTTCGTGTTGTTGAAACTGACACGAAACAGCTTAGGAGGAAGGTAGTTAAGTTGCGCAAGATACAATGGAGTGATGATGATAACGACTGTACGTGGGAGGTGGAAGAGAGGATGAAGGCAGCTCATCCTGAACTCTTCAAGGTATGGCCCTAAGGTGTCGTGTCATCTCACGATATTGTAACTTGTTCTAAGTTTTAGAATTCTGCATGCTAAGCTAGAATTGGATGCATGGTTGGCTGATTGCTATGGATGGTAGGCATGCAGAATAGTCTTTGATTGCTTTGTTTGTTTGGAATTTCGGGGGCGAAATTCCTAAGGGGGAGAGAATGTAACGACCCATATTTTTACGGATCGAAAAGTTCGTTCAAATCTGGAATTTTCAGCATTTTAAGTCGTTTCATATTTTAGGCAGAATTTTTCTAAGTCCTAGGTCGTGACCGACTTATAGGATTGGCGACCTAAGGGGTAGGTCGGCAGCGACTTAGGAAGTGTACGACTTAGTGATGTGGAGCGAACTAAGTGTTGGAACGACTTAAGTTGTTAGGTCGTGTGAGAGTTAGGTTGTATAGGAGATAAGTCGTGTGTAGAAAGATAGGTCGTAGACGACTTAAGGAGGTTTTACGACCTAAGGAAGGAACTGGAAGTGTTAGGTCGGTTGGAGCGACCTATAGAATTAGGCGACCTATAGGAGTTAGCGACCTATAGGAGATAGCGACCTAAGGAACATGCGACCTAAGAGTTAGGTATAGGCAGCGAGTTAGTGTAGTTAGGTTGTATAGTGATAGGTCGTGAGCGACTTAGTAGTTGTTAAGTCGCGTGTAAGTTAAGTCGCGCGCTTGAGAATTCCTTATGTCGTAGGTCGCGGAGTTCTGCTAAGCCGTTAGGTCGTGAGCGACCTAGGAGTTGGGGCGCGCGTGCATATCTGTTAAGTCGCTGAGTATGGCCTTGTAGTTAGGTCGTAAGCCGTATACCCAGTTATTTGTTAGGTCGTGTAAGGCTTAGCAGTTAGGTCGAAGATGTGCTTAAGCGCTAGGTCGCAGCTGCGCGTTAGGTTAGGTCGTAGAGGCTGGGGGTTTTGTTAAGTCGTAGGTTGGTAAGTCTTTAGGTCGGTAGGTTTTAGGTCGTAGGTCGTGGACGACCTAACTCCGAGCGACCTAGGGGTGATTTCAGCTATAAATAGAGGGGGTTGGCTTCATTTTTGGGATCCGGATTTAGAAGCGACGAAGTGCTGCCATTTTGAGAGCTCGACTTCTACACTTCTTCACTTCTTTTCTCCACTCTAATATAGTGCTTCCTTTCATCCAAATCGAAGATCAAGATTGAAGATTCAAGAGCTTAGATTGAAGATCTTCATCTTTTCAAGAGAGATTTCTTCGTTTGAAGCGGATTCGTGATAGATCAAGATTGATCCTTCGCTGTCCAGATCTGAAGCGTGTTGATTTGGGGTTGTTTAGGTGATTTGGTGAGTGGTGATTATCTCTCACACGGATCCAAAGGAGTAGATCGGATGGTTGGCTTGATTTGGTGTTAAAATAGTGATTTCTATGCATTTTTGTAAACCTAAGTGTAGATCCATGTAGATCCATTGTTCATGATGATTTGACAACCATTTTTGTATATGATTAACCTATGCAAGTTCATTCATCAAGTTGTAGAGATAATTCTCATGTTTTCATGCTTGTTAGACTTTCAACTCCTTAATTACGAAATTGCCATTATTGTTATAATTGTCCATTTTGCTTATATTTGAATGCTTGGTTACTTGGATTGACGTTTGACATGATTGATTGCTGTGAATTAGATGATTTTTGATTGGTTTTAGACAAGGTGGTCGAAGATGATTCAAAAGCTAAGGGAAAGGCTCTTGAATTGGGAAAGCTGCTCGTGGCATATGTAGCGGGATGATGAAGCTCTTATGCATAGATTTGATGATGTGATGTTGAGATGAGGCTTTGCGAGGATGTAATGAAGCGAGGCATCATGTGATGAAGACTTGGTCTAATCCAGACGGGATCATTCCAAGCACGTTGGTAACTCGGTGATATGATTCGAGTTAAGGGTAATGGATGCTTGAGAGGCGCTTGAGCTAGTATGGAAATAGTCGTCGAGGAGGATGACTAGGAGGTTTGGATAGCATCGTTATTGAAGGTTCTAGCATGCTCTAAGCAAGAGTACGTTTGGGCAGATTCGATAGTCCCAACGGCCAACTGTTGATGGTCGAGTACTCTGGGCAGATTCGATAATCCTAGGCACGGGCTGCGACGACGTGCGGGAGTTATGTCTAGAACCGGGGTTCCCATTAGCCCTTGACGGACGGCTGAAAGAATGTGCCGGTCATTCAATTAACGGTGATGTCGAAGCAATGATAACAGTGATAGCCAGAGTCATGGATGTTTGGTTGTATCGTCATTCGGACTCAAGAGCGGTATTTTCTGGGTGCTTATCTGATTTAGGCCTTGGTACTTGGAAAACATCGCCCTTGACTCGAATGATTATTACTTTACTTTAAATTGTATGCTCTGCTATGTTGCTTCTGCTTAGTGTGTGTCTGGGGCTATCACTGTAGAAAGAGGTGGAGTGGGAGGGTTGTATTCCTATTCCTTTTTCCTTTATGCTCTTTTGGAATGTTGTTAGTTAATTTACTGCTCACTAAGACTGTTGTCTGACTCAAGGCTTTATGTTTTTAATTCTTATTGCCTTGGGCTGTTCGTACAGTTTTGGGATGGGCAGACTAGGTAGCAGGTGACAGGTGTTGTTCTCTTCTCACGATGCTGACATCGAAGACGAGCTGGAGGGTTGCATATTATCTTCTTATTATATATACTGGATGTTCCGCTGTTTTGTATTCTCTGAGTGTTATGTAGTGAGGCTTGATGTATTGGCTATTTGGATGCTTGTATTCAACTATTATGAAGTTTTATATGATGGCATTTTATTCTGTAAAGCTTCACTATATATATGTTCTATTGTATTTTGTCCATGCGCTGTGAGTAATACGATAGATTCTGTTGTTTTAATCTACCCTGACAATCGTTCATGGTCGCCTGGCACACTTTACAGCGCACTATCTCTAGATTCGGTGCAGGGGTCATGGGCGGTCGTCACATTTCATTTCTAAAAAGATATTAAAAATTAAATCAAATAAACTAGTTTCATAATTTTTATAATGTATAAATGCAATTTTTCAATTCATTTTATTAAAGAAGATATAGCGGAAATAGCGGAATATAGCGAGAATAATGGGATATAGTGGAAATAGCGGGGATTAAAGCGGAAATGCTATATTTTGGGGCTATATGGAAAAATCGTAGCGGTAGCAATCCGCTATGAGATATAGCGGGGTTATAGCGGGGTAATAGCAGGGCATTAATTGCACAGACTTATACAATACAAAATCAGAGTTACATATATCAGAGATAAATACATAACAATGCAGCGGAACAGTATGATGTAGTGGAATAATATAGTAAATAATAGTAATAAAATCTTCGTCTTCATCCTCTGGAAATAAGCTCTTCAAATCCTGAAATGCTCAGGCTGACCCGAGCAAATTGAAAAGACAAAACACTCGAGTTAGAGCTAAAAGATCTTATGTAAGTCAAATCAACGGTAAATAAATATGTGTGGAACGGCGTCAGAGATGTTTACAAGTTTTGACATCTCTTATCCAGTGTCTAACGTGAGTGAAGTAACTTAAGAGATGTTCGGGATTAACATCTCCTAAGGATCCGTTAAACTATCTACTATGTAGTACAATACGCTATCATAATATGTCTACAGTAAAGTAAAAGTATTAAAATAGCGTTAAGGCGTTATATTTCCCCCTTAACACATTTTTATAATGCCAATAGTCTATACAGTACCGTAACTCCCCGTAAACTGGGCCGCCAGAGGATACCCCATAGGTACGACATAAAACAAACTCGTAGAAGGCGCGCTAGGGTAGGTGACACGGCACAACTAGGCAATGCCAGGGTAGATATACCAATTACACTTTCGGACCGGTGGTAACGCATAGCAGCTACTACCGCACACCTCGGAACACACTCCCGAAAAAAAAATCGAGAGTGGCCACCAAATAAATTGCGAAGTCAGAATATAGTATCGATGGAATGGGCCCGATCGAAGGAATGATCTCACTTAGCCCGTCGATTGCTCCTATTTTGGCCACCTTAAGCCAACTCGCGGAAGTCGGGTCCTTGTATATACCTCATATAGGATCGTCGCCAACCATCCTACTTCATTCTGAAATCTCCACCACGTACACAGTTGTCAAAGTGGTTTTCAGTATTGGCAGAGAGTATGACAATATCTGATCCCGGTCTCTTTAACAACCAATCGCTTATTTCACACCGGATGGTTCTTTTACATTTCCAAAATCATTTCATAATTGATATTAAAATATCATATTCAATTCAAATCATATCACTTTCGAAATCATTACTTACTTCCGAAATTATATCACATTGAAATCGTAGTTCGAAATTATATTTCCTTTCAAAAGTCATATTTCCAAAATATGTTAAACTCTCATTCCAAAATATCATATTAAACCTAATATGTTATTTAAATCCCGACTTAGGTTAAAATGTTGCTTAACCACATTCACTTTAAAAATCGAGAATTTGAGTATAAACCCATCCATTTTACTTAGTTTCGAATTTAGAAGAAAATAGTTTAAATAGTTATAAATAGTTAATATAGATTTAAAATAGATTAAATATAATTAAAATAGGTTACATATCTTTATAATATATTAATTAGATTTAAATTAAGTCAAATGGTTTAATTAGTTTAAAAAAAATTGAAAATCTTAATAATTAAAGTCTTTTAAAATAATATATTTAAAACAGTTTATATGAAAAATATGAATTTGAAATTTATATCAATTTAAACTATTTATTTCATTCCAACACATTTTGACCATGACAATGTCCTAAAATCCAATTTCAAATTTTCCGATTCAGAACTCTAAATAAATATTAAATTCAATATCGCTTAAATCCATGTTAAAACATCGATTTAATTACTCCAATTTCAATATATTTCAAAGTTATACTTCAACGATTTTAATAACTCGATTTCGATAAACTTCACTTATATTTCAAATTCACTATAAAATTTCAATTTTATTCCTTTAACAAATCTTTCAAAAACAATTCGATTTTAATATAAAACTCGAAATTCGATAAAAAATCAATTTATATAACCTAAATTTTATTTCAAAAGATATCATTTAACTCAATGCAAAATTTAAGGATTCAAAATCATTTAAATTTAACCAATCTGGTGTCCGTATATAATTCTCTACCTTAGGGTCAACTGATACGGATATGTATCATTTCAATCCGCGATTTTAAAAATTTTATATTTACAGATATATATCATTTCAATCCGCAATCCCGAAAATATCAAATCCATAAAAATCGCTCGAGTCTATCATTTCAACCCATAACGATTTTTTCCTTGATCTATTGATCATTCGGGTATGTATCATTTTAACCCATAGTGAACTTGCAGTTTATAACGATATAAAATAAAACATCCATTCATCTAATATCAACAATCAACATCCAGAACATCATCCAAATCAATCAATAAATATCAATATAGAACTGATAATCAATAACAGGTATTTAACTGGCAATTTATATTCAATAATAAATTAAATAACGATTTAATTCAAATAAATTTAAATTAACTGAGATGATGATTTAAAATATATCAAACAGCCATAAATAAATTTCTAATCACATCAAAAATTAATTTAACTAACATAAGAAATTTTAGAAGTTGTGAGTGGGTTAAAATACTCACCTTTGAATTCAAATCGAATTTAAATCCAATTTGAGCCCAAAATTCAAACAGTCTCAGAATTCGTCCAAACCTACATCAAAGTGTTTAGAATTTCGATACGATCCCGGTGGATCAAACCGTGCGTAAATCTGACCTCGTATGCGAAAGTTATTATCAATAGAGGTATGAAATTCAAAGGAAAAAAAATAAAAATAAAATAAAAAACAACTCACCAAAACTTCACCACGTCACCATCCCCATATGCAAACCCTACCTCGCACACGGTTACTCGAACGAGTTCAACATCCAACCGCCACCTTACACCCACGATCGCGCCGCCTCGCCCACGTCCAGTCGCGGCTGATGGCGCCTCCATCAGACGAATCGCGCCTCTCTCTGGCCGTTCGATCGACATCAAACAAGCAACAGCCGCTGGAAATTATAAGCCCTAATCCAATTATTGCGAGCAATCCGACCATTGAAACGATGAACCACATGCACCGATGAGCTGCGTGCGACGGTCTCCACAGCCCAGTACCATTCAATCGCTGATCGGTTGCAGTCGATCGTTACGACATGAACGGCCGAGAATTGTTCATCGAATTCTGGGCATACAGGAACCCAGATTGAAAAACAAATCACATAATTGAATTGCGCTCGTCGAGAGCTTCAAATCGATATATAATTCGGTATAGTTTGTGGAGTTTGAAATTTGGATTTGGATTTGATTTTGAAATTAAATGGAGAATTTATTTATCTACCATTGGAAAGGAGGAGTTGAGAAAGAATGTACATACAGACAAAAGAGAATGAGGAGTGGCTAAGGTTTATAACGAGGTATTTATAGACAAAGCTGAAAATAGAATGGATGGACAAGATTTGATTTGCACGTTGAACGATAAATAACCCGAAAAGCCCGTTCTGTCTCCGGAACGAAAATGGGTCATCCCATATATCAAAATAAATGCTTTCAAATATTTTAAACTCAATGGAACAAGTTTTAAGTCCTAATTCCATCGTATGAAGAAGTTATGCCAAAATCAGCTTATTCCAAATTGATTTCAATTGATTTTAATTAAATTGATTTCTAGGCGTTTTTAGTTCGTACGATCAAACGACAAGTCCGATCGTTACAAAACTTGAAATCCTATAATAATTCACCGTTACGGATCTGATGAAACATGTTTCATCGAAATCCGAGTCAGTGGCCAAAATGGCTATATTTTAGTTAATTAAATAAATTAATAATAAATTAATTAAATCACTTTTTAATTCAATATTTATTAACTTACAAATTTTCATCATTTTGATTGCAAAGACATTTATAATAAATTAAAATAAGTTTACATATAATTCAGGGTTCAATATTTCACAAATTACTGTTTTCAATTTCGATTGTAATTAAATCCAATAAATTTTAATTTAATTTCAATAAATTGCTTCAATTTGATTTCAACCTGTAAATTCAACTAATTATAAATCTAATAACATAGTTGACATTTGTTTTACATTTCATTACATTAATATACTCTAATTTCCATCTTTATTTGTATCAACTACTATATTTCAATTTTGTAGGATTTTTGGTAAATTTACACAATTAGTATAATTAAAATCCTAATCAATTATTTTATCTTGGTTTCATTCCTTTTATTACATCAATGGTTGTCATGTAAATAAATTTTTACATTTCTATACCCTTTATTACGTTCACACTACAGTTATTGTCTTATTCCACATTAATTTAACATTTATTTACATTTATTTACAATTGACTTATTAAATTGGTAACAGATAACCATTTGTCACCTTTTACCTTTTATTACACTTAAGTTTGTTACTTTCAAATAAATATTAAAATTACTTACAAAACATTGATTTTATTCAACTACCATTTATTATATTAATTCGTTAATTAATTCAATGTTTACATTTGTTTTCTTATATTAAATTTATAATCAAGTTATAACATTTACACTATTTCAATTGATTGGAATTTCATAGAAGAGGTTAATAATTTACTTACACTAATATTGCTACAACTCTTTTTAGTTATTAATTTCCATTAATAGATCACAAATTTCTGTTTTTCCCAATGTTAAATAACAAAAATTTAATTAAATTAACAATTTAAATTATTGCAAATTTTCGGGTTGTTACACTATGATATGTTTATTAATTGCATAATTTATGTATATTAATAGAAAATCCTCAAATGATATGTTATGAAATAGTAATTGCAATGTTTGTAATCATGAAAATTTCATCACAAGAAAATAACATATTATTTTAAATATTGCTACTCAAGATGTTTCAGGAAAGGACATCGATTTGCAATGTTTAATATTCATATTTCTATTATATATAATGTTTAAAGCTGATAAATCATTTGGTTTTACATCATTTTACACCAAAAGAGTTCTAGCTAAACTTTGTTGTATATGCCACATGTAACAACCCTGGTTTTGGAGATTACCTGTAAATATTAAATTATAACGGTAGTTATGATTTGTTATTGTGAATTAAAATTACTATTATTATTTTTTTAAGTATATAATAGGTGGAAATTGATTTTAAAATGAGTTTTAATTATAAATTTGAGTTTAGAATGGTTAGTTATATTTTTCTAAGCAAGAAACATATTTTTGTGAAATTTTTGAATGTTCCGGAAAGCAAAAATCATGTACTACAACTTTCAAGTATTGAGTTTGAGTTACCTCTTTCGAAGTATTTAGTCACTTAGGTAGCGTTTGTTACTTAAGTACTGAGCTATGAGTTATCTGATACTTCTCCTCCACTTTGTAACGGTCTAGGCTTTTCAACCATCGACAGCGGCCACTCTCGACCGGTAGGCTTTTCAACCATCCCAGCCCCGCCGTGGCATACAGTGGTACCTCTCAGTTTACTTTTACGGCCAGCCTTTCGACTCAATTCAACCAACCCCTCCCCTGGGACGTGTAGGGGTAAAGAGTCTCATGCTCGCCACCAAACCCGAAGCGAAAACCCCTTATCACGCTGTAATATAGTAAACTAGGTAACTCATTTATCACTACGAGTTCTTATCTTGTTTATAATCAATACTTATTACAAAACAATATTTAAGAACTATTACTTAGTTTAATGGCCATGTTACTTAATATAATTAATTAAGTAATTGTTTGGTTTAAAGTAAATTATATATTTTTAATTATGGTATTGATCTCTAAATGTTTTTCTAATGGAGTTAGATTAAGTAATAAATAAATAAATTACACAACTTTTAATTAACCAACATTTAAATAAACAATTATTATTTAGAAGAATGGTTAAGAGAATTATTAAAACTTGATTAATTTAAACTTTATTTAATTAAGTTACCTAGTTTACTATATTACAACGTGATAGGAGGTTCTCGCTTCGGATTTCGTGGCGAGCAGGAGACTCTTACCCCTACACGTCCCCGGGGAGGGGTTGGTTGAATTGAGTCGAAAGGTTGGCCGTAAAAGTAAACTGAGGGGTACAAGTGTGAGCCATGGCGGGTCATTACATTTGGGGCCAGGCTTGGGTTTAACATGATCCTATTTTAATCTGGTGTAATCAAAATAGAGACATGCTTAACTATATACAGACATGCACACATATGTATACAGTATTCTAGGAAAAATACATCCATGCAAATTATATTCACAGTTTTTGCACTTTGAAGCATTGTTTTTATGAATGCTACATTTTGACTTGATAAAGTTAGGATATTGAGAATCAACATCTCACTTCTTTTTGTAAATATCATTCTTTCTCATATGAGAAAATATGAGATAGTTAAGACAAGGCTATAAATGATCGCTCCTATCCAGCTCTATTCTCCGTATTACCAGACTGTATTACCTTGTAATACTCTTTGCTAATGTGGGTCTCGGAGTGGGGCGTTACACCACAAGTCTCATGAAAATTTGATATTACAAAAAGAAGGAGCTACGAGAAGTATCTAAGCAGGCAGAATAATAAACGATTTATCTTACAGAGCAGATTTTAATGAGAATATTTGAATGGGCAGATTTGACTCCTTAATTAGACAATCAACCGCTAGCTATTGTGTTTATGTGTGCACCTGTTACTTGACATCATGTAGCCGATAATCTATACCTTAGACTGTCGGCACAATTTGTCGTATTCATGGGTGCACCCATTAACCTAGCAGTCTATAGCACATCATCCAAATCTTAGACGGTCGGCTACAGGCTATAGGGTAATTTAGTGCACAAGACGCATGTGTTGAACTTCACTTCAACTTCCTCCATATGGATCATACATCGATAGAACGCCTGCCTATTTATGAACCACGTGGTTGAAGATAAGGTGAAGTTCAATACACGAGTCCAGTGCACCCGACCAACAGTCTGTAGTAGACCGTAAAATGTTAAGAGTTAAATCTGTGGTGTTCAGAGGCAGGATGAGCATAAAAGAAGTCGGCAAGCAGATGATCAATATGCAAAAAAAAACTTTTTATGCAGTTGAATGTACAAACTCTCGTTATTTTCTTTCTATTAATTATACATTGAATGTAAATTAAAATTTACATTATATACACATTTGTTGAATGTACAAGTTTTATACATTTTGTTTTATACACATTTATTGAATGTATGATTTGTATACATTTTGTTTTATACACACTCGAACTGAATGTACGATTTGTATACATTTTGTTTTATACACATTTGAATATATAGTATTTATATTTTAGCATTGTGTATATAGATTCTGTAAGAGGAAAAAACATTTATATAAAATATAGTACTGGGTTTGCAATGACTAAGTGCCATGCTTAAATAATGTTACCATCAAAGAAAAAATGGCGACGTTTTTGGGAAAAAAGCAAAGGAAAGTGACCGCTACTAGTGTGACATTCGCAACGATTATTAGCCATTACTACATTACAATTCATAACGGCTTTAAGTCGTTCTTAATGTATAAATTAGCAACAAACTAAAACCATTGCTAAATATATTGTAACGTCCTGACTTTTCGACCCTCAAATATCGACACTGAATACATCCACAGTATTCATGTGCTGAGAACCCAAGTGCCGAAAAGATAGAAAGTTAGGATAAAATAAAAAAAAAAGAATTACATAAGAAAGGAAGAACACAATATCAGAATCTCACAATGGAACGGTAATATATAATATCAAAAGATTAGTACGAAGGCTTATTCTGAATACAAAAATTTCAGAGTTACTAAAACCTAAGTACTATCATCAGCCTGGACAGTTATAACTGTCTGTCCACACAATGCTGATATATACAATATATAAATGCAACGAAAATAAGGATACTATGGAAGGTAATTGTAACGATATGGATTTGGCCCGTTCGAAAATCGACATCCATACTTTACATCGTACTCGAATGCCGTAGATTCGACCGTTCAAATCCGAGTCGCCGGAGCTTATAACAACATTAAGTAAACAACACAGCGGAAAAGAAAAAGAATATAGATATACAACATCTGATACAATATCCAGATACAATGATGATACAATGAATATCTATATACATCAGAGATATGATACAAGAAATAGCAGCGGAAAGAAAATAGATAACACCAGCAGCGGATAGAATGTCTCCAATAGAATGCTCCAAGATAAGCAACGTCAGTCCATGAACTCCAAGAACTGAACTAGCTCCAGATAATCTACTCAACCTGAAT
The DNA here is from genome assembly GCA_030737815.1 of Allium fistulosum. Taxonomy (NCBI): domain Eukaryota; kingdom Viridiplantae; phylum Streptophyta; class Magnoliopsida; order Asparagales; family Amaryllidaceae; genus Allium; species Allium fistulosum. The sequence goes on from CM060902.1 coordinate 842,882,716, forward strand.
ATCTGAGAAAACCCAACTCTAGACTGCCCGTGTGGAAAATAGTGGGCACCCAGAGTTTAGGAAGGGAACAATAAACTCCAGGTCAGTCGTGGGACTGGTGTGAGCAAGAAAAACAATTTATCTTTAAAACAAAAGCATTTTAAACATTGAAACCCGCAATGCTTTTCGAAAAATGAAACTACCATAAGACCTCCCACCACACACACAATGCAATCGCAGAATTGGAGGAGATTTCTTCTTATGGTAGTCAAAAATGCTTACTACACAAAATCAAAACTCTTTTGATATTATTATCATTAGTGCATAGTGTCGAAAACCATTTCGAAAGTATAATATCAATCTTAGCCAGCATACAACATTTCATCGTATGCCTACTATAGCTACCATGTTCAATAACAGGTTACCGCCACATTCCATGGCAGGTTATACAACTAAAAACCGTACAGGGTTCGTATTGTTTCTTTGGATTTCCAACAAATGATCAGGCTAAGGAACTTCCTTACCGAAATAGAAACGCCTCTGGAAAGACGCCCCGGATCCTAACCGGATCTCTGCAAACAAAAGGCCGACGCTACCTCACGCTGTACAGCTGTAACTAGGTAACTAACACACTGACGCTACCTCACGTTGTACAGCTGTGTAACGACCCGTATTTTCACGGATCGAAAAGTTCGTCAAATCTGGAGTTTTAGCATTTTGAGCCATTTCAGCTTTTAGGCAAATTTTGCCTAAGTCCTAAGTCGTTCACGACTTAGCATAAGTCGTGAGTCGTATACGACTTAGGAGATAGGAGTGACCCAGGGTTTGGCGACTTAAGGAAATAAGTCGTAGTTGGGCTAGGTTAGTAGGTTGTAAGTCGTTGCCGAGTTAAGGGATAGACAACCTAAGGAAGTGACCGACTTATGTTGTTGTAGACGACCTAAGATAGGAGACTTAAGGAAATGTTGTGAGCGACCTAGTAGAGTTAACGACTTAGGGGATAAGCAGTTTGTGACCTATAAGAGTTAGCGACCTATGGGATTGACCGACCTAAGTGTTAGCGTAGTTAGGTCGTTAGATCTGTGTTGAGTTAGGTCGTAGGCGACCTAAGATGGTTAGGTCGCGTGTGTGTTAGGTCGCGAGTTTGCTAAGTCGTAGGTCGCGTGGGTGCTAAGTTGTTAGGTCGCAGGGTTTTGTAAGTCTTAGGTCGTAGCTTAGTAAGTTGTTAGGTCGCGGGTTGGCTTAAGTGTTAGGTCGCGTGGGAGTCTAAGGTATTAAGTCGTAACCTCGTTATGTCGTAGGTCGGCAAGGCAGTTAAGTGTTAGGTCGGCAACGACCTAAGTTAGGTCGTTGACTTCTATGGTTGTTAAGTCGCGATGTGTTAGGTCGCTGAGGAGTTGAGTCGTAGCCTGTGTGTTAAGGCGCACGTTGTGTTAGGTCGTAGGTCGCTGGGTGTTTAGATGCGCAGAAGGGTTAGGTCGGAGAGGCTTAGGTCGTAAGTCGGAAGCGACTTAGGGAGATAGCCAGATTTCGACTTAAGGGATTTCAGCTATAAATAGGAGGGGTTGTTCTCACTTTTTGGGATCCGGATTTTTGAAGCGACGAAGTGCTGCCATTTTGAGAGCTCGACTTCTACACTTCTTCACTTCTTTTCTCCACTCTAATCTAGTGCTTCCTTCCATCCAAATCAAAGATCAAGATTGAAGATTCAAGAGCTTAAGTTGAAGATCTTCATCTTTTCAAGAGAGATTTCATCGTTTGAAGCGGATTCGTGATAGATCAAGCTTGATCCTTCACTGTCCAGATCTGAAGCGTGTTGATTTGAGGTTGTTTAGGTGATTTGGTGAGTAGTGATTATCTCTCACACGGATCCAAAGGAGTATATCGGATTGTTGGCTCGATTTGGTGTTAAAATAGAGATTTCCATGCATTTTCTTCATCCTATGTGTAGATCCATATAGATCCATTGTTCATGATGATGTTACACCCATTTTATCATATGTTAACCTATGCAAGTTCATTCATCAAGTTTGTAGAGATATAATCCATGTTTTCATGCTTATTGGACTTACAACTCTTTAATTACGAAAATGCCATTATTGTGATAATTGTCTATTTAGATCTTGTTGAATGCTTGACTGTTTGGATTAATGTTTGATTTGATTGATTGCTATGAATTAGATGATTGATGGTTTGATTTAGACCAAAGGTGAATCAAAAGCTAAGGGAAAGGCTCTTGAATTGGGAAAGCTGCTCGTGGCATATGTAGCGGGATGATGAAGCTCTTATGCATAGATTTGATGATGTGATGTTGAGATGAGGCTTTGCGAGGATGTAATGAAGCGAGGCAATCATGTGATGAAGACTTGGTCTAATCCAGACGGGATCATTCCAAGCATGTTGATAACTCGGTGATATGATTCGAGTTGAGGATAATGAATGGGTATGAGAATAGTCGTCGAGGAGGATGACTAGGAGGCTTGGATAGCATCGTTGTTGAAGGTTCTAGCATGCTCTAAGCAAGAGTACGTTTGGGCAGATTCGATAGTTCCAACGGCCAATCTGTTGATGGTCGAGTACTCTGGGCAGATTCGATAGTCCTAGGCACGGGCTGCGACGACGTGCGGGAGTTATGTCTAGAACCGGGGTTTCCATTAGCCCTTGACGGACGGCTGAAAGAATGTGCCGGTCATTCAATTAACGGTGATATCGAAGCAATGATAACAGTGATAGCCAGAGTCATGGATGTTTGGTTGTATCGTCATTCGGACTCAAGAGCGGTATTTTCTGGGTGCTTATCTGATTTAGGCCTTGGTACTTGGAAAACATCGCCCTTGACTCGAGTGATAGTAGTTTTACTTTAAATTGTATGCTCTGCTATGTTTGCTTCTGCTTAGTGTGTGTCTGGGGCTATCACTGTAGAATGAGGTTGGAGTGGGAGGGTTGTATTCCTATTCCTTTTCCTTTATGCTCTTTTGGTATGTTGTTAGTTAATTTACTGCTCACTAAGACTGTTGTCTGACTCAAGGCTTTATGTTTTAATTCTTATTGCCTTGGGCTGTTCGTCCATTTTGGGACGGGCAGACTAGGTAGCAGGTGACAGGTGCTGTTCTCTTCTCACGATGCTGATATCGAAGACGAGCTGGAGGGTTGCATATTATCTTCTTATTATATGTACTGGATATTCCGCTGTTTTGTATTCTCTGAGAGATATGTAGTGAGGGTAGATGTATTGACTATGTGGATGCTTGTATTCAACTATTATGGAGTTTTTATATGATGTCATTTTGTTCTGTAAAGCTTCACAATACATATGTTCTATTGTATTTTGTCCATGCGCTGTGAGTAATACGATAGATTCTGTTGTTTTTAAATCTTACCTTGACAATCGTCCATGGTCGCCTGGCACACTTTACAGCGCTCTATCTTTAGATTCGGTGCAGGGGTCATGGGCGGTCGTCACATTTGGTATCAGAGCATTGGTTAATCGATTTTACCCAACGCTCGCCGTCGTAACTACGTATGAGAGACGTAATTGTATTTTGATGGATGATTACTATATATAATATAGTAGCTTAGTAGAGTTTGAGTCCTTTATGCAGTTGTTTCTCTAGATGTTCTAATCATTCCTTTTTATAGATATTGAGAATGAGTCGAAGAGGGAGACCAGCTGCTAGGGAAGGCCGTGCTACTGAAGAGACTGCTGATTATGCAGCCATGTTCGAAGCTATGATGACTTCGATCATGAGAAGGATACCAGTTCCGGGGGCAGCAGTTGATGTTGGAGTTCAAGTCCAAACTCCGAAACCAGTGGATTTTGCTAAGTTGTGCAAGGATTATACTGCTCTCGGAGGGAAGGTTTTCTTGGGAACAGAATCAACTATTGAAGTCCAGAGATGGATCGATGCTTGTAGAAGGATCTTTGGTGATTTGGGAATTGATGATGCAACTAAGAGGAAGTTGGCGTCAAGGCAGCTTCAAGGGAGAGCCTCTGATTGGTGGAACTCTATTACCATCAATACTCCGGAGGAAGAGATTACTTGGGAGCAATTCCAAGCTAGGTTTGAAGCTAAGTTCATTTCTACAGCTCAGAAGTCTGTTCTGTTCAAGAAGTTTGTAGAGCTCAAGCAGGGTGGAAGATCTGTTCTTGAGTATGTTTCTGAGTTTGAAGCTATGTCCAAGTATGCCCGGTCATATATTGAATCTGCTTATCAGAAGAATGAGAAGTTTGTGACCGGCTTGGATAGTTATCTTGGGAGGCAGTTGGTGGATCATTTGGACGATTCATTTGAGAAGCTTGTGGAGAAAGCTCTTAGGCATGAGAGTCTGTTTCCTAAGGAAGGATCTGTTGTTGCTGTGACTAGGGAAGAGTCTAAACCCCAGCAGGGTGGAAACAAGAAGAGGAAGCAGCAGCAGCAGAAGGGTAAGGATGGCCAGAAGAAGCCGAAAGGCGAGGTGACTTGCTAGAACTGTCAGCAGAAGGGCCATTTGTCGAAGGATTGTAAGAATCCGAAGGTGCCAATGAAGTGTCACAACTGTGACAAGCCAGGGCATTTCAGGAAGAATTGTCCAGAACCGAGGAGGGACAAGCAGATTGTGCAAGCTTATGCTTTGGGAGCTGTTCCGTCGTCTTCGAAAGCTCCTACTGCTGAAGAGAAAGGAAAGAGTGTGGTTGTTCAAGGTACTCTTTTCCTATGTGGTGTTCCAGTTAGAGTTTTGTTTGATACTGGAGCGTCGCATTCGTTTGTTTGTAATGAACTCGTAGACCGGCTAGATTTGAAGCCGGATATTGTTGATAGGCCATTGGTTGTGACTAATCCAGTTGGGGGTTCGTCTTGTTTGTGTATGTTATGCCGTGGTCTAGTTGTATCGAGTCATGGTTGCTCTTTTGTTTGTGATTGCTTTGTTCTGAACTTTGCGGGGTTCGGAATTATCTTGGGTATGGACTGGCTTAGGAAGTATGCGGCAAAGGTTGATTGCGAAAAGCTGGAAGTGACAGTCGAGAATGTGGAGGGGCGAAAGGTTGTGATACGATGTAAGCATGAGGAAGGCGTCTTCATGAGCTTCATGTATTCGCTGGTTGTTCCACGGGATGGACTGTCATCAGTGTCGATCGCTAATGGATTCGAGGATGTCTTTGACGAAGTCAAAGGGTTGCCGCCGCATAGAGAGATCGAGTTTCGTATAGATCTAGTTGAAGGAGCCAGACCTGTTGTGATGCCTCTTAGGCGGATGGCGCCTAGGGAACAGCAGGAGTTGAGGGTGCAAGTTGATGACCTTTTACAGAAAGGATTCATTCGGCGTAGCGTGTCCGAGTGGGGTGCACCAGTTGTGTTTGCAACCAAGGCAGATGGGTCGTTGAGATTGTGTGTGGATTATCGTGAGCTGAATAAGGTGACTAAGAAGAACAAGTATCCATTGCCGAGAATAGATGACTTGTTTGATCAGCTTCACGAAGCCAAGGTGTTTTCTCAGATGGATTTGGCAACGGGATTTCACCAGTTGAGAGTGGCTAAGGATAGTGTGCCGAAGACTGCTTTTCGGACACCATCTGGTTTCTTTGAGTGGCTGGTAATGCCGTTTGGATTGACTAACGCGCCAGCATATTTTGTGGATCTTATGAATAGAGTGTTCAGAGATCAGTTGAACAAGTTTGTACTTGTGTTCGTGGATGATATTCTGATTTATTCCAGAACGGAGGAAGAGCACAAGACGCACTTGCGTATTGTTTTGGAGATCTTACGGAAACATCAGCTGAAGGCTAAGTTTTCGAAGTGTCACTTCTGGAAGAGTGAAGTGAGGTTCTTAGGCCATGTGATTTCTGGAAATGGAATAGCGGTTGATCCCGCTAAGGTGGCAGCAATCCAGGATTGGGATAGACCTAAGAATGCATCTGATGTGAGAAGTTTTCTTGGATTAGCAGGATATTATCGACGGTTTATCAAAGACTTCTCCAAGGTAGCTGCACCATTAACAGGATTGACGAAAAAGAACCAAGTGTTCAGTTGGGATGCTAAGTGTGAGCAAGCTTTCGGAATCCTGAAAGAGCGATTGACGAGTGCTCCTGTTTTGACTATTCCAAGTGGGAATGATGAGATGGTGGTTTACACCGACGCATGTGGTACCGGACTTGGAGCGGTGCTGATGCAGAAGGATAAAGTTGTTGCGTATGCCAGTCGACAATTGAAGCCGCATGAAAGGAATTACCCGACTCATGATTTGGAGTTAGCGGCGATTGTATTTGCTCTGAAGATGTGGAGACATTATCTGTTGGGAGTTCGATTCGAGTTGTTTACGGATCATAAGTCGTTGAAGTATCTTTTCTCCCAAAAGGATTTGAATCTTCTGCAGCAACGTTGGCTAGAGTTTTTAGCATCATATGATTTTGGTATAGCTTATACTCCGGGAAAAGGTAACGCAGTGGCAGATGCGTTAAGTCGAAGACATGCAGGATTGGGAGCCATGTTTTCAGAATGGAAGAGTCTCGAGTATTTAGCTGGATTTGACTTCAGGCCTAGATGTGAATTGGAACCTGAGATGTTGGCGAACTTATCAATAATACCGACTCTTGTGGAAAAGATTGGCGAGAGTCAAAAGCGAGATGATAAGCTTGTCAAGATTATCCGTGATTTGGAATCTGGAGTGGATCCAGAAAAGGATAAAGGATTCGAGGTTGATCGAGAGGGTTGGCTTCGAAAGCAAGGACGACTAGTTGTTCCCGATGTAGATGAATTGAGGAGTGAAGTTTTGAAGGAAAGTCATCACTCGAAGTTGACAATTCATCCAGGTGGAAATAAGATGTATCGGGATACGAAGAGAACCTACTACTGGGAAGGTATGAAGAAGGATGTTGGAAATTTTATTTCCAAATGTATGAACTGCCAGTTGGTAAAAGCCGAACAGAAGAAGCCAAGTGGATTGCTTCAGCCATTAGAAGTTCCTACATGGAAGTGGGAACAAGTGTCGATGGATTTTATCGATGGATTGCCTAGAACCAGAACGGGAAATGAAGGGATTTGGGTCATTGTAGATCGTCTGACTAAGAGTGCACGATTCATTCCTGTTCGATCGACTAGGACTGCATCAAAGTTGGCTGAGTTGTATGTTAAGTGGATAGTTCGATTCCATGGTATTCCGAAGAGTATAGTGAGCGATCGAGATCCATTGTTCACTAGTGGATTTTGGAAGAGCTTCCAGGAAGTTTTGGGAACCGAGTTGTGTTTGAGTACAGCTTATCACCCTCAAACAGATGGTCAGACTGAGAGAGTCAAACGAGTTTTGGAAGATCTCCTCAGAGCTTGTGTTTTGGATTTCGGAGGATCATGGGAAGATCACCTTCATTTGGTAGAGTTTGCGTACAACAACAGTTACCAGTCAAGCATTGGTATGGCGCCATATGAGGCATTGTATGGAAGACCGTGTAACTCTCCGACATGTTGGTTGGAAACTGGAGAAAAGTTGATACTTGGGCCAAAGATGATTCAGCAGACTTCGGATTGTTTGGAAATCATTCGGCAACGAATGAAGGCAGCCCAAGACCGTCAGAAGAGTTATGCCGATAAGCGTCGTAAGGATTTAGAATTCGACATTGGAGATATGGTTTTTGTGAAGATTTCTCCACTGAAGAATGTTATTCGATTCGGGAAGAAAGGAAAATTGACTCCGAGATTTGTTGGACCATTCCCGATTTTCGAGCGAATTGGAAAGCTCGCTTACAGATTGGAGTTACCAGAGAAGATGTCGAGTGTGCACAATGTTTTTCATGTATCATATCTACGGAAGTATGTGCACGACTCGAGTACGGTAGTTTCTGCTGGTAGCTGTGAAGACTTAGAAGTTGATCTAGTCAATAGGAGACCTCATAAGCCACTTCGTGTTGTGGAAACCGACACGAAACAGCTTAGGAGGAAGGTAGTTAAGTTGCTCAAGATACAATGGAGTGATGATGATAACGACTGTACGTGGGAGGTGGAAGAGAGGATGAAAACAGCTCATCCTGAACTCTTCAAGGTATGGCCCTAAGGCGTCGTGTCATCTCGCGATATTGTAACTTGTTCTAATTTTAGAATTCTGTACGCTAAGCTAGAATTGGATGCATGGTTTGCTGATTGTTATGGATGGTAGGCGTACAGAATAGTTCTGATTGCTATGATTGTTTGGGATTTCGGGGGCGAAATTCCTAAGGGGGAGAGAATGTAACGACCCGTATTTTCACGGATCGAAAAGTTCGTCAAATCTGGAGTTTTAGCATTTTGAGCCATTTCAGCTTTTAGGCAAATTTTGCCTAAGTCCTAAGTCGTTCACAACTTAGCATAAGTCGTGAGTCGTATACGACTTAGGAGATAGGAGTGACCCAGGGTTTGGCGACTTAAGGAAATAAGTCGTAGTTGGGCTAGGTTAGTAGGTTGTAAGTCGTTGCCGAGTTAAGGGATAGACAACCTAAGGAAGTGACCGACTTATGTTGTTGTAGACGACCTAAGATAGGAGACTTAAGGAAATGTTGTGAGCGACCTAGTAGAGTTAACGACTTAGGGGATAAGCAGATTGCGACCTATAAGAGTTAGCGACCTATGGGATTGACCGACCTAAGTGTTAGCGTAGTTAGGTTGTTAGATCTGTGTTGATTTAGGTCGTAGGCGACCTAAGATGGTTAGGTCGCGTGTGTGTTAGGTCGCGAGTTTGCTAAGTCGTAGGTCGCATGGGTGCTAAGTTGTTAGGTCGCAGGGTTTTGTAAGTCTTAGGTCGTAGCTTAGTAAGTTGTTAGGTCGCGGGTTGGCTTAAGTGTTAGGTCGCGTGGGAGTCTAAGGTATTAAGTCGTAACCTCGTTATGTCGTAGGTCGGCAAGGCAGTTAAGTGTTAGGTCGGCAACGACCTAAGTTAGGTCGTGGACTTCTATGGTTGTTAAGTCGCGATGTGTTAGGTCGCTGAGGAGTTGAGTCGTAGCCTGTGTGTTAAGGCGCGCGTTGCGTTAGGTCGTAGGTCGCTGGGTGTTTGGATGCGCAGAAGGGTTAGGTCGGAGAGGCTTAGGTCGTAAGTCGGAAGCGACTTAGGGAGATAGCCAGATTTCGACTTAAGGGATTTCAGCTATAAATAGGAGGGGTTGTTCTCACTTTTTGGGATCCGGATTTTTGAAGCGACGAAGTGCTGCCATTTTGAGAGCTCGACTTCTACACTTCTTCACTTCTTTTCTCCACTCTAATCTAGTGCTTCCTTCCATCCAAATCAAAGATCAAGATTGAAGATTCAAGAGCTTAAGTTGAAGATCTTCATCTTTTCAAGAGAGATTTCATCATTTGAAGCGGATTCGTGATAGATCAAGCTTGATCCTTCGCTGTCCAGATCTGAAGCGTGTTGATTTGAGGTTGTTTAGGTGATTTGGTGAGTGGTGATTATCTCTCACACGGATCCACAGGAGTATATCGGATTGTTGGCTCGATTTGGTGTTAAAATAGAGATTTCCATGCATTTTCTTCATCCTATGTGTAGATCCATATAGATCCATTGTTCATGATGATGTTACACCCATTTTATCATATGTTAACCTATGCAAGTTCATTCATCAAGTTTGTAGAGATATAATCCATGTTTTCATGCTTATTGGACTTTCAACTCTTTAATTACGAAAATGCCATTATTGTGATAATTGTCTATTTAGATCTTGTTGAATGCTTGACTGTTTGGATTAATGTTTGATTTGATTGATTGCTATGAATTAGATGATTGATGGTTTGATTTAGACCAAAGGTGATTCAAAAGCTAAGGGAAAGGCTCTTGAATTGGGAAAGCTGCTCGTGGCATATGTAGCGGGATGATGAAGCTCTTATGCATAGATTTGATGATGTGATGTTGAGATGAGGCTTTGCGAGGATGTAATGAAGCGAGGCAATCATGTGATGAAGACTTGGTCTAATCCAGACGGGATCATTCCAAGCATGTTGATAACTCGGTGATATGATTCGAGTTGAGGATAATGAATGGGTATGAGAATAGTCGTCGAGGAGGATGACTAGGAGGCTTGGATAGCATCGTTGTTGAAGGTTCTAGCATGCTCTAAGCAAGAGTACGTTTGGGCAGATTCGATAGTTCCAACGGCCAATCTGTTGATGGTCGAGTACTCTGGGCAGATTCGATAGTCCTAGGCACGGGCTGCGACGACGTGCGGGAGTTATGTCTAGAACCGGGGTTTCCATTAGCCCTTGACGGACGGCTGAAAGAATGTGCCGGTCATTCAATTAACGGTGATATCGAAGCAATGATAACAGTGATAGCCAGAGTCATGGATGTTTGGTTGTATCGTCATTCGGACTCAAGAGCGGTATTTTCTGGGTGCTTATCTAATTTAGGCCTTGGTACTTGGAAAACATCGCCCTTGACTCGAGTGATAGTAGTTTTACTTTAAATTGTATGCTCTGCTATGTTTGCTTCTGCTTAGTGTGTGTCTGGGGCTATCACTGTAGAATGAGGTTGGAGTGGGAGGGTTGTATTCCTATTCCTTTTCCTTTATGCTCTTTTGGTATGTTGTTAGTTAATTTACTGCTCACTAAGACTGTTGTCTGACTCAAGGCTTTATGTTTTAATTCTTATTGCCTTGGGCTGTTCGTCCATTTTGGGACGGGCAGACTAGGTAGCAGGTGACAGGTGCTGTTCTCTTCTCACGATGCTGATATCGAAGACGAGCTGGAGGGTTGCATATTATCTTCTTATTATATGTACTGGATATTCCGCTGTTTTGTATTCTCTGAGAGATATGTAGTGAGGGTAGATGTATTGACTATGTGGATGCTTGTATTCAACTATTATGGAGTTTTTATATGATGTCATTTTGTTCTGTAAAGCTTCACAATACATATGTTCTATTGTATTTTGTCCATGCGCTGTGAGTAATACGATAGATTCTGTTGTTTTTAAATCTTACCTTGACAATCGTCCATGGTCGCCTGGCACACTTTACAGCGCTCTATCTTTAGATTCGGTGCAGGGGTCATGGGCGGTCGTCACATTTGGTATCAGAGCATTGGTTAATCGATTTTACCCAACGCTCGCCGTCGTAACTACGTATGAGAGACGTAATTGTATTTTGATGGATGATTACTATATATAATATAGTAGCTTAGTAGAGTTTGAGTCCTTTATGCAGTTGTTTCTCTAGATGTTCTAATCATTCCTTTTTATAGATATTGAGAATGAGTCGAAGAGGGAGACCAGCTGCTAGGGAAGGCCGTGCTACTGAAGAGACTGCTGATTATGCAGCCATGTTCGAAGCTATGATGACTTCGATCATGAGAAGGATACCAGTTCCGGGGGCAGCAGTTGATGTTGGAGTTCAAGTCCAAACTCCGAAACCAGTGGATTTTGCTAAGTTGTGCAAGGATTATACTGCTCTCGGAGGGAAGGTTTTCTTAGGAACAGAATCAACTATTGAAGTCCAGAGATGGATCGATGCTTGTAGAAGGATCTTTGGTGATTTGGGAATTGATGATGCAACTAAGAGGAAGTTGGCGTCAAGGCAGCTTCAAGGGAGAGCCTCTGATTGGTGGAACTCTATTACCATCAATACTCCGGAGGAAGAGATTACTTGGGAGCAATTCCAAGCTAGGTTTGAAGCTAAGTTCATTTCTACAGCTCAGAAGTCTGTTCTGTTCAAGAAGTTTGTAGATCTCAAGCAGGGTGGAAGATCTGTTCTTGAGTATGTTTCTGAGTTTGAAGCTTTGTCCAAGTATGCCCGGTCATATATTGAATCTGCTTATCAGAAGAATGAGAAGTTTGTGACCGGCTTGGATAGTTATCTTGGGAGGCAGTTGGTGGATCATTTGGACGATTCATTTGAGAAGCTTGTGGAGAAAGCTCTTAGGCATGAGAGTCTGTTTCCTAAGGAAGGATCTGTTGTTGCTGTGACTAGGGAAGAGTCTAAACCCCAGCAGGGTGGAAACAAGAAGAGGAAGCAGCAGCAGCAGAAGGGAAAGGATGGCCAGAAGAAGCCGAAAGGCGAGGTGACTTGCTACAACTGTCAGCAGAAGGGCCATTTCTCGAAGGATTGTAAGAATCTGAAGGTGCCAATGAAGTGTCACAACTGTGACAAGCCAGGGCATTTCAGGAAGAATTGTCCAGAACCGAGGAGGGACAAGCAGATTGTGCAAGCTTATGCTTTGGGAGCTGTTCCGTCGTCTTCGAAAGCTCCTACTGCTGAAGAGAAAGGAAAGATTGTGGTTGTTCAAGGTACTCTTTTCCTATGTGGTGTTCCAGTTAGAGTTTTGTTTGATACTGGAGCGTCGCATTCGTTTGTTTGTAATGAACTCGTAGACCGGCTAGATTTGAAGCCGGATATTGTTGATAGGCCATTGGTTGTGACTAATCCAGTTGGGGGTTCGTCTTGTTTGTGTATGTTATGCCGTGGTCTAGTTGTATCGAGTCATGGTTGCTCTTTTGTTTGTGATTGCTTTGTTCTGAACTTTGCGGGGTTCGGAATTATCTTGGGTATGGACTGGCTTAGGAAGTATGCGGCAAAGGTTGATTGCGAAAAGCTGGAAGTGACAGTCGAGAATGTGGAGGGGCGAAAGGTTGTGATACGATGTAAGCATGAGGAAGGCGTCTTCATGAGCTTCATGTATTCGCTGGTTGTTCCACGGGATGGACTGTCATCAGTGCCGATCGCTAATGGATTCGAGGATGTCTTTGACGAAGTCAAAGGGTTGCCGCCGCATAGAGAGATCGAGTTTCGTATAGATCTAGTTGAAGGAGCCAGACCTGTTGTGATGCCTCTTAGGCGGATGGCGCCTAGGGAACAGCAGGAGTTGAGGGTGCAAGTTTTAATAGAGGCAACTGGAACAAGAAGTTGATATTGACATATAGGAGACAATGTATACAGCTTTGAAAATGTTTGAACTAATTAGAACAAAAAGCACTGCCAATATAAAGAAGACAAGTTTTGTGTATACATAAAGAAGGGTTTGTTCATCAGCCTGGTACAATTTCTTTTATTTATATGCATAGGTCAGATCATTTTATTTCTAGAGGGGGCTGAGATGATTTTTTTTAAACAAGTCGAATTGACCTTGTTTGCTGTTAAATATGAAAGCATTAAATGCTTTGAGTACTTTGTGCTTCTAACTTAGTTTACATAATTATCATTTGTTTTGCTGAGTGAAGATATTATATGCAGACATGTACTTATGCAGTTAGATATTTATCTTGCATGTGAAGATTGTATATATATATATATATATAGATATTGTCTTCTTATTTGTTTGCTTGAATAACTCATATAATTGTGTTTGTCTAGTTTACATTTTATATTTTGACTAAATTTTATTTTATACTTTGCTCTTGTTTAATTCTAACAGAAAATGGTTATCTGGTATATGTCATACTATGTTTAAAATTTTCCAATGTTAGGTTGCCAACATACACTAACACTTAATTCTTATTCTTATTTTTATATTTTTATTTGTGCAGAACATTTGTAGGTAGGTTCTTGTGAATAAAGATTATTTCCTTTTTTAACATACCAATATATACAAATAAAATGGCAATCATTCCCGGAGATTTATTCATTTAAAAAAAAATCAGTTCACATTTTATTTAATCAGATTAAATATTTATTAAAATAAATGGGGCCAAAATCCAGGGTCGTTACAGTAATCATCCAGCTCTTCTCCCTAAGGTCCAAAGCATCCATAGCTAAATCTGAAAACGTACGTCACAGGGCTAACCTGGGCATTATAATAAAATAACACCTGGATTAGTCTAGTAAACTAGCATGAGAAACTAAATAAATAAGAGTGACATATAATAGCACCTTTTTGAGACCGTATGGATTACCATAGCGATTTTCCCCTCAAATGAAATCAACCATTCACTATGTTTGACATATATTAATATGATAGATAATATCTAGCGTATAGCACATAAATCATATCAAATAGTTGTTGTGTGAATGCTATAACAATAATAGGTATACAATCAATACCACTAAGATTCGTTCTCATAATAGATTTTTCATGGAGATCTCCTCGGATCAAGCCGAATCCAAACTCCAACAAAAGGATCAAAGATATCCTCTGAGCAACGTACATCTCTAGGGAATGTACTCTAAAAAATACATAATTGGCCCATGCCCAAACAATCATGGTTCTGAATGCATCGCTCCCGCATGCTTGTCCGTAAGTAATACTTGATGGAGTCGCCTGCACCCCTGTAATTGTTGAAATGCTACATTTCTTTTGGCTATGTGTCCTATCTCCAATTTGTAATACTCGTTTCCGACATTCCAACTTATTTATTCCTCATCCAAGAGTGAAGCCAGGTAAGTTAGAGCACCGGTTGCATCAAATCCTTGCCTAGACACTTCATTCTTGAATCTCACAAATAGATAAATCTATCATGTCGCTTTTAGTATTAAGTATAGCATTAATTATTTCCATAAACAAGTAAGAAATCAACATGATTAACATGTTTTTAACATTTTCTGACTTACTATTCCTCAGTCAAGAGGGAAGCCGGTAGGTTAGAACTTTATTGCTCCATTCCTACTCGAACATCAATCTTAACTCTCATAAACATATAAGCCTTACTTTGTTCGCTTTTAGTGTTAAGCATAGTTAATTACTTTTCAAACAAGTAATTAAAAAATTAACCATTTGGCTATTTAACAATTCTAACCTCTTTCTAAACCTTTTGTTATACTTTTAAACCCCTTTTTAAAATGAAATAAATTTATAATAATTTACTTGTAAAACTTGATATTTAAATAAACAAGTCAAAAGATATTTTATTTCATATGATATAAAATAGTCAACATATTTTCTAAAAACTGCTTTAAAACGCTTTTAAAATACTTATAATACTCATAATAGGTTTTAAAATATTTCTCAAAATAGTACTTGAAAATAACGACTTTGCAATTTCCTTAAAAACTTGAAAAAACAAGTTTTTATTATGGAATCCTCTTCTTTAAAATTTCACAACTAATTTTTAAAAATTCATAAATATCTCAAACCACTTTTGAAATACTCTAATATGAGTTAGTAAACACTTGTAAAAAGAATGAAACAAAATGCTTAAATTTAAATATCTTTTCAAACTTTTAAAGTCCAAAAATCAAGGTTAAATTGGGCAGTTTTGCACAAGTGAAGCTTTGACCACTTTCCGAGATGTTACTTAATTTTTAACTATCCAAGCTTTTTATAGCAGCAAAGATACATATGAAACATTATAAATATGGTGAGAAACCCATGAGAATCTTTCTACAAGGTTCCATAGAAATCGTCGAATACTAGACAATTCCTAAGTGCGTTCATAACGACTATCGCTATAAGTGTACTTTCAAATTCAAGTCCGATCTAAACCAAAGTCCATCTGTAACCTATGTGCTTTATTTCAAGGTTTTTTCACAAGTCATACAAGTCCATTCCAATTCCATAGACATGGATCACATATGCTTCTTGTTTTTAAAATGAGAATCAAACTAATGTTTTAACAGTGCAAATAACAATTCAACAAATTAAACGCAATCAAAACACAACATATATATTTTTCATATTTTCCATTCAAAGAGGTGTGTTATCTCACCTTTAACCTCACAAACAACCAAGATCCAAGAACCCAAGCCCAAACCCAACCTTGCAACAACTTCCTCCTTCCTTCCTCCTCTTGCTTTCACCTTCCTTTTGCCTCCTCTCCTAAGTATTTCTCACGGCCATCATGAATAGGAGAAGTGTGGCTCCACTTCTTCAACTTCTAACTAGGTGGAATGTGTTATAATAATACCCCGTGTTTCACTCCAAATTTGAGTTGATTTGCATAAGATTTGCAAAAATTTCCTTTAGAACATAAGAGAAGAAGAAGACATGGAAGTAGCTTGCCTTAAGCTTTGTGAATTTGTGACTATAACTCTAAGGTATGCCTCTCCTTATATAGGCACAAGAATGGTGCTCTTTAAGCTTGCATTCACCCCCAACCATACCATGGAAGACTCACCTCCGATCACTTCTCCTTTACAAAACTTCTCTTTTATGTTAATTACCATTATACCCTCTCGTGATAATATCACTTATCCTAATGGAAGTTTCTAGAATGTTACATGCTTCATGAAAAGGTGTGTGTGCTAATTACTTGTTAATGTTTTCATTTGATCATTAGGCAAGTGCACAAGAGTTCGAACAACTTATATTGATTGATTAGCTGTTTACCGATAAACCGATTTTCGATCACATTATCGATTTTTCTTCGAAAGAATATATTTTTTAAACAATTTTCAAAAACAAGTTTCTTAACATTATTCATTGATGAAATGATGTTTAACAAGGTTATAAAATCATATTTATAACACTAAATTATATTCCTGAACGTTACGATATTCGAAGACGAATTATTTGATTTTCTGCGTCGCTACATATATTGAGTCATTCCTAATATACCATGCCATACATGATTTGGTGGGAGAAAAAGACCATTGCTAATGAGTTTAGCAATGACTTGGGCTTGTTGCTAAGTATCTGCCGCACCTTTTTTGCAAGGCTTGTGGTCGTTACAAAATGGCTTTGTAACAACCAGCATATTTTAAAGTTTTGAATATTTAAATATTTTATTTAAATATAATTGTTAATCGAATTAAAGTCCGAAAAGCTAATTTTTGCAAACAGTCGAAGTGAGACTCGAGACCACTTCCATTGAGTCCAAAATGGTGTTTGCGACTCTTTTGAGTATAAATATCGATATGTTTGGAGCTAGCTAAAATTTCGACCTTTTCACTTAGGGCTTTGGGTTGGGTTTCAGCCCATTAACTTAACATATCAACCCAACTCCACTCCACTCCTCTTCCTTACTTTATAATATTTCCTACAACTTAAGCTTTAGCAAAAATGATGGTGGAGATGGGAAATTAAAATCCTAAATCCTAGTTTCTTTATCAAATCCAAGTTTTAGCTCCAAATTCAAAGAGAAACTATTGGTAAGTATCTCAATCTTCTTCTCCAACTCAATCTCTCTTTATATTCAGAAATTTCCTAAACCTAACTTTGGAAATGTTCTTCTTTTGAGCTTAGATTCAAGCTTCTAGAGTTGAGTTTGAAGAGTGGTTGATCCTCCTTTGTTTCCAAGCTTCTCCTTTATCATTTTTGGGTTTAAAAGTGAGTTCTTGAACTCACATCTATGTATATAGCTTTGATTGTTGTTAGGCATGAATTCCTAACATCTATTTCTTATTCAATTGCTTTTGAATTGAATTGGTTTGGTGAATTTTCCTAATTTTGGTATTTTGAAGTCAAAATTTATGAAAACCCTAGTATGGGTGTTTAGACATGTTGTTTTGGGTGAATTGAAGAGCCTTTAGGGCTGGGTTGTCGCTTGGCATAAATCCTTTGTTGCCGTTGCTCTTTCAATCGCTCCGAATCCGAGAAGTCGTGTAGGTTTGCCCATTTAAGGGCTATGAAAATTATGTCCTACTACAGGTGACAGACATATGTGGATTATCCACAGACGTCTGTGGCTTCAGGGAAAATATTTCCCGAAACAGGTGACAGACGTCTGTGGATTATCCACAAACGTCTGTGGCTGTTGATTTCTGGAAATTAACCTATTTTTATGTGGATTTCCAAATTTATCGATTTTTGATTATCCATATAGTTATTGTCAATTAATATCAACTTTGATGATTTCTTTTCTGGATTTTTGGTGTTTCTATACGATCGATTTGATATCGATTTCCATGGCTTGATTCACGTTATCGAAATGTGATTTCTTGTGATAGATTGTTTCTACAATCATTTTGTGATTTGTCACTTCGAAATATAAAGGTTTCTATACTAGTAGTAAATATTAAAACTCTTTTACAAATATGATTTCAACTCTATTTTTAATACAAAGCTCTTTTATAAAACCGTTATCTAATCTATTAGTATATACAAAACTTTACCTCACTCGTATGAAAAAATCTAATTAAACGGCTTAGCAAAACAAGTGGTATGAAACGCTTGCGTTTACTTCGTCGGTTAATTCTTGGACTTGTTCGATTGAACTCTTGTGACAATTTTCGAGTGGGAATCTACAATTTGTTCGTAAATATTTAAGTTAAGCTAGTGGTTATGGGACATGAAGCTAAACTCATATATTTACTAGCTTAGTGTAATCGACACTTTTTATTGATCGATGATGATCATTTTGTGATTTAGACTAGCGATGTGCGATGTCTATTTGTCTGCAAGGGAGACTAAACCCCGTTTTGTGGAACTTCGGTTCAATTTGGCGGGGTAGCGACCCGTGGTCTTCGGGCCGTTTGTAGAGCTTTGGCTCAAAATTTATGGTTAGCGACCATGGAATAGCGTTCCATTTGTGATACACGTGTTGGTGAGTTTTCATGCTCCCGTTTGTGATAGGCCTCCCCCTTTGTGATTTCTGGATTTCTAATTGATGATTTCTAGAATTTTTGTATTTCACCAACCTTTGCGATTGGCATTAATATATTTGTCAATATTTGTAGTTCGGTGAATAAAATAAAGAATATGATATTCTTTTTGGTGCTTTGAGATTCTTGAGATATTGTATGATTTTGTTGTTGTTTTAATCACACTTGTCCTGGTATGACATTATCATTATCATACGTTCTTATAATATCTCTGCTTATATCTCATTTCTTTAATGATAATTATAGCTTGACTGATCCGTTTATTATTTTCTTATTAAATAATACTCGGGTCAGACCGAGATGTTAGAGGTGCTTCTGCTTGACTCCTTATCTAGGATCACCTTCTGACTTTTGTCTAACTACATTACATTTGTAGTTTTTGTTGTTATACATTTGAGATAGAGACTCCTTGATGTATACATATTCTTTTGTCTAGCACTTGTATCTATTCTTTTGTGATATTGTGGATCTTGTTTGACCACTACTCTGATGTACACTTTTATGTGTTATATTCATATCTGTTTTCGCCTTTGAGATTTGAACATTTGTGACTGATTTATGTTATGTTTATTTCTATAATTTTTTCCGAGGTCCACTTAGCCACTGTGTAGTCGCTTTGAGTTTGTATCGGTATGTCGGATTTCCTCTTGAAATGAAATGCATGTTATAGTATCTGACATATCGGTGCTCGCACAAGGCAATTACACGGATGGTCGCTCCTCAACAGCCTTATTCTTCGCGCTAGTCGACGGCATTACCTAGTGGTGTCCTTGGCTAGCGTGAGCATAGAGGTGGGGCGTCACAGCTTGGTATCAAATCCAAACTCCGGAACAATAGAATAATCTAGCAAGGATCATTGTCCTAAGTCTTTCTTAGGAATCATGCCATAGGATTTAATTCGAGTCTTCGTACCGTTCTATCCTATTTTCTTTTGTGATTCTTTGTTTTATCAATCAAGTTTGTTTGATATTCATTCTGAGATTAACCTTTTTTCTCTTTTCTTTCTTTCTTAAAGAAAAGAAATGGTTAGACCTGGCCGCCCCAGCGCCGGTCAATCTAGTGCTACTCCCCAGGATGGAGTATTCATGTCTGCTCAGCAACTTCTTGATCTAGTGAGAAATGCTCAAGCTGTCAGACCTATTCTTGAGCCCACACATCCTAAGA
Organism: Allium fistulosum; assembly: GCA_030737815.1. Classification (NCBI taxonomy): domain Eukaryota; kingdom Viridiplantae; phylum Streptophyta; class Magnoliopsida; order Asparagales; family Amaryllidaceae; genus Allium; species Allium fistulosum. The sequence continues at coordinate 842,902,259 of CM060902.1, forward strand.
CTGGGTTTGCACGCTTGTGCAGTGACTACACTAATTTGGGTGGAAAACCATTCAAAGGTTCCGAGAGTGTTATAGAAGTCCAGTCTTGGCTTCGAACATGCGACCGCATCTTTTCTCGCTTGAATCTTATTGATCTTCATCGAGTCCAAATGGCTTCTATTATGCTCCAAGAAAGAGCGTTAGACTGGTACGAGCTTCTTACTCCGAAATTATTGAAGCGGGCCTTACTTGGGAGCAATTCCGGGAAAGGTTCGAATTAAAATTTGTGCCGAAAGCTGAAAAAGTATCTCTATCTCGACGCTTCATTGACCTTGTTCAAGGTGAATCTTCCGTGACCGACTATGTCGCTTCTTTCGAATCTTTGTCTAAATATGGGGTCGAATATATTAATACCCCATTGAAGAAAAACCTGAGATTTGTTTATGGCTTGAACAAGAGCCTCAAAAAGCCATTACTTTTGAAATTGGAAGTTTCTTTTGACCAACTTGTTGATATTGCTCTTCGACTAGAAGAGGCTGATAAAGATAGTGATGCTGAGGTCAAACAAAATATCAACAAGAAGAGACTTTTAAATTCAAACCTAATCCCAACAAGAAGGGAAAGCAAGCAACACCGGTAGCAAATACTCCTAACACTCATCGTGGAGAATGTTACAATTGTGGTTCTAAGGACCATTATGCAAACAACTGCCCGAAGCCTCTTTTCTACCGCTATTGCAAGAGTTCGGGCCATACCTTATCTTTGTGTCCCAAACTTCAAGGCAAGAAGGAGGGCAAACTAAATATGGTACAAGCTCCTGCTAACACTTCTCGTGGTCAAGGTATTTCTCATTCTATCCTTGATGGCATTATTATATTTCGTGAATTTCCTATTCGAGTTCTTTTTGATACGGGTGCGTCTCACTCTTTTATATCAAAAGAACTTGTTGATGCTTTGTCTTTGGACGTTATTGGCTTGATGACTTCTTTGAGAATTGCGAATCTGGTTGGTGGATCCGCAACACTCAGTTTATTGTGTAAAGATGTCGAAATTATTTTATGTGATTTCTCTTTCCGTGCCGATTTGCATGTTATGTGTTACCTTGGTTTCGGAATGATTTTGGGAATGGATTGGCTTAACCGTTATGAAGCCCATATCCTATGTCCTGAGCGGACTATATATCTTCGGCATCCGCAATCTGTTAAACAGATTTATCTCATTCTGAAAGACTCAGATTCCATTTCGAAAGCATCTCTATATTCTCTAAATCCTCGTGATGACGATAATGATAATGAGGAAGATGTTATTTATCTCATTCACATTGTTTGTGAATTTCCTGACATATTTGAGCCCGTTCTAGGATTACCACCTAAGCGAGCAATTGAGTTCAGAATTAATCTCATTCCCGGAGCTCTACCTATCACTCGTTCTCCTTATCATATGTCCAACAAAGAAAATGAGGAGATGCGCAAACAATTATTCGAATTGGAAGCGAAGAAATTTATTCAATCTAGTTCCTCTCCATGGGGAGCTTCAGCCATTTTTGTAAAGAAATCTGATGGTACACTTAGGCTTTGCGTTGACTACCACAAGCTTAATGATCTCACCATTAAGAATAAATATCCCTGGCCTTGGATTGATGATTTATTCGATCAACTTAGTGGTGCGAAAGTCTTTTCACAGTTAGACTTAGCAACCGGTTTTCATCAGCTTTGCATTGTAGAGGATAGCATTCCTTTGACATCGTTCCGTACTCGTTATGGATCTTATGAATGGCTTGTTATGCCATTTGGTTTGACGGATTCTCCAGCATACTTCGTCGATCTTATGAATCGAATTTTCAAAGACTTCCTCGATCGATTTGTTCTCATCTTTATAGATGACATTCTTATTTATTCTAAAACCGAGAAGGAGCATGAAAATCATCTTCGGATTGTGTTGGAAACTCTTAGGAGCAACCAATTAAAAGAAATTTTTTCTAAATGCCACTTTTGGAAATTTCGTGTGAAATTTTTGGGGCATATTATTTCTGAATCCGGAATTTCTGTGGATCCTTCAAAGATTGAAGCGATTCAAAATTGGAAGAGACCGGAGAGTGTGATGGAAATTCGTAGCTTCCTTGGATTGTCGGGCTATTACCGTCGGTTCATAAGAGACTTTTCTAAGATTTCCATACCTCTTACTAATTTGACAAAGAAGGGAATTAAATACATTTGGTCGGACAAATGTGAAGCTTCATTTCAAAAATTAAAAGAACTCCTTTCTGATGCTCCTATTCTTGTGATTCCCGATAGGAACCAAGATTTTATTGTTTATACCGATGCTAGTCGTGTTGGTTTGGGAGCCGTTCTCATGCAAAAGGAACGTGTTATTGCTTATGCTTCTAGGTAGTTAAAGCCTGCCGAGACTAGATATGCCACTCATGATTTAGAGCTCGCAGCTATTGTTTTCACCCTTAGAATTTGGCGCCATTATCTTTTGGGAGAGAAATTTGTTCTCTACACCGATCACAAATCTTTGAAGTATTTATTTTCTCGAAAGGAACTTAATTTGCGTCAACAACGTTGGCTCGAGTTCCTGGCATCTTATGATCTTGATATTCTTTATACTCCCGGAAAGGGAAATCGTGTTGCGGACGCCCTTAGCTAAAAGCAACAAGCGGTTGTTTCTATGATGATATCCGAATGGAACGATCTCGAGACTTTGTCTACTTGTGAGATTCGAGATCGTGTATCCGATTTATGTTCATCTCTTGTTTTATGTAGCCTTGAGGCTCATCCATCTCTTTTGGACCGCATTCTTGAAGTTCAAAAACTAGATCCTGAATTGGTTCTTCTTGGCCAAAATTTGAGGGATAAAATTGATACTGAAGGTATGAAAGACTTTGATATTGATTCTTGTGGCGGTATTCGAAAATTTGGTAGACTTGTCATACCAAATATTAGTGATCTTCGCAAAGACATATTAGAAGATTCCCATTGTTCTAAATTCACCATTCATCTCGGTAGTAGTAAAATGTACGCGGATATGAAGCGACTTTATTATTGGGAGGGAATGAAATTTGATATCGCTAACTTCGTTAAGCGTTGCATGACTTGCCAACTCATTAAGGCCGAACATCAAAGGCCCGGTGGGTTATTGCAACCTTTAGACATCCCAATGTGGAAGTGGGATCATATTTCCATGGATTTTATTGACAGCCTTCCCCGTTCTCGTTCGGGTCATGATAGCTTGTGGGTGATAGTTGATAGACTTACTAAATCCGCCCATTTTATTCCCGTTCGGTCTAATCGGACCGTTCCTCTTTTGGCCAAACTCTTTATTAAAGAAATTGTTAAATTGCATGGAGTTCCTACTTCTATTGTTAGTGATCATGATCCATTGTTTACTAGTGGATTTCGGAAGAGTCTTCAAAAATCTTTGGGAATGAAGCTTAATTTTAGCACCGCTTATCATCTGTAGTCCGATGGACAAACCGAGCATGTGAATCAAACTCTCGAAGATCTTCTTCGTGCTTATGTTCTTGACTTTGGTGGAAGTTGGGAAGATCATATTTCTCTTGTTGAATTTTCCTATAAAAATAGCTTCCAATCTAGTATTGGTATGGCACCTTTCGAGGCACTATACGGAAGGCCATGCCGATCTCCCTCGTGTTGGCTTGAAGCCGGTGAGAAGCGGGTTTTAGGACCAGATTTTATTCGTGATGCCATAGAAAAGATTGACCTTATTCGTCATAGGATGAAAGAAGCTCAAAGTAGACAAAAATCTTATGCCGATAATCGAAGAAGGAAATTAGAATTTTCTGTGGGAGATTTTGTGTTCATTCGTGTTTCACTTATGAAGGGTGTTGTGCGTTTCAGTCGATCGAGAAAATTAGCACCTCGATATATTGGCCCATTTCCCATCACCGAACGCATTGGTTTCGTGGCTTATTGTCTTTCGTTACCGGCTCAGTTTTCTGTTATTCATGACGTGTTTCACGTCTCTCAACTACGAAAATGCCTTCAAGATTCCGACACTATTCTTGAGCCCGGTGTTGTTGAAGAAATTGAAGTTTCGCCTAATTTAACATATGAGCAACATCCTATTCGTGTTATTGCTTCGGAGGTTAAACACCTTCGAAATAAAGATGTCCCGCTTGTGAAAGTTCAATGGTCCTCAAATCCTAAGGATTGCTCTTGGGAATCTAGAGAATTCATCGAGCGAACACATTCGGACTTACTCTCTTGAGCTATTTGAGGTGAACTTCTTATTTCAAAATTTCTTCCTTTTGTGTTGATATGCTTTTGTTGTTGTTACTTCTTATTTATTTCTTAAAGATTGCGAGGACGAAATTTCTTTAAGGAGGGGAGTCTGTAACAACCCGCATATTTTAAAGTTTTGAATATTTAAATATTTTATTTAAATATAATTGTTAATCGGATTAAAGTCCGAAAAGCTACTTTTTGCAAACAGTCGAAGTGAGACTCGAGACCACTTCCATTGAGTCCAAAATGGCATTTGCGACTCTTTTGAGTATAAACATCGATATGTTTGGAGCTAGCTAAAATTTTGACATTTTCACTTAGGGCTTTGGGTTGGGTTTCAACCCATTAACTTAACATATCAACCCAACTCCACTCTACTCCTCTTCCTTACTTCATAATATTTCCTACAACTTAAGCTTTAGCAAAAATGGTGGTGGAGATGGGAAATTAAAATCCTAAACCCTAGTTTCTTTATCAAATCCAAGTTTTAGCTCAAATTCAAAGAGAAACTATTGGTAAGTATCTCCATCTTCTTCTCCAACTCAATCTCTCTTTAAATTCAGAAATTTCCTAAACCTAACTTTGGAAATGTTCTTATTTTGAGCTTAGATTCAAGCTTCTAGAGTTGAGTTTGAAGAGTGGTTGATCCTCCTTTGTTTCCAAGCTTCTCCTTCATCATTTTTGGGTTTAAAAGTGAGTTCTTGAACTCACATCTATGTCTATAGCTTTGATTGTTGTTAGGCATGAATTCCTAACATCTATTTCTTATTCAATTGCTTTTGAATTGAATTGGTTTGGTGAATTTTCCTAATTTTGGTATTTTGAAGTCAAAATTTATGAAAACCCTAGTATGGGTGTTTAGACATGTTGTTTTGGGTGAATTGAAGAGCCTTTAGGGCTGGGTTGTCGCTTGGCATAAATCCTTTGTCGCCATTTCTCTTTCAATCGCTCCGAATCCGAGAAGTCGTGTAGGTTTGCCCATTTAAGGGCTATGAAAATTCTGTCCTACTACAGGTGACAGACGTCTGTGGATTATCCACAAACGTCTGTGGCTTCAGGAAAATTATTTCCCGAAACAGGTGATAGACGTCTGTGGATTATCCACAGACGTCTGTGGCTTCAGGGAAAATATTTTCCGAAATAGGCGACAGACGTCTATGGCTATTGATTTCTGGAAATTAACCTATTTTTATGTGGATTTCCAAATTTATCGATTTTTGATTATCCATATAGTTATTGTCAATTAATATCAACTTTGATGATTTCTTTTCTAGATTTTTGGTGTTTCTATTTGATCGATTCGATATCGATTTCCATGGCTTGATTCACGTTATCGAAATGTGAATTCTTATGATAGATTGTTTCTACAATCATTTTGTGATTTGTCACTTCTAAATATAAAGGTTTCTATACTAGTAGTAAATATTAAAACTCTTTTACAAAGATGATTTCAACTCTATTTTTAATACAAAGCTCTTTTATAAAACCATTTTCTAATCTATTAGTATATACAAACCTTTACCTCACTCGTATGAGGAAATCTAATTAAACGGCTTAGCAAAACAAGTGGTATGAAACGCTTGCGTTTACTTCATCGGTTAATTCTTGGACTTGTTCGATTGAACTCTTGTGATAATTTTCGAGTGGGAATCTACAATTTGTTCGTAAATATTTAAGTTAAGCTAGTGGTTATGGGACATGAAGCTAAACTCATATATTTACTAGCTTAGTGTAATCGACACTTTTTATTGATCGATGATGACCATTTTTTGATTTAGACTAGCGATGTGCGATGTCTATTTGTCTGCGAGGGAGACTAAACCCCGTTTTGTGGAACTTCGGTTCAATTTGGCGGGTTAGCGACCCATGGTCTTCGGGCCGTTTGTGGAGCTTCGGCTCAAAATTTATGGTTAGCGACCATGGAATAGCATTCCATTTGTGATACACGTGTTGGTGAGTTTTCATGCTCCCGTTTGTGATAGGCCTCTCCCCTTTGTGATTTCTGGATTTCTAATTGATGATTTCTAGAATTTTCTTGTTTCACCAACCTTTGCGATTGACATTAAGATGTTTGTCAATATTTGTAGTTCGGGGAATAAAATAAAGAATATGATATTCTTTTTGGTGCTTTGAGATTCTTGAGATATTGTATGATTTTGTTGTTGTTTTAATCACACTTGTCCCGGTATGACATTATCGTTATCATACGTTCTTATTATATCTCTGCTTATATCTCATTTCTTTAATGATAATTATAGCTTGACTGATCCGTTTATTATTTTCTTATTAAATAATACTCGGGTCAGACCGAGATGTTACATGTGCTCTGCTTGACTCCTTATCTGGGATCACATTCTGACTTTTGTCTAACTACATTACATTTGTAGTTTTTGTTGTTATACATTTGAGATAGAGACTCCTTGATGTATACATATTCTTTTTTCTAGCACTTGTATATATTCTTTTGTGATATTGTGGATCTTGTTTGACCACTACTCTGATGTACACTTTTATATGTTATATTCACATCTGTTTTCGCCTTTGAGATATGAACATCTGTGACTGATTTATGTTATGTTTATTTCTATAATTGTTTCCGAGGTTCACTTAGCCACTATGTAGTCGCTTTGAGTTTGTATCGGTATGTCGGATTTCCTCTTGAAATGAAATGCATGTTATACTATCTGACATATCGGTGCTCGCAAAAGGCAATTACTCGGATGGTCCCTCCTCAACAGCCTTATTCTTCGCGCTAGTCGACGGCATTACCCAGTGGTGTCCTTGGCTAGCGTGAGCATAGAGGTGGGGAGTCACAGGCTTAGGAATGGCTCTAGGTCATTGCTATTTGGCGTTTCTAGTGTAGTGTCTCCTAGCAAAAAATATTAACTTAGACCTCCATCTTTGGAGTTATTCTCGGATATTGTTGATCAATTGTTCAAACTGCATATTTGATCATCCCATTTGAGATACGAACCCACATGTATTTGACTGGTAGCACTCCATCATCCACTCTAAGTTCTTCTAAGGGTTCTTTCTTATTTTGGTAGAATTTGTTAAAATAGCACTTTGTTTTCAATTGATTGACCTACAGACCTACAAACATTTCTATTTCCTATAAATCAGTTTAATATCTTGATTTGCATTTGAATTAACTTTAAAACAAATCTATAAATCATTAGCATATAAGACATATATGGGGTTTAATACTATAAATTGGTTGGATGAGATTGTGATGACTAGCTAGCTTCAATTATAAGGGAAAATATTTCATTACCGCTGCAACTAAATTTTAGTACGTTGAATATAACTTTTGGACACACGATTAATCAAAACAGAGTAAGTTGGAGTATTTATGCAAGGCTTAATAAGATTCACCATTTTATGTGGAATTCATATTTCTTTTAAAACAAGAATGATGAAGTTCATGTTAACTCTGTCATATGCTTTGCGTGTATCAATTTTCTTCATCACTATGTTTGGGTCATTTTTGTTGAATTCTCTAACAAGCTCATGAGCCATTAGGGAACTTTTAGATATGAATCTGCCCTTTATGAATGCACTTTGACATTGGAATGTGATATGAGGAAACACTTTATTTAGTCTTCGACATATAACTTTGCTAAGGACTATATAAATTACATTGTAGCATGCAAATGGCACATGTCCTAGAAGGCTTAGAAACTTTAGGAATGAGGGATAAAAAGTGTGATTAGTTTCATGTAAAAACTCACGATTTTCCAGTGCTTTCTAAGAAGCTATTATCATTTGTTCCTTCAGTTTACCCAATGCACTTTAAAATAATTTCCCCTACGATATCAGGACCAGGACTGGAGTCGTTATGAATAGAGAACAAGACTTCTTTGACCTCTCTTCCCTATATTCTGGTTTCCAACTTTTCTCTACCTTCTAGAGGGACCTAGCTCCTAGTCTTTACTTCAAGTAAGTTTTATGGGTATTCACCATTATATTGGTTGGTAAAATATTCTATAGCTATTTATTCCAATTCTTTGATTTTATGTATTATTTCTCCATTCTCATCCAAACAGTTAAGTAGATTATTATGAATTTTTTCTTTGTAACATTTTGATATAAAAGAACTTGTTGCATTCATCTCCTTCTATCAGCCATTTTTCTTTAAGTCTTTTGCTTTATCCCTATTCTCTATATTTTGAGTCCATGTTTGAGTTTTTTTATAAACCATAATAATCTGCATTAATCCCTTGATGTTGTGAGGTTTGTCCAGCAAATCCTGCACTTTTTCCAACTGTTGCTATTGGTGAGTGATTGAGTCTATATTTATATGTTTTTTTTGTTCTAGACTTTTAGTATATTTTTCATGATTTTAATAATCATAACAAATGAATACATCCATGTGGCTTGAGTGGATTGGATATCATTGAAATTGGTGATTTCCATATATCTATTTCATTCATGCCAATAGTTAGCATATCTAAAAGGTTTTTACCTTTTTGGATTTGCTCTTCATTATTAAATTGAATGAACAATGGACAATCGTTACTAGTTGAACTAGGGAACGCTGTAATTTTCAGATTAAGAACATAATTGGACAAGTCATAATTTACCAGTGCTCTGTCAAGTCTTAATGTTATTTCTTCATCTCACCACTTCTCCATTTTAGTTGCAGACCTATATGGAATGCGTTAATGAGTTCACTTGTAATCATATATTCGTTCAATTTAACTATTTAACAGACTTTCAATTTAAGACCCCCTTTCTTTTCATTAGGCTTAAAACCACCATTGAAATCATCAGTCACCAGCCACAGTTTGTGGATAATTTTAGAATTGTTTATAATTTGTTTCAATGAAGTTCTAGTAGACGCTCTGTTACTTGCAAACATGCCCAGCCCAAGCCCAAGTCTACCAAGAAAACTAACTAGGGAAGCACTTCGCTATAGGGGAATAAAAAAAATCCTAAAAGTACATTTGCTTTCGGAATTAAGGTTTGGAACTCTCAACCCATCATTGTGCATGAATCTTCTCTTTATAATTCAGCATCTACACCTTCTATAGATCCATGCTATTCTTCTTTCAAATGTTACAGTGTTGATTAATTATTCCTTCAAATCGACCTTCTTAAATTTTTGAAATTTGAAAACGTGAGTATGTTTGAATTTTTTAATTATGCTTCTCTGCTTATTGATAGTTAAAATGTGAGATGGTATGATTATTTGAAATAAAATAGCAAATCTAAATTGCTTTCATTGGATTATTTGGTATAATAAATAAATTTTTGCGTTGATTTTAATGATAATTTTTAAAATGAATTATATAACGACTTTAAAACTTAATTTTAATGTTAATTCTAAAAAAAATTAAAACTGAATTTTTGATTCCTTAAAACTGATATTATTATTCTTATGTCCAAACATAATAGGATTATTTGATACTAAAATAATAGAACTTATTTATAATGCTTGATTTTATCAATACACATAATTTTGTAAAGTCTATGTTTGGTATTAGTTTGACTTAATGGATTTGGTTTTTTACTTAATTTTGATCAATATCTCTCTATTACAACCCGGCTTTCCACGGGCAATAAATTGACATAAAATGAAAAGCGGAATTGTTTAAAACACCTTCAATAGTATACAAAGAGTTGAACTAACTACATCTTTCAGAACCCACAACCGAATGGATCAAACCATAATATAGGTAAAATAAAAATATCACATCTGTACAGACCATAAGATACGCATAGTCTTTATACATACACAAAGTGTCACATAACATAACATGTACAACCAAACGAACAACGTATGTAAACATGTCCATAGTCTCCATCTTCAAACATCACACCATCATGATTACTTCCTTTATCGATAGTGTACGAGGAGGGGGTCAGACACATGTCTAATAAGTAAAAATATATATACCGATACTATTTCATAGACATCATATGAATATCAGTACTTACTTACCTCAGCATGTCTCACCTACATCCACAGAGTTAGTCCATCATAATAAACATAATATGATGGCCACGTTATGTATTTATTTACTTTTAACATAACTAGAGCTTTTTAAACATAAACTAACTTGTTAACACATAGTAGAGGAAATGGAATAGAGTTAGTTAAACACATATTAACCTAGTGATATGCGAGAGTCGGTTAAACAAAGATTAACCCAACGATAAATGAGAGAGTTATTTAAACATAGACTAACCAAATGATAACGAGAGAATTAGTTAAACATAGACTAACCCCAAGGTATAATAAAACATAGACTATTCCTATAAACATAAACAAAAGTATGAGTTAAATAAATGTAGTCTAACCCACGTATACGTAAAGGATAGGTAAACACAACTTGACTCCTATACACACAATTTAAACACTCGTCAAAACGCACAATTAACGGGGTACATATATATACGTTAAACACTTCCAAACATCCCTAAAAACCTAACACATTATTTAATAACTATTTCATATAGACTTGGTGGAGTAAAATCGCTCCAGCCCTAGTCCAGGTTCAACCTGGCCAGTAAAATGTTGCTCTGGTGTACCCGTGTATATAGACCGATCCACCGGTCGCCGTATCAATTTCCTAACAAACAATTTCCAGATTTCAGTCTTTCTTCCCCAAATTCAATTTCCACTTCATCGTTTATTATTTTAACACTTGATATTTCACTTAAACATCATATTCCCATATACCAATATTTCATATCTTCAATATACTCATATTAAATTCCTAATTGCTACGATCTAATCATTATATTCAATTTCAATTCAATAAATAATCTAAATTAAACTTAATCCTAATTGGATCATTATTTATATCATTGACCTCTATAATCATTTCAGTATTGATTTCCTAACTTAAATTATCCAAATTCACTATCTAATTAACCTGATTAGTAATCATACAACATAAACTACTCTCGTGCAATCAATATATCATCGGTGATTATTTTTCACTTAGCAGATTGCATTGCAAAGCCCTAGAATCTGTTAATTTGCTCCAAAACCTTCGCTTTCTAGAATTGCAATCCTTCCAATATTCTCGAATCTACAAATGATTGGTATCTCCACGTAGCCATCGTCACGCTCTTCAATCTGATATATAAGTCTATGGGTTTTTGTTTAAATTTTTCAAGAGGAAAAGAGATGGTAAAGAGAGGGAAGAGAGATGGAGGAAGGAGAAGTTAGAAAACTAAAATGTATTTGAGTTCAAATCCTCCTAATCGGCCCATTATATAAATTTTCGAACCGTCGCTTTAGTCTAATAGGATTAGGCTCGTTTAAACAATTCAAAACCCGCATCTTAAAACGCGCGTAACTTTTCCGTAAGGACTCTAATCCAAAAAAACCAATATATCATTCTAACCAGAAAAATGATCTCTACTCAATGGTACAAATCCCGTTTCCTGATTCTAAAGTTTGTAAAATTACCATTTCACACATTATTAAAATAACGTCTAAATTCCTTAGGGTATTACATTCTCCCCTCCTTAAAGGAATTTCGACCTTAAAATTTTGAATGTAATTATATTTCATGTATCTACATTTTGTATGCTATATATTTATGTGTATATATATATATATATATCTATATATAAACATAGGATAATAACGTGTAACACACCTTTAAATCAACTTTCCCAAAGCAGGGCAATCCTTCTTTATATGACCCATCTGATTACAATTATAACATTTTATCTTTGAAATTTTAACCCTACAAACCTTCAACTCGTTTCTATACATGTTGCACCTTCCATATATCTTGTCTTGCTTACCACCCTATCTACTCGAACCTCCAAAAATTCTTATGCTTACATGGGTTAACATTCTTCGTCGGTTGTCCTTTAGAAATTCCCAACATATTGGTATTCAGTAGTGCCGCCTTAACTAAACTCTCAAATGTCACTCCCATAGGAATCTAACAAAGTGCTAACTCCCTAAGTGGCAAACTCAACCCTTTCGTAAACATCATCACCTTCTTGGGTGTCGTGTCTACCAATTCAAAACCAAACTTCGCCAATTCATTAAAATTATTTATATACCCTTTCACAACAGAATTTTCTTTTTGAATAAACTTCTCGAGCATCATCTCCTTTTCAGCCCCATATAAAAATTTTGTCTCAAATCTTTCCTTAAAATTAGTCTAGGAGATTTCATTTTCATTAACATCTTTTATAACCATTTCATTGCCTCTTCTTGTAGATGCTAAGAAGTAAGTTGCCTTTTTCATCTCATTACACTAATTCAACATAATAAAGATCCCATCATATACATGCAACCAAGTTCGCATTTCCACAAAAGTTTATGTGCCTTTATACGGTTTACCACCCATATTTGGAAAATCCTTATACAACTTTGGAAAATTTAGCCCTGATACAGTAATAGCATTCCCATCTTATAGCCCAATTACAGGCACCCTGTTGTTAATAGTGGCCTAGTTCCTAACTTGAAGATCATGATGAAACCAAAGTGGAACGTTCATGCCCGGTACTTCCACAACTTCATTTCCAATGCTAGTTCCATCATTAGTTTCAGTTGGTTTACTAATCTTTACTATCTGTAAATAGGATCCAACATTAGATGCCTCCCAGAGTAGCAAACAGAGATGGTCAACATAAACCCAAAATTAAACATTATACACCATTTTCTTTTATCCATATACGTATATACATTTATGTTATATAAAATATACAAATACAGTCTCTCCATGCATCCTAACCAAAGCTTTGATACCAAATGTAATAGCCTGTACCTTCGCGGTCAATAAATCGCCATAAAATGAAAAGCTGAATTGTTTAAAATAATTTCAATAGTATACAAAGAGCTGAACTAACTAACTATGTCATTCAGAATTCATAGCGGGATGGATCAAATCATAATATAGATAAAATAAACAAATCTCATCTATACACATCATAAGATAGACGTAGTCTTTATATATAAATAAAATGTCACATAATATTTACAAACAAACAGAAAACATATATAAATATATCCATAGTCTCCGTCTTCGAACATCACACCATCATGATTATTTCCTTCACCTATAATGTATATGGAGGGGGTCAAATACATTCTGATGAGTAAAAATATTACTAAGTATATACTGATTCATGATTTCATAGACAGCATATGAATACCAATACTTACTTACCTCGGCCTGTCTCACCTGCATCTACACAGTTAGTCCATCGTAATAAACATAATATGATGACCACTATTATATATATATATATGTGTGTGTGTGTGTGTATTTACTTTTAACATAAACTAGAGTTAGTTACACATAAACTAACTTGTCAACACATAGTAGAGAAAATGGAATATAGTTAGTTAAACACAGCCCAACCCAACGATAAACGAGAGAGTTTGTTAAATAGAAACTAACCCAATGATAAACGAGAGAGTTAGTTAAACAAAGACTAACTCAACAATAAATGAGAGAATTAGCTAAACGGAGAATAACCCCAGAATATAGTTGAACTAGACCATTCTCATAAACGTAAACAAAAATATGATTTAGACAAATGTAGTGTAACCCGCGTATACGTAAAGGATAGGTAAACGCGGTCTGACTTTTTTACACACGATTTAAACACTCGTCAAAATGCACAATCAACGTAGTGTGTATCTATACGTTAAACACTCCCAAACATCACTAAAAACACAACATGTTATTTAATAACTATTTCATATAGTTAGTTGGAGTAAAATCGCTACAACCCTGGCTTAGGTTCAACCAAGCTAATAAAATGGTGCACCGATCTACCGGTTGCCGTATTAATTTCCAAACAAACAATTTCCAAATTTCAGTCTTTCTTCCCTAAATTTGATTTCCACTTCAGCATTTACTATTTAAAACTTGCTATTTCACATAAACATAATATTCCCCCATACTAACCTTTCATATATCATATAACATCAATATTTTCATATTAATTACCTTAATTACCACAATCTAATCATTATATTCTATTTCAACTCAATAAACAATGTAAATGAAACCTAACCCCAATTTGATCATTATTTATATCATTAACTAATGTAATCATTTAGTACTTATTTCCTAACTTAAATTACCCAAATTCACTATCTAATTAACCAAAATAGTAATAATACAACATAAAATACTCTCGTGTAATTAGTATATCATCGATAATGATTTCTGCTCACAAAATTGCATTGCAAACCCCTAGAATCCATTAATTCCCCAAACCTTCATTGTCCAGAATTGCAGTCCTTCCAATATTCCTGAATCCACAAACAATTAGTTCTTTGCATAGCCCTCCTCAAGCTCTTTGATTTGATATACAAATCTATGGGTTTTTGTTCAGATTTTGCAAGAGGAGAAGAGATGGTAGAGAGAGGAATGAGAGATGGAGGAAGGAGAAGTTAGAAAGCATAAATGTACAAGAATTCAACTTCTCCTCATCGGCCCGTTATATAAATTTCTGAACCATCGCTTCAGTCTAATGGGCTTAGGCCTATTTAAACAATTCAAAATCACATTTTAAAACCCATGTAACTTCTTCATATAGACTCTAATCCAGACAAACCAGTATATTATTCTGACCAGAAAAATGAGCTCTACTCGATGGTATAAGTCCCATCACCTAATTCTAAAGTTTGTAAAATTACCATTTTGCCCCTATTATTAAAATAACATCTAAATACCATGGGGTGTTACACTTTCCTTGTTAATTTTTTTTATTTCCTAACGACTTCTTTTTAATGAATATATTGAAAAAAACTTTGCAATAAAGTTTTGATTTAAGGGATTTTTGGTTTTGAAAAAAATGAAAAATTGGTTAATAACTAACGCATTCTAATAGCTAACCACTAATTCCTATATATTTTTATGTTAGTAATTAATTTGTTAATGGTAATGCTCACTAATTTTCTTTTCGAATGGCTAATACTTTATATTGCTTTTCAAATAATTTTTGGAGGTGTTAAGTATTTTTGTTAATGCTTGCAAAAAATTTATGTTGACTATGTTTCTTGAAAAAAAATAGGGGCAAAAAAATTTCAAAAAGGTTCTTGTTCGACTAGGGCAATCGAAAACATCATACCGCCCTTAGGCCTGTCTGCGGATACTTTCGAAAGTAGATAGTATTGGAATTAGGCCAACTCACAGTGGAAGTTATGGGTGACTTCAAAAAAAATGCCTTATTGGATCTTTATTGGGCATATGAAGTCTAGTTTATTTAGAACATTTCTAAATATTATTCAAATAAAATCTTTTATTTTATTTCAATTTATAAATTATATAGTTTTATTTGATTTATGTCTTGATATACACACCCACACACATACATATATCATATACGCATATATGTGTGTGCATGTGTAATATATCAACCCATGCAAGGTATAACATGCCCGTGTATAGATGCTAGGATTTACATCGCAACGTACATGTTAGCACATCCAATATGCAAGTATATATTATCCAAATATATATATATGTTTATATATACTATTATTTATATATAAATATATATATATATACACACACATATACGTATTAAATTTTGTATAAATAATTTTATATATGTACATAAGTATGTGTGTGTATATATATGTTTATATATATTTATATATATAATCATAAGAATAAAATATTAATATTATATATACATATCATCTATTAGGATAATTTAAATATAAACAAATTATTTATAAATATTATTTTTTTATTTTATAAAACCGTTAGTTATATATATATATATTAATAAATTATACATACATAAACACAAACACATACACTTATAAATATGCATAAATAAATATATATATATATAATAAAATACTCAAAATAATTTTTTTAATATAAAAGTCCACATCTTGAGCATAGCTTAATAAAATATTTTTAAATTTTATAATACATTTAAATTAAATATCCATTTGAAAATTAATATAATATTAGTTAAAAATAATTTCAAAATTTTATTTTCAAAATTTCAATTTCCAATAAATCCTAAATAATATTTTATGCTTTGAAAAAATTTCACAATATTTTTGGTTGAAAATTATTTTAAAATGATTTTTCCTCTTTTGCCAAAAAATTGAGTATTAATTTAAAATTTAAAAAATATCTTTATTTTTATTTTTGCTGAGAGCGTCTTTACTTTTAATATTATTTTATAAAATATAAAAATATAATTTTCATAATACATTTGAATTAATATAATTTATTTACGTTTTAATTTGATTTAAATAATGTTATAATAATAAAATATTTGTAAAAAATGTTTTTCCACTACTGAAAATTATCATAGCTTTAATTGTTTACATATAAATATATGACTATTTTTTATCAAAGCATGATGATGTAATTAATTATAAACTATATATATGTAATTAAATAGTATATATTAATTTAATAAAATGTAAAAATTATATTTTTTATTCAAAGTCATACTGACCTGATGTATATTTGATAATATATATGTGTGTGTGCATATAACCAAATAACTTTGTGATAATGTTACTTACATATAAGAATCGCAACCTAGCCAACAACATATATAATATATACATGTATAATATAACATTATAATTGAGAACTAATATTATATTTTGATTAGAAACATACCTCAATCCCAATGCCTTGAACTACACCTTGAAAAGATGATTTCCGCCTCTTGAAACTGTTTCCGATTCAACAGAGTGCTAGTCTTTGAACTATTGACCACCAGCTATCAGATAACTATTGAATTAACTTGATTTGAACTTGATGAGATGGAGAAAGACAAGTGGGCATTTCGGCCAACAAGCACAAAGGAGGAGGCACCAAAATTACTAAATCAAAATTAGGTTAAAGATGCTTATATAGTGGATAGAAAAGGGAGAAGTGTGGATCTCATCTTATACTCATTCTCCTTTATTCTCAGCCATCCAAAAACTAAGCTCCTCTTTACCAAAATTTTGAGCCTCCTAAATGCTACAGAAGTTTCTAGCCCTATGATGGGCTTTGAAACCCATTTTAAGTCCAAATAAATATTATGCAATTAAATCAAATTAAACTGCTTATCGATATCGTATATCGATTGATATATTTATAACTATTATAATATATTTAATAATGCTTATTCATCAAATAATAATCATAATTTATAATTAATATTTCATAATCATTAATTAATTTTATTATTTTATAAAAATTATAAATTAATTAAATCGTTTGGTTAAAGGATAATTCATCGTTTTGGTTATGTGACTCTTCAAGTGTAAATTTGGTCAACGATTAATATCGAACTATTCAAATATAAACGTTCACATATCACCTAGCAGATGGTGTGACATTTAGGCCAAATTTATTGCTTACTTGGTTTTGGTAAAGTCCAATCTTACTTTAGTTAAGTGTTACCGGTTGTGACTTTTATTTACACCAATTCTCTACATCAAAACTGTATCACTTTGGGCTTATTGGATTTGGTAATAATCAAAATTCCAATATCATTCATATTCTACTCTATAGTCCAAACACAAAGTTCTTGGTTCAATAATAATAATCATTATTAATTGAACTACTCCGGCCAGAGATTTTGACTTTGGATTGTCTTGAGTTGACCTTGATATAAACCTCATATAACTGAGGAGATGAATACTCCCTTGAATAGTGCTTCACTTCTATAACACTGCAACAAAATTAATTTTTAATTGCAAGTGGGGATAGCATGATGACTCTGTTGCTATATTTAATGATTAGGGTGCTAAGTATACAGCGTGCTTACGCTGTCACATTGAATCCTCAATCCCGCTAATTAAAAACTTAAGCGGCAAAATATTTTATTTCCCTCTTTCCACCGCTCTACACCAAATCCCTCTAATGTCTTCTTCTTCACAAAAACCAAACCTTTTCTCCTCTCTTCACTGGTCTAACTTCTGGCTTCACTATCCTCAGCCCAAGGTACCTTCTTGTGACCTCTTTTCTTCACCGATTTAACATCCAGATCCGACGACGTCTTGTTGCAGGCAGGGTCGGCCCTTTACCGAAGCAGCTAAAGCAACTGCTTAGGACCTCATCAAAATCTAGGGCACCATCTTCCTACACCGGTGCAACAAATAGATTAAAAACAAAATCACGATTTGCTTCTCACTCAGCGATGACGATTCCATCTCCATCCAATCGACACTCGACAGCGATTCCATCTCCATTCAATTGACGGAGGCGAGGCAATAGCGACTCCTCAATGCAGCTAGGCATAGCCAAATAGCGGCATAGGATTGGACAATGACAGACTTGAGACTTCGATCATTGGTGCTTCGTTTTGGTTACTGCAGCACTACTATTGCCTGCTTGTTTTTGAAAAGGTAAATAAATTTGATCTTTTGCATCTTCTGATATATATTTTGTTGTACTTAGTATTGTAATTTGCAAACAACATAACTATGTTCTAAATTCTAATGCAAATTCAATTTTGATCCTTATGTTCTAATTTTGAGTTGGTTAATTGTATATTAAGGATTGATTTGTATAATAAGGATCAAATCAAAATTGGTATATTTAATTTGTTATTTGAGATAATAGTATAATAAAGATTGATTTAATAATAGTTAATGAATTTTTTTAATCGTTAGTTCATGTAAAATTTATCCCCAAATATCTGGATTTGTTTTCGCAGGAATTTATAGTTAATGTTTTTTAGTCAAATTTATTAGTCAAAAAGAATTTTGGCTTCAAATTATCGTGAGAAATATTTTTGATAATTTATAACTAACAGACTAGATATTCATGATGAAAATATTTTTTGTTATTTTAATATTTATTAATAACAATATCATTTGATGTTTAATAGTTATGAAACTTTGAGATTTTTTAATTTGTTTTCAAGTCTCTCACTTCTATGATTACTTGCTGAGTTTTAATTAGCCCATTTTATTCTTTTAGATGAAATAGTTTACGTAGGTTTGATTTGTGACTTGAGGTGTGTGGATTGTGCCACCCTTTATGAGCTAAAGTGATTAATGAGGAAATAACTAACTTTCTGAAATTTTACTATGTTCTTCGTTTGTCTTTTGGTTCTTTTTATAGTAAATTGGATGTTGAATTATTGCTACTGTTAATATACTGCATGTAAATGAAAATCATCCTTTATATCCAGGAGTTCTTTTTCTGATTTATAACTGTGTTCTGAAGACAGATCAATGAATAAACTGGATTCAACTCCCATAATAGAAAATGAGAGAGGTTGTACTCAACCATTCAAATCACAATGCTATCCTTTAGCTTAGATTCTGATAACTAATACTAAATATTAAATTCGAACACATTGTCAATTTAACCATTTGGAGATGTCAAATCTGATGTATCTTCATTTGCAATCTATTTTTTGCAACAGCTGAACACTCAAGTTTGTGTAATCTATATCCATTTTTTTGTCTTAATCTATGAATTTATAAAGTGGAGTATATGAGGCAGATTTTTCATTAAGGTATCGATTGAAATGTTTTAGTCCATCTTGCTAATTTAGCACTCTCATTGTCCTAGTATACAGAAAACTTCCACGTGCTTTTCAGTGTAAAAACAGAGCGTGCTTATTTAAAATGTTCCATGGAAAATGAAATATCTACTCCATATAACCTTACAAATTAGGGTCTTAAATCCATGTCCCTAAATTTAAACTGTGTGGCAGTGCTCTAGTTCATTGGTTCATGAACAGACATGATATTTGAACCGGTATATTTCTGTCTTATTTTCTTCATGGAACTGTAATCTCTATAATTTCAACCACAAAAAATCTGAACTAATAATACATTCCTTCTCTTCTCAACTATTGATACCAGAAAACATAGCTAGCTGCTTCCGCTAGTATCACCCATTTTTATCTGATTTTGTATAGACTATGGTTTGGTGTCAACAAAATCTACCTGTTTAGCTTAGATAAAAATGGTACTGTTACCTAAATTATTTGTAATATGTAGTAGTACATATTAATTTTGTAACATCGATAATTAACTAGTTCAAAATTTATAAGGAAAACATCCCACAAGCCACACACCTGAAACTAAATATTTATACATTAAACTTTTGAATTTTATTGGTGTAAGGTAGTTTTCATTTTATACTGTCCCTTTTCATTGATCTTTAATAATTAGATTACCGTTGGTTATATACAACCTATGTGTAAATATATCATTAGGCCAATGATCGAAGAGGAGTTCTGATAGCTGTTACATAAGATATACGTATTTTGAGTATTATGGTGTGGTTGGATTTTTTTTAAAAACAACCTATTATAATCTATACATGTATTGTGAAAAGGATATGAATTGTGAACTTGCACACAGTTCATTAAATAGCATTGATAGGTAGTAACATTTTAATTTGGATTATTAGTGTAGTATAATGTCCTTCCATGTTACCGAACACATCCTCTAATATCATATGTTTTTTCCTAGAGTGCTTTCATAGAATGAGTTATTGACTTTGTTTTATTATCAACAAACAGTGAATATGAATTTATTGATGTTATATTTGAATCATTGAATACGAACTCATAATTATTCTTCCCTATTTTGCGTCAGACAACTTAGCGAGAATCTTCTCAAAGCGGCCATATATAATCATATACAAACTCTTTTACTCTTTATGAACCGATGGGATAGAAGCAACTAAATTGTACAAGATTTAGTTTGTCAGATTAAATAGAATAGCAAGTAGGACAAGTACAATAGGAATTAACATAGGATCTCTCATTCATAAAGCATATCTAACATTGTAGAGGCTAGCATGTTGCAACCTGACTAAATAACTTCAGATTCTTAAAACATAAAAAGGGATTTGTATTTATAAAGGAATAAAATATTATTCCCTTTTCTCTAATCTAGACTAAGTTGTATGATATAATACAAAAATGAATATGATTATTGAAGTATGCAACACTTGTTAAATTCAATTTGAATATGTAAATCTTTATGATAGCTCATGCCTATTATCACCTTCTGCTTTTCCTTGAAGGTATAAATCTTCACTAGTACAAAACAGATCAGCTGCTTCGCCTCATTTGTGTCGGTTGTCCATAAAACCGACACAAATAGTGTAATTTGTGTCGGTTGTTCATTAACAACCGAAACTATTGACTTATGGGGGTAAGAAGAAAATGTTAAAAATGTAATTTGCATCTGTTGTTCTTAAGAAACCGACACAATTGGAGGGAAGCAATAGATCTATTTGTGTCGGTTGTTTGAACAACCGACACAACTAAATAAAATAGCATCGGTTGTCCAAAAACCGACACAATAGGCACACTACTTTTCCCCCAAATCCATTTCGCCCGCCCCCTCTTTTCCCGCGAAAGCTAAATTTTAGAGGAAAAATTTAGGTACCCATTATACTGCTGCCCCATCTTCTTCGTTATTTTACTACCGCCCCATCTTCTTTGTTATTTTATTCCTTCTCTCTACCCATTATATTGCCGTTCTCTCTACCCGCGAATGATCGAAGACTTCTGATAGTTCATCTCAATTAGTGCAAACTTGCTAGGATCTGAATAAGCAGGACTTTAGAAAAAAGGTTGAAAATCTATAGAAATATCAATCCCACGCTTGTTTTCCTTACTTATTTTACCTTATTTGCTCTATGTTATCCTTTCTATTTTTGTCTTTGATTTTAAGTTAAACTGTAGTTTTGTAGGCCTACTTGGAGTGTGGGATTATGAAGGAGAGACCGACAACTTCCTTTTCATTTACGGTGAATCCTAGTAAGTATTTTTCCTCTTTCACTATAGTTTCCTTTTAATTTCATTTTTGTATAATGTTAGGAAGAATGTGGAGTTTGTTTTTAAGTAAATTATTTCCCTTTGATTATGTTTTATCATAGCTTGTGGTGAATCCGTCTAACTTTTTTTTGGTTTGAAAATTGACCAAAGAGTTTAGTTATTTCCCTTTGATTATATTTCTCTATATCTAAATGGTAAATGAAATATTCACAACAACAGTGAAAACAGAAAAGAAACCTATGAAGCTAAGAAATATATGAAAGTGTGTACGCTTGTGCACACTAATTACGGATCGTGTAATATGGACTAATATATGCGGAATGTTATTTACAATTGCTATACAAGTAAATATTCAATAAACTAACTATATAGCAATTCACAGATATAGAATAGTAAATGTAGTAAACTGTAAAAATCACACCAGGGATTTTTATACTGGTTCGGACCTCCCGTCCTACGTCCAGTCCCAGACTTCTATCTGGATTTTCACAACCAACTACCTCGCTTCACCCGGAGGAACAGGTTTACAACACCCGAACAGCCGAACGGGATTTCGTGCCTCTTACAACACCGAGGACTTCAACAAAAACAAATACAATTGCCGTTGACAACTTGTGCTCTTGATAACACTGATTTGTCACTTGTAGTACACCCTTCCTATAATCTTATCCTCAAAATATGTGAATGATGTATGTGAAGATTGAAGGAAGTATATTACTTTTTGAATCAAAAGATATGAAATGATTTCAATGATTCAATAAGCAATTGAAATGTTTTAGAGCTCAAGACAGAGATCAATAGAATAGAGATTAGAATAATAGAATTGGTTAATTGGAATAATGATTTCATGATGTTTATATAAGAAATAAACAGTTGTAACCCTTTGTGAAAAGATACAAACAAAGGTCATGATCATTGGTGAAGAGAAAGAGAAGCAACCGTTGAAGAAAAGGAAGTGTCTGTACGAAAGGTTGCTTTCTGTTTGAAAACGGTCGACAGGTCAAAATGGACCAGTAGACAGGAATTTGAATATATATACGTTATGTACACTTGTGCACGTTATCTGTGCACTCTGGATAAAAACGGTCGACCGCCACATTTTAAACCGGTCGACCGGTTTAGCCCAGACTGCACAGTTAATGTGCACTCATACATATATACATTTATATTCAAAGATTGAAGGTATGAGATTATTTGAGGATAGATTTTAACATAAATAACACTACTAACATACCAAATAATCAACCTCTAATGTATGGAGCTCTTTGTGTCTCTTTAAAACAATGAATAACTTCTTTTTGTCGATCACGGCTTATCCCTTTGTCAGAAATCAAAACTCTATAAAAATCTTGACTCAACATTCTCCCCCTTTTTGATTGATGACAACATATATCTGAAACTCTGAATCTCCCCCTGAATATGTGATCTCCCCTTGAGATTTTGTCTGTATTCTTTATATAAATATATATATTCCTGCAGATAATTGTTAGCACTTTCTCCCCCTTTGTCATCGACAAAAAGGAGTAATAGATAATGGAATAATATAGGAATGTATCAACCAGAATATCCACTTTCCTCTTTTCTTAAGTGGTACCTGCAAATAATATAATTAAGACCATGGTACCCACTTTTTATAGGGTCCTAAGAGTTAGATCTTAGGAATCCAAACCCATACGGGTCTGGTATCCCCTTTATATACATAATTAGAATTATAATGCACAGTATTCATGAAATTCTGAATATATTTGTTCCTAATCAAATTGTTATTTGTTTTAGGAACCCATATTTTGATAGTCTTGACATTTTTCTTCTGAAATTTCACAACTGGCTTTGGTTTGGAATATAATAAACTAAGATTTTTCTTAACTTCGGTCTTCTTTCTTTTATTATCAAGATGTTTCTTGATTTCTTGTTTCTTATATCCCAAACCTTATTTATTTGATGTAGATTGTGAACTTTCAATGATTTTTGTCAAATTTTCTCGACCTTTGTTAAAGTTAGAAACATTTTGAGTAATGTCATCAAACTTTGTTTGTAAACTAGCTTTTTCTAGGTCTAGAATTTTGACTTTTGCCTTAAGCTCATGATTTTCAGTAGTGAGAGCATTATTTTTCTCTTTTTGAGCTTCTATTTCTTGACTCAAAAGAGATAGTTGAGAGTCAATATTAGATGATGATTCTTGAAATTTTTCAAGTTCTTCTTCTAATATTTTCTTCTCATCTTTTAACATATCTCGTTCAAACTCTGCTCTACTCAAATCTGCTTTGGCTACTTTTAATTGACGTTTTATGTCTTTATATTTGACTATCAATTCAGAATTAATATCAAGTAATTCATCAAATGTAGGAATTTGTACCTCATCTTCTGTTGCCATAAAACAAACATTAGCTTGTTCATTCTCCTGATCACTTTCACTTTCAGATGAGGATGAGTCTGAATCATCCCATGTTACTGAGAAGGCTCGTTTCTTTGACTTGTCCTTCTTATGTTTGAATTTATCATTTTCTGACTTCTTCTTCTGTTCTGGACAATCCTTCTGCATGTGCCCTTTTTTGTGACAGTTGAAACATTCTATAGTTGATGAAGATGGTTTGTTTGATCCAGGTTTCCTTTTGTTGTAACGACTGGCTTTTCGATATTTTAGGAATTTTTTGAATCCTTTTGCAATGAATGCCAAATCTTCATCTTCAGAATCTGATTCATTTTCATCTTTCTCAGCATGAAATGCTACATTTTTCTTTTCTTCTTTCTGTTCTTTTCTAGCCGGCAAATTTGCTTCATAGGACATTAAATTTTCTATCAATTCATCTGGCTTCATGATGGAAAGGTCATTAGCTTCTTCAATTGCTAATACTTTTCCTTCCCATTCACTAGTCAGAGAATGTAGGACTGTTGACACAACATCAAAATCTGAATATTTTTGTCCTAGTCCGATAAGTGCATGATGAATAGTTTGAAACCTTGAATACATATCATTGATTGTCTCATTCGGTTTCATTTTGAAATTTTGAAACTGACTTTTCAGCATGGCTATTTTGGCTTGTTTAACCTTGTTAGTACCTTCATGAGTGGTTTTCAGCGTTTGCCAAATTTGATATGCAGTAGTGCAGATACTAACACGGTTATATTCATTTTGGTCTAATGCACAAAACAACATATTTATTGCCTTTGCATTTACGGCTGCTGCCGTTTTCTCAGCCGTTGTCCATTCTGAATATTCAGTTGTTGGATTCACTATTTCTTTTTGAGTAGCATTCCAAGCATCATAGCTATTTGATTGCATAAAAAATGACATACGTGTAGCCCAATAGCTATAGTTGAGACCATTAAAGAATGGAGGTCTTTGTGTTGATTGACCTTCCGTGTAAGTGTTAGTGCTAGTGCTTGCGTTATTTGCCATATTACAAGAATATCTCAAATAACGGTGTTACGGTTATATGATAACCGTGCTCTGATACCAAATGAAAGTGTGTACGCTTGTGCATACTAATTACGGATCGTGTAATATG
Source organism: Allium fistulosum (assembly GCA_030737815.1). Taxonomy (NCBI): domain Eukaryota; kingdom Viridiplantae; phylum Streptophyta; class Magnoliopsida; order Asparagales; family Amaryllidaceae; genus Allium; species Allium fistulosum. The sequence goes on from CM060902.1 coordinate 842,927,712, forward strand.
GACTAATATATGCGAAATGTTATTTACAATTGCTATACAAGTAAATATTCAATAAACTAACTATATAGCTGTAACGAATCGGGTTTTGCCCGCTCGAAAATCAACATCCGTACTTCACATTGTACTTGAATGTCGCAGATTCGATCGTTCAAATCCGATTCGCCGGAGCTATAACACAATTAAGTAAATAACACAGCGGAAGAAAAGAATAATACATTGATATACAATATCTGATACAACAGAGTGATACAATGAATATCAATATACATCAGAGATATGATACAAGAAATAGCAGCGGAAAAGAAATGATAACATCAGCAGCGGAACAATATCAATAGAACTGATAACTCCAAAATGATCTTCAGACAAGAATGAATCCACAACTCCAAGATAAGCAACTCCGATGAATGAACTAGCTCCAGATAATCTACTAAACCTGAATATCTGAAAAGAAACCCAACTCTAGACTGCTCGTGTGGAAAATTATGAGCACCCAGAGTTTAGGAAGGGAACAATAAACTCCGGATCAGTCATGGGACTGGTGTGAGCAACAAAAACAATTTATCTTTAAACGAACACAAAAGGTTTTAAACATTGAAATCCGCAATGCTTTTGGAAAATGAAACTACCATAAGACCTCCCACCACACACACAATGCAAACGCAGAATTGGAGGAGATTTCTTCTTATGATAGTCAAACATGCTTACTACGCAAATCAAATCATATTATTATTATTAGTGCATAGTGCAGAAAACATTTCGAAAGTATAATATTAATCTTAGCCAGCATACGACCAGTATCGTATGCCTACTATAGCTACTATGTTCAATAGCAGGTTACCACCACATTCCATAGCAGGTAATACAACTAAAACCGTACACGTCACGTATTGTTTCTTTGGATTTCCAACAAATGGTCAGGCTAAGGAACTTCCTTCCGCCGCATGGGAACGCCTTTGGCGGGACGTCCCGAGAGACAAACTGCTCTCTGCCAAACAAGGCCGGGTTACCCCTGTAACAGGTAACTCACGAATATGCCACCCCCCGGTCCTTTGGGACCTTTATCCGAGGCCTCGATAACCAACATCACACATAATAAAGTGTATCCACATGAGTAAGTATCTGGGCTCCATACCATGACACCACCCTTTTCTAGAAGGAAATGACATACCCTAAAGGGCGCGACCCTCATAACCTTGCCGCAACGATCCTGTTTCAACCATTTCCGGGTTGTGAGGTCCTGACGAAGTCTCGTCCACAAAGCTACGCTTTTTCACAAAGCCATGCTTTGGGTCAACAGATGATCAACCTATGATCACAAAGATAAATGATCAAACAAATGATCATATCACAAATGATCAAACGATGATCATCACACAGCAACACTCAGCATGCCACATTACCAAATTGGGAATATATCGCTGATAACCTTCAACTACATAACCTCTAAGCTCGTACGTCTCAGAGAAGGGTGTTAAGCTAAGAGAATAAATTCTCCGCCACCAACAGAAATGTATTTGAAAGAAATCGGCTTTATATCTCAAAGTGTAATGTCAGACATGTATCCATACAAGTCTGTTCCGGGATCGAACAGAACCGAAGGCACTTCTCACGAAGCCCTTGCAAATCCGGATAATTTCCAATCACGTCCGGACTTCCCGTCACTAAGGATGATAAAACCTCTATATCGGGGATCAGCCGATGCAGAGTAACTCGACGGTAATCCTTCCGTTTTCAAAAATATCCGGTCTTCAACACCGGTCTTCAAATGCTATCCATATACGACGTATCACATATTCGGAATGGGTTATACGACCTAAAGGTCCTCTCCCGGCTAAACCGAATAGTGAGCGTAATATTTTAAAACATATGGATATGGGATTTCAATTAAGTCACAACTTAAACCCAAACTTCCTTTTCAAATGGTTTAACAAATTACCATTTTCAAATCTTTAAACAAAAAGATTTATTTTAACAACCTTCAACGATTTAAACAATTTCCACACTTTAATCTTTTAAACAAAAGATTCATTCACAGATTTTCCAAATTAATTTCCATTTCAATTTGATTAACTCGTTAAATCTTCAAATCAAAGATTTAACTTATAGCTTTCAAAACAATCCCATTTCAAATGATTTAAACCAATCATTATTTTAAATCTGTTAAAGATAACAGATTCAAATCATAGCTTTTCAAAACAATTCATTTATAACTTGGAAAACCATTTTCAATTCAATATTGAAATTCCTTTAATTAAACTGGAATTTCATTGCTTATCTGAAAGCTTTTATTCTTTTAAAACAAACAGTTTCATTTCAGAAAATCTGATTCATTCATACGAGTGGAAATCCTTGGGTTAAGTTCAAATTCTCAAAATTATACTTTTAAATGGTTTAAATTCAGATAAACACATTTATAACATTTTCAATCTCTAGTTTCAAATCATAGGATTCAATTTCAAACTTGAATTCAAATTTAAATCAAATTATTTAAATTTTCATAACTCGATTAAGTTATTCAAAATAACCTTTATCTTTGAAATTCTATTTCAATTGCTTTTCACTTCAAACCCAAATTTCAAATTCCAAAATCAATTGAAATTAAAATTTCAATTTCAAAAACATCAAATTTAAATTATCTGTGACTTAACCGATTTCTACGTGAAATCCATATTTGTGTGTGTAAGAGTGTGGTCCAGGGTTTTACACAAAAGTGCAACATCAATCATCACAGATATATCGATAAGCGGTGTTATCCCGCCTTTTGGCAAGGCCGTGACACCAACAAGTCGACTGGAAAACTAAAGACAGTTCATCGTAAAAGATCGTTATACACTGTTCCACCATGGATATCAATGAATTTTGTCCGAGTCTGGATCAGGCTACAATTGATAAGACATGACAAGTAAAGCCATCCAAACCAACGTTCCAAGTTTGAAGTCAATCCCAGTTCGTACGCTCAAGATATCATCGATGCACGTTTGGGAAAAATGGCTCTAAGTTCGAACCCTACAGGATCGACTCCAACAGGTTCGAATCCATAGGTAAAGATACCCTTCGAATCCATCAAGACAAGCTCTGTTCGAATCCATAAGGAGTGACCTTGCTACGACTCCATCGAGAGAGCTATAGTTCGGATCCATCCTCATATATCTTGGTTCGAATCCAATCAAAGCCTCTCTTGCTTCGAATCCAGTAAGCGAGTCACGGTTCGAACCCAATGAACCATTCCCCTGCTTCGAGTCCATCAAAGAGAAGGTCTTCGAATTCATTCAACTACGAAGCCTTCGTATCGATTAAGTATAAACTACCTCGATCGATTCGAAGAGAACGTCCATTCGATCGATTCGATGGAGTCATACCTTCGAATCCACCCTGCTGAGGTAGCTTCGAATCGATCAACCATGATATACCATGATTGATTCGAACGAGCACATTTACAAAACCACCACCTCGAATCCACTAAGTCATAACAGCTGAAACCATGGATTCAACCCTGTCAACTCGGAGTGAAAAGAGGATCGATACAAGAAACACGCGCGCCACGTCACCATGCACATGCACCTACCATCGATTCGACCCTATCGATTCGAAGGATCGATTCGAACGTACGCGTAACCACCAGAAATGCAATCTTGAATCGATCATAACTCAAGTTCTACAAGTCCAAATGCCATGAAATTTTCACAAAAGCTTAAGCACATGATGAAGAATGTTCACACCAAATTTCAGCTCGATTGGATGATTTCTTAATCGATTCGAACCAAGGGTCGAATCGATCCCCGAAGTGGGCCCAGATCTCCAGATTTCGGCCATGTGGGCCCCCTGACGTACCAGAACTAGTCTCCCCTCATTTTAGGCGAAATATTAGCCTCCTACACCTATAAATAGAGCCCCTGGTCATTCAGAAGAGTGGTCGGACAATTTTGAGAGCTAAAGAGCATCCAGACTCTGCCAGATTTACTCCAGAACACCACCGCTACTTTAGATTGAGACTTAGCATATAATTTCAGTTGTACTATATTAGAAGAGATTGTAATCATCAAGTGAATATCAATAAAATCATCAACTTCAGAGTGGACGTAGGCAAGATCGCCGAACCACTATAAATCTCGTGTTTCTGTTCATTATTTCTGAATTGTGATACTCTGTTTGCTTAGATTTGAGATTTGTGTGTGATTATTGTTGATTTATATTCATACACTGGTGCTTTCACAACATTCGGGGTTTGTGACCAATTTTGGCACAAACACTTTGGTGCTTCCACCGAGAATTGAACTCAAGAGTTCTATCATTTGAAAGTTGAATCAGAAGGCTAAGAGATTCAGATCCGAAGAATCATGACAAGACAAACAAGTAAAAGGCAGAGGCCAGAGCGAAGTCAACACGAAGGGAGTCAAGAGGCTTCCTCAGGAGCAAACCAAGCTTCAGTTTTCATCACTAGGGAAGAGATGGAGACAATGATGAAGAGACAAGAGGAAATGATCCAGAATTTGCTTCAACAGATTGGGCAACTTGGAGCGCAAAATCAAGGAACAACCAGGGTCCAGAACGAAGCAGGACCATCCAACGCAAAGCCGGAGCTGGGGGGCACACACTTAGGACATGTTGATCCGAACACGGGAAGAGAGACAAGGACATCCGAGCAACCTGACAGCAATAGAGGGATGAATGCTCAGTCAGGGGGACAAACACTCGAAAGCTCACACGGACTCGGGGGGCAGATCGAAGGTAGTGAACAAGGACTACAGCTTGGAGACAATGATAGATTGGCAGAGATGGTCAGGCGAGCCATGAGAGGAGGATTGGTAAAAAGAGATCTTGAAGATGTGAACAGGAGTCCCTTTTCTCCTGCGATTAGGTTGGCTAGGAACCCACCAGAATTCAAACTGCCAACAGTAGAAGGGTATGATGGGAGGACGGACCCTGCGGTCCATCTAACGAAGTATATAAGGCACATGGAAGTGCTGGGGGCATCACAGGAAGTCATGGCCCGGTGCTTCCCATTGTATTTGACAGACATAGCAGCTTTATGGTTCAGACAGCTAGAGAGCGGCTCCATTGGGACATGGACCGATTTGATTGAGAAATTTATGAGGCAATTCAGAGTTCATATTTCGAGACCCAAGAATGTGATGAGTTTGGCAACGCTAAAGCAGAAAGCTGGGGAGTCTTTGAGGAATTTCTTGACGCGGTTCAATGCGGCAGCAGCATCAGTGTATCGGCCAGATCCATCCATGGTTATGATGGCAGCTGTGTCCGGAGTAGCTGATGGCACGGAATTCAAAAATTCATTAACTAAGGATCCGCCAATGGATCTAGGGGAATTCTATCACGAGGCAGAAAAGTTTTTGCGATTGGAAGACGCTAATGCTGAAAGAGAAGAAGGAGAGGGAATAGAAGTTTATGCACTTAAAGACAAAAAGCCTCTCGAAAATGATTCAGGCAAGGATAAAGGAAAACGAAAGGCTGAGGACAATGGTGACAGGTCAAAGCGACTGCGGAGAGAGCCACGATTCACCACTTATTCAGAGCTGAGTGAGAGTTTGGAGCGAATCTACCAAGATACACGAGAGCAAGTTCCCTACCGTAGGCTAATACGAAGGGATCCCACTGTTGACGAGAGGAAATCAGACAGATACTGCTTATTCCACGAACTGAATGGTCATAACACTAACGACTGTAGACATTTGAAGGATGAGGTGGAAGGGCACATCAGGAACGGTATGCTACTTCAGTATGTGAGGAGGCGAGCTCTAGCGGTGGAGCCAGAGCGACCACCGTCTACATCAGCCAGGGGTGCCCCCGAGCCAGGACATCGTATGATTATCAATTAGTTGAAATAACGATGGACAAGTTGTAAACCTCTCACCAACACGGGTAAGTCATTTACACATGTGCAAGATCACGAACGGTCCATAGGCATGTTGTGAATGACTACTAACCCTATCGTTGTGGGAGTTTACACTTTGACATCCTTGCGTTGCTTTTGTTTCATCTTGATTTGAATATTTGAACTTGACTTTGTTTAACATTTCTGCTAAAGACTTATTTTCAATGAAAAAATGCTACTTGTGATTTCATAACGGCTAAGTCACTTACACATGTACGGGATCACGAACGGTCCCTAGGCATGCTCTGAGATGGCGATAAACCGTTGCAAGAAACAATCCGGGGATTCACCCGAACGTGAAACCCGATATTGATGATACTAAGTCCCTCCCCGGGCACACTCAATTCGCCTCGAACGGCACCCGACCACGAACGGTCACAATTCGCCTCGAACGGCATCCGACCGCGAACGGTCACAATTCGATCGCGAACGATCACACAAATCACCACGAACGGCACCCGACCGCGAACGGTCACAATTCGATCGCGAACGATCACACTTCGCCACGAACGGCACCCGACCGCGAACGGTCACAATTCGATCGCGAGCGATCACACTCGCCACGAACGGCACCCGACCTTGAACGGTCACAACTCGCCTCGAATGGCACCCCTTGCCTCAAATGGCTTGATCACGAACGATCGTCATTTGGGGCCATATAGAAATACTAGATCGCGAACGGTCGCATTCCACTTGAAAATGGCTAGATCGCGAACGGTCGTCATTTAAGGTCATACAAAAAATACTAGATCGCGAACGGTCGCATTCCACCCCAAAATGGCTAGATCGCGAATGGTCGTCATTTAAGGTCAGATAAAACTATCAATGTCTTTGCAGGTCATCAACAGGATATGTACATCCAGCTTATAAAACTACAAAACACACCTTCCTATCGCAAGGCATGTTTTGGGGGGCAAATGTTATCCCGCCTTTTGGCAAGGCCGTGACACCAACAAGTCGACTGGAAAACTAAAGACAGTTCATCGTAAAAGATCGTTATACACTGTTCCACCATGGATATCAATGAATTTTGTCCGAGTCTGGATCAGGCTACAATTGATAAGACATGACAAGTAAAGCCATCCAAACCAACGTTCCAAGTTTGAAGTCAATCCGAGTTCGTACGCTCAAGATATCATCGATGCACGTTTGGGAAAAATGGCTCTAAGTTCGAACCCTACAGGATCGACTCCAACAGGTTCGAATCCATAGGTAAAGATACCCTTCGAATCCATCAAGACAAGCTCTGTTCGAATCCATAAGGAGTGACCTTGCTACGACTCCATCGAGAGAGCTATAGTTCGGATCCATCCTCATATATCTTGGTTCGAATCCAATCAAAGCCTCTCTTGCTTCGAATCCAGTAAGCGAGTCACGGTTCGAACCCAATGAACCATTCCCCTGCTTCGAGTCCATCAAAGAGAAGGTCTTCGAATTCATTCAACTACGAAGCCTTCGTATCGATTAAGTATAAACTACCTCGATCGATTCGAAGAGAACGTCCATTCGATCGATTCGATGGAGTCATACCTTCGAATCCACCCTGCTGAGGTAGCTTCGAATCGATCAACCATGATATACCATGATTGATTCGAACGAGCACATTTACAAAACCACCACCTCGAATCCACTAAGTCATAACAGCTGAAACCATGGATTCGACCCTGTCAACTCGGAGTGAAAAGAGGATCGATACGAGAAACACGCGCGCCACGTCACCATGCACATGCACCTACCATCGATTCGACCCTATCGATTCGAAGGATCGATTCGAACGTACGCGTAACCACCAGAAATGCAATCTTGAATCGATCATAACTCAAGTTCTACAAGTCCAAATGCCATGAAATTTTCACAAAAGCTTAAGCACATGATGAAGAATGTTCACACCAAATTTCAGCTCGATTGGATGATTTCTTAATCGATTCGAACCAAGGGTCGAATCGATCCCCGAAGTGGGCCCAGATCTCCAGATTTCGGCCATGTGGGCCCCCTGACGTACCAGAACTAGTCTCCCCTCATTTTAGGCGAAATATTAGCCTCCTACACCTATAAATAGAGCCCCTGGTCATTCAAAAGAGTGGTCGGACAATTTTGAGAGCTAAAGATCCAGACTCTGCCAGATTTACTCCAGAACACCACCGCTACTTTAGATTGAGACTTAGCATATAATTTCAGTTGTACTACATTAGAAGAGATTGTAATCATCGAGTGAATATCAATAAAATCATCAACTTCAGAGTGGACGTAGGCAAGATCGCCGAACCACTATAAATCTCGTGTTTCTGTTCATTATTTCTGAATTGTGATACTCTGTTTGCTTAGATTTGAGATTTGTGTGTGATTATTGTTGATTTATATTCATACACTGGTGCTTTCACAACATTCGGGGTTTGTGACCAATTTTGGCACAAACAAGCGGTATAATCGATAACGCTTATCTTCATTCATAGATTTATAGATAAAATAAATTTATCAGTCACAAAGATTCACTATTACAATTCGATGTGGGTTTCGGATAACCAACTGGAATCCGACTCCCTGTCGCATCGAAATTCAAGTGCCGTTTACGGGCAAAGTTGTCTAATTAATTTAAACAGTTTAATTCAACACTTTGAATCCAAATAACTTTTATCACAAATAAATTATACACAATCATCATATATACCTATATATCAAGAGCAATATCATAGAAACATCACAGAATATCACAAATCAGATATTCGATATACACAATTATCCATAAACAATCATCTTTGAGTCTTATTGTAATTAATTCAATTTAAAATCGATTACTTGAGAATTTATCTCTTAACCCTGTTAAATTGATCATTAACTATCAATTTACTACTCTTTCCATTTCAAATTATTTAATTAACAAATCATTTCTTAATCAATGATTAAGTCTTAATTACTTAATTAATTACTCTTAATCATTAATTTATAACCTTAATTATTTATTAATCAAACTTAATTACCGGTTTATTAACTGCTAATTACTTAGTTAATCATTTATTAGTCCGTAATTAAATTACTTAATTACTTAACTACTAATCATTCATTAATTTACTTCAAATAGTTGATTACAAATTTATTAGTTACTTTCTGGAAAAAAATCAATTAATTCTAATAATTCAACTTAATTAACATTTTAAAGGTATTCTTTAAAATTTGAAAATCAATTATATTACTAACTACCAACTTAATGGTTAATTAACTTTATACTTAACTAAATTAATCACTTAATTAAAATATTAAGTAGGTGTTAAAACATGGTTAAGCATTAACTAAAATAATTAAAGCTTGTGTTAAAGTTTAACTTTAATTGTTAAACACTTATTCGAATTTACAGTGTCTAAACTGATTAACATAATATTGCCGTTGATAGGAGAACAACTCGAGACTTTCCCTATCAAAACTCGAGTGGTACTTCGAGTTCTCCACGTATTTATCCGAGACCCTCCACTGGTCTTCACGCACACTTCTTCTTCTACCCTTATCTTTTTGCTTTGAGTCTCCCCTTGCATGACTTCGAGTAAACCACTCACAAACCCCGAGTAAAACCCGAGACAAGAAAAACAGCACTCTCCTAAAAATCGACAGCCTCTTCCCCAATATGCACGTGCACGTGCACCGTGACGCCTTCGCCTCCGGTCTCCTGCCGATCATCGAGGCAAGTCGGAAACCCTCCCCACGTCATACTCCGACCATCGAAACTTCGAACTCCCTTAAAAATCGAATTTTAACATTCGTACCCCCCTGGAACACGAACACGGCCCACCTTCAAAACCTGTCAACAGCAACCTCTCGCCACTCCGACCATCTGCAAACTTCCACCTCCGGCCTCGACTTCGACAACTACCACACTTCCATCTCTCCAAACCCAACTGCACTCGATCAATCATAGAACCCGCGGTGGATCGAACAACTAAACCCAGTAAAACTAGGGTTAAGAACAGAAAACTTCGACCATCATCAACATAATGATTATTCACCTCTTCCACTATTTTTCCTTTAGTCACTGATCATTCATCTACCTCCAGGATGATTCACGACTCCCCAAATTCCAGAGATCATCAGAAATCTCTAAAATTCTGATTTTTGGTTAAACCAGAAATACACACAACCCCTTAACTAAAAACTTCCAATTTAGTTTTTAAAAAATAAAATTTAGTATTAGTATTTGATTCATAAACCTGAATCAAAGAATCTTGACAATTTATTTTTGACTTATTTTAAGTTTGCTGATGTTAATTTATTTCCCAAGGAAATACAAGTTGGTTTAACTTAACCAGACTTTTTTTTTTCTTACTTAAAACTATGATACAACAAGCATAATTTGTCCAATATTTAAGTCTTAACAAAGGTTGAATTAATAGCAAGTAAATTTCGATTTGATCTTGAACCTGGATCAAAGTACAACAGCATACACGTACCACTATACACTCATACAGAAACCTGCACTTGTATATATTCACATAACAGACTTATTTCAGATAAAATCAAGCAACCAGATTCAACTTATAATTTTTAAAGATGTTACTCACAAACACTAGTTAAGCATGCCACAGAGTTGTATACTTAAACTATTAAAAATTGTTATGTTACTCGCCCGAAAAGTTTTGAAACAGAGGAGGGGTTTTTTAAAGAAGAGTTGCTCACCTTTACAGTTTGAAAACAGAGATCTATTTTTACAGTCATATACACACAAACATTTTTATATATGCAGACACACACTGATATTCATACTGTCCTATTTCATTCATTTAGATATTCAACCATCACACAAGCATGTACATACATATATTCACAGAGATAAAAACAGGTTCACAGGCATATTATATTCAGAGATGATCATGCACTTTAACTATATACTTATATTTTTAAAACATTTGTTACTCACCTGTCTTCCAGAGAAGAAAGAATAACAGAGTATGTTGTTTTGATTTTTCTTTGAAACAGGCTTTGCATTTGCTTTGCTTTTCCAGACTGAAGGCATTGCCTTATTTCCAGATTTTTTTATCTTTGGTTTGATTTTTTTTCTTTCTTTTTCTTTCTTTCTGGTTTTGATTTGCTTAGTTGTTGAACGAATTTAGGTTGGACGTGATGCATTTAAAAGAGAAGTATGCAGGTATAAAATATTGCTTTGTATAAAAGAAATCAGAGATTTTTTTTCTTAGTTTATTGATATGGTTTCAACATATTTTCGGCTGAGAAGATTGTTTTGTGCTTGGGTATTAAATGCTTGTCCTTTATGTTTCATGTGTACATACTTATTTATTTTGTTTTGTGTAAGTGTACTTTATGTTCCTACTTATTTCTTTTCTTCTTGCCTACTCTTGCTTTAACTCGGCTGAGAGATTTTGTTTTAGTGGCCAAAGACATTATCATTTTCATTTACAAACTATTACTTTAACTCGGCTGTACAAACTCATTTTTATTTTTCTTCATTTGTACAAGGCATAAGCATGATTTGGTGGCTTCATTAATCAGCTTGTACAATGTAATTATTTTTCTTTCTTTAACTTTATCCTGGTTTTACTCGACTGTAGAGATAATTGTGTAGTGTACTAAAGAAGATATTAATAAATGTATGTCTTCAAATTTGTTTACAATGTTGTTTGAGTGATTTGTATTGGTTTAACTTAGGTTGCATACTTTTGCTTTGTTTTATTTTTGTCTTGCTTATATACTTGAGTATATTTATTTGTTTGTATTGTAATACTTAGATATTATTTTTATACTTACATATTTAAACTTCTTTGCTTTGACTATAGATCTTAATTTCTGTTTATAGTTTGATTTTCAACACTACATTTACAACATATATTTTTCTTTTATATCTTACACTTGTATTTTTATATTGATAGGATACAATTTTATACTTCTTATAACTTCATAAAGAAAAACGGATTAAAAATACAGTCTATACATTTAATAAATAATTTTACATGTTTTATTTCAAACCCAATATATACATATATATTAACATCAAATTTTCTCATATATCACGTATACATATATATTTATTTTTTAAACCATTTATTTACAGTTTAAACATAAATAAAATATATATTTCAAATTTAGTCAGATATGTTCAAATACAGATATATATTCTCATATATACAAGAATTTAAATTTTTAAACAATTTATACAAATATACTTGGAGATCGGGGAAACTCGCTCCATTTTATCGATTTATTTTACTATCTTTATCCAAAAATTCATTTAATTATTAATTTAAATATTTATAAAATTCGGGGTCGTTACAATAGCAATTCACAGATATAGAATAGTAAATGCAGTAAACTATAAAAATCACACCAGGGATTTTTATACTGGTTCGGACCTCCCGTCCTACGTCCAGTCCCAGACTTCTATCTGGATTTTCACAACCAACTACCTCACTTCACCCGGAGGAACAGGTTTACAACACCCGAACAGCCGAACGGGATTTCGTGCCTCTTACAACACCGAGGACTTCAACAAAAACAAATACAATTGCCGTTGACAACTTGTGCTCTTGATAACACTGATTTGTCACTTGTAGTACACCCTTCCTATAATCTTATCCTCAAAATATGTGAATGATGTATGTGAAGATTGAAGGAAGTATATTACTTTTTGAATCAAAAGATATGAAATGATTTCAATGATTCAATAAGCAATTGAAATGTTTTAGAGCTCAAGACAGAGATCAATAGAATAGAGATTAGAATAATAGAATTGGTTATCTGGAATAATGATTTCATGATGTTTATATAAGAAATAAACAGTTGTAACCCTTTGTGAAAAGATACAAACAAAGGTCATGATCATTGGTGAAGAGAAAGAGAAGCAACCGTTGAAGAAAAGGAAGTGTCTGTATGAAAGGTTGCTTTCTGTTTGAAAACGGTCGACAGGTCAAAATGGACCAGTAGACAGGAATTTGAATATATATACGTTATGTACACTTGTGCACGTTATCTGTGCACTCTGGATAAAAACGGTCGACCGCCACATTTTAAACCGGTCGACCGGTTTAGCCCAGACTGCACAGTTAATGTGCACTCATACATATATACATTTATATTCAAAGATTGAATGTATGAGATTATTTGAGGATAGATTTTAACATAAATAACACTACTAACATACCAAATAATCAACCTCTAATGTATGGAGCTCTTTGTGTCTCTTTAAAACAATGAATAACTTCTTTTTGTCAATCACGGCTTATCCCTTTGTCAGAAATCAAAACTCTATAAAAATCTTGACTCAACAATATATTCTTCCTACTATTCGCTAAAACATCTTGAACTTAAGTAGCTGCTTCAATAAATTATCTTTGAATTTAATGCTTTTTAGTTGTTGTACTTTAACCATTTGTCACTTTCACGTCTATGGTTCAATATTTCCTTAAATAAAAATGAAGATAGTTAGTTTCCTTTTAATTTCATTTGAATATGGTCAAGTGGTTAGCAACAGTGTGTTGTGAGGCAACAGTTAGCAGTTTAGAAGAGTGGTAGGGGCATGTAAGTGTGGAAGAACTATATGTGTACACTGAGATGTTGTTCCGTATGTGTACACTGAGATGTTGCCTTCTGAGTTCTTGATTTCTTCAGTCTTCAATTTTTTTTCTTCTTCTATTGTTTGTATGCTTTTGCTTGGTCTCCTATGTGCCTTTTATGTCGGTTAATACTTGAAGCTTTAAAATTAAAGATAGTGAGGGCTCTGCTAATAAGTTTATCATTAAAGTTGGGCCACCAGAATCTTGTATTATCATGTAAAACTATGGACTCTAAGTTGATGCTAAATTTTAGTTTAAAATTATAACCGTATAAAACTTTCTTGCACATAATTTAGGAAATTTGGATTATACATGCCGTGGAAGTTCAATTTAAAATGAACTACTGCTAATAAGTTTATTGTTACAGTTGGTCTACCAAAATATTGTATAATCCTATAAAACCAAGAACATTACTATTGTATTTTAGTTTGAAAATATATAATATAGGCTAACATTCTTTGTGATTTGCATATTTGCATTGCATTTGGAAAACTCTGCATGGTATCATTCTTTGTTGGCAGCTAGATAGAAAGAATCACCGAACTATCTTATTTATTTGAACTTGTGATTTGATTAAGATGAAGTGCACCGAATTGCTATTAACTTTATCGATATGTTCAAAACTGAATTTAACAGTGCTTATATTTGAAGACTCATGATTCACTTATCCACTTTAGCTGGTTTGTTCAATCTTCTAAGTACATCTTTTACCAATTTTCTTTCTGACATGTTTTATGCTCGTTAACTTAAAGGTGATAAAAAACATTAGACAAACCAATATTGTGTATTACATTAACAGTAGTTGTCCCCTAACAAAGGTTGATCTCAGATACTGTTCACAAGGCAAAGATTCTTTTGCTGGCACAGTAAGAAGGGGTGGCTGATTTGCTTTATGATTTTTTGCATTGAATTGAAATGGTTTGGAATTTTATTTCTCTCCTACCAGAGCTTCTTTTTACTAGATTGTCTATGTTAATTTGGTTATATTATCTCCTTCACTGCCTTTTCCAACTTGCAACAAATAACATTATTCATTGGTGCATTGCGTTGCTTGTGAGGGTATAGCAGGTTGGTGTAAGTGTGTTCATGAGCGTGTGTGCAAGCGCAAATAAGTGTGTTTGCATGGGTTGAGTGGTACCTACTAAGTGAGTGTTCTGTGCCATGTGCGTGTTTATACATGAGCGTGTGCAGTGTCAGAGCGTGAGTACATTTTTGTAGAGGTGTGTGCAGTGTAATTTTAAACATGTGTGTGTGTGTGCAGTGTAATATCCAAACAAACATAAGAAACACTTATGATTTTTTTTTGTGCTTATGTAGTGCGTCTCTAGCAATTTCACATGGATCGTAATTGGATGTATAACGTGAAACGTAGTGATGATGAGTTCTTGAACAAAATGGAAGGATTCATTAAGTGTGCGTTGAATGATCAATTAACAAGAAGAGAAGAAACAATTTTTTTCCCTTGTAGACTTTGTCAGAATAGGAGGAGATTTCGTAACATAGATCAGATCGGGGATCACATAATTCGGTATGGGTTCAAGCAAAATTATACACAGTGGATATGGCATGGTGAAAGCACACTTAGTACACCTAGTTCTAGTAATCATTACACTGATGAGGATGACCGGGAAGGTACCGTGAATAACGAGGTAAATGATGAGACTGATGAGATCGACAATGTTAATGAGATGTTTGATGATGTTCAAGAACATTTGATGGAAGAGCCAAAATTGTACGAAAAAATATTACTTGATGCTGAGAAGCCTTTGTATTCTGGTTGTGCTAAGTTTACAATATTGTCTGCTGTGCTCAAGCTTTTCAATTTAAAAGCAAAACACGGGTGGAGTAATATAAGTTTTACATCATTGTTGGAACTTTTGAAAGACATGCTACCGGAAGGTAACGAGCTTCCTACTTCTAATTACGAGGCAAAGAAAATTATGTGTCCAATTAGCATAGGATACAAAAAGATACATGCATGTCCAAATGATTGTATATTGTATCGAAATGAATATGAGAGCTTGCATGAGTGTCCTAAGTGTGGATTATCCCGTTACAAGTCGCGAGAAAATGTTCATAACGACCCACATAAGAAATGGCCTCCAACAAAGGTTTTATGGTATTTGCCCATTATACCAAGGTTTAAACGTTTATTTGCAAATAAAGAAAATGCAAAAAACTTAAGATGGCATGCAGATGTGAGGAAGGATGATGGATTACTAAGGCATCCAGCCGATTCTCCGCAGTGGAGAAATATCGATACCATGTATTCTAGTTTTGGCGAAGAAATAAGAAATCTCAGACTTGGTCTTTGCACATATGGCATAAATCCATTTGGCAATCTTAGCAGTCAATATAGTACTTGGCCGGTTCTTTTGGTGATTTACAATCTTCCACCTTACTTGAGTATGAAGCGCAAGTACATTATGTTGTCTCTTATGATTTCGGGACCACGACAACCAAGAAATGATATCGATGTTTATCTAGCTCCTCTTATTGATGATCTAAAACTTTTGTGGGATAAAGGTGTGCGCGTATTTGATGCATATAGTAGAAGTGAATTTACATTACGTGCCATGCTTTTTTGTACCATAAATGATTTTCCCGCATATGGTAACTTGTCTGGATATAGTACAAAAGGTGCTAGAGCATGCCCAATTTGTCAAGACGACATGGCTGTTGAGCGCTTGCATTTTTGCAAGGAAAATGTGTATATGCATCATCGTAGATTTCTCCCTCTCAATCATCCTTATCGTAAAAAGAAGAAACCTTTCAATGGGGAGATAGAAAGCAGAGTTGCTCGTTTGCCACTAACAGGAAATGATGTATATGAACGGATCAAGGATATTGAAAATGTATTTGGCAAAGCCTTTCCTCTTCAAGAAGGCATGTGGACGAAAAAATCTATATTTTGGGAACTTCCATACTGGAAACATTTACAAGTTAGGCATTGTCTAGATGTAATGCATATAGAAAAAAATGTTTGTGACAGTATCATTGGAACACTCTTGAATATACCTAGTAAGACAAAAGATGGTGAGAAAGCAAGACAAGATATGTTGAAAATGAATATTCGAAAGGAGTTAGCACCAGTGGAGAAAGGTAAACATATCTATTTGCCTCCAGCATGTTATACATTGTCCAAAAAGGAGAAAATTAGTTTATGCGAGTGTCTTCGTGGTGTCAAGGTTCCATCAGGTTATTCTTCGAACATTAGCAGTCGTGTATCAATGAAGGATTTGAAATTGACGGGCATGAAGTCTCATGACTGTCATGTGTTAATGCAACATTTGTTTCCTGTTGCTATTCGAGGTATATTGCCTAAACATGTTAGACATGTTATTACAAAGCTTTGTATTTTTTTAATGCAATTTGTAGTAAGGTGATTGATCCTGATATGTTGGATGATCAACAAGCCGATGTTATTGTTACCTTGTGTCAATTTGAGATGTATTTTCCCCCTTCATTTTTTGATGTTATGGTGCATTTGGTTGTACATTTGGTAAGAGAAATCAAGATTTGCGGTCCTGTTTTTATGAGGTATATGTATCCGTTCGAAATGCACATGGGAACTTTAAAAAGAAAAACAAAGAATAGATATAGACCTGAAGCTAGTATCGTAGAAGGTACTGTAGCCGAGGAAGTTATTGAATTTGTCGCTCAATACCTAACTGACATTGAACCTATTGGACTTTGCAAGTCTCGACATGAAGGGCGACTTGACGGTCAAGGCATAATTGGGTTTAAATTGATGTCAATTGGTGATGATAAGTTTCACAAAGCTCACCTACTTGTTTTACAGCACCTTAGTGAGGTTCATCCTTACTTGGAAGAGCACATGACAATTCTAAAGTCTCAAAATCCTTCAAAGAACGAAAGATGGTTGACAAATGAACATAACCGCTCATTCGTCATATGGTTTAAAGATAGGGTAATGTCTCAATTGTCTCAAACAAATCATAATATTTCCGATATAATAAAATGGTTGGCGTATGGGCCTAAATTTCAAGTTAGCTCTTATGAAGTATACGCTATTAATGGGTATGTCTTTCATACGAAGCGTCAAGATGAAAAGAGCAAAATGCAAAATAGTGGAGTAAGTGTCGTAGCATCTTCAAGAGAATTTGCTAGTGCTAAAGATAACAAACCAATAAATGCGACAATGTCATATTACGGAGTAATTGAGAATATTTGGGAACTTGAATATAGGGACTTCACGATTCCTCTATTTCAATGTAAATGGGCCGATAACCATCGTGCTGTACAAGTGGATGAACATGGATTCACACTTGTTGACTTTGATCGAGTGAGTCATGATAACGATCCACTCATCTTGGCATCTCAAGTGAAACAAGTTTTTTATGTCACCGACCCAACTGATCATAAGTGGTCTGTTGTCCTTCCTGGAAAAAGACGCATTGTTGGGATCGACGACGTGGTAGATGAAGAAGAGTATAATCAATTTGACGAGAATCCACCTTTTTCCATTGGCGTAAGTCTATCAGAAGAAGAAGTTGATTTAAATGCAAATTATGCACGTACTGATCACGATGAAGGGGTTTGGATAGCGGGGTAATTTTTTAACCTTCTAATACTGTCACCATTTAATTTGTTCATATGTGTACATTTATTTGGAATGTGTATATCAGCTGATTCTGATTCAGATATCAAGGAGGTATGCAAGTATTTTGGAATATAATCATATCTATATCGTCTAATGCTATATGCATAACTTTTTGAGATGTTGTTCTGATGCTAATTTTTAATTATCATTTATCAATCTATTTATAAAAGTCCCGTGCAGCGGTGCTATAAAATTAAATATAGGAAGCATAGACATATAGTTTGTGCAGTTTTATTTTTGCAAAGGGATAAGTCATAAACAAAATATCTATGCTTTGGGTTGTCTATGCAATGCTTGAACCTGAATTACTCACCTTCATGACAATAGCTAGCTTCCCATGTCCGATTGATGATGTTATATATATGTTGTAGTCTAATAATTATATAGGAAGCTCCAGGGTTGGAGCTGTGTTTTAGCTAGCTAAGTACTTCAATATGAATTAAATTCCAAGAAAAGTGAAGTTCAATTTAGCTGTAGTTATTTTGGTTATTATATTGTTCAGCTTTTTTGTTACTACATCATAAACCTTATCTATTTTGCTAGGGTCAAACTTGAACAGAGCCCATGCATCAGTGTTTTTTAAAACAGAACCTTTGAGTATCTCTTGAACCAACACCTCCTGCATTTTGAGAAATTGGCTGGGCAATAATCGATTCTCACAGCACAACTGTTGTTCCTGAAAATAATTATGACACCCAATGAATATAGCAAACATTGATAACGTCATCCATTATCTGTTTATACGTATAATGCATCCGTTTGAAATGTCATATATCTGGTTAAATGGTATTTATAGCTTTTAACCCTTTTTAATAGTGTAACCAAAGCGCAAACTTAAAATTTTTAATGGAAAGCCCAAGATTTAGCATACACCACCCCACACATAAAACATTACTTCTAAAATAAAGCAATAAGTTTGACAATCGTCCCCAAGACATAGCATTAAAGATATACATGTAACAACAATATTATAAAATGTTAGAATGAAAAGTATTTAGCATATCATTTAGAGAGTACTTGTGCTAAACTTCAGAATTATTATCTAAGAAAAGTTTTTTCAGACTGGGTAAATAGTTTGTTTTAATGAGTAATTACATTGCTTGTAACAGATGTCATTAAAATCATGAAAGCTAAATAATCAAAGACATATAACATATATCTTGCTACTGTTTTTTCTCATTTATCTACTTGGCTGAGATATTTAGATGAATCCAACGTTCCCGGAGGTATTATCAATAAATGATTCCAATGCTAACTGAGGTGTTGATATTATCAATAGATAGATCCAATGTTATAATATTGTCAGATAATAACAATAACAATGAAACAACGTAGACCATCATCGGTTGCTAGATATGTCAAATGATAGGACTGTATTTGCATATCTGTGGATGTCAATTGTTTAATTTCAGAACAAGTAGAACATTACTTATTGACATATCTAATGAATATGATGCATTGTTCTCCTTTGACTCATTTGGTTGCCTCAACTCGTGTGATTTTTTTATAACCAAACTTTTTTCTTTTTTGCATCACAATGATTTTACCATGCTCTTATCAAGTTTGTTGTTTTTAAGGCATGTAGGCGGAAAGATATTGTAAGCATTCTACTTAGCTGGAATTTTCAAGCTTACTAATTACTCAAAGGAAGCCAGATAGAAATTCAAAACTCTTTTTGCTCAGTGTTGGCTACTTGAAGCGTGATCATACATGTATATCAATATTTTATATACCAATTGCATGCAGGTTTATTCACAGTTTATTATATAGATGTTATCTTATAATTATAAACCTATTTTTTTTCTTAAATTTGTATAAATTTACCACTATTCGCCATTCGTTTGTGCATCGTTTAGTGAAACTATTGGATAATTTATGGGTTTAAATTTTCCATTTTATGACATTATTAGTAAATAATTTTTATGCTGACTACTGTAAATCTCATATGTTCGTATTTAAAGTCTGAATACGATGATGTATTGTTTATCTTATTAATTTTAATTGTTATTATATCTTTAATGTAGTCACATAGTTATGATCAGTCGAGTAATTATTTATAAAAAGGAAAATAGTCACAAGGACAAATTATAAAAAAAATTAGTTTGAAAAACAAGAAGTTTGCGTTTTTGGTTGAAGGACAATGCTGGTTATAACTACCATTTTGTATAGTGTAAAACTGAATATAATGTTAGATATAACTAGCATTTCGTATAGTGTAAAAGTTGAATTTAATGCTAGTTATAACTAGCATTTTGTATAGTGTAAAACTGAATATAATGCTAGTTGAATTTACTGCAAGAAATAACTAGCATTTTGTAATGTAAAAATTGAATTTAATGCTGGTTAAAACTAGCATTTTATATAGTATAAAGCAGTATATAATGCTAGATATAACTAGCATTTTGTACAGTGTAAAAATTGAATTTTGCTCTGAAATTTAAGCAACCATGTATGTTTTGCTTAAGTAGTTAAATCATGAGCTTATAGAATGCATGTAAAATATACATGGTGATATTTAAGTTATTATTCGTTTGTTGAAATATTTTATAACTTTCGGGTGCACATCTTTGATATAGAAATAATGGAAATGCAACTATATGAACACACTGAAGAGAAAAATACTTCCGCTACCGCTTCAGAACCGTCATCTAAGAGGAGGCAAAGAGGTCCAACAACCGGAAAGAAATACAGAACATCCGAGCCAAAGTTCATTGAGTGGTGTGATAATGGAAAACCTACTGGAAAATGGGTGAAGTCTTTTAAGGCGTACGTAGGCGATACAGCTAGATCTAGAATTGATATCAATATCAAGAATTGGGCTAGCGTTAGTCAAGGGCTTAAGGATACCATCTGGGATGACATTAAGGTATTATAAATTCATTTGTTCGCTTATTAATTTGTCAGTTGGATCCTTTGTGTTTGGAGTCATGAACCGCTTTCATTGTTTATCAAATTCATTTTTACTGCTTTGATGTTGTTTATTTTTTATTTTTTATTACCTCAGACCGAGTATCACATCGACGAAAAAATGAAAAATAATGTGTTAAAAAATGTTTGTGGAGCATGGAAGGGTTTCAAAACAAAATTGGTTAGTGGTTGGATTACGAAGACTAGAGAGCTTCCAGCAAACCATAAAGAGCCATACGAATGTTATGATGGGGTTACAAAAACACAATGGGAAACATTTAAGAAGTATTGTGAAACCGAGGAGTTTAAGGTATGTTTTTTTTATGCTTTCATAACTAAACCAACAATATAAGAAAGGGAAAAGTCTCACATTAATGAAAGCACGGGGTGGAATATCATTTTTGCATTATACTCTTCCTGCAACCTGCATATTATTAAAAAAAGGATATTGGAATGCCAGTTGTTAAATCAATTAATAAACATATATTCTATAGGCATTTTAATTGCATGCCGCTGTTTCTTTTTCGCCTTGAAGTCTATAGCAATGCAGCAGCGAAAGGGAAAAAACAGAAGAAAAAAGGCTGCATATAATATTGTACAATCTGGCTCCATGGGTTATGCTTTAGTCTATGTTGTAATTCATAGCTTTTAAGTCTTAGTGGACTTAAGTGAGAGGCAGTTATATATGATACGGCTTGATACTTCCTCCTTATATTCTTATTGTTTTTCTTCGTTGCTAGCATTTTCCTTAGTATTTGAAATGATTAACAACTGAGGGACTGCATTCAGATAAACTTAAATATATTTCACAGAAGTGATTTAGTTATGCTATTTTCATTGCTTGCCTTAAATCATTTCTCAAAAGCAGCAGCTATTGCTAATAACTGCAGGGCTACTAGTTCATGCTAGCTACCAGTCCACTTAGAATGGTAAATAAAAATAAAATAAAATAATTACTCATTGGTTGCAAGAATGGAGAAGATTAGATGGTATGGGAATGCCTGAAGCTATGTTCTGTATATCAATGTTTGATTTTCCTAACTCTTGCCATTGAGTTTGAGTGAATGGTTTTTGTTTTGATAATTGATTTTAGAAATCTTAGTTACCTAAAGCCATATCTATTTTGCTAGTGCTAAAGTTAAGATCTCACTCCACAATTTAGGTTTTTTGAATCAAGGTGAGATAAGAATCTCCCCTTGTTATATCTAAAATTTCTGAGATTTTTTTACTGCTTTGAATTTAATTGTTAATAGATGAATTGGTCAGTAAAATTTTAATTTATGAAATTGGAAACTGTTAGTTCCTGGTGCAATTACATTCAGATCAGTTGAAATCTCTCTGGACCATGAATTATTTTTCTCACCTTCTCTCTAGGCGTATGCATGTATTTTACTTCTTAGCCTTGTCAATTCTTCGGATTATTTTCTTTTGATTTTTGTGTATTTTAATTTTTGTGTCTGTTCATTTAAAAAAAATATTGTGTGTTTATTTGATTTTTGTGTGCATTTGTTTGTATGCTTGTTGTTCTAGTTTTTTTCCATTTGCATTTTCATATTTTAAAAGAAATACACAATTTCAAATACAATTTTTTTTATTCGTTTTCATTTACAATTTCATTTTTACAATTTCACTTTCTTTTCTTTTAACTTTGCATTTACATTAAAACATCTCTAGCTTCAATGTCATACTGCTTCCTTGCCTATGCATTGTGCACATTCTTCACCCATCATATCCCTTCTGCCTCACAACTACAATTCACTTACATACCATCACAAAACCCATCTGAACTACAAGTCATCACCTGCTTTCTTTACTGCCTACATTCCATTGTCTTACCTCCTTGCCCCTTCTTCTTACCATATTGTTCCCACTGAATACATTGATTCATAGTGCACATCTGAACATAATATATTGCCTTCAACATTTGTTGCTTGCTTCACAATATAGTGCCTCAACCTTCACCCAGTTCACAATAGCAACAGAAATAACAACATTCATTGCATACATCAAACTGCTCAACCTGAAGCGCCACATCCATCACTACATTACCTTATCCACAACATTCACCTTTCTATCAAACTGCTCCTCCCTGTTACATATGAGACAACTCACTGCTCCATCATTGCCTTGCCAAACTACAGCTCAGAACAACCAACCACCACTGCAACTTCTATCTCAAATTCCTGACCGCAACTGCACCTTCAACATCAAGTCCATCAGCTTTTGAAAAAAAATTCAAATAAACGTATGTTTGGAGTTGCATTCTTATTTTTTGAAGAAGAGCAGGTTAGGGGTGACCTTAGGTAGGCTATTGGATCGGGTTGTGTTTGAAGCTAATGTGTTTGCAGGGGGATAGGATTCATGCAATGTAGATTATTAAGGGATTATTCATGCAATGTAGGGAGATATTTAAATTATTAAACTATGAGTTAGAATTTAAATTCTGTATCTTGCTTGTTAAGTCCGATTTGCACATGGATTTTTTCATTCTTGCAATGTAGATTAGCACAACACTATAATGTAATTTGGTTATAGAATTGGTGATTTAAAAATTGCAACTGTTCTGTGGCTTGTGCTATTCTATTTTGCTGAATTTTGCAATGTCATAAAACATCAAATAAGTGAGAAGGCTAGGAAGAGTTAGGCATGCAATGAGCATCCTCACTATTTAGGACAAGCTGGATATGCAGGGAAGAAGGCTAAATGGATAATTGAAGGCCATAGTTCCTCGACCATATTGCCAGGTGGACCTGTTTTGGATCGGAGTATTGATTGGATTTTGGCACGATCAAAAAAAGGAGCCGATGGAAATTATGTCATCCCTAATGAGAAAACTAAGATGGTTGCAGATAAAATGGTACGACTAGTTTCCATGTGTTTTATCGCTTTACATGTTTTAAACTGAAAACACACATGACCCATCATTCTTTATTATTAGATAAAATATGACACGTAATATGATATCATTTCAGCAAACGTGTGGTGCTAACATTTCAGTAAAAAGCATGATACTATAGCACTATTTTAATTTTTTAATCTTCATATGATAGTGAAAAGCATGTCACCTTATGTTTTAGCTTTTTTTTTTGTTGACAGAATGATTGGAGAGGAAAAGCCGTTGAAGGGTCATGGGTTCCAGATAGGTATGATGATGTCTTGAGTCGTGGTCTTGAAAAAAAGAGCATCCAGGTTGAGTTAGAGGGATTGGTGGGACGGTTGGTATAAAAAACGTATTTGGGGATGTAGAGAAAAGGAAAGGTCGAAGTGGTGTAATATCAGCTGATGAGCTGCATGTTATCACTCAGGAAATAGAGGCTAAAGTGAGCCAAAAATTGAGACAAGAGATGAGTACAATGGTTCAAGAGCAGATTGCAAACATTTTGAACACGATGAATTTGCCCAAGGAGGTGGAGATCAGCACACCATTAACTGATCATCGTAGTAGTTGTCAATCAACGCACCCAAGCAAATTACAATATGCAAACAAAACTCAAGAGACGGATCCCTTTGCAGACTTGCAGGTAAACAATTCATAGTTGAATTTATAAACGTATACGATTTTATGTATTTGACAAGTGCTAAGTGAAAAATGTTGGTTTTGTACTTTTCCATTCTAGAAACCGATTAAATGTCGTTTGGCCATGAATATGGACTCCAAAATTGTTGTAGTGGGTCATGGCATGGTACATCCCGCTTCAAGGTCCGGAGATCAATGTCATAATCAACAAATCTTGGTCGATCATGTAAAAGTTGGAATTGATGCAGTGGAGTCTAGTCATGAAGGAACCTCACTTCCTGTTCCAACTAAACATCACAACACGATAGGAGAAGCGGTCGGGAGTTTTGTTCAATGGCCTAAAAGCCTTGTGCTTTTAAGAGATAATGATACGGTAATGAATGCATTTTTCTTCCTTAATTTAGCTTGCTAAACTCCTCTATTTCATATTAGAACATATTAAAGAAGTAAAATTTCTTCATACTAGAACTTATTATAGATAATTTAGCTATTTATAAACTTATCGGAAAGTAGTTAACATATGAAGTTGAATTCTTAGCATTCGTCTATTCTTTTAACAACATCATTTCAAACATCTACTTAAAATTTTGAATTAGGTGCCTACATCTCAACCAAACAAGGATTTGTTTGAAAATAGTAATGACAAGGTCGTGAATACAATGTCAGATGAGTCTGCAAAACGCAAATCAATCGTGGATGAAGAGATTCTCAAAACTTTAACGAGCGAGTGCAGATATTTCCATGACCTAATACTTCAAATGTTATCCAATGATAGTGCCATCAATGCAATTCAAGTGAATAAGGATTTATTCACATACGATGAGGACTTTGAAATTCATATCACGATGGACGACATTATCCAATTCCTTAGTATGACATGGTTGAATGCATCATGGTTGCAACTTTACATCATGTGAGTATTTTTTCCTTAGCAATTTTTTTATATATAACCATCTTAGTTTTTTGATGAATAGTCAATTTTTAAAAAACTAATAATATATGTTTAAATTTGTTTAGGTGGTTAAATCATATGTGCAATGATCTCAAAGTGGAGACCATTGGGTTTATGTGTCCCAAAAAGCTTTCCCAAGTGCGAAAACATCCAGATGCGACAAATACATATTTGTCGAACACATGGAAAGCATTGCAATCTAAAAGCTTACTTTTAGCCCCACAGTATGAAGGGTATGAACATTAAACTTTTAGTAACTAGTTTACAAATTTGATGCCAATTTTAACTTACTATAAATCTTGTAACGCAGGAAACATTGTATACTGCTTGTTTTCCGTGTAGAAATGAATGAGATTTATGTTTTTGATCCTCAGGCCGAACGCAAACATAAACTTGAAATTAAACTGCAAGTGAGCACGTAAGTTGTATATATTTGCTCTCTTATATGAAGTTAGTATATGTGGTAAAATTAAAAATTTATACATGAAATTAGTGTATGTAAATGCGGGTGCCGGAGTAGTTATTATTTAACATTTTCTTGCATGTGTAGGGCCTTCAAAATTTACAAGGCATCCAGTGGTAAGTCTCGAGGAAGTACCTTGAAATGGAAGCATGTTAAGGTGATTTGATTTTCAAACAAAAAATAAAATAAAATAAATACTATATATTGTTTGGCATATGAATTCATTTTAAACTAACTATTAAGTTATCTTGTAATATTGCTGTAGTGTCCTCAACAATTAGGAGCAACTGACTGTGTATATTATGTGATGAGGTATATGCATGACATAGTGAAAAACCACAATCAAAGCATCGATTTACAAAAGGTACTACTTTAGTTTTTTTCCTTCATATTATACATTAGCTACATTATAGGTATATTTCGATCAAATCATTGCTGCAATGCTAGTTAAATGCCAAGTCTTTATTTACTGTTCAGTTCATGTATTTGAAGAAAAATAAATAAACCGAGAAAATGTGTAGTGATGCACCAAGTCGTTGTATTAGTTTGACCCATCATATTAGAAGGTAAACTTATAACAATGAATTTTCATATTACTTGTTACAGCAGCAGGTTTCACCTCTACAATGTTAATGTTTCATCTCAATATAATATTGTTTAATTGTTTATTATTTTATGACACCATGACGTTATGACTAGTCAAATACCAATAGGTTTTTAACGTTAGATGGACAAGGATTTGATATGTATTGATGAGGCCACAAATTTACAATTTACTCATAACTCTCAACAAATCTTCCTCTTGTTGAGGCATATTTTGCACTATTCAG
This sequence comes from Allium fistulosum, assembly GCA_030737815.1. Taxonomy (NCBI): domain Eukaryota; kingdom Viridiplantae; phylum Streptophyta; class Magnoliopsida; order Asparagales; family Amaryllidaceae; genus Allium; species Allium fistulosum. Next base: position 842,954,448 of record CM060902.1, read on the forward strand.
TATGTATGACATGTATATCAGGTAGTCCAACTTGTTCAAATTTCATTCATAAATGGGTTAACAATTTTTTGCTTTGCGTATGGACCTCAAGAATATCAGTTTTTTACATTTTTGTACTTGTATTCACTCAGAAGTCTGTGCAATCCTCATGGCTGCATTTCATTAATCTTAAAGCCATTTTACAATTTCCATTCATATTGATATATAAGATCTGCTTTTTAAGTATAGAAATTATTCGATTCAGAATTAAATTAGTTATTGATTAAAGTAAAGGTGGTACAGGTGAAAGTTTCACTGTCAATTTTTCTCTCATCTAAGCCACTAGCTAGTTGCTGCATTAATTTTATAACATGGATCACGTTGTACCATTCGGCTGTTTAATTTAAAATTATTATGCCTAAGAGGATTAATCAATTCTCTGTTAATTAATGGGATGTGGTTGCGGTTATGCTCGGAGACGCATCCCTATTTTCACGTAGTATGATAACCGATACAAAACACTGATATTTACAATCAATGTTTTTATTGCTATTTTTTTAATTAATTTTTCTGTCAATCTATGTGAAATAAATTAATTATTATTCAAGCAAACGAAAACATAAGTGCTTGCTTGGCAGTTCTAGTGTATCGACTAAATAAGGGATGAATAAATATAAATTAAAACAACTAATTAGTACCATTTTGGTCCGATGGTTGTAGGCGGTTAGCTTGAGGATATTATGGACTGAGAGGTGTAGCAGGTAGGGCTACAATGGTTGTCGAAAATGTTTTGCGGGCTTGTGTGCAATGGTTGTGAGGTTTAAGTTGTGGAGAATGGTGAGTAGAAGTTCTGTGTAGTTGTTGTTGTGGTCTAAGGCGGGGTTGCTGTTGTTGAATGTTTGTAGCCGAAGTCAGCTTGTTTATTGAAGTTGCGATTGGGACTGGGGCATTCGACAATTGTGGTGTCTCTGGTTGTTCTGGTTGCTCTGTTTAGCAGCAATTGAAATGGTGAGGAGTTTAAGGCAGTTATGTATTGGTAGTGGATGGTTTGTTGAGCAGAGGTGATGTAAGAGGAGATTACAATAGCAGGGGGATGTTATGCAAGTATGCAGTAGGTTAGGGTGTCTGATGTAGCAAGAAGTAGAGAGGTGGGGAAGTGTTTGATGTAGGAGGGGAGGAAGATGGTGTTGTATGAAAGTATGCAAATGGTTATCGGGGGAGGCAGGAAGTCTGGTGATGAATTGAAGGAGCTGATGATATATGTCAGTGATGATTCTGCTTGTTGGAGGAGATGCAGGCAAATTGAAGTGGTATCAGAGACAGAGGAGCAGCGGTTGTATATTGGAAAGTGTTGATGCAAGAAGCTGTTGATGGATGGAAAATGGTCAGTGATGAATGAAACTGATATGTTTACAATGAAGACTTTATGGCAGTAGCAAGTGGTGATTATGGGGAAGATATGGAGTAGCCGCACTGTTGAAGTAGTGGTGATGCTTGCAGCTTGAATCGTATGAAATGCAGTTTGTGGTTGTGAAATGGATATACTGCTGTGTGACCGAGGATGGAAATGGAAATACAATGGTCAAGTGCAACAGTGATCAAGCGTAGTAAGATGGTGCAGTAATCAAATGAAGCAATGTAGATGTAGTTGTAAATGTTGATCAGGCAGGATGGCAAATGTAGAAGGCAGTGATATAACTGGTAGGGTGGAAGTCTGATATGGAGTAGTTGATGGGGAAGATGGTACGATGGTTTTGATGTGGTCGGTAATGGTGGCAGTATGCTATGTTGAGTGCTTTGGCGTATGAGGGAATAGTAGTTTGTAAAAGTAAATAAACAAAGAGAAATAACATGCGTATGAGGGAAAGAAGCAGGCTGGAAGATCAAAAACATATACAGTAAACAATATAGATATAATTATAATTATTAGTATGTTCCTCATTTAGCCGATTTCAAAAAATTCAGAAGTTTCAACATTGCATTAAAAAAAGACTGAAAAAATTATTAAATATAAAATTATTGTTTTCTAGAAAAAAGGGAAACGTTTCTCCATTTCAGATTAAATGAAATTGATCATCCCTCGGAATACTACCATCTCATTGCCTGCAAATTGTCACTTTCACTCTAAGATTGTTATCAACAATATTTAGCCAAATATTACGTGCTTATATTTGACCTCACCCCTACTATCAAATTAAATTACTAATAGTTGCTGTTTCCCTATCTAAGTATCGTACTATATAGTTGGAGAAGATAGGCGTGTAAATAGTGGAAATTTAGCTGCTGTGTTTGGTGACAGTAGGACTTGTTGGTGAAGGGATGTTCAGTTAGCAAATGGTAGATAGAAAAATGTGAATACTAAATCATGATATTGGAGTGATCATGTTTCGGAGGTTGCAGACTATTTTTGGTTGCTTGGTAGAAGACGTGGAACTGTGAATGGTGATGGCACTTTCTCTGTTCAGGTGGAAAGTTTTGCTTGTTGTATAGAGGGGGAATGCTGGTTGGGTTGTGATAAAGAAGTGTATTGATATGGAGTTGGAGTGTCGTTCAATGGGTAGTTTATTGAGATTGTTGCTTGAAGGTAAGTGCAGAGGTAGTGTCAGAGAGTTGAATGTAAGTAGCAGTTGTAGTGGTAGTGAATCACTGCACACTATTATATGAGTAGAGGTTAAGTTAGGGGGAAGTTGGAGTTGTAGAGGTGATATGGCAAGGGAAATCTGATGGATAATGCAACAGTGTGTATGCAACAGTGATATGGGTGGGTGATTGTAATTACGAAGTTGAATATAACAGAGAAGGGATGGCAACAGTTAGGTGGTCGGGAAGGTTTGTTTGTGTGGTGAACTTTGGAAGTTTTGGTGAAATGCTGCTATTGGATCCATGTCATATTGCGTTATGATCTAGAATTAGAGCAGTATCCATGTTGGGTTATAATTAAACAAGCTCAAACTTTAAACTAGAATCATGACTGTACTATAATAGATGTACATATGCCACTGAATCATTTATATCCTTATTGCATTTTTTATAACGTTCAGAAAAGTAGATTTTATTCAAGCGTTACTTTATTTGGTGAATGTAGTGATATAGTTTCTTCACTACACGTCACCTTACCAATAAAGTATTCAATATAAATTTACCATTTTATTCAAGAATTCAGGACAACATTAATATTTGGAACTTAACATGGGATGACGACACATTTAACGTACAACAAAGAACATATAAACTTACTGAAAAAGAAAAAGAAAAAAGAAAAAAAATAGTGATCAAAGCTTGGCTCTCCTCTTGTGAGAAACAAGGGTTGAACGTGAAGTGCTGCTGAGGGAACTCTCAGACTGATCTTTTATATATATTGCAGAGTATTCCTGATCACTTAATTATTGTCTTTTGTATAACAATTCTCTTAATTACAGGACTTTGTACGAGACGGTTCTTATAACCAACATGAGATAGACGAGGTTCGAGAGAATTTAGCTAGTTATATCATGTATAATTGGATGTAGTTGGTTGTGTACGCTGATCTTTTGTAACGTACGTTGGTATTTTGTTATGTACGTTATGTTTGTGATAGATTATATTCTATTTTGGTCTGTAAACATGAATTATGTTGATGGATAATATAATTATATTTTTTGTTCAATCAGTTCATAGTAACGTTGGTTTATAAAAAATTAAAATTCAATTTCATACTGTTTCTATAATCTTAAACGGCAATAATATTTTTTTTTTCTTCAGATATTACTTGTGTCGGTTGTTACTTCAAAGGAAACCGATACAACTTTATATCAATTGTGTCGGTTGAAAAAACAAACATAACCGACACAAATATCAATCATTTGTGTCGGTTATTATTAAAGAACCGACACAAAACTATGAACAGTTGTGTCGGTTTTTATAAAAGGACCGACACAATAAACGGCGGTGTGCTTCACTATACAAGCCGATTTGTGTCGGTCCTTTTAGAAAGACCGACACAACTGTTCATAGTTTTGTGTCGGTTCTTTAATAACAACCGACACAAATGATTGATATTTGTGTCGGTCGTACAACCGACACAACAGAAAAATGTCTTTTGTGTCGTCTTCATATGAGTCGGTTGTAAAACCGACACAACAGGGGTTACACAACCGACACAAATGACCAGTTTTGTACTAGTGCTTTATGATGTATATATTTTAACCAGAAAATGATTACATATTTTGATTTGCTTCCTACATCGTTACTCACTATTTTTCACTGTTTTTTGTTCATATCAATCTGTTTTGTGATGTCGCACACAATTTCCCACTGCGATTTGTTTCCTGATCTGATTTGTGAATCCATACAAATTTTTAATAAAATACCTTACTCGCTGTGCTTAATAAAACATTGAGTGCTAAAATCTTTGATTTAATCAATGTCTAAAACATCAATTTACAGATGCCAATTGCAGGTTTCGTTCCTTTGAAATTGTAGTCCGGTCACCATTTGTTGGGTGGTGCTGTATCAAATGACTTGGAGAAAGAGGAAAATGTAATTCAAAACAAATATCAAGGATATTTTCAGGTACACTTCTTGATTAACTCATCTTCCTTAACTGAGTCAACCATTTCAGTCCCATGATACCCTTCATCAGCCATGAAAATGTCCACCACCACTCCTTGCTTTTTCAATATATCCACAAACATAGTAAAATTAAAATTTTGAATATTAGAAATTGTTGTTCTTATTTGTTTACTTCTATATGTTCACATTCAAATTATGATGGTTACATAAGTTTAAAGCATCATATAATGATATGAGGTAAAGGTTAAAATTGGGTAAATATGGAATTATTATTGGGACACCATGAGTTATTACAGTAATATTGTAACAAAGGGAACATAACATAGAAAGTTTGGTACAGATATAAATAGTATTATCACCGTTAAAAAACATGTTTAGTATAATTAGTCATTTGGCATAGAATTCATTATTGGATACATTACATGCATATTACTTAATCGAATTCCAAGAGCACCATATTAATGAATGATGGGTATGACCTTATGGATATTGGGGTTATGCTAAGATGCCTATTTTAAATTATAGTGCAATAGTGTTTCTATGTAGTTTGTATTTGATATTTTTAAGTTTTGGATGAAATTTTATCCAATTCTAAACTAACTAAAAAGCGATTATTGATAAGTTTTTTCCAAACTTTTATTTTCAGCAGCAATCAGCCTAAAAAATCATTAATTTCTTATGCAACTTTTTTCTTTTATTTTGGTTTCCAGTACTTGTCATCTTTCAAAGTAGGTGATTTTTAGCTCAAGCATTCACATACTTTAGCTATTAAGGAATTTAGTACTTATCATCTTTCAAAGCAAGTGATTTTTATAATTTTCTGTAGTTGATACTTAACACTGATATCATGTAATTTTGTTTATTCTTTTGTAGTATTTTTTACACTAAGTTTATAAAAATTAACTAAGTTTCATAACAATTAACTAAATTTAGAATAATAATAATAATAATTTCTATAAATTATAAAATATTAACAAAGTTAGCTAAGTTTTATAAAATGTATCTATTCTTTTCCCCTTTTAAATTTAATTTTTGCTTCGCTAACTAATTAAATTATTAAGTTAATTTGATAATGCAGTTGGCTAGTTGTAGTAAGGTGGTTACGGGATTGAAGAAGTGTGGAATTTCTACTTGATTCCATGCACATAAGAAAACAATGTCGCTCATGAGGATTCTACATTCAAATGTGTACCTTGCAATCCCTTCTTTTATGAAATCTCTTCCTGTGTTTGATTGATTTCTTGGTATTGCTTTAGCTTCCTATCATAGAATAAAAAACTGCATTTTAACTTTATTCTTGCATTATGCTTAATTTACAACTTAGTGGTAACTAAATAAGTTGAGTTGTTAATGTCAATGCATTGTGTTATGTGGAACTAACAAATATGTAAACACCTTTAATATAGTGGGCGAAAAGGAGAGATGTGCATATAACTTAGCTAGCTTCCAGCTTTGTCTTGAAATATTTTTCGAGCACAATGTGTGTATGATTTAGTAGTATTATATTGATTAATACATCCTCCAAGCATAATATGTATTAAATGCGATGTTTTCCCCTGTTTTAATTACAGTACATTTGCCATTGTTTACTGGATGAAGCCTCTACCAACAAGTGCAATATTTAGATGTTTCCAGAGTAAGTTTATATATCAGGTTTTAACTTAAATTCCATTTAAGTCTACATGTTTTTATCATTATTCTTTTCATTTACTTTTACAAAGTAAGGAAATCATCTTATAATGATGTAAATAGTCTGAATAAGTATTTGCTTGTGAGAGAACAACCTACTCATCTTGATGCAACATAAATCACTACAAGAAAATTTACTATTTATGGCTCGATGATACTTTTTTAAAAATAAAATAATTAATTAAATCGTTGAGTAGTTGTAGGATTTTATGCTTACTTAGCTTCTTCTATTAAATTAGTATATAGTTCCTTACCTTTGTTATCTTATTTTGGTGAAGTAATTATTGAATTTAATTCTTATCGTAGTTCCAAAAAAAATGATATATCCTTACCGTCAATCTTTTTTGGCAGTGACTCATGTGGAACCTGGAATTGTGGCGTGGCTAATAATGGACCTAATACCAACGGAAGCCAGTATTTTATTTGCACTGTTAAGGTATCATCTTTTACTTGAGGCAAAATATCAACTTTCATTAGCTTAAAATCATCCTATGGGGTTTAAAATATCAACTGCAGCTTACATTCCATCCACCCCAACTAATAAGAAGGGGTCTCGCAAGGGAATTATCATTAACGTGAGTTGTTTTTTCATTCCATAATTTTCTTCAATACAGTCAAATTGAATTTTTTCACCTAATATTTTCCACGATTTACTTTTGACCTATGCATTCCCACTATCCAACTCTAACACAATATCTGTCCGGTTCAATATGTCAATTCTGTAGCATAATATTGTAATTCTATTTACTGCCATATTGTAGGACATTGAAGATGTCAGACCCAGTTTAACGACATCAAAATCCAGGACTCAAGATAAAATGTGCAAAAAGGATGCCTGATCACTATAATCTTAGGTTGTTTTTTTCCTAATGCACCAGCTATTCATTTTCATTTTCAGTGTTCCATCACAATTTCTATTTATCCTTATTTCCGTGTCCATTAATTTACCTTGCGTGCTCTGACAAAAAAAACAGTACTCACAATCACATGGTTTAAGAATGGATTTTAACTCAGAATCAATGTACATTAATTCAGTACCCTTGCATGAATATGTAAAATGTCTTAAATTGTATGGTTTGCCCTATAAAACAATACGTTCTACATCAATAAAACTTAATGTATTAACTATTGATGATATTACTATAGATATTAATGCATTAACTTTATCTACCATGGTTCAGCGATATTAATGTTATATTATTATTATTTTCTGCTTGTAGATATGGAAGATGCCAAAGTTTTGGGTGGGTTTCTTGAATTAGTATCTTAAACACATCTCTTTCTTTCATTGTATTACTACATGTTATGATACTCTTTTTATTGCTTGGATTCGAATAAGAAAGTACAATACTTGTTGTTTTTATTTTATTCAATATTCTTTATTTAAATTAATTCAATATAAACTTTTAATGCTAATGTAGTTCTTATTGTGTGATTGCAGGCAACTGGAGTTTTCAATGGATTAGCTTTTAACACGAATCACTGCAATTTGTGAGGTGAATAGTGCAGTATTTAAAAATCTCTATTCTCAACTAAATTCCTTATCCTATAATAGTTGAAATTAAAAAATTGCAATCACTTATATCATAGCATGCATGGGAACGTCAAGTTGTAATTTTGAAGTCTGAGTGAAAAATAAACCAAGAAGTTATATAAAAATTAACTAATTCTTATAAAATTTAACTAAGTTATAGAAATTAACTATTTAACTAAGAATTAATAAGTTTTTAACAATATACATGCAATTGTTGAATAAAGTATTTTTAACAAAATTTACACCCATTTCAGGAAATTCCATATGATATTGACTAAATTTAAAAGAAGAATAATAATAATAATATAATAATAATAGTAGTAAAATATAATATAATAATAATAGTAGTAAAAATTAACTAAATTTAAAAGAAGAAGAAGAATATAATATAATAATAGTAGTAGTAATAAAATAATATTATAGTAATAATAATAATAAATTAATTAATTTAATTAAGTTTTATAATAATTAAATAAGCTAACCATTTTTGTAAAATTAAACAAGTTAATAAAATTTAATTAAGTTTTATAAAAAATTATTTTATAAAAATCATGTTCTCTATTTTGAAATATTTGTTAAATTGTTATAAAAATTGACTAAGTTTTATAAAAATTATCTAATTTTTATTAAAATTAACTAAGTTAACTAAGTTTTACAAAAATTAAATAAGTTTATAAAAATTAACTAAATTTAGAAGAAGAATAATAATATAATAATAATAATACTACTAGTAATAAAATAATATTAACAACAACAACAACAAATTAACTAAGTTTAAAATAATTCATTAAGTTTTGTAATAATTAAATATGCCAACTGTTTTTTTTTAAATTAAATAAGTTTATAACAATACACATGCAATTGTTGAATAAAGTATTTTAAACAAAATTTACATCCATTTCAGGAAATTCCATATGTTATTGATATCGTTTCCATATGATTACATAAATTAACTAAATTTTATAAAATTAAATAAAGTTAATATAAATCAATTTAATTTTATAAAAATTAACTAAGTTAATCAAGTTTCATATAAACTAATTAAGTTCCATATAAATTAATTAAATTTATATAATTAAGTTTCACACACACATATATGTATGTATGTATAGTTATAATCGCTAATTGTTGAATTTCTTTTTCATAGGTAATTACACATCTATGGTGCATACAAATGGCAACATGCTATTGTATATCAGCGATTTGAAGTTCTTTTGAAGTAACAACTTTTTTGGTTTACACATTTAATCGTCATGTGTAGTACGATCTTTTTTATCACTTGTATTGTTTACACTTCTAATGTAATGTTCATTAAATATTACAATGTGTTATCATTATTCTAATGAACGTTGAATGGTTAGTTATTTTTCATTTAATGTGATCTATATGATTGTGTGAAATGATACATTGTATTTATGTAAATTTGTTGATTATAATGTGATAATGGTTATGTACGTACTGCAAAATGATTTTTAAAACGCTGTTAAGAACGCCATTAATAAGACTTTTTATAGCATGTTCAAAACGCTATAAAAACATGTTTTTTATAGCGTTTCTTCTATTGCAATAATAGGTCACTGATTTATTACAACATGTTGATTTACAGCGTTTATAAAAACGCAGTAAAAGCCTTTTATAGCATTATAAGAACGTTATTAATAAGACTTTTTATAGCATGTTCAAAATGCTATAAAAAACATGTTTTTATAGTGTTTTTTATGGTGCAATAATAAGTCACTGATTTATTACAACATGTTGATTTACAGCGTTTGTAAAAACGCTGTAAAAGCCTTTTATAGCGTTTTTTAAACGCTATTAAAGGGTCGTTTTGTTGTAGTGTTACTTCGACTCAATCCAACTACAGTCACTTTATTAACGTCATGCCATTATTTGACTATAATCAAAGTGGAGTTTTGATATTGAGGGTCCATAGTATTCTCAAGTTGAGAGAACTATGTGAATTAGTCACATCGATATTTTGTGTTTAACCTTAGTTATATTAATCAATAGAAAACTATCGAGTGACTCATTCCATAGTTATCCACTAACCATTAGTATGTAATTCCTAGGTGCCCCCTGCAGTCATAAGTAATACATTGTTTACTATTTGAAGAGCATTTCATACTTTAGACTCAACGAATACATCGATATCCAGTCTCGATGCATCTTGACTAGGACCGTTTAAAATGATGTGTTTTATAATATTGTGATACAATACTCATGATTACGACTATTTCTAATTACTATCACAAACACACCATTTACGGATTTTCTATTAAATATCTTTTAATTAAACATTTAATTATTTATAATACATTATAACAAATATATAACGGAAAGAAAACGACCTTTATTACAAAGGAGAATTGATTGCAAAGTTAATTAATTTACAATAAATTACAGAATTTCCCAAAGGCATACCCCTAATTCTATCAATCTCCCACTTCACTTGGGGCCAATTATGGTGTCTCAATCCCATCCCTTCAATCAGTTTCTTGAGAGTCATTGGAGCTAGACCCTTGGTGAATGGATCTGCTATGTTTTCCTTGGTATCTACCCTTTGTTTCACAACCTCTTTCTTCTTTACGAATTCTCTAATAAGGTGGAACTTTCGAAGAATACGCCATGACTTCTTATGTACTCTAGGCTCCTTTGCAATCTGCATCACCGCATTATTATCATAGAATAATGTCAAATGATTTTCGGTATTAGGAATCACTCCGAACTCACTCAAAAATTGCACATCCAGACTGCTATTTAGCTGCTTCAATTAGGGCAATGTACTTGGCCTCCATCGTGGAATCAGTAACTATCTCTTGCTTGGAGCTATTCCAACTAACGGCTCTGCCATTAAGCGTAAAAACATAACCAGGCACCGATTTACTATTATCTATATCACTTTTAAATCTCAAATCGGTATACCTCTTCATAAGGAGGTCTCCATTCCCATATATAAGGAATAAGTCTTGAGTATTTCTTAAATACCTTGGTATACATTTTATAGTCGTCCAATGTTTTTTCCTAGGATTAGGCTGGTATTGGCTAACACATTCTAATACGTATGCCATATCTAGTCTAGTAAATAGTGTAGAGTACATTATGGATCCTATGGCTAAAGCATAAGGGATCCTCTTCATACGCTCTTTCTCCTCATCGGTATGAGTGGGTTCTTTTTGGAAAGGACGATTCCAGACTACATTGGAATGTTTCCACACTTGGAATTCTCTAAACTGAACCTTTTCAGTATGTTATCTATTTACATGGATTGGGACAATACAAATAGCCTCTTAGATCCATCTCTATAGATCTTTATACCAAGTACATAGGCTGCTTCTCCCAAATCCTTCATGGAGAACTTCCTTAAATGCCAAGCTTTCGCTGATTGGAACAACGAAGTTTTATTGCCAATCAACAGTAGACCATTGACATAAAGTAGAATACGATAGCGTTGCCCTGTTGCTTTTTATGTACGAACGCTTTTTCTATGTTTTGATAAAAGCCAAACTATTTGATTACTTTATCAAAACACTTATTTCAACTCCTTGAAGCTTGTTTAAGTGCATAAATGGACTTTAACAACTTACAACCCTCGCCCTCACTCCCACTGACCACAAAACTCTAAGGCTGCGACATATAAATAGTTTCTTCTAAATAACCATTTAAAAAAGCCGTCTTTACATCCATTTGTCATATTTTATAGTCATAGAATACAGCGATGGCTAGCATAATTCAAATAGATTTAAGCATGGCTACAGGCGAAAAGGTCACATCATAATCAACACCTTGAATTTGACAAAATCCTTTTGCAACTAGCCTAGCTTTGTAAGTCTTTACTTCCCCGTTCGCTTTTATCTTTTAAATAAAATCCATTTGCAGCCAATGGATTTTATCCCTTCGGTACGTTTGAAAAAGTCCAAACTTTTTTTTTTGTACATGTAATCCATCTCAAATTTCATTGCTCTAAGCCAGAGTGAAGAGTATTTACTCTGTAGTGCTTGTTGGAAAGACAGAGGAGTGTTGTCATCTAAGATGCGGTCCTCCTCCTTGCCATCCACAAGGAAACCATAGTATCTTTCTAGTGCATGAGATTCCTTACTAGACCTTTTAATAGGTTGCATGTTTTAGTATATGGGTGAACTTGAATCTTTTATTGTTTTATTTTTAGTGTTAGTTTTTCATATCTCATCCAAGCCTACAATTTCACTGTTAATTTTTTTTGACAGAAATTCCTTTACTAAAAAGATAGCATGTATTGAAACAATCACTTTTTGGTCCACTGTGTTGTAGAAAATATATCCCCTAGGATTCTTAGCATATTCTATAAATTAACACAAAGGTGATCTCGCCTCATGCTTATAAAGGCCTTTAATACCCCGTAAGATCAACCGTAAATAAATAGGTTGAATAAATTAAATAAAATAAGATAGGGACAAAAATAGAAATTTTGCAAAAGTTATAATTTAACCAAGAAAATTATGCCTCTGTGTTTGTATTGAAATTCTGATCAATTTTCATATATAATATATTGGAAAACAGAGCTCAAACGAAAAAGTTATGAACATTTGAAGTTTTCAGATTCAAAATAATTTAAATAGAATTCAAATTCAAATAATTAAATAATTCTTAACTTTGAATTTTGAAAATTAATAGTAGATATACTTGGGGGTTAAGTAAACGTTAAAATTAACATTAATGTTAAAGTGTAATTAAGGAAGAAAATAAATATATAAAACAACGGCACAATTCCATCCCAAAATAGACAGAGAGGTCGATCCCTTGACCTTTACCAATCGACCACTCCTTATCAAGTGGTGGCTAGAGTTTTTTATTTTGGACGTTCCGAATTTAATTATTTAAATTCGACGGTTCTGATGCTTTCTTACCATTATGAATAAGACTTTGTACCCCTCACGTTTACTCACAAAATATTTTGGTAACATAACAAAGCTTTGTTGATTTGTCTCTTCATGATTCAGAAACCTCCATTAAGGTTTCAGGTAAGAAATCTCATATATCTATTTTTTTCCTATTTATTTTTCCAACCTATTCTTCTCCAACTTTCTGAATCTAATCTACATATCCAAATCCCTTGTTATATATATCTAAAAGAAGAGGTTTGATAGAAATTGTAAAAGACGTGTCAAATTCAAAGGAGGTAAGCTAAGGATATACTATGAGTGGAAATCTTAGCTTTTCTATTTTAGTAATTGAGTAGTATATTTTTGGTTTGAATATGCCTTAGGGAGTTTTGGTTTGCGAGAACATCATATTATAAACCTCCAAAACTCTTCAATGCGAAATGTCAATTCTATGTTAGAATCTCAATTGTTTATAGCAAAATAATGGAAATAGTGTATATTTACAGTTTTGATAATTTTCTATTCCACTCCTTATTTGTTTTCTTTGAATTTGGTTAAAGGACTTTGATTACGAAATATTATGTAAAGTACGAATTTTTTTCGTAGTTTACACTGCCGATTCCCTCAATTGAAATAGAAATTCCTCCGTTCATTTTTATGTGAAAAATGAGTTGAATAGAGCATAAAAATTAGAATTGTAAGTTCTATTAGCAATGTATTTCATTATTTTAACATAATAAGTAGGGTTTAAATTTTAATTGTCTACAAATCTGTTTATTGGAAATTTTGGATATGAATATTGGAATTTTGGTATTGTTGATAATATATGAAATAAAACTTGTATAATTGTTTAAAGAGTTGACATTTAAACACTAGTTTAGGACGTATATTCCGCACGGTTACAAATTATTTTGCACATATGTGTGTATGTGTATATATATAGTAGTTAATGTATAATTATAGCATAATTGCACAGTTAAATAGGTTATTAATCTTATTAAATCCCCCTTAGGAAGATAATTAATATTAAAGGCAAAATATGAAAGATTTCTTATAAGGTCTCGATTATGGAGATGGTGAGATGTATAATAATATATGTAGAGTGTGATATAAATTATGACTAAGTTATAAGGATGCGGGGTTAGCCAAAAGCACATGGAAGTCTGCCCAATTAATCTGCCTACCAGTAGTGTAACTTTGAGGCTGATGTGGGACATCTTCTCAAATAAGTAAATACGATGATGCAAGGTTAGTCCCAAATTCAGTAGGGTAGATCTACCTAGCTAATCTAGCTACCAATACCTACAAATAGTCCGGCTAATGTGAGATGTCACCTTGGGGTACGGATGATAATTCAAAGGACCTGCTTTAGAAATTAAAGGTATTAAGTGGTTGTGTGAGGGCCCATCTCTTCTCTATATAAGAAGTAGTAAATGGTCGAGGTTATGAGTTAGGAACGATAGAGGATATCTCGAAAAAGGGCCCGCTTCAATCTATGTTATGAAAAGCACATTTAAGCGTCGCTTAAGTATCGCTTAAGCGCTAAATGCATGTAAAACGCTTACATTTTTGGAACGACGATAGTATTAAGCGATGATCGCTTTAGCGCACTTAATTGGCGCTTATCTACGCTCCGCTTAAATTTAAGCGATGATTAAGCGCTATAAAGAAAAAAGTATTTTATTTTTAGAATAAGAAGAAATGAGGTTATAACATAAAAGCGACACTACAAACAAAATTACCTCATTTTCTATCATATAGGCTGATGGATGTTGAGTAATTTTTTACATTAGGATATTACTATTTATTACACAAATGTGCATGGTTTTTAGTCTACTCGAGTATGCTTACTTTTAGTTAATAACGGAAGTCAAATCCAACTTTTACAACCTATAAATTTATAAGCTTACTTCAAAGTAAAACTTTACTTCTTTGCCATTAATTTGTGCTTACACGGATAATAATGCACTTAATGTAATCCATTTGCATAAATTTATATTTATACAAATAATGTATGCTCAAAAATTAGGTAGCGCTTAGGTGATGCTTAAGCAGCGCTTAAGCGACATTAAACGAAGCGAGGCTTCTATCGTCTTGCTTCGCCTCGCCTAGCGCTTAATATAACACAGGCTTCAATAGGAAGTATTAAGTGGCTGAAGAGATTCATGCAATGTCAACTAGATAATTACTGGTAAGGAGTCCGCCTTGGGATTATGGGTCGTAAATGATGTGGACCTGCCTTATATAAGGTAGTAAAGGTCGGAGTCTGCCTAATTCCCATTAAAAAGTATTAAGTGACTTAGGTACTATCTCCTACATTCAGAGGACATTAATAGTGGTAGATGTGGGTTATTGAGATGATAGCAAGTTAGCCATGGGCTTATATTTTGGAAAGCCTTTTATTTTTGGGAAAATCCTTTGGGCTTATATTTGGAAAGACTTGTGTTGTAGGTAGAAAGTTAAAACATATTCCTATTTAAATTATACTGCCCAAGTACTAATATAGTAAGACTCAAGATTTTTATTCACTCGACATATGCTGCTTTGACTCCCTCCTTATTACAATAGAGTGTAGGATAGATGATGATGTTGAAGGCGAAGGCGTGGAGAAAACTTGTGGCGGTTAACCTATTTATCTATTTATGTTATTTTTCGACATACCCATTAAAGTATAATGATGTATTCTGAAAGTATTGTACTACAGATATGTATTGTGTTATGTATTTTATGACATTTTGAAGTTGAATAAAATGAATACTGTTGTTATTATATTTTATCCTTGCACTATGACATATGAACATATAGATAAATAGTTTTGTATTGTTCTTTTTACCAACCAACAGACAGCTTCGAGATGAGTCTAAGTTTCGATGGGCCTTTTCTGCGTTGGACTTTAGGTCCGTTTCGGAGCAGGATGTTACATTTGGTATCAAAGCTTAGGTTACCCGATTAATAGATGTAGGTATACGTATGAGAGGCTTACTTGTTATTTTTGAAAATGTTTTTCAAATATCCTACTATATATAAATATATACTTATTTAAACATACGCAAAAACACTAGGAAAATATTTACTTCAGCATATAGTACTACCAAAAGAAATGTAGAAGGAAAAGAGTGTAACTCTAAAGTTAATAAGGCAATAAATATGCAATAAATAGAAAGTTACAGGAATTTAATAAAGATATAAATTGATCAATTAAAGAGATTATTAGGGTAATTATGGAGAGATAAGGAAGGCATACTAAGTAAAATTTGAATGAATAAACAAATATCTTTAAAGATTGTCTGTTATAATAAGAATCATTTATTATGGACAATTGACATTTATAGAAATAGCAAATAAACCTGCTGGGTAGTAATCAAATATTATAAGGCAGTATTATTGTCATTAGGGTAAATTATATAGCCTTAGTTATACAAACAAAGCTTAATGGGCCTAGCCCAATACATAAAAATAGATGAGAGATAAGAATCTATGTGTTGTAAACAACCGGAAGTAAGGAATGAAGTAAGATGTGAAGAAGGAGTGAAGCGAGTTCCCACAAGAAGGTGTACATTAATCACTAGAAGAAGATAATCATATTTTTTTTAAGATTGAGTAGGGAAGAAGGAAAGTTCAATTGGAAGGACAATTAAATTCAATCTAAATCCAACCCCATGGGAAAGAACTTATAAAAGCTTTTTGGAAAATTCCTTGAAATGTTTTGAATAAATTTTCAAAGGATTTATCGAGAAATTATTTCGAAAATGTAAGGAAATTTGCAAACTCATATTTTAAAATTCTGTTGAGTCAAATGTTTCTAATTAAAAGATTTTTGGTAAAAAGGATTTTTCATTTTTGTAGTTCTAGATTAAAATTGGTTTAGTTAATAAGTTTTTGATTTTTAAAGAAAGGGATTCTTCATTTTTAAAATAAATATAAGATAGAGCGTATGCTGGAATCGATGTTCTAAAAGGTGTGAATAAATGAAAATGAAACTTAATTAAATTAAGAAATAAGGAATAGAAGGATAAGAATAACTAAAATAAAATAAATTGGGATTGATAAGAAAAGGATTGCAAAAGATAATAAAAGTTTATACAAGGCTTAAACAAAGTTATAAAAAGTATTTAGTTAAAGGAAAATCTGTTTTGAATTCTATCTTTGAAATGGGTTTAAAGGGGGTTAAACTTGGAAAATAATGCGAGCCAATGAAACTTTTCATAAATATAGGCCATAATTGCATGGAGAAATAAATGTTGATTTCGAATTTAATGTAATAAGTTTATTTGTATAAAAAAATTTTATTGAAATTTCTTTTGTATGTTGTAGAAATTTTTTGAGAAGGGAATTATTTTGCTCCTTTATAGAATTAAGCAATTTTTGAATTTTTGATTTAGTAATGGTTTAGTTTAATTATTGAGTTTTAAATGATTTTGAATTAAAAGTCTGACTGTTAAAGAAATAGATCTATATTGTAGAAAGTCTTAAAAAGGGAAAAGTCGGTTAGAGAAAGGAAAAATTCTCATGGCTCATTTTGGGAACAATGCAATTTTTGAAAACTAGCAAAAAGAGTTTCTATGTTTATATTTTTTAAAATAAAGATTTTGGATAAGGTACTTTATAATTTTGAGATTTTAGTTTTAAGAATAATAAGAACTAAACCAAAAAAATTTATGGAGTGGATAGGGATCACTACCTAGGTAAGGTAGTGTAAAGGTTTAGGATATAAATAAAATAGGAATGGTATATACAAATTGATCTGGAAATTTGAAATCGGACCTAAATATTTAATTGTAAAAGATTGGTAAAGTTGTGAAGATATTCCAAATTTATAATGGGGTTGTTAGTTAGGTTGCCCTAGTTAACTTGGAATGTAAATTTCTATATTTTGATTTCTTTGGAGTAGTCTCCGTGTAACTTCCACAAATTTTCCAATTCCAAAATATGTTCAAAAGTGAGGCATTTGAATTAATAAAGAATATATCAAAGAGGGAAAGAGATGTGTAAGATTGGATATTCTTTTCCATAGTTTACATTGTCTATTTCAACAAAAGAAAATGAAATAATTCATTATAATTTCAAACGATGCAAAAATCTCACTCTCGTTAATTTATGGAAAATTATAACGGTGATCCCTTTAGAAGGATAGCTTTGATAAATTAAAATATGGAAAGGAATGTTCTAGTTTAGAAATTAATATATAAACACACGAATAACTTGCTTAACATATAAAAATAGAAATATATAAATAGCGTAATTTACAACGATATTCGTATTAGTTATTATGGGACGAGGATTTATGAATATTAATTACAAATTTAATGGGCAATAAATTTTTAATTAATAGAGAATTAAAAGGAATTAAATATGAACTGATTAAGGAATTTAATATGATGGACGAATAGGATTGGCATAATAAATGGATTTTGAAACTGGTAAAAAAATTAAAGGAATTTAAATGAGGATTGAATAGAGATGGTCTAGCTTTGACATTAATGATCAATTATTACAGATATATTAACTAAAGTAATAGAAGGATCACATTTATTAGAAACCAAGAAGAAGAATTAAGGAAGATAGAGAATTAAGTGGAACAACATACTAAGGATGTGCATCTTAATTTAGCAAAGAGTATTAGTGCCCCAGTACCATTAATACCAGTTCATGATAAATGACACTTCTAGCAACAATTTCTTTCAGAGTTTTTGATTGTTATCGCTAGTTGTCTCCCTTAGATTGTTGTAAAAGCATATGATATGGTATAAGATATGTTCCTGTTTTGTTATTGGGTTGATTTTATGGATGAGATTAGACCACCGGATATATATATAGAGAAATAGCGTAAATAAGAAAATTTCATAAGGACACTTAGCTAGTGACAAACTGTAGGTAAGACTGTAAGTTAATGAAGAAATTAGGTCAGTAACTGAAAATAAAAGGATGCTTCAATCCAAAAAAAATTAGGATTGTGGAAAAATAAATTTTAGCTTACTGAGAGACACCATTCAAGGATGAATATTCATCCAGAGAAAATAAGATGAATATGGATGTGAGGAGAATTTCCTACTGGATAGGGATGAAAAAGAAGGTGGTAAAATTTGCCACTAGGCGTTTGGCGCGTGTTACAACCCGTAATTTAATCACTTTGAACTTGAATATTTAACATATTTTTAAATATCTAAATAATGGATTTTATGACATAAATAAATATGTTTTGTGTAATAAATAATAGAAGAAAACTTGTTTTGAAATTTTGTTTACATAAATAAGTAATTTGGAGAAAAATAAAAAATGTGATCGAAAATCATTGTTGGATTTTCGACGTTTCATTAATCAAAAGCTGTTGTAACAAGTTGTTTACATTAGTGTACAAATGTATACATATATACCATTAACAAATGCTTTCACTAATGGAATGGTTTAGTTAAAAACATTAAAAGATTACTTATTGTAGTAAAGTTAAGTTTGACTTTTCTTTTATAATTTAAAAAGAATAAAAGCACAAAATCTAAGACAAAGCACACAAAATAAGAAAGAAGTGATGGCATGATGTTGGAAGTGATGTGTTATCTAAATTAGATTGGAGGGTAGTAGAAAAGGTTATAATGGTAATTTACCATTTTCTCAATAAATCATTTTCACCTTTCCACTTTTTCACTTTATTTCATTTCTTTTTCATTCTCTCTTCTTACCTCATGTCTTCACCTTCTTTCTTCTTGCTTTCTTAACTAAAACCATACCAAACCATACTCATTTCTCCTCTAAATTATAAAAAAATCTACAAAAATATTGCAAGCATCATAACCATTCAAAAGCTTTGAAGTCCAAACTCCCCTTCTAGCTAGTTGGGTGTGCAAATAGAGGTGTTTCCGGGGGTTTTGAGTCCAAGTCGAGCGAGAAAGATGGTGTCTTGGGTTATTGCTAGGACTATGAAGGCTTACGTTGTGTTGGTTTGGTCGTAACTTGCTTTAAGGTGAGCTAAATTCACCTTTAAATAGTTTAAAAATCAATAAATTTTGTAAAGCATGAAAAGTTGATTTTTTTTTGTTTATACTAGTGTATGTTTGCATGTTTTGGAATTGATTCCTGCTTGAAAGCAAATGACATAAGCAAACATTGCTTGCAAGGGATGAAAAGATGAACTCAAAGTGTTTTCGTAGTAAATAGGTCGTTGCGGAACACTTTTAAAAACATATTCACATAGGTAATTTCATGGGACTTTTGTAGAGATACCCTATGGGGTTTTTTGCCAATATTAATTCACTTCATATTTATGTTGGTTATGAAATGTTTGGATAAATAAATAAGACATATATAATGTTTTATGGAAGTGTTATTATAGCGACTATCGTTATATCGACACTTTGAAAATATCATCTCTTTTGAAATCTTTTTGTTGATCATGTGCCTGGGTTTGTATAAAACAAATCTTTGATTCACACCTTAATTTGCGGCTTCTCCTTAGATTTCAAAAATCACCATCCCGCTTTGCAAGAGAAGAATGAACCACCCTTGTTAATTTAGGTTGATGTTGATTTGAATTTGTTTTGATGTTTTCTTTCTTTTGGTTGAAGTTTCGGCCATGGATGAATGATAGAGAAGAGGAAGAAATGGAGTACAAAAAATTAAAGTCACGTTCTGTTCTCTGTACTTTCAAAAATAAGGAGGTTGTGTTTTTAATAGAATTAAAGGAACCCTTTCCTATTCTCCTATTAGAACTTCTTCCTTTATTTCCTCATTTTAAATTTCAATTAATCCCATTAATTGATTTCCTCCTCGTACCATTATATGGCTGATCCAAGCACATTCCAAATATGCATCTTTTCAAAATAAAAGAAAACAACTTTTATGAAATTATTTTATTATTTAAAACATGTTTAAAATTTTATCGATATAGAATATCGATATAGCAAATATAACTTTTATATATGCATTAAAATAATTACCAACAACATTCAAAACATCCAATAAACTAACAAAAATTAATATTTCATAAATATTAATTAATTTAAACAGTTTTCAACATTTTACAAACTAAATAAATTGTGTGGTTTTCGAAGAAATCACCAATACGGTTGTACGACTCAGTGGTGTGAATTCAGTCAGCGATTAATATTGAACAATTCAAATATTAATATACACACGTCACTTAGCAGATGGTATGACAGTTTGACTGAATTCTTCGCTTACAGATCTTTTCGATAAAATCAAAATTTACTTACTATAAGAGGTACCTGATAGTGATAATTATTTACACCAATTTTCTTCATCAAAACTATATCATATTAGTACTTATGGAATTTGGTAATGGTCAAAATTCTAATATCGTCCACACTTTACGCACTACCTTATTGTTATATTATATATTTAACAGTTCCATTCTGAGCTTTTGTTTTGTTTCTTTTATTTTACCCCATAGTGTCTCGCCTCTCGGATACTTAAGCTACGAAACACAAATACCATGGATGTATTAAGTGTCATTCCCATGGGTCTGAAAGTTGGGTTGTCATGGTTGGTATCGAAGCTTCGGTTGAGCAAACACCTAGCCTGAATGGGGTATAACTCATTGGAGATAGGGTAAGTGATGCCCTAGAATGAGTTAATCGTAAGAAAGCATATTTGTAATTTTTATAATAATAATATTTACCCTATAAAGTCTCGATTTAGATCCTTTAGTGTTAATTCCTTAAACTATATTAATCCTATTCTTGTATTCTAAATATACATGTTATTTGTTCAGGTAATAGGAGATAAACACAAGAAGAGGAGGAAGGAGAGGATCTGGAACTAGCACAGCTACTAATGGTAGTGTAACCACCTGAGATTTTAGTCATTGGATTTAAATATTCAGTTAATTTTCAATATTTGAAAAAATGGTCTTTTAAGGTTTTAAACATGGATTCAAATATAAGGATTGTTTAAATATACTTAATTATGGATTTAGTATTTAAATAGTGTTTCAAATAATTGGATTTTTAATTGAATGTAAATTTAATGGATTTAATAGTCTTATTTAACTCCTTTTAATTTATACACAACAACGGTGTTTTTGATTATTTTACAGAGTCGAAATTTTAATAATAATAATAATTTGTTTTAATTAACATGTGAAATGATCATTCTGAGGCACTGTCTCATATTTTGACGAAACTAGTGTCACTGGATCCGAAATAATGAATTATTGTACGCCGACGAGTTTCGTGGAGATCGAAATGCGTAGTGATTAATTTTAGGATTAAAATATAGTATAATTTGATTTAAAAAGCTAACTTCTATATATGTTGGAATTGGGTCCCAAAAATAGTTCCATCGAGTTCAGAATATGGGTATTTAGCCAGAAATGCCAGCAAGCACGCCTCGATTGGAGTTTGTGTGTTTAAGGCCGTGAATAGTGTCGGTTAGTTAGCTATATAAGACCCCACACCCTTCTTACTTTTGCCCAAACCAGATGAGAAACCGTAGCCATGTTTTTACAACCCCACATCCGACGGCTTAGGATGATTGGAGCCTCTAGAGTCATTTTTATGCAAGGGTGTCAACTAGGAAATTGTTTGTGACGTCAAGGGGAGTGTGTAGACCAGAGTAATCGACGTAGATCGAGGCGAGGCAGCCAGAAATGAGTGTCGATAGTGACAACTAAAGTTGTAGTTTTAGGCGTCGATAGTGATCTATAGACGTTGTCATTAAAGCAAAGTTGTAGGGGAGGTTGAGAGCTTCGCACGGACAGGGTTTGGCAATGATTAGATGCCTATGGCCGTGGTAGGTCGTAGATGAATGCAACCTCGTTCTTGGGATTGACTTCGGCCATCGGGGTTACGACATGGGGAGATCTAGGTGGCGATGGGTTCACGATGGTCGGCGTTGATGGCGTGGTAGCCGGTAGTGAATCACGATAGTGCCAAGTCGAAGGCGATCAGAGATTAAGCGTGCAGTCAGGATTTAAGACGAGGGATTAAGTTAAGCTAGTGATTAAGGAATTAATGATGTATTTAATTATATTATTTTATTTGTAAATCATATAAAATAAATATCTCACTTATACTATGTCCAAATCGAACGCGGTTAGTTGCGTTGCACTCCTAGGAATGATATCCACATTTTGGAATTGGATTCGTGGAAATTGGAGCTTGTAGAATTTCAAGCTAAAATCAAATGCTGTTTGATTTCAAACAGAAATAAAATGCTATGGCGGTAACTAGAATTTTGGAATTTCTATGATATTTTAATAGAAAAGAGTTTTTAAAATTTTCTATTTTATTTCAACTTCTTTCATTTTTCTTTTCTAATATATATATATTTAAGCAATTTTTTTAATAATTATCTTTGGAAGTATTTGTTTTAATAGAAAATTATTATTATTATAATAGTTGTATTCAAATGTAAATAAAATGGGTTATCTTTTATTTAATTGTGATTTTTTGTTTTAAAGATGGAAATATTTTGAATATAAATATTTGTGAGACATTTTATATAAAATGTTGTAAATAAAAGAATAGATTTAGAAATGTTATCTTATAAATTTAAGGAGAGTCTTATAAGTGATATTTTATAAGAAGGGAAGATATTTCTAATTGATAAATTTGAGCAATAAATCACATTTTTGGATCTATAATTATATGTTGGATGGTCGTTTTAGAGAAAGTAGTTGGATCTATTTTGAAAATTGGAAGTGTGATAAATTCGGAGAGGTATAAGCAGTGTTTTATAAATTGAAATGAATTTATAAAGAGAAATCAATATCATTTTGATAAATTGGAGTACTAAATTCCATTTGGAAATTACTGAAGTATATGAAAAGATCGTGTTATGGAAAACATATGAGTTTTATAATGTTATTTGGAATTTGTTTGTATTTCGAGTTTTGTGTTATATTTGAAGTTCGATTTATAAAGGGTGTTTTGGTAATTTTATTTAGAAAAATTATAAAAGGAATTTTATACATGAATTTGGAATTTTATAAGGAGTTGCAAATAAGTCGGAAATTTATAAAATAAGTTATAAATTGTATTGTATAAAAAGAAGATTTTTCATAAACGATTTTATGAATGATATAAAAGGTGTTTATAAAGGAGGCATTAAGTAAAGTTTGGGAATTTATAAAAGAAGGCTATAATTATGTTATATATATATAAGAATTTATAAATGATATTTTAAGAGAGGAATCTAAAATGAATTTAGAGCTTATACTTATAAAAGAGTTTTATAAATTGTTTTGGACATTAATAAGGAAATTTTATGACTTGAAAAGAGACCTTGAAATTTGGGTAGAAGTTTTATAAATGGATATTTATAAAAGAAGTTATATAAATAAATTTGGATATTTATAAAAGAGTTTTATAAATAAATTTGGAGATTTATTAAGAGTTTTATACATGGATTTTGGAATTTTAGTAAAGGATATGTTCATAAATGAAAGTGATTTATTAAAAAGGATTTATTGAAGAAATTTATAAAAGAAATTGAGATTTTATTTCCCCAAATTGACCTTCTTAACTTTGGTGTGTGGACATTCATTCCATGCTTAACACTGAGGGAATAGTTTTTGGGTTTATCCTTATCTTCGTTTCCTTTTAAACAATATTGTTTTAATCCTTTTTATATGATTTTGAAATAAGAAATCTTTCATAATGTTTTGAGAATATACATATACCATTGAGATAAGTATATGAATACATTTTCTAGGTAGTGAAAGTGTAGTGTTTTTGTGAATATACTTACATCGTTGAGATATTTATACGGATACTTTTTGAAGTATTGAAAGAAATATAAAGGGTTTGTGAATATATCTTTGTAAAAGTAATTTGATACAAGTATTTACAAAGTTATTTTAATTAATGAAAGGGTTAATTAAAGAGGTTAGTGGTTGCTTTTGTGCTTAACCAATGTTGGTTCCCTATGGAAATAAGTCCTTAATTTGATTGTTGTTTTTATTTGATAGTTAAATAACCGACTATCAAAACTTGGCCAATTTAAAACTATCATTGTCGATTCGGGGAGACCGAGATCAGATATATTATTCGAAAACCAATTCGAACCAGCATAAGCTTTCTAATGAATGAGATCTTGAAGATGATGTTTTCGAAGACGGACTTCTTTGAAGTGCAAGGGCTACTTGCTACTAATGCCAAGGGTAATTCCAAAATGGATGTAGTAGAAGTAGTGCCTTTGGTTTTGTTCAGTCCCAGAATGAACTTGTATGGATGAATGCTGGCATTGCGTTTCTGCCTTGATGGCAGCTTTAGCTTTCCAAGTGGGAATTTCTAGGAGGAATAAAGGTAATCATTACCTCAAGAGCTTCACACCCGGTAAATGACTGACATGTGGACATGCGGTAGGGCTATGTAGGTCACTCCTATTAGGGTATGATCATCGCTTAATCTAGAGCGATATCTATGGTTTTATGTATGCTTTGGGCACGGTATGGTTGTTTGGTCGCATCTAAGGGGTGATCATATTTGGCGCTATCCAGTAAGGGGTAGGGCCGGTCCTGAGTAGCTAAGGTGCAACGTGTTGTAGCCTTTAGTACTTTTTATCTAGAGGTGTACTAGTTCAGTGGGTAGACCCTTATCCTTTCATAGTTGGAATCCATTTTTCAATATGAGCCTTTGGACTTGATTGTATACCTATTATGCTGGAATTTAATTAATGTAACAGTTTCGGCTATATTCAATATTTAATTTAAACCCTAAACACTATTATAATATCAAAATATTTCCTCTGAAATGTTTTGGTTATCATAAGGTAAAAACCCGTCCGTGATTTTGTGCAACATGGTCTTACGAGATACCTTTATTTTGAAAAGATTTTTATAACATTAAAATTCAATTGAGGTACGTTTCTCACACTGGTTTACCAGACGGGTCTGGGTGTTATTTTATTATAATGCTCAGGTCAGACCGAGCATATTTATAGATTCGGTTAGGATACTTGAAGCTTTAGGAGACGAGCTGGATGCCTCCAAGGCGTACTCACGTATAATTTGTTTCTGCTGTATTTTTTGGTTATATGTATCAGCAATTGTGAAAACTTGTTGTTATAACTGTCCAGGCTGATGAGTGGTTAGTGTACTTTGATTTGATGTATGTATATTGTAGTTTTTCTTTGTCTTGTAAAGATCTGTTTCAGAATATATGTTACTCGTCACGATGTGAGATTCCGATCTATCTTTTCTTTCGTTTTTCCCTAATAACATGCCTTTCCAACACTTGGATGCTCGACACGTGAATACCGTAGATGTATTAGTATTGACTTTTTAAGGCTGAGAAGGCGGGCGTTACACTTGGTATCAGAGCTTAGGTTGAGTGAAACCTATGCCTTAGTGGGTTAAACTCATTATAGATAGGATAAGTAATTCCCTAAAATGAGTGACTTATTAGAGATAGGGTTAGTAACACCCTAGAATGAGTTAAGTGTATTATATATATATATATGAGCACATATTTTTTTAGTTTTATAAAAAAAATTTATATTATGTTGATTTATCCGATGAAAGGTTTATTAATTCTGGTCGAGACGTAGGATGCTACGGTATCGATAGGGGTTTCTAAACCGTTGAACTTGGCAAACTGTCACAGTATTGTTTTAAAATTGGTAAATGAAATAATTTTACCTAAGATTATATATTATATATATAATGGAATAATTTATAAAACTATGTATAGTTATTAATGGTGTGTTTACTTGTAAGGAAATGATAATATTTAATTATTACCATTTATTGATTGATTAGTCATGCTCAACCAGTTAGAAGCATTGGATATTATTTGTTGATTGAGTAGTTGTGCTCGACCAGTTTATGAGCATTGACTATTGTGGTTGACTAGGGGTAGTTTTATCCCTTTCTCTGCATGGGTTAGGTAGATAGTAATTGTGGGAACATTGAAACGAACACTTCGTGAATTTAGTTTCACAGTTTGACTATAAGGCGCTCGGTGATAAAGTTGAGTTAAAATTTAACTTTAATAATAGTAGTTTATTATAATCCACATAAAGATACATTCATGAAATGGTATTAAATAAGGAAGTGGAATTATATAAATATGGTTTTTCAAACTTTTGGAAGAAATAATAATAGTATTATTTGGAGTGGAATAGGAATATTTTTAACAGGATTTTGAAGGAGATAGAAAGCATTGAACTCACTTCAATTGCTGGAAAATAATTATGGTGATTACTACAATCATCATCGGTGTTCATTTTCAAGTTTCTAAGTGAGAGATTGCTACCATAGTGATTTTCCATAGAATTGTTTCGAAATGAAAATTTTGCTTTGAATTCCAAAAGTATGATTTGATATGCAAAAGAAGATATGTATAAATTAATTATTTCAAAATAGAGTTGAAATAAAACTGGGTATTTTAAGGCTGAAGTTTTCAACCAAATTATTATATGGATGCATGTATCCTATACATTAGGGTAGCTTGGTTTTGCATCTCATTTTGATATGTTGTTCGGTAGTTTTTATTTATTGAAATTAAATGGAATTTCCGACGATTTCGGACAGTTGAAACTTCCAAATTTGATATAGAAACCGAAGCTAGGTGTTTTTGGTGGAATTATAAGGAAATAAGTTTTTGTTACTTCTAAATTTGAAGAGATAGTAAGTTAAAACAAGTTTTAAATTTACTGAACATTCTGGTTAAGTAAACCAATTTTGAAATTTGTATATATACTCTTAGGAGGTACAAAAGTGCTATGCAAATATAAACTTAAGTTCATGTGTTATGGAATGGTTTTAAATAAAGGTATGTCTTTATGAAATGTTTATAAACTAAAGAAAAGTTATATGAAATGGTCGTAAATGAGTTTAGTATTAAATGAAATGCTATGGGAATAGTTAAATGTGATTTAAGATGAATGTGAATGAAAAGTAATTGGTGTGGTTAAGAAACCAATTAGAATAAATGCGTAGGATGTACGTATATCATTTTATTCACATGAGGATCTTTGATCCGGATTTGGACACATGATTTTGAGGTAATTTACAAGGTTTGAGTTAAGATTTTTCACTCGATTCTTGACGGCGAACACTGGGTACGAATTTTTGATTTGATTCCGAAGTTTCTATCATAGTTAATGACTATGTAAGAAGATGGAGGTTTCTAATCAAGGAACCGGATCAGAGTCCGCACTAGAGTGGTCCAGATAGAGACAATAGTTCCAAAATGAAATTGTGTAATCGATCGAGCGAACAGATTTGATACCGCGTATGGATGATATATGTAAGTCGTACGAGCTTTAGTAAATTATATGTTTGACATTGGAAAATGCAAACTTATGTGATTAGAGTTATATGGTTGCATATTATCTGTAAATAAAATGCAGGTATATGGAAGTAAAGGCTAGTTTGATGCTTTTGGTTTCATGAGTAGAGTTGTTTACTCACAAATAGGTACATGTTTATTTGTTGTTTGGTTGATGGTTTTATGCCCCAGATATGGGAGACCACTTGGCTTTTGTTTTCTTTTTTTGGATTGGGACCATGGTGACAATTTGTATTTTTTTCGATTGAGCTGCGCAAGGGAGACACTGTCGAAATTTTCTTTAATTTTAAAAGACTTAGAAAATTTGATAACAAGTTTCAACTAATTGATTTTGAAAAGTTTAGGTGTTGAGAGACATTTTTCCCACCTTTAGAATTTCGAGGACAAAATTCTTTTAAGGGGGAATAATATAACAACTTGGGATTTGGGTCATTGAATTTAAATATTCATTTAATTTTAAATACTTGAATAAATAGGTTTTTATGGTTTTAAACTTGGATTCAAATATAAGGATTGTTTAAAAATACTTGAATTATGGATTTAATATTTGAATAGTGTTTCAAACAATTGGATTTTTAATTGAATGTAAATTTAATGGATTTAATGGTCTTATTTAACTCCTTTTAATTTATAAACAATAACGATGTTTTTGGTGATTTTTACAGAATCAGATTTTAATAATAATAATAATTCATTTTAATTAACGTGTGAAATTATCATTTTAGGGCATTGTCTCGGATTTTGATGAAATTAGTGTCATTAGACCTAAAATAATAAATTGTTGTACGTCGAGAGTTTCGTAGCGATAGGACGTACTGTGTGGTCGTGCAAGCTCGAAACGCATAACGATTAATTTCAATATTAAAATATAGTATACTTTGATTTTAAATGCTAACTTCTGTACATGCAAGAATTAGGTCCCGAAAATAGTTCCATTGAGTTTAGAATAAGGGTATTTAGCTAAAGACCCAAGTGATCACGCCTCGATTGGAGTTCGTGTATTTAGGAGCGTGAATAGTGTCGCTTTGTTAGCTATAGAAGAACCCATACCATTCTTTCTTTTGTCCGAACCAGAGGAGAAACCCGAGCTGCATTTTTACAACCCCACATCCAACGGCCTAGGATGATTGGAGCCCTTAGAGTCCTTGTTAGGCGAGGGTGTCAACTAGGAAATTGTTCGTGAGGTCGAGTGAAGTGTGTTGACCAGAGGGATCGACGTAGATTGAGGTGAGGTGGCCAGAAATGGGCGTCAACAGTGGCAGCTTAGGTTGGAATTTTTTGCATCGACGGTGACCTGTTGGCGGCGGTGCTGAATCAAAGTTATAGGGGAGGTCGAGGGCTTCGCATGAGCGGGGTTTAGCGACGGTTGGACGCTTGTGGTGGCGGCATGCCGTAGATGAACGCAACCTCGTTTTTAGGTTCACTTTAGCCATCGGGTCTACAACATGGGAGAGATCTGGGTAGTGATGGGTTCTTGGTGGTCAGTGTTGGTGACGAGGTGGCCGATGGTGGCTTGTGGCAGCGCTAAGTTGGAGGCGATCTGAGAGTAAGTGTGCGTCCTGGATTGAAGCTGAGGGATTAGGTTAAGCTAGGTGATTAAGGAATTAATGATGTAATTAATTAATTATATTATTTAATTCGTAAATCTTATAAAATGAATATCTCATTCATACTAAATCCAAATCGAATGCGGTTAATCATGCTGCACTCCTGGGTACAATATCTACATTTTGGAGTTGGATTCGTGGAAATTGGAGCTTGTAGAATTTCAAGCTAAATCGAATGATATTCGATTTTAAATCGAACTGAAAATCTTCGGCGATAACTGGAATTTTGGTGAGTATAACTCACCTCTTTGGCTAATCTATATATTATAAACTAGGTTGAATTTTATTGTTTGTGTTTTGGTTGAAATTATTGGCTGATTGGTTAAAATAGTCGCTGTGAAAAGCAATTAGTATTTAAAATTGAAATAAAAGAACTTTATTGAGAAATATGTATTTCATGATATATTTACTTTTAATTTTCTAATTATTTACTTAATGAATTATTTTTGTTATATATCTACGATATAGATTGTTAAATGCTGAATCTGATTGTTAGCCATTTTGGATGTGACATCAACATATGTGAAAATTGAACGTTTTTAGTAGAAAAGGTATTTATAGCATTGGTTAAGTGTTATAGTGACTATTTGGCTTCGATATTGTATTTTTGAAATAATATAAATTGTTGATTTGGTTTGGAAATGATTATTGATTTGGGAAAATGATTTTAAATCTTACTGTTTTGGAATTTCTATGGTAAAGGGTTTTAAAACATTTCTATTTTATTTCAACTTCTTTCATTTTTTTCTAATATATATATTTAAATTAATGTTTTAATAATTATCTTTGGAAATATTTGTTTTAACAGAAAATTATAATAGTAATAATAGTTGTATTTAAAAGTAAATAAAAAAGGGTTACGTTTTATTTAAAAGTGATTTTTGTTTTAAAGAAGATGGAAATATTTTGAAGATAAATATTTGTGAGATATTTTATATAAAATGCTGTAAATAAAAGAATATATTTATAACTGGTATCTTATAAATTTAAGGAGAGTCTTATAAGTGATATTTTATAAAAAAGGAAGGTATTTCCATTTGATAAGTTTGAGAAATAAATCACATTTGTGGATTTATAATAATATGTAGAATGGTCATTTTAGTTAAAGTAGATGGATCTATTTTGGAAACTGGAAGTGTGATAAATTCAGAGAGGTATATGCGGTGTTTTATAAATTAATATGAATTTATAAAAAGAAATCAATATCATTTTGATAAATTAGAGTAATAAATTCCATTTGGAATTATTGAAACATATGGAAAGATCGTGTTATGAAAAGCATATGAGTTTTATAATGATATTTGGAATTTGTTTGTATTAGGAGTTTGGTGTTATATTTGAAGTTTGATTTAAAATGGGAGTTTTGGTAATTTTATTTAGAAAATTTATAAAGGAATTTTATAAATGAATTTGGAGTTTTATAAAGAGTTGCAAATAAGTCAGGATTTATAAAATAAGTTATATATGATATTTTATAAAAAGAATTTTTTTATAGACGATTTTATAAATAATATAAAAGGTGTTTTATAGGAGACATTAAGTAATGTTTGGGAATTTATAAAAGAAGGCTGTAATTGCATTATATATATATATATAAGAATTTATAAATGATATTTTAAGAAAGGAATCTAAAATGAATTTAGAGCTTATACTTATAAAAAGGTTTTATAAATTGTTTAGAGATTAATAAGTGAATTTTATGACTTGAAAAGAGATCTTGAAATTTGGGAAGGAGTTTTATAGATGGATATTTATAAAAGAAGTTTTATAAATGATTTTGGATATTTGTAAAAGAGTTTTATAAAAAAACTTGGAGATTTATTAAGAGTTTTATAAATGGATTTTTAAATTTTAGTAAAGGAGATGTTTATAAATGAAAGAGATTTATTAAAAAGGATTTATTGAAGAAATTTAAAAAAGAAATTGAGATTTGATTTTCCTAAATTGACCTTCTTAATTTTGGTGGTATGGACATTCATTCCATGTTTAACACAGAAGGAATAATGTTTGGGTTTATGCTTATTTCCGTTCCTTTTTAAAAAATATTTGTTTTAATCCTTTTTATATGATTTTGAAATAAGAAATCTTTCACAATGTTTTGAGAATATACTTATACCATTGAGATACGTATATGAATACGTTTTCTAAATAGTGAAAGTGTAGTGTTTTTTTGAATATACTTATACCGTTGAGATAAGTATATGGATATTTTTCAAGTATTGAAAGGAGTATATAGGGTTTGTAAATATATCTTTGTAAAAGTAATTTGATACAAGTATTTACAAAGTGATTTTAATTAAAGTGGTTAGTGTTTGCTTATGTGCTTAACCAGTGTTGGTTTCCCTATGAAAATAAATACCTAATTTGATTGTTGTTTTTATTTGATAGTTTAGTAACCGACTATCAAAACTTAGCCAGTTTATACTATCGTTGTCAGTTCAGGGAGACCTGGATCAGATATATTAATCGAAAACCACTTCGAACCGGCATAAGCATTCGAATGAATGACATCTTAAAGATGAAGTTTTCAAAGACGTATTTCTTTGAAGTGCAAGGTCTACTTGCTACTAATCCGGAATTTGACTCCAAAATGGATGTAGGTAGTGCCTTCGGTTTCCTTCAGTCTTAGAACGAACTTTTATAGATGAATATTGGAATTGCATTTTTTCCTAGAAGGCAGTGTTAGCATTCCAAGTGGGAATCGCTAGGAGGAATAAAGGCATTTATTACCTCACGAGCCTCACACCTGGTAAATGATTAAAGCAGGGACATGTGGCAGGGTTATGTGGGTCGCTCCCATTAGGGTGTGATCATCGCCTAATCTAGAGAAATATCTATGATTTTATGTATGCTTCGAGCTCAATATGGTTGTTTGACCGCAACCAAGGGGTGATCATATTCGGTGCTATTCAGTAAGAGGTAGGGTCGATCCTGAGTACCTAAAGTGCAACGTGTTGTAGCCTCCAGTACGTTTTATCTAGAGGTGTACTGATTTGGTGGGTAGACCCTTACCCTTTCATAGTTGGAATCCATTTTCCAATATGAGCCTTCGAACATGATTATGTACCTATAATGTTGGAATTTGATTAATGTAACAATTTCGGTCATATTCAATATTTATTTTAAACCCTAGATATTATTATCAAAAGATTTCCTTTAAAATGTTTTGGTTATCGTAGGGTAAAAACCGGTCCGTGTTTATATGCGACGTGGTCTTATGAGATACCTTTATTTTCAAAAGTTTTTATAACATTAAAATTCAAGTGAGGTGTGTTTCTCCCGCTAGTTTACCAGACTGAACTAGGTGTTATTTTATTATAATGCTCGGGTCAAACCAAGCATATTTACATATTCAGTTTGGATACTTGAAGCTTCAGGAGACGAGTTGGATGCCTCCAAGATGTATTCATGACTGATTTATTTCCACTATATTGGTTGGTTGTATATGTCAGCAATTGTGAGGACAAGCTGTTATAACTGTCAAGGCCGATAATTGGTTAGTGTACTCTAATTTGATGTATGCATATTACAATTTTTCTTTCTCTTTTAACAATCTGTTTCATATTATATGTTACTCGTCATGATGTGAGATTCTTTTCTGTTTTTTCTTTCTTTTTCCCCAACAATCTGTCTTTCCGACACTTGGATGCTCGGCACGTGAATATCATGGATATATTAGTGTCGACTTTTAAGGGCCCAAAAGGCGAGTTATTACTGATAGGGTGCCTATAAATGCCACTAAGCTAGTTGTAGATTTGGTAGAGAAAGTGGTTCTGTACGTTCTATAGGACCGAAGATATTCTACAAGTGCAGATGTGGCTCCGATCTAGCGAAAGAATATCTGGGTACCTTCAATTGGGAGATGCGGAGAAACGGCTGTTGGCATAGTGACAACTTCAAAAGTCGGCGATGGATTGGTGGGATTCCGTAACAACTAATACTCCAGAGCAAAAGTTTTCTTTGGCCCATTTCAAGGATTTTTTTGAAGTGCATATTTTTCAGAAGCCAGAAGAGCTCAGTTGTTTAGGGGTTATCATTGATTTAAAGAAAGATGATACGACGGTGTCATGGTATAAGCATAAGTTCAATGCTTTTTTCCGTTTTGGACTTGGATTGATAGACACACCGTTCAAGAAAAATGAAATGTTTGTGAATGGGATGCGGCCAGAGTTCTATCATGAAATGATCAATCGTCTTATGGGTACATTCACCAACATTATCAGCATGGCTTTGAGGTTTGAAGCTCTTGATATTAGGAAAGGAGTCTAGAAGGGAGTAGTGCCTGCAGTTAGTGCCAAGACTTTATCAGTTATACTAGTTAGAGGAAAGCCAAATTTCAAGCGCAAGGGAAAGAAGAAGTGGGCAGAGAAGAAACCCGGAGGTGGGGTTTCAGCAGAGAAGATGCAGCTCAACTTCACCCACATTCTTTGTTATAGGTGCAACATAATGGGCCACTTCGCAAATCAATGCATTGATACCCCTTTGTTATAGCTCAACTTCACCCACATGAAGAATGAGTGCTCTTTTCCAAAAATGGGGTCTCAAGGACAAGCTTTTTCCATAGAAGAGATACCATCCACTTCTTTAGGTAAGAATGGGAAGGAAGTGTTGCAAGGTACATTATCCATCTATGATATTTCTGTAAGGGTGTTATTTGATACAGAGACTTCCCATAGTTTTATTTCTTATAATTTGATGAGCAAACTAAACCTTAAATATGCTATTATAAGTAATCCTCTTTGTGTGTCGAACCCAATTGGAGGTCCGATAAATCTTGACGCTATGTGTCTAAATGTGCCTATTTCTTGTCGAAATCACCTCTTCCCTTCCGATTTTTTTGTCCATGGGTTCATGGGTTTTGAAGTGTTACTGGAATGGATTGGTTATCTAAGTTTAAAGTTGTCTTGGGTTGTGGTAGAAGTAGGTTCATGATAAAGGATGTGGTAGGAAGAAGCATTGGTATGTTTTGAACAGCCTAACAAGTTAATGAGCAGTTTTCTTTATTCACTCAAAGCGGAGCTAGAAGATGTACCGCTTATTCGGGATTTCACTGATATTTTTGACAAAGTGCAAGGCTTACCTCCTCACCATGAAGTAGAGTTCCATATTGATTTGGTTTCGGAAACTAGACTTATTCTACAACCACTACGAAGGATGGCTCCGAAAGAGAAGAGGGAGTTAGAAGGGAAGACTAATGACTTATTGCAGAGGGGTTTGACCCAACGTAGTACCTCATGTTAGGATCGCCATTCGTTTTTGTTATAAAGGCGGATAGTTCACTAAGGTTATGCATAGACTACCGGGAGTTGAATAAAAGAACTATCAAGAATAGATATCCTTTGCCAAGGATCGATGATACGTTTGACCAACTACAAGGCGCTCATATATTTTCTCAATTCGATCTTGCCATTGGTTTCCACCGATTTAGGGTAGCAGAGGAGAGTGTGCCCTTAATAGCTTTTCAAACTCCAGAACATTTCTATGAGTGGTTAGATATGCCATTTGGGCTAACTAATGCACCCACATATTTTGTGGACTTAATGAATCGAGTATTCTGAAATATTCTTAATAAACGTGTTCTCATGTTTATTGATGGCATTCTTATCTATTCCAAAACTGAGAGAGTGAACCAGATCTTGGAGGATTTATTGCGAGCATGAATTCTAGACTTCGAGGGTTCTTAGGAAGATATTTATCCTTAGTCGAATTCACTTATAACAACATCTATCAGATAAGCATTGATTTGGCTCCTTTCGAAGCTCTTTATGGTCGGCCATGCCATTCTCCTTTGTGTTGGGTTGAATCTGCAGATAAACTTGTTCTTGAACCCGACATGATCTTAAAAGCCAATGAGAAGGTAGCTTATATTAGAAGGAAGATGAACGAAGCGCAAGATCGGCAAAAGTGTTATGCACACCAAAGGTGCAGGGACCTAGATTTCTCAGTAGGAGATTTGGTGTTTGTAAAAGTCTTTCCTCTAAGAAGGGTTGTGAGGTTGGGGGAAGTTAGGGAAGTCAGCCCCTCAATATATTAGCCCTTTTCCCATACTGTACCAGATTGGTGAGCTTGCATATAGAGTGGGGTTGCCGGATAGACTATAAGATGTGTACAACTTATTTTACATATCTCATTTATGTAAGTATATATACGATCCTTCGATGATAGTAGAACCGACATGACAAGTTGATTTGGAGGTTCAGCCTAACCTAATCATTCTTTGGCAGCCTGTTTGTGTCGTCGCTCGAGATATAAAGTGATTAAGGATGAAGGTTGTAAATCTTGTTAAGGTTCAGTGGAGTGGAGATGTTAAAGATTGTACTTGGAAAACCGAGGGCTATATTAGGTTATCCTAAGTTACTATAGTGGTTGTTTGTATTTTGTTGTTTCTTTTTAGTGTACTTAACGGATGTGGTGAAGTAACTTTCCTTGTATCTATGTGTGGTATTTATGATATCATTTGGGGTTCTTTGTTATCCTATGTTTTTGTGATGAATTTTGAAGATGAAATTTCCTTTAAGGAGGGAAAGATGTAACGACCCGTAATTTAATCACTTTGAACTTGAGTATTCAATATATTTTTAAATATTTAAATAATGGATTTTATAACACAAATAAACATGTTTTGTGTAATAAATAATAGAGGAAAACTTGTTTTGAAATATTATTTACATAAATAAGTAGTTCGGAGAAAAATTGGAAATGTGACCAAAAATCATTTTCGAATTTACGACTTTTCATCAGTCAAAAGTTGTTGAAATAAATTGTGTACACTAGTGTATAAATGTACACATATATGCCATTAACAATTGCTTTCACTAATGGAATGGTTTAGTTAAATACAAAGTTTAAAAGGTTACTTAATTAATAAAGTTAAGTTTGACTTTTCTTTTTTAATTTAAAAAGAATAAATGCATATAATCTACGACAAAGCACACAAAATAAGGAAGAAGTGATGGCATGATGTTGAAAGTGGCGTGTTCTCTAAATTAGAGTGGAGGGTAGTAGAAAAGGTTATAATGGTAATTTACCATTTATCTTTTCCATTTCTATAAAACATTTTCATATTTCCACTTTTTACTTTATTTCATTTCTTTTTCATTCTCTCTTCTTACTCTCATGTCTTCACCTTCTTCCTTTCTTCACTAAAATCATATCAAACCATACTTATTTCTCCTTTAAATTATAAATTAAACCTAGAAAAATATTGCAAATATCATAACCATTCCAATGTCCAAAGCTTTGAATTCCAAACTCCCCCTCTAACTAGTTGTGTGTGCAAATAGGGATGTTTCGCGGGGTTTTGAGTCCAAATCGAATGAGAAAGGTGGTGCCTTGGGTTGTTTCTAGGTTGAGGAAGGCTTGTGTTGGTTTGGTCGTAGCTTGCTTTAAGGTAAGATAAACTCACTTTCAAATGGTTTAAAAATCAATGAATTTTGTGAAACATAAATAGTTGATTTTTTTTGTTTATACAAGTGCATGTTTGCATGTTTTAGAATTGATTCCCATTTGAATGGATGTCATAAGTAACCATTGTTTGCAGGGGACAAAAAAAGGAAGTCAAAGTGTTTTCGTAGCGAATAGGTCACTACGGAACACTTTGAAAATCATATGCGCATAGGTAATTTACACGGGACTTTTATAGAGTCCCTAAGGGGTTTCTCGGCAATATTAATTCACTTTCATATCTGTATTGGGTATGAAATGTTTGGATGAATAGGAATGATATATATATATATATATATAATGTTTTATAGAAGTGTTGTTATAGCGATTATTGTTATATTAACACTTTGAAAATATCACCTCTTTTGAAATCTTTTTAATGATCTCATGCTTGGGTTTTTACAAAACAGATATTTAGTCGCATTTTTGCACTTTTAGTGAAAAAGTGTGATGCTCAGAAAATGTTAGAACAGCCAAAACAAATTTTTCTGAAAGTTAGAAATGGATTTTTTTTATCGATTTCGTAAAAGTCAAGTTTTTTTAAAGAATTTTTAAATGTAACTATTTGATTTCAAAACCCTCTAAGTTTGGTGAATGTAAAATAGATCGATAGTATGTTGTTCTAAAAATAAAATTGGGTATCCATACTTTGAATTTTTTGGAAAAATTTACATTTAAAAAGAGACTGATTTAAAGAAATTTTCAATATAATTTAGCGACACTTTTTGCGATTCTTTTCTAACTTTTATAATAATGGTTCTAACTTATTTTTCTCTTTCTAAGATTTAATATGGATATTTTTAACTTATTTCCAAGAGTTTTAAATGTGTTTTACAAATGTTTTGTGATGTGAAAACCAAGCACAAGTTTGATTTTTTAAAGTTTAAAAGTTTGATTCGGTTATGGAAAGGATAAAAAATTAAATTTCCATAAACAATATTACTTATATGAAAAGGATTTAATCATTTTCTTAGCACTAGACATCGAGGTATGGAAACTTATTTCTATCTCAAAGGTTAAAAATGTCGTCAAGGCAAGGCTTAGAGGTAACACTACCTTAACTTGCCCAGCTTCATTTTCAACCGAGGGATAGTACAAGTTTGAAATCGACAAGTAGTGGTAACAGCATGAGATTTAATTTCTATGTACGAACATTTTGATTATTACCGATAGTTGATTTATTGACTGTTGATTCCGCTATCTTCTTTGTGAGTCGTCAATCTAAGATGATTTATTGCTCATTTGAGCGTTAATATTCTTTGTTGGAAATGACTAAAACCAAAAGGCCAGTGAATGTTAAGCTATGTAGGGTGCTCCAATTCAGGCACTTCACATCTACTCTAGATTGGATTTGGTTATATGTGCGCGAAGATGTTAAATACTCGGATACTCGATAAAGTTAGCGATGTCAGGCTTGTACATTTTCCAAGATAATCACAGAGTAAATGACCCTCTTAAGTATATTGTCTAGAGGTATATTTTCGGTAATGGGACACACCCTCTTAATCATTTTTGAAAAATTTTCCTTTCCTTATTTTTGATTCAAACCTTTTAATTAATTCTTTCTTGATTTCATAGGAAAGTGTCTTGTGCACTTCACGACGTTTAATTATTTATGTCCATTCTTTTATGCTTGGATCCTATTCTTGTAAGAGGAAACCCGTTCCGTGTTTTGCGGTGTGTTCCCACATGTTGTTTATGTGTTCCTCTTTTATTTGGAGTTTATTCATAACAGACTTATTGTATGACCCAAGTTATTTGTTTTTTCTTAACTCTCAAGTACTCGTTTCTATTTGAGTAGTCCGAGAGTGACAGGTTCCTTTGGCCTCTTTTGAAGATGATGTATGAGCGGGAGGCTCCTTATCTATTTAGCTACCTATTTCCACTGTTATGAGATGTTTGTTTTATATATGTGTATTTTGTATCAGCAAGTGTAAAGGCATGTTGTTATAACATCCTAAGCTGATAGTAGTACTACTTTTGTTGTAACTCTAACAATTCCATGTTAGGGAATAACTTCATATACTATCTTATTGTTATATTATATTTAATCGTTATGTTGTGAGTTTTCTATTCTGTTTCTTTTATTTTTCCCTATGATGTCTCGCCATTTAGATACTTGAGCTACGGCATAAAGATATCGTGGATGTATTAAGTGTCATTCCCAAAGGTTTGCAAGTTGCGCCATCATGGCGTTCCTAAAAGAAAAGGATATATTTAATTAGGCAGTGAATGAAGGATGCTAGAAGTCCTATGTGGACAAACAAAGATTTTTTTAACGTTTTAAGTAGGGGATATGGTGTTTATCAAGGTTTTCCCTTTTAGATAGGTCGTGAGATTTGTAAACTCGGGAAAGTTGGCATCAAAAATTTGTTTGGTCTCTTCTAATTTTAGAAAGAATAGGAAGACTTGTTTATCGTGTAGAGCTATCAGATAAAATAACAGGTGTTTATGGCCTTTTTACATGTTGCATTTGAAGAAATACCTTTATAGCATAGCCATTTCGGTAGAGCCTGATATATTAGGGGATATTGAAATAGAGCCAATAGCATCCCATGCCACCACAAGCATTTTTATGGCATGGAACTAGGAAGCTCTGCAATGAAAAAATCAGAATGGTATGAGTATAATAGGGGGAAATCCGTCGGAAAGCACGAGGACTTCTCATCCTAAGCTTTTCACTGGCAAACTTTCCTCTTTAAAATTAAGTTTTAGTTGCATTGCAGTTACTAGATTGGATGGTAGGAGATGGTTGCTGCACCTTTGCTATCACTTTTGCACTCGTATAGAACACTTTTTTCCATGTTTAGGGTGTTTGCATACATACTTATATGTCATGATCATATGCTCACACTACGATTGAGCTCACTTGTAGTAGTCTGCACACAAAATCACATTGCACTTTTAGTTGAGTAGATGGTTGTGTAGATAACTTGATTGTATAGCATGGATGTTTATTACGCGTTACGTTGTTCATCCCTTGGAAAGATTTTGGGGACGAAATCCTTTTAAGGGGAGAAGAATGTAACAACCTGTATAATCAACCATAAATAAACAAGTTGAATAAATTAAATAAGATAGGGATAAATATGGAAATTTTTCAAAAGTTAGAATTTAACCACGAAAGTTATGACGTTGCATTCGTAGCAAAATTCTGATCAATTTTCGTATATAATATATTGAAAACGGAGCTCAAATGGAAAAGTTATGGACGTTTGAAGTTTTTGTATTCAAAATAATTTAAATAGAATTCAAATTCAAATAATTAAATATTTTCTTAAATTTGAATTTTGAAAATTAATAGTAGATAGACTTGGGGGTTAAGTAAACGTTAAAATTAACATTAATGTTAAAGTATAATTAAGGAAGAAATTAAATATATAAAAAAGGCACAATTCCTTCCCAAAATAGATGGAGAGGTAGACTCTCTGGCCTCTACTCGACCGGTAGCATAAGGGCAGCTGACCATTTCTTATCAGGAGGCGGCTAGTGTTTTTAATGTTGGACGTTCTGAATTTAATTATTTAAATTCAACGATTTTGGTGCTTTCTCACCACTATAAATAAGACCCTAGACCCATCACTTTTATTCACAAAATATTTTAAGAACCTAGCGAAGCTCTCTCAATTAGTCTTATCAAGATTCAGAAAACTCCATTACGGTTTAGGTAAGAAGTCCTATATATCTTTTTTTTTCTATTTATTTTCCCAACCAACTCTTCTTCAACTTTCTAAATCTAATTTATGTATACAAATCTCATGTTGTATATATCTATAAAAGGATATCTGATAGAGATTGTCAAAGGCATCTCAAATCCAAAGGAGACAAGCTAAGGATACACTTTGAGTGGAAATCTTAGCTTTTCTATGTTAGTAATTGAGTAGTATAGTTTGGGTTTGAATATGCCTTGGGGAGTTTTGGTTTGCGAAAACATCATATTATAAACCCACAAAGCTCCTTCAACGCGAAACGTCAATTCTATGTTGGAATCTTAGTTGTTTATGACAAAATAATGGAAGTAGTGTAGATTTGCAGTTTTGATAATTTTACCTTCTATTCCACTCCTTACTCTTTTTCTTTGAATTTGATTAAAGAACTTTGATTACTAATAGTGTGTAAAGTATGAATTTTATTTATAGTTTGCACTGCTGATGCCCACAAATTAAACAGAAATTCCTTCATTTATTTTTATGTGAAAAAAAAGTTGAATAGAGAGTAAAAATTAGAATTGTAAGTTCTATTAGAAATATATTCCATTACTTTGATGTAATAAGTTGGTTTAAATTTTAATTGTACAAAAGTCTTTTATTGGAAATTTTGGATATGAATACTGAAATTTTGGTATTGTTGATAATATGAAATAAAACTAAGACTTGTATAATTGTTTAAGGAGTTGACATTTAAACCCTAGTTTAGAGCGTATATTCCGCATGCTTAGAAATTACTGGGCGCGCGCGCGCACGCCCGTGTGTGTGTGTGTGTATGTGTGTATATATATATGTATGTATATATATATATATTAGCATAATTAACATATAATTATGTAGTTAAATAGGTTATAAATCTTATTAAATCCCCCTTTGGAAGGTAATTAATGTTAATATATGTGATAATATATGCAGAGTGATATAAATTATGACTAAGTTATAGGGATGTGAAAAGCACAGAAAAGTCCGTTGAGCTAATCTGGCTACTAGCAGTGTAACTTTGGGGCTAATATGAGACATCTTCTATAATAAGTAACTACGATGACGTGAGGTTAGTCCCAAATTCGATAGGGTAAATCTGCCTAGCTAACCTAGCTACCAGTACCTACGAATAGTCAGGCTAATGTGAGATGTCCCCATAGGGTATGGGTCATAATATGAAGGACCTGATTTAGAGATTAAAGGTATTAAGTGGTTGTGTGAGGGCCTGTCTCTTCTCTATAAGGAATTAGTAAGTTGTTGAAGAGATTCTGTGCAATGTCAGCTACATAGTTACTAGTGAGGAGTCTGCCTTGGGATTATAGGTCGAAAATGATGTGGACCTGCCTTATATAAGGTAGTAAATTGTCAGAGTCTGCCTAATTCCCAATAAAAGGTATTAAGTGACTTGGTTACTATCTCTTACATTGGTAGGACATTATTGACAGTAGATATGAGTTTTTGGGATGATAGTAAGTTAGCTATGGGCAGTTAGCTATGGTTTTATATTAGGAAAGCCT
This sequence comes from Allium fistulosum, assembly GCA_030737815.1. NCBI lineage: Eukaryota > Viridiplantae > Streptophyta > Magnoliopsida > Asparagales > Amaryllidaceae > Allium > Allium fistulosum. The sequence continues at coordinate 842,996,564 of CM060902.1, forward strand.
TTTATTTTTGGGAAAAGCCTTTAGGCTTATATTTGGAAAGACTTATGTTGTAGGTAGAAACGTAAGACATGTTCTTATTTAAATTATACTGCCCAAGTGCTAATATAGTAAGACTCGAGATTTTTATTCACCAGACATATGTTGTTTTGACTCCTTCCTCATTACAACACAGGTTAGGAAACATGACGATGTTGAAGGCAAAGGCATGGAGAAAACTTGTGGTAGTTTACCTATTTATCTACTTATGTTATTTTTTGATGTACCGATTAAAGTATAATGATGTATTTTGAAAACGTTGTACTACAGATATGTATTGTGTTATGTATTTTATGACATTTTAAAGTTGAATAAAATAGGTATTATTGTTATTATATTTTATCATTTCACTGTGAGATCTGAATGTGTGGATAAATTGCTCTGTATCATTCTTTTTACCAACCAACAGCCAGCTTCGAAATGAGTCTAAGTTTCGATGGGCTTTTTCTAGGTCTGAATTTAGGTCCATTTTGGGGCGGGTTGTTACAACGCTAATGTTCTTAACATAGGGTGGACAGCCCCACACCATCAAATAATTGAAGTGAGGTTTCTTCCTATATCATATCTCATATGGCGTCTTAGGCACAAACTTAGTGGGTAACAAGTTCAACATATGCATTGCAGTTTCTAGCGCATATCCCCAAAAGGATAGTGGTAACTCAGCCTTACTCATCATGGAACGAACCATATCTAATAGGGTTCGGTTCCTACGCTCCGACACACTGTAACGATCTAGAATTTCAGCCATTCAAATTTGGAATATTTAATTTATTTTAAATATTGTAAAGTTATTTTTATAAGTTAAATAACTTGGATTTCAAATATAACAATCTATTTGATAATTAAATTGTTGAATTTGATATTTGGAATTGTTTGGATAATTTAATCTTGAATTTTATGTTAATGAAAACGATTTCAAAAGTTGATTTAAATTCTATTTAAATGTTGATTTAAAAGTGATTTAATTGATTTTAGAAATTGCTCGGTTTAATTTACGTGTAAAAATTGTCTTCCCGGGCATAGTCTCGGATTTTGACGAAACTAGTTTTATCGGATCCGTAATAGTGAATTATTGTATACCGTCGAATTTCATGGCGATTGGATGTATCATTTGTCGTGCGAGTTCGAAACACGTAGAAATTAATTAAAGGAATTTTAATTAAATAATTTGATTTCGAAAAGTTAACTTCTGTATATGATGGAATTGGCTTCCGATATATATTCCATTGTGTTCGGAATACGGGTATAACATGTAGAACGCTAAGCGGCACGCTTCGTTTGGAGTTCGAAACTTTCATGGATGAATAGTGTCGAGTTTAATTTTCTATAAATAGCCCTCCACTTTTTTCTATTTGCAAACCAAACCCTAGCTTTTGTTTTCAGCCACCATTAAACTAAACTATCTAATGGCCATCACCGATCGGAGCCTCTAGGGGCCGAATTAGCCTTTGACTTCAACTAGGAAAATGTAGTGAGCGATGATACAAACTTGTTCACGTGATGCGCACACATGGCAGGGGAGGCGGAGGCGAGGGCAGGCGGTGGTGACAAGCGAGGCCGATGGTGGTGGTGGCTGCTAGCACGCGCGAGCGCAAGGTATGGAGGCGCGATCTTTCAAACAAAAAGGAAGGTTGGAAGTCGCGTGTGCACGTGAGCAGGAAGTGGGAGGGAGGAGATAGTTAAGTTTAAAACTTAATTTTATGTTAATTATAATTTTAATTGTTTCAAATGTGAATTTATCCGTAACTTATTCATACGAGGTCCGTTTTGAGCGCGGCAAGTTGCATTGCATTCGTATCAACGAATACTATGCTATGGAGTTTGATTGGACGGATTCGGAGCTAGTTGGAATTTTGGGTTAAAATTGAACGTCCGTTCAATTTTAATCCAAACCATGATGTTTGGCGACTATTAAAAATCAAAGTGAGTTAATCTCACCTTTTTGGTTAACCGGAATTATGTTTTCAATAAAAATTATTTATTAGATGTCTGGGTATTTATTACTAATAGTTATTGACTGTTTGGATAATTTACTAATCATTATTAGTTGGATTAGATATATTACCGTCTATTGGAGCAGATGAGACCCTATTACGTTCCCGTGGAAGAGCAGATGACCCTTCGTACACGAATTCCACCTCGAAGCGGTTGATTTATATTTTTATGATTATATATTGTATGTGATGCAAGGGGACAGGTTGGAGGGATCCAACGAGATTCCTCATACTGTTGATTTTATTTTCATATATATGGTAATATATGATTTGTTGAATGCCATATTGATGACATGGATATGATTTTGCTTAATTAGTGCTTTAGTAGCATCGGGCCTCATTTTGGTATTTTAAAATATTATAAAATAGTGATTTGACTTAAAAAGAGTTTTCAAGTGATTTTGAGAGTTTTTGTATGTTTTTAAATAATTTTTCTAAATTGAAAATATGATCTTAGATATTATAAGTTGATAGTTTTATAAAATATTCTAAAGAGAGATTTCCGAACTGTAAATATAGATTTTTTTTTAAAACTTGGAGAATAAGTCCATCCTTTATAATAAAGGGATATGTTTTAAAAGAAATTAGAGATATTTTGAAATAATACTTATTAATCATCTTTGTATAAAGTGATTTATATGTACATAGGTATATATATTACGATTTATTTATAAACGTGAAATTTACAAATGGGATAATTTACATGAGTGATATTTTTACAAAGGAAGTAAAGATTTGTAAAATCGTATATTGTTAATAAAAGTATGAATTTATAAACGGGGCTTATAAATTAAAGGAAACTATTATCGTTAAATAAATTGGAGAATAAATCAAACAGAGGATTTATTATAAGATATGGAATGATATTTTAGAAATAGTTGAGTCTATTTTGGAAATTGAAGGCGAGGGTAAATTTGAATGTTAAATGATATTTTATAAATAGAAAGGGATTTATAAAAGGAATTTATCCATATGGAAGTAACGTTAAAATGGATGGTGATTGACATTCTAAATGAGATTTATGAATAAATGAGATACATAAAGAAAATAAAGTTATAAATGGAATTCATAAATAAATGGGTTTTATGAAAGGGGGTTTTTATAAAATGAAAAGAGATTCTTAAATGTAGTTTTAGAAATATGGGAATGACTAGGTTGAAGATTTAAGAATGGATATTTATCAAGGAAATATATTATGTTTTAATGTTGGTTATCCATGTTAATATTGCTTAAAGTTGTTTATAAATATTTAAATAATTTTGAAAGGTTAGTTATTTAAATTATTAATATGGTTTGAAATTAATAATAATGATTATTAATAATATTTTGGTAATTTATTATTATCATTTATATGGTAAAGATTAACGACTGTTTTATCCATAATAGTTTGAATTATTAATTATTATTTTTAAGAGGTTAAAAGTTAATAATAATTATTTATTTATGATGGTTTTGAGATTCATAAATAGAGTTTTGTAAACGAACTTGGATTTTTATAAGAGGAACTTATAAAATGGTTTGAAGATTTAAAAGAAGATTATTTACAAAGCAAAGAAGTTTATAAATAGATGGATATTTATAAATGAATTTTAAAAATGGGTTGATAGATTTATAAAAAGGAATATATAAAAAATTGCATGGTGTTATAAAGGGTTTATAAATGAATTGAGAAATAATTTATAAATGGTTTAAGAAATTTAAAATGGAGCTTATAAATGATTTTAGAATTTGGTAAAAGAGAGATCTTCATCAGTGTTTGGTAAATATACTTATACCGTTGAGGTAAGTATACGAATATTTTCTAAGTATTGAAAATAGAAGGGTATGCGAATATATCTTTGTAAAAGTATTTTGATACAAGCATTTACAAGATGGTTTTAATTAATAAAAAGATTAATTAAAGAGGCTTAGTGTTGCTTGGTGCTTAACAAAATGTTGGGTTTTCCTATGGAATTAAATCCTTGATTGAATGTTTGTTATTCGATGGTTAAATAATCGACTATCGGAATTTTGACCCAAAAGTAACTTTGAAAATATCTAGGAGAAACACGTGAGTTATGTGGCACAGTCATCTCCGATGATGTTGTACTATGCATGTAAATCTCATTTCTTTCTTCTAGGATAAATGATAAGGAAATCCGTCCACTAACGGTTAGAAGGTGATCTCTGATCTTATCTTTGACTGTTTATTTCCTAAGGAACCGGGGTTGAGTTTACCGGAAATTGTCGAATGTTGTTTCGAATAGACCGGGATCGAATATGTTATCCAAAAACTACTTCAATCCAATTTAAGCGTTCGAAGTGAAGACATCTTAAAGAAGATGGAATTAGAGATGGAGCTCTCAATCATTTCATTCAGTCCTAGAATGAACTTGTATGGATGAATGCTGATATTGCATTGTTACCTGGAGGGCAGTGTTAGCATTCTAAGTGGGAAATGATATATGAATGGTAAGAGTGTGGCCTCTTCAAGCCACACACCCGGGAAATGAATAATGCAGGGACATGCGGCAGGGCTAAGTGGGTTGCACCCAAGTAGGGTATGATCATCCCAAATCTAGAGCGATATTCATGTATGCTTCAGGATTTCATTATATGGTTGTTGATTGCAACCAAGGGGTGATCATATTAGGTGCTACTCGAGAAGTGGGTAGTGCCGGTCCTAAGTAGTAGAGGTGAAACATGTTGTAGCCTCCCGTACACTTGATCTAGAGGTGTATGGAATCAATGGGTAGACCCTTACCCTTTCATAGTTGGAATCCATTATCCAATATGAGCCTTCGGTTTTGGCTATAGAACCTAGTATGCTGGATTTTAATTAATGCAACAATTTCGGCTATGATTAATAAGTACTTGTATATTAGACACTATTATAATATCAAAGGATTTCATATGAAATGTTTTGGTTATCGTAAGGTAAAAACTCGTCCCTGTTTATGAGCGGCGTAGTCTTACGAGATACTTTTGATTTTCGAAAGGTTTTTATAACATTAGAAATCCAATTGGGTGTGTTTTTCTCGTGCTAGGTTTCCAGACTGACTCGGGTGTTATTTCATTATACTGCTCGGGTTAGACCGAGAATATTTACATATTGTTTTGGATGCATTGTAGCCCAAGAGAAGAGTTGGAGGTCTTCAAGGAATATACACGTATATATTTATTTTACGCTGCTTTGTAGTTGAAATTATCAGCAATTGTGAGGACATGATGTTATAACTATTGTGACGACCCGCATTTCAGAAGGATTAAGTCAAGAATAAACCACACATGTCCAACTCAAAATAATCTGAAACACAGATAATCAATGGGGTTAATTAAGAGAAATAAGAAAAGAAGAAAACAAACATAGAGTCTCACAGCTGAATGACAAAATATAATAATCAAATAAATAGTTCATGAAGCTGCTTATACTATACATTTGATTATAATTTATACAACATTTATCAGAGTTATATATACAATGAAACAATAGAATAATGTAGCAGAACAACATGATGCGGAAATAATACTAGTAATAATATACCAAATCTTCATCTTCGTCCTCCAAAAAATAATCTTCAATGCACTGAAATACTCAGGGCTGAACCGAGCATAATGAAAAGACAAAACAAGTCAGGACTAAAATATCCTTATGTGAGTCAAATTAATATCACATATAACATGAGTGTATAGCGTCAAACATGTTTACGGGGTTTTACATCTCCTATCCAGTGTATAACGTGCGTGCAATAACTCAAGAGATGATACGGGATTTTCCATCTCTTAAGGATCCGTCAAAATATCTATATATAGTAGAATACGCTATATATGAAATGTCTTATCAATAAAATAAATATTTTTCTTAGTAGTAAGGCTTTACATTAATCTCCCTTAACGCGTTTTTAAGCATTGTCATACAGTTTGCATATAACGCCCCAGCAGCACGTCGGAGGATAGGGATGCGCCGTGATATGACAACACTAAACCAAAATCGTGTTGGTCTCGTATAAGGATAAAAGTATGACAAGGCACGTGAAGTAATGCCCAAGGTAGGATACTACCAATTTGGGTCGCGGGGCTGGTGGTAACGCATCGTAGCCACGATCGCCTACCGCGTCCATCCATCCCATAACGAGTCAAAAGGAGGTCATCTCAAATCAAGGTGAACCAATCGAAACCAACATCAAAAGTAATAGTATGGACCAAGTCCAAGAAGAAAATCGAAGAATGGATGTCCGCTAGAGGTAAATAGCCTCATTGGCCCTGTCAAGCCATCTTGTTTTAGTCATTTCAAATTGGCACAAGTGCCGAGATCTATCCATCATCATTCTCTTTCTTCAAATCCAGCAAACATACACCAAATCCAACCACTTTATTCTGGAGTCTCCTCCGCGTACATAGTTGTTAAAGTGGTTCCAATATTGACAGAGAGTATGCCAATACGAGGCCCCGATCTCTTTAACAACCAAACATCGTTTTACACACTGGTTGGTTCTTTTACGTTTCGAAAACGATTCATACTTGATATCAAAATCTCATATTCACTTCAAAATATCCTTCATTTCAGAATCATCATATTTACTTAAAATATGTCAGTTTCACTAGAAAATACCATTTTCACTCCAATATCTCAATTTCACTTCCAAAATCGTTTCGAATTTCAACTTAGGTTATAAATTCACTTGAACCCAATTCGCATTTAAACCCACGATTTAAATATAAACACTTCCCAACTTGAATAGTTTGAATTTTAGAAAATAGTTTGAATAGTTTTTAAAATAGTTTATATAGTTTAGAGATTTAAAACAGTTTGATATAAAATGGTTTGAGTATTGAAAATGGTTTATATAGTAAAATAGTTTGGAAAATCAAAATAATTTGAATATTTAAAAAGATAGATTTTAAACAGTTTATATTAACATAATTTAATTTAAAAATAGTTTCAAATCAAACTGTTTCTTTCCATTTCCCATAAATCTAGTCTAGGTCCAAATTTAAATCAAACTGATTCAGTTCCAATTTTTTTTCAATTCAAATCATCTTCAATCTCAATTAAATTCAAATCGACTCAATTCGATTTCAATTTAAATCAATTTCAATTTCAATTCAAATCAACTTCGATTTCAATTCGAATTAATTTTTAATTTCAAAACGTTCATTTCAACTTCAAATTCTATTCAACGATTCGATTCAACGATTTAAATTTCGATTCAATTCTTATTTTAAACCATTTCAATTTATATAAATTTCAATTTACCGATTTAAATCATTTAAATCAATTCAAACTTCAATATTCAATTTAAGGTTCAAATCTTTCAAAATAATTCAATTACGAGCTCAAGTTAGAAATATTCATTTAAATTACTTTTACTTGGATATATTTCAAAGTTCGAATAAAAGTTCAAATCTTTTAAAACAAATCAATTTCCATCATCTAAATGATTTCTCAATTATACTTCAAAATTTCAAATTCGAGTCTTTAAACAATTTCTGTTAACAAATTTCAATTTCAACATTTCAAGCTCGAGTTCGAAAATAATTCAATTTCCATAAATCAATTGTTTTATTCCTTAAAACGATATCATTTAAATAATTTCAAATCCAAGAATTTTAAAACCATTTAATTTATCCAATCTGGTGTCCGTATATAATTTTCTATCCTATGGCCAAGTGATCGGTTATTTCGATTTTAATTCCAAGGATGGATATATATCATTTAAATCCAAATCAATGTGTCATATGTATATATCATTTAAACCTATTTCTTAATTTATTAGAAATGATTCCAATAACAGTTTATATGCTGTCAAATAATTTACAGGGTGATAACATTATATATAAGAAAAATAAACAAACATCCAATCATCCAAAATATCAACCAATAGTCATCCATCACAATCACCATCTAAACAGTCAAAATATCACAACAATTAACTAGTTATCAATATCGGGTGTTTAACTAGCAATTTAATTCCAATTTCACTTTAACTATCAATTTTAATTCATAACAGTTAATTTATATGTCAATTAAAATGTCAGTAAATTTTACCAAACAATAATCAATAAAAACAAACACTTCATGATTTCGATTCACCTAACATAAATATATTTTAGTAATTCATGAGCGGATTAAAACACTCACCATTATTTGAAACTGTAAAATTTCTAGATTCAAATAAATACGAATCCAACTCCATGCCGTAGCCTTCGTCGATACGATCGCAAGCCAACTTGTTTCGCTCGAATCGGACCTCGTACGAGAAAGTTACGATTTAATTAGTATAACGACATAATTAAAAATTTAATTAGCCACTTAACTAAAATAATTAATTAAATAAACCTAACCTAATCACCCGCACATCATTCCCGCTTCTCTCCTTCTTCCCAGGCTCGAGCCTGCGCACGCGAACTTTTCTTACTTTTTTTTCTTATAATAATCGAACGATCGCCATCACCTTAGACCGCCCGACCAGGGCCAACGCACCGCCCGCGCCTCCTCCATGCCACCTCGTGCATGAATTGAGCACAAAAAACCATAAACTATTGCGATGAACGTGGGCTTCCTTCTATCACCATGCAACACTAAACAACGATCCACCCGTTCATAATGTAGAGCTCGATGAGATCTTCAACTTTCCTTTTGGTGGCAATCGATTTTGTTGAGTGGATGAAGAGAAATCAAGGGGAGAAGAAAGAGGATTATCGGCCATTGAAATCATGTGAATGGCGCTGAAGAATAAGTAGGGTTTGACGAAAATGAACGTATATGCGACCTTATATATGTTTCCGACCCTGTAACGACCCGTATTTTTACGGATCGAAACATCGTAAAACAATTATCATTTGGTCGCATTGTTGATAAGCCATCCATAATCTAAGTCTTAGGTCGTATAGAAGATAGGTTGTATTATGGTTAGGTCGTAGTAGACGACCTAAGGAAGGGGAGCGACCTATAGAAAGTTGGCGACCTAAGGAGTGAAACGACTTAAGGAAGTTAGGTCGGCAACGACCTAAGGAAGTTAGGTCGGCAACGACCTAAGGAAGTTAAGTCGTATAGGAGTTAAGTCGTATGGTGGCTTAGGTCGTGAGGTAGGATTAGGTCGGAGGGGCGACTTAAGAGGTTGGAGCGACCTAAGAGAGTTGGCGACTTATAGGAGTAGACGACTTATAGGATCAGCGACTTAAGATAAGTAGCGACCTATAGAATGTTGTGACCTATAGAAGTTAGCGAGTTAGTGAAGTTAGGTCGTGAGCGACCTAAGATGATAAGTCATATCCTAGCTAAGAGTTAGGTCATAAGCTTCTGTGTTGATTTAGGTCGTAGGCGACCTAAGATAGTTAGGTCGTGAGCTTCTAGGTGAGTTAGCGACCTAAGGGGGATAGGTCGGCAACGACCTAAGGAAGGTGTAGTTAGGCCGTAAGCGACCTAAGGTAGATTGCTAAGTATAGTTAGGTCGCTAGGCCATTAGTCAGTTAGGTCGCGTGAGTGTTAGGTCGCGTAAGGGCTTATTAGTTAGGTCGTAGGTCGTGTATGGATGCGCCTATCTGTTAAGTCGTAAGTCGCGTAAGTTGTTAGGTCGCGAGGAAGCGCATCTGGGATAGGTCGTAGGTCGCTTGGATGCGCTGATCTGCTAAGTGTTAGGTCGTAGGATCTGCTAGGTCGTTGGTTGTGAAGTTGTTGAGTCAGAGGTTATTAGGTCGTGGGGTTTTTAGGTCGGGGACGACCTAAGAGCGGACGACCTAAGGAAATCAGCTATAAATAGGAGGGCTTTTCTCACTTTTTGGGATCCGGATTTCGAAGCGACGAAGTGCTGCCATTTTGAGAGCTCGACTTCTACACTTCTTCACTTCCTTTCTCCACTCTAATCTAGTGATTCCTTCCATCCATATTGAAGATCAAATTGAAGATCGAAGAGCTTAGATTGAAGATCTACATTCTTCGAAGAGAGATTTCATCGTTTGAAGTGGATTTGTGATAGATCGAGTTAGATCCTTCGCTGTCCAGATCTGAAGTGTGTTGCTTTTAAGGTGTTTAGGTGATTTGGTGAGTGGTGATTATCTCTCACACGGATCCAAAGGAGTATATCGGATCGTTGGCTTGATTTGGTGTTAAAGTAGTGATTTCCATGCATTTTCCTAATCCTAAGTATAGATCCATAAAGATCCATTGTTCATGATGATTTGACAACCATTTTTCTACATGTTAATCTATGCAAGTTCATCCATCAAGATTATAGAGATATTGCTCATGTTTTCATGCTTGTTAGACTTTTGACTCCTTAATTACGAAATTGCCATTATTGTTATAATTGTCTATTTAGATCATATTTGAATGCTTGATTACTTGGATTAATGTTTGACTTGATTGATTGCTATGAATTAGATGATTGATGACTTGATTTAGACCGAAGATGATTCAAGAGCTAAGAGAGAGGTTCTTGAATTGGGAAAGCTGCTCGTGGCATATGTAGCGAACGATGAAGCTCCTATGCATAGATTCGATGATGATGATGTTGAGATGAAGCTTTGCGAGGATGTGATGAAGCGAGGCATGATATGAGATAGTCTTGGTCTAGTCCAGACGGGATCATTCCAAGCATGTTGATAACTCGGTGATATGGTTTGAGTTTGAGGATAATGGTTTGCTTGAGATGTGCTTGAGCTAGTATGGAAATAGTCGTCGAGGAGGATGACTAGAAGGTTGAGATCTCATCGTTGTTGAAGGTTCTAGCATGCTCAAAGCAAGAGTACGTTGGGCAGATTCGATAGTCCCTGAAGGCTACTGATTGGTAATCAAGTACTCTGGGCAGATTCGATAGTCCTAGGCACGGGTCACGACGACGTGCGGGAGTAATGTCTAGAACCGGGGTTTCCATTAGCCCTTGACGGACGGATGAAAGAAAGAGCCGGTCATTCAATTAACGATGATATCGAAGCAATGATAACAGTGATAGCCAGAGTCATGGATGTTTGGTTGTATCGTCATTCGGTCTCAAGAGCAGTGTTTTCTGGGTGCTTATCTGATCTTGGTTTAGGCCTTGGGGGTTTGTGCTTGGAAAACATCGCCCTTGACTCGAGTGATAATTGCTTTACTTTAAATTGTATGCTTTACTATGTTTGCTCTGCTTAGTGTGTGTCTGGGGGCTATCACTGTAGAAAGAGGTGGAGTGGGAGGGTTGTATTCCTATTCCTTTTCCTTTGTGCTCTTTTGGTATGTTGTTAGTTAATTTACCGCTCACTAAGACTGTTGTCTGACTCAAGGCTTTATGTTTTAACTCTTATTGCCTTGGGCTGTTCGTCCATTTTGGGACGGGCAGACTAGGTAGCAGGTGACAGGTGCTGTTCTTGCTTCCCACGATGCTGATGTCGAAGACGAGCTGGAGGCTTGCATATTATCTTCTTACTATATGTACTGGATGTTCCGCTATTTGTATATTCTCTGAGTGTTATGTAGTGAGGCTTGATGTATTGACTATCCAGATGTTTGTATTCAACTATTATGAAGTTTTATTGATGAGATTTTATTCTGTGAGCTTCACTGTATATATGTCCTATTGTATTTTGTCCATGCGCTGTGAGTAATACGATAGATTCTGTTGTTTTAATTTACCCTGGCAATCGTCCATGGCTGCCTGGGACACTTTACAGCGCACTATTTCTAGGTTCAGTGCAGGGGTCATGGGCGGTCATCACATTAGGTATCAGAGCTTTGGTTAATCGATTTTATCCAACGCTCGCTGACGTAACTACGTATGAGAGACGTAATTGTATTTTGATGGATGATTACTATATATAATATAGTAGCTTAGTAGAGTTTGAGTCCTTTATGCAGTTGTTTCTCAAGATGTGCTGATCATTCCTTTTTATAGATATTAAGGATGAGTCGAAGAGGGAGACCAGCTGCTAGGGAAGGCCGTGTTGCTGAAGGGGCTGCTGATTATGTTGCTATGTTCGAAGCTATGGTGACTTCGATCATGAGAAGGATGCCAGTTCCAGGGACAGCAGTTGATGTTGGAGTTCAAGTCCAAACTCCAAAACCAGTGGATTTTGCTAAGTTGTGCAAAGACTATATTGCTCTTGGAGGGAAGGTTTTCTTGGGAACATAATCAACCATTGAAGTCCAGAGGTGGATAGATGCTTGTAGAAGGATTTTTGATGATTTGGGAATTGAGGATGCAACTAAGAGGAAGTTAACATCAAGACAGCTTCAAGGGAGAGCTTCTGATTGGTGGAACTCTATCACCATTGATACTCCGAAGGAAGAGATTACTTGGGAGCAATTCCAAGTCAGATTTGAAGCTAAGTTCATTTCTACAGCTCAGAAGTCTGTTTTGTTCAAAAAGTTTGTGGAGCTCAAGCAGGGAGGAAGACCAGTTCTTGAGTATGTTTCTGAGTTTGAAGCTTTTTCCAAGTATGCCCGGTCATATATTGAATCTCCGTATCAGAAGAACGAGAAGTTTGTGACAGGCTTGGATAGTTATCTTGGGAGGCAGTTGGTGGATCATTTGAACGATTCATTTGAGAAGCTTGTGGAGAAAGCTCTTAGGCATGAGAATCTGTTTCCTAAGGAAGGACCTGTTGTTACTGTGACCAAGGAAGAGTCTAGACCACAGCAGAGTGGAAATAAGAAGAGGAAGCAGCAGCAGAAGGGTAAAGATGGCCAGAAGAAGTTGAAGGGCGAAGTGACCTGCTACAATTGTCAGCAGAAGGGCCATTTCTCTAGGGATTGCAAGAATCCGAAGGTGCCAGTGAAGTGTCACAATTGTGACAAGCCGGGGCATGTTAAGAGGAATTGTCCAGAACCGAGGAGTGACAAGCAGATTGTGCAAGCTTATGCTTTGGGAGCTGTTCCATCATCTTCGAAAGCTCCTACCGCTGAAGAGAAAGGAAAGAGTGTAGTGGTTCAAGGTACTCTTTTCCTATGTGGTGTTCCAATTAGAGTGTTGTTTGATACTGGAGCGTCGCATTCGTTTGTTTGTAACGAACTTGTGGGCCGGTTGGGTTTAGAACCGGATATTGTTGATAGGCCATTGGTTGTGACTAATCCAGTTGGGGGTTCGTCTTGTTTGTGTATGTTATGCCGTGGTCTGATTGTATCGAGTCATGATTGCTCTATTGTTTGTGATTGTTTTGTTCTGAACTTTGCAGGTAATTATTTTGGGTATGAACTGGCTTAGGAAGTATGCGGCAAAGGTTGATTGTGAAAGGTTGGAGGTGACAGTCGAGAATGTGGAGGGGCGAAAGATTGTGATACGATGTAAGCATGAAGAAGGCGTCTTCATGAGCTTCATGTATTCGCTGGTTGTTCCACGGGATGGACTGTCATCGGTGCCAATCGCGAATGGATTCGAGGATGTCTTTGACGAGGTCAAAGGGTTAACGCCGCATAGAGAGATCGAGTTTCGTATAGATCTAGTTGAAGGAGCCAGACCTGTTGTGATGCCTCTTAGGCGGATGACGCCTAGGGAACAACAGGAGTTGAGGGTGCAGGTTGATGATCTTTTGTAGAAAGGATTCATTCGGCATAGTGTGTCCGAATGGGGTGCACCAGTTGTGTTTGCAACCAAGGCAGATGAGTCATTGAGATTGTGTGTGGCTTATCGTGAGCTGAATAAAGTGACTAAGAAGAACAAGTATCCATTGCCGAGGATAGATGACTTGTTTGATCAGCTTCACGAAGCTAAGGTGTTTTCTCAAGTGGATTTGGCAACGGGATTTCACCAGTTGAGAGTAGTTAAGGATAGTGTGCCGAAGACTGCTTTTCGGACACCATCCGGTTTCTTTGAGTGGCTGGTAATGCCGTTTGGATTGACTAACACGCCAGCATATTTTGTCGATCTTATGAATTGAGTGTTCAGAGATCAGTTGAACAAGTTCGTACTTGTGTTCGTGGATGATATTCTGATTTATTCCAGAACTGAGGAAGAGCACAAGACGCACTTGCGTATTGTTTTGGAAATCTTACGAAAACATCGGCTGAAGGCTAAGTTTTCGAAGTGTCACTTCTGGAAGAGTGAAGTGAGGTTCTTAGGCCATGTTATCTCTAGAAATGGAATAGCGGTTGATCCCGCCAAGATAGCAGCAATCCAGGATTGGGGTAGACCTAAGAATGCATCGGATGTGAGAAGTTTTCTTGGATTAGCAGGATATTATCGTCGATTTATCAAAGACTTCTCCAAGGTAGCTGCACCGTTAACAGGATTGACGAAGAAGAACCAAGTGTTCAGATGGGATGATAAGAGTGAGCAAGCTTTCGGAATCCTGAAAGAGCGATTGACAAGTGCTCCTGTTTTGACTATTCTAAGTGGGAATGATGAGATGGTGGTTTACACCGACGCATGTGGTACTGGGCTTGGAGCAGTGCTGATGCAGGGGGATAAAGTTGTTGCGTATGCAAGTCGACAACTGAAGCCGCATGAAAGGAATTACCCGACTCATGATTTGGAGTTAGCGGCGATTGTATTTGCTCTGAAGATGTGGAGACATTATCTATTGGGAGTTCGATTCGATTTGTTTACATATCATAAGTCATTGAAGTATCTTTTCTCCCAAAAGGATTTGAATCTTCGGCAGCAACGATGGCTAGAGTTTTTAGCATCATATGATTTTGGTATAGCTTATACTCCGGGAAAAGGTAACTTAGTGGCAGATGCGTTAAGTCGAAGACATGCAGGATTGGGAGCCATGTTTTCAGAATGGAAGAATCTCGAGTATTTAGCTGGATTTGACTTCAGGCCTAGATGTGAATTGGAACCTGAGATGTTGGCAAACTTATCGATAAGACCGACTGTTGTGGAAAGGATTGGCGAGAGTCAAAAGCGAGATGATAAGCTTGTCAAGATTATCCGTGATTTGGAATCTGGATTGGATCCAGAAAAGGATAAAGGATTCGAGGTCGATCGAGAAGGTTGGCTTCGGAGGCAAGGACGACTAGTTGTTCCCGATATAGATGAATTGAGGAGTGAAGTTCTGAAGGAAAGTCATCACTCGAAGTTGACAATTCATCCAGGAGGAAATAAGATGTATCGGGATATGAAGAGAACCTATTACTGGGAAGGTATGAAGAAGGATGTTGGAAATTTTATTTCCAAGTGCATGAACTGCCAGTTGGTAAAAGCCAAACAGAAGAAGCCCAGTGGATTGCTACAGCCATTAGAAGTTCCTACATGGAAGTGGGAGCAAATATCGATGGATTTTATTGATGGGTTACCTAGAACAAGAACGGGAAATGAAGGGATTTGGGTCATCGTAGATCGTTTGACTAAAAGTGCAAAGTTCATTCCTGTTCGATCGACTAGGACTGCATCAAAGTTGGCAGAGTTGTATGTTAAGTGGATAGTTCGATTCCATGGTATTCCGAAAAGTATAGTGAGCGATCGAGACCCATTGTTCATTAGTGGATTTTGGAAGAGCTTCCAGGAAGTTTTGGGAACCGAGTTGTGTTTGAGTACATCTTATCACCCTCAAACAGATGGTCAGACCGAGAGAGTCAACCGAGTTTTGGAAGATCTCCTCAGAGCTTGTGTTTTGGATTTCGGAGGATCATGGGAAGATCATCTTCATTTGGTGGAATTTGCATATAACAACAGTTACCAGTCAAGCATTGGTATGGCACCATATGAGGCATTGTATGGAAGACCGTGTAACTCTCCGACATGTTGGTTAGAGACCGAAGAGAAGCTGATACTTGGGCCAGAGATGATTCGACAGACTTCGGATTGCATAGAGATCATTCGGGAACGAATGAAGGCAGCCCAAGACCGTCAGAAAAGTTATGCCGATAAGCGTCGTAAGGATTTGGAATTTGACGTAGGTGATATGGTTTTTGTGAAGATTTCTCCATTGAAGAATGTTATTCGATTCGAGAAGAAAGGGAAGTTGACTCCGAGATTTGTTGGACCATTCCCGATCATCGAGCGAATTGGAAAGCTCGCCTACAGATTGGAGTTACCAGAGAAGATGTCGGGTGTGCACAATGTTTTTCATGTATCGTATCTACGGAAGTATGTGCACGACTCGAATACAGTGGTTTCTGCTGATAGCTGTGAAGGTTTCGAAGTTGATCCAGTCGATAAGAGACCTCGTAAGCCGCTTCGTGTTGTAGAAACCGACACGAAACAGCTTAGGAGGAAGGTAGTTAAGTTGCTCAAGATACAATGGAGTGATGATGATAACGACTGTACATGGGAGGTGGAAGAGAGGATGAAAGCAGCTCATCCTGAACTCTTCAAGATATGGCCCTCAGGTGTCGTGTCATCTAACGACATTGTAACTTGTTCTAGTTTTAGAATTCTGCATGCTAAGCTAGAATTAGATGCATGGTTTGTTGATTGCTATGGATGGTAGGCGTGCAGAATAGTCTTTGATTGCTCTTGTTTGTTTGGAATTTCGGGGGCGAAATTCCTAAGGGGGAGAGAATGTAACGACCCGTATTTTTACGGATCGAAACATCGTAAAACAATTATCATTTGGTCGCATTGTTGATAAGTCATCCATAGTCTAAGTCTTAGGTCGTATAGAAGATAGGTTGTATTATGGTTAGGTCGTAGTAGACGACCTAAGGAAGGGGAGCGACCTATAGAAAGTTGGCGACCTAAGGAGTGAAACGACTTAAGGAAGTTAGGTCGGCAACGACCTAAGGAAGTTAAGTCGTATAGGAGTTAAGTCGTATGGTGGCTTAGGTCGTGAGGTAGGATTAGGTCGGAGGGGCGACTTAAGAGGTTGGAGCGACCTAAGAGAGTTGGCGACTTATAGGAGTAGACGACTTATAGGATCAGCGACTTAAGATAAGTAGCGACCTATAGAATGTTGTGACCTATAGAAGTTAGCGAGTTAGTGAAGTTAGGTCGTGAGCGACCTAAGATGATAAGTCGTATCCTAGCTAAGAGTTAGGTCGTAAGCTTCTGTGTTGATTTAGGTCGTAGGCGACCTAAGATAGTTAGGTCGTGAGCTTCTAGGTGAGTTAGCGACCTAAGGGGGATAGGTCGGCAACGACCTAAGGAAGGTGTAGTTAGGTCGTAAGCGACCTAAGGTAGATTGCTAAGTATAGTTAGGTCGCTAGGCCATTAGTCAGTTAGGTCGCGTGAGTGTTAGGTCGCGTAAGGGCTTATTAGTTAGGTCGTAGGTCGTGTATGGATGCGCCTATCTGTTAAGTCGTAAGTCGCGTAAGTTGTTAGGTCGCGAGGAAGCGCATCTGGGATAGGTCGTAGGTCGCTTGGATGCGCTGATCTGCTAAGTGTTAGGTCGTAGGATCTGCTAGGTCGTTGGTTGTGAAGTTGTTGAGTCAGAGGTTATTAGGTCATGGGGTTTTTAGGTCGGGGACGACCTAAGAGCGGACGACCTAAGGAAATCAGCTATAAATAGGAGGGCTTTTCTCACTTTTTGGGATCCGGATTTCGAAGCGACGAAGTGCTGCCATTTTGAGAGCTCGACTTCTACACTTCTTCACTTCCTTTCTCCACTCTAATCTAGTGATTCCTTCCATCCATATTGAAGATCAAATTGAAGATCGAAGAGCTTAGATTGAAGATCTACATTCTTCGAAGAGAGATTTCATCGTTTGAAGTGGATTTGTGATAGATCGAGTTAGATCCTTCGCTGTCCAGATCTGAAGTGTGTTGCTTTTAAGGTGTTTAGGTGATTTGGTGAGTGGTGATTATCTCTCACACGGATCCAAAGGAGTATATCGGATCGTTGGCTTGATTTGGTGTTAAAGTAGTGAATTCCATGCATTTTCCTAATCCTAAGTATAGATCCATAAAGATCCATTGTTCATGATGATTTGACAACCATTTTTCTACATGTTAATCTATGCAAGTTCATCCATCAAGATTATAGAGATATTGCTCATGTTTTCATGCTTGTTAGACTTTTGACTCCTTAATTACGAAATTGCCATTATTGTTATAATTGTCTATTTAGATCATATTTGAATGCTTGATTACTTGGATTAATGTTTGACTTGATTGATTGCTATGAATTAGATGATTGATGACTTGATTTAGACCGAAGATGATTCAAGAGCTAAGAGAGAGGTTCTTGAATTGGGAAAGCTGCTCGTGGCATATGTAGCGAACGATGAAGCTCCTATGCATAGATTCGATGATGATGATGTTGAGATGAAGCTTTGCGAGGATGTGATGAAGCGAGGCATGATATGAGATAGTCTTGGTCTAGTCCAGACGGGATCATTCCAAGCATGTTGATAACTCGGTGATATGGTTCGAGTTTGAGGATAATTGTTTGCTTGAGATGCGCTTGAGCTAGTATGGAAATAGTCGTCGAGGAGGATGACTAGAAGGTTGAGATCTCATCGTTGTTGAAGGTTCTAGCATGCTCAAAGCAAGAGTACGTTGGGCAGATTCGATAGTCCCTGAAGGCTACTGATTGGTAGTCAAGTACTCTGGGCAGATTCGATAGTCCTAGGCACGGGTCACGACGACGTGCGGGAGTAATGTCTAGAACCGGGGTTTCCATTAGCCCTTGACGGACGGATGAAAGAAAGAGCCGATCATTCAATTAACGATGATATCGAAGCAATGATAACAGTGATAGCCAGAGTCATGGATGTTTGGTTGTATCGTCATTCGGTCTCAAGAGCAGTGTTTTCTGGGTGCTTATCTGATCTTGGTTTAGGCCTTGGGGGTTTGTGCTTGGAAAACATCGCCCTTGACTCGAGTGATAATTGCTTTACTTTAAATTGTATGCTTTACTATGTTTGCTCTGCTTAGTGTGTGTCTAGGGGCTATCACTGTAGAAAGAGGTGGAGTGGGAGGGTTGTATTCCTATTCCTTTTCCTTTGTGCTCTTTTGGTATGTTGTTAGTTAATTTACCGCTCACTAAGACTGATGTCTGACTCAAGGCTTTATGTTTTAACTCTTATTGCCTTGGGCTGTTCGTCCATTTTGGGACGGGCAGACTAGGTAGCAGGTGACAGGTGCTGTTCTTGCTTCCCACGATGCTGATGTCGAAGACGAGCTGGAGGCTTGCATATTATCTTCTTACTATATGTACTGGATGTTCCTCTGTTTGTATATTCTCTGAGTGTTATGTAGTGAGGCTTGATGTATTGACTATCCAGATGTTTGTATTCAACTATTATGAAGTTTTATTGATGAGATTCTATTCTGTTAAGCTTCACTATATATATGTCCTATTGTATTTTGTCCATGCGCTGTGAGTAATACGATAGATTCTGTTGTTTTAATTTACCCTGGCAATCGTCCATGGTTGCCTGGCACACTTTACAGTGCACTATTTCTAGGTTCAGTGCAGGGGTCATGGGCGGTCGTCACAGACCCGATCTATCCACGAAAATTCCGAACTCCAAATGAAGCGTGCCGCCTGGCATTCTATATATTGTACCCCCATTCCGAACAAAATGGAACATGTATCGGGAACCAATTCCATCATATTTAGAAGATAGCTTTTCAAAATTAAATTATTTTAACTAAATTCCTTTAATTAATTTCTACGTGTTTCAAGCTCGCACGGCCAAACGATAAGTCAGATCGCTACGAAACTTGAAATCCTATAATAATTCACTATTACAGATCCGATGAAATTGGTTTCGTCGAAATCCAAGACAGTGCCCAAGAAGACTATTTTTACACGTTAATTAAAACAAATAATTTCCAAAATCAATTTAATCACTTTGAATTCAATTTTAAAAGTTAACAAACTTCTTTCTTGTTTAAATAAAACTTAAATCAACTTTTGAAATCATTTTCATTCATATTAAATTCAGGATTCAATTTTTTAAATAATTTCCAATATTAAATTTAAACAATTTAATTATCCAATAAATCACCATATTTTAAATATAAGTTATTTAACTTATAAAATTTAACTTTTAAAACGAATTCAAATACTCCATTTTACAAAAATTCAACATTCATTATTCAATTCCAGCTATTGATTATAAACACATTCGATACATAGAATTTCATTTCAATACTTATTATTGCCTAAAGCTTCGAAATTTGTTATTTCAAAATTTTATTCAAGTTCAAATTAAATAGAGAAAACATAAATTTTTATTTCCAACCATTTTTATTCAATAATCATATTAAATTCAATAATTTAAAATAGTTAAAAATACGAGTCGTTACAACTGTCCATGTTGATAATTATAATTGTTGTTATACTCTGATGGATGTATGTATATAATAGTTTCTCTTTTGTAAAGATCATTGATATTATATTATATGTTGTTTCGCAGCGATTGTGAGATTCTATGTTGTTTTTAGTTTCTTTTCTCTTCATCTTCTCTTCTTCATTCTTCTTTCTTTCCCTTAACTATCCGTCTTTCCATTTGATTTGGGTTGGACATGTGTGGTTTATTGTCAGCTTGAATTGTACGGAAAAGCAGGTTGTTACATATGGTATTAAGCTTAGGTTGAGCGAACACCTAGGCTTTGGTGGGAATTTACTCATTTGAGATAGGGTAAGTGAGACCCTAGGATGAGTTTGAGTGTATATATATGACCACGTATTTGTTAGTGGTTATAAAAATATTTTATATTGTGTTAATTTGTCAATTGAGTGGCTTATGAATTCTGGTCGGTACGTGGGATGCCACGATATCGATAGGGGTTTCTAAACGCTTAAACAAGGCAAACCGACACAATATTATTTTAAAAGTGGGTAAATGAAATAATTTTATCTAAATTATATTTTATATATAAAGGAAAAAAATTTCAAAAATTATTATAAGCTATATATGGTGTGTTTGGATGTTAATAAATGATAATATTTGATTATTATCATTTGTTGTTGTTCTAATAAAAGTTGTTATTGTCATAATCTAACAAAGATAAACGATGGTAAAACGAATTATATAAGAGACTAAATTTATAGGTATAAATTATAGAATATTTATTATACTTAAATAATCAACATTTGTATAATAATATTACATAAAAAGTGGAATTTTATAAATATGACTTATAAAGGTGATTTATAATTGCAAAATAAATGGAACTGCCTAAGTATATTTATAAATATGATTTGTTAATAAAATTGGATTTAAAACAAGAAGTTTAAGAATTTAAATCTCATTTATTTTAGAAATTTTTTTTGAAAGGTTTTAGAAAAATAGTAATATTATTATTTTGAAAATATTTTGGGTCAGAAATATTTGAAATAAAGAGATAGAAAGCGTTGAACCCACTTCAGTCGCTGGAAAATAATTTCGATGATGACTGCAGCATCATCGGCATTCGTTTTTGGGTTTCTAAGTGAGGGATTTCTACCATTGAAGTTGTTTTGATAAAATAATTTTTTTTAGATTCCAGAGGTGTAATTTGATATATAAAGGAGTTATATATATGATTAGAAATAAAAACAGGTGTTTAAACCCTGAAATTTTATCTAAATGTTTGGAGAAAATCTAAGACAATAAGTTTTTGAACTTATAATTTGAAAATAGTATAGATAAGAAAAAAAATTTGGAATCGACATATGAAATTAAAGATTTAACTTAAGTGAAGATAAATAAAAGGGTTAAATGAAATTGAAATGGGATTTGAAATGAATTGGATAAGATAACGAAATTAATATACACTTAAGTCGTAAAGTAATTATATAACCCTGAAGTGTAAATATAGTTTGTGAATAAACTTAAGTCAAATAAATTTCATAAAATTTTAAGTAAATAAGTTAGTATAACTTATAGATTTGAAGAATATTAAAACAAATTTCTAAATTTGTTGGATATGAATGTTAAAGAATGAAAATAAAAAATCGAGATAGGTAATTAAATTTAACTTAAGTTAAATGAGATGATTTTTGAAATGGAATTTAACTCAAGTGGGGTAACGGAGTGAATTAAATGAAATTGAATCAGATTTGTAATGAATTAATGAATTATGGACTTGAGTTGTAAAATAAAATACGACTTAGGTTGTGGAATGGATATGAATTTGAGTTGCAAAATGAATTGAATATGGTTGGAATGTTGTTTAATAGAATTGAATATGAACTTATAAGTTATGAAGTGAAAATAAACAGTAGAAGTGTTATATAAAAATGTTTATAATAAAACTTAAGTAAATTGTTGTATGGAATGGTTCTTAAGGGACATTAGTATTGAAAGAAAAATACTAAGTGATAATAAAAAAGAATTTAACTTAAGAAAGTTAAAATGAAATGATTTTATGAAATGATCCATAAATGAATAAAAAATGGATGGAATGTTGTCAAACATAATGTGAATAATTGGATGCGAACCAATGAATGTAAATGGATTGACCATGAATAAAGTGAATGTAAGTAAATTTAATGGAAATAAATTGAAATAAATACGTAAGTTGTACGTATATTATTTTATTCGCAAAATTGTTTGATCCAAATTCGAGTACACGATTTTGAGGTGATTTATACTGATCCGAGTTTGGATTTTTCACTCGATTCTTGACGGCGAACCCTAGATTTGGATTTTTGATTGATTCTGATATTCTTTATCATAGTATATGGCTATGCAAGGAGAATATCGGTTTCCAATCAAGGAACCGAATCTGAGTCCGCACTAGAGTGGTCGTGTGAACGATACAAGTTCGGAAGTGGAAATTGTGTGATTAAGCGAGCGATCGGGTATGGTTTTGCGTACAGATGATATATGTACATTGAACGGGATTTAATAAATTGAATTTTGACATTAGAAAATGTAAATTTATATGATTATGAATTGATTGAATGAATATTAATTGTTTAATGGTTTCTTTTGTTGCATTTGCTATATTTGCATATAGTTATTGTGTAGTCTATGCTATATATTAATATTACTTTCCTATACATGTTCTCATTGTTTGTTGAGTGATTAGTGGATGCGGATGGCGTATGCTTCGCATTTGGAGCTCGCTTTCGCATTATATTCGTTGTATATGCTTGCTAATATAATAAAAGTTACATATCTCGGATTACATATCGTACTTTTATTTTTTTTTTCCCTACGGGATGTCTCATCCTCGAAGATGAAATGTATATTTGTGATAATATATATATATATATATATATTGGGATTTTCTATGATCCAACCGCACAAAGGAGACGCCGGCTTAATTTTTCGAAAATTTAAGGCGTTAGAATTTTTTTGAGAATTTTGGGAAAAAGAAATTTTATAACTTAAAATTTTGATTTTGATTTTATAACTTGGAAGGTATTAGTTAGTAACTAGGAATTGAGTTGAAAGACTTAGAAATTTGGTAATCCATTTTAACTAATTGTTTTGGAAAGTTAATGGGTTTGTGACATCTTTCTTACTTGGTAATTTTAGGGACAAAATTCTTTTTAAAGAGGGAGAATGTAATGACCCAGAATTTTAGTCATTCAAATTTGGAATATTTAATTTATTTTAAGTAATGAAAAGTTATTTTTATAAGTTAAATAAGTTGGATTTCAAATATAACGATCTATTTGATAATTAAATTGTTGAATTTGATATTTGGAATTATTTAGATAATTGAATCTTGAATTTTATGTGAATGAAAATGATTTCAAAAGTTGATTTAAATTCTATTTAAATAAGAAGGATGATAGTAAACTTTTAAATTTGATTTAAAAGTGATTTAATTGATTTTAGAAATTGCTCGTTTTAATTTACATGTAAAAATAGCTTTCCAGGGCAAAGTCTCGGATTTTGACAAAACCAGTTTTATCGGATCCGTAATAGTGAATTATTGTATGTCATCGAATTTCATAGCGATTGGACGTATCGTTTGGTCATGCGAGTTTGAAACGCGTAGAAATTAATTAAAGTAATTTTAGTTAAAATAATTTGATTTTTAAAAGTTAACTTCTGTATATAATGGAATTGGCTTTCGATTAATATTCCATTATATTCGGAATAAGGGTATAACATATAGAACGCCAAGCGGCACATTTCGTTTGGAGTTCGAAATTTTCACGGATGAATAGTGCGGAGTTTAATTTCTATAAATAGCCCTCAAATTTCTTCCATTTGCAAACCAAACCCTAGCTTTTGATTTCAGCCGCCATTAAACTAAACTATCCAATGGCCATCATCGATCAGAGCCTCTAGAGGTTGAATTAGCCTTCGACTTCAACTAGGAAAATGTAGAGAGCGATGACACGAACTTGTTCAACGGATGGATCGAGGCGAGGTGGCTCAAGGTGGAGGCAAAGCCCTCCGTTCGTTGCTGCAATTTCGGTTCTCGTGAGCAATTTTTGTTCGCTAGATGTGCGCATGTGGCAGGGGAGGCAAAGGCAAGGGCAGGAGGCGGTGACACATGCGGCGGAGGGTGGCGGTGACAGCTTGCGTGCGTGAGTGCAAGGCGTGGAGTCACGATCATTCAAAAATAAATAAATAAAAAAGAAAGGCTGGAAGTCGCATGCGCACATGAGCATGAAGTGGGAGGGAGGAGATAAGTTAAGTTTAAAACTTAATTTTTATGTTAATTATAATTTTAATTGTTCCAAATGTTTATTTATCCATAACTTATTCATACCAGGTGCGTTTCGAGTGCGGCAAGTTGCGTTGCATTCGTATCAATGAATACTACGCTATGGAGTTGGATTGAACGGATTCGAAGCTAGTTGGAATTTTGGATTAAAATTGCTCCAAACCATGACGTTTGGGGACTATTAAAAATCAAAGTGAGTTAATCTCACCTTTTTGGTTAACCGGAATTACATTTTAGTCAATAAAATTTATTTATTGGATGTTTGGGTATTTATTATTAATAGTTATTGATTGTTTGGATAATTTACTAATTACTATTAGTTGGATTGGATATATTCCCGCCTATTGGAGCGGATAAGATCCAATTACGTTCCCGTGTAAGAGGCGAATGACCCTTTGTATATGAATTCCGCCTCGAAGCGGTTGATTAATATTTTTATGATTATATACTGTATGTGATGTGGGGGACAGGTTGGAGGGATCCAATGGGATTCCTCACACTGTTGATTTTATTTTCATATATATGATGATATATGATTTGTTGAATGCCATATTGATGGCATGGATATGATTTTTCTGAAGTAGTGTTTTAGTAGCACCGGGCCTCATTTTGGTATTTTAAAATACTATAAAATAGTGTTTTGATTTAAAAAGGATTTTCAAAGTGATTTTGGGAATTTTATATGTAATAATTTTTCTAAAAGAAAGTATGATTTTAGATATTATAAATTAATAGTTTAATAAAATATTCTAAATAGAGATTTTAGAACTGTAAAAATAAAATATTTTAAATCTTGGAGAATAAGTTCATCCTTTATAATAAAGGGATATGTTTTAAAAGAAATTAGAAATATTTTGAAATAATATCTATTAATCATCTTTGTATAAAGTGATATATATATATATGTATGTATATAGGTACATATATTATGATTTATTTACAAACATGAAATTTATAAATGGGATAATTTACAAGAATGATATTTTTTACAATGGAAGTAAAGGTTTGTGAAATCGTATATTGCTAATAAAAGTATGAATTTATAAATAGGGCTTATAAATTAAAGGAAACTATTATCGTTAAATAAATTGGAGAATAAATCAAACGGTGGATTTATTATAAGGTATGGAATGATATTTTAGAAATAGTTGACTCTATTTTGGAAATTGAAGGCGAGGGTAAATTTGAATGTTAAACAATATTTTATAAATAGAAAGGGATTTATAAAAGGAATCTATCCTTATGGAAATAACGTTAAAAAGGATAGTGATTGACGTTTTAAATGAGATTTATAAATAAGTGAGATTCATAAAGAAAATAAAGTTGTAAATGGAATTCATAAATAAATGGGTATTATGAAAGGAAGTTTTTATAAAATAAAAAGAGAATCTTAAATGTAGTTTTATAAATATGGAAATGACTGGGTTGAAGATTTAAGAATGGATATTTTTCAAGGAAATATATTATGTTTTAAAGTTGTTTATGAATATTTAAATAATTTTGAAAGGTTAATTATTTAAATTATTAACATGGTTTGAAATTAATAATAATGATTATTAATAATATTTTGGTAATTTATTATTATTTTTATATGGTAAAGATTAACCATTTTATTATCCATAATGGTTTGAATTATTAATTATATTTTTTAAGAGGGTAAAAGTTAATAATAATTATTTATTTATGATGGTTTCGAGATTCATAAATAGAGTTTGTAAACGAACTTGGATTTTTATAAGAAGAACTTATAAAATGGTTTGAAGATTTAAAGGAAGATTATTTACAAAGTATAGAGGTTTATAAATAGATGGATATTTATAAACAAATTTTAGAAATGGGTTGATAGATTTATAAAAAGGAATTTATAAAAAATTGCATGGTTTTATAAAGGCTTTATAAATGACTTGAGAAATAATTTATAAATGGTTTTAGAAATTTATAATGCAGTTTATAAATGATTTTAGAATTAGGTAAAAGAGATATCTTCATCAGTGTTTGATAAATATACTTATACCATTGAGATAAGTATATGGATATTTTCTAAGTATTGAAAATAGAAGGGTTTGTGAATATATATCTTTGTAAAAGTATTTTGATACAACCATTTACAAGATGGTTTTAATTAATGAAAATATTAATTAAGGAGGCTTAGTGTTGCTTGGTGCTTAACCAAATGTTGGTTTTTCCTATGGAATTAAATCCCTGATTGAATGTTTGTTATTCGGTAGTTAAATAACCGACTATTGGAATTTGGACCCAAAAGTAACTTTGGAAATATCTAGGAGAAACACGTAAGTTAGTGGCACAGTCATCTCTAATAATGTTGTATTGTGCGTGTAAATCTCGTTTCGTTCTTCTAGGACAAATAATAAGGAAATCCATCCACTAAAGGTTAGGAGGTGATCTCCGATCTTATTTTTGACTGTTTATTTCCTAAAGAACCGGGGTTAAGTTTACCAGAAACTATTGAATGTTGTTTCGAAGAGACCAGGATCAGATATGTTATCCAAAAACCACTTCAACCCAACTTAAGCGTTCGAAGTGAAGACATCTTGAAGATGATGGAATTGGAGAAGGAGCTCTCAATCGTTTCGTTCAGTCCCATAACGAACTTGTATGGATGAATGCTAATATTGCATTGTTGCCTAGAGGGTAGTGTCAGCATTCCAAGTGGGAAATGCTATATGAATGGTAAGAGCATGGCCTCTTCGAGCCTCACATGTGGTAGGGCTAAGTAGGTCACACCCAAGTAGGGTATGATCATCCAAAATCTATAACAATATTCATGTATGCTTCGGGATTCCATTGTGTGATTGTTGATTACAACAAAGGGGTGATCATATTTGGTGCTACTCAAGAAGGGGGTAGTGTTGATCCTGAGTAGCAAAGGTGCAACATGTTTTAGCTTCCCGTACACTTGATCTAGAGGTGTATGGATTCAGTGGGTATACCTTACCCTTTCATAGTTGGAATCCATTATCCAATACGAGCCTACGGTTTTGGTTGTAGAACCTAGTATGCTGGAATTTAATTAATGTAATAATTTCGGCTATGATTAATAAGTACTTGTATATTAGATATTATTATAATATCGAAGGATTTCATATGAAATGTATTGGTTATCATAAGGTGAAAACCCGTCCGTGTTTATATACATCATGGTCTTACGAGATACTTTTGATTTCAAAAGGTTTCTATAACTTTAAAAATTCCAATTGGGTGTGTTTTTCTCACGCTGGTTTTCCAGACTGACTCGGGTGTTATTTCATTACAATGCTCGGGTCAGACCGAGCATATTTACAAATTGCTTTGGATTTATTGGAGCTTAGGAGACTGTAGGATCTAGATTAACCCTAGAGGTGGGGTGAATAGGGTTATCGCAATTTTCTCGAATTAAACACGTAATCAAAATGCAGATAAATAAATATGCAGAAAAGTAAATCACACACAGAATTTACCCATCTTCGGCAACCCCTGCCTACTGCTGCATTCCCGGATTTCTATTAGAATTAAACAGTATCCCGCTTACAAACACTCCTACAGACTCGCACACCCTGCTCCGCCTATAGAGTTTCGCAAACTCGCACACCCTGCTCACTGAACTAACCCTAACTAGACAATCTGACACTACCTAAACCCTAGGTGGTGATTTACCCTTACTTGACTTGAAAAGGTAAAACTGAAAACTAAAAACACTGGTTAAAACCAGGGCAAAATTTAAATTGAAAATTTAAAACAATTTTTGCCCTCAAATAATCTAGGCCCAAACTAACACATTAAACCAGGCCCAATAAGAAATAGAATTTAAAACCAAAACTTAAAACCCTAATTGATAAATAGGTCGGCCCGATTGAGTTTTATATCGATCCCCTTTTAAAAATTATCGGCCTGATCCTTTATCTTCGATCCCCTTTCTTTTATTATTCTAGCCCGATCCCTTTGAGAAGAAAAATGGCGATTAGGGCTTCGGTGATTCTGGATTCTGCTTGCGAATATGGCTCGATCTTTGTCAATATTTGCTCGACTGAATTAGGGCTTTGCCCTTGTTCTTTTTGCTGGCGAATTGGAGCTTCGGCTTTGTCTTCCTTTTGAGATTACGAATGGCTTTGGCACGATTCTGAAATTAGGGCTTTTTCTCTGTTGCGATTTTGAGCTTCGGCTTTTCTGTTTCCAAAATTAGGGCTGGATAGAAATTGATGATACCGACCTTATTACGATCGATCGAATTAGTGATTATCGTCCTTTGGCATGTCGATCGACTGTCTTCTTGAGCTTGGCTTCTGCTTCTCGTATGATCGAGTTTGATTCAAGTACTCTGGTATGTAATTTGATTTTCTGCTTTACTGTTTACTCGTACTTGAACTCGGTGTGATTCGAGTTATTGGTTTATTGTTCTCTGTTAGCTTGAACTCGAATGCTTTATTTGTCGATGATGTTAATTTCAATTTATAGGGTTCGATCCCTTGAATTCTCGTTCGTATTAAACTGGTTGATTTCGTCTGATAATGTTTTTGAATTTGTCAACTTGTTTCTCTGGCCGCTGATTTTCGTTTTGATGCTTGAGATATTCTTGACTTGTTCAATCTACATATATATTGCGTATATATTTGATAACTTGAATTTCACGGTATTGACTCTGCTGTGACAATGATTCCTTGGCCATCACGATTTTGATTCTGAGCTTTGACTTCGGCCATTGATATTCTGTATTGATTCTTGACTATTCAAACAATTTTAAACTTGATTCACGTCTCTGACTTTGATTTTGAACTCCCCCGTGACTTTATTTGATTCTGAACATCACCTAATTTTGTTCAACATTTTGAACTGAGCATTGAGTATCATGTTTTCTGGTCTGTAGCTTGGTTACTTGTTCATTGCACTTGAATATGTTGCATTTGTCTGTGTCATTGAAGAAGTTGTGCATGTTGAACTGTTGGGTTTGTTGTGCACTTGTGTATATATGTTGATGGTCTTGTGACATAGTGTATCAATGATGCTTGTTGCAGTTGCCTCTGTGTTTGTTCATTCCTGTACATGTGCATTTGAACTTTTGGATTTTGGTCGAGGCTTGTTTTAGTTGTCTTGATCATTTTCATGAACTTGCACCTGTGTTGAATCCAGTTTCACAACTCGGGTTTGACCTTGTGCTGAAGTCGATATTTTATTTATATTGCACCTGAGTTGAACCCGTCTTTTTATTTGGGTTTGACCTTGTGCTCACCTGTCCCTGTAAATTTATCAAGTGTATATACATATATCGGTGTGCACGGCCTTGTGGCATGTACAGTGATACACTGTGCATGTCACAAGCTGTTCGTGAATGATGAATTCAAATCAAATGATGACGAAAAACCCAAATGACTGAGGCAAATATTATTTTCAAAATCCATATTTTGTTTTATACTGCAAAAACATTTTATTTTCAATTTTACTGCGTCAATGTATATTTTTGCAGATTGCTCAGATGTTGGATTCACATTGGAATGAAGTTGAATATAAATAAGAGTGTGAGTGATATGTAGTGAGGAAACTGATGTAACTATGAAATTGTGATGTAATTGTATTTTGACTGAAATTGTATAGTTATAGTGAGAGCTTGAAATTGTACTATCGAAATTGTAATAAATATTTGTTTGAATAAAATATTCGTTTGAATTCCAATTCTGTGTTATTTAATTTATTCAGCAAATATTTATTTTATCTGTGAAAAATAACATAGTACAATATCAAATACGTTTAAATGAATGTATATATATTTATTATCATCAAACAAAAAGCATATACATGCATATTCCACAGAGACGAGTTGGATGTCTTCAAGGCGTATACATGTATATGTTTATTGTCCGCTACTTATTTGTTGAAATTATTAGCAATTGTGAGGATAAGATGTTATAACTGTACAGGCTGAAAATTGTGATTGTTGTTGTACTATGATGGATGTACGTACATAACAATTTCTCTTTTGTAAAGATCATTGATATTATATTATATGTTGTTCCATTGCGATTGTGAGATTCTGTGTTGTTTTCATTTTCTTTTTTCTTCTTCTTCTTCTCTTCTTCTTTCTTCTTTCTTTCCCTTAACTCCCGTCTTTCCATTTCATTTCGGTTGGACATGTGTGGTTCTTGAATTGTACAGAAAAGCGGGTTGTTACACACACCGTTGTGTTGTGGAGTACAAGATGAAGTAACTTGAGAGATAATCCCATCATCTTTTAAGTATTGTTGGAAATCCTATCCAACATACCCATCTTTTTGGCTTAATCAAAGAATCTTAATCTTATGGCCCATTTGGTTTTCTACTACATTTTTATATTTAACAAATTTCTCATAGACATCGAATTTGATTTTCATAAGATACACATATCCTAATCTCGAGAAATCTTATGTGAAAGTAATAAAGTAAGAACTATTATCTTTAGTAATTATAGGCATCGAGTAACATACATCACTATGTATTAATCCTAAGAGTTCATCAACTCTTTCATTCCACCCACTATAGGGGTGCCTGGTCATTTTACCTTTGAGACATGACTCACACATGTCAAATGATTTAGAATCAATTGACGGTATAAAACCTTCGGTTTTCAATTTATATAGTCGTTTCTCACTGATATGACCTAGCCTACGATGCTAAAGAAAACTATCATTCATATTGTTAGAAGAGTTATGCACAGAACACACATTATTAGTATTAATCACATAAATGCCATTTTCAAGAATACCATCGTAGACTTTATTTCCATCCAAACTAATGTTTACAACATTATTTGCATAATGAAATATATATCCAATCTCAGACAATCTGGAAACAGAAATAATCTCATAAATAAAGTCTTTTACAAAATAGCAATTATTTAATACGAATACTAATCCACTAGGAAAATTCAAATGGTAGTCTCCAACTGGTGTTGCATCCACCATAGATCCATTAACAACTCAGAGCCTCATCTCCCCTCTTGCCATGTGACTCAAGTTCCTTAACCCCTATAACGAATTACATATATGAGTACCAGATCCAGTATTTAAAACCCATGACATTTTATTGATTACAAAATAATTTTGAATCATAAATGTACCTAATGGAGTCGCAGAACCATTCTGCTTCCTTTCCTTACCAATCTTCAAGTAGTCAGGACAATTCCTTTTCCAGTAACCTTTCTTGCGGTAGTGGTGACATTCACCATTTTCATCGGTCTTCTTACTTTTCTTTTTCTTACCTTCTCTTTCCTGCTTCTTCGAACTCTTCGAAGATAATGCACCTTAACAGCAAGTACAACCCCTTGATCCTTCGGTGCAGGCTCGGCCAACCTCAACATATTAAGGAGCTCCACTAGATTCACATTTAACTGGTACATGTTATAATTTAGTATGAATGGTTCATACTGAGGAGTAAGTGAACCAAGGATCAAATCTACTTGCAATTTGTTGCTTATCTATATGTCCAATTATGAAAGTCTATCAATATAGCCCTTCATCATTAGCACATAATCGTCCACTCTATGTTCTTTGGTCATCTTGATATTGAATAGCTTCTATGTAAGCTCGTACCTTGTAGAATGTGACTGTTCACCAAAAAGAGTCTTGAGACTATCAAATATCTCATGGACAGACATATTTTCATGCTGCCCTTACAACGGCTTGTCTAATATAGACAGCAAGAAACTTGGGCGATCTCAAGGTTTGACATCCATTTTTCATAAGCAAGTCATAGTTCGGGGTCTGCATCATCGGTGGGTTGTTCTTTAGGTTCGCATGAAATAGCAGTCCAAAGGCGCTCGTAAGTCAATGCTATTTTAGTTGCTCTTAACCAGTCGGTATAGTTAGGTCTGGTATGCTTGTTGTTTTCATAAAATAGTGTTGGAGTTATCATTTTTTGCATATTTAAATGGTAGATTATTAGGACAAGTCATAGTAGATGTTCTTATAATATTAGTAAGGTTAAACTTTATGTTTCATTTTACTAATATGCTCCCATTAGTCTTTTATATTTTGTGAAACCCTAAGTCAAAAAATAGAAGTCTTTCGACTTCACCAGTAGGTGTTAATACTCGTATGCCTTGGGATTCTGACCTTGAGGAAAGCTTAACAAATCATACTCTCACACACAATGGATAATTCCTTATCTGTTGTATCATATACAACTCCTAACCCGCTGTGCTTTGTCCTAATCAGCCTTTACCTTGAGGAAAACTCAACAAATAAAGTAGGATTATTCACTCTAACCTACCATTTCACGATGGCCTAAGTATAATGCACATGAGGAAAGCTTTACAAATATATGTAGTTATCTTACTTTGTATATTCAATATATTAATATCACTACACTTTACATCCTTAGCTTGAGGAAAGCCCAACAACTAAAGAGTATGCAAGTAGTCTACTAGTATATAAATAGTAGAGGACAATATTATATTGAAGATTTATAATCTTCATATCTACATTGAGTGATATCCGACTTACAGAATAATGTAATTCTTATGAATTATTCTCGTGATTCAAGTGTCGGACACATCGGAAATCACGATATACATGCATTTACTTATGTTTTTATTTCTTAAGTCTATTTGGATTTCTTTAATGTTCCACATTTAGTTTATACATTCATATTATATAAGTTTTATTATTATATAATTTTTATATTTTATATTACTTATATAATAGTCTTTTGTATAACATTATATTAATTAAAACATATTTAATTAATTTTTAATTAATTAATATTTTAATTAATTTTATATTATCTTAATATAACATTTATATTAGATATTTATCATATACTATAACATTTATAGTATTACACGTATACCACATACATGTGTATATCATTTAATTAATTGACCTTTTAATTGATTTATTTAATTAAACTATTATAATTAAATTCTATTAATTTCAAAATTCATTTCATATACATACATGTATATTTATGTTATTTTAAAATTTTCAAAATAACATAACATATATCATAATATATAACACATGTATACATCTATTAATTAATTAAATTATTTTAATTATTTTATTTTATTAATCTTATTAATAAATTTTAAAATTTCGGAATATATATTTTCAAACATTTTGAAAAAATTTATTATATTATAGCTTTTATAATATATAAATATCTTATTTTAAATTTATCTATTAAATTTAAAATCTTATATTTTTAATTTTCAAACAATTTAGAAATTAGCCCAAGGCCTAATTCAAATTTGGGCTTTTTCTGTTAGGGACAACCTTTGGATCGTGAGCTTAATAGTTAACCCTAACATGGTTAATTTAGACCGTATAGGCTATTGGGCTCCAAAACCATTATTGAAACTGGGCTAGACCACAGTGGAAGTTATGAGTGAATTTCAAAGAAATTACCCTATTGGATCTTTATTGGGCCTACGAAGTCTGGTTTATTTAGAATATTTTCAAATATTATTTAAATAAAATCTTTTATTTTATTTAACTTTATAAATTATATAGTTTTTTTTAATTTATGTCTTGATATATATATGCGCGTGTGTGTGTAAGTGTGTGTGTGTCGTAGACACACAAACACACGGATACACACAAAGATATATGTGTGTGTGTGTACGTGCGCGCGCACATATGTAACATATCAACATGTGCAAGGTATTACATGTGTAACAACCTGCATATTTTAAGATTCGAATATTTAAATGTTTAATTTAAATATAGCATCGTTAGTCGGATTTTAGTCCGAAAAAGTCACTGTTCGAAGAAGAACAGTCGAATTAGTGAAAAGTCTATGTGGATAGTGTTATTTGGAGGCACCATTGTGAAAACACCTTCAAGCACAGATTCAGACGTCTGAACTGGGTCGTTCAGATGTATGAAATTGTTTGACTCAAACCAGAGAGGAAACAGGCTAAAATAGCCATTTTCAGACGTCTGAAATCCCTGAGTCAGACGTCTGAATATTGTTCTTGACAACATTTATTTTTCCAGATTCAGACGTCTGAATCGTTCACTTCAGACGTCTGAATGAAGCTTGAGAATTCTTATTTTTCCAGATTCAAACGTTTGGTTTGGACATTTCAGACGTCTGAATCAAGAATGAAGTTGAGAATCAATAATAAGGACTTGAGACCATTTCCATTGTGTTCAAAATGTTGTTTGCGACTTTTTTGAGTATAAGCTTTGCTATGTTTGGAGTAAGTTGATTTTTGCTATTTTCTACTTGGGTTTTTAGGTTTAGGTTTCACCCAACTCATTCTATAACCTAACTCAGCCCCCTCTCCTCTCCATTCACTCATCCCATTTCCTAAACACTCAAGCTCAACTGAAAATGGGGGAAGAGAATAGGAATTAGAAATTCCAAGCCCTATCTTACATTTGCAAACTCAAGTCTAGCAACAAACTCTTGGAAAAAACTTTGGTAAGCATCCTCTCCTTCTTCTCCAACTCATTCTCTCTTTAATTTCATAAATTTCCTAAACCTAACTTAGGAAATGTTCTTCTTATGAGCTTAGATTCAAGCTTCTAGAGTTGAAGTTGAAGAGTAGTTGATCTTCCTTTGCTTTCAAGCTTCTCCTTCATCGTTTTTGGGTTTAAAGGTGAGATTTTTATCTCACATCTAAGTCTATATCTATCTTTGATGTTAGGTATGAATTCCTAACACTTACTTATGTTCATTGCTTTCCATTTGAATTGATTTGGAGAACATTCCAATTTTTGGTGTTTTGAAGTCGAAATCTATCAAAATTCTTATATGGTTGTTTGGGCATGATGGTTGGAGTGTATTGGTGAGTCTCTAAGATTGGGTAGTCGTTAGGTATAAACCCCTAGCTATCATCACTCATCCAATTGCTTCCGATATGATTTGGCCATTTTTGGCCTAGGCAAAGTATTGTCTGAACACCAGTTTCAAACGTCTGAAATAGACAATTCAGGCGTCTGAATCTGCTTGTCTCAGTCCAATTTGCCTATTTTGTGTGGGATTCCAATTTTTATCGATTCGTGATTATCCGATTTGTTGTTATCATTTATTGTCGCTTTGATGACTTCTCTCTTTGGATTTTTGGGAATATCCATTTTGATGGATTTGGTATCGATTTCTTAGGATTTAATTCACGTCTTCGAATGTGGATTTTTGTGATTGATTGTTTCTACAATCATTTTGTGATTTGTCACTTCTAAATACAAAGGTTTCTATACTAGTAGTAAATATCCAAACACTTTTACAAAGATAATTTTAACTCTATTTTTAATACAAAGCTCGTTTATAAAACCGATTTCTAATCTATTAGTATATACAAACCTTCACATCATTCGTATGAGAAAATTAAATTAAACGGCTTAGCAAAACAAGTGGTATGAAACGCTTGCGTTTACTTCGTCGGTTAATTTTTGGACTTGTACGATTGAAATTCTTGTGACAATTTTCGAGTGGGAATCTACAATTTGTTCGTAAATATTTAAGTTAAGCTAGTGGTTATGGGCATGAAGCTAAACTCATATATTTACTAGCTTAGTGTAATCGATAATTTTTACAGATCGATAATGATCATTTTTTGATTTAGACTAGCGATGTGCGATGTCTATTTGTTTGTGTGGGGATTACAATCCCCGTTTGTGGAACTTCGGTTCAATTTGGTGTGGTAGGGACCCATGGTCTTCGGACCGTTTGTGGAGTTTCGGCTCAAAAAAATTTATGGTTAGCGACCATGGAATTGCGTTCCGTTTGTGATGCACGTGTTGGTGAGTTTTCATGCTCCCGTTTGTGATAGGCCTCCCCCTTTGTGATTTCTGGATTTCTAATTGATGATTTCTAGAATTTGTGTTTCACCAACTTTTGCGATTGGCATTAATATGTTTGTCAATATTTGTAGTTTGGTGAATAAAATTAAGAATATGATATTCTTTTTGGTGCTTTGAGATTCTTGATACATTGTATGATTGTGTTGTTGTTTAAATCACATTCGTCTTAGTATGACATTATTGTTATCAAACGTTCTTATTATTATATCTCTGCTTACATCTCATTTCTTTAATGATAATTATAGCTTGACTGATCCATTTATTATTTTCTTATTAAATAATACTCGGGTCAGATCGAGATGTTACAAGAGCTTCTGCTTGACTTCTTATTTGGGATCATCTTCTGACTTTTGTCTAACTACACAGTTTTGTAGTTTTTGTTATTATACATTAGAGATGGAGACTCCTTGGTGTATAATTATTCTTTTGTCTTGCACTTGTATCTATTCTTTTGTGATATTGTGGGTCTTATTTGACCACTACTCTGATGTACACTTTGATGTGTTATATTCATACCCGTTTCCGCCTTTGAGATATGAACAACTGTGACTGATTTGTGTTATGTTTATTTCTATATTTGTTTCCGAGGGTCCACTTAGCCATTGTGTGGTAGCTTTGAGTTTGTATCGGTATGTCGGGTTTCCTCTTGAAATGAAATGCATGTTATACTATCTGACATATCGGTACTCGCACAAGGCAATTACACAGATGGTCGCTCCTCAATAGCCTTATTCTTCGTGCTAGTCGATAGCAATACCCAGTAGTGTTCTTGGCTAGAGTGAGTATAGAGGTGGGGCGTCACAACATGCCTGTGTATAGATGCTAAGATTTAAATCGCAATAGACATATTAGCTCATCCAATATGCAAGTATATATTGTCAAAATATTTATATGTATGTATATATGTTATTATTTATGTATGAATATTATATACATACACATATATATATATATATATATCTGTGTGCGTGTGTATGTATTAAGTTTTGTTTAAATAATTTTATAAAAGTGTATAAGTATATTTATATATATAATCATATGAATAAAATAATAGTATTATATATATATATATATTATGTAATAGGTTTATTTAAATATAATAAATTATTTATAAATAATAATAAATATTTTCATTTTATAAAACCATGAGTTATATATATATTAATATATTTTTTAAATAAATATATATATATACACATAAATATGTGTATAATGAAATATATATATAAATTAATAAAATATTAAAAATAATTTTTTAATATAAAATTCTAGGTCTTGCACATAGCATAGTAAAAAAAATTAAATTTTTTAATACATTTTAAATAAATATCCATACGAAAATTAATATAAAATTAATTAAAAATAATTTGAAACTTTATTTTCAAATTTTAAATTTCTTGTAAATCCTAAATGGAATTTTATACTTCAAAAAAAATTTCACAATTTTTTCGGTTTAAAATAGTTATAAAATAATTTTTCCTTTTTCAGCCGAAAATTGAATATTAATTTAAAATTTTAAAAAGATGTTTTTTGTTTTTGCCAAGAGCTTCTTTACTATTAATAATATTTTATAAAAGATAAAAATATAATTTTCATAATATATTTGAATTAATATAATTTATTTATCTATTGATTTGATTTAAATAATATTAAATATTAATAAAATATTTGTAAAAAATATTTTGCTACTACCGAAAATTATTAGCTTTAATTCTTTACATACAAAATTATATGACTAGTTTTATTAAATTATGATGTTGTGGTTAATTATAAACTACATGCATATATATATATATATATATGTAATTAAGTAATATGTATTAATTTGATAAAATATGAAAATTATATATTTTTTATTCAAAGTTGTACTGACTTAATGTATATTTGATTATATATATATATATATTAAATATATATACATGCATACAACCAAGCTACTTTGTTACAATGTTACTTGCATATCAGAATCGTTACATAACAACAATTTATATATAATATATATACATATATAATAAAACATTATAATTGAGAATTAATAGTTATATTTTGATTAGAAACATACCCCAATCCCAATGCCATGAAGTATACCTTGAAATGATAATTTATGCACCTTGGAAGTGTTTCCGATTCAATAGAGAGCTTGTCTTTGAACTGTTGACCATCAACTATCGGATAACGACTGAATTAACTTGATTTGAACTTGATGAGATGGAGAGAGACTAGTAGAAATTTTCTCCAGCAAGCACAGAGGAAGAGGCATCAAAATTTCTAAATCAAATTAGGTTAGAGATGCTTATATAGTGGATAGAAAAGAGAGAAGTGTAGATCTCATCTCATACTCATTCACTTTTAATCTCAACCATCCAAAAGTAATCCCCTCTTTACCAAAATTTTAAGCCACCTATACCTTTAATGCTGTTGAAATTTACAGCCCTACGTTGGGCCTTAAACCCATTTTAAGCCCAAATAAAATATTATGCAATTTAATCAAATTTAATCGCTTATTTATATCGTATATCGATTGGTATATTTATAACTATTACAAATATTAGTGCAAAGCCGTGCTACACGCGAAGTTCACCACATAATCCATTTAACACTATATTTAAAAAAAAATTAAATTACAAAGATGGAAGTGTATGTTTAAGAATTTTTTAACATCTCTTGAACACTTTTAACCAACATTTGCTGATAAATTTATTTAAGTAGTCTTGAAGCACACAATGTATAATTACTTTTTTAAAAGCACAAGTGGTTTCACCACCAATTATTCTTAACTTGGTAAATAGTACATTACTATGCATCATTATTAGTATTCAAATGCAAAAGGCATATATTCAATATCATTTATCCTATATTTAACATAGAAATATATATTTGGACACACACACACACATGTGCATAATTTTGTTGATAATAGTGTTCAAACTTGACATAGAGAAATAATGCTTAAACTGAAATATTGTTAAATTTTTTGGTTTAAATAAATAACATTTCAAATTCAGAAAAGCCCACATTTTGACATTGTCCAATACTAACTACATTAGAAAATATTAAGCAGCTTTAACACATCACATTTCCTAATACATGTAACATAAAATGGCATGAAAAATATATATATAATATAAATATTGCACAGTCAAATTTTTGGAACGACCTAATAATCTTTTTCCATTATTTTAAATATTCATGTAAACACAAAAATTGAAATAGACAACAATTAACATAATTCAATGCAAAATAGTATATATCACATGAAATCATTCTGGACGAAAATAAAATAAATTTTGGATGACATTTCATTACAAAAAATTGCAGTATGATCAGCGTAAGGAAACAAAATTAACAAATTGAAGTATTAGAAATAGATTATCATCAATAGAAAAAAATTTATTCTACACTGGTATACTGTAAAGTAGAACAGATATAAGATTATATTTGAAAAGTAAAGAACATAATAAAAGTAGGAGTGTTATGTGGCAAAATGCAAAATGTAGCCAAAGTTAATTAGTCTTATTGTGACTTAAATTTTATAGGAACTATAATTACTGAAATATAAATTATGCATTTCTTTTACAAAAAGATAAGCCAAAACTTGCATATCAACAAATATTTCTTTACTCGTTTATTTTATCCTTCTACTAAATTTGCTATTTAAAAAAATTACTTGTTAGGAACTAGTTTTAAGTTCCAATTTTACTATTGTAAAAAGGCATGTACTCATGTTATAGCACAATTCACATTCACTCATAAAGTTCAACGTACTTTTCTTGGGATATATTAGTGATAAAAGGAATTAATTAAAATGAATTTACAGCTTAATTATCAATTGATTAAAATTATAGAGAATTAACATGTAATTGATTCTCTTACTAAATTGAATTTCATTTAAGGAGAATTGATTGTGATTAATTTTATTAGTTTGAATTCAGATAAATTGGAATTAATGACAATTAATTTTATAATATTATTTGATATAATCCCATATTTGAAGTTGGTTTACTTAAACATTATATATAACTACATGTGAAACCCATAATCTCTAAATATCTTCAAACTTAAAAAATTCAGAACATACATTAAACAAACTTTGTAAACAATAGATAATTACCATTGTATCATAAGATCCCTATGAGTTTAGTGGCAACTATGCACTTAAATGAAAAGATAGTGTAACTTATGAACATTGAACATTGTCGAAAACTATATTAAATCTTAGGTTAACTAAGACAGATATATAAGATTTTATAAAAAATAAATTTATATCGACTAGGACCACATAAAATATTTATAAAGGAATAAACAAAAATGTTGCTTATACATTTATATCTTTTTCTTAAAATATAATATGAAAATTCGTTGTTTGAATATTTTTCATTGCTGATATAATGCTCTTCACCCTACTTGATTTCCTTAAATGAGATATACATAGAAACCTAAAGACTAAAGTAACAAATAGCAACTCGATCACTGAAAACATAGATAATATCATAAATATTATGTTGAATATAAAAGTGATGATGAGTTAATTCAAATTCTATCATTTAACAAAATTTAAAAGATTGTGTAAATATTGTTTGAAAAGATTCTTTAATTTGATTTGGAATGTAAATAGAAATTTTTTCTTCTAAATTCTAATATACATATAAAATTAAAAATGGAGTGATAAATTTTTGAAAATAAAATGGTATGGAAAAGAAATTTGTAACGACTCGTAAATTTCAACTGTTTTAATAACGTAATTAGTTGAAATTTTATGAAATTTTAAACGATAAAATTTTGAAATTAAAATTTAATATTTGGAATAAGTCTAGTTAAACATAGCAACTGGTAAATTTTCGTCCGAAAATATGAAAGTTTATTTCGCGCGTAAATTCACTTCAATTCAATCAGTTAAAAAGCGTTGAAAATAAAATGTTTCCGAAACCTAAATATTTTTACATAGAAAAATTCTAAACCATCTTCTGAGCAAGATGTCAGTTCGTCATTTTTCCAAATTCGGACATCTATTGCTCCGTCGTTCTTATTTTCTACAAAATAGCAGCATTCTGGTACCGATATCGATTTTTATCGGATGATCATACCACTGATATCTGTATACCGTTTTGATCGTCTCGTCGTGCTGATCTCTACTGTATATTCAAATTCGTGTTTTGGAGTCCGGTTCGTCGCGAAAACGATGAAACGGACAACGGTATCGGTACCCGTTCAAGTCTGTTCGTGTTCCGTGACCATTCAAATTTTCACTGGTTGAATTCAAACGGTGATCAGCTTTTACTATTATTATTAATTTTGAATTCATTGTTGTTGTTTCCCAAAGTTTAATTTATATTTCCCGGTGCAAATTTATAGACGGTTGAGTTAAATTTTATTGGTGCCTATTCATCTTTTACTATTTCCATCGTACTGAAACCACTCTCTTTATTTTTCAAAGCTTCATGTTTTTCCAGAGAAAAGCTTTTCACTTTCTCTTGCAAACCTCCTCCTTTCATTTTCTTTTCACCTGTAGCATAACCATTCTTTCCCGAAACCCATGCACCCCTCTTCAAGCAAGCACAGACGCATCCTCCCCTCCCTGACCACCGCAAGTCTTGGCCCCTCTCTCATTCGATCCTTCCCACGGCTACCACCACCGACTTCTTCCCTCGACCTTGTAGCCGAGCCTCGCGTAGGCATCAACACCCAGCAACTTCTCGGCCAGCCTTCGCCCATCACCAACTGCAGCGCAACCACCTCCGCACTGACGTCATCCTCTACCATCACCCTCCCATTCATCCAACGGAGCACCCACGCCCCGCCATTAGCCGAACAGCCACCTCACCGACCCCGCTTCGCCACTGCTCCCTGACTTTGCCTCCCTGCAGCCTCTCTCTCGTATGAGTATTTGGTATGTGTTAGTTTATTTATTTATTTATAAAAGTTTATATATTTAAGTTGTTGTTTTTGAATATAAAGTCTCAAACTATATATATGTAAATCTGTTTATACATATTAGTATGCAGTTGTATAATAAGTAAGTCTATTTGTATGTATTTGTTTATTTGTATAAACTATGTTTATAATATGGGTGTACGTCATAATTTTAAAAGTATATGATGTATAAGTGTATCTGATTGCTGCATATAGGATTTAGACAACTGCCAGGTGCGCATGTATAAGCAGGAATTTGTGAGGTTGCTTCCCTTTATCCTTGCCCTCATCAATGTATATATTACTTTGTGTTTTAATTCAAGCCCTGGTATGTAGATTAGCAGTAGTGTTTGAATAGGCACCTCCAAAACTAAGATGCATTTGTGCGCCTTCTTTAACTAACAGTAAAATTGAACTGTATTCTATTTATTTTAGGTTGCTGTCGACCGAAGTGACTTTATAAAATTTATTTAAAAAAAACGTATGTTATATAGGTTTTCCTTCACCTGTGTAAGTTTATGTATATGATATAAATTGTGTCAGGTCCAGTAGGAATATTAGTTATCTACGGTATGTGGAAGTGTATATATTTGAAAGGTAATTTTGGGTTCACGTTCACAATTTATACCAGTTGAAGTACGTAGCAATTTATATAAGTGTTTAAATAGATGGGTACAAAAGATATTTGTTCTAATATATAAAAAGGCTACTGATACTTATTTTATTATATTTGCATGTTGAGGTTTAGTTATAAGTTTACGAAAGGCATGTATATTTTATCTAAACT
This sequence comes from Allium fistulosum, assembly GCA_030737815.1. Classification (NCBI taxonomy): domain Eukaryota; kingdom Viridiplantae; phylum Streptophyta; class Magnoliopsida; order Asparagales; family Amaryllidaceae; genus Allium; species Allium fistulosum. The sequence continues at coordinate 843,039,465 of CM060902.1, forward strand.
ATGTCGACTCGGATCTGGGTTAAAAAAAAAATTAAATATATATATATTATGTGATATGATCTAGAACGAGTATATATATGCGTGAGTATTTCATTATGTTTTGCTGTATATTGTATATAAGTTATGTTATGATTTTTAAATAGACGTACATTTTTTTTATATATCTATATAATTAAATTTAATATTAAAGAAAATGCATATGTATTTAAGTTAAATATTGGGTTTAGGGAAAAATAATATAATATTCATTCCATTTCGGCAATACCAAAACTGACTTGATTCTCATCGGTTCACATCTATCAGCTTTGTCCGTCGTGCATGTTCTTCATCGAATCGTGTTCATCTAGCTTTGCTTTGGGGTTCGTAACTCGTTTGTCGAATATCACTAGCCTCGAAAGGTGAGCACTCACTCACGATTAGCGTTCTTTTATTTATTAAATTTGATTTCAATTGAAACGACAATTGAAATATTGCTGCTGTTTGACATTACACTGTTATTACCTGTATCAGTTCACCTGTGACATCTGACACCATTATCTGTTATATATGCAATGATAATCCAGTTTGGTCGTTAATTGATTGATTGTTGATGTTGATATTGGACGTTAAATTGTTAATGTTAAAATGATAAATAGTATGAAATTGAACTTGATATAGGATAATTAAATGTTAAATTTGATTAACTGACATTTGTATAATATGACCCCTTTAACTGTTAAATTTATTGACACGTAGGATTTGTTTAATTACACTTTGAACCACTGAATGTATGTTGTTAAATTGATGATGTATGAAATTGTAAATAGATGACAAGTGAAACCGTAATGTAATAATCTTTAATCTACATGAAATGATAGTGTAGATTCTAGAAATGATTATATTAATTCGCACAAATAACAATGCGAATTAGTACGGTTATTTCGGGATTATTTGAATTGATTATTGGATTGATATTGGTTGTTGTTATTACTTGTTTATTTACTTTGACACCATCCCAGTTATCACACTGCAAGTTCCCTTTACTATGTGTTGATTTTGAATTGAATTGGAATCGGGTTGAAATGATAAATACCCAAAATTGAACTTTGACCTAGGATAGAAAATTAAATAAAACCCGATTGGTCGATAATTTGATTTAAAAATAAACGAAGATTTTATTTGAATAAATAATATGGTTTTGAAATGAAGTTGAAATTTGAATTTTAATGAAAGAAAAATGTAAAATTTTAATAATCTGAAACAAAATATTAACAACGTAATTGATGAAAAGAATGTTATTAAATTTGAGAAATTATTGAATTAAGTTTGAAATTATTACACTTTGAAATGATTTAATAATTAAGTTTGAAATTATAATTAAGTTTGAAATTATTAAACTTTGAAATTATTTAGTAATTAAGTTTTAAATTATTTAATAATTAAATAAGGTTGAATTATTTAATGATTAAATTGAATTGAATTCTTTTATAAGTAAAATTGAACTTTTGAATAAGTGAATTTACTTCGTAAATAATTGAAATTTAGTTTTCTTTATTAATTAAGTTTTGGAAAATTATTTAAGTAAGTAAATAAGTGAAATTGAATTTCTTTAACAAGAAATAAAATGTGATATTTTTGAAGTTAATGTGAGACTTGTAATTTAAAGAATTTGATTTGACGAATTTAACTTAATTAAATTTGTAAGTCTTGATATAATGGCATTGAACTTAAGTAATGGATTTAATGAATTGGAAATTTAATAGAAATTGTTTGAATGACAAATTTACTTAATGAATATTGAATGAAATCGATAATTGAAGTTAAATTGATTTGAATGTTGAATAAATCATTTTAAATGATTTCGAAATAAAACTTATATACGAATTTAAATGAATATTGAAATTGTTTTAAATAGAAATTGAAATTGAAGTATAAGATTTTGAAATTGTGAATTTGGAAGTTTTGAAACGTAAAGTATGGAAATTGGTTTTTGAAAAACAAGTGAAATGTTGATTTACGAATTGAAATTGAAATTGAATTGATTTGGTTTTGAAATATATAAACGACCAATCGGTGTAATAATTTCGAAAGTTATTAAAGAGACCGGAATTCGGTTATGGATATACTCTCTATCTAAACCGAAAAACCACTTTAATAACTATACGCGGAGTGATGATCCAGAATGAAGTGGATGGAATGATGTAGGCGTTGACTGAAGAAAGAGAACGATTTTGGATGACCCCTGACATGACTAAAACAGGAGCCGCGCCGGGCCATTGAGGATCGCCATCTCTAGCGGACACACTTCTTCGATACCATATCTATTACTATTGTGATTCGATTTGGGTGCACCCCTTGATTTGGGAGTGTTGTTTCGCGGTGTTGGGGTAGTAGCTGCTATGCCCAACATCAGTCCGGATCAGGCAACTACTAGTATCCTAGTTGGTATCGCCTCATGTACCTTGTCATACTGATTATCCTATTCGCGACCACTACGTTTTGTTTTGTACCTTTAGTATATGGATTGCCCTCTGGTGACTTCCGGTTTTGGGGAAACTACGGTCTTGTATATGCTTTTGGGAATAAAAACGTGTTAAGGGTGGAATGGGCCATGACTTAACGCTATTTTGATATCTTTATATTACTGATAGACATTATCTACTTATCGTACATTACTACATAGTAGATAGTTTAACGGATCCTTAAAGGATGGTTATTCCAAACATCCTTTGAGTTACTTGTATTTCAATTGCTATTTCACTTGAGTTGGATTTATTAATATGAGAATGTTAATCCTGACTCGAGTGTTTTGTGTTTTGCTTTACGCTTGGGTCAGACTGAGTAGTTCAGCTTTCGAGACTCACCTTTGGAGTTGGAGCTTCGCTTGGAGATCCAGCTATCTATCCAGCTTTCAGATATTCGATGATTCCAGTGATGTATTCTGATTTGTATCTGTTACTCTTCCGTTGTATCTAGTTTAACTCTGATGTATCGTATTACTCTTCTGTTGTAAACTCTGATGTATTTTATATATTCATATAGTAGCTTCATGAACTACTATCTCTTTTATTTCCGCTGCACTTACTACTCTGTGTCTGTGATCTGTGATTATATATTTACTGTATATGCTCAGTTTTGCCAAATTTAAATTAACAATGCGGTATTTTGAGCAATTCAACTCCGGCATGAGTGTCTTCCTATACACTTATAATGGATGCGAATGGTCCAAAATATCGGGTCGTTACAGTTGGTATCAGAGCTTTGGTAGCTCTAGGCAAACTTAACATATAGGGTAAATGTATTTACAGAATCACTTTCATTCGAGTTTCAATCTCTTCCTTTGACTCAATTCCTTTGAATTTTGGAACGTTCCCTTGGTTCCGAAATTCATTCTTGTCCCTCACTATGAATATTCGTCTGAACTCCGGAGTATCCAATAACTCCACTTCTAATGATCTCGATAATAACTTGGCGGTCTCGCCAAACTTCTAATGATTTGTAAAGGGGTGAACTCCTTTATAATAGGCATCGATTTACCGGAGATTTCTGTATCCTCGGTTTACGATGCTATCTATTCCCTGCTATACCTGAATTTCATCTCTTGAGATCGAGTGTTGATTTACCTCGGAATTCAGCATCGATCTTATTCTTGAAGTTACGGACGACCCGGTTAAGGTTGCCCGTGAATTAAATAAACTCATCCATCTCCCGATTGTGGTAATTGAATTATCTTATTTTCTGTTTCAAACTTATCTTCGAATCAAAATTCTCTTTGATTTGAGTCTATCAAAAATATTGAATTCCTACCCTTGCTTTGAAATCCATTATTGTATCGTTAAGTGAAGAAGTGTATTGTAAATTAATTTTAAAATGTTTTTATATTGTGTTGTTTGAGTTGTTGATATTGATTTGGGTTTCCGATCGATTCGTCTGATCAACGCTATCGATAGGATTTCCAAAACACTTGAGCAGAGCAAACGGACACAATATCGTTTTCAAATTTGATAAATAAAATAGAAGTTTTGTATGATTATCTTATATATAAATATAAGTTTTCTGAGATTATATTGTTAATGAATTTGTTGTCTGAAATAATAATATTTGATTTTCATTTATTGTTTTGTAAACCATTGACTATTGCATAATAAATAAATGAATTTATAAACTTAGTTATAATTTGATTTGGAATTTGAAATGAATTTAAATCAGAAATTGGAGTATTTGATTTCCTAAAATTTCAAGCTTCGGGTTTTTTAAAATATTTAAAATGTATATTATTGAACGTATTTTCAAATAGAAACCGTTTTCAAAGAATTTTAAATATTGAAATCAGTGCTCTTCTCTTTGTCGCTGGAAAATAATTTCGGTGATGGCGGCCGCATCATCGACATTCATTTTCGAGTTTCGAAGTGGAGAAACCATTCTGTAGCTTTGCTATGGTTTTGTTTTGAAAAAATATTTTGATTTGAATTTCTTCAGTATATTTTGATATACATATATATAGGTATCTTATTTTAAAATTTAAATTGATTGGATATAAATATATTATATATATCTCTAAATGGTTTAAAGTTAATCGGAAATCTAATTCTTAATTTTTGTTAAAGGATGATTTTAATTATAAATAAAACCAAATTTTGGGATAAACATTTAAACTTGAATAATTGAATTTGGAAAATTTTATTTGAATATTATTCAACTGCATTCTAATACAACTTACCTAAATCATTCAGAAGTTGAATATGTAATTGGATAATATATAAAATAAATTGAATTTATAAATAAAATTTGAGTGTTTATAATAAATGTTATACACTAAATTTTGATTATTAAGATGTTAACAGAGTTAGATAGAATAATAAGTAAAACTCAGTTAATAATGAAATAAATTGTTTTGAAAGAATTTAATAAATTTGTTTTGAAAGAATAAATTGAAATTTGATCAACTTATGAAAATACCTTGAATTTGAAAGCAATTAGTAGATGTAAATTAATTTAAATCGAAACTTTTATGGTTTAAATTAATTTATATGGATTAAATATATGTGATTAGATATATTAAGTAGAATAAATTTAATAATAATTTGGAATATAAAAAAAAAGAATTTAAATTGCTGAAAAATATGATTATAATAAAAGATTATTCAAATTTATGATTTTGAAACTGTTAATTAAAGATGATTGGATAATAAGAAAATCAATCTAGAAATAGTTAAAGCTTGATTTAACTTAAGAAAATCAATGGATTAAATCAATTATTGAATATCAATTAATTTAAATTTGAATTTATATGGTTTAAATTAATTGTTATTTTGTATTTCAAATCTGTTTCTCTTTCTGGTTGTTTCTATTCTCCTACCTCGTTCCTTTTCGGGGACGAAAAGTTTTGAGTGGGGGAGAGTGTAACGACTCGTAAATTTCAACTGTTTTAATAACGTAATTAGTTGAAATTTTATGAAATTTTAAACGATAAAATTTTGAAATTAAAATTTAATATTTGGAATACGTCTAGTTAAACATAGCAACTGGTAAATTTTCGTCCGAAAATATGAAAGTTTATTTCGCGCGTAAATTCACTTCAATTCAATCAGTTAAAAAGCGTTGAAAATAAAATGTTTCCGAAACCTAAATATTTTTACATAGAAAAATTCTAAACCATCTTCTGAGCAAGATGTCAGTTCGTAATTTTTCCAAATTCGGACATCTATTGCTCCGTCGTTCTTATTTTCTACAAAATAGCAGCATTCTGGTACCGATATCGATTTTTATCGGATGATCATACCACTGATATCTGTATACCGTTTTGATCGTCTCGTCGTGCTGATCTCTACTGTATATTCAAATTCGGGTTTTGGAGTCCGGTTCGTCGCGAAAACGATGAAACGGACAACGGTATCGGTACCCGTTCAAGTCTGTTCGTGTTCCGTGACCATTCAAATTTTCACTGGTTGAATTCAAACGGTGATCAACTTTTACTATTATTATTAATTTTGAATTCATTGTTGTTGTTTCCCAAAGTTTAATTTATATTTCCCGGTGCAAATTTATAGACGGTTGAGTTAAATTTTATTGGTGCCTATTCATCTTTTACTATTTCCATCGTACTGAAACCACTCTCTTTATTTTTCAAAGCTTCATGTTTTTCCAGAGAAAAGCTTTTCACTTTCTCTTGCAAACCTCCTCCTTTCATTTTCTTTTCACCTGTAGCATAACCATTCTTTCCCGAAACCCATGCACCCCTCTTCAAGCAAGCACAGACGCATCCTCCCCTCCCTGACCACCGCAAGTCTTGGCCCCTCTCTCATTCGATCCTTCCCACGGCTACCACCACCGACTTCTTCCCTCGACCTTGTAGCCGAGCCTCGCGTAGGCATCAACACCCAGCAACTTCTCGGCCAGCCTTCGTCCATCACCAACTGCAGCGCAACCACCTTCGCACTGACGTCATCCTCTACCATCACCCTCCCATTCATCCAACGGAGCACCCACGCCCCGCCATTAGCCGAACAGCCACCTCACCGACCCCGCTTCGCCACTGCTCCCTGACTTTGCCTCCCTGCAGCCTCTCTCTCGTATGAGTATTTGGTATGTGTTAGTTTATTTATTTATTTATAAAAGTTTATATATTTAAGTTGTTGTTTTTGAATATAAAGTCTCAAACTATATATATGTAAATCTGTTTATACATATTAGTATGCAGTTGTATAATAAGTAAGTCTATTTGTATGTATTTGTTTATTTGTATAAACTATGTTTATAATATGGGTGTACGTCATAATTTTAAAAGTATATGATGTATAAGTGTATCTGATTGCTGCATATAGGATTTAGACAACTGCCAGGTGCGCATGTATAAGCAGGAATTTGTGAGGTTGCTTCCCTTTATCCTTGCCCTCATCAATGTATATATTACTTTGTGTTTTAATTCAAGCCCTGGTATGTAGATTAGCAGTAGTGTTTGAATAGGCACCTCCAAAACTAAGATGCATTTGTGCGCCTTCTTTAACTAACAGTAAAATTGAACTGTATTCTATTTATTTTAGGTTGCTGTCGACCGAAGTGACTTTATAAAATTTATTTAAAAAAAAAACGTATGTTATATAGGTTTTCCTTCACCTGTGTAAGTTTATGTATATGATATAAATTGTGTCAGGTCCAGTAGGAATATTAGTTATCTACGGTATGTGGAAGTGTATATATTTGAAAGGTAATTTTGGGTTCACGTTCACAATTTATACCAGTTGAAGTACGTAGCAATTTATATAAGTGTTTAAATAGATGGGTTCAAAAGATATTTGTTCTAATATATAAAAAGGCTACTGATACTTATTTTATTATATTTGCATGTTGAGGTTTAGTTATAAGTTTACGAAAGGCATGTATATTTTATCTAAACTATGTCGACTCGGATCTGGGTTAAAAAAAAAATTAAATATATATATATTATGTGATATGATCTAGAACGAGTATATATATGCGTGAGTATTTCATTATGTTTTGCTGTATATTGTATATAAGTTATGTTATGATTTTTAAATAGACGTACATTTTTTTTATATATCTATATAATTAAATTTAATATTAAAGAAAATGCATATGTATTTAAGTTAAATATTGGGTTTAGGGAAAAATAATATAATATTCATTCCATTTCGGCAATACCAAAACTGACTTGATTCTCATCGGTTCACATCTATCAGCTTTGTCCGTCGTGCATGTTCTTCATCGAATCGTGTTCATCTAGCTTTGCTTTGGGGTTCGTAACTCGTTTGTCGAATATCTCTAGCCTCGAAAGGTGAGCACTCACTCACGATTAGCGTTCTTTTATTTATTAAATTTGATTTCAATTGAAACGACAATTGAAATATTGCTGCTGTTTGACATTACACTGTTATTACCTGTATCAGTTCACCTGTGACATCTGACACCATTATCTGTTATATATGCAATGATAATCCAGTTTGGTCGTTAATTGATTGATTGTTGATGTTGATATTGGACGTTAAATTGTTAATGTTAAAATGATAAATAGTATGAAATTGAACTTGATATAGGATAATTAAATGTTAAATTTGATTAACTGACATTTGTATAATATGACCCCTTTAACTGTTAAATTTATTGACACGTAGGATTTGTTTAATTACACTTTGAACCACTGAATGCATGTTGTTAAATTGATGATGTATGAAATTGTAAATAGATGACAAGTGAAACCGTAATGTAATAATCTTTAATCTACATGAAATGATAGTGTAGATTCTAGAAATGATTATATTAATTCGCACAAATAACAATGCGAATTAGTACGGTTATTTCGGGATTATTTGAATTGATTATTGGATTGATATTGGTTGTTGTTATTACTTGTTTATTTACTTTGACACCATCCCAGTTATCACACTGCAAGTTCCCTTTACTATGTGTTGATTTTGAATTGAATTGGAATCGGGTTGAAATGATAAATACCCAAAATTGAACTTTGACCTAGGATAGAAAATTAAATAAAACCCGATTGGTCGATAATTTGATTTAAAAATAAACGAAGATTTTATTTGAATAAATAATATGGTTTTGAAATGAAGTTGAAATTTGAATTTTAATGAAAGAAAAATGTAAAATTTTAATAATCTGAAACAAAATATTAACAACGTAATTGATGAAAAGAATGTTATTAAATTTGAGAAATTATTGAATTAAGTTTGAAATTATTACACTTTGAAATGATTTAATAATTAAGTTTGAAATTATAATTAAGTTTGAAATTATTAAACTTTGAAATTATTTAATAATTAAGTTTTAAATTATTTAATAATTAAATAAGGTTGAATTATTTAATGATTAAATTGAATTGAATTCTTTTATAAGTAAAATTGAACTTTTGAATAAGTGAATTTACTTCGTAAATAATTGAAATTTAGTTTTCTTTATTAATTAAGTTTTGGAAAATTATTTAAGTAAGTAAATAAGTGAAATTGAATTTCTTTAACAAGAAATAAATGTGATATTTTTGAAGTTAATGTGAGACTTGTAATTTAAAGAATTTGATTTGACGAATTTAACTTAATTAAATTTGTAAGTCTTGATATAATGGCATTGAACTTAAGTAATGGATTTAATGAATTGGAAATTTAATAGAAATTGTTTGAATGACAAATTTACTTAATGAATATTGAATGAAATCGATAATTGAAGTTAAATTGATTTGAATGTTGAATAAATCATTTTAAATGATTTCGAAATAAAACTTATATACGAATTTAAATGAATATTGAAATTGTTTTAAATAGAAATTGAAATGGAAGTATAAGATTTTGAAATTGTGAATTTGGAAGTTTTGAAACGTAAAGTATGGAAATTGGTTTTTGAAAAACAAGTGAAATGTTGATTTACGAATTGAAATTGAAATTGAATTGATTTGGTTTTGAAATATATAAACGACCAATCGGTGTAATAATTTCGAAAGTTATTAAAGAGACCGGAATTCGGTTATGGATATACTCTCTATCTAAACCGAAAAACCACTTTAATAACTATACGCGAAGTGATGATCCAGAATGAAGTGGATGGAATGATGTAGGCGTTGACTGAAGAAAGAGAACGATTTTGGATGACCCCTGACATGACTAAAACAGGAGCCGCGCCGGGCCATTGAGGATCGCCATCTCTAGTGGACACACTTCTTCGATACCATATCTATTACTATTGTGATTCGATTTGGGTGCACCCCTTGATTTGGGAGTGTTGTTTCGCGGTGTTGGGGTAGTAGCTGCTATGCCCAACATCAGTCCGGATCAGGCAACTACTAGTATCCTAGTTGGTATCGCCTCATGTACCTTGTCATACTGATTATCCTATTCGCGACCACTACGTTTTGTTTTGTACCTTTAGTATATGGATTGCCCTCTGGTGACTTCCGGTTTTGGGGAAACTACGGTCTTGTATATGCTTTTGGGAATAAAAACGTGTTAAGGGTGGAATGGGCCATGACTTAACGCTATTTTGATATCTTTATATTACTGATAGACATTATCTACTTATCGTACATTACTACATAGTAGATAGTTTAACGGATCCTTAAAGGATGGTTATTCCAAACATCCTTTGAGTTACTTGTATTTCAATTGCTATTTCACTTGAGTTGGATTTATTAATATGAGAATGTTAATCCTGACTCGAGTGTTTTGTGTTTTGCTTTACGCTCGGGTCAGACTGAGTAGTTCAGCTTTCGAGACTCACCTTTGGAGTTGGAGCTTCGCTTGGAGATCCAGCTATCTATCCAGCTTTCAGATATTCGATGATTCCAGTGATGTATTCTGATTTGTATCTGTTACTCTTCCGTTGTATCTAGTTTAACTCTGATGTATCGTATTACTCTTCTGTTGTAAACTCTGATGTATTTTATATTCATATAGTAGCTTCATGAACTACTATCTCTTTTATTTCCGCTGCACTTACTACTCTGTGTCTGTGATCTGTGATTATATATTTACTGTATATGCTCAGTTTTGCCAAATTTAAATTAACAATGCGGTATTTTGAGCAATTCAACTCCGGCATGAGTGTCTTCCTATACACTTATAATGGATGCGAATGGTCCAAAATATCGGGTCGTTACAAAATTGAAAATGCAAAGTAACATAGAAAATTTTAAGACAAAACTTGTATTGAAATTGTAGAGAAGATGAAGAAATTGCAGTTAGATCATAAAAGGTAAATAATGTAAAGAGCATGGTAAATGGCAATAAGCATAGTGTAAGGGAAAATTTGTCATAAAGAGCAATAGCCCAAAAATAAGGATTTTATTCTCAAAATAAGAGAAAAAAGAATATAAATGACCAAAGATCAAATTTTCTTTGGTAAGAGAGATATATATCGAACATATTCGAGTTAACGTCAAGGATAAGGGAATGAGAGAGCTTTTGACATGCTTCTAATAAATTGATTTATTAGATTTGTGAAAGTCAGCATGAATCCTTACTTAATGTGGGATGGACAAAATTTATGATAAAAAAATGTTAAGAATTTTTTTTATAGTTTTAAACTAAAAATGCAGTTTTGTTGGAATGAATTATGTAATTAATTATCCTTATAATGTTTCAAGTTATAAAAATCGAATATTTAAGAGAAAATATATGGGATTAATTTTCAATGGAGAGGGAGAGTAAAACATGTATGTTACTAATGTCTTATGGCATATTTACAAATGAAGACGTTGTTTATGCAAACATTAAATAAAGATTTGGACTTCAATGTAAAATTTATGCAATAAATTATGAAAATTAAATATTTGGGATGAGATTAAAGGAGATGAGAGATAAATATTACATCTATGTTGAACTTATTAGAAAGATAAACAAAACAGATAGTATAGATAGAAAAACATGGTCAAAATATTCAAATTGAATTAGTTGAGCTTAATCATTAAGTTATTATTCGAACCTTTGGTTTTGAAATATACTGTTGAAATCCATATACTAATCATCTATAAAGTTTAAATCATGTTTTCCTACATTAAGTGATCATGCTTTGTAATCACTGTGCATACACACACATATGTATATACATATTTGTAATAAATAATAGATGTAACGACCTACAATTCCCCACATTTCAAGCTGACAATAAACCACACATGTCCAACTCGAATTGAACGGAAAGGAGAACAGTTAGCAGAAAGAAAGAAGAAAGAAGGGAAGAGAGAAAGAAAACCAAACAACACAAAATCTCACAACGTAGCGGAACAACATATAATATAATATCAATGATCTTTACAAAGAGAAACTGTAATATACATACATCAATCATAGTACAACAACAAATCACTAATCATCATCTTGGACAGTTATAACAACCTGTCCTCACAAATGCTGATAGTTTTGAACAACTAATGCAGCGGAAAATAACATATACGTGTGTTTGTACCAAAATTGGGCACAACACTCTTCAGATGTGTTTGAAGAGATAAAATGAAGAAAGTAAATGTAAAATGAAGCAGATCTAACAAACACATCAATAAACAGAAAAGAAACTGCACAGAAACACACAGATTTAGAGTGGTTCGACGAATTGCCTACGTCCACTATGAAATGATTGATGTTTATTGAATTTCACTCGTTGTTTACAAAAGATTACAACAGTATAACTGAAGTTTGACAATCATTTCGGTAGAATATCGGCGTAGAGAGGCCAAAGGTCCCTTTTCTGTAGGTTCTGGGCTGCTATTTATAGGCGTAGGCTGCAAATATCTCGCTCAGATCTCGGGAGACTTCTTCTGGCACGTGGGCGGGCCCACGCGTTCGATCCCATATGATTTGCACTCGGTCTGTGATCAATACGAATGAATTTTGTATCGATCAATATTTGACTCAATCGAGTCAAAATTTAGTGTGATCATTCTTTAGATTGTACACAAGCTCTTGTGAAAATTTGGTGGCATTTGGACTTGTAGATTGTGAGTTATGATCGATGCAAACTTGGGTTTTATATAGGTTGTTTTGTTGTATTGATCGGAACTGTCTTGTTCGTATCGATCATCATAGCTCTATTCATATCGATAGGCTTGCTTTGTTCATATCGATAATCTCTGCTCTGTTCGTATCGATTATTTCTACTCTGTTTGTATCAATTATTTCTGCCTTATTCGTATCCATTGGTTGCATCTCACTTCATACCACTTTTGCGCACTCCACTTCGTGTCGATGACCAAGTGGACTGATGGATACGAAGAGAGTGGTTATCTGATGGATTGATGGATATGAACAAGGTCTTTCAGCGGATGGATACGAACAAGGCCTTTCAATGGATGGATACGAACAGTCGAGGCTTGATGGATACGAACAAGGCCTTTTAGTGGATGGATATGAACAGTCGAGGCTTGATGGATACGAACAAGGCCTTTCAGCAGATGGATACGAACAAGGTCTTTCAATGGATGGATACGAACAGTCGAGGCTTGATGGATACGAACAAGGTGATTACTGAAATTGCATCGATCATATCTTGAGCATACAAGCTCCGATTGACTTGAAATTCGGAACGTTGGATTTTATAGCATTTCTTGTCGTGTCATGTTAGTTGTAGCTCGATCCGGACTCGGACAAAATTCGTCGATATCCATAGTGAGCCTGCGTATAACCGATCTCCAAGATGAACTGGCATTGGTTTCTAGTCAAGTTCTTGGTGTCATGGCCTTGCCAAAAGGCGGGATAACATTTGCCCCCCAAAGTACATCTTGTGTGAACATGACGTGCTTTGAAAAGCTGCATCCTTCATTCTGAAGAAGTTCTTTCCGATTCGCTGAGTAGTTGTTATTTTTTCGTCAAAAGATGTAACCTTCGATTGTTTTCCAGTAATATAAATGCTGATTTGTTGACTGCCAATGATTATGCTGTGCATTGTTGCAACTGAATGTCGAGTGCTAGCGATTTGTTATTCATTGTTGAAATTGTCATCAGGTGAGCATCCAACTCCTATGAATTTTGAAAATTGAATGTTAGTCCATCGTTGATGCATGTATTAGCCTGACTCCCGTTAATGTTTGGTCGTTCACGAGTCGTTGTCAAGTTATTTTTTGTATCGAGTTTCGTATCGATCTTCTCCTGGATTGATGTGAAATTCGAGTTGTAACAACATTCGATGGTTGTTTTAAGTCCTTCCTTCGTATCGATCCTCTCTTGGATCGATCTGAGGTGTTGGAATGTATGCTTCGTATCGATGGATACGTAATATTGGGTCTCGGATTGTTGGATACAGGAGTAATGCTTTGTGTCGACGAAGTTGAATGATCTAGACATAATCATGCAGTGATGCTTTACAGAGGATATGCCATTTCTCATTCCTTTATTCAAGAAGAATCCCCGATTATGGATAATCTTTAATAGGAGTCATCTATGACTCCTTTTCTAGATCCATCTCTAAGATCTAGTTGATCTTCATATGTCAATGGTTGGAATAATAAGTATTTCAACTGGGACAAAGTCTATTTGCCACGCATCCCTAGAACTGGCTAGCTTGGCCAGTGATTCGGCCTTTTCGTTTTGTTCTCTGAGGATTTGTGTAGAGGTGTAATACTCAAAGTCGCCTAGTAGCTCTAGGATCCAGCTAAGATAAGGAGCGAGACATTGCCCCCTAGTCAGATAGTCTTCCCTGACTTGGAATACCACTAACCAGAAATCGCATAAGATATGTAAAGTTTCCACTCCTAGTCTTCTTGCAAGTTTGAGCGTGGTAACCAAGGCTTCATACTTAGCTTCGTTATTTATTGCAGGGAAGTTGAGTTTCAGGGTGCAGCAGATCGATCGTTCCTTAGGAGTCATTAACGCAACTTCAACGTTAGAAAGCCGATTATTGGAAGTTCCATCAGTGTATGTTCTCCACTGGTTGGACGGTTCTCCAATGTTCTTCAGATAATTGTCTAATGTAGTGAATTCAGATATGAAGTATGCTAATGTTTGACCATGGAGAGCTCTCCAAGGGGGATAAGTGATATCAAATTGGCTTAGCCCGATATTCTAATTGAGTAACCTTCCAAACATTTAAGGTTTCTACAGGACCTATCATAATGGCTGGTTGATATAGACGTTAACGGGGTGAGCTATTCAATAGCTCGCTTTCATCGTATACTAGTCTTTGGATTCGTTTCTCTTCTCATAGCATTGTGATGCTTATAGTGTGTGTTGACACGACACAATTGATGTATAAATCTTCGCGATCCAAAGGTTTGGGTAAAATGGGAGGTCTGTTTAAGCGATCTATCAGAGCTGGAATTGAATCAACGCAGTTGTTAGTTCATTCAAAAGTTCTCTTCCCTCTCTTGGTCAGGTTGAAGAAGAGAATTCACTTGTAGATGGTCCTAGAGTCGAATCAACTTAGGACGGTAATCTTCCGACTTGGGCTCCGTACATGCTTGATTGTCTTTGGTACATGGGTGTCTCTAATTATCAGAATTTTCTGGATAGCCTTGATTCCACGAGAATTGATGATGAAAACAAAGAATCTTTCTGATGTAATGGTGAAAGAGCATTTCAAAGGATCGAGTTTCATCCTGCAGTTGTTGGAGAGCATTGAATATCTTTGCCAAGTCATCGATGTGGTCATTTAATGGTCATGATCTCACAAACATATTAACCAACTTTCATCGATCGGTCGATATGATTTTTGAATGATCTGTTAATCGTCCTTTAGTAAGTAGCATAAGCGTTCTCAAGTTTGAATCCAGGGATTTCAGCATAGCACTATAGCCCAGGTCAACAATGAAACGGTTGTATTCCTGGTTTGGGACATGCTTTAGTATCCGATTGTATCTGGAGTTTGCATCTATGGATGTGAGTAATTCATGTCTGATGGTCGAGTCCATCAGTTGGTTGATCATTGGAAGCGGGAAGCTGTGCTTTCTCATACCCCACGCAAATCTGAGTAGTTGACGTATGTCCTCCACTCTCTGTTCATTTTTCTTATAAGTAAAGGATTGGATACTCATTTTGGTTGGAGGGCATCATGGATAAACCCACTAGTTTTGACAGATTCGCCTCCTCTTTAAGTGCAACAGATCTCTCTAGATCCATGTCGCATTGTTTTTGTTCACCGAGACATGCCTCGGGTTGACATTTAATGCAGGGTTCTTCATGGCTGGCGAGAGTCCATATATATATATATGAGATCGAGTCCAAGCGAACACATCAAGGTTCACCTGAAGTAAAACAGTTGACTATTTCATCATCATTGTGCAGAGTTGTGATTTGATTTATAATGCTCGTGATGGGTTGTAGGCGCTTCATGTGTTTATTTGCAATGGTAAATGATCAGGCTTATACTGTTGCTGCTACATAGCTGGCTCCAGCTTTGAGATTGAATTTACTTGTGTTTCTGAATGATGCTTTTTATTCAATGTACTCGCGATCCATTGCTCATCGTAAGGGTCGGAATAATGATTAGCTGCCATAAGTCCGGGTATTGATCCGATGAAACTATCTCAAGACATCCTTTCGGTCGCAACCTAGAGTTGTTATGAATATTAGGCATGGGTCATAGGTTCAAGTTGTCATAGTCAACTCTCGGATAATCACTCTTTTGCCCCCAGTCTCGAGTTGGCGTATGCATTACGCGGACGGTCTAGTCTCATCCTAGTTGTGTTTATACTGTAGTTCAAGCTTTAAGAACCAGATTTGATTGATGAATGGTTGAATCATATTAATCTTATCTTCTTGCTCGTGCCCCCAAATCTGGGGAATATCTCGATAAGTAGCAGGGTAGATAATGTCCGCTTTAATTTTGTATTCTATCCCATTGAACCATGGGATAGAATTAACCGATGGAAGGCTGATTCATGCCTATCCTGCATTATGTTCTAGTTCTTTCCTCTAGGCGGAATACATTGTTACTTTGCCGACATTCGGACATAAGCTAGATTCTGGATGGTCAATGACATTCACTTCGTTGCTTATGTCGCCATACTTTGGGCAAAAACTGAAGAGTGAATCGTCTAGTCAGATCCAATGCAGGATTGATGCTCCCCTTGTCAAATCCAGGGTAAGAATTGGTGCATGGACATTTAGGTTGCACTTGTTGTGAATTGCTCGTTTAGTCGAATCGTGTTATGAGTCAAAGAATGAATGGTTGCAATGCATTCTTTTGGAGTTGGGCGAACAACCACATCCATTTCAATTTACGTTCTCCCGTTAGATCTAGGGATAAAGTCAGCTCAAATGCAGTCATGTCATGCTCATATGGTCTCATGCTCTTCCTGAGGGATCGAAGGAAGGCGACGGAGGATGAATGGTCAAGTCACACTCAGTTGTGGTTTATTCTTCTATCCATGCTTCGTTGGTCAAAGGTATTCGATGGACGTTTGGGTCACATCGATTTGTAGTCAAAGAGGATCGATATTGACCGTCGATTCAACGGCACGATGTAGAATGCTCGGACCTCATTTCATGTCAATTCAATGGTATGATATGAAAGGTGTAGATCGATATTGCCCATCGATCCGTCGGTACGATATAATTGGTTGCCCATAACTTTGGGCATCATTCTGATTGGTTAGCATTAGGGTCTCTTTGTAGTCGTTGCCTTAAGTTGTAAAGGACGCTAAGCTGGAGATGTAGCGAGTCACCTTTCTCTTCTTTCAGTGATTTGTACTTCTGCCCCCAGTCTTGGGTTAGAAGAGTTAGTTCATGGATGGTCTAATTGCACCTGTAGTGAGTTTGTACTCCTCATGTCAAGTTTAGGTCAGAGTTGGTGAATGAATGGTCGAATCACATTCATTTGTTTGTCTATTCTTGTAGCCACACTTTGGGGATAAGAGTCAGTTGAAGGGCCATTCATCACACCTATTTGATGTTTATACCCCTGTCCACACTCTAGGGACTAAGATTTTTTTTGTAGAAAATGGTAGGACCGCATTTTCCTCGGTCAATTCCTCTGCCCCCAGTCAAGGGCAAAAGTCGAACCGTGGTCGGTCAAATTACAACAACTTTAGTTTGATGCTTCTCCCACTGAACTGTAGGAAGAAATTGATTGGCGGATGGTTAGGTTACATTCGTCCATGTTGCACGCATAATCCGTCAGATCATAGAAGAGAGTTAGCAGATGAATGGTCATGCTACGTTCATTTGCAGTTGGATGGTAGTAATATCAATTTAGAATAGGACATCCAGCTAGGTTTGTTTTGCAAATCTGTGTCTCCCTGTTGAATCAAGGAAGAAATTTTGTCTTGTAGGGTTGGAGTGCATCCCTATAAATTTATGTTATAGGTCCCGTGCCGGGGATAAGAGTTGACGCATGGATGGTTGTGTCACGCCCGCTTAGTGTTGGATGGTCGGATCGCATCCAATTTTGTATGTTAAGTGTGCCCTCATGCCAGGGGAAGATTGGAAAGCAAATGGTCGAATCACATCCGCTTTTTGTACTATAGAAGTTGTTGAGGAACCAGAGCCGATAGATGGACAGTCGAATCGCATCCCTTTGGGTATTCATATTCCAAACCATAATTTGAGGACTGAAGTTGGTTGATGGGTTGTCAGCTAAACCCATTTGGTATTTATATTCCAGTCCGCGCTCTCGGGACCAGAGTTAGTTGAAGTTTATACTCCAGTTCCCACTTTGGGAATGTGGAGTTAGTTGATGTTTATACTCCAGTTTGCACTTTGGGAATCTAGAGTTTGTTGATGTTTATACTCCAGTTTGCACTCTGGGAATCTGGAGTTTGTTGATGGGTGGTCAGTCACACCCATCTGGCATTCGCGCTCCAGTATGTGCTCTCGAGACTAGAGTGAGTCGATGTTTTATACTCCATTTCACTTTCTGGGAATCTGGAGTAAGTTGATGGGTGGTCAGTCACACCCAATTGGTGTTTATACTCCAGTTCGCGCTCTCAGGACCAGAGTTAGTTAAGGTTTATACTCCAGTTCACGCTCTGGGAATCTGGAGTTGGCCAACAGATGGTCAGTCACATCTGTTTAGGCATTAGGGTTTCGTTCACACTTTGGGAACAAGAAGTTGATCGGGTACGTGGATGGTCGTATCACATCCACCTCGAGCAGGCAAGCGAAGTCGTTAGATGGACATATCAACCCTCCTCGAGCTTGCAAATATGAAGGGCGAGGTCGTTAGATGGATAGATCCATCCTCCTCAGGTTTAGGTTAAACATAGGCGAAGTCATTAGGTGGACGGATCCACCCTCCTCGAGCCCAAGTCCGTAAGTTTATGCTCCAACTCACACTCTGGGATCCGGAGTTAGTTAGAGGATTGTCATGTATCAATCCCTTATTGCCGCAGTGCGATGGCCTGTTCCTGAGCTCGGGGTTTCACTTAGCGAGTGATCGGTGGGATCCCGATTAATTTTCACTTATATGCCCCTCAACGAAGGATGAGATTTAGTTTATAGACGGTTGGATCACGTCCATATTTGTTTGGATTCCACTTTTGCTAAGCCTAAGGAGTAAGATTAGTGTTCTGGCAAGCTTTGTGCTCAAGCATAGGAAAGGATGGTCGAACTACATCCACTTTGAGTTGTGTATTTTCCTTAAGTCGGGTGCAATAATTGGAGAGCAGACAGTCGAGTCACGTCCAATTTATACTTTGCATTCTTCGGATCGAGCTGAGGAAGAGATTTGAAATGATAGCTCGTGATGGTTAGCGAATAGGCAGTCAGTCGTTGATGACTTTAAATTGAGGGTTGGCCCCTGATGAAGTCGGTTTAAGGCATGATTGTTTTGCCGAATCACAGACGCAAACGGGGAGTGAACGGTCAAATCATATCCACTTTAAACATGTGTTCTCAAATAACCCCAAGTGTCTAATGTAGGATTGGATGCATGGATGGTGACATCACGTCCATCCTTGGTGTGATTCCGATTTTATCGGGCATTAGAAGAAGCATAAGTATTTTGGCAAGCTTCAAGTACCAGATGGAGAGTGCATTGTTGGGACATATAACTCCAAGTCTTTCCTAAATCTCCAATTAAATTGCATAGGCGGATGAGTGGATGGTCGGTTGCATCAACTTTGTACTAGAGTCCTGACCTTGACGGTCTCTTCCACTTTGATGCCTTGCCCCCAGTCAGGGGCATATAGTAGCCGATGAGTGGTTGAATCATGTTCGTCATGATGATACCTCAATGATTTGATCATAGTCCGTGGAGGTTGTTTTGCACCCAACCTTAAGTACTCGGTTACCTGTGTAACGACCCAGAATTTATATTAATTAAAATTTGGATATTTAATTGATTTTAAATATTAATAAGTAGAATTAATAAGCCGGATAATTTATTTTTCGAATATCTGGATTTAATTGGGTAATTAAATCGATAAATTAAATAGTGAAATTCCAGACTTACTTGAAAATTGGGTTTAATGTGATTGAAAATGATTTATAAAGTTATATTAAATCGTATTGGAGTTATAGTGATGTTATAGAACTTTTAAATTTGAATTAAAAGTTAATCTGTGAAAATTGAATATTTTAATATTTAATCGACTAGTGAAATTAACCATTTTTGGGACAGTCTCAGAATTGGACGAAACTAGTTCCATTGGATCCGTAATAGTTTGTTATTATCGGATTTCAATTTTCGTAGCAATCGGAGTTGTCGTTTGACTGTGGTAGCTCGAAACGCATCGAAATCGGTTTAAATCAGTTTAATTTAAAATTGATCGTTTTTCTCCGTAACTCGCACAGACGATCGAATTAGCTCCCGAAACACGTTCCATTGTGTTCGGAACGCAGGGTAAACCTTACGAATGCCAGGCGGCACGTGTGAATTGGAGATCGTTTGAAAAAGTTGTTTTAAAATAGATTTAATATTAAAATATTGTTTATATAGATATATATATATATATTCACGTATAAACGAAACCCTAATTCTTTCTTTCTCAGCCGCCGCGAGTGTTTTAATGGCTGAGAAACAACGTCTTTCATCTCAAATTTGCGATCACTCCGTCAAGTAATCGCGAAAACTTCCAACTACAAAGTTAAAGATCATCACATGATCTCGAGATTCAACGGTGATGATCGATTATCGTCAAATAGATCGACGGCAGATCGTACGTGAACGTCGCACGTATACGTGCGTTTATCGAGGAGGATGGATGACCGAGTTGCACGTGGTTATCGGCAGTGGTGAAGTGGACGATGGGCAACAAGATGGAGGTCTTTGATCAACGTAGTGATGCTCGTATTGGGTTGCGTGATTAGGGTTAGGGCCGGCAAGATTGGGTTGTTCGAACGTGATAAATGCCTGGGAGGAAGATGAGTTGCGGGCTGTCCAGATCTGGGTTTGGGATTCAACGGTCCTGATTCATTTAGGTTTAAAATTATAAAAGAAGATGTAAATTAAATTATATTTTAATTTGTATAAACTTTGAAATGCAATAACTTTTTCTTACGAGGTTGAAAACTGACGAAACAAAATGCGTTGGAATCGTATCGTCGAATACTACGCGATGCAACTGAATTGGAAGCGATCGGGGTCAGTGAAAATTTTGAGTGAAATTAAATGTCCGTTTAATTTTATTCGAAATAGAACGCTACAAATTTCTATCGGAAAATCAAGGTGAGAACTCCTCACTCAATCGAATGTTTTGTTTCGATTTAAATTTTAAATAGTTGAGATTTAAAATTGTTGATAGTGATTGATTGTGTGATTGGATGATAAATTGTTATTTATTGTGATAAATAGACATTATACGCCGTTAGTAAGCGGATAATATTTATTAAACCCATATACCGCGATAATTCCGTACTGGAGCGGAATTGGTATTGTGCTAACATCTGTGGATGCAGGGAAACAGGTTGGAGGGATCCAACTGGATTCCTCACCGTAGTGATATATTTACAGATATTGTTATATATTCTGTTGTCATATTGATATATGATGTTTGGATACTGTGATTGACTATTTGGTGTTGTTGCATCATCGGATCCATTTTTGAAGTAAAAATAACGATTTTGATTTTTAATTGAGATTTTTGAATTATTTCAAACGGTTTATATAAAAGATTTATAAAATTGATATTTATAAATTAAAATATTGGAATTATCAAATGAGTTTTTATAAATATTAAAAGGAAGTATAAAATGGATTTCATAAGTGAATGAAATTAATAGATTTATAATGTGAAGTTATAAAATGAATAAATTTTTGTAAAATAAAAGATTTATAAGTAATTAACTTATAAATTAGATTTTTGGTATAAAATTGAGTTATAAATCGAATTTGTTAATTCAAGGATTTTTTATAAATCGAAGTTTTTATAAATAGAATTGGAATTTATAAACATTGTTTTATAAATTCGAAATCACTATTTTGATAAATGAATTTTGGAAGTTAATTAAAGGAATTTTATCCACGATTTTAGACAGTGGATAATCCTTTAAAATAAATGTGTGAAAACATTGAATTGGGTAAATAAAGTATATTCACGATTTTGGACAGTGAATATATTATTAAATGAAATGGATATGTTTTGGGAAAGTGATATTACGAAATGAAGTAATTGTTTTAAAAGATGTTTAAAACGTGTTAAGTATCGAAAACATAGATTTCAACATTTATTGTTGAAATAGACGTTTCGAGAAATAAGGAAATGGTGGATTATAACACTGTTGTTATAATAAATGGTTTCCGAAAGGAAATGTTTTATATAGTGTTGGGATTTATATATCTATCTAAATTTCGAATCCCTATACTAGTGATTTTGAGTTGTCGTAACGATGTTTTACGTAACATTCGTTTTGACTCAAATAAAATTTGTGAAAGAAAATGATTTCCTTAAAGAATGAAATATATACTAAATTGTGATTTAAGTATATCGAATATTTTCCAAGTGTTGAAAATAAATGATTTGTGAATTACTTATTTTTAAAATGAGTATGGAAATGCTTTTCCAATATGAAATGAATTGTTTTGAGATTTTATCTTCAAAGATAAATTGAAATATGGAAATTGATTTGAAATTGTTTTCAAATGATTGAAGTGTGGAAATAATATATCTAGTAAAGATATTTTTGGAAATGAAATAATTTGGAAAATTATTTGGAATCTGATGATGTTGCGCATCTTTATTGATAGTTAAATAACCAACTATCAATAATTACCTTGAATGGGTATTTGCTGTGATTTGCTTGAATTTGAATGCCACACTTATTTTTGAATAAGCGCTCACTATTCGGGTTAGTCGGGAAAGGACCTTTGTGTCGTATAACCCATTCCGAATTTTTGATACGACGATATGGATCGTATTGAAGACCGGATGTTTATGAAAACGATAGGATGACCTATCGATTGTCTCTGCACTGTTAGCTACGGTATTGAGATTTCCTTTGTGATGGGAAGTTTTATCGGGATTGTGAATATCCGGATTTCAAGGGCTTCTTTTGGAAGTGCCTTCGGTTCTGTTCGAACCCGGAACAGACTTGTATGGTTACGTGTCTGACATTACATTTTGAGATGTAAAGCTGATTTCTTTCAAATACATTTCTGTTGGTGGTGGAGAATTTATTCTCTTAGCTTAACACCCTTCTCTGAGACGTACGAGCTTAGAGGTTATGTAGTTGAAGGTTATCAGCGATATACCCCAATTTGGTAATGTGGCATGTTGAGTGTTGCTGTGAAATGATCATTGTTTGATCATTTGTGATATGATCATTTGTTTGATCATTTATCTTTGTGATCATTACTTTGATCATTTGTTTGACCTAAAGCATAGCTTTTGTATAAAGCGTAGCTTTGTGGACGAGACTTCGTCAGGGCCTCAACAACCCGGAAATGGTCGAAACAGGAATGTTGCGGCAAGGTTATGAGGGTCGCGCCCTTTAGGGTATGTCATTTCCTTCTGGAAAGGGGTGGTATCATGGTATGGAGCCCAGATACTTACTCATGTGGACACACCTGATTTATTATGTGTGATGATGTTATCGAGCGCTCGGATAAAGGTCCCAAAGGACCGGGTGATGACATATTCGTGAGTTACCTGGTATAGGGGTAACCCGTCCTTGTTTGGCAGAGAGCAATTTGTCTCTCGGAGCGTCCAGCCAGAGGCGTTTCCTACGTGGCATAGGAAGTTCCTTAGCCTGACCAATTGTTGGAAAATCCAAAGAAACAATACGAACCCTTTACGATTGAAATTGTATAACCTGTCTCCTCAGGAGGCAGCTATAGCGGGCATAATATAATGGTACCTATGCTGGCTAAGATTAATATTGTATTTTCGAAAGGATTTTGACACTATGCACTAGTAATAATATCAAAATGATTTGTTTTGCGTAGTAAGCATCTTTAACTAACATAAGAAGAAATCTCCTCCAATTCTGCGATTGCATTGTGTGTGTGGTGGGAGGTCTTATGGTAGTTTCATTTTCCAAAAGCATTGCGGGTTTCAATGTTAAAATTCTACTGTTGTTTGTTTCTAAAGATAAACTGTTTAGTTCTCACACCAGTCACCATGACTGACCTGGAGTTTATTGTTTCCTTCCTAAACTCTGGGTGCCCACCAATTTCCACACGGGCAGTCTAGAGTCAGGTTATCAGGTCATTCTGGATTCACGAGATGCTGTGGAGCTTAGTGGCGAGCTGGATGGCGAGACGTACCACTTGTATATGATATTATTTATTCCGCTCTGTATTCTGTATGAGGACAAGTTTGTATAACTGTCCAGTTGTGTTGTATATTGTTGTTGTACACTCTGATGATGATGTAATGTATAAAATGATATAGTTCTTTGATTTAAAGATTATTCATTTATCTATTATATGTTGTTCCGCTGCGAATGTGAGATTCTGATATTGTCTCTGTTTCTGTGTTATTTCTTCTTTCTCTTTTCTTCTGTCTTCTTCTACCTCTTCTTTTAACCCTAATGGTTCGGTTTTCCGTTCATCTTGAGTAAATAGATGGAGATTAGTGTCTATTCAAGGGATACGGAAAAGTGGATTGTTACATTTGGTATCGGAGCATATGGTTAAGCGACAACCCTGCTCTGTTGGGTGTTACTCATTAGAGATAGAGTCAGTAGTACTCTAGAATGAGTTTGAGTGTAATAATAGATACGAGCGCGTATTTGTTAGTGAATATAAAGTTGTTTTATATTATGATGATTGATTTGTTGAGTGGTATATGGATTCTGGTCGGTATAGTCTGTACAACTCTATCGATAGGGATCTCTAAACACTTGTTCAGAACAATTCGGCACGATATTGTTTAAATTGGGTAAATGAAATAATTTTACCTTGATTATATTTTGTATATAAAGAAATAAATTTTTCGGAAATTATTAAAGTGTATATAAATTGATTGGTTGGTTGTTTGAATAAGTTGAATTAAAACAACAATTGTGAAAGAGTAAATTGTATAAGCAAATGAATTATAATGTATGAAATTATAATGAAAATGATTTGCAATGGTAAAAATAATCTTATATATAAGAAGTGAAATTTTATAAGTAAAAGATTTGTAAATGTGATTTATAATCTAAAATAAAATTCCAGAGAAGTGTTTGAAAGGATTTGATACTTTGGAAAATTGTTTTGGAGAGATGAAAGCTCTAAACTCTTTTCAGGTCGCTGGAAAATAATTCCGATGATGATCGCGACATCATTGGTGTTCATTTTCGGGTTTCCAAAAGAGGAATTGCTGCCAAATTATTTTTAATGAAAGTTGTTTGGAAAATTTGGATTTGGTTTTGGAAATTCAAAAGATAAATTGAATTGATTTCAAATATGGTTTTGAAAGGTTGAAAAGACTCTGGAATCTTATTTAAAATATTTATGGGAATGATAATGAATGATAACTTATAAAATTTGAATTTTGAATAGAATAAATTTAACTTAAAGGATAGAGTTAAATTAAAGTAAGTATAAGTGAATCAATAAAAAATCCAAGTTGAAGTGATAAATATAAGTGAAATAAGATTTATACTTATGATATGAGATAATAAATTTAACTTTGGTAAAGTTAATGAATTTGAGTAGCATAATGAAATATGATGTGAAATTTAACTAAAAGAAAGTCAAATAGATTAAATCAGATTTGGAAGTTTAAATATATAAGTTGTGTAACTTATAAAATGAGTAAACGTAAGCAAAATAAAATTTGATTTTGATTAAGTAATGAATTTGACTTTAAGGAAAAGTTAAATGAAATTGAATTTAAAGTAAATTAGAAATGGGCTTAAGTTGTATAGTGAAAGCAAATGTAATCGGAAATTTGAAATGGAAAATAACTTAAGTAATGTGGAATGAAGTTGATTTTGATATCAAGGTAAATTAATAAAGTGAATTTATTAAATGAATGTGAACTTGAGTTATATAAATGAAATTCAATTTTATTTGTAAAATGAAGTAGCAATTGAATTGAATAAATTGATTGGATGTTAATCAATTGAATGTAAATAGATTGATATGAAACAATGGATGTAAGTGTTAATTCATTAAAAGCTAAATGTTATTGGAAGTTGAATAATTGAATGTAAGTCAATTTAATATCGACCAATTGAATTAAAGGTGTTAAACCAAATTGAATGTAAATTAATAAATTTGGTTGTATTGGATGACATTGATTGTTAGATGATTGTTAGTTGATTGTATATAGATTCATTAAATGTTAATGAAGTTGAATTGATTAAAATTGGAAGCTATGTAATTTGATTTGAATTGAAGTGAAGTAAATTTAAATAGAATTCAATTTGAATTAAAAGTGAACAAATGTGAATTAGTGAACGTAAACTAATTGAGAATGAATATGTGTAAAATCCAATGTAAATGAATCAAATATGATTTAAAACTTAAAACCAATTCAATGAATATTAATGAGAAGTGAATCTATATTGATTTGGTTATGAACGGATTTGGATAGACATTGATGTGTTGGATGATGGTTGCATTGTTGCTTTTAAATGCATTGCTATGTTAGCACATGTAGTTGTTATGTTGCTATATGATGTATATTGATATTATTTTCTATATACATGTTCTCATGTTGTTTGATTGAGTGTTTAGTAGGTGCGGATGGCATTTGCTTCGCATTTGTAGCTCGCTTTCGCGCTATATTAGCCATATACGCTCGCTAATAATAT
Organism: Allium fistulosum; assembly: GCA_030737815.1. Lineage (NCBI taxonomy): Eukaryota > Viridiplantae > Streptophyta > Magnoliopsida > Asparagales > Amaryllidaceae > Allium > Allium fistulosum. The sequence goes on from CM060902.1 coordinate 843,066,014, forward strand.
AATAAGGTACATATCTCGGATTAAATATCGTACTTTTACACTTTTTCCCTACGGGATGCCTCATCACTTGATGATATGTATATTTGTGATATACATACACTGTCATTTTTTTTCGGATCGAGCCGCGCAAAGGAGGCTATGGCGAAATTTACCGAAAATTTAAGGCGTTAGAATATTTTTGAGAAATTTGAAAATTTTGAAAAACTAAGTATGATTTGGAAAACTTAGTAAAGTTTTGTAAGAAGTTTAACTCTGGATTTTGGAGAAAGTTAAACACTTAAGAGATTTGGAAATCTAATTTGAATGGTTTGTTTTGAAAAAAATTAATGGATTTTGTATCTTCTTCTTACTTGGTAATTTCGAGGACGAAATTCTTTTAAGGGGGGAAGTTTGTAACGACCCAGAATTTATATTAATTAAAATTTGGATATTTAATTGATTTGAAATATTAATAAGTAGAATTAATAAGCCGGATAATTTATTTTTCGAATATCTGGATTTAATTGGGTAATTAAATCGATAAATTAAATAGTGAAATTCCAGACTTACTTGAAAATTGGGTTTACTGTGATTGAAAATGATTTATAAAGTTATATTAAATCATATTGGAGTTATAGTGATGTTATAGTACTTTTAAATTTGAATTAAAAGTTAATCTGTGAAAATTGAATATTTTAATATTTAATCGACTAGTGAAATTAACCATTTTTGGGACAGTCTCAGAATTGGACGAAACTAGTTCCATTGGATCCGTAATAGTTTGTTATTATCGGATTTCAATTTTCGTAGCAATCAAAGTTGTTGTTTGACTGTGGTAGCACGAAACGCATCGAAATCGGTTTAATTTAAAATTGATTGTTTTTCTCCGTAACTCGCACAGACGATCGAATTAGCTCCCGAAACACGTTCCATTGTGTTCGGAACGCAGGGTAAACCTTACGAATGCCAGGCGGCACGTGTGAATTGGAGATCGTTTGAAAAAGTTGTTTTAAAATAGATTTAATATTAAAATATTGTTTATATAGATATATATATTCACGTATAAACGAAACCCTAATTCTTTCTTTCTCAGCCGCCGCGAGTGTTTTAATGGTCGAGAAACAACGTCTTTCATCTCAAATTTGCGATCAATCCGTCAAGTAATCGCGAAAACTTCCAACTACAAAGTTAAAGATCATCACATGATCTCGAGATTCAACGGTGATGATCGATTATCGTCAAATAGATCGACGGCAGATCGTACGTGAACGTCGCACGTATACGTGCGTTTATCGAGGAGGATGGATGACCGAGTTGCACGTGGTTATCGGCGGTGGTGAAGTGGACGATGGGCTACAAGATGGAGGTCTTTGATCAACGTAGTGATGCTCGTATTGGGTTGCGTGATTACGGTTAGGGCCGGCAAGATTGGGTTGTTCGAACGCGATAAATGCCTGGGAGGAAGATGAGTTGCGGGCTATCCAGATCTGGGTTTGGGATTCAACGGTCCTGATTCATTTAGGTTTAAAATTATAAAAGAAGATGTAAATTAAATTATATTTAAATTTGTATAAACTTTGAAATGCAATAACTTTTTCTTGCGAGGTTGAAAACTGACGAAACAAAATGCGTTGGAATCGTATCGTCGAATACTACGCGATGCAACTGAATTGGAAGCGATTGGGTTCAGTGAAAATTTTGAGTGAAATTAAACGTCCGTTTAATTTTATTCGAAATAGAACGCTTCAAATTTCAATTGGAAAATCAAGGTGAGAACTCCTCACTCAATCGAATGTTTTATTTCGATTTAAATTTTAAATAGTTGAGATTTAAAATTGTTGATAGTGATTGATTGTGTGATTGGATGATAAATTGCTATTTATTGTGATAAATAGACATTATACGCCATTAGTAAGCGGATAATATTTATTAAACCCATATACCGCGATAATTCCGTACTGGAGCGGAATTGGTATTTTGCTAACATCTGTGGATGCAGGGAAATAGGTTGGAGGGATCCAACTGGATTCCTCACCGTAGTGATATATTTACAGATATTGTTATATATTCTGTTGTCATATTGATATATGATGTTTGGATGTTGTGATTGACTATTTGGTGTTGTTGCATCATCAGATCCATTTTTGAAGTAAAAATAACGATTTTGATTTTTAATTGAGATTTTTGAATTATTTCAAACGGTTTACATAAAAGATTTATAAAATTGATATTTATAAATTAAAATATTGGAATTATCAAATGAGTTTTTATAAATATTAAAAGGAAGTATAAAATGGATTTCATAAGTGAATGAAATTAATAGATTTATAATGTGAAGTTATAAAATGAATAAATTTTTGTAAAATAAAAGATTTATAAGTAATTAACTTATAAATTAGATTTTTGGTATAAAATTGAGTTATAAATCGAATTTGTTAATTCAAGGATTTTTTATAAATCGAAGTTTTTATAAATAGAATTGGAATTTATAAACATTGTTTTATAAATTCGAAATCACTATTTTGATAAATGAATTTTGGAAGTTAATTAAAGGAATTTTATCCACGATTTTAGACAGTGGATAATCCTTTAAAATAAATGTGTGTAAACATTGAATTGGGTAAATAAAGTATATTCACGATTTTGGACAGTGAATATATTATTAAATGAAATGGATATGTTTTGGGAAAGTGATATTACGAAATGAAGTAATTGTTTTAAAAGATGTTTAAAACGTGTTAAGTATCGAAAACATAGATTTCAACATTTATTGTTGAAATAGACGTTTCGAGAAATAAGGAAATGGTGGATTATAACACTGTTGTTATAATAAATGGTTTCCGAAAGGAAATGTTTTATATAGTGTTGGGATTTATATATCTATCTAAATTTCGAATCCCTATACTAGTGATTTTGAGTTGTCGTAACGATGTTTTACGTAACATTCGTTTTGACTCAAATAAAATTTGTGAAAGAAAATGATTTCCTTAAAGAATGAAATATATACTAAATTGTGATTTAAGTATATCGAATATTTTCCAAGTGTTGAAAATAAATGATTTGTGAATTACTTATTTTTAAAATGAGTATGGAAATGCTTTTCCAATATGAAATGAATTGTTTTGAGATTTTATCTTCAAAGATAAATTGAAATGTGGAAATTGATTTGAAATTGTTTTCAAATGATTGAAGTGTGGAAATAATATATCTAGTAAAGATATTTTTGGAAATGAAATAATTTGGAAAATTATTTGGAATCTGATGATGTTGCGCATCTTTATTGATAGTTAAATAACCAACTATCAATAATTACCTTGAATGGGTATTTGCTGTGATTTGCTTGAATTTGAATGCCACACTTATTTTTGAATAAGCGCTCACTATTCGGGTTAGCCGGGAAAGGACCTTTGTGTTGTATAACCCATTCCGAATTTGTGATACGACGATATGGATCGTATTGAAGACCGGTGGTGAAGACCGGATGTTTATGAAAACGATAGGATGACCTATCGATTGTCTCTGCACCGTTAGCTATGGTATTGAGATTTCCTTTGTGATGGGAAGTTTTATCGGGATTGTGAATATCCGGATTTCAAGGGCTTCTTTTGGAAGTGCCTTCGGTTCTGTTCGAACCCGGAACAGACTTGTATGGTTACGTGTCTGACATTACATTTTGAGATGTAAAGCTGATTTCTTTCAAATACATTTCTGTTGGTGGCGGAGAATTTATTCTCTTAGCTTAACACCCTTCTCTGAGACGTACGAGCTCAGAGGTTATGTAGTTGAAGGTTATCAGCGATATATCCCAATTTGGTAATGTGGCATGTTGAGTGTTGCTGTGAAATGATCATTGTTTGATCATTTGTGATATGATCATTGATCATTTATCTTTGTGATCATTACTTTGATCATTTGTTTGACCTAAAGCATAGCTTTTGTATAAAGCGTAGCTTTGTGGACGAGACTTCGTCAGGGCATCAACAACCCGGAAATGGTCGAAACAGGAATGTTGCAGCAAGGTTATGAGGGTCGCGCCCTTTAGGGTATGTCATTTCCTTCTGGAAAGGGGTGGTATCATGGTATGGAGCCCAAATACTTACTCATGTGGACACACCTGATTTATTATGTGTGATGATGTTATCGAGCGCTCGGATAAAGGTCCCAAAGGACCGGGTGATGACATATTCGTGAGTTACCTGTTATAGGGGTAACCCGGCCTTGTTTGGCAAAGAGCAGTTTGTCTCTCGGAGCGTCCAGCCAGAGGCGTTTCCTACGTGGCATAGGAAGTTCCTTAGCCTGACCAATTGTTGGAAAATCCAAAGAAACAATACGAACCCTTTACGATTGAAATTGTATAACCTGTCTCCTCAGGAGGCAGCTATAGCGGGCATAATATAATGGTACCTATGCTGGCTAAGATTAATATTGTATTTTCGAAAGGATTTTGACACTATGCACTAGTAATAATATCAAAATGATTTGTTTTGCGTAGTAAGCATCTTTGACTAACATAAGAAGAAATCTCCTCCAAGTCTGCGATTGCATTGTGTGTGTGGTGGGAGGTCTTATGGTAGTTTCATTTTCCAAAAGCATTGCGGGTTTCAATGTTAAAATTCTACTGTTGTTTGTTTCTAAAGATAAACTGTTTTAGTTCTCACACCAGTCACCATGACTGACCTGGAGTTTATTGTTTCCTTCCTATACTCTGGGTGCCCACCAATTTCCACACGGGCAGTCTAGAGTCAGGTTATCAGGTCATTCTGGATTCACGAGATGCTGTGGAGCTTAGTGGCGAGCTGGATGGCGAGACGTACCACTTGTATATGATATTATTTATTCCGCTCTGTATTCTGTATGAGGACAAGTTTGTATAACTGTCCAGTTGTGTTGTATATTGTTGTTGTACACTCTGATGATGATGTAATGTATAAAATGATATAGTTCTTTGATTTAAAGATTATTCATTTATCTATTATATGTTGTTCCGCTGCGAATGTGAGATTCTGATATTGTCTCTGTGTTATTTCTTCTTTCTCTTTTCTTCTGTCTTCTTCTACCTCTTCTTTTAACCCTAATGGTTCGGTTTTCCGTTCATCTTGAGTAAATAGATGGAGATTAGTGTCTATTCAAGGGATACAGAAAAGTGGATTGTTACAACCTGCATCATTTGCAAGTAGTTTAATTCAAGTCTGTCATATCTCGCAACATAAACAAAATTGAAATAGAAATAATTCAAAAGAGTTCGGATTAAATCTCATTGATAAGTGAAGCAGCATTGTATGCTCGCTATTGCACTTTGGTCCAGCCCTTCGTAGTTGGAAGTCTAACGTAAATGGTTCAATTTGATCAAAGTTCTTGATCGATAGGTGTCGGGTGTTCGCGGTCCTTCGTTTTATGGGGCTTGCATATATTGTTGAACCTATCCTTTTCGGAGTAGCCTTACGGCATTGGCATCCATGGTAGCATCTAAAGAAGAGGATTTTTCCGATCTAGAGTATGGAGTAGGTTCCCTCCTTATCTCGCCATGTTGATCCTTCATCTGATCCATTTACTCAATATTGGCCTGGACATGTTGGTGTAGTCGTCGGCGGCAGCTACCCACCAGTTCTCTTATCAAAGTCTGGAAATAAGCTCTAGTGATGAATTAATTTATGGGTATTGGTAGCAACTGGATGTGGGCTTGGATAAATTCGTTGGCTGCCAGCTTCTTCATTCCCTTCAACAATATGAGAAGTAGAACTGGCATGTCTAACCATGATTAAAAGTGTTCTTTGAGGAATGGGGTAAGACATCTACATTTGATGGCAGTCATCACTCTTGGTGTAATCCATGCGCAATTCTCACTTCATGAGGTAGTGCCGGGGTTATATTTCCAAAGTACAGTGACATAGTCAGCATGTTGAATTTTTGCTGGAAAATCTGCATGTAGAATGGTTTCAATAAATAGGTTTGGACTGGGAAAGATACTTCTATCTACATTATCAGGTCCATTTTATGGCTACGGGGTCTTGTAATACTTGTGAATGATGTATGCACGATTACCCAACATTCGAGTGGTTGGTAATGCCGATTGGATGGTGAGTTGGTTAAGATGGGCTCATAGATTGGTGATTATTTCTAATTTTCACCCAGGTAGGAGGCCCATATAAGATGGTGAGGAAGTCCTCTTAAGGTTGTATGTCATGCTTCTAGTCATATGGACATGGTATGATTAAGATGCGGGCATTTGAAGATGGTTCGGTGGTGACCGGCTATGTTTTGAGTTGGCAGAGTAGACAGTGATAGGCAATCGTCATATTAGCCATCGTACCATAGTTGTCAATTCAGGAGTTTAAAAGCTAGTCAATTGGGGAAAGTTGCAGTCTACCTTAGAAGCATGATATATTAACCAACTCTAGTTCTTGGCGTATTAGTTAGGTTCTCTAGCCTCTGGGAGCACCGGTTGAGTAGTATTTCTTTACCCATTCCTTGATTGCAATTCAACATTTGTTGTTGTGATCCCCTATGTCTTGTTCAGTCATGGAACAATCAGAAGTGTGGATGGAATGTTTCTTGATTAAATTGAGCTTTAAAAAAAATTAGCCCCTTTTTCGAAAATTTGGGTCGTACTTGAAAATATATTTTTTTGAAATTTCGTATCATTCTCAGCAACGTTTGAACGATGCAAATGTAGGTGAAATTGAATGATATGAAAAGTGGACAATTGGATCAATACGAAAGGCGCACAGCTGGACTGATATGAAGTGGATGTGAGTATCAATATGAATTGGATGCAGATGGATCGATACGAACTGCGTGTGGGTATCGATACGAATTGGGCGTAGATGGATCGACACGAACAGCGTGTGAGTATCGATACGAATTGGACGCAGATGGATCGATACGAACTGCGTGTGAGCATCAATATGAATTGGGCGCAGATGGATCGATACGAACAACGTGTGGGTATCGATACGAATTAGGTGTAGATGGATCGATACGAACAGTGTGTGGGTATCGATATGAAATGCACATGGCTGGATCGATATGAAGTTAATCGATACGAAAACCGATCGATACGAAAAATGATCGATACGAAAGTCGATCGATACGAATGTTGATCGATACGAATAGTGATCGATACGAATAGTGATCGATATGAAACCTGATCGATACGAAATTCGATTGATATGAATGTTGACATATTTTCTAGGTGCGAAAACATGGATACGAAAATCTTCATCTTTTCTGGATACGAAAATATGGATACGAAAATCACCATATTTTATGGATACGAAAACATGGATACGAAAATCACCACATCCTCATGGATACGAAAAACACCATATATTCTGGATACGAAAATCACCATATTTTCATGGATATGAAAATCACAATATTTTCATAGATACGAAAATATTGATACGAAAATCACCATATTTTCTGGATATGAAAACATGGATACGAAAATCACCACATCTTCATGGATACGAAAAACACCATATATTCTGGATAAATATGGATACGAAAATCACCATATTTTCATGGATACGAAATCATCATATTTTCATGGATATGGAAATCACCATATTTTCATGGATACGGAAATCACCATATTTTCATGGATATGAATATCTTGATGAATGCAGTTCCTCTTAGATCTGGAGCAATCTGAATAGAATAGAATCAACCACTTGACGATAGGTCTAGATCTCCTCCTTAGATTTTTGCAATCCAACGACGGTAGTAGATCCACAAAGCAAGAGAAAAGCTGGGTTTTCCCAATGAAAGCAGCAAAGTGTTTGTACCAAAATTGGGCACAACACTCTTCGGATGTGTTTGAAGAGATAAAATGAAGAAAGTTAATGTAAAATAAAGCAGATCTAACAAACACATCAGTAAACAGATAAGAAAATGCACAAAAACACATGGATTTAGAGTGGTTCGGCGAATTGCCTACGTCCACTATGAAATGATTGATGCTTATTGAATTTCACTCGTTGTTTACAAAAGATTACAATAGTATAACTGAAGTTTGACAATCATTTTGGTAGAATATCGGCGTAGAGAGGCCAAAAGTCCCTTTTCTGTGGGTTCTGGGCTACTATTTATAGGCGTAGGTTGCAAATATCTCGCTCAGATCTCGTGGGACTTCTTCTAGCATGTGGGCAGACCCATCCATTCGATCCCATATGATTTGCAGTCGGTCCGTGATCGATACGAACGAATTTCTTATAGATCAAGATTTGACCCAATCGAGTCAAAATTATGTGTGAACATTCTTTAGATTGTACGCAAGCTCCTGTGAAAATTTGGTGGCATTTGGACTTGTAGATTGTGAGTTATGATCAATGAAAACTTGGGTTTTATATAGGCTGTTCTGTTCATATCGATTGGAACTGTCTTGTTCGTATCGATCATCATAGCTCTATTCGTATCGATAGGCTTGCTCTGTTCGTATCGATAGTCAATGCTCTGTTCGTATCGATTATTTTTTCTCTATTCGTATCGATTATTTCTGCTTTATTCGTATCTATTGGTTGCATCTCACTTCATATCACTTTTGCGCACTCCACTTCGTGTCGATGACCAAGTGGACTGATGGATACGAAGAGAGTGGTTATCTGATGGACTGATGGATATGAACAAGGCCTTTTAGCGGATGGATACGAACAAGGCCTTTCAATGGATGGATACGAACGGTCGAGGCTTGATGGATACGAACAAGGCCTTTAAGTGGATGGATACGAACAGTCGAGGCTTGATAGATACGAATAAGGCCTTTCAGCGGATGGATACGAACAAGGCCTATCAATGGATGGATATGAACAGTCGAGGCTTGATGGATACGAACAAGGTGATTATTGAAATTGCATCGATCATATCTTGAGCATACGAGCTCCGATTGACTTGAAATTCGAAATGTTGGATTTTATAGCTTTTCTTGTCGTGTCGTGTTAATTGTAGCTTGATCCGGACTCGGACAAAATTCGTCGATATCCATAGTGGGCCTACGTATAACTGATCTCCAAGATGAACTGTCATTGGTTTCTAGTCAAGTTCTTGGTGTCACGACCTTGCCAAAAGGCGGGATAACAACGTGACTATGACTTGAAGACCCCCAGCTCGTCTTCGGAAGCTCTAAAGCATCCAAACTGAATCTGTAAATATAATCAATCTGACCCGAGATATTAGAAGAGAGAACATCTGGATCAGTCTGGTAAACCAGTGTAAGAAAACAAATGTCTATTGGATTTTAAAGTTATAAAAACCTTTCAAAAAAGGTATCTCGTAAGACCACGCCACACATAAACACAGACGGGTTTTTACCTTACTATAACCAAAACACTTCATATCAGATCCTCCGATATTATAAGAGAGTCTAGGATACCAATACATATTAATCATAGTTGAATTGTTACATTGATTAAATTCCAGCATGATACGTTACAACTAAAACCGAAAAGCTCATATTGGAGAATAGATTCCATACAATGGAAGGTAAGGAACTACCTTCCGTACAGTACATTTCTAGAGGAATGTATCAAGGATCAACAACTTTGAAACCTCTGCACCTGGCAAGACTGGCCTACCCACAGATCCATCTGGCGGTGGATAGAACCGAATATGATATCACCCAGTTGTTCCAAACCTATCTGTGGCTACAAGCATACACAACATACCTGAAATATTAAAGGTAATCTAGAAAGGTGATGACCATACCCTAATGGGAGCGACCCACTTAGCCTTATGACATACCCTGTTTCAGCCATTTCCGGTTATAAGGCTTAAGGTGTACCTTTCATAGAACATATTTCACTTTGAATGCCACATTGCCAATTCCAACAATACGCCAATTGGTTTCCATAAAAGTAAAACCTCTGAGTTCATACGCCTCAGAGAAAATTGTTTAGTGCCAAAGAGGTTACCTTCCACACCACTAAATAGATGTATGTTTGTAAAAGCCAATGTATGTGGTTCTTAGAAATGCAATGTTAGACATTCGTCCATACAATTTGTCAAAGAACAGGACAAACCGAAGGCACTCTCCTACTATATCTTGTCGTAAATCAACCATAGGATTAGTAGCGAGCAGTCCTTGCATCGAAGATTATCATAATAGAGCACTACTGCCACCATATATATAATATGGAATTGTGGGGCTGGTGACAAGCAACCCTACGTCATGAAGATCTCCGTCTTTAGAAATCATCATCTTCAACAAATCTGCACTTTCAAACGCATACGTTGGTCCGAAGTGGTTTTTGAATAAATCTTAACCCAGTCTCTCGTGACCAACAAACGACAAGTGGCCCTCAACCTCATATGGAAACCCAAGTCTCGTAGACTTATCACGTTTCCAACTCTCAACTTGCTATCCTTCGGCCAAGAAGGAAGCTCAGTAGATTGGAGTACCATAGTCATTCCACCCTACTCGAATCATCATTCTTAACACCATACAATATTCAAGCCTACTCAGTTGGCCTCGTACTAAGTGCATGACTAATCTGTTCCCGCATCAAGTCAAGGAACCAAAAATGGCCAAAAATACAATCTAGCACACAAGTAGTCACTAGGCATGTTTAATTAATCTATTTTATAATTAAATCAGTTTCCAAATATTTATCCTAAAATATCTTTAAAAAGATATATTCGCAGAATAATTTTAATCTTTCGATATTTGGAAAACATTTTCATATACTTATCTTAATGGTATAAGTATATTTACAAACCATTTCGTTTTCCACACTTAGAAAATATCTCTATATACTTAAATCCGTAATAAGTATATTTATAAATCTTTGGAGGAAAGGTTCATATTTTCCAAAACACGCTTTATTGGGTCAAAATGAATGTTGTGTAAAACATCATTATGACAACCTAAAACAATAATATATGGATTCGACTATTTATATTTATATAAATCCCATATACTATATAAAACGCTTTCTTTCGAAAATTACTTACTATAACAATAGTGTTATACTCTATGCCTTCCTTGCATTCTCGTAAATGTTTATTACAACAATAAATGTTGAAATCTATGTTTTCATTGCTTAGTACATTTTAAATCACTTATTAAAACCATTAAACTCCATCTGAAAATATCACTTTCAAAACATTCCTTTAAAAGATTATTTTAACTTTTAAAACGTGGATATATTTCCTTTATAAAAATCCATATTCATATCTCAACATAAATCATTTCCATATTTATAAAACTATGTTTATAAATCTCCATTCTATTTTATAAAACTTCTCTTTATAAAATCTCTTTATGTGTAAAATTCTATTTATAAATCCATTCCTTTATAAATCTCATTTACTTATAAAATATCATTTATAAATCTATTTACCAATATAAATTACAAGTCCATTTTTAATATTTATAAAACTCCATTTATTACTTTATTTATAAAATAGTACTTTTATAAATCTTTTATATAAACCATTTTAGAAATATTTGTTTCAAACTATTTCTATCTTCTTTAAAACGTTATTTCCATTATAATAAAAGATGGACTTATTTATTAAGTTTCTAAAATCTTTATAATATAGTTCAAAAATCTCCATTTAACATAGTTCACAAACTATAAGTTTATAATACCAAAAAACCATATTTTTTATTTTATTTAAAATAAACTCCTTCTTTAAATAATTCAAGAATAATTATTAAAACATATGTTATTTGAAAATCACTTTGAAATTTTTTTAAATCAAAATCTTCACTTTATATTATTTCAAAATACCAAAAATAAGGCCAAGTGCTACTATAGCACTAAATAAGAAAAATCATATCCATGTCATCAAATATGGCATCTAACAAATCATATATCACAATATATATGAAAAGTAAAATCAACAGTGGTGAGTAATCTTGTTTGATCCCTCCGACCCGTCCTTATGCATTACATGCAATATATAATCAGATAGTATGGGTCATCCACAACTAGGCGGGAATATATAAAAAGGTCATCCGTTCCAAGGGCGGGAATAAATCCAAACCAGCTGATAAAATAGTAATACACCAAACAAGCAACAAACAAGCATCAATAAAAGTATCCACACTTATACAAAACATAAGTGGGCCAGAGAGGTGAGTTTAATTCACCAAAATTCCAGTTATTGCCAAAGCATTCAGGTTTGAACTAAAATCGAATGGACGTTCAATTTTAGCACAAATTCCTACTAGCTCCAAATTATCCCAATCCAACTTCATAACATAGCATTCCTTATAACGAACGTAATGCGACCGACCGCGTCCAAATCCGGCCTCGTATGGACATGATACGAATTAATGAAAGTTTGAGATGATCAAATTATAATTAACTTAAACTAAAATAGGTTATTAACTTAATTACCTTTTTTTAAAAACCCAGGCCGCCATTCAATCATTTACGTCGTGACTTTACCATCACTGCGCCAACCTCCAGGCATAATCGTACGCCGACCGCCACCTCCCAGACCTTGACAAACCCAACGGCACCACCCTTTCCTTCAACTGTGCCTCCACGACAGAGATCAATCCCCACAAACGCTACTCCATTCATATAGCGATTCCGGTTGCTACACCACGAATTATGATGATCCAACCAACCATTATGCTCCTCTCCTCCCTGCGGCCGCCTTTGATGTTGGGGCCACTCCGAAACCGCATCCAGTGGCGCCGTCGAACTTCGGCCGTCGGATGAGAGGAAAACAAAATGCCAGCTAGGGTTATATAATTAGGGTTTGAGAAAAAAGAATGAGCTTGGTTCCTTTTATAGCAAAATAAATATCTAAACACTATTCAACCCTAATATTTACAAACTCCAAACATGGCATGCCGTCCAACATTCAATGTAATACCCCTATTCCGAACACAATGGAACTAGTGTCGGAATCCAATTCCATCATATACGGAAGTTAACTTTCAAAATCAAATTGTATTAATTCAAATTCCTTTAATTAATTTCTATGCATTTCGAGCTCGTACGACTAAACGATACGTCTGATTGTCATGAAATTTGTTAACATACAGCAGTTCGCTATTCGGGATCCAATAGCATGGGTTTCATCCAAATCTGAGACAGTGTCCTAAAAGGCTAGTTTCACTCGTTAATTAAAACGAATTATTATTAAAACCATTATAATCACTTTAAATTATAAATTAAAGCTTACACTAACCATTTATTATTTAAAATTGAATTTAAATAATCTTCTGAAATCCATTTATTCAAATTAAATTCAAGGTTCAATTATTTAAACAATTCCAATAATTAAATTTAACAACTCACGCTATCAACTAAATCGCTATATTTGAAATTTAAGTTGTTTGACTTATAAAATTAACTTTTAAATATTTAAAATCAGTTAAATATTTCAAAATCAAATGACTGAAATCCTAGGTCATTACAGACTATCCTCCTTAAAAGAATCTCGTCCTCGAAATTGCCAAGGTAAGAAAAATGCCACAAAACCCATTAACTTTCCAAAATCAATTAGCTGAAATAGATTATAAAATTTTCTAAGTCTTTAAATTCATTCACCGACACCAACTAATATCTTCACAAGTTATAACACAAAAATCAAATTTTAGTTATCAAAATTTCCCAAAATTATCAAAAAAATTCTAATGCCTTAAGTTTACGGAAAATTTCGCCGACGTCTCCTTTGCGTGGCTCGATCGGAAAATTTTATAATACATATATAATCACATAATATACATCTCATCTAAAGGATGAGGCATCCCGTAGGGAAAAACATAAAAATACGATATGTAATTCGAGATGTGTACATTTTTTTAATATTAACAAGCATATACAATAAATATAATATGAAAGCGGGCTCCAAATGCGAAGCGTACATCATTCGTACCTACTAAACACTTAGCAACAAATGAGAACAAGCATATGGAAAGTAAAATCACTATATAACATAGACTAATATAACAACCATATGCAACCAAAGAAATCATCATGCATCCTTACTTAATAGTGTTTAAAATTACTAGTAAACAAAGCTAACTAATCATAGCATACAATCGTACTAAAGCCCATAAAATATCCATAGACCATCAGTTTGCAATATCAAATCCAATCGCTCTCTCGATCACACAATTTCACTTTCGAACTAGTATCGCTCACTCGATTTCTCTAGTGCGGACTTCGATCCAGTTCATTGATTAGAAACCATTATTCTCCTTGCATAGCCACATACTATGATAGAGAATTTCAGAATAAATCAAAATCTGTATCCAGTGTTCACCGTCAAGAATCAAGTGAAAAATCCTAACTCGGACCGGTGTAAATCACCTCGAAATCATGTACTTCAATCTACATCAAATAGTTGTGCGAATAAAATGACCTATGTACAACTTACGTATTTATTTCAATTATTTTTCTTAACTATACCAAATTCTTTTTATTAACATTCATTTTATTCATATTCATTTTGTAACAACCCATATTTTAATCAATATTTTAAATTACATTTATTTGAAACTTTGATTTTTAAATCATTTAAAATAGAATTTTAGAATTTTCCAAAGTAAGTTTGGAATTTGTTTGTAATTTATTTTCCAAATATAATAAAATAAATATTTTTTGAAATTTTATATTTTGGTCAACTGAAAGTCAAAGTTTGACCACAGTTGAAAATTTTGAATTTGAAATTTTAATTTCTAATCTTTTTCTTTGAAACTACATTTGATTCTGATGTTCGTGCTGCTTTTCGTTTCGTAAGATTCCATTTTTTACTTTTTAAATTGGATAGAATACAACGTTTTACACGCAGTTATTTTCTGTATTTTATTTTCTATTTTCCTATGTTCATTTCTCTATGTTATTTTTATTTTTATTTTATCTTGTTTAGACTTCTATTTTATTTATTGGATTCTTATTTGTTTATTTTGATAATTAGGCTTAGGAAAATTCAAGAGTCTTATACTACTTGTTTTAATTGTGCCTTTTTGTTTTCCTAGTCTTTTCATTTTCTAGCTGACCTCTCTACTACTTCTTAGCCGTGCATTTTATGGTCTATTGCCGTGAAAAAACTTCTCATTTTCATTCACGTACAAAAATTCACTTCTCCTCCTTATTTCAATTCTACAAAATAATACAACAAATCATGGCTTCCTTCTCTTCTTTCTTCTTCCATTTTTCTTTTGTTTGCCTCAAGTAGCTCGGCTCCACCATGATCTAGCCTTTGCCGACCTCTCTACCACCACAACATCACCTCCTCCTCACCACACAACCATGCCGTGACCCTAGATCCAAACCCCAACACCACAAAACAATTTAAATCATAGCCGACCACCACATATTCCATCACCTTCCTATTTGTTTGCCTCGGCCACCACCCACACCATCACCTCCTTTGCCATGCCGTGAACCATCTCCATCTTTGGTCGTGCCTAGTTGACCGCTTGACCAGATCTTAACCCATAGGGTCGAACCAAATGGTTGCATGCCTTTTGACCTTTTGCCTTCCTATTGCATGTAACTTGCATCTCTTCACATTCCAAACCATAGCAGTGCATACTTGCCTCATAAACCCACCATAGCCAAGCCTTTATGCCCCAAATCAAGTCATGGCCGAGCCTTACCTGATGTTGGCCGAGCCTGTGTAGTGTGGCCGAGCCTACTTGTATAGATGAAGCCATTTTATCTCATTTTAATTCATATTTTTCATTGTTTAATTTTTATCTTGTGCGTTGAATTATATACTTATGTATATTTTGTATGTGTTGTTTAAGATTTGAATCTGGGCTCTTCTTTCACTCACATCTATTCGTGCTTTGTCGTGCTTTTCGGAGTATAGTTGTGTGTTTCAAATTGTCATCTCTAACTCTAAAAGGTGAGTCTATCACTCTCGACATTCGTACTTATAAAATTGTGAAACAATGACATGTGAATTGTAGAAATTAATATGTTATGTTCATATATGCCTGTGATATGATTATATGATGTTATATACTGCTTATATATTTGTTACATCACCTGATATGATATTATATGCTCTACTGTTATTTTATATTCTGTATCTCACACTGCAAATTCCCTTTCACTATGGGTTGAAATGATACATACCCGAACGGACTTTAGAATAAGGAAAAATCATTATGAGCTGAAATGATAGGCTCGAGTGATTTTATTGTATTTTATTTGACTTGGGATTGCGGGTTTGAAATGATAGAACCTGGATTTTTCCTTTTAAATTACGGATTGAAATGATACATATCCGTATCACTTGACCTAGGTTAGAAAATATTATACACACCCATGGTTATATATTTAATAATATTTAAGTTTTAAGATATATGAAAATTTTACTTAAAAATTTGATTCAATGATTCTAAATATATGGAATTTTTATAAGTCAATAAGTGGTTTGATTTTAAACTATAAAGTTATATTGGGTTTCTATAAGTTGGAATCTTTATATATCAATAATTAGTTTTAAATTGCAATTTAAAATCTTCAGTTATGATAAATAATTTAATAATTAAATTTGATTGATATGGAATTTTAAATCTAACCTAGTGATTTAAATAGATTTTATTTTATGAAATGGATATGTTTTGTAAAATAAACAATTTTATGTATGAAATGGATTTGTTTTGTAAAATAAATAATTATGATTTAAAATGGTAAAATGTATCTTAAATTATGACTTAACTTTATAATGGAAAATTAGGTTTTAATTGGAAATGTGAAGTTTGACTTATTAAAAGAATATTTTTTTTATGAAATGGATATTTCAAATAAAGTGTTAAGTTATTTGTTAAAATAAAAAGTTAAGTAAATAGTGTACTTTTGACTTAATAAATGAATTATAGTAAATTTGGATATTTTAATTATAAAAGTTATTTTATGTAAACTATAAGTAAATTGATATCCAAATGAATATTTCTGAAATGCGAGATATGTTTTATAAGTTAAAAATGGCTAAAATTGGAGTTTTAATGTTTCTGAAATGTTATAATAAATCTGGAATTGTATTGGCAGCATTTCCAAAGTGCTGTTGTTTCTAAAATTTAACTACGATCAGAAATAACCTGCTGTTTCTGAATTTGAACTATTTCTAAAAATACCAATATGTCTACTACAACACTTTATAAGTGCCGCTGTTTATGAAACTGAACTGTTTTGAAATACAAAGACCTACTGTAGCACTTTATAAGTGCTGCTGTTTTAAATTTGACAATGTTTTTGAAATGTTAATATATGTACCGTAACACTTTATAAGTGCTGTTGTTGCTGAAATTTCAATGAACTTTGGAAATGAATATTATTTTGAAAGATTTTGACATTGAATTTAAATGGTTTAAATGAGTATGTTTTGAGGTGAAATATAAACCATTTGTGAATTTATAAGTTAATACAATGTTTTCAAAATTGGTATAATGGAACGAATGAACTAAAAAAATGCTATAACTTTGGTAATGAATACTATTTTTAAGGGTGTTATGATTTTTCTAAATATTATGATTTCCAAATGATAACATTTTTAAAATGATATGGTTTCAAAGTGTTTGGTTTCAAAGGTGTTATAACTTTGAAAGTACTATGATTTTGGAAACGAATTTATTTGAAATAGTATTTAATTAAGAATTGTTTTGAATATATATTGATTTGCAATTTAAGATTTAAGAATATGGCTTTATAAAGTGGTTTTAGTTTAAGAAGATTTAAGAATATGGCTTTATAAAGTGGTTTTAGTTTAAGATGATTTAAAAAGGAATATTTCAAGTTTAAATAAATTGAAGGAAATATTAAGTGATTGGAAATCTGGGTTTATTCAAATGATATTTTGGTCTTGAAGTATAAACTAGGTTTGAAATGGATATGGTATTTTTGTTTTGAAGTATAAACTAGTTTTGAATATGATATTTTGGTTTTGAAGTATAAACTAGTTTTGAAATGGATATGATATTTTGGTTTTGAAGTATAAACTAGTTTTAAATGGATATGATATTTTGTTTTGAGGTATAAATTATTTGGAAATAAATATCCATGGGTTATAATAACGATTGTTTGTTAAAGAGATCGGGATCAGATATGGACATACTCTTTGTCGATACCGAAAACCACTTGAACAACTGTGTACGCGGTGGAGATTCCAAAATGAAGTAGGATGGTGGCGACGATTCCTATTGAGGTATATACGTGGACCCGACTCCCGTGAGTTGGCATAAGGTGGCTAAAACAGGAGCGATTGACGGCTTAATGAGGTAGCTCCTCTGATCGGACGCACTTCTTCGATACCATTCTATTACCTTGTGATTGATTTGATGGCCATCGTCGATTTTGATTTGGGAGTGTGTTCCGAGGTGGGCGGTAGTGGCTGTTATGCGTTACCACCAGTCCGGATGCGTAATTGGTATATCTACCCTGGCATTGCCTCGTTGTGCCGTGTCACCTACCATAGCGAGCTTTACTATGAGTTTGGTTTTGTGCCGTAGCCTGTGGAGTATTTAGGGTAGCCCTCAATCTGGAGGTACGCTGATACTGGATAGACTACTGGGACTATTATGTGTTAAGGTGGAAAATGTAAAGCCTTAACGCTATTTAAAAGTAAGTTTATTTTACTATTAGACATTATTATAATAGAGAATATTACTACATAGTAAATAGTTTAACGGATCCTTAAAGGATGGGCGATCCCAAGCATCCTTTAAGTTACTTGTACCTTTATATTACAGTTCACTTGAGTTGGTTTACATTGTATAAGTATGTATGTCCTGACTCAAGTGTTTTGTGTTTTGCTTTACGCTCGGGTCAGACTGAGTTGTACCAGTATTCGAGACTCACCTTTGGAGTTGGAGCTTCGCTTGGATCCATCCATTGATTCTGCTTTCAGTCATTTAGTTGATTCCAGTGATGTATTCAGATTTTGTATTTGACTATTGTATTGAGACATCTTTGTATTCGTGATTTATGTTATATCTTGTTGAACTTTGTTATATATATATATAGTAGCTTCATGAACTACTATGCCTTTGTTTCCGCTACATTGTTATGTTACTCTGTGTCTGTGATCTGTGATTTATTTATTGTATATTCTGAGTTTTGCCAAATTTTATTTACAATCTATTGTTTTGAATTATTCAAGTCCGACATGTGTGGGTTTATTGTCGATTGAATGGTCCTAAATAGTGGGTCGTTACACATTTCATTCTTGGTATATTTCTTTTAATACTAATATCACTTAGGAACCATTCCATAAAATCATTACTTAAGTTTATTGTAAACATTTTATACAACACAGACTTACTTTTATTATCACTTCCAATCGCTAGTTCATATTCATTTTGAATCACAATCAATTTTATTTAACTTTACTTAAGTTAAATTTCATTTCCTAGCTCAATTTCATATTTTCTTTTGTTAACCAAAATGTTTAACCATTTTTTAAAATTTGGTTTTACTTTCCACTTTCTCAAATTTATAAGTTATATAAACTTATGTACATATAATGTTATAAATCTTTACTTAAGTTCATCCACATTCTATAATTACAACTTATGTTTATATAATCACTTTACAACTTAAGTTTATATTCATTATATACTCTTCTACATCCTAAGAGTATATAAAATTTCCAATTTTCCTTACTTAACCAGAATATTTAAATTTTAAAATTTTGCTCTAACTTACTATTTTTCAACTTATAAGTTACAAAATCGTATTTTCTTATATTTTCACAAAACTCTTAAATGAAAATTTTCAGAACTCTAACACCCGATTTTTTTCAAAACACTTTGAAATCATAATATATACATAACTCCTTTGTATTTCAAATCATACTTTTGAAATCTAGAACAATCTTTATTTGTCAAAAAAACTTTATTTTACCAAAACAAACTTTTATAGCGCATCACTACAGTAGTAATCCGTTATTTAGAAACTCGAAAATGAACCCTGATGATGCAGCAGTCATCATCCGAATTATTTTCCAGCGACCGAAGTGAGTTCAATGCTTTCTTATCTCTTTTAAATTCCAT
Source organism: Allium fistulosum (assembly GCA_030737815.1). Taxonomy (NCBI): domain Eukaryota; kingdom Viridiplantae; phylum Streptophyta; class Magnoliopsida; order Asparagales; family Amaryllidaceae; genus Allium; species Allium fistulosum. The sequence goes on from CM060902.1 coordinate 843,085,959, forward strand.
TTTAAAATATTTCTAATCAAAATATTTTCAAAATAATACTATTATTGTTTCTTCCAAAATCTTTGAAAAACAATTTTCAAAATCACTAGGATTTAAATTCTTAAGTTCTTGTTTTAAATCCATTTTTATTTATAACCCATATTTATAAATATACTTATACAATTTCGTTTCCTTTTTTATTTATAAATTACATTTATAAATCATACTTATATCATTTCACTTCTTATATAATATCATTTCACTAAAGTTGATTATTTTAATTATAATCAATACTTTATCATTCACGTTTATAAATTCACTTTCTTATATAACTCATTTTTCAAATGTTTATCTTTGCTTAGATTATAATAAACAACTTTTATAAACATTACACCTTAAATCCAACTAACATACCATATATAACTATAATATTTATGAAAATTTGTTCTTTTATATATAAAATATAATCAAGGTAAAATTATTCCATTTACCCAATTTTCAAACAATATTATGTCAAATTGCTATTTCAAGTGTTCAGAGATCCCAATCAATTACATTAATTATTTGTATTGGCCAGAATCCATAAGCCACTCAATAGATCAACCAATGCCATATAAAATATTTTTATATCACTAACAAATAAGTGCTCATACACACACACACACTCAAACTCATTGTAGGGGTACTACAGACCATATCTATAATGAGTACCCCACCAAAGCCTAGGTGTTCGCTAACCTAAGCTCTGATACTAGGTGTAACGACCCGTTGTTCTGCACATTTCAAGCTGACAATAAACTACACATGTCAAACTCGAATTGAATGGAAAGGCGAACAGTTAGGAGAAAGAAAGAAGAAAGAAGAAAGAAGAGAGAAGAGAGAAAGAAAACCAAACAACACAGAATCTCACAACGCAGCGGAACAACATATAATATAATATCAATGATCTTTACAAAAGAGAAACTACAATATACAAACATAAATCAGAGTACAAAAAATCACTAATCATCAACTTGGACAGTTATAACAACTCGCCCTAACAAATGCTGATAATTTTAAACAACCAATGCAGTGAAAAATAAGATATACGTGAATACGACTTGAAGACCTCTAGCTCGTCTTTGAAAGCTCCAATGAATCCAAACTGAATCTGCATATATACTCGGTCTGACCCGAGCATTAAAAGGGAGAACACCCGGATCAGTCAGGTAAACTAGCATGAGAAAACACATCTCAATTGGATTTTAAAGTTATAAAAGCCTTTCAAAACAAAGTTATCTCGTAAGACCACGCCGTACATAAACACGGATGAGTTTTTACCTTACAATAAACAAAATACTTCATATCAAATCCTCTGATATTATAACAGTGTCTAGGATACAAATACATATTAATCATAGACAAAATTGTTACATTGATTAAATTCTAGCATAATAGGTTTACAACTAAAGCCGAAAAGCTCGTATTGGACAATGAATTCCATACAATGGCAGGTAAGGAACTACCTTCTGTACAATACATTTCTAGAGGAATGTAACTAGGATCAACAACTTTGAAACCTCTACACCTGGCAAGACCAGCATACCTGCAGACCCATCTAGCGGTGGATAGAACCGAATATGACATCACCCCAGTCATTCCCGACCTATCCATGGGCACAAGCATACACAAAATACCCGAAATATAGAGGATAATCCAGAAAGATGATGACCATACCCTAATGGGAGCGACCTAGTTAGCCTTACAGTATACCCTATTTCAGCCATTTTTGATTGTAAGGCTTAAGGTAACGTTTACCTTTCACAGAACATATTTCACTTTGAATGCCACATTGCAAATTCCACCAACACAATAATTGGTTTCTACAAAAGTACTACCTCTAAGTGATACACCTCAGAGAAGGGTGTTAAGTGCAAGAGGGGTTACCTCCCACACCACCAAATAGATGTATGTTTGTAGAAACCAATGTATGTGGTTCTTAGAAATGCAATGTCAGACATTCGTCCATACAAGTTGTCCAGAAACAGGTCAACCGAAGGCCCTTTCCTATTACATCCTGTCGGGAATCAACCCTACGATTAGTAGCGAGCAGTCCTTGCATCGAAGATTTTCATAACAGAGCACTACTGCCACCATATATATAATATGGAATCGTGGGACTAGTGGCAAACAATCCTACATCATGAAGATCTCTATCTTAAAAAATCATCATCTTCAACAAATCTATGCTTTCGAACGCATACGTTGGTCCGAAGTGGTTTTCGGATAAATCCAATCCCGGTCTCTCCAGACCAATAATCGATAAGAGGCCCTCAACCTCATATGAAAACCAAGTCTCATAAACTTATCACATTTCCAACTCCCAACTTGCTATCCTTCGGTCAAGAAGGAAGCTCAGTAGATTGGAGTACCATAGTCACTCCGTCCTACTCGAATCATCATTCTTAACACCAAAGGATAATCAAGCCTACTCAGTTAGCCTCATACTGTGTGCATGACAAATCAGTTCCCACATCAAGTCAAGGAACTAAAAATGGTCAAAAACACAATCTAGCACACAAGCGATCACTAGGCTTGTTTAATTAATCTTTTATTAATTAAATCGCTTTCCAAATATTTATCTCAAAATATCTTTATAAAGATATATCTACAAAACCATTTTAATCTTTCGATATTTGAAAAACATTTTCATATACTTATCTCAATGGTATAAGTATATTTACAAACCATTTCATTTCCAACATTTAGAAAATATCTCCATATACTTAAATCCGTAATAAGTATATTTACAAATCTTTTGAGGAAAGCTTTATATTTTCCTAAACACACTTTATTGGGTCAAAATGAATGTTGTGTAAACATCGTTACGACAACCAAAACAATAGTATATAGATTCGACTATGTATATTTATATAAATCTCGTACTATATTAAACATTTCCTTTTGGAAATCACTTTCTATAACAATAGTGTTATAGTATATGCCTTCCTTACTTTCTCGAAAACATTTATTAGAACAATAAGTGTTGAAATCTATGTTTTCATTATTTAGTACATTTTAAATCACTTTTTAAAACCATTAAACTCCATTTAAAAATGTCACTTTCAAAACATTCCTTTAAAAGATTATTTTTAATTATAAAACATGAATATATTTCCTTTATAAAAATCCATATTCAAATCTCAACATAAATCATTTCTAACCTTTTTCCCCCTTTTTCTTCTTAGTGGCATCTTCTCCAAATTTTCCCGCCCGTGTCCCATCCATTCATCTCTCCTCCACCGACAACCCTCCTATCCCAAATCCACCGTATCCTCCTCCATCTCTCCCTCCTGACCCGACTCCCTTAGACCCTTCTCCTTCTGATAACCCAATTCTACCTCTCCCTGTTATCCCCACCTCTATTTCTGCCTCAGCCCTGCCTCTTTCCTCCCTGCCTCCACTCTTACCAAACCATCCACTTCATGAACAAGCTTGGACTTCCCTTTTCAAGAAGCTTCCTCGCAATGCGGGGCAGTACATGCATGTTCATCTGGATCTCTCCTTTGATGGTGATGTGATGATACCTCCTGCTTTTGTCATCTCTGTTGGATCTGATGTTTGGGGCGAATTCCTGGTTGGTTTCTTCCTTGACAAGCCCTTGTCATACACGGCTGTTATTGAACACTTGAAGAATTTATGGAAGCTTCGTGGCAATATAAAGGTTAGATCCGATGGCAATATATTTCTTTTTCTACTATCGGATGAGGAGGACAAAAATAGAATTATTAGAAGTGATCCTATACTAATGAAAAACAAGCTCTTTATTATCAAGCAATGGGATCCCTCTATCAGTAATGTGTGTGGCTTAATTAAGGTTGTTCCTATATGGGTTCGGTTATCTAATATCCCACTTTTTGCGTGGTCACCTCTAGGAGTAAACTGGTTGTCAACTAGGTTAGGAAAGCTAATATGTATGGATGAAATGACTAAAAAGTTAGAGAGAATTAATTTTGCAAAATGTTTGATAGAAGTTTCTCCTCATTGTGAACTGGTTGAATCATTCACTGTTCAATTACCTGATGGTTCCCCTCAATTTGTTTTTGTTGATTATTTATGGAAGCAAGACATATGTGTAAAATGTAAAGTATTTGGCTATATGAGTGAGAACTATCAACTTAAAGGGGTTATTAATGAAGAAAAGTAAAAAAATAAGTCCAAGAATGAAAATGGTACAGCCACTGGTAATAGCTTAAAAGTTAAATACAGCAAAGTAAGTCATGCCAATTTTGTTAACAAAAAGGTCTGGGAAAAAGTTATTGTTAAAAATAGAAACAATAATAATGAAGAAAGAAATGTGGAAGCTGATAAAATTGAAAGAGCACAAATCTCCACTGTTTCTGAAGTAGTGCAACTGTCCACTCATGCCAATTCAATTACGTCTCATGAGGACAATATACAATTGAAAAACAAATATGATGTCTTGCAATGCAATGATGAAGCAGAGGAAAAGGATGATAATGAGAATGGATTGAGTCTTGATTGTTCTCATACATGTAATGAATGTGTGGATTTAATGCAAAGAAATGATATGGAGATAGAAAAGAAAATGAGCTCTGAATGTGTGCATGTTGTGCATGCTGATCCTACTGTGCATGCTATGCGTGTTGAAAATGCCGTGACCACTGTAGCAGCTGATACTTGTGTTATGAATGAAATATTAATTACTGAATTTGAAGAGCATTCTTGCACGAATGAAATGGAAATACATGCATGCAATCTTTCACATGAATCTGAAGCTATTAACTCCCTCAACACTGCCCCATTTATTTCCCCACCAACCTACTCAAATCCATCCACATATCTCCTTTCTTTGCTCCAGCAATCCTACCCTCTCCATTAATTATTAATCAACCTGAAGATAACCAAGCAATCTCCCCACCACCAAAATCCACCACTCTCCTTTCTGATAAATCCAACCTCCTGCATATTGGTCTGCAATCCATTTTCTTTAATAACTCCTGCTCACCTCCTCATGACAAATTACTCCAAACCCATGACCAGCTTAATGCCCCACAATCCTCTCTGTCTTTGCCTAATTCAAATCCTCTCCCTTCACAGAAAAATCTCAAATCTAAAAGGAACAAAAAAAAACTGTTGAAGCAAGCTCTGACCAAAACAACACAATGTCAAATTCTTCAAAAAGAAACAAAAACTACTACTTGGCAAGCCCGACTCCCATATATTCTGATGAAGACTCTGACTGCTCCAATTCTGTATTCTCTGAAGCTATCCTACCACCTCTCATAGAGGTAAGAGAAATTTGAAGAAAAAAATTCAAAAGTATACTCAATGATACACAAAGTAGGAGCATGGAATATTAGAGGAGCACACATGGTATCTAAAATTGAACTAGCAAAATCTATCATTCATGAACATATTCTGTCCCTCCTCTCAATTTCTGAAACAAAGTTTAACCCTAGTCAATCCTTGCAAGCTTGCAAATTCATTAATCCCTCATGGCAATTTATCACAAATCACACAAATGCTCCTTATGGGAGACTCCTTGTTATATATGATCCTTCAATATTCAAGATTCAGCCCATTCTAGCTGACAGACAATTTATTCATTCCCATGTTCTTCACCTCCCCCTCCTTCTCTTCTCTATACTTCTCTTTCATTTATGTCGATAACTCCCCCTCTAAAAGGTGAAAACTTCATGATTATATTCCTCATCTAAAACAAAACTCCCACCCTTGGATTCTTATAGGTGACTTCAATTGCTCATTTCAAGCTTCCCACAAATATGGTGGCAATCCACTCCTCTTCAGAGACCTTACCCTCCTCAATGAAACCATTCATAATGCTGCTCTGATTGATATACCTACAACTAGCTCTTCTTATACCTGGACCAATAAAAGCCATTGTAGTCAAAGAGTGCTCACAAAGATAGACCACGGTTTCATCAACCACAAAGCTTTGACCCTGTGGCCAACCAAACAAATACATATTCCAATGCCTCTACTATCTGACCATTGTCTCTTAATCTTAACTTTTGGAGCAGAAGCCATTAAAAACATTCAAATTTTAAATTTTTTGATGCTTGGATTTGTAACCATGATTTATTGTAGGTGGTTTCTGAGGCTTGGGGCATGCACACCTATGGGAACCCAATGTTAAAGTTGCAAAGAAAACTAAAGAACACAAAAATGCTTTAAAGAAGTGGTCTGGAATCATTTATGGTGATGGTAAAAAGTTATCAACTGACATACAATCTAAACTTAAACGGGTACAAGTCCTTCTCATAAGCAACTCCAATGACCTAGCACACAACCATCTTGAACAAAAATTGATCAAACAACTCGAATCTGCTTTATCTGATGAAGCTCGAATGGAAAGACAGAAGTATAGGGAGAACTGGATGATGAATGGAGACAGAAATACCAAATATTACCATGCATCTCTAAAGATAAAGCAAACCAGATCATACATTCATCAAATAAATGATTTACAGGGGATCACTCAATCAACTAGTGATAATGTGGACACTGCTTTTCTAAACTACTTCACATCTCTGCTTGGTTCCTCCAAACCCCCTCCTGACTTTTCTTTCCTCGCTGATCTTGCTCTCCCATCCCTATCTAATGATATGCAAGCCATACTAACATCTCCTATTACAGATGAAGACATCAAGAATTCTATATTTACTATGAGGGAAACTGCTGCAGGTGGACCTGATGGCTTCAATACAGTGTTTTACATAACATGTTAGCACATTATCTCTGCCGATGTTTTTAGGGCAGTTTAATTTTTTTTAACAAATCTAGAATGCTTAGCTCCATAAACTGTACTAATATTGCTTTAATACCTAAGCTTGATAATCCATCCAGTATTTCTCACTTCAGGCCTATTGCATGCTGCAACATAATTTATAAAAGCATATCTAGAATCTTAGCTTCCAAGCTAAAGGAAGTTCTCTCTTACATAATATCTTCAAACCAAGCTGCCTTTCTACCAAAGAGATCCATTATTGACAATGTTCTTCTCACTCATGAGCTCCTTAATGGCTACTCTTCCTCTAATATCTCTAAGAGAGCTATGCTTAAAATTGATATCAGAAAAGCTTTTGACACTGTCAATTGGTCAGCTCTAATGCACATTCTAAACAAGATGTACTTCCTCTCAAATTTTGTAATCGGATATTTCAGTGCATTTCTACTATTAGGTACTCATTAGTATACAATGCCCACTCTGTTGGTTTTTTTAAGGGCACTATTGGCCTTCGACAGGGTGATCCAATTTCTACATACCTCTTCATCATCCTTATTCAAACACTTACTCTTGCCTTCCAAAAACAAGTAGCTCTCAAACAATTAATTCTTTCTTCATCCTAAGTGTTCTTCACCTATGATCACCACATTGGCCTTTGTTGATGACATAATAATTTTCTCAAAACCAACCCCTCAATCCCTCACAGCCATTATGTTCACTCTTGAATCCTTCTATAGATTCTCTGGGCTGATGATTAACCATGGAAAATCTCACATCCTCCTTGCAGGTCTGAACTCTAACGAAACTTCTGACTGCCTCAGAATAACTAAAATGACTACTCTTGAGTCTGATATGTCCTATTTAGGCATACCTCTAGCAAGCAAAAGAATATCAGTCTCACAACGTATCCCTTTATACAAGAAAATTACTTATGTTCTAGGCAAATGGCATAATAGGTTCCTTTCTCTACCAGGAAGATTGATCATTGTTAACTCCCTTATCTTCTCTATGTCTGTTTATTGGTGTAGAATGTTTTTCCTACCAACTAAACTCATTGTGATGATCAGATCTGTAATGCTCAAATTTCTATGGACCGGTACAACCCACAACAGAAAGATAACACTGTTAGCCTTTGGAAAACTTGAGACACCAAAAAAGAATGGTGGTCTTGGCATAAAAAATCTTAAGAGATGGAATATTGCCGCCCTATCTAAACACTTAGACAATCTGATCAACAAAAGAGATTCTTTATGGGTTGCTTAGTATCTCAAATACAACCTTAAAAATGGAGACATATGGTTGGTTAAGCAAAACAAGGTAGCAGCTGGGTCTGGAAAAAAATGATGTGGATTAGAGATATTGTAATGCCTCATGCATTGATTTCACTAAGTCAGTTAAGTCATGAGAAATTTTGGTGTGTTCCCTGGCTTGTTAGAGGTCTAATTTTGTGTAAATCCATGTCTTATGAAGAAGCTCAGTTGACTGGAATTCCTATGAGCGCAGAAGCTGTTTCTTATATTAGGAATGGGATCATTTCCCTGCCTCTTTCCAGCTGCCCTGATATCAACAGACAATGGTCCTCTCATAACTTATCTCTCTATATGCATGCTTCACATGATGAATATTCCTGGTCGGATCATAAAAAGGAACACTCAATTGCCACAATTTATAATCTTCTATCTCCTCCTGAATTGCATGATAGATTTGTTTGGAACAAAAGAATATAGACATATCATAACAATGAAAAGCTCAATTTCATGCTTTGGAAAATTTTAAATAATGCCCTGCACACTAAAGCAAACTTGAGAAGGAAAGGATTGATCGTGAACTCCTTTTGCTCCTTTTGTCATACTGTAGTTAAAGATATACACTATCTCTTCTTTGCTTGTCCGTTCTCAAATTTTATTTGGTCGAAGATTAAGGGAAGAGGAGGTTGTATGCAACCAGTGATGGATAGCAAAATTGAATGGTTAAATATTTTCAAGACAACTAAGTGGAAAACTGTTTCTACTTATTAAATGCTAATTTTACTTAAAGGTCACTGTATCGGCGCTATGGAGGGAAAGAAATGAAATCATATTCAACAATAACAGACGACCAAGAATGGAAATATTTTACTGCATTTGCAATGAAATACAACAAGTGATGATCCTTTCCCCTTACCATTTTAACCCTGCTGTGGTTAATTTGTGGTCTTGAGCTTTCTTGTATGCTCCCTCTCACTGTTTTGTTTGGTGTGTCTTTTTCCTTTTTATTTTTTTCCATTTCTTGTCTTTCATTTCGTAGTTGTCTTCGTTCATCCTATTTATGGTTGTAAGATCTCATCTTATTGGTTATAAATAAATGGTAGGGGCCATTCAACCCCCGCTGGCTTTGCCAAAAAAAACTATGTTTATAAATCTCCATTCTATTTTATAAAACTTCTATTTATAAAATCTCTTTATGTATAAAATTCTATTTATAAATTCATTCCTTTATAAATCTCATTTACTTATAAAATCTCATTTATAAATCAATTTACCAATATCAATTACAAATCCATTTTTCATATTTATGAAACTCCATTTATAAATCTAGTACTTTATTTATGAAATATTACCTTTATAAATCTTTTATATAGACATTTTTAAAATATTTATTTCAAACTATTTCTATCTTCTTTAAAACTGTATTTCCTTTATAATAAAAGATGAACTTATTTATTAAGTTTTTAAAATCTTATAATATAGTTCAAAAATCTCCATTTAACAAAGTTCACAAACATCGGTTTATAATTCCAAAAAAAACTATACTTTTTATTTATTTACAATAAACTCCTTCTTTTAGTAATTCAAGAATAATTATTAAAACACGTGTTATTTCAAAATCACTTTAAAATCTTTTTAAATCAAAATCTTCACTTTATATTATTTTGAAATACCAAAAATAAGGCCAAGTGCTACTATAGCACTAAATAAGCAAAATCATATCCATGTCATCAAATATGGCATCCAACAAATCATATATCATAATATATATGAAAATTAAAATCAATGGTCGTTAGGAATCCTGTTGGATCCCTTCAACCTATCCTCCCGCATCACATATAATATATAATAATATAATATGGGTCATCCACAACTAGGCGGGTATATATAAAAAGGTCATCCACTCCAAAAAGAATGAGCTTGGGTCTTTTTATAGCAAAATAAATATCTAAATATTATTCATCCCTAATATTTCGAACTCCAAACGAAGCATACCGCCTGACGTTCTATATGTAATACTCCTATTCCGAGCACAATGGAACTAGTACCAAAATCCAATTCCATCATGTACAGAAGTTAACTTTCAAAATCAAATTATATTAATTTAAATTTCTTTAACTAACTTCTACGCATTTCGAGCTCGCACGACTAAACGATATGTCCGATCGTCACAAAATTCATTAACATATAGTAGTTCGCTATTCTGAATCCAATGGCATGGGTTTCGCCAAAATCCAAGACAGTGTCCCGGAAGGCTATTTTCACCCGTTAACTAAAACGAATTATTATTAAAACCATTCAAATCACTTTAAATTATAAATTAAAGCTTACACTAACCATTTATTGTTTAAAATTGAATTTAGAAAATCTTCTGAAATCCATTTATTCAAATTAAATTCAAGATTCAATAATTTAAATAATTCTAATTGTTAAATTTAACAACTCACATTATCAAATAAATTGCTATATTTGAAATTTAGGTTATTTGATTTATAAAATTAACTTTTCAATATTTAAAATCAATTAAATATTTCAAATTCAAATGACTGAAATCTTTGGTCGTTACAATAGATATAAGTTATCATAAATTGAAATGACTTGAAAATTAATCCTCCGATTCTTTGAATTATCGATTACATGAATTCAGCCTAAACCTTACTATAATTTAAATTCAAACAATAAAGTCAATCCCCAATAAAGGAACAAACAAAGTTATTTGGATTTTTTAATATTTATACTATTATATTATTAGTGAGTTCAATTTTAAGAGCGCACAAGCACCCTTGAATTTTGGCAACCGAATAGTCACCAAATTTATGTTCGTGCCCTTCCTATCTTTTTATTTTTATTATTCCACGCATCTCCTTCTTTGATCTCTCCACCCTGAGCCTAACCCTAGATCCAACATTTTCTTTCTCCTCCCGTCCGCATGTACTCCCGTGTTTCTCTACACATCGCCGAACCCATATCCCTCCATTACCCCATCAACACCACTCCTTTTACTACTTGAGCTTAAAATCAAATCCCCCGTAACCATTCCAAAACAAATCACCAACAACCCTACTCTTCATCTACTAAGGTCAAAAGGGTTACAATCTGCTGCATATTCGATTCTTCTCTTGCGCAATGGTATCAAATCAGCTTTACTGACGAGTACACCTCAACTAAATGACGAACTAAGGATGGCATGAATTTGATTCATCTGAAGATTCAAACCTTAGTCGAATGTTGGTAATTTCGGTTAGTTTATATCCCATCATTGGCTATTTTCGTTCATGCTTAAGTCTAACTCAAAATGAGTAAAATTTTTGTAGGCCATTCAATTAATGAAATATTTCAAATGCTCATAGTGTTTGTGTGTTATCAGAGTTTCGTTATCAATTAAATTTCAATTCTTGAGATAGCTTGGGAATACTTATAGTAAGTTTTAACTGGAATAAAAATATCAGTCATTACCTTATGTAAATTTTAATTTTGCATACGGTTCATTAATTCCTTGAGATGAATATTGAGGACAATCAAGAGTTCCACTATAAGACCCAATTTAGATAGCTGTTTTTACCATTTGTAAGTTTCTATCTGATGCTTCTTTGTCTGGACAAAATGAATATTAGGTACATTGCCATCTGTTAATTCTCAATGAGATGTTTATTAAACTGATTGTTTGATTTCTCCAAAGGATAAGTTTGGACGCAAATGGCAATGTTTATTTTGTCTCTCCAATAGTGAAAAAGGTTGCTGTTGGTAGGAAACCAAAGCTTAAAAATCCACTATAACACAGTTCTCTCAAGTTTTATTGGGTTACTTAAAGATAACTAATAATTTTGAATATTATTAGCCTATTTTGGACACTTAATATAGTTATCAATTAAATCAGTGACACCTGTCCCTGATTCATATAGCAAAAACAATATTTTTAATTGATTCCATTCCCCATCTCTTTTTTGCTTGGGTTTTCTTTAGGTGAAATATTTTTTTTCCTTTTATTAAAGAAGTAGTTCTGGAGAAGAGGTGACAAAACATAGTTATATCGGGCCTCTTAATAGTACGATTCATTATACAATTGAAATGAAGCAAGAAGGTTATGAGGATTAGAGAAAATATAAGGGTTTATATTTCTCCATTTTTCCTCATCTGATTGCTTGCATTGATTCATAGTTATTTTGGCTTACTTTAAAGCACCGATTGCACATATTATTCTAGATTATTTTCTACTATTTGGATTGATTCATGAAGCATCGAATCTATGTAACGTTTTAGTTTATTCACCCATGTGGTATTTAAATTTTAAAGCATTGGATTTATGGTGGATTGTGTTATAATGTCAAGCAATCATGACTACATACTTTATCCATATGTGTTTATTGCTTTTCTTCCTCTGAATTATGGACAACTCAGTAATCATGAAGTAATAGAGCAATAATTTCATGCATTATGATCTTCAATATGGAAAGTGTTCGGGCTACGATTTTGCATTATGCTATCATGTATAAAAAAATATAGTCCTTTAACAAGTTGTTTCATTTGTTTATGTTTTTTTAATGTCATTTGTTTCTTAATGGTTTTTAAATATATTTTCTTCGATCACATTATCTGTTACGATATCATCATTCAAAAGTACTCTCGAATTTACATTTATTTATCTATTCATATATTTGTCACTATAAGTTAATTATTCTATTCAGACCCTTAATCTAGACATTTGTTATTGTGTTGATATGTTAGCCACTCAAAACTCAAGGTTTGCACACTTTAGTTTCTCCTAATTCTTCAACTAACTATATTACTAATTGATGTAGAATGAATGTTGAACTCACAAAATTGTTGCGTTTATGATAGATATAGACTTGAGAATTATTATTGTCTTAATCAATACCTCATGAACATCAAAATTAAAGTGATTTCGTATGCAATAGTAAGATTCATTGACAAGGTATTAACATAGTTTAATTAGCATTTTGTTTTATTTAGTTAAATATACTTAATACTGCAATTTTACTTGAATTTTAATTTACATTTTTTGTTTGAATCTGTTTGATTCAGTCATTATGAACCGGTCCCTAAAAAAATCATTGATCAACTCAAAGATATACGAAAATAAACAACAAAATTCAGCACTGAAACTGAAATTCTTGAACTGTATGAATTAGATCGAAACTCCTAAATGTGTCTCTTCTTGGCTTCTTGATGTAGTAGGTATCTACGGTTGCATGTATGTGCGGGCACACACACATAGAGAGAGAGAGAGAGAGACACACATATATTCATAATTCTATAGACATAGATATATGTATGTGTGTCGGGGGGGGTGTTGTATAGACACACACCAACATAGATATAAATATTATATTTTTTCCCATATATTCATAATTCTATACACACATATATATAAAAGTATAAGTTATAATATAAATGTGTTATTCATTAGCATAATTGTGCTTGAAGCCAGTCTAATAATCTAATAGCCTACAGCAACCCCGCTAGATCAACGGTTCCAAATTACTCCATTTGTAGCCGCCACAGCCTCAAAAGGCACATAAACTGTATGTTCTCTGATTCTTTCTCCAGTAGAAGAGAGAGCCTATGGCAGTGTTGACATGTAACGCATGTAGCACAGAATTTAATGAGGAAGAAGAGCAGAAATTCCATTACAAATCCGAATGGCATCGCTACAATCACAAACGCAAGGTAAATTTTACGTTTCCGAATAATGATTTTGATTGTTCCTTTTTTCTGTCCTTTGAACATAAAATTGTTCGAAATACCCTTTTAATATATATTTTTGCCAAAGGATTGTTGAACAAGTTTATTTTTTATATTATTTTTTAAAGTTTTTGTTTTTGTTTTTGTTTTTTGTTTCTCCAACGCGGTTACTTTTAAAACAAATTGTTTTGCTTCTCCCATTTATTTAATTTTAAAGGTAGCTATGTCGTTAGAAATTCTTTTGCTTCTTTAAATCTGATATTTATTTTAGCTCATCATATCCGTATCATGTAGTGTAAAAGCTGCGCATCATGTAGTGTATAAGCTGTGCTCAGTTAACTGTTAAGGTTACTCAACTCTTTCTGTTACTCATTTACCATGTTTCTGCATTCATTCATTTTCTATGCACATGCTTAAAACAGGTAGCAGGTGTCCCAGGAGTAACTGAAGCATTATTTCTGGCTAGGCAAGCTGCTATAGCAGAAGAACGTAATACGTTGAGTGAAAAGCCAATGCCATACAACTTTTCTTATGTGGTAAGCAATATAGAAGTGCAAAGGCTCATGCTCAACATAACAATTCACGTGTCCATATAATGAGGACTTGCCAACAGTCAGATACTTTAGCTGCAAGTATTACTGTTATCAAGAACGCTTTCATCAAACCAGGCAAGTTGTTTTCCCAACCTGCTGGATTCGCATTCAACATCAATTTATGAAAATATATGAAAAGAGGCAACTATGAATATGTGAATAAGAACTCCACTAGAACAAGAATAGTTATTGTTGATATAATAATTCATATATTATATTAAGTTCTTTTTTGAAAATTGAAGCTACAAGAGACTGGAGTCTCACTTTGGAGTTAACCGCAAGAAAGATTTACTCAAGGCTTAGAGCCATCTTGATCGGTGGAGAAGTATTGATTTGCATTCACACGTCTTAAAATTGTTACTGATTTCTTCATCTTGGTTATATGCTACGTTTGATATTTTATGCTGTGATATTTTCATTATGTGAACTATTTTATTCGGTACTATATTATTTATGTCACTGTGACAAAATGAATTGGATTATTTTGGTAGACGTGTTTCTGTTATTGTACTATCACATTAATTTTAACATTACAAAACCTTGATTTCTGTCTGGTTACCCTTTCTATTTTAGAACAACGTGCTTCCTATGAGGTTGACTGTTTTTTTTAGAAAGTGCTATCAGAACTTAATAGAATTAATAAATTAATGGGAGAAGTGGATGAGAAATCAAGTAAAGAAATTATGTACCTTTATTTACCTAAATATATGTTAATCAGGAAGTTTCACGTTTTTAATGATAATGATAATGATAATGATATATTACATCTCAGTTTCATTCTATGTTCTCAACATGATTGTCGATCTACACAAAAAGTAAACGCATAAAAAAATTTCAAATATGTGGGTAGCAAAGCACCAATCACATCAAATCTATTCGAAACTCATGCAAACTTCAATCATGCTAAACTGTATTATTTTTCCCAGTAATTTTAAGTTAATTCCTCTCAAATAATAAAATTTTGAGTTCTCCCAATTTAATCGTCGAGCGAATTCCAGCTTTACTTCAATCATTGAATTTGATTTGAATTCAAAGGTTTTTGGTTATGTACTAGACCATTGTCTCACCAGTCAGCTAATCAGAACAAACTTTATTTTTATGAAAGGTGGTATCGATCGGTTTTGTTTAGAAGAAACCATGTATTTTTTCCATCACACTATCTACAATATACACCATTCAGTAAACATATTTTAGTAGGTCAAGTTTTATTTTTAGATTAAGTAAATGATTAAACTTTTGTTCATTGATTGTGTTTTTTTAATGGTAAAAGGATGTGAATAATGTATTTGATCATTCTGTCTAAAATAGAATAAATTGAAGAAAGGTTTGGCAGAAATTAATTGGTCAGAGGCATCAGATGTTTCATCTGCAATGGATGTGTATACGGTTGCAATCATACCAGGAAGGTCGGTTTTTGTTTCAAGTTTAAAATAACTTATAAAGTGCTTTACTTTTACACAACAAATTTTTTTGCAAGCTATTTGGGATGATCAATCAAATTGGTAATGAATCGGCATTAGTCAGATGAGTTGGATTTTAGATAAAGCACTAAAACTTGATGTCTTATACAAGTTACCTTAAAAATGAACTGATGCAATTTGTTTTAGAAACTATCTGAAACAGAACCAAGTTACTGCAAAAATGAAACTATAAGTACTAAAAGGTAGCATCCTTACATTCATTAATAACTATTGCTAACCTAATTAAATATATTAATCTAATGTAATTGAAAATTATCCAAATGCATTTCATCTAAAACTCCACTGTATGGTGTATTATTTGAAATTGATTTGCAGGTATTATTTGAAATTGATTTGCAGGAGCAATGAATTTTTTGAATGTAACTGCATTTTAGTTTTGTATTTTGGTTAAATTGGTTTAATGACTTCATAAATGAAAATTTTGCCTTATTGTGCAATTTAATGCACAAAAAATTAGAGGTTGTTATCTCAGGAATCCCTAGAATCTAACTCAACGGTAAATTATATTTGAGGTTTGTACATATTAGAACGATTTTGTTTGTTATATTCATGAAAAATAAAATTTGGAGTTATAATTGCTAGGTGTAGCTATTATGCAATACTAACACGATTAGTTAGATTATATTTTGGACCATTTCCAATCTATGGGTCTTTTGAACAAATTTATATATGACTCAATTTCAGTCAATTTCTCTTTTCTTCCTCCCCTTCGAATATTCTCCGTTATTTCCTTTCAATATTTTTTTACTCATTCAATATAAGAATACAAAGGATTTTATAAGCATCGGTGCTATATTCTTTTTTTGTGGACCTGTGCTCGTTAACTATTTATTTTGGCAATCTAATAAGCGATTTTATAGTTATTTTCTATATGGTATAGTTGCTTAATTCTAAAATGGTTTTATATCTATGTTCTTTTATAAATTTTAGGTGCCTAACAATGGCGAATTGAAAGGATATGGTCAGTGAAGCGATAAGGTACGCAGTTTGATTCTTCCTACCTATTAATATATAGTTGCTTAATTTTTACTATGTGTATGTATCATACATGAATGAATAATATTATATCTATTTACATAACATCCCTTACACCATAATCCACACCCAAATACACACATATAATTTGTCTGTCCTAATTCATGTTTACTGATTTTTTTCGTCTCCTGATTTCTAATTAACACCAATATTGTTTTGGTTAGCTATTTCACTACTATGAATTTTCAGTTTATCACTGCTTATATGGCATTAAGAGAAAAATATTATTTCAAAAACTAATTTATTTTGGTTTTTTACCAACAACTTTTACTGTTATTATATGTGATACTATTATTTATTCACATGCCAATAGTAATCACTTAACATGAACTCATTTAGTCCTATATTGTTATTAAATTTGCATTCACTTTTGCACCATAATCTATCCTCTTTTATGTAAAATGAATTCAATAAGTTGTAATAGAGCGCAAAATTATACATACAAATTGGTGGGAAATAGTAATTTGAGCTTAGGAACTGATTATTTTGTGTGTGTCAATTTCAAATTAGTAAATGTTGGTTCATATAATCAGTAATTAACTTGAAATGATGCCTATAACTGTTCATACAGTTAATGGTGAACTTGAACAATTTAGATCAGTAAAATCAAAATTAAATGTTGGCTGCATTGTTAGTTTGTAACAGGGACTATAGAGTTATTAAATGTTACCTGAATGTTTCTTCTTTAAAATTAATTAGTACTATTATCACCATTAAGTTGACATTTACAGCCACCATATTCTTGTGTAATTTCAATTTATATGTAAAAAATGGATCCCTATTTTAATTGATTATACAATTTCAATTGATTTATCACCTAAATAATGGCGTTTAATTGAAAAATCATGGATATATATATATATATATATGTTTAGGTAATTGAAATTTAAATAATAGGTATATATGAAAAATTGGTTATAACTTATTTCGTCTTCGCTCATGGTTCTATAAGATTTTGACAACCATGATTCTACTAATTGAAGTCTAATAGATATATATAATTTCGCTTTATTATATTTTGAACAATCCTTGATAATTTTTAGAACCATGAGCCTATATTTATAACACTGCTCTCACACCCTTCACATTGTGTAAGTATTTCATTATTTATTGATCTAATTTTACCCAACGAAATTGAAAGAATAAAGGACTTAAAAGTTCAAGTCTCCTTTTCTTATTAAGAAACAAAGGTGAAGATCTCAAAGGTAAGTTGTTCATTTAGTATATGTATGTGTATGTATGTGTATGTATATACCGTTATTTTTTTAATTTGGTCAGTAGATGAATTAAAATTACTTGGAAGTGTCTTTGAAAAACTATGATCATCCACTATTGTATCATTATGAAGCTAACATAAGTACAATCAAGGTAGGCGTGTTATGTTTTAGAATGACGTCATAGGTTGAAGTGAATATGAAGTAAAGTGAATATGAAGTAATCGTGGGTTGAATGGATGAAAACTCAATACAATTTCGGCATTCAAAGTGATATTATTTTACTCAGTGGATTAAGTTAAAAGATCACATAAATGAGCGATGATGAAAACTCAATGCAATTTCAACGTTCAAAGCCATATCATTTTACTCAGTGGATTAAGTTAAAAGATCGCGTAAATGAGCAATAAAGGTGATTACAAACATCAAAAGCAATATTTTTTAACTTAATGGGATAAGTTTGAACGCCATATAAATAAATTTTGAATGCTATCGGCAACATGGAAAACAAATGAAGGGTAGCTGAACCTTCTTACATCTGAGTCAATATAAAAGGACATCTGAATTGACTTAAAGATAGAAATGTATGAAGTCTTAATTTTTATCATTAAAATGTACCCTCTATCTAAAAAATTTAACTGCTTATTCAAATTTATAAAAATCTTGAAAAATTAATCACCTAAAACAGTTATTTTCCACACTGCATAATCCAATAGACATTTATGTTCAAATGGTTTGGACTAAAATTCATGAACAAACAACTCTAGCATCATTAACTACTGCATTATTAGCTAGAAACCTGTTTTGCATGACTTTGATCTTAAATATTATTACCTGTAGGTATTCTTGATCTCTCTCACACACACGTATGTATATATATAAACACATACATATATAGATAAATATATACATAACAAGTTTAGGTTTTTTTCTCTCAGGCATATCAAAACATCATATAACGCAAGCCGCTTAATCATACAGCGCACATAGATCATTCGGGCTCGAGACTTCAATCTCCTTCAAGCAAAAATACTCTGGCATCTTTATACAGTGCATTCATTTAAGCTTCAGGCACCAACATCTCCATGCAACACACGTTACTCTTCTCAGGCCAGTTGTTCCACTTCAACTTAGCATACCAGTGCTGATAACATGCATCAACGGAGTATGCATCAGCAGTGCTTATGGATAATTCCCAGTGACTTAGTCATGCATATCAGTGCTAATTCTCAGCAGCTAATTCTCAACAGCTTAATCGTTCATTTACACCTCTTGCATTCTTTAAAACAACTTTAGCATTGCCTTGCTTATACAGTTTGTGGCTCCTAATAGTGTTGTTGCCTACCCAATTGAATGTGACTGGTAGATTGCTATGATATTTTTCACCTTCGGAACGTGCTATTCAGATCTACATGCTGCTGCTCCCTTCCAAGCTAAAATCATCTT
This sequence comes from Allium fistulosum, assembly GCA_030737815.1. Lineage (NCBI taxonomy): Eukaryota > Viridiplantae > Streptophyta > Magnoliopsida > Asparagales > Amaryllidaceae > Allium > Allium fistulosum. Next base: position 843,105,408 of record CM060902.1, read on the forward strand.
CGTTTGCGACACATAATTATTGCTCCACACAATCTATGTATTTTTTATCATTATAATTTTTTATTAATGATGTAACACTACCGTTTAATAATGTTTTTCTGTTAACAATATGTTGATTTTTTTTATACATTTGGATATTACATCCATTCTTTTTTAGGTTTCAAAACAGACCTTATCTTGAAAACTCTTTGATGTTATATTTCATATTTTCTGTTTGTACATGCTTCTGTTGTGTTGTGTATTTTTTCTTTTGATGAATATGTGAATATCATGCCTGCATTATGCAAGCGTATTTGTGAATTTTATTGGTTATGCATTATGCATGCAAGTTCATGTTCAATTGATGAGATATTGAAATTCCTTGCTACCGAAACTGATATTACTCTTAAAATATTCATCATTATAATGAACTTCCTATCAATAATATAGATTTTAGATGCAAAGAATACAAATTTATTTTCATCATGTTACAAGTTACAACTGTAATGGGTTGTGGTTACCGACGTTGGTGGATTGAATTTGAAAGTTAGGCCATCAAGTTTTATTACCATCTTAAAATGATATTTTTGAGTTTTATTTATGTTTAATCCACGTAGACGTCGCTTCATTCTGTAGTTTTTGTCTAAATCCATTGAACCTAAGTGAAGATAATTTAAGATCATTATTACTAGCAAACATGGCGCATATGGCTCATAAGACTACATTTCAAACTTTTCGACAAATAAAAGCATCACTCTGTAGTACCAAGAACGCTTTACATGGCTATTTCCATAAATTCCTCATTAATTACTTCATATGTTACTGTTTAATATGTTCAAAGTAATTTAGACATATTTAATATCAACCAACAATATATAATGATCTGTGTGCGTAGCACGGGTTCGAACTAGTTATCATATAATATCTTGCAATAAAAAATAAAGATAAGTTAACAAAAAAATCACATGAAAATTAATCCTTTAATTCTCTAAATTATTATATTCTATTAACTTTGTTTCATACTACAACAATTTTGGTACAAACAAAAAAGTCAATCTAAATAAGTATTTGAACAAAATTAATTGATAATAAGCCAAAAAAATAGTTAGTTATATTTTTTAAAAATAGAAAACTCAAATCAAATGAATTAACAAATGGAAGAGGTTAAGTGAAATTAATTGTATACTATAGGCATTAATAGTACAATTAATATTTGATATGTATGAAAATGAAATTATAAGGATGTAAATGTTAATAACACCTCAAATCACTAAGAATTCGGTATACATGATGAGATGAACCGCAAGTAGAGCGATTAAATATTCTCGTTTATGTACAAACAAAAGGTCAATATTAAATAAGAAATTAAACAAAATTAGTTGATAAGAGCCAAAAACCATACGTCAATTTTTTTTTAAATGAATAACTCAATCAGAATGAAATACATAAGTGAAAGAAGGTTACATAAAATTAATGAGATATTAAAACCATTAATGCTATCATTAATATTTAAGACGTATGAAAATGAAATTATAATCATGTAAATTTTAATAATGCCACAAATCATTGAGAATTCAGTGTAAATAATGAGATGAATTGTTAAAAGAGTATACAAAGGGTCAAATTCTTATATATATATATATATATATAATACATTTATATATAATAGATGATCATGGAATGAAATTACCTTTCATCAACATAGAGCTTTGCAATTTATTTATCAATTAAAATCTATAGTCCTGTACAAATTAAGATATAAGCTTAGTCAAAAAAGTATTATAGACAAAAAAATGAAATTATTCATCGATGTATCAAATAAAACCTCAAAAAAATGATATTGAATCAGGCTACTTCAGTATGGTGTATTATGTCATCATACCTAACAACTTAAAGTTGCAACTGGAAACACTAAATTAATTTAAAAAGATCAAATTCTAAGAAGATAAAACAAAATAAACAAATAAGATAAACTTAATTGATTTTGGATCGATTATCTTATTACATTGGAAATAATACACATTAATTTTTCTCGCAAAATTGAGAAAGATTAAGGATATTGAATCAAGGAAACAAATAAAATGCGTTTACTGAAATTAATTTCACTGAAATTAAGTGTATAAATGGGGTGTTGTTTAACTAAGGAATTGGGGAGTTTATAAATAATGAATGAAGCCCCAGCTTAAGAAAATAATATATTTAAGAAAGCCGATAAGAAAAAGGTAAGTTGGGGGGACACCATTAATACCTAGGTTAATGTTTGAAGACAAAATAAAATAACTAAAAGGTGAAAATAAAAAAATGGACCTTAAATATAGGAGAATTCAGTATAGAGCTTGAGAAGGAATGTGAGATCAAATAACAAAAAGACATATATTTAACTTTATATATAATAAAATAAATTTAATTTTAAATAATAAAGTCAATCTTCAATAAAACAAAAAAAATGTTATTTAGATTTTTAATATTATAATACATAATATCTTGCATTAAAAAATAGAGATAAATTAACGCGTGCATAACATCTTGCAATAAAAAATGTTATTTGGAAATTTTATTCATATCCATTGTTTCTATTAGTTGATCCATACTTGAGTTTATCCATAACTAATTTGTTAGTTTATCCACATGTGGATGAATTTAATAATTTATTAGTTTATCCATATATGTATGAATTTACTAAATTTTTTATTATTACTTTAGGAGTTGAACATTTTTTGTACTTTATGAAATGCATCATGCACCATAACGCATGCATACAAAATAATCATATTCATTCAACTAAAATCAATTGAATTATGCATACACAATAATCATACACCATAATGCATGCATACACAATTAAATTCTTGAATAAAAAAATAAAAAAAAATAGAAAAGAAGTAGAAGAATAGATGTGAAATATCAATTTCTTAGAATAGACAAACGTTATTGGATTCCCCTTTAGCTTCAGATGGATACAAGATATTCAGCTAGTATTTGACAACAAAATCAAAGAGATGCTATAATACTATCAAGAACAACTCAGTGACCATTCATCTTCAATTCTCTTCATTTCTACAATCTTAGATAACACTATATGTCATAACTTGACCCAATAGATGTTCCAAGTAAAGAATATTGACTTTGTTATCAACTTGTTCAAAATTGCTTACTATTACTGGATTAAACCACAAATTCTCTACAAGTTTAACATAAGCACAAATTGCAAATCTCCTAAAACAGATTGAGAAAATTTCACCTACTGCTTTAGTCATGGTTCAACATATGAATGTCCTTCAAAATTTATATTTTTTCCAAGGGATGATTATGAAGTCCACATATAACTTTTACTCTCCATTGATCAAGCATTGGCAGTTTAACTCCTTTCAATAAGAAAGGACATCCACATTTCTTTATTCCTGTCTTTCTAGTCTTTACTTGTTTGTCAGTAGGTGTCTTTTTGTTGATCCCAACGTAAAATCCACTTCTCTCACACGAATATGGTATTCGACCTCTGGGCCCGTTTTTTTGATTTTCACATTGTTTAATAATAACAATTACCCCACACGACTTTCCAACATTTTTGCACCATTCAGTACGTTCATCACGTGAATTAAATATTTGAGTTATAAATAAAAAATTAATTGATTTTATATCTTTTGTGTAACATTAAAATTAAAAAAATTACGTACCTTACTAGTTTGAAATGCAAAAGTGCAATCCTAGTCCAGTATTTTATCTTTTGAGCACAGTAGTTCACTTTCCTGGATAACAAAATATCAAGATTAAATGTAATAAAACTCTATGTAAAACAATCACAAAAATTAAAATTTACCGTACTAAAAGTTGATTTCTCAATATTATCTAAACATTGCTCAACCGCATCATTGATGTATTTGTTCTCTTGTTCATTTATAGTTGCATTTATCCACTCCCCATCTGTTCATTACATATAAATCTTGAATACTCTAACCGTTATTTACTTTCGTTGTACCCAGAAAATTGATTTTCTTAAGTATATTAGAAGAACTACTCTTTTCAGACATATTCCTATTGTACAAAATGAATGGTTAACATATTTTAACTAGATTAGATTTTCTACGTGATGAAAATTTGTAGACGATGAATCTTTTACTAAGATAAAGAGTCTAATCCTTTAATGCAATATATATTGTGTTGTACTCATCTTCTATTATGAAAAACTTTGTAATAGCAGCATTATATATTGAGTAGAAGATTTATCATTGTAATGGTATCGTTATAAATATCATCTCAAAACAGTAGAAGATTCATCTTAGAAGAAATATCTTTTTTATAATATGGCATCTTACTTTAATCTTCTACTTTTCTACTTCAAACATGCATTAGGTCATCTTCATGTTGCATGGTAAGGAGAAGAAGAGACCAGATTTTGCATCCTACACTCGTTGTTGTTTTTTTCTTTAACCATAAGGTGATGTGTTTGTGACTTGATTAGGCAATGAAAGGAAGAAAAATGAGAGAAGAAGATGCAACTATACATTATGTGGATTAACTGATCAATTTTAAAAAATTAAAAGGGACCATAAAAGTAGAAAGTAATCCAAAAAATTAGTGTGGATCAACTAATATAAATGGTGAATATGAATAAAATTTCCCAAATAAAAATAGACCTTAAACATAGGAGAATTCAATGTAGAGCTTGAGAAGGAATGTGAGATCAAATAACAAAAAGTCATATATTTAACTTTATATATAATATAATAGATTTAAATTTAAATAATAAAGTCAATCCTCAATAAAGCAACAAAAACTATTATTTGGATTTTTTAATATTATAATACATAATATCTTGCAATAAAAAATAGAGATAAGTTAACACAAAAATTTAAAAATCACATGAAAATTAATACTTTAATTCTCTAAATTATTGATCCCGTTAACTTTGTTTCATACTACAACAATTTGGATACAAACAAAAATGGCAATCAAGATAAGTACTTAAACAAAATTAGTTGACAATAAGCCAGAAAAATACGTTGGTTAATATTTTTAAAAATGGAAAACTCAAATCAGAACGAATTAAACAAATGAAAGAGGTTAAGTGAAAGTAATAGTATACTATAGTCATTAATAGTACAATTAATTTGATATGTATGAAAAAGAAATTATTAAATGTTTCTAACACCTCAAATAAATAAGAATTCAGCATACATGATGTTTTAAACAATAAATAATGATGGTAATCTTATTTTGAATAAGTATTTACAAAAATATAAACTTTGAAGGAATATCGATAAAATGGTCAAAAATCATTTTATCAATAAACAGCTCTATAATTATCAGAAGTCGCGTTGGGAGCTGAATACATACACTTATTTATCCATATAAACATGAATATGAAATAAAATTTATTTATTTTATTTTTGGGAAATAAAATGTATTTATGACATCGTCGATAATGACATCATATTTAATAATTGATTTGTGAATTTAAAGTGAGATTTAATGATTTAATAATTACTATAATTATTAAAATAATTGTTTCTAAATGATACTAATTCATTTTAATTAGTTTTGAAGTGATAATAAATCATTTATAATAGTTTTATAAAGATATATATTTGATTTGAAATTACAAGGAAAATTGATATCGATTTATTGATATAATAGCATTTTCTAAAGACAATTGTTTAATATTAATTTATATGGGTTTTATAATTCAAATGAGATCATTTTAATTAATTAATAATGATGGGAAATTAGTTTTCAAATTTTTTTTAGATTTATATGCAAATTAATTTGTAAGTGAAAATGTGATCGGGAATTGGCCTTTTGATTTCAACCGTTTAACGAACGAAAGTTGTTCAAAGTTGTTGCAATCTTGTTTATATGTCTTGTGCACATATATAACATACATATGTAGACCCTAATATATACATGAACGTACACACGCACGCATGCACAAATATACATATACACTTATATATATATATATATATATATATTACAAAAATATCTAAGATATTTTCACACTTAAAAAGCAAACTTCACTTCACTCTTACACGCATCCACTCACACACATAAAGCCACATGGGGGAGAGTGTTCGACCATGCATGGTAATGGGGGGAGGGTGTGGTGGTGATGAAATGGTGATGTGTGTGCACATAGTATCATGATATTTTTATTTGCTTCTTTGCCTATAAATACCACCCTCCATCTTCACTTCATTTATTCAAAAATTCCACAGCTTCTTTACCTTTTTATACTCCACTTTAACGGCTTCTCTACTTAGGAAAATTATGAACAAAAATTAGCAAAAAGAAAATAAATTTATATAAGTATATATACATTAGCAATCCACTTCAAAACAAGCTCAAACCACTCCTTCCTCCACTCTAAAACCACGGCCACACCTCCTACCACCCAATGGTGAGCCATCTCCACTTGCAAGCTTAGGCTATGGCTATCCAAAGGTAGGCTCGATTCCATAGGCTTTGATTCAATCGTAGCGAAGCTATAGCGAATTTTCCTAAAGTTAGAAACCAATGAAGGAGGTCTGGGTTCTGATAAAAAGACCCAGGTTTGATTCCTACCATGCGCTTCCTTATCCTATATAAATTTACCCGGGGGTATGGGGGCTTGGATCAGCGGACGGTTTTACTATACCCTCCTCAGGAGTTTACCGGTCCGCCGGGTTCTCCTGGGTTTTCAAAAATAAAAAATAAAAAATATATATACATATATATATATATATATATATCTGTGTGTGTGTATGTGTGTGTTTGGCTATGCTTGGTTGTGACGATTGTGAACCATGTTTGGATATGTTAATATGTTTGTTTGGATGTGTAAACAATCCACATTTAATACACGTCGAATATCACAAAGGAAAATAACTTTCCTCTAATAAATGAAATGGTATATATGATATTGTTAAACCTCTTTAAAATAGTTTAAAATGGTTTATAAATATTTTATAAACACTAAAACTCAATTTGGTGAAGTTTGGACAAGTTATGAAAATTGAGTCAAAAAAGGCGCGTCGCATAATGGTAGTTCGCGATTTCACGCCGTAAAAGTTTAAATCCATTTATATGATGAAATCAGAGTCAGAATTCCTTGGAATAAGAATTTTCTAAACTATTATAATTAAAGTTATCAAACAAAAGAAAACGGTCAAGATTTTTTAGTAGATTTTGAAATATGAGCAAATCAAGTTTCCAAAATAGTGCTTTGGCAGTTCGAAAACCAAAGCGATAAATTCTTTAAAATTGATATTTTTAATTCTTTAAAAATATGGAATAAATTATATAAATATGTTAAAATATTTTAAAAGACAATTGAGTTATAAAACTAGATTTCTAAATGATAGAAAAGTTTTTTGATCAAATAAGCCTTAAAAGCACTATCCGCAGCGTTATTCATAGCAATTTTCAATAACCTTTGAAATATGGTTTTAAACTTAAGTAATCTTTCCCAAATATTTTATAAATGTTTTCAAATGAATAACTAAGTGTTTTAAAGATGATTTGGAGGTTTCATAATTATTTTAAAAGAGTTTAAATAAATGATTAGAAGAAAAGCTGTTATAAATAAGTGATTTAATCTTAGCGCTAAAAGCCGATGAGTAGATTGGATTTTTCTATTCATGAGATTCGGATGTGAGGTGCTTAAATAATGAGATTTCCAGAAGCAACCGGTGTCCTGGCTCACCTGGCCTCTTTCTTAGGCGAGAAATAGATAAGGTCGAAATGTCGGAAATGAGACAAGTATAAAAGATACAAATTTACAAGTTTAATACAACTTGAATTGTATAGAAATAATCTTCTTATACTAGGTATTCAATTCTGAGGAGGGAACCTGTACTGTCCATGTGAATTTAAAAGGTGGTTCCACCATTATTTGATGGATAGTAAAGGTTGAACATGGAAATTGATATTGAGTAGAATTAGTATAATTTCTATCGACCCTTTTTACTCAATAAGGTTTTGCAATGTGATTTATGAGAGATGATTTTGATTTGGTATTTCCAAAGTTAAAGAGAGGTTTAATGATTTTGTATATACTGAAAAGAAATGTTTTAAAGATATATATCCCTAGAAGATATTTTTTGAATAAAGAGAAAGTAATTAATCAAATGATAAGCACCTATTTACTTAACATCTTTTTATCGATGATTGGTTCGAAGGAACCGGGATCGGGTTTTGGCGATTCCTATACGAAAACCACTTTGAATCAATTTACGCGTTCGAAGGTGAAGACATGGAATGATAATAAATTAGAAGATGGAATGTAGGGTTACTTGTCACTGACCCTCAGGGGAAATTTCCCATATCACATATATGTGGCAATACTATCTTTATTTGATTTTCGATGCAAGGGCTGCTTGCTACTAATCCTATGTGTGATTTTCGACAGGATGTAGTAGGAAAGTTCCTTCGGTTTGTCCTGTCCTTGAACAACTTGTATGGACAAATGTCTAACATTGTATTTCTATCATACCGTACATTGATTTTTACAAACGTTCATCTGTTTGGTGGTGTAGGAAGTAACTCTCTTACACTTAACTTCCTTCTCTGAGACGTACAAGCTTAGAGGTTGTACATTTGTGGAAATTAATAGTATGTGATGGATTTGGCAATGTGGCATTCAATATGGAATGTGCTATATGAAAGGTAATCGTTACCTTGGACCACATCACCTGGAAATGGCTTACACAGGGCATGTCGTAAGGTTATGTGGTTCGCAACCATTAAGGTATGATCATCACCTTTCTAGATTGACCTCTATGTATCAGGTGTATTGCGTATGCTATGAGAGCTCTCGGATAGGTCGGGAACGACCGAGGTGATGTCATATTCAGTTCTATCTACCACCAGATGGTCTACGGGTAGGCCGGTCTTGCCAGGTATAGAGGTTTCAAGTGTTGATCCTTGGTACATCCCTCTGGAGATGTACTGTACATAAGCTAGTTCCTTACCTTGACATTGTATGGAATCCATTCTCCAAGAAGTGCCTTTGGACTTGATTGTAGAGCCTAGTATGCTAGAATTTAATAATGTAACAATTTCGGCTAAGTTTATATAAGTTTACTTGAAAAGTATTTTCAAATGAATGTCATTAAAAATAGTATTACCATATTTTGCAGAGTAAAGATTTTGGTTATCATAAGGTAAAAACTCATTCCGTGTTTATGTGCAGTGTGGTCTTATGAGATACCCTTTCTTTTCAAATATACGTATTTTGAGTTTGTCACACCAGTCCCATGACTGACTTGGAGCTTATTTTCCTATTCCCTCAAACTCTAGGTGCCTTATTTTTTCGGGCAGCCAAGTAGACAGGTTTAACTTAGACATTGTGATCGAGCTTGAAGTCTGGTGTTGAAGAGGTTCCTATAGATAGTTTTCCATTTCCATTTTCCTTACATTAGTTTGTATTCCGCATTTATAAGGACAGAGATTTATAACTGTCCATACTGATTTATAAGATAAATTCTAGTAAATGTATTTAAAATTTCTACTGTAAAGATATATATATATATATATATATATTGAAATAATATATGTTATTCAATTCATGTAAAATTCTATTACGTCTTTATTTTCTTTTACCTATGATAATCCGTCTCTTTGGCACTTGGATTTGCGGCATGTGAATACCGAGGATGTATTGGAGTTGATTTCTAAGGGTAGAGGAGGTGGGTCATCACATTTAGTATCAGAGCTTAGGTTGAGCAAACACCTGAGCCCGATAGGGGTAAAGTCTCATTCGGAGGTAGGGTTAGCAATTCCCTTGGATAAGTTACTCATTAGAGATAGGATTAGTAACACCCTAGAATGAGTCAAGAATATTATATAAGTGTGCGTATTTGTTAATGATATATAAAAATGATTTTTTTTGAAAATATGGTACATTACATAATTTGAACTAAGGTCATATTTTAAATATAAATAATATATTTGGGAAAATATAGATAGTTATGATATTAAAGTAAATTGGATAATTGTTTTTATAAAAACTTAGTTAAATCACGAATAAACATCTTTTGATTAGTATTTCACAGTTTGACTATAAGATGTTTAATAATGGTATTGAGAGGATTAAGAATAGGGAGGAAAACCTAAGATTTGGATAATGAGAACTTTTATCTATAAGGTTTTTTTAGAAAGGATTTTAAATGTTGATGATAATAATGTTTGGAAAACATTTTTAAAGAATCAAAAGGATTTTTGGAAATAGATAAAACATTTTGATAAAGATCTCAAATTGTTTCCTTAGTATTGATCAAACCTTGGTTTGAAAAGCAGTATTCTTGTTAAGTTTGGATAAATAATAAGTGTCTGCTTCTAAGTATTTGTCTTTATATTTGTAGAATCCATACGGAGGAAAGTATTCAAAAGGAGAAACCTCAAGAGAAAATTGGGGTGAGAAAGATGATCTAATCATTCTTTCAAGTGATGAGGAAGAACCCATAAAAGAAGAATATGATCTGCATACTCGTAGAGACAGAGATGGTCACCTGATAGCGGGAATGCTTATACCTCCCCTAACTCCAGAACTGGTCGTAATATCTGGTGATGCCGAGGCCGCTCCAGCCTCAAAAGGAAGGGGGATGACTGACACCACCAGTTCAGAATTCGAACCTGAAGAAGAATCCATGGAGGAAGATTCTGAACCAAAGGAGAACCATAATGATATAATATCAAATGGATCGAACCATGGTAGTGGGGGCAACAATATCAATTAGGAGATGGATGGGGATCATGTTATTTGGCGTGAGGAGTCATTAAGTTCATACATTCATTAGGATAATATGGAAGATGATAAAGTGGAAGCTGAGGAAGAAGCTGAGGATAAATTTGAGAATCCCGAGAAGATAGGAATGCAAGGGTAGGAGGAATTAGAGAAAAGGTAAATATTGCATGAAGTACTAATTAGATTTGGACATGTTTTATGGAATCAGCCTTGGCTACTGTATGGGGAAAATGAAGACGGAAATAAAGCGGACGACGAACAAGAAAGTGAGGATGAGGATGTTGGGGAAGTTTCATTGGAGTTTGGACATCGGAGTGCACCATTGGCAACAGATTTCGAATGATGATTGAGATTATGGTTGAAGACTGGTAATATCTATCTAATATTAAGTATTAAGTAGTAGCTTATGAGTAAGGCTTGTGATAAGGTGATGTTGTGGTTTGCCATGTATTTGAATTTGTATTATAAACTTCTATTATGTACCCAAGTAGGATTGGGATAACTTAAGAATGACCCAAGTATGGTAGAAAGGATGGATGTAAGATATAAAGTTGTATAATATAACTATGAACTATCAATTGGACTTCATTCATTTGTAATTATACAAGTCACTTAAGAAAATTTATAAGAATTCTTGATAAAGGAAACAACGCTTAAAAGGATAATTTTCTTTGTAAGATAAAAAGGTTATGAAATAAACTTTTAAAATTAAAATGGGATTTATTGAAAAAGAAATTTCAAAAGAAGTTTGAAAAATTATAATAGTATTATTCCAAGTAAAGGAAAATTGATTCCTTTTGAAAAGGAGATAGAAATATTTTGGGGAAAATATTTTGAAATGATTATCAAAGTTTTAAAATAAAAGATGGAAGTTTTATAGAACATTTTCATAAATATTTTTTGAATATTAATAAGTATGTATGTTGTAAGTAGATCGATTCATCGCATGGTTCTGATCTAAGATTCGAGTGCTGAACTTTGAGGTGTGTACATCAGTTTGAAAAAGGATTTATCACTCGATTCTTGAAGATGAACATTGATGAGGGTTTGTTGTTGGACACTTGAGTTTTCTATCATAGTTGAGAGCTATGCAAGGAAAACTAAAATTCTAATCGAAAAGCCTGATTGGAGTCCGCACTAGGGAATCGGGGGACCAATACTAGTTCGGAAGTAAAGTTGTGAATTCGAATAGTAGATCGAATCAAATATTGTGTACAGATGATCTATATACATCGTACAAGTGTAAGTTTAAAAATAAATATTTTGGGCAAACACCTTTGGGTCTTGCATTGTAATTTCGAGGACGAAATTCTTTTAAGGAGGGAAGTCTATAATGACCCGCAAATTTATCAATTTGATAAATTATATTTATTTTTAAATATTCAAATATAAGCTTTTTTAAAACATAAACTATGATGTTTTAAACAATAAATAATGATGGTAATCTTATTTTGAATAAGTATTTACAAAAATATAAACTTTGAAGGAATATCGATAAAATGGTCGAACATCGTTTTATCAATAAACAACTCTTAATTATCAGAAGTCGCGTATGGAGTTGGATACATACACTTAATTATTCATTTAAACATTAATATGAAATAAAATTTATTTATTTTATTTGTGGGAAATAAAATGTATTTATGACATCGTCGATAATGGCATCAAATTTAATAACTGATTTATGAATTTAAAGTGAGATTTAATGGTGTAATAATTATTATAATCATTCAAATAATTGTTTTTAAATGATAATAATTCATTTTAATCAATTATGAAGTGAAAATGAATCAATTATAATAGTTTTATAAAGATATATATTTGATTTGAAATTATAAGGAAAATTGATATCGCTTTATCGATATAATAGCACTTTCGATAAACAATTATTTAATATTAATTCATATGATTTTAAAATTCAAATGAGATTTTTAATTAATTAATAATGATGGAAATTAGCTTTCAAATTTTGTTTACATTTTTATAAGTAAATTAATTTATAACTGAAAATGTGATCGGGAATCGGTTTTTCGATTTTCAACGGTTTAACGAACGAAAGTTGTTCAAAGTTGTTGCAACCTTATTTATATGTCTTGTGCACATATATAACATACACATGCACACCCTAACATATACATAAAAATATATATACATACAAATATACACATACCGCTGAAAATACATGCGGTCGTAGATACGAAATTAATAATAGCAAAAAATAAATGCCGTTGAAAACTATATTATACAGCTTTCTTTTACCGCTGTATATAATTTTGTACAGCGTTTATTATTTGCTTTCAAAAACGTTAATAGTGTTTTTTATCAGCAGTTAATAAACGCTGTTATTAATTTTTCATACCATTTTTGTTATGTTGTTGGAGTAATGTGCATTATCATTTCATAGAATTGACAACTTGGTTTGAACACTGTTGTTTGTTCCTACTATTTTTACAGCGTTGCACCATTGCAATATTTACACACACATATATCATTAATATAAATTGCATTTTATTATATTTCAACCGGATAATATACATAACATATACAAATCAAACTAAATATATCATTTAAAAACATAACAATTAACTATTTCCATAAATTAAGTTGAATACAATATCCATAAACAAAGTTTACATAAATTCATAAACAACGATAATATTTATAAACCAATTTCATACAACAATGGACAAAAGCACAATATCTGCACAGGCAACCAAGACAACAAATGCAACTGCAGATACTTCAGACTGACATATCGTAGAAGGCACACATTAGTCATCAAATTTGTCATCATGAAGTCTGTATATATCCAGATTTAAATTGCTTTGTAGATATGCATAACATACCATCAATAAACAAGCTCACACCCTCAGCAAGTACATCGAATACAGTACCTGATCCATCAATCGTAAATGAAAGACTTTTTATCCATTCAACCTTTAGTTCTGGCACATATCGCTTCAGCACGTTAAAAAAAAAACCTATTAAAACATCAAAAAAGAAACGATAAGCAACAATATACACTGGCAAAGAGATAAGAGTGGAATACATAAGGCAATGTTTTTATTGTGTAGAATAAATTGGCCTATCTGTCTATAGAAACACAGTTATGTAATCAATCCAACTACTAATATATACTACTATATATATTATAACATCCAATTGATAATAATAATTATCAAAATATCTAATCAACCAATAATTTAATTTTCAGCATTTTAAATTAAATTAGCAATTCAAAAATGAGTGAGATTTACTGTAACGCCCTACCCCGAGACCTACATTAACAAAGAGTATTACTAGGTAATAATGTCTACCAATGTATTTTTTTTCTATCTCAAGTGGATCGACATATCCAATAAATACTTAATACAAAGCCATAGGTGGCTACAGGATCTATCAGAACAAAATACAACAACTCGAATGCAAAACACATCACAGAACAGTAGATCATCACATACATATACACATATACAAATACATCATAGAATATACAAAATGATACATGTCAAGTGGTATAGCAACCACAATATATAGGCGAGTCAAAAGAATATACATATCAGAGTTACAACCAAAAAGGACTACACAAAAAGCTATAACAAAAGGAGCTAGCATAATTGTCCATGCAGAAGCAGAATAGGCTAAGTCTAAATGTACCTAACCTGAAACACCTCGGTCTGACCCGAGTATAAAAATACATGGGTCATGCTAACTAAACAAATCAGTTAGGTAAGCTAAATGATAATGAACATGCAAGGTCATAAGTACCACAAATATCTCTAAAAGAGATAACTCGATCATGTAACAAAAGATGAATCATAACAAGCCTCATATCATCGGCAACTCAAATAAACAAAGGATATGAATATCCCAAATAAAGCCAAAAAGGCAAATAACAAATACCAATGAAGGTAACACCATTTTCCACAAGGTAATCGCTATGTATCGAGTGGTTTAAAGGACCTACTCCGAAAGGCGGTACTGTAGGGAAATATAAATATCAATGAAACAAAAGATGCATGTGCTCAGTGTAGGATCTAGATTAACCCTAGAGGGGGGGGGGTGAATAGGGTTATAGCAAATTTCTCGAATTAAACACGTAATCAAAGTGCAGATAAATAAATATACAGAAAAGTAAATCACACACAGAATTTACCCAGCTTCGGCAACCCTACCTACTGCTGCATTCCCAGATTTCTATTAGAATTAAACAGTATCCCGCTTACAAACACTCCTATAGACTCGCACACTGTGCTCCGCCTATAGAGTTTCGCAAACTCGCACACCCTGCTCACTGAACTAACCTAGCTAGACAATCTGACACTACCTAAACCCTAGGTGGTGATTTACCCTTACTTGAATTGAAAAAGTAAAAACTGAAAAACAAAAACAGATTAAAACCAGGGCAAAAATTTAAATTGCAAATTTAAATCAGTTTTGCCCTCAAATAAATAACTCAAGCCCGGCCCAATAAAATTAAAATTAAAACCCTAATAATCTAGACCGGCCCCTTTCTTCAAAACAATCGGCCCGCTTGAGTTTTATTTCGATCCCCCTTTTCTTTACTTCCTGCCCGATCCCTTGAGAAATAAAAATGGTGATTTAGGGCTTCGGCGATGTTTCGATTCTCTGGCGAATCTGGCTCGATCTTCTTCAATACTTGCTTGACTGAATTAGGGCTTTGCCCTTGTTCGTTTTACTGGCAAATTGGAGCTTCGGCTTCGTCGATTCTCTATAGCTCTGGCTTTCAATGATCTTTGCGTCGAGACTGGAATTTGGGATTAGAGCTTCGGCTCTCTCTCTCTCTGGAGTTCGTCTGCGATACCGGTATGTGAATTCCTTTTGCTTTGCTGGTTTTGGATTGATTGAACTTAATTTGATTCGAGTTATTGGTTTATTGTTCTCTGTTAGCTCGAACTCGAATACTTCATTTGCCGATGATGTTAATTCTTTTATAGGGTTCGCATCCCTCGATTTTCGTTCGTATAATATAATTTGAATTTGTCAGATAATTATGCTCGAATTCTTCTCGGCCGCGTGATTATGCTTGAATGCTTTGGATGATTTCTGACTCGTTCCAATTCGTATATATTTTGCTTGGTTGACACGGTGTTGAATTTGTTGACATTATTTTCCTTGCTCACCACGTTATTGATTTTGAACTGTTCCATGACTTCGGCAACTTGCTTGCAGCTTCAATTTTGAACTTGTGATATTTGTGCTTGTTGACTTGGTCATCACGGTTGTGAATTTTTGAACTCGTCTGTTGACATTGGCTTTGACTTTGATTTTGAACTCCCCTGTGACTTTATTTGATTCTGAACATCACCTGATTTTGTTCAACATTTTGAACTGAGCATTGAGTATCATGTTTTCTGGTCTGTAGCTTGGTTACTTGTTCATGTTACAGTGACCAATGTTTGCTTTTGCCTTGAGCATTGTTATTTACTTGACCAGTTCACTGTGTTATTGTGCACTCTGGTTTGTATTTTTTTTGTACAGTCATATTGTTCATATTGCATCATGTTGTTTCAGTCTGGATTAGTTTCTGGTTTGGTGATGATATATGACTTTCTGAAGTTTTGTGATGCATTGCCTTGTAGCCAGTTCCTTGGACAGTTTCATTTACATCTGGTCTCACTTCTGGTCTCACTTGACATCTTTGATTGGTCTGTTAATTTGTAGCTTCAAGTCTGGCATGCTTCACGCTTCATGTTTCAGTGCTGTTGACATTTGAACTTGTAGCTTGTATTCACTTGAGTCTGTGATATTTTCATGTAGTCTGTGCATTCATGTGCATTGATAGTTCATTCACTTGTGCATTTCACTTGTACATGTTCATTGCACTTGAATATGTTGCATTTGTCTGTGTCATTGAAGAAGTTGTGCATGTTGAACTGTTGGGTTTGTTGTGCACTTGTGTATATATGTTGATGGTCTTGTGACATAGTGTATCAATGATGCTTGTTGCAGTTGCCTCTGTGTTTGTTCATTCCTGTACATGTGCATTTGAACTTTTGGATTTTGGTCGAGGCTTGTTTTAGTTGTCTTAACCATTTTCATGAACTTGCACCTGTGTTGAATCCAGTTTCACAACTCGGGTTTGACCTTGTGCTGAAGTCGATATTTTATTTATATTGCACCTGAGTTGAACCTGTCTTTTTATTTGGGTTTGACCTTGTGCTCACTTGTCCCTGTAAATTTATCAAGTGTATATACATATATCGGTGTGCACGGCCTTGTGGCATGTACAGTGATACACTGTGCATGTCACAAGCTGTTCGTGAATGATGAATTCAAATCAAATGATGACGAACAACCCAAATGACTGAGGCAAATATTATTTTCAAAAATCACATTTTATTTCATACTGCAAAAACATTTTCTTTTCAATTTTACTGCGTCAATGTATATTTCTGCAGATTGCTCAGATGCTGGATTCACATTGGAATGAAGTTGAAGATAAATACGAGTGTGAGTGATATGTAGTGAGGAACTGATGTAACTATGAAAAATGTGATGTAATTGTATTGTGACTGAAATTGTATAGTTATAGTGAGAGCTTTAAATTGTACTATCAAAATTGTAATAAATATTTGTTTGAATAAAATATTCGTTTGAATTCAAATTCTGTGTTATTTATTTTATTCAGCAAATATCTATTTAATCTGTGAAAAATAAAATAGTACAATATCAAATACATTTAAATGAATGTATATATGTTTATTATCATCAAACAAAAAACATATACATGCATATTCCACAATCTCCCCCTTTTGATGATAACAAACATATATTTAAGATTTTGACTATATTAAATGTATTTGATTATTCAGTTTGCTCCCCCTATTTAAATGCTCTCTTTCTACACAATACTCCCCCTACATATATGCATGAGAATAAAATATGCAATATGAATCTATATGCAAATAGAAAATATGTGAATTTTATTTTCCAAAATCTTAACCTTTCTCTCCCCCTTTTGTTATTAGCAAAAGAATAATAGTAATAGAAAAATAGAGATATAGTGATAGAAATTAATACAATATTAAAGCTCAATCGAGTGTAATTATTAATTTCAATAAGAAAATCAAACAAAAATCATAAATACTTTAATTGACGCATATTCCACTTTAGAATGATATGAATGATTTCATCGAATAAAACCATATAGTTGTGTCTATTTGTGGTATATTTATTTCAGGAAATTTGAATATCTACTAACCATGCATAATCGTTAGGACTTTTAAATGAGATTAGTAGTATTCTAAATTTTTATTTTAAAAAATGAATTCAAGTATCTTCTAACCACGCATAACCGTGAGGACTTTTAAATGGGATTAGAATCAACTTGCCTATTTAATCAATCAATTTTGATATGCATTACATACATACATAACCGTGAGGACTTTTAAATGAGCATGGAAGCACATAATCAAAAATCCAAGTAATTCACCCATGCATAACCGTGAGGACTTTAAATGAGAGTGAATATTTTGGATATTATTATTTATTGTTAGAAATATAATAAAATTGAAGCACAAATGATTTCCCGTTTAAACTACCACATATTGACATACTATATTGACTTTTAATGAGTGATGGTCGATAGAAAAATGATAGAAATAGAAATGATCATGGAATATTTATCAACAAAAAAGTTTTTATAACTCTTGTTTAAATTTCTAAAGAAATTTTCTAATTATACTTTCTCAAGTCATAATATATGATTAATATCAACACTCATCTTATTTTCAATCATTATCTATCTTTTTAGATAATTATTAGGGGGTCAGATCAGTTAACATAGTTATTTAAAATCAATTTCAAAAATAGTTATCAAATTTTCTTAAATAACTAATCTGATACAAGGTCAACAGAAATTATTTTCTAGAAGGGTTTTTAAGAAAAATTTCTTCTAAAATAAAAATTATTTCAAGTGAAAAATATGCAGATATTTTCTTTGAAAAATGATGCAGCAAATGAATGTCTCGAAATATAATCACGTTCCACTAGTAATTTTTCTATCAACTACATTA
Organism: Allium fistulosum; assembly: GCA_030737815.1. Lineage (NCBI taxonomy): Eukaryota > Viridiplantae > Streptophyta > Magnoliopsida > Asparagales > Amaryllidaceae > Allium > Allium fistulosum. The sequence goes on from CM060902.1 coordinate 843,124,146, forward strand.
CCAGTGTGATCTGCATCTTGTCTTTAAATTTCACTCAATATTCACTCGTTGGATGTCATAGACCATATTGTGAAATTTCAACAAATTATCTCAGAATTATTTTCAACAATTTTTTAAACGAAATTTTCTTGACTTTGAATTGAAGTCGTGTTAACCATCAAACAAATATCATAGAGTCAGATTTAGAAACCGTAGGATCAACAGTCATTAAAACATCATCATTATTTCAAAGCAATTTCTTGACGTTTCACCAATAAAGTTTCAACAGTTTCAACAATTTCTAAAAATCCTTTTTATAGCATGAGTAATCAGTAATCATCCAACATCATAATTTGACCAAACAGATTAAGTTCAATGATAAAAAAATGGTTGGTCAACTTTTAAGCACAAATCAAAGTCATAGATAAGAGCAAGTCATGTAGGATCATATCAAGTTAGAATCTGTCAACCATCATAATTACTTCGAGTAATTCTATTTACAGATGATTGGTTAAAAATCAGAATTAACATCATCAATCATTTCATATAACTGGCTGATTTAATTCAGATTATGGTGCAGATTTTCACATTTTATCTATCGTTTGAAAATAAATACAATTACCTGTTTTACCTGTACGATAATCTTTCGTTGTTTGCCTATTGTGAATCTGTCACCTTTATACTAGGCTAAGGAACGTTGATTTGTCGCCCGTTGTGTGTCTGGAACAGCCAGAATCCAGATAACACTAATGTTGTTCCTTAGCCTGCCACCACACCTACATGGTAACAGATTTTTGTGACCTATTTGTTTTTATAGGTCCATGGTTGTTAGTGGCGGAAGCATTGTGAATAAACAATCCCTTTGGAACCCAAACTTGTTTTGTCCTTTTATACTTGTTCCAATAGATATGAAATTTGTTTGTAGAATTTTTAGGAACCCAAACTTGTATAAATTTTGTGTTCTTCTTCCTATGACTACAATTTTCTGCACAATGTCCAATTATTCCACATTTTACACATCTAGCAAAGACACTCTTACCTTTTGCATTATCATCAACTTGTGTTTTCCCAAAGCCTAGTCCTTTTCTGTTGTTAGCAAAAAGTTGATTTCCCAATAACATATTAAATGATTTTTCTCCTCTTGAAAAAATTATTCAGAGTTTTCTCAAGATCTTGGACTTTGGTTTTCAGTGTTGTGTTTTCAGTCACAAGTGAGGTGCATCTATTTATAAAATCCTTTTTCCTAGTGTTAATGGTTTCCTTTAGATTCAAGTTTTCTTTTTTAAGATTCTCAAAGCTATTCTTCAGTTTTGATAATTCTGAATCTAAAGTTTTACAGTTTTTACAATCTAGGTTTTGAATATTTTCAAGTTCAGTTTCTAACCTAAAATTTTCACGGGCAAGTTTTCTCCTATCAGATTTCAGTTTTTCAATTTTAGAATCTAGAGCATCAACTGTTTTAGTAAGATCAAGGCACATAAAGACAAGTTTCTTTATAAGAATAGTTCTTTACCTCACTAAATTCCTCTGAGCTTGCTGCTGAATCAGATCTTGCCGTAAGACACAAGTTAGCCTCCTCTGAGCTATCAGTTGAAACTTCCTCTCCTTCTTCATCATCCCAAGTTGCTGCAAAGGCCTTCTTCTTCTTTTTCTTTCCTTTGTTTTTGAGAAGTGGGCATTCTTGTTTGAAGTGGCCAGGCTTGTTGCAATTATAGCAGTTTAATTCATTTTCAGAGTTGTCAGAATCTTTTGACCTATTACCTCTTGTTGTCTTCTTGCGTGGCTTAAATTTTGACCATTTTCTAAGATTATTGACAGCCATTGCAAGTTCTTCAATTGGATCTTCTTCTTCATCATCGCTTTCTTCTTTGCTCGTTAAGGTAATCGTCTTCTTCTTTGATTCGGAGTTGTTGCGTTCTTCCTTTGCTTTTAGCTCAAGCTCGTACGTCATCAAGTTTCCGATCAAATCTTCCATGCTTAGTTTATTCAGATCTTTCGATTCTTGTATTGCTGTGACTTTTGCCTCAAAGTTCATCGGTAAGACTCGTAGTATCTTCCTTACTAGCTCTACCTCAGAGGATAACTGTAACGACCCAGAATTTTTGATAATTAAAATTTGAATATTTAAATTGATTTTAAATATTTATAAATGAATTTAATAAGTCGAATGATTTATTTTTCGAATATTGGATTTAATTTGATAATTAAATCGATAATTTAATAATTGAAATTCCAGAGATAATTGAAAATCGAGTTTAAAGTGATTGAAAACGATTTGGAAAATTTTATTTAATCATACTGGAGTTATAGAAAGGTGATAGAACTTTTAAAATTGAATTTGGAGTTAGATTGTGAAAATTGAATATTTTAATATTTAATTATCGACTGTAAAAATAGCCAATTTTCGAACAGTCTCAGAATTGAACGAAACCAGTTCCATTGGATCCGTAATAGTTAGTTATTATCGGATTTCAATTTTCGTAGCAATCGGGATTATCGTTTGACCGTGGCAACTCGAAACGCATCGATATCGTTTTAATTTTAAATCGTCGAGTTAAAATAGTCATTTTTCAAAATGTCTCGGATTTCGACGAAACCAGTTTCATCGGATCCGTAATGTGATATTATTGTAAGATTTCAAATTTCGTAATTTTTGGATTTACCATTTGTCCGGTACAAATTAAAACGTCTCGAAATCAGTTTAAACCGGTTTGATTTAAATTAAGCGTTTTATGCCATATCTCGCACAGATGATCGAATTAGCTTACGAAACCTGTTCCATTGTGTCCGGAACGCGGGGTAAACCCCAGAAACGCCAGTTACGGCGCGTAAATCGAATTTCGGAAAACCGGGATGAATAGTGTTCGAAATTTTTCTATAAATAGACCTCAAAATTCTCAAAATAAAAAAATATTAATTAGGGTTTTAATATCTTCAGCCGCCTCCATCAAAACGTAAGGCCCGTGATTTCCGATCTTCTCCTCAAATCTTCTTCTAATCTGTAAAGAATTACAACAAATCTTCAACTACAAGTTTGTAGATCTCGCCGAGACCTTGAAGACCAACGGTTGTGATGGATTTTAATTGAGTGGATCGACGGCAAATTGCATGCAAAGGAGGCACGGTCGGGCACGTTTTCCCATGTATATACGCAGCTGAGTTTGGCCGTACTCCTGCCGTGGGTAGTGGTGGCCAATACGCTTCATTTGGTGGTCCCCGATCGATCTCGAACTGAGTGTGGGAGGCGCGTCTTCAAGCCCTAGGCGTGATGTTGGGTTCGATTTCCTCGTTCAAGAAAAAAACTGGAGTATCACGCGATGAAGGAGAAGGCACGGGGGCGTTGGATCTGTAAGGGATGGCCAGGATTTGCTTAGGTTAGGAAATGTAATATTAAATGTAAATTAATTATATTTGAATTCGTATAACTTTGAAAAATCATATCTTTTTACTGCGAGGTCGGAAAATTACGAAACGAAAAGCGTTGGCTTCGTTTTGTCGAATACTTCGAGATGAAACTGGATTGTAAGCGATCGGGGTCAGTGAAAATTTTGAGTGAAATTAAACGTTCGTTTAATTTCATTCGAAATAAATCGCTACAAATTGCTATCAGAAAATCACGGTGAGATCTTCTCACTCAAATGAAAGTGGATTTTCTTTTACAGTTATTATTGATTGATTGATTGACTGTTTGAATGTGCTATTAGATATGATAGGATATATCTATATATATATAGCAGTATATACATATTGGCATATGTATATATTGGATTGATTGATTTCCCGCCTCGTATAGCGGATGAGACCCTATTGCGCCGTTAGTAAGCGGATTTTTATAAAACCTATATACCGCGATAATTCCGTACTGGAGCGGAATTGGTATTGTGCTAACGTCTTTGGATGCAGGGAAACAGGTTGGAGGGATCCAACTGGATTCCTCACCAGTATTTATTTATTTACAGATATTGATGTATATTCTGTTATCATATTGATATATGATATTGACTGTTGTGATGGACTAATTGATGCGTTGCATCATTGGATTCAAGTTTTGAAATTTTAAAAATAACGATTTTTTACTTTAAAAGAGACTTTAAAAGTGATTTTTGAAAATATACATTTTATTGAATTTTGGAATCGATTCATTTTAAATAAATGAATGTTTAAAATCGCGTGTTATGAAAATTGGGATTTTTGTGAAATATAAGCAAAATGTGAATTTTGAAACAAAAGTTGATTTATTTATTAAATTGTTTAAATAGAGATTTTTGAATTTATTTTGAAAGCTCTATATATAGGATTTATAAAATTTGATTTTTATAAATCAAAGTGATGAAATTTTAAAGGAGTTTTAAAAGACGTTTTAAATGATGTTAAAATGGGTTTTATAAAAGGACAGAATAAATGATTTGTGAAGTCCTAAAAGAACGATTTTTGTAAATAAACGAATTATAAGTGTTTAACTTATAGAATGGACTTTTAGTAGAAAATTGAGTTATAAATTGAATTGGATAATAAAAGGAATTTATAAGTTGAAGTAGTTATAAAATATAAAATTGTGATTTATAAACGTTGTTTATGAATCCGAAAATCACTTAATTTGATAAGTGAATTGTAGAAGTTAATTAAAGGAATTTTATCTACGATTTTGGACAGTGGATAAGCTTTCAAATAAAATGTGTAGAAATGTTGAATTTGGATAGCGAATTATCCTTAAAATGAATGTGTAGAAAATGATTGAAATTTGGTTAAGTGAATTATATTCACGATTCTGGACAGTGAATATAATTTTAAGTAAAATGGATACGTTTTTAAAGAAGTGATATTAAAAATGAAGTTAAACATTTTAAAGATGTTTTAAAACGTATTATGAATCGAAAGCATAGATTTCAACGTTCATTGTTGAAATAAGCGTTTTCGAGAAATATAAGGAAATGGTGGACTATAACACTGTTGTTATAGTAAATGATTTCCGAAAGGAAATGTTTTTATGTAGTATTGGGATTTATATACCTATCTTAATTTCGAATCCCTATACTAGTGATTTTGAGTTGTCGTAACGATGTTTTACGTAACATTCGTTTTGACTCAAATAAATGTGTTTAAAGAATGATTTCCTTAAGGAATGAATATATACTTAATTTGATTTAAGTATATCGAATATTTTCTAAGTGTTGAAAATAAATGATTTGTGAATTACTTATTTTTAAATAAGTATGGAAATGCTTTTCCAATATGAAGTGAACTGTTTAGAGATTTTATCTTTTAAAGATAAATTGAAAAGTGAATATTTGAAAATTTGTTTTCAAACGGTTAAGTGTGGAAATTATATATCTAGTAAAGATATTTTGGGAGATAAAATAATTTGGGAAAATTATTTGGAATCTGATGATGTTGCGCATCTTTATTGATAGTTAAATAACCGACTATCAATAATTACCTTTAGATAGGTATTTGTTGTGAATTGGATGAATTTGAATGCCACACTTATTTTTGAATAATCGCTCACTATTCGGGTTAACCGGGAAAGGACCATGGGGTCGTATAACCCATTCCGAATATGTGATACGTCGTTATGAATTGCATTCGAAGACCGGTGTTGAAGACCGGATATTTTTGAAAACGGAAGGATTACCGTCGAGTTACTCTACATCGGCTGATCTCCGATTTAGAGGTTTTATCACCCTTAGTGACGGGAAGTCCTGACGTGATTGAAATTATCCGGATATGCAAGGGCTTCGTGAGAAGTGCCTTCGGTTCTGTTCGATCTCGGAACAGACTTGTATGGATTGTATGTCTGACGTTACAATTTGAGATATAAAGCTGATTTCTTTCAAATACATTTCTGTTGGTGGCGGAGAATTTATTCTCATAGCTTAACACCCTTCTCTGAGACGTACGAGCTCAGAGGTTATGTAGTTGAAATTTATCAGCGATATATCCCAAATTTGGTAACGTGGCATACTGAGTGTTGCTGTGAAATGATCAGTGTTTGATCATTTGTGATATGATCATTTGTTTGATCTTATATCTTTGTGATCATAGGTTGATCATTTTTGTTTGACCCGAAGCAGGGCTTTTTGAGAAAGCGTAGCTTTGTGGACGAGACTTTGTCGAGCCTCACACCCCGGAAATGGTCGAAACAGGAAGGATGCAGCAAGGTTCTAGGGAGTAGCGCCCCTTAGTGTATGTCATTCCATCTGGATAAAGGTGGTATCATGGTATGGAGCCCAGATACTTAACCTCTGTGGTTGCTGCAAAATTTATTTCTTTGTGGTTGTTGCGAATCGGGGATCCTCGGGAAGATCGGTTACGATCGGGGGATGACATACGCGTGTCAGTAGTTACCTACTTTTGCAGAGGTAACCCGGCCTTGTGTTGGCAGAGATCCGGTTAGGTTCTCGGGTCGTCTATTCCAGGGACGTACCCATCGTGGATAGGAAGTTCCTTAGCCTGACCATTTGTTGGAAATCCAAAGAAACAATACGTGACGTGTACGGTTTTAGTTGTATTACCTGCTATGGAATGTGGCGGTAACCTGCTATTGAACATAGTAGCTATAGTAGGCATACGATACTGGTCGTATGTTGGCTAAGATTAATATTATACTTTCAAAATGTTTTCTACACTATGCACTAATAATAATATCAAAAAGGATTTGATTTTGCGTAGTAAGCATCTTTGACTATCATAAGAAGAAATCTCCTCCAATTCTGCGTTTGCATTGTGTGTGTGGTGGGAGGTCTTATGGTAGTTTCATTTTCCAAAAGCATTTCGAATTGACTTTAAAGAATGATTTTGTTGTTATAAAGAATAACTGTTTTACGATCTCACACCAGTCACCATGACTGACTCGGAGTTTATTGTTCCCTTCTAAACTCTGGGTGCCCACCATTTTCCACACGGGCAGCCTAGAGTTTGTTATCAGGATATTCTGGAGCTTTGGAGATAAGCTGGATGACGAGACGTAGTATTTGTATCTGATAGTATTTATTCCGCTGTGTATTCTGTATGAGGACAAGTTATATAACTGTCCATTGTTGTATATTGACTCTGATGATTGATGTATGTATAAACTGATATAGTTCTTTGTTTTAAAAGACTAGTGTTTATCTATTATATGTTGTTCCGCTGCGATATGTGAGATTCTGATATTGGTTTCTGTTCTGATGTTGTTCTGTTATTCTTCTTCTTTCTCTTTTCTTCTATCTTTTCTTCTACCTCTACCTTTTCTTCTTTCTAAACCATAATATTTCGGGTTTCCGGCATTCGATTTCTCGGCAGTCGATAAAGTGAGTATCGATGTCGAATTTTCAAAAGTCGAAAATTTCGGGATGTTACAAGTGGTATCAGAGCATATGGTTAAGCGACAACCCTGCTCTGTTGGGTGTTACTCATTAGAGATAGAGTCAGTAGTACTCTAGAATGAGTTTGAGTGTAATAATAGATACGAGTGCGTATTTGTTAGTGAATATAAAATTGTTTTATATTGTGATGATTGGTTTGTTGAGTGGTATATGGATTCTGGTCGGTATTGTCCGTACAACTCTATCGATAGGGATCTCTAGACACTTATATAGAACAATTCGGCACAGTATTGTTTTAAATAGGGTAAATGAAATAATTTTACCCAAAACTATTTTTGTATATAAAAGAAATGATTTTTCTATAAAGTACTATAGTATATGGTTGCATGGATGTTAGGAAGTAATAATAGTAAATTATTATCATTGAAATTGAATAAGAAAATGAAATCGTAACTCCAAAGTTAAGAGATACATCCATGTACAAATGAAATTTGAGAATATAAATTATAAATGTGACTTATGATTTGAAACGGAATTCCAGAGATAGTTTTTGGAAATGTTTTGAAAAGAATTTGAAAATTTTGAGATTTGGAAAGTTTAAATCCTTTTTGATTTGAAAATGAATTTCAAAGGTTTGAAAAGTATTTTGGAAAGATAAAAGCTCTAAACTCTTTTCGGTCGCTGGAAAATAACTTCGATGATGACCGCGGCATCATTGGTGTTCATTTTCGGGTTTCCAAAGGAGAAATTGCTGCCAAATTGTTTTAAAAGGAAGTTGTTTGAAAATTTTGGGTTTTGTTTTGAAAATTCAAAGGATAATTTGAATTGTTTTCAAAATGGCTTTGAAAAAGATTGAAAAGACTCTGGAATACTATATAAAAATACTTGTGAAATAAGAAATAAGTTGATAACTTATACAGTTTGAATTTTGATAGAATAAATTTAACTTAAAAGATGGAGTTAAATTAATGCAAGTACAAGTGAATCAACTTAATGAAAGTAAACTGAATGTTGAAAAAAATTCATTTCGAATTTGTAGAGTAAAGTATTGAAATAAAATTAGTAACTGAAACTAATTGAAGAAATGACAAATTAATATGGTTTGGAATGAATTAAATTCATATGGAATTTGAAATCCAGTTTAATATAAGTGGTTGTAAACCAAAATAGTGAATTGTAAATAAATTTTGGGAGCGAACAAAAGTGACTAAAACTGGAATTGAAACTGAATACTGAAAACGAATTTGAATAAGTGGATTAGAATTTGTGATGAATTAGTAATTGAAACAAATTTAAAATAAGCATTTGTAAATGAAAGTTAATCGATGAAATTCAATATTTCAGAATTGAAGATGAATTGAATTTAAATAGAATTGAAATTGTGAATTAAATTCAAATAAATGTGAAATGCAAGATTGAACGAAATTTGATATGTAACTTCAATAGTGAAGTAAAGATGTATAAGCAGTTTATATTGGAAATTTTGTAATAGAATTTGCAAAATGGTTTGAATATGTAACTAGATATTATGGCTAGTAGGATATACAGGTGTTATAAAGGAATTGGAATTTTAATTTCGAAGATAAATTTGAATGGCTCGACAAAAGGTAAGTATTTGAATTCGAATATGAGATTTGATGACTTATTTCTCTAGCCGCTTGGCTTTTTCTTTTTCTTTTTGAAATCTGAGAGTCCGTAGGGATGTTTTGTAGTCGTACCGTATTAGCCGCGCAAAGGAGACGCTGGCGAAATTTTTCGGAAATTTAGGGCGTTAGAAAATTTTTGAGAAAATTTTGGAAGTTTAAAATTTGAATTTAAACTCGAATTTGAATTTTGAAGTAAACAATGTTGTTTAAAACTTATAATTGAAGTTGGAAAACGAGTTGAATGATGACGAACCTTTAATAGAAAGGTTTGTTTTGATAAATTGATAAAACTATTAGATTGTGAAAAACAGTAGACGAATTAAGGACCCTTCTTCCTTACTTGGTAATTTCGAGGACGAAATTCTTTTAAGGGGGGAAGTCTGTAACGACCCAGAATTTTTGATAATTAAAATTTGAATATTTAATTTGATTTTAAATATTTATAAATGAATTTAATAAGTCGAATGATTTATTTTTCGAATATTGGATTTAATTTGATAATTAAATCGATAATTTAATAATTGAAATTCCAAAGATAATTGAAAATCGAGTTTAAAGTGATTGAAAACGATTTGGAAAATTTTATTTAATCATACTGGAGTTATAGAAAGGTGATAGAACTTTTAAAATTGAATTTGGAGTTAGATTGTGAAAATTGAATATTTTAATATTTAATTATCGACTGTAAAAATAGCCAATTTTCGAACAGTCTCAGAATTGAACGAAACCAGTTCCATTGGATCCGTAATAGTTAGTTATTATCGGATTTCAATTTTCGTAGCAATCGGGATTATCGTTTGACCGTGGCAACTCGAAACGCATCGATATCGTTTTAATTTTAAATCGTCGAGTTAAAATAGTCATTTTTCAAAAAATCTCGGATTTCGACGAAACCAGTTTCATCGGATCCATAATGTGATATTATTGTAAGATTTCAAATTTCGTAATTTTTGGATTTACCATTTGTCCGGTACAAATTAAAACGTCTCGAAATCAGTTTAAATCGGTTTGATTTAAATTAAGCGTTTTATGCCATATCTCGCACAGACGATCGAATTAGCTTACGAAACCTATTCCATTGTGTCCGGAACGCGGGGTAAACCCCAGAAACGCCAGTTACGGCGCGTAAATCGGATTCCGGAAAACCGGGATGAATAGTGTTCGAAATTTTTCTATAAATAGACCTCAAAATTCTCAAAATAAAAAAAAAATTAATTAGGGTTTTAATATCTTCAGCCGCCTCCATCAAAACGTAAGGCCCGTGATTTCCGATCTTCTCCTCAAATCTTCTTCTAATCTGTAAAGAATTACAACAAATCTTCAACTACAAGTTTGTAGATCTCGCCGAGACCTTGAAGACCAACGGTTGTGATGGATTTTAATTGAGTGGATCGACGGCAAATTGCATGCAAAGGAGGCACGGTCGGGCACGTTTTCCCATGTATATGCGCAGCTGAGTTTGGCCGTACTCCTGCCGTGGGTAGTGGTGGCCAATACGCTTCATTTGGTGGTCCCCGATCGATCTCGAACTGAGTGTGGGAGGCGCGTCTTCAAGCCCTAGGCGTGATGTTGGGTTCGATTTCCTCGTTCAAGAAAAAAACTGGAGTATCACGCGATGAAGGAGAAGGCACGGGGGCGTTGGATCTGTAAGGGACGGCCAGGATTTGCTTAGGTTAGGAAATGTAATATTAAATGTAAATTAATTATATTCGAATTCGTATAACTTTGAAAAATCATATCTTTTTACTGCGAGGTCGGAAAATTACGAAATGAAAAGCATTGGCTTCGTTTTGTCGAATACTTCGAGATGAAACTGGATTGGAAGCGATCGGGGTCAGTGAAAATTTTGAGTGAAATTAAACGTTCGTTTAATTTCATTCGAAATAAATCGCTACAAATTGCTATCAGAAAATCACGGTGAGATCTTCTCACTCAAATGAAAGTGGATTTTCTTTTACAGTTATTATTGATTGATTGATTGACTGTTTGAATGTGCTATTAGATATGATAGGATATATCTATATATATATAGCAGTATATACATATTGGCATATGTATATATTGGATTGATTGATTTCCCGCCTCGTATAGCGGATGAGACCCTATTGCGCCGTTAGTAAGCGGATTTTTATAAAACCTATATACCGCGATAATTCCGTACTGGAGCGGAATTGGTATTGTGCTAACGTCTTTGGATGCAGGGAAACAGGTTGGAGGGATCCAACTGGATTCCTCACCGGTATTTATTTATTTACAGATATTGATGTATATTCTGTTATCATATTGATATATGATATTGACTGTTGTGATGGACTAATTGATGCGTTGCATCATTGGATTCAAGTTTTGAAATTTTAAAAATAACGATTTTTTACTTTAAAAGAGACTTTAAAAGTGATTTTTGAAAATATACATTTTATTGAATTTTGGAATCGATTCATTTTAAATAAATGAATGTTTAAAATCGCGTGTTATGAAAATTGGGATTTTTGTGAAATATAAGCAAAATGTGAATTTTGAAACAAAAGTTGATTTATTTATTAAATTGTTTAAATAGAGATTTTTGAATTTATTTTGAAAGCTCTATATATAGGATTTATAAAATTTGATTTTTATAAATCAAAGTGATGAAATTTTAAAGGAGTTTTAAAAGACGTTTTAAATGATGTTAAAATGGGTTTTATAAAAGGACAGAATAAATGATTTGTGAAGTCCTAAAAGAACGATTTTTGTAAATAAACGAATTATAAGTGTTTAACTTATAGAATGGACTTTTAGTAGAAAATTGAGTTATAAATTGAATTGGATAATAAAAGGAATTTATAAGTTGAAGTAGTTATAAAATATAAAATTGTGATTTATAAACGTTGTTTATGAATCCGAAAATCACTTAATTTGATAAGTGAATTGTAGAAGTTAATTAAAGGAATTTTATCCACGATTTTGGACAGTGGATAAGCTTTCAAATAAAATGTGTAGAAATGTTGAATTTGGATAGCGAATTATCCTTAAAATGAATGTGTAGAAAATGATTGAAATTTGGTTAAGTGAATTATATTCACGATTTTGGACAGTGAATATAATTTTAAGTAAAATGGATACGTTTTTAAAGAAGTGATATTAAAAATGAAGTTAAACATTTTAAAGATGTTTTAAAATGTATTATGAATCGAAAGCATAGATTTCAACGTTCATTGTTGAAATAAGCGTTTTCGAGAAATATAAGGAAATGGTGGACTATAACACTGTTGTTATAGTAAATGATTTCCGAAAGGAAATGTTTTTATGTAGTATTGGGATTTATATACCTATCTTAATTTCGAATCCCTATACTAGTGATTTTGAGTTGTCGTAACGATGTTTTACGTAACATTCGTTTTGACTCAAATAAATGTGTTTAAAGAATGATTTCCTTAAGGAATGAATATATACTTAATTTGATTTAAGTATATCGAATATTTTCTAAGTGTTGAAAATAAATGATTTGTGAATTACTTATTTTTAAATAAGTATGGAAATGCTTTTCCAATATGAAGTGAACTGTTTAGAGATTTTATCTTTTAAAGATAAATTGAAAAGTGAATATTTGAAAATTTGTTTTCAAACGGTTAAGTGTGGAAATTATATATCTAGTAAAGATATTTTGGGAGATAAAATAATTTGGGAAAATTATTTGGAATCTGATGATGTTGCGCATCTTTATTGATAGTTAAATAACCGACTATCAATAATTACCTTTAGATAGGTATTTGTTGTGAATTGGATGAATTTGAATGCCACACTTATTTTTGAATAATCGCTCACTATTCGGGTTAACCGGGAAAGGACCATGGGGTCGTATAACCCATTCCGAATATGTGATACGTCGTTATGAATTGCATTCGAAGACCGGTGTTGAAGACCGGATATTTTTGAAAACGGAAGGATTACCGTCGAGTTACTCTACATCGGCTGATCTCCGATTTAGAGGTTTTATCACCCTTAGTGACGGGAAGTCCTGACGTGATTGAAATTATCCGGATATGCAAGGGCTTCGTGAGAAGTGCCTTCGGTTCTGTTCGATCCCGGAACAGACTTGTATGGATTGTATGTCTGACGTTACAATTTGAGATATAAAGCTGATTTCTTTCAAATACATTTCTGTTGGTGGCGGAGAATTTATTCTCTTAGCTTAACACCCTTCTCTGAGACGTACGAGCTCAGAGGTTATGTAGTTGAAATTTATCAGCGATATATCCCAAATTTGGTAACGTGGCATACTGAGTGTTGCTGTGAAATGATCAGTGTTTGATCATTTGTGATATGATCATTTGTTTGATCTTATATCTTTGTGATCATAGGTTGATCATTTTTGTTTGACCCGAAGCAGGGCTTTTTGAGAAAGCGTAGCTTTGTGGACGAGACTTCGTCGAGTGTAACAACCCGGTTTTTTCGCGTCAGTTTATAAGTGACGATTAAATCATTTTTAATCGCTAATGCAGATTCGAATCAGGTTTAAATTCATTTGAAAATCAGTTGTAAATTCTTTTACAAGAATGAGTTAAAGGTTTGTGGACTTAGAAATTATTAAGCCGTTCCCTTTTCATATTTTTCAGCCCATATCTTTTAAGATAAGGGTTTATACCGATCCCCTTTTTGTTTTTACTCATTTTCTCACTCAAACCCTAAACGAGAAATGGCGGAATGAAAAAAAGAAAAGAAGGGGGGAAAAGGAGCGATAATGGCGGCCACAAATTTCTTTGTTCGCTCATTCGAAAAGCTTGGGCTTCTACCGACTCGTGCAACTCGGTCGATGGTTCATTTCCTGCTAGTAGATCGACGTTGCCTTCGCCGTGCTCGTCTTCGCTTCGACAAAGAATTAAGGCTTGCGAAAAGAAGTGCCGCTCTGTCGAATTTGATGTTGATGCTTGCAATCTCGAATTGAAGGTGAGTACTTACTCACATCTAATTCATGCCTTCGTTTCGAGATTTGGGTTTGAGCCCCTCTGTTTTATTCGTATTCGATTGTTAGTTCGTGGTTGTTGAGCTTTCAATTTCTGAAGACTTCGATTATTCTCTTGTGAATTTCTTGGTTGACTTTACTGTCTACGTTCATATGTCCACTTTTGTTTGTTTATCACGTTCCATCCAGTTGCACTGTGAAGCAGATTGTTGGTGTTGTTTCAGTGCTTCATTGTTTCACTGTGTTCATTCTGTAGTTGATGACACTTCTTGGTTTTTGACAATTGCTGTTTTGATTTGTTAGTTGTGCCCTTTTAAATCCAGTGTACATGCCTAGTTGCAATTGTTGGAGTTAAGTTCCACTTGTCCAATTGCATGCCTGCACTAGGTGTAGATTGTCAATATTTGTGCCTTGGCCATACGATTTTGTTTGGATGATTGTGATAAATTTTTGGCTAATTCAAATGTGAATAATTCACTGCTCCGATCATTATCTCTGTTAACTTGTTCGAAAACGTATACACTTGTTTCCCACGTCTTTGAATCATTTCGTGATTTTCTCTGGTTAACTTCGACTTGGATTTTATGATGACCACCGGCTTCAGCTCCGATCATTTTTCTATTGCCTTTATTCTCTGACTTCGATCATCTTCGAAAATTCCTGCTCAGTTTTGAAACTGTGATATTATCACTGTTATGACTTTTGACTACTGCCTTGACTTTCACTTTGCACGGCAGTGTTGAATTCAAATATTTTGTTTTGGAAAGGTAAAATGTTTTGTTTTGTGACATATGCCATTTTGAGAACTTGCTGGTCGTTTGGCATCTGCTCGTAGCATTCCTGGCCATTCTTTTCCCGGGCCATTCATATGAACGCTCTATTGGTTCATGCTTTGACATTTCCAGTTGGTTGTTTTTATGTTTATGTGTACTTACTCGATTGTAGGCTTAGTTGTCACAGTCTTAACTTGAATCTGATGATGTTTTTTTGACTTCATCTACTTGGACCCTAATTTGAACTACTTCTCTGCATTCTTTGTGGTTTCTGACTTGAAGTTTTGATAGCACTTTGGTCATTGTAGACCTGTTATAGTCCATATTATATATCTCCAGCCTCGGGCATTGTTGTGCTTGTCACTGCATTTGGTTAAAGCTGGGTCGACACTTACTGTCTAGCCCATATTGCATTGTACTTGGTCACTTATACATGTTCAATTCCATTTTTACACTGTCTTGGGTGGTAGCTCGCATTTTCACTCCTTGTGGTGCATCACATGACTTGTTGATGTATCTGGTATGTGAAATTGTGTGCTTCCAGTTTCTTAGTGCACTGTTGGTTCATGTGTATTTACTTGCATGCTGGTCCATCATGTAGTCCCTGGTAGTGAGTGGTAAACATGACCACTTCATGTTAAAAGCTTATCTGTCGAGTTCTACACTTGCCTTGTCCAGTTTCATGTTGTCGTTCGTGTGTATATTTTGCTTCTGGCTCCACTCGAGTATGTGTCATTTGATTCATTGGGTGATCAGTTCCACTTGCTAATCTGGTTTCGCTCGAGTCTTGTTCATGGGGTAAATTCCAACCTGTTCTGTGCCACTGTGCACTGTGTATATCACTGCACCTGCTTCTCTGACATGTATTTCTATGTTGTTGACATGTGCATGTATTCCTAGTTCCGATTTGGTCGACTATCCCTTTGAGTCGAACTTTGATGTGTACATTACTAAAGCTTGTCACCTTTCATTGTTGGCAGTGTGTTGAGTCACGATAGCCGTGATTTGACCTTGGCAGTTTCTACGCACTGTAGTGGCGAGGCAGTGCACGCGTGCGTGCACTGCAGCCACCCAAACTCGACAGTTTTGAATTGATTTTCCTTTTGCTTCTGATGCGTTGATATTTTATACCATATTGGCGAGGCCGTACACGCGTGCGTGTACGACAGCCAATCGAACTCTAATGGTTTTAAAGTGACAATTTCAATTGTTTAAATTGGTTTAGTCGATTTGATAAATTGTTTAATTATCTCTGTTGATGATTTAAATCTGCTGATTTTTGCTAAACACTGTTAAGTGTTATATTGACCGTTATCCGGTTTCTTTGTTTAAAGAATCGGATAGACGGGAATTATTGTGACTGTCGTCTATTTAAATTATTACTGCCTATATGCACTAATAAACTGGTTTGAATTAGACTGACCTGAGTATTATTTTCTTTTGAATGTAATACTCGGGTCAGACCCGAGTTATTTCAGGTTGTAGATTTCTTTCTTTGAGTTGCTGTTCGGGATTTGAAGACTTTTCACACCTTCTGAAGTTGTCAGTGTCATTTTGTAGTAGTCGTGTCATTGTATAGAACGATATGTATTCATGTATATTAGTCGATAATGTACTTGTATATATAACTTCTAGAGTCGACAGTTGTAGTTGTATCATATGTATCGTGTCAACTATGTATTAACTGTCATCAGTTATATGTATATGAGACTTTTGTTTTTATCTGTGTTCCGCAATTATATTATTTGTGTTATTGTTATATCTGATGTCCTAAACTATTATGAACTATCGTGGTTTGTTTTATACTGATAATTGGGTGTGTCGATGGGAGTAAATAAATAATAGATGAAAAAAAAAAGTATGTACCACTCCTATCGAGATAACCAATATTAGTGTAAGGCCAATTACGGATGGTCGCTCCTATCCAGCCTTATTCTTCGTAATAATAGACAGTATTTACTTTAATACTCTTTGTTATTATGAGCATAGAGGTGGGGCGTTACAGTTGGTATCAGAGCTTGGGGTTTATGGACATAATATAAAACTTAACTCGGATGGAACATATGTTACAACTATTGGTCGATGTTTTAATTGTGTTTGAGTCAAAACTAAAGTTTGAAAATTTGGATAAAATTTTTAAATATCTTTATTTAAAAATAATAGTGAAATTGAGTTCTGATGATTTGATTGATTTGTGTTTTGTTTATCAGAGTGGCGCAGCAGAAACAGTGAAACTGTCTTCGCTGAGTACAACTGATAATCTTTTTGATTTAAAAATCAAAATACGAAATTGATATGAATTTCGTTTGTTGTTTACATAGCTGTAATTATTTTGTTTCTTTGAGAACTTCGAATCCGAATTGAGGATTCGAAGAAATTGCAGATATGTGATTTTTGTTGAAATTTCCGCTGACTTTCTTTTGTACTAATCATCTATTGATTAGATTTTTGCTGTTTTAAATTATCTTCATCGAAGATACATTTGAATGATTCTTTGTTCATTTTGTAGTACGTGCAAAAATTTAAATTGCACGTTATTGCATTTATTTTACGTTGAACCGATGCTTGGTTATGAAACGTATTTTGTTGCCGTTATTTTTATAACGGGATTCTTACACCAATGCTGAATTTTTGAGGCACGGTGTTTCGTTGACAATTTTAATGAATGAAAATTCACTGATGTCACATTTTGATGTGAATTATTTTGATGGTTTAAAATTACTATTGCTTTGACTTCAGTAATAGTCAAATTTAAAAAAAAAAAAAAAAGAAAAAGATTTTCTAGCGGTTATTCCGCAATGCTGTTTTGTGACCGTTTTTACGGTATTTTGAGAAGTACAATTTCCTTATCGGAATTGTTACTGATTTGCTGCTTTAATCACGTGATTGGAAAATCGTTTTAAAATGAAAATTGTTTTATAAAATTTTAACAGTTTACGTTTTCAAAAGAATGAGAAAGCGACTTAAACGATTCAGCAAAATCGAGGACTATGACCCCTTTCTTTTACTGATTCGCTTAACTCCGGACTTGTCCAGTTGAGAATGTGAATTGTTATTTTTACAAAATAAATAAAATTGTTTTCAGAAATTTTAACAGTTTGCGCTTTCAAAAGAATGAGGAAGCGATTTAAACGTTTCAGCAAAATCGAGGACTATGACCCCTTTCTTTTACTGATTCGCTTAATTCCGGACTTGTCCGTTTGAGAATGTAAAGTGTATTTTTACAAAAAACACAATTTTGCACTTTCAAGGAAACGATGAAGTGATTTAAACGATTTAGCAAAAGTGCGGAGTATGGAACCACACTTTTACTTTTTCGGTTAATTCCGGACTCGTTAATTGAATATCTGTTGTTTTGATGAATTTGATGATTTCACACTTTCAAGGAAACGATGAAGAGAATCAAACGATTTAGTAAAACACGTGGTATGGGACATGTGCGTTTGCTATTTCGGTTAATTCCGGACTCGTTAATTGAAACATTTTGATGCTTTCGTGTGCTTTCGAGCCACTTTGTTGGACCTTCGGGTCATTTGTTGGACCTTCGGGTCAAATACCAGTACTAGACCTTCGGGTCATTTGTTGGACCTTCGGGTCATTTGTTGGGCGCCAAAAATTATGTTGAGTACTTGGTAGGCTTCGGCCATTTGTTGATGCACGTGCGGCGAATTAAAAACTCGCCATCTGATGGAATCGATCCAAGCTTTTATGTTGATTTTCTAGTCTTCTTAATTGATTTCTAGATATTTGTTGTTTCCAATTATCTGCAGGTAATTGGATATTTGTTGATATGAGTTCTGGTTATCGTTTTTGATAATCAGATATTTGTTGTTTCTAATTATCGCTTGTGATAATTAGATATTTGTTGATATGAGTTCTGGTTATCGTTTTTGATAATCAGATATTTGTTGTTTTTAATTATCGCTTGTGATAATTAGATATTTGTTGATATGAGTTCTGGTTATCGTTTTTGATAATCAGATATTTGTTGTTTCTAATTATCGCTTGTGATAATTAGATATTTGTTGATATGAGTTCTGGTTATCGTTTTTGATAATCAGATATTTGTTGTTTCTAATTATCGCTTGTGATAATTAGATAATTGTTGATATGAGTTCTGATTATCGTTTTCGATAATCGGATATTTGTTGCCTTTAATTATCGCTTTAGATAATTAAATATTTGTTGCTTTGAGATTTAATTATCGCTTTAGATAATTAAATATTTGCTGATTTGAGATTTAATTATCGCTTTAGATAATTAAATATTTGTTGCTTTGAGATTTAATTATCGCTTTAGATAATTAAATATTTGTTGCTTTGAGATTTAATTATCGCTTCAGATAATTAAATATTTGCTGATTTGAGATTTAATTATCGCTTTAGATAATTAAATATTTGTTGCTTTGAGATTTAATTATCGCTTTAGATAATTAAATATTTGCTGCTTTGAGATTTAATTATCGCTTTAGATAATTAAATATTTGCTGATTTGAGATTTAATTATCGCTTTAGATAATTAAATATTTGTTGCTTTGAGATTTAATTATCGCTTTAGATAATTAAATATTTGTTGCTTTGAGATTTAATTATCGCTTCAGATAATTAAATATTTGCTGATTTGAGATTTAATTATCGCTTTAGATAATTAAATATTTGTTGCTTTGAGATTTAATTATCGCTTTAGATAATTAAATATTTGTTGCTTTGAGATTTAATTATCGCTTTAGATAATTAAATATTTGTTGCTTTGAGATTTAATTATCGCTTTAGATAATTAAATATTTGCTGATTTGAGATTTAATTATCGCTTTAGATAATTAAATATTTGTTGCTTTGAGATTTAATTATCGCTTTAGATAATTAAATATTTGCTGATTTGAGATTTAATTATCGCTTTAGATAATTAAATATTTGTTGCTTTGAGATTTAATTATCGCTCTAGATAATTAAATATTTGCTGATTTCAAATTTAATTATCGCTTTAGATAATTAATTAATTGTTGAATTTGAAATTTGATTATCGTTTGTGATAATCGAATATTTGTTGATTTGAGAAATTTGATTATCGATTTGATGATTGAATATTTGCGATTTTTGAGATTTGAGTTTCGTCTTTCCTTTGGCAATTCAGGTGAGTAATTTGATCTACTCACATTCAATTCGTGTTCTGTGTGGGATTTCTGCTCTGTTTTTCCTTCTCTTTTAGTTGCTGGAACTCGATTGATTCTTGCTTTAGTCAGTCGTCTGATTTTGATTCCTTGATCCCCACGATGTTGACTCTTTTGATTTGAATCAGTCGAACCTTTCGATTTCTTATCTAATACTTCCCCGCTGACACTTGCTTTGCTTATACATTCGACATTACCATGCTCTTTTGGTTGTTATCTTTTATCCATTTATTCCCTATGATTGCGTGGACGCAATTTCTTTAAGGAGGGGAGTCTGTAACAACCCGGTTTTTTCGCGTCAGTTTATAAGTGACGATTAAATCATTTTTAATCGCTAATGCAGATTCGAATCAGGTTTAAATTCATTTGAAAATCAGTTGTAAATTCTTTTACAAGAATGAGTTAAAGGTTTGTGGACTTAGAAATTATTAAGCCGTTCCCTTTTCATATTTTTCAGCCCATATCTTTTAAGATAAGGGTTTATACCGATCCCCTTTTTGTTTTTACTCATTTTCTCACTCAAACCCTAAACGAGAAATGGCGGAATGAAAAAAAGAAAAGAAGGGGGGAAAAGGAGCGATAATGGCGGCCACAAATTTCTTTGTTCGCTCATTCGAAAAGCTTGGGCTTCTACCGACTCGTGCAACTCGGTCGATGGTTCATTTCCTGCTAGTAGATCGACGTTGCCTTCGCCGTGCTCGTCTTCGCTTCGACAAAGAATTAGGGCTTGCGAAAAGAAGTGCCGCTCTGTCGAATTTGATGTTGATGCTTGCAATCTCGAATTGAAGGTGACTACTTACTCACATCTAATTCATGCCTTCGTTTCAAGATTTGGGTTTGAGCCCCTCTGTTTTATTCGTATTCGATTGTTAGTTCGTGGTTGTTGAGCTTTGAATTTCTGAAGACTTCGATTATTCTCTTGTGAATTTCTTGGTTGACTTTACTGTCTACGTTCATATGTCCACTTTTGTTTGTTTATCACGTTCCATCCAGTTGCACTGTGAAGCAGATTGTTGGTGTTGTTTCAGTGCTTCATTGTTTCACTGTGTTCATTCTGTAGTTGATGACACTTCTTGGTTTTTGACAATTGCTGTTTTGATTTGTTAGTTGTGCCCTTTTAAATCCAGTGTACATGCCTAGTTGCAATTGTTGGAGTTAAGTTCCACTTGTCCAATTGCATGCCTGCACTAGGTGTAGATTGTCAATATTTGTGCCTTGGCCATACGATTTTGTTTGGATGATTGTGATAAATTTTTGGCTAATTCAAATGTGAATAATTCACTGCTCCGATCATTATCTCTGTTAACTTGTTCGAAAACGTATACACTTGTTTCCCACGTCTTTGAATCATTTCGTGATTTTCTCTGGTTAACTTCGACTTGGATTTTATGATGACCACCGGCTTCAGCTCCGATCATTTTTCTATTGCCTTTATTCTCTGACTTCGATCATCTTCGAAAATTCCTGCTCAGTTTTGAAACTGTGATATTATCACTGTTATGACTTTTGACTACTGCCTTGACTTTCACTTTGCACGGCAGTGTTGAATTCAAATATTTTGTTTTGGAAAGGTAAAATGTTTTGTTTTGTGACATATGCCATTTTGAGAACTTGCTGGTCGTTTGGCATCTGCTCGTAGCATTCCTGGCCATTCTTTTCCCGGGCCATTCATATGAACGCTCTATTGGTTCATGCTTTGACATTTCCAGTTGGTTGTTTTTATGTTTATGTGTACTTACTCGATTGTAGGCTTAGTTGTCACAGTCTTAACTCGAATCTGATGATGTTTTTTTGACTTCATCTACTTGGACCCTAATTTGAACTACTTCTCTACATTCTTTGTGGTTTCTGACTTGAAGTTTTGATAGCACTTTGGTCATTGTAGACCTGTTATAGTCCATATTATATATCTCCAGCCTCGGGCATTGTTGTGCTTGTCACTGCATTTGGTTAAAGCTGGGTCGACACTTACTGTCTAGCCCATATTGCATTGTACTTGGTCACTTATACATGTTCAATTCCATTTTTACACTGTCTTGGGTGGTAGCTCGCATTTTCACTCCTTGTGGTGCATCACATGACTCGTTGATGTATCTGGTATGTGAAATTGTGTGCTTCCAGTTTCTTAGTGCACTGTTGGTTCATGTGTATTTACTTGCATGCTGGTCCATCATGTAGTCCCTGGCAGTGAGTGGTAAACATGACCACTTCATGTTAAAAGCTGATCTGTCGAGTTCTACACTTGCCTTGTCCAGTTTCATGTTGTCGTTCGTGTGTATATTTTGCTTCTGGCTCCACTCGAGTATGTGTCATTTGATTCATTGGGTGATCAGTTCCACTTGCTAATCTGGTTTCGCTCGAGTCTTGTTCATGGGGTAAATTCCAACCTGTTCTGTGCCACTGTGCACTGTGTATATCACTGCACCTGCTTCTCTGACATGTATTTCTATGTTGTTGACATGTGCATGTATTCCTAGTTCCGATTTGGTCGACTATCCCTTTGAGTCGAACTTTGATGTGTACATTACTAAAGCTTGTCACCTTTCATTGTTGGCAGTGTGTTGAGTCACGATAGCCGTGATTTGACCTTGGCAGTTTCTACGCACTGTAGTGGCGAGGCAGTGCACGCGTGCGTGCACTGCAGCCACCCAAACTCGACAGTTTTGAATTGATTTTCCTTTTGCTTCTGATGCGTTGATATTTTATACCATATTGGCGAGGCCGTACACGCGTGCGTGTACGGCAGCCAATCGAACTCTAATGGTTTTAAAGTGACAATTTCAATTGTTTAAATTGGTTTAGTCGATTTGATAAATTGTTTAATTATCTCTGTTGATGATTTAAATCTGCTGATTTTTGCTAAACACTGTTAAGTGTTATATTGACCGTTATCCGGTTTCTTTGTTTAAAGAATCGGATAGACGGGAATTATTGTGACTGTCGTCTATTTAAATTATTACTGCCTATATGCACTAATAAACTGGTTTGAATTAGACTGACCTGGGTATTATTTTCTTTTGAATGTAATACTCGGGTCAGACCCGAGTTATTTCAGGTTGTAGATTTCTTTCTTTGAGTTGCTGTTCGGGATTTGAAGACTTTTCGCACCTTCTGAAGTTGTCAGTGTCATTTTGTAGTAGTCGTGTCATTGTATAGAACGATATGTATTCATGTATATTAGTCGATAATGTACTTGTATATATAACTTCTAGAGTCGACAGTTGTAGTTGTATCATATGTATCGTGTCAACTATGTATTAACTGTCATCAGTTATATATATATGAGACTTTTGTTTTTATCTGTGTTCCGCAATTATATTATCTGTGTTATTGTTATATCTGATGTCCTAAACTATTATGAACTATCGTGGTTTGTTTTATACTGATAATTGGGTGTGTCGATGGGAGTAAATAAATAATAGATGAAAAAAAAAGTATGTACCACTCCTATCGAGATAACCAATATTAGTGTAAGGCCAATTACGGATGGTCGCTCCTATCCAGCCTTATTCTTCGTAATAATAGACAGTATTTACTTTAATACTCTTTGTTATTATGAGCATAGAGGTGGGGCGTTACATCGAGCCTCACACCCCGGAAATGGTCGAAACAGGAAGGATGCAGCAAGGTTCTAGGGAGTAGCGCCCCTTAGTGTATGTCATTCCTTCTGGATAAAGTTGGTATCATGGTATGGAGCCCAGATACTTAACCTCTGTGGTTGCTGCAAAATTTATTTCTTTGTGGTTGTTGCGAATCGGGGATCCTCGGGAAGATCGGTTACGATCGGGGGATGACATACGCGTGTCAGTAGTTACCTACTTTTGCAGAGGTAACCCGGCCTTGTGTTGGCAGAGATCCGGTTAGGTTCTCGGGTCGTCTATTCCAGGGACGTACCCATCGTGGATAGGAAGTTCCTTAGCCTGACCATTTGTTGGAAATCCAAAGAAACAATACGTGACGTGTACGGTTTTAGTTGTATTACCTGCTATGGAATGTGGCGGTAACCTGCTATTGAACATAGTAGCTATAGTAGGCATACGATACTGGTCGTATGTTGGCTAAGATTAATATTATACTTTCGAAATGTTTTCTACACTATGCACTAATAATAATATCAAAAAGGATTTGATTTTGCGTAGTAAGCATCTTTGACTATCATAAGAAGAAATCTCCTCCAATTCTGCGTTTGCATTGTGTGTGTGGTGGGAGGTCTTATGGTAGTTTCATTTTCCAAAAGCATTTCGAATTGACTTTAAAGAATGATTTTGTTGTTATAAAGAATAACTGTTTTACGATCTCACACCAGTCACCATGACTGACTCGGAGTTTATTGTTCCCTTCTAAACTCTGGGTGCCCACCATTTTCCACACGGGCAGCCTAGAGTTTGTTATCAGGATATTATGGAGCTTTGGAGATAAGCTGGATGACGAGACGTAGTATTTGTATCTGATAGTATTTATTCCGCTGTGTATTCTGTATGAGGACAAGTTATATAACTGTCCATTGTTGTATATTGACTCTGATGATTGATGTATGTATAAACTGATATAGTTCTTTGTTTTAAAAGACTAGTGTTTATCTATTATATGTTGTTCCGCTGCGATATGTGAGATTCTGATATTGGTTTCTGTTCTGATGTTGTTCTGTTGTTCTTCTTCTTTCTCTTTTCTTCTATCTTTTCTTCTACCTCTACCTTTTCTTCTTTCTAAACCATAATATTTCGGGTTTCCGGCATTCGATTTCTCGGCAGTCGATAAAGTGAGTATCGATGTCGAATTTTCGAAAGTCGAAAATTTCGGGATGTTACAAGTGGTATCAGAGCATATGGTTAAGCGACAACCCTGCTTTGTTGGGTGTTACTCATTAGAGATAGAGTCAGTAGTACTCTAGAATGAGTTTGAGTGTAATAATAGATACGAGTGCGTATTTGTTAGTGAATATAAAATTGTTTTATATTGTGATGATTGGTTTGTTGAGTGGTATATGGATTCTGGTCGGTATTGTCCGTACAACTCTATCGATAGGGATCTCTAGACACTTATATAGAACAATTCGGCACAGTATTGTTTTAAATAGGGTAAATGAAATAATTTTACCCAAAACTATTTTTGTATATAAAAGAAATGATTTTTCTATAAAGTACTATAGTATATGGTTGCATGGATGTTAGGAAGTAATAATAGTAAATTATTATCATTGAAATTGAATAAGAAAATGAAATCGTAACTCCAAAGTTAAGAGATAAATCCATGTACAAATGATTGAGAATATAAATTATAAATGTGACTTATGATTTGAAACGGAATTCCAGAGATAGTTTTTGGAAATGTTTTGAAAAGAATTTGAAAATTTTGAGATTTGGAAAGTTTAAATCCTTTTTGATTTGAAAATGAATTTCAAAGGTTTGAAAAGTATTTTGGAAAGATAAAAGCTCTAAACTCTTTTCGGTCGCTGGAAAATAACTTCGATGATGACCGCGGCATCATTGGTGTTCATTTTCGGGTTTCCAAAGGAGAAATTGCTGCCAAATTGTTTTAAAAGGAAGTTGTTTGAAAATTTTGGGTTTTGTTTTGAAAATTCAAAGGATAATTTGAATTGTTTTCAAAATGGCTTTGAAAAAGATTGAAAAGACTCTGGAATACTATATAAAAATACTTGTGAAATAAGAAATAAGTTGATAACTTATACAGTTTGAATTTTGATAGAATAAATTTAACTTAAAAGATGGAGTTAAATTAATGCAAGTACAAGTGAATCAACTTAATGAAAGTAAACTGAATGTTGAAAAAAATTCATTTCGAATTTGTAGAGTAAAGTATTGAAATAAAATTAGTAACTGAAACTAATTGAAGAAATGACAAATTAATATGGTTTGGAATGAATTAAATTCATATGGAATTTGAAATCCAGTTTAATATAAGTGGTTGTAAACCAAAATAGTGAATTGTAAATAAATTTTGGGAGCGAACAAAAGTGACTAAAACTGGAATTGAAACTGAATACTGAAAACGAATTTGAATAAGTGGATTAGAATTTGTGATGAATTAGTAATTGAAACAAATTTAAAATAAGCATTTGTAAATGAAAGTTAATCGATGAAATTCAATATTTCAGAATTGAAGATGAATTGAATTTAAATAGAATTGAAATTGTGAATTAAATTCAAATAAATGTGAAATGCAAGATTGAACGAAATTTGATATGTAACTTCAATAGTGAAGTAAAGATGTATAAGCAGTTTATATTGGAAATTTTGTAATAGAATTTGCAAAATGGTTTGAATATGTAACTAGATATTATGGCTAGTAGGATATACAGGTGTTATAAAGGAATTGGAATTTTAATTTCGAAGATAAATTTGAATGGCTCGACAAAAGGTAAGTATTTGAATTCGAATATGAGATTTGATGACTTATTTCTCTAGCCGCTTGGCTTTTTCTTTTTCTTTTTGAAATCTAAGAGTCCGTAGGGACGTTTTGTAGTCGTACCGTATTAGCCGCGCAAAGGAGACGCTGGCGAAATTTTTCGGAAATTTAGGGCGTTAGAAAATTTTTGAGAAAATTTTGGAAGTTTAAAATTTGAATTTAAACTCGAATTTGAATTTTGAAGTAAACAATGTTGTTTAAAACTTATAATTGAAGTTGGAAAACGAGTTGAATGATGACGAATCTTTAATAGAAAGGTTTGTTTTGATAAATTGATAAAACTATTAGATTGTGAAAAACAGTAGACGAATTAAGGACCCTTCTTCCTTACTTGGTAATTTCGAGGACGAAATTCTTTTAAGGGGGGAAGTCTGTAACGACCCAGAATTTTTGATAATTAAAATTTGAATATTTAAATTGATTTTAAATATTTATAAATGAATTTAATAAGTCGAATGATTTATTTTTCGAATATTGGATTTAATTTGATAATTAAATCGATAATTTAATAATTGAAATTCCAAAGATAATTGAAAATCGAGTTTAAAGTGATTGAAAACGATTTGGAAAATTTTATTTAATCATACTGGAGTTATAGAAAGGTGATAGAACTTTTAAAATTGAATTTGGAGTTAGATTGTGAAAATTGAATATTTTAATATTTAATTATCGACTATAAAAATAGCCAATTTTCGAACAGTCTCAGAATTGAACGAAACCAGTTCCATTGGATCCGTAATAGTTAGTTATTATCGGATTTCAATTTTCGTAGCAATCGGGATTATCGTTTGACCGTGGCAACTCGAAACGCATCGATATCGTTTTAATTTTAAATCGTCGAGTTAAAATAGTCATTTTTCAAAAAGTCTCGGATTTCGACGAAACCAGTTTCATCGGATCCGTAATGTGATATTATTGTAAGATTTCAAATTTCGTAATTTTTGGATTTACCATTTGTCCGGTACAAATTAAAACGTCTCGAAATCAGTTTAAATCGGTTTGATTTAAATTAAGCGTTTTATGCCATATCTCGCACAGACGATCGAATTAGCTTACGAAACCTGTTCCATTGTGTCCGGAATGCGGGGTAAACCCCAGAAACGCCAGTTACGGCGCGTAAATCGGATTCCGGAAAACCGGGATGAATAGTGTTCGAAATTTTTCTATAAATAGACCTCAAAATTCTCAAAATAAAAAAAAATTAATTAGGGTTTTAATATCTTCAGCCGCCTCCATCAAAACGTAAGGCCCGTGATTTCCGATCTTCTCCTCAAATCTTCTTCTAATCTGTAAAGAATTACAACAAATCTTCAACTACAAGTTTGTAGATCTCGCCGAGACCTTGAAGACCAACGGTTGTGATGGATTTTAATTGAGTGGATCGACGGCAAATTGCATGCAAAGGAGGCACGGTCGGGCACGTTTTCCCATGTATATGCGCAGCTGAGTTTGGCCGTACTCCTGCCGTGGGTAGTGGTGGCCAATACGCTTCATTTGGTGGTCCCCGATCGATCTCGAACTGAGTGTGGGAGGCGCGTCTTCAAGCCCTAGGCGTGATGTTGGGTTCGATTTCCTCGTTCAAGAAAAAAACTGGAGTATCACGCGATGAAGGAGAAGGCACGGGGGCGTTGGATCTGTAAGGGACGGCCAGGATTTGCTTAGGTTAGGAAATGTAATATTAAATGTAAATTAATTATATTCGAATTCGTATAACTTTGAAAAATCATATCTTTTTACTGCGAGGTCGGAAAATTACGAAACGAAAAGCGTTGGCTTCGTTTTGTCGAATACTTCGAGATGAAACGGGATTGGAAGCGATCGGGGTCAGTGAAAATTTTGAGTGAAATTAAACGTTCGTTTAATTTCATTCGAAATAAATCGCTACAAATTGCTATCAGAAAATCACGGTGAGATCTTCTCACTCAAATGAAAGTGGATTTTCTTTTACAGTTATTATTGATTGATTGATTGACTGTTTGAATGTGCTATTAGATATGATAGGATATATCTATATATATATAGCAGTATATACATATTGGCATATGTATATATTGGATTGATTGATTTCCCGCCTCGTATAGCGGATGAGACCCTATTGCGCCGTTAGTAAGCGGATTTTTATAAAACCTATATACCACGATAATTCCGTACTGGAGCGGAATTGGTATTGTGCTAACGTCTTTGGATGCAGGGAAACAGGTTGGAGGGATCCAACTGGATTCCTCACCAGTATTTATTTATTTACAGATATTGATGTATATTCTGTTATCATATTGATATATGATATTGACTGTTGTGATGGACTAATTGATGCGTTGCATCATTGGATTCAAGTTTTGAAATTTTAGAAATAACGATTTTTTACTTTAAAAGAGACTTTAAAAGTGATTTTTGAAAATATACATTTTATTGAATTTTGGAATCGATTCATTTTAAATAAATGAATGTTTAAAATCGCGTGTTATGAAAATTGGGATTTTTGTGAAATATAAGCAAAATGTGAATTTTGAAACAAAAGTTGATTTATTTATTAAATTGTTTAAATAGAGATTTTTGAATTTATTTTGAAAGCTCTATATATAGGATTTATAAAATTTGATTTTTATAAATCAAAGTGATGAAATTTTAAAGGAGTTTTAAAAGACGTTTTAAATGATGTTAAAATGGGTTTTATAAAAGGATAGAATAAATGATTTGTGAAGTCCTAAAAGAACGATTTTTGTAAATAAACGAATTATAAGTGTTTAACTTATAGAATGGACTTTTAGTAGAAAATTGAGTTATAAATTGAATTGGATAATAAAAGGAATTTATAAGTTGAAGTAGTTATAAAATATAAAATTGTGATTTATAAACGTTGTTTATGAATCCGAAAATCACTTAATTTGATAAGTGAATTGTAGAAGTTAATTAAAGGAATTTTATCCACGATTTTGGACAGTGGATAAGCTTTCAAATAAAATGTGTAGAAATGTTGAATTTGGATAGCGAATTATCCTTAAAATGAATGTGTAGAAAATGATTGAAATTTGGTTAAGTGAATTATATTCACGATTTTGGACAGTGAATATAATTTTA
This sequence comes from Allium fistulosum, assembly GCA_030737815.1. Classification (NCBI taxonomy): domain Eukaryota; kingdom Viridiplantae; phylum Streptophyta; class Magnoliopsida; order Asparagales; family Amaryllidaceae; genus Allium; species Allium fistulosum. The sequence continues at coordinate 843,153,464 of CM060902.1, forward strand.
AGTAAAATGGATACGTTTTTAAAGAAGTGATATTAAAAATGAAGTTAAACATTTTAAAGATGTTTTAAAACGTATTATGAATCGAAAGCATAGATTTCAACGTTCATTGTTGAAATAAGCGTTTTCGAGAAATATAAGGAAATGGTGGACTATAACACTGTTGTTATAGTAAATGATTTCCGAAAGGAAATGTTTTTATGTAGTATTGGGATTTATATACCTATCTTAATTTCGAATCCCTATACTAGTGATTTTGAGTTGTCGTAACGATGTTTTACGTAACATTCGTTTTGACTCAAATAAATGTGTTTAAAGAACGATTTCCTTAAGGAATGAATATATACTTAATTTGATTTAAGTATATCGAATATTTTCTAAGTGTTGAAAATAAATGATTTGTGAATTACTTATTTTTAAATAAGTATGGAAATGCTTTTCCAATATGAAGTGAACTGTTTAGAGATTTTATCTTTTAAAGATAAATTGAAAAGTGAATATTTGAAAATTTGTTTTCAAACGGTTAAGTGTGGAAATTATATATCTAGTAAAGATATTTTGGGAGATAAAATAATTTGGGAAAATTATTTGGAATCTGATGATGTTGCGCATCTTTATTGATAGTTAAATAACCGACTATCAATAATTACCTTTAGATAGGTATTTGTTGTGAATTGGATGAATTTGAATGCCACACTTATTTTTGAATAATCGCTCACTATTCGGGTTAATCGGGAAAGGACCATGGGGTCGTATAACCCATTCCGAATATGTGATACGTCGTTATGAATTGCATTCGAAGACCGGTGTTGAAGACCGGATATTTTTGAAAACGGAAGGATTACCGTCGAGTTACTCTACATCGGCTGATCTCCGATTTAGAGGTTTTATCACCCTTAGTGACGGGAAGTCCTGACGTGATTGAAATTATCCGGATATGCAAGGGCTTCGTGAGAAGTGCCTTCGGTTCTGTTCGATCCCGGAACAGACTTGTATGGATTGTATGTTTGACGTTACAATTTGAGATATAAAGCTGATTTCTTTCAAATACATTTCTGTTGGTGGCGGAGAATTTATTCTCTTAGCTTAACACCCTTCTCTGAGACGTACGAGCTCAGAGGTTATGTAGTTGAAATTTATCAGCGATATATCCCAAATTTGGTAACGTGGCATACTGAGTGTTGCTGTGAAATGATCAGTGTTTGATCATTTGTGATATGATCATTTGTTTGATCTTATATCTTTGTGATCATAGGTTGATCATTTTTGTTTGACCCGAAGCAGGGCTTTTTGAGAAAGCGTAGCTTTGTGGACGAGACTTCGTCGAGCCTCACACCCCGGAAATGGTCGAAACAGGAAGGATGCAGCAAGGTTCTAGGGAGTAGCGCCCCTTAGTGTATGTCATTCCTTCTGGATAAAGGTGGTATCATGGTATGGAGCCCAGATACTTAACCTCTGTGGTTGCTGCAAAATTTATTTCTTTGTGGTTGTTGCGAATCGGGGATCCTCGGGAAGATCGGTTACGATCGGGGGATGACATACGCGTGTCAGTAGTTACCTACTTTTGCAGAGGTAACCCGGCCTTGTGTTGGCAGAGATCCGGTTAGGTTCTCGGGTCGTCTATTCCAGGGACGTACCCATCGTGGATAGGAAGTTCCTTAGCCTGACCATTTGTTGGAAATCCAAAGAAACAATACGTGACGTGTACGGTTTTAGTTGTATTACCTGCTATGGAATGTGGCGGTAACCTGCTATTGAACATAGTAGCTATAGTAGGCATACGATACTGGTCGTATGTTGGCTAAGATTAATATTATACTTTCGAAATGTTTTCTACACTATGCACTAATAATAATATCAAAAAGGATTTGATTTTGCGTAGTAAGCATCTTTGACTATCATAAGAAGAAATCTTCTCCAATTCTGCGTTTGCATTGTGTGTGTGGTGGGAGGTCTTATGGTAGTTTCATTTTCCAAAAGCATTTCGAATTGACTTTAAAGAATGATTTTGTTGTTATAAAGAATAACCGTTTTACGATCTCACACCAGTCACCATGACTGACTCGGAGTTTATTGTTCCCTTCTAAACTCTGGGTGCCCACCATTTTCCACACGGGCAGCCTAGAGTTTGTTATCAGAATATTCTGGAGCTTTGGAGATAAGCTGGATGACGAGACGTAGTATTTGTATCTGATAGTATTTATTCCGCTGTGTATTCTGTATGAGGACAAGTTATATAACTGTCCATTGTTGTATATTGACTCTGATGATTGATGTATGTATAAACTGATATAGTTCTTTGTTTTAAAAGACTAGTGTTTATCTATTATATGTTGTTCCGCTGTGATATGTGAGATTCTGATATTGGTTTCTGTTCTGATGTTGTTCTGTTGTTCTTCTTCTTTTTCTTTTCTTCTATCTTTTCTTCTACCTCTACCTTTTCTTCTTTCTAAACCATAATATTTCGGGTTTCCGGCATTCGATTTCTCGGCAGTCGATAAAGTGAGTATCGATGTCGAATTTTCGAAAGTCGAAAATTTCGGGATGTTACAATAACTTTCCAAGCGCTCTAGCATTGTACACCAAGGTTGAGAAGCATCCAAACATGTCCTTTATGCTCTCGCCTTTGTCCATCACAAAGTTCTCGTATTCATTGCTGAATAGGGCTAGACGAGACTCCTTGACTTGAGAAGTTCCTTCGTGTGTCACTTCCAAGGTATGCCAAATTTCCTATGCTGTTTTACAATGAGAAATTCTATTAAATTCAGTTTTATCAAGAGCACAAATCAAAGCATTCATGGCTTTAGCATTCGTAGTTTTTAATTTCTTATCGTTAGCATCCCACCTCTCCTTAGGTTTAGGAATCTCAGTATCACCAATAGTTATAGTGGGAGATGTATAGATAGTTTCAATAATATCCCAAACATCATAATCTACAGAACTAAGATAAATACCCATCCTAACTTTCCAGTAAGCATAATCACTCCCATTAAACATAGGTGTCCTAACAATAGATTGTCCCTCAGAAAAAGCATTATTTGAATTCATGACTCTAGAGTTAAAGAAAAAATACCGGGCTCTGATACCACTTGTAGGATCTAGATTAACCCTAGAGGGGGGGTGAATAGGGTTATAGCAAATTTCTCGAATTAAACACGTAATCAAAATGTAGATAAATAAATATGCAGAAAAGTAAATCACACACAGAATTTACCCAGCTTCGGCAACCCCTGCCTACTGCTGCATTCCCAGATTTCTATTAGAATTAAACAGTATCCCGCTTACAAACACTCCTACAGACTCGCACACCCTGCTCCGCCTATAGAGTTTCGCAAACTCGCACACCCTGCTCACTGAACTAACCCTAACTAGACAATCTGACACTACCTAAACCGTAGGTGGTGATTTACCCTTACTTGACTTGAAAAAGTAAAATCTGAAAAACAAAAACAGATTAAAACCAGGGCAAAAATTTAAATTGCAAATTTAAATCAGTTTTACCCTCAAATAAATAACTCAAGCCCGGCCCAATAAAATTAAAATTAAAACCCTAATTATCTAGACCGGCCCCTTTCTTCAAAACAATCAGCCCGCTTGAGTTTTATTTCGATCCCCCTTTTCTTTACTTCCTGCCCGATCCCTTGAGAAATAAAAATGGTGATTTAGGGCTTCGGCGATGTTTCGATTCTCTGGCGAATCTGGCTCGATCTTCTTCAATACTTGCTTGACTGAATTAGGGCTTTGCCCTTGTTCGTTTTACTGGCGAATTGGAGCTTCGGCTTCGTCGATTCTCTGTAGCTCTGGCTTGCAATGATCTTTGCGTCGAGACTGGAATTTGGGATTAGAGCTTCGGCTCTCTCTCTGGAGTTCGTCTGCGATACCGGTATGTGAATTCCTTTTGCTTTGCTGGTTTTGGATTGATTGAACTTAATGTGATTTGAGTTATTGGTTTATTGTTCTCTGTTAGCTCGAACTCGAATACTTCATTTGCCGATGATGTTAATTCTTTTATAGGGTTCGCTTCCCTCGATTTTCGTTCGTATAATATAATTTGAATTTGTCAGATAATTATGCTCGAATTCTTCTCGGCCGCGTGATTATGCTTGAATGCTTTGGATGATTTCTGACTCGTTCCAATTCGTATATATTTTGCTTGGTTGACACGGTGTTGAATTTGTTGACATTGTTTTCCTTGCTCACCACGTTATTGATTTTGAACTGTTCCATGACTTCGGAAACTTGCTTGCAGCTTCGATTTTGAACTTGTGATATTTGTGCTTATTGACTTGGTCATCACGGTTGTGAATTTTTGAACTCGTCTGTTGACATTGGCTTTGACTTTGATTTTGAACTCCCCTATGACTTTATTTGATTCTGAACATCACCTGATTTTGTTCAACATTTTGAACTGAGCATTGAGTATCATGTTTTCTGGTTTGTAGCTTGGTTACTTGTTCATGTTACAGTGACCAATGTTTGCTTTTGCCTTGAGCATTGTTATTTACTTGACCAGTTCACTGTGTTGTTGTGCACTCTGGTTTGTATTTTGTTTGTACAGTCATATTGTTCATATTGCATCATGTTGTTTCAGTCTGGATTAGTTTCTGGTTTGGTGATGATATATGACTTTCTGAAGTTTTGTGATGCATTGCCTTGTAGCCAGTTCCTTGGATAGTTTCGTTTGCATCTGGTCTCACTTCTGGTCTCACTTGACATCTTTGATTGGTCTGTTAATTTGTAGCTTCAAGTCTGGCATGCTTCACGCTTCATGTTTCAGTGCTGTTGACATTTGAACTTGTAGCTTGTGTACACTTGAGTCTGTGATATTTTCATGTAGTCTATGCATTCATGTGCATTGATAGTTCATTCACTTGAGCATTTCACTTGTACATGTTCATTGCACTTGAATATGTTGCATTTGTTTGTGTCATTGAAGAAGTTGTGCATGTTGAACTGTTGGGTTTGTTGTGCACTTGTGTATATATGTTGATGGTCTTGTGACATAGTGTATCAGTGATGCTTGTTGCAGTTGCCTCTGTGTTTGTTCATTCCTGTACATATGCATTTGAACTTTTGGATTTTGGTCGAGGCTTGTTTTAGTTGTCTTGACCATTTTCATGAACTTGCACCTGTGTTGAATCCAGTTTCACAACTCGGGTTTGACCTTGTGCTGAAGTCGATATTTTATTTATATTGCACCTGAGTTGAACCCGTCTTTTTATTTGGGTTTGACCTTGTGCTCACCTGTCCCTGTAAATTTATCAAGTGTATATACATATATCGGTGTGCACGGCCTTGTGGCATGTACAGTGATACACTGTGCATGTCACAAGCTGTTCGTGAATGATGAATTCAAATCAAATGATGACGAACAACCCAAATGACTGAGGCAAATATTATTTTCAAAAATCACATTTTATTTTATACTGCAAAAACATTTTCTTTTCAATTTTACTGCGTCAATGTATATTTCTGCAGATTGCTCAGATGCTGGATTCACATTGGAATGAAATTGAAGATAAATACGAGTGTGAGTGATATGTAGTGAGGAACTGATGTAACTATGAAAAATGTGATGTAATTGTATTGTGACTGAAATTGTATAGTTATAGTGAGAGCTTGAAATTGTACTATCAATATTGTAATAAATATTTGTTTGAATAAAATATTCGTTTGAATTCAAATTCTGTGTTATTTATTTTATTCAGCAAATATCTATTTAATCTGTGAAAAATAAAATAGTACAATATCAAATACATTTAAATGAATGTATATATATTTATTATCATCAAACAAAAAACATATACATGCATATTCCACACTCAGTACAGTATAAACAAGGATCCACAAGTCCGAAGGCGACAAACCCAAGTATCTCTCGAGCGGTGATGAAGGACCAACTCCAAAAGCGATACTATAGGGCAACAAACCCGAAGGCAACAAACCCGAAGGCACAAACCCGAAGGCAATAAACCCGAAGGCACAAATCCGAAGGCAACAAACCGTAGTGGCGAAGGTCTGGAGGCCCAGTACTGGACACCACTAACTAGCAATATGTGTCACAATCCCCTCGGATAGGAACCCGCAAAGAGTTAACCTATGTCCCATACCACACGTTCGCACTAAACGGTTTACTAACCATTAGTCAATTCCACGCTCAAAGCAGTACAAAGTTTACCTCATCTCATCGGTAAACCAGACCCAAAGGTCAAAACGATTAAACAAATAGATTAGGAATTAACTGAAAAGATAAACGCACGTGTTCATTGCACGCGTTTTATCTAATCATTTAATTCTCCTCCCTCTTCGCTCGAAGTGAAAAATTATGTGTTTATATAGAAATTAAGTTGAAGAAAACGAGTTTCAGGAACGTTTCGAAATTGCTTTAGAAATTGCCTTTGAAATTCTCTTATTATAAAGTATAATTTTTATACTAAAAAATAATATATAATAATAATTTCAAAAGCCCATTTATTTGAAAAATATTTTTAAAACACATTATAATACCTGTGTATGAAATCCAGAAAGAAATATCAAGAAAACATTGAAATAACGGAAATTACACCAAGTATTATCCGTTTAAAACAAGCTGCGACTCAATATTCGACAGCAGGTTTGAACAAGTTAACAATGTCAAAATGACTTGAAATTTTGTAGAAATGTAGTTCAACGTTCCTACTTCAATCTACAAAATGAATCATTCAAATCTGATTTGAAACGAAGAATGTGCGTCGTTTCAAAGTTCGACCTAAACAAGGTTTTAAACACTGAATTACAGCAAGCTGGGAGTACAAGTTCGACAGCAGTTTCGAAATAGCAAAATAATCCAGATTGTCATGAAACTTTTCAGGAATGTAACTCAACACTCCTACTTCAATCTACAAAATGAATCACTTAAATCCTATTTGAAACGAATGAGTTATACTGTCTCAAACATGGACTTAGGCCATGTTTGCAACAGTTCAAAAACCAAAAATGTACAGGCCTGAAACCATCATGGGTTCAACTTCCAGGCATGAAACAGATGACCAAATTAACTTGGATTGAGTTGAAAATTTGTGAACCAATACTAGAAAATTTCTTCTTTCAAACAAAAAAAGAATCATTGAATTCCAATAAGAAATGAATGAGTTATGATTTCTCAAACATGGACTTGGGCCATGTTTGCAGCAACACAACAAAATGTGTACAGGTAATTTCGAGGCTGTGCATTGATTTTGCAGCAAGGTTTTCAGGTATTAAACGAGATATTTTTGCTATGAAATTTTTCATATATATACTACAACATATAGGCTATCAACTGAAGAAAATATGGCAGCATTTCGTTGTCGAAATTGGGAGAAAATGACGTGCAAAGTGACACTCAAACTCAGTTTTCACAAAAACAACATGAACATAAAATCAATAAATTGAAGCCATTTTTGGCTAGATTTTGGCATTTTGAAGCATGGCTTTAACTAGCATTTGTTAGTTTTGATACTCACCGTTCATTTTCGATAGCAAATACCCGAATTAATGGAGAAAGATTGATGCTTAGGTTGAATTTGAGCTTCTTCAACCTGTAAAACTATGAAACAAGTGCATGCAAGAAAGAAGAAAGTAGTTAACAAACAATCATTTACAAATTTGGACTTTTGATGAAATAATAGGTTTTAGATTTTGATTACCTGTAGATTTAGCTTCAAATTGATTTTTAAAACACTAAATTTGAGTTTGATTTGATGATTTTTGGCTAGGGTTTGTAAGAGGAAATGAATTTCTTATGTTTTGAAGCTTCTGGTTGAAGGAGAATGAAGGTACGTACTTCATTTCTTTCTCTTTTTTGGTTTAGTAATAGGTTGGGCAAGGTACTAATAGGCTAAGACCCATTAATCAAAAGAAAATAAAAAGGCTAAGGTTATATATTCAACACTTAAATCAAAAGGCTTCATGTTTACATTATATAAAAGAACAAAGCCATTTTCTTCCACTTTTCACACAAATAAAAATTTATAAACTTACAAACATAAGCAGTAAAATATTTCCCATCATATAAAAAGATTAATTTTTATTTTTAAAACAATTTTATTATTAAAAACCTTAATTTACAAAAATACACTATTTTCACCAATAAATACAAAAGTTCACATTTTTAACTTCTAAAATTCAACAAAAATACTTTTCTCACTTCGAAAAATATTTCAAACCATTTCCAAACCTTATTTATAACCAAAACATATTTTAAAAACCAATTTTCACCTTTTTATTTAAATAAACCACTTTTAAAATTAACTATTTCTTTTAAAAATTACTAAAAGAAGCAAAATGACAATAGTTAATAAATTTATTGCACTATCACTAAATAAAAATCATTTCTCATTTATTTTGACTCAAACCACAATAAAGAGGCTTCTAAAACTTTATTCTCACCTTTTATTCCCAAAATTCATTGTTTATTTCAAATAAACAATTTAAATCTCGAATTGTATTTAATTCTCAATATTAAATTATAACTACCGTTATAATTAAATATTGACACGTAATCACTAAAACCAGGGTTGTTACATTTACTCACTTTGATTTTTATTATCGCTCCTGCATTCTGGTTCCAATTAAATTCGAATGTGTTCGAATTTAGCTAAAATTTCGAGAAGCTCTAAATTAAATCAATCCAATTCCTATGCATCGCATTCGTCGATATAAACGCCACGCAATAAACCGTGTCTCGAGTGGACCTAAAACGAACGAGATATGGAATTTACAATCTAACGATTTTATTTTTAACAATAAATTATATAAACTATTTTTTTCAAAAAAGAAAGCCCATTACCATAATAACAGACCCGGCCGCTCTATCCCTTCTTCTTCCCTAATTAATGCCTGCACACGAAAACACAAAGACCCCAACCCGACCGTGCACACCAACGATGATACGGAGCTAGAGAACTCCGTTCGACGAACCGATTTCACCATCACCTCCCTCGTGACAATCTCGACCACCCTATATCAAAAACTCCAAGCTCAACTCACCAGGTTAATCGCGACATTGCCACCTACCTGCTGCCGAGCTCCATGAGTCGCGATCCCCTCAAACTCGACCGCAACCTCCAAAAACTCGGCCATGCGTGCGCCTTCATCCCCTGATCACGAATCCAAGTTTCGCTCGCCCAAACGTCGACCAAAACGTGAGATAAACCGAACCCTAGTTGAACATAGTCGTGTGACTCAATGTCGAGCTCAAAAACTAGATGCCACACTGTTCAATTTCTATATCAGATTGAAGCTCATTAATAAATATAAATTTACAAACAAGTTTCGAAATTTTTAATCAAGTAGATTTTGAGAATTTGATTTTTAAATATTTCATTTTTTTTCTTTTTTGACTGTGCTCGGCTGTTTATTTAAAAGTGGAGAAGGAAGGAAATGTTTTGAAGAAGCAATAAGCAGATCACATCATACGATGGCTGATTGGATAGAGTAGACAGCTGAAAAGAAAAGTTGACATGACAATATATTAATTAATTTTCCAAAATGTCTCGATTTATGTAGCTTAAAATCTCGAACACATATTGAGGCGTGCCGCCACGCGTTCATAATGTTATACCCATATTCTGAACGCAATGGAAAAAGTTTCAAGACTTATTAAATTTTCGATATTAATTTAAAATCGTTTCTATCCCGTACGACCAAACGGTACCTCCAAACGCTACGAGATTTGAAATCTGATAATAATACACTATTAGGATCCAATGGAACTGGTTTCATCGAAATCCAAGATTGTGCCCCGGATCGCTATTTCTACTCGTTAATTTAAATGAGCTATTTTTTTAAAATTGAACAAATCACTTTTAAATTAAATATAAAAGTTCTATTACCTTTATTCTTATTAATATAAATTTAATAAGCCTTTAAATTATTTTTATCAAGCTTAAAGCTCAAGACTCAATTATTTAAGTAAATTCCAATTATTAAATTACCCAATAAATCATTATATTTGAAATTCAAGTTAAAAATTAAATTTAAATATTTAAAATCAATTAAATATTCCAATTTCAAATACCCAAAATTCTGGGTCGTTACATTCCTCCTCCCTTAAAAGAATTTCATCCCCGAAATTGCCAATATAAGAAGAATGGCCTAAAACCCATTAACTTCCTCAAACCCAATTAGTTTAAACAACTTTCCAAAATCAATTTACTGAAACCACATTATCACTTTTTCTAATTTCCAAATTCATCCATAGATTCCAAATAATATTAATTACTTAACCATTTCAAGTTGTAATCCAACATCAAGTTTTAGTAATTAAAAAAATTCTTCAAAATATTCTAACTCCTTAAATTTTCGAAAAATTTCGGCAGCGTCTCCTTTGCGTGGCTAGATCGGAACAACTTCAAAACGCCACTACGGGTCCTAAACCAATAAAAGAAAGAAAAAAAATCCAAGTGGCTCAATCATAAAACCATCAAATCAAATGACAAAATAAACACATACCTTATGTTGGGCAATCCAATTTTCTTATGATATTGAAGACATTAGTTTAGCTTTTGCTTTTAAATACCCGCACCTTACTTACCAATAATATCCAATCATATAATTCAAAATCATTTTATTTTTATCAAAATCTTCAATATTTTCTTTATTTTAAGCCCGTACGATGTACATATATCATCCGTACGCAATATTAAATCTAATCGCTTGCTCGATCACACAATTTCACTTCCGAACAAGTATCGTTCACACGACCACTCTAGTGCGGACTCAGGTCTGGTTTCTTGATTCGAAACCGTCATTCTCCTTGCATAGCCATTCACTATGATAGAGAATCTCAGAATCAATCAAAAACCCATATCCAGTGTTCGCCGTTGAGCATCGAGTGAAAAATTCCAACTCGGATCGATATAAATTATCTCAAAATTTTGTGCTCGAATCTGGATCAAACCATCATGCGTATAAAATAATATACGTACAACTTACGTATTTATTTCAATTGATTCTAAGTTATATCAAGTTATTTTTATTCACGTTTACTTTCATTTCCATTTAATTATTCACAGTTATTATTCACATTTATACTTCGCATTCACCTATTTACTTAGTACATCCTTAAATACCAATTCCACTTAAGAATTTCACCATCAAATTTTGTTAAGTCAATTATAAACATTTTATACAAAAGTTCTTATGTTTATTACCACTTCACCACTTAAGTTTATATCCATTTCAATTAAATTCAATTCCAATCTTCCAATTTCACATTTGATTTTTATCAATCAATATTCCAAACCATATCCAAATAACTAATCGATTTAATTAGTCCATTTATTCATTTATCCCAAATCTCAATAGATTCCATTTCCAATAATTATTTCATTTAGCCTACTTAGGCTAAATTTTAAAAATTCACTTTATTTAACTTAATTCAAGTTAAATTTCATTCCATAGTTAAATTTCAAAATTTTACTTTTCTTGCATCCATATTCAACACTTTAAAATATTGCTTTAACTTGCAATTTACAAATTTTATAAGTTAACAACTTACTCATATTCCATAAAACATTTTAAATAAAAATTCTAGAGTTAAACACTTTGTTCTAAGTATTTCGAAATCATTTTTGAAATCATATACACACACACAAAAGCCCCTTGGTATATCAAATCATTCTTTTGCATTTCAAACCAAAACCAGTTTTACCAAACAAAACCCAATTGTACCAATCCCTCCCTTGGAAACTCGAAAATGAACGTCGATGATGCTACAGTCATCACCGAAATTATTTTCCAGCGAACGAAGTGGGTTCAGCGCTTTTTCCTCTTTTAAAAAACATTTTTAAATATTTTTATTCCAAAAATACTCTCCAAATAATATCACTATTATTTTCTAAGACTTTGAAAAATATTTCAAAACCAACGGGAATTAAATTCCCAAATTCCCAGCCTTTAAACCCTTTTAACAAATCATATTTAGATATACTTTTAGGATTTCATTTCAAATCACATTTACAAAATCACATTTACAAAATCACATTTCATTATATGAAATTATTTCTTAACTGTTGACTATAAAATCAACTTTTATTCAATCACCATAACAATAAATGATAATAGTAAATATTATCATACCTAACAACCAAGCACACCATGTATATAACATAATAATTTCTAAAAAATTATTTCTTTATATTTAAAATATAATCAAGGTAAAATTATTTCATTTACCCAATTTCAAAACAATACTATGTCGAATTGCTCTGTTCAAGTGTTTAGAGATCCCTATCAATAACGTTAATTACTCGTGTTGACCAAAATCCATAAGTCACTCAACTGACCAATCAACACAATATAAAACAATTTTTATATCACTAACAAATACATGCTCATAACATTAATGCACCCCCTATCATTCTAGGGTGTCGCTGACCCCATCTCTAATGAGTTACCCCATCAAAACCAAGGTTCTCGCTTAACCTTCAGCTCGGATACCAAATGTAACGACCGTGGATTTTCGACCCTCGAAAATTGACACTAATATGTCCACTATATTAAATGTCGAGCAATCGAATGAATGAAAACCCAATAGTTATGGGAAAAGAAAAGGAAGTGGTAGAAGAAAAGAGAAACAATGACATAGAATCTCACAACCGCAGCGGAACAGTATATAATAAATAATAACATGTCTTTATACAAAAAGTGCTATAACTGTTATTTATACATACCATCATCAAAGTACAACAAATCAACAACTCAATACTGGACATTTATAATAATTTGTCCTCACTAGTGCTGACTATACAGCCTAACACACACAGCGGAATATAATCAAGTACGTGGAATACGCATCCATCATCCAACTCATCTTCTGAGCTCCATAGCATCCTAACCTGAATCTGTAACACTCGGTCTGACCCGAGCATTATAATAAAATAACACCCGAGTCAGTCTGGAAAACCAGTGTGAGAAACACACTCAATTTGAATTATAAAAGTTATCAAAATCCTTTGAAAAACAAAGGTATCTCGTAAGACCGCATCACACATAAACACGACGGGTTTTTCCCTTACGATAACCAAAACACTTTATATCAAAATCATCTGATATTATAATAGTGTCTATAGAAAATAAACTAGAAAATAGCCGAAATGCTTGCACCTCACTTTTCAGCATAGTTGGGCATAACCAAAACCGTATGGCGCTTATTGGAGAATGGATTCCATACAATGACTGGGCACTAGGGTACCACCTATCACAGTACACGTCTAGAAAAATGTACCGAGGACCTCACCGAGATCCCCTATAACACAAGACCTGCCCTACACCTAAGCTGGATAGAACCGAATATGTTATCACCTCTGGTTTTCCAACCCTTATTGAGCGCTCTTTTTCCATGCATCACCATATCCATAATTAATAATATATCCAAGGGTATCTAGAAAGGTGATAACATACCCTAATTGGGTGCGACCCACTTAACCTTGCTGCATCTCCCCTGATTTTCAGTCATTCCGGTTGATGAGGCTTGAGGCTACGATTACCTTTTCCAGAACAATTTCACTTAGAATGCTCATCGTCCTCCAATGACGATGTTCAGATAGCATTCGTTCATACAAGTTATCCTGAGTCTGGACAAACCGAATCACCATCTTCACCATCTTCACGATACCCATTCGTAACGCTCAAATCGGATCGAAGTGGTTTTTAGATAATTAAATCTGATCCTGGTCTCTTCGAAACGATCAACGAAATTGGCCAATACTAGATAGATGGTTATTTAACTATCAATATAACATCCATAAGCAGTCACTAGGCCCATATTATAATTTTCCAAAATTTATTTTCAAAATATCTTTATAAGATGTATATTCAAATCCCTTCCAAATTTTCAATATTTGAGACAACTCAAATACTTATATCCATATCAGGATATTTCAAACCATCTCTTATTTCAACACATAGAAAAAAATATTTGAAAATATATTTTTCTAAACCCCTTATGTAACGATACGATCTTTCGACGCTCGAAAGTCGACATCAATACAACCACTGTATCAACTGCCGAACTATTGAATGCCGGAAAATCGAATTGTTAGGGTTAAAGAAGAAGAGGTAAAAGAAGAAAGACAGAAAGAAGAAGCAGAAACAATATCAGAATCTCACATTCGCAACGGAACAATATATAATACATGAATGAATAATTTTTATAACAAAGAACTGTATCAGTTTATACAATACATCATCAAAGTTTAGAAAAACAACACACATCACTGGACAGTTATATAAACTTGTCCACATAACAGAATACACAGCGGAATAATAATATAAGTGATACGTCTCGCCATCCAGCTCGCCTCCAGATCTCCACAGCAACTTCTGAATTCCAGAATGACCTGATAACCTGACTCTAGGCTACCCGTGTGGAAAATTATGGGCACCCAGAGTTTAGAAAGGGAACAATAAACTCCAGGTCAGTCGTGGGACTGGTGTGAGATCTTTAAAACAGTTATTTTCACAAAGAAAATAAAAGAAATTCGCAATGCTTTTGGAAAATGAAACTACCATAAGACCTCCCACCACACACACAATGCAATCGCAGACTTGGAGGAGATTCCTTCTTATGATAGTCAAATATGCTTAATACGAGAAAACTCTTTTGATATTATTACTAGTGCATAGTGTGAAAATCCTTTCGAAAATATAATATTAATCTTAGCCAGCATAGGTACCATTATACTATGCCTACTATAGCTGCCACCTGAGGGGACAGGTTATAAAAATTGCAATCGTAAAGGGCTCGTATTGTTTCTTTGGATTTCCAACGAATGGTCAGGCTAAGGAACTTCCTACTGCCACATGGGTATGCCTCTGGAGGGACGTCCCGAGAACTAACTAGCTCTCTGCCAACACAAGGCCGGGTTACCTCTTACTAGGTAACTACTACACGAGTATGCCACCCACCGGTCGTTTGCGACCTTTATCTGAGGGCCCTCGATCACAAAGCAACAATCACACAGTAAATGAGATTGGAGCAACCACACAGGTAAAATATCTGGGCTCCATACCATGATACCACCTTTTTCCAGAAGGAAATGACATACCCTAAAGGGTGCGACCCTCATAACCTTGCCACATTTTCCTGTTTTGACCATTTCCGGGGTGTGAGGTCCGATGAGGTCTCGTCCACAAAGCTACGCTTTACATGAAAGCCTTGCTTTGATCAACAAATGATCAACAACATACAGCAACACTTAGCATGCCACACTACCAAATTGGGAGTATATCATCGACAACCTTCAATTACATAACCTCTAAGCTCGTACGTCCAAGAGAAGGGTGTTAAGCTAAGAGAATAAATTCTCCGCCACCAACAGATATGTATTTGAAAGAAATCTGCTTTATATCTCAAAGTGTAGCGTCAGACATGCATCCATACAAGTCTGTTCCGGGTTCGAACAGAACCGAAGGCATTTCCAAAGAAGCCCTTGCAAATCCGGTTTTCAATTGCAATCCATAACGTCGTATCATTATTCGAAATGGGTTATATGACACAAAGTCATCTCCCGGCTAAACCGAATAATGAGCGCTTGTTTTGTAAACAAATCCAAGTGATATTTCAAAGGCAAATATTGATAGTTGGTTATGTAACTATCAACAACATACACAACAATCAATCAATTTAAATAATTTTCCCAAATTATTTATTTTCAAAATATCTTCACAAGATATATATTTTTCCACACTTCAACATTTTGAAAACCAATTTCAAATCACTTTTCACTCGCGGAATAAAATTCCCGATAATATTTATTTCCACTGTGAATTTGAATTTTCAAATATCCACTTATATACGATTTTTCAAATATTCACTTTCAACCCCCAAATCAAATTTCAAATTGATTTCAACACCAAATCAAATTTCAATTGATTCTTCCATTTATTTTAAATACCAAATCAATTTTACAAATTGAATTCCAAATTTATTTCAACACAAAAATCCATTTTCATTCAATACCAAATAAATTTTCATGTCGATTTCCCAAAGATTTATTTTCAAATACCAAATCAATTATCAAATTGATTTCTAGAAATTTATCACCTTTTAAATAAATCCCTTTATTCTTTCCAAATTATTTAAAATTCCATCTTCAATAAATTCTTCAACTTTTAAACAATATTATTCAAAACCCATTTATTACTATCTTTTCCCATATTTTGGAAATAAATTCGATAAGATTTCGAAAATCAACTTTATGCTTTTAAAATTCCTTCTTTTAAATTCACCCAATTCTTTCAAAAGGAATTTACTTAAAATTTCCTACTTTAATTTCAAAAAAATCTAATTTTATTTATTTATGGTATCCAACGATACCAAAAATACATTCGGCTGAATTATAACCTTCCACAAATTCAATCATCAATATAATCGTTCACAGATTATCAATAATTCATCACACAACTTATGAAACAAATTCATACAATTTGAGGAATCCAGTTGGATCCCTCCAACCAATTTCCCTGGATCCACAGATGTTAGCACAACAATTAAATACCAATTCCACTTCGAGTTGGAATATCGCGGTATATGGGATTTATAAAATATCATCCGCTATTATGCGGCGCATAGGGTCTCATCTGCTATATAATGCGGGAAATCAACAACTCCAAATATATATATATATATAGATATCCTACTATATCTAATATCATCAATAGATAAATCAACCAATTCATCCAAACACATCCAGAATTTAAATTCAACTATTTAAATTTAATCGAAAAATTCGATTGAGTGAGAAGATCTCACCTTTGCTTTTATTTTGCAATCCATTTCCAACTCCTTTCCATTTCCGGCTTATTTCTCGATTTTTAAACCTTGCATAAACAATTTTATACAATTTATTAATATTCGAATCAATCGAATAATTTATTCCATTTTTAACAAATTTAATCAACTATTGATTTTATTTCAACTAATACTTTTAACTTTAAACCAATTCCTTTTTAATAAATTGATTAAACTAAAGTTAAATTTAAAACTAAATTTCCTTTAATAAATTATTATTATTATTATTATTTTAAACTAATAATTTATCTCCATACTACAAAATTTTAAATTAAACTAGTAACTGAATATTTATATATTGTTTATACCAATTCCAAAAGTTTTCTGTCTTAAACTTTTTACATTTTAAATCCACATATATATATACACTTATTAAATTAAATTCAAAAATAAAATAGCCTGTAACTTTACTGTAAATACAAAATTTAACTTGATAAATTTTTTTTCTGTATATATATTTATACATATATAAATAAATTTAAAGGAAAATACCTACTGCCTTGCCCATCACTGTGAACCCAAACTTCGCTCGAGTTCGCACGTGAACTTCACCCTCGTGACTGCCCACCCTGGAATCATCGTCTCGAGCTCGCGACCCTCAATCCAAATCACGACGAACGAGATCCTATCGCCTGCTGTCTCGAACATGTCTGCATCCCACTCGCGCGATGTCGACTCTCCTGCAATTCCACACAATCGAGCACGACTTGAACCCTAGCTGCTCCAAGACTTGCCACCGCCTATGCGAGTGCACGCGTATGCGGCCCTTCATCTTCGCCCATCGTGGCCATGAACGATCGACCTTCGACTGCTGAAGGATGTGGCCATACCCCTTCTTGTGCTCGGCAATCGAGCTTCCCCTCCACCACAATGATTTCGATCGCCACTCCTCTATTATTATTATTTTTTCTATGTTCGAATGGGGGAGAAAAGAAGAAGACCTCGCGATTTATAAGTCGAATGAATTCTTTCTGCTATTATTTTTATTTTTTCCTTGTGATGGCTTTAGTTCTGAATTGAAAATGAATGGGGAGGAAGGATGTGATTTTGGTCGGCCATTTTCGATTATTCGATATGTAAAGGAGGGAGGCATGCAGAAGAAGCTTGGCTACAGTGGAAGCAAAAAGTTTTTGATGTAGAAAGGAACAGACTGATGGGGAAGAATTACGGCTGATATTGATTAATATATATATATATATATAAAGATTATTAAAATTCAATTGTCCTAATATAAATTTCAAAGCGTTTATATATCCTATACTCACACAACAACTGCAATCACTACGAAATTTGAAATCCGATAATAATACAATATTACGGATCCAATGGTACTGGTTTCGTCGAATTTCGAGATTGTGCCCCGAAAGGCTATTTTTAAACGATAAAATTTCAAAACTGAACAAAGCAGTTTCAAATTCAATTCTGAAGCTTTTATTATCTTCAGTATTACCAATATAGATTTACAAGACTTCATATTATTTTTAATCAGCTTAAAACGGAAGATTCGATATTTTTACCCAACTGCAATAAATTAAATTCAATAATTAAATTGCCAAATTCATTCTGATATTTGAATTTCAAATTAAACTAACTTCCAGATATTTAAAATCAATTAAATATTCTGATTTCCAATGTCAAAAATTCAGGGTCGTTACATTCTTCCTCCTTAAAAGAATTTCGTCCTGAAATTACAAGTTAAGAAGAATGATCCTCAACCCGTTTATCATTTTCCCAAAACCAAACAGTTTTATCAAATTCTCAAACCAATCTTCTTATCATATCCACACTATCATCCTTATTAATTTTCCAAACACTTTCATAGTTTCAAACAACTTTATTTTACTTTACAATTCAAATTTAGATTTAAATTCAAATTTTAAATTATCCAAAATTTCTGAAAAATTTTCTAACTCTCTAAGGCCCCATTTGGTTTGTTTTTTTAGTTTTGTGTTTTCGTCTATGCAAAAGCGTGTCCGTTGTATGTATTGTTGAAAAACAAATAATTTTGAAAAATGGAATTAACATGTAAAATAGAAAACAAGTTTATTTTGTTTTTCGTGTTTCGAGAGATAACAAAAGTACGGAGAACAATCCGACTCATTCGTTGTCCGTTGGTCGTCGCAATGACTAAGAATTATAAATATTCTTCTCTTATTTTTTGCTATTTTTTTGTGCAAGTTGAAAACACAAAACTCAAAATACAAAATGAAACCAAACGGGCCCTAAATTTTTGAAAAATTTCGCCAACGTCTCCTTTGCGCGGCTAGCTCGGTACAACTACAAAATGTCCCTACGGACCCCCAGATTTCAAAAGAAAACAAACGCCAAATAGCTAGATCAAAAACCCAATCAAATTTCATATAGAAATTTTAAATACATACCTTTTGTTGAGAAATTTTATTTATCTTCTGCAATCAAAATCCCAATTTCTCTTGTTTTTAAATTACCTGTATACTAGCTACTCTGCAATAATATCCAATCACAACATTCCAATTTGATTTTCATCCAATTATTAACTTAGTATACTTCCAATACCAAATTTACTTAAGAACTTCATCCTTCATTTCTTAAGTCCAATATAAATATTTCTTATATTTATTTTTACTACTTCACTACCGAAGTTTATATTTAAATTGAATTCCAATTCCATATAGAATCAATTTGCTTCAATTCATTAATTCATTTCAAACTTCTATACTTTTTCCCAATTTCCATTCAGATTTCCCTTTTCAATTTTACTAGAATTCAATTCAAAATGAATTCCAATACTTTAGTTATCAATTCTATTTGCCTACAAATTTTAAATCATTTGTCGTTATTGAAATTTTCAGAAATTCCAAATTTTTTTCTAACTACCAAAATTTTCGAAAATTTTTGGCAAAGTTTCCCTTGTACGGAGGAGCTTTTGCAATTTGACAAGAGATATAAATATATATACATCGACCCACTCGGTCGGAAAACAAAAACAGTTCATATTTCCTAACTTTGTATTGCGTAGGCGTACCTTTATTAGCATTTTAAGCAAAGTGGTTATTATTATTAGCATTTTGCGCAACCAAATGCAGCCAAACGACCCCCCTTGTACCTGTACTTACTCAATTTAAATGTGTAAGTGACATATATAGGAATTTCATTTATATTTCACTTATTTTCAATAGTAAACACATAGTTTTCATAAGCAATGCACTCAAAATAATTCCCATAAGCAATTTATATGGTTTCGATACAAATTTAATTTCTTACAACTATATCACGCATCATTTCTATTCAATTCAAGTGATTTACAACTCACTCAATTCATTTTTAAGCATAACGAATTCATATCCATTTCAATTGATTCAAAAATCAATTTTTATTTTCTCTCATTAACTCATATAATTTTAAACAATCTCGTTTGTGTAACGACCCTGAATTTTTGACATTTGAAATCAGGATATTTAATTGATTTTAAATATCTGAAAGTTAGTTTAATTTGAAATTCAAATATCAGAATGAATTTGGCAATTTAATTTTTGAATTTAATTTACTGAAGTTGGGTCAAATATTTAATCTTCAGTTTTAAGCTGATTAAAAATATTTTCAAGGCTTAGACAATTCATATTTATGATACTGAAGGTAATGGAACTTTCAGAATTGAATTTGAAACTGTTTTGTTCAGTTTTGAATTTTATCGTTTAAATCGATATTTAAAAAATAGCCATCCGGGGCAAAGTCTCAGAATTCGACGAAACTAGTTCCATTGGTCCGTAATAGTGTATTATTATCGGATTTCAATTTTTGAAATGATTGGAGTGATCGTTTGGCCGTACGATAAGCAAATGCACTGAAATTAAATCGAAAGTTCAATATTATAACTGGTCCAAAAAGCTATCTTCTCCATACGATTGAATTTGGACTCGAAACCTTTCCATTGTGTTCGTAATAGGGGTATAACATTACAAACGCCTGGCGGCATGCCTCGATAGGAGGTCAAGATTTTGGGTTGCATTTATCGAGACAAATTGAATTTAAACTAATATATAAAAATATATTTGACCAGTCAAATCTCAGCTGACTAATTTCACATCAGCCTTTTTAATTTCATTTCTGGGCCATTGTAGCTAGACAATTCTTACACGCCAACATCAGATATTTTTCCCTATTCCCACCATAAACACGCAACCTTATCCCTTTCCTCAATTCAACATTTCGAACGAAGAAAAAAAAGGGATTAAAACTGTCTTCGTTCAAGAAAAATCAAAATTTAATCAAAGGGGCCGAATAAAATCAATATAAAACAATGGCCGCCCTTGTTTTCGAATTAATTTCAGAATCGAAATCGATTCAATCAAAGTCAAGAGCTCGTTCTCGAGCTGCCTCGAATCGCGATGAAATTCGTGAGTTCATGGGTGGACCACATCGTCAATTCACGTTTCTAACAAAAAGAATGGAGGCATCGCGAGGTGAAGATAGGTGGCATGAGGAGGTGGCGAACTCGATTTCGCGAGTGTCGTTGGTGATGAGTGTTGGCTTGCTGGAAGTCGTGTTTTGACCTAGGGATTTGGGGTGTTGCTCGTCGGCACTGCGATGGTAGGCCAGGAGCTCGAGTTCGAGCTAGAGGGGGTTGTGCCTTCGTGCACGGTCAGGCAAAGTCTTGGGGGTGAAGGTGATGTACTCGAAGCGGTAGTAAGGATCGAACGAGGCCGCGTTCGATGTGGATGATGGTGATTTTCCTGATGCTCGAGATTTATCTGTAAGGTATTAAATCATTTGATTTTAAAATTAGTTTGAATATATATATATACAAAAATTGAAGAACAGATTTATACAGTAAAGAATTTAAATGCATATTATATATATATATGCAGTTTTCCAGTTTTTATATATGCATGCAGAAAGGAAAAAAAGAAAAAAAAAGAAAAAAAAAGATTACAGTAAAGTAAATATTTATATTTTCAATCTTTACTGGAAAAAGAAAATTATAGGAAATTCTATAATAATTGGAAGTTTAGATAAAAATTAGATTTTTAAGATCTATAATTTATTTTTATAAATATATGTGAAGTTTCAAAAATAAAATAAATACACGCTTTAAATCTACTTGTTATTTTAAAATAATGTATTAGGATAATTAATTTGGTTAATTAATTTGCCTAATTATTTAGTACTAAAGACAATTTATCTAATAGGAAATTGATTATAAGTTAGTTCAAATTAAAAAGGGTTAATCAATTAAATCTATTAAAAAGGAAATTGATTTGTCAGATTATTTCGAATATTAATAAATTATACAAATATTTATACAAGGTCAAAAGATCGTGAAGAAACAAGCCGAAAATGGAAATGAGTTGGAATGGACTGCGAATTAAAATCAAAGGTGAGATCTCTCACTCAAATTAAAATTGGAATTGCAGTTATTGATTGTCTGTTTGGATTTGGTAGTATATATATAGTAGGATATATATATATATATATATATATATATTTGGAGTTATTGATTTCCCGCACTATATAGCGGATGAGACCCTATGTGCTGCATAATAGCGAATGATATTTTATAAATCCCATATACCGCAATATTCCACCTTGAAGTGGAATGGGTATTTAATTGTTGTGCTAACATCTGTGGATGCAGGGAAACAGGTTGGAGGGATCCAACTGGATTCCTCAAATTGTATGAATTTGTTTCATATGTTGTATGAATTTGTTTCACATGTGGTGTGATGAATTATTGATAGTATGTGAATGAATATATTGACGATTGAATGTGTTGAAGGCTAAAATTTAGCCAAATGTATTTTTGGTATCGTTGGATACCAGAAATAAATAAATTGGATTTTTGAAATTAAAGTAGAAAATTTTAAGTGAATCCCTTTTTAAGAATTGGGTGATTTAAAAAGAAGGAATTTAAAGGCATAAAATTGATTTTTGAAATCTTATCGATTTATTTCCAAATTATGGGAAAAGATATTAATAAATGGGTTTTGAATAATATTGTTTAAAAGTTGAAGAATTTATTGAAAATGGAATTTTAAATAATTTGGAAAGAATTAAGGGATTTATTTAAAAGGTAATAAATTTTTAGAAATCAATTTGATAATTGATTTGGCATTTGAAAATAAATCTTTGGAAAATCAATATGAAAATTGATTGGCGTTTTGAATGAAAATAAATTCAGAAATGAAATTGCAAATGATTTGTTATTTGGAAATAAGCTTAGAAATCAATTTGCAAATGTTCTGTTCTATTGAAAATAGACTTAGGAATCAATTTGTAAATTGATTTGGTATTTGAAATAAATGGAAGAATCAATTTGAAATTTGATTCGGTGTTGAAATAAATTGAGAAATCAATTTTGAATTTGATTTGGTGTTTGAAAGTGAATAATTGGAAATTGATTTGAAAATCATATATCGGTGAAAATTTGGAAATTTGAATTCACAGTGGGAATTTATAAAGGAAAGGGAATTTTATTCCGCAAGTGAAAAGTGATTTGAAATTGGTTTTCAAAATGTTGAAGTGTGGAAAAATATATATGTTTTGAAGATATTTTGAAAATAAATAATTTGGGAAAATTATTTAAATCTGATGATTGTTGTGAATGTTGTTTGATAGTTAAATAACCGACTATCAATGTTTGCCTTTGAAATGGCACTTGAATTTGTTTTTAAAAACAAGCGCTCATTATTCGGTTTAGCCGGGAGAGGACTTTGGGTCATATAACCCATTCCGAATAATGATACGACGTATATGGATAGCATTTGAAGACCGGGTGTTTGCGAAAACGATAGGATAACCTATCGAATGTCTCTGCACTGAGTTGCTCCGGTATAGAGATCTCCACATTTGATGGGGAGTCCGATCGGGATTATGGATACCCGGATTGCAAGGGCTTCTTTGGAAGTCCCTTCGGTTCTGTTCGAACCCGGAACAGACTTGTATGGATGCATGTCTGACGCTACACTTTGAGATATAAAGCAGATTTCTTTCAAATACATATTTGTTGGTGGCGGAGAATTTATTCTCTTAGCTTAACACCCTTCTCTGAGACGTACGAGCTCAGAGGTTATGTAGTTGAAGGTTATCAGTGATATACTCCCAATTTGGTAGTGTGGCATGCTAAGTGTTGCTGTGTGTTGCTGATCATTTGTGATCAAAGCATGGCTTTCGTGTAAAGCGTAACTTTGTGGACGAGACCTCATCGAACCTCACACCCCGGAAATGGTCGAAACAGGAAAGTTGCGGCAAGGTTATGAAGGTCGCGCCGTTTAGGGTATGTCATTTTCTTCTGGAAAAATGTGGTATCATGGTATGGAGCCCAGATGCTTTACCTGTGTGGTTGCATCAATCTTATTTACTGTGTGATTGTTGCTTTGTGATCGAGGGCCCTCGGATAAAGGTCGCAAACGACCGGGGGATGGCATACTCGTGTGTGGAGTTATCTAGTTACAGCTTCATTGCACCAAAAGCGTGAGGTAACTCGGCCTTGTGTTGGCAGAGAGCTAGTTAGTTCTCGGGTCGTCCCTCCAAAGGCGTTCCCATATGGCATAGGAAGTTCCTTAGCCTAACCATTTGTTGGAAAATCCAAAGAAACAATACGAACCTTGTACGGTTTTAGTTGTATAAGCTACTATGGAATGTGGCGGTAACCCGCTATTGAACATAGTAGCTATAGTAGGCATACAATAATGGTTGTATGTTGGCTAAGATTAATATTATATTTTCGAAATTTTTTCCACACTATGCACTAATAATAATATTAAAAGGATTTTGCGTATTAAGCATATTTGACTATCATAAGGAGAAATCTCCTCCAATTATGTGTTTGCATTGTGTGTGTGGCGGGAGGCCTTATGGTAGTTTCATTTTCCAAAAGCATCGCGAACAATTTTTATTTTCTTTGTGAAAATAACTGTTTTTAAGATCTCACACCAGTCCCACGACTGACCTAGAGTTTATTGTTCCCTTTCTAAACTCTGGGTGCCCATAATTTTCCACACGGGCAGCCTAGAGTCAGGTTATCTGGTCATTCTGGTATTCAGAAGTTGCTGTGGAGATCTGGAGGCGAGCTGGATGGCGAGACGTATCACTTATACTAGTATTATTCCACTGTGTATACTGTTATGTGGACAAGTTTATATAACAGTCCAGTGATGTTGTTGTTGTTGTAAACTCTGATGATGATGTATAAACTGATATAGTTCTTTGTGATAAAGATAATTCATTCATCTATTATATATTGTTCCGCTGCGAATGTGAGATTCTTTGTTGTTTCTGTTTCTTTTTCTTCTGTCTTCTTCTACCTCTTCTTTTTAACCCTGATGGTTCGTATTTCCGTTCTTCTTGAGTTGATTTGTTGGGAATTGATGTCAATTTAAGGGATACAGATTTGCGGGTCATCACAAGTGGTATCAGAGCAATTGGGTAAGCGACAACCCTGGCTCTATTGGGTGTTACTCATTAGAGATAGAGTCAGTAGTACTCTAGAATGAGTGTGAGTGTAATAATAGATATGAGCGCGTATTTGTTAGTGAATACAAAAATTTGTTTTATATTGTGTTGACTTATCGGTTGATTGTTATAGATTCTGGTCGGTGCAGTTTGGCCAACTGTAATCGATAGGGGTTTCTAAACTCTTAAACAAGATAAACCGACACAGTATTGTTTGAAATAGGGTAAATGAAATAATTTTACCCAAAACTATTTTTGTATAGAAAAGAAATCATTTTCCGTAAATTATCATAGTATATGGATGCTTGGTGTAACGACCACGACTTTCTCTCCATAGAAAGTCGTATCGCTAATAAGAAAGAAAGGGGTAGAAAATAGAAAAGAAGAGAAGAAAGAAAGAAACAACAACAACGATCTCACAGCGGGACGAATAAATTATATTAATAACATAAACTATTACATAGTATACAACACTTATCAGAGTTTACACAACTATACAACACATACTAGACAGTTATAAACATCTGTCTAGATATTACAACTCAAATACAATACAAGACTCTAACACAGATATCAACACAGCGGAATACTATATCTACGAACGCCGAAGCCTCCTGCTCCATTGCTCCTCCACAATTCGTCAAGGCTAACCTGAATCCCTTGGCTACTCGTAAAAATTTGAGTACCCAAGAGTTTATAAAACAGAAATAAACAACTTGGGTCAGACATGGGTCTGGTGTGAGTAACAGGTTAAACTTGTTTAACTTCAAAACCTTTTGAAAGAAAAGGTATCACGTAAGACTTCCCACAAATAAACATGGGTAAGTTTTTACCTTACGCTAACCAAAACATTTGATAGGAAATTCGATTGTATTATAATAGTGTCTAGGGTTTTCAAGTAAAATACAGAAATAGCTGAAATTGTTACATTATTAAATTCCAGCATACTAGCCACAAAGTGGGTTATACAATCAAGTCCGTTATCACTTATTGGAAATTGGATTCCATACAATGGCAGGGCTACCGGGGTACCGCCCGTCACAGTACGTGGCCTAGATCACCGTACCGAGGATCACTCCCAATCCCCTGCAACACAAGGTCGGAACATCCCTTACTGGATAATTCCCGCACAAGATACCTCACGGTTGGGATCAGCAACCGCACCACTAAGTCGAAAATAGAAAGGGACATCTAGACAGAGGTAACCTTGTCCTACTTGGGTGCTACCCACTAACCTTGCTGCACCTCCCCTGTTTTAGCCATTCCCGGTTTGTGAGGCTTGAGGTCACGATTACCTTTAAATAGAACACATCTATCTTAGAATGCTCATCGTCCACCTGATGATGTGCTGAAAGCATTCAATCCATACAAGTTCGTTCCGGGTTCAAACGAAACCGAAGGCATTATCTCATTACACTCGTTTTGGAATCACCCTCAGAGTTAACGACAATAACCCTTTCACTCTGAATCGTCATCTTCACTTGATTCACGACCTATCGTAAATTTGGATCGATGTGGTATTCGGGTCTCCAGACCTGGAAATCCGGTATACGGAAACCCGATCCCGGTCTCATCGAAATCCAAAGCGTATCTTTTAAGGCCAAGTTGTTTTAAAGGTTAAAACAAATTCAATTCATTATCTTTATACACAAAGAAAGATAATTCACAACAGATAATCAACATTATCAGATAATCCATACAATTCAACTAACATCCATATCATACAGCATATATCTCATCAGAGATATCAATCAATGCCAAGTATTCAATACTATCCCCCATTCATAAGTAATGATTTACACTATCTCTAATTAATTTAAAGTGAATTAAATTAATTACTTTATTTTATAAATCCTTCTTACTTAACCATTAATTAATTACAATTTAATTAATTAATTATCCTCTAATTACCTTTTCAATTAATCATCTTGATTAATTATCTTTTAATTACTTCCAAGTAATTTATTCCCAATTAATTACTTAAATTAATTATCCTTATCCACTTATAGTAATTAACTTTTAATTACTTCATTAATTAATTTACTAAAATTAATTAACTTAATCAACTATAATTAATTACATTAATCCTTAATTAATTACATTGATAAATTACTTCATTTATTAATTATTACTTAATTAATCAATCTTAATTACATCATTAATTATATTAATTAATGATTCTTAATTACAACTTAATTATTAATTACTTAATTAAATTAATTACATTAAGTAATTAACCTTTAATTAAACAACATTTATTAATCACTTTTGATTAATCTTCAATCAGTAATTAATTACCCTTAATTACTTTCATTAACTAAATTAATTACTCCTTAATTAATTTCTTAATTAATCCCTTGATTAATTATTCAAAGTAATTAACTTAAATTACTTCTATTAATAAAATCATTTATTCAACTAATTACTTCCAGTAATTATCTTATTATTTACTTCTCTAAATAATCATACCTTAATAATTACTTTAAGTAATTATTATCAAATCATCTCTTGATTATTCTAAATTAATTAAACTTAATTAATTAATTTAACTAAATCAAATTAACTTCAATTAATTACAATAAGTAATTAATTCTTAATTACTTCCAATAAGTAATTATATTTAAAACAAATTCTATAATTGATTATCTTTAAATTAATTAATTATTTAATAATCCATAGTTAATGACTTTCATTAACAATTATTTAATTACTTTCCTTAAGTAATTAACTTATATTAATATTATTAATTCTAAATTAATAAACTAAATAACCAATTTAGTAATTTCTAATTACTTAATTAATTAAGTATTAACCATAACTTAATTAATATTTAATTACTTTATTAATTAATTCTTAATCATTAATTAAAAATCAAATCCTATTTAATAAATGAATCTTATTTATAAGTTAATTATTCTAAAAATATTTAATCTTAAACCTTTAAGATTAAACCTTTAATTACTTTTAAGTAATTATTTATTTTATTAAATTTTTAGATAAAAATTAATTGTCCATTTAATTTCCCTAGTAATTAAATGCATACAAATCATTAACTTATAATTTAACTTCAACAAGTTTTAAAATCAATTTAAAACCTTTAAGTAATAAATAATATTTTTCTTATAAAAGAAATTTTACAAGATTTAAACAATTTAAGTTATTAAAACAATTTCATTTAAAACTTCCTTTTTATTTCAATTCTGAAATACAGATTTACATTTGATTCCAGTTTTAAGTTTAAATTTAAACTTACTTCCAATTTAAAACTTTATTTTTAAATTTAGCTATTTAAACATTTTAAGGTTGTTCAAATATTTAAATGTTAAAAACTTATTTTATTTTGAACTGAGATTCAAATTTAACTTAAATCAATTTAAACTTAAATTTAAAACATGTTTAAATATTTCTTTACAAATTTAATTTTAGTTTAAACTTTTTTAAACATACAGGTTTTAAACCTGTCAACACCAACATACTCGAGACCCTGATTACTTCGAGTCGTACCCTTAAATCCTTCGAGTCTCACCCGAGTTTCCCCTGTCAAAAACCTACAGCTAAACGAAGAAACTCACCAATCTCTACTTCGAGTCAAACAAAAAAAACCCCGAGTCTCCTACGAAATACACCCGAGAGCTCGAATTACCTTCCAGTAAACCAGACTTCACCAGATATTCCAAACGTGTGCACGTGTACAATCACCTGCGGCGTCTCCGACCATCACCGAACATCCCCACACATCGACGATCAACCCTACACCAGATTACGATCCTCCAACCTTCGAACAACACTCGAAATCAAAAACGAGAATTTCGAGCCTAAAAATCGAAACCTGGAACAGTTTTCAATTCCTGGAAACTACCTCGTACTCGAGATTCCGATCACCAGAGAGTCTACTTTTCTGGCCATGTCCTCGCCTATATCCCATCTTCCTCTTCCCAAAGTGTGGTAGCACTCGGTCCACCATAGATATCACCCTGACCATCAATTTCCAGCTTATTCAAACTAGGTTAAAAATCTTAAATACTAAATCCTATCTTCCTCGATGTATTAATTCAACTTCCAACAATTTTCCCTACATCTTTGATCATCCCTCTATCCTTACTGCAGATTTCAATATATAAAACCATCTAGATCAAACGAATTACCCAAAACTTCATATTTAGTTCATCACAGAACTGCTCCTTTAATACTAAGCTAAAAATTATGATTTAAATGCTAAAAATCATATTATAGTTTAGGTATTCAATATATAATCCTGGATTTCCGAATTACCCAGTTTGAATTTTCATATTTATATACATGCATTTCAGTTTTTGGTTTACAGAGACACTCAGATTCAAATTTGACTTAATTTAAATTTTAAACTTTAGTTTATGATAAAACAAACTAATTTTGTTTTAAATCCTAAGTCTATCAGAGATCAGAT
The DNA here is from genome assembly GCA_030737815.1 of Allium fistulosum. NCBI lineage: Eukaryota > Viridiplantae > Streptophyta > Magnoliopsida > Asparagales > Amaryllidaceae > Allium > Allium fistulosum. Next base: position 843,183,133 of record CM060902.1, read on the forward strand.
AAGGAAATAGGGATTTTTATCAAGAACCAGAGCTTAAAAAAAATATAAAACAGGGATATCATACATATAACAGACATGCACATATATATCTATACATCCACATATATATATCTATAAAAGCTCACATATATATATACACACAATAACATACTTCTTTCAGAGTTAACATGCAAACAGATTCTTTTATTTAAGTTCTAAAAATGTTACTCACCAGGCAAAACAGAGACAGAGCCTTATATTTTGAAAATCTTGAAACTGGTTTTGACTTAAAACTGAAATGCCTTGCTTTGAATCTGATTTTAAACTTGAGTTGTTGAGCTTAAAACTGCTCTAAATCTACATGCATGCTTGTTTTCCGGGTTGAAGAAATGACTGCAAGCAGTTTGAATTGCTTCCAGAGATGAAAAATGCATCAGTTGCTCTGAGTTGATTCCAGATTGGAAAATGAAGATGTTTGCAGGTTTTGAAAAATGCAGACTGACTTGAGATTTGATTTTGGAAACTTGTTTACAAATTGTTGAATTTAGTTTTTTGTTTGAGGCATTTGAATTTCTGATTTGTTTCAGATTTTAGTTAGAGGAAAGATTATTGATTTCTCTTGGCTTTTGAAAAATGAGAAGATTAGAAAAGAATCAGAAATGAAGAATTGCAAATGTTCATATACATGTATATCTATGATTTATAAAATAAAAGAAAATGGAAAATAATTAAGGACACTTGTCCTATACCTTTGCTTATTTAATTACACATGTTTTACAAAGGGTTTAGATAAATGACACTTGTCTTTTAAGTATTTATTCATAATTCTATTTATTTTAAAAGTAATTAAAAAGCCCTTTTCTTATTTATTTAATCACTTATCTATATATATATATCTTTTTAAAGAGAAACCAAAAACTAATTATATTTTATAAATATAAGTTTATACAAATATTATAATATCCAACAATTTAAATATTTATTCTTTTGAATTTCAAAACTTAAATTCAAATTCAAATTAAATTAAATCCTAAGATTCAATTTAAAAGTTAAGTTATATATATTTACATACACTATTTATTCCATTTAAAAATAACAATTCCTTTTAGCATTAAAATTCATACATATTAAAAATAATACATTATACTTATTATTTGAAATTAACATATTTTATAATTTAAACAAGAGATTATATTATCAAGAAATATTTTAAAAAGAAATAAAACAAACCATTTTGTAAATCTTATTTATTTAAACTTAAGTTAAAATATCTCTTAAACAATTGAATATTTACTTAAAGTAATTTAAAACTATAAGATTATTTATTTAAATATCTTTGAAAAGTCCATATTAATTTAAATCTAAATTTCCAATTTACCCAAAGCTTCTATTCACAACATATACAAATAAATATGTATATATTCAAATAGAAATATCTTATTAACTTTTAAAAGATAAAATCATCAATTAATACTAATTTAATCAGATTATTAAATTAAATTCAAATCTTATTATCAAAGATTATCCATATCAATTTAATTATTCAACAGATTATTAAATTGATATTGTTAAAATTTCCGGGATATTACATTCCTCCCCCCTTAAATAATTTCGTCCCCGAAATTTAAACAAAGGTAATTTAATAATCTTATTAAAGATTTAAATTTAAAACATAAGCATATACTATCATCCATATGCTAGCAACCATAGCAGCCAAATCATCCAATCAAACAATTCAAACTATCTAGACTAAATTCTAGATAAAATTCCTCGAGTTTCCCCAAGTATATATATATACCGGGATACTCGCTCTACAAACAATCTAAACAACCAAGCTATAGATCTCCTACTCATCTAGATCTACAGAACTAAACAGAATATCAGACTACAGACGAGTCTGACTCAACTACCAAACTTCCCAAACTGCAGATTCTAAAACCAGAGATAGATCAAATACGTACTTCCTCAGAGATACGTAAAACTCAATGAATTCCAGTTATCCAAACTGACAATTCAATTCAGAAGACCAAATACTTATCCAAATCAGAACACAGACGAGATCCAAACACAACTCTACTTCACAATTATCCGTAGATTCCAAACTTACTTCTCCCATCCAGAGATACACTCCAAACTACTTTTGCTGCTCAACTCTGATCTGAGGTAGGACACAAGCACAGACTGGACAACTCATTCCAGAAATAAGGTTCATTGATCCATAAAGAAAACTCAGATATTCCAGCAAAACTTGAGCTGCTTCACCAAACTCTATCTCTAGGAAAACATCCTTCAACTAGACTGAACCACTGGTATCACTCATGGAATCCAGTCGATAAGAAAACTCAACCTTCAGATGCGGACAACTCCTGACTTCCCTGAAGACATCCAGAAAAACTCTGACAACCCAAGAGAACACTCAGACAATCGCAAGTCGCTTTTGCGATCAACCCATCCTAATTCCAAACAGACTGTTCTCTCTTTATCAATCAGAACAGCTTACACTTATTTATCCAATTTATCGAAGAAATGGATCCACTCTGCTGCTTCTGAACTTCACTTCCAGAAAAACTGCTCAGCTAGAAAACTTCTTGCCATCACAGAACACTCCGAGTAGCACTGCTGACACATATGCCAAAGATTCCCAAATCAAAGCTCTTCGAGAAACTCGAACCTCAAACAAAACAGAAACACCATGCTGAACTCAGCCACAACACCGAAGCAGACACACTTCCTTAATCTTGTTCCAAAGAAAACATCTTCAGGAACATCCATAGTCACTGCATCTCATCATACAGCTACTATTACCTGAGGTATCAAGGTACCATCACTCACTTCTGCCTCATCGACAGATCCAACTCTACTCATCCACACTTCAAAGATAAACTCCGAACCATTACAGTTTCCTTCGGAGATCGATGAAATCCTTTACCACATCAAAGCTTACTCGAGACGGTATTAGGTCTACAGTCTCGACAGATACACTTCCAACCTCAATACTCAGACTCCAACCATTGGTAGTCGTGTTACACACACCACTACCCTATCTACCTTTATATCCTATATTGGAAAACCCGAATAGGTAACCCAATAAATAGGTAGAAATACATAAATATATATATTTAAAATGATACTTTTTTTTATATAGAAATTATATCTGGGTAAAATTATTTCATCTACCTCTTTAAAACAATATTGTGTCCGTTGGCCTGGTTCAAGTGTTTAGAGATCCCTATCAATAACGTTAGCTACTCGTATTGACCAGAATCCATATACCACTCAACCGATCAATTAACACAATATAAAACCATTTTTATATAACTAACAATTACGCGCTCTCAAGATAGACACCACTTCAGAGCCTAGGTATTCACTCAACCTACTGCTCTGATACCACTGTAACGACCACGACTTTCTCTCCATAGAAAGTCGTATCGCTAATAAGAAAGAAAGGGGTAGAAAATAGAAAAGAAGAGAAGAAAGAAAGAAACAACAACAACGATCTCACAGCGGGACGAATAAATTATATTAATAACATAAACTATTACATAGTATACAACACTTATCAGAGTTTACACAACTATACAACACATACTAGACAGTTATAAACATCTGTCTAGATATTACAACTCAAATACAATACAAGACTCTAACACAGATATCAACACAGCGGAATACTATATCTACGAACGCCGAAGCCTCCTGCTCCATTGCTCCTCCACAATTCGTCAAGGCTAACCTGAATCCCTTGGCTACTCGTAAAAATTTGAGTACCCAAGAGCTTATAAAACAGAAATAAACAACTTGGGTCAGACATGGGTCTGGTGTGAGTAACAGGTTAAACTTGTTTAACTTCAAAACCTTTTGAAAGAAAAGGTATCACGTAAGACTTCCCACAAATAAACATGGGTAAGTTTTTACCTTACGCTAACCAAAACATTTGATAGGAAATTCGATTGTATTATAATAGTGTCTAGGGTTTTCAAGTAAAATACAGAAATAGCTGAAATTGTTACATTATTAAATTCCAGCATACTAGCCACAAAGTGGGTTATACAATCAAGTCTGTTATCACTTATTGGAAATTGGATTCCATACAATGGCAGGGCTACCGGGGTACCGCCCGTCACAGTACGTGGCCTAGATCACCGTACCGAGGATCACTCCCAATCCCCTGCAACACAAGGTCGGAACATCCCTTACTGGATAATTCCCGCACAAGATACCTCACGGTTGGGATCAGCAACCGCACCACTAAGTCGAAAATAGAAAGGGACATCTAGACAGAGGTAACCTTGTCCTACTTGGGTGCTACCCACTAACCTTGCTGCACCTCCCCTGTTTTAGCCATTCCCGGTTTGTGAGGCTTGAGGTCACGATTACCTTTAAATAGAACACATCTATCTTAGAATGCTCATCGTCCACCTGACGATGTGCTGAAAGCATTCAATCCATACAAGTTCGTTCCGGGTTCGAACGAAACCGAAGGCATTATCTCGTTACACTCGTTTTGGAATCACCCTCAGAGTTAACGACAATAACCCTTGCACTCTGAATCGTCATCTTCACTTGATTCACGACCTATCGTAAATTTGGATCGATGTGGTATTCGGGTCTCCAGACCTGGAAATCCAGTATACGGAAACCCGATCCCGGTCTCATCGAAATCCAAAGCGTATCTTTTAAGGCCAAGTTGTTTTAAAGGTTAAAACAAATTCAATTCATTATCTTTATACACAAAGAAAGATAATTCACAACAGATAATCAACATTATCAGATAATCCATACAATTCAACTAACATCCATATCATACAGCATATATCTCATCAGAGATATCAATCAATGCCAAGTATTCAATACTATCCCCCATTCATAAGTAATGATTTACACTATCTCTAATTAATTTAAAGTGAATTAAATTAATTACTTTATTTTATAAATCCTTCTTACTTAACCATTAATTAATTACAATTTAATTAATTAATTATCCTCTAATTACCTTTTCAATTAATCATCTTGATTAATTATCTTTTAATTACTTCCAAGTAATTTATTCCCAATTAATTACTTAAATTAATTATCCTTATCCACTTATAGTAATTAACTTTTAATTACTTCATTAATTAATTTACTAAAATTAATTAACTTAATCAACTATAATTAATTACATTAATCCTTAATTAATTACATTGATAAATTACTTCATTTATTAATTATTACTTAATTAATCAATCTTAATTACATCATTAATTATATTAATTAATGATTTTTAATTACAACTTAATTATTAATTACTTAATTAAATTAATTACATTAAGTAATTAACCTTTAATTAAACAACATTTATTAATCACTTTTGATTAATCTTCAATCAGTAATTAATTACCCTTAATTACTTTCATTAAATAAATTAATTACTCCTTAATTAATTTCTTAATTAATCCCTTGATTAATTATTCAAAGTAATTAACTTAAATTACTTCTATTAATAAAATCATTTATTCAACTAATTACTTCCAGTAATTATCTTATTATTTACTTCTCTAAATAATCATACCTTAATAATTACTTTAAGTAATTATTATCAAATCATCTCTTGATTATTCTAAATTAATTAAACTTAATTAATTAATTTAACTAAATCAAATTACCTTCAATTAATTACAATAAGTAATTAATTCTTAATTACTTCCAATAAGTAATTATATTTAAAACAAATTCTATAATTGATTATCTTTAAATTAATTAATCTAATTTATTAATATTAATCACATTAATTAATTATTTAATAATCCATAGTTAATGACTTTCATTAACAATTATTTAATTACTTTCCTTAAGTAATTAACTTATATTAATATTATTAATTCTAAATTAATAAACTAAATAACCAATTTATTAATTTCTAATTACTTAATTAATTAAGTATTAACCATAACTTAATTAATTCTTAATCATTAATTAAAAATCAAATCCTATTTAATAAATGAATCTTATTTATAAGTTAATTATTCTAAAAATATTTAATCTTAAACCTTTAAGATTAAACCTTTAATTACTTTTAAGTAATTATTTATTTTATTAAATTTTTAGATAAAAATTAATTGTCCATTTAATTTCCCTAGTAATTAAATGCATATAAATCATTAACTTATAATTTAACTTCAACAAGTTTTAAAATCAATTTAAAACCTTTAAGTAATAAATAATATTTTTCTTATAAAAGAAATTTTACAAGATTTAAACAATTTAAGTTATTAAAACAATTTCATTTAAAACTTCCTTTTTATTTCAATTCTGAAATACAGATTTACATTTGATTCCAGTTTTAAGTTTAAATTTAAACTTACTTCCAATTTAAAACTTTATTTTTAAATTTAGCTATTTAAACATTTTAAGGTTGTTCAAATATTTAAATGTTAAAAACTTATTTTATTTTGAACTGAGATTCAAATTTAACTTAAATCAATTTAAACTTAAATTTAAAACATGTTTAAATATTTCTTTACAAATTTAATTTTAGTTTAAACTTTTTTAAACATACAGGTTTTAAACCTGTCAACACCAACATACTCGAGACCCTGATTACTTCGAGTCGTACCCTTAAATCCTTCGAGTCTCACCCGAGTTTCCCCTGTCAAAAACCTACAGCTAAACGAAGAAACTCACCAATCTCTACTTCGAGTCAAACAAAAAAAACCCCGAGTCTCCTACGAAATACACCCGAGAGCTCGAATTACCTTCCAGTAAACCAGACTTCACCAGATATTCCAAACGTGTGCACGTGTACAATCACCTGCGGCGTCTCCGACCATCACCGAACATCCCCACACATCGACGATCAACCCTACACCAGATTACGATCCTCCAACCTTCGAACAACACTCGAAATCAAAAACGAGAATTTCGAGCCTAAAAATCGAAACCTGGAACAGTTTTCAATTCCTGGAAACTACCTCGTACTCGAGATTCCGATCACCAGAGAGTCTACTTTTCTGGCCATGTCCTCGCCTATATCCCATCTTCCTCTTCCCAAAGTGTGGTAGCACTCGGTCCACCATAGATATCACCCTGACCATCAATTTCCAGCTTATTCAAACTAGGTTAAAAATCTTAAATACTAAATCCTATCTTCCTCGATGTATTAATTCAACTTCCAACAATTTTCCCTACATCTTTGATCATCCCTCTATCCTTACTGCAGATTTCAATATATAAAACCATCTAGATCAAACGAATTACCCAAAACTTCATATTTAGTTCATCACAGAACTGCTCCTTTAATACTAAGCTAAAAATTATGATTTAAATGCTAAAAATCATATTATAGTTTAGGTATTCAATATATAATCCTGGATTTCCGAATTACCCAGTTTGAATTTTCATATTTATATACATGCATTTCAGTTTTTGGTTTACAGAGACACTCAGATTCAAATTTGACTTAATTTAAATTTTAAACTTTAGTTTATGATAAAACAAACTAATTTTGTTTTAAATCCTAAGTCTATCAGAGATCAGATAAGGAAATAGGGATTTTTATCAAGAACCAGAGCTTAAAAAAAATATAAAACAGGGATATCATACATATAACAGACATGCACATATATATCTATACATCCACATATATATATCTATAAAAGCTCACATATATATATACACACAATAACATACTTCTTTCAGAGTTAACATGCAAACAGATTCTTTTATTTAAGTTCTAAAAATGTTACTCACCAGGCAAAACAGAGACAGAGCCTTATATTTTGAAAATCTTGAAACTGGTTTTGACTTAAAACTGAAATGCCTTGCTTTGAATCTGATTTTAAACTTGAGTTGTTGAGCTTAAAACTGCTCTAAATCTACATGCATGCTTGTTTTCCGGGTTGAAGAAATGACTGCAAGCAGTTTGAATTGCTTCCAGAGATGAAAAATGCATCAGTTGCTCTGAGTTGATTCCAGATTGGAAAATGAAGATGTTTGCAGGTTTTGAAAAATGCAGACTGACTTGAGATTTGATTTTGGAAACTTGTTTACAAATTGTTGAATTTAGTTTTTTGTTTGAGGCATTTGAATTTCTGATTTGTTTCAGATTTTAGTTAGAGGAAAGATTATTGATTTCTCTTGGCTTTTGAAAAATGAGAAGATTAGAAAAGAATCAGAAATGAAGAATTGCAAATGTTAATATACATGTATATCTATGATTTATAAAATAAAAGAAAATGGAAAATAATTAAGGACACTTGTCCTATACCTTTGCTTATTTAATTACACATGTTTTACAAAGGGTTTAGATAAATGACACTTGTCTTTTAAGTATTTATTCATAATCCTATTTATTTTAAAAGTAATTAAAAAGCCCTTTTCTTATTTATTTAATCACTTATCTATATATATATATCTTTTTAAAGAGAAACCAAAAACTAATTATATTTTATAAATATAAGTTTATACAAATATTATAATATCCAACAATTTAAATATTTATTCTTTTGAATTTCAAAACTTAAATTCAAATTCAAATTAAATTAAATCCTAAGATTCAATTTAAAAGTTAAGTTATATATATTTACATACACTATTTATTCCATTTAAAAATAACAATTCCTTTTAGCATTAAAATTCATACATATTAAAAATAATACATTATACTTATTATTTGAAATTAACATATTTTATAATTTAAACAAGAGATTATATTATCAAGAAATATTTTAAAAAGAAATAAAACAAACCATTTTGTAAATCTTATTTATTTAAACTTAAGTTAAAATATCTCTTAAACAATTGAATATTTACTTAAAGTAATTTAAAACTATAAGATTATTTATTTAAATATCTTTGAAAAGTCCATATTAATTTAAATCTAAATTTCCAATTTACCCAAAGCTTCTATTCACAACATATACAAATAAATATGTATATATTCAAATAGAAATATCTTATTAACTTTTAAAAGATAAAATCATCAATTAATACTAATTTAATCAGATTATTAAATTAAATTCAAATCTTATTATCAAAGATTATCCATATCAATTTAATTATTCAACAGATTATTAAATTGATATTGTTAAAATTTCCGGGATATTACACTTGGTTGTTAAGAAAGTGATAATATTGAATTATTATCATTGTTATATGGAAACGGAATAAGAAATAATGGTATAACCAAAGATTTGGAGATAAACTCATTTAACAAATGAAATTTATAAATATGAATTGAAAGGATAAGGAAATGAATTCATATACGAATGAGATTTGTAAATGTAAATTGTAAATGTGATTTATAATTTGAAATAGAATTCCAGGAAAATATTTGAAATAAAATTCATTAATGGAATGAAATTGGTAATGTGAATTTATAAATGAGTTTTATAAATTGAAATGAGATGCCAGAGTAATTTTTGCAATACGGATTAAAGGATTTGGATTGAAATTTCAAAGGATTAAATTTCCTTTAATTTGAAAATGGTTTCAAGAAGTCTGGAAAATAATTATTTGAGAAGTATTTTTGAGTTTATATGAAATCTAGTGGGGTTTGAAATTTAAAAATATTTGGGAAATATTTTGACGGGACATAATTAATTTCAAAGTTAGTTTTGAAATGTGAGTAATTGTTAAAAAGACTCTGGAATTTCTTTAACAGGTTATGGAATGTAAATAAGTTTGATAACTTATAATAATATTTGAAATTTGATTGGAATAAGATTCAAATTGAAAAGGAATGAATTTGTGAATGAACAAATGAGGTTACATTTGTAAATTAATGAATTGGAATTGAATAATGAAATGAGATTTGATTTGAATCAAGTTGAATAAAAATCCAAACTTGGAAAAAAATAAAATAAAATAAAATGGATTGAATTTAAGTAAACTAACTTGATAATTTATTAATTCCTGAAATAATGAATTGGAAGTTGAATTAGTTAAATTAAAGCTGAGTTGTGAGCTAAATTTGGAAATGGTTTGAATTTGCATATAAATTCAAGTAAGTAGTAGAAAAATAAATTGAAATTTCCTTGATAAAGATAAAGTAAATTCAGGATGAATTGAATATGGAAATTTGAAATTCGAAAAGAATAAGTGAATATACTAATTGAATTAAATTAGTAGATGGAATGGATTTGATTAAATGAAAAATCAAATCAAAGATTTAAATTGGAAATTGTTTACAAGGAAACTATAACTTGAGTTTTGAGTTGAAATAACTTAAGCAATATTTGGATAAATGCTCGACTTAAGTAAAATTTTGAAATTGTTGTTGTCGAATTTTATTGAATGGTTTTCAATGAAATTTGTTTGATTAATGAATGCAAATTGAATTGAACGGAATCAATTGGGAATGAAATAGAATAAAGTGTAAATTGAGTTGGTATCAATTTAAATTAGTTATAAACTAGAATGGATATTCTATTAAGTGAATATCGTTGAATTTGCATATAAATGGTTGTCGTTTGATGCAAACGAGGTTATATAAAATTATATGAGTTATTAATAGAAAATTAAAGTTGATTTTTGAATCAATAGAAATGGTATGTGAATTAGATGAAAGTGATTCAATTTGTATTGAACCATATAAATTGCTTATGGGAATTATTTTGAGTGCATTGCTTATGAAAACTATGTGTTTACTATTGAAAATAAGTGAAATGTTAATAGATTTCCTATATATGTCACTTACATATTTAAATTGAGTAAGTACAGGTGTAGGGAAGCCGTTTGGCTGGTTAGGAGTGCGCAAATAGCTAAATAAATAAACCGCTTTGCTTAAAATGCTAATAAAGGTACGCCTACGCAATAAAAATAGGAAATATGAACTGTTTTTGTTTTTCTGACCGTGTGGGTCGATGTATATATATTTATATCTTTTGTCAAATTGTAAAAGCTCCTCCGTACAAGGGAGACTCCGTCAAAATTTTCCCGAAAATTTTGGAAGTTAGAAAATTTTTGAAAAATTTGGAAAATTTTTGTTAACGGAAAATTGATTTTCAAATTGTAATGGAAACGTAGGAATTGAACTAGAAAATGAAAACCATTGTTTTGGTCGAAGTTAAAAGTTTGGGAAAAAAAGTGAATATCGAGGTTTCACTAAGTGAATTTTTGGTTTTTGAAGATAAAATGAATTCAAATAGAACTGAAATTGTAAATTGAATTTAAATGGAATTGAAAATGCAAAGTTGAATGGAAATGAATATATAACTTTGTTAGTGGAGTGAAAATAAATATAAGAAGTATGTAAATACTTATATTGAACTTAAGAAATGAATGGAGAAAATTCTAAAGTAAAATTGGTATTTGGAATACACTAAGTAAATTTGGACATTGTTGTTAAGTAAAGTATACAAGGATTATAAAGGCTATAGGAAAATGGAATTGGATTTTGATTTCGAAGGTAAATTGGAATTTGCTCGGCAAAGGTATATATTTAAATTTCAATATGAAATTTGATCCTTTCTTGTCTAGCCGCTTGGATTTTCCTTTTTCTTTTGAAATCTGGGGGTCCGTAGGGATATTTTGTAGTTGTACCGAGCTAGCCGCGCAAAGGAGACGCTGGCGAAACTTTTCGAAAATTTAGAGAGTTTAAAAATTTTTGAGAAATTTTGGATAATTTAAAATTTGAATTTAAATTTAAATTTGAATTGTGAAGTAAAATAATGTTGCTTGAAACTATGAAAATGTTTGGAAAATTAATAAGGATGATAGTGTGGTTATGATAAGAAGATTGGTTTGAGAATTTGATAAAACTATTTGGATTTGAGAAAATAGTTAACAGGGATGGGATCATTCTTCTTAACTTGTAATTTCGGGACGAAATTCTTTTAAGGAGGGAAGAATGTAACGACCCTGAATTTTTTACATTTGAAATCAGGATATTTAATTGATTTTAAATATCTGAAAGTTTGTTTAATTTGAATTTCAAATATCAGAATGAATTTGGCAATTTAATTTTTGAATTTAATTTACTGAAGTTGGGTAAAATATTTAATCTTCAGTTTTATGCTAATTAAAAATATTTTCAAGGCTTAGAAAATTCATATTTATGATACTGAAGGTGATGGAACTTTCAGAATTGAATTTGAAACTGTTTTGTTCAGTTTTGAATTTTATCGTTTAAATCGATATTTAAAAAATAGCCATCCGGGGCAAAGTCTCAGAATTCGACGAAACTAGTTCCATTGGATCCGTAATAGTGTATTATTATCGGATTTCAATTTTTGAAATGATTGGAGTGATCGTTTGGCCGTACGATAAGCAAACGCACTGAAATTAAATCGAAAGTTCAATATTATAACTGGTCCAAAAAGCTATCTTCTCCATACGATTGAATTTGGACTCGAAACCTTTTCCATTGTGTTCGTAATAGGGGTATAACATTACAAACGCCTGGCGGCACGCCTCGATAGGAGGTCAAGATTTTGGGTTGCATTTATCGAGACAATTTGAATTTAAACTAATATATAAAAATATATTTGACCAGTCAAATCTCAGCTGACTAATTTCACATCAGCCTTTTTAATTTCATTTCTGGGCCACTGTAGCTAGACAATTCTTACACGCCAACATCAGATATTTTTCCCTATTCCCACCATAAACACGCAACCTTATCCCTTTCCTCAATTCAACATTTCGAACGAAGAAAAAAAAAAGGGGATTAAAACTGTCTTCGTTCAAGAAAAATCAAAATTTAATCAAAGGGGCCGAATAAAATCAATATAAAACAATGGCCGCCCTCGTTTTCGAATTAATTTCAGAATCGAAATCGATTCAATCAAAGTCACGAGCTCGTTCTCGAGCTGCCTCGAATCGCGATGAAATTCGTGAGTTCATGGGTCGACCACATCGCCAATTCACGTTTCTAACAAAAAGAATGGAGGCATCGCGAGGAAGATAGGCGGCATGAGGAGGTGGCGAACTCGATTTCGCGAGTGTCGTTGGTGATGAGTATTGGCTTGCTGGAAGTCGTGTTTTGACCTAGGGATTTGGGGTGTTGCTCGTCGACACTGCAATGGTAGGCCAGGAGCTCGAGTTCGAGCTAGAGGGGGTTGCACCTTCGTGCACGTTCAGGCGAAGACTTGGGGTGAAGGCGATGTACTCGAAATGGCAGTAAGGATCTAACGAGGCCGCGTTCGATGTGAATGATGGTGATTTGCCTGATGCTCGAGATTTATCTGTAAGGTATTAAATCATTTGATTTTAAAATTAGTTTGAATATATATATATATATACAGAAATTGAAGAACAGATTTATACAGTAAAGAATTTAAATGCAGTTTATATATATATATATGCAGTTTTCCAGTTTTTATATATGCATGCAGAAAGGAAAAAAAAGAAAAAAAAAAGAAAAAAAAATTACAGTAAAGTAAATATTTATATTTTCAATCTTTACTGGAAAAAGAAAAATATAGGAAATTCTGTAATAATTGGAAGTTTAGATAAAAATTAGATTTTTAAGATCTATAATTTATTTTTATAAATATATGTGAAGTTTCAAAAATAAAATAAATACACACTTTAAATCTACTTGTTATTTTAAAATAATGTATTAGGATAATTAATTTGGTTAATTAATTTGCCAAATTATTTTAGTACTAAAGACAATTTATCTAATAGGAAATTGATTATAAATTAGTTCAAATTAAAAAGGGTTAATCAATTAAATCTATTAAAAAGGAAATTGATTTGTCAGATTATTTCGAATATTAATAAATTGTACAAATATTAATACAAGGTCAAAGGATCATGAAGAAACAAGCCGGAAATGGAAATGAGTTGGAATGGACTGCGAATTAAAATCAAAGGTGAGATCTCTCACTCAAATTAAAATTAGAATTGCAGTTATTGATTGTCTATTTGGATTTGGTAGTATATATATATATATATATATATATATATATATTTGGAGTAATTGATTTCCCGCACTATATAGCGGATGAGACCCTATGCGCCGCATAATAGCGGATGATATTTTATAAATCCCATATACCACGATATTCCACCTCGAAGTGTGTGATGCCACACTCCGAGACCCACATTAGCAAAGAGTATTACAAGGTAACACCGTCTGCTAATGCAGAGAATAGAGCTGGTTAGGAGCGACCATCTATACACTTGTCTTAATTATCTATTGAATATGCCGACAATGCCACTTCTTACTTAAATGGATCGACATATCCAATAAATACTTAATACAAAGCCATAGGTGGCTGAGGATCTATCAGAATAAAATATAACAACTCAAATGTAATACACATTACAGAACAGTAAATCATCACTTACATTTACACATACACAGAGACATTATAGAGTTTACAAATTTAGACATGTCAAGTGGTAAAGCAAACCACAATATACAAACAAGTCAATAGAATACATATCAGAGATATAGACAAAAAGGACTGCACAAAAAGCTATGACAAAAAGGAGCTAGCAGAGTAGTCCATGCGGAAGCAAAATAGGCTAAGTCCAAAGCACCTAACCTGAAACATCTCGGTCTGACCCGAGTATAAAATACACGGGTCAGTCTAGCTAAACAAATCAGTTAGATAAACTGAACGGTAATGAACCTGCAAGATCATATAGTATAACAATTATCTCTAAAGGAAATAATTCAATCATCTAACATAAGATGAATCATAACAAAACAAACCTCATATCATCAGCAACTCGAACAAACAAAGGATACCAATATCCCAAAATAAGCCACAAAGGCAATTAACAAATACCAATGAAGGTAATACAGGTTCCACAAGGTACCCGCTATACATCGTGTGGCTCAAAAGACCAACACCGAAGGGCGATACCTAGGGAATATACGTATCAAGGAAACAACAGAAAATTCCAACTGCAACAAACCCAAATATCTCTTGAGCGGTGGTGAAAAATCCACTCCAATATCTCTAGAGCGGTGGTGAAGAAACCACTCCAATATCTCTCGAGCGGTGGTGAAGGAACCACTCCGAAAGCGCTATAAAAAGCAACACCCCAATATCTCTCGAGCGGTGGTGAAGAAACAACTCTGAAATCGATACTATAGGGCAACAACAATCCCAAATATCTCTCGAGCCGGGGCAAAGGACCAACTCCAAAAGCGATATTAAAGGCAACAAGTCAGAAGGAGACAGTCCAAAGACACTATCCCAAAGGCAGCATGTGTCACAAACTCCCGAAAAGGAACCCGAAAAGTGTTAACGTGAGTCCCATAACCACCTGTTCGCACTAAACGGTTTACTATCCGTTAGTCAATTTCACACTCAAAGCAGTACAAAGTTTACCTCATCTCATCGGTAAACCAAACCCAAAGGTCAAAGCATTCAAATGAATAGATTGGGAATTGACTGAATAGATGAACGCACATGTTCATTGCATGCGTTTTATCTAATCATTTAATTCTCCTCCCACTTCGCTCGGAGTGCGAAATTGTGTGTGTGTTTTAAATAGAATTTATAAATTGGAGAAGCGAGTTTTTAATACGATTTGAAGAGATCATTTATAAAACCCCGTGAATGGAGTCAATAATAAGTCATCAAAGCCAAATATGCAATAACGACTACTTAGAATCAACATACATCAATTAAATTTGGAAAACCAAGCAAATTGGGCATAAATAGGCAAAACAAGCAAAATAGGAGCAGGTCAGTCGACTAAACTCCTTGAGTCAGTCGATTGAACACAGACCTGAAAAATTCTCGGGCTTCGGCCAGTCGACTGACTCAGAGAATTCAGTCGACTGAACCTGATTTCCTGCATTTCCTGTCCTATTTTAAATGAAGTGCAAACTCTCTCTAATTGCAATCAGACAAGCACGGACGCTAGGGGTTTACGCCTATCGGCTACCCGGCCCTATAAGCTCTTCGATTCATCACCAAACATGATCAAAACATCAAAGTTGTGATTTTTAAGGATTTGACTTCGAAACATCAAAATTTGGAATATTCACCAATTCAATCCAAACCAAAAGCAAATGCATATAGATAAGTGTTAGGAATTCATACCCAACAATCGAAGATAGATATAGACATAGATGTGAGATAAAAATCTCACCTTTAACCCAAAAACAAGGAAGAAGGAGCTCAATTACAAGGAGAAGACCAACCAATCTCCACTTCAACCCAACAAGCTTCAATCTAAGATCAAAACAATTATTTCCTAAGTTTAAGTTTAGGAATTTCTGAGACTAAAGAGAGAAAGAGTTGGAGAAGATGAAGAGGAGGCTTACCAATATCTTCTCTTTGATTTTTGGAGCAAGAATTCAAGTTTGAAAGAAGAAACTAGGGCTTGGAATTTCTAATTCCTCTTCCATTCCCCCATTTTCAGTTTTAGCTTAAGTTTGAGGGGTGGGAATGAGTGAATGGAGAGGAGAGGGCTGAGTTAGGGGGCTAAGTTAGCTAGTGGGCTGAACCCAAACCCAAAACCCAATAGAAAAAGTAGCAAAATTCGACTTACTCCAAACATATCGAAGTTTATACTCAAAAAGATCGCAAATGACATTTTGAACTCAATGGAAGTGGTCTTGAGTCCCAATTCGACCGTTTGCAGAAAGTAGCTTTTCGGACTATAATCCGACGAACGATGTTATATTTAAATATACAATCGATAAATATGTGGGTTGTTACAACTCCCCTCTTTAAAGAAATTGCGTCCTCGCAATTCTTAAGAAGAAAATAAAGAGTAATCATCATAAAGCATACCAACACAAAAGAATATCTGAAATAAGAAGTTCACCATAAAGTGCACGAAAGGATAAGCCCGAACTTGTTTGCTCAGAGAATTCCTTGAATTCCTAAGCTCAAATAATTCGGAACACCGACGTGGTACAAACAATACGTCAAATGAACCAAAGCTCAAAAAAATGAAGCACAATGAAATGTCCGATGAACATGGTAAAAAGATCATTCCATTCGAACACCAACGAAGAAACAATCACTTGTTGATTACAACTAAGTGCATTGGCAACACGATCCCCCCTTCGGGAATAAAAAGAACATCAAGCTCATAATACGCAAGGAACTTGAGCCAACACTAAGTTCCTTATGAGAAAATAAACATTCCAAAAATTATGATCGGTGAGGAGAACAAAATTCCTCACCCAAAAAAAATGATGCTAAATACAAAGAGCGAAAACAATAGCCGCGAGCACTAGATCATAAGTGGCATATCTAGTCTCGATAGGCTTTAATGATTTAGAAACTTAAGTGATAGTACATTCTCTTTTGCAAGGGAACGACATCCAAACCAATACGATTAGCATTGATACAAAAGATAAGGTCTTGGTTCCCTTCGGGAACCCCAAGAAAATAATCTTCTTTCTCGAAAAGCTAAAACTTCAAAATTTACAATTATCTTTATGAAATCATTTTTCTAGAAAAATTTTCTTATTCCAAATCAATTCACTGTGTCTGATTGTCTCATCAAAGCGTTTAGGAAATTCCTATCGATAACGTCGATCAAGCGCATCGATCAGAATTCTTAAAGCACTCAATGGGCAATACAATCACAAAATCATCTTTTATATGATAACATGTTTCTTAAGAATATTCTTTGCTCGTTTTGAGAACAAAAATCCAATTATACTTATAAATAAATCTTATGAAAAAGATTTGCAAAAATTTTAAATTGCTAATTTCCATCCAAAATCAATAAATACAAAAATGGAATCATTGAGATATTCGCAGAATACTCGATTCATAAAATGGATGAAATGAGCTAGACAGACTGAATGACATAACAAATCATTCATAAGAATCACAACGAGTGCGGAATGCGGTAAGTGGAGTGCTAACTTCCACAACTCGTAGCCAAATCAAAATCGGTGGCAAGGTTGAGCTGAAAAGATCTTAACACCACTCAAAAGATTGCTTAGGTGATAATCCTAAGACAAGACCAAAATACCAGAAAATTCTCAAACTACATGAATGAGAGAAACAACACTTTCCTCATCATGAGGGCTTAAAGAATAAAATGAAGCCATCAAATTGGAATCGAAATCACAAAAATAGAAACCTTGCAAAATAGATGGAGACATACCTTATCCATGAGAAGAACCTCCAAAAGCATCTGCTATGTTTATCTTGCCAGATGGAGAATTATTCTGTCACGTACCGAAATTTTCGACTTTCGAAAATTCGACATCGATACTCACTTTATCGACTGCCGAGAAATCGAGTGCCGGAAACTCCAATAGTGAGGGTTTTAGATAAAGAAAAAGGCAGAAGAAGAAGAAATAAGAAAGAAGAGAAGAACAACAGAACAACATCAGAACAGAAAACAATATCAGAATCTCACATATCGCAGCGGAACAATATATAATAGATAACACTAGTCTTTTAAAACAAAGAACTATGTCAGTTTATACATACATCAATCATCAGAGTCAATATACAACAATGGACAGTTATATAAACTTGTCCTCATACAGAATACACAGCGGAATAAATACTATTAGATACAAATACTACGTCTCGTCATCCAGCTTTCTTCCAAAGCTCCAGAATATCCAGAATATCCTGATAATATAACTCTAGGCTGCCCGTGTGGAAATTGGTGGGCACCCAGAGTTTAGAAGGGAACAATAAACTCCGAGTCAGTCATGGTGACTGGTGTGAGATCGTAAAACAGTTATTTATCTTTAAAATAAACAACAGAAAAACTTTAATGTCAATTCGCAATGCTTTTGGAAAATGAAACTACCATAAGACCTCCCACCACACACACAATGCAAACGCAGACTTGGAGGAGATTTCTTCTTATGATAGTCAAAGATGCTTACTACGCAAAATCAAATCATTTTTGATATTATTATTAGTGCATAGTGTAGAAAACATTTCGAAAGTATAATATAAATCTTAGCCAGCATAGGTACCATTATATTATGCCTGCTATAGCTGCCTCCTGAGGAGACAGGTTATACAATTGAAATCGTAAAGGTTCGTATTGTTTCTTTGGATTTCCAACAAATGGTCAGGCTAAGGAACTTCCTTCTCCACGATGGGTACGTCCCTGGAATAGACGACCCGAGAACCTAACCGGATCTCTGCCAACACAAGGCCGGGTTACCTCTGCAAAAATAGGTAACTACTGACACGCGTATGCCATCCCCCGATCGTCACCGATCTTCCCGAGGATCCCCGATTCCAACAAACCACATAGATAATAATAATGCAGTAACCACAGAGGTTAAGTATCTGGGCTCCATACCATGATACCACCTTTATCCAGAAGGAATGACATACACTAAGGGGCGCTACTCCCTAGAACCTTGCCGCATCCTTCCTGTTTCGACCATTTCCGGGGTGTGAGGCTCGACGAAGTCTCGTCCACAAAGCTACGCTTTCTCAAAAAGCCCTGCTTCGGGTCAAACAAAATGATCAACCTATGATCACAAAGATATAAGATCAAACAAATGATCATATCGCAAATGATCAAACACTGATCATTTCACAGCAACACTCAGTATGCCACGTTACCAAATTGGGATATATCGCTGATAAATTTCAACTACATAACCTCTGAGCTCGTACGTCTCAGAGAAGGGTGTTAAGCTAAGAGAATAAATTCTCCGCCACCAACAGAAATGTATTTGAAAGAAATCAGCTTTATATCTCAAATTGTAACATCAGACACACAATCCATACAAGTCTGTTCCGGGATCGAACAGAACCGAAGGCACTTCTCACGAAGCCCTTGCATTTCCGGATAATTTTCTAATCACGTCCGGACTTCCCGTCACTAAGGGAGATAAAACCTCTAAATCGAAGATCAGTCGATGTAGAGTAACTCGACGGTAATCCTTCCGTTTTCAAAAATATCCGGTCTTCAACACCGGTCTTCGAATGCAATTCATTACGACGTATCACATATTCGGAATGGGTTATACGACCCCATGGTCCTTTCCAGGCTAACCCGAATAGTGAGCGAAATATTTAAAAATAAGTGTGGCATTCAAATTCATCCAATTCACAACAAATACCTATCTAAAGGTAATTATTGATAGTCGGTTATTTAACTATCAATAAAGATGCGCACATCATCAGATTCCAAATAATTTTCCCAATTATTTATTTTCCAAAATATCTTTACTAGATATAAAATTTCCACACTTTCAAAAATAAATCAATGTTTATTTTTCTAAACAGTTTTCATTTCCTTTATAAATTCCATATTGAATTTATATTTTCAAAATATCTATTGATATACGATTCTCAAATCGATTTCAAATATTCAATTTCGATTTATCTTTAAGAAGATAAATCTCAAAAACGTTCATTTCATTTTGGAAAAGTATTTCCATACTTATTCAAAAATAAGTATTTCGCAAATCTATTTATTTTCAACATTTGAAAATATTCAATATACTTAAATCAATATTAAGTATATATTCATTCTTTAAGGAAATCATTAATTTTAACATCTATTTGAGTCAAAACGAATGTTGCGTAAAACATCGTTACGACGACTCAAAATCACTAGTATAGGGATTCGGATTTTTATAGATATATAAATCCCAATACTACATCAAAACATTTCCTTTCGGAAATCATTTACTATAACAACAGTGTTATAGTCCACCATTTCCTTATATTTCTCGAAAACGTCTATTTCAACAATGAATGTTGAAATCTATGATATCGATATTTAATCATTTTAAAACATCGTTAAAACAATTAACTTCATCTTAAATATCACTTTCCCAAAACCATATCCATTTTACTTAAAAATATATTCACTGTCCAAAATCGTGAATATACTTCACTAACCACATTTCAATCTTTTCTACACATTTATTTTCAAGAATTTATCCACTATCCAAAATCGTGGATAAAATTTCCTTAATAACCTTCTATATTCGATTCATCAAATTTGATTGATTTTCAAATTTATAAAACACCGTTTATAAATTCTATTTCTATTTTCTAACAACTTTGATTTATAAATCTCCTTTATAAATCAATTCGATAAATATTCCATTTAAAGGCAAAAACCCAATTTATAAGTAAATTTCTTATAATCTTTTATTCTACAATTCCATTCATTTTATAACTTCATACTTTATAAATCTATAAACTTCAAATTTTATAAATCTATAACTTCAAATCTTCACAATTTATAATTCTATAAATTTCCTATCTTTACAACTTATAATTCTATAAGTTTCATATCTTTACAAATTCAACACTTATAAAAACTCGTTTAAAATTCCAATAATTTTAATTGATAAATATCAATTTTGTACATCTCTTATATACATCGTTTTTAATAATTCAAAAATTCAAATTTAAACTATCTTATAAATTACTTAACTATTCACTTCAAAAATCATCTTTTGGTTATATTTCACAAACATTATAATCTCCATAACTTTAAATTTATAACATTTATTTATTTAAAGTAAACCAATTCAAAGATTCAAATAAAACGTATACTTTCAAATAATCACTTTTAAAATCTCTTTTTAAAGTTAAAATCGTTATTTTAAAACTTCAAAATTTGAATCCGATGATGCAACGCATCAATTAGTCAATCACAACAGTCAATATCATATCTCAACATATGATAACAGAATACATCACAATATCTGTAAATAAATAACTACTGGTGAGGAATCCAGTTGGATCCCTCCAACCTGTTTCCCTGCATCCACAGACGTCAGCACAATACCAATTCCGCTCTAGTACGGAATTATCGCGGTATATGGGTTTTATAAAAATATCCGCTTACTAACGGCGCAATAGGGTCTCATCCGCTATACGAGGCGGGAAAATCATCAATCCAATATATACATATGCCAATATGTATATATTGCTATATATAGATATATCCTAAAATATCTAATATCAACAATCCAAACAGACAATCAAACAATAACTGAAAATTCCACTTTCATTTTTGAGTGAGAAAAATCTCACCTTAGCTTTAATTTGCAATCCCTTTCCAATTCTTCTTTCGTTTTCACGACTTTAACCTTGTATAAATAATTTATATAGTTGATTAATATTCGAACTAAATCGAAAAATAAATTTCCATTTTAAATTTGACTTAACTAAAAATTAGTTTAAACAAATAATTTGTTTTTAATTAATTTCCCCTTTAAAACCCATACCTTTAAAAGAAAATGATCTATATATAAACTTTACAGTATTATAAAAACTCCCATTCTTCTCTTCCAAGTCTAATGCTAAATCAATAGAAGGGTTCTCAATACCTTTGTAAAATACATATATTTTCCTCTGCTTATTTTCATATATATACATATTTTTAAATTGAATAAAAAGAAAAGAAAATAAAGATGCCGATACCTCACTGCCAAACCCGGCCACGAACGAAAACTGCTCGCCATGAAACGAGGACTCCCTCTCGACGATTCGGCCTACCATTCCCACTCGCTGACCCCGAGAACACGCCACCAACAGAACGCAATCATCATCGAGGCGCTTCCCATCGATCTAGCCTATCACGTACCCGCCTGTAATCCCAATCGCCATCTATAACCCTACCGCCGCATCCACGCCATTCGAGCTGTCGCGACCATCTCGACTTCGACGCCGCCTCGAAGTTATCGACTACGCCCAGAAACCATCTCTTCTTCATGCACGCAAGCTTCCACCATACGTGACTTCGATCGATCGCGGTTTGAGCCTGTACCCTAAAACCTAGAACGCGTCTTCATAAACACGCTCACACTTCCATTATCGCGATCCAATTTCTTTTTCCAGACGTTCGCCTTTCAACCACGACTCTATTTTCTTCTGTGATGTCGATTTTTAAAAGTGAAGGGGTAGCTTGTTTTTTTTTTTAATCTGTAAATGAAGAGAAACTGGGCCATTTATATTTGATCGAGGTAAGGATTGCACGATCTTTGTTCGCGTTTTCTGGCATGAATTTAGGCGAAATCGAAGGGAAGCTACAGCATTTTGTTGTTGACAGATTTAAAGTTTAAATTTAAATTGAAACCGATATAAATTTCAATGCGTTTACACGCCGTATGTTCACACCACAACTCCGAAAAATACGAAATTTGAAATCCGACAATAATTCAATATTACGGACCCAATGGAACTGGTTTCGTCGAATTCCGAGACTGTGCCTCGGACGGCTATTTTTAAATATCGGCTGAACGATATAATTTTCAAAACTGATCAAATCAATTCGAAATTAGATTCTGAAGCTTCTGTTATCTTCAGTATTGTCAATACGAATTTTAAAAGCTTTTGAAATATTTTTCTTCAGCTTAAAATTGAAGATTCAAATTTCTATTCAACTTTCAATCGATTAAATTTTAATGTTTAATCGCAAATTTCAAAGTTCAATCGGGGATTCAAATTAAATCGTCGTTCAAATATTTAAAATTAATTAAATATTCTCAATTTAATTCGTTCAAAATTCTGGGTCGTTACAGACTTCCCCCCTTAAAAGAATTTCGTCCTCGAAATTACAAGTTAGGAAAAATGTCCTTAACTCGTCTACTATTTTTCAACATTCAATAGTTTTATCAATTCTTCAAAACAAATCTTTCTACTAAAGATTCGTTATCATTCAACTAAATTTCCAACTTCAATTCTAAGTTCAGAACAACCTTGTTTAACTTCTAAATTCAAATTCGAGTTTAAATTCAAATTTTAACTTCAAAATTTTCTCAAAAATTTTCTAACACTCGAAGTTTTCGAAAAATTTCGCCAGCGTCTCCTTTGCGCGGCTAATACGGTACGACTACAAAACGTCCTTACGGACTCTCAGATTTCAAAAAGAAAAAGAAAAAGCCAAGCGGCTAGACAAGAAATCATCAAAAACTCATATTATAATTCAAATACATACCTTTTTCGAGCAATTCAAATTCATCTTTGAAATAAATTTTCCAATCCCTTTATACACCTGTATACTACTAGCCATAATATCTAGTTACAGCATTCAAACTATTTTGCAAATTCGATTACAAAATTTCAATATATACTTCTTATATCCTTTTTAAATTCGCTATTGAAGTTACATATTCAATTTCATTCAATTTTTCATTTCAAATCTCATTCGAATTCAATTTCAATCAAATTTGGATTCTTCTGAATAATGAATTTATCAATTAACTTTCATTCATAACTGATTATTCTTAGATTAGTTTCAGTTACTAATTCATTTCAAATTCTAATCCACTTATTCAAATCTGTTTCTACTTACTTGAATTTATCTTTAAATTCGAACCATCTCTTTTATTTAGTTCACAATTCAAGTCTCAATTTATCTAATTCAACTTCCATTTCAGGAATTTATTAATTATCCAAGTAGTTTATTCGGATTCAATCCTTATTCATTTTTCTCAGGTTTTGATTTTTTTCACTTGATTCAAGTCTCATTTCATTAATGACTTTTAATTTCAATTATCTTCTTGGAACTCCATTCCAAATCATAAATTCATTTACAATTTATATTCACAATTTTATTCATATATGAATTCATCTCTTTAAGTTAGATTTTTATTTAAACTTTACAAGTTATCAACTTCATAATATTTCATAGATATTTTTATATAGTATTCCAGAGTTTTACTAACATTTCAAAAATCATTTTTGAAAACAATTCAAATCATCCTTTGAATTTTCTAAAACAAAATCCAAACCTTTCGAACAAGTTCCATTTAAAACAATTTGGCAGCAATTCCTCTTTTGGAAACCCGAAAATGAACACCGGTGATGTCGCGATCATCATCGGATTTATTTTCCAGCGACCGAAAAGAGTTTAGAGCTTTCATCTCTCCAAAATACTTTTCAAAACCTTTGAAATTCATTTTCAAATCAAAAATGATTTAACTTTCCAAATCTCCAAAATTTTCAAATTCTTTTCAAAACATTTCCAAAAACTTCTCTGGAATCCCGTTTTAAATTACAATTCACATTTATAATTTACATTTTTTAAATTTCATTAGTATGTGCATTTATTTCTTGGTTCTTTGTTTTAATTCCAATTTCATTTACAATTTCCACATATATATTAATGGGGATAATTAACATCATTACTTCCTAACAACCATGCATCCATATATCATAATAATTTACAGAAAATTATTTCTTTTCTTATACAAAATAGCTTTAGGCAAAATTATTTCATTCACCCTATTTAAAACAATACTGTGTCGGTTTACCTTGTTTAAGAGTTTAGAAACCACTATCGATTACAGTTAGCTAGACTGCACCGACCAGAATCTATAAACAATCAACCGATAAGTCAACACAATACAAAACAATTTTCATATTCAAATAACAAATACGCGCTCATATCCATTATTACACTCAACTCATTCTAGAGTACTACTGACTCCATCTCTAATGAGTAACACCCAACAGAGCAGGGTTGTCGCTTAACCATATGCTCTGATACCACGCTGTCACGTACCGAAATTTTCGACTTTCGAAAATTCGACATCGATACTCACTTTATCGACTGCCGAGAAATCGAGTGCCGGAAACTCCAATAGTGAGGGTTTTAGATAAAGAAAAAGGCAGAAGAAGAAGAAGGTAGAAGAAAGAAGAGAAGAACAACAGAACAACGTCAGAACTGAAAACAATATCAGAATCTCACATATCGCAGCGGAACAATATATAATAGATAACACTAGTCTTTTAAAACAAAGAACTATATCAGTTTATACATACATCAATCATCAGAGTCAATATACAACAATGGACAGTTATATAAACTTGTCCTCATACAGAATACACAGCGGAATAAATACTATTAGATACAAATACTACGTCTCGTCATCCAGCTTTCTTCCAAAGCTCCAGAATATCCAGAATATCCTGATAATATAACTCTAGGCTGCCCGTGTGGAAATTGGTGGGCACCCAGAGTTTAGAAGGGAACAATAAACTCCGAGTCAGTCATGGTGACTGGTGTGAGATCGTAAAACAGTTATTTATCTTTAAAATAAACAACAGAAAAACTTTAATGTCAATTCGCAATGCTTTTGGAAAATGAAACTACCATAAGACCTCCCACCACACACACAATGCAAACGCAGACTTGGAGGAGATTTCTTCTTATGATAGTCAAAGATGCTTACTACGCAAAATCAAATCATTTTTGATATTATTATTAGTGCATAGTGTAGAAAACATTTCAAAAGTATAATATAAATCTTAGCCAGCATAGGTACCATTATATTATGCCTGCTATAGCTGCCTCCTGAGGAGACAGGTTATACAATTGAAATCGTAAAGGCTCGTATTGTTTCTTTGGATTTCCAACAAATGGTCAGGCTAAGGAACTTCCTTCTCCACAATGGGTACGTCCCTGGAATAGACGACCCGAGAACCTAACCGGATCTCTGCCAACACAAGGCCGGGTTACCTCTGCAAAAATAGGTAACTACTGACACGCGTATGCCATCCCCCGATCGTCACCGATCTTCCCGAGGATCCCCGATTCCAACAAACCACATAGATAATAATAATGCAGTAACCACAGAGGTTAAGTATCTGGGCTCCATACCATGATACCACCTTTATCCAGAAGGAATGACATACACTAAGGGGCGCTACTCCCTAGAACCTTGCCGCATCCTTCCTCTTTCGACCATTTCCGGGGTGTGAGGCTCGACGAAGTCTCGTCCACAAAGCTACGCTTTCTCAAAAAGCCCTGCTTCGGGTCAAACAAAATGATCAACCTATGATCACAAAGATATAAGATCAAACAAATGATCATATCGCAAATGATCAAACACTGATCATTTCACAGCAACACTCAGTATGCCACGTTACCAAATTGGGATATATCGCTGATAAATTTCAACTACATAACCTCTGAGCTCGTACGTCCCAGAGAAGGGTGTTAAGCTAAGAGAATAAATTCTCCGCCACCAACAGAAATGTATTTGAAAGAAATCAGCTTTATATCTCAAATTGTAACGTCAGACACACAATCCATACAAGTCTGTTCCGGGATCGAACAGAACCGAAGGCACTTCTCACGAAGCCCTTGCATTTCCGGATAATTTTCTAATCACGTCCGGACTTCCCGTCACTAAGGGTGATAAAACCTCTAAATCGAAGATCAGTCGATGTAGAGTAACTCGACGGTAATCCTTCCGTTTTCAAAAATATCCGGTCTTCAACACCGGTCTTCGAATGCAATTCATTACGACGTATCACATATTCGGAATGGGTTATACGACCCCATGGTCCTTTCCCGGCTAACCCGAATAGTGAGCGAAATATTTAAAAATAAGTGTGGCATTCAAATTCATCCAATTCACAACAAATACCTATCTAAAGGTAATTATTGATAGTCGGTTATTTAACTATCAATAAAGATGCGCACATCATCAGATTCCAAATAATTTTCCCAATTATTTATTTTCCAAAATATCTTTACTAGATATAAAATTTCCACACTTTCAAAAATAAATCAATGTTTATTTTTCTAAACAGTTTTCATTTCCTTTATAAATTCCATATTGAATTTATATTTTCAAAATATCTATTGATATACGATTCTCAAATCGATTTCAAATATTCAATTTCGATTTATCTTTAAGAAGATAAATCTCAAAAACGTTCATTTCATTTTGGAAAAGTATTTCCATACTTATTCAAAAATAAGTATTTCGCAAATCTATTTATTTTCAACATTTGAAAATATTCAATATACTTAAATCAATATTAAGTATATATTCATTCTTTAAGGAAATCATTAATTTTAACATCTATTTGAGTCAAAACGAATGTTGCGTAAAACATCGTTACGACGACTCAAAATCACTAGTATAGGGATTCGGATTTTTATAGATATATAAATCCCAATACTACATCAAAACATTTCCTTTCGGAAATCATTTACTATAACAACAGTGTTATAGTCCACCATTTCCTTATATTTCTCGAAAACGTCTATTTCAACAATGAATGTTGAAATCTATGATTTCGATATTTAATCATTTTAAAACATCGTTAAAACAATTAACTTCATCTTAAATATCACTTTCCCAAAACCATATCCATTTTACTTAAAAATATATTCACTGTCCAAAATCGTGAATATACTTCACTAACCACATTTCAATCTTTTCTACACATTTATTTTCAAGAATTTATCCACTATCCAAAATCGTGGATAAAATTTCCTTAATAACCTTCTATATTCGATTCATCAAATTTGATTGATTTTCAAATTTATAAAACACCGTTTATAAATTCTATTTCTATTTTCTAACAACTTTGATTTATAAATCTCCTTTATAAATCAATTCGATAAATATTCCATTTAAAGGCAAAAACCCAATTTATAAGTAAATTTCTTATAATCTTTTATTCTACAATTCCATTCATTTTATAACTTCATACTTTATAAATCTATAAACTTCAAATTTTATAAATCTATAACTTCAAATCTTCACAATTTATAATTCTATAAATTTCCTATCTTTACAACTTATAATTCTATAAGTTTCATATCTTTACAAATTCAACACTTATAAAAACTCGTTTAAAATTCCAATAATTTTAATTGATAAATATCAATTTTGTACATCTCTTATATACATCGTTTTTAATAATTCAAAAATTCAAATTTAAACTATCTTATAAATTACTTAACTATTCACTTCAAAAATCATCTTTTGGTTATATTTCACAAACATTATAATCTCCATAACTTTAAATTTATAACATTTATTTATTTAAAGTAAACCAATTCAAAGATTCAAATAAAACGTATACTTTCAAATAATCACTTTTAAAATCTCTTTTTAAAGTTAAAATCATTATTTTAAAACTTCAAAATTTGAATCCGATGATGCAACGCATCAATTAGTCAATCACAACAGTCAATATCATATCTCAACATATGATAACAGAATACATCACAATATCTGTAAATAAATAACTACTGGTGAGGAATCCAGTTGGATCCCTCCAACCTGTTTCCCTGCATCCACAGACGTCAGCACAATACCAATTCCGCTCCAGTATGGAATTATCGCGGTATATGGGTTTTATAAAAATATCCGCTTACTAACGGCGCAATAGGGTCTCATCCGCTATACGAGGCGGGAAAATCATCAATCCAATATATACATATGCCAATATGTATATATTGCTATATATAGATATATCCTAAAATATCTAATATCAACAATCCAAACAGACAATCAAACAATAACTGAAAATTCCACTTTCATTTTTGAGTGAGAAAAATCTCACCTTAGCTTTAATTTGCAATCCCTTTCCAATTCTTCTTTCGTTTTCACGACTTTAACCTTGTATAAATAATTTATATAGTTGATTAATATTCGAACTAAATCGAAAAATAAATTTCCATTTTAAATTTGACTTAACTAAAAATTAGTTTAAACAAATAATTTGTTTTTAATTAATTTCCCCTTTAAAACCCATACCTTTAAAAGAAAATGATCTATATATAAACTTTACAGTATTATAAAAACTCCCATTCTTCTCTTCCAAGTCTAATGCTAAATCAATAGAAGGGTTCTCAGTACCTTTGTAAAATACATATATTTTCCTCTGCTTATTTTCATATATATACATATTTTTAAATTGAATAAAAAGAAAATAAAATAAAGATGCCGATACCTCACTGCCAAACCCGGCCACGAACGAAAACTGCTCGCCATGAAACGAGGACTCCCTCTCGACGATTCGGCCTACCATTCCCACTCGCTGACCCCGAGAACACGCCACCAACAGAACGCAATCATCATCGAGGCGCTTCCCATCGATCTAGCCTATCACGTACCCGCCTGTAATCCCAATCGCCATCTATAACCCTACCGCCGCATCCACGCCATTCGAGCCGTCGCGACCATCTCGACTTCGACGCCGCCTCGAAGTTATCGACTACGCCCAGAAACCATCTCTTCTTCATGCACGCGAGCTTCCACCATACGTGACTTCGATCGATCGCGGTTTGAGCCTGTACCCTAAAACCTAGAACGCGTCTTCATAAACACGCTCACACTTCCATTATCGCGATCCAATTTCTTTTTCTAGACGTTCGCCTTTCAACCACGACTCTATTTTCTTCTGTGATGTCGATTTTTAAAAGTGAAGGGGTAGCTTGTTTTTTTTTTATCTGTAAATGAAGAGAAACTGGGCCATTTATATTTGATCGAGGTAAGGATTGCACGATCTTTGTTCGCGTTTTCTGGCATGAATTTAGGCAAAATCGAAGGGAAGCTACAGCATTTTGTTGTTGACAGATTTAAAGTTTAAATTTAAATTGAAACCGATATAAATTTCAATGCGTTTACACGCCGTATGTTCACACCACAACTCCGAAAAATACGAAATTTGAAATCCGATAATAATTCAATATTACGGACCCAATGGAACTGGTTTCGTCGAATTCCGAGACTGTGCCTCGGACGGCTATTTTTAAATATCGGCTGAACGATATAATTTTCAAAATTGATCAAATCAATTCGAAATTAGATTCTGAAGCTTCTGTTATCTTCAGTATTGTCAATACGAATTTTAAAAGCTTTTGAAATATTTTTCTTCAGCTTAAAATTGAAGATTCAAATTTCTATTCAACTTTCAATCGATTAAATTTTAATGTTTAATCGCAAATTTCAAAGTTCAATCGGGGATTCAAATTAAATCGTCGTTCAAATATTTAAAATTAATTAAATATTCTCAATTTAATTCGTTCAAAATTCTGGGTCGTTACATATTCGGAGCAATGGGACAAGTGGAACTACGATGGCCTTCCTTCTTGCAATAGCGGCAGAAGAGAGGCTGAGGACAAGCTCGAATCATATGATCAGGAGAACCACAATTGAAACACTTCCGAATGGAAGGTGTTCCAGCAGACTGAGACTGAGAATCAGATTCAACGGGCCTTTTCTTCTTGAAAGGGAAAAATTCCCGCTTATCCAATGGAGACTGCTTCCTGTTGGGGTTCTTGAGAACCTCAACACCATCACCACTATCACACTCCCTCTCGATGGCTTCGAGATGAAGTGCATAATCAACTAACTCCTCAAAAGAAAGCTTAAGCTCAAGCATCAAAGATTTCTTAAGATATTTCTTAAGACCAGAGACAAACTTCAGATTCTTCTTATAAGAAGTGCTAATGAATTCAAGACCATACTTAGATAAGGCCTCGAAAGATGCAACATATTCAGAAACGGAAGACTCCCCTTGCTTCAATTCAAGAAAGCGACAGGCCAATAAAGCTTTCTCATATTCAGGAACGAACTTGAGTTTGAATCGTTCCCGAAACTGAGTCCAAGAAAGAGCAGACTCATCAATTTCGGCTACAAGAAGCTCGTACCAATCAAGGGCACGCTCTTGCAATAAGCTAGAAGTTACAAGAACTCGATCGTGATCAGAAAGATCCATGCAAGAGAAGATACGCTCACATGTGCGAATCCAAGCTTCAACTTCAAGAACGGACTCGGAGCCTTTGAATGGCTTTCCACCAAGATGAGAAAAATCACTACACAAGCGTGCAAAAGCAGAATTGCGTGGAGGAGATGGACGAATAGGAGCTGGAGGCTGAGTGCTCCTAAATAACTCCAAGAACTGATCAGCAGACATATAAACACCGTCCGGATGCGAGCCACTAGATTGCCCAGCATCCGAGCGTCGTCCTCTGCCTCTTCCAGCCATTAGCTGAAAGATAATATAAGAAAACGATTATTCACAAGGTAGATATCATTAATTCAATATGGAATACTACGGAATAAAATGCATTCCTTGACGTATTCCCAAAATTCTATCTACCCCAAAGGCACGAAAAGAAATAAGGCTTGATGATTCAAAGATTCGTAACATTCGTACAACACTTTAATGTACCGTAATATGTGTCTCTGTTCTATGTTTATTATATTTTGTTCTGAACCTCGCTCTGATACCAAGCTGTGACGCCCCACTCCGAGACCCACATTAGCAAAGAGTATTACAAGGTAACACCGTCTGCTAATGCAGAGAATAGAGCTGGTTAGGAGCGACCATCTATAGCCTTGTCTTAATTATCTATTGAATATGCCGACAATGCCACTTCTTACTTAAATGGATCGACATATCCAATAAATACTTAATACAAAGCCATAGGTGGCTGAGGATCTATCAGAATAAAATATAACAACTCAAATGTAATACACATTACAGAACAGTAAATCATCACTTACATTTACACATACACAGAGACATTATAGAGTTTACAAATTTAGACATGTCAAGTGGTAAAGCAAACCACAATATACAAACAAGTCAATAGAATACATATCAGAGATATAGACAAAAAGGACTGCACAAAAAGCTATGACAAAAAGGAGCTAGCAGAGTAGTCCATGCGGAAGCAAAATAGGCTAAGTCCAAAGCACCTAACCTGAAACATCTCGGTCTGACCCGAGTATAAAATACACGGGTCAGTCTAGCTAAACAAATCAGTTAGATAAACTGAACGGTAATGAACCTGCAAGATCATATAGTATAACAATTATCTCTAAAGGAAATAATTCAATCATCTAACATAAGATGAATCATAACAAAACAAACCTCATATCATCAGCAACTCGAACAAACAAAGGATAGCAATATCCCAAAATAAGCCACAAAGGCAATTAACAAATACCAATGAAGGTAATACAGGTTCCACAAGGTACCCGCTATACATCGTGTGGCTCAAAAGACCAACACCGAAGGGCGATACCTAGGGAATATACGTATCAAGGAAACAACAGAAAATTCCAACTGCAACAAACCCAAATATCTCTTGAGCGGTGGTGAAAAATCCACTCCAATATCTCTAGAGCGGTGGTGAAGAAACCACTCCAATATCTCTCGAGCGGTGGTGAAGGAACCACTCCGAAAGCGCTATAAAAAGCAACACCCCAATATCTCTCGAGCGGTGGTGAAGAAACAACTCTGAAATCGATACTATAGGGCAACAACAATCCCAAATATCTCTCGAGCCGGGGCAAAGGACCAACTCCAAAAGCGATATTAAAGGCAACAAGCCAGAAGGAGACAGTCCGAAGACACTATCCCAAAGGCAGCATATGTCAAAAACTCCCGAAAAGGAACCCGAAAAGTGTTAACGTGAGTCCCATAACCACCCGTTCGCACTAAACGGTTTACTATCTGTTAGTCAATTTCACACTCAAAGCAGTACAAAGTTTACCTCATCTCATCGGTAAACCAAACCCAAAGGTCAAAGCGTTCAAATGAATAGATTGGGAATTAACTGAAAAGATGAATGCACGTGTTCATTGCACGTGTTTTATCTAATCATTTAATTCTCCTCCCACTTCGCTCGGAGTGCAAAATTGTGTGTGTGTTTTAAATAGAATTTATAAATTGGAGAAGCGAGTTTTTAATATGATTTGAAGAGATCATTTATAAAACCCTGTGAATGGAGTCAAGAATAAGTCATCAAAGCCAAATATGCAATAACAACTACTTAGAATCAACATACATCGATTAAATTTGGAAAACCAAGCAAATAGGGCATAAATAGGCAAAACAGGCAAAATAGGAGCAGGTCGGTCGACTAAACTCCCTGAGTCAGTCGACTGAACACAGACCTGAAAAGTTCTCGGGCTCCAGCTCAGTCGACTGACTCAGAGAATTC
This sequence comes from Allium fistulosum, assembly GCA_030737815.1. Lineage (NCBI taxonomy): Eukaryota > Viridiplantae > Streptophyta > Magnoliopsida > Asparagales > Amaryllidaceae > Allium > Allium fistulosum. Next base: position 843,216,691 of record CM060902.1, read on the forward strand.
AGTCGACTGAACCTGATTTCCTGCATTTTTTATCCTACTTTAAATGAAGTGCAAACTCTCTCTAATTGCAATCGGACAAGCACGGACGCTAGGGGTTTACGCCTATCGGCTACCCGACCCTATAAGCTCTTTGATTCATCCCCAAACATGATCAAAACATCAAAGTTATGATTTTTAAGGATTTGACTTCAAAACATCAAAATTTGGAATATTCACCAATTCAATCCAAACCAAAAGCAAATGCACATAGATAAGTGTTATGAATTCATACCCAACAATCGAAGATAGATATAGACACAGATGTGAGATAAAAATCTCACCTTTAACCCAAAAACAAGGAAGAAGGAGCTCAATTACAAGGAGAAGACCAACCAATCTCCACTTCAACCCAACAAGCTTCAATCTAAGATCAAAACAAGTATTTCCTAAGTTTAAGTTTAGGAATTTCTGAGACTAAAGAGAGAAAGAGTTGGAGAAGATGAAGAGGAGGCTTACCAATATCTTCTCTTTGATTTTTGGAGCAAGAATTCAAGTTTGAAAGATGAAACTAGGGCTTGGAATTTCTAATTCCTCTTCCATTCCCCCATTTTTAGTTTTCACTTAAGTTTGAGGGGTGGGAATGAGTGAATGGAGAGGAGAGGGCTGAGTTAGGGGGTTAAGTTAGCTAGTGGGCTGAACCCAAACCCAAAACCCAATAGAAAAAGTAGCAAAATTCGACTTACTCCAAACATATCGAGGCTTATACTCAAAAAGATCGCAAATGACATTTAGAACTCAATGGAAGTGGTCTTGAGTCCTAATTCGACCGTTTGCAGAGTAGCTTTTCGAACTATAATCCGACGAACGATGTTATATTTAAATATACAATCGATAAATATGCGGGTTGTTACAAACTGGAATGGGTATTTAATTGTTATGCTAACATCTATGGATGCAGGGAAACAGGTTGGAGGGATCCAACTGGATTCCTCAAATTGTATGAATTTGTTTCATATGTTGTATGAATTTGTTTCACATGTAGTGTGATGAATTATTGATAATATGTGAATGATTATATTGACAATTGAATGTGTTGAAGGCTAAAATTTAGCCGAATGTATTTTTGGTATCGTTGGATACCAGAAATAAATAAATTGGATTTTTGAAATTAAAGTAGAAAATTTTAAGTGAATCCCTTTTTAAAGAATTGGGTGAATTAAAATAAAGGAATTTAAAGTTATAAAATTGATTTTTGAAATCTTATCGATTTATTTCCAAATAAAAGTTGAAGAATTTATTGAAAATGGAATTTTAAATAATTTGGAAAGGATTAAGGGATTTATTTAAAAGGTAATAAATTTTTAGAAATCAATTTGATAATTGATTTGGCATTTGAAAATAAATCTTTGGAAAATCAATATGAAAATTGATTGGCATTTAGAATGAAAATAAATTGGTATTTGGTAATAAATTCAGAAATGAAATTGCAAATGATTTGTTATTTGGAAATAAGCTTAGAAATTAATTTGCAAATGTTCTGTTCAAATGAAAATAGACTTAGGAATCAATTTGTAAAATTGATTTGGTATTTGAAATAAATGGAAGAATCAATTTGAAATTTGATTCGGTGTTGAAATAAATTGAGAAAACAATTTTGAATTTGATTTGGTGTTTGAAAGTGAATAATTGGAAATTGATTTGAAAATCATATATCGGTAAAAATTTGTAAATTTGAATTCACAGTGGGAATTTATAAAGGAAAGGGAATTTTATTCCGCAAGTGAAAAGTGATTTGAAATTGGTTTTCAAAATGTTGAAGTGTGGAAAAATATATATCTTGTGAAGATATTTTGAAAATAAATAATTTGGGAAAATTATTTAAATCTGATGATTGTTGTGAATGTTGTTTGATAGTTAAATAACCGACTATCAATGTTTGCCTTTGAAATGGCACTTGAATTTGTTTTTAAAAACAAGCGCTCATTATTCGGTTTAGCTGGGAGAGGACTTTATATCATATAATCCATTCCGAATAATGATACGACGTAAATGGATAGCATTTGAAGATCGATGTGAAGACCGAGTGTTTGCGAAAACGATAGGATAACCTATCGAATGTCTCTGCACTGAGTTGCTCCGGTATAGAGATCTCCACATGTGATGGGGAGTCCGATCGGGATTGTGGATACCCGAATTGTAAGGGATTCTTTGGAAGTGCCTTCGGTTCTGTTCGAACCCGGAACAGACTTGTATGGATGCATGTCTGACACTACACTTTGAGATATAAAGCAGATTTCTTTCAAATACATATATGTTGGTGTCGGAGAATTTATTCTCTTAGCTTAACACCCTTCTCTGAGACGTACGAGCTCAAGGGTTATGTAGTTGAAGGTTATCGGTGATATACTCCCAATTTGGTAGTGTGGCATGCTAAGTGTTGTTGTGTGTTGTTGATCATTTGTTGATCATTTGTGATCAAAGCATGGCTTTCGTGTAAAGCGTAGCTTTGTGGACGAGACCTCATCGAACCTCACACCCCGGAAATGGTCGAAACAGGAAAGATGCGGCAAGGTTATGAGGGTCGCGCCCTTTAGGGTATGTCATTTTCTTCTGGAAAAATGTGGTATCATGGTATGGAGCCCAGATGCTTTACCTGTGTGGTTGCATCAATCTTATTTACTGTGTGATTGTTGCTTTGTGATCGAGGGCCCTCGGATAAAGGTCGCAAACGATCGGGGGATGGCATACTCGTGTGTGGAGTTATCTAGTTACAGCTTCATTGCACCAAAAGCGTGAGGTAACTCGGCCTTGTGTTGGCAGAGAGCTAGTTAGTTCTCGGGTCGTCCCTCCAAAGGCGTTCCCATATGGCATAGGAAGTTCCTTAGCCTAACCATTTGTTGGAAAATCCAAAGAAACAATACGAACCTTGTACGGTTTTAGTTGTATAAGCTACTATGGAATGTGGCGGTAACCTGCTATTGAACATAGTAGCTATAGTAGGCATACAATAATGGTTGTATGTTGGCTAAGATTAATATTATATTTTCGAAATGTTTTCCACACTATGCACTAATAATAATATTAAAAGGATTTTGCATATTAAGCATATTTGACTATCATAAGGAGAAATCTCCTCCAATTCTGCGTTTGCATTGTGTGTGTGGCGGGAGGCCTTATGGTAGTTTCATTTTCCAAAAGCATCGCGAACAATTTTTATTTTCTTTGTGAAAATAACTGTTTTTAAGATCTCACACCAGTCCCACGACTGACCTGGAGTTTATTGTTCCCTTTCTAAACTCTGGGTGCCCATAATTTTCCACACGGGCAGCCTAGAGTTAGGTTATCAGGTCATTCTAGAATTCAGAAGTTGCTGTGGAGATATGGAGGCGAGTTGGATGGCAAGACGTATCACTTATACTAGTATTATTCCGCTGTGTATACTGTTATGTGGACAAGTTTATATAACTGTCCAGTGATGTTGTTGTTGTTGTAAACTCTGATGATGTATGTATAAACTGATATAGTTCTTTGTGATAAAGATTATTCATTCATCTATTATATATTGTTCCGCTGCGAATGTGAGATTCTATTGTTGTTTCTTTTTCTTTTTCTTCTGTCTTCTTCTACCTCTTCTTTTTAACCTTGATGGTTCGTATTTTCGTTCTTCTTGAGTTAATTTGTTGGGAATTGATGTCAATTTAAGGGATACGGATTTGCGGGTCATCACAGTTTGCGTCAACGACAACCATTTATATGCAAATTCAACGATATTCACATAATAGAATATTCATTCTAGTTTATGACCAATTTAATTGATACCAACTCAATTTATTTTAATTCCATTTCATTTCCAATAGATTCCATTCAATTCAATTTGAATTCATTAATCAAACAAATTTCATTCAAAACCATTCAATAAAATTCGACAACAACCATTTCACAATTTTTTTTCTTAAGTCGAGCTTTTATCCAAATATTGCTTAAGTTATTTCAACTCAAAACTCAAGTTTATTTTCCTTGTAAACAATTTCTAATTTAGATCCTTGATTTGATTTTTTTTATTTATCAAATCCATTCCATCTACTAATTTAATTCAATTAGTATATTCACTTATCCTTTTTAAATTTCAAATTTCCATATTCAATTCATCCTTAATTTACTTTATCTTTATCAAGGAAATTTTCAATTTATTTTTCTACTTACTTGAATTTATATGCAAATTCAAATCATTTTTTTTATTCCAACCTTTATTATCATTAGTCCGCTTCGAACTAATTCTACAACTTCATTTTATTCTTACACAATTTAAGCTGGATTTCAATATTCAGTTTCAATTCCAATTTTATTCATTCGTTCATTCCTTTATTCACAATTACCATTTCACAATTTCCAATTTAATCTTCATTGATTTAGAATATTTTCTCAATTCCAATTCTACTTAAGAATTTCATCATTTATTTATTAAGTTCAATACCCATATTCAATATAGTTTACATATTTACTTCCAATTCACCATTTTATTTTTCCAAGTTTGGATTTTTCTTCAACTTGATTCAAATCAAATCTCATTCCATTATTCAATTTCCAATTCATCTATTTACGAATGTAACCTCATTCGTTCATTCACAAATTCATTCCTTTTCAATTTGAATCTCATTCCAATTTATAAAACTCATCTATAAATTCACATTACCAATTTCATTCCATTAATGAATTTTATTTCAAATATTTCTCTGGAATTCTATTTCAAATTATAAATCACATTTACAATTTACATTTACAAATCTCATTTGTATATGAGTTTATTTCCTTATCCTTTCAATTCATATTTATAAATTTCATTTTTTAAATGAATTTATCTCCAAATCTTTGGTTATACCATTATCTCTTATTCAATTTCCATATAACAATGATAATAATTCAACATTATCTCTTCCTAACAACCAAGCATCTATATACAATAATAATTCATAAAAAATCATTTCTTTTCTACAAAAAAATAGGTTTGGGCAAAATTATTTCATTTACCCTATTTTAAAACAATACTGTGTCAGTTTATCTTGTTTAAGAGTTTAGAAACCCCTATCGATTACAGTTGGCCAAACTGAACCGAGCAGAATCTATAAACAATCATCTGATAAGTCAACACAATATAAAACAATTTTTTTTTATTCACTAACAAATACGCGCTCATATCTATTATTACGCTCACACTCATTCTAGAGTACTACTGACTCTATCTCTAATGAGTAACGCCCAACAAAGCCAAGGTTGTCGCTTAACCAATTGCTCTGATACCACATTGTAACGATACGATCTTTCGACACCCGAAAGTCGACATCAATACAACCACTGTATCAACTGTTGAACTATCGAATGCCGGAAAACCGAATTGTTAGGGTTAAAGAAGAAGAGGTAGAAGAAGAAAGACAGAAAGAAGAAGCAGAAACAATATCAGAATCTCACATTCGCAACGGAACAATATATAATACATGAATGAATAATTTTTATAACAAAGAACTGTATCAGTTTATACAATACATCATCAAAGTTTAGAAAAACAACACACATCACTGGACAGTTATATAAACTTGTCCACATAACAGAATACACAGCGGAATAATAATATAAGTGATACGTCTCGCCATCCAGCTCGCCTCCAGATCTCCACAGCAACTTCTGAATTCCAGAATGACCTGATAACCTGACTCTAGGCTGCCCGTGTGGAAAATTATGGGCACCCAGAGTTTAGAAAGGGAACAATAAACTCCAGGTCAGTCGTGGGACTGGTGTGAGATCTTTAAAACAGTTATTTTCACAAAGAAAATAAAAGAAATTCGCAATGCTTTTGGAAAATGAAACTACCATAAGACCTCCCACCACACACACAATGCAATCGCAGACTTGGAGGAGATTCCTTCTTATGATAGTCAAATATGCTTAATACGAGAAAACTCTTTTGATATTATTACTAGTGCATAGTGTGAAAATCCTTTCGAAAATATAATATTAATCTTAGCCAACGTAGGTACCATTATACTATGCCTACTATAACTGCCATCTGAGGTGACAGGTTATACAAATTGCAATCGTAAAGGGCTCGTATTGTTTCTTTGGATTTCCAACGAATGGTCAGGCTAAGGAACTTCCTACTGCCACATGGGTACGCCTCTGGAGGGACGTCCCGAGAACTAACTAGCTCTCTGCCAACACAAGGCCGGGTTACCTCTTACTATGTAACTACTACACGAGTATGCCACCCCCCGGTTGTTTGCGACCTTTTTTTGAGGGCCCTCGATCATAAAGCAAAAATCACACAGTAAATGAGATTGGAGCAACCACACAGGTAAAATATCTAGGCTCCATACCATGATACCACCTTTTCCAAAAGGAAATGACATACCCTAAAGGGTGCGACCCTCATAACCTTGCCGCATTTTCCTGTTTCGACCATTTCCGGGGTGTGAGGTCCGATGAGGTCACGTCCACAAAGCTACGCTTTACACGAAAGCCTTGCTTTGATCAACAAATGATCAGCAACACACAGCAACACTTAGCATGCCACACTACCAAATTGGGAGTATATCATCGACAACCTTCAACTACATAACCTCTGAGCTCGTATGTCTCAGAGAAGGGTGTTAAGCTAAGAGAATAAATTCTCCGCCACCAACAGATATGTATTTGAAAGAAATCTGCTTTATATCTCAAAGTGTAGCGTCAGACATGCATCCATACAAGTCTGTTCCGAGTTCGAACAGAACCGAAGGCATTTCCAAAGAAGCCCTTGCAAATCCGGTTTTCAATTGCAATCCATAACGTCGTATCATTATTCGGAATGGGTTATCTGACACAAAGTCCCCTCCTGGCTAAACCGAATAATGAGCGCTTGTTTTGAAAACAAATCCAAGTGCTATTTCAAAGGCAAATATTGATAGTCGGTTATGTAACTATCAACAACATTCACAACAATCAATCAATTTAAATAATTTTCCCAAATTATTTATTTTCAAAATATCTTCACAAGATATATATTTTTCCACACTTCAACATTTTGAAAACCAATTTCAAATCACTTTTCACTCGCGGAATAAAATTCCCTATATTATTTATTTCCACTGTGAATTTGAATTTTCAAATATCCACTTATATACGATTTTTCAAATATTCACTTTCAACCCCCAAATCAAATTTCAAATTGATTCTTCCATTTATTTTAAATACCAAATCGATTTTACAAATCGATTTCTAAATTTATTTCAACACAAAAATCCATTTTCATTCAATACCAAATAAATTTTCATGTCGATTTCCCAAAGATTTATTTTCAAATCCCAAATCAATTATCAAATTGATTTCTAGAAATTTATCACCTTTTAGATAAATCCCTTTATTATTTCCAAATTATTTAAAATTCCATCTTCAATAAATTCTTCAACTTTTAAACAATATTATTCAAAACCCATTTATTACTATCTTTTCCCATATTTTGGAAATAAATTCGATAAGATTTCGAAAATCAACTTTATGCTTTTAAAATTCCTTCTTTTAAATTCACCCAATTCTTTCAAAAGGAATTTACCTAAAATTTCCTACTTTAATTTCAAAAAAATCCAATTTTATTTATTTCTGGTATCCAACGATACCAAAAATACATTCGGCTGAATTATAACCTTCAACAAATTCAATCATCAATATAATCGTTCACAGATTATCAATAATTCATCACACAACATATGAAACAAATTCATACAATTTGAGGAATCCAGTTGGATCCCTCCAACCTGTTTCCCTGCATCCACAGATGTTAGCACAATAATTAAATACCAATTCCACTTCGAGGTGGAATATCGCGGTATATGGGATTTATAAAATATCATCCGTTATTATGCGGCGCATAGGGTCTCATCCGCTATATAATGCGGGAAATCAACAACTCCAAATATATATATATAGATATCCTACTATATCTAATATCATCAATAGATAAATCATCCAATTCATCCATACACATCCAGAATTTAAATTCAACTATTTAAATTTAATCGAAAAATTCGATTGAGTGAGAAGATCTCACCTTTGCTTTTATTTTGCAATCCATTTCCAACTCCTTTCCATTTTCAGCTTGTTTATCGATTTTTAAACCTTGTATAAACAATTTTATACAATTTATTAATATTCGAATCAATCGAATAATTTATTCCATTTTTAACAAATTTAATCAACTATTGATTTTATTTCAACTAATACTTTTAACTTTAAACCAATTCCTTTTTAATAAATTGATTAAACTAAAGTTAAATTTAAAACTAAATTTCCTTTAATAAATTTTTTTTAAAACTAATAATTTATCTCCATACTACAAAATTTTAAATTGAACTAGTAACTGAAATATTTATATATTGTATATACCAATTCCAAAAGTTTTCTGTCTTAAACTTTTTACATTTTAAATCCACATATATATACACTTAATAAATTAAATTCAAAAATAAAACATCCTATAACTTTACTTTAATATAAAATTTAACTTGATAAATTTTTCTCTATATATATATATATACATATATAAATAAATTTAAAGGAAAATACCTACTGCCTTACCCATCACTGTGAACCCAGACTTCGCTCGAGTTCGCACGTGAACGTCACCCTCGTGACTTCCCACCCTGGAATCATCGTCTCGATCTCGCGACCCTCAATCCAAATTACGACGAACGAGATCCTATCGTCTACCGTCTCGAACATGTCTGCATCCCACTCGCGCGATGCCGATTCCCCTGCAATTCTACACGATCGAGCACGACTTGAACCCTAGCTGCTCCAAGACTTCCCGCCGCCTACGCGAGCGAACGCGTACGCGACCCTTCATCGTCGCCCATCGCGGCCACGAACGATCAACGTTCGACTGCTGAAGGATGCGGCCATACCCCTTCTTGTGCTCGGCAATCGAGCTTCCCCTCCACCACAATGATTTCGATCGCCACTCCTCTATTATTATTATTTTTCTGTGTTCAAATGGGGGAGAAAAGAAGAAGAGCTCGCGATTTATAAGTCGAACGAATTCTTTCTGCTATTATTTTTATTTTTTCCTTGTGATGGCTTCAGTTCTGAATTGAAAATGAATGGGGAGGAAGGATGTGATTTTGGTCGGCCATTTTCGATTATTCGATATGTAAAGGAGGAAGGCATGCAGAAGAAGCTTAGCTACAGTGGAAGCAAAAAGTTTTTGATATAGAAAGGAACAGACTGATGGGGAAGAATTACGGCTGATATTGATTAATATATATAAACATTATTAAAATTCAATTGTCCCAATATAAATTTCAAAGCGTTTATATATCCCATACTCACACAACAACTCCAATCACTACGAAATTTGAAATCCGATAATAATACAATATTACGGATCCAATGGTACTGGTTTCGTCGAATTTCGAGACTGTGCCTCGGAAGGCTATATTTAAGTATCGATTTAAACGATAAAATTTCAAAACTGAACAAAGCAGTTTCAAATTCAATTCTGAAGCTTTTATTATCTTCAGTATTACCAATATAGATTTTACAAGACTTCATATTATTTTTAATCAGTTTAAAACTGAAGATTCAATATTTTTACCCAACTGCAATAAATTAAATTCAATAATTAAATTGCCAAATTCATTCTGATATTTGAATTTCAAATTAAACTAACTTCCAAATATTTAAAATCAATTAAATATTCTGATTTCCAATGTCAAAAATTCAGGGTCGTTACATTCTGATTTCAAACCTATTTACGCATCTCATTATAAATTCTTTCCGTGAATTTACATCTTCAATTTATCAAATGATAATCATTTCATGTTAGTTATAAACATTGTTTATAAATACCATAGTCTCATTTCCAATTTACAACGGTTTCACATCACTTAAATCGATTATAAATCAATTTCTAAATTAAATTCCATTTATAAAGCAATTTCTTAAATAACCCAAACTATATCCCAAAACCAACCAAATCTCGATTCTACTTTCATTTCGTAATTTAGAAATCTTATTTAAGACCCAGTATAACCAATTTGTATTTATTTCCAAATTCCCTTCTATTTCCCAATCTATTAAAAATCTCGATTTTTAAAACCTTTTATATTTAAACAAGCATCACTTAAGGATTATTATTTAAAAATCCTTTATATACATTATTCCAAAATCTCTATTTACAATATTGCGAAACAATTAAGTACAAATTTAATGTCAAACCATTTTTTATCCAACTCAATTTCTTTTAACTAATCCAAAATTTTATATAAATACTTCACCTCCAAAATCCCTTTTTTTATTTTCTTTCAAATTCAAAACATATATTTATGGTATTTTTAAAATACCAAAATCTAGGCCATTGCTACCATAGCATCCAATAAATCCAAATCGCACTATATCTATCACAGATTATTCAAACATATCATATATCACTATATATGAAATTAAATTCAACATTTTTGAGGAATCCAGTTGGATCCCTCCAACCTATTTCCCTGCAACCACGGATGTTAGATAACATAAAATACCAATCCCGCTTCGAGGTGGGATATCGCGGTAATATAGGGTCATCCGCTATTATGCGGGGCGCATAGGGTCTCATCCGCTAAAATATGCGGGAATAATCAATCCAACTACTAATATATACTACTATATATATTATAACATCCAATTGATAATAATAATTATCAAAACATCCAATCAACCAATAATTTAATTTTCAGCATTTTAAATTAAATTAGCAATTCAGAAATGAGTGAGATTTACTCACTTTGATTTTTATTGTCCCTCCTGTGTTCTGGTTCCTATTAAATTCAAATGTGTTCGAATTTATCTAAAATTTCGAGAAGCTCTAAATTAAATCAATCCAATTCCTATGCATCGCATTCATCGATATAAACGCCACGCAATAAACCGTGTCTCGATTGGACCTAAAACGAACGAGATATGGAATTTACAATCTAACGATTTTATTTTTAACAATAAATTATATAAACTAATTTTTTCAAAAAAGAAAGCCCATTACCATAATAACAGACCCGACCACTCTAACCCTTCTTCTTCCCTAACTAATGCCTGCACACGAAAACACAGAGACCCTAACCCGACCGTGCACGCCAACGATGATACGGAGCTAGAGAACTCCGTTCGACGAACCGATTTCGCCATCACCTCCCTCGTGACAATCTCGACCACCCCATATCAAAAACTCCAAGCTCGAACTCATCAGGGCAATCACGACATTGCCACCTACCTGTTGCCGAGCTCCATGAGTAGCGACCCCCTCAAACTCAACTGCAACCTCCATAAACTCAGCCACGTGTGCGCCTACGTCCCCTGATCACGAATCCAAGTTTCGCTCGCCCAAACGTCGACCAAAACGTGAGATAAACCGAACCCTAGTTGAACACAGTCGTGTGACTCAATGTCGAGCTTAATAACTGGATGCCCGCACTCTTCAATTTCTATATCAGATTGAAGCTCATTGAGAAATATGAACTTACAAACAAGTTTCGAATTTTTTAATCAAGTAGATTTTGAGAATTTGATTTTTAAATATTTCATTTTTTTTCTTTTTTGACCGTGCTCGGCTGTTTATTTAAAAGTGGAGAAGGAAGGAAATGTTTTGAAGAAGCAATAGGCAGATCACATCATAGGGTGGCTGATTGGATAGAGTAGACAGCTGAAAAGAAATGTTGACTTAACAATATATTAAATAATTTTCCAAAATGTCTCGATTTACAAAGCATAAAATCTCGAACCCCTATCGAGGCGTGGTGCCAGGCGTTCATAATGTTATACCCCTATTCTGAAGGCAATGGAAAAGGTTTCGAGTCCTAATTCGATCGTATGGAGAAGATAGCTTTTTGGACCCAATTATAATATTAAATTTCCGATATTAATTTCAACACGTTTCTATCCTGTACGACCAAACGGTAGCTCCAAACATTATGAGATTTGGAATCCGATAATAATACACTATTACGGATTCAATGGAATTGGTTTCGGTGAAATTCGAGACTATGCCATGGATCGCTATTTCTACTCGTTAATTTAAACGAGCTATTTTTTAAAATCGAACAAATCACTTTTAAATTAAATATAAAAGTTCTATTACCTTCATTCCTATTAATATAAATTTAATAAGTCTTTAAATTATTTTTATCAAGCTTAAAGCTCAAGACTCAATTACTAAAGTAAATTCTAATTATTAAATACCCATTAAATCATTATATTTGAAATTCAAGATAAAAATTAACTTTTAAATATTTAATATCAATTAAATATTCCAATTTCAAATACCCAAAATTCAGGGTCGTTACAGTGAGATGGTTTCTTGGGTCATAATGACATAATCAAGTTATTATTATTATTTACAAATCTTGCTGTAGAATGGTTTCCAAAGTCAAAAGCCTTGTTGTAGGATACACTTATTTAATATTTATAAATCTTGGTTAATTTATTATTATTATAAATCTTAGTTATTATTATTATAGAAGATTTAGTTATATTTTATATTTTTATATACTTAGTTAATTTGTATAAACTAAACTTGTTGATTTTTATTAAACTTAGTTAACTTCATTAAAAAGTTTATATACTTATTTAATATTTATAAACTTTAGTTAACTTATTATTATTATAAATCTAAGTTAATAATAATAACAACAATAGTAATAATAATTATTGTTGTTGTTGTTGTTACTATTACTATTACTATTATATAAGATTTAGTATTTTACATTTTTACATACTTATTTAATTTTTGTAAACTAAACTTGTCAATTTTTATAAAACTTAGTTAACTTGGTTAAATTTTATAATACTTAGTTAATTTTTATAAACTTGTTTAATATTTATACATCTTAGCTAACTTATTATATTATTATTATAAATCTTAGTTAATTATTATTGTTATTATAGAAGATTTAGTTATATTTTATATTTTTATATACTTATTTAATTTTTATAAAATTTCTTGTTTAAATTTTTATACTACTTAGTTAATTTTTATAAAATTATTTAATATTTTTAAATCTTAGTTAACTTAGTATTATTATTATAAATCTTAGTTAATTATTATAATTATAATTACTATAGAAGATTTAGTTATATTTATATTTTTATATACTTAATTAATTTTTATAAAACTTAGTTAATTTAGTTAAATTTTATAATACTTAGTTACTTTTTATAAACTTATTTAATATTTATTAATTGCAAGGTCAGTTATAATATAAACTTGTATCGTTTGTATTTGATCAGTATATAATTCAATATGTATTGTTTTATCAGTTATCCATTGTACCACTAATGTGATTTTGGAGTCTTTATACTTGTTTTTTGCTATTATTAATTGCAAGGTCGGTTATAATATAAACTTGTACCGTTTGTATTTGATCAGTATATAATTCAATGTGTATTGTTTTATCAGTTATCCATTGTACCACTAATGTGATTTTAGAGTCTTAGACTTCGTGTTAGTATCTAGTATATAAATGTGATTCTAACCATTATTTGCAGTATTGTTTGTTGCATACTAAAAGTTTAGAGGTGTTATGAACAGATTGCCTTACAAATAATCATCTCTTAGGCTATGCTTTCCCTAACTACATATAGTTAACAATAGACATAAATATATGGTTGGATAGATTACCAAAGAACTGACAAAGTTGGATGTTCATGGGCACTCAACCCAGAGCAATACCGGTCTGAAGAGAAATAAAGCAATAAAAGGCTTACCCCCGTTTCTGACTGTTCAGGACAATACAAAGCACTATAAATTATGGTTGACATGTCCTTAGTGAAGTTGATGCATCTACACTGCAAATTAGAGATGGCATGTAACTCATTATCTTCAAAATTCCATCCACAACCTAAAATTTAACCCAAAAAAAAAATTAAATTCATGGATCATTTGGTAAGAAGAATAAAGTTTGTGTTTTTAATTGCTTACTTGATCGACATTGATTTCTTTGTGCTAATAGTCATGAACTGCTGAATATTGAAACTGGTCTTTTCAACAGCTTGCACTTTACATGTTTAAAAGAAATAGATCAAAAGTCATAGAATCAGTTGCAATGTATGTATAAACTAGTTCAATTTATTATTATCCTTCTGACAAACTTGCTTTCATCGTCTGCAGAAAAAACATGATAGTGTTCTAGGAACTGTGTCAACTTTTAAGTGGAATGAAAAAGGATGTCGGTTACTAATTCAATATGTACCTCATTGACTTCCCGATTCAAACATACAACACTCTCATTAAGTGTTCTCAGCAAACTTTCTTTCTTGAGATCTGAGAGACCTACACCTATTGCTTCAGAAAAAATTGGACTTGAATCACACAGGCCCCTTACTTTTATACCCTTGTCTCCAGCAAAATTTTCTTTGGTTTCTTCACCAGAACAGTCATCAGTTTGAGATATTTGATCCAGAACAAGATGCTTGTAGTATGCAAAGTAATTTGGACCATCGTCATTATGTTTTGTGGATGAAGATGAAATGATGTCAGCCATCATATGCTATATGAATTGCACTAAAAAAAGAAAAAGAAAAATGATCGCAAGCACAAGGAAACAAGGAAGATAGAATTAAATTATGTCCATTAAAATGCTTCCCAGCATTATTATTTTATTTACCAATGGATCGGTGATAGAAGATATCCTTGCAATCAAGTGAAATACACTAAGTTTTTAATACAATCCATAGCTTGCATGGTCTCTCTCTCTCTCTCTCTCTCTCTCTGTGCGTGTGTGTGTCAAACTATATTTCTCCATATTATGATAATATGAAAATGCCGACCACAAGCGATATTAATAAAACATTTGGTTGCTTAAAAAAAGTTTTTTGACATTAAACTATACAAAAAAAGGAGGGAGAATGTCAATTGAACTCCAGAAATTACCCAAGAGATGAAACCTTCAATAAAATCAATTGTTTGTTCAAGGTACAATAGCTATTGGTGACCAAAGTAATCTTACAGGTATACTTCAAAAAATATACTGAAGAAATACATGTTGTGGCATCACCTCATCATTTTAAAAC
This sequence comes from Allium fistulosum, assembly GCA_030737815.1. Classification (NCBI taxonomy): domain Eukaryota; kingdom Viridiplantae; phylum Streptophyta; class Magnoliopsida; order Asparagales; family Amaryllidaceae; genus Allium; species Allium fistulosum. Next base: position 843,231,739 of record CM060902.1, read on the forward strand.
TAGTAATTATGAAGAATCGGATCATTACACATCTACCAAACAACTTAATAACCTAGTTTAGAAATTAATGTATGATGAAACAATTTTTGTTTTCTCGTCTTCCTCCAACCTATTTTAGAAAATCTTATTGTATTTCTATACACAACCATATACAATGGTGGATGGCTAAATGTCAAGGTAAGAGAAATTATTGTGTTACTACCAAATATTAGTTTGAATCACATTAGTTGTTGGGACGTTAATTTTCAAAAGAGATCTAACCTCGAGAAGACTCTTCAAATTAAAGCGCTGGCATATAAAAATTTTGCGCATTAGGTTGATATAATTTTACTATCCACAATATACTATCCAATGATTCCTATCAGGTAATCATATTATATTATTACCAGGCAGTGTAGAGTACATAAACAGTGCATTAGAATATAATACAACATGCCACTACAATGTTGTTAAGGTAGTGTTGTATCTTTCAAAAAGTAATAACAATTTGAGAAGCAAAACTTTCTCAAAGGCTCATTTCTCTCACTTTAGGAAAAATCCTTCACCTTAGCTTGTATAATTATAGCGCTGTTTTAAAAGGCATGCATCACACTATCCTTAGGTGCACCTCAAGGCAAGATGGAGACAAAATGCCTTGAAGCTTGCTCAAAAAGGCTTTATACTTCTAAGAGGTGTACTTCAACAGCCTAAGTTGTATGTCTGACACATGCGTCAGGCTGCTGAGACATACGCCTTATGATTTTTATTTTTTTTCCATCTCATGGCAAGCAAAAAAAATGGGAAAAAAGCAAGGTCAAGAAAACAAGTTATTTGGCTTTTACAAATTGATTTCATAATCAGTTGATGTAACTGGTTTCAAACCGAATTTCTAAGTTGAATTAATTTATGATTTTAATTTCCTTCTTTTAAAAGAAAAAAGGGAAACGGAAAGGAAGGAAAAAAATTACATGTTCTTTTGTTGCATGTAATAATGTGTTTAGGTTTCCTTTTTTGATTGTATTTGAACTGGATGGTGTTTGTAATAGTATATGTTTCCTTGAAATTAGATAGAACTTTTATTGTTGCTTGTAATAGCTTGATTTTAAACAAAATTGTGTCTAGTTTTTTTGTTTTAAAGTAAATTAACATTTTTTTATGCATAAATACTAAAGATGATGTGCAAGTTAGAAAGGTTCAACGAGATGTTTTATGTATCTGATTATATTTTGTTCGAACCATTTCGAAGGTTTATTCTTACGTGATAGTTGTTGTTATTCTTCAATAGTTAGTTCTTTGGTATGTATGTGTATAATGTTTACTCAAAAAATTTACATCGCAACTCCTTGAGGTTTACATGGCGTGAGCATAGAAAGGCCTCATGTACATGTCCATCTTTTGAAACTTTGGATTTTGGTACCCATTTCCTCTGAATTCTTCAAAACAAATTCGCTTCTATTGTCAACTCATATTTTCCTTAATTTAAAAAACTACCATATCTATTTTATTAAATGTTGCATCCAAAACTTATTTCCTATTAAAAATTATGATTGATTTGTATCTCGATTTTTCTTCCAACTCACAACTAGATTCCATGCACAAAACCGATGCTTTTATTTTGTAAGATAATAGTTGTACCTGATTTATTTAATTATTTCCAGTATAAGATCCATTTTAGATAAACCCTTCATTTATCCATCTACTTATGAACAACATATACATCTATCATTCTCGTGAAATAATAATTAAAGGGGTAATTATTGACAATATCAATTTGATTAATAACAATAATAAGGGAATTCAGTGTAAATGTTTGAACCACTCAAACATTAAAGTAAACACGCAATAATATACAATCCTATAAATGCTGAGCCCTCCTATTTAATGATCTACATTGAAGTACACACGCAATATTTTTTTTCCTTTATCTCGAGAAATAAAACAAAAGTAAACATAGTAGGGTATTTTACCAAATATTCTCTTTAATTGTGGTGGACCTATAAAGTTAGTTAATTTTTATAAAAATTAGTTTTTGTAATTTTATTTAGTTGTTATAAAGTTTTATTAATATTTAGAAAATTAATTAATTTTTATAAAACATGGTTACCTTGGTTAAATTTTCATACGACTTAGTTAATTTTTATAAATTTAGTTAAGTTATATAAAACTTGGAGAAAAAAATAGAGACTTGAATCAACTTCTTTTCGTTGATTCTTTCCCCTCTTTTTTTATGGTAAATGATCCCACTCAATCAAATGAATAGATGTGAAAGCTATAATTGTAAACCACGATCGAATCTATGGAAGCATTGGTTTATACATTCCTTTTAGTCTCGACTTTAGGGATAATTTTTTTCGCTATCTTTTTTCGAGAACCACCTAAGGTTCCGACTAAAAAATAATGAAATAATTTTTCATTATAGAAACTGAAGTAATGAGCCTCTCAACTTAGTTAATTTTTATAAACTTAGTTAAATTTTATAAGAGTTGTTTAATTTTATAAACTTTTAGTCAACTTAGTTAAATTTGTATAAAACTTAATTATTTTTTATAAAGTTAGTTATTTCTTTATAAAACTTAGTTAATTTAGTTAAAAATTTGTAAAACTTGTTTTTATAAATGTGTTTATTTTTATAATTGTGTTTAATTTTTGGATATGAGTTTGATTTTAGTAATATTTGCTTAACATATTTATTTTTTTAAAATTTAATTAATTTTATAAACATGATTGTTTTTATAAACTTGCTTAATTTTTTTAAAACTTATATAAACTTAATTATTTTTATAAACTTGTTTAATTTTTATAAACTTAGTTAACTCATTTAAATTTATAAATTTAGTTAAGTTTAATACAACTTAGTCAACTTTTTTTTTAAACATAGTTAATTTGTATAATTTTTATAAAACTGGTGAAATTAGTTAATTTTATAAATTTATTTAGTTTTTATAAACTTATTTACTTAATCATATATAAATCTTTACAGCAATTTTAGTATTACTGGATTTTGAGAAATCCAACAACACCTCCTTTTCACAGTTTGAAAAATCCACCTACTTAAGTTGTGGTTTAGGTTGTTGTAGTTGCTTGTGAGATTGTGAACTGCAATGGTGTGGAAGTGCACTGTTAGGGTTCAGCATCAACAAATTTATAACATATTATGGCAGCCACTTTGTTTTATGATAACATGTTATTACAAGCTACAATGCAGCACCACATACAAAAAAATAGTTCATGAAAGCAAAGCGTTCCAAACAAATATACCATATATATCCAACACTGAAAGTAAGAACTTCAATTCTCTCTTCAAAAAACTAAGCAACCATCCAGGCCAGTAAGATTAATCAATTTCGTATTAGCAGCTTTAACCTATATAGATATCTTTTCTACCTGCAACAAGAGTAAATACAAATTAACAAATGAATTGTTTGATAAAACTCAATGTTTAATAATAATGCAGTGTTTAATAATCAGAACTCAACACTAGCTTATTACATAAATCAGAACTCTACACTAGCTTATTACATAAATCAACTTGTGATTAGACTTCTTTCTATCACTTTTAATATTGTCAATAACTGTTTCACTAGTTCTCAAATGCTAGATGCTTGCAAAGTGGGGAATATAAACATTTCACTTTTTTCCTCTAAATTTGTTTCCATATTCTCATCATTGTGGCATTTTAACCCAAATCAGATTTCAGGCAATCGAAGGTTGTAAATTTTGCACCTTATGTAACATCCCAAATAAAATACAAGTACCATTCACTAGTTAAGTTACTAAATAGTTAAGAAAACCAAAAGAATATACAATGAAATAAAGAAACCCAACCTTAGTGTTATCCCGCCTTTTGGCAAGGCCGTGACACCAAAAAGTTGACTGGAAAACTAAAGACAGTTCGTCGTAAAAGTTCGATATGCACTGTTTCACCATGGATATCAATGAATTTTGTCCGAGTCCGGATCGGGCTACAATTGATAAGACACGTCAAGGAAAGCCATAGGAGCCAGCGTTCCAAATCTCGAGTCAATCCGAGTTCGTACGCCCAAGATATCATCGATGCAAGTGAAGGACATAGCCTTGTGTTCGTCTCCATATGGTTCGTATCCATCAAGGTCGACTCCATCAAGATTGACTCCATCCCCTTCGTATCCCTCAGAACAAACCCTTAGCTCGAATCCATCGTCCCTGCATTACTTCGAATCCATGAGAAGTACCATTGCTTCGACTCCATCAAAACATCCTCCACGTTCGAATCCATCCAAGGCCTCCCGTGGTTCGAATCCATCAGAATATTTCCAGCTTCGAATCGATCAATGGGAAGGTCTTCGAATCCATGCAGTTGAAGCCTTCGAATCCATCCAGACACAATTGCTTCGTATCGATCGAATGGAACACGTCACGATCGATACGAACGAACCCTTGTTCGAATCCAGATATGATCACTGTCTTCGAATCCAACACTCGAACCCATGAAGACCTCTCGCTTCATACCCATCAGATACTTGCTTCGAATCGAGGCAAGGTTGGCGTGTTCGAATCGATTAAGTGCCTTCCTTCGAATCCATCCGGCTACGTTTAACTCTGTATCGATCAAGACACGTTGGCCATCGATACGAAGTAGGCGCCATTCGAATCCAAGGATATTTGGTGTCTTCGAATCCATCGAGTCAAGGCAGCAAAGTCTCCGGGACGACTCGATCTAACTGGCGACAAAAGCGGATCGATGCAAGGTTTGCGCTCCACGTCACCATCTTCACGTGCAGGAGGATCGAGTCGAACGAATCGATTCGAGCATATCGATTCGAATGACTCCAGAATTTGAAAAACACCGACTTGAATCGATCATAACTCGAGTTCTACAAGTCCAAATGCCATGAAATTTTCACAGAAGCTTGAGCACATGTTGAAGAATGTCCACACCAAATTTCAGCTTGATTGGACAATTTCTTGATCGATTCGAACCTAGGGTCGAATCGATCCCAAAGTGGGCCCGGGACTCCAGATTTCGGCCATGTGGGCCTCCTCACGTGCCAGAACTGGTCTTCCCTCATTTTAGGCGAAATATCAGCCTCCTACACCTATAAATAGAGCCCCTGGCCATTCAGAAAAGGGGTCGGACAATTCTTAGAGCTAAAGAGCGCCCAGATTCTGCCAGATTTACTCCAGATCACCATTGTTGCCTTAGATTCAGACTTAGTTCAGCAAATCAGTTGTAATACAACATACGAAATTGTAATCTTCAAGCATCGAGCAATAAAATCATAAAAACCTTGAAGTGGACGTAGGCCGGAGATAGCCGAACCACTATAAACTGTGTGTCACTATTCATTATTTCTTAATTGCTGCTTGTTACTTGCTTAGATCTGTGATTTGTGTGTGAATATTGTTGATTTGTATTCATACGCTGGTGCTTTCACTACACTTGGGGTTTGTGACCATTTTTGGTGCAAACACTTTGGTGCTTTCACTGAGAACAACTAGCACCCGCTAGACAAGATTTGAAAATTTGAAAGACAATGACTCGACAAACAAGTAGAAGGCAAAGAGATGAGAGAAGTCAGCACGAAGGAAGTCAAGAGGCTTCCTCAGGAGCAAACCAAGCATCGATCTTCATCACCAGGGATGAGATGGAGACAATGATGAAGAGACAGGAGGAGATGATCCAGAATTTGCTTCAACAAATTGGACAACTTGGAGCACAAAATCAAGGAACAACCGGAATCCAGAACGGAGCAGGACCATCTGGCGCAGCGCCGGAGCTGGGGGGCACCCACTTAGGACATGTTGATCCGAACACGGGAAGAGAGACAAGGACATCCGAGCAACCTGACAGCAATAGAGGGATGAACGCTCAGTCAAGGGGGCAAACACCCGAAAGCTCACACGGACTCGGGGGGCAGATCGAAGGTAGTGAACGAGGACTACAGCTTGGAGACAATGATAGATTGGCAGAGATGGTCAGGCGAGCCATGAGAGGAGGATTAGTAAACAGAGATCTTGAAGATGTGAACAAGAGTCCCTTTTCTCCTGCGATTAGGTTGGCTAGGAACCCACCAGAATTCAAACTACCAACAGTAGAAGGGTATGATGGGAGGAAGGACCCTGCGGTCCATCTAACGAGGTATATAAGGCACATGGAAGTGCTGGGGGCATCACAGGAAGTCATGGCCCGGTGCTTCCCATTGTATTTGACAGACATAGCAGCTTTATGGTTCAGACAGCTAGAGAGCGGCTCCATTGGGACATGGACCGATTTGATTGAGAAATTTATGAGGCAATTCAGAGTTCATATTTCGAGACCCAAGAATGTGATGAGTTTGGCAACGCTAAAGCAGAAAGCTGGGGAGTCTTTGAGGAATTTCTTGACGCGATTCAATGCGGCAGCAGCATCGGTGTATCGGCCAGATCCATCCATGGTTATGATGGCAGCTGTGTCCGGAGTAGCTGATGGCACGGAATTCAAAAATTCATTAACTAAGGATCCGCCTATGGATCTAGGAGAATTCTATCATGAGGCAGAAAAGTTTTTACGATTGGAAGATGCTAATGCTGAGAGAGAAGAAGGAGAGGGAATAGAAGTTTATGCACTTAAAGACAAAAAGCCTCTCGAAAATGATTCAGGCAAAGATAAAGGAAAACGAAAGGCTGAGGACAATGGTGACAGGTCAAAGCGACTGCGAAGAGAGCCACGATTCACCACTTATTCAGAGCTGAATGAGAGTTTGGAGCGAATCTACCAAGATACGCGAGAGCAAGTTCCCTACCGTAGGCCAATACGAAGGGATCCCACTGTTGACGAGAGGAAATCAGACAGATACTGCTTATTCCACGAACTGAATGGTCATAACACTAACGACTGTAGACATCTGAAGGATGAGGTGGAAGGGCACATCAGGAACGGTATGCTACTTCAATATGTGAGGAGGCGAGCTCCAGCGGTGGAGCCAGAGCGACCACCGTCTACATCAGCCAGGGGTGCCCCCGAGCCAGGACATCGTATGATTATCAATTAGTTGAAATAACGATGGACAAGTTGTAAACCTCTCACCAACACGGGTAAGTCGTTTAAACATGTGCGAGATCACGAACGGTCCATAGACATGTTGTGAATGACTACTGACCCTATCGTTGTGGGAGTTTACACTTTGACATCCTTGCTTTGCTTTTGTTTCATTTTGATTTGAACATTTGAACTTGACTTTGTTTAACATTTCTGCTAAAGACTTATTTTCAATGAAAAAATGCTACTTGTGATTTCATAACGGCTAAGCCACTTACACATGTACGGGATCACGAACGGTCCCTAGGCATGCTCTGAGATGGCGATAAACCGTTGCAAGAAACAATCCGGGGATTCACCCGAACGTGAAACCTGGTATTGATGATACTAAGTCCCTCCCCGGGCACACTCAATTCGCCTCGAACGGCATCCGACCGCGAACGGTCACAATTCGATCGCGAACGATCACACTTCGCCACGAACGGCACCCGACCTCGAACGGTCACCATTAGCCTCGAACGGCACCCGACCGCGAACGGTCACACTTCATCTAGTACAACATTCGATCACGAACGATCACACTCTGCCTCGTACGGCACTCGACCACGAACGGTCATAATCCATCCTAATTCGTCTAGAACGACATCCGACTTCGAACAGTCACAATTCGTCTAAAACGACACCCGACCTCGAACGGTCACCACTCGCCTCGAACGGCACCCCTCAACTCAAATGGCTTGATCACGAACGGTCGTCATTTGGGGCCATATGAAAATGGCTAGATCGCGAACGGTCGTCATTTAAGGTCATACAAAAAATACTAGATCGCGAACGGTCGCATTCTACCTCAAAATGGCTAGATCGCGAACGGTCGTCATTTAAGGTCAGATAAAACTATCAATGTCTTTGCAGGTCATCAACAGGATATGAACATCCAGCTTATGAAACTACAAAACACACCTTCCTATCGCAAGGCATGTTTTGGGGGGCAAATGTTATCCCGCCTTTTGGCAAGGCCGTGACACCAAAAAGTTGACTGGAAAACTAAAGACAGTTCGTCGTAAAAGTTCGATATGCACTATTTCACCATGGATATCAATGAATTTTGTCCGAGTCCGGATCGGGCTACAATTGATAAGACACGTCAAGGAAAGCCATAGGAGCCAGCGTTCCAAATCTCGAGTCAATCCGAGTTCGTACGCCCAAGATATCATCGATGCAAGTGAAGGACATAGCCTTGTGTTCGTCTCCATATGGTTCGTATCCATCAAGGTCGACTCCATCAAGATTGACTCCATCCCCTTCGTATCCCTCAGAACAAACCCTTAGCTCGAATCCATCGTCCCTGCATTACTTCGAATCCATGAGAAGTACCATTGCTTCGACTCCATCAAAACATCCTCCACGTTCGAATCCATCCAAGGCCTCCCGTGGTTCGAATCCATCAGAATATTTCCAGCTTCGAATCGATCAATGGGAAGGTCTTCGAATCCATGCAGTTGAAGTCTTCGAATCCATCCAGACACAGTTGCTTCGTATCGATCGAATGGAACACGTCACGATCGATACGAACGAACCCTTGTTCGAATCCAGATATGATCACTGTCTTCGAATCCAACACTCGAACCCATGAAGACCTCTCGCTTCATACCCATCAGATACTTGCTTCGAATCGAGGCAAGGTTGGCGTGTTCGAATCGATTAAGTGCCTTCCTTCGAATCCATCCGGCTACGTTTAACTCTGTATCGATCAAGACACGTTGGCCATCGATACGAAGTAGGCGCCATTCGAATCCAGGGATATTTGGTGTCTTCGAATCCATCGAGTCAAGGCAGCGAAGTCTCCGGGACGACTCGATCTAACTGGCGACAAAAGCGGATCGATGCAAGGTTTGCGCTCCACGTCACCATCTTCACGTGCAGGAGGATCGAGTCGAACGAATCGATTCGACCATATCGATTCGAATGACTCCAGAATTCGAAAAACACCGACTTGAATCGATCATAACTCGAGTTCTACAAGTCCAAATGCCATGAAATTTTCACAGAAGCTTGAGCACATGTTGAAGAATGTCCACACCAAATTTCAGCTTGATTGGACAATTTCTTGATCGATTCGAACCTAGGGTCGAATCGATCCCAAAGTGGGCCCGGGACTCCAAATTTCGGCCATGTGGGCCTCCTCACATGCCAGAACTGGTCTTCCCTCATTTTAGGCGAAATATCAGCCTCCTACACCTATAAATAGAGCCCCTGGCCATTCAGAAAAGGGGTCGGACAATTCTTAGAGCTAAAGAGCGCCCAGATTCTGCCAGATTTACTTCAGATCACCATTGCTGCCTTAGATTCAGACTTAGTTCAGCAAATCAGTTGTAATACAACATACGAAATTGTAATCTTCAAGCATCGAGCAATAAAATCATAAAAACCTTGAAGTGGACGTAGGCCGGAGATAGCCGAACCACTATAAACTGTGTGTCACTATTCATTATTTCTTAATTGCTGCTTGTTACTTGCTTAGATCTGTGATTTGTGTGTGAATATTGTTGATTTGTATTCATACGCTGGTGCTTTCACTACACTTGGGGTTTGTGACCATTTTTGGTGCAAACACTTTGGTGCTTTCATTGAGAACAACTAGCACCCGCTAGACAAGATTTGAAAATTTGAAAGACAATGACTCGACAAACAAGTAGAAGGCAAAGAGCTGAGAGAAGTCAGCACGAAGGAAGTCAAGAGGCTTCCTCAGGAGCAAACCAAGCATCGATCTTCATCACCAGGGATGAGATGGAGACAATGATGAAGAGACAGGAGGAGATGATCCAGAATTTGCTTCAACAAATTGGACAACTTGGAGCACAAAATCAAGGAACAACCGGAATCCAGAACGGAGCAGGACCATCTGGCGCAGCGCCGGAGCTAGGGGGCACCCACTTAGGACATGTTGATCCGAACACGGGAAGAGAGACAAGGACATCCGAGCAACCTGACAGCAATAGAGGGATGAACGCTCAGTCAGGGGGGCAAACACCCGAAAGCTCACACGGACTCGGGGGGCAGATCGAAGGTAGTGAACGAGGACTACAGCTTGGAGACAATGATAGATTGGCAGAGATGGTCAGGCGAGCCATGAGAGGAGGATTAGTAAACAGAGATCTTGAAGATGTGAACAAGAGTCCCTTTTCTCCTGCGATTAGGTTGGCTAGGAACCCACCAGAATTCAAACTACCAACAGTAGAAGGGTATGATGGGAGGACGGACCCTGCGGTCCATCTAACGAGGTATATAAGGCACATGGAAGTGCTGGGGGCATCACAGGAAGTCATGGCCCGGTGCTTCCCATTGTATTTGACAGACATAGCAGCTTTATGGTTCAGACAGCTAGAGAGCGGCTCCATTGGGACATGGACCGATTTGATTGAGAAATTTATGAGGCAATTCAGAGTTCATATTTCGAGACCCAAGAATGTGATGAGTTTGGCAACGCTAAAGCAGAAAGCTGGGGAGTCTTTGAGGAATTTCTTGACGCGATTCAATGCGGCAGCAGCATCGGTGTATCGGCCAGATCCATCCATGGTTATGATGGCAGCTGTGTCCGGAGTAGCTGATGGCACGGAATTCAAAAATTCATTAACTAAGGATCCGCCTATGGATCTAGGAGAATTCTATCATGAGGTAGAAAAGTTTTTACGATTGGAAGATGCTAATGCTGAGAGAGAAGAAGGAGAGGGAATAGAAGTTTATGCACTTAAAGACAAAAAGCCTCTCGAAAATGATTCAGGCAAAGATAAAGGAAAACGAAAGGCTGAGGACAATGGTGACAGGTCAAAGCGACTGCGAAGAGAGCCACGATTCACCACTTATTCAGAGCTGAATGAGAGTTTGGAGCGAATCTACCAAGATACGCGAGAGCAAGTTCCCTACCGTAGGCCAATACGAAGGGATCCCACTGTTGACGAGAGGAAATCAGACAGATACTGCTTATTCCACGAACTGAATGGTCATAACACTAACGACTGTAGACATCTGAAGGATGAGGTGGAAGGGCACATCAGGAACGGTATGCTACTTCAATATGTGAGGAGGCGAGCTCCAGCGGTGGAGCCAGAGCGACCACCGTCTACATCAGCCAGGGGTGCCCCCGAGCCAGGACATCGTATGATTATCAATTAGTTGAAATAACGATGGACAAGTTGTAAACCTCTCACCAACACGGGTAAGTCGTTTAAACATGTGCGAGATCACGAACGGTCCATAGACATGTTGTGAATGACTACTGACCCTATCGTTGTGGGAGTTTACACTTTGACATCCTTGCTTTGCTTTTGTTTCATTTTGATTTGAACATTTGAACTTGACTTTGTTTAACATTTCTGCTAAAGACTTATTTTCAATGAAAAAATGCTACTTGTGATTTCATAACGGCTAAGCCACTTACACATGTACGGGATCACGAACGGTCCCTAGGCATGCTCTGAGATGGCGATAAACCGTTGCAAGAAACAATCCGGGGATTCACCCGAACGTGAAACCTGGTATTGATGATACTAAGTCCCTCCCCGGGCACACTCAATTCGCCTCGAACGGCATCCGACCGCGAACGGTCACAATTCGATCGCGAACGATCACACTTCGCCACGAACGGCACCCGACCTCGAACGGTCACCATTATCCTCGAACGGCACCCGACCGCGAACGGTCACACTTCATCTAGTACAACATTCGATCACGAACGATCACACTCTGCCTCGTACGGCACTCGACCACGAACGGTCATAATCCATCCTAATTCGTCTAGAACGACATCCGACTTCGAACAGTCACAATTCGTCTAAAACGACACCCGACCTCGAACGGTCACCACTCGCCTCGAACGGCACCCCTCGACTCAAATGGCTTGATCACGAACGGTCGTCATTTGGGGCCATATGAAAATGGCTAGATCGCGAACGGTCGTCATTTAAGGTCATACAAAAAATACTAGATCGCGAACGGTCGCATTCTACCTCAAAATGGCTAGATCGCGAACGGTCGTCATTTAAGGTCAGATAAAACTATCAATGTCTTTGCAGGTCATCAACAGGATATGAACATCCAGCTTATGAAACTACAAAACACACCTTCCTATCGCAAGGCATGTTTTGGGGGGCAAATGTTATCCCGCCTTTTGGCAAGGCCGTGACACCAAAAAGTTGACTGGAAAACTAAAGACAGTTCGTCGTAAAAGTTCGATATGCACTGTTTCACCATGGATATCAATGAATTTTGTCCGAGTCCGGATCGGGCTACAATTGATAAGACACGTCAAGGAAAGCCATAGGAGGCAGCGTTCCAAATCTCGAGTCAATCCGAGTTCGTACGCCCAAGATATCATCGATGCAAGTGAAGGACATAGCCTTGTGTTCGTCTCCATATGGTTCGTATCCATCAAGGTCGACTCCATCAAGATTGACTCCATCCCCTTCATATCCCTCAGAACAAACCCTTAGCTCGAATCCATCGTCCCTGCATTACTTCGAATCCATGAGAAGTACCATTGCTTCGACTCCATCAAAACATCCTCCACGTTCGAATCCATCCAAGGCCTCCCGTGGTTCGAATCCATCAGAATATTTCCAGCTTCGAATCGATCAATGGGAAGGTCTTCGAATCCATGCAGTTGAAGCCTTCGAATCCATCCAGACACAGTTGCTTCGTATCGATCGAATGGAACACGTCACGATCGATACGAACGAACCCTTGTTCGAATCCAGATATGATCACTGTCTTCGAATCCAACACTCGAACCCATGAAGACCTCTCGCTTCATACCCATCAGATACTTGCTTCGAATCGAGGCAAGGTTGGCGTGTTCGAATCGATTAAGTGCCTTCCTTCGAATCCATCCGGCTACGTTTAACTCTGTATCGATCAAGACACGTTGGCCATCGATACGAAGTAGGCGCCATTCGAATCCAGGGATATTTGGTGTCTTCGAATCCATCGAGTCAAGGCAGCGAAGTCTCCGGGACGACTCGATCTAACTGGCGACAAAAGCGGATCGATGCAAGGTTTGCGCTCCACGTCACCATCTTCACGTGCAGGAGGATCGAGTCGAACGAATCGATTCGAGCATATCGATTCGAATGACTCCAGAATTCGAAAAACACCGACTTGAATCGATCATAACTCGAGTTCTACAAGTCCAAATGCCATGAAATTTTCACAGAAGCTTGAGCACATGTTGAAGAATGTCCACACCAAATTTCAGCTTGATTGGACAATTTCTTGATCGATTCGAACCTAGGGTCGAATCGATCCCAAAGTGGGCCCGGGACTCCAGATTTCGGCCATGTGGGCCTCCTCACGTGCCAGAACTGGTCTTCCCTCATTTTAGGCGAAATATCAGCCTCCTACACCTATAAATAGAGCCCCTGGCCATTCAGAAAAGGGGTCGGACAATTCTTAGAGCTAAAGAGCGCCCAGATTCTGCCAGATTTACTCCAGATCACCATTGCTGCCTTAGATTCAGACTTAGTTCAGCAAATCAGTTGTAATACAACATACGAAATTGTAATCTTCAAGCATCGAGCAATAAAATCATAAAAACCTTGAAGTGGACGTAGGCCGGAGATAGCCGAACCACTATAAACTGTGTGTCACTATTCATTATTTCTTAATTGCTGCTTGTTACTTGCTTAGATCTGTGATTTGTGTGTGAATATTGTTGATTTGTATTCATACGCTGGTGCTTTCACTACACTTGGGGTTTGTGACCATTTTTGGTGCAAACACTTTGGTGCTTTCATTGAGAACAACTAGCACCCGCTAGACAAGATTTGAAAATTTGAAAGACAATGACTCGACAAACAAGTAGAAGGCAAAGAGCTGAGAGAAGTCAGCACGAAGGAAGTCAAGAGGCTTCCTCAGGAGCAAACCAAGCATCGATCTTCATCACCAGGGATGAGATGGAGACAATGATGAAGAGACAGGAGGAGATGATCCAGAATTTGCTTCAACAAATTGGACAACTTGGAGCACAAAATCAAGGAACAACCGGAATCCAGAACGGAGCAGGACCATCTGGCGCAGCGCCGGAGCTGGGGGGCACCCACTTAGGACATGTTGATCCGAACACGGGAAGAGAGACAAGGACATCCGAGCAACCTGACAGCAATAGAGGGATGAACGCTCAGTCAGGGGGGCAAACACCCGAAAGCTCACACGGACTCGGGGGGCAGATCGAAGGTAGTGAACGAGGACTACAGCTTGGAGACAATGATAGATTGGCAGAGATGGTCAGGCGAGCCATGAGAGGAGGATTAGTAAACAGAGATCTTGAAGATGTGAACAAGAGTCCCTTTTCTCCTGCGATTAGGTTGGCTAGGAACCCACCAGAATTCAAACTACCAACAGTAGAAGGGTATGATGGGAGGACGGACCCTGCGGTCCATCTAACGAGGTATATAAGGCACATGGAAGTGCTGGGGGCATCACAGGAAGTCATGGCCCGGTGCTTCCCATTATATTTGACAGACATAGCAGCTTTATGGTTCAGACAGCTAGAGAGCGGCTCCATTGGGACATGGACCGATTTGATTGAGAAATTTATGAGGCAATTCAGAGTTCATATTTCGAGACCCAAGAATGTGATGAGTTTGGCAACGCTAAAGCAGAAAGCTGGGGAGTCTTTGAGGAATTTCTTGACGCGATTCAATGCGGCAGCAGCATCGGTGTATCGGCCAGATCCATCCATGGTTATGATGGCAGCTGTGTCCGGAGTAGCTGATGGCACGGAATTCAAAAATTCATTAACTAAGGATCCGCCTATGGATCTAGGAGAATTCTATCATGAGGCAGAAAAGTTTTTACGATTGGAAGATGCTAATGCTGAGAGAGAAGAAGGAGAGGGAATAGAAGTTTATGCACTTAAAGACAAAAAGCCTCTCGAAAATGATTCAGGCAAAGATAAAGGAAAACGAAAGGCTGAGGACAATGGTGACAGGTCAAAGCGACTGCGAAGAGAGCCACGATTCACCACTTATTCAGAGCTGAATGAGAGTTTGGAGCGAATCTACCAAGATACGCGAGAGCAAGTTCCCTACCGTAGGCCAATACGAAGGGATCCCACTGTTGACGAGAGGAAATCAGACAGATACTGCTTATTCCACGAACTGAATGGTCATAACACTAACGACTGTAGACATCTGAAGGATGAGGTGGAAGGGCACATCAGGAACGGTATGCTACTTCAATATGTGAGGAGGCGAGCTCCAGCGGTGGAGCTAGAGCGACCACCGTCTACATCAACCAGGGGTGCCCCCGAGCCAGGACATCGTATGATTATCAATTAGTTGAAATAACGATGGACAAGTTGTAAACCTCTCACCAACACGGGTAAGTCGTTTAAACATGTGCGAGATCACGAACGGTCCATAGACATGTTGTGAATGACTACTGACCCTATCGTTGTGGGAGTTTACACTTTGACATCCTTGCTTTGCTTTTGTTTCATTTTGATTTGAACATTTGAACTTGACTTTGTTTAACATTTCTGCTAAAGACTTATTTTCAATGAAAAAATGCTACTTGTGATTTCATAACGGCTAAGCCACTTACACATGTACGGGATCATGAACGGTCCCTAGGCATGCTCTGAGATGGCGATAAACCGTTGCAAGAAACAATCCGGGGATTCACCCGAACGTGAAACCTGGTATTGATGATACTAAGTCCCTCCCCGGGCACACTCAATTCGCCTCGAACGGCATCCGACCGCGAACGGTCACAATTCGATCGCGAACGATCACACTTCGCCACGAACGGCACCCGACCTCGAACGGTCACCATTAGCCTCGAACGGCACCCGACCGTGAACGGTCACACTTCATCTAGTACAACATTCGATCACGAACGATCACACTCTGCCTCGTACGGCACTCGACCACGAACGGTCATAATCCATCCTAATTCGTCTAGAACGACATCCGACTTCGAACAGTCACAATTCGTCTAAAACGACACCCGACCTCGAACGGTCACCACTCGCCTCGAACGGCACCCCTCAACTCAAATGGCTTGATCACGAACGGTCGTCATTTGGGGCCATATGAAAATGGCTAGATCGCGAACGGTCGTCATTTAAGGTCATACAAAAAATACTAGATCGCGAACGGTCGCATTCTACCTCAAAATGGCTAGATCGCGAACGGTCGTCATTTAAGGTCAGATAAAACTATCAATGTCTTTGCAGGTCATCAACAGGATATGAACATCCAGCTTATGAAACTACAAAACACACCTTCCTATCGCAAGGCATGTTTTGGGGGGCAAATGTTATCCCGCCTTTTGGCAAGGCCGTGACACCAAAAAGTTGACTGGAAAACTAAAGACAGTTCGTCGTAAAAGTTCGATATGCACTGTTTCACCATGGATATCAATGAATTTTGTCCGAGTCCGGATCGGGCTACAATTGATAAGACACGTCAAGGAAAGCCATAGGAGCCAGCGTTCCAAATCTCGAGTCAATCCGAGTTCGTACGCCCAAGATATCATCGATGCAAGTGAAGGACATAGCCTTGTGTTCGTCTCCATATGGTTCGTATCCATCAAGGTCGACTCCATCAAGATTGAACCATCCCCTTCGTATCCCTCAGAACAAACCCTTAGCTCGAATCCATCGTCCCTGCATTACTTCGAATCCATGAGAAGTACCATTGCTTCGACTCCATCAAAACATCCTCCACGTTCGAATCCATCCAAGGCCTCCCGTGGTTCGAATCCATCAGAATATTTCCAGCTTCGAATCGATCAATGGGAAGGTCTTCGAATCCATGCAGTTGAAGCCTTCGAATCCATCCAGACACAGTTGCTTCGTATCGATCGAATGGAACACGTCACGATCGATACGAACGAACCCTTGTTCGAATCCAGATATGATCACTGTCTTCGAATCCAACACTCGAACCCATGAAGACCTCTCGCTTCATACCCATCAGATACTTGCTTCGAACCGAGGCAAGGTTGGCGTGTTCGAATCGATTAAGTGCCTTCCTTCGAATCCATCCGGCTACGTTTAACTCTGTATCGATCAAGACACGTTGGCCATCGATACGAAGTAGGCGCCATTCGAATCCAGGGATATTTGGTGTCTTCGAATCCATCGAGTCAAGGCAGCGAAGTCTCCGGGACGACTCGATCTAACTGGCGACAAAAGCGGATCGATGCAAGGTTTGCGCTCCACGTCACCATCTTCACGTGCAGGAGGATCGAGTCGAACGAATCGATTCGACCATATCGATTCGAATGACTCCAGAATTCGAAAAACACCGACTTGAATCGATCATAACTCGAGTTCTACAAGTCCAAATGCCATGAAATTTTCACAGAAGCTTGAGCACATGTTGAAGAATGTCCACACCAAATTTCAGCTTGATTGGACAATTTCTTGATCGATTCGAACCTAGGGTCGAATCGATCCCAAAGTGGGCCCGGGACTCCAGATTTCGGCCATGTGGGCCTCCTCACGTGCCAGAACTGGTCTTCCCTCATTTTAGGCGAAATATCAGCCTCCTACACCTATAAATAGAGCCCCTGGCCATTCAGAAAAGGGGTCGGACAATTCTTAGAGCTAAAGAGCGCCCAGATTCTGCCAGATTTACTCCAGATCACCATTGCTGCCTTAGATTCAGACTTAGTTCAGCAAATCAGTTGTAATACAACATACGAAATTGTAATCTTCAAGCATCGAGCAATAAAATCATAAAAACCTTGAAGTGGACGTAGGCCGGAGATAGCCGAACCACTATAAACTGTGTGTCACTATTCATTATGTCTTAATTGCTGCTTGTTACTTGCTTAGATCTGTGATTTGTGTGTGAATATTGTTGATTTGTATTCATACGCTGGTGCTTTCACTACACTTGGGGTTTGTGACCATTTTTGGTGCAAACACTTAGCATTTGATGAAACCTAAACTCTTTAACCATTGGAGCATCTCTATTAATCCTTCATTCAAGCTTCTAGGCTGTAACCTAGTTCTTTCCTAGCTTTATCACAAGAATATGCCTATTGATGCCTTAAAACCTTAACAATCTAGAAGCGAAATAAACAACTCCAATTTGTCACATAATTCGAAAGACAAAGGAAGAACTATTATAGATGGTATGAAGCATCTGAAGTGGATAAAATCCTAGAAATCCTGCCTCATGTTTGACCTTTAAGCATGAAACAACGGTGCATTTTTATCAATATCCTAAGTATATGCCCTTGTCCTCAACATTAGACATGTGCAAAACTGTAAGTGCACAACTGAAAGTGCATCATGCTTTCTAGCTATTAAATCTGAAAAACAATGGGGTTTTCATCATTATACCGTGTTTCTTAAATTTCTTAGATCAAAGTTTCTCAAATTTTACAATGAAACTGCATGTGGTTCCTTACCGGATAACTAATTAGAGGAAGCTTCCCTGTAATGTGAGCAATGAAAACCAATATCCAACCATATATCTCTACAGACTAAATGTGCTATGTGAACCCAAGGTCTCTTTGAATTTGTCATGATAGCGCAAATATCAAAAACATGCTTAAATGATGCATTCTCTCCAGTAAGGAGATATTTTTCACCCAGTTTTCCATTATGCATGGCTGATATATGACCATTTACAACATCATCGACATGACAAAATGAGTTCTTTTCGTTTCTATTACCAATATAACCTGGGAGTCGTCCATTGAATCTTTCAATCAGCTATAATGGTTGCACCATGAAATATTGTAAATTTTTGTTTTACCAAATTACTTGGGTTATTGTTAGGTCATCTCCAACAAAGGCACATTACAGCCTGAATAAGGCTGCCACTAATTGTCTGTCCACTAGAGCAATTAAGGCACGTAAGCATTTTAAAGTTACATTTATAATTCGGAAACGTAATCGGATCCAGACGTAACATTTAAAACACACCTGGATCCAAGCGTGTATTAAATACACACCCAGCTTTCGGCGCTTTTGCCTAATCAGACCCTTAAATTTACATCCTTTAAGGGATGTACACCATTGGAGATGTCCTTAGTACCTACTGCTGATAAATACTTTCATGTATCATATAAAACTACGACTGCAGATTGATAAAATCGCATAGACAAGAATTATAGTACTATTGGCACAACATATGGTTTTTGAAATATGTTTGGCATAATAAGATTTTTGAAATACGTCTTTTTTTAACATAAACTAATTTTGACAAATAAAACCTAATCGTTTTAACTATAATTAACAACTAAAACACTACTAGTTCAGCAGAGTAAATGAATTTAAATTATAAGCACAAGTTTCAACTTTTAAAGTCATGGAAGTGAACCCATTTATAAAAATATGAAGCTATTTCTATATTTCATTATACATGTGGTTTTAGTTGATACAAATAAAACTATAACTCTAGGGATGGATTCTAAACTTTATATATGTCTAATCGAATTGCCCTCCTCAATTGCTACATGAAAAATATCAATCCTAGAAACATAAATGGAAAACAATACCTCATACAGTTGTTGTTCTATTTCAGGCATCGATCTCCATTGTTTCTCAGTTAGAAAACATCACCGAGCTACAAAAGAATTCGAATAAGTGGTAAAGAAGTCTCCTTTCAGTTGGCAACACAATAATTCATATTGCTCATAATAACCATATATCAATCAAGGTATTCAATGCAAATCATTCAAATGATATATCAATTCACCTAGTTATTCCAGTAACATAATGCCTTAACAAACATCAAAAAAAACAACCGGCTTCTATATCAGCTTTTACCTTGAAAATTCACAACCTGATGTGGTACTGGGTTATCATTGGAGTTTAGGGAACAAACAGTAGATCGGGGCACTGGGTAGCCTGTTGATGTGGAGTTTTAATTTTATTGGATGTAAGGGTAGGTAGATGCAACTTTCAAAAATACTGAAGTTCGGATTAAGAAGTCATGACGGTGTGGCAGTGGAATGAGGGTGCAAAATTGATTCCTAAAACTACATGAAATTGATTAGAATAAGTTAATGAAATCATGGTATTAGGGTGTGGTAATGGGCCTTGATGAAGTTGCAACTCCAGATGTGTGGAGAAAAGTCCAATGAAGAATTTAAGTTTAGAGATGTAGTTTGAGATTTAGAGTATGTCATTTTGGGGTAGAAGATGAAATGTTTTAAGCGGTGAATGAAAACAAAGGAGGGAACTCAGGTGGGTTTGGAAATATTGGACAGTATCTAATATAGCGATGTGTTAGGTTTTGTTTGGTTTTTCAGGCCGACAATTGCAGTTAGCATCCGAACGCTATGCGTCTTTTCTGTTATAAATGATTTTTCTTGTAGTGCCTTTCTCTTCACCTCCTACCAGCCATCAACATCATCTTCTTTGTCACCTAGGGTTTCGAGTGAGGGAGACCTAGTCATCATTTTTTTACGGAGTATATTTGCTTTGTTAGTTATAAACTGTCATACATAAATACATGCATGCATGCATGCATTGTATACATACATACATACAAACAAACATAGAGAGATCTTCTTTAGATAATTTTTATCAATTGTGAAAAAGATCAGAATGAAATCAGTATATTTTACTATAAAAAATAATGTTGAAACACCTTAGGGTGTGTTTGCGAACAAGCAGATCGGTCTGGCAAAGCGCGACAAAAATTACATTCGATGTAAGTAGATATATCGGACGTAAATTTTACATCACTATTTTCCCCAGATGTGTTTCACTGCTTTGAATTAAAGAGGAAATTGTGGACATAATAAATATGTTGGACGTATCTCCAATACGTCGGATGTAGTTTTTTTCCTCCACAACCCTCTTATATATATCACTCTCCACTTTCTTCACTCACTCTTCATTATTCAAAAAACCAGTCTTCACAAATGGTTTCCTCTAGCAAAAAACAAACTTTTTCCTAAAACCTTGAGTTGTCCGCGTTATTTGCAGAAATTTTCGTTGAAAAATTCTCAACAACTCGGAAAAAAGAAAAAATAAGAATTTATCATAAGATTATTGATAAATATAACGCATTGTAGAAAATGAATCAAGTGCTAGATACGAAGACTGCAAAAAAAAGCACTATAGTAATAGAAAGAAATTCACAAAGTAGGTTGAGATATTCAGAGGAACATAGTTGCTGATGAAGACCATTGATAAACTTATCAAGTCAAGGTATTTGTATTTGTTTTTTCAATTTTTTTAAGGATTAGTAGTAAGTTTTTAGAATTGAAGTTGAATTTGAAATTGAATTTGCGTTATTAATTCTGAAATATTAATTTAATTAAATACTAAATTTAATTAATTAATAATTAAATAATAATTATTAATTATTAAAAATTATTATTTAACTATTACAAAATAAATAATTATTTTAAAATTACTCAATATTTTTTACATCCTACCCAATATCTGATCAAAAAAGTTGTCTGCAAGCACTCTAACCTCTAGCCTCTAATTCAATCGCTAATCCAATTTGTCTAGGAATGCGCTCTTAGATTCTTATATTTTTCCTTGAAGCTAATTTTATCTAGATCACTTTGATATTGTTATTTCAATCCTCATAGCACTATGACATTTAATTAGTATTTCCCTAGAAGATTGAATGAAAACCAAACTGCCCGAAATTAAAAGAAATAAATAAAATCCAAAATCACTTGTTAGAAGAAGATTTTAGGATGATGTAAAATGTATTTTACCCCATAATCACTTTAAATGCATCTATTTTACCAATTTATATTATTCATTATAATAAAATATGTTATCCAATTCAATTGGTAAAGTTTTACATATTGGTTTTATTATTTGTGTTTATCTTCTTTTTTTGAAATGTGTAAAATGAAGAATGCAATGAAGTGGATTTAGCACACCTCTAATTTCATGTTGTAAATTTTCAAACACGAATGTTCAAAACTAAGCGCACGTGTTAAAATAAAGTGGAAAATGGTTTGGAGGATGGGTTTAGTTTTAATTTTAGATCGAAGGATCGACCCAAATATGTAATAGGGATGAAGGACAGATTTTTATTTTTTGCTACATTTGGGCCAAAAGTTTCTGTTTAAAGACATTTCCGATATAACACTAACTTTTTCTCTGTTGTACAATTATCGCTTGCAATAATATTTTTGGTTTGAAATCGATAATAGGTCTACTCTTTCTCATCTACTACTTGGTTCGAATTGCTTTTAAGTTTTATTTGTATATTTGTTTTCAATTCCTGTTCGATTTTGAATTTTTTTCAATTTTTATTTATTTAATTTTTACAGGATCTTGTTTTAATAAGGGACAAGAGTTCTTATAATTTAATATCATTTTTTAGTTCTGACTGGTATACTTACTTTCCACATTTATTAGATTATTCAATTTTGTTAGGGTTTAGCATTCCCGTAATTTGTTTATTTTTTTACTAAATTAGATTGGCTTGTAATTATATTTCTTATATTATATACAGTTATGTGGTAATGGTCCTCTTATTGGTTGTTATGAGTATAGCATATAGCGTCATTGGTGTAGATTCATTTTTTTGAAATTTATCAGTTCGTTTCTATTTTTTAAGTGGTACCAGTACAATCTTAGCTATTTTCATGTATGTTAATAGTAGCTATAGTTGTCGTGTTGGTCTGAATGCTTCTCTTCTTCTTCTTAGGAATGAGTTATGTGAATATTGGTCAATAATAACTCCACTGAGTATTGAAATATCGTGTACACTTGAAGGGAAGTGTAGAGTTCTTGATACTTGGTTAGATTTACAAAGTATTGTATGCTTTTCATTATTTAAAAAGAAAGAATTTCTAGTATTTAGCGTAAGATTAAAACAACTTTTGTTGGAATATGACAATGGTAGTATTAGTTATTCTACTATTGGAAATTCTTTGATTTCTGATTCATCTAGAACAATCTATTTGATTTTAAGGAAATGTTGAAAAAGGGAAATAATACTTCAATTTTGGATTTTGTTGGACATCCATTTGTTCTTGGTTCGATGGAGGTTGCAAGTTTAAAGTTGAGTGTTAATTGTTTTAATATTAGAAGTTTGACTCATGAGCATTCTTGTGGTGCTGAAATATGGGATATTAATCATCCTCCTATTTCTAGTAAATTTGTTAAATCTATGATTATTGATCAAATTAGAGATGAGCCTAAGAAAAAACTAAAGGAAATTATTACTTATTTTAGAAGAAAATATAATTTCAACATGAATTCCTACTATGCTTAATTCTGGGAAATAAATGGCAATGAAAGAAATTTATGGTGATGATGCTTTATCTTACAACGATTTATGGTGGTACTTAGAAGCGGTTAAGAATCAAATTATGGGAGCTATGTTGATATGGAAGTGAATTCTAGAACAAATCAATTTGAAAGATTTTATTTAGGTTTTCATACATGTATTGTTAGCTTTAAACACTGTCGTCCTCTGATTTTTTTTTATTCTACCTTTTTTATGTTAGGATTTCAATATACGTCATAATAGATTAATCTTGAAACCCTAGATCTGAATAGGTGACCCATATTGAATTGATTGAGAACAAATCAAAGGAAAGTAAATGAATTAGCTGAAGCCATACCTGAATCCATAGTTGCTGATTGGGAAATTAATTTTGGTTTGATTTTCCATATTGACAACAGCCCTACATCGTATATTAGATCTGAATCCAAAATTATTGCTTTCATGAACTAATTAACAGAAAGAGATAGATCTAAAAGATAAGAGTTGGATCTGATCTTCTAAATTAACATAAACCCTAGATTTAAATTATTTCCTTAGAAGAGATTAGAAGAATAACTAAAGCTTATGTAATTTGGGGACCATAACCTCGTATTTATAATGTTGGTATTTTCTAATTTGGCCCTTCAACAAATTAGAATTGCCCCGGCATCTACACATTAATACCATGACAGTTATACAAGTAAGCCTTTTAACTTTAATTCATAATTTAATCACTTTAATTAGGCTTTACAATAAAATAGCACAACACGTTTTATTTTACATTTGTTGCCCACATGTTGGAATTTTCCAACAATTTCCCCGGGCCCTATATGTAATAATCTTATAAATGTGTATAACCTTATGAGCTCCAAAATTTACTATTTATAACATAAGGTGTTTCTGAAACAATCTCGTCCATTAACTATGCCGGCAAAGTATCAAAGCGGCTTTCGTTACTTTTAGCATAACTAAAACCATCAATGGTCATATATACTAACACAATCAAACGACATAGATCGATCATGGATGCGTAGCATATATATTACATGAGATGTGATCTATACATGCCTTTTTCCAACTGGTCCTACTTTAGTGAATCAAAACGTTTAATATTTGAACAATCTAGAGTGCAAACAAAACTTTATTACTTTATTTTTTATCAGAAAAAAGAACTTGATATATATATATATATATATATATATGTAACCAACGCATAGAGCAATGTGTCATATGACAATACCAAATACGAACTCCCTCTGAACCAAAATATTCTTACATAAAAGTTACACCAATTGTGCAAGTTGCTCATGAAAGACCTTGGGTGATAATCCTTTTGTAAGCGGATCCGCCACAATGGAGTTTGTTACAATATTCACTATGAATTACAATCTATTTTGCACTCTTCCCTTATTAGAAAATAATATGTTGTTTAATGTCACAATATTACTTTAATTGTCTTTCAATTTCTTTATTCAATAGTCCATTACTTTGTGACAAAATTTTACGATTACTTTCCATCGTTGGATGCCTATAACAGAAAATAGTAAAGAAGGCTATAAGTGTCTGTATAACAACTTTCCTTATATAGCTTCATCTAAAAAAATAACAGCAACAACAATAATATTATGATTATCTTAAGTGAATCTTTTATACTCTGGGAATCCAAAATATTCGTATTGTAATGCTTTATGATCTCCAATCAATCCGATCTTTTATCTTGAGCATATAATCCTTTTATTCCTTAAAGATATCTCATAACCATTTTGGCTACTAACCATTGATCCATTTTCAGTGTTAGTAAGATATCTGTCAAATAATACATGCAATATCCATATGTCTATATGCCTTAGCATGCACTAGACTCCACACCGCAAATGCATGAGGAATTTTTTGCATTTAGCTTCAAGGATGTTCTTATATTACTATATAAGACAACATTTGTCTATTCTGGCAAAAAAAATCAATTGATTCGTAGTTTGCATACCAAACCCCTTTATTTTAAGCCTTATATGTCTTGCCCTTTTGTGATAATCCAATTATCACCCCATGAATAACAATAGTGTATTTTAATCCCTAATATAAAAGAGTAATCCATAAGTGGGTTTCTTTAGTTGTTTCATCAATGTTTCCATTGAGAAACATGGATTTAATATTCATTTGATATTTGCTCAAAATTATAATCTGCAACAAGTTCCAATATAATTTTAAAGAGTCTTTCAGTAAAACCAACGAGAAAGTCACTTTAAAAAAACATTTATTTTCTCTTGAATATAGTCTTTTCTATAACGAGCCTTATACCTTTCCACATTACCCACTCAATCCCTTTTGGTTTTGAATAGTTATTCATCACTAATGATCTTGTTATCTTAAGGTAAGGGGAAAAATCTTAAACTTTATTGTCGTTTATAGATTTATACTATACGTTCATACATTAAATCCACATTTCAAACTAATATATTGTATGGATTGATGTAAACCAACAGAAACATCTTTACCAATCAAATATTTATCTTTATGGGGAAATACTACATAATCATTTGGAATGGTATTTCTTCTTTTCCAAGTGAATTCCTTTAGTGACCTTGCATCTTGAGGTTGTTGAGTTTAGTTTCTTGAAACTTCAACCTTAATTTGAAGAAAATTTTATTTAACATTGTCTTATTATGGTTCCTGATTTACTTCTTGTTAATGAAAGGAAAAAAAATCATGTACATTATTCGAAGAAGTAACTATAGTTGAATCAAAGATAATGATTCTCTATAAAAACAATGATTCATATTTTATTTCTCTCCCCAAACTCAACATCCTCAAAAAACTATAGCATTTCCCATCTTAAATTTTTTTTTGTAGTATGGGTTTATAAAACTTTAGTTTTTAAATCGTTTAGAATATCAAAAAATTATTTGTTGTCTTTAGTGCCTTAATCTAGAATTATTTAGTAAGCTGAAACAAATAATCATACAAATCACCAAATCAATAATACATGTATGAAAATCCATTGGTTGTAATGCCAGGTCTAACTTTCAAAAAGGTAGAATCTAAAAAAATCAAAACCTAAATACTGCAAAAAGCTCGGTTTTCTGAACTTGTTAATGAAGGTTATGGATGGGATGTGTTTAAGTCTTCTGATTATGTTTGTGAGGTTAAATCTTTGAAATCGCATCATGTTGATCTGAATTTGAGAATGTATAGTTACAACCAATGGAAAATTACTCGTTTCGCATGTGCTCACGCTAGAAATGTATGAGTAGGTCTAAGCATTCTATTTATGACTTTGTGGAGTATTATTATACAACCGGTCCTTATCATGCTTCTTATTATCATGCTATAAATCTAATCCTTAATTTTGATAAACCTAAAGCTTTACTTGAAGATAAGGAAATTGTAAAGCCTCCTAAATTTTTTTGTCAAGCTGGTAGGCCATCATTTAAGAGAAAAGGAGGTCTTGCCTTTTCAAAACTAAGGAAAATAAACGTGGAAGATGCAATCGATATGGCCATAATCGGAGAAATAGTAAATCTGCACTGAAATTTTAGTTGTTTTAGGTATTTTTTATTTTTTATTACATATATTGTTAAGTATATTCTGGTCAATTTGATTTTTCTTTTTTGTGTTTCTGATTAAGAGTTTTGTTCTTAATTAAAGAGGATTTTTTTTCTTCTGTTTAGCTTTACATTTTGAATTAATTATTTTACTTTGATTATTGCAGAAATTTCGTATTGTAGATATGTGGATTTAAGGTGATGTTGGTTTCCTTCATGAAGTATTGGTACTCTTGGCTATTGTTTGATTCTGGATACCTTAGAGTTTGCTGATAGTCAGATTTTACAATTTTTTTCATAGCCCTCTATATAGTGTTGTAATTGTTAATTCAATTACTATTTTACGTGCTTTTTTAGTAATTGGGACAAATGTAGCTTTAAACAGTTTGTATGTTTTCAGTTAGGTTGTTTACTTTTATAAAATGTTGACATTTAATAAATAAATAAATGGATTTGTGTAGTTAGTGTATTCATGCTTCCGTTTATATCCTATGTTTAAATATGCTAATGTGAATGAAATTTGCATGATAATTATATATAATACTTCAGTTACCTCTGTTCTCTGATATTAGCTTATGCAAGTTTGAAGTTGCGAACTGCTAAGCTTTTCTTTGATTTTATATTCTAAATGTTGTGGATATAAGAATGAGTACAGTAGTTCTTTATATTGAAAATCATTCCATGATTAGTAGCATTAAAACCATTTTATGTTTACTAAGTTATGAATTACTAGCCGTGAATGACTTTAGTAATTCTCTAATCATTACTATATTCTTATTGTTGTTAAATTTTTTTATAAATTAGTCGAAGTTGAAAACTTTGTTGTCAGTAGTGTAGTGACATTGTAAGTTGATATGAACATGTATGCATTGTTGAAAAGTAGTAGATAAAATTGTGTTGAACAGTAAACAAGATTTCATATTGCAAATTAGTGAGTGATATTAGTAAGAATGTCAACAACAAACATATAAAGTCACAATGTGATAACAAGCAATCTATTGCAAACACAACATATTTGATATTAGTCAGACTGTCAAAATACTAATTAGAATGTCAAAATATATTAAAACAACAAACTGTAAATACAGCAAGTTTGATATTTAGAAATATGTGATAAATGCAACAAGTTGCAAATGCAACAAGTTTGATATTTAGAAATATGTGATAAAAGCAACATATTGAAAATGCAGCAAGTTCGATATTGGTTATAATTTTAACAACAAACATACAAAAGTCATAACGTCAATAGTCAAGTGCTTTGTTCCCTTGCATCGTCAGTATTTTAATTGATTTTGAGACTACTAAAAATATAACATTGTATTTAACACATTACATCTTTTCTAAAGAGTTAAACCTACATGCTAATCATTTTCCTAAACACAATAGCAACTTTTGTTTTTGCAAATTTTATGGTGGTTGTGATGATAACAGTAGTTGTAGATCCAACTGCTTCTCTCATCTGTTAGCAGTTCATTTGCTAATGTAGCTCTGATCGGGTTCACTATTAGCTCGTCATAAGAAAATGGTAATGACTGAGGGGTCATTTCTATTAAATGCTTTATAGTCTCCATCATGTACAATACATTCCACAATCAAGTCTGTTGAATGAGAAATGATAAATAATGATAAATAAATTGTGTTTTTTTATTAGTGAAAACAAATGTTAAAAGGTACAGATAAATGTTAATATATAGAACAAAACGTTCAAAGTTAAAGAGATGGAATAAAATAGTCACTATGAAATCTGAGATAGATATGTTTATATGTTTGATTGGTTTAGTCATTGCATGAGGGGTTCATCTACCAATTGAAGTTGATTCGATTTATTGTTCTGTTTTTGTTATTATTTGAAATTTGGTAATGATTTTCAGGATGTTAACTGGTAGTGTAAATACAGCACTATTGAGGTAAGTTGTATACAATGGTATTGTCAGAAGATATCAAAGGCTGTCTAAATTTGGCATTTTAGAGCAAATACATGAAATATTGATGTAAAATTGACCTGACAATATTTTTAAAAGTGAGCTAGAAGTAAGTACAAAATGTAGATGAACGACAATTAAGTGGAAAAAGTGTAAGTATGTGGCATGTAAGTGTCATATGTGAAAGTGGACGATAGTTAGTAAGCATATATAGGTTTTGTAAGAATGTCAGTAGGAATATAACATGTTGTTTAATATTTAAAGAAAACATAATGTTCTAGTAATAAGCATTGTAGTCGATACTTTCACACTTTTGTTTGACCATACTGGATTTGATGGTTTTGGTTAAGTCCAAAGAAGTTGTGGATGACATGTAGTGTTTGGAACTCAAAGCACAAAGCAGTCTTTTATAGATTATAGAAATATGATGTTTCTTGAAACTTCTAACAAAATTTTTAGGTATTAAAGAAAAAGGACTTATAATAAGTAGATTGGCACTATAACTTTTTATAATATTTCACTCTACTATTTTAGGTTTTATGACACATTATCAATGAAATTTTACTATAGAAGCAATATGTGTAACCTTGCTAATGATAGCTTGTTCACATTTAGCTAATTAATTTTTAAATATGAAGCTAGGGGCTGAAATTCCGAAAATTTGTATTTCATTTGGAATTAAAGAACCAGAGTACCATGTTCACAAATACAAATTGAAACTGGGATGAGATGAGGTTAGAGTTGCAGCAATAAAGTTGATAAAGTGAGAGTTCAATGTTATAAAAAACTATTTACTATCAAATAATATAATTATTCAGATTTAGAATGGTGTTTTTTATTTAGCTTTTAACTAATAATTACTAGCTTTGAAAAATAATATATTAACATAGCTTTAAATAAATAATTATTTATTTCAAATAGTCTAGGTAAGTGGAGATAGCACAAATAACATCGAATTGTGTAATACGTAAATTTAAAAATGATACATGGATTAAGTTTTAAACCAATAACAGTTATTCTTAACTTCAAAGAAATAATAGAATTTTTTTCATAATAGCTTTTATAATCAAATATAAGGTAATTAGTCATGTTTTAGAATGGTTTTTATATTCAGCTCTTATTGAATAATTACCGACTTTGAAAAAAATTAAGTATGTATCTAAAAAACGTTCTTCAAAAATACTAAGAACTTTGTGTTTATACAAGTACTACTAATACATGTAACATTCATATTTAAAAATGATATTTGTATTTAGTAGTAAATTAATAATAGTTAACCCTAGCTTTCAAAAAAGGACAAAACAATTGTACATAAAGAAAGTTATTGCGATGTAGATGGTTGCTACGGACAATTTGGTCGTTCAATCTTCTTTCTTGGCATTGTTTTCTTTTTGACCCCTTTTTTGTTACATTCTTCTTCAAGATACTTTTCTATTCTCTCCCTCTGATTGTATTAGAAAATGGTATAAGAAACTTTTGTTAGGAAATTCAATCTACGGTTTCGATGATAACAACTATACAATGAAAATCGAATATACATATATATTTATATATATATACTTGCTAGAAGAACATCACTATAAGGACAAGAACGAGGCTCAAAGGACACTACAAGAGACTACAAGTCGATAGGTACAAAGAAGCAAAAGAAAACGTGCACAAAAACTGATATGCACAATATTAGACGTTTCGGCGCACAAGCCTGACGTCTGAATCAGTTCTCTGGAACAACAGTCAGGAAAAACCAGACGTCTGGTAATAGCACTCTAACGTCTGATCTTCTACTATATTCAAAAATATATATAGTATCTGACGTTTGAAACATATCCCAAACGTCTGATTTCAAACTCGAATTTCAAAAATGGACTTCAACTACCACATTCGAATGGACATCTCCGCTTCCCTTCGCCGCAACTCTTCATCATCAACAGAAGCAACTGAAGAACATTCGTTAATCGACGTAACCACTCAAGATACCTATCTACAACTATATATAGCATCAAGAATCAAGAGAAAGGACTCACCTTACATACTTACGCTTTCTAATTCTATACTATATTCTTGATCTCTGCACTCTAGCAATCTTTATTTGTATTCTGTAACGACCCGACTCTTCAACGCCCGAAAGTCGACATCAATACAACCACTGTATCAACTGCCGAACTATCGAATGCCGGAAAACCGAATTGTTAGGGTTGAAAAAGAAGAGGTAGAAGAAGAAAGAAAGAAAAAGAAACAGAAACAATATCAGAATCTCACATTCGCAGCAGAACAATATATAATAGATGAATGAATAATCTTTATAACAAAGAACTATATCAGTTTATACAATACATCATCAGAGTTTACAACAACAACACACATCACTGGACAGTTATATAAACTTGTCCACATAACAGAATACATAGCGGAATAATACTAGTATAAGTGATACGTCTCGCCATCCAGCTCGCCTCCAGATCTCCAAAGCAATTCATCCAGATCCAATTGATAACCTGATTCTAGGCTGCCCGTGTGGAAAATTATGGGCACCTAGAGTATAGAAAGGGAACAATAAACTCCAGGTCAGTCATGGGACTGGTGTGACATTTTAAAAATAGTTATTTTCACAAAGAAAATAAAAGAATTTCACAATGCTTTTGAAAAATGAAACTACCATAAGGCCTCCCGCCACACACACAATGCAAACGCAGAATTGGAGGAGATTTCTCCTTATGATAGTCAAACATGCTTGATACGCAAAATCTTTTTAATATTATCATTAGTGCCTAGTGTGGAAAACATTTCGAAAATATAATATTAATCTTAGCCAGCATAGGTACCATGATACTATGCCTACTATAGCTGCCATGTGAAATAGCAGGTTCTACAACTAAAACCGTACTGGGTTCGTATTGGGAATTGGATTTCCAACAAATGGTCAGGCTAAGGAACTTCCTATTGCCACATGGGTACGCCTATGGAGGGACATCCTGAGAACTAACTAGCTCTCTGCCAACAGAAGGCCAGGTTACCTCTTACTAGGTAACTACTACTCGAGTATGCCACCCCCGGTCGTTTGCGACCTTTATCCAAGGGCCCTCGATCACAAAGCAACAACCACACAGTAAATGAGATTGGACCAACCACACAGGTAAAATATCTGGGCTCCATACCATGATACCACCTTCTTCCAGAAGGAAATGACATACCCTAAAGGGTGCGACCCTCATAACCTTGCCACATCTTTCCTGTTTCGACCATTTTCGGGGTGTGAGGTTCGATGAGGTCTCGTCCACAAAGCTACGCTTTACACGAAAGCCATGCTTTGATCATGAATGATCAACAAATGATCATCAACACACAGCAGCACTTAGCGTGCCACAATACCAAATTGGGAGTATATCACCGATAACCTTTAACTACATAACCTCTGAGCTCGTACGTCTCAAGAAGGGTGTTAAGCTAAGAGAATAAATTCTCCGCCACCAACAGATATCTATTTGAAGGAAATCTGCTTTATATCTCAAAGTGTAGTGTCAGACATACGACCATACAATTCTGTTCCGGGTTCGAACAGAATCGAAGACACTTTGTCCAATAAAGGAAGAAGCCCTTGCAAATCCGGTCTTCAATTGCAATCCATAACATCGTGTCATTATTCGGAATGGGTTATATGACACAAAGTCCACTCCCGGCTTAACCGAATAATGAGCGCTTGTTTTGAAAACAAATTCAAGTGCTATTTCAAAGGCCAACATTGATAGTCGGTTATTTAACTATCAAACAACATTCACAACAATCAAGCCTCAATAATTTCCCCAAATTGTTTATACTGATAGTTGGATATTTTACTATCAAACAATATTCACAAAAATCATCCAATCTAAATAATTTTTTCCAAATTATTAAATTTCAAAATATCTTTGCAAGATATATGTTTTCTACACTTCATCACTTTGAAAACCGATTTCAAATCACTTTTCACTCACGGAATAAAATTCCCGATATTATTTATTTCCCTTTTTCTTTATAAATTCCATTATGAATTTAAATTTCTAAATATTCACTTTCAAACACCAAATCAAATTCCAAATTGATTTCTAATTTCTTTTCAAGCACCAAATCAATTACAAATTAATTTCTAAGTTTAATCCCAAATACCAAATCATTTTCATTCAAAACGCCAATCAATTTTCATATTGATTTTCCAAAAATTTATTTTCGAATACCAAATCAATTATCAAATTGATTTCAAACAAATTTATCACCTTTTAAATAAATCCCTTTATTCTTTCCAAATTATTTAAAATTCCATTTTCAATAAATTCTTCAACTTTTAAATAATATTATTCAAAACCCATTTATTAATAACTTTTCCCATATTTTGGAAATAATTCGATAAGATTTCAAAATTCAACTTTATGCTTTTAAATTCCTTCTTTTAAATTCACTCAATTCTTTCAAAAGGGATTTACTTAAAATTTCCTACTTTAATTTCAAAAATCCAATTTTATTTATTTCTGGTATCCAACGATACCAAAAATACATTCGGCTAAATTATAGCCTTCAACAAATTCAATCATCAATATAATCATTCACAGATTATCAATAAATCATCACACAACATATGAAACAAATTCATACAATTTGAGGAATCCAGTTGGATCCCTCGAACCTGTTTCCCTGCATCCACAGATGTTAGCACAACAATTAAATACCCATTCCACTTCGAGGTGGAATATCGCGGTATATTGGATTTATATAATGTCATCCGCTATTATGCGGCGCATAGGGTCTCATCCGCTATATAATGCGGGAAATCAACAACTCCATATATATATATATATATATATATATCCTACTATATCTAATATCATCAATAGATAAATCATCTAATTCATCCAAACACATCCAGAATTTAAATTCAACAACAAACCAAGTGAGTGAGGAGATCTCACCTTTTATTATGCATGCAATCCATTTTCATTCCGAACTAGTTTTCTTTGCGGTTTTGACCTTGTATAACAATTATACAATTCATTAATATTCGAAATAATCGAACAATTAATTTTCCATTTTCTAAATTTAATTACTAATGATTCAATTTAACTTAATGATTTAGTTTTAATCAAAGGATTAAATTTTAAACTAATTTCCTTTTTAAAGAAAATATTTTTAGTTACAAAAATAATTCCATTTAATAGATTTACTTAATTAACTTTTATATAAACCCTTATATATTTTCTTCCAAGGTCCTATATACATATATATATATATATGATAATCTGTTTTCTTCTTTTCTTCTGACAAGGCAATTTAATTTACTGTATATACATATATATTAAATTAGAAACAAAAATATCTTTGACCTTACTGAACATAATTTTCTATTCTCTGTGTACATATAGAAATCTGCATATATAAGTCACTGCATGTATATATATTTATTTATTTTCCAGACATATTTGTATTTTCATTTCCTTTTCTGTGAATACAAAACAGTAATTTTCTTTACTGTAAGATTTTTGACAAACAAATTAAATTTAAAAGTTTTAAACTTAGGTAACACTTAACTAAAATGTTTTAAAATTTAATTACCTCAATTCATTCAGGAACCAAAATCACGAGCTCCGCTCTACCCAAGATTCGCCATCGGCCATCACCATGACTTCAACCACCCCGACTTCGGTTCCAGATCACACGTGCCCCTTTCTTCGACGCGAATCCACCGCAACGCCCTAGGCCATCGCGACCTCGAGCTCGATTTCATTGCACGCCATTCCTTCCCAAAGCTCGAGATGTCAGCACGACAACCCCTCGATCTACAGCTGAGAAGATGCCGACCCATGATTCGAGGTTTCGTGAATTCGTTCGCCATGTTTTTTTTTCTTTTTTCGTTTGTTCGGCCATGGATTTAGTTTTGAACGAAAGAAAATATCTCGTTCGATTTCTTTCTTTTTTTCCTTCTCTGGGAACTTGCGTGATATTTAGAATGGGGATAGAAGGAACAAGATGAGATGTTAACGTGTACGAGTGGGGGACAGTGATTTGAAGGCAAAAAGTCGTGAGGTGATAGAAATACAGCTGAAGTTGACTAATATATAAATATATATTTAATTTAAATTCAAATTGTCTCGATAAACACAACTTGAAATCTCGACCTCTTGTCAAGGCGTGTCGCCAGGCGTTCGTAATGTTACACCCCTATTTAGAACGCAATGGAAAAGGTTTCGAGTCCTAACTCGATCGTAGGGAGAAGATAGCTTTTTGAATCCAGGTATTATATTGTATTCAATATAAATTTCGATGCGTTTATATACCGTATGATCACACAACAACTCCAAACACTACGAAAATTGAAATCCGATAATAATACAATATTACGGATCCAATGGAACTAGTTTCGTTGAATTCCGAGACTGTGCCTCGGAAGGCTATTTTTAAATATCGATTTAAACGATAAAATTTCAAAACTGAACAAAACACTGTTAAATTCAATTTCAAAATTTATATCACCTTCAGTATTATTAATGTAAATTTTCTAAGCCTTGAAAATATTTTTAATCGGCTTAAAAATTGAAGATTCAATATTTTTACCCAACTACAATAAATTAAATTCAATAATTAAATTGCCAAATTCATTCTGATATTTGAATTTCAAATTAAACTAACTTCGAGATATTTAAAATCAATTAAATATTCTGATTTCCAATGTCAAAAATTTAGGGTCGTCACATTCTTCCCCCCTTAAAAGAATTTCGTCCCGAAATTACAAGTTAAGAAGAATGGTCCAATACCCGTTTATCATTTTCCCAAACCAAACAGTTTTATCAAATTCTCAAACCAATCTTCTTATCATAACCACACTATCATCCTTATTAATTTTCCAAACATTTTCACAGTTTCAAGAAACTTTATTTTACTTCACAATTCAAATTTAAATTTAAATTCAATTTTTAAATTATCCAAAATTTCTCAAAAATTTTCTAACTCTCTAAATTTTCAAAAAAAATTGCCAGCGTCTCCTTTGCGCGGCTAGCTCGGTACGACTACAAAATGTCCCTACGGACCCCCAGATTTCAAAAAGTAAACAAACGCCAAGTGGCTAGATCAAAAACCCAATCAAATTTCATACAGAAATTTTAAATACATACCTTTTGTTGAGAAATTTTATTTATCTTCTGTAATCAAAATCCCAATTTCTCTTGTTTTTAAATTACCTGTATACTATTCTTCGATAATATCCAATCACAGCATTCCAATTTGGTTTTCATCCAATTATTAACTTAGTATACTTCCAATACCAAATTTACTTAAGAACTTCATCCTTCATTTCTTAAGTCCAATATAAATATTTCTTATATTTATTTTTACTACTTCACTACCGAAGTTTATATTCAAATTGAATTCCAACTCCATATAAAATGAATTTGCTTCAATTCATTAATTCATTTCAAACTTCAATACTTTTTCCCAATTTCCATTTAGATTTCCCTTTTCAATTTTACTTAAATTCAATTCAAAATGAATCTAATACTTCAGTTTTCAATTCTATTTGCTTACAGATTTTAAATCATTTGTCGTTACTGAAATTTTCAGAAATTCCAAATTATTTCTAACTCCCAAAATTTTCAAAAAAATTTGACGGAGTCTCCCTTGTACGGAGGAGCTTTTGCAATTTGACAAGAGATATAAATATATATACATCGACCCACTCGGTCGGAAAAACAAAAACAGTTCATATTTCCTAACTTTGTATTGCGTAGGCGTACCTTTATTAGCATTTTAAGCAAAGCGGCTTATTTATAAGCATTTTGCGCGACCAAAATGCAGCCAAACGGCCTCTGAACCTATACTTACTCAATTTAAACACGTAAGTGACATATATAGGAAATGTCACGCACCACCTCTATACCCACGCTAACCAAGAACACTACGATGTAGTGCTGTCAATTAGCACGGAGAATAAGGCTGTGGAGGAGCGACCATCCATGTAACTTCTTTGTGCGAGCACCGATATGTCAGATAGAATAGAATGCATATCATTTTAAGGAGGAAGTCCGACAGACCGACACAAAACTCAAAGCTATCACACGGTGGCTATATATAATCTTCGGAAAAAAACATAGAAATAATCATAACATAAATCCGTCACAGACATACATATCACAAAGGCGGAAAAAGATATGAATACATATATAGAACACATGAAAGTGTACATCAGAGTAGTGGTCTAAAAGATCCACGATAATACAAAAGAATAGCAACACGTGCTATGCAAAAGAATACATCTATGAGTCGATATCTCAAATGTATACAACAATCAAAAACTACTAATCTAAGTAGTCAGTCAAAAGTCAGAGTAATAGATCCCTGGAGAGAAGTCAAGCAGAAACACCTGTAACATCTCGGTCTGACCCGAGTATTATTTCATAAGAAAATAATAAACGGATCAGTCTAGCTATAAATATCAAATGACATGATATAGAATAAGAGATATGGCATAAACATGTAATAACCATAATGGCATACTACTATAAGTATGTAAATGATAATCAACAAGAGATTAATCAATATCACAAGAATCTTCTCAAAGACCCAAATCCACTAAAAGGTAATGACACACGAATTCACCAATGCACAAAAATTGATACAACATATCAATGAAAATCACGAAAATTGGTGAAGCACAAATTCCAGAAATCAACACACGAAATCCAGAACAAATCCCAGAAATCAACACACGAAATCCAGAACAACAAAAAGGGGGAGGCCTATCACACGAACGAGAAGCTATCTCATGGAAGCTATCCATTTAATTTTTCGAACACAAGAATGACCCGAAGGCCTTTGAACACACGAACGGCCCGAAGACCATGGGGTGCTACCCCATATATGTGAGTAGAAACATCACCCAAGCGGGGTCTAGTCTCCCTCGCAGACAAAGAGACATCGCTCAATCGCTAGTCTAAATCACAAAAAATGATCGTCATGAACATCAAGAAGTGTCAGTCACACCAAGCTAGTAAATATATGAGTTTAGCTTCATGTCCCATAACCACTTGCTTAACTTAAATATTTACGAACAAGCTGTAGATCTTCACTAGAAAATTGTCACAAAAGGGTTCAATCGAACAAGTCCAAGAATTAACCGACGAAGTAAACGCAAGCGTTTCATACCACTCATTTTACTAAGTCGTTTAATTAGATTTCTCGTTCGAGTGAGGTAAAGGTTTGTATATACTAGTAAGTTGGAAAACGGTTTGAGAAAAAGAGTTTTGTAATAAAATAGTGTCAAAATCATTTTGATGAAAGAGTTTTGATATTTACTACTAGTATAGAAAACCTTTATATTTTTAAAGTGACAAATCATGAAAACGATTGTAGAAACAATCAATCGTCAAAATTCACATTCAAAGACGTGAATAAAATCGAAAGAAATCAATAACGAATCCATCAAAAATGGATATTCTCAAAAATCCAAAGAAAGAAGTCATCAAAGTCGATAATAATTAATAACAATAAGTCGGATCGAAAAAAATTGATAAACCTTGGAAATTTACTCGAAAATTGGCAAATTAGGCAGAATCAGTAGTTCAGACGTCTAAATATTTAATTTTCACGGCTAAATATGATTACAGACGTCTGAAAAGTTTTGTTCAGATGTCTAAGAGGTCTAAAATTGAAACAGAGAGTAAAAACCATTTTGAACTATATTCAGACGTCTAAATTTTTTATTACAGACGTCTATATTTGATCTTAGACGTCTGTATTTTTGTTACAGACGTCTGTATTTGGTTTCAGACGTCTGAAATTTATTTCAGACGTCTGAATTTTCCTGCTAGGCAAAAAAAAACAGCCTAGCTCAAAATCGACGAATCCAAACCGAAATGCGATCGAACGAGCGACGAACACTAAGGGTTTACGCCAATCGGCAACCCAGCCCTATAGGCACTTCGATGCATCACCAAAAACATGTTCAAACATCCATAAAAGGATTTTCATAAAAATTAAACGAAAACACCAAAAATTGGAATACATACCAAATCAATCCAATCAAAAATCAAATACACATGGATAAGTGTTAGGAATTCATACCTAACAACAAAGATAGATATAGACATAGATGTGAGATAAAAATCTCACCTTTAAACCCAAATGCAATGAATGAGAAGCTATGAAGCAATGGCAAGAGCAATTACTCTTCAATTCCAACTCAACAAGCTTGAATTCAAAGCTTAAAATAAGAACATTCCCAAAGTTAGGTTTAGGAATTTCTGAAATTGGAAGGAGAAAGAGTTGGAGAAGAAGAAGGAGATGCTTACCAATGGGTTCACTTGAATTTGGAGCTAGAAGTTGGATTTGCTAATGAAGACTAGGGCTTGGAGTTTTAATTTCCCATTCCTCTCCACCATTTTCAGTTGTAGCTTGAATGTATAAGGAAAATGAAATGAATGAAGATAAGTGGGGAGTGGTTGGGTGGATATGACCAGATTTGAACAAGTGGTTGAACCCAAACTCAAACACAAAGTGAAAATGGTCAAATTTTGACTAGCTCCAAACATATCAATGTTTATACTCATAAAGGTTGCAAACGATATTTTGAACTCAATGGAAGGGGTCTCGAGTCCCAATTCGACTGTTTGCAAAAAGTGACATTTCGGACCAAAAATCCAACAAAGGATGAAATATTTAAATAAAATATTTAAATATAAAATCGATAAATATACGGGTTGTTACAGACTCCCCTCCTTAAAAAAATTGCGTCCTCGCAATCATAAGGAACAAATGAACTAAAAGTAACAACCATAAAAGCATATCAACACAAAAGAAGAAATTTGAAATAAGAAGTTTACCTCAAAGAGCATGAGAAAGTAAGTCCGGATGTGTTCGCTCGATGTATTCTCTGGATTCCCAAGTGCAATCCTTAGGATTTGAGGACCATCGAACCTTCACAAGC
Source organism: Allium fistulosum (assembly GCA_030737815.1). Classification (NCBI taxonomy): domain Eukaryota; kingdom Viridiplantae; phylum Streptophyta; class Magnoliopsida; order Asparagales; family Amaryllidaceae; genus Allium; species Allium fistulosum. The sequence continues at coordinate 843,271,335 of CM060902.1, forward strand.
GGGACATCTTTATTTCGAAGGCGTTTAACCTCCGAATTGATAATACGAATAGGACGTTGCTCATAAGTCAAATTAGATGAAACTTCAATTTCTTCTACAACACCGGGCTCAAGAATAGAATCAGAATCTCGAAGGCATTTTCGTAATTGAGAAACGTGAAACACGTTATGCATAGCAGAAAACTGAGCCGGTAATGAAGGGCGATAAGCCATAGAACCAATACGTTCAGTGATAGGAAATGGCCCAATATATCGAGGCGCTAATTTTCCCGATCGACTGAAGCGTACAACACCCTTCATGGGTGAAACACGAACAAATACAAGGTCTCCAACAGAAAATTCTAATTTTCTCCTTCGGTTATCGGCATAGGATTTTTGCCTACTCTGGGCTTCTTTCATCCTATGTCGAATAAGATCAATCTTTTCTGTGGAATCCCGAATAAAGTCCGGACCTAAGACCAGCTTCTCACCGGCCTCAAGCCAACAAGAAGGAGAACGGCATGGCCTTCCATAGAGTGCCTCAAAAGGTGCCATACCAATAGTGGATTGGAAGCTATTATTATAGGAAAATTCAACTAGTGAAATATGATCTTCCCAACTTCCACCAAAGTCTAGAACACAAGCATGAAGAAGATCTTCAAGAGTTGGATTCACACGCTCGGTTTGTCCATCGGACTGCGGATGATAAGCGGTGCTAAAATTAAGCTTTGTTCCCAAAGCTTTTTGAAGACTCTTCCAAAATCTACTAGTAAACAATGGATCATGATCACTAATAATGGAAGTAGGAACTCCATGCAATTTAACAATTTCTTTAATAAAGAGTTTGGCCAAAAGAGGAACGGTCCGATTAGACCGAACGGGAATAAAATGGGTGGATTTAGTAAGTCTATCAACAATCACCCATAAGCTATCATGACCCGAACGAGAACGGGGAAGACCATCAATAAAATCCATGGAAATATGATCCCACTTCCACATTGGGATGGCTAAAGGTTGCAATAACCCGCCAGGCCTTTGATGCTCGGCCTTAATGAGTTGGCAAGTCATGCAACGCTTAACGAAGTTAGCGATATCAAATTTCATTCCCTCCCAATAATAAAGTCGCTTCATATCCACGTACATTTTACTACTACCGGGATGAATGGTGAATTTAGAACGATGGGAATCTTCTAATATGTCTTTGTGAAGATCACTATTATTTGGCACGACAAGTCTACCAAATTTTCGAATTCCGCCACGAGAATCAATATCAAAGTCTTTCATACCTTCAATATCAATTTTATCCCTAAAATTTTGGCCAAGAAGAGCCAACTCGGGATCTAGCTTTTGAGCTTCAAGAATGCGGTCTAAAAGAGAAGGATGAGCCTCAAGGCTACATAAAACAAGAGATGAACATAAATCAGAGACACGATCTCGAATTTCACAAGTGGATAAAACCTCGAGATCTTTCCATTCGGATATCATCATAGAAACAACCGCTTGTTGCTTACGACTAAGAGCATCCGCAACTCGATTTCCCTTTCCGGGAGTATAAAGAATATCAAGATCATAAGAAGCAAGGAATTCGAGCCAACACTGTTGACGCAAATTAAGTTCCTTTTCAGAAAATAAATATTTCAAAGACTTATGATCAGTATAAAGTATAAATTTCTCTCCCAAAAGATAATGTCACCAAATTCGAAGGGCGAAAACGATAGCCGCGAGCTCTAAATCATGTGTGGCATATCTAGTCTCAGCCGGCTTCAATTGCCTAGAAGCATAAGCAATAACACGTTCTTTTTGCATAAGAACGGCACCCAAACCAACGCGACTAGCATCGGTATAAACAACAAAATCTTGATTTCCTTCGGGAATAACAAGAATAGGAGCATCAGAAAGGAGTTCTTTTAGTTTCTGAAAAGAAGCTTCACATTTGTCCGACCAAATGTATTTAACACCTTTCTTAGTTAAGCCAGTAAGAGGCATGGCAATTTTTGAAAAGTCTTTTATGAAACGACGGTAATAACCTGCCAATCCGAGAAAGCTACGGATTTCAGTTACGCTCTCCGGTCTCTTCCAATTTTGAATCGCTTCAATCTTTGAAGGATCCACTGATATTCCGAATTCGGAAATAATATGACCGAGAAACTTCACACAAGATTTCCAAAAGTGGCATTTAGAAAATTTTGCTTTTAATTGATTGCTCCTAAGAGTTTCCAATACAATCCGAAGATGCTTTTCATGTTCCTCCTCGGTTTTAGAATACACAAGAATATCATCAATAAAGATGAGAACAAACCGGTCGAGGAAATCCTTGAAAACTCGATTCATAAGGTCAACAAAATAAGCCAGAGAATTTGTCAAACCAAATGGCATAACAAGCCATTCATAAGATCCATAACGAGTATGGAACGATGTCAAAGGAATGCTATCCTCTACAATACGAAGCTGATGAAAACCTGTTGCTAAGTCTAATTGTGAAAAGACTCTAGCACCACTAAGTTGATCGAATAGATCATCAATCCGAGGCAATGGATATTTATTCTTAATAGTAAGATCATTAAGCTTGCGGTAGTCGACGCAAAGCCTAAGTGTACCATCGGATTTCTTCACGAAAATTGCCGAAGCTCCCCAAGGCGAGGAACTAGAGCGAATAAATTGCTTCGTCTCCAATTCGGATAATTGTTTGCGCATCTCTTCATTCTCTTTATTGGACATGCGATAAGGAGGACGGGTAATAGGTTGAGCTCCAGGTATAAGATTAATTTTGAACTCCATTGCTTGCTTAGGTGGTAATCCTAAAACGGGCTCAAATATGTCAGAAAATTCACGGACGACGTGAATAAGAGAAATGACATCTTCCTTATCATCATTGTCATCATCAAGAGGATTTAGAGAATATAAAGATGTCGTTACAGTGGAATCCGAATCTTTAAGAACAATAGAAATCTGCTTCACAGATAGTGGATGTCGAAGATAGATAGTCCGCTCAGGACATAGGATATGAGCTTCATAACGGTTAAGCCAATCCATACCCAAAATCATTCCAAAACCTAAGTAACGCATGACATGCAAATCGGCTAGGAAAGAAAAATCACACAAAATAATCTCGACATCTTTACAAAGCAAACTGAGAGTTGCGGACCCACCAACCGGATTCGCAATTCTCAAAGAAGTCATTAAAGCAACAACACTTAAAGAAAAGGTATCAACAAGTTCTTTTGATATAAAAGAATGGGATGCACCCGTATCAAAAAGAACTCGAATAGGTTGATCATGAAAGATAATAATACCATCAAGGATAGAATGAGACATACCTTGACCACGAGATGTGTTGCCAGGGGCTTGAGCAACGTTTAACTTTCCCTCCTTGCCTTGAAGCTTAGGGCATAAATGCATATGATGATCTGGACTTTTACAATAGCGACAAGAACGGGGCTTGGAACACTTGTTCGCAAAATGGCCCCTAGCACCACAGTTGTAGCATTTCCCATCACTAGGGGAAAGTTTCTTTGCAGAAGGAATCGCTTGCTTACCCTTTTTGTTGGGATAAGGACCTTTGAACTTATTAGGCCTTTTCTTGTTGTTGAATTTTGGTTTGGCACCCACCACTTCAACATCACTTTCCCTATCCGCCTCTTCAAGACGAAGAGCGATATGAATGAGTTGGTTGAAAGGAACTTCTAATTTTAGAAGTAATGGCTTCTTGAGATTTTTGTTTAAGCCATAGATGAATCTTTGATTCTTCTTCAATGAGGTGTTGATGTATTCAACCCCATATTTAGAAAGTGACTCGAATGATGCGACATAATCTGTCACGGAGGATTCACCTTGAACAAGGTCTATAAAGCGTCGAGCTAATGTCACTTTCTCTGCTTCTGGTACAAATTTCAATTTGAAGCGTTCTCGGAATTGCTCCCATGTGAGATCCGCTTCATTAATTTCAGAAATAAGAAGTTCGTACCAGTCCAATGCTCTTTCTTAGAGCATGCTGGAAGCCACCTGAACACGGTGAAGATCAATAAGGTTCATGCGAGAAAAGATTCAATCGCATGTTCTTAGCCAAGCATGGACCTCTATAATAGTTTCAGAACCTTTGAATGGCTTCCCACCCAAGTTGGTATAATCGTTGCACAAGCGTGCAAATCCAGACTTAGGATGAGTAGGTTCCTGATTAGGACCAGCTGCTTGAGCATTCTTTACTAGATCTAGAAGCTGCTGAGCAGTCATGAAAATTCCTTCTTGGGGAGTAGCAGCAGGAGGTCCAGCTCTGGGACGACCTGGTCTATACATTCTCTTCTTTAAGAAAGAGAGAAGAAGGAAAGTTATTCTCCAAATAAAGAACAAGCAAATCTTGATAGATAAAGCAAGGAATCACAAAGAATATAGGATAAATCGGTATGAAGACTCGAATTATATCCTAAGGCATGACTCCTAAGTTGGACTTAGGACGATGATCCTTGTTAAGTTATTCTACATTGTTCCGAAGTTTGGCTCCGATACCAAGCTGTCACGCCCCACCTCTATACCCACGCTAACCAAGAACACTACGATGTAGTGCTGTCAATTAGCATGGAGAATAAGGCTGTGGAGGAGCGACCATCCATGTAACTTCTTTGTGCGAGCACCGATATGTCAGATAGAATAGAATGCATATAATTTTAAGGAGGAAGTCCAACATACCGACACAAAACTCAAAGCTATCACACGGTGGCTATATATAATCTTCGGAAACAAACATAGAAATAATCATAACATAAATCAGTCACAGACATACATATCACAAAGGCGGAAAAAGATATGAATACATATATAGAACACATGAAAGTGTACATCAGAGTAGTGGTCTAAAAGATCCACGATAATACAAAAGAATAGCAACACGTGCTATGCAAAAGAATACATCTATGAGTCGATATCTCAAATGTATACAACAATCAAAAACTACTAATCTAACTAGTCAGTCAAAAGTCAGAGTAATAGATCCCTGAAGAGAAGTCAAGCAGAAACACCTGTAACATCTCGGTCTGACCCGAGTATTATTTCATAAGAAAATAATAAACGGATCAGTCTAGCTATAAATATCAGATGACATGATATAGAATAAGAGATATGGCATAAACATGTAATAACCATAATGGCATACTACTATAAGTATGTAAATGATAATCAACAAGAGATTAATCAATATCACAAGAATCTTCTCGAAGACCCAAAGCCACTAAAAGGTAATGACACACGAATTCACCAATGCGCAAAAATTGATACAACATATCAATGAAAATCACGAAAATTGGTGAAGCACAAACTCCAGAAATCAACACACGAAATCCAGAACAAATCCCAGAAATCAACACACGAAATCTAGAACAACAAAAAAGGGGAGGCCTATCACACGAACGAGAAGCTATCTCATGGAAGCTATCCATTTAATTTTTCGAACACACGAATGACCCGAAGGCCTTTGAACACACGAACGGCCCGAAGACCATGGGGTGCTACCCCATATATGTGAGTAGAAACATCACCCAAGCGGGGTTTAGTCTCCCTCGCAGACAAAGAGACATCGCTCAATCGCTAGTCTAAATCACAAAAAATGGTCGTCATGAACATCAAGAAGTGTCAGTCACACCAAGCTAGTAAATATATGAGTTTAGCTTCATGTCCCATAACCACTTGCTTAACTTAAATATTTATGAACAAGCTGTAGATCTTCACTAGAAAATTGTCACAAAAGGGTTCAATCGAACAAGTCCAAGAATTAACCGACGAAGTGAACGCAAGCGTTTCATACCACTCGTTTTACTAAGTCGTTTAATTAGATTTCTCGTTCGAGTGAGGTAAAGGTTTGTATATACTAGTAAGTTGGAAAACGGTTTGAGAAAAAGAGTTTTGTAATAAAATAGTGTCAAAATCATTTTGATGAAAGAGTTTTGATATTTACTACTAGTATAGAAAACCTTTATATTTTTAAAGTGACAAATCACGAAAACGATTGTAGAAACAATCAATCGTCAAAATTCACATTCGAAGACGTGAATAAAATTCAAAGAAATCAATAACGAATCCATCAAAAATGGATATTCTCAATAATCCAAAGAAAGAAGTCATCAAAGTCGATAATAATTAATAACAATAAGTCGGATCGACAAAAATCGATAAACCTTGGAAATTTACTCGAAAATAGGCAAATTAGGCAGAATTAGTAGTTCAGACGTCTAAATATTTAATTTAGACGGCTAAATATGATTACAGACGTCTGAAAAGTTTTGTTCAGACGCCTAAGAGGTCTAAAATTGAAACAGAGAGTAAAAAACATTTTGAACTATATTCAGACGTCTAAATTTTTTATTACAGACGTCTATATTTGACGTCAGACGTCTGTATTTTTGTTACAGACGTCTGTATTTGGTTTCAGACGTCTGAAATTTATTTCAGACGTCTGAATTATTCTGCTAGGCAAAAAAAACAGCCTAGCTCAAAATCGACGAATCCAAACTGAAATGCGATCGAACGAGCGACGAACACTAAGGGTTTACGCCAATCGGCAACCCAGCCCTATAGGCACTTCGATGCATCACCAAAAACATGTTCAAACATCCATAAAAGGATTTTCACAAAAATTAAACGAAAACTACACACCAAATCAATCCAATCAAAAATCAAATACACATGGATAAGTGTTAGGAATTCATACCTAACAACAAAGATAGATATAGACATAGATGTGAGATAAAAATCTCACCTTTAAACCCAAATGCAATGAATGAGAAGCTATGAAGCAATGGCAAGAGCAATTACTCTTCAATTCCAACTCAACAAGCTTGAATTCAAAGCTTAAAATAAGAACATTCCCAAAGTTAGGTTTAGGAATTTCTGAAATTGGAAGGAGAAAGAGTTGGAGAAGAAGAAGGAGATGCTTACCAATGGGTTCACTTGAATTTGGAGCTAGAAGTTGGATTTGCTAATGAAGACTAGGGCTTGGAGTTTTAATTTCCCATTCCTCTCCACCATTTTCAGTTGTAGCTTGAATGTATAAGGAAAATGAAATGAATGAAGATAAGTGGGGAGTGGTTGGGTGGATATGACCAGATTTGAACAAGTGGCTGAACCCAAACTCAAACCCAAAGTGAAAATGGTCAAATTTTGACTAGCTCCAAACATATCAATGTTTATACTCAAAAAGGTTGCAAACGGCATTTTGAACTCAATGGAAGGGGTCTCGAGTCCCAATTCGACTGTTTGCAAAAAGCGACTTTTCGGACCAAAAATCCGACAAAGGATGACATATTTAAATAAAATATTTAAATATAAAATCGATAAATATGCGGGTTGTTACAGGAAATCTATTAACATTTTACTCATTTTCAATAACAAACAAGTAGTTTTCGTAAACAATACACTCAAAATAATTCCCATAAGCAATTTATATGGTTTCGATACAAATTTAATCGCTTTCATCTAATTCACATGCCAATTCTATTCAATTCAAGTGATTTAAAATGCAGTTCCTTACATTCAATTCATTTTTTAAGCGAAACGAATTCATATCCATTTCAATTGATTCAAAAATCAATTTTTCTTTTCTTTTCTTTTCATAACTCATAGAATTTTATATAACCTTGTTTGCGTCAAACGACAACCATTTATATGCAAATTCAACAATATTCATTCAGTAGAATATCCATTCTAGTTTATAACTAATTTAAATTGATACCAACTCAATTTACACTTTATTCTATTTCATTTCCAATTGATTCCGTTCAATTCATTTTGCATTTCATTAATCAAACAAATTTCATTCAAAACCATTCAATAAAAGTCGACAACAACCATTTCACAATTTTTTTTTCTTAAGTCGAGCTTTTATCCAAATATTGCTTAAGTTATTTCAACTCAAAACTCAAATTATAGTTTCCTTGTAAACAATTTCCAATTTAAATCTTTGATTTGAATTTTTCATTTATCAAATCCATTCCATCTACTAATTTAATTCAATTATTATATTCACTTATCCTTTTTAAATTTCAAATTTCCATATTCAATTCATCTTGAATTTACTTTATCTTTATCAAGGAAATTTCAATTTATTTTTTCTACTTACTTGAATTTATATGCAAATTAAACCATTTCCAAATTTAGCTCACAACTTAACTTTAATTTAACTAATTCAATTTCCAATTCATTATTTCATGAATTAATAAATTATGAAGTTAGTTTACTTGAATTCAATCCATTTTATTTTTTTTATTTTTTTTCCAAGTTTGGATTTTTCTTCAACTTGATTCAAATCAAATCTCATTTCATTATTCAATTTCCAATTCATTTATTTACAAATGTAACCTCATTTGTTCATTCACAAATTCACTCCTTTTTAATTTGAATCTCATTCCAATCAAATTTCAAATATTTTTATAAGTTATCAAACTTATTTACATTCCATAACATTTTAAAGAAATTCCAGAGTCTTTTTAACAATTACACACATTTCAAAACTAACTTTGAAATCAATTGTGTCCCTTCAAAATATCTTCCCAAATATTTTTAAATTTCAAACCCCACCAGATTTCATATCCAACTCAAAAATACTTCTCAAATAATTGTTTTCCAGACTTTCGAAACCCATTTTCAAATTTGAAAATTTAATCTTTTGAAATTTCAATCCAAATCCTTTAATCCGTATTGCAAAAATTACTCTGGCATCTCATTTCAATTTATAAAACTCATTTATAAATTCATATTACCAATTTCATTCCATTAATGAATTTCATTTTCAAATATTTTTCTGGAATTTTATTTCAAATTATAAATCACATTTACAATTTACATTTACAAATCTCATTCGTATATGAATTCATTTCCTTATCCTTTCAATTCATATTTATAAATTTCATTTGTTAAATGAATTTATCTCCAAATCTTTGGTTATACCATTATTTCTTATTCTGTTTCCATATAAAAATGATAATAATTCAATATTATCACTTCCTAACAACCAAGCATCCATATAATATAATAATTCATAGAAAATCATTTCTTTTCTACAAAAAAATAGTTTTGGGAAAAATTATTTCATTTACCCTATTTAAAACAATATTGTGTCAGTTTATCTTGTTTAAGAGTTTAGAAACCCCTATCGATTACAGTTGGCCAAACTGCACCGACCAGAATCTATAAACAATCAACCGATAAGTCAACACAATATAAAAAAAATTTATATTCACTAACAAATACGCGCTCATATCTATTATTACACTCACACTCATTCTAGAGTACTACTGACTCTATCTCTAATGAGTAACACCCAATAGAGCCAAGGTTATCGCTTAACCAATTGCTCTGATACCACATTGTAACGACCCGACTCTTCGATGCCCGAAAGTCGACATCAATACAACCACTGTATCAACTGCCGAACTATCGAATGCCGAAAAACCGAATTGTTAGGGTTGAAAAAGAAGAGGTAGAAGAAGAAAGAAAGAAAAAGAAACAGAAACAATACCAGAATCTCACATTCATAGCGGAACAATATATAATAGATGAATGAATAATCTTTATAACAAAGAACTATATCAGTTTATACAATACATCATCAGAGTTTACAACAACAACACACATCACTGGACAGTTATATAAACTTGTCCACATAACAGAATACACAGCGGAATAATACTAGTATAAGTGATACGTCTCGCCATCTAGCTCGCCTCCAGATCTCCAAAGTAATCCATCCAGATCCAATTGATAACCTAATTCTAGGCTGCCCGTGTGGAAAATTATGGGCACCCAGAGTTTAGAAAGGGAACAATAAACTCCTGGTCAGTCATGGGACTGGTGTGAGATCTTAAAAACAGTTATTTTCACAAAGAAAATAAAAGAATTTCGCAATGCTTTTGGAAAATGAAACTACCATAAGGCCTCCCGCCACACACACAATGCAAACGCAGAATTGGAGGAGATTTCTCCTTATGATAGTCAAACATGCTTGATATGCAAAATCTTTTTAATATTATCATTAGTGCCTAGTGTGGAAAACATTTTGAAAATATAATATTAATCTTAGCCAGCATAGGTACCATGATACTATGCCTACTATAGCTGCCATGTTAAATAGCAGGTTCTACAACTAAAACCGTACCGGGTTCGTATTAGGAATTGGATTTCCAACAAATGGTCAGGCTAAGGAACTTCCTATTTCCACATGGGTATGCCTCTGGAGGGACGTCTCGAGAACTAACTAGCTCTTTGCCAACACAAGGCCGGGTTACCTCTTACTAGGTAACTACTACTCGAGTATGCCACCCCCCGGTCGTTTGCGACCTTTATCCGAGAGCCCTCGATCACAAAGCAACAACCACACAGTAAATGAGATTGGAGCAACCAGACAGGTAAAATATCTGGGCTCCATACCATGATACCACCTTTTTCCAGAAGGAAATGACATACCCTAAAGGGTGCGACCCTCATAACCTTACCGCATCTTTCTTGTTTCGACCATTTCCGGGGTGTGAGGTTCGATAAGGTCTCGTCCACAAAGCTACGCTTTACACGAAAGCCATGCTTTGATCACGAATGATCAACAAATGATCATCAACACACAGCAGCACTTAGCGTGCCACACTACCAAATTGGGAGTATATCACCGATAACCTTCAACTACATAACCTCTGAGCTCGTACGTCTCAAGAAGGGTGTTAAGCTAAGAGAATAAATTCTCCGCCACCAACAGATATGTATTTGAAGGAAATCTGCTTTATATCTCAAAGTGTAGTGTCAGACATACGACCATACAAGTCTGTTCCGGGTTCGAACAGAATCGAAGACACTTTGTCCAATAAAGGAAGAAGCCCTTGCAAATTCGGTCTTCAATTGCAATCCATAATTTCGTGTCATTATTCGGAATGGGTTATATGACACAAAGTCCTCTCCCGGCTTAACCGAATAATGAGCACTTGTTTTGAAAACAAATTCAAGTGCTATTTCAAAGGCCAACATTGATAGTCGGTTATTTAACTATCAAACAACATTCACAACAATCAAGCCTCAATAATTTCCCTAAATTGTTTATACTGATAGTTGGATATTTTACTATCAAACAATATTCACAAAAATCATCCAATCTAAATAATTTTTTCCAAATTATTAAATTTCAAAATATATTTGCAAGATATATATTTTCCACACTTCATCACTTTGAAAACCGATTTCAAATCACTTTTCACTCGCGGAATAAAATTCCCGATATTATTTATTTCCCTTTTCTTTATAAATTCCATTGTGAATTTAAATTTCCAAATATTCACTTTCAAACACCAAATCAAATTCCAAATTGATTTCTAATTTCTTTTCAAGCACCAAATCAATTACAAATTAATTTCTAAGTTTAATCCCAAATACCAAATCATTTTCATTCAAAACACCAATCAATTTTCATATTGATTTTCCAAAAATTTATTTTCAAATACCAAATCAATTATCAAATTGATTTCAAACAAATTTATCACCTTTTAAATAAATCCCTTTATTCTTTCCAAATTATTTAAAATTCCATTTTCAATAAATTCTTCAACTTTTAAACAATATTATTCAAAACCCATTTATTAATATCTTTTCCCATATTTTGGAAATAATTCGATAAGATTTCAAAATTCAACTTTATGCTTTTAAATTCCTTCTTTTAAATTCACTCAATTCTTTCAAAAGGGATTTACTTAAAATTTCCTACTTTAATTTCAAAAATCCAATTTTATTTATTTCTGGTATCCAACGATACCAAAAATACATTCGGCTAAATTATAGCCTTCAACAAATTCAATCATCAATATAATCATTCACAGATTATCAATAAATCATCACACAACATATGAAACAAATTCATACAATTTGAGGAATCTAGTTGGATCCCTCCAACCTGTTTCCCTGCATCCACAGATATTAGCACAACAATTAAATACCCATTCCACTTCGAGGTGGAATATCGCGGTATATGGGATTTATATAATGTCATCCGCTATTATGCGGCGCATAGGGTCTCATCCGCTATATAGTGCGCGAAATCAACAACTCCAAATATATATATATATCCTACTATATCTAATATCATCAATAGATAAATCATCCAATTCATCCAAACACATCCAGAATTTAAATTCAACTATTTAAATTCAACAACAAACCAAGTGAGTGAGGGGGTCTCTCCTTTTATTATGCATGCAATCCATTTTCATTCTGGACTAGTTTTCTTTGCGGTTTTGACCTTGTATAACAATTATACAATTCATTAATATTCAAAATAATTGAACAATTAATTTTCCATTTTCTAAATTTAATTACTAATGATTCAATTTAACTTAATTAACTTTTATATAAACCCTTATATATTTTCTTCCAAGGTCCTATATACATATTTATATATATATATATGAAAATATGTTTTCCTCTTTTCGTTTGACAAGGCAATTTAATTTACTGTATATACATATATATTAAATTAGAAACAAAAATATCTTTGACCTTACTGAACATAATTTTCTATTCTCTATGTACATATAGAAATCTGCATATATAAGTCAATGCATGTATATATTTTTTTTTCCAGGCATATTTGTATTTTCATTTCCTTTTCTGTGAATACAAAACAGTAATTTTCTTTACTGTAAGATTTTTGAAAAACAAATTAAATTTAAAAGTTTTAAACTTAGGTAACACTTAACTAAAATGTTTTAAAATTTAATTACCTCAATTCGTTCAGGAACCAAAATCACAAGCTCCGCTCTACCCAAGATTCGCCATCAGCCAGACCTTCGGCCATCACCACGGCTTCAACCACCCCGACTTCGGTTCCAGATCACATGCGCCCCTTTCTTCGACACGAATCCACCGCAACACCCTAGGACATCGCGACCTTGAGCTCGATTTCATTGCATGCCATTCCTTCCCAAAGCTCGAGATGCCGGCACGACAACCCCTCGATCTACAACCGAGAAGATGCCGACCCATGATTCGCGATTACGTGAATTCGTTAGCCATATTTTTTTCTTTTTCCGTTTTTTCGGCCATGGATTTAGTTTTGAACGAAAGAAAATATCTCGTTCAATTTATTTCTTTTTTTCCTTCTCTGGGAACTTGCATGAGATTTAGAATGGGGATAGAAGGAACAAGATGAGATGTTAACGTGTACGAGTGGGGGACATTGATTTGAAGGCAAAAAGTCGTGAGGTGAAAGAAATACAGCTAAAGTTGACTAATATATAAATATATGTTTAATTTAAATTTAAATTGTCTCGATAAACACAGCTTGAAATCTCGACCTCCTGTCAAGGCGTGCCGCCAGGCATTCGTAATGTTACACCCCTATTTCGAACGCAATGTAAAAGGTTTTGAGTCCTAACTCGATCGTATGGAGAAGATAGCTTTTTGAATCCAGTTATTATATTGTATTCGATATAAATTTCGATGCATTTATATACTGTATGCTCACACAACAACTCCAAACACTACGAAAATTGAAATCCGATAATAATACAATATTACGGATCCAATGGAACTGGTTTCGTCGAATTCCGAGACTGTGCCTCGGAAGGCTATTTTTAAATATCGATTTAAACAATAAAATTTCAAAACTGAACAAAACATTGTTAAATTCAATTTCAAAATTTCTATCACCTTCAGTATTATTAATGTAAATTTTCTAAGCCTTGAAAATATTTTTAATCAGCTTAAAAATTGAAGATTCAATATTTTTACCCAACTGCAATAAATTAAATTCAATAATTAAATTGCCAAATTGATTCTGATGTTTGAATTTCAAATTAAACTAACTTCCAAATATTTAAAATCAATTAAATATTCTGATTTCCAATGTCAAAAATTCAGGGTCATCACATATTGACTCTTTCATATACTCAGTTCTTCATAGATAATATTCTTTAGAGATATATATTGGAAGAAATTGTACAAATTAGTCAACATCCATGTTATATTAGAACACATATTTGACAAGAACAACTCACTGTAACCAAGCCTATTCCTACGGGTGAAGCGAGGGTTTTTTGATAGTCAAATTCTGAAGGGGAGCTTCGGGACTGGACGTAGGACGGGAGGTCCGAACCAGTATAAAATCTTGGTTTGCTTATTCTATATTAACTTAGATTAATATTATTTTAGTTGTATCATATATTTTGTCACATATACTTGCATATACATTACACGATCCACCTCGTAGATTTTCAATTGGTATTAGAGCAAGATTTGATCAAAGTACAGTAACACGTATTTGACTCACTTTAATATGGCAAGTATTTTTCAAGAAGGACAATCCACAGCACGTCCCCCACTGTTTAATGGTTCTAATTATACATATTGGTCAACACGTATGAGAACTTTTATGGAAGCTAATGGATTAGAAATTTGGTCAGCCACTCAAAATAAATATGAAGCACCTACTACTGCTATGAATACATGGAATGATACACCAAAAACTACAGCTTCTAATAATGCCAAAGCTATGAATGATTTATTTTGTTCATTAGATAAGAATGAATTTTCACGTGTCATGTTATGTAACAATGCATATGATATTTGGCCTACCTTACAAGTTACACATGAAGGAACGAACAAAGTTAAACAAACTAAGATCTCAATTTTGCAAAATCAATTCTCTTCATTTAAAATGAAACAAAATGAATCAATAGTGGACATGTACTCCCGATTCCAAACTATTCAACACGATTTAATGGCACTAGGAGTTAAATTCACAAATTTTGACTTAGTATCTAGAATACTCAATTCTTTAACTCCATAGTGGGAAAGGAAAGTATTAGCTATCAAAGAAGCTAATGACCTCTCAACACTCTTAGTTGAAGAATTGATAGGAAATTTAATGTCCTATGAAGCTAATTTGCAGGCAAGAAAATAACAAAATTCGGAGAAGAAAAACATAGCATTCCCATTAACAAATGAAGACTCCGACTTAGACGAAGAGGAAATCGTATTTATTGCCAAAAATTACAACAAATTCAAGAGGTTTAGGAAAATGACCAAATTTCAAAAAGGAGAAAAATCAAGCTCAACAAATCAAACGTCAATCAAATGCTATGAATGTGATCAATTTGGACATATGAAAAAAGATTGTCCCAAGCTCAACAATGATAAAAAGAAGAACAAATTTGAAAAATTCAAAAAGAAGAAAGCTTTCAAAGTAACATGGGATGACTCAGATTCTTCATCATCATCAGATAGTGATAGCGATAGTGACGGAGAATAAGCTAATGTATGTTTTATGGCATAAACTGATGAGGTATGTCCTGAACTTAGCTATGATGAATTATTAGAGCTTAGCATGGAATTAGATGATAAATTTAGACAAATTAAAAAATTGAATAAAGAACACATAGCCAAAATAAATCGATTGGAAATTGAAATAGGAATGTTAAAAGATGAAAAAATTATTTTAGAGGAGGAACTAGAATTATCTCAAGAAAAAGTTAAAAGTAGTTTGGTTGAATATGAGACAATATCTATCGATTTTGGAAAAGTTAAACTAGAAAAGGATATCTTGTTAAAAGAAAATATCAACTTGAAAAGTAATATAGAAACATTGAAAATTGAAAATTTTGAATTAAAAGAAAAATTGGATAAAATTACAAATAATGTTTCAAAATTTAATAAAGGAAAACAAGATTTGGAAAATCGTATCAAAACTTCAAAACCTTCAGGAAATAGAAATGCAATAGGATTTAAAAATATTCCTAAACAAAAAGGGAATAATATTAAAAAATATAGTTTTATTTATCAAAAGACTAAAAGATCACCTAAGTCTAATACGAATACCAAAAATATAAAAATTTGCATTCCTAAGACAAATAATAAATTGATTAGACAAAAACATATTAATAATTTCCTAGATAACGTAGTCTATAATAAAAATTATATTCACAAAGGTACCAAACCTTCTTGGGTATGGCTACCTACTCCTCCTAACATCTAGGACCCTAACAAAGTATATGGGTACCAATTAAATCATTTTTATCTTGCAGGTACCCAAAATAAAAAATAAGGAGAAATGGATACTTGATAGTGGATGCTCCAAGCATATGACCGGAAATGCAAAAATGTTATCAAATATAACATATATCGATGGTGGAACAGTAACTTTTGGAGATAACTCAAAAGGATATGTCGTTGGCATCGGAGAAGTCATCAACTCTGGTATTTCTAACTCTCATATTATTACAAATGTTTTGTTAGTAGAAAATTTAAAACACAACCTACTTAGTATTAGTCAATTATGCGATAAAGGTTTTCAAATCAATTTCGAAAAAGATAGATGTAATATTTTCGATAATAACAAACAACTTATCTTTGAGGATTTTAGAAACAAAAATATTTATGTCTTAAATATGAATATAAATCTAAATTCAAACTTATGTTTAACCGCCAAACATGACGATCCATGGTTATGGCATAAACGATTCTGTCATATTAATTTTAAATATATTAATAAGTTAGCAAATACGAGCTAGTTAGAGGTTTACCTAAATTAAATTATAAAGTAGAAAATTTATGTGACGCTTGTCAAATCGGTAAATTAAAGAAAAGCTCTTTTAAATCTAAAAATAATATTTCTACAAAACAACCATTAGAATTATTACATTTAGATTTATTTGGTCCAACTCAAGTTCGATCTATAAATCACAACAAATATGTTTTCGTAATAGTTGATGATTTTTCAAGATATACAAGGACCTTATTTTTAAAACATAAAAGTGACACTTTTGGTATGTTTAAAACTTTTGCTAAAAAATTAAAACTCAAATGGATTTAAAAATTAAGAATATTCGAAGTGATCACGGCGGAGAATTCGAAAATGATCTTTTTACTAATTTTTGTAATAAAAAGGGCATAAGTCATAATTTTTCTTTTCCTCGCACACCACAACAAAATGGTGTAGTAGAAAGAAAAAATCGTACATTACAAGAATGTGCACGAACACTATTAAATAGTAGTGGTTTACCAAAACATTTTTGGGTTGAAGCTATTGCTACAGCTTGTTATGTTTTGAATCGAGTGGCCATACGACCAATGACTAAACATACTTGCTTTGAAATGTTTTTTGGAAGAAAACCTAAAGTATCATACTTTAAAACTTTCGGATCAAAATGTTTTATATTAAATACAAAAGATAATTTAGGAAAATTGGACCCGAAGGCCGATGAAGGAATCTTTGTTGGATATTCGGATCGTAGCAAGGCATATAGAATTTTTAATAAACGTACTAACATAATTGAAGAAATTTTACATGTTTCATTTGATGAAAATTTTCTTAACAATCATACTAATGACGATGAAGAAATTATTCCTATAAAAAGTACAACAAACTCATCTAATAATGAGACAAATGCACAAAATAATACTCTAGTGCCACCTCCTAGAATTCTAAAAGACCATCAAAAACATAATATTATTGGGGATCTTAATTCCAGAGTATCTAGAAATCAACTTAACCAAATAAGTCATATTGCATTTGTGTCAAATTTTGAACCAAAGAATTATAAAGAAGCTTCAAACAATGATTTTTGGATAATAGCCATGCAAGAAGAATTAATCAATTTAAACGTAATAATGTTTGGGAATTAGTACCAAGACCAGAAAATCAATCAGTTATTGGAACAAAATGGGTATTTAAAAACAAAGCAGATGAAAATGGAAATATAGTTAGGAATAAAGTACGTTTATTCGCTCAGGGTTATAATCAAGAAGAAGGTATCGACTATGATGAAACTTTTGCTCCAGTAGCAAGACTCGAAGCCAAACGTACATTACTTGCTTTTGCAAGTCATCACAATTTTAAATTATTTCAAATGGACGTCAAAAGTGCTTTTTTAAATGGTTTTATTAAAGAAAACGTATATATTGAACAACCCCCATTATTTGTTCACGAAAAATATCCTGATCGTATTTTTAAATTACACAAAGCTCTATATGGTTTAAAGCAAGCCCCCCGTTCCTGGTACGAACGTCTTAAGAATCATTTAATTTCTTCTGGGTTTAAAATAGGTAAAATAGATACGACTTTATTTATTAAACGAGAAAATAACAACATCTTAGTCGTACAAATTTATGTAGACGATATTATTTTTGGTTCAACTAACGAAAATCTTTGTTCTCAATTTTCAAATATTATGAAAAGTGAATTTGAAATGTCTCACATGGGTGAATTAAATTTCTTTTTAGGATTACAAATAAAACAACTTGAAAATGGTATTTTTATATATCAAGAAAAATATTGTAATGATTTATTACGTCGCTTTGGAATGGTATATCGCGTACCACATTCAATCAAAAGATATGAAGACATTCAAAAGAAGAAGCTACATACAGGTCCTTTCTACAATTTGCTCAAATTTCCTATGTACGATTTGGATGAGATATGCGAAAATGCGGGGCTACATCAGTTGATTTTCTTCAACTTGAATAATTTCCAAATAGACCAACTTGCGATATTCCTTTTCTATGCAAATTTAAATAGCACTGCCGTTTGGAATACAGAAAATGAGGATAATTGGCTATGGTCAAGTGTTTACGGCAACACTATTAGACTTACACCGGGGATTATAGGCCGAACTATGGGATGTTCTGACTCTGGAGAAGACTTGTATAACAACCCGGATATGCGCCTTAAACCTAGAGATAATATTTCCCATCAGATTTGGGAAGATGAAATGCCGAGATTTGCTTCGAAATACTTACGACCTAAGGCGAGACTACTCACTAGAATGATCATCAACACTATCATTCCTCGCCTTGGTAGCCATGAGCAGATCACAGAGTTAGAGCACAAGGATCTATACGCTATCTTCAGTGGTACGTGGGTTAATTAGGCAAAATTCATATTTGACGAGCTCAAACATTATTGGACTCGCTCAGGCCCATCTATCATCTACCCCACCTACATCATGCGACTTCTGCGAGCTCACAACATCCCTTCATATTTATCAACTTTTGAAGAAATTTCTCCCAAGTACACATCCACAAAGTTCTTCTCTCTTATGCACTTACCAGAAAATCCTCCTGATTTTATGTCATTTAAAGAATGGACGCAACGTCGTCAACAAGATAGCCAAGCTATCCCTCCACCCCCAACAACAACCTGAACAATCACAAGAGGAAGAGCAACATCGCGAGCATACTCTTCCTCCTCCTGCACCTTTTGATTATTCGTGCCAAGATGACATTTTGGAGACCCGCACTGAGACGAATCCAAATAAGAGTATTCGCGACTTGACTCTCCAAAATCAACTCATTCTGTCAAGGAATCAAAAAAAATTGGCTAAGCGTATCGATAGCTTTGAAACAACGTTTGCTTCACACCTAGCCACAGTTGAATCATCGCTTTCAACTACACTATCAGTTCTAAAAGAGGTTCTTCAACGAGTTCGTTGTCCTACACCACCTTCGGAAGATTGGCCAACTCCAACGCCTTCTCCTCCTCCTTCAAAGCACTCTAAACTTTTTGAAGAGGAAAAAGAACCTCTCCAACAAACTCTGACATCTCCAAAAAAACAAGCTAGCTCTTACAAGAATGAAGATGAAGGAGATGATCAAGTTAAAGCTTCCCCAAAAGATCCTTAGTTTTTAGGATTCCATCTTTTGTATTATAATAATAAAAAATCTATGCATGTAATCAATCAATTTGTTTAATGAAAAGTGCTTTTTGGTTTGTTATTTCTGTTTATATTGATATAACCTTCCTACGGTTGGTACATATTCATATTACGAACATGTTCTCTAAGTTAAAAAGATATTAGCAATTTTTGATAATGCCAAAGGGGGAGAAATAATGGAAAGCACATATTCAGGGGGGAGATTTATAAAAATATATCTAAGTACATTGAATAGTTGTCATCATCAAAAAGGGGGAGAATGTTAGGAAATTCAATCTACGGTTTCGATGATAACAACTATACAATGGAAATCGAATATACATATATATTTATATATACAGGTACTTGCTAGAACAACATCACTATAAGGACAAGAACAAGGCTCCAAGGACACTACAAGAGACTACAATTCGATAGGTACAAAGAAGCAAAAGAAAAAGTGCACAAAAACTGATATGCACAATATTAGACGTCTGGGTGCACAAGCCAGACGTCTGAATCAGTTCTCTGGAACAATAGTCAGGCAAAACCAGACGTCTGGTAATAGCACTCAGACGTCTGATCTTCTACTATATTCAAAAATATATATAGTATCAGACGTTTGAAACATATCCCAGACGTCTGATTTCAAACTCGAATTTCAGAAATGGACAACTACCACATTCGAATGGACATCTCTGCTTCCCTTCGCTGCAACTCTTCATCATCAACAGAAGAAACTGAAGAACATTCGTTAATGGATTTAACCACTCAAGATACCTATCTACAACTATATATAGCATCAAGAATCAAGAGAAAGGACTCACCTTACATACTTATGCTTTCTAATTCTATATTATATTCTTGATCTCTGCACTCTAGCAATATTTATTTGTATTCACTCTTTCATATACTCAATTCTTCAAAGACAATATTCTTTAGATATATATATTGGAAGAAATTGTACAAATTAGTCAACATCCGTGTTATATTAGAACACATATTTGACAAGAACAACTCACTGTAACCAAGCCTATTCCTCCGAGCGAAGCGAGGGTTTTTTGATAGTCGAATTCCGAAGGGGAGCTTCGGGACTGGACGTAGGACGGGAGGTCTGAACCAGTATAAAATCCTAGTGTGCTTATTCTATATTAACTTAGATTAATATTATTTTAGTTGCATCATATATTTTGTCACATATACTTGCATATACATTACACGATCCACCTCGCAGACTTTCAACTTTGTTATAAAAAAATAAAAAGTCTTTGATTAACTTATACTTACTAATGGTTGTGCTTGTTTGTAGTTTTGATTTGAACATGTAGTTGATATCATTAGCCTAAAGGAGTCATAGTGCTTCCATTTCAGAGTTGTGTAATCTTGAGTTAGTAAAGTCTAATATACATCTTTGTGCATAGGAAAGTATATAGTGTCAGAAAATTCATCATCAACAACTTCTTCAATCTTTGGGATAACAAGATGTTTTATAAGGTTGTCAAAACCTTTAGTTATTGCTTTCTAATGACATAAATTTTATTTTTTTTAGTTTGTAATTATATCAAGAATTTTACATGTATTAATGAAAATAAATACAAATCTTATTATCATCGTTGTTGTGAAATAGTGTTTGTGGTCAATTGTAATACCCCGCGTTTTGACGTTAATTAATTAAAATAGAAATTAATTAATAAATAATAAACAGTGAAAAATGGTATTTTTACGAATATTGGAATTTGGCTACGAAATTATGCCATTGGATTCGTGATGATTTTCTAATCAATTTTCATATATAAACTTTTCTAATCGGAGTTCAAACTAAAAAGTTACCAACGTTTGAATTTTCAAAATTGGAAATAATTATATATGCAATTAAGGAAATAATTTGAAACTAATTAATGTTTAATTAACACCATTAAAATTAACGGTAGCTTAATGGTTAATAAAATTAATTGAGGCAGGAGATAACTCTGATTAACGTTAACGAGGTAATAAAGGAAACAAATCAACAAAATTAAATAACGTTGAAATTTTCACAAGTCGGGCCTATCCAGATCGACCACGGCCCTACCCAGATCGACCATGAGCGGTCGACCCAAAGGCAAGGCGGTCAACCTGCACACTTGTGAAGGAGGCAGTAACTCTTGGCCGTGCGTTCCGAATTTGAACAGCTCGATCTGACGGTTAGCACTGGTTTGAACGTCTATAAATTAGGACCTAGGGCTTCACTTCCAACTCATTATTTTTCTAACGAGCGCGGAAGCTTTGTCATTTTTCTTTCTCCTCCAAAATTTCTAAATACACCGAAATAGATATAGATTGCACGGATACACTTTGGAGAAGAATAGGAAAGAACAGAGGATAGGGAATAGGTTTAAATCAGGTTGCTACATCAAAAGGTAAACTTTTAAATCTGGTTCTAATTAACTAATCTAATTCTAAATCTCTTTTCTCTAATCCAATTTCTAATAGATCTATATAAATTCCACTTGTGGATCCGAATAGGGAGTCAAAAAAGGAGAATACAGATAACAAGGTTAGATCTGAATTAGATCTAGAGATTTGGAAGCGCTAATTAAAGGTGAATGGGAATATTATAAATTTTCATATAATATTAGATTATATTATTGCAGATCTGTTCCTGTATGCATGAGTTTGATAATTTAATTTTAAATGAATTCATATATATATATATATGAAATGTTGAAGACTGTAAACTTGCCTATAAGTTTTTATTGATAATTACAGAAGCGTGATGATTAGATTTAATTATGTAATTGCGAAATGATTTTAGTTATCAATTTTATGTCGGATTAGTTAACTGAAAACATAATGAATTGGGATTTCATTTTATTTGATACTGGTGATTGAGACTAAAAATAAAGTTAATTGGACTTTTGGGATTTCAATGATATTTTAATTCATTGGAATGTATATCATTGTAAGTGGTTTCCATATACTGTCAAGTTTAAATTTAGCAAAAGTGTGATGTTTGAAATGAAAAGAAATAAATATGTGTCTATAAAAGAAAGAAATGTACAAAATAAAAGTTGTTACTGTATTTTTTACTATCTAATTCAATAAATAAAAAGAGAACTCCTTGTAATTACAAACATCACACAAACCACCTCTTTGTGACAAAATATGGAAATTTACTGTGTAACGGTTAATTATTCAAGTTTAGATTCCAATTTATTAAAATGTAGTAAATCCCAAAAGTGTAATATTTAAATAAGAATGAAACTAAAAAGTTAAAAAAATGAAAATCAATGAAAAAGAAAGTCTAAGTAATAGGTAAGAAAAAGAAGTAGGAAATGAAATGGATTAAGTCTGATAATCAAATGAAATGGATTAAGTCTGATAATTTAATGAAATGGATTAAGTCTGATAATTGAATGAAATGGATTAAGTCTGATAATTGAATGAAATGGATTAAGTCTGATAATTTAATTAAATGGAATAGAAATCGAAGTTGAACTAATGAATGTAGTAGCAATGATATCGATGATAGAAAATGAGAAGCGGTAAATGAATTTAATAAGTGAAAGGTTAAACGCATTGTAAAATGAAGACCTAGGGTCAAACATAAAAGATGTAAAGGCAGTAAAGAAAATGTAAGAAATATATATATATATATATATATGAAATATGTATATATGTAGCCTTAGATATGTGTTTACGATGAGTGTGAATAATTATAAATTGTCTGTTATAATTATAGATAATAGATGACTTAAGGTCATTAGACTGGGTTGGGATGCTAGAAACATGTCCAACCAACAGGACCCATGGAGAGTATATGCTTGTGTATAGATAAGGGGATACCCTCAAGTATGTGGGTGCTTGGAAAGGAACCTCCGTAATTGCAGGCAATGAGTAGACCTTTTACGAATGGCGAGACTGTAAAAGCACTAGCGGTCTGTTTCAAATTTGTCTGAGGAGAGTATTTCCTTGATTGCACTACTATTGACCACTCCTTCTATAATTTCCAAGCTATCACCCTCTGGCCAACCCTTTCTGTTTACCTTCCCCAACCAATTATGTCTGATCACTCCCCTTTAATCCTAACTCTTGGTCTCCATTTTAAAAAGGAAAAGAGAAGTTTTAAATTTTTTAATGCTTGGGTTAAACATGAATACTTCCTTGTTTTAGTTTCTAAAGTCAACACTGATTTTTCATGTTTTGGTAACCCAATGTATAAGTTTTGCAGGAAGCTTAAAAGTATTAAGCAGGAGCTTAAATTGTGGGCTTCCTCCACTTTTGGTACTGGTTGCCTGCTGTCATCAAGCCTAAAGGAAAAGCTGAAGAAACAATAGGATTACATGATGGAGCACCCACTTGATGTCCAAGCTGCTGAAGAAGAAAGTAAACTTTTCAAGGAGGTTCATGATGCACTGTACTTGGAGGCTAGTATGAAGAGACAACAACTGCATAAAAGATGGATTGCTGAAGGAGATAAAAACACTAAGTTTTATCATGATTCTATAAAGGTTAAGCATGCGAGAGAGAATATTTATAGTATTTTAGATGAACATGGTTCTTTTTTTTCAACTGCAGAATCTGTTGATAAGGCTTTCATAGACTATTTCTCAAATTTGCTTGGTAACTCAGACGGATTTATACCGGATCTTGAACTTATATCATCACTTGCACTACCTAGCATTTCTTCTCAAGAAGCTGCAACCCTCATTTGCCCAGTCTCAGATGAGGAAATTAAGAATACTCTCTTCTCTATGAATCAACATTCATCAGGAGGGCCTGATGGGCTAAATGTGATCTTTTTTATCTCTACATGGAGTGTGCTAGGTAGTGAGTTCTGTCGAGCTATTCACAATTTTTTCAACAAATGTAAGTTGCTAGGTGAAGTTAATTGTACTAATATTGCTCTTATTCCCAAAGTCAATCCTCCAACTTGTGTCTCCTCTTTCAGACCTATATTGTGCTGTAATGTTGTATACAAATGCATATCTAAAATTCTTGCTACTCGTTTAGTCAAAGTACTCCCCTCTGTTGTTTCCAGTAATCAGGCTACATTTATACCATAGGAGTATTCTTGATAACCTACTTCTTGCTCAAGAATTATTGAAAGGTTATGGTAGAAGTAAGGTTCCCACTGCAGCAGCAATTAAAATTGATATTTCCAAGGCTTATGATACCATCCACTGGGCTTCTATAGTTAGGGTCATGGCTGAGATGGATTTTCCTAAAATATTTGTCTCCTGGATATATGTGTGCATCTCCTCTCCCTCCTTCTCTATTGTTATTAATGGTAGACCGGTGGGTAACTTCAGAAGTAGTTAAGGTATTAGACAAGGTGATCCAATATCTTCGTATTTATTCTTGCTAGTTATGGAAGTCTTTACTATTATTCTCCAAACTAGGTATGCTCAGAAGAAAATTAAGTTCCACCCAAGGTGTTCTCAACATCATATAACTTCTATTATGTTTGCTGATGATGTCATGTTGTTTACAAAACCTGAGTTACCATCCTTAAATGCTATATCTGAGGCTTTGCAAGAATTTTATAGAATGACTGGACTTAAGATAAATCAAGACAAATCTTCTATGTTGGTTTCTGGAGTTAGTGAAGCTCATGCTACTGCTTTACAACGACATACTGGTTTCTCTTCCATGGACACTGATATGAAGTATCTTGGTCTTCCATTAATTACAAAAAGAATAACAAAAGTTGATTGTTTTCCTCTTTACAATAAAATCACTTCTGTCATGAATGCTTGGGAAAATAGGCACTTGTCTCAGAGTGGTAGATTAGTGCTGATTAAATCTTCTGTTTTTTCCTCACTTGTCTACTGGGCTCGCACTATGATTCTCCCTGTCGGACTAATGAAACTAGTTAGGTCTGCAATGAATAGATTTTTTTGGATAGGTAGTATTCATAATAGGAAGCTGATTCCTTGTTCCTTTGCTAAATTTGAAACCACTAAGAAGTTGGGTGGTCTTGGGGTTATTGATGTCAGGAAGTGGAATTTTGCAGCAATTAGTAAACACATTGATGATCTTATCAACAAGAGAGACAGCTTATGGGTTCACTGGGCATGGCATTACAATATAAAGAATAAATATTTTTGGTGTATGCCCAATCCTCTGAATGGTAGTTGGATTTGGAGAAATATTTTGAAACTGAGAGATGTTTTCCTACCTATGATCCAATATTCTGTTAAGGCTAATTCTTCTGTCAGTTTCTCGCATGATCCTTGGGTCTGTAAGGGTCTTATCTTGTCTAATTTGTGTGATTATAATCAGATTATGCAGTCAGGAATACACATTGATGCAAAGGCTTTTGATTACATACATGATGGCAAAATTGTGCTTCCATACAATAGTAATCAAATTTTAAGGCATCTGTGGAGTGAAATGCAACAACAATTCTCCCCTGCTAATCATTATGATACTGTTGTTTAGGATATGAAGCCTCATACTATTAAAGGAGTTTACAACTATATCTCTGTTTGTGCTCCTTTGCCTGCATCTAAATGGTGCTCTGTCATCTGGTCTAGTGATTCCCAACCTAAGGATAATTTGATGCTCTGGAAAGTTATAAATCAAGCCTTGCTAACTAGAAATGTTCTGACCAAATATGGTTTGGGATGTTCTTTGAAATGCCTGTTTTGTGACCAGTATGAAGAGACTCCTCAACATATTTTCTTTGACTGTCCATCTCTTCTTTTTCTTTTACATAGAATTGGTACTAAAACTGGTATAAATCTTTTTATTGCTAACTCTGGGGATGTTTGGGATGTATTCTACTCAGAAACAATGATGAAAAATGAAGAAGGTAGAATTCTAGCTGTTTGCATGAAAATGTATATGTCTGTCATATGGAGAGAAAGAAATGCAATATTTTTTGAAAATCAAAGAAAGAATTGGGATGAGCTTTGGAATGAAGTTAAGTATGGTACATATACTCAATTGAAGAATCGCCATGCTGTTTTCTCACCTGATTTGCTGCATAATTGGGATTGAGTCCTGTTTGCTTTTCTTTTTGTTTTCCCTCCTTTGTTTTCTCATTGTATCTTCTGTATCATTTATTGTTTTGCAATAAAACTGGTAGGGGCCCAGTTAACCCCGCTGGCTTTGCCAAATAATGAGAGTTCTATGAATGTAAATTCAACAGTGTCTTTTTGAAATTCCCATACTGCCCTTACATTCTATCGATGTCGTCCGTTTCTCGCTCATCCTGCCTTTCCCAAAATTAAAATACCCTAGGTCTCAATCTCCATCAGAGCAAAAAAGACATAACGGTGACTCTAGATCTACCGGCAATTCATAATTCCAGATCCAGGGCGATTCCAGATCCAAGACAATTCCAAAAACAACGTCTTCTCTAACTTCAATTTACGATCGAATGATGACAGGTCCACTAAATAACACAAACTAAGGTTACTTCAATACGATTCTTCTCCACCTTCGACTTTCAATCCGCAAACATCAATCGTCAGCCATCAGTTATCGATTTTCCTTTTTCGATGATCACTTTAAAGCAGGTTAGATTTTCTCTGTAAAATACAATATCTTTCCATTTATATCCATAAATTTATTTTATATTGATTTGTTAATGTTCAAATTTCAGATTTGTGACTAAATCATATAGATGAGCCGTGATAAATTAGTTAAATATTCTAAAATCCCTTAACAGATTTACTTTTTTCAATATGTGATATTTCTATGTTTATTATCATATATTAGTTGTATTCCTTTTTCTCACATTTAGTTCTGTCATTGACGGTTGATTTTTTGGTTGCTTTTTGATCACCTGATGAAACTATCTAATTATCATACCTCGGTTTGAGTTGCTCTTTCATCTACGAATGAATTATTTGATGATTTGTAGAAGAAAACCCATTAAATGATGAATTTTAATACAATAAAAGGCACAAAAACTCACTGATATGTGATGATTTCAATCTTTCTAGATTTTTGAGTGATTTTTTTGAATATTACAAATTGGATAGTGCAAATAATAAAGTGGGTAAGCTGAACAATCTTTTTATTACATGATGTTTTGGGTTCATAATTAACGCTGCTACATTTATTTTTGATATAAGTTATTAATCACTAATTGAATAGTGTTTGGTTGTATTGGTCTTAATTGTGTTCTAACAAATTAAACTTGACAAATGATTGCTGCATGTAGAAGAAATTTTGGCATAATACGGAACTATGAACTTAATAAACATAACTGGACATATTTTTAAACAAAAACCCAATATTGATTCAGGTAAATTAAATTGTAGGTTGTTGTACCAAATGTTATTTCTTTTTACTTTGTACTAACATATTATTGTTTTCCTTGGGCAAATATTGAACCTTCCATGGTATGAAGGTTGATGCTGACTGAATATGTGTCAGTTTGTGCTATTAATTATTAAGCAGTAGTATGTCTTATGTCTATACATTTGTGTAGGGTTGTTAAATTGTGTACTAAGTATCACCATGCTCATAACACTGACTATGTAGCTTTAATCGCAATCATATTCACTTTAAGGATGTTATATGTCCTAGTAGTGAGAGGGTGTTTACATAATAATTATTTAGTTATGATCTATTATTTAATTGATAAGTTCATATTTGTTTTAATATTTTTGACATAATTAACCTCCAAAGTTCCTTCTCCGCATATCAACTTACCAACTAATCAACCGTCAATATTAAAATAAGTTGAATACCTATTTTTGTTTTAAAAAAATTATTTTATATTTTTAGCTTATCAATTTATAAATATTAAAATATGTACCAAATATCAATATTAAATCATATTTTAATAATTATTTTAATTATGATCTATTATTTGATTGATATGTTTCATGGGAATGTGGTTATGATGCCACATACAAAAACTTAATTAAGGCTAAAGTCGATGGGCTGAATTTAGGATGGGTTCTGGGTCAATATGTACCTATCCAAAGGTTTCTTCTATTTAGTGAGGTTAGGTATATTTTGTTGTTTATTTATAAAGTTTATTCCTATGGTCTATATATATGTAAGTCTACGTGAATGCATGCGTGGTAGGGTGAGCGTGTGTGGAGTGTTTATGTGCATGTAGGGGGGTGTGCACACATGCTTGCATTTAATGTAAAGCTAAATTCAGGACATGTAGTTTAACAGTAGTTCATATGCTATGTGTTATTGAATTTCCACTTCATCTTTAGTTTTGATGTGTTATGTTCTCTATGGATATCAACATCTCATTTTCCATTGTTAGTTTGCTAAGGATTATATTCTTATTTTCCTCGCACTGTTAATAGATTTAAGTTTCAAGGGTGACATAATAGGATCAACTTACTGTCTACCCAAACATTTAGCCAGCAGAAGAAATGCATTTTCATCATAACTTGCTAAAGTAGAACTAATACAGATGAGAGGCTCTCTTTGTATTAACCAGGTTTGTTTTCTATCCAAAATATTATTTTCCTGATATGTATACATGTTTTATTCCATGAAAGAAAATATTCTTCCAATATTAGTCTGCAGTCAAGAGAAATGACAAAATTTAAGGTAAGTGAAAGCTTAGCACAAATGATTGCATAGTTGAAAGTGTGGTAAAATTCTGGATGTGCACATGCATATATCTTATATGCACGTGTTGTTTCTTAATCTTCTGAAGTTGAAAAACTAAAACTACTGGTGATAATTTATAATTCTAAACAATCAAATTTTGCTCTCTTTTTTAGCTTCATTGAACCTTGAACATCTCCGAAATTATAAAATTCTATATGATATAGAAGGTAATTTACTCTAAAGTAATTGAAGTATGGTTGATGCTGAATGTACCAGTTGTTTCAATACACATATGTGCTTAATTGTTTACTAATATTTTTGTAATAGTCTTTAATTATTCTCATATTACCATACTTTCACTTACTGTGAAGCTGTTTTTTTTTAGAACTTGCCACATGCCCATATTCAAGCATGGCCATACAAATCAGTGGCTCAACTTTGCTTTTGAAACTACAAGAACTTTCGAGTAATTGATCCAAGGCCAAAGGTCAAACGATGATGATGTATGAATGGGAGAATCTCAAGTGAACTCTTCTGGAACAACTACAATCAGCGAACTTGTAGCACAGTGTGAGCAAAAAAATGAACATAGTTTTCTCACAAAGAAATATCAAATGCCAATTCATCGTCATCTTCTACGCAATAAGACTAGGAGAAAACTATGGTTGTGAAATACTTTACTTACATCATGGTCTACCATTTAGAAATTATTGATTGTAAACATAGAATTTTTCATGTTAAATAATTGTTCGGCCATATGGTGCATATTTATTGATTTATAAATCTATATAAATTTAACATTTAACCGTTGTATATACTGAAATAGTGTTTGAGCAAGACATATTATGCGACGTGGATTTAAGTATGACATGTTTGACCATGACAAGCTATGTATAGAGCAATTAATTAGTAAGCACAAATTTATCTTTAGTCACTGCCAACTATTTACAAATGACATGATATTTGAATAACACGACTTCCACTGTGAGAAGAAAATAAAAAAAAGTTTAAATATACCCTAACACAAAATTCTAGAAAGGGCCATAAGAAACGCCATGGGCACATGAAAAATCATCATGATTTTATATAACTGTGATATTAAAACGGAATATAAGACATAATAAATCATCATCATGTTATATAATACTCTAATCAAAACGTAACAAGATATAATAACACATGAATTTGCACATAGTTCGTTGACAAAATATGTCCTACGATATAATAAAGCTATGGCTAACAACTCAATGCTATACTATAAATATAGGCTATCAAAATATACAAGACTACGCAAAAGAAAGTACAACTTTTATACATGAGAACAGAAAACAAGTTATTAATACTAAAACCTAGATTTTGTTCGGTGTATTAAAAAAACAATGATAATACATACACAGTTGATACATACAATAATAATTAAAAAATCATTAGACTGATCACGTCTAAACTGAACCATATTTTTTGCAAACTTTTATACAAGACATCTTCCGAGATTCATGCCATTGAAACATAGGTTGCTATAACTTTTACATAATGAGCTTTGCACCCATGCCATCGGCATGGGCGTCAAATAGGTCGGTATAGAGGTTTTTACATAATAACTGTGTCTTTTTGAAATTCCTAAACTACCCTTTCCATATCTATATCAATTCATGTTATCTCATGTCTATATACAAGGTAGGAGTGGCATTAAGTGGTTAAAGCGGAGGAAAGCCATGTTAAAATATTTTCTGAAAGTGCATTTGAACAATGATAAATTCTTTTTCATCAGCCCAACATTTTGAGATGTTCTCAAATGAACAACCAAGTTCCTCATCTCTTAGATTATATACACTAACAATTAATACATTTTCGATGATGTGACTAATTAAAACAATTACTACTTTAAATTATCAAATGTTGTTGCACCTTACATAGTTATCTCTCTAACAATAAAAATTATATTTAGGTAGATGGAGTCAAGGTATTCCATCGCCACCTTATCTTGGCTTTGTCTAAGCTATTAATTCCATGCTACTGTAGGCCTATGCATTATGCAAAATTAACTACCAGTGATCGTTACTTAGGAGTAACAAGTCCACACTCATTTTTGTCTCTGTCTCTATCTTCTCTATCTCTATCTCTTCTCTAATCAATAAGATATTAATTAAAATATAGTGACAACATAATATGCTTCTTCAAATTATGATATATGTTAAGGGCATGTAGACGTCATTGAAGATTTATTATCTAGATTTCCAAATTCATACTTTTAATATTTTTCTTATTTTACTATTTGTTTTCAACGTTAGTGAATCAATTCATATTAAAAACTAAAGTACAAATTGTATTTTTTATTACATTTTTTTCAAAATATTTTTATCGGCACATGTCAAAGCACTATAAGTAAAATCAATAGCCGAAACATTTGATAAACTCTAGGCAATGGTCACAACTCACAAAAAAGCCTTTTGCAACAGTTTATTAAATTAAACTGATAAACAGGCGTGGAACAAAATATAAAATGTCCAAATATTTGATTATTTCTTCTCAAATGAGAGGAAACACACAGAAAGAAAAAGCAATATCAAGGTAGCAATCAAGGGCAACTAATTGTCGAGCTAACAAGCTTAAATCAAATGCACTATCCCATGTGTATTTGAACTTCATGGCATCATTAAAAAAGAAGGCGAACCATTGTTAACACTATATTTATTGGCTTGGGTTTTCTTAAAAATGTTGCCATCAACAGCTGATGCACTTTGGAATCATGGGGATGAAACAATCAGATTACTTTGGGTACAAATGCAGTTATTGCTCACAACTACTTTAAACTCTTCTTTTCCATGTTGTGAAATGATGATGCATATAATATGTTTCCATATTAGCTAAAAGAACATATGGATGTATAAGTACAAGTATCATTTCCATCTCTAGTAGTATAAAATAAACTAAAACAAAAGAAACGAATAATAAAACTTTAGTATTATAAAAAAAATTGGTTCATGGTTGTTCTTTAATTGTTTTCGTCTTCTCAAATGCTGCTTTAGGTTCAGTTTATGTAGACAATGATACTGTCAAATTTACTTTTAGGGGTATAACTATAAATGCATGCACATTGTGATTTGCAGGCCCACCTGGGTGTGCATATACACTCGTATAAATAAAAATAGTTTAAATTGATTAAAATAGTTAATTTAAATAAAATAGTTTAAATTAGTTAAAATAGATTTCAAAGTTATAGCCAACATTTCAATAACTCAATTCCGATAATTCATTTATTTTTGCCACTTTAACTTTGAAATTCCAAATTTAAATCCTTTGAACAAATCATTAAATCAATTCCAATTTCAGCCTTTACGTTTGGATTATCGAAAATAATTCAGTTTATATAAATCACTTTCTATTTCAAAATACCAGTTAACTGAATTTAACATTCCAAAGATTCAAAAATCATTTAATTTAACCAACGGGTGTTCGTATATAATTTTCTACCCCAGGGTCAAGTGATACGAATATTTATCATTTCAATCCGCAATTTAAAATTTTATGGTTATATATCATTTCAAACCGCAATCCCGAATTAAATAAAAATCCATAAAATTGCTCGGGTCTATCATTTCAATCCATAACGATTTTTCCCTAATCTACAAATCATTCGGGTATGTATCATTTCAACCCACAGGGAACTTGTAGTTATAACAATATAAGACACAATATCTAGTCATCCAATATCAACAATCAAACATTCATCACAATCATCATCCAAATCAATCAATAAACATCAATAGATAACTAATAATCAATAACAGGTATTAAATTGACAATTTAAATTCAATATTAAATTTAACGATAATTCAATGCAATAAAAGTCAATTTTTTCTAGAATGACAATTTAAACATACCAAACATCAATCAATTGATTCCAAATCACATCATAAATTTTATTTAACTAACATAAGATAGTTTAGTAATTGTGAGTGGGTCAAAACACTCACCTTCGATTTTAAATCAATTTGAAATTCAAAATAGGGCTCAAATTCCAACAGTCTCAGAATTCACCCAAACCAGCGTCAAAATGTCCGAAATTTCAATATGATCCCAACGCAAGAAACCGCACATGAATCCGAATTCATATGCAAAAGTTATGTGAGTCAGAACATTGAGTTTTAAATTGAAAATAAATAAAAGAAAATACACTACCCCTTTCCACGTCATCGGTCAAAACGCATCTTCCCTCTCATACGAATCCCTAGCGGCCACCGCCATCATTTCATCCACGAATGCACGCATCTTCGATGAACTGAGACGTGATCTGAGGCCATCGCATGACACCCCCTTCCACCCGCGCCTCCCCTATGGCAACGCGACTCCACGCGGCATCGATCGACGCCAAAACCCACAGCGCCGCCGAAATGATGAAACCCTATTTGAATTTTCACCACTGATCCAACCATCATCTCAATGAACAACCCACTCCGATGAACTACACTCGCCGCTCTTTACAACCCAGTGTCGTTGATTTGACGATCCGTCGAGGTTGATCGACGATCGATGAACGGCCGAGAATCATTCCTCGAATTCCGGACACATAGAAACTCAAATCGAAAAACTAACAACAGATTTGATTTGCGCTCGTCGAGAGCTTGAAATTGATATATAATTCGATATATTTTGGAGGAGTTTGATGTTTGGAATTGAATTTGAAATTGAATTTGCAATTTGGGAATTGGTTTGTCCGCCATTGGAAAGAGAGAAGCAGATAGAATTGTACGTATAGACAAATGGGATAAGAAATAGTTAGGGTTTATAACAGGCTATTTATAGGTAGATCAGAAATAGAAATGAATGGACAAGATTGACTTGAAAGTTGAACGGTAGATGACCCGAAAAGCCCGTTCTGTCACCGAAACAAAATTGGGTCATCCGATATATCAAAATAGATGTTTTCGATATTTTTAAATTTAATGGAATAGGTTTCAGGACCTAATTCCATCGTATAAGGAAGTTGCATTAAAATCAGCTTATTTCAAATTGATTTCAATTGGATTTAATTAAATTGATTTCTACGCGTTTCGAGTCCGTACGATCAAACGACAAGTCTGATCGCTACGAAACTTAAAATCCTACAATTCACCATTACGGATCCAATGAAACTGGTTTCGTCGAAATCCGAGTCAGTAGCCAAAATGGCTATTTTTCACTTTAATTAAATAAATTAATAATGAATTAATTAAATCACTTTTTCATTCAATTTTGATAGTTACCAAATTTCATCGTTTTTAATCACTTAGACATTTACAATGACTTAACATAAGTTTATATAACAATTCAGTGTTGGTTATTACACTAATTACGGTGTTCAATTTCCACTGTAATTAAATCCAAAAAATTATAATTTAATCCCGATAATTTAATTAAATTTGATTTCAATCTTTTTATTTCATTCATTACTCAAATAACATAGTTAACATTGTTTTATATTTTATTACATTAATATTTACCATTTTCATCTTACTTTTCATTAACGTAATCTTTAATTACATTTAATTGTAAGAAATCCATTTATTATAATTTAAATTCCAATAAATTGAGTAAACTTGATTCCAATTCTTTTTATTCACTTAATTGTCATATTCTACATAAAATTTTCATTGGTTACGTTTTTATTGAATTAACATTCTACAATTATCAATTTAATCTACATTAACTGCACTAATTAAGTGAATTAATTGCAATTGATTTTCAATTTTAATTTAACTGGCTAAATAAATAGGTAACATATAATAATTGTTCCATTAACTTTTAGTCACATTTGTATGTTTGTTATCTAAACACAAATGTTATAGTTATTCACACAACATTCATTTTTTTCCAATTTACAATTTATTATATGTTATTTAATTAATACAACACTTAAATTATCAAGTGGTCTTTTAATTCAGTTATCAATTGATACATTCATTATTACAATAATTTACAATTTATAACCAATTATAACCTTTTTAATTCTTTTAATTAATTGAATTACATTAAAGCAGTTATCAATTACCTTAACTTAATACCATTACATTGCATTCCCGTTATATTCTTATTATTAAATCATAAATTTTTATTTCATTCAACATTAAATCACAAAACTTTATTAAATTGACAAATTTTTAATTATCGAAAATCACGGGTCGTTACAATTAGTGGATGATGGGAAACACACACACACATGGTGTAGATGTGTACAGTTCGTACGCAGTGATGGAGTCGTAAAGACTAAGGATAAAGTCTAACATAACATGAAATGGTGAACAATTGGCATAAGCTAGTGTTATGTATCAGATATATAATTTACCAGTCATTAGAATGTTGTTCTAACCCCACCTCATTAGAACCCACAAGATTTAGAAGGGTGGGTATTGGTATTGATTAGGAGTAGTTGTCTGCCTGAGGCTTTTGACATTTGATATATTGATTTTTGGTTAGTAATTATATTGATCTATTATAATTACTTATTTCCGCTATGAGTTATTACCATTAGTGCTCTGGTATGATTTCTCTTTGCAGGATACCAAACTAATGATCCGTATTTTAGTGGACCTGGGTTTTCGAGTTATCAAAAAATCTAGACCTAGTGTCGGTTGTTACATCAGTGTTCTTTAGTCTCATCAAGGACCAACCTACGACCTTCAATTTGAAAAATTAAAAATATTTTAGACTGTTAATATTAACATGGAGAATGTACTTTGAATTTGGTCTATATTGCATGTAACATATGGTTTCAATATTTCAATACATAACGATAATATTAATTAGTGGAAAAAATATTATATATGGTGTTGTGTATTATTTGGTATGCAACATTGTCCATATGAAGTTGATAATTGCAATACAATAAATAATAAAATACAACAAAAATTAGACTTTTATATGAACAAATTGGTTCTAAATTGATTAAGAATTAAATTGTGCATTGTTTAATATGATGAAGAATTGATTTGTTCATGTTAATGTGTGAGTGAAATGTTAAAATATGCTTGCGTTTTTTGAATATAAACAAGAATAGAAGAGTGTTATATCCTTGGATATGTTTTTTTTATTTCAAATCATTATGTGACACTTAAAAAAATTACATGACCACTAATGAATGTTCCAAGTAATATGTCTTCAATGTCTTTCCTTTGGATGATTATAAGTTCCTTTCCTATTTTCCTTCTGACGTTGTTGCTCTGTAAAATTAACAAATATTGAAAATATTATTGAGTAATCTATCAATTTTTTTATTAAATTTGAAAAGGGTTTAGGCACTTAATTCACATCATCTGCGAAGTAAAAAATTGTTTTAATACCAGAAGCTTTTGCATTGTCTAAAAGTTTAAGATGAGGTCTTTCAAATATTTACTTGATTGTATTTTTTCTTTTTCCGGTATCTTCATGTTCTCCACATCAATTACTGGTTCCTCAACTTTGCATTCTTCTTCTTCCGTATTATTTTTCCTTTTTCTCTTTTGTTTGTCATAAGTGAACTTTGAATCTTATTTTTTTTGCTAATTTCTCTTTTCTTTTTATTCATTGAATCTTGAAGATTGTTTTTCCACTATATTTTTGCATTTTCTTTCTTCATTCTTTCTTCTTGTTATCGGTTTTGGTTTCTTTTCCTTTGCAATAGGTGTTTTTGAATTCTTCAAGTCATTGAACTATTGAGTGTTAATCAAATTGAATAATAGCGATATTATACGTATTTGTCGTTGTATATTTTGAATTTGTTCATCACTGTTGTTACAGGCATTATTTTTTGGAGTTTCTTGAAGTTTTTTCCTAAAATATGATCTTCCTTGTGACGACCCACAAATTCGTACCCTTTGAATCGACAATAAACCACACATGTCCGACCCAAAAAGCACAGACTGACGGAAAGTCATGAGAAAAAAAAGAAGAGAGAAGAAGAGAAGAGAAGATAGAACCAAACAGAAGAATACAAAATCTCACATCGCATTGGAAAACATATAATGTCATATCAATGATCTTTACAAAATATAAACTGTATATACATACATCAATCAGAGTTCAACAATCAATCACTAATCATCATCCTGGACAGTTATAATAACATGTCCTTACAAATGCTGACAATATACAACAACAAACAAAGCAGCGGATAATAAACAGATACGTGTATACGAAAATGAAGATCTCCAGCTCGCCTACTGAAGCTCCAAAAACACCAAATCTGAACCTGTAAATATACTCGGTCTGACACGAGCATTGAAAGGGAAGAATGCCCGGATTAGTCTGGTAAACCAGTGTGAGAAACACACTCAACTGAATTTATTAAATTTCCAAACTTTTCCTTTATTAAAACAAAAGTATCTCGTAAGATACACCCACACATAAACACGAACATATTTTTACCATACGATAACTAAAACATTTCATATCAATTCCTCTTATATTATACTAGTGTCTAGTATACAAATAATATTAATCATAGCCGAAATTATTACATTGATTAAATTCCAGCATATAGTCCAAAATGGGTAATACAATCAAAATGGCAGGCACGTAGTAGAGTTTGGATTTCCATACAAATGACCAAGTGAAGGGACTACCTTCCGGCAGTACATCTCTAGAGGAATGCACCGAGGAACATCATAAAGGAACATCTACCAACACAAGACCGACCTATCTCTATAACTATATAGTACCGAATATATCATTCTTCGGTCATTACCGACCTTTTCCGAGGGCCCTCATATCATACAAACCACAATAATCAGATACACGACGTCATAGCGTGTAAAGATATATCTAGAAGAGGATGATCATATCCTGATGGGAGCGACCCACTTAGCCCTGCTGCATCTAACCCTGTTTCGGTCATTTCCGGTTGATGAGGCCTGAGGTAACGATTACCTTTCACAAATCACATATCACATCACTTAGAATGCCACACGGCCATTTCCGTTGACTACTAATTGCCTTCCACAAAAATACAACCCTTGAGCTCGTACGTCTCAAGGAATGGTGTTAAGCTAAGAGAAGTTGCCTTCTCCGCCACCAAACAGATGTACGTTTGTAAAAACCAATGTACATAATCTTAGAAATGCAATGTCAGACAAACATCCATACAAGTTGTCCAGGAACAGGACAAACCGAAGGTACTTTCCTACCACATCCTGTCGGGAAATCCCTAGGATTAGTAGCGAATAGTCCTTGCACTAGATATTTCATAATGAAGAGACTACTGCTACTGGATGTATATTGGGATTTTAACCCCAAATGATCAACAAGCATTCCTCCACTATGAAAATCCTAAATATCAATATCATCACAACCAACCTGCACAATCGTCGCATATAAACGTTGGTCTGAAGTGGTTTTCAGATAAATCTGATCCTGGTCTCTTCGCACCAACAACGCAAAATCGTTTCTCAACCTCATACAGAAACTAAGTCTCATAGACTTATCATGTCTCCAACTTTCAACTTGCTATCCTTCGGCCAAGAAGGAAGCTCGATAGATTGGAGTAATACTCTGCACTACATGAATCAACATCCTCAACACAAACGATAATCAAGCCTACAGAAGGCTACGTACTAAGTGTATGACTAAATAGTTCCCACATCAAGTCAAGGAACTAAAATGGCCAAATTTGGTAGTCGGTTATTTAACTATCAAAGCAAACAACAAATATTTAGCACCATAAGCAATCACTAGGCCCTTTTAATTAATCTTTTATTAATTAAATCTCTTCCCAAATATTCACTTCAAATTATCTTTTTAAAAGATATAATCTCAAACTATTTCAATATTCTATATTGGAAAACATTTCCAAATACTTATTTAACAATAAGTAATTCACAAATCAATTTATTTTCGACACTTAGAAAATATTCCATATACTTAAATCACGATTAAGTGTATATTTTATTCTTAAAGGAAAACATTCTCTTTAAACATATTTATTTGGGTTAAAACGAATGTTGCGTAAAACATCGTTACGACAACCCAAAATCTTTAGTATAGGGATTCGAAAATTAGATAGATATATAAATCCCATATACTATACAAAACATCTCCTTTCGAAAATCATTTACTATAACAACAGTGTTATAGTCCATCATTTCCTTATTTCTCGAAAACGTCTATTTCAACAATGAATGTTGAAATCTATGTATTCGATACTCAACACATTTCAAAACATCTTCAAACCATTTAATTCTATTTAAAATATCACTTCCCAAAACATTTATTTAGTTTAAAATATTATTCACTGTCCAAAATCGTGAATATAATTCATTTACCAAATTCATTATTATTGCACATTTAATTTAAAGGATAATTCACTATCCAAAATCGTGGATATATATCCTTATTTTTATTTATAAAATATCAATTTTATAAATCTTATATATAAACTGTTTATAACAAGTCCAAAATTCTCAATTTAACATAATTTACAAAATAGTTAAATCCATATCTCAAAAATCACATTATGGTATATTTCACAAAAATCATAATTTTTATAACATAAAAATTATAACTTTCATTTGTTTAAAATAAATAAATTCATCCCTTGAACCATTCAAATATTAACAAAACATCTATTTTCAAAATCACTTGAAAAATCCTTTTCAATTTGAAATCATCACTTTAATATTTTAATTTACCCAAAAGTAGGCCTAATGCTGCAACAGCACCAAATACATCAATCACAGCATCCAAATCATCATATATCACATGATAACAGCATATATAACAATATCTGTAAATAAAACCAATACTGGTGAGGAATCCAGTTGGATCCCTCCAACATGTCACCTGCAACAAATATACATATTAGAATATGTGTACAATGTCTGCTTCCAGGCAGACGCGCGTACAAAAGGTTATCCGCTCATACACGGGAACGTATAAGGTCTCATCTGCTCCAATAGGCAGGAAATATATCCAAATACCAATCAATAATATATCATATATCATCCAAATAATCATCAATCGTCATAAATAAATTTATTCTCACTAGTATAAAAATATAAGCGAGTCGGATAGAGTGAGTTGTACTCACATTGCTTCCAATAGCCGTTGCAGTGTTTTATTTCGAATAAAATTAAACAAGCGTTTAATTTTACCCAAAATTTACACTAGCTCCAATCAACTCCAAACCAGCTCTAAATTTAGTGCTCATCAATACGAACCCAACGCAACTTGTTTTTTCAAAAACGGACCTCGTAAGACAAAGTTATAGCATTTAGAAGTTTATACGAATTTTATATATATAAATTTACAATTTTATTTTTAATTTTAAAACCATGCTTTATCTCAGCCGTTCGATTTTCTCCACATTAGATCTAAGCCGCGTGTTTCTCTTTCTTCCCCATTGTTCTAACTCACGAACGAAACCCAAACTAGCCGCCACCATCACGAGTTCACCGCGCCACCACCTCGTCACTTAACGAAGATCCAAGACCCCCGTTCGAAGCGCCTAGCCTCCACGCCCCCCTGGCCGAAACCATTATCAACTCAGTCACGTCATCGTCGAGATCTAGGCCCATGAACATGCGCCATTTGACATCGATTTTCCATCGATCGGCTTTGTTTTAAACGATCATAGTCGTTGAAGTTGTTCGTCTCCCCAAGCTCTTCAATGTTGTAGTTGGAAGATTTTCATAATAGTGGGTGGATGGAGAGATAAACAAGGTGGAAGGGGAGGAGTTTCTGGCCATTGAAATGTATATGGAGGCTAACCCTAGCTTTGAATTAGGGTTTGCAAAATAGAAAAAATGGTGGCCTTATATAGAAAATTTCACGACACTATTCACCCGAAAATTTTTCGAACTCCAATCGAAGCGTGTGGCCTGGCATTTATAATGTTTGCCCCTATTCCGAACACAATGGAATATATATCGAGAGCCAATTCGATCATATTTGGAAGATAGGTTTTTGAATCGACTTGTTTAAATTTAAAATTTACTTAAATAAATTTCTACGCGTTTCAGCTTGCCAAGAACAAACCGTAAATTCGATTGACACAAAATTTGAAATCCTACAATAATATAACATTATGGATCCAATGAAACTGGTTTCGTCAAAATCCGAGACTGTGAAAAATGACTATTTTTACACGTTAATTAAAAATTAAAATATTCAATTTCTATGAATTAAATTTTAATTCAATTTCAAAAGTTTACCAACATCATTCTAATTCAAATAGGATTTAATTCAACTTTATAAATCATTTTCATTCACATCAAATTCAAAATCAATTATTTCTACAATTTCAAATATTAAATCAACAATTTAATTATCCAATTAAATCCAGATATTCGAAATAAAGTTATTCAACTTTTAAAATTAACTTGTGAATCTTTAAAATTAATTAAATATACGAATTTCAAATGACTGAAATTCTGGGTCGTTACATTCCTTCACTAGTTTCAGAATCTCAAAATCCTTCTTTTTTCTCAACTTTATTTCTTCATTCAATTGATATTTCATATCCTCCATCATAGCTTCTAGTTGTTGAACATGAAACCGCATCATTTCTAGTTGTGGCAACTCATTTGTTTCTTTCTTGAAACTTTGATTGTTTTTCGATTCATGTTTTTATTCACACTATTCTCTGACTTCTTCAAGCAAAAAAATTTCATACTCGTTGATGTTTTGCAACTCTTTGGTGATCTACATATCAAAATTTAGTTTATTATATGTTCTGCATATCAAAAAAATTTATACTCGTTGCTTTATGATATGTTCTGCAATATAAACATCAATTACTATAAAGTATATATGCATTAAAAAAATTATACTAATCATTTACTTCTCAATGTTTTATTTATTGTTATTATTGTTAATTATACTTACATGTGTCAGTAAAAATCAATTCTAGATTTAAATAAATGAAATAGAAATAATTTTTATCTAAAATTCAAGAACTCCAAACTATTACAACAAAATCTAGATGTGTTAAATATTGATTAAAATCATATCAATTACAAATATTTCTACACTGTTGCAGTGGAGATATTTAATATGTTGTTAACAGTATTTAGTGGAGGACATATTAAATATATATTTAATGAAATGTTAAAACAAATATTAATACCTTTGACTTTGGCATATATTTGAGACCATCAAATGAAATTTATGCCTCAATAAGCTTAGATTCCATTTTACAGCTCTTTGCAATATAGAATCATTAAAAAAAATTGGGATAGCAATTCTAAAATGATCGCATAGCCAATACCATGATAATTAAAAATGAAGTTGGCTATAGTAATTTTTTAGTTTTATAAAATTGAATAATACTATTACATACCATAGTTAGCATTACACATTTAGAAATATTCCTTAGAGATTTCTAGAAGTTGGTTAAGCTTTTTGTTATACTTTCCTTCAATGACAAAGGCGATGAGACAGAATTCATCTTTTGCAAATATAGTATATGTTATCCAGCCTTCTGACCAAGCGATATCTAGAGGACTTGATGAATAGAACTTGAAATTTATCGAGGTAGATGGCCTAGAGAGATAGCCGTAAAGTCCAAAAAACAAGTAATCAAGACTACAAGGCAAAAGCAAAGCCACTCCAAAAGAATCAAAGCCTGATCCATCAAAGTGGTGGATCGATACCGATGCATAGAATCTTTCCAGCTTCGCTCCATTTTCCTCTTGCAACTAAGTATTGATGTTAAAAGCACATTCCTAACTCCAGTGATCATTTGCATGCCATTAGACATCAAATAGCTCATGCACAAGGAATTAAGAACTTAACTCCTTCACTGATCCATCCCATTGGCCAAGAAACATGCTCATGGCCATATAAAAAAATCAAGAAACAAGAAGCTAGCAATATAT
Organism: Allium fistulosum; assembly: GCA_030737815.1. Lineage (NCBI taxonomy): Eukaryota > Viridiplantae > Streptophyta > Magnoliopsida > Asparagales > Amaryllidaceae > Allium > Allium fistulosum. The sequence continues at coordinate 843,314,301 of CM060902.1, forward strand.
CACTTTGATCCAAAGTAGCTAGAACCATCCATAAGATGACCTTATGGATCGATACCAATCCATGCCTACGGATCGGTACTGATCGATAGCTGATTGTTGACTTGGCCACATTTTCTCGAGTACAACTACTACTACATCATGGAGAACGTAGAGGAAGACGTGCTAGAGCTTTTCCCGATGACCTACAGCTATAAATAGGCATGAAGGGGCATCATTTGGAGGATTTTTTTTAGCTCTTTGGCAATTTTACATATATTTCTTGTAATCATCTACCGAGCAATACCGAACGATAAGAACAACAGTTGAAAAACAGAGATATCATCAATAAAATCTCAAGCAGACATAGACAATGATTAGCCGAACCACTATAAACATGTGTTGTTCTCCTTTCTCTCATTTTCATTTACTTTTCATCACTTTTTATACTCTAAATAATCAATTGGGGTTTGTGTCATTTTTGGTACTAACATTTCGGTGCTTCCACTGAGAACTGATTCTCAGACTTGTTTGGATCCATCATCTACTATTGGATTGTCTAAATCCAAGAGATAGATCCAGTTTCCTTCGTTTTTTGGAATTTCTAAGTACTCAGATTTTCAAGAATCTACACGAGAGCGTTCTACAATGGACCCTCGAAGAAACTGTTCTACAACTTAGCGTGCTACTGAAGATGTTGAGGAGATCAATCCTCAATAAGTTGATGAGGTGATGCAGCCAATCACTACGGATGTTCAGAACCCAGCTGATGTGGTCACCAGAATTGAGATGGACCGCATGATGAAGCACATGGAAGATAAACTATAGGAAAGCCGCAATGAGTTGAATGTGTTGATGAAGCAAAGCTTGGCCTTGTTGAATCAACTAACCAGCAGCCGTAGAAAGAGCAGGAGAGATAGAGCGCCTTCTAATTCAAAATCTAATTGTTCCTCATCGTCAGAGCAAAGGCAGAGGGACAAAAAGCAAAAGATGTTAAGGAAGGAAGCCGTGAAGTCGAAACAAAAGGTGGGACCGAGCCATGGCCTATGGATCGATACCGATCCATCAAGGGGTATCGGTACCAAACCATCAAACGTGGGTCTCGGTGCTTGACTTCCGAGTAATGCTATTGATTTGGCTTTTGGGCGTGCTATCGACGGTCAGAACATTGGAACATAGGCAAGTGCTGCAGATCTGCCAAGAGAGACTATTTTCAAGGAACTATTGAACGAACAGTTCCTCCGAAGTCAGGGAAACTCAAGTATCATGAGTCTAACCGAGAGCGTTTTCCAGGCCAAACACTCGGGGAAAATTATGTTCACCGTCGTTCAATAGACCCGCGTGAACTAGATTTGACTAAAATGGTTAGGAGACTGATAAGTGAGAATCAACACCGGACGAATGATGAGTGGGCTTCCTCCCCGAGCCGGAATCCTTTCACAAAAGATACCTTGCGCAAGGAATACCCATGGAGGTTTATAATGCCAACGATGCCGTCATATAATGGAAAGATGGATCCGAGGCAACGTTTGATGAAGTATGACTGGCTCATGGATTCAGCCAGGGCTACTGATGCCATTAGATGTCATTCTTTCCCGATATTCGTATATGGAGTGGTGACGATGTGGTTCATCCGGCTGTTGTCGAGATCCATATCATCCTTTAACCAACTGGTGTGAAAGTTCTTAGAGCAATTCCGCATGCACACAACAAGTCCGAAAGACGTAATGTCACTTTCTAACCTCTTCCCGGGAGCGGAAGAGCCTTTGAAGGATTTTTTGCATAGATTTCATACTGCAACAGCGGAAGTAAGCAATGTTCAGGAGGACATCGTATTGATTGCACTAATCAGAGGAATTCATCCCGATACTGATTTTGGGGAGATGGTTGGAAATGAAACTCCCATCGATGGTGGATATCTTTTACAATAAGGCGAATCAATTCTTACGCCTGGAAGAGGCATGTACTCGTCTCTGAAGGGATGATGTTGGGCATTCAGCTGAAGTGATACAAAGCAATATTGCAGTAAAATAGTTCAGAGGGAGTTCTGGGAGTGTGGATATAAATGTTGGCAATAAGAATGATGATCAAAAGCGTATTGATAATGTGGCCAGGAAGCGAAAGCCAAATAATAGAGATCGTCCCAGGATTCCTAAGTATGATAGCTATACTGATTTGAATAACTCAATAAAGAATATTTACTTGGCAATTCAAGGTACTGAGCAGTACATGAAGCTGACTCTGAGGGAGTCGACTGAGAAGAAGAAGAAAATATGGCAAGTTTTGCGGGTTCCATGAGACACATGGTCATAACACCAATGAATGCAGATATTTATGTTATATGATCGAGGAATTGATTCATAAAAATAAGTTGTTGTAGGTTATGAAAGCCCCGCAGGATGGCGGGCAAGGAAACTCCAACCCCTATGGGTCGACATCCCAACGGGCGCAAGTCGGGCCCAGTGCCGATGAACCTAGGCGGCTTGAGAAACGTCTTATGATAAACACTATAATCGATGGACCGCATCCAACCGAGATGGAGCGATATGCGAATGTCTATACAGATCGAGTAATATGATTATAACCACTAAATAAAACTTATATAAAACTTGCAGTATAAAAATTGCAATAATTAAAGTGCACCAGATATTTTTATACTGGTTTGAACTTCCCGTTCTATGTTCAGTCCTGGACTCCTTCTGGAATTAACTAACAAACGTCCTCACTTAACCTGGTGGAACAGGTACTACAAACCGCCTGAGCTATCAAATAGGACTTCGTGCCTGTAACAACTTCAACAAGACTTCGAATATAAATGTTAGTAAATTTCTAGACTGATTGTGTTTTAGACAACACGGATAAGTCTATTTGAGTACACCCTTCCTATAATCTCCTTGAGAAGATGATTTGAATGTGTAATTCTAGGAAGTAAATAGTTGAGAATATTTGTAAGTCATGAGTAAATATTGATCAGAAAGATAGAAAGTAATAGGATAATTATAAAGTGCATCTCAACTTTATTTATAGTTTTGAAAGGTTCTAAATCGGTAGTTGCAACCAATTGAATAATTGCAACTCTTGTGAAGGAAGATGACTTTCAAAATTTGAATTTCTATGAAGAGTTGATCTCTATTCGTCGGGTCCAGCAATCTGGGTAAAAGTGCCCAGATGTCCGGACAAATATAAAAAAATTCGAAAAGCACAGGAATAAAAAACAAGTCACTCGGACGTTTGGAGTTTTTGTGCCAGACGTCTAGATTCAATTTTGACGTCTAGTATGAAAAGTTCAAACATCTGGAATTGAACTGAAATGTTCTTTTAAATTGACAACAGACATCTGTGGTAAAAGTTGTAGATGTCTAGAAATGAACTATTTTGTTTTATTTGTACTGTATTTTAGATGAAACGTTTACAGACGCCTGGGGTAAAATTTCCATACGTCTAATATTGAACTGTTTTGTTCATTTTTTTGTTGAAATACTATATTTTCTTTATAAAATGATATTTTTACTTTTTCTTTAAAAAGCATGTATTATAAAATAGTTATATTATAAAGATAATTTCTAAAAATATATTTGTGTGTTTGTAATCATCAAATTGGGGATTAAACATAAAATTTAAAGCAACAAAAAATAAGATAAAAAACCTATTTGTTTTCTTCAATTTCAACCTGAATTTGATGTCGATCGTTATATCTTCTTATATTATCCTGCATATGTAATGATGGTGTATATATATATATATGAAAATATATAGTTGTCCCATTGAAACTGAAAAAAGACAGGATCTAACATCCTCCCCTTTTGATGATGACAACTATATATTTCAGTTAAAAAGAATGCAAAGTAAATATTACTCCCCCTATCAATATGCTCTGATTTTCTCCACCTTTGTCATTAATAAAAAGGAATGGTATCCTCCTTTTTTTATAACTAAAAATTATAGCATATGAAATGATGATGTGATGCATATATGAGATAACATAATCAAGAGTACGATAAAATAAAGCCTACTCAGAAGTAGAACAAATCCATCACATTAGATACAAACATAATACGGTTTTTAAGCAGTACACAACAAGTCTTACCACAAATTTATGAAAAACATAAAACTGTCACAATGACAACTTAAACATAAAACAATTTTAACATAAACATATGAGAACCAAAAACAACTTGACAATGCAGGATGTCCACAAAACAGAATAGAATCCATCCATGAAATGAAAGCCCAGTTTCCATGAAAGCTAACTAAATAATGAATGATTGAGTATGAGTGATATGTGTTTGTAAAGTGTAAAAGGAAAGAAGAATAGTAAGTTTAAAATTTTACCTCACAAATCACCCTAAGTTGGTGACGGTGGGGTGATTGTCTGCTCAAATTCTTCCACATCCTTTTGAGATTTGTTTTAACATTTCTGATCTCATTTTCATGTTGGCCGACCCTTGTTTCAATATGGTTAAGATAGCAGTTGACTTAGGAAAAGCCTTTGGAAATTTGTCGTTCAAGTTTCTTTTGATTTTTGGGGAGAGTGATATCCAATTAAAGCTTCTCTTTTTTGTGTAGGACTTGTAATCACCCATGATAATTTTCATGGATTTGCTATCACATTCTTCTTTCGGTTCTATATGTGCTTCTTTCAACAACATCTTCTACATCATGCTTAATTTCCCTATTTTCTTCGATCATCTTTTCCTTTTCATTGTTGGCTATATAGCTCCAAAGAGGGATATTTATGAGCAGTTTCCGGGAGGTGCATTAAGTTAAAGAATCTATTTCCGGCGAGTTAAATTGTGCTACGATCGGTTCCATGACCTTGGACGTTGTAGGCATTTAGTATCCTAGTGATGTGTGGAGCGTAGACTAAGGTTTGTTTCTTAATATCGAAATACATCTGTAGCTCATTGTAAATAAATTATGGCCAATCTATTTTGATGTTACCAAAAATAGCATATATTGCTTTAAATTCATTATCACGGATAACTTCGTGGTTACCTTGTCTTGGAAATATAGTTTTTATCAACATTCGAAGGAGGACCTAGGTCTAGGGCGAAGGTTGATGGGTTTGAAATCGGTTTTATCGTCTTTCCATAAGTGATGTGAAATTGGTTCATGAGTTTTTACAAACTCTACATCATCTAAATCAATGCCATCATGCCAACATTTAAGAATTCAAGCTATGTCGCTAACTTTAATAGTTAGAATGGTTCCAAAAACGCTAGTCCAAAGAACACCTTTATCTCGATGTAATCTAATAGCCGGATTATTTATGTTAGCTAAGAAAAGAAGGACAGTAAGGTCACAAATTTGAACTTGATTATCTCTATAATCTATCAAACTAGTTATTTGAGCTTGATCCGTAAAAGCTAATAGATTATATTGAGGATATCTATGAAAATCATGAAAAATATCATGGAAAGCCTTTAATTGTGATAGATGCTTGAATCTAGCCATAGCCCTTTTTTATGATATAGCCAAGTTTCTAATTGATCTTCAGTTGGAGATGTATTTAGAGGGGGGCATGTGAAGATTCAACATTCTTGTTCTTTCTTTTTGTTGTTTAAGGAGGCATTTTTGTTTAGAAATTGAGATTGGGAATTTTGATTTTGGAAAGTAGGGTTTGATAAAAGGGGTAAACCGTGAAAAGGATTTGAAGAGATGGTAGTTTACAATGAAGAGATAGGGTAAAATATGAAGGGGTAGGTGAAAAAATAGGTTTGAATATATATTTTTCGAATTTGAATAGCTTTCTAGATGTATGGACTAAAATAATTAGACGTCTATTAGATGCAAGTTTCACAACAGAGAGCAGTAGAACAATTTGAACTGTTTCCAAATGTTTGGTAGTTTTGATCTAGATGTCTTTTTGGAGGAAAACATTAGAAAATTTTGTTATCTGCAGCATTCCAGACGCCTAGAAACTTTATTCGGGCGTCTAACATGCTGAAACTCACTTAAGTATACGGATTCAATTTTTCTTTTTCTATATTTGATTCTTGCTGATAGAGTGTAAATAATTCCACTAATTTAGTAAATTAGTATTATATTATTAAAATAAATAATATATATATATATGTATGTATTTATATATATATATATATAAGATAAAATATCGATAAAGGAGATTCTTTATTTTTCTTCGTTCAGCTCGGATTCATTGGTAGGAAAGCGTTCCCATGAACTAGGTTCAATCTTTGTGTGCTCATTCAGAGGATTGAGTGGAGACCGTATGTTTGTACGAATTGAAGTGTGATTCCAATCATTGTTTGATGGTCCTTGTTTCCATGAATTTATTGGAGGTGAATTGTATTCATTTACCAGTGTTTCCATTAGTCGAGGGGAATTTTTTCGTATTCTATTTTTTGTTGGAGAATGTCTGCAAATAGCCAAAACACATCGTTCCAGAAACTTTAGATGTGCTCCTTATCTTTTTTTCTTGTAATACATCTCCTTCTATACTCCCATCATTTCTTGTTGACAGTGAAAAATCTCATCACATTTGGTATTGAAAGATGATGATTCAAGGTTGATTGACAGTTTGACTTTCTTACCCTTTGGAGAGTACCCAGTGTGATATGAAGATGATGGAACGATATTAACTGAAGATGATTTATTTGATGATGAAATTGTTTTGTTTGGAGTTGAATGATTACTTTTAGAAGATGGTGAACTATAATCGAGTGCGGAGTAAGTTGAATCATAGCCGGAATCCATTTGAAAATTTATTTATGATATGTTATATGAGTTTGGTAAAAAAGAAACTGTTGTTTATATATAGTATGAATTTGTTAAATATGATCTGTAAATTATAGGTTGAGAATATTTCCTATTTTATAGGAAGAAATTTTAGTTTCCTAATTTTATATTTTCAAATATTTTTAATGGATAGTATATATTTGAGTTTATGACCATACAAACTTTTAATGGTTATTAGACTTGTGGAAGTGGTAACAAAATTTTAATATGTTAAAAAACTTACTGTAACTCATGTAGTGATACGATACCAAGTTCACTTCTTAGTTTAACAAATGAATTTTCATTATGGTTTGGTGAAAACGTCTGCGATTTGATTTTCGAAAGAAGTAAACTCAAGTGATATTATGTCCTTTTCTATGTTATCACATAGGAAGTGATGATGAATATCAATATGTTTGGTATGAGAGTGGTTTATTGGGCTTTTCGATAGGTTAATATCATTTGTATTATCAAAGTAAATTGGAGATTTATTAATGTATATCCCTTAGTCACGTAGAGTTTGTTGCATGTATATCACTTACGCACATGCCAAAGCATATATGTATTCCTCTTCACACGTCGATAATGAAACACAATTTTGCTTTTTACTAAACCACGATACTAGAGACTGTCTGATGAAGTGGCAAGTACCGCTCGTACTCTTCCTGTCCATTAAACATCCTTTGAAATCAGCGTCGATGTATAACACAAGTTTGAAAGGACATTCTTTTAGATAGAAGAGGCCATAGTCTCTAGTGTTGATTAAGTACCGCAGAATTCGTTTCACGGCTCGCAAATGTGATTCATTGGGATTTGCTTGAAATCGTGCACATTGATAGACACCCTTCATGATATTAGGACGAATAGCGGTTAAATATAGTAGGGATCCAATCATACTTCGATATAATTTTTAATCCATATTTTTACCATTTTCATCTTTATTAAGATGAACTATAGTGCTCATAGTTGTTGGCTTACTAGATGTATTTTCAATTGGATTTTAAAAGATCATCCAATACGAAGATCAAAATCATACTTCGATATCATTTGATTTAATTGATGTCTAGTTCAGACATTTGTTTTTTACTTCACCAATAATATTTTCAATTGGATGATCTTTTAAAATCCATGGTGGAGTTCTAAGTTCATTTTCAGTAGGATTTTATGTGATTTGTTCTTCATTTTGGGGTGCAATATTTTGAGGTGAATTTTTTGTAACTTGTTGTTCTATAACATTTTCTTCATCATTTTTATAATTTTTGAAGTTTTCGTTAAATGATACATGTAATGTTTCTTTTATAATCTTTATACGTTTATTGTATATTCTATATTCTTTTCTTCATTTCGAATATCCAATAAATATTCCTTCAGCAGATTTTGGATCAAATTTTCCTAATTGATCTTTTGTATTAATATAAAGAATATTGATCCAAAAATTCATAAATATGATATATTATATTCTACCATTAAAAAGTTCATATGGTGTATGTTTAGTTAAAGGTCGAATAGTGACATGATTTAAGACGTAGCATGCAGTAGATACGGCTTCTGCCCAAAAATGTTTTGGTACTTGACTAGCACTAAGCAGAGTCCTAGCACATTCTTGTAATGCCCGAGGTTTTCTTTCTACTACTCCATTTTGTTTTGGAGTTCTAGGAAATGAGAAATTGTGACTAATACCTTTTTTGTTACAAAAATTTTCAAAGAGGTCATTTTCAAATTGCCACCATGATCACTTCTAAAATTATTAATTTTAAACTTTTTAAGTTTTGAATTCTTTTAGTAAAAATTTTAAAAGAGTCAAAAGTATCACTTTTGTTTTTCAGAAATAATATCCATGTATATCTTGAAAAATCATCTACAATTATGAAAAGCTATTTATTATGATTTATAGATTGAGCTTAAGTGAGACCAAATGGATCCAAATGTAGTAGTTCAAGAGGTTGTAATGTAGAAATGATCTTTTTGGATTTAAAAGATGTTGTAGTTAGTTTTCCTTGACAAGCATCAAAAATACTATTTATTTTGTAATTCATTTTTGGAAGACCTATTACCTGGTTATTTTTAGATAATGTACTAATAGCTTTAAATTTAATATGACAAAAAAACTAATGTCGTATCTTTGGCTATTAAACACATATTTGTATTGTGATTGATCTTCGTATTTGAAATGTAAATATTTCTTTCTTTAATTCCTTTGAAAATTAGATTATTATTTTGATCGAAAATTTCACATTTATCTTTTAAGAATGATATACTAAAACCTTTATCGCATAATTGACTAATACTTAATAAATTATGTTTTAAATTTTTAACTAATAAAATATTAGTGATAAGAGGTGAATTAGATATGTCGTTGTTGCTCACTTCTCCTTTTCCGATGACATATCCTTAAGAGTTGTCTCCAAAAGTAATGGAATCTCCATTTGAGGAGATAATATTTGTTAACATGTCTTTGTTCCCCATCATATGCTTGTAGCAACCACTATCGAGTATCTGTTTTCCTCTCTTTTTACCAGGTACCTGCAAAAAATACTGAAATGAAATTGGACCCACTATCTTTGCTAGGGTCCTAAGAGTTAGGTCTTCGGAAGCCAAATCCAATAAGGTTTAGAATTCCCTTTATAAATGAAATTGGAAATTTTATGAACATTTGCAATAAAATTATCTATATACTTATTTCTTATCAAATAATTGTTAGTCTTTGAAACTTAAATTTTTATAGTCTTAGACTTATTTGATTGTTTACTTTGATCGTTATCCCTTTTAAAACTAGTATATAGTGAACAATATTTTTTAGTTTTAAATTCTTTCTCAGTTTTGTTATATCCTAATCCCCTTTTACTATAAGTAAACTGTGAATTTTCTATAATTTTAGACAGATTCTCTCTTCCTTTATTAAAATTAGAATCATTCTTAGTAATGTTTTCTAACTTGGTTTTAAGGCTATCTATTTCTAATTCTAATATTTTATTGCTAGAATTTAAATTGTGATTATTTTCTATCAATATATCATTTTTATTTTTCTGAGTTTCTACTTCATCACTTAACAAAGTAAACTGTGTTAATATATTAGTACAAGAATCCCGTGATTTAACTAATTCTTCTTCAAGTATTTTATTTTCATCTTTTAGCATGTCAATTTCTAATTCACTTTTATTTCAATTTGCTAATGTATTATATTTTCTATTCAAATCTTCTAGCTTATCTAATAACTCAGTACTTATCTCAACTATATCATTGAACGATAGTTCACTTACATCGTTATTTGTAGCCATGAAACATACATTTGCTTGTTCGGAATCACTATCACTATCTAATGATGAAGAGGATTCAAAATCATCCCATGTTACTGAGAATTCTTGCTTTTCTTCTTATATAAGTTTTTATTCTTATTTTTGAAGTTGTTCTTCTTTCGTTCTGGACAATCTCTTTTTATATTACCCATCTTGTCACATTTATAGCATTTAAGTGAGGAAGTTGACAGAATGTTGTTGTTGTTTCTATTGTTACCAAACTTATTATTCTTTTTGAATTTCTGAAATTTTCTGAAATTTTTTGCCAAAAATACAATGTCTTCATCATCTTCAGAGTCTTCATTTTTTTCCTGGAATGCAATTGTTTTTCTATCTTGAGCTTGTACTCGTTTTTCCTGCAAATTCACTTCATATGACATGAGATTTCCTATTAACTCTTATGCTTTAATGGTTAAAATGTCATTACCTTCTTCAATAGCTAAGAACTTTCATTTCTACTCATCCATTAAAGTGTTTAGGATTTTTGAAACTATATCAAAATCAGTGTATTTTTCTCCTATTATCAGAAGTGAGTGATATATGTCTTGAAACCTTGAGTTCATACCATTTATAGTTTCATCTTGCTTCATTCTAAAATTTTGAAACTGATTTTTAAGCATTAAAATTTTGCCTTGTTTGACCTTGTTTGTACCTTCATGAGTAATTTTGAGAGCATGCCAAATTCCATATGCTGATGTGAACATACTAACTCTATTAAAGTCGTTTTTATCTAAAGAACAAAACAACATATTCATAGCTTTAGCATTTGCAGTAGCATCTATTAATTGTGTGTTTGACTATTGTGCATGAGCAGTGGTAGGTATAGTGTATTCTTGTTGAGTGGTATTCCAAATGTCATACCCATTTACTTATATATAAATCATCATCCTAGTTGACCAATAATTGTAATTTAGTCCATTAAATAGTGGGGGGTCGTGCTTTAGACTGACCTTCAACAAAACTTGATGCAATATTATACCCATATTACTTGAATATCAAAAAACTACGTTACGGTTAAATGATAACCTTGCTCTGATACCAAATGAAAGTCTATACGGATCAAGTAATATGATTATAACTACTACTAGATAAAACTTATATAAAACATGCAGTATAAAAATTGCAATAAGTGAAGTACACCAGAGATTTTTATACTGGTTTGAACTTCCCGTTCTACATCTAGTTCCAGACTCCTTTCGGAATTAACTGACAAACATCCTCATTTAACCTAAAGAAACAGGTATTATAAACTGCTTAAGCTGCCGAATAGGACTTTCATGCCTGTAACAACTTCAACGGGACTTCGACGACAAATGGTGGTAAATTTATTGACTGATTATGTTTTAGACAACACAGATAAGTCTATTTGAGTACACCCTTCCTATAATCTCCTTGAGATGATGGTTTGAACATTAATTCTAGGAAGTAAATAGTTGAGAATATTTGTAAATCACAAGTAAATATTGATCAGAAAGATAGAAAGTATATAGGTTAATTATAAAGTGAAATCTCAACTTTATTTATAGTTTTGAAAGGTTCTAAATCAGTAGTTGCAACCATTTGAATAATTGCAACTTTTGTCAAGGAAGATGACTCTTCAGAATTTGAATTTCTATGAAGAGTTGTCTCTGTTCGTCAGGTCCAAAAGTCTGAGTAAAAGTGCCCAGACATCTAAACGAATATAAAAAAATTCAGAAAGCATAGGAACAAAAAACAAGTCACTCAAACATCTGGAGTTGTCGTACCAAACGTCTAGATTCAATTTAGACATCTAGTATGAAAAGTCTACATATGGAATTGAACTGAAATGTTCTTTTAAATTGAAGTTAGACAACATTTATGATAAAAGTTGCAGACGTCTGAAAATGAACTATTTTGTTCTATTTGTAGTGTATTTTAGATGAAACATATACAGACGTCTGCGGTGAAATTTATAAATGTCTGATATTGAACTGTTTTGTTCATTTCTGGCTAAAATACTATATTTTCTTTATAAAATGATATTTTGATTTTTTTTCTTTGAAAAACATGCATTATAAAATAGTTATATTGCAAAGATAACTCCCAAAAATATATTTGTGTGTGTAATCATCAAATTGGAGATTGTACATAAAATCTAGACCGACAAAAAATGAGAAATAAAACTTATTTGTTTTCTTCAATTTCAACCTAATTTTGATGTCGATCGTCATTTCCTTATATTTTCCTACATATGTAATGATTGTATCCATATATATATATATATATACACACACACACACATACAGATATATATATATATATATGGAAATATATAGTTGTCTCATTAAAACTGAAAAAAAGTAGATCTAACATTATGTTGATGCTTTAAAACATGCAGTGGATGAGAGCTGTTTTGCTGTCGAAGATGGTGCTTCAACAAAGCAACTCAGAAGTGTGATAGACGATTTTGTTATCTCTAATAGTGATGTTGATGGGGTAGAGGCCCTACTATTGATCCGTTAGTTATTTCGGCTATGATCGGACCTGCTGTAGTGAGGAAGATTTTTGTTGACCGTGGGAGTTCAGTCAACATTTTGTTTAAAAGAGCCCACAACCAGATGCTTCTTAAGGTAAAGGACTTAAAGCCGTGTAAATCTTTGATCCATGGATTTAACGGGATGGCTACTCAGCCAATGGGATGTGTGGATCTACCGGTGGTTCTTAGAGAGGGCGATCCCAAGAGAGTGCGAATCGTGCCTTTTGTTGTGATGGATATTTACTCTACCTATAATGCTTTTTTGGGCCGACCGACCCTTGGTGAATTCAGAGCGACCATCGTTCCTGTGTGTTTAAGGATGAAATTCCTGATCGAAAACAGTATGCGGATAGTTCAAGGGGATCAGGAGCTTGGCCGCGAGTGCTACGTCACTGAGTTGAAAGAGACGAGGTGAAGAGAAAAAGGAAAGGGTGTAGAGAGGACTCTCTACATCAAGGCTCTAGACGCATAGCAACCACCGCCTGAGCCTACGCTCGGGCAACACATTCGGTTCCATAAGGATATGGATCCGAGGAAAGAGCTATTGGATGGAAGGGCAGCTCCAACCGAGTCAACGATCAACATCGATCAGCCATAACGATCCTACATGGGTCCTAAAGGTCGGATCACAGCTCGGCATGAGGATGATGAAAGAATTAGTTGTTTTTCTCCGAGCGAGCCTGGATGTGTTTTCTTGGATTCACTTGAACTTGTGTGGAATATCACCAAAGATAGCGAGCCATGCATTGAATATAAATCTGAAGTGCGTTCCTACAAAACAGGAGCGTCGTAGCCTGGGTCCGAAGAGATCTACTGCACTTAAAGAAGAAGTGGAGAAGCTAAAGGATAATGGCTTCATCCACGATGCCCTATACTCAGAATGGGTATTGAATCCAGTTCTGGTGAAAAATTCAGATGGAAAGTGGAGGACATGCATCGAATATTCTGACTTGAATAAGGCATGCCCGAAGGATAGCTTCCCGCTACCGAGAATAGATTAGTTGGTGGATTCAACAGCTGGACATGAGTTGCTATCGTTCATAGATGCATACTCTGGATACAATCAGATCTCGTTGCATGTACCAGATAAGGAACGCACCAGCTTCATAACCGATCTGGGATTGTACTACTATCTTGTAATGTTGTTTGGATTAAAGAACGTCGGAGAGACTTACCAACGGCTGGTGAATATGATGTTTAAAGACCAGATCGAACGCTCGATGGAGGTATATGTAGATGATATGCTTGTGAAGTCACGGCAATCGGGGAACCACATTGATGATTTGGTTGAGATGTTCAGTGTTCTCCAGAAATACGGGATGAAGCTCAGCACTTAAAATGTTCATTTGGCATTGCGTCAGGGAAATTCTTAGGCTTCATCGTGAACTTTTGTAGGATCGAAGCTAATCTGGGGAAGATCGAAGCACTGAGGAACATCCAAGCCCCGGAGACGATCATAGACGTCCAAAGCTTGAATAGGAAGGTCGCCGCCCTGAGTCGATTCATCTTTAGAGCCATTGACAATGCATTCCTTTTTTCGATGTGATCAAGAAAGGGAAAGGAATTTCGCTTAGATGTAAGAATATATAGATGCATTCCAGGCTCTGGTGGATCACTTAGAGTGACCTCCCGTTCTATCAAAACCGTAGGATGACGAGGACTAGTTTACCTATTTGGTAGTGTTAATGCATGCTTTGAGCACCGCACTTGTGCGTGAAGAGTCTCGAATCCAGTGATCGACGTACTACATCAGTAAGCGATTGACAGGAGCAGAAAGAAAATATACGAAGCTGGAAAAGCTCGAATAATGTTTGTTGATCGCTTCAAGAAAGCTCCGCCCTTACTTTCAGGCTCATCCGATCAAGGTTCTAACCAACCAGCCTTTGAGACAGGTCTTGCAACAACCTGAGACCTCTAGAAGACTATTGAAATGGAACATTGAATTGAGCCAATACGACATCACCTATCATCTCGGAGAGCTATCCAGGGTCAAACTTTGGTAGACTTTGCTAAATACATTTACACGAGATGACACTCCAGAGAGCAGTGGAGAGCATAATGTTGGGTGGAAGATGTGCACAGATGGTGCATCTAATGAACTTTGTTCTAGCACCGGAGTCGTGCTAGTGACTTCTGAGGAACACTCGATTTGTTATGCCCTAAAAATTGGCTTTCCCACAATGAACAACAAATCATAATACGAAACCTTGGTTGTAGGACTCAAGATTGCTAAGGAACTGGGAGTTAAAACTATGCATATCTTCTGTGATTCCCAACTGGTGGTTTGTCAAGTGCGGAAGGTGTTTCAAGCAGAAGGAGCGAGGCTAGCTTCTTATGTAAACCGAGCCTTCGAGCTACTTGGTGATATTGAATATTACATGATAATGCATATTCCTAGAGAGTAAAATGCAAAGGCTGACTCGTTAGCTAAGTTAGCCAGTTCTGGAGATGTGCAGCTCATAGGCCTAGTTCTAGTGGAAGTACTTCAGCTTCGAGCATCGACCATATGGATTTTGATTGGATCTTGTAGGTCGAACCTAAGAAGGATTCATGGATGACTTTGATAAAGAAGTATTTACAAAGAAGAATCCTTCCAGATAGGAAGAACGAACGACGTTAAATCCTTCGTAAATCTGAAGATTTATCATGCAAGAAGGTGTACTTCACAGAAAAGGATTCTCTATCCCTATGCTTTGGTGTATCGCCAATAGTGAAGCCAAGCAAGTCCTGAAGGAAGTTCACGAAGGGGAATATAGCGACCATGCCAGGAAGCAAACCCTAGCGAAGAAGATTCTTCAGTATGGGTATTTCTAGCCAACTGTCAACCGAGACGTGGCAAATTACACCAGGTATGAAAAATGCTAGAGATTCGCTAAGATACTGAGAGCCCCACCAATGGAGATTACTCAAATAGTCAGCTCATGGACGTTTGCAGTTTAGGGAATCAGTATCATTGGCATATTGCCGATATCTAAAGGTGGCGCAAAGTACGCCATCATCATAGTTGATTACTTCACCAAATGGGCTGAGGTGGAGCCGTTAGCCACAATCACTACAAAGAAAGCAATCAACTTCATGGTTAGAAATATTATCTATCATTTTGGGGTTCCACGAACGATCATCTCCGATAACAGAACCCAATTCGACAGTGCCGAATTCAAAGACTTTTGCCACAGGCACAGTATTGAGAAGAGATTTGCCGCAGTGGCACACCCTCAAGCGAATGGATAGGTTGAAGCAATGAACAAGATTATCAAGTCCATTCTGAAAAAGTGGTTGGAGAAGGCTAAGGGCAAGTGAGTTGATTAATTATCATTAGCACTCTGGGATTATCGAGCGACCCATAAGTCAGCGACTGGCCACTCTTTGTTCACCCTGGCATATGGATCTATGACCCTGGTTGAACTTATAGTACCTTCTCATTGAGTGAATAGCTATAATCCTCGACAAATGAGGAACTTCTACTAGAGTATCTCGATATGATCGATGAGAAACGTGATGAATCCGACTTGAGAGCAATCGCACATCAAAACCAGGTCGCTCGATACTACAACACCAAGGTCAGAGCTTGAACCTTTGAGATTGGCGATCTCGCTCTCAAACGAATCTTCCCTGGCCCTTGGAATTTGGGACCAACTTGGGAATCCATACTCGATTGAATAGAAGCTTGGAGATAGCACATTTAAGTTAGCAACACTGAACGGAATATCACTCCCACAGGCGTGGAATAACAAACACTTGCGACGATATTTCACTTGAATGTAAATTTGTACATACTCAATCAAAACCGTGTAACCAGAAAGAATCTATAATTTCTGACGTTTTATAAAGGAAATGACTTCCATAGCTTATAAATATGTTTGTACTCGATTTTATACGATGAATGGTGTTATGTTTGAATAAACTTATATGTGCAAAATGCAGGTGTGCAGATTCCCAAAGATAGTTACCGACTAAACTTCCGGAGTCCATGATTGGACGCATGAAGTTCAACCACATTTGATGTCCAGAGCTAGACGTCGCATAACTCTTTAACCCAAGGCTTGGGGGCAGGAGTAAAAATTCTCATAGGCCAAATGAGAAAGTTCGCCTTTGCTGCTCATGCCCAGAGTTTGGCATAGCATCCACACCATTTTCAGAGTAGGTAAGACAAAAGGTCTACGCCCGAAGACAGGTGAGATCTTATTCATGAGCTTTGATCAACGCCCGGAGTTAGGCACAATCGAAGGCAAACATCCTAGATCAGGATGTTTAAAAATCTATGCTAAGAGGTTATTTCCGACCAACGCCCAGAGTTTGGCATGGTCAGTACATGCGTTTTGAAGAAGGATGTCCAGAGAACTATCTAAAGATGAATTACTATGATTGATGCTAGGAGAAAGGTGCGATCACACTTGAAACATCCTTAAAGGGGTGTTGAGTTAATCTTTAAAGTTATCGGAATTTGACCAAGTTCCAGAGTTGAACATGGTCGTATGCGGATAGACATCTTGGAAATCATTCTTAACTCACAAGCAATGAAACAGACTAAAGACTTAGTCCGATGAAGACAACGAGAAGTGGATCGCAAACACATTGAAGGTAAAGCGCACTTCTCAAACATTTAGGCAAATTCACACAAGACTTGAACAAAACAAAAAGTTTTTTTATTCATATCCAAAATAAGTACAAGTGTTCTTAACACTCACAACAAAAGCAAAAGCGGGGGCCGAATCCGCACAACACCGACCGAAAAAAAGAAGACAAAATGTGCCTAAGTATTGTTATGCAACAAAAAAAAGTAAAAGGGATGGACGGTCACTTCTTCAATTTATGCTTCTTTCCTTTCTTTCCAGCACCAGGACTATCCACTTCCTTTTGCTTCATTATTCCTTTTTCTTCCTCGCCCCCCACTTCCTTGGCCCTTCACCGGAGTGCTTTGTGATTAAGTGATGGGCATGCTCTGAGTGCTTCTGGCCATAGATAGCATGACCGGGATGAAAATGGGATCGTCGGGTGAAGCAATGGATAACGGAAGAGGGATGAAGTTCGTCGGTTCTTCTTTAATTATGCTAGCATTCAAGACTTGTTCATCGTGGATCTCCTGCATAGTGGGTTTATAACAAGTCCCGAATTCACCATCATTAGAACATCCTCGTTGATCTGAATCTCTTGAAATTCACCAGTCCCTTCTTCATCCAGAGATTGGATCTTCTGTGCACCAAGATCGGGAGTATCGCTAACTGGAATGCTTGAAGTTTACCCGGAGATAGTAACACCATCAAATCGGTCGTTGTTGTTGTTGGCCCTGGCTGGGAGCTCCCTTTGGGAAGAGTTGGAGTTGCGGGCTGACCTGAAATTTGAGAAAGATGAAATGAGATATCAGCGATGTCGACCGACATCATGTGTGCTCTCTCAAATATAGGTGAGGTCAACAATATACCTCTGCCAGATTGAGGCTCGATGCGAGCAGGCATACCGTCCGAGTTTCCCTCCTAAATTGGAGATAGCATCATGGGGTTATGAAGTTGCGGCACATCTATATTATACCCAGGGTCTGATGAACTAACGGAAGCAACATGAGACCCGAAAGTAAGACCCCCAGCAGTATCCTGGGAGGTAGTACCAAAACATTCGGCTTGATCCTTTTGAACTGTAGCGGCCAGTTCCGGGTGTAAAATAAGCTCACCGGCTCTGAGTGCCTAGATCTCCTCTACACTTAATATCTCTTTCTCTAGCTCCACCAAGTCTATTTCGGTCCCCTCTAAATGTTCACGCTTATCTTGCACTATTTTCTCCCACTCCATTGCTAAGGTGCGGGGATAAGCTTTACCGAGCCACGTCAAATCTCAAAACTTAAAAAAATTGGCGTTGTAGTTGGTGATGAATGGATCGAAATTATCCTTAATCCGTCTCTTTGCAGATGTCATCAAATCATCCACTCTTCTCGCCTTGTCTAGCGCATCATCTCTTTCCTTATGCACATCATCTTTCTTATTGCGCGCATCGAGCATCTCTTCACAGTAATTGTGAGCAGTTTGAAGAGCCTCATCTTTATCTTTCTTTTCTTCTTCAAGATGTGCCTTAATGCTTTAGTTATCAGCCAAATCATGATTTCTGTGGTGAATAGACTCCACTTCAATTAGATGATTCTTTCTTTCTTGCTCGATCGTAGCCTTTAATTCCCTAACTTTTTGATCAGAGTCCTCTTTGGCCTTCTTTAACTTAGCAACTTCTTTGTCAAGATGGACGACGATCTCGTCATTCTGGTTCATGACCAGCTACATTCCTACAATCTCAACCTCTAGATTCTTGGAATATTCTAAGATTATTTCAGCCAGCCTCCTCCAAATGAAGTATTGATTGTACACATCACCAACGTACGCTACCGTATGACCCCTGACTTCATATTGGATGTCCTTCATATTGGGTACAAATTTGCAGGCTTTGCAATTGATCTTTGGAAAATGGCATTGTAATTCAACGATCTAAGGATTTGAAGCGATCAGTCATTCTTTTTTAACGACGGGTTGTTCAATCGGCTCCTCGACAGGCGCCTTTTCGTGTCTGTGTCGAGAAGAATCAGGTGTAGTTGATTTTGATGAACGCTAAGATTGCTAAGAAGTGTGGGACGGTGCAGGATGCATGGTGGAAAGGGAAGCATGAGACATTTCATTACGTAGACAATCGTCTTGGCGACAAGAATGCCTCTTTGAACCCCTGGATGGGGTGATCTTGATCTAGAACGATGCCTGGACGATGAATCATGTGGCCTGTAGTCTTTCTCTCTACCCCCACGATCATGGCTTGAATGTCGGCTGGAATCGGATTCATGACTGGGATTGTGAGATCGCTCGATTGATTTGCACCTCGGTTGGTATCCAATCTGATCTTGAAAGTCCTCATACAATCCATGTCGATCCATCGAATCTGCAAATGAAACAAGAATATATTAGCCTTGACTGAGTTAGAGCGCAATACGAGTTGTTCAAAGTGTAGTGCATGCTTGTATGTGCAAGTGTCCTAGTATCCTTTCGATGGACCGTGAGTTTTAACTTTGTTGACCGAGGTAATCTTCCCTGCTTTAGTTGAAGGCACATCTTCGACAAAATGAAGTGGGGATCCAACATCCCCGAGGCTCATGTTGGTTAGGCCATAGGACTCAATTACATTTGAAATTGGCCCAACACCAGCAAAAGGGTCCTCCAAAGTTTGTACAAGAGTCTCAAATGTAGACATAGCTGGCGAAGGAAGGGTCGGTGTCCTCTTTTTGGAAAGTTTAATCTTAAGACTCTTCCTCTAAAGAGGTTGCTGATCATCGTCACTTTCACCCTCTTCACCATTTTCTATTGCTCCTTCACCTTCATCCCTGATTTCACCCTCTTTAATATGCTCTTGTACATGGCCAACTCGATCAACGGACTTTGGATTGGGGGCATCAGTGAATGATCACCATCACCTTCGGACAAAGAATCGTCCTCACCATTGTCGATGTCTTCCGGGCCATCACCAACAGTGTGATTGAATTCCAACAAGTTAAAAGAATGTAGATTTTCATCATTAAGCAACACCTTGGCCTCCTTCTCTTCTTCTGGGATTAGATGAAGTTGCCTGACAGTCTATTCCAAGGTTGCATTGAAAGGCCTACGTGGTACATCTGAATGAAAAAGACGTTCAGGAGTGACAAAATTATGGATTTGGAACCCCTTGATAAAGGCTAGAGTAGAGCTTACGTGGAGATAACCATCGCTAAGCAAACCCGGGAGGACAGCAAACGAAAGAGAATTCCTCTTTGAAATAGCTCAATTTATTCCAAGTGCCGACTATAATCCAGCAACCTCTGGAAGGCTCTAGAAAGAGGACGGAAGGACTTCCCTTTCGATGGTTAAAGCTGAATAAATGTCGGATCCTCTTGGTTGTTAGGAACTCGGTCAAAGTGGTGAGCAAATATAATGAACAGACTATGGAGGAAAGCATAACTATTCGAATGAAGCTGGGTCAGAGTTAGCCGCATAAAATATAGAAATTGTCGGATGTACTGATTAAACGGCGAGACGCATCCTACAAAGCACATATACCTATTACACACTGTGTATCCATCTGGTGGATGGTGTGCTCTTTGATGGCTTGTCGGGACTAATACATCCTCAAAATGGAATTATGTACTTCTCACGGATTCTCCTAAGAGGTCCTTCTTCGATTTTAGAAGTGCAAGAATCGACAGGATCGTCTAGTATGACTGCATCGTCAAGATTATCTGAGGCAGGTTCAACTTCTTGACCCTCTACGGGCTCTATTGGAACTTTCGGAACCTTTTGTTCTACACGTGGATTTTCTGGTTGAGGTGCAGGCTGCACCGAAGTTTGTTGTGCAAGTGGAACCATAGTCGAGCTTGACTCGGTATATAACTATGTATGTCTAATAATAGATGGACTTGCGGCTTGAACAGAGAGACACTTTGAAAGTCTATGAGCCATAGCTATCAAAACTCAACACATAAGTGATATTAGATTAATTAAAAATAGTGCCCCGTGCTGGAGTGAAAACCTAGTGCAGTGTTGTGCAGTTTCGTGCAATATTGAATTCTGATGTTGTATAATAATTAATTTAGAAATCTAGAGGATACCGAAGTGACCGTTGTCACTGACGGTCCCAACAGGCCTTCACGTCATTGACTATGCCTTGAAAGTTTTCAAGAATCAATTAGACAATGTTCTTCAGAATTTAAACATGAATAAATGATGTGGCTCTCACAAGGGAGTTCGAGAACCAAAGAATCCCCAAGGGTAGGATCGGTATCGGTTCATACCCTAGGTGGGTGTTTGCCTCTTTTCGATTCTCTTCCCTGATCCAACGCAACGCCAACAACATGGAACTCAACGACATTTATCACTACCACCATCGCCTACCTAAAGTTGCCCGGGTACCCAAAAACGATCTATTAAAGCTTTAGGTCACAAATTGGGTTTTTTGCAATATGGTTTGGGTACGGACTAAGGAGGGCAAGTGACGATTGAGTTCGTAGGGGGGAGGCAACGGTCCGATACGTGGTGGTGTCACAAGGCAGGAGGTGGTGGTTTGAGGTTAGGAGAAAGAAATGTTAATGCCGGAGCAAAAGCTTGATTTTGAGAAAGAATGCAAAGTGAGAAAAGAAAGGGGAGCGGCTGGGTTTATAATACTCTCGACCTTGGGAAATAGGCATCAAACTCGCCTATTTCTAAGGTTATCTATCGATAATGATCCATGCCTATGGATCGGTGTCGATCTGTAATGACCCACTTTTCCATACACTTTAAACTGACAATAAACCACACATGTCCAACTCAAGTTGAACGGAAAGGCGGATAATTTGGGAGAAAAAAGAAGAAAGAAGACAAGAAAAACTAACAGGTACAGAATCTCACAGCGGAACAAATAATCTATATTATATAACAAATCTTTACACAAAAACAAAACTATAATTTATATATACAGACATCAACCAGAGTTTACTAACTTATTTCAGCTCGGACAATTATATCAACCTGCCATAACAATTGCTGAATAATATACAATAATGTATGCAACGAAAATATAACCATCTACGTGAATACGTCTCTGGGCCTCCAGCTCTTCTCCTGTAGCTCCAAATATCCAAGTAAACTTGGAAATATGCTCGGTCTGACCCGAGCATTATAGGAAAACAACGCCCGGGTCAGTCTGGTAATACTAGCATAAGAACTCAAATCACAAGGAATTTTATTTAATTTAACTTGTAAAATCCTTTAAAATCAAAGGCATCTCGTAAGATCACGCCGCACATAAACACGGATGGGTTTTTACATTAAGATAACCAAAACGTTAATATCAGAAACTCCAGTGATATTATAATAATGTCTAAATGTGAAAATAATAATAATCAAATAGTTGTGATGCTCGTGAGTGTACATCACAACAAACTAGGTATATAATCGAAAACCGATAAGGTACGTTCGCTAATTGTGTAGGATTTCCATGGAGGTGCCCTCAGTACTTCGAGGAACAGTCTTCCTGCATAAGGATCAGAGATATCCTTCGGAAGCAACATACATCCCTAGTGATGTACCATAGGAAAAACATGGTTGGTCTCACTAAGACCGAATGCATCGCCCCATGCATGCATAACAACTGTAAGTGACATCTAGGAGGATCCGACTACACCCTATGGGTTTGCCAACCCTACTGGCCATGCCTCCTATCTCTGGTTTTAGTCATTCCCGCTGACGAGACTACGTCCGGCATTCAAGCTTACGCACCGCCACCAAATAGATCATGGAATCCCACATGGATTGCAATACCCCCAACGGGTCTCGGAATCACACATAGATTCCCACATCTCAATCAGATCTTGGAATCACACATGGATTCTCATACATCACGAATCTCCTCCATAGAACCGTATATGGTTTTCGGAGTGGTCATGGGTTCGAGTCATCTCTTACGAGTACACTCTTCCATTTCTCGGGTGCTCCATAAAACCAAACGCCAATTTCTGGAATGCTCAATGCCGGTTTTTTAGGAAATAATTAGAAAATACATAAGAGCGGGGTTCACCCCCTAACCGTTTAAGTAGACGGATCTCGTTATCATTTGTCCTAGAAGAACGAAATGAGTTTATACATACAGTATAGCACCACCGATGATAAAATGTACCATATAATCCCCGTGTTTCCCCTATATATTTCCAAAGTTAAAATCCTTCGGTGTTAAGTAGGGGATATTTCCCTGTCACCAAAATTAAGAAGGATTACATATTTAGGCCAAGAATTTATAGTCGGATATTTAACTATCAAATAAATAAACATTCAAAATAGGGATTATATTTCCCACTGAAATCACCAAGCCTCTTAAGTAAATCTTTTATTAATTTTAGTTCACATTTCAAATACTTGAAATCACTTCCATATACTTATCTCAACAGGATAAGTATATTCACAAACCACTATATTTTCGACACTTGGAAAATATAACCATATACCTATCTCAATGGTATAAGTATATTCAGAAACCATTTCACTTTTCAAAACTTAGAAACTTGAAAACTCTTAAAAATAGATATGGAAAGTACTAATCAATATCTAGTGATGTATCATAGGATACATTCCTAGTGATGTATCATAGGAAAAACATGGCTGGTCTTGCTAAGACCGAATGCATCGCTCCATGCATGCATAACAACTGTAAGTGACACCTAGGAGGAGCCGACTACACCCTATGGGTTTGCCAACCCTACTGGCCATGCCTTTTATCTCTAGTTTTAGTCATTCCAGCTGATGAGACTACGTTGGGCATTCCAGCTTACGCACCGCCACCAAATAGATCATGGATTCCAATACCCCAATGGGTCTCGGAATCACACATAGATTCCCACATCTCAATCAGATCTTGGAATCACACATGGAATCCCATACCCCAACGGGTCTCGGAATCATAGATGGATCCCAACATCTCAAGACCTCACGAATCTCCTCCATAGAACCGTATATGGTTTTCGGAGTGGTCATGGGTTCGAGTCATCTCTTACGAGTACACTCTTCCATTTTCCGGGTGCTCCATAAAACCAAACGCCAATTTCTGGAATGCTCAATGTTGGTTCTTTAGAAAATAATCAGATAATACATAAGTGCGGGGGTCACCCCCTAACCGTTTAAGTGGACGGATCTTCTTATAATTTGTCCTAGAAGAACGAAATGAGTTTATAAGTACAGTATAGCACCACTGATGGTAAAATGTACCATATAATCCCTGTGTTTCCCCTAGATATTTCCAGAGTCAAAATCTTTCGGCGTTAAGTAGGGGATATTTCCCTACCACCAAAATTAAGAAGGATTACAAATTTAGGCCAAGATTTGATAGTCGGTTAACTATCAAAAAAACAAACATTCAAAATAAGGATTATATTTCCCACTGAAATCACCAAGTCTCTTACGTAAATCTTTTATTAATTTTAATTCACATTTCAAATACTTAAAATCACTTCCATATACTTATCTCAACAGGATAAGTATATTCACAAACCACTATATTTTTGATACTTGGAAAATATAACCATATACTTATCTCAATGGTATAAGTATATTCACAAATCATTTCACTTTTCAAAACTTAGAAACTTGAAAACTCTGAAAAATAGATATGGAAAGTACTAATTAATATCTACTATGGATCGCAGCTTACACAATGGTAACGTCGCTATCCCAGCGAATCCATAGTAAACTGTAGGCAATCACTGCCCCTCGAATTACGCCATGAAGATCAAAAATTTCTTCCCAAATCCCTTTTATTTATTAATGTTACCAAATCTATTTACAAATTTTCTTTATAAATTTTGAGTCCATCATAAAACATTCTTAATGAATCTCAAACTCCGTTTACAAAACTTCCATTTTCATATCTTTAAAACTCATTTATAAATCCTTTTATAAATATCCAAACCATTTATAAGACTCTTTCCATATTTAAACTACTTATATACTAGCTTTCAAGTCGGTAAAATCTTCTTGATAAACCATAACTTTACAAAATAAGTTATTATTTAAACAACCTTCTATTTTACTTAAATTAAACCTTATTTAAAATAATAACTTTAAAACCTCATTTATAATATATTAAATCAATTTTTAAACACTATTATCATATTAATAAGTTTACTACAAAAACAATATTAAGGCGATAATTGATTAACTTTAAAACATTGTTAAAACAATAATTAATTAACCTTAACTAATATTAATATAAAAACTAATTACCCTTTTAATATAATTAATCAACTTAAGTCAATACAATTAATTAACTTTAATTAAAAATTAAAGTATAGATAATCATTTTAAATAATCAATTAAAATATAATTAAAACATTTCTAAGCCATAACCAAATAACTTTAAAATAATACTTAAACTAAAACATTTTAAAACAATAATTAAATAACTTTAAAATAACTTTTAAGAATCATATTAATAAAATAATTAACTTTAAATCAGTATTAGGAACAATTATTAATTATCTTTAAAATATTATTACTAATAAGTTATTACCTTTTTAAAATCTTATTGCTAAATAAAAATAATTTTCTTTAAACCTTATAATAAAAAAATATTCTTAAAATAACTTTCAATTCAATAATAAATTTTTTTGAATTTGAAGGAGGCTTAACGATCACTATGGTACTTATCAAGCTACCATATTATTCAATTAACTTTTCAAGTTAACAACAGATATTTACATAATCAACGACTACATAAATAAATTCAACACTTAACCATCATTGGTTAAAATATCATTTATTCAAAGCGGGATATCAATTAACAATATATAATCGAATGTCCAAATCTATAAAATAGCAGAACGGAGATTAATTTCGCTAATTAATTGCCAAACTAATTTAATTAGCGGACCGATGTTTTATTCCGCTAAACCAATGTTCAATTACCATATTCAATCCAATTTAACTCAATAGTGATTTATTTGGCCAAATAAACATCAATAACTATGGTATATAAATTTAAAGACGTTATTATTTAAAATAACATGATTTAAATCTAGTCTGTTTAAATATGTCACAAATTTATACTTGTCCAAAGCTATCAATAAATTACACTATGATATTGTATTCATTCATACGAGTACAATGCAAAAGGAATTAGGTTGATCGGGTTTAAAATGGACGAGATATTCCATTTTAAAGTTATTAGCTATACATATATATATATGTATGTATGTATGTATGTATGTATATGTATATGTATATATATATATTTATTTATTTAAACAATTTAAAGGGGTTTATTTCTCACCATATGCTTTTGGGCCTAAGCCCACAGCCACGTGATCACCCACTTGAACGTTGCTTTCCCTTTCTTTCTTCTTCCTAAAATCAAACGCCCCAGCCTGAAGCTTCCTCGTGCACAAATGTGCACATGCACATGCGAATCCCATCATAAACTAAAGATCTAAGACCACCAACGAGTCTCTCTCCCCTGCTTTCCCTTTTCGACCAAGCGCCGCCACCTCCTACCCCTTGAATCAAAATCCGAGACATCGCTGAGAAATCAAAATTGCAAAGGCGACGAACGTGAGGCCATCACCACTCCTACACTCCAAGATTTGCCTTGCCACCACTCATAAAAGACCCGCCATCCTTTGCACCACCCTCCAACATCACCATGTCGACTCTGGTGATGCCCTCTGCCACCAATCTCGGCCGCGTCCCCTAGGTGAAACCCAAAGCTTCCAAACCCTAGTTCGATCAATACACAACACCCCAAAGCCTAAATCAAAAATCAGCCACGGTCGCGACCTCCACCTCGATCCTACGCTCCTCCCCGACATCTCCGCTCGAGCCCTCGACCACCAGTTTGCCGGAATTTAATTTTCAAACCAAAATCGATCAACGCCTCCTCCACAACAAACCAAGCCGCTAAAAAACTTAAGACTGCCGCCAAAAGTCATAGATCGATGACTCGAACACATTCATGTCCTCCGTTCGATGATTCGTGATCGTCGAAAACCATCGTTTTCTCGACCATTTACTGTTATTTAATGATATTTCTCAAACTACTCGACCAAAACCCATGAAACTATTTTTAGAGTAAGCTAGACTCGATGACGAACAACTTTCATGTTGGTCGCTGAGGCTAAAAGTGAATAGATTGAAGTGTGGTAATTTTTGAAGAGAAGAAAAGTTTGATTTTTATGCTCTGTAAATAAAAAAGAGAAGTAGAAGTAGTTTTTATCTGTATCTTGATGTCTATTGTGTTGTATTTATAGGTGGAGATGACTTGGTGGTGGAGATGACTTGGTGGAGAAGGGTTGAAACATTTATGATGAAGTGATGGTGTAGGGTAGCTTGAGGTGATAGGCTAGGGGAGCGGTGATGATGGAAGGCTAGGGGCTGATGTGAAGTTACAAGATGATGGTGATGATGTTGGCTAAGGTGGTGAAGTGAAAAGAGAGGGAAGAGATTATTTGGTGAAGATTTGATTTAAAAATATCCAGATATTTATCAAACAGTTCGGGGTACGACGCTGCCCAATATTCCGACTGCGTACGAACTGCTAACGATAAAATAAAATATAATCGCTCACAACAATATGACACGATCACAAAATAACAATAAAATAGACCGGTTATCTTATTTAGTTAAATTTTAAAAATGCTGACGTTTGACATAAAAAGTGTCAAACGAAAATTTAATTATTCTCCAAATTAAAAATTATGGAAAAAATTCTATAGATTAAATTAAAATGATGTCATTAGAAATCAAGTCTACATTTGAAACATAGATTTTATTATAGTTTAATTCAAATCCGAATATTTAAACAAATTAAATATTCAAATTCGAAAACCCAAAAATACAGGTCGTTGCACGATCGATTGATGTTCAAAAATGAAAAATGGCATACATATACATATGTGCATATACATATATATCTAGTGCTTCACAGGAGTCAATATGTACATAGAACCAAAGCACAATGGAAAATCAAAGCATTTGTATGTGTGCATGCTCAACATGTAATAACTGGAATCGAGCAAAAGCGGACTTAAACCTGAGAGATCGAAAAAAAGAATCAGCTCAAAATTATCAAGTTTGGAATGTCGGATCAGGAGAGCACGCCTCGGTTTTATAGTCTCAAATTCTAGCAAAGCGACATGACGAATGACTATAAACACAACATTTCATCGAAAGATTCAAAAAAAGGATAACAACTATTCGACGCATAGATTGTAGTCCAATATGACAATCCCAACTTGTCTTGATTCAAAGCACATCATGTTTGCAACAAAATGCACTTTGGAGGGCAAGTGTTATCCAGCCTTTTAACTAGATGGTGTCTAGACTAACTTGACGAACAGAACTTGAAAGCTATTAAGGTAGATGGGTGAAGAGATAGCCGTAAAATCCAGAAACCAAGTATAACCAAGGTCACAGGGCAAAGAAAAAGCTATTCCAAAGGAATCAAAGCTGGGTATCGATCCATAGAATCTGGGATTGTTCAATTTTCCTCCTACAACCAAGTATTGATGTTAGAAGTTCATTCCTAACTCCATGGATCGTTCGCATGCCATTGGATATCAAATAGCTCAAGCACAAGGAATTAACAACTTAACTCCTCCATCGATCAATCCCATTAGCCAAGAAACATGATCGTGACCATACAAACAAGTCAAGAAACATTAAGCTAGCGATATATGACTTCAATCCAAAGTAGCTAAAACCATCCACAAGATGATCTCATGGATCAGTATCGATCCATGCCTATGGATAAGTACTGATCCATGGCTGATTGCGGACTTGGCCATGTTTTCTCGAGTACAACTGCCGCTACTTCATGGAGAACGTGGAGAAAGCCGCGCTAGAACTTTTCCCAACGACCTACAGCTATAAATAAATATAGAAGGGCATCATTTAGGGTATCATTTTAACTTTCTAGAAATTTACATATATTTCTTATAATTGGCTACCGAGTGGTATCGAACGATAAGAATAGCAGTTGTAAAACAGAGATATCATCAATAAAATCTCAAGTGGACGTAGGCAACGATTAGTCGAACCACTATAAACGTGTGTTCTATTTTCTCTTATTTTCATTTATCTTTCATCACTTTTTATTCTCTACATAATCTATTGGGTATTAGTGTCATTTTTTCTACTAATGGTAT
Organism: Allium fistulosum; assembly: GCA_030737815.1. Lineage (NCBI taxonomy): Eukaryota > Viridiplantae > Streptophyta > Magnoliopsida > Asparagales > Amaryllidaceae > Allium > Allium fistulosum. The sequence goes on from CM060902.1 coordinate 843,343,465, forward strand.
ATATATAATGAATGACCACCGTAGAAGTCTTTGATTGTTCATAAAAAAGAATGTTACCAGTATGTAAATCATTAGAAGAAATGGTAGATCTTGTTCATGCGTGTAGTCTTTCTTATTTAACGACTCTATAATTCTTCTATCAATAATCTCTGTATTATATAAACACATTGTCCAAAATTTCTTCTAATGAATACTTGTTCATTTTCTTTTAAGTTAGTTCTGCCTATTGCTCCCAAAGGAAACAAGTTCTTTCCCAGTTTTGGCATTTCAACTATCAAGTTTATATCATCTTCTGTTATTTATATTTCTTCTCCTCCAATAACAAAATTTTCCTTTTCAATTGAAAAACAAGTTATCAAAGTATCCAAGTTCTAGCATATTTTGTAAAATCTAACTTATCTACATGATCTTCATAAAACATTCTGATAAAGTTGTTAATGATGTTTTCCTAAGAAGTTCTAATTGGTTTCTGATTAACTCTTTCTCTCTTTTGATTAATTGGATCGATTTGAAACACTTTACAAATTACATATGTAGGTGTTACTGATTATTACTACATCTGGTATTTAAATTTTATTATCTTTTTCATATTTCGTACCTCTACCCATTGCTCCTCTATTTTAATTTCGTTTTGTTTTTATCTTTTTTCTTTAAAATCTGTTGGTATGTATCTGTTATGGTCTTCGGTAGTTTGTATCTGCAATCTAAAACATATATTACATTACGTATTGTTAGAGCATCTCCAACAGCTCAGGGGGTAATATTCAGGCTCTGAATATTACCCCCCTGAATATTCAGGAGGAGGCCCAACAAATGGGCATTGATGTAATCAATGCCCAAGCTGTGGGCGCTGATTAAATCAGCACCCGAGGCTGGGCGCCTATAAGTGGGGCACCCAGCCCCTTTCTCCCTCATTCTTTTTCTGTTTTATTAGCTTTTTAATTAAAAAACGTCGAAATGCCGCCATTGTAACCAAAATCGCAAGACGAACCATGCGCCATCAGTCAGAGGAGCTTGTAGGTCCAGCACACGTTGCTCCAGCTTCGGATACGATGATTTTCCACCTACGGATTCTACACGAGCTGCTAGAGGGATACAGTCATCGTATCTTCACGGCATTAAATGTGGTCAAGATACAATTCTAACTAATAGATAACTACCCATTAAATAACGTTTATTAGATAGATATGTGATATTGTAAAGTGCCTTACTTAGTTGTTTGAATTTAAATTGTACAATAATCTCGAACAACCCTTTAATTTTTTAGTCACGGTACGTCGGCTATTAGGGTAGTTGGGCGAAGTGTAGAGCACAGCAGTATGACACACTACCCCATGTTTTAGTAGATAGGCTGCAGACTAGTCATTTTGCACATTTCTTACAGATTAGGTCATCACAGTCATTTGATCGTCCACTTATAGCAGCCCTAGTTGAGAGATGGTGGCCTACGACACATACTTTTCATTTTTCGGATTTTGAGCTCGGCATTACCCCTACCGACTTTTATATGTTGACTGGGATTGAGATCGGAGGCTCTGACAGGATACCATTTCCTTTTGACCATACGTTTGAGAGCCCCGAGGTCTTCACTATTTATCTACCCCAGTTTGAGGTGGGTAATGTTGCCTCCGGGGCGGTCCCCCTTACATATCTACAGGCGTACATTGCAGCTCATATGGGCATCGAGGCTATGAGTGACGTCGTGCTTAGAGCATTTCTTCTGTACTTATTTGGTTCGACTTTCTTTTCGAACCAAAAGAGTACCATTAGATTAGGTTACCTTGCAACGGTAGCCGATTTAGGTCAGTTGCACATTATAGACTGGGGTTCCGCTATACTCGGATATTTGTACACCGCTCTTGATTCTTTTTCGTTGGGGGAGGTTAGACAGATTTTTGGGTTTTGGTACATTCTGCCGTGATGGTACTATGAGTACATGGCGAACATGCATCCACGTATTGTTGAGACTGCTAGTCATGCTCCAGAGACATATTTTCCGCACATGAGGCGATGGGAGCGTGTTCAGTTCATTTCTCGGGTGCCTATGGGGGTAAGACATGACCTGATGGAGGCTCATACGCAGATTGATATGCGGTGCAGGAGCAATATATTACGGGCACAATGGGCTACATATTGGATTGCCATCACACATGCAAGCCTGATGCATGATGCTCATCCACTATATATTTCGTATCATTTGGGCATGCGGAGGATGATCTTACTCCCACCTGTGTTTCTTGCTATTTGGTATAGGGAAGCGATGTTGGTTTCAGACTGTTGGGGAGTTACATATCCCTAGAGATCCATTATCTTGCGACGACATGTTTCGCAGACGTCGGACCATTGGATCACGGTATATACAGGGATTGAGGCAGACTGGTTGGGTAGATGCTTCTTCATTTTTCTTAGCGGAGGGGGACTATGACAGCTACTAGGTTAGAGTTGCTCCTCGATGATACATGTTACCTGACTACACTTGAGGAGTGAACTCAGATCATATAGGCCCATACGTTGCCAACGGTAGAGTTCAAGCAGCTCCATTATCTTTTGATCCCACTCCATCCCAGTATTCTTAGCAGCCCATGTACTTTGGGTTGGACGCCTCTTGTAGAGTGTATGATCTTACCGGTACTCTTATCGAGCAGCCGATAGTTTATCTCCCGGATCATGATATTGCTGGTGTCCCCACTGCTAGACTATACCCGCCTCATGAGGTAATTCATTGTATTAATATTTAATAGTACAGTATTAATTAATCAATTTAATATCGATATATTATATGTAATTACAGTATGCAGGTAGGTTGGACGAGCATAGACGATATATTGCCGCCATTCAGCATACGACACTCGTTCATACCCAGGGCTCAGTCTTCAGGCTCAGGCAATGTAGGCACAGATTGATGATTTGCAGGCTCAACTGGCTGCATTTTAGTTTGGTCATGGTGGTCCTGTTCATGATGATGACGCTGCGGACGGTGGCGGCGGCGGCGGCGACGACGACGATGATGATGTTGACTTAGGATGATCATGTTATGTACTGTTATATTTATTTTACTGTTGATTGTAAGCTACTGTATTATATTGAGAACATGTATTACTGTTTATTTGTTATGTTATATAGCTTTTTTTACATTTACATCGAGGACATGTATTGTATTGCATAGCTTTATTTACAGAGTCCCTTCATATCGAGCATTGTTTACACGTTGCACTACTTTTGATGTTTGCATAGCTTTATCTACAGCACATCTACATTGCATAGCTTTATTGGCAGTGTCACGTCATATTGAGCATTGTTTGTACGTTGCACTTCTTTTGATGTTTGCTATACTTAGCACTCTAGATTTATTCGAACACTGTAGCCACATTGCATAGATTTTGCCATAGAACATCTTCTTACTGCTATATATTCTATTGCTTGGAAAATCGTTCTGAATTCATCTCATCCTATTAAGCAAAAAATGGTGGATTATAGCCATGTTTTCTTACCATAATCATACTCATACGAGGGTCCTTTAAGTCACGAGAACGCGTCTAATCCGTCTTACCCCGAAGAACAAACCGGTTAGTACGTTGAGATATAGGAAAGACATTATGAAGATGTGAGAGAGCATGAAAGAACTTTGCAAGAGCAGAGGCTTTTAGAGGATGGAAGAGGGCAAAGGGAGGAGTGGAGGAGCGGTAATGGGAGAAGGCAAAGAGGGCTTGAAATACGGGCTCAACAACCTCAACAAGAACAAGAGGTTGGTTCTGGAGAAATATACTGCAATTGTGGAGTTAATGTTTTGCATTCCGTCATAAAAAACGGATCATACATAGGTCGACGCCACTATAGATGCCGCAATTTTCCTGATGGATGTGGACTATGGCAATGGTTGGACGATCCTTTACCTCACCGTGCAGTAGTGTATGCAACTGAACTTGAACAAGAAATTGAAACTGTCGAGAGGACACTTGGTTCAGTTCAGTTATCACATGATCGAAGATAGATTTTAAATCATCCGATTTGTATTTGTTTTAGATCTTGTTTACATCATTTCAATTATTAGTTTGGTACCACTATATTGGTTTATTTCAAAGTTGATTGTCCTTTTTGTATCAGTCTTTTTCAATGTTGTTAGTTATATTACGTACTCAGTAGATAGTGAAAGTGTACACAATTTACGATGGAACTAAAAGAAAATACGTAGAACTTATAAAAAAACACACATTGAACTTATAGGAAATACATTGAACTGAATCATAATACATTCGATGGTAAGGAAATACATAGAACTTAAACAGAAATAAATAAAACTTCATTCAAACTGTCTAATATAGCTAACTCATAGATCATACGCAGCATGTCCAACAAAATTAGTACGATATTCCCAAAGATAGCGTGAATCATACATAGCTCGTGTTAACTAAAATAGATCTTCTTCCTTCGCTGTGTTTATAACGCTTCTGTAACGTTGACAAGCTCTGGTAAACGTGACATAAGTACTGCGAGTATCCAGAATCCGTCGAATTAATCTACAGTCGGAATGATTATTAAAGGCTTCGTTTAGAGTAACCCAGAAATCTTGCTCAATCTCTTCTACCATATGTCTTGTATCGGCTTCTATGTACGCTTTGATTAGAACCAAATAATCTTGTGGAGTCCAACTTTCAGTTGCCATGGAATTTTTTGTACACTACAACTATGAAATTTTCATTTAAATAGGCAATTCAAACTCGTCGTTATGCAGATCAATAATGTTTGTCACTTGCTAAATTTGATTTGACCACACGCTGTATTATTTATCTGTCACTTGCTAAAGTTGATTTGACTACACACGGCATTATTTGTCTACCACTTGCTAAATTTGATTTGGTTACACTCTGCATTATTTGTTTGCCACTTGCTAAAGTTGATTTTACTACACAATGCATTATTTGTCTACCACTTGCTACAATAGATTTGACTACACTCTGCATTTTTTGTCTGCCACTTGGTACAGTCGATTTACTACACTCTGCGTTTTTTGTCTGCCACTTGCTAAAGTTGATTTGACCACACTCTGCATTTCTTTTCCGCCACTTGCTAAAGTAGATTTGATAACACTCTGTGTTGTTTGTCTACCACTTTCCACTGTCTACATATCGTATCACTTCTATATAAGGACTTCAACTTCCATTCCATGAATCACATTTAACAACTTCTTTCTTTCTCTCCTAGCATTAAACTAAATACAACAACGAATACTTCATCTTTCCTCAAATGTGTAATGATGTTCGATAGTGATTCCGATGAAGAAGAGATACTCCAAGAGGAAGCCGAAGAATTGCAAGAAATAGCTGACATATGCCGTGAAGCTTGTGGCTCCACATCTCGAAAACACGGCGGATCAGTTGTGGGTCGCAAACATGTAAACCGTAATCAATTTGCCTTCCACAAAACTCTGATGCAAGACTACTTCAACCCAAATTGCACTTATGGACCTGATATGTTCAGAAAAAGATACAGAATGAGAAGAGATCTATTTTTAAGAATTTTAACAGGTATTCAAAACAATGACAAATATTTTATTCAAAAACCGAATGCTTCAAAAACACAAGGGCTTAGCGGTGAACAAAAAATGACTGCTGCACTGAGGATGCTAGCTTATGGCACCCCAGCAGATGCATTGGATGATGCATATCGGATCACAGATACGACCGCGTTAGAAACACTTGACAAATTTTATCAATCGTTAGTGGACATTTTCGCCACTGAGTACCTTAGATCTCTAAATGAGGATGATGTGGTACAGATTCGAGAATGCACGAGAGGAGAGGATGGTCAGGAATGCTTGGAAGTCTCGACTGTATGCATTGAAAATGGAAGATATGCCCCTAAAGCATAACAAGGAGCTTACAATGGTAAAGAAAGAAAACCAACTATTATTTTGGAAGTCGTTGCTTCCTACGATTTATAAATATGGCATGCTTTCTTTGGAATGCCTGGATCTAACAATAATTTTAATGTTATTCAGATGTCGCACTTATTTAATGATCTAGCACTTGGTCGAGTAACTCCAGTGTCGTTCACTCTTAGGCAAAACACTTACGACCATGGATATTATCTTGGTGGTGGGATAAATTCAAAATGGAGCACCATTGTGAAGACATGTCCAAACCCAATAACAGTAAAGCAAGCAAAGTTTGCTGTGATGCAAGAGGAACAAAGAAAAGATGTAGAAAGAGCTTTTGGCATTCTACAATCCAGATTTGCAATGATTAGTAATCAATGTAGACTTTGGTCTCGGGAAAAAATTTCCAGAATTATGTTTGCATGCATTATTATGCATAATATGATTACTGAAGACGAAAGGGATATGGACGAACACCGACATCACTACGAATATGATGGTGCAGGGCAAATGCCAGAAGTATTCCGATATAATGTTCTTATAACAGAAGAAGCATTCAACGTTCATGTGGAACGACAACTTTCATACCGCGATGCACAACTTCATAACCGGCTCCAAAAAGATCTTATGAATCACATTTGAAATTACTTTGGTGATTGTTAGATCAATATTATATTAGATCTGTCATGTATGTACGCGTTTGCATTGTAATAGTATTTAAGCTGTCTTATTGCAATGTATTTCATTTCCTTCAAAATGTTATTCTGTTTGGTTATCGACTTTTTCTAAATAGAAATAAAAATGATACAACATTAATTAATAACAAAATATAGCAGATTTAAATAAATGATACCTTACACCAAAAGTAGTACAACTTAAACAATTCTAAGACTAAAACAAACTACTTTGAGGGGACTTGGAAATAATTATTTGTCATTTGCGCTTCATCCAATACTGCTTTTGCATGTCATCCATCCCCGTCAGACCTTTATCCATAATCATATGTTCTTCTCTTCCCCTTTCTATATCCAGCTTTTATTGCTCAATTTTTACAAACTTGTGCATCACATCGACCTTCTCCTACGATAGCTTGCTTTTTTCTTGATGCCTTCTTTCGTGAATTTCAAGAGCGGCATTCACTTTAGCGTCCACCACGGCATTAACTTTATTTTTTCTCTTTGCTGCTTTTACCCCAATTGGTCTATAAGCTTCATCCGGTCTCTGGTTGAGTGCTTCCGACTCATTTTCTCCCTGAAATTGACTTTCTCTACAAGATGAATCTCCCGGGCTTGACGAGTATGAAGATTTCGATGCTTTGTTCTTCCCCTTCCACTTTATTTAAAGGTCTCGAATGCTCTTAGCATTATCGGAGTTCACTTCGGTGTGCTCGTCAGCAACTTGTAACAGTTAGAAAATCGGTAATAATGCACTTTTTTAACTCCGTTTTCCTTTGAAAAAAGCTTTATGAATTCCTCATTTGCCATTTTTTTTTGTAAATCCAAAAGGAAAAAAATTACTAATCATATCTAATACAAAAAACTAATAATAACAAGAAACATACCAAATGCTCTTCGTCTTCCATTCCACTAGGGTTTGCTTTCTTTATTTTATAAATCTGTGATTCATAAAACGGAGTTTGAGGTTTTATTTTGCTGAATCAACCTTGAATCGTCGGCAAAGATCGAGTAATTTCGGGATGCTTAAGGTAGAACGTATGCATTATTTTCTTCCAAAACTTATCGCCGCTTTGATCGTTGCCTCTAATCGAGTCGTTCGTATAGTGACACTAAATGTTGCATAAATTGTAGCCCTCGTCGCTTCTTCATGGATTGGACGAATGCTATGGGAGGAGTGCTCGATTGTTGCTGGCTGTCGTTTAAGTAATAGTTTTAAGACTGAAAAGGATGCGTGAAGGCTCCAAAAGATGAAGTCATTTTTAGATAATACAAGTTGTAGAAAAAATAAATGAAGATGTTCGTGTATATAGGATGAGTGAAGAAAGTGAATTTATAGAGTGCAAAAAATGGTCGTTCGAACTAGCCATTAGGGACAAAAAATAACCGTTGGCTGAAATAGCCTTCGGGCTATGGACGCTGATTTAATAAGCGTCCATAGCTGGACGCTGATTAAATCAGCACGTAGAGCCAAGTCAGAATACTAAATTGACCTTTGAATATAAGCCTTAATATTTTGGAGATGCTCTTGTGAGATGGTAAGTATAGGTTTTAATCTGCACGAGATAAGGCAATTGCATGATGGATATTACAGTTATTAATGCATCAATAATTATTACTATAAAATCTTATTTTTTCACTTGCTGCGATATAACAGTTACTTGAAATAATTCACTAACAGCGTATAGAAGTGAAATATATAATTAACTGATTTTTAAATTTTAATTTCTTATTTTTTTAAATGTCATAGTGTTATAATATATGTTAATAATATTAAGAGTGAATATGCTTCTATGTATTTGTTTAGTCCCACATCGTGGGATAAACTGATTCTTAAGCTGCAAAACCTTTATATAAAGGAGCCTATGTAACAGAAATGAAAGATATCTCTGCATGAATACAATTGTTCTCTCTCTTTAATAGCTTCTATTTTCTTTATTTTATAACACGTTATCAGCACGAACTCAATCTAATTTTATAGATCTCACTCCATCGCAACTCACATTATTCAATGCTTCTCGAATCTTCTACCTCAAGCTCCATACTTCAATAATGGCGAATCTCAGATATGGCTTCTAGTCTTCCTTTATCCCTCTTTCACATCTCAACTCGCAAAATAGACTCTGTGCTAAGTAGATCTGACATGTCTAAATCTTAGGCTCCCCTACTATTTCACTTCACGACAACTATAGGGTTCGATGTGATTCCGAGAACGGAATATTCTCTGCATGTAATTGCTTTGCCTCAAAAGCTAAGTATCTGAACTATAGATTCCTTTCGATTCATAAAACTATCAGCTTGCTAATCGTTGAATTGATTTTTCTATAGGCGCTTCAATTCCAAATCAAATGATTTATGAGAAAGTAGCCCGTAATGTAATTGAGTTTGTAATAGGAAAAAATGTAACTAAAATAGGTTGATACCTTCCTCTAAAGATTTGCAGTTGATTCAGCATGTGGTGATCCAACTGACTAGATTCAGGTAACCACTACAACATAGTAGTGGCTTAGAGCCCGGACAGAGTAGGATCGATGACGACGGCACCGTTCTAGAGAGCCGTAGGCATGAGTTACATAATGAACTCTTAGCATTTGCGCCAATCTCGTACGCAGCTATTTGAAAGAGCCCTACAAATCTGAAGTCGCAACTAGGGAGAAGGTTCATTTTTCCATCACCAAATGGACTGGTGGAAAACCTGAAAATCCCAGTAAGTTTTCATTTTTATTTCATGTTTTTACAGTTTTTGAATTCAGATCTATTGGATCTAGAGAAGTAGTCCTGTAGAATCGATTGAAATATGTGAGATTTAGGTTGATTTCGTGTAATCGTATGGTTTTAATATAGCTATTTTGTTTGTGTTTGAAAGGTTTGATTGCATAATCTATGTTTGTTATTTGGTGTTCGAGCATGCAGGCAGCTAATTTTTGATCAACATAGGCAATAGGGTTTTTTGTTTTGCATATTTCATGTTTCAGATTCACTTTTGTTATGGATCATGTAAAAATTACTTTTTGTGCATACTAGTTTGAGTTGTTAAGATTTGGTTGCTCATTTGGATGTTTCTATTTCATTTGATTCAATTATGTCAAAATTGTCTTTTCTTCTTCAATACGAGTTTCAGTTTTCTTTTATGGGTTGATTGCTCATTTGACTATTATTATTTCAGCTGATTATAAATTGTATTTACTGATTCGGTTCTGCAATATCAAATTTCCTTCGTTATTTTATTTCTTAATTGCATATTGTTCAGGAAAATTTATGTGACAGCCGAATATTCTTTAAATTTCTAAGTTAGCTGCAGACAAAACTTTTATAATTATGCCACTTAAGCATACTAATAGTTTTTTTTTAATATTGATTATTTCGTCTTCCTTCCATGATGTTAAAGACTTGAGTTTTACATTTTAACTTGTATTAGTGGTTGCTTTTACTGTGGATTTAGAAAAAAATAAAAAAAAATAAAAAAAAATATCAACCAAGTAATAGTTGTAGAAGTGCTAGGACCTATTGGAATATAATTATATGGGATATTTGTATTTCGTCCAATGCTACTAGGATGAACGTAAGTAATCAGGGCCGGCCCTGGCCCAAGGCCACCAAGGCGGTGGCCTAGGGCCTCCAATTCTTTGGGGCCCCAAAATTTTAAAAATAGATATATATAAAATATGTTATCTTCTAGTATTCAAAAGATCAATTAGCTTGGTTGTAAAGTGTTTGCTGTTACACCCGAACAACCAGAGTTCAAGTCCCACTTCAGCGTAATTTTTTGCAACGTTATCTTTATCTGAGGCCCTCTAAATTTTATTCTATTATACTTTAATAAAAATTGCCTTGGGCCTCCAAGTGCTCAGGGCCGGCCCTGAAGTAATCATGTTGATTCTCAAATTATTTATTATTACTTTAGCAGATTTCATCATATAGTGCAATAAAAAAAATTTGTACTATCAAACCATCTGAATTTTTCGTATCAAATCCATCACAAAGCTCAAATTATTCATATGTATGTACGTTAGCAATTGCATTTTTTCCATTACATATGTTAGCCATTTTCATAAATAAAAATTGACATTATTTAATACCATTTTAAAATTTGATTTTATACTAAGCTTCATCATGGTATGATGAACCATCTAAAAGGTTGCTACCTTGGTATGTTTATGTTAATTGTTCTGTTTGATCCAGGTTGTCATTTATATGTTTATGTCCTTGACTTAATTCTGTCTATTAACGTTTATTTTTTACTTATTTTAGTGAAAATCCTCTTTCTTTCAAAAGTTTCTCTTATCTTGCATCAGCTTATGCTATCTTACATAGTGAAATAATGGATTCAGGGTTTTAAGTTTAAACTACACATAGACATAGAAGCTAGTTTCAGCTTCAAATGATCAAGTATTGGGACCATATATTGTGGTATGTTAAGATATTCAGATGTTGAATCTGAAGCAAAATGCAGGTTTGGTATAATTTTTATCATAAAGTTAAGACAGGGATGGAATTTTATCCCTGTGAATTAATCATCAGCATTGATTTGTACCCAAAAATCATTGTCCCTCTGCCATACTGATTTATTAGAGTTGTAGACCGGACATTCGTAAATGGCCTATATTACTTAGAAACTTAAATAATAGTGAATTAATACCATGAGGACATGTTGAAAAATGCTCACGGGTGACATGACTGTTCACAGACATCAATTGATACAGGATAAACTTCCAAGTTATTGATGTTTTATTACCATGTTCAATTTTGTTTTTCCTGTTTGGAATGAAAACACTCCAGAAGCAGTGACAATAATTTATCTCCAAAGGAGGTATTATATAACAATAGTACACTCCAGAAGTGGTGGTTTTATCTCTTACATCTAACTTTTATCTAATGCATCTAATTTTGTTACCGTATTCAAAATTTAATATGATATTTCAAAAGTAGTTACAAAAAAAAATCTCCAACATGGATCTTTTATGCTACTATGAAAATAATAATATGTCCCAGTAGGATAAAACAAAAGCTCTTATATTTTTAAGATGTCATATCCACGACAATCTTAAAATAAGACATTTAACTGAAAAAGATCATCTTTACTTATGGAACTCCCCGAAGGAGCGTTATGACCACTATAAGATGGTCACACTTCCAAACACTAGACAAGAATGGTTGAACTTGAAGTTTCAACCAGTTGGAAGTTGGTGCTTGTATATTTTTCCTTTCAGAACTAATTGAAATAACGTACTGATGAATGTTGTGTTTTAATCAATAGTCCATTTAAAAAAAATTGAAAAGTATTAGCATATATTTAATGCTTACAAATTTTAATGGTTGACTAACATATTGTCTTTAATTCTTGAGATTTGGACCATCAATATTTGAGTGATAATATATGCCTACTAAATAGTGCAACTACTCATATGATTTTGAAAAACCAGAAGTTTTTCTTTGAACTATCTGAAAATATTTTAGCTAAAAATTTCAACCATAGCAAATATGCTAATATAATTGAAGGGTCCGAAAGAGCCCATATAGTATTACCAAATGGTACATATATCTTACTTCAAAATACATTATACTCAAGCAAATTTAAAAGAAATTTGTTGAGTTTTGAGGATATATAAATGAATGGCTACCATATTGGAACTATAATGAAAATGTCAAAGAATATCTTTGTTATTTCTAAAATTTAAAGCCGAAAGCTTATTTTAAAAAAATTTGGTACAATTTCAAATGGATTATATTTCACGAAATTTGGCATAATTGAATCCCATATTTAAACATGAGCCAGCTGCTCACAAATATCACTTGAATTCATCTTATCAATTGATAAAAGAATTATCTTCTTATTATTAATATGTATGGTGTATGTAAGAGTCCAAAAACTTAGCCTTCGAAAATTGGCACCCGTAGTTCACTTGTACTCAAAATGTCGTAGATTCAAACGCTGAATCTGGCTTCCCGGAGCTTATAACAACATTAAGTATAACAACACAGCGGAATAAAGAATATATCAATATATATATAACATTGATACAATGACAGATACAAAGATCTGATGTAATATGATACAACAGAATGATACAACAGATATCAATATACATTAGAGATATGATACAAGAAATAGCAGTGGAAAAAAAAATAGATAACACCAGCAGCGGATAGAATATCTCCAATAGAATGCTCCAATCCATAGCTAGCGGAAAGCAAGGTCAGTCATCCAAGGACTGACTAGCTCCAGATAATCTACTGAAACTGTCTATCTGAAAAACCCCAACTCTAGACTGCCCATGTGGAAAATGGTGGGCACCCAGAGTTTAGGAAGGGAACAATAAACTCCGAGTCAGTCGTGGGACTGGTGTGAGTAACAAAAACAGTTTATCTTTAAAACAACACAAAAAGGATTTTAACATTGAAATCCACAATGCTTTTGGAAAATGAAACTACCATAAGACCTCCCGCCACACACACAATGCAAACGCAGAATTGGAGGAGATTTCTTCTTATGATAGTCAAACATGCTTACTACGCAAAGAAAAACTCTTTTGATATTATTACTAGTGCATAGTGCAGAAAACAATTCGAAAGTATAATATAAATCTTAGCCAGCATAGACATTCCGAACTATGCCTACTATAGCTACCATCTAAACAGTGGGGTGCCACCATAAGTAAATGGCAGGTTCTACAACTAATACCGTACAAGGTTCGTATTGGAAAATGGATTTCCAACAAATGGTCAGGCTAAGGAACTTCCTATGCCATGTAGGAACGTCTCTGGCGGGACGCTCCGAGAGACAACCTACTCTCTGCCAACAAAAGGCCGGCTACACCCTTCCCGGGTAGTAAACCTGAGATATGCCACCCCGGTCCTTTGGGACCTTTATCCGAGAGCTCTCGATAACCAACATCACATAGTACTAAATATAGTGTGTCCACATGAGTAAGTACCTGGGCTCCATACCATGATACTACCCTTTTCCAGAAGGAATGGTCATACCCTAGGGAAGCTACCCCTGAAACCTTGCTGCATCTTTCCTGTTTCGACCATTTCCGGGTTGTGAGGTCTGACGAAGTCTCGTCCACAAAGCTACGCTTTTTCACAAAGCCATGCTTTGGTCACAAATGATCAATAAATGATCAACACACAGCAACACTTAGCATGCCACATTACCAAATTGGGAGTATATCGCTGATAACCTTCAACTACATAACCTCTGAGCTCGTACGTCTCAGAGAAGGGTGTTAAGCTAAGAGAATAAATTCTCCGCCACCAACAGAAATGTATTTGAAAGAAATCTGCTTTATATCTCAAAATGTAATGTCAGACATATAACCATACAAGTCTGTTCCGGGTTCGAACAGAACCGAAGGCACTTCCAAAGAAGCCCTTGAAATACGGGTATTCACAATCCCGATCGGATTTCCCATCACTTAGGAAATCTCTATACCGTAGCTACTCGGTGCAGAGACAATCGATAGGTTATCCTATCGTTTTCACAAATACCCGGCCTTCATCATCGGTCTTCAAATGCCATCCATATACGACGTATCACTTATTCGGAATGGCTTATGTGACACAAAGGTCTTTTCCCGGCTAACCCGAATAGTGAGCGTAATATTTTAAAAACATATGGATATTGGGATTTCAATTAAGTCACAACTTAAACCTAACTTTCTTTTCAAATGGTTTAACAAATTACCATTTTCAAATCTTTAAACAAAAAGATTCATTTTAACAAGCTTCAACGGTTTAAACAATTTCCACACTTTAATCTTTTAAACAAAAGATTCATTCACAGATTTTCCAAATTAATTTCCATTTCAATTGGATTAACTCATTAAATCTTTAAAACAAAGATTTAACTTATAGCTTTCAAAACAATTCCATTTCAAATAGTTTAAACAAATCATCATTTTAAATCTATTAAAAATAAACAGATTTAATTCATAGCTTTCAAAAACAATTCATTCATAACTTGGAAAACCATTTTTCAATTCAAAATCGAAATTCCTTTAATTAAACTGGAATTTCTTTTCTTTCTGAAAGCTTTTATTCTTTTAAAACAAACAGTTTTCATTTTGGAAATCTGATTCATTTATACGAGTTAAGGTTCTTGGGTTAAATCTAAATTCTCAAAATTATACTTTTAAAATGGTTTAAATTCATATAAACACATTTATAACATCTTAACCAAAATTTCCAAGCATAGAATTCAATTCCAAATTTGAATTATTTAAATTGAAACTTTACCAAGTTATTCAAAATAGCTTTTATCTTTGAAAACACCTTTTCAAAAGCTTTAACATTTAACCCAAATTCATTTCCAAAATCAATTGAAATTAAAATTTCAATTTTAAAAATATTAAATTTAAATCATCTGTGACTTAACCGATTTCCATGTGAAATCCATATTTGTGTGTGTATGGTGTAGTCCGGGGTTTAACACAATGGTGCAACCACATCATCAGTCATCACAGATCAAAATACAAGAATATAGTTGATAAGCGGTATAAACTATAACGCTTATCTTTCATTCCAGATAACAGATATATATATTACAGAAATTAATTACATTTATCCCAGATAAATAAATTAAATTACAGATCACAACACAAATCAGGATGTATCACAAAGCATCACATATCAGGGATATCAAACAATTCAACCATTCAATAAAATCCAATCATCCATAAGTAAGATCAATTAATCAGCTGATAAATTTTTAAACCAGATTAATTACTTATGAATAAATTACTAATCCTGGTTAATTAATTAATTAATTCTCAATAAATTATCATTCCTTAACCACCTTCAATAATTAACCTTCAATTAATTAATCATCCTCAAATTAATTACCTTAATTAGTTAATCACATAATTAATTATCCTTTAATTAATTATTCTTTAATTACTTGGTTAATCAAACTTAAATCATTAATTAATTAACCTTAATTACTTTCATTAAGTAATTATCTTTAAGTAATTATCTTAATTACTTACAGTAATTAATCTTTAATTTAATTACACAAGGTAATTAACTTTCAATCATTTACACAAAGTAATTAACTTTAATTTAATTACACAAAGTAATTATTCATCAATTATCATTAAAAACATTTAATCTTTAAACCTTTAATCTTTGAAACAAAATTATTATTAATTCATAAATCAACTTAGTTCTTTATAAGTTAATAACATAAGACTTTTTTTTGTTAATTACACCATTTAATTTATTTTAAATAGGCTTGAAAGTTATCTTAATAAATTCAAGTTAAAATAAATTATTCAACTTTTACCTCTCCAAATCTTTAAATTAACATCAAATTATTTTAAAGAAATTTTATTCAAGAAGATAGTTCAAAACTTGGGTTGATTTTATTTAAAAACTTGATTTATATAAAAATCTAAAACTGTTTCATTTTGAACTCGAGACAATCTCGAGTCAAACCCGAGAACTTCCCTAATTAACTCGAGTATCACTTCGAGATACTCACCCACCTGCCCCGAGTCTCTCTCCTGCACGCCTTCTTCTCTCTTTTTTCAGTTAGTTTAAAATTTAAACTTAAGGATAAATATAGCATCAGGTAACTCACTCGAACTCGCGTCCTACCCGAGTCACAACCCCTATACGCTCGAGAATCCCTCCGAGTTTTCCTCGCGAAACCCAACCAGACACAAGAACGATCACCGTGCACGTGCACGACCTTCCCAATCGCCTCCGACCACCCTTGTCATTGCCAACAAATCACCGCTGGCCTCCTCCATCGTTCCTAATCACCTGAGTATCGATTCGAACGTGAAAATGGAATCGAGCTTCCTAGCTCAAAAACTGGAACTAACCCCTCACCGGAAAAACTTCCACTGCCATCGCCACGGTCCACCAGAGGCCCAGCGACTCCGGCCACGTGTTCCCTGACCATCGACGCTTCTCTCCCCCAATTCACGTACCACTCGATCATCTAGGCACATCGCGGCGGCTTCATAAGTTTAAGCGACCCAAAAACAAGTTCGAACCCTAATTCAAGCTCGTCCCCTCAATTCGTACAATGAAAAAATTATTCAACAATTTTCCCATTACTATCAACTATCAATCTTGCTTCAAGCAAGATCTCAACGTTCGAAATGGCTCGATTATCAGAAATTGATCAAAATGCAAATTTTGTTCGATTTTGAACTGTACTTGGAACACTTCATTAAAAATAATTATATTAATTTCAAAAATCCTATCTTTAGCTGTTTATCCAAGTTATGAAATCAAACCAATAAATTAAAATACTCGAAAGAGTTCATATGATTAATTTTTACTGTATTTCCTTGATTCCAGTACTGTTGTTTGCATTTGATGCTTCCAAATGATTTTAAAATTTGAGTCGGGTAAATACAACCAAATTTAATTTAAAGACCATTACCCAAATCCTTTTATATTTTGAGATAAGAATTTTCTCTCTGGAATTTGGCTAACCTGTTGTTAAACAGAGGTAGATCTGTATATACACAGACATACATTCAACCATTTACACACACATATATATATATATATATAGATACCAGCAGATATATTCACATTAATTAACACTATCATCGCAGGCATAAGATTCAAAAGAAACTGGTTTAAACAATAAAGTTTGCTCACCTTAAACATCTTGTTTCCAGAAAATTTGAAGTTGAAAGTTGAAGCTTTTTGAATTTTGAATTGAGACTGGGTTGAAACAAGCTGAAGTCTTCCCAAATTCGCAAAGTTGAAAATCTGGGTTGCTGAAATCTTCTTGATCCCAGGCCTTCTTTGATTGTTTTGATGTTTTTATTTGAGATATTTGTTTTTTTTACAAATGACATTCACTTCAGTTTTTCTTAGTTCGTTTGAATGGAACGAAAATGGGATGAAGTGTTGATATGTATAAAATGAAGTTTGCAGAAGATATATTGTGTACAGGTGATAATGTTGTTTGTACAAGTGATGTTATTTTTATTGGTTTGTACAAGTATAAGCAGGGATATTTCTTTGTGTATGGAGGCTGATAGGCATTTTCGAGTTGACCAATGTTATGCTAGCATTTATTATGTTGTACAAATTTGTTTATATTTTTTTGTTCCTTTCATTTCAACTGTACAATGCTTATGTCCTTTTGTGTCTTCATATGTTTGAATACTTGAACATATTTGTCTATGTTTACTTATTTCATATGCAAGATCTCGGCTGATAAGAGGTTTGGGTGGTGGCTACATAAATTTACTTGTACAAATTTACATATAATTATCTATATACTATATCTTCTTATGAATATATTTTGTTTGTATCAATACATTTTTTTATTTTGCTTGTACATAAATATTTAAACTAATGTCTTCCTTGATAAGCTAGTGCATGTATATATTGTGTTTCTTTTACAAGTGTTTCATGCTTATACAATATATACTTGAATGTATTTTTATTTTCTCTTTAATCTTATTATTTTGTAATATAAATAATTTTCTATTTTAAATTTGTTATCAAAATTTGAGCTAATGTTTTCCTTTATATTTCTATTATAATTTATCTTTTATATATTGATTTCTATTCCAAATTTAATTATTATTATTTTACTTCATATTTATTGTCTTATATTTCTATATATATATAATTTCAAATTGACTCATATATACCCAAATATATATATATATATATAATTCATTCACATATATATACAATATTTTAAATTTAAAATGATTAAATATTTTTTTTATTTGGATTCGGGGAAACTCGAATCAATTTACAATTAGATTCCACAATTTTTATTCAAAAATTCAATTAATTATCAATTTAAATTTAGATAAAATTCAGAGTCGTTACAGACTTCCCCCCTTAAAAGAATTTTGACCTCGAAATAGCCAGGGAGACACAAAGATAGATGAAGAATGTTTCATCAAATCAACTGAACATTTATTCTGCATTTGGCTTACCAAATCAGAATATCAATAATAGATACGAGAACGAATCTGTTTTAACACTTCACAAGATACTCGGGTTATCCAGATCTACGAAATATGCAATGACATTGGTTAGTTCGAAGTGATAACTAACCATTCGTAGAATATATCCGGACCCAAAAATAGACAGATATATAATTTCAAATCTTTTAGTTTAAAACTAAAGTATACCTATCAACCATAGCAAACAAAGCAAACAATACATCCAAACAAACAATTTTGGTCCATCCGGAGTTTACGTCCCATTTTAATATATCGAATCTTCTTCATAGATCTACCAGAAATTATCAAAGAATAGAAAAGATGACGAACAAAAGAGATTGGTAAAGAAAAGATTGTTTCCTTGTTGTTACAGGGTATTGACCATTTATAGTCGTATTTCCCTGTCCCCTATCTCATCCTCTTCTTGCACTCATACTTACTATCAGTGAATAGTAAGAGAACTTACTGAGGCATATGGACAGATATCTTAAGGATTACTCATTCTAGGGTATACTTCACCCTATCTCTAATAAGTTACTTAATGTGTTATACTCCTGAGCTAAAGTTTTACCCTCGGCTCTGATACCACTTGTAAGAGTCCAAAAACTCGGCCTTCGAAAATCGGCACCCGTACTTCACTTGTACTCAAAATGCCATAGATTCAAACGCCGAATCTGGCTTCCCGGAGCTTATAACACCATTAAGTATAACAACACAGCGGAATAAAGAATATATCAATATATATATAACATTGATACAATGACAGATACAAAGATCTGATACAATATGATACAACAGATATCAATATACATCAGAGATATGATACAAGAAATAGCAGTGGAAAAAAAAATAGATAACACCAGCAGCGGATAGAATATCTCCAATAGAATGCTCCAATCCATAGCTAGCAGAAAGCAAGGTTAGTCGTCCAAGGACTGACTAGCTCCAGATAATCTACTGAAACTGTCTATCTGAAAAACCCCAACTCTAGACTGCCCATGTAACGACCCACCTTTTTGGACAATTTAAATCGACAAGCAAAGACACACATGCCGATTCCAAACGATTCAAAAGGGAGGATTGTTAATGGGGTAAATAAGAAAAGAAGAGAAAAGGAACAAGAAACAACCACAGAATCTCGCAGCGGAAAGATCAAATATAATAATCAAATAAACAGTTCATGAAGCTGTTTAATATACTTTTGATTATCATTTATACATCATTTATCAGAGTTATACATATACGACAGAACAAATAAAATAATGCAGCAGACAGCATGGTGCAAGGATAATAATAGTAATAGTATACCAAATCTTCGTCTTCGTCCTCCAGAATAGATCTTCAATAAGCTGAAAAAACTCAGGACTGACCCGAGCGTAATGAAAAGACAAAACACACGAGTCAGGACTAAAACATCCTTATTTAAGTTAAATCAGTCGTAAATAAATATGAGTGTAACGGCGTCAGAGATGTTTACGGGGTTTGACATCTCTTATCCAGTGTCGACGTGTGTGCAATAACTCAAGAGATGTTACGGGATTTTCCATCTCTTAAGGATCCGTTAAACTATCTACTATGTAGTACAATACGCTATTATAATATGTCTATAGTAAAATAAACTATTAAAATAGCGTTAAGGCGTTACCCATATCCCCCTTAACACATTTTTTTATATTCCCATAGTCTATACAGTACCGTAATTCCTCCGTAAACTGGAGGGCTATCAGAGGGCACTTCATAGGTATGGTACAAAACAAATTCGTAGAAGGCGCTCTAGGGCATGTGAACACGGCACACGAGGAAATGCCAGGGTAGATATACCAATTGCACTCCCGGACTGGTGGTGACGCATAGCAGCTACTACCGCCCACCTCGGACACACTCCCAACAATCGAGGGGTGGCCACCAAAACAATCACAAAAGCAATAGAATGGTATCGAAGAAATATGCCCGATAAGAGGAATGACCTCACATTGGCCCGGTATAGCTCCTGATTTTAGTCACATCTAAGCTGACTCACGGGAGTCAGGGTCACGTCATACCATATAGAATCGTCGCCAAACCATCCTACTTCATTTCTGGAATCTCCACCACGTACACAGTTGTTAAAGTGGGTTTCGGTATCGACAGAGAGTATGCCCATATCTGATCCCGGTCTCTTTAACAACCGAACGCTTATTACACACCGGATGGTTCTTTTGCATTTTCAAAAATCAATTCATAATTGATATCAAAATATCAAGTTCGCTTCAAAATCAAATCCATTTCAAAATCATCGTATCTACGCAAAATATACGATTTCATTTCAAAAATCATTTCGCCCAATATCTCATTTCAATTTAAAAATCATTTCACATTTCAATTTAGGTTGTAACTTCATTTAGCCCAATTCGTATTTAAATCCAAGATTTAAATATAAACATTTCACCTTATTGACCAGCTGGAAATTTTGGAAAAATAGTTTGAATAGTTTTAAGAACAGCGTAAAATTTAAAATATTTAAAATACTCTATAATATTAAATATAGATTTCAAAATAGTTTAAATTTGATTTAATATAGTTAAATAGATTTTTAAGATAGATTAAATAAAAATAAAATAGGCTGAATAGCTTTAAAATAGATAAAATATAATTAAAATAAATTAAAACAGTTAATTAGTTTAAAATAAATTAAATTGGGTTAAGTAGATTTAAAATAGATTAAAATAAGTTAATATGTTTGAAATAAGTTAAAATAATTTAATATAGTTAATATAGGTTAAAATAGTTTACTATAAAATAGTTTAAGTATTTAAAATAGTTTGTACAGCAGAATAACTTAAGAAAACCAAATTTGAAATAGCTTCAAAGTCAACCATTTTAATTTCCATCTTACCAATCTGAATCAAATTCAAATTTCCATTCCGTCGATTAAATCTCAATTTCAATTCAAATCAAATTTTGATTTCAAATTTAAATTTTATTCCATCTCAAATCCAATTGTCTCAATTTCGATGTCAAAATGTTGTCTTTATCACACTTTTACTTAATAATAGTCAAAGTCCGAATAAACGTTGAATTCTTTAAAAATCAAATCAATTAATGAAATTCAATCATATCACAATTTTTAATTTCAAAATCTTAACTTCAATTATTAATCAATTTGTTTAACAAAATTTATTTCAACATCTCAACATCAAACTCGCGATGAATTCAATTTCTATAAAATTTGATTTTTAAATTTCTTTAAATCAGATCATTTAAAAATAATTCCAAATCAAAGATTTTACAAATTATTTAATTTAACCAATCCGGTGCCCATATATAATTTTCTATCCTATCGCCAAGTGATCAGTTATTTCAATTAAATTTCAGGAATAGATATATATCACTTCAAATCAAACCATAGTGTCATAGGTATATATCATTTCAACCTATTTCTCAATTTATTAACAATGATTTAATTTACAACTATAAATAATGCACAGGGTGATGACAGGATATATACAACAAATAAACATCCAAACATTCAAACATCAATCAATAGCATCCATCGCAACCAATCATTCAAACAGACAATATAAATCACAGAAATTTCATAGTTATAAATGTTCGGTAATTTAATTGCGATTAAATTTCAATTCTAATTAGACTGTCGATTTCAATTCTAATTTGACTGTCGATTTCAATTTCTAACATTAAATTCGATGACAATCTAGATGACAGTTAAATTTTATCAACAACGACTAATAAAAAAATCATATCACTTCACAATATTAAATTTAACTAGCATCAGAATATTCTAGTACGTTGTGAGCGTTATAAAACACTCACCTGGGTTTTCAATTTCAAATCAAATCGAACGACGTTCGATTTAACCTGAAATTTTAGTTAACTTCAAATGTCCCCAAATCAAATCCATGACGTAGATCGCGTCCCTACGATTCCAACGCAAAAAGTTTCGTCCCATTCTGATAACGAATGAATGAGATACGACTAGTTAAAGTTTGAATATATATTAATAAAATTTAAACAAGATTTATATTTTTCCACCTAAACAAATCGTGGCCACACGTCTAGCTTCAGAAAATCAAAAGCGCATGCTACTTCTTCCCTCTCAAGTTTCGTACGCAACTACCAGAAACAAACGAACCCAACGATGCCTCGATGAACATCATATCGCAACCACTATCGACCTCCAGAAGACGATCAGAGACCTCCATTCCAAAGCTACGACCCCCCTCCACCTTCGACCAGAGTCTCATCGAACCCGGTTGCCCCTCCTTCTCGAACCACACGATTGAACGCAGCGCCTTCAATCAACAATTTCCGTCAATCCATCACTCAAAAAACGATCGCAGCCGTTGACATCGCAAATCTCGATGCCCTCAACGAATTACTAGTTGGAAGATTTTGTTAAAGATGAATGGATTAAGAGAAAAACGAGGGAGAACGAGATTGTATATCGGCCATTAAACGAACAGAGGCGGCCACGAAAGAAAGTAGCTAGGGTTACGGGATGATTGCGTATATACACGCGTATAACTAATATTATTTTAATATTAATCTCACAAATTTCATGATTTTCCGAACGAACTCCAAATAACACGTGCCGACAGGCGTTCGTAAGGTTTTACCCGCATTCCGAACACAATGGAACGTGTTTCGGAAGCCAATTTGATCGTATGTGGAAGATAGCTTTTTGAATCGAATTAAAATATTAAATTTTCGTTATTTATTTCAGAGCGTTTCTAACCCGTACAACCAAACGATAACTCCAAATGCTACGAAATTTGAAATCCGATAATAATACTCTATTACGGATCCAATGGAACCGGTTTCATCGAATTCTAAGACTGTGTCTCGGAAGGCTATTTTTACTCGTCGATTAAATCGATGACTTTTCAAAATTTACAAAATTTCTTACAAATCCAATTTTAAATGTTAACAAATTCATTGTTGTTTAAATAAAATTTTATATCAATCTTCGATATCATTTTCAATCATATTATATTCAAAATTCAATTATTCAAATATTTGCAAATTTAAATTTTAAACAATTTAGATTATCCGAAATTCATTATCTTGAGATATTTGAAAATGAACTTATAAAATTTAACTTTA
Source organism: Allium fistulosum (assembly GCA_030737815.1). Taxonomy (NCBI): domain Eukaryota; kingdom Viridiplantae; phylum Streptophyta; class Magnoliopsida; order Asparagales; family Amaryllidaceae; genus Allium; species Allium fistulosum. The sequence continues at coordinate 843,367,053 of CM060902.1, forward strand.
AAACGAATTCAAATTATGGAACAATTATTTCCGTTATACAGTTATTCAATTCCCGTTATTCAATCTATTCAATTATTCAATTTATTTCCAATATCAAAATTTAAACAATTTAATTGATCCATATTCAACAAATTTCAATATTAGATTTTAAATGAATTCTCATTACTAATCAATTACTTTATTTACATCTAATGAATTCAACATTTATTTATCCAACTATTGATCGTAAACTCATTCAATAAGTAGCATTTATATTTCAATATTGGATTTTTAAATAAATTTCCGTTATTAGTCAATTACCTTATTCACATCCAGTGCATCCAACATTTGTTATTCAACTTCAGTTATTGATTGTAAACCCAGTTAATATATAAAATTTCATTTCATTTACAATTGGTTTTCAAATTCAATTCAACTGACAAATAAACCGGTAACTTATAATAATTATCACCATTAACTTTAAATCACAGTTATAAATATATTATTACAAATAAGTGTCACAATTACCTATACAATACTAATTAGATTTCATTACCATTGACTATATATTATTTCATTAGTTAACCCAAAATTTACATTTGTTTTCTTATATTCCCTTTATAACTAAGTTATAATATTTAACTCATTTCAATTTATGGGAATTTCATACAATTTATTAATAATTAACTTAGACAAATATTGTCATAATTCATTCTAGTTATTATTATCATAAATAAATTACAAAATTTTAATTCTTCCAACATTAAACCATAAAATCTTATTAAATTAACTATTTTAATTATCGAAAATTTACGGGTTGTTACACTCTCCCCCACTCAAAACTTTTCGTCCTCGAAAAGGAAAAAGAAGGGGAAAAGAACTAAGTAAAGAATTCAACATTTGAAATATTTTATTCAAAGTTATCAACTTATAAAACAATGAAATTTCATTTATAAAGTCGTTACTACACTTCCACTACGCTACTCCGATAAGCTTACGAAATTTACAAGTTGGTTATCCAAATGAGTTATAAAATTTTAAAACTCAAGAATTTTCTAACATCCGGATTTACGGAAAATTTCGGCAGCATCTCCTTTGCGTGGCTCGATCGGCACAACTACAAAACCGCCCCTACGGGCCCCAAACCAATAAAAGAAAACAAAAGCCAAGTGGCTCCATCATAAAACCATCAAATCCAATGACAAATAAACAAGTACCTTTTTGTCGGGCAATCCAAATTTCCTTGATTTTTAAATACCTGCATCTTATTTAACAATTATATCAAATCATATAATTTAAAATCATTTTATAATTTGCATTTTCAATTTTCAATATTAGCTTTACTTAAACCTGTACGAAGTACTTATATCATCCGTACACAATATCAAATCTGATCACTCATTTGATCACATAATTTCACTTTCAAACTAGTATCGTTCACACGACTCTCTAGTGCGGACTCAGATTTGGTTTCTTGATCAGAAACTGTTACTCTCCTTGCATAGCCATATACTATGATAGAGAATTCCAGGATCAAATCAAAAATCCATATCCAGGGTTCGCAGTCGAGAATCGAGTGAAAAATCCTAACTTGGATCGATATAAATTATCTCGAAATTCTGTGCTCGAATTCAGATCAAATTGTTATGCGAATAAAATAATATACGTACAATTTACTATTAACTTTCAATAGATTTCTATACAATTCATCTATATTCAATTAATTTACTTACCTTCATTTCGTTTACAATTAATTATCCACAATGCATTATTCACACCCCTTATTTACTTAGTATCCATTTCTTTACATAGCATATTCTTTTATACTATCATTTTTTTTATATGCATCATTTCATACAATTTGCTTAGTTAAGTTCATTTTAAACATTCCATGTTATTTAATTAAATTCAATTTCATTCTTCAATTGATTCTTAGCTATACCAAATTCATTTGTTAACATTCACTTCAATTTCATAATTTTAGTTAATTATATAGTTCATTTTCATAATTTCAGTTAATAACAAATTTATTTGTGGAACGTTTTATTAATCATCAGTTAGTTTATAATTATCCTATAAAAGTCATATATAAGAAGTTGGACTTTATCTAAGTTTGTAATTACCTCAAAACTACAATTTCAATTTCACCATTTCTTTGAAAATTTATATTTAATTCTATCACAAATTTATAAAGATATTATTTTGATTCATTGGCCGGTTTTCTTAAGTTCTACTTACTTATTCCATTTAGCCATTCATCATTTCATATTATACTTAAGTATATCACATTTTTATCACAACCAAATTCTATTTATATACATTTTAATCACTTTTAAGTTTTGCTTACTTGTATATTTCAATTATTTTTAGGTTTTGCTTACTTGTATATTATCCCATTACATAACCAAAACATCATTTTAACTTTTAGCATTTGGTAAGTCATATCATATGTTATTAGAATGCAATTTGATACAATACAAATTTTATAGGATTCATTTTACTAAATTAGGATGTTTGCAATTTTTTAACTTGTTTATATTTTCTTTACCTTTCAATACCTTTCCAGTTTAAGATTTACACTTTCACTCTAAAGTTTCTAAAACATTTAAGCTTAGAATTCTTAATCCTCTTATTATATAAGTTCTGATTATTCACATTTCATTCAAATATTTTGAAAAATATTCATTAACAGAACTTAGAAATTTAAATGCCCGGTTCATTTCAAATCATTTGAAATAAATATATACATTTATATCTTATATCTATCAAATCATACTTTTGTAGTTTTAAACCAAAAATGCATTTTCCAAAACGGTTTCAAAGCAAAGCAAAGCTTCGCAAAAGTCTCCCCCACTCTGAGACTCGAAAATGAACGTCGATGATGCTGCGCAGTCATCACCGAAATTATTTTCCAGCGACATAAGAGAGGAGTACAGAATTCATTCCTTCTTAAAAATCCTTTCAAAATGTTTCCCATAAATATTTTTCAACTCATATCATTACATATTTTCTTCAAAGTTTTGAAAACCATTTTCAAAATCCCCGGGTCTTAAATTCAATATTTCTCAATTTAGATTCAATTTAATTTATAAGTCACATTTTATAAATTATTCTTACAAAATTTTACCTTCTTAAAACATTCCATAAGTTGTTTTATCATTATTTATTTTGTAATAAACCTTATTTATTAAAACCCAATATCCAATTTACGGTAACCATCCATATTATCATTTCTACCAACCAAACAAACTGGATGAATCATAATAATTTCTGAAAATTATTTCTTTTATATGTAAAATATAATTAGGGCAAAATTATTTCATTTCCCCAATTTCAAAACAATACTATGTCGAATTGTTCTGTTCAAGTGTTTAGAGATCCCTATCAATAACGTTAATTACTCGTATTGACCAGAATCCATATGCCACTCAACAAATCAACCAACACAATATAAAAAAAATTATACCACTAACAAATACGCTCTCTCATATATATACACTCAACGACTCATCATAGGGTATTACTACCCTTATTAATAAAGAGTCAGACCCCACAAAGCTAAGGTTATCGCTAAACCAAAGCTCTGATACCAACTGTAACGACCCACCTTTTTGGACAATTTAAATCGACAAGCAGACACACATGCCGATTCCAAACGATTCAAAAGGGAGGATTGTTAATGGGGTAAATAAGAAAAGAAGAGAAAAGGAACAAGAAACAACTACAGAATCTCGCGGCGGAAAGATAAAATATAATAATCAAATAAACAGTTCATGAAGCTGTTTAATATACTTTTGATTATCATTTATACATCATTTATCAGAGTTATACATATACAACAGAACAAATAAAATAATGCAGCAGACAGCATGGTGCAAGGATAATAATAGTAATAGTATACCAAATCTTCGTCTTCGTCCTCCAGAATAGATCTTCAATAAGCTGAAAAAACTCAGGACTGACCCGAGCGTAATGAAAAGACAAAACACTCGAGTCAGGACTAAAACATCCTTATGTAAGTTAAATCAGTCGTAAATAAATATGAGTGTAAAGGCGTCAGAGATGTTTACGGGGTTTGACATCTCTTATCCAGTGTCGAGGTGCGTGCAATAACTCAAGAGATGTTACGGGATTTTCCATCTCTTAAGGATCCGTTAAACTATCTACTATGTAGTACAATACGCTATTATAATATGTCTATAGTAAAATAAACTATTAAAATAGCATTAAGGCGTTACCCATATCCCCCTTAACACATTTTTTTATATTCCCATAGTTTATACAGTACCGTAATTCCTCCGTAAACTGGAGGGCTATCAGAGGGCACTCCATAGGTATGGTACAAAACAAATTCGTAGAAGGCGCTCTAGGGCATGTGAACACGGCACACGAGGAAATGCCAAGGTAGATATACCAATCGCACTCCCGGACTGGTGGTGACGCATAGCAGCTACTACCGCCCACCTCGGACACACTCCCAACAATCGAGGGGTGGCCACCAAAACAATCACAAAAGCAATAGAATGGTATCGAAGAAATATGCCCGATAAGAGGAATGACCTCACATTGGCCCGGTATAGCTCCTGATTTTAGTCACATCTAAGCTGACTCACGGGAGTCAGGGTCACGTCATACCATATAGAATCGTCGCCAAACCATCCTACTTCATTTCTGGAATCTCCACCACGTACACAGTTGTTAAAGTGGGTTTCGGTATCGACAGAGAGTATGCCCATATCCGATCCCGGTCTCTTTAACAACCGAATGCTTATTACACACCGGATGGTTCTTTTACATTTTCAAAAATCAATTCATAATTGATATCAAAATATCAAGTTCGCTTCAAAATCAAATCCATTTCAAAATCATCGTATCTACGCAAAATATACGATTTCATTTCAAAAATCATTTCGCCCAATATCTCATTTCAATTTAAAAATCATTTCACATTTCAATTTAGGTTGTAACTTCGTTTAGCCCAATTCGTATTTAAATCCAAGATTTAAATATAAACATTTCACCTTATTGACCAGCTGGAAATTTTGGAAAAATAGTTTGAATAGTTTTAAGAACAGCGTAAAATTTAAAATATTTAAAATACTCTAAAATATTAAAGATAGATTTCAAAATAGTTTAAATTTGATTTAATATAGTTAAATAGATTTTTAAGATAGATTAAATAAAAATAAAATAGGCTGAATAGCTTTAAAATAGATAAAATATAATTAAAATAAATTAAAACAGTTAATTAGTTTAAAATAAATTAAATTGGGTTAAGTAGATTTAAAATAGATTAAAATAAGTTAATATGTTTGAAATAAGTTAAAATAATTTAATATAGTTAATATAGGTTAAAATAGTTTACTATAAAATAGTTTAAGTATTTAAAATAGTTTGTACAGCAGAATAACTTAAGAAAACCAAATTTGAAATAGCTTCAAAGTCAACCATTTTAATTTCCAACTTACCAATCTGAATCAAATTCAAATTTCCATTCCGTCGATTAAATCTCAATTTCAATTCAAATCAAATTTTGATTTCAAATTTAAATTTTATTCCATCTCAAATCCAATTGTCTCAATTTCGATGTCAAAATGTTGTCTTTATCACACTTTTACTTAATAATAGTCAAAGTCCGAATAAACGTTGAATTCTTTAAAAATCAAATCAATTAATGAAATTCAATCATATCACAATTTTTAATTTCAAAATCTTAACTTCAATTATTAACCAATTTGTTTAACAAAATTTATTTCAACATCTCAACATCTAACTCGCGATGAATTCAATTTCTATAAAATTTGATTTTTAAATTCCTTTAAATCAGACCATTTAAAAATAATTCCAAATCAAAGATTTTACAAATTATTTAATTTAACCAATCCGGTGCCCATATATAATTTTCTATCCTATGGCCAAGTGATCAGTTATTTCAATTAAATTTCAGGAATAGATATATATCACTTCAAATCAAACCATAGTGTCATAGGTATATATCATTTCAACCTATTTCTCAATTTATTAACAATGATTTAATTTACAACTATAAATAATGCACAGGGTGATGACAGGATATATACAACAAATAAACATCCAAACATTCAAACATCAATCAATAGCATCCATCGCAACCAATCATCCAAACAGACAATATAAATCACAGAAATTTCATAGTTATAAATGTTCGGTAATTTAATTGCGATTAAATTTCAATTCTAATTAGACTGTCGATTTCAATTCTAATTTGACTGTCGATTTCAATTTCTAACATTAAATTCGATGACAATCTAGATGACGGTTAAATTTTATCAACAACGACTAATAAAAAAATCATATCACTTCACAATATTAAATTTAACTAGCATCAGAATATTCTAGTACGTTGTGAGCGTTATAAAACACTCACCTGGGTTTTCAATTTCAAATCAAATCGAACGACGTTCGATTTAACCTGAAATTTTAGTTAGCTTCAAATGTCCGCAAATCAAATCCATGACGTAGATCTCGTCCCTACGATTCCAACGCAAAAAGTTTCGTCCCATTCTGATAACGAATGAATGAGATACGACTAGTTAAAGTTTGAATATATATTAACAAAATTTAAACAAGATTTATATTTTTCCACCTAAACAAATCGTGGCCACACGTCTAGCTTCAGAAAATCAAAAGCGCACGCTACTTCTTCCCTCTCAAGTTTCGTACGCAACTACCAGAAACAAACGAACCCAACGACGCCTCGATGAACATCATATCGCAACCACCATCGACCTCCAGAAGACGATCAGAGACCTCCATTCCAAAGCTACGACCCCCCTCCACCTTCGACCAGAGTCTCATCGAACCCGGTTGCCCCTCCTTCTCGAACCACGCGATTGAACGCAGCGCCTTCAATCAACAATTTCCGTTAATCCATCACTCGAAAAACGATCGCAGCCGTTGACATCGCAAATCTCGATGCCCTCAACGAATTACTAGTTGGAAGATTTTGTTAAAGATGAATGGATTAAGAGAAAAACGAGGGAGAACGAGATTGTATATCGGTCATTAAACGAACAGAGGCGGCCACGAAAGAAAGTAGCTAGGGTTACGGGATGAATGCGTATATACACGCGTATAACTAATATTATTTTAATATTAATCTCACAAATTTCATGATTTTCCGAACGAACTCCAAATAACACGTGCCGACTGGCGTTCATAAGGTTTTACCCGCATTCCGAACACAATGGAACGTGTTTCGGAAGCCAATTTGATCGTATGTGGAAGATAGCTTTTTGAATCGAATTAAAATATTAAATTTTCGTTATTTATTTCAGCGCGTTTCTAACCCGTACAACCAAACGATAACTCCAAATGCTACGAAATTTGAAATCCGATAAAAATACTCTATTACGGATCCAATAGAACTGGTTTCATCGAATTCCGAGACTGTGTCTCGGAAGGCTATTTTTACTCGTCGATTAAATCGACGACTTTTCAAAATTTACAAAATTTCTTACGAATCCAATTTTAAATGTTAACAAATTCATTGTTGTTTAAATAAAATTTTATATCAATCTTCGATATCATTTTCAATCATATTATATTCAAAATTCAATTATTCAAATATTTGCAAATTTAAATTTTAAACAATTTAGATTATCCGAAATTCATTATCTTTAGATATTTGAAAATGAACTTATAAAATTTAACTTTAAAACGAATTCAAATTATGGAACAATTATTTCCGTTATACAGTTATTCAATTCCCGTTATTCAATCTATTCAATTATTCAATTTATTTCCAATATCAAATTTAAACAATTTAATTGATCCATATTCAACAAATTTCAATATTAGATTTTAAATGAATTCTCATTACTAATCAATTACTTTATTTACATCTAATGAATTCAACATTTATTTATCCAACTATTGATCGTAAACTCATTCAATAAGTAGCATTTATATTTCAATATTGGATTTTTAAATAAATTTCCGTTATTAGTCAATTACCTTATTCACATCCAGTGCATCCAACATTTGTTATTCAACTTCAGTTATTGATTGTAAACCCAGTTAATATATAAAATTTCATTTCATTTACAATTGGTTTTCAAATTCAATTCAACTGACAAATAAACCGGTAACTTATAATAATTATCACCATTAACTTTAAATCACAGTTATAAATATATTATTACAAATAAGTGTCACAATTACCTATACAATACTAATTAGATTTCATTACCATTGACTATATATTATTTCATTAGTTAACCCAAAATTTACATTTGTTTTCTTATATTCCCTTTATAACTAAGTTATAATATTTAACTCATTTCAATTTATGGGAATTTCATACAATTTATTAATAATTAACTTAGACAAATATTGTCATAATTCATTCTAGTTATTATTATCATAAATAAATTACAAAATTTTAATTCTTCCAACATTAAACCATGAAATCTTATTAAATTAACTATTTTAATTATCGAAAATTTACGGGTTGTTACACTCTCCCCCACTCAAAACTTTTCGTCCTCGAAAAGGAAAAAGAAGGGGAAAAGAACTAAGTAAAGAATTCAACATTTGAAATATTTTATTCAAAGTTATCAACTTATAAAACAATGAAATTTCATTTATAAAGTCGTTACTACACTTCCACTACGCTACTCCGATAAGCTTACGAAATTTACAAGTTGGTTATCCAAATGAGTTATAAAATTTTAAAACTCAAGAATTTTCTAACACCCGGATTTACGGAAAATTTCGGCAGCGTCTCCTTTGCGTGGCTCGATCGGCACAACTACAAAACCGCCCCTACGGACCCCAAACCAATAAAAGAAAACAAAAGCCAAGTGGCTCCATCATAAAACCATCAAATCCAATGACAAATAAACACGTACCTTTTTTTCGGGCAATCCAAATTTCCTTGATTTTTAAATACCTGCATCTTATTTAACAATTATATCAAATCATATAATTTAAAATCATTTTATAATTTGCATTTTCAATTTTCAATATTAGCTTTACTTAAACCTGTACGAAGTACTTATATCATCTGTACGCAATATCAAATCTGATCACTCATTTGATCACATAATTTCACATTCAAACTAGTATCGTTCACACGACTCTCTAGTGCGGACTCAGATTTGGTTTCTTGATCAGAAACTGTTACTCTCCTTGCATAGCCATATACTATGATAGAGAATTCCAGGATCAAATCAAAAATCCATATCCAGGGTTCGCAGTCGAGAATCGAGTGAAAAATCCTAACTTGGATCGATATAAATTATCTCGAAATTCTGTGCTCGAATTCAGATCAAATTGTTATGCGAATAAAATAATATACGTACAATTTACTATTAACTTTCAATAGATTTCTATACAATTCATCTATATTCAATTAATTTACTTACCTTCATTTCGTTTACAATTAATTATCCGCAATGCATTATTCACACCCCTTATTTACTTAGTATCCATTTCTTTACATAGCATATTCTTTTATACTATCATTTTTTTTTATATGCATCATTTCATACAATTTGCTTAGTTAAGTTCATTTTAAACATTCCATGTAATTTAATTAAATTCAATTTCATTCTTCAATTGATTCTTAGCTATACCAAATTCATTTGTTAACATTCACTTCAATTTCATAATTTTAGTTAATTATATAGTTCATTTTCATAATTTCAGTTAATAACAAATTTATTTGTGGAACGTTTTATTAATCATCAGTTAGTTTATAATTATCCTATAAAAGTCATATATAAGAAGTTGGACTTTATCTAAGTTTGTAATTACCTCAAAACTACAATTTCAATTTCACCATTTCTTTGAAAATTTATATTTAATTCTATCACAAATTTATAAAGATATTATTTTGATTCATTGGCCGGTTTTCTTAAGTTCTACTTACTTATTCCATTTAGCCATTCATTATTTCATATTATACTTAAGTATATCACATTTTTATCACAACCAAATTCTATTTATATACATTTTAATCACTTTTAAGTTTTTTTTTAACTTGTATATTTCAATTATTGAAATTGAATTTGGATTAACTCATTAAATCTTTAAAACAAAGATTTAACTTATAGCTTTCAAAACAATTCCATTTCAAATAGTTTAAATAAATCATCATTTTAAATCTATTAAAAATAAAGAGATTTAATTCATAGCTTTCAAAAACAATTCATTCATAACTTGGAAAACCATTTTTCAATTCAAACTTGAAATTCCTTTAATTAAACTGGAATTTCTTTTCTTATCTAAAAGCTTTTATTCTTTTAAAACAAACAGTTTTCATTTTGGAAATCTGATTCATTTATACGAGTTAAGGTTCTTGGGTTAAATCTAAATTCTCAAAATTATACTTTTAAAATGGTTTAAATTCATATAAACACATTTATAACATCTTAACCAAAATTTCCAAGCATAGAATTCAATTCCAAATTTGAATTATTTAAATTGAAACTTTACCAAGTTATTCAAAATAGCTATTATCTTTGAAAACACCTTTTCAAAAGCTTTAACATTTAACCCAAATTCATTTCCAAAATCAATTGAAATTAAAATTTCAATTTTAAAAATATTAAATTTAAATCATCTGTGACTTGACCGATTTCCACGTGAAATCCATATTTGTGTGTGTATGGTGTAGTCCGGGGTTTAACACAATAGTGCAACCACATCATCAGTCATCACAGATCAAAATACAAGAATATAGTTGATAAACGGTATAAACTATAACGCTTATCTTTCATTCCAGATAACAGATATATATATTACAGAAATTAATTACATTTATCCCAGATATATAAATTAAATTACAGATCACAACACAAATCAGGATGTATCACAAAGCATCACATATCAGGGATATCAAACAATTCAACCATTCAATAAAATCCAATCATCCATAAGTAAGATCAATTAATCAGCTGATAAATTTTTAAACCAGATTAATTACTTATGAATAAATTACTAATCCTGGTTAATTAATTAATTAATTCTCAATAAATTATCATTCCTTAACCACCTTCAATAATTAACCTTCAATTAATTAATCATCCTCAAAATAATTATCTTAATTAGTTAATCACATAATTAATTATCCTTTAATTAATTATTCTTTAATTACTTGGTTAATCAAACTTAAATCATTAATTAATTAACCTTAATTACTTTCATTAAGTAATTATCTTTAAGTAATTATCTTAATTACTTACATTAATTAATCTTTAATTTAATTACACAAGGTAATTAACTTTCAATCATTTACACAAAGTAATTAACTTTAATTTAATTACACAAAGTAATTATTCATCAATTATCATTAAAAACATTTAATCTTTAAACCTTTAATCTTTGAAACAAAACTATTATTAATTCATAAATCAACTTAGTTCTTTATAAGTTAATAACATAAGACTTTTTTTGTTAATTACACCATTTAATTTTTTTTAAATAGGCTTGAAAATTATCTTAATAAATTCAAGTTAAAATAAATTATTCAACTTTTACCTCTCCAAATCTTTAAATTAACATCAAATTATTTTAAAGAAATTTTATTCAAGAAGATAGTTCAAAACTTGGGTTGATTTTATTTAAAAACTTGATTTATATAAAAATCTAAAACTGTTTCATTTTGAACACGAGACAATCTCGAGTCAAACCCGAGAACTTCCCTAATTAACTCGAGTATCACTTCGAGATACTCACCCACCTGCCCCGAGTCTCTCTCCTGCACGCCTTCTTCTTCTTTTTTCAGTTAGTTTAAAATTTAAACTTAAGGATAAATATAGCATCAGGTAACTCACTCGAACTCGCGTCCTACCCGAGTCACAACCCCTATACGCTCGAGAATCCCTCCGAGTTTTCCTCGCGAAACCCAACCAGACACAAGAACGATCACCGTGCACGTGCACGACCATCCCAGTCGCCTCCGACCACCCTTGTCATTGCCAACAAATCACCGCTGGCCTCCTCCATCGTTCCCAATCACCTAAGTGTCGATTCGAACGCGAAAATGAAATCGAGCTTCCTAGCTCAAAAACTGGAACTAACCCCTCATCGGAAAAACTTCCACTGCCATCGCTACGGTCCACCGGAAGCCCAGCGACTCCGGCCACGTGTTCCCTGACCATCGACGCTTCTCTCCCCCAATTCACGTACCACTCGATCATCTAGGCACATCGCGGCGGCTTCATAAGTTTAAGCGACCCAAAAACAAGTTCGAACCCTAATTCAAGCTCGTCCCCTCAATTCGTACAATGAAAAAATTATTCAACAATTTTCCCATTACTATCAACTATCAATCTTGCTTCAAGCAAGATCTCAGCGTTCGAAATGGCTCGATTATCAGAAATTGATCAAAATGCAAATTTTGTTCGATTTTGAACTGTACTTGGAACACTTCATTAAAAATCATTATATTAATTTCAAAAATCCTATCTTTAGTTGTTTATCCAAGTTATGAAATCAAAACAATAAATTAAAATACTCGAAAGAGTTCATATGATTTATTTTTACTGATTTCCTTGATTCCAGTAATGTTGTTTGCATTTGATGCTTCCAAATGATTTTAAAATTTGAGTCAGGTAAATACAACCAAATTTAATTTAAAGATCATTACCCAAATCCTTTTATATTTTGAGATAAGAATTTTCTCTCTGGAATTTGGCTAACCAGTTGTTAAACAGAGGTAGATTTGTATATACACAGACATACATTCAACCATTTACACACACACACACAGATATATATATATATATATATATATATACCAGCAGATATATTCACATCAATTAACATTATCATCGCAGGCATAAGATTCAAAAGAAACTGGTTTAAACAATAAAGTTTGCTCACCTTAAACATCTTGTTTCCAGAAAATTTGAAGTTGAAAGTTGAAGCTTTTTGAATTTTGAATTGAGACTGGGTTGAAACAAGCTGAAGTCTTCCCAAATTCGCAAAGTTGAAAATCTGGGTTGCTGAAATCTTCTTGATCCCAGGCCTTCTTTGATTGTTTTGATGTTTTTATTTGAGATATTTATTTTTTTACAAATGACATTCACTTCAGTTTTGCTTAGTTCGTTTGAATGGAACGAAAATGGGATGAAGTGTTGATATGTATAAAATGAAGTTTGCAGAAGATATATTGTGTACAGATGATAATGTTGTTTGTACAAGTGATGTTATTTTTATTGGTTTGTACAAGTATAAGCAGGGATATTTCTGTGTATGGAGGCTGATAGGCATTTTCGAGTTGACCAATGTTATGCTAGCATTTATTATGTTGTACAAATTTGTTTATATTTTTTTCTTCCTTTCATTTCAGCTGTACAATGCTTATGTCCTTTTGTGTCTTCATATGTTTGAATACTTGAACATATTTGTTTATGTTTACTTATTTCATATACAAGATCTTGGTTGATAAGAGGTTTGGGTGGTGGCTACATAAATTTACTTGTACAAATTTACATATAATTATCTATATACTATATCTTCTTATGAATATACTTTGTTTGTATGCATTTTGCTTGTACATAAATATTTAAACTAATGTCTTCCTTGATAAGCTAGTGCATGTATATATTGTGTTTCTTTTACAAGTGTTTCATACTTATACAATATATACTTGAATTTATTTTTATTTTTTCTTTAATCTTATTATTTTGTAATATAAATAATTTTCTATTTTAAATTTGTTGTCAAAATTTGAGCTAATGTTTTCCTTTATATTTCTATTATAATTTATCTTTTATATATTGATTTCTATTCCAAATTTAATTATTATTATTTTACTTCATATTTATTGTCTTATATTTCTATATATATATAATTTCAAATTGACTTATATATACCCAAATATATATATATATATATATATATATATTCATTCATATATATACAGTATTTTAAATTTAAAATGATCAAATATATTTTTTTATTTGGATTCGGGGAAACTCGACTCAATTTACAATTAGATTCCACAATTTTTATTCAAAAATTCAATTAATTATCAATTTAAATTTAGATAAAATTCAGGGTCGTTACAGTGTATTTGCTAGTAGTAGCAATATGATAATGGATCAAAATGAAAATCCAAAGATGATTATAATTTAATGTGACAGTGTTTGTCAACATTGAGGAGGAGGATAAAGGGATACAAGTTCATTTTGATTATCAGTGTCAAATATTTGTTAACATGTATAATGATGCAAAATATTAAGTAACTTGAATAAATTATAATATCTCTAGTAGACTTTCTTCAATATAAATTTGAATCTCTTAAGGATCAAAATGTGTAAACCACATTTAAAATATGGTATAAAAGTCAGTTTGAAATACTTTTGAAGTAAGTAATAATGACTCACCAAATAAAAGATGTGAGTGTTCTTGAAGAAACACTTAAGGGTGCTCTTGAAAAGACTAATGACATGATTGTCAAATTACCCTAGAAGTGGTTTAGATACATAAAACATGATAATCATCGATGATAAATTTGTAAATAATAAAGCGCTTATGTTTATAAATAGATTAAGGATCTTGAATTAGGGGAAAACATGACTGGCCATCATGAATCCTTTACTAATAGAGAATTATGGACATGTAGTCCACAAAGTAGTGTAAGTACTTGAAATGTTTAATATACCCCGAAGGTATAAACTTGGTTTAAATCGTATTAAATGATGAAAGTATACAAATTCTTAAAGAATATAAATAACTTTCGTGGTTATATAGAATGCAAAGAACAATGAGCGTAGATTACAACCTACTTTTAATTATTGTTATAATGAAAATCTTGATATAATTCATGATGAGTAGATTACTTTCTATTTTTAAGTATTGTTGTAATGAAACTCTTAATATCCATTGAAGTGTTAGTTATGATATGCAAAACTTATTAAAATATACAAATTCCTGAAAAATATAAATAATTTTGATGATTATAAAGAATGCAAAGAACATAGAATGTAGATTACAACCTTCTTCTAAGTATTGCTGTAATGAAAATCTTGATGCACTTTAAAATGAGTAGATTATTTTCTGCTTTTAAAGATTGTTGTAATGGAACTTTTAATAATCATCGTAGTTGCAATATGCAAAACTGATTTGAAGCATAAAAATAAAAGCACGTGATGCGTTTTTTCATAAAGGTAACAAACAAAATGCATAAAATGCAAATCATATTTGAAAAAAACAATTTTGGAAATTTTGATTGTATCAAAGGAAAACTATTAATAAATTATATTATTAATGAGATACATATTTATAGATCCAAAAATATCTATAACCAATTTAAGTTATCGAAAGACGAATATGAATTCAGAGAAAACTTATAAATCAGAAGAAGCATTCATATGTATTTTATAATGCGCTATTTTTCTTTAACTAAGATTTTTCCAATCGGGTTTTATTAGTAAAATTTTAATGAGACATTATCTTAATCCAAAAGTATCACCTACCTAGTAACATTTGAAAATAAGTTATGTACTTTTTTCTCTTATTTAAGATTTTTCCCACTGCATTTTTTTTATTAAGATTTTAACAAAACATTATCTTAATCTAAAAAAATCAAATATCTTTTCAAGAAATAAAATCTCAAATATGCTATTTAAGTTAAATCGTATTTCTATCTTTGACTAAGGTTTTTCACATTAAGTTTTCCTTTGTAAGGTTTTAATGAAGTATTATATTGATCCAGAAGTATCAAACTCTATTTGATTCTGTAAATTATTAAAATATGTCATACTATATTGGACTATTTTTCCTCACAAAAATTTTTCCTATACGGTTTTTTACTTAGTAAAGTTTAACGAGGCATTAGTTTAATCCAGAAGTAATTTGAAAAAATAAGAAAATAAGATATGTCATTGTATTTTTTTTCCTTTACTAAGATTTTTTCCGCTAGGTTTTTCTTAGTAAAGGTTTAATAAGCATTATTTTAATCCCGAAGTATCAAACTCTTAGAAGGAATATCATTTTTAGTATGATATCTATGATTTCACAAGTTGGTGTTTTTTTCTCTTCCAAGGTTTTTCCCATTGAGTTTTCCTAATAGAGATTTTTAATGAAGCAACAAACAATAGCTATATAAACTAAATGAATATATGCAAGGAAGATAATAATGAGGGAGAACAATCGCCATACACATTTCAAAAGGGACAATTTTAAATTACCAAAGTATTTAAGATTTTGAAGATACATATTCAAAGGGAGTGCTATAATATGTTAATAATATTAAGAGTGAATATACTTCTATGTATTTGTTTAATCCCACATCGTGAAATAAACTGATTCTTAAAATGCAAAACCTTTATATAAAGAAGCCTATGTAATAGAAATGAAAGATATCTCTCCATGAATAAAATTGTTCTCTCTCTAATAGCTTCTATTTTCTTTATTTTATAACACATAGCAAATTAATTTTAGATCAACAATTCTTTTTTTAAACTGACATACGAGCATAGTTTTATGTTTACTACTTTTATGGTTTTATGACAAATTAGTTTTAAAATATGTAATACTTTAAATTTTAAAGTAGTGTATGAGTTTAGCTTTAAGTATTTAATGAATTACCCAAAAATTGTTTTAAAGTGTATTAACATAGTAATTTAAAAAATAGATCAAACTTTATATTATGTAAGTGCTAATTTAACTAGCTTTTAAACAGTAACAACTAACTTTAAAGATATTCATTAAAAAAGTTTGTACAGTAATTTTTGTTTTTTGGAAAGGTATAATTCAATATATACTACTTTTAAAAAGAATATATTAATTTAGGTTTATATCCAAAACGGCCTGTTTAAAAGGGCAGCAAGAATTTACTGTTTATGCAATTTGTTTCAAATAAAAACAGAAATACCATATTTGAATGTTTTTTTTTTCAGTAGACATTTTAATTGGTTATGAAAAGAGTATACAGGTAGAAACTTAAGAAAATTCATGTATTCGATAATATTTGTCAAATATACTACATGGAGTCAAACATCCATCATTGCCTATCTACTCTAAATTAAATGCTAATAGTTATGCAATATTCTAATGAACATAACATTTGAATGCTTATCACTACCAAATAAAGTAAATAGTGTTACAATGTTATTTTAATTTAGCTTTAAACCAATAGCTATTAAACTTTAAAAATTAGATATTAAGTTAGATTTAAATCAACTTTAACCTATTTCAAAAATATTAAGAAATTTGTGTCTACGCAACTAGCATCAAAGAATGTAATATTTGTATTTAAACCAACATATGCATGTATATGGTTTTTCAAATTATCATTAGATAACAATTTATGTAAAATAATATTTAATTAATTTCACGTTTTAGAATACCATATAAATTTAGCTTTAATCCAGATAACTAATTATGGGAAAAGCAGATATATAAGTAAGAAAACTATCGATAATGATTACAACAACAAACAAAACAGGTAATAAAAAATATTGAAAGAGGATGTGGATTTAGCTGCAAATTAATATCAATTAGCTAAATTAATCAATAATTTAACAATCCGAAGAAATATCAACGTCAAATTAATATCAATTAGCTAGATTAAGAGTTTTTGACATTTCGAACTTTCAGCAGTAGTAACTAAGTCGCGGTATAGAGAAACCAGATTTGAAGAGATGAGCAAGATTTAAAGAGAATGGAGTTGAAATCGAAAGAGTAAAAACCAGTAAGAAACCCTAAAATAAAAGAGAGATAATTTGTACTTTTAAGATTTTAGCAGACTTTAAAAATATAAGATCTGAACAAAAATGAAGAATGGAATCTATTCCACAATGTGTATTGTTCCTAATCATCAACACACATATTTACGAAGCCCAAGAATCTTGGTAAGCAAGAAGAAACTAATAAAAAGGAAGAAAATGAATTTGCGTTCATGTAAATCATAACGTCGTAGGACAACAACGAATGATTATCCCAAATTTAAACAAAATGTGAAAATTTATTTTACCCAACTGTACCTCTTGCTGCAACCACTGCAATTTTATAGGCAACTTAAACAGGTAGATTAGTACTGTAAGAAATTAAAGCGTACAAGATTTCAAAATTCTACAGTTAAAAAACAAAAAACAAAAATGTTGCAGAAAAGCAAAACTCGCAAGCTGTGGAGAAATTAAGCAGGCAAGCATTAGATCCTGATCATCAATTTGGGAAAAGGTTGTAATTTAATGGATTTTCACCTGACAATCGTATTCTTATCAGATGCGCCACTCGCTCTTCCAACTAATTAGTAATATCATATATACAAAATAAAAGTAACAACACGGCAATATCACAAGTATGTTGTGTTAAGCGAGATGCAAGAAAAAAGAAAATCAAGCAATAAAAATGGTTGAATGTTGAAGTTAGAGAGAAGGAAAGTAGCCGCCTGCTGATTTTTTTTCAGAGGCAAGTATATATAAGCATGTTTTAGGGTTTTTGTATCGTATCGGGCTCGGGCTCGCATATTTCAATTATTTTTTATTTCCCGGCCCAGTTAGCGGACTCGTTAATCTATCAAGCACGTAGACCAAACATTTTAGATAATACCAAGCAGCTGAGAGTTTCTCCAGTCTAAAATAAGAGCATCCCGGTCAATCCCAGCAGGGGGTGTTTGAACCAACCAGAGCAACCCAAACAACCTTGGGGTTACCGACATATCTGACATTATCAATGTCGGTTAAGATAGCCGACATTAACAATATTAGATTAGTCTGCGTGCAATGGTAATAAATGTTATATTTGCACATTTTCCTATTTACATTTCCTTTTTCAACTATTAAAAATACAATACTTTCTCTACTCTTGCTTCTATAACTCTTTCATTCCCAAAAAATTAATATTAATTTAGCAAAAAGAATGTCAAACAACCAAAATGAAAAGAAACCGATGAATTCAGTCAATTTGTGTTTCGATCAACTAATCAAAATTCAAATTTCTTTGATAATTCTCCATCAAATTGACAGAATAATTAAAATATCAACAACGTTCTTAGCAAAGGTCGCAAGTATGTTTTCATCAACAATCATGGCAAATCAATCCTGGATATAATGATCAAACAACTAACTGCAGTCGAATTTTAGTCCACGACATTAATCACAGAATTATAGGGGTAACACGCGAGGTAACTATAATCAAATGTCCAACTCAAGTAGAAATTTGAATTGTCAATTTGATTCTTATGACAGAGATTTTAGTCAAATGCAAATTGAATTTGGAGATTGTAAGGCAGACAAAAATTATAGGAGCGAAAACAATAATTTTGGTCAAGAATCTCAATAGACTCAAAGAAGAGCGAACATACGAGGGATTAACATTAACGAGGCACTGATTCCTGAAAATAACGAATAACCGTTTAAAAATTCAAATCAAAGAAGATGGATGACTAATGAACAAAAAGAACTTGTAGTGTGTAGGCTAGAGTGTTTAAAAGATCGAAAGAAAGGTACGTCATAGACCAATTTGCTTTTTGGGAATCTATTTGCAACTTGTTCCATTGTCACACTCTCAATAATCTTCGTAGAAACGTCGAGTCATTTGAAAACTCAATGTAGAAGGATTAATAGAAAATGCCAAAGATGGAATGAGATAATGTCAATATTGCTCCCTAGAGAACAAAGCGGGGTCTCATATGTCAATTTGGTAAGCTTTTAGTAACAACCATGATAGAAGAAACATCTAATAATCAAAAAAATTATCTTGAAAAGGCTCATAAAGTGTATGTAGCAGAAAATAAGGGAGTTGCTGTAATACTTCGGATTTTAATAAAAATAATTAGTTAATTTAAAAGAAACATTTTGGCAATTTACGTAAAATACAAAAAACATAAATTTTACAAATGAAGGAATTTGAGAAATCTGACTACCGTTGTGTCAAGTAAATTTTTCTACCCCAAATTCATATATAAAACATCAGAAGCGGATGTCGGATGAAGAAGATATAGGCAGTTTACCATAAGGCATGCCAAACGGGTCGGCACCCTATGACGCCCCGGCCCAGTACCCATGTTATCAAAGGGAGGAGGTAGTTGTCTGAAAGCACAGAGTAAAGGACACGCTAGGAGCGATCTCTCGTACATACTCCCTCATGCCAACACAAATATGTGGTAATTAAATGCCTAAATTTTCGTCAAACACGTATCTTGTCTAGGCATAAAACAATATTCACGAGTTTGCAAAGTTGAATAATATATAGACAGTTTAAACAAAATAAAATATTAATAACAATATTAGAGTGATCCACAAAGTTATACATGTATATGCATCAGATGTCGTTCTCATGGCGTCAACGCCCAAAAATATACATGTACATTCGGTGTCACCGACTCTTTAAAAAATGATACATACTAATGCACATCACCACCGTCTCTATAACATTATACTAAGATGCTCTGAACAGCGCACGGAGCCTATCAACATATACCTTATCTTCCCGGGCTAAGGCTACAAAAAGCTACGATGAGAATCATTATATTGACACCAGTCTCTATCCTTATAACATAACCCATAACTGAAAGCTCATAGTGATAGTATATCCTGGAATAAACAACCTCGGTCAACCCAAGGTTTTTAAAAAAAATAACAACTTAGATCAAGCTCGAAACTAACTATGAATAAACTCAGCATAAAACAACAATAAATTACTGGACAAGACAACATATTATCATAAAATGTGCATCAAAAACCCGACCCATGTAAATCATATCCACCGTGTTCTTTCTCTATTTAATGTAACCGTAATTGCAAATCTACTCAATTGTGATTCTCCCTAATCATAGGGTATTAATGTCACATTTGATCATCATATATTCAAATGATAATAACAATAATAAATTGATCGACTGCCCAAAACTGAGTCGACACCCAATAATGCCACGCATCACCTACGACCCAAATATACCAGAAACTGAATCAACACCCAATGATGTCTAGCATCACCTATGAATCAATATTATGGGTGGCCACCCACTCGATCTACAATATTGTACATGACCTCCCTGGTCTATTCTAATCTACATGATAACACGCTAATCTATCCACATCTCATCTAAATCAAGCAGCCACAACACTCAATGCTCGTATAGCAGATCATCGGACTAGTGACATTGAGGCAAGGATGTCGTTTATTCAATTCCATAAGAATAATATTTTCCATATATTAAATGCTCACATTGAAAACTCCTCTGTTTTCCAAAATACTATTTTACAATGACTTCTCACTTATTCGATGCTATAAAAATCATCTCATTATTTTGGAAAATAATTTTTAAATCTCCCTGTTTGTAAAACTTCTCCCTTTTAACCATTTAAAATCATAGATAATTAAAATATCAATTATATAATCCACTTGTGTAATCAAATCCCGAAATCACCACTTTCACAAATAATTTTTATTCAAACAATTCTCAAAAATATTTCCTTTTAAATATTTTCTTCCATTAAATTTTTAGAAGTGTTTAACTTGATTTTTCCCTTTTAAAATCAATTCTAGCAAGCATTCAAGTCGTATCTAATTGACTATCACCCAATACATAACATACAATCAATATATTACACCAACCAAATAATCACACAACCAATCAATTAAATTTTCTATAGTAGCTATGTACTATGCAAGTGAACACACTCATCCATTCAACATTATACCAGAAAATGAAGTAATTTATATCAAAACAACAATTTAACTAATATTCATATATAATTCTAGATCATGTTTATGAGTGAATGATTTTACTCACTTTTACAAACAATTCACATACCTCATAACACAATTGTTATCCATCCCCAAATAATTTTTATGTTATGATATTTTTTCATTTCAGTACAATAAAATGGGTTAAACTATAATATTCAATGATTAACTACCATCTATCAATTCAATAAATATTTTTGATATTTAGTTCAGCTCTATATCAATAGGTTGTTAAATTAATAGAGTTTAACATCTCATTGTTCATAGCTTAACACATAGTATTTCGTATAATTAATTCCAATCACCCAACTTAGTTAAATTTTATCATCCAATATAATCAATATCATAGTAAAAAGCATTCCATTCAACCAATATTCGTCTAATATTTTATATGCCATGTGAACAATGAATTAAACCCAATCAAATTATTGTTTAACCCATCTAAATAATATAATTTAAGCATGAATATAGTTTATTGAATTATATATATATGAATCAAATCAATAGTAAATAATATCACTCAATCGTATGTTGATCGATACACACACACAGAGATGTGTGTGTGTGTGTCTGTATGTAAGTATATATACATGCACACACAACTTGCATCAACTTATATATAACAGTCTCTATATATTATATATTGTTATTAACTTGGCAAATCAACATTTTTTGCAATCTTTTACGACCATAATATTAGATTCATAGCAAATAGATCATAGCAAGACCTAAAACTATCAAAACAATATATATTAGTTGATGGGAAATGAAGTTCAACTCGCTAAATTAATCATTATCACTACCTCTGCCTTGCTACAACACCTGCTTGTTCTAGCCTCCACCCTATTGTTGGGCTCAGCCGGTTTTAGCAATGGGTGAAACGGGTAAATTTCAAAAAAAATCCCTATTTAAAACTTAATGGGCCTATGTAATTTATTAAATAGCATTAGAGCCAATCAAATTATCAGTATAATATTATGTATTTAATTAATTAATCATATTAATTAATTTAATTTAATGTTTATTTGAACATATCATATATATTCATAATATAACATGATGACATAAAGATATATAAGCATGTGTATTATTATAAATATACATACATACATAAAGATATTGGGATTTATATCTATTGTACATACATATATAAATATGATGAATTCATATGCATATCGGGAATATAAATGTTTAAATATACTACAATATATGTATAAGATTTATATATACACATTAACAACACGATATATACATACATACGTACGTGCATATATATTGTCATATAAATTAAATTTACATAGATGGTAATCAAAGAACAATTAATGAAACAAATTTCAAATTTATCTTTTTGACTAAAGTAACGTCTAATTAGTTTCTAAGAAAAATGAGAAGGCTTTCCACCCGCCTCTCTTGTAAACTCATAACTAAATTTAGATCCAAATCATAGATTGTAACTTTTATATTCCATATTTATTCATAGCCTAAAATAAGAGATAGAATATTTGATATGACATAATTTTAACTTGCATAAAATGATCAACAAGTGTGTGGGTGCGTGTGCGTGTGTGTTGTATGAAAAGATAAATAGAACAACATATTATTATATACATATATGTGTTTAAGTTTGATTTTATATGTAAAACAACATTTATATATATGCATGTGATATAAACAAACATCCATATAATTATAAATTATGTTTATGCAAATACACACACATGTATGTATGTATGTATGTACGTATTTATAATAATCCAAAATAATTAACAAAATTTATTTCAAATTTATTTCTTTGACTAAGTGGACAACAAAATATCATGATTTAAAAAACAAAAATTCAAGACATCAATTTTAGAGTCACATCAATTCCCATGTTTGATTATAGCTAAAATAAATGATAATTGTGTATGTGTGTGTAAAAATCATTCAATATAGCATAAAATACATTTAAAAGTGGTTGATTCACAAATACATATGACTAAAATAAATAGATCAAATTTCATTGTTGTTTTTCCCTTTTTTGAATTTATTTATAAATAACACATATAACAAATCAAACTTCAATAATATATAATGGCAATTCAAATATTGTTACATACATTAATTTGAGTCGGCTGCAAATATGTATAAGTATATTAAACAAATATATATTTACCTTTACAAATCCAGCCCTTCGTGATACCTCGGTTTGTGAATCGACTCCTAAACTCCTTGAATCATCACCCGATCTTGCTAGAATCAAATGAAACATGTTATTTTATTTTATATTGTTTTAGGTGAAATTTTTTAACATAATGATGTGCTAAATGTACAGCTCGATCTTGTTAGACTCCTTTAACCTTTTGTTCCAAATGTATCCAAAAAGGAAGATTCAATCTCAAATTCACTCCTCCATATAATACATAATGACGTAAGGAGTAATTGGACTATGTTGGACAAATTACGATTGATGATGATTGAAGTTGAGTTAACTTCTTTCTGTAAGGATGCGTACTTAAGAGTAAGTACATAAGTTAAATTTAATTTCATCTAAAGGATAGTTTTCAAGACCATATAAGATATGAATTGACATGAAACCCTAATCTTAAAAGTTTAAGATGTATGGTTAACCAATTTATGTTATGAACATAAGTTTGTAAACTCAAAACAAAATTAGTTTTATGTAAGTATAAAGGCAGTGCATAAAACGTTTTCTAATGCATATTCCATCATACTGAGAAACAATTGCCATTTCAAAAACACCACCTTCGTGATGAAGGAATTTCTTTTAGACATTAATTATAGTACAGTTGACATGGATACGATTCAAAGACTCGAACATAAAAGCCGATTACATAAGATGAAATAAAATTAACCAAGCCTAAAATGGACATAGCTCATTTGAATGTCAAAAAGGAATTCTCGCACATAAAGAGAAACGATAAATTCCTTATCAATGTCGAGAAAAAAAGAATTGTTAGTAATAATAATTTCCCCAGTTGTCAATAATCTACGAAGAGTATAGACTCTTCCATATGGCATGATGCTTTAAAATATGGAAAGGATTCAAGGTTCATTATCAAAATATGATTTTGATGGTTGTACAAGGAAAGGATATGATCCATCAGTCGCAAGTGTGTCTTCAGTTAGAAGACCATTGTAGTTGGAATGTAGTAAGCATTATTAATGAGAATAACCACATGAATTTTAATTATTGAAATTAACGTAACAGATCCATCAGTCAACGTGCTTAAGTTTATTCAGATTCTACTCGCAAAATTATCGTCCGGTGTGGTTTTGAGTTTTGGCACATCTATGTTGAAACAAAAATTCTGAATAATCATTGGAATAGACTATTTACACATAGTAACCAAAATATCACGAAGTCAATGGAAGTGATAACTGAGTTTGTGGGTATCGGATAGGATCCAAGAATTGATGTGAAAGTATTGTTCGATAAGCATCATAGTTGAACAAAAACTTTGATAGAGAAATCTAATTGTTTGACTTCCACTCAAAATGTAGAGGAAGCATGTGTCTATTAGAAAGAATATTAAAAGGCACTAAAATATTTCTAAAATTATAAGTAAACAATATACTGCTAATTATTAACGATGTAACCGTGTTAAAGTCGGTTTTAGTTTAGTTGTTTAATTCTCAATATAGGATTTGAAAAATGACATCCTTTATAATCGGTATAATAGCATGTTAGGATTATTCTAAACGATATACACGGACACCGTAATAAAATGTTTAATATGGAGCATATGTGATGGATTCCTTATGCATCGGCAATAGAAATTATAATATATGTCATGTTGTCTAGTATACCGCTTTCGCTTATGTACTTAATGCATTGAGCGAGTATCAAATCTAAATTAAGGTTGCTAAATGGCAGTTAAGAGTATTCTTGAGTATTTATGAAATACTCGAGAATTATTTATCGACGCGACGAACTCCTTATGAAGGAGTGTTTGAACTCGAACTTCATAGGTGACATCAAATATAGTATGACAATCCTAAATTTAAGTTCAGCCTTAATTAAGAAGCTTTAAGTTGGAAATGTTCCAAAGAAATGTTCCAAACGAGAGGTTATGACTTATTCAACTAAAAGGCTAAGTACATCACCATAAATATCATCGTAATGAAAGTAGTATCATATGCGCAAATTTATGATCGAGCTAGGGTGATTCCAAACGTTGAGAATCCTATGACATTGTTTGTGATACCAATGCCATGATACAGATCGCAAAAGAACCGGGGACTCAGAAGAAGTCAAGGTACATACTCCAGAAGTTCCATATGGTAAAAGCAGTTTATCGACAATGAAGAGGTATTTGTTGGCAGAGTAGATAGTAATGACAATATAGCATATCCATTCATGTAGGGACTAATAGTTGTTGTTGTATACTAATGATATAATGCCTCGAATGGTGCCATACTAATGCTAGACTAATAGTTGTTGTTGTATACACTCAACAAGATGCAAATGATCATCCCATAAGCCCCCAAAGTCAAGTTAGGTAGCTCGTAAGAGATCCACCAAGATACGATTCACTCTCTCGGTCTGCCCATCGGTTTGTGGGTAATAAGTTATACTCAAATGTAGTTCCATCCCTAGTGCCTTTTGTAAGTTCTTCCAAAATCTACTAGTGAATAATGGGTCTTTATCACTTACAATGCTCTTTGGCACACCGTGGAATTACACTATCCACTTCATATACAATTTGGCCAATTTGGATGCCATCATATTATACTTTATGGCTATGAATCAAACATTCTTTTTCAAACTGTGGCCTAGGTGTTATGGTACCATCCTCTGGTTCTTGGTAACCGATCGATATCTGTTTCCACTTTCGCTTGGGAATTTTAAGCGGTTGCAGCAAATCACTTGGCTTCTTCTACTCAGCATTCACT
This sequence comes from Allium fistulosum, assembly GCA_030737815.1. Lineage (NCBI taxonomy): Eukaryota > Viridiplantae > Streptophyta > Magnoliopsida > Asparagales > Amaryllidaceae > Allium > Allium fistulosum. The sequence continues at coordinate 843,393,618 of CM060902.1, forward strand.
AGTTGATAATTCATACAGTTCGAGATGAATGTCCCAACGTTCTTTTTCATCCCATCCCAATAAAATATCTGCTTCATAGCACAAAACGTTTTATTACCTTTGGGATGTATAGTCAATCTCCAATGAGGGCACTCACATAGCACCTCATCCCTCAACCCGTCGACATCAAGTTCAAACAATCTTCCATTTTTTCGGAGCCAACCATTACAGTCGGGGCCATACTACTTCATCTCTTCTGACTTTACTCCTTCTACTATCTTAGCCTCGATCTCCAGTAATCTAGCATCGCGTCTCTGACTAGTACCAATCCGCACTACCAAAGTAGGTATGATGGTCAAGCTCGCTAACATCTTTGGCTCTGGCTCACATCGAGGTCAAAAATCATAACTAGCAATATACTTAAGCTACTTCCACTCTAGGAATATCACTCCCAAGCTGGCATGTCTCCTACTCAAAGCATCAACAACTGTGTTTTCCTTCACAGGCATATAGGAAATGTCAAAGTCATGGAGGCCAAAATCTCTAACGATCGTTGCTGTTGAAGGTTAAAATCCTTCTGTGACTAGAGATACTTCAACGATTCGTGATTGGTGAATAGCTTGAACCTCTCTTTTAATATACAATGCCTTCATATCCTCAATGCAAACATGGTCGCTGACTCGCTGCTAACTCCAAGTTGAGGATTGGGTATTTCCTCTCATGCGGTTTCATTTGCCAACTAGCATACATGACAACTTTACCGCTCTGCATCAATATCGCGCCCATTCAAGTACCATAAGCATATGTGTTAACCGCTAACTCCTCATTATCACATAGAATGACTAAGGGCCCGTTTGGCAAACAAAAGCAACCTTTTGCTTATTTCAAAAGTCCTTTTGCTTTTAGAAAGTTAAAAAGTTAAAAAGTATGTTTGGAAAACTTTTGACTTACAAGTCAAAATTGAAAGGAAAAAGTTTAAAATGTCAAATTTGAAAATTTAAATTGTAAAAATTCAAATTTGAAAATTTCAAATTTTAATAATTCGAAATTTTAAAGTTCAAAATTCAAAAAATTTAAATTTTAAAAATTCGAATTTTAAAGATCAAAGTTTTGAAATTTGAAATTTTAAAGTTCAAAATTTTGAAATTTCAAATTTTGAAAATCGAAATTTTGATTTGAAATTTGAAATTTTGAAATTTGAGATTTTGAAATTTGAAAATTTGAAATTTGAGATTTTGAAATTTGAAATTTTGAATCTTTGAATTTTTTATTTTTGAAATTTGAAATTTTGAAATTTTGAAATTTGAAATTTGAATTTTGAAATTTGAAATTTGAAAATTTGAAAATTTGAAATTTAAAATTTTGAATTTTGAAATTTTGAAATTTTGAATTTTGAAATTTAAAATTTGAAATTTGAAATTTTGAATTTGAAATTTGAAATTTAGAAAGTTTGAAATTTTGGAATTTTGAAATTTGAAATTTTGAAATTTGAAATTTTGAAATTTTGAATTTTGAATTTTGAATTTTGAAATTTGAAATTTGAAATTTTGAAATTTGAAATTTGAAATTTTGAAATTTGAAAATTTGAAATTTAAAATTTTGAATTTTGAATTTTGAATTTTTGAAATTTGAAAATTTGAAATTTGGAATTTGAAATTTTGAATTTGAAATTTGAAATTTAGAAAGTTTGAAATTTTGAAATTTGAAATTTTGAAATTTGAAATTTTGAATTTTGAATTTTGAAATTTGAAATCTTGAATTTTGAAATTTGAATTTTTAATTTTGAAATTTTTGAAAATACATTTTTTTAGAATTTTCTCATGTAAAAAATCGACTTATGTAAGTCGAAAAGCAAAAAAAAATTGCTTTGAAATAAGTTGAAAAGTGGCTTTTAAAAGTTGGTAGATTTTGTTTATCCATATTGATTTTTTAACTTTTGCCTTTTATAAGCAAAAAAGCAACTTATTTATTGTCATCCAAACGGCCCTTAACACTGATGCACTCATCAACCTCTCCTTTAGAATTACGAACACATGCTCGCACCTCGCGTCCCAAGCAAAAATCTGATTCTTCTTCATAAAGTTGGTTAATGGTGTTACTACCTTTGAGATGTCCCTTATGAACTGACTATAGTGTCCTGCTAATCCAAGGAAAAGTTCACATCTATTTCATTCTTGGGACGATCCCAATCTCGGATTGCTATAATGTTTGTAGGATATATAATAATGTCCTGCTTAGAAAGAACATAACCCAAAAAACGCACTTCCCTCCTTCAAATGTGACACTTAGAAAATTTCGCCTTCAATTGGTGTTTTTTCAACACCTTAAGCATAATCCTCAAATGCGTCTTATGTTCAACTTCCATCCGTGAGTAGACGAGAATATCATCAATGAACACAAGTACAAATTTATTTATTGATCCCTGAAAACATGGTTTACGAGATCAACAAAGTATGTCAATGCGTTGATTAGCCCGAACGGCATAAAATCCATTCATAAAATCTCAATGGTATACAAAACACGATAATCGGCACACTATTCTTTACTACTCTTATTTGGTGAAACCTCATCGTAAGGTCCAACTGTGAAAACACATTTGCACCGTGGAGATGATCGAACAAGTCGTCAATCTGTGGGAGTGGATACTCGTTCTTCTTTGTCACTTTATTCAGCTCATAGTAATCAACAAAAAGCCTCAAAGAGTTGTTATCCTTATTGGCAAATACCGTGGGTGCTCTCCACTCGGATATACTCCTACAAATGAACCCCTTCCTCAATATGTTATTAACTTGAACCTCTAATTTCCTCTACTTTTTGGGTGCCATACACCTTGAAGGCATTTAAACGCTCTGCTTCATTTCCAATTCGCATATCATTCCTTCCAAGACCAGGATGACCCATGCCCTTGAGTCCTTAGGAGTTGATACCGAGTCATGCTTGGGGGTTTGTACCGACCCGTATATTTGGCTCAAGGTTTGTTGCAGGTCGTTCTACTCCGCTTCCAATTTGCAACACTCAGGCTTCAGGTCTCTAATTTTGATCTACTGCAACTTTAGCCATTCCCATTTTTTTGAAGAAATTCTCCATCATCTCTTCTTGGTGTTCCATCATTCTTTCCTGCAATCCATTCATCATAGTTTTCATCTCATTCCTAGTTATGTAGATTGATGGTGGGTTAGCTCCCGAGGACGCCTCTTGATTGCCACCAGGTTGATTTTCTCCAACAACAATCCTTCTAGTTGATTGTCTGGCCATTTAGAATCCTTTTAAAATCTTAAATCAGGGAGCTCAAGTATCTCTCAGCGAAAGCACCAAAATGTTTGAAACAAAAATGACACAATCACCCAATAGAAAGTAGAAGAGAATGAAAAGTAAAAAAAACAAATTAAAACGAGTAAGAAATGAACACATAAAGTTTTATAGTGGTTCGGCAAACTCTGACCTATATCCATTAATGATTTATTGCTTAACTTCCGACTTGGGGCAGAAGTTTTTATGGGTCAGTAGAACTCCGATACTTAGATTTTCAAAGTTACAAGAATATAGAGCCTGACCATTTGTTGGAAAATCCAAAGAAACAATACGAACCTTTACGATTGCAATTGTATTACCTGCTATGGAATGTGAGATTCTGATATTGTTTCTGTTTCTGTTGTTTCTTCTTTCTTTTTCTTCTGTCTTCTTCTACCTCTTCTTTTTCTCCATAACAATTCGGTTTTCCGACATTCGATTGTTCGGCAGTTGATACAATGAATGTATTAATGTCGATTTTCAAGCGACGAAAAATCGAGTCGTTACATTTGGTAAAGTGAAGTTAGAGCCAAAAGATCCTGAAAAATGAGTCATACCTTCCTATTTATAGAGGCAGGGTGCCTAATTTCTTGCACAAAATATCTCCAAACTATTACTCAAGATTTAGACCAATTCCTCCAAGAAAGTAGGTGCCACTTCATCAGCTAACTATTGGTCGGTACGACTCTATGGATAGGGTTTGGTACCAACCCCTAAAATTGCCAAATCGTCTACCTTCAACTCTTTGCTTTAGATCGTCTTATGGTTAACTTCGTGATTTCATAGTTGTTTGTACCAATATTGGCTTGTTACATCAAGAGGGAGAAGGAGGCAGAAGATGAACCCGCGTGGAGGAGTTTTTGGGAGTCGGCATCGACCCATGGGTAAGGGTTGGTACCGACTCCACACTTGTAGTCGATGGGTCCTCGAACTTTGGTGATGGACTCATGTCCTTGTTATGATCTTGGTTGTACTTTGGCTTTAGGTTCCATGGTCATCCCTCCAAACGTCTTGTCTTGATAACTTTAGAGTATGGTTCGTCGGGTTCGTCCATATACTGCATAGTCAGAAGGCAGGATAGCAATATCTAACCTTCGGGTGGAATTCACATGGGTTGTTGTCAGAGTGTAAGTGCATTATAGGATATTGCCCTATATTGTATAAGTTGGGTAACTTATTGGGTGTAGGTGTACAGGTTCAGGTAAACACAACTAAGTTATGTAGATTATAAATGTTAATTTAATTGTCTATTAACATTATTCCACTATAGTGATATTTCTTACTCGCTAGGCTATGTCTGACCCTATCTCTCTTTCCCACTTTATGCGTGCTTTACATGTTCATAGGGTATTAGGATGTTAGTACTAGAATAAGATACATAGAGAAGGTGACCATGCGCACTAGAGTTATCATATTAATAGTCATTTTATATGTATCTTATTGTACTAGCCGAAAATATATTTAATTGTCCTTTTCAGTTGTTTATCAGGAACTTTCTTAATTATTTTCTTATATGGATAACTATTTTTTTAAGCAAAGATATTTGGGCTATTTTGAGTTATATATTTATTTTATTCCTTCCGCTGTGAGATCTGAAAGTGTAGATGTTTAAAAATTTATGTTTATCTCTATACCATAAAAATTATCTCAACCCAATGATCTTTCCTTTTGGCACAACGCTGCTTCGAACATTGTTTTTAGGCATTGAATCAGTGTGCCTGGAAGGATGGATTTTTACAATTGCTTTCAATCTTCTACACATCTATAATTACCTAAAGGAAGAAGACAAATAGCTCAAAATTAACAAGCAATGCACTGTCATTCAGTTTGCTCCAACAAGAATGAATATTGATTCAAGTATAGGTGATTTTGATTTCTCAGAAGCCATGGTTCCACTCCATTTTGCAGTAATGATGCTATGACGGAACCAAGAAAGCGAAGATTAAAGAATAAGATTGATTACACCACTCATTACGAAGAAATTGTGTAATGTATGTTAGATGTACATAACGAAACAAAATTGGTGGAGGATGAAAAAGAGCATAAGAGAATGAAGAAATGGTTGGAGCCGAAGGATGAGAAACAATGCCAACGGTAGGAAAGGGAAGAGGTAAAGTGAGAAGAGAGACGTCGTCATGACGAGTTCATAGAATTCCAAATGAGAAAATGTGAATCATGAAAGAAGCAGACGTTATGGTTATGTTAAGTTACGATCTTTCCAAGTTGGAACCTGACCAACATGAAGAACTACAAAGACAGTTCAAAGAATACCTTGCTAGTCAGGCTAGACTTCCAGCTTTTAAAATAACTTTATACTTGTTAGTCTTTTATTCTTAATGTTTTATATTTCAAACCGTTGTATTTCTATTTTTATTTAGATGATAACTTTGTTATAAAGTAACGAATTTATATATTTAAACTTATTCTTTGTATTGCCAATTAGTTGTATAGTAGGGAAGTTGTCTTATTTCGTATATAACTTGTGTCTTCAAATCAATGACCAGTTTAGATTGTCATGTTATGTCCTAAATTATGGTTCTTCACTGGACAAGCACAGTTGGATCTTTGTCAATTAGTGCAAGTACTCTAGATCCTGTCAATTAACTATACAATATACTAGTATAGTTAACAACTGTTAAATAATGCCATAACTCATCTCGTTTACTTATAAAAGGATATCTTAAACCGAACACTTATAACAAGAGTGAAAGCTAGGTACTGAAAAGATGTCCGGTGCTCCTTGGTCAATAGAACTTGCTTGTTATAGAGAAATCTTACATACAGGAAGACCACAAGCATGATTTGAGCTTGGGTCAAGGTAAGTATATCAATAACGAAGGCTATTAGAGCCTAGTGAATAGTGTTTCACTCTAAACGATTTGGAAAATACCCAAAAGGATGTAGCATGGTTGTGATGCCATGAGTTGACAAAAATTAAAGTAAAGCCTCCTCGTTTATGCTACACAATATTCTCAAGTCTAAAGACTATCACACATCATCACGTTGAAATCCTATCTCTTGACTTAGATATACTTAACCTACACAGGGCTCTTAGTTGAGTCATTCATCCAATGATCTCTTAGCTCACCAACGCCCATGAGTAATTCTTTATCCAACATTTGGAAAGTGTTACGAATAATAGTCTCAACCGATGCATCAATATTCCTTTCTCGGTATATTTTGACTATGAACATTTAAAATTAAGTATTATTACTAGATAGATTGAATACTCGTGGTTACGATCGATGCGCAATTGCAATCGATACGATACTCTACTTAGAGATTTTCTATTTATATATGTTTAATGTTCGCAATCATTATTTATATTGTATATAATAAACACATATAATAGAAAACAAAACCATAAAGGCATACTTTATTTTGAACAAGATTCGTGAAAGAGTTGGGATTACCTAACAAATTACATAAATGCCTCTAAGGCAACCATACTCATCCAGATTTACATATACAACTATATTACATTAATGCACATGTAACTATATAGCTAATGCAACATAAACAAGTTTAACAACAAAGAGATCAGTGAATCACTCGCTTTAAATGTCATCTTTTCAAAACAAGGTAAAAATGTCATCTTTAACTTCGATATCGAACCAAACTCTTCATAATATAATATAAATATAATACATAGTATAATAAGCATGTAACAAATGTGTGTGTTTATAGAAAATTAGTGAGTAAACTCACTTAAGAACAAAGTTTTTGTCCGCGGGTGTGGCGCAATGGAAAATGGATGTCTAGGTCTGGTAACAAATCCAAGATCGAGCCTTGCCTCGTCCACACTTCTTGCAAAAAGTAATATTCGGTGATTATAAGTGTCATCAGTTGAAGCGGACAAACACAACTTAATTCCCCTTCAAGAGTTTACCAGTCCGCCACACACCTGAAAACTCACACCTAGCCAATTCCTCCGCTTTTAGCTCATGCATTCGATTGACTTTTTGTTCCTCTTCTCTACCTTTTTCATGTCTTAACAACTCATTTTATCAATGTTTTAGGAAGGCGGTATGAAGAGTATAAGAAGGTATAGGTTGATTTGAAGATGTTTTAAGCTTACTAAACTTTTGAATTAAGAATATAAGAATTAATTAAGAAGTGGGCGATTAAGAACAAGAGAATGTGAGGGTATGGCCGTGTATTCATAGTTTTTCCAAGGCAAACATTCTCTTCCTCTACAAACATCTTCCATCCATCCTTATCCATGAAAATCCACATGTCATGTTACTTCTCAATGTTACAATTCTCAACATAAATGCATGTTCCTGTTGTTACGACTACACCCAAGACCACTTGAATACAATCGCAACGCGCAACGCGGAAAAGCCAAATCATGATAGATAGTGCAAAACAACCGATTATCTAACTCAACCAAAATCCAACCAATACCAAATAGCCCAACACAAGATCACAACACCAATACAAGCAATATATGAATGCAATAACAATAAGTAAATCACACACGATTTTATAGTGGTTCCACTAACGTTGTGTTAGTGTACATCCACTTGAGAGAGCTTTTATTATATCACCAATAGAAAAGTACAAGAGATTGTTAACAATGATCACAATATTCTAGCAAGAATATAATTTTGTGGAGATTAGAATTGAAGAAATAGGATTTGCCTAAACCCTAGATTTGGAGGATAGAAACCCTTGATTTGGAATTAGATTAGGTTCTTCAATCTCCCCTTTCAGATCTGAAGAGAGAATATATACTAGTAGAGAAAACACTGGCGAAAGACCACTTTGCCCCTGAGCAAAACAACACAAAAACAGCCCAGAAAACACAACTTCGCCGGCTCAGACGTCTGGGACAGGGCTCCAGACGTCTGACCGAACTTTTAGGCAACTGGACCCTGTAGGGCCAGACGTCTGGCCCAAGCCTGCAGACGTCTGGCAGCAGTCTACAGGCAGCCAGCACATCAAACTCCCCTCCAGTGTGCTCCTCCGGACACCGTTTCGCAATCCGTCTTCTCCTACGCCGAGCTACTTCCATCCCCTTCAATTCTCCTTCATATTGTGTCGCCTAATTTCAACACTCCACCTCGACACTATATCCATCTCCAACACCAATGGTACCATACCATCAACAACCGATAGCTCCAACTACCAACACTTCTACCTTCTACCAAACGTGAATATTTCCCCAATGGGTTCCGGCAAAGCCACCCCCCATTGCACTCCATCAACGAGTTCAGGCACAAAGCCCCCACCCGCCAACGAAATGTTGAAAACATTCAAACACCATCTCACCAAGGACAAGAGCACTAGGAGTGTACATTAGCACTACACCAAGAAGATAGAACGACAATCTCATACCAATACTCTTCCACATCTACAACCAAGCCACTCTCTCACCCGTGCCACCTAGTGGCACCTAGCACTTCTCCAAGCGAATCAAGTTCGAGCAATGCTCGAACTTCCCAAACGGCAATGTCTTCGTGAACATATCCGCCGCATTATCCTTTGTGTGCACTTTCCAAAGACATACTTGCTTATCCTCATCCATGGCTACCAAAAATGACTCCCTCACTTCAATGTGCTTGGTACGTGAGCTAAACGCCAAATTCTCCGCCAAGTGAATAGCACTTTGGCTATCACATTGAACATCGATGCTATCGTGTCCAATCCCCAAGTCACACAACAAACGCTTCAAATAGAGTGCCTCCTTCGCCGCCTCTACCGCGGCTATCAACTCCGCCTCCGTAGTGGATAAAGCTACTACGGTTTGCAATCTCGATCTCCAACTTATGGCCGTACCACCTAGTGTGAAGACATAACCAGAAGTTGACTTTCTCCTATCTCTATCACCGGCGTAGTCCGAATCACAATAACCAACCAAGTTGCAACTCCTTTTCCCACTACCGCCAAAAACAAGACCATGAGATGACGTACCCCTAAGGTATCTCAATATAAGCTTCACGGCTTCCCAATGCGATTTTCCCGGGTTAGACATAAAACGACTAACCACCCCGACGACATTTGCAATATCGGGTCTTGTACACACCATAGCATACATCAAACTACCAACCGCACTTGCATATGGCACCTTTGCCATATAAGCCTTGTCTTTCTCCAAGATAGGTGACCCTTTACTCGAAAGCTTCACATGCAAAGGTAATGGTGTATTTGACACCTTTGCATTCTCCATGCTAAACCGCAAAACACCTTCTTTATATACTCCTTTTGAGTCAATTTCAACTCAAAATGCCTTCGGTCCCTTTCAATCTCCATACCCAATATCCTCTTTGCTTCTCCAAGGTCCTTCATTTCGAATTCCGAGTTTAATTGCAATTTTAACTTGTTGATTTCATTCTTGTCCTTCGAAGCAATGAGCATGTCGTCCACATACAAGAGCAAGTACACCCAACAATCATTTCCCAACTTCTTGAAATAAACACAAGCATCTTTGATGCTCCTATCAAAGCCACTTTCAAGCATAAAATGATCAAATCTCTTGTACCATTGCCTAGGTGATTGCTTCAACCCATATAGCGATTTCTTCAACTTGCACACCATATTTGACTTACCATTTACAACAAACCCTTGCGGTTGCTCCATGTAAATGTCTTCATCCAAGTCACTATGCAAGAAGACGGTCTTCACATCAAGTTGCTCCAACTCCAAGTTGTGAATAGAAACTATGGCAAGTAATATCCGGATAGAAGTATGGCGCACAACCGGTGCGAATATCTCATCATACTCCTTTCCTTTCCTTTGTGCAAACCCCTTAACCACTAACCTAGCTTTGTATCTTCCATCGTCCTTCACCTTGTAAATCCATTTGCACCTAATAGCACGGTTTCCTTTAGGAAGTGGAACCAAACTCCAAGTTTGATTCTTCATCAATGATTGCATCTCTTCCTCCATGGCACAAATCCACTTCGAGCTATCACTCGAATTCATGACGTCTTCAAGGTCCATAGGCTCATCTTGGACTACATTGAGAGCATAGTCCAACCTATCACAAAAGCTAAGATAGTTCCAATCACCATATCTTTCGGGTGGCCTTATAGCACGACGACCAACCCGAGTAGCAATATTATCACCCAAACTCCTTTCGGCTCCACCTTGAACCGAATCTTCTCTAGGTTCGTGTACATCACCAACACTACTAGAGGCACGTTGTGGACTATGTGATGTATCATCAACCGCTTTCTCCTCACAAGCATCTTCAACTAATCTACTCTCTCTACTACTTGGACAAAATGTGGTAATAACTTCCTTTCCCTTCGATTCATCACGAACTAAGACCGGAATGTCCGATGAGCTTTCATTCTCCTTGAACATAGCCGACTCATCAAAAGTAACATGACGAGAGTTGATTACCTTCTTCGTTTTCGGATTCCAAATCCGATAGCCTTTCACTCCATCCGTATAGCCAAGCAAAATCCCCTTGAAAGCTCTTGGTTCAAGCTTATCATTTCCCGGATCATGCACATAAACCGGACTTCCAAAGACACGAAGATAGCTCAAGTCAATATTCTTTCCCTTCCACACTTCCTTCGGAATTTTGTTATCAATAGCCGAGCACGGAATTCGATTAATAATATGCACCGCGGTTGACAAAGCTTCGGCCCAAAATCCCTTAGACAATCCCGATGTCAATCTCAAGCATCGAGCTTTCTCTAGTAGAGTATGATTCATCCTCTCCGCAACTCCATTTGATTGCGGATCTCCCGGTGTAGTAAAATGTCTCCGAATCCCATGATGCTTGCAAAACTCTAAGAATTCTCCGGAAACATACTCCCCGCCATTGTCGGACCTAAGAACCTTCAAAGACTTACCACTCTCATTCTCAACAAGAGCCTTCCATACTTTGAACTTAGCAAATGCCTCCGACTTAGCCTTCATTACATACACCCAAAATTTACGAGAAAAATCATCTATAAAAGAAATATAATACCTTGCTCCACCTAAAGAAGCAACTGGTGCCGGTCCCCAAACATCCGTATGCACATACTCAAGAACGCTTCTTGAATTATGTTTTCCTTCACCGAATGAAACCTTTGTTTGCTTCCCCATGACACACTCTTCGCAAAACTCTAGCTTGTTGAAACTCTCACCACCAATCATCTCCCTTTTTCGAAGAATATCCAAACTCCTCTCCGAGACATGTCCTAACCTCAAATGCCACAATCTAGTTGCATCTAAGTCGCGAGAACTATCAACCCCAATGCTAGCTTCACCTTCTATGGTCACACCTTGAAGCAAATATATACCATGAGCCCTAGCACCTTTCATAACCACAAGCGCCCCCTTCGAAACCCTCAAGCCATCTCTCTCAATAGTGATCTTGCACCCCAAAGAATCTAATTACCCCAAAGAGATAAGGGACTTCCTAAGTCCCGGAACATAGCGCGCATTTGTGAGAGTATGAACTACTCCGTCAAACATCCTAATTTGCACGGAACCAATGCCCTTCGACTTACAAATAGCACCATTTCCCATAACAATCGAATTTCCCTCTCTAGCTTCGAAAGAAGAAAAACAATTCATATTCGGCGTCATATGATAAGACGCCCCCGAATCGAGAACCCATTCGCTACCCGAAATATTTGATGCTACCGCCGTCAATACATCCATGTCTCCCTCACCAACACCTCTCTCCACCGCGACCGATGAAGATGCTACTTCCTTCTTGGCCTTCTCCTTGTCCGGACACTCATTCTTCCAATGACCGGGCTTCTTACAAATATAGCACTTGCCTTTCTTTTCCTTCGACTTTCCTCTCCAATCGGGATTCCTAGATTTGGAACGCCCCCGATTCTTCTTCTTCGCATATCTCTCCTTCTCTACAAACAAACCTTGACCATTTCCGGCACTACTACCACCAACACTCAACTACTCCTTCATTTGATCTCTCAACTCCTCACTAAGAAGACCCGTCTTGACATCATCTAACGTCAATGTATCCCGGCTATAGATCAAACTATTTGAGAAACCCGTATAACGGTCCGGCAACAAACATAACAATATCATCGCCTTTTGCTCTTCCTCAATCTTCAAATCTACCGCCTTCATCTTCATTAGCAAATCATCAAACACATTCAAGTGTGCCTTAAGCGAACTCCCCTCTTTCATCTTATACGTGAAAAACGTTTGCAACAAGATCAAACGATTAGTTAGAGACTTCTTCATATACAACTCCTCTAACTTGTCCCAAATGCCCTTAGCGGTGGTCTCACCACTAATTTCGGAGATCACATTCTCTCCCATAGCTAGTTGAAGTGTAGTGAATGCCCACTCTTCCATTTCCTCTCTCTCGACATCCGAGATGTCCGCCGGCAACAAATGTGTATCAAACACCACTCGATGTACCTGATTCCTCCTTAGAACCGCTTTCATCTTCCATTGCCATTTTTCAAAATCATTATCGCCATTCCACTTGTCGATAACCAATTGCGATCCCGACGCCACATACGACCCACGCACATACGGCGCTATACTACTTGGACCAACCATTGAATTTTCAGAGTTATCCGTTTCCGGCATTTCAACAACCACCTAGCAACACCAAAGCTCTGATACCAAATGTTGTTACGAATACACCCAAGAGCACTTGAATACAATCGCAACGCGCAACGCGGAAAAGCCAAATCGTGATAGATAGTGCAAAACAACTGATTATCTAACTCAACCAAAATCCAACCAATACCAAATAGCCCAACACAAGATCACAACACCAATACAAGCAATATATGAATGCAATAACAATAAGTAAATCACACACGATTTTATAGTGGTTCCACTAACGTTGTGTTAGTGTACATCCACTTGAGAGAGCTTTTATTATATCACCAATAGAAAAGTACAAGAGATTGTTAACAATGATCACAATATTCTAGCAAGAATATAATTTTGTGGAGATTAGAATTGAAGAAATATGATTTGCCTAAACCCTAGATTTGGAGGATAGAAACCCTTGATTTGGAATTAGATTAGGTTCTTCAATCTCCCCTTTCAGACCTGAAGAGAGAATATATACTAGTAGAGACAACACTGGCGAAAGACCACTTTGCCCCTGAGCAAAACAACACAAAAACAGCTCAGAAAACACAACTTCGCCGGCTCAGACGTCTGGGACAGGGCTCCAGACGTCTGACCGAACTTTCGGGCAACTGGACCCTGTAGGGCCAGACGTCTGGCCCAAGCCTGCAGACGTCTGGCAGCAGCCTGCAGGCAGCCAGCACATCAAACTCCCCTCCAGTGTGCTCCTCCGGACACCGTTTCGCAATCCGTCTTCTCCTACGCCGAGCTACTTCCATCCCCTTCAATTCTCCTTCATATTGTGTCGCCTAATTTCAACAGTTCCTTCTTCCTTAACAATTTTCAACATACTTAAACTTGGATAATAGATTTTTCAATTAAATTATCAACTTTAATCTCATTTAGTTATGTATGTAAAAATATTACAAACAGAAACTGTTGACACTAACCTCACTTATTGAAATGTTAAACTCATTGAAATTAACATTAATCTCATTTAATTATGCCCGTAAAATATTCCAAGATTGAGGTCATTGTAAAACCACTTCCTGTGTATCACTTCAATATTCTCTTACCACGTATTACATATTTAAGTCAAACCAGTTATAAACCAACGAACACCAGTTCGTCCCAGTTTCGCACACAACCAGATTTTTAATACTTCACCATATTGATTAACTCGTACAAGTCACAACCAGCCTCCATCTCACATGCATCCTGGCCTACAGTTGCTATCCCCTATGATTATACTTACCTTACATTCATTTCAAACTAAAATCTGTTATAGTTTGAACTTATTGCTGACCACTTCTCAAATTCTTGATGTAAATAAAGGGGAAAAAAAACTCAAAACCAGATTTAATTTCCTCCACTTTGAATGGGGAAAAGCATACATAATAACATTGTCACTGCATCACTTCAATCCAAAAATACAAGCTACAATTACTAATCCAAAATTAATGTTTCCCTTACATTATCACTGCAACCATGCTTAAGTTATAATTGAAGTTTTGCTTATCACTGCAGTTGGGCTTACTTTAGCATATGATGAACAAGTAACTGGGTAACTTATTAGAATGAGACATCTTTGATGCTAACAAAATAGTATATGAGCACCCCTGTTTTAGACGCCAGGCATAGGAAATTTGGTGGTGAGGGCTTCAACCTTACGTTTAAGGTTGGAGGTAGCATCCTTGAGAGGAAAACCAGGCGACTGGACAAAATCCATGAAATCTTTGAGTTTGGTCCCTGGAGCTTGTGATTTTGCTTTAAGGGCGATTTCCACACCTTCGTGAATTAATTCAGCAACCATTATGAAATCGCTCTCTTTTAGTCCTCTTGTAGTCATAGCTGGTGTCCCTATTCGGATGCCTCCAGGGGCTAACGCGCTCTTATCGCCTGCCACTGAATTCTTATTGAGCGTGATAGAACTGATGTCTAATATCTTCTCTACTCGAGCTCCATCGATGCCCTACAAATGACATGACCCTCATGTTTCTTAGACACCCGGATTTGTAAATAGCATGCAACAAAAATTTAGAGCTATACTGCATAAAATGCTTATTTAAGTAGAACATGAATTTCTAGAAATTTGCAGTGAAAAGAAAAGAATCGGGTGCGTTCTGGAACACGGGGTTTAGTTAACGTGGTTTAATGAAATTGTGTTTTAAACCTTCTGACGGTTGAAAAGAGAAGGTTGGAAGCAGATTATTTATATTATTTTTATAATTTATCAAATAACTTATATTACATATTAAGTAGTTTATAATATCTTTTTCAACAACTTGTAATACTTTTAGCATATAATTATAATAAATTTTAATTGATTCAATTACTTATTATATCATTAAAAAAACTTGCAGTTTTACGTCCAACTTAAGTAGGCCTAAGTTTGAACTAATAAGACATAAAGTCAAAGTTAACTTTTATTTCCAACATCCAAACAAGTCATATTCAAACATTGATGTAGCTCTAATATCCAACTAGTTTTTTCTTCTTCTGTCAAACGTACTAAACTGCAAATGCAAAAGAAAAAAAAACGACTATGGTAAGGATGTACGACGACAAAGCCATAGGTGTTTTGCTTAAAAATAAGTTTTGTATTTTGCATTTTCAATATATATGTCAAACGGCAAGAAAGAGAATGGGATTTGGAAAATCCTAGTCATTCCAATATAGGGAAGAAGAGGAAGGACGAAGATGATTTTTAATATTACCAAAAGGCGGAAAACAAGAAAAAATTATTTTCAATTTTAATTGCTAAAACTTATTTTCGAAATTGACTGTTTTTCACTTCATTCTCTGTTCCCGTGCATTTTAAAATACATTGTTGAAAGTGCAAAACAGAAAACTCATTTTCAAACCAAACACTACCTTAGTCTCTTTATACTTTCTAATATTGTGCATGGTTTCAGTTTATAAATATATAATGGTAGGGGATTTTCTATATAGAAAGATGGACAATAATATTTCACCATGGAAAGCCAATAATAACATGAAGTAGCACCGGTGTTCTTGCATATAGTTGTATATCAATGTTAAGATGCTCAGTAAAGGGACTATTCAATTCAGAAACAACAAAATAAGTTTGATAAGAAAAACAAGAAAAAATACCAATGGCCTCAGGTCGACTAAAACCAAATGATTATCGCTCCCACCAGACACCAACTGGTAACCTAATTCCACCAGCCCTGATGCAAGCGCTTTGGAGTTAGATATGACCTGCAAGATTGATTATCATGAGAAACCTCAGCTTTATGTTTTTCTGAAAAAAAATTTTTTTGTAATAATTCAAAAAATGATAAAAGGTGCATCACCTGCTTCTGATAAGCTTTAAATTCAGGTGATTGGGCATGTTGTAAACACACAGCAAGTGCGCCAATAGTATGATTATGAGGACCACCCTGCCAAAAAACAAACACTACTGATTATATACTGTTATCTTACAATGTGGTATCTTAAAAAGAAGAAAGTGAGAAGATTATACTTGTAAACCAGGGAAAACAGCGTTATTTATGGCAGTTTCTAAATCAACACCAAGAACTGGATCCTTCCTGTAAAAGATCATACCACCTCTAGGCCCCCGCAGTGACTGTATTGAAGCAAAAGATCAAACGAGCATTCATTTTATGTATACAAACAAAAGAAAATATATGGATGATAACCAGAATCATATTACACCATGAGCAGAAAGATGGCGGGATAAGATTTCTTATAGTTGTATCATTTTAAGACAACGTGGAAGAAAAAGTAAAACTAGCATAAGAGACCTTACAATAAAATCACTAATCTAATATATTTTTCTGTTGGCCCTTGCTTTAGCCTCTTTAAGGGTTATTGCTTCTTTAATGTCTTCATACAAATTCTTGAACTGTTTAAGCCTTCATAGCACACAACTTCACTACTCAACTGCAGTGTATACTACTTATCAATAAAAAATCATGGGGTTCAATGGTTCATAATGACATAAACCTTTGCTTATGGTGCTGAATTCTTCATTAAAGATGAAGATCAAAGCAAAATGATAGTAGCTTGTGGTAACATTCTATTAAGGAAGCTATCAATTATTATTTTAGGTATCCAATTTAGAATATTAGTTTATGTCTCAGTTTTAAAGAATTCAGTTACCTGAACTTTAACCTATTCAAAATCAATCAATGCCTCAAGTTACGCAAACAAAGCGCAAAATATAAAAATATCTTGACCATATACTATTATACAGTATGTTTAGCTCCTGATACGTTTGAATATACCTACTTTGCAAGGACAATCAGATTTACGACTTTGAAGAAATAAAAGAACAATAAGATCTAAAAGTTAATACAGATTGAATTGCAGAAACTTGAGCAAAAGCAATAAGCTTTTCAAAGTGAAATTACACCTAACTTAATGATGAAATTTCTATATTATTTGAAACATCTACAACTACTATATAGTCAACATATACCAATGATAAGTTCAAACTTCAAATACACAAATATTCACTCAGAATTATCAAAATTCTGAGTATGAAACACACAAAGAACAGTGTTACTGAAAATTTGAACCAAGTCATGTTACAAAGGTTGGACAAGAGTAGCAAGTGTTTTAACTGAATTTGTAGCACAACTAAATGGATTAGAAATCTATTATTTTTGATTAGGTTTACAAAGGTTGGACAAGAGTAACAACTTTTTGAAACACACATTTTGGCTACACTAAAATGATCACCCTTACATATGGCAGGTGGGGTACATAAAATTAAAAAACACATTAGATGGAATCGGCACACTGATTAAAATTCATACCTTGTGAGTAGTTGTAGTAACCACATCACAATATTCAAAGGGATCAGCAACAACTGAAGCAGCTACAAGCCCACTAATGTGAGCCATATCCATCATAAGAAATGCCCCAACAGAATCCGCAATCTAGATTTATGATAAAAATAAATTTTGGAAATAGCTACTCAACTATACAATATATCGCAAGCAAAACTAAATACCTTTCTCATACGAGGATAGTCAAAATCCCTGGGATATGCACTTGCACCAGCGATGATCAATTTTGGACGAAAAAGTACGGCTGATTTCTCAAGCATGTCATAATCCACAAAGCCTGAGCATAAATATAAAGTGTGAGAGATATTTTAAATATTGCAACTGTCCAAAATGAAATGTCGCTCATCAAATAATATATACATACCACACATTTTATTACTCAACTTTAATTTAATATGCTTAAGATCTGACACTACCTTCCCATGGTATGAATTTTATAATTCAGTTCTAAAAAACAGCCCCTTGGAAGAAAGACGAATGATTTTAAGTCAATCAGATGATTAAATATTTTCACAACTTTAATGTTTATTCTGTAGCCAATTCAAATTTTTAGCAAAATAATAGATATGAGTATATAACCTGTAGATTCATCAAGCCTATATGGCATAGACTCGAAAAAGATTGATGTGCCTGAAACTCGTCTTTTCGGTGTCATAAATCCATGGGACAAGTGACCTCCATGAGGTAGATCAAGACCCTATACCAATAAGAAGCATGATTAACTCTACAACAACAAAATGAAAGACAAATGATTGCTGAGACTGAGATCATACCATTATTCTATCATGAGGATTCAGGAGAGCAGTGTAAACCTCAAAATTAGCAGGAGAACCTGACAATGGCTGAACATTAACTCCCCACTTAGTCTCATCAAGGCGATATGCTTGAAGAGCCCTTTTTTGACAAAGAGTTTCAATTTGGTCGATATACTCGTTTCCTCCATAATATCTACATCAGATTAAAATGCGAATAACCTTAAACATTTGCCTTGATTTCGATAAGTACTTGCAATTCATAAAAATAATAAATAAATAAAATAAAATAAAAATTACCTTTTACCAGGTAGCCCTTCAGAATATTTGTTAGTGAGACATGACCCAGATACTTCCATCACAGCACGTGACGTAAAATTTTCAGAAGCAATGAGTTCTAAACAATTAAATTGCCTCTGTTTTTCTTTATTTATAAGTTCATGAAGTTCAGGATCAGCATCTTTCAATGGAAGGTCCACAAACTTATAGGAATTCTCTGAATCAACTGGATGAATCAAATTTAAAAGGGGAGTATTGTAATTTAAATACACAGGTAATGGCAGAGGAAAAACAGAACATTGAAGCAATATTGTTTTATATACAGACCAAGTAGCTGTAAGTTTCTCCGGATCTCATATTCTACTATCAGGGATGACAAGTTGTATGTGTTATTACAAGTGCTTATTTCCTATGACAGGGCCACGATAAAGAAATCTGTATACTTCATAGTGATGAAAAAAACATTTTGAAGAACCAGGGCACAGGTAACCAACAATATGGAGAACATATGCTTTATACAAAGATTTAATATTGCCTAATGCATCGAAATTAGCAAGGAGTATAAGAACTTATAGATTTTGGTAGAAAGAAGCAGCAATAAAAAAGTATGGCCATGGATTCAACGGTATACCATACTTTATCTCGATGTGCTTCTATAGTTGAATGAAATGAATATGATATAGAGAAATGGGTACCGTTCTTGTACTGGTTTAATTGTAAATAATTCCAATCACAATGTTTTTTCGGGTAAATGTAATTACTACAGCTCCTGCTGCTGCCTAGGACTAACTGATTACAATTTTGTGCAATCATTTGTGGATATAACACTTAAGACTGTAATTTGTGAATATTTCTAACTTATGATTGTGGGCTTACTAGCATTTCTACCAAGGGTAGGCGAACTGACTATTGAACTTTACGATCTAGAATCTCCACAATCCTATTTTGCTGAATCCATTCTTTGTACTAAATTTCATTATTGCATCTTACCTCTACACAACAACATACTGACCAAAACCCTTACTCCATGTTTAATTTCCCTTTAGATGTTTCTCGTCTTTTAAACCAAACTCTTACGGTTTCCACCAACAATAATGATGATGCTCATTTCTATGTATAAAGTGACCCTGAAAATACATACAAGTGTTTAATGTATTGTACTTCGCTTTAGATGTTTCCCAACTTATGAACAAAATTACTACGGTTCCCTCGGAAGTTTGTCATAAAACAACACAAACACCTTTTTATTTCATTGTTCACATAAATGGCGTGATTATAAGCAAATGACCCTAACTTCCTATAGTTCAACACGTCGGGGGAAAAAAGAATATAAGTACCTCCATTTTCCAAGTTATTGACAGAAGATGATAGTTTTTGAGTAGCTACACTGCATTTGACATTAGAAAGCTTGCATCCTCTAGAAAGGCTAACTTGATTAACATTTGTGTAATCACTGTTTTTATAAAATTTTGGATGCAAGGCAGAACTCTTGATAATAAAAACGTTCTGACTAATGGAGCCCATCACTTCACTTCACTTCTCTTCTCTTCACTACAAAATTACTTCATTTATTAGTGATTTTAATAGAATAAATAAGCAAAACATCATTTGAATGTACAACAATCAACGCAAAATCGTTAGTAATATATTAATTTCTTTCGTAGTTTTATGTTAAATCTGCTTAAAAACGATATGAATAAGAATTAAAGAATACAAACCTCAGAATTAACCTAACAAATAAATATATTTTCCAAGATAAACTAAAATTTCCAAGAAAACTCCAATAGAAGAAATGAACGCAGCAGAAGAACCTATTACATGAATAATAAGATTTAATACCGGAAGGAATAAGCAAAAATATAATAAATTTACCTGAAAATAATTTTGGCCACCTGAGCCTGAAACCTTATTGAGGGAGGGATGGTATAGAGAGGCGAAAGGAATACGTGAATGGAGGTGTGCGGCTGCTGTGATATGGGCCGTTGTTAAAATTTAGTTAAGTTATTGGGATTCTATTAAACTTTACAAATTTTCGAAAGTGGGCTATAATTTTCGAAACTATTGTGCTGGTTTGAAAACATATTACAAAATATGACTGTCAGCATTCAAATCAGCAGTGTTGTAACTCTAACATACTTATGCAACTATGAGTTGTGCATTTGGTGAATTAATTTTTGCGCAACTATACCTAGAAATCAATAAAGCACAACAAAGAGTCGCGCATAAAGTTCCATGCATGCATAACTCGTAATTGCGCCTGCACGGATTTGTTGCTGCCACGTAAATGCAGCAACAACCCCATCGTCCCATTTCATTTTCTAAAAACATTTGCTCTTT
Source organism: Allium fistulosum (assembly GCA_030737815.1). Taxonomy (NCBI): domain Eukaryota; kingdom Viridiplantae; phylum Streptophyta; class Magnoliopsida; order Asparagales; family Amaryllidaceae; genus Allium; species Allium fistulosum. Next base: position 843,414,586 of record CM060902.1, read on the forward strand.
GATCTTTTATATCAATTCCACTCAAAATTAACAAATTTCTTTGCTAATCTTCAACTATAACAAATCTATCACAATGGAAGCGGGAACTTCATCAACACAATTCAATTTTGATATTGTCTAAACCCTAGGTTTATTTGTTAATTTCTAATTTGTGTATTATTTGTTTCTATTTGCAAGAAACATTTTCAATTGGCTTGTTCTAGGTGTTAGTGATCTAGTTCGTACAGTTGAATCAATCATTTATTGTAAACGATGTTAAAAATATGGGTTTTTGTTGCCTGAACTTTTAGAACCGGAAAGCGGACCCGTCGATGGTACCGTGCTATATTTGCAGGATAATCACCGCACAAATGTTGAAGATTTAATGAGGATACTTCTTTTTATTTTGTAAATATAGTAAATAATTTAAGATTTTTAGCATTTTGAATTAACTATATGTTATAATTCTTTGTGTTGTAGAGTGTAAAACCCGTCGACAGTCTGTATCATTCGCAGGGTTTTGAAGATCTAATGGAGATGGTTGGTGACCACTGAGTTCAACAATTACTTCATCAAGCGGGCTTCTGGTATTTCATGCAAATAAAATATATCAGATTTGATAGGTCTTTACTGACAGCATTATGCGATAGATGAAGACTCGAGACTTGCACCTTTCATTTTTCTATTGGAAAGATGACAATTACTTTACAAGATGTTTCTATTTTGCTCGGCCTTCCTATAGACGACGCTGTTCTGAATTACGGTGGTAATGTGGACATCAATGATGTTTGCCACCGTCTGCTTGGTGAGATTCCACCCCTCAAATCGGTGGTTAATAGAAAAGAGTTGAAGGTCAAATGGATAAATGACCATATAATTAGCTAGTAGATTACTGTTGATTCATCAGTTGAGGAGCTAGAACAGTTCACACGGGCTGCCATATTGCTTCTTATAGCATCTCGTCCTTTTCCAAACCATTCGAAGGGTCGAGTAAGTGTCAAATGGTTATACACACTATAAGACTTTGCCACTATTTCTGATTATTCGTGGAGTAGTGCGGCTTTATGCGCTTTGTATAAGTAGTTGAATAATGTGGCACTAAGGAAGTCGAACGGGTCAGCTGGTTGCCTAAACCTTCTACCGGTATATATTTTTTCACTTATAATTATACTAATATTTTGAAAGACCTTGTTTAACACTAATAATGTGAATGTTTGTCATGGACGCGTATTTCTATTGGTCGTCCAAATGTTCGTGCCGATGTCGCTGTTGAATTACCTTACAGGGCTAAGTAAAAACCGCTAGCAATTTCTATTAAAAACTCTATGTTTCAGTACAATATTCACAAATTATTTTGTTCATTGATTGTAGATGGACGAGAGATAGACGTTGGAGAGATAATCCAGCTCGTCATCCCGCATTCTATCGCAATGAGCTCAATATTATAGAGCAGCATAATATTGATTGGACGCCATACACGGCTGAGATTGTACAGGATTTTCCACCAATTTGCTTGGATAGAGAACAGACTTGGTATTCAAGAATCCCAATTATTTGCTTGCAAGTGTGGCCATGCACTATCCGGATAGAGTGATGAGGCAATTTGGCTTTCATCGGCATATACCAGATGCAGCCGAACAAGTTTTCCCGCACGGTTGGCACAGAGATTTGTATAACATGTATGTAGCAATATGGGATCACAGGTTGGATCATGTATAAGTTGAACGCGTACCAAGAGTCACGATCGAACAATACTGCAGTTGGTACTAGCATATAACGCGACGATTTGTTCTTAAAGAATCGTCTACTAGGTTGCCCAGATATGCTCCACGGGGACCAGTAGAACGTGATTTGGTACGTGTAAATAAGTTGTCATCTCTTAACTCGTTCAACTAGCTTTACTTACTTACGCCAATACTTTTTTTGTTTTAGGTTCAAGGACCGTACCTCATTTCAAACAAAGTTGATGATGTTCTTGCAGATTCTGGAGATGAAGATCGAGTAAAAGGTAAGTGTTTCAACATCAAAGAAATTATCAAGTCGCTTCTTGGTAGACACAAGCTTGAACGACTACCACCGTATGTGCCTCGTCCATCCGAAGCTTTTGCTCATACATACCAACGAAGACGTTTTAGAGGCATGGGTGGTTCTTCACAAGGCAGTCAACCGGGGTAGGATATAGTTGAAGCCGAACCATCTCAACCGCCTCCGACTCAAACATAAAGAACACCATGCGAACTTAGAAACTTAAGAAATTAGGTGGTATGGTAGGTGTACTTAAGTTGTTTAATTTGGTTTGTAGGTTGGTTGCTTTCGTTTGAAGTTGTACTTTGTTGTTTTGAACTTGTATTCACATTTGAAGTTAAACATTATTAATGTACAATCAAGGTATGTACGTTGTTTTGATATATTTATGGTTTTGCAACTTGTTGTTATTGTTTTCGCACATATAGTTGAATTAGATTTGCGTGAAATATGTTGATTTTGAATGAACCGCATATTTTATTTGCATATATGTGAGCTGTTGTTTGAAGAGCATCAACAGGGAGTTGCACATGTAACACACAGCAGGGCGCAACTTTGAGTTGCGCTCTGTTATATACACAGCAGCGCAACTCAAAGTTGCGCTAACGTGTACAACAGCAGACACAACTCAAAATTGCGTCTTTTCATGGGCTGCTGTTATTGGCCCAACAGTAGCTTATAACATCCTTTACACCTCTCCACTCCGGTAGAATTCCTCAAACCCAACATATTTCAGAAACCTAAACTCCATTGCTCTTACTACAACTCAATTAAAAATATAACAAACCCACTCAAATTCGTTTAAATCGACAAAGATCAACAAAAGATTTCACTTTCTTCTACGGTTGAGGTAAACTTTTGAAACTCTTCTCTGCTTATTTTGTTAGATCTATTATTGAAATTTAGCTTCTTGAAATTTGCTAGATCTAAGACTACCGTGCCAATTATTTGTCACTATGACAGTGATTTAATCATCGACGAGAATAGCAGGCCAACCTATGTTGGTGGAAAGCATAAAGGATCTAAGTGAGGAAGGGTTGTAATTTTCTTGAGTTGAGAATGGCAATTTACAAAGCTACAAAGATTAATTCAACCGAATTCGACATCATGTTGGTAAGGGTTACAGATGATGGTCCGATTGCTATTGAGGTGAACGACGACGACGATGTCAATTCTATGTTTTGCATGGAGATGAAAGTAATCGAGTGTACGTTAAGAAGGAGGAGGTGGTACAAACAACTGAATCGCAAGCTCATATCTTTGATTATGCAAGCCAACTAGGACCAAGTAATACCGCCGGGAAAAGTCAAATGTAATACCCATACTATCCTACCAGCCAGCAAACGTTTACGCATAAACACCTGGATATGGTTTTATGCGATTCATGTATGTTTCATTCATAGTCTGTATACTTGTGTAATTAACACTCATATGTTTGTTTACAAGTTGTATACACAGACATCCTGCTACGATTTCATGCCATATCCGTCGCACTCACTCAGATATGGTTTCATGTCGTATCCTCCAAAATCAATTCCAACTCTGAATTCAAGCAAATACTTGCAAGAAATTGAAGATGAAGATGTTGAAATTGAAGATATGGAGGGTGAAAATCCTGATAATGATGTATCACATTTGGATAGCATGGAAATCATTGCTTCATATGACGAAGATGAGACATGGATAGATGCTATGAATTAATGTCAACAATAATGCTCCGTTGGATGGTATTCCAGAGGAAGTTGATGACATTGATGAGCATATCGAGATGGAAGAACCGTTAGAGGACGACTAGTGCAATGACACAATCATGGAAAGATCTATTATGCAAGAAGTTCAATTTACCGATGAAATGTTTGGACTTAGATGTGTGGAGAAAGGCCCTCAAGTCAGTATGATTTTTAAATCAAAGGAACCTTTAATTGAACATATAAGTGAATGATCAATAAAATGTTCAGTTTATTTAAAAACATAAAGGCTCGTGCTAGAGAGTTCACTACTATATGTGATATTCATGTTAGTTGTCCATGGCGGCTTCATGATATTGTTTCTAAAAGAGATCATACTGGATGGTGGAAGATAAAAAAAGATAGTGATCACACATGCTCAAAGCCAATCATCAACTCGAATCTCAAACAAGCAACAACCAAATTCATTTGCACCAAAGTCCTTCCACATGTTCGATCGAACCTAAGTTACACTGCAAAATCTATCCAAGAGCTTATGGAAAATACGTATAAAATTCAAATAAGCTACATGAGAGCTTGGAAAGGACTAAGCAAAGCCGTGTCTAAAATATTTGGCGATTGAGAATCTTCATACAATGACTTGTCAAAGTTCCTTCAGCAATACAGAAATGCAATCCAAACATTGTTTATCATGTTCATATAGATGGCGTTCAATTTTGGGGGCTTTTTGGGCATTTGGACCAAGCATAGAAGGTTTCAAGCATTGTCGTCTTGTTCTTTCTATTGATAGAACACATCTTTATGGTAAATATCAAGGTACATTGCTTGTGGCTACATGAGTTGATGCAAACAACTCTCCTTTTCCTTTGGCATTTGCTATCGTACGTACCGAATTAGTGGATGCTTAGGGATGGTTTTTTCTATGTATGGGACACTTAATTCCATCTTTAAATGCAAGATGCATTACATTCATTTCTGATAGAATGAAAAAAATTCCAACCACCTTACAAGAGAAATGGAGAAAACCGCATCATCATCACTTCTGCCTTCGTCATTTGAAAGAAAACTTCAAAAAGGCAGGTTTTGGTAGCAAAATTTTGAAAAACTTATTTCATGCTTGTGCTGAAGCAAGAGATGAGGTAACATTCAAAGAACTAAGAGAGCAACTAAACAATGTAAGTTCGGCTACCGACAGATGGATTGACAGAAGTCTTAAACATAAGGATGAACAATAGGCTTTTTACAAGGACAACAATGAACGATTTTGTATGATGACTACCAATGCTTTGCAGAGGTTCAATCAAGTTCTAAAAGGTGCAAGATCATTACTGGTGAAGACGTTAGTATCATGTACCTTTCATCATCTTAATAGTTACTTCTACAGAAGACGTACTAATGGACTGGAGTACACAACTGCGCTCGTGCCAATGTATGAAAAAAAATGATGGAAAAAAATGTAGAAGAAGCATGACGTATGAACATTAACAGGTTCAGCTTGATAGAGTGGCAAGTAACAAACACAAACGCATGTAACTACACAGTAAATATTGCCAATGACAACTGCAGCCGTTCATGCAATATTCATATTCTTGTCCATTTTCCATGTTCTCGTGTTTTAGCTGCATGTGCACGATGTAGAAGAGGAGCGAACAGAGCTTACATGATCTTATTTCGTTGTGGATTACAGTAGGCAATTATAGACCTAGTTATTCTCCGGTTTTTCATCATGTGCCCGACAGTAGATATTGGGATGTACATGAAGGCTCAACTATAAAACCACCGCCTACACGTAGGAATACAAGAAGACGGAGGTCCACAAGAATTAGGGGGATGATGGACGAAATGGAGGACAGAAGACATGACAGATGTGGACAATGCGGTAACTTGGGTCATAAGAGAAGAACGTGCGGGAAGCAATAACTAATTTGATTGCTTTTACTACTTATGTCATTCGTGTACTGCGTAACTTCTATTTTTATTCTGTATGCAACTTTGGTATTAAAAGTTATCTTTTGTCTAACATTGATGTTAGTTGCTATGTTCTGCGACTTTGATTTATTTTGTATGTAGCTTTTATATGTAATATCCACTATATGCAACGTGGAACAACAACAAAGTAATACATCAAACATTAAATAAACATTACAACCAAAAAGTAATACATCAAATATTACATAACCATTACAATAAGCAAGTAATACAATAACCTAGTAATACAACAACCATTAAAACTAATGCATACATAATTCTATTAAACAAGTCCGATACACAATCATTACATAACAATTGCACTAACCATTTTACTAGACCCTTTTCCGAATTGGATTTAAGGGCTGTAAATAGTTTACCTGATGTCGTAGCATATTTTGTTCTTTTCCAATCACCTCACTTCGGCTTACATCTCTAGTGCATATTCAACTCCCCTAAGAGTCAACGGACGATCTAACCATTTGAAGAATTTACAGCACTAAACACCATTCAGGTTAGTTATATGATCTAGGTAACTATCACATCCGTGAAACCGATTTCCGGCATTTATTTGAGTCTTACATATAACTACCTCACAAATATCTCCACGGTGATAAATTGGATGTGTTGGTTGTCTCACTCGACCTTCGTGGCTAACTTGTTTCCCCAGTCTTTGATTTGGTTCATCTAAGCAAACCTATTCTTCAAACCAGATTCAACAACAGCACCAATATTTTGAGGAACTATCTCAAATTGAGTTTTAAGAACTATTTCAAACTGAGTTTCAGGAACAAATTCGGATTCAGCTTCCAATTGTTCACAATATTTCACCAATACTTCATTTGAGATCTCCCAATTATCCGTATTGGTTTGGCTAGCTTAATACGAAAGGTATGGAACTATAAATTAACACAAAAACATAAAACATTTCAAAATGACAATAGATTCGAAAATAGGGTTTACTCAATTACTTTGCAAAGATTGTTGTAGCTTTTTTCTAATCGATTAATGATGCATAAATATGACGATTTTGAGTGGATTTGACGAATAAATTATAATTTGGTGATTGAGGGGTTTTGGGTTTGGAATTGGGAAATTTAAAAGGAGGAATGAATGGTAATGTGAGTGTGTGGTGGAAAGTGTGAGTGCTGCTCTTTTTATATACAGCAGAATTTATGTGCACAACTTTGAGTTGCACTAAACAATTTATTACATACACGCAACTATGAGTTGCGCATATGATACTAATTGTTAAGCGTAGTTCAAAGTTGCACCATATCAATTTGCAAACAAAATGGAAAAGTGCTTCTCATATTTGTGCTTTTCCATTTGACTAATATTTTCAATGTGCGCATCTATGAGTTGCACAAAAATTAATTCATCGTGTGCGCAACTCATAGTTGCACAAATACGTTGGCAGTTGCAAAACTGTAGATGTAGATGCTGACTTGGCTAAAACCGGTCATATTTGGTAATAAGTTTTCAAACTAACTCTAAACGCGATATAGTTTCAAAAATTAGCCCACTATGAAAATTTGTCCTTAACTTATAGTACGAAATTATACAATTTCATTTAGTAAGGTGCCTTGTAGCCTTTGTTTTGATTAAGTGATTATGAAATTATATAATTTGGTAAGTGATGCTCGGCTGAAATTAAACTTTTGTTGTGTAGCTTTTGAATGTAATAAATTCATATGTAGCTCTAAGAAGTAATTTTTGAATGTAATTTATAATGTTGTATTTTATTTGCTTATAGACTATAGTTTATTTTTATTAACAAAGATAATTATTACATTTTCATCGATAAACCGTTAAAAATCGAAATCGATACCAAAATCGAAATCGATACCAAAACCGAAATCGAAATCGAAACTTTTGAAATTTCCAAAATCATCTGAAACTGACAAAATTTTAAATGACCAAAACCGAGTTTTCGAACCTGGGTATATATATTGGGTATAAAAAAGACCGACTAAGCTAAATTTATGACGTAATAAAATATGCTAATTATATTTTGGTTAGTTCTGTTTCTATCCAAGGTTCATGCACTCCAGGAATGAGTGGATCTAATTGTTTAACAAATTAATCTGTTCCAAGCCCATGACCATGGAAAATGATATCCAGAAGTTCATGCATTCTTAATGTTTTAGGAATAAACACTGGATGGATTTATTCAATTTCTGAACCAAATGTACATGTTCAAATTTGATTTTAAGTAAATGGGAACAAATCCACATTGCTCTTTAATTTTGATTACTTCAATTTTGCTACTTTGGATGTAACATACATTAATTATATGTTATTTACTTTTCCTTGATTTTTTATAAGGAAAATGAGTAATCCTCACATGAAGAAGGGTACTCATATAATTTTATTCTACACTTAAATAAAGAGCTGCCAACAAGTCTAACAGATAGCAAAACCCCCCAATACAAAGAAGAAACAAAATTACCCTCCTATAACCTAAAGGCTAGTATAATGGTGTCAAAAAACTAGAAATGCAAGCAAATAAGCAATATAATCTAGTGGACTGCTAAACATAGGAGAAGTCCAAAAATATGTAAATAATCAAATAAGCTAGATCGTCCTTTTGCACAAACAGGAATAGTCAAAAGGAACAAAATAAGCAAATCATAAGAAGTTCATGCACACTATACTCCTAGGTGGGTCATCAATAGGTAGATAAGCATCACGAACTACTGTTAGCATTCGTTCCATATAAAACCCCTGCAAAAGTGGACCATTCACAATAACCACTAAAACTGAGAAACTTAGCAAAAATATGAGAGCAGCCCATAAACGTGTGTATAATCAAATGACTACACATACATACATGTATGTGTGATGACGAATTAAGGAAGAATAGGGCAAAATAAATTCTCCGTCAAGAGAAGATCGTTCGAAGAGTTACCATTAGCAGAGGGGTTTAATGGATCATTGCTTAAGGCCTCGTCGAGTCCCACGTTACTGTATACGATTTTTATCTTCAAGATATCGATGTGATTTTTTACCTTTTTAAGGAATTCCTTAAAATAAACATTTTTCGCTAATTTGAGGCTAGGGTTTGCAATCCAATAGTAACTAAAAATCATAATATCTTAGGTTAGATTATCTGATGGGATATTAATGTTGTTGGACATTCTTTGGTTCGTTTCAAACTATAAATACCAATAGGTAATAGTGAAGATAGCGTCGAGTAAAATTCAATAATCTTTGGCGTATATAAATCTAAAGTCGTTCAAGTAGTAGTCACAGATAAAATCGAACTTGTTTATACTGTATTCAAAGATACTAAGTGTACGAGAACATAGTTAGTTGATGGACACTTAAAATAAAGGCATGTTGAGTTTTCTAAGTCTAAGTTACAAAAAACACATTTTTTTAATCTATGAATAGATTATTTTTCTCTATAAACTTGTTTGTATTTAATTCTTGTAAAGGATTAGCCACATAAGCAATTTTGTTTTGGAAGGAGCATTAGTTTTTCAATTTGAAAAGCATTTGATTTAGTTCTTGAGATATTTAAGAACTTGTACATCGACCTTGAGGAGCACATATAGTTTTTTTCCAACACTAATTTTTAATGTCCTTCTCATTATCTAGATTATAATATTCTAGTTGAAAAGTGATATAGATTGGAATAAAGTAATTCCTTAAAGAACACGGTTAAAAATAAAGTTTCAATAAAATTCGTTATAAGGCTTATAAACCTCAAAAATTATGGCATATTGAAACTACAAATATCAAAAGGATCTTTCAAAACCACTCTAAGTGGGATAATTGTAATCCATTTATCATGCCAAAGGATGTGTTATTTCCACAATGAACTATATTGTTGGTCCCTAAGTTAAAAATGTAAAGATATTTTAAGATGATTTTCCAAAAAGCAAGAGATGTTATTGGAGTTAGAAACGATATGGTGAAGGTTATAGGTTCCACCATAGAATTGATTTAAAATCATTTCTTTTCAAATTAAGTTTTCATTATTGTTGTTAAATTTCCAAAGTCATTTTCAAAGCAATGACACATTGAGATTATGTAGGTTTATTATACCTAAGCTTGTGTCCTCTATCGATTTACAAACCGTATCATAATTAACAAGTTAGTTTATATTACAACACGAGTTATCCCCACCCCAAAGGAAATTTCTTGTGATTTTGTCAATTTTATCAACAACTCATTTTGGAAAAAATAAAATAAAAAGACAACCAATAAATCAGAAGCATCGTTAAAACAGAGTTAATAAGAATGATTCTACCTACTCTAGACAAAAATTTATAATTCCAACTAGATAATTTTTTATTGATTTTATCAATAATTATTTGTCAAACTTCCTTTTAAGCTTTATTGGTTGAACCAAGAAACCTAGATAATGTATAGGAAACTTCATTAAGTTGCAACTAAGTGTATTAGAGATGAGTTTTCAACATTGTCCACATCATTCAAGACTAAGTCCAAGTTCTTGTTGAAATTAATCTTAAGCCCCAAAAGTATTTCAGAACTATATAATATAAATTTAAGGGCTATAATATGGTGAGATAGACGTAAGGGAAAAACATGGTATCATCTACAAACTGGAGCGTTGACAAACCGTCACTAGTGATCTCGTTGCCAATACTATCAAGGACCCCATTTGCGATAGACAACTTAATGATCTTGGTGAATTCGTCGGCTACTAAGTTGAATAGCAAGGGCATGTCTAAGTCCACATTTGGATTGAATTTTATTTTCTAGAATCTCGTTAACTATTATGTTCGAGTTTCCAATTTTGAGCAATGTCATAATCCAATCTATCCATATATAACTAAAGCTCCTAGTCGTTAATAATTCTTCAAGAAAAAACCAATCAAAAGAGTTAAAAGTCATTGAGAAGTCTTATTCGACCACCGTGATCCCATCCGTGATATTTCTATCCATAATAAAAGCAGGCTGCATTATATCAATAAAGATGTTCATTTTAATGCTTAATCTATTAGCTAAGGCCTTAGAAATAATTTTGAAAGAACAATTTATCAACGAAATAGGCCTAAAATCATTCGGCTCTATTGCGTCCACTTTCTGTTGAAGTAGAATGACGTTAACAAAGTTAAATCTTTCTGGTTGTAGGTTACCATTGTATAACTCATTAAAAAAATTATTATATCTTCTTTTACAACGTGTCAAAATTTCTTATAAAATAACATAGAAAATCCATTTGGTCCGGGCGAACTATCATTAGAAATATCATTGATATCCCTAAAGATCTCTTCTTCCGAGAATGGGTTATTTAATTCATTTAAACTATTCTTGAATTGTCCGAATATAAGTAATTCTACCCAGCTTTACTTCTATGACCATTGTTAGCTCCAAAAATATCTTTGAAGTAGTTAATGAAGGCATTATTGAGCTCATTTTATTAAAAAGTTTTCCTATTATTAATAAATAAGGAATCTATAGTATTACTATGCCATCGACCATTAGTTATTTTGTAAAAAACTTAGTATTCTTATCTCCCTCATCCATCCATTGCACCCTAGATCTTTGTTTTCACATTATTTCCTCTTACATAATGACTTTGTCTAGTTCTTCTTTAAGATTTAAAGGGACATTTTGTTCACCCAAGTTTAAGATTCTAAATTCTTCCAATTTAATCAAGTTTGAAATTTTAAAGAGTAATTTTTCTTTTTTAATCTTAATGTCTCCAAAAACATCCTTATTCCATTTTTTTAGGAATATTCTTTGGTCCATAAGTTTACTAATAAAAAATTTGCTATATTACTTAAATTTTTTTAATTTTACTCGACTAATATTTGATTTGAGTTGTTGAATTTTTAGGATTGATTTGATTGTTGTTTACAATTAACATATTAATGATCTGATTTCAAATCTCAACTACATGTGAAATGACTAAATTTTATTATAAATACACATTGAAAAAATATTCCAAAAGGCGAAAAATATATTCCAAAAAGGCCAAAAAAAGATCAATCTAACACAAATGGAAATACACATCTTAACAGCGAACAAATCACAAAACACAATACTTTTAAGTTAAACATCAAAAGTAGCTCATCGAAGAATCCAAATTTGAAATTTCCACTATATTTATGACTACCATAATAACTCTAGAATCAAGAATCAAGAATCACCGATTGTGTAACAAACCTAGGTCTATATTAATATATTTTTCTATTGTTGCCTATCTATTAAGTTGAGTTATAGGAATAAGGGGAATTTTTAAAATTTGTAAACTTATTTTATTACTTCATCGAATAGTTACAAAAGAAATACTAAAATATGGGTTGTTGGATATCATAAACTTTTGAGTCCAAAACAAAAATAAAGAAAAATAAAATACAAAGCATATCTAAACTTCATAGGAAATTAGAGCTTCATGAGCATATTCAGAATAGCCTTTTAATACTCAAGAGACGGGCATTCATTTAATTGACTAGTCTCACGACACTAGCTTGAACATTAGTAAAGATCTCCAACCAATCCTTCTCGAATTATTCGCACTTTTTGAACATCCATTCTTTCTTTAACTTTTTGAAATATACGAGTTTTCCATCCTTATTTACTACTAATATATTTGAAACTCCTTAGATCGATTGTTGGGGGCAAGTTCTCTAAAGAATGCATTTGCCTTCGAGGAATGGGATTATTAGAGTAATGACTTGGGTTTTTAGTATGGGTGGAGATTTCAAGTCCATGTCTCGTCCTCTTCCCTTACCTATCGGGGTTTTAGGGATAAAAACTATGGTTAATCCTTTTACTTTAGCCTTAACTTATAACCCAAATATTTTGGCTTTTAATCGCTCTTCTTAGTCTTTATCTAGCTCATTCCATATAAATATGTTCATATTCAACAAATTCTAAGTGAGTTATGCTGAGGATGTTTTAGTTACAAGAATAACCTCAGGGAATGAGTTAACCTACTTTGTAAATTCTCGACGATTTCTATTATTCATTAAATATCTTAGTTGCTTTCTTGTATGATTGATTGTAATTGATTTACTTTTGTTTGTAGAATACCATTTGATTTCTTCAGTATCTTTATGTGATCAACACAGTAGTTATAGGCAGATTTGATAGAGGTAAATGCATATTCAAACTTAACACTGTTCGGCATTTAGTGCTCTGAAAATAAAAATATAACAATAAGGTTAGAAAAAAGGAAAAGTGAAGTTTTTCACTAATAAGCAAGGAGTATGTAGTAATGACCGAAATACGAAAAACATAAATACAAGAATGTGTCTATTGTTATTTAAGATGATCCTAAGTTGCTTAATACGAGAACTAAGTAAAGTCTGAGATAAATCTGATGAAGGCTTTGATCTTTAATATCCATGTATGTCTTTGACCTTACCTCAAGCCAGTTTTGTAGAACCCAGTCAGTCAAAAGCGGGTGAAATAGGCAGATTTAAAAAAAAATTCCTATTTTGGACCTATTGGGCCTCTGGAGTCTAAAAGATTATTATATCCAATCTAATAAGTTTTAATAAAATAATATTTTATTTTATCTGGTTAAAAGTAATTTTAAATTTAATTTAAATAAATATGTAATATAATGAATGTATCAAATACATTCATGTGTTTAAATTGTAAGGGCGGCATATAAGCACTACATTCATGTATGTAAATAAACATGTAAAAGTTTAGAGAGTGAAATATTTCATTTCTAACTCTCCCTCTTTAATTAGATTAATTGACATATTAATGACATTTACTGCTAAATTCAAACATGCCTTTATTGTCTAAAATTTTGACTAATAAAAAATATATATTTATGTGGGTCTTGTACACACACACATGCGCGTGTGTGTATGTATATTAAAATTAAGATTAACTAGTTTACACAATATGAAATCAAAACTTAAAACAATATCTAATTTGATAAGATTTTGAACTAAATTAATAGTTACATATAAGAATCTATTTTATTAACTTTAAGTCATGCATTTATACACGTGTGTGTGTGTATTTGAAAATTATGTTAGTAAAATAATATTCTACCTTAACAAAAGGGTTAAAAGGGGCATGTGATTTGCATAAAAGTTCACTTATAATAATAATAATAATAAATTCCTTTTTTTTAAAGTGTAAAGTGATGAAAAGATTTATATCCAAATCAATAACCATACAAAATTTATACTACTGTTCCAAAATTGTTTCAAATAAATAACATATGTAATTTTTTCAAGTTTGAAATTTATGTAAAAGGTAATAAAAATTATATTAGGTAATTTAACATTAGATTTCAATCAAATTGCTAACCTTTACTTTTTTTGATCAACTTATAAGTTTCTAGTCTACCTAAAATTTATGTAAACAACAGACAAAATTATTTCGAAATGACTTAAGAGAGAATCTTCAGTTTTCAATTTTACAATATGAAACTAAACTTTATGTAAACAAATTATTTCAAACTATTATTCAAACAAGGGTTTTTATATGAAAGAATTGGACAACACATGTATGCATAAATTATGACATCGAAAAACAGATCTAATTAAATACATAACATAGGTGAAGAATAAAAACATATAACCATAATGAAATAATGTATAAATAAAACAGGAGTTCACCTTTTGCATGAAGCCAAGAAAACACCTTGATTTGAGATTTCCCTTCAGATCTCAAGTAGATAACCATCTAGCTTTGCAAGAGAAGGATGAATATAACGAACCGGATTTTCGACCCTCGAAAATCGACACTAATACGTCCACTGTATTTCATGCCAAGAAATCAAATGCCGAAAAACCCGATTGTGAGGGGAAAAAGAAAAAAAGGAAGAAGATAAAAAGAAAACTAAACAACACAGAATCTCACAGCGGAACGAATAATCTATAATTTATCACAAATCTTTACATAAAAGCAAAACTATAATATATGTATATACAAACATCAATCAGAGTATACTAACCTATTTCAGTCTGGACAGTTATAACAGCATGTCCTTACAATTGCTGATAACACAACAATGAATACAGTGGAAAATAACCATCTACGTAAATATGTCTCGGGGCCTCCGACTCGTCTCTTGAAGCTCCAAGCATCCAATCTAATCTGTAATATGCTCGGTTTGACCCAAGCATTATAATAAAATAACACCCGAGTCAGTCTGCAAAACCAGCGTGAGAAAACACACCCTACTAGATTTAAAGTTATAAGAAAATCTTTGAAATCAAAAGTATCTCGTAAGACCACGCCGCACATAAACACGACGGGTTTTTACCTTACAATAACCAAAACACTTTTATAGAAAATCCAGTGATATTATAATAATATCTAAGAGTTCAAAGTAAAATATTAAAATAGCTGGAATGCTTGCATCTCACGTTCCAACATATTTAGTATACAATTAAAACCGTAAAGCTCGTATTGGAGCATAGATTCCAACTAATGGCCGGGCTACTGGGGTACCACCCATCACAGTAAACCTCTGGAACAATGTACCGAGATCATACCTAACGACCCCTGCCAACACAGGACCGATCTCCCCTTTGCTGGATAGTACCGAATATGTCATCACCTCGGTTGTTTCCAACCTTTATAGAGCTCCCTCATGCACAACTGAATCTGAAAATATGAATGGTCATCTAGAAAGGCGATGACATACCCTAATGGTTACGACCCACGTAGCCCCGCTACATCTCACCTGTTTTTTTCATTCCTGGTTGATGAGGCTTGAGGCTACGTTTACCTTTAAGAACATTTATACTTAGAATGCTCATTGATCTCCAATGACAATGTGCTGATAGCGTTCATCCGTACAAGTCCGTTCTAGGACTGAACGAAACACTTATGAGCTCCGTCTCTGAATTTCCATCATCTTCATGATCTCTTCACTTTGCAGTGCTTAAGTTGGATCGAAGTGGTTTTCAGATAACATATCCGATCCCGGTCTCTTCGAAACAACATTCGACAGTTTCCGGTAAACTCAACCTCGGTTCTCTAGGAAATAAATGGCCAAAGATAAGATCGGAGGTCACCTCATAACCGTTAGTAGACGGATTTCCTTATCATTGTCCTAGGAGAACGAAACGAGATTTATACGCATAGTACATCACCATCGGAGATGACTATGCCACATAACTCACGTGTTTCTCCTAGATATTTCCAAAGTTATGTTTGGATCCATTTTCGATAGTTGGTTATTTAACTATCGACTAACAAACATTCAATCAGAGATTTATTTTATAAGGAAAACCAACATTGGTTCAGTATATAAGCAATCACTAGCCTCCTTTAATAAGTTTTTATACATACAATTACTTTGTAAATTACTTGTAAATAAACACCTTTAAAGGATATACTCGCAAATCCTTGTATTTCCATATTTAGAAATATTCATATACTTATCCCAATGGTACAAGTATATCCACAAAATTTAGAAAAGTTTTCTTTTTATTCGATTCTCAAATCATTTATAATTCCCCTTACAATTTTCCAAGGTCGTTTATAAACCATTTTATAAATCTCCGAAAAACATTAATAATTCCTTTACCAAGAATTCAATCACTTATAAACTTCTTGTACATTTCAAAATCATTTATAACCCTTAATGAACCCATATACCATTTATAAACTTCTTCTATAAATCTATAAACTCGCTTCTAAAATTCTTTTATAAATATCTAACCATTTATAAACTCTTTCACCTTGCAAATAATCCTTCCTTAATTCTTCGAACCATTATATAACTCCTTTATAAAATCTAAGTCTTTCGACTCCATTTCCAGGTCTCGGAAACATTTATAATTAATTTTAATCATTTAACTCAAAACATTACTATATGATAATAATTATTAACAATGAACATTATAAATAAATGGAAATCATTAACTTTGAATATCCTAAAATAATAATTAATCATTCCAAAATATTGTTTAAGTAATAACAATAATAATTAATTTACCATTTTATAAATAATAATAATTTATTTTAAAACCTCATTAATAATCCTTATTATTAATTTCAAACCATAATTATTCTTAAATAATAAATCTTTCAATTTATTAACTTTTTTATAAATTCTTAAAACATAATAACTATAAACAAATAAATTTTAATCAATATTAAAATAATTAAATAACTTTAAAATAATATTATTATGATTATATAACTTTAAAACAATTTTAATATAAATAAATAACTTTTAAAAGAATATTATTATAATTAAATAACCTTAAATTAATATTTATAATTTAATAACTTAAAAACAATATTAATATACTTAGTTAACTCAAATAATCCTTAAACAACGTGTTTCCGAAACCCACTTTTTGAATTTAAAAATCGTTTCTTGTCTCAAAATCCAATTCCGACTTAAATGGCAATTTATAGTATTTTCAAAATACTAATTTGAGGCCAATAGCCACCCAACACTTGACCAATATCGATATCGATTTTTTTCTTTTCACTACTGGGTTTTATTTTCAAACATATAATGACGTTATAATCACAGTGCCCACAATCATATTTATTATTCAATAAACCATATGAAAGAAATATGATTGAAAAATTCAATAATAGCGAGGAATCTCGTTGGATCTCTCTAACCTGCATCCCTGCATCACAAATGTTATATAATCATAAAATATTAATCAACCGCTTCGAGGCTGGATTCGTATATAGAGGGTCATCCGCTCTTACACGGGAACGTAATAGGGTCTCATCCGCTCCAATAGGCGGGAATATGCAATCTAACTAATATAAATATAGTAATTTATCCAAATAATCAGTCAATAATTTTTATCAACCATATACCATACTAGTTATCCAAAAAGGTGAGATTAACTCACCGAAATTTCCTGTTGTCGTCGAGGCGTTCCGGTTTGGAACTAAAATCGAACGACGTCTAATTTTAGCCCAAATTTCGACAGTCACCAAATTTGACCAAACTAGTTCCATTGCGAAGCTTTCGTCGTCCCGAGCGCAAAGCAAAAAGTCTCGTCACGATCAGACCTAGTTTGAAGGAGTTATTGAATTTTTAAGTTACCGATTATTTAAATAATAATTAAATAAACAAATAACAACTTTTAACTAAATTACAGATTTTCCACATATCTTCTTCCCCAACCTGATGTTATCTCCTGTGCATGACATTAATATGCACAACCATGCACTAAGCACCCTCCTCCAATTAACAATGCTCCGAATCGACCTCGCCATCGTGCTTCTCTTTGCGAGAGCTTCACCATCGTCCCAACCTCACGCCGCCCGAACCATCAGAGCAAAAGTGACGTCTCCACCTCTCCTTGACCGTGCCCAGGTCGTGCAACCCCCCAAGGCACTGAGCTTCATGAATTTATCACCCGAGAAGCCATTTTCAACGACGAATCCAAATCTAGGCTCCGCTTGATCCCATTCCCCCTCGATTCCATGAAATTGCCAACCCCAGTTCTAAACCCATGCTCTGTAAAATAGTCGAGCACTCCAAACAATAGCCGCACCTTGCACCAAGCCCAGGGAAGATATCTCACACCATAACAAACCCAAAAACATTTATTTTAGAATTTTCCGTTGAATATACATTTTGTTCTTGATTTTTGAAATCTCGTTTTCTCTTTTTTCTTTCTTTCTGGAGATGGTTTAAATAGTAGAGGATGGATAAGAGATAATGTAGAGGGGGTATGGGCTTGTACAGGGTACGGTATGTTGGAGGTGATGGATCAATGGCTGATATAGATAGGTCAAGGCAGTGTAAAGTTAAATCGAAGAAATATATTATTTAAAATCCAAAATATCTAGCTATATAATTTCAGACTCCAATCGAGGTGTGCCGCCTGGCGTTTTATATGTTATACCCCTATTCCGGATGCAATGGAACTAGTTCCAAGGTTTAATTCGATCGTATGGAGAAGATAGCTTTTTGAACTCAAATATTATATTAAATTTTCAATATTAATTTCAACGCATTTTGATTTCGCACGACCAAACAATACGTCTGATTGCTATGAAATTTGACAACATAATATAATTCATTATTACGGACCCAATGACATTGGTTTCGTCAAAATCCGAGACTGTGCCCCGAAAGGCTATTTTCACTCGTTATTAAAACGAGTTATTTTCAAAATCGAGTAAATCACTTTTAAATCCAATTTAAAAGTTTTTATTATCTTAATTCTCATTTAATAGAATTTAAATAAGTTTTTAAATCATTTTTATCCATCTTAAAATCCAAGATCCAATTATTTAAACAATTTCAATTATTAAATTCAAGAATTAAATTATCCAATAAATCGTTATATCTGAAATTCAAGTTATTTAACCTATAAAAGTAACTTTTCAATATTTAAAATTAATTAAATATTCTAATTTCAAATAACTAAAATTCTGGGTCGTTACGTTCTTCCCCCTTAAAAGAATTTCGTCCTCTAAATTGCTAAGATAGGAAAAATGCCCAAACCCATTTCTTTTCTAAAACGAATTAGTTGAAATAACTTCCCAAATCCTTTTAAGCATTTAACTTCCCAAAACCAATTTATTGAAACCTTATTATTACTTTTAATAAGTTCCCAAATTCATCCATAGGTTCCAACTAATATTATCCATTCAATCATGTCAAGTTATAACCCAAAATCAAATTTTAGCTACATAAAAAAAATTCTTCAAAATTTCTAACTTTTTAAATTTTCGGAAAATTTCACAAGCATCTCCTTTGCACGGCTCGATTAGAACAACCACCAATCGCCACTACGGGCCCAAACCAACTAAAGATAACAAAAGCCAAGTGGCTCAATCATAAAACCATCAAATTCAAACAACAGTAAAAACATGTACCTTTTTGTTGGGCAACCAATTTTCTTATGAAATCAAAAACATCAAATTAGCTCTTGCTTTTAAATACCTGCATCTTATTTACCAATTATATCCAATCATATAGTTCACAATCATATTAATTTTCAATTCCAATTTTCAACATTTTCTTTACTAAGGCCCGTACGATGTACATATATCATTCATATGCAATATCAAATCCGATCGCTCGATCGATCACACAATTTCACTTCTGAACTAGTATCGTTCACACGACTACTCTAGTGTGGACTCAAATCCGGTTCCTTGATTAGAAACCACCATTCTCCTTGCATAACCATATACTATGATAGTGAATTTAGGAATCAATCAAAATCCATATCCAGTTCGCCGTCGAGAATCGAGTGAAAAATTCCAACTCGGATCGACATAAATTATCTCGAAATCCTGTGCTCAAATCTGGATCAAACCGCTATGCGAATAAAGTAATATACGTACAACTTACATATTTATTTCTATTAATTTCTTAGCTATACCAAATTCCTTTATTGACATTCACTTCATTTATATTCAATTATTCACAGTTATTATTCATATTCACCTATTTACTTAGTATATTCCTATCAATACTAATTATCCTTTAAAAACTATTCCATCAAATTTTTATGTTTAACACCTTTCACTCTAACTATATCCATTTATGAATTATAAAATTCTACTTAAGTTTATAAACATTTCATTCAACTCTTCTCATGTTTATTACCACTTCACAACTTAAGTCAGATTCGTTTGAAATCAAATCTAATTTTATTTAACTCAATTCCATTGTTCAATTCCAATATTTCAACCATATTCCAAAACCATGTTCAATTTGCTAACTTATTTAATTAGTTCATCCACTAATTCTTTCAATCATAATCAATTTATTTCAAAAAAATATTCATTTAACCTAACTTAGGTCAAATTCCTCTTCAAGATCCATTTTGTTTAACTCATCTTAAGTTAAATTTCATTCCTAAGTTCAATTTCAAATTTTACTTTTCTTGCATTCACATTCAACACTTTAGAACAATACTTTAACTTACTAATTTTCAAATTTTATATGTTATCAAACTTATTTTAACATATTTTCAATAAAACATTTAAATGAAAATCCCAGAGTTTAAACACCTTGTTCTTAAGTATTTCAAATCATTTTTAAAATCATATATATAATTCCCTTTGGTGTATCAAATCATTCTTTTGAATTTTTGAAATCAAAACCAGTTTTACCAAAACAAAACTCCAATGGTAGCAATTCCTCCCTTGGAAACCCAAAAATGAACGTCGATGATGCTGAAGTCATCACCGAAATTATTTTCCAACGACCGAAGTGAGTTCGGTGCTTCCTATTCTTTTTAAAACCATTTAAAAATATTTCCATTCAAAAATATTTTCCAAATAATATCACTATTATTTTCCAAAACTTTGAAAAACCGTTTCCAAAATTCACGGGATTTAAATTCACAAATTCCCATCTTTTAAACTCTTTTGCCGTACAATTCATATTTATAATGTACTCCAGGAATCTCATTTCCTTTCAATTTATAAATCAAATCATATTTTTATAATTCCATTTTGTTATATAAAATCATTCTGTAATTATTAATCTTGTTTGCATTATAATAATAACACTTTTATTCGATCACAACAACAAATGATAATAATAAAATATTATCATTCTCTAACAACCAAACACACCATATACAACTATAATAATTTCTGAAAAATTATCCCTTTATATATAAAATATAATCAAGGTAAAATTATTTCATTTACCCAATTTCAAAACAATATCATGTCAAGCTGCTCTGTTTAAGTGTTTAGAGATCCCTATCAATAATGTTAATTACTCGTATTGACCATAATCCATAAGCCACTCAACAAATCAGCCAACACAATATAAAATATTTTATATCACTAACAAATACGCGCTCATATATACACTCAAACTTATTCTAGGGTGCTACTGACCTTATCTCTAATGAGTTACCCCACCAAAGCCAAGGTTCTCGCTTAACCTACAGCTCTGATACCAAATGTAACGAACTGGATTTTCGACCCTCGAAAATCGACACTAATACATCCACTATATTTCATGTCGAGAAATCGAATGCCAGAAAACCCGATTGTTAGGGGAAAAAAGAAGGAAGAAGATATGAAGAAAACTAAACAACACAGAATCTCACAGCAGAACGAATAATCTATAATATACCACAAATCTTTACACAAAAGCAAAACTGTAATATGTGTATATACAAACATCAATCAGAGTATACTAACCTATTTCAGCCTGGATAGTTATAACAGCCTGTCCTTACAATTGCTGATAACATAAAAATGAATACAGCGGAAAATAACCATCCACGTAAATACGTCTCGGGGCCTCCAACTCGTCTCTTGAAGCTCCAAGCATCCAATCTAATCTGTAATATGCTCGGTCTGATCCGAGCATTATAATAAAATAACACCCGAGTCAGTCTAGAAAACCAACGTGAGAAAACACACCCAACTGGATTTAAAGTTATAAGAAAATCTTTGAAATCAAAAGTATCACATAAGACCACATCATAGATAAACACGACAGGTTTTTACCTTACGATAACCAAAACACTTTTATAGAAAATCCAGTGATATTATAATGATCTAAGGGTTCAAAGTAAAATATTAACATAGCTGGAATGCTTGCATCTCATGTTCCAACATATTTTATATACAACTAAAACCGTAAAGCTTGTATTAGAGAATAGATTCCAACTAATGAGTGGGCTACTGGGGTACTGCCCGTCACAGTACACCTCTGGAACAATGTACCGAGATCATACCTAATGACCCCTGCCGACACAGGACCAACCTACCCCTTACTGGATAGTATCGAATATGTCATCACCCCGGTTGTTCCCAAACTTTATGGAGCTCCCTCATGCACAACTGAATATGAAAATATGAATGTTCATCAAGAAAGGCGATGACATACCCTAATGGGTGCAACCCACATAGCCCTGCTACATCTCCCCTGTTTTAGTCATTCCCGGTTGATGAGGCTTGAGGCTACGTTTACCTTTAAGAACATTTATAATTAGAATGCTCATTACCCTCCAATGACAATGTGTTGATAGCATTCATCCATACAAGTCCGTTCTAGGAATGAACGAAACACTTAAGAGCTCCGTCTCTAAATTTCCATCATCTTCATAATCTCTTCACTTCGCAGTGCTTAAGTTGGATCGAAGTGGTTTTCGGATAACATATCCGATCCCGGTCTCTTCGAAACAAAATTCAACAGTTTTTGGTAAACTCAACCCCGGTTCTCTAGGAAATAAACAGCCAAAGATAAGATCGGAGATCGCCTCCTAACCGTTAGTAGAGGGATTTCCTTATCATTGTCCTAGGAGAACGAAATGAGATTTATACGCACAGTACATCATCATATGAGATGACTATGCCATATAACTCACGTGTTTCTCCTAGATATTTCCAAAGTTACGTTTGAGTCCATTTTCTATAGTTGGTTATCTAACTATCGACTAACAAACATTCAATCATGGATTTATTTTATAGGGAAAACCAACATTGGTTCAGAATATAAGCAATCACTAGCCTCCTTTAATAATTCTTTTTACATACAATTACTTTGTAAATTACTTGTATATAAACGCCTTTAAAAGTTATACTCGCAAATCCTTGTATTTCCATATGTAGAAATAGCCATATGCTTATCCCAATGGTATAAGTATATCCACAAAATTTAGAAATTTTTTTATTCGATTCTCAAATCATTTATAATTCCCCTTACAATTTTCCAAGATCGTTTATAAACCATTTTATAAATCTCCGAAAAACATTAATAATTCCTTTACCAAGAATTCAGTCACTTATAAACTTCTTGTACATTTCAAAATCATTTATAACTCTTTATGAACCCATATACCATTTATAAACTTCTTTTATAAATCTATGAACCCGCTTTTAAAATTCGTTTATAAATATCATTTATGAACTCTTTCGCCTTGCAAATAATCCTTCCTTAATTCTTCGAACCATTTTATAACTTCTTTATAAAATCTAAGTCTTTCGACTCAATTTCCGAGTCTCGGAAACATTTATAATTAATTTTAATCATTTACCTCAAAACATCATATATGATAATAATTATTAACAATGAACATTATAAATAAATGGAAATCGTTAACTTTGAATATCCTAAAATAATAATTATTCCAAAATATTGTTTATGTAATAATAATAATTATTAATCTTACCATTTTATAAATAATAATAATTTATTTTAAAACCTCATTAATAATCCTTATTATTAATTTCAAACCATAATTATTCTTAAATAATAAATCTTTTAATTTATTAATTTTTTTATAAATTCTTAAAACATATTAACTGTAACGACCCGTATTTCTACGGATCGAAAAGTTTGTCAAAATCTGGAATTTTCAGCATTTTTAAGTTGTTTCAGATTTTGGATGGAATTTTGCCTAAGTTCTAGGTCGTACGCGACCTAAGAGTTGAGTCATGACCGACTTAAGTGGGTTAGGCGACCTAAGGAAGTATTGGAGCGACTTAGAGGTTAGGTCTTCTGGGTTTAGGTCGTAGATGACCTAAGAGGAAGTGCGACCTAGTGTGTGAGCGACCTAAGTTTGGGAGTTGTGTTGTTAGATCGTCTAGATGACCTAAGGCAGTGGATTGGTTAAGTACTAGGTCGGTTGGAATGACCTATAGAATGTTAGCGACCTAAGAATTTTAGATAGTAAGTGGTTAGGTCGTATGGTAGGTCGAGCGACCTAAGCGTTGACGACTTATGGGATGTTAGCGAGTTAAGAGGGCTTACGACCTAGTGGTTATCTAGTTAGTATAGTTAGGTCGGCAACGACCTAGAGAAGCTGGGTAACAGTGAGCGACCTAGTAGTTTAGTGTTAAGTCGCATGGGTCTAAGTGTTAGGTCGTAACATTTTTAGGTCGCTAGGCTATTACACTGTTAGGTCGCTGGGTTGTTGAGGCGCGTGAATGTTAGGTCGCGTGAGGACTTAGCAGTTAGGTCGTTGAGGCGTTATGTCGTTAGGTCGTGGATGCGCATTTGGTTAGGTCATAGAGTCTGGGGTTTGTTAAGTCGGAGGTTGATAGGTCGGAAGAGGCTAGGTCGGAGGGGTCTTAGGTCGTAGGTCGGAGACGACCTAACTCCGAGTTACGACTTAGTGAATTTTCAGCTATAAATAGGAAAGGTTTTTCTCACTTTTTGGGATCCGGATTTCGAAGCGACGAAGTGCTGCCATTTTGAAAGCTCGACTTCTACACTTCTTCACTTCTTTTCTCCACTCTAATCTAGTGCTTCCTTTCATCCAAATCGAAGATCAAGATCGAAGATCCAAGAGCTAAAGTTGAAGACCTTCATCCATTGAAGTGAGATTTCTTCGTTTGAAATGGATTCGTGATAGATCAAGCTTGATCCTTTGCTGTCCAGATCTGAAGCGTGTTGATTTGAGGTTGTTTTGGTGATTTGGTGAGTGGTGATTATCTCTCACACGGATCCAAAGGAGTATATCGGATTGTTGGCTCGATTTGGTGTTAAAATAGTGATTTTCATGCATTTTCTTCATCCTAAGTGTAGATCCATGTAGACCCATTGTTCATGATGATTTGACAACCATTTTACTAATTGTTAACCTATGCAAGTTCATTCATCTAGATTGTAGAGATATTTCTCATGATTTCATGCTTGTTAGACTTTCAACTCTTTAATTATGAAATTGCCATTATTGTGATAATTGTCTACTTAGATCATATTTGAATGCTTGATTGTTTGGATTAATGTTTGACTTGGTTGATTGCTATAAATTAGATGATTGATGATTTGATTTAGATCGAGGATGATTCAAAAGCTGAGGGAAAGGCTCTTGAATTGGGAAAGCTACTTGTGGCATATGTAGCGGATGATGAAGCTCTTATGCATAGATTTGATGATGATGTTGAGATGAAGCTTTGCGAGGATGTGATGAAGCGAAGCATGATATGAGATAGTTTTGGTCTAATCCAGACGGGATCATTCCAAGCAGATTGATAACTCGGTGATATGATTCGAGTTTGAGGATAATGGATGCTCGAGAGGCGCTTGAGCTAGTATGGAAATAGTCGTCGAGGAGGATGACTAGGAGGCTTGGATAGCATCGTTGTTGAAGGTTCTAGCAGACTCAAAGCAAGGGTACGTTTGGGCAGTTGCGAAAATCCCAACGACAATGAATTGATGGTCGAGTACCCTGGGTAGTTGCGAAAATCCTTGGCACGGGCTACGACGACGTGCAGAGTACTGTCTAGAACCGGGGTTTCCATTAGCCCTTGACGGACGGCTGAAAGAATGTGCCGGTCATTCAATTAACGGTGATATCGAAGCAATGATAACAGTGATAGCCAGAGTCATGGATGTTTGGTTGTATCGTCATTCGGTCTCAAGAGCAGTGTTTTCCGGGTGCTTATCTGATCTTGGTTTAGGCCTTGGGGGTTTGTGCTTGGAAAACATCGCCCTTGACTCGAGTGATAATTACTTTACTTTAAATTGTATGCTCTGCTATGTTTGCCTCTGCTTAGTGTGTGTCTGGGGGCTATCACTGTAGAATGAGGTTGGAGTGGGAGGGTTGTATTCCTATTCCTTTTCCTTTATGCTCTTTTGGTATGTTGTTAGTTAATTTACTGCTCACTAAGACTGTTGTCTGACTCAAGGCTTTATGTTTTAATTCTTATTGCCTTGGGCTGTTCGTCCATTTTTGGGACGGGCAGACTAGGTAGTAGGTGACATGTGCTGTTCTTGCTTCTCACGATGCTGATATCGAAGACGAGCTAGAGGGTTGCATATTATCTTCTTACTATATGTACTGGGTGTTCCGCTGTTTGTATATTCTCTGAGTGTTGTGTAGTGAGGCTTGATGTATTGACTATTTGGATGCTTGTATTCAACTATTATGAAGTTTTATATGATGGCATTTTATTCAGGGTAAAGCTTCACTATACATATGTTCTATTGTATTTTGTCCATGCGCTGTGAGTAATACGATAGATTCTGTTGTTTTTAATTTACCCTGACAATCGTCCATGGTCGCCTGGCACACCTTACAGCGCACTTTCTCCAGATTCGGGGCAGGGGTCATGGGCGGTCGTCACATTAACTATAAACAAATAACTTTTAATCAATATTAAAATAATTAAATAACTTGAAAATAATATTAATATGATTATATAACTTTAAAACAATTTTAATATAAATAAATAACTTTTAAAAGAATATTATTATAATTAAATAACCTTAAATTAATATTTATAATTTAATAGCTTAAAAACAATATTAAAATGCTTAATTAACTTAAATAATCCTTAAACAACATGTTTTCGAAACACAATTTCGGATTTAAAAATCGTTTCTTGTCTCAAAACCCAATTCCGACTTAAACGGCAATTTATAGTATTTTCAAAATACTAATTTGAGGCCAATAGCCACCTAACGCTTAACCAATATCGATATTGATTTTTTTTCTTTTCACTACTTGTTTTTATTTTCAAACATATAATGACGTTATAAGCATAGTGTCCACAATCATATTTATTATTCAATAAACCATATAAAAGAAATATGATTGAACAATTCAATAATAGTGAGGAAGCCTGTGGGATCCCTCCAACCTCCATCCCTGCATCACAAATGTTATATAATCATAAAATATAAATCAAATGCTTCAAGGCGGGATTCGTATACAAAGGGTCATCCGCTCTTACATGAGAACGTGATAGGGTCTCATCCGCTCCAATAGGCGGGAATATGCAATCTAACTAATATAAATATAGTAATTTATCCAAACAATCATTCAACAATTTTTATCAACTATATACCATACTAGTTATCCAAAAAGGTGAGATTAACTCACCGAAATTTCTTGTTGTCGCCGAGGCGTTCCGGTTTGGAACTAAAATCGAACGACGTCTGATTTTAGCCCAAATTTCGACAGTCTCCAAATTTGACCAAACAAGTTCCATTGTGAAGCTTTCGTCGTCATGAGCGCAATGTAAAAAGTCTCGTCCCGATCAGACCTCGTATGAAGGAGTTATTGAATTTTTAAGTTACCGATTATTTAAATAATAATTAAATAAACAAATAACAACTTTTAACTAAATTACAAATTTTCCACATATCTTCTTCCCCTACCTGATGCTATCCCCTATGCACGATATTAATATGCACATCCGTGCACCAAGCACCCTCCTCCACTTAACAATGCACCGAATCGACCTCGCCATCGTGCTTCTCTTTGCGGGAGCTTCACCATCGTCCCAACCTCGCCCCGCTCGAACCATCCGAGCAAAAAGTGATGTCTCCACCTCTCCTTGACCTTGCCCAGGTCACGCAACCCCCCAAGGCACCGAGCTTCATGAATTTATCACCCGAGAAGCCATTTTCAACGACGAATCCAAATCCAGGCTCCGCTTGATCCCATTCCCTTCGATTCCACGAAATTGCCAACCCTTGTTCTAAACCCACGCTCTGTAAAACAGTCAAGCACTCCAAACAACAACCGCACCTTGCACCAAGCCCAGGGACGATAGCTCACACCATAACAAACCCAAAAACATTTATTTTAGAATTTTCCATTGAATATACATTTTGTTCTTTATTTTTGAAATCTTGTTTTCTCTTTCTTTCTTTCTTTCTTTCTTTCTGGAGATGGTTTAAATAGCAGAGGATGGATGGGAGATAATGTAGAGGGGGTGTGGGCTTGTACAGGGTATGGTCTGATGTTGGAGGTGATGGATCAATGGCTGATATAGATAGGTCAAGGTAGTGTAAAGTTAAATCGAAGAAAATATATTATTTAAAATCCAAAATATCTAGCTATATTTTCGGACTCCAATCGAGGCGTGCCTCCTGGCGTTCGATATGTTATACCCTATTCCGGACGCAATGGAACTTGTTCCGAGGCCTAATTCGATTGTATCGAGAAGACAACTTTTTGAACCCAAATATTATATTAAATTTTCAATATTAATTTCAACGCGTTTTGATTTAACATGATCAAACGATACGTCTGATTGCTACGAAATTTGACGATGTAATATATTCATTATTACAGACCCAATGACACTGGTTTCGTCAAAATCCGAGACTGTGCCCTAGAAGGCTATTTTCACTCGTTTATTAAAACGACTTATTTTCAAAATTGAGTAAATCACTTTTAAATCCAATTTAAAAGTTTTTATTATCTTCATTCTTATTTAATAGAACTTAAATAAGCTTTTAAATCATTTTTATCCATCTTAACATCCAAGATCCAATTATTTAAACAATTTCAATTAAATTCAACAATTAAATTATCCAATAAATCGTTATATTGAAATTCAAGTTATTTAACCTATAAAATTAACTTTTCAATATTTAAAATTAATTAAATATTCTAATTTCAAATAACTAAAATTCTGGATCGTTACAATGAACCACTTATTTTTATTTTATTTGATGTTTGCATTTGGTATTGGACTTGATAAAATATTTGGAAATATTGATTTGATTTTCATCCATGGAAAGTTAGGAGGAGAGAAGAGAATAGAGAATAAAATTGAATGTCTGTAGAAAATGAATTAGTGGATTTTTTTAATTAAAAAAATGAAAGCTTTCCCATTCTTTTAATTAAAACTTTCTTAATGAATTCCCTTGATTTTCTCTCTTTCCATTCCTCTCTATTCATATGGTATGACTAAAACTACTTGCTGTCAAATGGTACAAAATTTTCATAAATCTTTTCATGTAGTTATCTTTTATTTAAACTTGTTTAAAAATACACAGATATCGTATATTGATGCATGCAAATATAACTTCTATATATGCATTTAAATAATTCCAAATAACTCCGAAACATTAAATAAATTAAATAATAATCAATGTTTCTCAAATATTAATCAATTTAATTAACTTACAATGATTTATAATTTAATAAAATCATGTTGTTTTCCGAAGAATTCACAAATACGGTTGTGTGACTAAATGTATAAATTCAGTTAGCAATTAATTTTGAATAATTCAAACATTAATGTTCACATATCACCTTAGGTAAGGCATGGCATTTTGGTTGAATTTATCGCTTAGATGTCTTTAATGGTAAAATCCAACTTTACTTATTTAAGCGTTAAACGATAGTGGCAATTATTGATACCAATTCTCTTTATCAAAACTATATCACATTAGGACTCATAGAATTTTTGTAATGGTAAAAATTCTAACATCGTCAACATTCAACATTAAAAGTGCAAACACAAAATCCTTGGTTCAATAATAACAATTATTATTAACCGTACTGCTCTAGCCAGAGACTTTGAGTTGACTTAAGTTGACCCCATGATACTAACCCCATACAACTGAGGAGATGAATTCTCTCTTGAATAGTGTTTCACTTCCAATGCTTTCACTCGACCTAACTATAGTTGTTTGATAGACGTCGTGCCATGATTTAACTATAATCAAAGCGGAGTTTCCACATTGAAGCTCGATGGTGTTCTCAAGTCGAGGGAATTATGTAAAATTATCGCAATTATCGCATCGATATTTTCTATTTGACTTTAATTATATTAATCAACAGAAAACTATCGAGCGAGTCATTCCATAGTTTTCCAATAACTATCAGTACACAATCCCTTAGTATCCCAAGCAGTCATGAGTAATACACTACCCAACATTTGGAAAGCATTACTTACTCTAGTCTTAACGATTGTATCGATATTCTGTCTGATACATTTTGACTAGGAATATTTAAAATGGTATGCTTATTTTATAGTGATAAACCACTTATGATTACAACATATTGTAACTACTATCACAAAATATACTATTTATGGATTTTCTATATTAAATATACTTTTAATAAATAATTAACATAACATATCATATCAAGTATATAATAGAAAGAAAATACTTTTTATTTTGAAAAAGATTGGTTATCGAGTTAGATATGTGTAACAAATTATAGAATTGCCCCTAAGGCGTATTCCTAACTCGATCAATCTTCCACTTACACTTGGGTTCAATTATGGAATCTTCTTCTAACTTCATTGTGTTGGAACTGGGCCACTGGGCAGTGAAAGTTATAGGTGAATTTCAAAAAAAGTTCCTTTATTGGATCTATATTGGGCATGTGAAGTCTAATTTATTTAGAACATTTCTAAATTTTATTAAAATAAAATCTCATGTTTATTTAAATTTATAAATTATATACAATTTTATTTGATTTATATTTTATACATATAAATGTACATATATGTATCATATACATATATGTATCATATACATATATGTATATGCGTGCATGTGTAACATGATAATCCGTGCAAGGTATAACATGCCCGTGTATAAATGTTGGGATTTATGTTGCAATGGACATGTTAGCTCATCTGATATGCATTGTATATTATCCAAATATATGTATGTACTTAAACTTATTATTTTATACAAATATTATAAATCTACATATATGTATATAAATATATGTGTTAATTTTATTTAAATAATTTTATGAGAATGGAAATATTTAAACACACACACACATATATAATATATATAATATATATATATTTGTGTGTGTGTAAAATATTAATAATTTCCCAATAATGAGATTGTATGGAATTCTTATGAGATTCATGGGTACATGTTAAATCTGAAATGAGATATTCTTCGGAGTTTGCTAACTATCGTATGTTTGTTGGTGGAGAAGGTGAGGAACGTAGGTTATATTATCATGTCGAAAGGGAAGAACTTGTTCTTTCGTCTCTTGGTGAGGATGGTGATGAAAATAGAATCATTTTGGCTGATGAGAATTGGGATCGGAAATACCTTTACTCTTGTGATTCATCAGACTAGACTATCCTCCTGACGTGGTAGCTCTATTTGCTGCTTTTATTCATGTCATTGTACCGGTGTTAGACAATGATGGCGGTGGTTCCTCCCTAGGGATGATACATAGTTCTATCTTGTATTTAGTAGTTTAGGTGTTCTGCCTATCTTATGTGCTGTTATTCTTATTTTTTAAGTGGGTTGGCCACTATAAAACCAACATAGTTGTTTTGTGCATGTACTGAACACATGCTTCCATTATTAATAAAAGTGGCACGACCTATTGTAAAGTCTGCTAGCCTTGCTTAATTTTTTTTTAATAATTTACATATATATATATATGTATTATTGTAGTAAATATTAAAATAATATATATATATGCATAATATATAAAAAAATATTGAACTAATATATGTATGTATGTATATACTCATAAGCATATTTATAATATCTAAATGTATATATTTATATATGTGTGTGTGTGTGTGTCTTAATTAAAAATTTAACTTTTTATTTTTTTATTATTTTTAAATAGTTTCAGATCATATACATAGCATAATAAAATTTTATCATAAATTTTATAATATTAAAATATATATAAATTTATTTATTAGTCGAAATTAATAAAATATTACTAAAAATATTTTCAAAGCATTTTATTTAAATTTTACATTTCCACAAAATCTAATATGATATTTTGAGGTTTGAAAAAAGATTTCATAATATTTCTCGGTCAAAATCTATTTTGTATTAATTAATAATTTTTCGACCGCATATTGTAATAATTTTAAAAATAGATAAAATGATTTCTTAATTCCCACTTTGTGGAAAAAAGCTTATATCATGATAAAATAATTTAAAAAATTCAAAAGTTAATTTTTGAAATATATTTTATTTGAAATGGATTATTTAGATAGTATATTGATTTCAATAATATTAAATAATAGTAAATAATTATCAAAATTTTTTAAAGCTGTCAAAAATTATAATTACTATAAATATACATGTATAAAATATATATATTCAATTATTACCATGAAATGATGTTATAATTAAATACAAGCCATATAAGTATAATTAAATGATTTATTTATATGTATATATAATTAATAAAATAATTATTATTATAATTAAAATATTCAACTATGCATATTTAATCTACATGCAAAAATTATTATTTTTAAATGATTGCATATATATAACCGATCTAGTATGTGACAACATTAATACATATAAGAATCATCACCCAACTAACAATATAATAATAATATATATGAATAATAAAATATAATCCATAAATTTTAAGCTGTATAATATAGTAAAAACATACCTAAAACCAATGCCTTAAAGCATACTTTATAATGATGAACTCTCTCTCCTTTGAAAGTTTTTCGATTCGGTAGACTGCTAATCCTTGAACCGTAGACCTTTGACTATCAAATAACACTCGTCTTTTGAATTGATTTGAGTTTGATTTGCTTGAGCTCCTAGGGGATGAAGTCGACCTGTGATGTATGGGAATGATGGCATCCAAAAATTGATTTTTAATTAGGGTCGAAGGTGTTTAAATAGTGGATGGAAGAGAGAAAATAATGAATCATATCTCATACCAATTCTCACTATATCTAAGCTCTTCAATTCTAACATCTCTAACCTATTTGAGCTGCCGCCTATAGCCCTCATTACAACCGAAATACAAACCCATCATCATGGACTAATATCTCATTTAAGCCCAAAGAAATATCATTCAATTAAATCTAATTTAATTGCTTATCGATATCATATATCGATCGATATATTTATAACTATCATAAATATATTCAATAATATTTATTCCTCAAATCATATTAAAAACTTCATAATTAATATTTCATAAATATTAATTAATTTAATTAATTTATAATAATTATAAACTAATTAAATCGCTTGGTCAAAAGAGAATTCATCATCTCGGTTGTGTGACTCGTCAGGTGTAAATTTGGTCAGTGATTAATATCGAACTATTCGAATATTAACGTTTGCACCTCACTTAGTAAGTGGTGTGACATTTTGGCCAAATTTATCATTTACTTGGTTTCTGTAAAATCTAATTTTACTTTATTAAGCATTACCCGGTTGTGATTTTTATTTACATCAATCCTCTTCGTCAAAATTATATCACTTTGGACTTATGGACTTTAGCAATGGTCAAAATCGTCCATATTCGACTCTATAGTTGAAACATAAAGTCCTTGGTTTAATAATAATTATTATTATTAACCTAATTGCTCTGGACAGAGACTTTGATTTTGAGTTGACTTGAGTTGACTGTGATACTAACCCTATATAACTGTAGAGACGAATTCTCTCTTGAATAGTGCTTCACTTCCGATACTTCCACTCAACCCAACTATATTCACTCGATGGACGTCGTGCCATAATTTTACAATAATCAAAGCAGAGTTTTCATATTGAAGATCCACGGTATTCTTAAGTCGAGAGAACCGTGTAAATCAGTCACATCAATATTTTCTATTTGACCATAGTTACATTGAACAATAAAAAACATCGAGTGAGTCATTCCATGGTTATCTAATAACTATTAGTACATAACTCCTAAGTGTCCCCAACAGTCATGAGTAATACACTACCCAACAATTGGAGAGCATTACGTACTTTAGTCTCAATGGATACATCAATATCCAATCTCGATGAATCATGACTAGGAACATTTAAAATGGTATATTTGTTTTCGTTGTGATAAATTACTCACGGTTACAACACTTTGTAACCACTATCACAAAACATACCATCTATGGATTTTCTAATAAATTACTTTTAATTAAATTAATGAATTAATACAACACATTATATCAAGTATATAATAGAAAGAAAGCTCCTTTTATTTTGAACAAGATTGGTTATCGAGTTAGATATATGTAATAAATTACATAATTGCCCCTAGGGCATACCTCTAAGTCTATCATATCGATATGTTTTCTCAAAAACAATAGGGTTAGTCCCTCAATGAATCCATATGTTATGTTGTTTTAGTTATCTATTATGTCAATCAACTCTCTCCGATGTTGATAAACTGCCATTGTTAAATGGAACTATTCGAAGTATTTCGGTTGACTTCTAGTGAGCTGAAGGTTCCTTTATGAACTGTATCACGACATAGTTATCTATAACAATGTCATGGGATTCTCAACATTTGGATCACCCTTAGAATAGTTATAAATTTATGCATTTATATATACTTCTTATATTGTAGTAGCCTTTGGTTAAATCAGCTACTACTTATTGTTTAGAGCTATTCCAACTTAAAGCTTATTAATTAAAGTTTGAACTTGAATTTAATATTGACATATGATACTCGATAACACTTATGAAGTTTGAGTTCGAACACTCCCTTATAAGGAGTTCGTTGTTTCTGTAAACCATTCTCTAGTATTCCGTACATACCTTGAGGAAAGCTCAACAAATATGCATAGTTATCTTACCTTGTCTATTCAATATATTAATAGTACTACACATAACATCCTTAGCTTGAGGAAAGCTCAACAACTAAAAAGTATGCAAGTAATCTATTTATGTATAAATGGTAGAGGACAATATTATATTAAAGATTCATAATCTCCAATATATTATATTGAGTGATATCGACTTATGGAATAATGTATTTCATATGAAATACCCTCATGGTTCAAGTGTCGGACATATCAAAAATCATGATATATGTGCATTTATGTATGTATTTATTCCTTAAGTCTATTTAGGGTTCTTAATGTTCCACCTTTAATTTATACATATATTATATAAGTTCTATTATTATATAATTTTATATCTCATATTACTTATATAATAGTTTTATGTATAATATTATAATAATTAAATCTTATTTAATTAATTTTAATTAATTAACATTTTAGTGAATTTTATATTATCTTAATATAGCATTTATATTGGATATTTATTATATACTATAACCTTTATAGTATAGCACATATATCATATATATGTGTATTTTAATTTATTAATTAACCTTTAATTAAAAAAATTAATTAAATTTTATTAACTTCGAAAATTGTTTTACGTACATACTTTATACATATGTTGTCTTAAAAATTTCAAGACGACATAACATATATCAATCTGTATTATACATGCATATATGTACATTAATTAATTAACTTATTTAATTAATTTATTTTATTAATAAATCAATTATCGAAATTAATGTCTAAACTTTATATTTTAAATTTCGAACATTTTGAAATTTTTATTATCTTTTCAAACATTTTGAAAAACTTATGTTATATTATAACTATTATAATAAACACATTTCATTTTAAATTTATTAAACTTAAAATCTTTAACTTTAACTTTCAAAAGAATTTTGAAAATTAGCCCAAGGCCCAATTCAAACTGGACATTTTCTGCCACGACCCACTTTTCCGTACAGTTCGAACTGACACTTTACCACACTTGTCCAGTCCAAATTGAATAGAAAGGCGGATAGTAAGGAAAGAAAATCGATAGAAGACAGAAAGAAGATGGAAAGAAAATAGAA
Organism: Allium fistulosum; assembly: GCA_030737815.1. Lineage (NCBI taxonomy): Eukaryota > Viridiplantae > Streptophyta > Magnoliopsida > Asparagales > Amaryllidaceae > Allium > Allium fistulosum. Next base: position 843,450,452 of record CM060902.1, read on the forward strand.
CAACACAGAATCTTATAGCGGAAACGAATAATCTATAATATGGAACAAGCCTTTACATAAAACAAAAACTGTAACTTAAACATATACAGACATCAATCAGAGTATACAACCTATTCAGCATGGACAGTTATAACAACCTGTCCTTACAATTACTGATTTACACAACTAAATGCAATGGAATATAATCATCTACATGAGTACGACTCTGGCTCCAACTCCTCTCCTAAAGCTCCAATCTTCCAGCTAAACCTGGAAATATGCTCGGTTTGACCAGAGCATATAGGAAAAATCATGCCCGGGTCAGTCTGGTAAAACCAGCGTGAGAATTTAAATCACAAGGAATTTTATCCGTTATAATTTTAAAAATCCTTTTAAAATCAAAGGTATCCCGTAAGACCACGCCACACATAAACACGATGGGTTTTTCCCTTACGGTAACCAAAACACTTTTATAGAAAATCCAATGATACTATAATAGTGTCTAAGTACAAATACTTATTCAAATAGCTGAAATTGTTACATTAATTAAATTCTAGCATACTAGGCTCTACAATCAAAACCGTAAAGGCACGTATTAGAGAATGGATTCCATACGAATGACTAGGCACTGGGGTACCACCTATCACAGTACACGTCTAGAAACAGCGTACCGAGGACCACGCCGGGATCCCCTGCAACACAAGACTGGACTACCCCTAACCTGGATAGACCGAATATGCTATCACCCGGGTGTTCCCACCCTTTCCGAGCTCCTTCCATGTATCATAGTAATAAAATAATATCCGAGGGTATCTAGTAAGGTGATAAACATACCCTACTTGGGTGCGACCCACTTAGCCTTGCTACATCCCCCTTGATTTTCAATCATTCACGGTTGATGAGGCCAGAGGCTACGATTACCACTTAAAGGAATTTTCACTTAGAATGCTCATTGTCCTCCAATGACAATGTACTGATAGCATTCATCCATACAAGTCCGTTCTGGGTCTGAACAGAACCGAAGGCACTATTCCTACTACATCCATTTTGGAACCATCCTCAGGATTAGTAGCGATTAGCCCTTGCACTTCACTGCTCCATCTTCGACTCCATGCTCTTATCTTCATTCGAAAACTTATTTGTTGAATCGAAGTGGTTTTCGGATAACTTATCCGATCCCGGTCTCTACGAAACAACGTTCGATATTTTTCGATAAACTCAACCTCGGTTCTTTAGGAAATAAACAAACGAAAATAAGATCGGAGATCACCTCCTATCCGTTTAGTGGATGGATTTCCTTATCATCGTCCTAGAAGAATGAAATGAGTTTATACGTACAGTATAGCACCTCGAACGGTAACTGTACCACATAATTCTCGTGTTTCTTCTAGATATTCCCAAAGTTATGCTTTTGGGTTCAGAATTTGATAGTCGGTTATTTAACTATCAATTATACAATCATACAAAAAGAGGTTTCATTTCCCATTGAAAACATTAAGCCTTATTAATTTAAATTTCAATAAATTTAAATTACTTAATCAAAACAGCATATGCTTATCTCACCGGATAAGTATATTCACGAAACCATTCATTTTCAAAATATTTGAAACCCTTTCTTAAAATAAATCCGGACAGCACCACTGCAGTATCAACCATGGATTCACAACTCAATGGTTACGTCTCTATCCCAGAGAAATCCAAACTTAACTGCAGGCACTCTCTCCCTCCGATTACGCCATGAAAGCATACCACTACTTTCCGAAAATATCTATTTAAAAATTTTCAAAATAATACTTATAAAGTTTCAATATAACTTTTTTCCAAGTTCTAATTAAGTAAAATGCTCTTTTATAAAAGTTTATTATATAATATATTAATTTTAAAACATTATTAATATTTAAATAAATTTATCTTTGGAATGCTAAATATATCTTAATATTAATTAATCTTTAAGTAATAATCAACTTTAAACAAATCACTATAAAATAACTTTAATTAATAATAAATATACTTTAAAGAATTTAGATAATTAATAACTTTAAATAGTAATTAATACTTTTTTATATAATTTTTAAGAGTAATAAACTAATTACTTTAAATCATTATCAAAATATTTACTAATTAACTTTAAAATATCACTGATAAATAATAATCATCCTTAAACAATTTTGGTTCAATAGTTCACTTCCAAATCGAAGAAGAAGGCTTAATAATTCCAATGGTACTTAATCAAGTTACCATTATATTTCATAACAGTCTAGAATAATAGATATAGATATTCATATCAATCAGTTTTTAACAATCAATTCAACATCATATTGCCCAATATAATTATCAGGAAAATAAATAGATGTCCGTACAAATATAATAGCATATCAGGGTTTTATTTCGGCTAGTAATTGTCCACAAACAGATATATCCAGTAATAATGGCAGAACGGTGATTTATTCTACCAACAGTGTCTAATTAAATACGATTAGCAGAACAGTATTTTATTCCGCTAAACAGATGTCAAAAACATCGCAATTAAATTTAAATTAACTCATCACTATTTTTATCAGACGGTCATATAAATTCAAACGACGATATTTGTTTTTAAATCGATATTTAGAATATGTCCATTTCAAAATACCGTAAAATTCCACTGGTTCAAATTCTGCAACAAGTCATACGACGACATAGCGTTCGTCGATATGAACCCATCGCAATCAGTTTTGCGTCGAACGGGTTTTGTATGCATTGACAATATAATTTTAAAATTCACTATATATATATATATATATATATTTAAAACATTTTAATTTTAAAACCCCCTTTTTTTACAAATTTTATTTGGGCCGAAGCCCAATTTAAATATCATAAGAAAAAAAACCCCTACCCTTTCTTCTCCTCCCTCTCTCTGACTTCTTTCACTGCTTCTTCCCTTTCCCTTTTCTCTCTTGCCCGAGATTTCCACTCCAGATCCATCAAAAACCCATCCCACTCGAACCTAACTTCCACCACGTGCTCGACGATGCACGACCACCCCTTGGACCCAAACCCATCCCTTCCATCTTCCCAAGCTCCTCCTACCATTTCCAATCTCCATATGCACACCGTGCAAATGCACAATCGACCAGACGCCCAAATCACCACCGCGATGCCTCAGGCAAACTCCCCCTCGTTCCCTGACCACCATCGCCACCTCACCGAAGTCTAGCACCCACATATTCGAAAGTCAAGTCCTCAACCCGAACCTAAGAAAAACTCCCTTCCACTGTTCGTCGATCTACTCGCACCTCACCCCAATATATTATTCACCGTCGCCACCACGCGAAGCCCCACTTCCATCGCCTCCTCCCTGCCAAGTCCCATGACCTCCGGTCACGCCTCCATCTCCTAAGTCGATCGCGTTCCAAGCCAAAGAAAACGAACCCAAAACCCTAAACTCGCCTCGTACGCCCAAACCACCGCGCCAGAGCAAAAACCCTACGGTCAAACCCTTGCTCTCACCTCCACGGACAACTTGAAGCCGACGAACCGCCGCCTCGTTCATCTCCAAACCCAAATTTAATTTTTTATTGAAAAACGACCAAACTAGAAATTCTCCCAATCTAGCACCTTAATAATCATGATTTCGCCACTAAAATTCATGTTTCAGTAATACAATCATGATTACAATCTTGGTTAAATGTTTTGAACAAGTTGGAAATTATCAAAAACTGGATTGCTTACTGTCATTTGGCAATTTCTCACAATATATATAACTAACAAACTACAAGCTATTTTTAATGTGTTTTATACCCAATAACCAACAATTCATTAGTTTACATCATTGGTATATTCAAATCAAAATGAGAGATAGAGATTTTTAAAACCAGAGCATGTATACCCTTTTAACTCTGTTAACATGAAAGAGTGATGAAAAAAACATTTCTAGGAATTTAAAATTTAAATCCTCACCTTCCACATGCTTGAACTTTTGAAAACTTCCAGTTTAAGATCCAATCTTCAAATTTAAATTCTTGATAAGTTTGCTTTGCCTTGGCTTTGAATAGAAATTGCTTCTTTCTTTTTACCGTGTTTTGTTTACAGGCTTTGTTTTACAATGTTTATTTCACAGAGTATATATTTTTTAAACTGAAGCATAACACACATACAAGCCTATATATTCATGTTTATACCAGTGAAATGATGTATACGTACCAGCTCAAAAGATTTGATTTGTACAAGAATTTTATGATGGATTGAAAAGAGGATTAGAGGTGATGTATTGTTGAGTTGAAAAGAAGTTAAAACCATTGTTTTGGTCTTTACTGTTTTTGATCAGATAATGCTTATGTGTGCATATATATGTTTTCACTTTTATTTGTACATTTTGTTGCTAGGTAATGTATATACTTGTTCTTGTTTTTGGTTGCATATTTTTTTTTCTTTCTTACCAGGCAATTGTTTATTATAACTTTGTTTTACCTTTTTACTAGTTTAAATTTTATTTATTATCTTCATGCTTTTACTCATTATTTACTTTTTACTTTCATTTGATTTTAATATGCTTTCTTATGTATATTTTGAAAACAAGATGTAACGTGGTTTTGAATGAACCATTTAAGTCTTCATATATATATATATATACATATACACATTTTTATTAAACATATAACTCAAGGCATTTCAAGTCTTGTCATTCTATTTTTTTAAATAACTTTTATGTTTTACATTTCTTTTATATTTTAAAAATGTATATCTCTCATTTCTATCATCATATATCTTCATATATATCTCTTCTTCTTTTTCAATATATATATAAATATATATTATTTTTAATAAACTATATTTATTTAGTTCATATATATATATATATCTATTTTACTTACCATTACATATATTGTTTTCACATACTATTTTCATTTAGTTTTTATCATACAATATTTATTTGTTTATAAATACTATAATTTTCCTTTTTGAACTTATATTTATATACATATGCATTCTTCTTTAGTAATATGTGTGTGTGTATATATATATCTATAAGAAAATCCAATTTTAAACTCTTCTATTTAAAATATTCTATATTGTTTATAAGCCAAAAATCATTTCTATTTAAAATATTTTCTTTTGCTTTTTCATTTGTATTTATTTGCTATGAATTTGTTCCAAAATTATATATATAAGAAATTCTAATTAAATCAATTTCCTATTTTATAAATAAAAATATGGAAATTCAAATATTATCTTGGTTTGAAAAACTGTATATTATTACCCATTTGTTATTTGTTTTGATTAAAATACCGTATATTGAATATTAAAAATTAAATTCAAAACTCGAGACGTCAAAAATTCCGGGTTGTTACATTTTCTATTAGGAACAATCTTTGGGCTCACTTCATATTTCAGACCAGGCCAGTAAGCAGGTAGGATAAGGTACTTGATTATCCAATTCCAACCTTTGACACTACCTTTCTAAACATCGTACTAAGTAGGCAAACTTAATTAGTTAGCCCTAATATGACCAATTTAGACTACATAGACTATTGGGCTCTGATACCATTGAAGGAATCGAGCCAGTCGGAAGTAGGATAATAGGGTAAATTCTTAAAATTTTCCTATTGGATCTTTGTTGGGCCTATGTAGTCTAAAATTTATTTAGAACTTTTCTAAATTTTCCTTTTAAAATTTCTTCATATTATTATAATTGTTTAAAATTAGTTTAATTTAATTTTAATTAATTGTATATTATGATGAGAACATCACATGCAACCATGTGTACAATGTGAGTGCAACATATGAAAATTGTACATAGTTAATGTGAACGTTGTTTAGGTGCTGGGATTTACACGGACACATTTCCCCTCTATATATGCCTTTGTCATCTAAAACATGAAAGTATTTTAATATATGTGTGTGGTGTGTCCGTGTTTACATGTATAAATGTATATATACATATACAATAAATGTTTTTCATAGCAGTTCAAAATGAAATAGACTTCTTTTATGTTACATGCAGTAAATCAAAGAATACTAAGACTATTTAATGTAGTTTAAAATTTTACTATTATATCTTGTAAAAAAAACCTTTTGAAACTTTAAGTTAAATACAAACACACACACATTATAGATATTACATAAATATGTAATCATAAGCACACACACAACCAAAACAAAATTTGGAATGAAATAAATAGTATACAAGTGGTTTGTGAAAGAGACTGTTTCCTTTTAAGCAAAGATTTAATACTGAATTAGATGCAATTGTAAAACATGGAATAAATCATTGATTTAATGTTTCGCTTTCTCCCTTGAATAGTGTTTCGTGTTCAATTCTTCCACTCGATCCAAATATACTCCTTCGATAGATGTTGTGTTATAATTTAACCATAATTAAAGCGGACTTTCCATATTAAAGATCGGGTATTATTCTAAAATCGAGGGAATTGTATAAAATTATCGCATTGATATTTTCTATTTGACCTTAGTTATATTAACCAACAAAAAATTATCGAGTGGGTCATTTCATAATTATCTAATAACTATCAGTACGTAGCCCGTTGGTGCCCCCAATGACCATGAGTAATACACTACCCAACATTTGAAGAGCGTTACATACTCTAGTCTCAACAAATGTATCGATATCCAACCTCGATGCATCTTGACTGAGAATATGCAAAAGATTTTGTTTATTTTATTATGATAAATCACTCATGATTATAACACATTGTAACTACTATCATAGAACATACCATTTATGGATTTTCTATATTAAATATACTTTTATTAAATAATTAATACAACATATTATATCAAGTATATAATAGAAAGAAAATATATTTTATTTTGAACAAGATTGGTTATCGAGTTAGATATATGTAACAAATTACATAATTGCCTCTAGTGCATACGTCTAACTCTATCAAGTTTAGCTTTCAAAAGTCTTTATGATAATGATGAGATCTCTTGGATCTAGGTGGCATAACCATTATTAGCAGGATGGGATTGTGTGTTACTACGAAACCCATGTTTACTCCGCCATTAGGAGATGAACTTGCACTTGCCAAAGCAACATTATATGGAGTTAAATGCGATAAAATAATATATGAACCTGTAAAGCTTTCAGAGAACTTTGATCATTTTTACTTAAGAATTTCGTTATTAGAGAAACATATAGGCTATAATAGGAGTTCCTAGTAAAGATTATCCTAGTCTTGAGAAATAGTTTCAATATAATTGAGCAGATTAATAATTTAATTGTTTAATCTATGATGTTTTAGCATGAGATTTAAACTATTGAGTACTGTGTTTGTTATGGTTTTACCTTACTCCATATATATGTTTAGTTAAGTGTTGGTTTATGAAGCCTGGTCGCATGAAGTCAACGTTTGAGATGTGCAACGTATTTTATAAACCGAAAACACGGTCTTAACTTCAATTCAATAGTTGGTTATGAGTATTAAACAATGATGAAGATGACTTGCTTGATTTAGTCTTAAAAAATTAATATGACTAAAAAAATAAAACGAAAAAAACCAAAAGCGATTTTTATAATTAAATATTTTAGTACAAGTTACAAAATGGTAGAAGTTCTAGGGTAGTATCGAGATATTCTCCTCCTCGGTGTTTGCTCCATCATCCCCCTGAATCTTGGAGATGGGTATGGTTGAGCAATGACCGGTTGGAAGGAAGAATCATCCTTGATATGTTTCTTTTATTTGTACTCTTGAGCAAAGCAAGTACAAATATGTTTTTCATTATTCTTCGAGAAATAAAGACCCATCTCCTTGTCGACTTCACGGGCTACAAAGTAAGTAGAGAAGATAGTGTTAAAGACATTTCCCTGACTATTCTTACCGCTTTGGTCTTGGTTACCATCTTGAGCATTCTAGTCTTAAGGTTATAATCATTAGGCCGTGAGATCTTAAGATCCGAGATGACAGTTTGATAAGCAATAGCTTGATATTTCATCTTCTTTTCAACCATGATGACGGATACAAACATAAATTCTACTTGTTTCTCGACGTCATAGGGTCTGGTTTGTGACTCTTCTAGCTCCTTTTAGAAGAGTTAGGCTTTTTCAACCTCTTATTTAGCTTCAATCTCCATTATATGGAGGACAATGTAGAGCATGGTGAAGCCTCATTGAATTATGAGATTTTAAGCCAGTTTCTACAAGATTTGTAGAAAATTATAAGTATTACATATATGTTACATTAATATAGACTTTAAATATCTAAAGGTCCTTACCTCGAAAGAAACATTAATACTCCGAGACATGAGAGCTTGAAGATCCTTTATAAAAGGATCGATAAAATATGAAGTGAAGCGTAGTGAGAATTCACTACCTAGAATTCTTTTTTCACCTAGGAAGGGAAGGCAACTACTTTGGTTTCAGAAGGAACCTTGGGTAAGTCCTTATGTAGAGAATGAGATAGAGAGGATGATGGAGAGAGGCTGATAATGTCAACCTTCAGATGTTGACACTTCTTGGGCTTTATTAGGTTTGTAGAGGCTAAGGTCTCGCAGGACCCTCTTTTTGACAAAGCAACGACGCTTTTGGGTATACCAAGAGCTTCAGAAGTTGGACCTAAGGTGTTTTTCTTGAGAATAAGCATGGATATTTGTGAGCGATGGAGTAAGGGTTATGCCAAAGGGGCAATTCTATAATTTACTGTAAATTATTAACTTTGTAATAAAATATCGTTCAAAATAATGTGTTTTTTCTATTATATATTTGATATAATATATTATATCAATTATCTATTGAATTCAAGTATATTTAATAGAAAATACATAAATGATACGTTTTGTGATAGTAATTATAATGTGTTGTAATCATGAGAAATTTATCGCAATAAAATTAAACATATCATTTTAAATATGCCTAGTCAAGATGTATCGAGACTAGATATCATTACATCCATTGAGACTAGATTACATAACGCTCTCCAAATGTTAGGCAGTGCATTACTCATGGCTGCTAGGGGCAAAAAGGTGCTACGCATCGATAGTTCTTGGATAACTATGGAATGACTTACTCGATAGTTTTATGTTGATTAATATAACTAAGGTCAAACAAAAAAATATCGATGTGACAATATTACACTGTTCTCTCAACTTGAGAATACTATTAAATTCAATGAGGACACTTCATTTAATTATAGTTAAATCATGACATGACGCCCATCAAACGACTATAGTTGGGTTTGAGTTAAAGCATGGGAAGTGAAACACTATTCAATAAAGGATTCACCTCCTCGGTTATATAAGATTAGTTTTACAGTTAGTCAACTCAAAGTCAAAGTCTTTAGACAGAGCAATTTGGTTCAAAATAATAATTATTATTGAACCAAAGACTTTGTATGGACTATTCAAGTTGAATGTGGAAGATATTGGAATTTTTACCAATACCAAATTCCATAAGTGATAAGGTAATATAGTTTTGATGAAGAGAATTAGAGTAAATAATTGTCACTGCCGAGGACCACTTAAAATAGTAAAATTGGATTTTACCAAAACCATATAAGCAATCAATTCGACCAAACTGTCACACCATTAGCTAAAGTGATGTGTGAACGTTAATATTCGAATTGTTCGATCTTAATCGCTAACTAAATTTACACCTAAAAGTCACATAACCGCAATATTGAATACTCCAAATACCACCTAATTTAATTAAACTATAATTGTTATAAATTAATTAATATTTATGAAATATTAATTATGTATAATTTTATTTAATTTATTTTGGTTAGTATTCAAAATAGTGCGTACATAAGAGTTATATACACACGTATCGATATATGATATCGATGTGCACTAGATTTTGATTTAAAGTATGAATTTACTGATATGGTTTGAAAGTGCAACTAGGCCCATTAGCCTAGTAATTGTGGTCCGTTGTAGGAAGGGTTAAAAGGAGTGATATTTTTGATATTTTGGGTTTGAAATTGTAGAGAAAAGAATGGATCTAGAGCCTCCTTTTCCTCTCTCTTTCTTTACTTATTTAAACCCACTACCCCCTTTCATTTAAAGGTGAATTTTTTTGTCACCTCATACTCTATAGGTTGCAAGCATCTAGACCTTCCTCTTCTCCATTTTCAAACTAAATACAATCAAATCAAATTATATCAAAGGTGTGCAGATCTCTTTAGTTGGTAGCACTTTTCGAAAGAGACCATATAAGATTCAAGGAGTGGATATGATTCAGCATTCAAGGTGTTGCAACTAGGTCATGGCTAAGGTAAACATTCTTTTTATATCATTCGTATGCCTAATTTTTATGATATTGCAATTATATACGTTAGATTTATTTCATGAATTCCTATATTTATTTTTTTCATATATATATATATATGAAATTGATTTAAAAAAATATTTTATACTCATTTGCTTTTGACCATGTATAATAAAAAAACTTTTTTCAAAACTGAAATCAATTTTAAACTAAAAAATTGAAATTTTTAAACAAATGTATATATATATTTATATTTAAAAAAACACGCATGTTATTTCGAATGTAATAAAAATATGTATGCATATGCATGTATATTAATTTAATTCGAAATATTTATATATTATTATTTATTAATTTGAAACATTAAATTATTATTTGTTGATATTAACATGTACGTTAGTAAATATAAATTAACATAAATATACATACATTTTATAAATGTAATTAAAAAAGTAAATTTCTATAAGGAAATTTGTGATTTAAATTTAAAAAATAATAAAATAAATCTACATGGATTTATTATATAAATAAATATACAAATTTGTTTTTATCAAAATATACATTGCCGTAAATAATTGTGCATATTTTACATTGTATATATATATAATTATATTTATTAATAAAAGATTTAAATTTATGTAATTTAATATATATATGTATTAATTTATATATTTTCAAATTTAAAAAAGTGTACGTAATAATATAAATATGATTTATAATTATTTGTACATTCAAAATTTGAATTTGAATTTTCAAGATATTTTAAATCTAGATCTAATTTTAAAAGATTTGAATTTTGAATTGTATTGTATTTAATTTATAAATAATTATTTTTCTTATGATTATATTTGTGTGTATATATAGTTAATTTAATAGTTATATGCAAACATATTTTATAATATATTAATATCATAAATATTGACTACAAATATGTATATGAAGAGGCTAACATATCCACTGCGGTGTAAAGCCCACAGATACAGGCATGTTAAACCATGCACATTATATAGGTTGCATGTGCACCTACATGTACATATGTATGTGGTACACATGTGCACATTGTATATCATATATACAATAAAATAAAATCCTTTACATTAATTAATAAATAAAGTATTGATTTTGCTTAATATTTATTTAGACTAGATCCAAATTAATTTAGATTCCATAAGCCTAATAAAATCCAAAATTGTAAAAAAAAATCACCCATTTAACCCTCTACATGTTAACCCAATTCCAATAATGCTATAAGAGCCTAATAGCCTACGCAGTCTAAATTTAGTATTAGGGCTAACTTATTAAATCCTACCTATTTAGTAGGGTTTCTATAAAAGTTGTATCTAAGGTTGGGTTTGGATAATCAAGTATTCTGCCTTACTTGATTGTTAGCCTAATCTGAAAGGATGAGGTAAGCCCAAAGGTTATCCCCAATATAAATGCCCGAATTGATTTAGGCTTTTGAGTTAATTTTCAAAATCCGTTTTGAAATTATAAATAATATTTTAATTTAAAGGGTCAAATTTAAAATAAGTAAATATTTTATAAACGTCATAAAATGATTTGAAAATTAAATAATTATTTTCAAAAATAATTAACAATTAATTAGATTAATTAAATTAAAAACATGTATATTGATGTTTGTGACATTATCTTAATATGTTTAAGGTAATGTATGTATATATAATTTTCAAAATAAATTTATAATTAAATAAAATTGTTTAATTAAATAAATTTATTAAAAGTTAACTAATAAATAATTTAATACATATATATTAAGATAAATGTGTAAAACTACAAAAGTTATAGTATACTTATTCAATTTAAAATGTTTAAATAAATAAATAAAATTAATTAAATAAGATTTAACTAATAAAATTAATGTAAGATTATACATAAGATTATTATATTAGTTGATTAAATTATAAAATGTTATATAATAATTAATATATAATATGAATGTATAATAAAAGGTGGTACAGTAAGAAACCCAAAATTGATTTAAAAATAAATACATATGTATAACGTGATTTCAAATGTGTCCGACACTTAAATCACAAGGGTTTTTCATAAGAAATACATTATTCCATAGGTCAATGTCACTCAATTAAATGTATTAAAGATTATGAATCTTTAATATAATTGAGGTTATCTATCATTTATATATTAATAGGTTACTTGCATTCTCCTTAATTGTTGAGCTTTCCTTAAGTTAGGGATGTTATGTGTAGTACCATTAATATATAGAATGGGCCAGGTAAGATATATGCATATATTTGTTGAGCTTTCCTCAAGGTATGTGCATTATATTTAAGCCGTCGTGAAATGGTAGGTACGAGTGAATAAGCTCTCTTTGTTTGTTGAGCTTTCCTCATGGTAAAAATGAGATTAGGACAAGGACCACAAAGGTTAGGAGTTGTTTGTTATACAACTAATAGGGAGTTATCCATCGCATGTAGGCCTATGATTTATTGATCTTTCCTCAAGGTTGGAATCCTAAAGCTTACGGGTTGTAACACCTAGAGAAGTCGAAAGAGTTCTACGTTTCATCTTAAGGTCTTGAGAAACATAAAAGTATAGTGGGAGCCTTATTAAAAAAATGTTTATCTGTTAAAATGTACAAATGAACCGAATTAATATTGACAAACAGAAAAATAAAATATACCTACCAATGAATTTTTGCATGTTGTCAATTTAAGACCCATGCAAGTGCCTAATTACACAACTATTAAATACGTTCGTAACTTGGTCATTTATGTGTTTATTTGTCCGAGATCGTGCATTGTCTTTTATAAGTTTTGAATTCTAAAAGCAATACAAAAACATGGGTACTTGATTAATATACGATTACATATGAATGTTACTTGGTGAACGCTCACAATTCGTAATGTACGAAATCTCGATGAAATTCGTCCATTTGAAACAAGCAAGTAAACCGTAATATGAGATTGATTATTCAATATGGTTGATTACAATAAAGATCCTATTGCGTTATATGTAACACTAGATAAAGAGCTACAAGATAGATCTAAGAATTTGATCGCTGAAATGTCATTTCTAATCAGTTTACGTAAAGTGCAACTCATTTAACATCCTTAATGCCAAGGATGACCAAATGCACTTTTGTAAGGAGTTTGTTGTGATATTGTAGTATGGGTTTCCTTTTGAATAGTTCGACGGTTTATAAAGAAACACGAATGCACAAAAGTGGATGTAACTTAAGATATGGTTGGGATGAAGAGAGGGAATCGTCACTTCTGCTTCATGAAGAGATATTGGAAACAAGAATTGTAAAATAATAATAGATACTTAACATGAAACGAGAAATATAATTTCTATTCCAAATGTATTTTAATATAGAAAATTATTTTCCATGAGATTTATTTCTTTGAGTTTAAGATATTTGATCTGAAAACTCTCGACTGTAAACTGGTTATAGTAGATGGAACAAATAACCTATATTAAGTGGTTGAATGAAGCTTCGTATTTATTATGCTGTTATAGTAATAACATAAATAGTGGAGCATACTGTATGGCACTTATTGGTCACATCAAGTTACAAAAATTATTTTCGTAAAACATACTAAATATTATTTATGAAATAATAATTATTTTCGATGTTGAGACATAGTTTTAATTTAATATAAATATTTTGGATGTTCATTATTAAAAAAAAACTATAATAGTGTATTTGTTTTCATAACAAAAGTGATGCATTGGAAAATACAGTAGTATCTAAAAATTTTGCAATTATTTTGGATTTGGACTAGGCTACAGGTTTTGAGAAATAATTTTTTTGTTCATATGATTATGAATCATATTTTACTAATGAATTATATCTCAACCAAAAAATGGCAATCGTTGGGAGTACATAAGAGTTGGTGAATTCTTGGGATTGATACATGTTAATGTATGCAATCAAAAGTCTAATGATATCAAAAACGGTTCCTCATACTTTGTTAAATTCAATAATAAACTATCATAGAAATGAATATGTATTAAATACACATGGTGTATACCTGGTAAGCTCATAGAATATAAAACGAAAGTAAATAAGATAACATGAATAAGAAAATAAAATGATTCGATTTGATCGAATAGGTATGTATATTTGAAAGAGTTTCAAATGTATCTTAAAATGAGTAAAGATTCAATCTCAAAAGTGATTCCTCCCTATGATACATAATGATGTATCGATAAGGAGTAATCAAAATTTATTGAATAAAGTACGATTGATAATGAGTGAAATTAAGTGTTAGCACCAAAATTGGTCAGTAACCTCGTAGAGAAAGATTGTGTAGAGATATAAGTGATGAAAGTAAATTAAACAGAGAAGACAATGCTAATCTAACTGCAGAAAGTAAGAACACCAAATTTATAGTGGTTCAGCGTAATTGCCTACGTCCACTTTGAGGTTAAACTTTATTGATCTTCTTTATAGTTGATTACAAATACAATTCGTGAATCAAATGCTTGAATGAAGTTGTTAAGTAGAGAAGATGAGTCTTGAAAATGGCAGAGTCTCCCCAGTGTTCTCTCTCCCAAAAAAGGATCCATTTCACTGTGACCCTGCCCCTCTATTTATAGGAAAATATGGGCTGGACTTCCCAAGTGGGCTGGATAGCCGAACGCTCCAGCCCCAGTACAGTGGTCGCTGTATGCCGAACCAGGTGTGCTGAACGCCCTGATGCCGAACAGTCCCTTCTATGCCGAACGATGTGGTTGATGTTTGGGAAGTGCAGGATGTTTGTTAGTCGAAGCCGAACGCTCTTCTAGATGCCGAGTACTCTTGTTGCCGAGTACTCCTGATGCTATCGAGTACTACGCCGAGTACTCCTGATGCTATCGAGTACTACGCCGAGTACTCCTGTATGTCGAACTCCAGATGCTGCCGAGTTCTCCTTGATGCCGAGCGCTCTTGTATGTCGTGCAGTCTTGTATGCCGAGCAGTCTTGATGCCGAGCACTCTCGTATGTCGAGCAGTCTTGATGCCGAGCACTCTCGTATGCCGAGCAGTCTTGATGCCGAGCACTCTGTATGCCGAACATTATGGATGTTGTGTACTTCGCCGAGTACTCCTAGATGCCGGACATTCTATGACGCCGAGTTCCACTAGGAAGCCGGGTACTTCGCCGAACACTCCTAGATGCCGAGTACTCTCTGACGCCGAGTGCTACCTGATGCCGAGCACTGGTTGCCTGGTCAAATCTCCAGGAAACATTAAGTTAACTTCTTTCTGCAAAGTCGTGTACCTAAGAGTAGCATATAAGGTTAAAATTAATTTCATCTCAAAAATAGTTTACAAAATCATTCAAGATAAGGGTTATAACTAATTCCCACATATCATAGGTCAAAGAGTTGACATGTTGTGCCAATCGAAAGATCACACATAGTTGGTTAGATTTTTACCCAACCTCGAAGGTGGGTTTTAGGTAGAGGTATTGTGAAAAGATTGGTTACTAATACTCTAGATAAAAATTGAAAATTAAGAGATATAAATATACTAAAAGTGGAGAGACGAGAGTTACAATCAAAGATGATCTGCGTCCACTATAGGAAATTTCTTATTACTTTTGCCTCTAGTACAACAGCCTAGATTACAAGATAGTTGTAATATTAAGATACTTGAAAGCTAGTGTTGATAAACCCCTTTAATGTAACACTACGTGGGTATTTATAATAGCTGAAACCGATGATTGGACGGTTGAGATTGTGCTATGAATCAAGCGAAAAGTGTGCCTGACCGTTGATATAGTTGAACGGGCATATGGAAGACAGCTGGAAAAGTGAAAGGAATGTGCGGTTGAGATGAGCGTCCACAGCAGAACAATTGAAGGTGCATGCCTTTTTACTGCATATTTAATACCTATGTGTTGTGGTGACATGTTGTCGGAGTATGATACTTTTTGTTAGAAGAAGGCACACATGGTTGTGCGCGTGACTGTATACTTTTGCATGCTGATGTGGCAAGAATTGTTGAGCCATCTACTGGATAGTTGAAGATGTAAAGAAAACATAAAGTTGCTAAGGACCAAGCCGTGTAGGATGTGCCGAGATGGGCGTGAGGCGACGAGACGGGCTACTTGAGAATGACTAAAGGTGGTAATACTTAAGCTTGGCAATTGATGGGTCATGCCCGTCTAGAGCTATAGTAATCGGCACACGGTTGGCAGAGGAGGAGTAAACAGGCTGATTTGGAGCCATGCCGAGTGTGGAACGGCTTGGAAGAGCCGGTCAAGAGTGAGACAGGCCGGTGTGGACCGTGCAGGAATAGGCTTAGGTCTGGCTTCGGTTTACACCAAAATAAGCAATTCTTAATATTTATAAGTGTCACAAATAACTTTGGTAACACTCTTTAAGTGTTACAATTGTCTATGAGAATGAAACGACCAAATTTGTCACACTTATAAGTGTTACCAAATTGAATCTTGATAGTGCTTATAAGCATTGCTACCATATAATTTAGTAACACTTATAAGCGTTGCAAAACATACATTTAGTAAAACGTGCAAATGTTGCTACACATTTTCTTTTCTTTTCATTTTTTGTCTAGCATTTAATTTTGTAGCATATATAAGCATTGCTAATCAAGATATTGGTAGTTTACAAGCGTTACTAATAGAAAATTACAAGTTTGCATAATTTCTTGCACCATTAATATTTGAATTCTTAAAATAAATGGAGTATAATATATCATATAATGATTTTTCGACTAGCATCACTGTCTCAATGGTTAAGTACATCGACTTTGGTGCCAGAGGTCATAGGTTCGAAATTTGCGTATTGTGATTCGAACATACATTGACATGTAGTATGTTGCATACTACTTAAGACTTGTAGTATTAATATGTACTACCATCTATGTATCAATTTCAAAAAAAAATCCATTGATTGTCATATCACATATGTAATTCATCATATATATTCAATGCAAATTTTAAAATGCTCCGTAAATAGAGTTTAATATATCATAAACAATGATTTCCATATCTCAAATACCATAATATTCCTACATAGACATCTTTAATATTACTTTCACCTTATATTTTCTCTAAGAAATAAAGAAATTGGCGTAGATAGCTAAACAAACAGAAATCCTAAAACACACATATCTCTAAATTCATGAAATAAAACATGTATGAATAGGCCGTAAATACGATCACTTTTTTCTCTATGATTTCTTCGATTAAGTTGCACCCTGATAACCAGCTGAATAGAGAAGAGAAACTTTGGTGTCTTCTAGTAGCATTGTCGGACCATCACTTAATTGTTGAAATAATTAATGAGATTGATGTTAAATTCAGAAAACAATAAATCAAATTTGAAAGTGTTTCCATTTAAAGTTTAATTTGAGTAGAAAACAAACCTCAACTCGAAAGATGTCTAAAGAAAAACCATTGAAATAGCTAATGACTGCTTACTGGATATGGATACTAAGACCATCGAGTGCCCTCATGGTAGGTAGCAAAAGTCTGGTCTATAATAGAAATACATATGAATGTTCACTGCATTGCCTTCCCTTGTCCTTACTTCCACCTATCGTGTATAAAAAAGAGGGATAAATAAAACATTATATTAACATTATACAAATGTTTCCACAATAACATAATGCATGTCTGCTGATTTATACTCTAGGCACCAACAATTATATAATAATTTTTGTCCTAGTGGAGACATCTTTGTTTCACAAACAGTTAAGTTCTCCTATCCAACAACCTAGTCCATGTGTGTTTATTTCATCATATCCATTTGTTTATCAAATAAATGGATAAATCAATATGCAAGATTAAAGATGGACAAATATGATTATTAAGGGGCAAAAGCACACAATGAACGGATGATCTACCATCTTTTATAATCAGATGATTTGTTGTATTATCATTTTATAATTATAATCACTTTGTTATAAACCGATGCATAGTTTCCTCTAGATTTAAGAGTGGTTACTAGACTCTTTTTTGGTAATAAAACAATGTACAGTAGACCGTTAACAAACTTGGTTAATTGGAAACAAGGTAATATCCAATGACTTATGTTGAAAATTATGTTAGTTAAATGAATGAAAATAAAATTTTAGAAAAAACAGAATGAACCTAGGTTGACCGGTTAGGCTTGGCAAAGGAACTAGGACAAAGATCCGCTTTGACATGAGAAGGTAGGGTAGGAATTGTTGCTGTTAAAGGATAAATGCTTGATCCAGTTGGAGTTGGAAATTGAGAAATTGAAGGTGTAGATTTGAGCTCATTATGAAGGTCGTTAATTCTCGACAGTAACTCCATCAAAACTCTTGGCATCACCAACAATGGGTGCTCTATCCATCTGCAGTAGCTCAAAACAACTACTTAGCTAAATGAACAAAAATGGAAGGGGAAAACATTTTTGTGTCAGCAACGTGTGTATTATGTAGCATTGATGTGGTAACCCGCACCCAGGTAGATATGCATATTCGCTAAATTGAAAACCCTAGTCCACCAAAGTACAGATTGTTGGTTTGGTATCCTACAAATAAATAAATGCATATCACCACACTATCAATATAAACTTATAGCAGAATAGTAAAGTATAATAAAACATGCAGTTACTGACCAAGGTTGACGCCTCTGAGGTCAAGTATCATTGTCAGTGCCGAGTATGCAAAAGGAAACATGTCCTTCCACCGTTCCCATCTTGGATCAGTACCGGTCCCTCTAAAGCTATCATGTGAGTTATAATGAGGTGGGGATCAGAATAAAGTTTCGGTGACTGGTAAATTACATACTTTATACATAACACTAGTTTATGCCGATTACCTTCCATCACATGTTATGCCTTTTATTTTACTTAGTCATCTTGACTCCACGTACGCGTATGATATGCCTCATCTACCTGAAGTAGATCATAACAACATATATGTAAGTACAATAGTCCTCCATTGGACCAAGACACTATCCCCTAGTATCTGTAACCCAACACCTCGTTAGGATCCATAATCAACGCAATATCATGTCCTCTTCATCGTGCATATGAAGGAACTTCCATGGAGCCTAATAATGGCATCACAATAGTTTGGCCATATTCTATCTCGCCTTGGGGATTTACTTACTTATCTGCTTCTTATTATGGACTTAGCTCCACGGACTATGGAGGACTCTGCTCCTTGGACCACCCCACTCGTTTTGAAAGACCTTACTTAAGAGTTATCTAGCCTTGTGTTATCTCGCCTTTTAACAAGGCTGAGATATCAAGGAATTAACTGAAAACCAAGGATCGTTCATCCCGAATGTTGAGTATGTGCAAGTTTGCTAATGTTATCCCGCCTTTTGGCAAGGTCGAGATATCAAGGAATTGACTGAAAACCAAGGATCGTTCATTCCGAATATTGAGTATGTGCAAGTTTGCTATGGATGTCGACGAATTTTTTCGGAGTCCGAATCAGGCTAAAATTAACAAGACACGACAAGCGAAGCCATGAAAGCCAATGTTCTAAATTTCAAGTCAATCTGAATTCGTATGCACGAGTTATGATCGATGCAAACCAAGGAGTTCAATTTATTCATATCCGTTGTTTCGAATCGATCGAATCATTTCGCATCGGTCAGTTTCGAATCCATCAGCAGATAGGCTCATTTTGAACCGGTCGGCCATTGCCTATTTCGCATCCATCAACTATAATGCGGAGGTCTACTTCGTATCCATCCAGAGGCGGCCTCCTTCGCATCGGCCTTGTTCGTATCCATCGACTCACAACTGTTCGTATCCATTGGGACGCGCCACTCCGTATCCATCAAATAACCTTTGTTCGTATCCATCGACTCACGCTTGTTCGAATCCATCGTGGAACTGCAATTCGAATCCATCAGGGCATCAGTCATTCGCATCCATCAAGTAGGGACAACCCGGATCGATGCGAACAAGCCAACACAATTGATCGATACAAAGAGCACACTATTGATTGATTCGAACAAGACAACTACATCGATACGAACAAGGCGAGAATCTTGGGATGACTTGATCAACTCGGCATAAAAAGTGGATCGATCCGAAGAGTGCGCACCACGTCATCACCGGAGCACGTGCAACCATCGATTCGAAGAGATCGATTCAAAACGATCGATTCGAACCATACAGCCTGCCGAAGAACGTCAATTCGTATCGATCATATCTCGCGATCCACCAGTCCAAATGCTATGAAATTTTCGCAGGAGCTTACGTACAAGATAAATAATGTTCACACCAAGTTTCGACTCCATTGGATGAAATCTTGAATTATACGAAATTCGTTCGTATCGATCACGGATCGAGCCGAAACTTCATGGGCTTGGTCGCGTGGGCCCACTCACATGCCAAAAGAAGTCTCCCGAGATCTGAGCGAAATATCAGCCTCCTACGCCTATAAATAGAGCCCCGGGGCCTACAGAGAAAGGATCTTTTGACGCTCCAATGCCCAGACTCTGCCGGATTTAAATTCATACTCCATTACTGCTGTTGCACTCAAATTTCATAACTTTAATCCGCTACAATCAATTGTAATCATCAAAGAAACATCAATAAAGTGATCAACTTCATAGTGGACGTAGGCAACACGCCGAACCACTCTAAATTCCTGTCTTTCTGTGCATTTTTATCATTTATTTTGAAGTGTTTGTTAGATAATCCTCTTTTTCCATTTAATTTCTTCATTTTTATCTCTTCAAACTCTTTCGAAGAGTGTTATGCCCATTTTTGGTACAAACACTTTGGTGCTTTCACTGAGAAAAACCGAATTTTTCTCCTGCTCTTTGGATCTGCTATCGATACCGGATTGCGTAAATCCAAGAAGAAGATCCAGATCTCAAGCCTTAAAGCCTTTCTATCCTATTCAAATTTGCATCAGATCTAGGAAAGGACTTCGTCAATTCATCATGGTGAGCAGATGAACTGCCTCTACAACTGCTGATTAGGAAGGAAGGGATAGACAGAATCCCGTACAATTGCCTCCATCCAACCAAGATGCCGCCGGACCTTCAGATCCATCAGGCCCGGTCACCAGACAAGAGTTCCAAATGATGCTTCAAGAGTTGACCCAGAGTCGACAACAGCTTACTGAACAACTGCGCACCAACACAGAGTTGACCAACCAGCTGAATCGCCAAAGGCGCAGAAGATCCAGAAGAGATCAAGCCTCTTATTCTTCCACGGAGAGTTCAACCTCGTCCGATGATCATCACCGATCTACACGCCCACGGTTGGACGTAAGCTACACCCAGGCCACAGGATACCAACCTGCCCTAAATCTTGGACAACTCAGAACTGGACCATCCACCAGTCATCGGACCGGACCCTCCTCCTAAGGGGGTGCCGCTCCTTACCATCTCACAGGTAACCTCGCTACCACCACCACTACCGAACAAGGAGTAGATGCTGGAAATCAAGCTGATCCGCATCGTCGCCAACGAGAACACACTCCAGAACCTTATGTCCCTGAAAATCTTGAACCAAGGAGGCGGGGCACGGACCGTCGACCGCGTCGGGTCCAGCCTCGCATTGTGGAACCCGACCACACCTTGGCATAGCATGCTCCAAATATCCAGATGCCAGATATACCGACGATGATCCGTCAGATGATCCGTGAAAGTCAGGGTCTCACTAATGACGACTGGGGGATTTCCCGGAGTCATATCCCTTTCACTGATGACATATTATATGCTGAACCACCTCGGCGCTTCAGGATGCCAACTTTGCCAGTCTATGAAGGAAATTCTGATCCCAATCAACACATCCTGAAGTATGAATGGCTAATGAATGCTGCGAGAGCTGATGGTGCAGTTAAATGCCGTAGTTTCCCCATTTCCTTAGGGGGCATTGCTACTATGTGGTTTACTCGTTTGCCACCACGATCCATTTCTAATTTCAACCAGATGGCCACCAATTTTGTTGAACAATTCTGTATGCACATAGCGAGACCTAAAGATGTTAATACTTTGTCTAGTGTTACTCAAGCTCCTGGAGAGACACTTAGACGTTACTTGGAGCGATTTCATGTTGCATGTGCAGAAATAAGCAATGCCAATGACAACTCTATCCTGATGGCACTAAATAAGGGGATTGATCCTGATTCCGAGTTCGGAAATTGGCTAGCTGGGAAGCCACCTGCGTCATTGGACCGTTTCTATTCCAAGGCAGCCCAATTCTTGAGAAGGGAGGATGCGAAACAGTCTAGGAAGCAGGATGATGCAGGGCCCAGCATGGAAGGAATTCAGAGTAACATTGCAGTTAAACAATCCAGGGAGAGTTCCGGAAAAGTTCAGTTGAATATACAAAACAAACAGAACCAGCAGAGGGACAGTGGAAATCAAGGTAAAAAACGAGATCAAAATCGTGGTCCACGGCGTAGAGCTCCCATGTTCGACAATTATACTCCATTGAATATGTTGCTGGAAAATGTGTATTTGCAGACCTGTGATACCATGCAATACAAGAAACCTGCCCCGAAGCCGTCAACGGAAAGACAAGTCCAAACAGGAAAGTTTTGCAGATTTCATGAAAGTTATGGCCATAATACAAACGAGTGTCGTCATTTACAAGATCTCATTGAAAAGCTGATACGTGAACGAAAGTTGGATCAGTTTGTGCAGGCACCGCAGTCAGGAGGTGCGGGCCCATCAAATCAGAATCGTGCACCAAACCAGGAAAGATAGGAGGAACCCGCTCGTACTGGCGGGAGATTGGTTATTAATACAATAAGTGGTGGTCCCCATCCAGCAGACCGAAGCTGGAAGGAAATGGAGTCGTATGCCAGCTCTATTAGGCATGCAGACTTCGAGTGTTGTAGTAATTTTGATGAAGGGGCTTTGGCCAAACAAAAGAAGACAATGACTAATGACATCGTGTTCAGAAACAGAGATGTTGATAAAGTCGAAGACCCCACTATCGATCCACTGGTCATCTCAGCTCAAGTAGGTCCAGCCTGGATGAAAAGGATTTTGATTGACAGTGGAAGCTCAGTGAATATTCTGTTTAAACGAGGTTATGATCAGATGAGGATGGAGGCTAAAGATTCAAAGCCTTGCCACTCTCGAATTTATGGTTTCAATGGGAGCGCTACTATACCCACTGGAGTAGTGGAGCTACCAGTAGAGTTGGGAGTTGGAGAACGCCGGAGAGTCCGGATATTGTAGTTCGTTGTGTTGGAAATAGACTCCCCGTATAATGCCTTTTTGGGCCGACCGGCCCTTGCTAAATTCAGGGTAGCAATTGCCCCGTGGTGTTTGACTCTGAAGTTCCCCACTGATCATGGAGTGGGAGTCATTCAAGGAGATCAGGCCGCTGGGAGAGCCTGTTACGTTGCCGAGCTGCGGGAGGCGCAGTGAAAGGAGAAAGGAAAGGGCGTAGAGGAATCTCTCTGCGTTCGCTTTGCTGATAATTGACAATTAATGCCTGGGCCTAGGCCCGGGCACCCCAGCCAATTCCAAAGGGATCTTGACCCAAGAGAAACTGAAGATGAAGGAGAATCTAAAGAAAGTCAAGCATCCCCGGCCGAATTGACAATCGATGTCCCAATTGACAAAGATGATGATTAAAAGATGATAAAGATTGGCTCTCAGCTAAGCCAGCAGACTCAAGAGGAATTGGTTGAGTTTCTACGGGCGAATCTTGACGTATTCGACTGGACGCATTCTGATATGTGTGGGATCTCGCCGGACATCGCGAGCCACACTTTGAATATTGACCCGCGGCATGTGCCGGTCAAACAGAAAAGGCGTGGTATGGATCCAGAGAGATCTGCCGCCCTTAAAGAAGAGGTAGAAAAGCTTAAAACGAATGGGTTCATTCGAGATGCGCTATATCCCGAATGGGTGTCAAATCCCGTGCTTGTCCGAAAGTCAAACGAAAAATGGAGAACATGTGTCGATTACTCCGATCTGAATAAAGCCTGTCCTAAAGACAGTTTTCCGCTTTCCAGAATTGATCAGCTCGTAGACTCAATGGCCGGACATGAACTCTTATCCTTCATGGATGCGTATTCTGGCTACAATCAGATACCAATGAATTTACCTGATCAGGAACATACCAGCTTCGTAACCAATCTGGGACTTTATTGTTACAAAGTTATGCCATTCGGACTCAAGAATGCCGGGGCAACTTATCAGCGATTGGTCAATCAGATGTTTGCCAATCAAATCGGGAAAACCATGGAAGTATATGTAGACGACATGCTTGTGAAGTCACGATTTTCCACTGATCATATTAAAGACTTGGAATCAATGTTTAACATACTTCGAGAATACAGAATGATGCTCAACCCACTGAAATGTCACTTTGGAGTTGCATCCGGAAAATTCCTAGGGTTTATCGTCAATGCTCGAGGAATCGAAGCTAATCCTGAAAAGACCTGGGCAATCAGAAATCTTGAAACTCCGAAAACTATAAAGCAAGTCCAGAGTCTCAATGGGAAAGTAGCAGCACCGAGCAAGTTCATTTCAAAGTCTACTGACAATTGCATTCCCTTCTTTGATCTGATCCAAAAAGGAAAACGAAACTTTGAATGGACCACGGAGTGTGAGGGCGCTTTCCAAGCATTAATTCAGCATCTATCCACGCCTCCTATCCTGTCAAAACCTATTGATCATGAGAAGTTATATGTTTACTTGGCGATATCAGAAAACGCTATCAGCGCTGCCCTAATTCGGGAAGAAGACAGGATACAGAAGCCGGTGTATTACATCAGCAAACAACTGACCGGAGCCGAAAGGAATTATCTGAAACTAAAGAAGCTAGTTTATTGTCTTGTTATTGCATCAAGGAAGCTCCATCCATATTTCCAGGCCCATCCTATTATTGTTTACACCGACCAGCCAATACGACAGGTCCTTACACGGCCTGAGACGCCTGGTAGGTTACTCAAGTGGAACATCGAACTGAGCCAGTTTGATATTACTTATACTCCAAGGCAAGCCATTCAAGGACAAGTCCTAGCCGATTTCATAGCTGAATTTACCATTCCAGAGGACTTGCCCGAAACTAGTGAATCTCCCAAATACGTCTGGAAGCTGTACACTTATGGTGCATCAAACGACCGGTGCTCAGGTGCTGGGGTTGTACTTGAAACCCCAGAAGGCCGATCTATATGTTATGCTTTAAAGTTCGATTTTCATGCAACCAATAATGAAGCTGAATATGAAGCCCTCTTAGTTGGATTGAAACTTGCCAGAGATTTAAGAATTATCGCTGTGGAAATTTATTGTGGTTCACAATTAGTTGTGTGTCAAGTTTGGGGAGAATATCAAGCGAGAGATCGAAGGCTGTCTGCTTACTTAGCTCGGGTTCAGGAAATACTGAATTAGTTTGATTATTATGCCATTTATCATATACCTCGAGAACGCAATCAGAAAGCTGATTCATTGGCGAAGTTAGCCAGCATAGGTGAAGCTCAGCAAATGGGACTTGTTCCCGTAGAGACGTTATCTTCCCCAAGTATTGATCGGGCAGTAACAGATTGGGTATGTGAAACCGTTCCCGATAAGGAGTTATGGATGACTCCATTCATAAATTACCTTGAGCACGGAATCCTGCCGGAGCGCAAAAGTGAAAAAAGACAAGTCCTTCGGAAGGCCTCACGATTCACCATCCAGAATGGAGTCATGTACAGAAGAGGATATTCTGTTCCTTTACTCCGGTGTGTCGCTCACGATGAAATTAAACGAGTATTACACGATGTACATGAGAGAGAATGTGGCGATCACATCGGGGAGCAAGCACTTGCCAAGAAAATACTTCGATACGGATATTATTGGCCGACTGTGAATCGCGATGCGTCGGATTACGCAAAGAAATGTGATAAATGTCAAAAGCATGCT
This sequence comes from Allium fistulosum, assembly GCA_030737815.1. Lineage (NCBI taxonomy): Eukaryota > Viridiplantae > Streptophyta > Magnoliopsida > Asparagales > Amaryllidaceae > Allium > Allium fistulosum. Next base: position 843,476,450 of record CM060902.1, read on the forward strand.
CGAATTCCTAGAGCCCTACCTACCGAGATAACGCAAATGGTCATCCCATGGCCGTTTGTAGTATGGGCATCGACATCATTGGTACTCTACCTCTACAAAAGGTGGTGCGAAGTATGCCATCGTCGCAGTTGATTACTTTACAAAGTGGGCTGAAGTTGAACCTCTTGCTACCATAACGACGAAAAAAGTGATCAGCTTTGTAGTACGCAACATTATCTGTCGATTCGGTCTCCCATACACCATTATCACTGATAACGGAACCCAATTCGACAGTGTTGAATTTAAAGATTTCTGCAAACGGTTTCGCATTCAAAAGAAATTCTCTGCAGTTGCACACCCTCAAGCAAATGGACAGGTCGAAGCAGTTAATAAGGTTATAAAGTCCATTCTGAAAAAACGACTGGAGAAGGTCGGGGGCAAATGGGTCGATGAACTTCCTATGGCTTTATGGGCTTACCGAACAACCCTCAAGTCCGCGACCAGTCACACTCTATTCTCTCTCTCTTATGGTTCAGAAGATGTTATTCCAGTCGAGCTAGAAGTGCCTTCTTATCGTGTGACATACTATGATCCGAAGACAAATGCTATATTACTTGCTGAATCTCTTGATTTACTAGATGAGAAACGTGAAGAGGCTGATTTGAGGGCAGCCGCATATCGAAGTCGAGTCGCCCGATTATTCAATGCCAAGGTCCGCCCATGAACCTTTGAAATCAGCGATCTCGTCCTGAAAAGAATCTATCCGGTTCCTTCGCATATGAAGCCAACATGGGAAGGGCCGTATGTTATCGAACGAAAGCTCGGAGATGGCACATTCAAATTATCGACCGTTGACGGTCTTACTCTACTAATGGCCTGGAGCAGCGAGAGTCTTCGTCGCTACTACACATAACAGGCTATGTTTATTCATTTAGTTTATTTTTCATTTGCAATTTGTTTCTGCATTTCGAAATTAGAATTTGTAATAAGGCAACTGACTTTGCCATATTTTCTTATTTCAGCAATAAAATGCAATCTCTTCGAGCCAGAGCTGTGATTTACTTGAAATACTTCATATGATCATCACCATGCACGGAGAGCTAAATCCCACCATACGGTGGGATTTATTCAAATAGGGAGTGACTGTGATGCAACCGGTCACTCGCTAAGTGAAACCCGAGCTCGGGGGCGAGCCATCACACCAAAGTCAAAAAAGGATTGATACACGACAATCCTTCACTTAACTCCAGATTTCCAGAGTGCGAACTGAAGTATAAACTTACAAATACGAAGAGGGTGGATCCGTCCACCTAACGACTTCGTCCGTATCTGAACCAAGTTTGAGGAGGAAGGACCCGTCCATCTAACGACCTCGCTTGTTGACTCGGGGTGGATGTGATCCAACCATCCACGATCCTGATACACCTTTCGTTCCCAGAGTGCGAGCGAAATCCGAAAAACATGCAACAGATGTGACTGACCGTCTGTTCATTAACTCCGAATTCCCAGAGTGTGAAACGGAGTATAAACTTCAACTTCGGATTCCCAGAGTGCGAAACGGAGTATAAACATCAACTCCGAATTCCCATAGTGCGAAACGAAGTGTAAACTTCAACTCCGGATTCCCAGAGTGCGAAACGGAGTATAAACATCAACTCCGGATTCCTAGAGTGCGAACGGAGTATAAACATCAACTCCGGATTCCCAGAGTGCGAAATGGAGTATAAACTTCAACTCCAGATTCCCAGAGTGCAAAACGGAGTATAAACATCAACTCTGAATTCCCAGAGTGCAAAATGGAGTATAAACTTCAACTCCGGATTCCCAGAGTGCGAAACGGAGTATAAACTTCAACTTCGGATTCCCAGAGTGCGAAACGGAGTATAAACATCAACTCCGAATTCCCAGAGTGCGAAACGGAGAATAAACTTCAACTCCAAATTCCTAGAGTGCGAATTAGAGTATAAACATCAACTCCAAATTCCTTGAGTGCGAATTGGAGTATAAACGTCAACTCCAAATTCCCAGAGTGCGAATTGGGGTATAAACACCAACTCCAAACTCCTAAAGTGCGAGTTGGAGTATAAATGTCGACTCCAAGTCCCCAGAGCACGGACAGATAATTAAAACTTAAAACGGCATAACCAACTGCCAGCGAACAAATGAAAACCCCTGGAGTGCGGATGTGATCATCGATAATCAAACAAGTATGGTTGAACCACTCAATCTCCGCTTGTCTCAAACATCTGTTCAGTGGCACTAGACTCAACATGTTATAGATGAGATGCAATCGCTGGCTGATGTTCTACAACTCATCCCCAAGACTGGGGGGCAGAACTTAAGTGTCGACCATTGACTGAAGTAGTACGACGTCAAAACTCAACTCACTTCCCGGTCATGAACCGTGTCCACAGTTTCCGGACCTGGCAAATAAAAACAAACTTGACTCGGAAGCTGAAACTTCACAAGTGCACTTCAAATATTGAAACACTTAAGTAAATACACAATGACTGAGAAGAAGCCAAAAAAGAAGAGTTTCATTCCTACTGTTTGTGAAAGAAATTCATGTACAAGTTTGTTCCAAAAAATTCCTACTAGCAGGGGCCGAACCCGCATCTATACACGGCCTACAAAAGGAAAACCAAAAAATAAATCCCTATCTACTCAGAGCAAACTAAAGAGGCTTATCTATTTATTCTTCTCTCTTGGCTTCTTCCTCGGTGTAGACTCGCTGGAGCCGCCACTAACTTTCCTCTTTGAGCCTTTACCTTTCGGTGGTCGGTCTCCAGGCGGGGGCATAATCTCGACGTCTTCCTCCGAGCTCGAATGAATGTGGATACTTCCTGCGGGCGGAGTCGGAGGAACAGGATCAATTGTGGGAGGCGGAATGAACACACTAGTGTCAATGACTGTACCACCAGGTGATATCATTCTAAGCGGGGCTGGACCAGATGTCGCCATCCCACCTCCAAAACTGCCACCACGAGCCGCTGCTTCCATCTCAGCGTCAATTTCGGACAATATTTCCTCTTCATTAATCGCTTGGGCCCCGCTAGGAGCATCAGTAGTTGGCATTGAAGAGCTTGTAGCAGGGGCGCTTCCGCCCATAACAAATGGCAGGTCCACAAAAGGGTCGCTGTGATGACCGAGAAGTTCCTCCATCATCTGTTCATCAAAAACTAGAGTGCACCCTTGCGTTCCATCAGACGAGGCCGTGGTCATTGTGGTGGTGGCTTCAGTTATTATTGCCTCCTGCATATGATGTGACTCTTGAGTAACAGGAGGCATGACCGGTGTATCATCAATCACTGGACAAAAACAAGAGAACTGTTAGTACTTAATTCGAGTGACGATTTCGACTTAAGACAGACATATAGGATGTTCAAAGTACCTTCCTAAATTTGACTTGTAGATGCCTGAACAGCTTCAGCAACTTGCTCTATAGCCAGAGACATTTGCGGCTGATCAGGATTGTAGGCAGGAATAGCTTGGGGATCAACCGCAGGTAAGGGTTTAGGTTGGGTTGACAGAGGAATTTCAAGACTTGCGTCGTGGTATTCAACCCCCGAGCCTTCTCCTACTTCCAGGTGCTGGGTGCCAAGCCTCTCCTTTTCGTGCAGAATCATCGACTCATGGAGAATCCTCCATTCATCCTCATTCAGCAGACGATTCTCGAGCTCAAACTCATCGACAGACTCACCCAGATGCACCGCCTTCTCCTCCTCAACCAATCGGCCCCATGCATTGTGTAAATGTGTCGGGTAGTCATCGAGCCAGGCTAGACCTCTGTGCCTCAATACATTAGCGTTGTAAATGACAAGAAGATCTTGAATATCGGCTTCTAGCCTGAACTCAGTCGATATCACCTCCTCCTCAACCTTGGTCTCCGCCTCGCGGACCTTAACCACGGCCGCATCCCATTCACCCCGAAGCAAGACAGCCTATTCGCACACCTCCTGGGCTGCGTTGTTCGCATCATCCCTTTCCTTGGCAATGTCAGAGAATTTGGCTTTAAGCTCGTTAAGATCCTTAATCGCCACATCCCGTTCGGCCGTGACGGTAGTATTTCGGTGGCCCATCTCTTCCACTAAGGCAACATGTGTGTGCCTCAATCTCTCCATCGCCACATTCGCTTCATCAGCTTTTTTGCTGGCCTCAATTTCAGATTTCCGAGAAGACTCGGCCTCGGTATTGAGCACTTGGATGATTTGGTCCCGTTGGGCAAGTTCAACCTCCATCTTTTCAATCGCTTTAGCCCGCTCAAAGGCCACCTTCGAAGCTTTTTCTGCGGCCTTCACCCATTCCCTATATTGGGCATAGATGTCATGAATGTAATCATGCATTGTATTTTCAGCTTTCGAAGGGATTCTCTTCAAGTGAGGGAGGAAGATGTAGCTGTCAAAGCAAATATTCGGGAAATCTTTCTTAAGTTGGGCAATCTTTATTGCACCTTCCCCCGTGGGATCGGTTATGACCTGCTCTGCAATTATGGGAGCCATAGTTTCAGCTCTCCGGCGATGAGTTTCAGGCATAGAAATTTGAGAAGACGGTCTGTGTCGAGGAGGCTCTGATGGATGTGAAGCGTGAACATGAGGTGGTGATGGAACTCTGGGAGGTGGAGAACGGGACCTGGATCAGTATCTATAATCTCTACCCCTATCCCGCTCGTATCTTTCCTGATTAGAGTATCCGCGATCACGGTCCCTATCCGAATCTCTCCTGCGGGACTCGTAGTAAGTAGAAGACTTTCGAGCTAAGCGAAGGCTTCCTAACATTGATCCTCTCTCGGACATCGTGCCTGTAAGTGAGAAACGAAAGAAAAGTTAGTGATCTCTTGAATTGAACAATATGCGATTGTAAATCGTGTAGTGCCGTGAAGTGTATGTATGTGCAACCCCCCGACCAACCGGAAATGTCGACCGCACTTATAGCAAGCGACTCGCTCAGATCAAGAGCACTGTCAAGCTCCTCCAACGCGGTGTCATGTTGAAGCGACACATAATCCAGGATCGGAATATCAGTAAGCCCTTCGAAAGGATTCTCTACTTGTAGGGGAGGAGCCTCCGAAATTCTAATTCCAGGAACAGGCAAATACACAACCACAGATTTCAATCTCATGGATTTAGAACGCTTATGAGCAACTGCCTTGCCTTTTCTCCTTCCTCCTGAATCCTGAAAATTGCAAGAAGGCCCAGCTGTAAGTTTGTTATCAGTGGGTGTTATCTCCGGATCAACCCCTTCAGCTATCACGACACCGGGCGCTTTGCATTTCACCCGCTTCTTCGAGACTGCCCTCAGTGTCCCTTCAAGCCTTATGCTTTGATTCCGCTCAATCAACCCGACGATTCTCAAATTTCTATCGGTTAGAACCGAATCAATGTCCCTCACTTCGTCCGGAACTTCTTGAAGGACCCTTACTATCTCCTTGTAATACCCGCCTTCAGGTCATGAAATCACGATTGTAAAAAGAAAAGAAGATGTCAGTTTATGTCAACTAGTATCATCTGGATAACTCTTGGAAAATACTATAACACTTACGTCTGGCTGGCCATCAGCTGGCAAATACTGGGGGGCGCCGGACGTAGAACCATTCTGTTTTAAAGTAACTCAGCCTTCCCCAGGATCCGGTTACTATTTGGCAGTTCCTGACTGACTCCAGGAAAGTGAAAGACGGGCTATCTCCCCTACTCTTGAAGTTAAAAAGGTATCTAATCTCAGTCAGCATTGGTGGTCGGAAGAGATGCTCCATAAATACGATAAATAGACTATTCAGCAGAGCATATCCATTAGGGTGTAGCTGAGACAGGGCGATTCCAAGAAAAGATAGCACTTCCCTAATGTATTGGTTAAAGGGGGGAAGTGTTCCCGATGTGCTCGCATGTCTATTGAAAGCGGTAAACCCTTCTGGAGGAGCGTGCAGTCTATCGCTTGGTCCCGACAATAATACGTCGTCCAATGACAAACCATGCCTTAAACATATCCGCCCCAGCATGTCTTTAGAAACGTTAGAAGGCACGAAATCCTGTGGATTCATAATAAACCTGGCACCATGCAGCTCATCCGGAGCTGGGTCTATAACTTCGGCTGCGATGGCCGGAATCTCTAGGACGGAAGAAGATGAATCCTGAACTTTCTACTGTTGTGAGCTTGAAGGCTCCATAACTAACTAATTTATGAGAAATCATCACTAGACGACAATAACACTCGTGCTTCCCCCAGTGTAAAGTGTGTGAATGTGTTGTGCAAGTGCAGTGCTGCATAATACTTAAGAAATTATACAAGGTTAGAAAAAATGTCCGAACAACAAGACTTCGAAACTTAGCTGGAGTGACCATCATCGCTGACCGTCACAACCATGCCATCCAGACTCTAAAGATCGATCTGAGTTAAAGTTCAGTAAAATTTTAATCAAGTTATAGTTCCATCGACGAGCTTCGAATGATGGTCAAATATGCAGTTCAACAATTAAGTACAAATATACAAGGTTGAAGCTCGTCGGAGTTAGATGTTCGAATGTGCAAAAGGTTTCAAGTTCAAGGTTCAATTCGCATCGGCCCAAAAACATAGTTCATATCAATCGAAGGCTATAACTTCGTATCGATCGGTGTCAGAGATTTCGAATCGATCCATATTGATCATTTCGTATCAATCGACTAGCCTCCATTTCGTATCGATCCTAAGCTGTTAACTTTGTATAAATCAAACGCCTCCGCCTCATATCAAATCCCTCAATTGATACGAAACTAAGGCAGACGGTCAAAGTGAAGGAAATCGATACGAAGTCCAAGAGTAAGAGATTGATACAAAATTCCAAAACAGAAGATCGATATGAAGCCTCCAGTTAAAACCAACACTCAATGAAACGCCTTCTTCCCCAATCCATCGATACGAAGTCAGAGCCGAACGACTCTACGCTGTTTCCTTCGTCTCCTTCCACACTCCTTCTTCCCCGTATGACCATAGCCACATTCCTTTCCTTCTTCGACTATGCTTCGAACCAGTTTCAACCTCAACGTCGCTAAAGGACGGTCATGTGTGTGTGTGTGGATTAGTGATGGGGTTCGAATCTCATCGTTCGTAATGCGAGTTCATAAAATCATTACCTAATTGCAATGGCTAGTACAATAGATTTAAAGTTAGTTTTGGTTCGATGGCAAGAAGTTTTCTTTTTCCAAGTCTCTAGAGCGATACGAAGATGAAGCGGAAGAGTGAAAAGTAAAAAAAATTCTAAGTAAAGAGCCCCGAATTTATATAGGTGTGAAGCTAAGGGTAAGAAACGATTCGCCTCCCCGTAGATTCGACCGGTAACAATGGTTCCACCAAAGGACCGATTCGAACAAGCTATTCGAATCCATAAATGCGAGCTTTTATCGAGACAAAATTATCAATAGAGGTTTCTCTGAGTCACCAAGCTTTATCGATACGAAATTGTTATTTGCATCCAGTGCTCTCGACTGCATCCACCATGCATCGATACGAACTACGCCTTCCGAGTCCATCGAATCACAGCTCCCAAAGGCCAGTACATATCGATGCGAATTGTCTATTCGTATCCAACGACACAGGGTCCATCGATTCGAAATACACAATGAGGGCCGTTCTGAAGGCATTGAACTCCATCGATACGAAATGCTTATTTCGCATCCATCGGCTTTCGACCCACGACAGCACGAGTTCATCGATACGAAATAAAGACCACTACATTAGAGTCCATCGAAGCTTATGTCCATCGATATGAAATGTTCATCTCGTATCCATCAATACGAAGTACGCAATGGAGGCTTTTCTAAAAGCGTTGAACTCCATCGATACGAAATGATTATTTCGTATTCATTAGCACTCAACCTGCAATAGCACAAGATCATCGATACGAAATTACAACTTAATGCTCACGGCAATGGATTCCATTGAAACTCGTATCCATCGGTGCGAACGCATATTTCGTATCCATCGTTATGAGTCACATCGATACGAAAACCACATTTCAACCTTTTACATCGATTCAGGAGAGGATCGATACAAAGGAACATTCAAAAACAACCATCAAGCGTTGTTGCAACTCGAATTTCACATCGGTTCAGGAGAGGATCGATACGGAATTCGATACAAAAGAACTGACAATGACTCGTGAACGTGCAACGTTAACAAGAGTTAGATTAACATATATGCATATATGTCGGACTAACATTCAATTTTCAACATCCACAGGAATTGGAAACTTATCTGATAACGATTACGACGACAAACAGCTAATCACAATCATACAACAATCAATTACAACAATACAGGACGCAACAGTTGACAATCAACAGTTCACATCACTAAGGAAATCAGTCAAAGATTACAACTTTCAACGAAAAGACGATAACTGTTCAAGGTAGAGGTTGCAGCTTTTCAAAGCACGTCATGTTTCCACAAGACGTACTTTGGGAGGGCAAATGTTATTCCGCCTTCTGGCAAGGCCGAGATATCAAGGAATTGACTGAAAACCAAGGATCGTTCATCACGAATGTTGAGTATGTGCAAGTTTGCTAATGTTATCCCGCCTTTTGGCAAGGCCGAGATATCAAAGAATTGACTGAAAACCAAGGATCGTTCATCCCGAATGTTGAGTATGTGCAAGTTTGCTATGGATGTCGACGAATTTTGTCGGAGTCCGGATCAGGCTAAAATTGACAAGACACGACAAGCGAAGCCATGAAAGCCAACCTTCCAAATTTCAATTCAATCCAAGTTCGTATGCTCGAGTTATGATCGATGCAAACCAAGGAGTTCAATCCATTCGTATTCGTTGTTTCGAATCGATCGAATCATTTCGCATCGGTCAGTTTCGAATCCATCAGCAGATAGGCTCATTTCGAACCGGTCGGCCATTGCTTATTTCGCATCCATCAACTATAATGCGGAGGTCTACTTCGTATCCATCCAGAGGCGGCCTCCTTCGCATCGGCCTTGTTCGTATCCATCGACTCACGACAGTTCGTATCCATCGGGACGCGCCACTTCGTATCCATCAGATAACCTTTGTTCGTATCCATCGACTCACGCTTGTTCGAATCCATTGTGGAACTGCTATTCGAATCCATCAGGGCATCAATCATTCGCATCCATCAAGTTGGGACAACCCGGATCGATGCGAACAAGCCAACACAATCGATGCGAACAGAGCACACTATTGATCGATTCGAACAAGACAACTACATCGATATGAACAAGGTGAGAATCTTGGAACGACTCGATCAACTCGGCATAAAAAGTGGATCGATCCGAAGAGTGCGCACCACGTCATCACCGGAGCACGTGCAACCATCTATTCGAAGAGATCGATTCGAACCAAACAGCCTGCCGAAGAACGTCAATTCGTATCGATCATATCTCGCGATCCACCAGTCCAAATGCTATGAAACTTTCACAGGAGCTTACGTACAAGATAAAGAATGTTCACACCAAGTTTCGACTCCATTGGACGAAATCTTGATCGATACGAAATTTGTTCGTATCGATCATGGATCGAGCCGAAACTTCATGGGTTTGGTCGCGTGGGCCCATTCACGTGCCAAAAGAAGTCTGCCGAGATCTGAGCGAAATATCAGCCTCCTACGCCTATAAATAGAGCCCCAGGGCCTACAGAGAAAGGATCTTTTGATGCTCCAACGCCCAGACTCTACCGGATTCAAATTCATACTCTATTACTGCTGTTGCACTCGAATTTCATAACTTTAATCCGTTGTAATCCGCTGCAATCAATTGTAATCATCAAAGAAACATCAATAAAGTGATCAACTTCATAGTGGACGTAGGCAACACGCCGAACAACTCTAAATTCCTGTGTTTCTGTGCATTTTTATCATTTATTTTGAAGTGTTTGTTAGATAATCCTCTTTTTCCATTTAATTTCTTCATTTTTATCTCTTCCAAAGAGTGTTGTGCCCATTTTTGGTACAAACACCTTGCCTCCTAACAAACAAACTAGTAAACAATTGTAGTAGTGCATGACCTAAAAGCGACCTACACTAGTAGAAGGTGTAGCCCATTTAGGTGTGACCCACGTCTTTTCACTAATCGCTCGGGACCGATGACATTCTCGACCTATGTATAGCTCCTACTCCTTAATATGGTACCAAACACACTGATATAGCACCGAGCCTTGCTCACCTCCCATTTAGATTGCCTAGTGCAATCAAGGCAATACCCTTACTAAAAAGTTGAAGCATACCCTACTGGGTATTCCCTCACCAATACACGAGCGTATATAATCCCATGGGTCCTACAGTTAGATATGACTCAGATTAGTATAATGTATACACAACTACTGGTAGCCTCTTGCGGTGGGCAGACTTCTGTTGTGTAATACTATTGACCTCGCATTCCAACCCATTCTAATGACTATGTCATTCTTATCTATCTAAGTTATTAGCTAACTTTAATAATTCACACCCGTCATAAATGCATACTGGAGGCTATATATATATATATTCATACTTGTATAATTATTATGCCTCTAATGTTCAATGGCTCATAATATTTCTTTATTTTTTCATGCATTTACTTCTTACCCTTTTAATGTCAATTTAATGTCATTTATCGCTTTCATTAAAAGATCAAAATATATTTCCCTTTTTACTTTCCTTTCTTATTGTTGAATTTTTATTTTTATTTCTCTTTAAATTTTACCACCCTCCCTTGTTTAGTGGACTTTCCATACCCATATATTATATATACTTATTTCCTTTATTCATTTTATTACTTGCCCACCTTATTATCATTTACTATTTAGTTTCCATCTTGTCTATATTGCATATATATATTACAATTTAACCATTATTATTATCACAACTTCAATTTTTTAATTCATATTTAGGGGTTTCTGCATTTTAATGCATTGGAATTACATCTCCCTTAAAAGGAAAGGTTAACACTGTAAATCTCTATATCTTATCCAAAAAGGGAACTTGTGTTACGTTTGGAATTACAAGGAATTATATTTTATAGTTATTGAAATAGACAGTATAAAATATGATAAAATATCTATGTGTTATACATCTCCTTTTTTGGCATATTCCTTGTTATTTCAAATGAAACACTTTTATTTATGAATTTGAACTTGATAATCTATAGAAATTTACATTGCAACATACTACATTCCAATAAATTAAAATACTACTTAAATCCTCATAATTTATTGTGATAACTCTAATTTACATTTTACTTAAATAAGACATTTAAATCTATAAATATGGAACTTCTACATATTTATCAATTTCAGGGACTACTACTACCCAATACTTTTCGGATTTTCATACATTCAATATTATATCTAAGTTCTCAATTACAGAATATGAGGGCAGGATTTATAAATTCGTTAAACATATACAATTTTAGCCTACAACTCTAAGTTTATATTTAAGCATACATGAATAGATTTTCAATAATGTAAATTCAATATTATATAAAAATATATAATTTTCACTAACCTTTTTAGCTCTCCAAATCTCCAGATCTAATTCCTGTAATTCAGTTTGGCTCTCTTTCTCTCCCTATTTGAATACATATACCGCAGGCATACATATATCTATCGGAAATCTAGATCAGAGAAGAGATTCGGGTTTAATTTGTATTTTAGATCTGGATTTATAATTTACCTTAGTTTTGACGATATGGTTCGACCCTATTCTTATTATCCTTTGCTATTCTCCACTTGTATATACAAATATAACTATAACTATTTTTAGAATTCAGAATTTTTGTAACAACCCAATTTTTAAGTAATAATTAATTGAATTCAATAATAATAATTTAATTAATTAAATAGGAATTTGGAGATCTAATCAATAAATTGGTTAGGATTGAGCTTAAAGTGAGAATATTGTGTTTTGAATTTAAACAAGCTAAAAATGTGGAAATAAAATTTTATAAATGTGATTTAAATGAAATATAATATTGATCTGGTTAAAGAGAGGTTTTAAATCAAAAATTTTAGTTATTAAAATTAATAGAAATTAGCTTATAGATAAAAGAAAATAAAAATGTGTATTTATTTACTTTGTTTTAGGGCTAAAGCCCAGTTAACCCAAACCTAAATTTATTTTTCTAGAATTCACTTCCTCTCGATTTTTCCTTGTTTAGTTTTTACACTATGTAGATTACAGACTTTACACACACAAAAATCAGTAAACCCTCTCCTTTTTTGAATTCAAGATGAAATAATATAAATTAAAATAAATTATCAAACTAAGATATATGAATCTTTGCATATATGGTGAAAAGCAAATTATGTTGTGGTGAGTATTATGTGTGTGCATGCATGCTTAGGAACGAAGAGAAAGAGGAAGATGAACGCATAGTGTCAGGTGAGTTTAATCTCACAAATCCATGTTCAAATGCTTGAATCCGCATATATATACTCGTAAATGGATTGTTTCTATGGTTATGGACGACAATTGCATTAATTAGGGATTGAAATGATTTAATATGGCATGGCCTGGAGCGTATTTTCTCCAGGAAACTTTCGACCGGTGGACCAGTCATTGATGACCGATGCACCGATGGAACTGCTTGTGTGTGCAATTTTCTACCCGTGTGTGTAACTTGTGTGTGTGAACATTTGTGTGGGTGAGTGTTTAATGGAGTGTAGATGCATATCCATGTTTATGTTTAAGTGTGTATGTGTTAAGTACGTGAGTGTATATGTGAATTGTGTTGTGTTTATATGCGTATGTGTAATTGTGTTTGTGAATGAGTGTGTGTGATGTGTGTTTATATATTTATGTGTGCTTGAGTGTGTTGTGTTGGTGTGTGTTTGTGTAGTAGCTATATATGTGAGTGTGCAGCTGTGTTGCATTTGTTTTGTGCAAGTGAAGGTGTACAACTTTATGTGTATGGGTGAGTGAAAACTAGTGTGCGTGTTGTATAATATGCGTTGTGTGTGTTAATGTGTGTTGTGTGTGTTAATGTGTGTTGTGTGTGTTTTTTTACTTCTGTATGTGTTTAAACATGTTATACATTAATTAGTATTTATTGTATGCAAGCATTAGTTACTAATATACTAATTTATATATAAATTAAAATGTAAAACAAAACAAAATAAATATACATAATAAATATACTTAAACAATATATTAAATCGCTATATATATTATATACAATATAAATATAATTTTAAGTTTAATAAATAAACAAAGTGAATTTATTGGTATTTGATTGGAAAAATATGATATGGTTTGTAATTGATATTTTATAGTTTTCAACATATGAAATTTTAATATATAATTCATGTTTTGAAAGCGTATTTAATTGATAAAGAATGTATATAAATTGATTTAGATATTTTATTAAATTGTTTTAAAATAGTTTTTAGTTATAAAATAGCAAAATAATTGTATCGTGTAATATTTGATTTTATAAACTATTTTGGGTTTCAATAGAAGGCAATGAGCTTCCCAAATTTATTTTGAATATTAAATTAATAATTGAATTTATAAAAGGTTATGAAATTCATAATTTATTGAAAAGGGAATACATTTATTAATTATCCATTCTAAGTGTTTATTTTGTTATAAAAGAATATTTATTGCGAATGATTTATTATTAACATTGATTCATTGTTATATATACATATATTTGAATAATCTATTTTATATTACTTTTATGTGCATTCTTTGTATATTGAATTAGACTATATGAATGATTCACCGTTGAGATTAATTTGTTTGATGATTTAAGATGATATGGTGATGACATCTTTGATATGATTTTGTATTATAATTCTGTGTGATGAGAGATTAGAATCAACAGAGTTATAATACCGTCTGGTATAGGACTTTCGATAATATTTCTCCTGTTATTCGTTGGATTCATTATACAAAATACTGGATAGTTTGAGTGTACTTTATAAATAGTGAATAAATGTTTGAGTATCACGTAGTAGTATGGGATGTTGTTGTGATATTTATTTGATTGTTCATTATAGGTAGACGACACTCACGTGATGGGAATAGAGTGAATAGTGTGAGGTGATACTCAATGATATATGGCTCTATGCCTATATTTAGCCAGTAAGGCTCCGTGCCTAACGATGACCATAACTTTGTGTCTATATGTATTGGTTCTATATGCCACTATTACGATGTACTCCTATTATGTTTGTTGGAGAGACCAGATGGTTAGAATCCAGCCTAGCAGCTTGATCGTGGAGTCACACCCAAGATCCGTAACACTATATTATTGGGCATTGTGCTATCCTATGTGTGCATTTTCCCTTGTGTCACCTAGGCCAGCAGTCTGTTACCAATCGGGGCAATTGTACTGTCGTGACTTAAGAGTCCTCGCATTGATAAACACACCAGTGGATACATGTCACGACGACTATGAGGTAACTAAAGACTGTAGAGAGTTAGTGTCTCCGGAACTTGCTCGGTGCTATCAGTCTCCCTTCTGGTACTGGCGGAGTAGTAGATTGGCATATACGATTGATACACCTCACTTAAGTATAGTATGGGTTTGATGACCCACACAATGTTATATGTAGGGCTCTACTTGGGACTTCCTATATGTCATACAGCCATTTCCCGTCACGATATTTACAAATAGATATTATATGAGGCGATGAGATTATACCCATGATGCATGCCTAGAGTATAGTGGATTCTCATTGGTATTGATAGGAAACTTATCTTATCCTATTTTACATATATCGATGACGTTGTTTTATAGAGATTGAGAGATATATTTGGGAAATGCTTCGTGTTAGCCTGATTATACTTGGTGATATCTCATTTATTGATATTTCTGGATTTGATGATGATTTCTGAATTTGAATGATTCATCCATTTGAGATGATTATGTGATTTCCAATTTGATGTATTTCTGTATGGGTGATGACACCTTTTGATATCAGTGCTGATGGTTTGATATTGTTTTGAGTTATTTATGAGTCGTGATGCTTTAATGAGTATTTATAGTATTAAACTAATACTCCGTGCATATATTGCTATATTTATACATATGTATTGATATGTCATCTGCTGATTTGAGTATCCCTTGTTGTGATATTATATTGCTATTCTTTATTTTCTATGTGTTACCCTTATTTGGGATATTTGATTAGATATAGTCTGACCCGTGCGTTATTTATGTAATATTCGGGTCAGTTCGAGACATTCCTGGTACATGGACGACGGCATGGCCATCGTTTGTTTTATTGGGCTTAGAGGAGCCTTATAGTAGGACTGATATATGACATGTGTGAGACATTGATTCATTGTATCATTATATACCAAGTTGTATATTGATTACATAATTATATTGAGATTTTTAACACTTGAGATAATTTATAGACTATCAGTTTTGTATGTTATACATATTACATGTTATCACTGTGATTGGCTCTGTGTTCTCTGTTATTTACTATATATTATATACTGCTCTATCCTAGAGACACCCGTGTTTATTGCTTTATACCGATACTGTGTACGTATATATGAGATATTTATTTGAGGTTTTAATACATAACAGTGTTAATCGAAGGAAATATTCACGTGTCTACCCCATATAGCATCATTCTCAGTATTATCTGACAGTATTACACTGTATACTCTTGAATAGTATGAATATAGAGGTGGGGTATTCACAATTTTAGTGGAGAAGAGAAAATGGCAGAGTTCCGTCGTTGCTCTAGTAAATATAAGTAGAAAGCGAGGGGTTAGTTCCATATTTGTAGAGGTTCGAATCAATGTCAGCCATTTGATTAAATTATTTTAAATCTGGGTCGTCCGGCTACGTCATAATCCTACATTTGATGTCTCAATTGGTCGACTACCGCACTCCTACCGGTCAGGGGTCGACCGGCCGTTGTGAATTACGTTAATTAAATGCCACATTTATTTTTGTTGATTAGTTTGCTTTTTCAACCGATTGCGATAGTTTATTTCTACGGTTGAGCTTACTTAAACCCTAAGCAACTATTAACATTTTTTTGCAACTAAATTGGTCACAAACATCCAAGAATAGTCGGCTATAGTTATGTCGATCGTTATTTTTACCTCCAAATGATGTGTGATCGTTTTTGGGGTGTCCCATGTGCCTCCTGAACTTTCCCCTAAAAGACAAAGTCGTTGTGAGTTATAGATCGCGAGATATGGATTAACCCTTATCACACTTGAGATGTTCACTGAGCTACACCGATCGTTATAAAGGATCGGCAAAAACGATCGGCCTAAAATGATGGGCCATCTCTATATCTCAAGGTTTTGACCTGCGATCATTTTTGTGGGCTCCACTCTTCAATATATTGATGCTCTGAAAGTTTTAAGTGGATCGGCCTTGTGGATTTTGAGATATCGATAGATCTTCGCTGATTTGAGCTGCTTTATGGATCGTTCCCGATCGATCCATATAAATCTTTGCTTTGTCCGTAACTCGAGTTTATGAACTCAGTCATCTTGAAATTTGAATTGTAACTTCATAGGACTATGCCAGTCACTCCATACTGATTGTACCTTGATTGGGACCTAGTCCGGATTTGCCCGACCGTCGTCCACAGTGTCATATAGAGTCAATTCTTAGAGCTGATAACCATCCGTTCCTAGCCAAGTCGATGATATCACGGCTTTGCCAAAAGGCGGGATAACATTTGCCCCTTAAAGTACGTCTTGTTGCGAACATGATGTGCTTAGAATCGTCGTAAGCTAGAATCGTCGGAAAGAAATCCATCCGGTTTATCAAATAGTCGTTATTTTTCCATCGAATTATTTTCTTGTCGAGGATCGTAATTTTCTTATTCGTCATGACGATTGGTCGATTTCCAATAGTATAAATACGGGATCATAACTTGTTGGTGATCATCTTGTTTTGTTTCCGGCAATTTCTAAGCTTCAACAACTTGGTTTTAACCTTCATTCGGTCGATTTCAGGTGAACATTTAATTTTTGTTGATTTCAAAAAATTGAATTTTGAAGCATATACCAGTATGTATATGTGTTTTTACCCGACTCCCAATCACGGTTCCATGTTCAGGGGTCGTTGTCAAGTTTTGAAATTTTATAAACAATCTCTACCGATCGTTATTCCATTTTTTTATAAAAACGATCATCACCGATCGTTATTATTTCTCTCCTCTCTTTCTTTTTATTTTTTATTTTTACCAATCGTTAGGACATACAGTTTGGATTGCTCAGAGTTGTGGAACCATCGGTACAAAATTGTTACCATGAAACGATCGACATAACTTTAGGGCCACTGTAACACCCCTAATTTTTTATAACATTATTCAGGAGATTTTATTAGATAAATTAAAAAGAATAATGTAAGAATTAAAATGATAAGGGGACTGAGATTTGAAAATAAAGTTTAAGGCCATGCTTAATAGTTATAAATGGGCTTAAATGGACTAATATGTTATTAATTTACATAAAGGCCTATTAAGGAATAACCGCCTTCATTTCTATAACCCGCCTATTCACGTATCCTTTCATTTTCTCACGTTCATTTTATTTCTCAAAAACAAAACAAACGTAAACTTAAGAAAGCGGGCCATTACAAGGAAGAAAAGAGGGGAAGATTAAATCAAGCTAAGGAATTAAAGCAAGGGATTAATCTTAAATCAAATCTCAAAGCTCTTATCATATTCAAGGTGAATAATAATTCATTCCATCTCTATTTTGTTTTTATAATCATATGTTTTCTAATTTAAGATTAAATTCGTTTTCATGATGTTTTGGATGATGATATGCTTGAATTATTACATGTTTGATTTAAACCAATTCATTTATATATGAATTTGCACGGTTTTAGGGAGAAACCGATTGTTATTGATTTTAGGATGCCATGGAAAAATTATATGTTAAGTAAAACATGATTTTAGAGATGGGTTTAAATTTTCATAATTTTCCAAGCTATGAAAAATTTATTATGAATTTCTAAAGGAAAATATGATATATTTGGGTTTAAAATTTATTTCGATTATTTCAGGTAGAAATTGGGTGTGAAATTTTAATATGTTTGATAACATGATGAAAGTGATTTTCTATGATTTTTGGGGATTTTTCCTAATTGATTTGCTGTGGAAAATAAATTATTTTAAAAGAAGGACTTATTTGTAATATTGATTTTGCTTAATGGAAGGGCTTAGATGTAAAAAAATTCATTGATTTTGATCCGATAAATGCGATGGTTATTTTGTAAAGTATTTGAAAAGTTTTAAGGCAACCAATTAAAGGATTACAAATAGGCAGGTAGTTATAAACCAATTACTAAAAATAGCATAATTTCAGCCTTTAATTTAGAAAAGTTGGTTCCGCCTTCTATAGTAGTGCCTTTCGACTCCAATGCTTCCCCTTTAACTCAGTCGAAACCATCCCAGCCGAAACCCACCTAGTCAAAACCAATACACAAGGTATCACTTAGATGGTACGTAGTGGATTGGAGGAAAGACGGAAGCCAAGGTGTCGAAAGCAATACTTCCGATGGGGTCGAAACCTTAGTTTTGTTTTCAAATGTTAAGTGCCTGCTTTGTTTTACCTAAAGATTCTAACGTAGTCAAAACCAATATTTTCGAAAGGGGTTTTCTAAATAGCTTTCGAAGTAGGTTTCCATATCATGTTTTAAGTAGGAGCTTTCGAATGGGTTCCTTTATTTTTAAATAATGCTTTCGAAAGAGGTGGTTCCAACCTGGTCAAAACCCACCCGCTATTCTTTTACCTTTCAGATGTATTGCAACCATCAATGCTTTCGAAGGGTTCTCTTTGTTTTAAACTTAAACTAAGTCACTTCCTAAATGCTTTCGAAGGGGTTTAGGGGTTTCGAAGGCAACGGTGTCCAAAGGGGGTTTCGATGCTATCCTTCAAAGTTTTACTCAAAGGTTTCGAGCTTTCAAATAGATGGTTCCGACACCATCAATTTTTCCCCAAAACTATTTTATTAAAGGTTTCGAAAGAGATACTTTCGCCTATGATCTCTTTGACCCAAAAGATGTTTCTAAAAGTAAAACCCAATATTTTCGAAAGGGGTACTTTCATTTGTTTCGAAGCTATGTTTCTAAATCTTTTGAGTAACGTTTTGGTACCATCGAAAGGTATTTGGTTTCGAAAGAGATGTTTTCAAAGGGCTTCGAAAGGTAAATGCATAGTGTTTTGAAAAGGAGTTTTCTTTGCTTTCGAAAGTGATGTTTTATGGTTTTCAAAACAAATAACCCACTCTCATTTTTAAGGAAAACTATGGCATAAATAAATTAAAGAGTTTTGAAATAGAAGAAGTTTTCCTTGATTAACAGGTTAAAGGGTTTAACCAAGTTTTATATAAAATGATTCCAAGGACATTAAACCACAGGGGTTGGTATTATTATGATTGCTTCTTCATATATTTATTCACATTTTCTTCTTCATATATTTATTCACATTGTAATTAACCCATAACCGTACCCTGGGGAAGGGCAGAATAACCAGCTAGGTTGACCTAGTAGTGAATATAACTTAAGAAATGTTAAAATCTTAATTAAAGATATTGGTAGGGGCCAATAGGTTCACGGTAAGCCCATGAGAACTATGCAAAGGAAAAGATATTGGCAGGGGCCAATAGGTTCACGGTAAGCCCATGAAAACTGTGTAAAGGAAAAGATATTGGCAGGAGCTAATAGGTTCATAGTCAGCCCATGAAAACTATGATTTGATATTGACAGGGGCCAATAGGTTTATAGTTAGCCCATGAAAACTATATCCGGATTAAGATATTGATAGTTAGTCAATAGGTTCCTAGTCAGCCAATAAAAACTAGGATAAGAGTAAAGATATTGGAGTTACTAATAGGTTCTTAGTGATCCGATGAAAACCATGTAACTGGATAGGGAGTCCATAATCACTTTACCGGTTAATAATCAGCCCATGAAAACTCCTAGGTTAATAGTAACCCTAGAAACTATAACTGTGGCAGATCGTCAAAATGAATGGGGATGGGTAATCCAGAATTGATTCACTTGTTTTTCATATCATCATATTTTTGAATTGTTTTAACCATTGTGGATGCAGGAGCACAGTATATGGTTTTATAAAGGTTTTAAGATACCAATGAGGGGAAAATCCGTTCCGCTAAGCGGCGTGGTCTCACTAGATATCTAAATGATTTGAGATGGTAGATTATTATTCATACCAGGCTTTATGTCTGACTCGAAGTTTTTGTTTCCCCCTTAGACTCTCGTGTACTCAATTGATTTTGAGTAGTTTGAGGTTTAGGGTTTTTGGGTGTTTTTAGATGAATAAAGCTTCTGGTGACGTGTAGGAGGCATGTTAGCTACTTAGAGTTCTTTTATTTTCGCTATGTTTGGTTTTAAAGGCAAACTTGTTTTATTACCTTATTATATACTGATCATCCAAGGGGGCATCTTCATATGTCGCTCTTGGCGTATTTTGTAATAAGTATATTTTGTCAAAACGTGGTCTGCGCACTAGGAATATGTAATGAATTTGAAATATTTTGAAATGGAATGTGGACTTTGTTTGTTATTTTAAGATTTTGTCCATATTCATGTGTTTCTGTGTATTAATGTATCTAACATTGTCGTATTTGGTCGCCGAGGATTAATAACTATGGATGACTGCAACATCCATAGCCATTAGTTTTGGGCCTCCAAGTAGGGGAATGTTACAGCCACGAACGATGGGTATACATCCTACCTATATAAGCATATGTACCTAGCCATTTTTCCTTCATCCTTCAGTTCATTTCGTATTGTTCCAACTCGAGGTACCAATAGAAAAAACAAGTCTCCCTCCTTTTTTCCCTTACCGATCCAAACAATGATCCGAACACCAAAAATCAATTTCCTTTATCCATGAACCATTATTTTTCTCTAGATCTCACTTCGATTCGAACTTGAATATAGCTTCTTTTCTCAGATCTCAAATTTAGGTAGGATGATTTAAACCCGCTTTATTATTCGAGGATGAGACTTCGGGCTTCATCAATGTTGTGGCCTTCATCTTCTATGATTGAATCGATCAGTAAAATGATTGAGAAAGGTTGATGGAGATGGAAACTGGAGGAGGCAGTGGTCTTAATCGATCGTTTGTTAAGGAGGACGAAGTAGCGGAGTTGGGAAAGTTGTTCGATCGGTGCACTATGATTGTTCTTGGACGATCGAAAAAACCTTGGACTTGGACGAATCTGGAGTAGATGATCGTAATAGTGTACCGATCGTTATGGAGTGGCGTTGAAGCTTGGGTGTTTAATGATCATCTACAAACGATCGACAATGTTTTGGAGTTGGAGGCTTTTGAGGTGGATAGGGTAAAGTGGGATGATCACTTGATGGCATGGAGACAACGATCGGCATTGAAGGTTAAGGTATATGATCAGTGAACATGGCCAATTGTGAACGATCAGTAGATGTTGTCTAGGGGAACAATCAGTAATGAGGCATTAAGGAGAACGATCAGCGTTCAGCACATAAGCTTTAAAAACGGAACTTAAATAGATGAACTTGAACCCAGTGATGGGCTTCGGCCTTGCATATTCGAATGAGCACATATGACTTGTACATGACTTGAACTGCATGTTCGGTAACATGTGACATTTGAACTTTGACAAGAATTAATGTCTTTGACTGTTCTATTAAACTCATGAGCGACTTGACCATAAAAATCAAACTTTTACTTGCTGACAATCGATCATGAAACTCAAATTGCATCGTTCCCCGATGACATAGAGAAACGGTTGAGACGGTCATGAATGACGGTCTCTCCGGTCGAACTTCGAAGTCTCATCGTCTTTTCCATCTTAAGTTTCATATAACTTATTACGGCATTACATAGCACTTTACCACACCGCACTAGTATGCACTATGCACTGGGGGGGGCATAGATTACTTTATCTAATCATGATTTTTACTAAGTTTAGTAGCAATGGGTTCTAGACGTTCTGGGCGTCTTGCAGCTATGCCAACTGGAGTATCTTCTCAACAGGATAACCCTGATGTGGAATCAAGTTCTGCATCTGAGTCTGATAATCCGTCCTTTGGTCATTATTTAGAGCAACTGGAAAGCCCATGCCCTCAATTCGATCTTTCTGATGCAGTTCCCATTCTTCCACCGGAAGTTGTCGATCCTGCCCCCGACACTCTAGAGGATGCAGTTATCCTGGAGAACCCTGCTGATTCGGCAGCCTCTAAGATTAAGGAAGATGCTCTGCGTCGAACTTGGGTAAGGCATGGAATTTCTTTTGATGACGTGTTGGCTCCATCGCGAGATGATAGGGCTCACAGACCCCCAGAAGAATATACAGCATGCAACAAGTTCATGTGCTGGGCCGGATGCATCCTGCCATTTAACTCATACATTCGAGAAATTCTCCATTATTTAAGGATAGCTCCAGCGCAGCTTCATCCAAATGGCTACGATCCTCTCAACTATACTTATATGGTATTATGGAGTTCTTGCACCGTCCTCCCACCATCGATGACATTTGGTTCATATTCTCTTTCAAGCGACAGACAGGGATTCTTTCGTTTACATTTCTTGAGTTGGCGAAGAGGTGCCATATTCTAATTGGTGCATGGAACAAATTAAGCGCCTTTAGAATCAAGTGGTTCTTTGTTCGTTGTCCACCCGGTTTTGCTTGACAGTGGCTGGAAAGGTGTAAGTGTTATCCACTATCTTTATATTAGCATGGAAAACCGACATTTAGGTCGTATTCCTAACTACGTAACTCCTTTTACAGGTATTGTCACTTAGCCTAGCAGTAATCTTTATAAGGAGGCGGTCATAACTATGAAAAATGCACCGCCTGAGGACATGAACATTGAATATTTGCTTATGGATGAATGCCTTGTTACTTTTTGTTTGATAGAAGAGGGCCTCAGCGTAGGGCTGATTAAAGTTGCTCAAACTGTAGGGATAAGACCATGGGTTGCAGTCAGTCAAAGGGACAATCAAACTGATCCCGTCGTGCTCCTAGTCATGAGTGCTCAGAAATTCAATAGTATTGATGCCGAAGGAGATAAAGGCGATGTGCTCAATCACAACGATGACGAATCCAATATTGGAGTTGATGTCAGATCTTCGCAGACCTCACAACCCTTGGTTCTTGATAGGAGAAAGAAGAAAATATTTGTTTATAAATTTCCAAAAAGGTTGTCTTTCTGATCAATTCAAGTCGTCGATGGCTCCTAAGATTGTTCAAGATGAATTTTCTTCTCAACGGTCTGAGCGTTCAAGTCTACCACTTGATTCTTTGTCTGGTCTACCAATTCTGCACGACCTTGACGATTTTCATTTTACTGATGTAAACATCGAGGGATCGGAATCTCCCACCTGAATTGGCATTGAGATTCCAACGAGGAGAAGTTACTCCAATGAGCAAAGCTCCTGCACCTAGCTTATCGAGGAGTAACACAAGGACACTTGCACACATTTGCACTCCTCAACATTGCATTATCCTCGACTTGTGCTTTTTAATGCTTAAAGTTGATCGATTTCTATTTTCCTTTGTAGAAACAGTGGTGAAGAAAAGGAACATGTTTGATTCCCTCTGGGATATACATCGCCAATCCTCTGGTTAATGCTCTAGCTCTTACCGTCAAGGTGGTACCCGAGAGTATTATGATTCCAGTTATTGCTCCGATCGGGACTGGGGTCATCAAGATAGAGGTGATAAGGATAAGCTACCCTAAGACAAACATAGATCAAGAACGAGATCTCCCTCTCCAAAAGGCCCCGAGAAGCCAACTGATCGTCGAGACCTACCTGTTGTTCCCTCTCATGGTCCTCCTCCCGCTTTAGTTCTTCTATAGCCTTTGGTTCCTTCTCATTCTTAGTGGTCCAGTGATCGGCGTCGCCATAGCATACATGTTGCTGCTCAAAGACTTGACAAGGAAAGTACTGAAGTTAAAACTCCTACTGAAGATCCTACGGTCATTCCAACTGCTCGTATGGCACAACTTCGTGAAGAGTTTCCAAACTTATGTTTTGAAGGGTTCTTTTTCCCTCCCAACCTGAAGAGGGTACCAGACCATGTTTAGAAAATGACCATTGACTGTGTCATTGACATCCACATGCAGTACCATGAATGGATTAAGGCAGTAGAGAAAATGTCGAAAGATCTTTCGAGCGCGTAGCGGAAATTGAAAAGTTAAAGTGTCAGGAAGCTCAAAATAAAAGAATTATCGATATTTTGACAAACGAGCTAGAGGCTTCTAGGACCTCCTTAGCAGAGGCCGAAGGAAAAGCTAATGCTGCTGTCAAATCCATGAAGGAGATGAACTCCAGTCATCTTGATATGGTTTAAGTGTTGCATCATCGAAATCAAGAAATAACACTCGAGAGGGATATAGCTCGAAGTAATTAATCTGCAGCCTTGAAGAAGATAGCGGAACTCAAGGCTAAGCTCGAGTATGCAAATAAGGAGAAAGGTGATGCTCAGGAAATCGCTCAGGATGCTTGTGACGAGCTAGTGAATGTTAGACTTGAAAGAGACACGGCCGTTGAAAGGGCCAAAAATGTTGATGCACTTATTCAGTGTGAAGCAGAAGCTATCAAGGATAAGATTAGGGAGGAGATAATGAACGAGCTCGACCCACTTCTTATTCTTTACAATGCCAATGTTCTCAAGCATAGAAATTTAATATAGCTTGGTGATGATTATCCCTACCAGCTCTGGCGTGCATGGGAATTTCTTGTTGTAGAAGAAAATAAACTTCTTAATACGGAGGATATCGACCTATCTAGGCTTGAAAGTGAAATGCTATTGGACGATGAACCCAAAACATTGCACAATATCCAGCTTACATCTCAAAAAGAATCTGCTGCTACTACTTCACACGAAGTGGGTGAAGGATCCGGGTCGGCACAACCCGATATTACAACTGAATTGCTCCCAGCATCATAGGTTATCCCTAGCTCCACGGCTGATTCTTCAACCATCCCCGAATATGATCCAGACAAGCCTCAACTTTCTTTAATTCTCGAACACAGTTCTGAGGATATTTCAGTTCAACTTGGGAGCCATACCGAGGAAGGTATTCCACTGACATTTCCCGTCTTTCAAAAAGTTGGGGTTTTATCAGTTGATATTTCTAATCTTTTCGCCTGTTTTTACTCAGCTTTGAATCTATCAGGTGTCGTTCTTCTTCCCTCGCAAGAGCCTCAATTGGGATCACATGCGGCCGTGACAAAATCCATTAAACTTATAACTTCGACCACTGCTCAGGGTGCTTAAGAAGAAGCCTTTTTTATTGATGATCAATTCATGGAGGCATTGTTCAAGGAAGGAAATGACCTACACCATGAAATTCCCTTTGATGTGGGTGTTGTGATCACAGGTTCTTCCAAACCCACTGATGAGCTCAGCATGAAAGAGTGGGTTGAGAGGGAAGAATTGTTGAAAAAGAAGGCAAAAACTGAGCCTGTTGATTTGGATTTCAATGAACCAATTCCTGTCCCACTCTAGATGATCCCTCATAGTGAGACAAGTCCCCGGGATGAGGTCCCCCCGCCCGCTTCTGGTGCTGAGAGTGCCTCAATTCCTCCTGCTTCTAAAGATGATACTGCCTCAATCCATACAACTGAAGATGTTTCTTCGAAGAGAAGCCGAGGCGAAAAAGGGTCGAAGAGAGGATCGAGTGGCAGTTCGAAAGGAGCCACTCTAAAGAAGCAGTGGAAAGATAGGAAATCCAAGAAATAGTCTTTGGGTTGGTGTGATATGTAAATAGCTTGGATGACTACTTTTTCTTTTCGTTGGTCATGTTTATTTGGGTACGACTCTTACTTTTATTTCTCATTTTGGATAAACTTGTATTGTGTACAACAAGTTTAGTGTGAATAAGAATTCTTTTATTTTTTTGTATAATTCTTGTATACACTTGTTTAAATAATCAAGCTACCATGTTTTCCATTTAATGTATTTGTGATTCTTTGTTCATTGGATCAGATATCGATCTGATTTATCCATCCCAATGCCTCCTTGAGGTTGTGCCTCGAGCCGTATCAAACACTAGGCTCGAGCCTTAGTGTTACGGTTGTCTAGAATAATAGTACTCCTGCCCCCAGTCTCGGGTTAACGGAGTTAAGTGGTGGATGGTCGAACTCCATCCTTAGCGAATTTACACTCCTCCTATCATTTTTAGTGTAGAGTTTATAGAATAGCGAGCGGTCGAACCGCATTCATCTCTTTGTTTATACTCATATCCGCACTCCAGGGATAAGAGTTATTCAATGTGCAGTCGTGTCACACCCTTTTATCTCGTTTATGCTCATATCTACACTCTAAGGATAAGAGTCATTTCATAGGTGGTCGATCACACCTGTTTAGCATTTATACTCATATCTGCACTCTGGGGATGTGAGTCATTTGGAAAACTGTCGAGTTTAGTTTTCTTTAGTCAGTCATTCTATTCTCAAGTATGGGGTTCGATTTAATAAGTGCCCGGCCGAATCTCAATCACTTTAGAATTACATCGATCCCATCGACTGTGAGATTCAGTTGGTCGTATTTCACAACTAATATGTATTGCAATGAAAGGACTTAAATATGATAGAAAATTCAAAGTTCTATCGCTGAATAGAAAGTAGTGACATAACTTTTCTTATTATGTATTTGGATAAATTCTGCAACTAAATATGGTTGAATGAAAAGGAAATAAACTAAGTGAAATAACATTGCAAGTGCTCGCTATTCCACGTCCTTGGGAGTGTGATGCCATCAACAGTCGCAAGCTTGAAGGTTCCTTCTCCAAGACTCCGCTCGATGACATACGGTCCTTCCCAGGTTGGATTCATATGTGAAGGTGCAGGAAAACCCATTTTAAGACGAGATTGTCGATTTCAAAGGTTCTATGTCGGACTTTAGTGTTGTAGCATCGGGCGTCTCAGTGTTGGTGTGCACCTGCCCTCAAATCAGCTTCCTCATGTTTTTTATCTATGAAGTCTAGAGATTCCAAAAGGAGATCTTTGTTTTTTCTGGGATCATAATAAGTTACTCGATGAGAAGGAACTTCGAGTTCAACAGGAATAACGCCCTTGGAACCATAAGCGAGGGCGAATGGAGTATGGCCCGTCGAAGACTTGTGGGTGGTCCTATAAGCCCATAACACCATCGGGAGTTCATCCACCCACTTGCCTCTAGCCTTTTCCGAACTCTTCTTTAGAAAGGACTTTATGACTTTGTTCATCGCTTCAACTTGTCAATTTGCTGGAGGGTGAGCAACTGTCGCAAATCTCTTTTCAATACGATGTTGATGGCAGAAGTCTCTGAATTCAGCACTATCGAATTGAGTCCCATTATTTGTTACAGTAGTTCATGGAAGATAAAAGCGATAGATGATGTTTCGGATAATGAAATTGATTACTTTCTTTGTTGTGATCGTGGCCAAAGGTTCCGCTTCGGCCCATTTAGTGAAGTAATCAACCGCGACACTAGCGTACTTTGAACCACCTTTAGAGATCGGTAAAGAACCGATAATATCTATCCCTTAGATGGAAAACGGCCATGGGATGACCATTTGTATAATTTCGGTCGGCGGAGCTCTTGGAACTTTTGCATATATCTGGCACTTGTTGCATCGCCTTACATAATCGGCAGCATCTCAATTAACTGTCGGCCAATAATACCCATAACGGAGTATTTTCTTTGCTAGGGTTTTCCCTCCAGTATGACTGCCACATTCCCCTTCACGAACTTCTTTTAGGACCCGTTTTATCTCGTCATGAGTGATATACTGGAGTAGATGAACAGAAAAACCCTTTCTGTACATAATTCCTTCTTGCATGATATACCGTGAAGCTTTGCGAAGGATTTGTCACCTTTTATTCCTTCGTTCGGGCAGAACTCCCTGTAGCAAATAGTCTTTAAACGGAGTCATCCACGATTCCTTCTAAGGCTCCGTCTCTTGTACTTGGTCAATTTCCATTAGATTTATACTCGAGGTATTTAGTACCTCAACTGGAACCAGGCCCATCTGTTGTGAATCACCGGTTCTAGCAAACTTTGCCAACGAATCAGCGTCTCTGCGTCGATCCCGTGGAATATGCGAAATGTCGTAATACTCAAATTCAGCCAATAAGTCTTGGACTTGGTCTAGATATGGAGCAAGCTGTTGTCCTTTAGATTGAAGCAAGCCGTTGTCCTTTACCTTGATAATCTCCCTTGACTTGGTATACTGCCAACTTTGAATCGCAAAAGTTTTCGAGAGACCTTATTCTCAGGTCTCTAGTGAGTTTAAGTCCAGTAATCAAGGCCTCACACTCAGCTTCGTTGTTTGTCACTGGAAAATCAAGCTTTGAAGCATAACAGATCGACCGATCTTTAGGAGTTACAAGCACAATTTCAGCTCCTGAACAATGATCACCACATAGCAATATAATCCAACATCTGTAATAAAACTAGTGTGCTCTTGATCGGGAATGTGCATTAGGATTTGGTTATATCTCGAGTATGCATCCGTGAAAGATAGCAATTCGTGTCTCGCGGTTGAGTCTACCAACCGGTCAATCCTCGGAAAGGGAAAACTATCTTTTAAACACGCCTTTTCAAGTCTGAATAATCAATGCATGCTCTTCATTTCTCATTTGACTTTTTCACAAGTACAGGATTAGATACCCATTTAGGGTATAGGGCATCGCGGATAAACCCATTGCCTTTGAGTCTATCCACATCCTTTTTGAGAGCGGCAGATCTCTCCGGATCCATGCTGCGTCTTTTTTATTTCACCGGGACATGCCCAGGGTTGATATTCAATGCATGGCTCGCAATGGTAGGTGAGATTCCACACATGTCAGAGCGAATCCAAGCGAACACGTCAAGATTCACTCGGAGAAATTCGGTAAGTTCTTTCATTATTGGGGAGCTGAGCTGTGATCCAATCTTTAGGACCCGTGATGGGTCATCGTGGCTGATTTTGATATTAATTGTCAGCTCAACCGATGTAGCCTTGGTCTCTTTGGGCTCCACTTCATCATCTCATGGATCTATACCTCTATAGAACCGACTGTGGTGCCCGAGCCAAGGCTCAGACGTTGATTGTCAATCTTTGGTAGCTTGGATGCGGACGGTCTTGTCTACACCCTTACCTTTCTCTTTGCGTTGAACATCCCTCAACTCAGCTACATAACATGCACGTCCTATTGCCTGATCACCATGAACAACTCCAACACCATTGTCTATCAGAAACTTCAAAGTTAAACACCATGAGGCAAGGGCTGCCTGGAATTTGGCTAGGGCCAGTCGACCCAGAAAAACGTTGTAAGGAGAATCAACATCCAAAACAACAAAAGGCAAGATTCACACTCTCTTTCGGTCTCCTTCTCCCAACTCCACAAGTAATTCCACATAACCAACAACTTCCGTTGCAACACCGTTAAAACTGTGTATGATGGCCTTAGACGACTGTAAATCCTTTCTTCTGTCCTCATCTGATCATAAGCTTTCTTGAAAATTATGTTTACAGAACTTCCACAGTCAACCAATTTCCTTTTCACAAAAGCAGGGTCGATCATGGCCGAAATGACCACTGGGTCTATCGTTGGAGCCTCCACCTTATCTGCATCTCTATTCGTAAACACAATATCATATGTCATTGTACGTTGCTGTTTCGCCAGAGCTCCATCCTCCATGTTTGAGCAGCATTCGAAATCCACATGCTTAATCGCACTAGTGTAGCACTCCATCTCGTGCCAACTTTTATCAAGCAGACATGGTCCTCCGACTATTGTATTGATCACTAATCTTTCTTCGGTCCGCACAGGTTCCTCAGCCCTGTGCGGTACTTGTCCTCGCTTGGGGTCGGATGTCCCATGTCTGTCATCTTGTGGGTTTTTTATGAACTGCTGTAACTTCCTTTCTCGAATCAGCTTTTCAATAACATCCTGGAGGTGCTTGCATTCATTGGTGTTATGCCCATAACATTCGTGAAACATGCAAAATTTCCGGGTTTGTTTCTGCTTCTCTGTTGATTCTTTCGGAGGCAGCTTCCTATACTGCATAGTATTGCAGGTAGACAAATAGACATTCTCCAGGGTCGCATTCAATGGCGTGTAAGTGTTGTACATCAGAATCCTAGGCTTTCCTCTTTCAAAATCCCTCTTCTATTCTTGGCTCCATCTTGGCCTTTCTTTTGCTGATTCGGTTTGTTTTGGATATTCACTTGAACTTTTCCAGAGCTTTCATCATACTGCTTTATTGCAATATTACTCTAAACTCCCTCTCCACTTGTTCTTGCAACATTCTTCTTCCTGGAGGATCTGGCTTCCTCCATTCTCAAATACTGAGTTGCCTTTATGCAAAAGCGTTCTAATGTTGTGGACGGCTTGCCAGCTAAGCTATCACCGAAGTCAGATTCTGGATCTATCCCTCTCGTTACGGCCATAAATATCGAATGGTCATTTGGATTACTGATCTCCGTAACAGCCATATAAAATCTCTCCAAATAATCTTTTAACGATTCTCCGGAGTCTAGATCACGCTGGACAGGGACATTACATCCTTAGGACGAGTTGCGTGCATTCGGAACTGCTCCAAAAACTTTAACGCCAAATCATCAAATCTAGATATCAATCACGGGGGTAGCCTTGTGAACCACATTGTCACTATTCCAGAGAGAGTTATGGGAAAACGTCTACACTTGGTTGCATCATCCGCTCGTGCGGAATCCATTAGCCATTCATATCTCATGATGTGCTGCCCGGGGTCGTTTTTCCCCTCATAGGCAAGCATCGACGACATGTTGAACCTCCTTGGATATGCTGCGTGCAGAACATTATCAATGAATGGGGTATGGCTTCTTGAGATTCCCCAGTCATCGTTAGTCAAGTCTTGGCTCTCTCTCACTAACTGTTTGACCATTGCTGATAAGTCCGACGTCTGGATGGTTGGTGCCAAGTGGTGGTCGTATTCCACCTCGCGTGAATGGTCCGGTCGATGCTTATGGGCTGTCTCACACCCTCTTGGTTCACCATCTTCCCAATGTGCGTCTCGTAAATTCACATCATCATCATTTCGGGGAAGCATTTGGTCAACATTTAACCGAACTCAATCATTCAAATCAGCCGTGCAGCTCCGGTTTAAATCTCAGTGTGCATAGGTAAGTTCCCTTCTCTGTAGGAGGGATCGATACTGATCATTCCTGACAGACCACGACGGTCTGCCAGTTGACGCCCCGAAGTTTTTGCATGATATCCATCTATTCTGCGACGCCTATGCCTGTGATACCCATCCGATGAACTAGAGCTCTTCGATGCCGAGTAAGGGGTGGGATCCCTCCTAGCTTTTCCCCGCTGTTGCTGAGTGAGTTGGTTCATTAGGTTGATATAGGCCTGGATCTGCCGATTTAACTCTCGAAGACTATTCATTAGCTCTCTCATCAGATTCTAGAACTCAGCTCTCATAATAAAGTCAGTTGGATTCTGGACTTAAACTGTTTCGGCAATCACGTTTGCTGGTTGACTGCTCGGGCCTCCTTGTTGGATAGTAGCATTTTCATTTCCTTCAAGTAGATCTAGTATTCCTCACCATTATTAATAACTTTGCTTAAATTTCTGCAAATATGAGTAGTATGAGCGACTTCTTGAAGACATCTACAGATCTCCTTTGGGGGATTTATCCAATCCAGTAGCAACAAAGGGATCCTAATAAACTAAGAACCAAATTTCTCAGTGGAAGCACCAAAATGTTTGCAACTAAATTGGTCACAAACACCCAAGTATAGTTTTTGTAGAGAAGTAAGTGAAGAAGAACAAAATTAAACTGAGTAAATGAATTAACAAGAATCAGCTATAATCAGAGACACGGAAAATTAAAGTGGTTCGGCATTGTATGCCTACGTCCACTTTGAAGATTATCCTTTATTAATCACTTATAACTTTGATTACAGTAGAGAGGATAACAAGTGCTTGATTACAATGGAGTCTAGAGTAACAAGCAGTGTAAAGATCCTGAAAATGAACCAAAAGGCCTGTATTTATAGGGAGAGATGATGAGATATTTCGCTAAGATTTTGGCAGAAGGCTCTCTAGGTCCATAGGGGCCCTCGATAACGGTCGATGGCCCTAACTCGATGTTTAAGAACGATCGGCTATAGTTATGCCGACCGTTATTTTTGCCTCCAAATGATGTGCAATCGATTTTTGGGGGTCCCGTGTGCCTCCTGAACTTGCCCCTAAAATACGAAGTCATTGTGAGTTGTAGGTTGCGAGATATGGATTAACCCTTGTGACATTTGAGATGTTCACTGAGCTACACCGATCGTTATGAAGGATCGGAAAAAATGATCGGCTATCTCTGTATCTCAAGGTTTTGACCTATGATCATTTTTTGGGCTCAACTCTTCAATATATTGATGCTCTGAAGTTTCAAGTGGATTGGCCTTGTGGATTTTGAGATATCGATTGACCTTCGCTGATTTGAGCCGCTTTATGGATCGTTCCCGATCGATCCATATAAATCTTTGCTTTGTCCTAATTCGAGCTTATGAACTCTGATCATCTTGAAATTTGAATTATAACTTCATGGGGCTATGCCAGTCACTCCATACTGATTGTACCTTAATTGGGACCCGGTCCAGATTTTCCCGACCATCGTCTGGTGTCGTATATAGTCGATTCTTAGAGCTGATAACCATTTGTTCCTAGCCAAGTCGATGATATCACAGCTTTTCCAAAAGGCGGGATAACATTTGCCTCCCAAATTACGTCTTATTGCGAACATGACATGCTTTGAATCGTCGCAAGCCAGAATCGTCGAAAAGAAATCCATACGGTCTAACAAATATACGTTATTATTCCATCGAATTGTTTTCTTGTCGAGGGTTATAATTTTCTTATTCGTCACAACGATTATTCGATTTCCAATAGTATAAATACAGGATCCTAACTTGTTAGTGATCATCTTGTTTTGTTTCTGGCATTTTCTAAGCTCCAACAATTTTGTTTAACCTTTCTTCGGTCGATTTTAAGTGAACATTTAATTTTTGTTGATTTCAAAGAATTGAATTTTGAAGCATATACCAGCACGTATACATGTTTTTACCTAACTCCTGATCACGGTTCCACGTTTATAGGTCGTTGTCAAGTTTTGAAATTTTATAACTACCGTTCGTTATTCCCTTTTTTTATAAAAACGATCATCACCGATCGTCCATGAATAACTATTGTCCCTTTGGAGAAATACAATTAGTTAACAAAAAAACCATTGGTACAATTTTTCTCTTATCCTAGAAATTGGGTGCATAAGGAATTAGTAATTATAGAAAAAATGCAGGTGATGAATAAAATAACTCAACAATTATGTAGTGAAATCATAATAAAATTACATTATGTTATACTTTTGACACTACTTTAGTTACTCACATCTTTGATAATGCCCAGAAAAAGAATTTAAAAAAGCACCAAGCATAGAAATAACCTTGACTCTATGTTAGTATGTTTTGACAGTATGTAATTTATTAGATGCTTGGAAGTGTGCACATGTAAAAGTAAGTATAAATTAGGTATAATAAAAGTAATGATAAATATAATAAGGTTTGTCCGAAAGAAGATAGTGAAAAAATACAGTAATTTGCGCCTAAATTATCAAGTAAACAAAAATAGCGGGTTTGCAAATAAAATTTTGAATCCAAATATGAAATAGTATAGTTGCAAGATGTACATAACTACATGTACATGAGAAAACAATGTATGCTTGGTAATTCTTACCTACTTTATAAAGGGACCAAAAACATATATCATAAATGCAATGATCTTATCCATGGAAAATAATTACATGAAACAAACTTCGTATTTTATGTACTCAAGATCCATTTATGAAACCATTAATATGAATATTTATTGCATATGATACCCAAAAATACCAATTTAAAGATAATTTTCATATCAATGCAAAAGGAAAATTATATAGAAATTTGGTAGTAGACTATCAACTAAAAGAATGAAAACCATAAATTAAGCCGATTAATTAAGGATGCTGGATAACCAATTCAAATAGTATTTTTTTGAATAAGGTATAAATAGGCCCATGGCGAAATATGTATCGGGTAAAAACTTTACCCGTATTTTACACTCTTTACACAGAAACATAAACGAGCCGACTCTCTTTTTATTTTTATTCATATTCAATTATAACCCTAAAAGAAAGCTAGGGTTAGAGGAAATTAGGCAATTTGCTGGTGATTCGTTCCAATTTCCAGAGGTTAGTTTGTGATAACTTTCAGGGGGATTCTAGATCCTTTTCTTGTTTTCCTCTATTTAAGACTTCGAATTTGAGCTAGTATCTCTTAAGAAGCATGTATCTTCGTGTAATCTTGAGATAAGCTTCCCTTTGTCTTTAAGATTGCTGCTTTCTCCCTTATTCTTTTCATAAAGCGGTTGATCTTTTTTGTTAAGCTTCAAATTTGGGATAAAATTGGGAGTTGCTTTGTCTTGCTTGCGAATAACTCCTCCCGGCTTTTAAAGTTGTTGCTTTCTCTCTTATTCCTTACAG
The DNA here is from genome assembly GCA_030737815.1 of Allium fistulosum. NCBI lineage: Eukaryota > Viridiplantae > Streptophyta > Magnoliopsida > Asparagales > Amaryllidaceae > Allium > Allium fistulosum. Next base: position 843,510,878 of record CM060902.1, read on the forward strand.
AAAGTAGTAGATCCATTTTGTTAAGCTTCAAAATTGGAATAATGTTGGGATTTGCTTCATATATGCTTGCGAGTAGCTCCTCTTGTCCTTGAGATTTGCTGCTTTCTCCAAAGTTCCATACAGATAAGTGATAAAGTTTGTTACTAAGCTTGCTTCTGTAATAACTTTCACTTGTCCTTTGATTATTGAAATCAACCTGCGCAATTCTGTATTGTTGTAGGAACATCTCATCTAGCATAATATTGGTGTGAGGTAGTTCCTACCCATATAAGGTAAATTATGGTTAAAATTAAAAAATTTATTATTATTAAATTTATTATTATAAGTACCAATTCTGTTTTGATTTCCCTTGCAGGAGTTTGTTCTGGTTTGGGCATTGAATCGGCTTCCTCCATTGAAATTGCCATCGAGATTGGTTCTACTCCTATCTCCTGTCCCTGGTGTTGAGTAACTGGCTTTGTATATAAATACTTTGGCTCGAGAAATGTCTAGATTGACTTTCTCGATTTGTAAGTATGCCTCAACCCTCTCTTCGTAGTTGTCCAGACCATGAATGGTTAAGTTTTGATTGTTTGGATCTGATGACTTTTTTCTTGCTTTATGATTCAGTATTTGGTATTCGATGTCAATAATTTTCCACAACTGTATGCTTGCAATTTCTTTTTGCTTGTGCAATATGACATTTCTCTCTTTCCAAATGTGATAAATAACAGTAGTTATTAGTATACATGCTTTGTCAAATTCCTTGGATTTGCTTTTGAACTTTTGCTGAATATATTGAATGCTTGATCTTATGATGTGAATTAGCTCAAATTGACTAATTTAATGTTTTCCTTTTGCAATATACCATATATGCCTTGAGTAAATGTGATCAAAAAATATGTGATATATACTTTCAGTCTCACTTTTTCATAAAAGGCATTTGGTTTCCCCTTTTTTATTGCACTTTTTACATATGTCTCTCTCTCTTATTGGCAGCCTGTTTGGTATTGCAAAGTAAGTAGAGTGAGCCATTTTTGGGCAATTTGCCCTATTCCAAATTGTTTTGTACCAATCCACTTCAACTTCTACATCTTTAATATACTCCCATGTTTTTTAAAATAGAATTTTTCTTGTGTTAATAATTTCCAACTCCAGTCGTCTTTGTCTAGGCTTAAGTCTATTTCAATACTTTCTATTGTTGATTTGAATATTGATGCCGCTGGTTGTATATTTGTGTTCCATTTATGATTTTGAATTATGCTTTCCACTTTTACATTTATTTCTCCAAACCGCAGCAAATTATACAATCCTAATAGGTTAACCGGAGATTTAACTTTTATCCATGAGTCAAACCAAAGGCTGGTATCTTTGGCATCCTTATATTTTCTATATATCAATTTGATGCCTGTTTCTTTGCACTTAAGAATACTTTTCCAAGTGTGTAGGTAGTGGTTTTCTATTGGCATATTCCAAGAGTTTTTGTTTTTGACATATTTCTCTTGCATCTACTTTGCCCATAAAGAATTTCCTTCTATAAATTTCTAAAACAGCTTGAAATTGCATGCTTCAATCAGTCTTTCAAATTTCTTAAGCCAAGTCCCCCATTCTTTTTTGTTTTGCAGACCTTTTCCTATGATATTTTATGATATTTTCCCCTCGAAATAAAATTTGCACACATTATTTCTATTTTTGCAATGCTTTTAATGGTATGTTGTGAGTTTGTATCCAATACATGATAATAATTATGATGATAGTGTGTGTAAGCTCTAGTCTACCAGCAATTGATAGTAGCTTACTTGACCAACTCTCTAGTTTGCCTTGAATAATGTCATATAATCTAGCACAATCTCTATATGTAACCTAATTCACACTAAGAGGAAGTCCCAAATATTTAACAGGCAGATTACCTTCCTGAATTTTTAAAATTTGAAGTATTTACTCCTTTCTTGTAAATTTTTTGCTAAAATAAGCTTTGCTTTTGCTCTCATTTATTTGCAGTCCTGCATAATCTGATAGATTTTCCAAAATTCTTTTAACAGAGTATGCATTGCATAAGTCTGCATTCATAAATAATTAAGGATCATCAGAATATAATAGATGAGAAATAATAGGTTTAGTTCTATTTGCATATTTTAAATTTCCATTTAACTGCTCAATTTCCATTTGTAAAGAAAAGTATTCCATAGCAATGGAGAATAAATAAGGAGATAATGGATCCCTTTGTCTTATTCCCCTGTTACTATGTATAAAACCACAAGGGGAACCATTTATTAATATTGAATATGTAGTGGTATCGATGCATTCTTCAATTAACTTGCAAAAAAATTCATGAAAGCCCAATTGTGACATCATATGAATTATGATACGTCAGTTTATTTTGTCAAATGCTTTATGTAAATCTATTTTGATGCATACTTTATTTTTACAATCCTTATTTTTTTAATGATTTCATGAGCTAATAAGGTATTTTCACAAATATATCTACCTGGTATAAAAGCACTTTGATTTTCAGAAATCAAATACTTTAAAGAAAATTATTCTATTGCTCAAAATAGTAGCTATAATTTTATACAAAAATTTATAACATGCTATGGATCTATAAGCCCCTAAAACCATTGGGGATATTGACTGTAACGACCCGTAAATTTAACTGTTTTAATAACGTAATTAATTGAAATTTTGCGAAATTTTAAACGATAAAATTTTGAAATATAAATTTGATATTTGGAATGCGTCTAGTTAAACATAGCAACTGGTAAATTTTCGCCCGAAAATACGAAAGTTTATTTCGCGCGTAAATTTACTTCAATTTAATCAGTTAAAAAGCGATGAAAATAAAATATTTCCGAAACCTAAATATTTTTACATAGAAAAATTCTAAACCATCTTCTGAGCAAGATGTCAATTTGTCGTTTTTCCAAATTCGGACATCTTTGGCTCCGTCGATCTTATTTTTCAGCGTTTTTCTTGCATTTTCCGCTATTAAAAAAATTTGAATTTTTATAATTTAATCATACCACTGACATTTGTATACCATTTTGATCGTCTTGTCGTGTTGATCTTCACAGTATACTCGTTTGTATATTTCGGGATCTGGTACACTGTAACATCGACGTAACGACTAAGCGCATCGGTTCCGCGTCTGAGTCTTTTGGGTTTCTAGGTGTCCTTTTATTTTCTCACTCGTGAAAACCAATAGGCATTTGCATTCACCATTTCCAAACAACCACTTGACTTTCTATATTCATATGTTTTATTGAAAACTCTATTTGTATTTTCGTTCGTTTAAAATTCTGATGCCTGCTTTCTCTTCCTTTGTTTGCTTGGCCTCCACTCAACAATACCAAAGATTTCTGAACCCATTCATTTCCAAAGCCACATCTTCTCCTACCATAGCCCACATCTCCGCCATGGCTTATCAACACGTCAGCCACCACAAGCTTCCTCCAAGGCCAAGCGACCTATGCTACTGCATGGCAATGTCTTTTCCCCTGTGACTGCCGTAAACTAGAACCACCATCTGCCCTTGTCTGCCCTCCTACGCCTAACAACCCACTGCCACTTGAGCTTCCACTCGCGAGCCACCATCTCTTGGCCACCTACCACCCGTCACCACAGCCTACAGCTCGCCGCCCGACCTACCATGTGAACACCTCCTCCCATACCGACTCACACCCCAAGCCTTGGCCTTACTTCCACCGCTTCCCCTCACTTCCGCCCCACCTCAGCCTCGGGTAGCCAGATCCATGTGCAGCCTCTCCCTTTGCTTGCTCGGCCTCCACCATGGAAGCAACCACAAACACCCTCGCCTCTGGCCGCTTATCAACGCAAGGCCGAGAGCCATCAACTCTCCTCCTCCCAGCACTTTTTCTCACATGATAATGTCTGTATGGGGAGTTTTGGGGTTTTAAACTTTATATACATAAAATGAAAGAACTAAGGTACGCGAATGTGTTACATGCAAATAGATGTATATGCTTTGTATTATATGATTTATAAAGTTAATAATTTGAAATGTAAATATATGATATCGGTTACAAACAGTTTATATATATTGGGTTTCAACATTTAGCAAAGTACAGTATGATTTACATTATATATTTTGGTTTATAAGCTAAGTGTTGTTATTTTAAGTACCATGAAATATAAATATATATAGTATATATAAAGTTTATAGTTGCATTCATATTTTGTCTATTCCCAGTTTCCCTGAGCCTGCTAGATTTGGTTACGGGTATATAATGTTTCATACGTTAGTAGATCATAGTATGTATAAATATATATACAGGTTAGTATAAGATGTTATATGCCAGTGCATATGTGTTATTTCATATAGGTAGATATGATATGATTGGAATATTCTATTATACGTTAAAGGTATATATATAGATGTTAAAGGTGTTTGTATATATGCCGCTTAGAGTAGCATGTATTATCTGTAGAGTTGGATATATTTTCGTATATATAAATAATCTGTTGATTAATATAATAGATTTAAATGGTATATATTTGGTTATGGTTTGCATATGTATTAGTTATATGTGATGGTAATTTTTTTTTTGATTTATGATTATGTATAGTAAGCTATGTATGTCTCTAAATATCATAAGTGTATTGAAATAAGCGGAGCTTCCTGTAAATATATTCACTTATTAAGTTGTTCACATAGTTTATTTTTAAATATTTTAAAGTTATTAAGTTTGGTTTTTAAAATGTACATATGTAATATGAATACTTTATTTCAAAGGTATAGTCTGTTGTACTTTTTAGTTGTGTTTGTAGTCTCCTATTATGCATATAATAATGGTCCTATAAAAAAAATTTAAAACAATGTTTTGTAATTATATATATGTTATTTTAATACTTGTTTAACCTAAATATTGTTTTCTAGAAATAATAACATATATATAATTTCTGTTCTATCAAGATGATTCCGGTTATCATCATCGATCCAGTGCTGACTTGATTTCGTCAATTCCTTTTTATCAGCTTTGTTCGTCGATTCGAGTTCAATCTTGCCTTGTTTTGAGATTCGTGCCTGGATTTCGTAACCCATCTCATTTTCGGTCAAACTCTCTAGCCTCGAAAGGTGAGCAATCACTCACGATTAATGTTCTTTTATTTATTAAATTTGATTTCAATTGAAACGACAATTGAAATATGCTGCTATTACCTGTATCAGTTCACCTATGACATCTGACACCATTTTCTGTTATATATGCAATGATAATCCAGTTTGGTTGTTAAATGATTGATTGTTTGATGTTTACAATTGGACGTTAAAATTGTAATGTATAAAGTGATAAATATTATGCAAATAAATTTGACGTAGGATAATTAAAATTTGAATCGACACATATGTTGAATTTGATTAGTTGAATATGACCCCTTTTAATTGTTAAATTAATTGACATGTAGAATAGTAATAATTACACTTTGAACCATCGACGTATATTGGATTAATTGTTGTAGTGAAAAATTGAAATTGAATGACAAGTGAAGAACCGTATAAATAATTAGTGGAATAATCTTTAATCTGCATGAAATGATAGCGTAGATTCTAGAAATAATTATATTAATTTACACAAATAACAATGTGAATTAATACGATTATTTCGGGATTATTTGAATGATTATTGGATTGATATTGATTGTTGTTATTGCTTGTTTATTTACTTTGACACCATCCCAGTTATCACACTGCAAGTTCCCTTTGCTATGTTTTGATTTTTGAATTGAATTGGAATCGGGTTGAAATGATAAATACCCAAATTGAATTTTGACCTAGGATAGAGAATTAAATAAAAACCGATTGGTCAATACTTTGATTTAAAAATAAAATGAAGATTTTATTTGAATAAATAAAAATGGTTTTGAAACGAAGTTGGAATTTGAATTTTAATGAAAGGAAATGTTAATATTTAATAATCTGAATCAAAATATTAACATAGTAGATGATGAATGAACATTGTTTTAAAATTAATTATTTAATAATTAAATTTGGAATTATTAATAATTAAGTTTTGAAATTATTTAATAATTAAGTTTTGAAATTATTTAATAATTAAATAAGATTGAATTATTTAATAATTAAATAAAATTGAATTCTTTATTAAGTGAAATTGAACTTCTTGAATAAGTGAAATTAAGTTTCTTTATTAATTGAGTTTTGAAATTTTAACTAAGTAAATAAATAAGTGAAATTGAATTTCTTTAACAAGAAATAAAATGTGATTTATTGAAATTAATGTAAGACTTGAAATTTAAAGAAATTGTTTTGACGAATTTAATTTAATTCAAAATCGTAAGTTTTGATTTAATGAAGTTGAACTTAAGTAATTGTTTTAATAAATTGGAAGTTAAATAGAAACTGTTTTGAAGGATAAATTAACTTAACGAATATTGAATGAAATTGATAAATGAAGTTAAACTGATTTGAATGTTAAATTAAATTAATTTAAATGATTTCGAAATGAAACTTGTATTCGAACTTGAATCAATAATTGAATTGTTTTACATGAAAATTTAAATTGAATTATAAGATTTTGAAATGATAATTTGAAAGTTTTGAAACGTAAATTATGGAAATTGTTTAGAAAGACAAATGAAATGTTGATTTACAAATTCTAATTGAAATTGTAATTGATTTGGTTTTGAAATATATAAACGACCAATCGGTGTAATAAATTTCGAAAGTTATTAAAGAGACCGGAATCGGTTAGGGACATACTCACTGTCTAAACCGAAAACCACTTTAATAACTATACGCGGAGTGTGATCCAGAATGAAGTGGTTGGAATGATGAACGTGATGACTGAAGAAAGAGAACGATAATGGATAGCCTTGACACTTGTGTCAAATTGGAAATGACTAAAACAAGAGCCGTGCCGGGCCAAATGGGGGCTAGCTACCTTGAGCGAACACACTTCTTCGAACTACTCATTATTTGTTGTCGATTGGTGCACCCTTGATTTTGGGAGTGTTGTTTCACGGTGTTGCGGTCGCTGCGGCGATGCGTTCTCACCAGTCCGGATCAGGCAAACGGTAGTTTCACTACCTTGGGTATTGCCTCATGTGCCTTGTCATACTTGTATCCCTATTCGCGACCACTACGATTTGTTTTGTGTTATACCTATGGAGTACTCCCTGATAGCCCACTAGTTTACGGTGGAGTTTACAGTGCTGTATAGACTATAACGCTTATATAAAATGTGTTAAGGGGGATAATGGTAACGCCTTAACACTATTTTAATACTTTATATTACTGATAGACATTATCTACTTATCGTACACTACTACATAGTAGATAGTTTAACGGATCCTTAAAGGATGGTTATTCCAAACATCCTTTGAGTTACTTGTATTTCAATTGCTATTTCACTTGAGTTGGATTTATAAATATAAGAATGTTAATCCTGACTCGAGTGTTTTGTGTTTTGCTTTACGCTCGGGTCAGACTGAGTGTACCAGTATTCGAGACTCACCTTTGGAGTTGGAGCTTTGCTTGAAGATCCAGCCATCTATTCTGCTTTCAGTATTCGATGATTCCAGTGATGTATTCTGATTTTTATCTGATGTATCGTATTACTCTTCCGTTGTATCTGTTCTAACTCTGGTGTAACTTATACACTTATATAGTAGCTTCATGAACTACTATCTCTTTTATTTCCGCTGCATTTATTACTCTGTGTCTGTGATATGTGATTATTTATTTACTGTATATGTTCAGTTTTGCCAAATTTAAATTAACAACGCGGTATTATGAATTATTCAAGTCCGACATGTGCGGATGCGAATGGTACAAAATAGCAGGTCGTTACATTGACTTTTGAAATAAGGGTAATAAATGTATGGTTTAGACATTCAATACTTTTCCAGTCATGAAAAATTCATTTGTTACATCAAATAAATTTTGCTTGATATCATCTCAATGTGTTTTATAAAACTTTGCCCCAAATCCATCTGACCCTGGACTTTTATCGATGTTAGTATATTTTTGAGAGAAGTATTCCTTTACTGTTTACATTAAGCATGAATTTTTAGCAAAATTTGGGAAATCCTTCTTATATGAATCGGTGTTATACAGATCAGTAAAAATAAATAATGGCATTTCTCTCTATTTGTGAGACATCATTAATTGTATCCCCTTTATTATCTAGTAATTTTCCAATGCCATTAATGCATTTCCTATTAGACATTTTGGCATAAAAAAAACTTGCTAGATTCATCCCTACTAGTTAGCCAATCAATTATAGCTTTTTTCCTTATGTTGATAGCTTGCACATGTAAAGCTTTATTCAGATTGTCTTGCAATTGGAAAATTTTATTCACTAGAGGTTTGTCTGAGCTATCAAAATCTATTTCATTTTGGATACTCTCATCTTTGATTGTAATTTGTTTAATATTATCCTTATTTTGATTTTTATTCCAGATTTTCAATTTTTCCTTTGTATTTTTCAGAAATTTATTAAATTTGTACTGAGTTGTACCATGAATAGGTACTGCTATACAGTTTCTTATAATTTCATTATAGTTGCTTTCTAGTGTCCAACCATTAAGAAATCTAAATGGTTTATTTTTGTTATTGTTAATATTATTTTTCAGAGAAAAAAGAATTTGTATAAGGGTATGATCACTAAAAGCTTGTGGTAAAGTAGAACATTGAAAATCTGTAAAACAACTTACAAACTTTTGATTGATTAAATCTCTGTCCAATTTGCAATGTACGTTTCTAAATTCACTAGATTTCCAATTGAATTTATTACCCATCATAGTGGGTTCAATCAACTCAGTTTTTAAAATAAAATTATTGAGTATTTCTAATTTTTTAAAAGGAATAGGGAAGCCTCCCCTTTTTCAAAAGAGTGCAATACTATATTGAAATCCCCAATAATTACCCATGGTTTAATCATATTTTTGTTTAGTAACTCTAAATGATTCCATAATATTTTTCTTTCATCTTCATTATTGGAAGCATAGATAAATGAAATTTCGAATTGGAAACCCCTTTTGTTTATAAATTTACAATGAATATATTGTAAATTTATAAAATATTGTTTTGACTCTCAAATATCTGAGTCCTATAATACCATATTCCTCCCATTACATCCCATAGAATTATTATTTACACTACTCCAATTTCTTAAGTATCTGGATAGGTAATCTTCTATCTTAAATCTATCTAGTTTATGTTTTAATATCACTATTATATTTGGTTAATTAGAAAATAAAAAATTAGATAAATCTAATTTCCTTTTTGGAGAATTTAATCTCCCAACATTCCAAGCAATTATCGACATAATATCTAATTTTTTTAAAGAATATTCAAAAGGATATATCTATCAGCTACAGTGAGTAGTTGGAATTGACGTCTCCCATGCTTCCGAAATTCCTTCTAACTTCCATGAATTCAGAAATCTTTGTTCAGTTTCTTTTAAGTGGCTTTTTGTCTTGTATTTTGAGCTATTCTTCCCATCTTGGATTTTTAATAATGTATTTCTCTTTGAATTTGTCTTGCTCTTTATTCTCTTCACTGGATTTTGATATTTTGTCTTGCAAATTCTTTGTCTTGTTTTTTTCCTTCTTCTGTTAGCAGGAAAGGAAGAATTAGATAAGAGCTTTAATGCTTTCTGAACCATGTTTTCTGATATGCTTTGAGTAAAGTATGCTTTTCCAGCAGAGTGTTAGTTAAAGGAACTCGTAATTTCATAGGCATTGTTTTTTGAATTTACTATTTTTTTCAAATTGCTTCCATCCATCATGATATCAGAAGTCTCTTTCAATGGTGAGTGTACAGTGTTCTGTGCAATATGATCTTCTGCAAAGAACTATTTATTTGCAACTTGCTTTATTATGCTACCTACCACATTCTCTTTCATAGAGTTCTGTAAATTGATTATTAATTCTGCTTGTGTTTGACTTATCTCCATTTGCTCGACATTATTAGGATTTTGAGAGTTTGCATCCATACCTTGAAAATTTGCATTATTACCCATGCTTTCAAAGAAATGTATCTTCCGTGTTACTACATTATTACCTGAACCTTTGAATAAAGTATTGTTTTGCTCTGAATCAGCACTTGACATATTTTTATCTCTTACAACAACATTTTCCCCCTCATCATCATTTGTTGAAATTTCATTTCTTGCATCAGGATTTTGCACAAAAAGTGTGACGTCCCGACTTCCTATGCCCAGGAAATCGTATCGTTTTAAAGAAAAGAAAGAGGTGAGAAAGTAGAAAAGATAGAAAAGAAGAAGAAACAACATCAGAATCTCAACAGCGGAATGAATAAAATATAATATATCACATAAATATCATATACATCAGAGTACACAGATAATACATCACATACTAGACAGTTATAAACACCTGTCTAGTTAATGCAACTCAACATCACAGAGATACAACACAGCGGAATATACAGAATAACACTGACACAGCGGAACCAATATATATATATCTACACGCCGAAGCCTCCTGCTCCAATGCTCCTCCAGAATTCGTCAAAGCTAAACCTGAATCCCTTGACTACCCGTAAAAATTTGGGTACCCGAGAGTTTATGAAAAACAGAAATAAACTTCGGGTCAGACATGGGTCTGGTATGAGTAACAGGTTAAAGTTGTTTAACTTTTAAAAATCATTTGAAACAAAAGGTATCACGTAAGACTTCCCACAAATAAACATGGGTAAGTTTTTACCTTACGCTAACCAAAACATTTGATAGGAAATCCAGTGATATTATAATAGTGTCTAGGGTTTTCAAGTAAATATGAAATAGCCGAAATTGTTACATTCATTAAATTCCAGCATACTAGGTATACAATCAAAATCGAGGGCGCTTATTGGATTTTGGATTCCATACAATGGCTGGGCTACTGGGGTACCGCCCGTCACAGTACGTGGCCTAGATCACCGTACCGAGGACCCACCCTAAGTCCCCTGCAACACAAAGCCGGACCCATTCCTTACTGAACAGTTCCAAACGAGACAACCCCGGCAGTTGGACGTCTCCACTGCCCACACAACCGAAATAAAAAGGGACATCTAGACAGGAGAAAATCTCGCTCTCAAGTGGGTGCTACCCACGAAGCTTTGCTGCACCTCCCCTGTTTTAGCCATTCCGGGTTGATGAGGCTTGAGGTCACGATTACCTGAATAGGACTCATCACTTAGAATGCTCATCGTCCACCTGACGATGTGCTGAAAGCATTCAATCCATACAAGTTCGTTCCGGGTTCGAACGAAACCGAAGGCATTATCTCGTTACACTCGTATTGGAATCACCCTCAGAGTTAACGACGATAACCCTTGCACTCCGAATCTTCATCTCGAATCTATAAGTACTATTTCCATCAAACTCATTACGGAATCACCCACAGAGTTATACTGACGAATAGTTCTTATACCTCGAGTCTTCACTTGCTCCACTTGGATTTCACGACCTATCGTTATTTTGGATCGATGTGGTATTCGGGTCTCCAGACCTGGAATCCCGGTATACGGAAACCCGATCCCGGTCTCATCGAAATCCAAACCGTGTCTTTTAAGGCCAAGTTGTTTTAAAGGTTTAAAACAATTCAATTCAATTATCCATATCAACACAGATAGATAAATCACAATATCACAGATAAATAATCACATATCAGCATAAATGGATAATCTATGATATCACACTTAAATCAGAGCATCCAAATCAAACAGAGATTACTCATCACATAACTGAGTTTTCAATCAATCAATGGGAATTCATATCATCCATTCATAAGCAAAGATAATAATTACATCGTTGGTAATTAATTTAAAACGAATTAAATCAATTACCCTACCTTTAATTAATTTAAGGTTAATTAAATTAATTACTTCATCATTATTAAACTTGCCTATATTAATTAATTATCAATCAATTAATAAATCATCATCCCATTATTCCTTTTTATTAATCATCCCTGATTAATTTTCTTTAATTACATTTAAGTAAATTCCTTGGGTTACTTCACAGATTAATTACTTAACCAATTATAGAAATTAACCTTTTCATAACTTCATTTATTAATTAACTAAAGTTAATTACATTACTAAATTAATTATATTAATAAATTTCTTCATTTATTAATTTATCCAAATACATTTATTCCAAATTCCAACATTAATTATAATAATTAATGATCTCGAATTAAATTTACAATTTAATTTAGTTAAATCAAAGTAATCAATCTTTAATTAAATCCACAATATAAATCACCCTTGATTAATCAAATCAGTAATTAACTCCTTTAATTACTCTATAAATAATTATCTCCAATTAATCCCTTGATTAATTATAAAAAATAATCATACTCAGATTTCCTTATTTACAAAACATCATTCCCTTAATTACATCCTGTAATTACTGACCAATTACTTCTCCGAGTAATCATACATATCACATCACCAATTTGATTAATTCAAATTAATTAAAATAAATTAATTAACTCAAATAAATCAAATTATTCAATAAATCAAATGAGTAATTAATTCCTTAATTACTTCCCATTCAATTAACTATACTTTAACAGTTAAAATGTTGATTTCTAATTAATCAATTCAAAATAACTATAAATAAACAGTTAAATTGATTAATTATAAATAATTTAGTTAATAACCTCCATTAACATTTATTTAATTACTATCTAAAATAATTAACTCACATTAATTTTATTATAAATTATAAATTCAATTAACCTTTCATTAATAACATATACATTACTTATTCCATTATTTAAACTTTAATTAATATAAATTAAACTTGAAATTACAAATCTAATCACTTAATTCATTTAAACTTTAATTAATTCATTTAAACTCAAATCACAAATTTAATCAATATAAATTCATCCATTACCATTCAAATTCTTTTAATTGTTAATGAGTTTAAATTTAAATCATTATTTCTTAAAGGGAACTCATTTCCTTTTTAACTTCCATTTTAAGTTTCAAACTTAAACGAACACAAATTAAATTTTAAATCTCTTTATAATCTGACTTTTAAGACCTCAAATTACAAATTAAAACAATAGTTAGTGACGAAGAGTTTAAATCGAATTCACTTAAATTAAGTCTCTTTAAATTTGTTTAAAGTGTTTAAATTTTAAAATTTTATTTTATTTCAAAAGTCTGGAAATTTTTAAACACTAAATTCTACTCAGCTTAACATTTTTATTAATTTAAAAAAAACTACAATTTAAAAACTATTCAAAAACTGGTTCAGTTTAAACTTAGACAAGTGACTAGAGATCCTCTGCAATTTACTTCGAGAAATCACAGTGAATTACCCGAGCCAAAAAGCAGTCTACCCGAGTACAATCTCGAGAAAACTGGGTATTGTCGAAACTGCAAAAAAGATAGAACTACCGAGACCCCTATCTTTTACTTCGAGAAAAATTTCGAATTACCCGAGCCAAACACAAAATTTCCCGAGTACTTCTCGAGTTCACCCAGACCCCACTTCTTCTTCTTCCCCAACCAAATGAACTGACACAGTCCCATCCTTGTGCACGTGCACACGTAGTTCCCGCCGCCGCCACCTCTGGCGATCTTCCAGACATCTCGGCGAACCACCACCAAGTCGACCCTGACCCTCGAAACCATTCCACGAAGCTCCAGTCGAATTCGAGTGCTCTCGAACTTCACCTGGTAAAACAACTCTGGCTAAACCTCCTCGTCCAGGCGATTCCGGCCATCAGACGTCAAGAGAATTTGTCCACACCTCGGCGAACTCCTCCTCCACCTTTCCTCAATGTTGCGTTGCACTCGATCAACCACGCCGGTCGTGGCGATCGAATTACCTCAACCCAGAAAAACTAGGTTTCCAAAAAGAAGTTGATTACCGCATCTTCCATGATGGATTACATCGCCATTCAGTATTTTTCTTATGAGCTACGTTCACTCCTCCATCGATAGGCCGAACCCCGACCATCATCTCCTCATAGATCATCAGAAAATCTCTCGAAATGCTTTTCTGATCAAATCCAAACTGCTCTCGAATTCAATCACTAAAAATTTAGATTTTAATGTTAAAAATCCTATTTTTGTATAAGAAATCGATTTATATAACTGAATATAAGAATTTTAATACTTGGATTTTGACTTATTTAAATGTGCTCTGTATTTTACTTTGTTTTCAGAGACAACTCAAGGATGTTTTGGTTTAAAACAGTTTGTAATCTAAAGTCCATGGTATAACAATTTATAATGTTCTAAACTAAGGTAGAAGTGAAGTTTGAATCAGGGTATTTGATTATAAATGAGTTTAGAACCTGGAATTTGAAAACAGTGAACATCTAGACCATACACAAAGCATGTACATACATATATTCACAGAGATAAAAACATGTTCACAGCATATTATATTCAGAGATGATCATGCAATTTAACTATATACTTATATTTTTAAAAACATTTGTTACTCACCATTTTGTAAAAGACAGAGCATCAGTTTTGAATTCCCTGAAAACTGGAAATGTTTTCCACTCTGATCTTCTTGCCATTTTGCTTCTCCACTATGTTGTAGTTGTTGGAGTTTAGTTGCATTTGATTGCTAGTTTTTGATGTTTAAATGAATCTTGTTTTAAGCTTTAAGTGGAGTTTCATTTTATCCTTGCTTAACTCGAACTGGAATGGAAAAATGATAGGAGAAATAGCTTGCAAGTTGAAGTTTAAAACAATTTACAGGGTTTCACATTTTTTTTTCTCGTCAGAGATATTTTATAGAAATGTAGGCTGAAAGGAATTCTTATACACTCGAACAGATTTTGTTGGCTGCTCATAAATGAAGACATTAAATGATCTTTGTACCTTGTGTCATATTTTACAACTATACCTTATATTTTTATTTGCCCGAGTCTTAGACTACAAGCCATCAGCCAATACAAGATGCATATATATTCATGTTTTACTTTGCTTTTGTTTCCTTAAGTATTGCAGGCATGTTTATATTCGAACCATCCATTTGTTTTGATTTTATCCTGTACAACTTTAGTTATATTTTTCTTGGTTCAATTGACTATGCAGGTCTGTTTTACATTTTAACAATTTAAAATGTTACTCTAGTATATTTATAAAGTGTAATGGATGTTGTTTGATTACTTGGCATTGTACTTGAGTTTCATATTTTATACTTACCTCTATTTTATATATTTGCCTGTGACTTCATTTGCAAGCTACCAGTGTGTTTCATTTTTACCTTGTATTTTGCCTTTGAATACTTGTTGTTCTTAAAGCCTGCATAATCATATTCGAACCTTGTTTTTATGAATTTAATAGCTTTGAAAAACTCATTTTTAAATAAATAATAATTTCCAAATCACTAGAATATATATATATATTAGAAATTTAAAACAAAATTTATCGATTGAATTTAAAACAGAACTTCCCTATCTATGATATGTACCAATATATATAAATAAATAGATAATAAATTTATTAGTTTTAAAAGATATAATTCACAATACGATATTAATTAAGAGAAAAGTACCAATTCAAATGTTATAATCCAAAGATATTTCAAATCAATTAAATATTTATCAGAAGAAAAATATTAATTCAGATCTTATAACTCAATAATATATCAAATCAATTTAATATTTATTACAGATTATTAAATTGATATTGCTCGAAATTCCGGGATGTCACATTCCTCCCCCCTTAAAAGAATTTCGTCCCCGAAATTTAAAACAAAGGTAATTTAATAATCTATTTAAAAATTTAATTATAAAACACAAGCATATATCATTAAACAGCCATAGCATCCAATTCATCCAACCAAACAAAACTAACTATCCAGACAAAAATTCCTAATAGAATTCTCTCGAGTTTCCCCGAGTATAAATATCGGGTTACTCGCTCTATAGAATCCAAGCCATCAACACTATTAAACTACAGAGCTTCAACTCATCTAGATCTACCCAACTATACAGGATACCAGACTGTAGACAAGTCTGACTCAACAACCAAAACTCCCTGAACTGCTGGTTCCAAAATCCGAAACAGAATCTTACACGTACTCCCTCAGAGACACGTGAAACACAACGAATCACAGCTATCAAAACTGGCAATTCACTCTCCAGAAGATCAAACACTAACTTCTCCAGAACACAGAGAAAATCCAGAACATCTCGGAACTAAATTCCCGATCTCACCAAACTATACAGCTCCTTCGATCCGAGAAAACTTCAACAACAACGAAGTCTCTAACTTCGAATTCCAAATTCCTCCGTCTCTTATCCACCAAATTCTTCAGACGATCCAAGGCTGCTCTCATCACTACCAATCAGCTAAATCTCCGCTGATGCCTTCCAGAACAGTCTGAATTCAAAACAATCCAGTAAAATGATCTTCTCACGGTCAACTAAGGTCAGGAACACAATTCCTACCATCATCCGTATAAAACAACTTATCTTCTCCAGAGAAGAAAAGCAGACACACTCCAACTGCTTCCGCTGCACAACTCTGATATGGATAGATAAAAATATAGATGATGCACCCAAACACAACTTCCACTGATACCCAATTGTGACGGACCTAGGCTTTGCAACCATCAGTCAGCAAATCACAACCGGTAAACCTCTCAACTAATCCGGAAATATGGTTCAATAAGTCCAAAATAAAACTCAGAAGTTCCTCCAATAACATCCTACTACTAAACTGAACCACCGGTATCACTCCTGGAATACGGTCGATACCAAACTCAATCTCCAGATACTGACAAAATTCTGACTCCCTGAAGACATCCGGGAAAAGAATCTCTAAACACAAGAGAACGCTCAAATAATCGCAAGTCACTTTTGCGACCATCCCAGACTAATTCAAAGAAAAACTGTTCCCCTTTACCCAACAGAACAGCCTACGCTCACTAATCAATCCATCGAAGAAATGGATCCACACTGCTGATTCTGAACTCACTGCGAAGCTAGAAAACTTCTTTACCAACACAGAAAACGCCGAGCTACACTGCTGACATCCATGCTAAGGAATTCCTAATTCAAAGCTCTTCGAGAACTCGAACTTCGAATCAAACAGATACATTCTGCTGAAAACAGCCACAACACCGAAACAGACTCACTTCTCTAACTCGTTCCAAATAAATATCTTCGGAGACATCCACAGTCACTGCGTCTCATCACACAGCTACCACATCTCGAGAGATCAAAATATCATCTCTCTTCTGCCCAACCGACAGATCAAACTATACTCATCCAAACTCTCGAAAATCCGCTCACACGAGCGCGATCATCTTACACTTAAAGGCTGGACTTCGAATCCTTAACAAATTTCCTTCAGAGACCAATGAAATTCTTACGCCGCAAATTCACTTCGAGACGAACTGTAGACCCAATACCGTCTCGGTCGATACACTTCCAATCTCAACAAATTCAACCATTGGTAGTCGTGTTACATACCACTACCACCCTATTTACCTTATACTTATATTGGGATACCCGAACAGGTAACCCCACCGATAGGTAGAATTAAATAAATATATATATCAAAAATACAAATACGCTCTCTCAAGGAAGAAATCACTTAAGAGCCTAGGTATTCGCTCAACCTAGTGCTCTGATACCAACTGTGACGTCCCGACTTCCTATGCCCAGGAAATCGTATCGTTTTAAAGAAAAGAAAGAGGTGAGAAAGTAGAAAAGATAGAAAAGAAGAAGAAACAACATCAGAATCTCAACAGCGGAATGAATAAAATATAATATATCACATAAATATCATATACATCAGAGTACACAGATAATACATCACATACTAGACAGTTATAAACACCTGTCTAGTTAATGCAACTCAACATCATAGAGATACAACACAGCGGAATATACAGAATAACACTGACACAGCGGAACCAATATATATATATATATCTACACGCCGAAGCCTCCTGCTCCAATGCTCCTCCAGAATTCGTCAAAGCTAAACCTGAATCCCTTGACTACCCGTAAAAATTTGGGTACCCGAGAGTTTATGAAAAACAGAAATAAACTTCGGGTCAGACATGGGTCTGGTATGAGTAACAGGTTAAAGTTGTTTAACTTTTAAAAATCATTTGAAACAAAAGGTATCACGTAAGACTTCCCACAAATAAACATGGGTAAGTTTTTACCTTACGCTAACCAAAACATTTGATAGGAAATCCAGTGATATTATAATAGTGTCTAGGGTTTTCAAGTAAATATGAAATAGCCGAAATTGTTACATTCATTAAATTCCAGCATACTAGGTATACAATCAAAACCGAGGGCGCTTATTGGATTTTGGATTCCATACAATGGCTGGGCTACTGGGGTACCGCCCGTCACAGTACGTGGCCTAGATCACCGTACCGAGGACCCACCCTAAGTCCCCTGCAACACAAAGCCGGACCCATTCCTTACTGAACAGTTCCAAACGAGACAACCCCGGCAGTTGGACGTCTCCACTGCCCACACAACCGAAATAAAAAGGGACATCTAGACAGGAGAAAATCTCGCTCTCAAGTGGGTGCTACCCACGAAGCTTTGCTGCACCTCCCCTGTTTTAGCCATTCCGGGTTGATGAGGCTTGAGGTCACGATTACCTGAATAGGACTCATCACTTAGAATGCTCATCGTCCACCTGACGATGTGCTGAAAGCATTCAATCCATACAAGTTCGTTCCGGGTTCGAACGAAACCGAAGGCATTATCTCGTTACACTCGTATTGGAATCACCCTCAGAGTTAACGACGATAACCCTTGCACTCTGAATCTTCATCTCGAATCTATAAGTACTATTTCCATCAAACTCATTACGGAATCACCCACAGAGTTATACTGACGAATAGTTCTTATACCTCGAGTCTTCACTTGCTCCACTTGGATTTCACGACCTATCGTTATTTTGGATCGATGTGGTATTCGGGTCTCCAGACCTGGAATCCCGGTATACGGAAACCCGATCCCGGTCTCATCGAAATCCAAACCGTGTCTTTTAAGGCCAAGTTGTTTTAAAGGTTTAAAACAATTCAATTCAATTATCCATATCAACACAGATAGATAAATCACAATATCACAGATAAATAATCACATATCAGCATAAATGGATAATCTATGATATCACACTTAAATCAGAGCATCCAAATCAAACAGAGATTACTCATCACATAACTGAGTTTTCAATCAATCAATGGGAATTCATATCATCCATTCATAAGCAAAGATAATAATTACATCGTTGGTAATTAATTTAAAACGAATTAAATCAATTACCCTACCTTTAATTAATTTAAGGTTAATTAAATTAATTACTTCATCATTATTAAACTTGCCTATATTAATTAATTATCAATCAATTAATAAATCATCATCCCATTATTCCTTTTTATTAATCATCCCTGATTAATTTTCTTTAATTACATTTAAGTAAATTCCTTGGGTTACTTCACAGATTAATTACTTAACCAATTATAGAAATTAACCTTTTCATAACTTCATTTATTAATTAACTAAAGTTAATTACATTACTAAATTAATTATATTAATAAATTTCTTCATTTATTAATTTATCCAAATACATTTATTCCAAATTCCAACATTAATTATAATAATTAATGATCTCGAATTAAATTTACAATTTAATTTAGTTAAATCAAAGTAATCAATCTTTAATTAAATCCACAATATAAATCACCCTTGATTAATCAAATCAGTAATTAACTCCTTTAATTACTCTATAAATAATTATCTCCAATTAATCCCTTGATTAATTATAAAAAATAATCATACTCAGATTTCCTTATTTACAAAACATCATTCCCTTAATTACATCCTGTAATTACTGACCAATTACTTCTCCGAGTAATCATACATATCACATCACCAATTTGATTAATTCAAATTAATTAAAATAAATTAATTAACTCAAATAAATCAAATTATTCAATAAATCAAATGAGTAATTAATTCCTTAATTACTTCCCATTCAATTAACTATACTTTAACAGTTAAAATGTTGATTTCTAATTAATCAATTCAAAATAACTATAAATAAACAGTTAAATTGATTAATTATAAATAATTTAGTTAATAACCTCCATTAACATTTATTTAATTACTATCTAAAATAATTAACTCACATTAATTTTATTATAAATTATAAATTCAATTAACCTTTCATTAATAACATATACATTACTTATTCCATTATTTAAACTTTAATTAATATAAATTAAACTTGAAATTACAAATCTAATCACTTAATTCATTTAAACTTTAATTAATTCATTTAAACTCAAATCACAAATTTAATCAATATAAATTCATCCATTACCATTCAAATTCTTTTAATTGTTAATGAGTTTAAATTTAAATCATTATTTCTTAAAGGGAACTCATTTCCTTTTTAACTTCCATTTTAAGTTTCAAACTTAAACGAACACAAATTAAATTTTAAATCTCTTTATAATCTGACTTTTAAGACCTCAAATTACAAATTAAAACAATAGTTAGTGACGAAGAGTTTAAATCGAATTCACTTAAATTAAGTCTCTTTAAATTTGTTTAAAGTGTTTAAATTTTAAAATTTTATTTTATTTCAAAAGTCTGGAAATTTTTAAACACTAAATTCTACTCAGCTTAACATTTTTATTAATTTAAAAAAAACTACAATTTAAAAACTATTCAAAAACTGGTTCAGTTTAAACTTAGACAAGTGACTAGAGATCCTCTGCAATTTACTTCGAGAAATCACAGTGAATTACCCGAGCCAAAAAGCAGTCTACCCGAGTACAATCTCGAGAAAACTGGGTATTGTCGAAACTGCAAAAAAGATAGAACTACCGAGACCCCTATCTTTTACTTCGAGAAAAATTTCGAATTACCCGAGCCAAACACAAAATTTCCCGAGTACTTCTCGAGTTCACCCAGACCCCACTTCTTCTTCTTCCCCAACCAAATGAACTGACACAGTCCCATCCTTGTGCACGTGCACACGTAGTTCCCGCCGCCGCCACCTCTGGCGATCTTCCAGACATCTCGGCGAACCACCACCAAGTCGACCCTGACCCTCGAAACCATTCCACGAAGCTCCAGTCGAATTCGAGTGCTCTCGAACTTCACCTGGTAAAACAACTCTGGCTAAACCTCCTCGTCCAGGCGATTCCGGCCATCAGACGTCAAGAGAATTTGTCCACACCTCGGCGAACTCCTCCTCCACCTTTCCTCAATGTTGCGTTGCACTCGATCAACCACGCCGGTCGTGGCGATCGAATTACCTCAACCCAGAAAAACTAGGTTTCCAAAAAGAAGTTGATTACCGCATCTTCCATGATGGATTACATCGCCATTCAGTATTTTTCTTATGAGCTACGTTCACTCCTCCATCGATAGGCCGAACCCCGACCATCATCTCCTCATAGATCATCAGAAAATCTCTCGAAATGCTTTTCTGATCAAATCCAAACTGCTCTCGAATTCAATCACTAAAAATTTAGATTTTAATGTTAAAAATCCTATTTTTGTATAAGAAATCGATTTATATAACTGAATATAAGAATTTTAATACTTGGATTTTGACTTATTTAAATGTGCTCTGTATTTTACTTTGTTTTCAGAGACAACTCAAGGATGTTTTGGTTTAAAACAGTTTGTAATCTAAAGTCCATGGTATAACAATTTATAATGTTCTAAACTAAGGTAGAAGTGAAGTTTGAATCAGGGTATTTGATTATAAATGAGTTTAGAACTTGGAATTTGAAAACAGTGAACATCTAGACCATACACAAAGCATGTACATACATATATTCACAGAGATAAAAACATGTTCACAGCATATTATATTCAGAGATGATCATGCAATTTAACTATATACTTATATTTTTAAAAACATTTGTTACTCACCATTTTGTAAAAGACAGAGCATCAGTTTTGAATTCCCTGAAAACTGGAAATGTTTTCCACTCTGATCTTCTTGCCATTTTGCTTCTCCACTATGTTGTAGTTGTTGGAGTTTAGTTGCATTTGATTGCTAGTTTTTGATGTTTAAATGAATCTTGTTTTAAGCTTTAAGTGGAGTTTCATTTTATCCTTGCTTAACTCGAACTGGAATGGAAAAATGATAGGAGAAATAGCTTGCAAGTTGAAGTTTAAAACAATTTACAGGGTTTCACATTTTTTTTCTCGTCAGAGATATTTTATAGAAATGTAGGCTGAAAGGAATTCTTATACACTCGAACAGATTTTGTTGGCTGCTCATAAATGAAGACATTAAATGATCTTTGTACCTTGTGTCATATTTTACAAATATACCTTATATTTTTATTTGCCCGAGTCTTAGACTACAAGCCATCAGCCAATACAAGATGCATATATATTCATGTTTTACTTTGCTTTTGTTTCCTTAAGTATTGCAGGCATGTTTATATTCGAACCATCCATTTGTTTTGATTTTATCCTGTACAACTTTAGTTATATTTTTCTTGGTTCAATTGACTATGCAGGTCTGTTTTACATTTTAACAATTTAAAATGTTACTCTAGTATATTTATAAAGTGTAATGGATGTTGTTTGATTACTTGGCATTGTACTTGAGTTTCATATTTTATACTTACCTCTATTTTATATATTTGCCTGTGACTTCATTTGCAAGCTACCAGTGTGTTTCATTTTTACCTTGTATTTTGCCTTTGAATACTTGTTGTTCTTAAAGCCTGCATAATCATATTCGAACCTTGTTTTTATGAATTTAATAGCTTTGAAAAACTCATTTTTAAATAAATAATAATTTCCAAATCACTAGAATATATATATATATTAGAAATTTAAAACAAAATTTATCGATTGAATTTAAAACAGAACTTCCCTATCTATGATATGTACCAATATATATAAATAAATAGATAATAAATTTATTAGTTTTAAAAGATATAATTCACAATACGATATTAATTAAGAGAAAAGTACCAATTCAAATGTTATAATCCAAAGATATTTCAAATCAATTAAATATTTATCAGAAGAAAAATATTAATTCAGATCTTATAACTCAATAATATATCAAATCAATTTAATATTTATTACAGATTATTAAATTGATATTGCTCGAAATTCCGGGATGTCACAAAAAGATCTTTTCAAATGTTTTCAGCCCTCTTTTCATTACTGTTTTTGCCAAAGTTTTCATCTTCTTAATCAACTGCATTTTCATTAGTTTTTTCTTTCCAAACTTTTTATGTTGAGAAATTTTCCATTATATGCCCAAAACAAGCACATATCATACATCTAGGAGGGATCCATTCATACTCTATTTTTCGAACTAGATTTTCCCCATCATGCATAGTAATATAAGCCTCTTCCGACAAGTCTGCATTAGCTTTTATTTCAACCAGAATTCTTGCAAACTTAGTCGGGTTTCCTTTGCTATTGGTTCATCCAAATTTAGAGGGATTCCAACTATAATAGAAATGATACTAAATGTCTCTTTATCCTATAATTTTAAGTTTAATTCAGGAAGTCGAATCTAAATAAGTAGGTGGATAAATGATCTCTGTTGAGTGCTATTTTATTATTCCACTTTTTATGAATTATCAATTTTCCAAAAACGAAATAAGGCCGACCATTTACTGCCTTTTCATAATCACTAGCATTTTCAAATCTGATTATAAAAAACCTATTGTTTCTAGTATAGATTTCGAAATTACCTTTGGGATTCCATATTCTTTGAACAAAGGCTTTGAAATGATGAAAATAGGGCCTATTTCCAAACACATAGGCAATAATAGAATGGCTCTATCTTTTTGTTGCTGATTGTGTAGGTGGTATAAAATCAAGATCAAAATCATGGGAGAAGCCACCATTCTTAACCATATTAGTCCATGTTGAAGAAGTCTTTGTAGATGCACCAGAATTTTGATGTTGATGATGCCCATATGCATTTGCTTCTGTATAGCTGCTTTTCTATGCATTCAGGTTTACATTGAATTGCCAACTACTTACAATTCCATTCCGAGAGGATAAATTTGCATTAGACAACATGCTTCTTGCACTTCTTGAATCTCTTTGCTTGAGATTTCTATACTGCGGTAGATTCTTGGTGCCTTCTTGGTTATCGATAGGATTGTGAGGAGGATTAAACCTTCTTCGACGATTCCCAACTTGCTGGAATCCGTCGTTATCGACATCCGGTGGCTTCTCCTTGAAGTTTGAGGAAGAGAGAGGGATGTGATTTGGTGGAGGGACAGGAAATTTGGAGAATTGGCTCTTATTCTGATCATAAGCTGCCATTGTTATGTTGATTGTTCTCTTGTAAAGTCTTACCAATTCAAATAGTAGAATCCATTGGATAAGTTAGTTAAGCATATTTGAGTTTTGATGGTTCATTTAAGTGCATAGGTTACTAGTTCTTAAACTAGATAACAAGTTGGGCAATTGGACATTACTAAACTAAGCATAATTAAATAATAAAAGTAAAGTTAGTTATGAAACATGAACCATCTAACCATTTTCGCCTAAATCGCGATTCAATTATAAGCTAATACAATATCAATCTAATAATTTAACGTGAAAGGAAAAAATAAGAAGATAAAGATGACACAAAAATTTCCAAGTGTTTTGTTATTCTTAATACGAGCATTACGACACGCGCTTCATGTGTGAATTCTTTATCTATAAATTATATATATTTAATTATATTTTTACGTTGAAATAATGTATAATTAGTTTTAATTTATATTTCTAAACTACAACATATTTTTTTTAGTTTTAATTTTTAGTTCTATTATTAATTAAGAAAGAACGAATTTGTAAATAAAATTTATTTATTAGATCCTATTTTTAAATGATATGATTTGATTTGGTAATGTTTAGAGAGAGGTGTTTTGAATTGGTAAAGAAGGTTTATTTGTTAGATCCTATTTTTACGTAATATTAAGATTTGATTTGGTAATATTGTATTTATAGAGAGACGTTTTGACTTGGTAAAGTAAGTTTATTTGTTAGAACCTATTTTAAGCGATAGTGAGATTATAATAATATCCACGGAGAGGCATTTTTAGTAGTTCACGCTGATACAAAAAAAGAGTGACATCAAAGGTATTACAATTGTTATTAAAAATATGTAAAAACAAAATAGAATATTATAACTAAAATGTGCAAAAACAACAAGAAAAATGTTTTTTTCTGTTAAACAATTATAACTAAAAATCTAATACAAATGGATAAATAAAACTTAAACAAGCCTTATCATCGAAGTTGAGTATGATCAAAATGCATCAAATACGTTAAAAGGAGACTATTAGTGGTATAAATAGAATTGGTCCTGGTCCAGATGCATGACCTCGAAATTCTCATGTTTATTGCTTATTTTTGCATGCTGCAAAACCATATTGTAGTGGCATCAGCCATGGTTTACTGAAATTTTCATAGCCATTAACTGTACATTCTCACTCAACAAATCAAGCAATGAATTCTCGACCGGACAAGATGAAATGGGTAAGTTGCAGCAAACCTTATAGTGCTTATATAAATGCCCATAATTAGTCAACAAGTCATGCCTTATCAAATTAAACTAAAAAAACCAAGGAATACTATAATATAACACAGTGAACTCTATCCATTTGAAACTAATGATTTACATTGGTTATTTATAACTCCATGGTTAACAAAAATACTTATCCATCAAGGATATCAAATAAACTTAGAACAAACAACATAGAGAAATTTCAAAGCACTAATTGCTCTTCTAATATGAAAGTGATACACATTAGCAAAAATATTGCGTGTAAGGTTAAAAAAAAAATTCGACCCACGCACACAGTGATTTTAATTTTTTTTCCATCAAATTTTTAAATAATCCAACCATACGGATTGAATAAACACAATACCAAACATACGTGGTTCGAATTTGGTCTCGAACCATAGTCGTTTGGCCTTCGGATGAAGCGCTTTTTGTCTGAATGTCAACGAACAACTATAAATTTAAAACTCAAGTTCGACACCGCAGAATTGTTTATTTTTTCATCATCTTTTGAAAATAGGTCAAATATACTTTAGATTGACATATGTCCAATAAATTTTATTTTCCAACGTTTATTTTATATAATTTTTTAATGCTAAATACCGTTAAAAAATCATAATTAATTACCCAATGATGTAAAAAGATATTTTAATTCGTAAAAAAGTTACACAAAACCAACTTTATCGAAGTTTCTTAACAAACAGACTAAAAGCCGCATAAATTGATTGTGGGAGCCAGATTTCCAATAACGTTAAATATTCGAATTACGTGAAGACAGATCATCGAAAATACCAATTTAACCGATCAGAACAGTCGTTACATTGAATAGTTGTGCTAAAATATCTTGTTTATTTTTTGGGAATTTAATTACTGTTTTTAAACATTTTTTAAAAGTGTACAATGAATAACAAAAAATTAAAAAAAACAAAATTTACATGCCGTCGTTAGCCGATGACATGTCGAGTATACAGAAAGAATACGTGCAATCTTTTTCTCATTTTGCTCGGCAACCCACGTTTTACAAAGCGAAAAAAATAAAACCCTACCTCATGCCACCGCTCTTGCCGCCACTCCGCCTCGACCGCCATCAACATCACCTCAAGGCCGTTGCTAGCCACCGGAATCGCCAAGCTATCCAATTCCACATTAATTTGGGTAATTTCCTAAACCTAATTTCGGATTTGGGTAATTGATGCGATTATGGGGTTAAAATTGTTGATTATTGTGTATTAGTTGGTGATAATAGTGTATTACTAGATTATGGTTTTGAAATCATTTGAAATTGTTGATTATAGTTTAATTTGAATTAAAATCCGAAAAGTAATTTATATTTTTTAACTAATATGTATGTTGATTGGCGTAAACGATTGTTTATTATAGTTTAGATTAATTTTAGCGCTAATACGTATGGTTGAATAGTGAATATGTTTAATATATATATATATATATTATAGTTAAACATAATTAATTTATGATAATTAATTAGTGTGTGTAAATTATAAATGTTAGTGGTGACTATAAAATAAAATTCAAATTTTAGTTCATGGAATAGTCAAATTAAAAGTTTAAGTTGTTAGATGAATTATAAAGTATGTTTTAAAATTTCAGGTTTGGTTAATAAATATTTTAAAAGTTGAATGAATGATAAAATATGGTTTAAAATTTAATTTGTAACTATTAAAATAGCAATTCGTGTACTTTTGGAAGTTGTTTTACGTAATAAATTTATTTTGAAACAAATAGTGTATTAAAATCGATTTGAAAAAATTAAGAAAAAATAATATTTATTTGAAAAATAATAATGTTTATTTGAAAAATAATAATATTTATTTGAAAAAATTAAAATCGATTTGAAAAAACTAATGTTTCAACAAATACAACAACATCAAATTAAAGTCTTTAGTCCCAAAAGGCTTTAATTTATTTTAGTAAACACAATAAAAACACACCCTTTGTAGGCAAAGCAATGCGTACAAGACAAAGAACTAAAGTGCTGTCGATTTTAAAATCGATTTGAAAAAATTAAGAAAAAAATAATGTTTTAACAAATACAACAACATCAAATTAAAGCCTTTAGTCCCAAAATGCTTTAATTTATTTTATAAAACACAACAAAAACACATTCCTTGGATGCAAAGTGATGCGTACAAGACAAAAAAGTGAAGTGCTGTCGATTTTAGAATCTATTTTAAAAAATTAAGAAAAGATAATGTTTATTTGAAAAAAATAATGTTTACTTCAAAAAATTAAAATCGATTTGGAAAAACAATGAATTAGCAAGTTCAACAACAGCAAATTAAGCCTATAGCCCTAAAAGGCTTTAATTTATTTTAGAAAACACAACAAAAATGACCACTTGGACGCAAAGCGATGAGTACAAGACAAAGAAGTGAAGTGCTGTCAAAATTTCAAATAAATATTTTTAAATTAGAAAAAATGTTTAATTATTTTCTCGACCGTGATTGGATGTATGAAGAGCGAACTGGTATGAAAGGTTCAGTTAAGGAACATTTCTAGAATGATGTACATGAATTTATTCGATTTGCTAAATCTAATAATGAAAATAACGTAGATATTCGTTGCCCTTTAATAAGTGCAAATATTTGATGCATTGGAAGGCATATATAGTTATAATACATTTGATTAAAGCTGGTTTTGTGCCAAATTATTACTTTTGGGATCGTCATGAGGAACTTGTCACACCTAATCCTATAGTGTTAGAGGCGAGGTGAATATGATGAATCCAATAGAAGATATGAAAGAAGAAGCAGCACGATCAATGTTCCCTACCATTCAAGCTGACGATGAAGACATAAATGTGGAAGAAGAACCGAGTGTGGGAGCAAAAAGAATCTATGATTTATTGGATGCTGCTAAGAGGCTGTTGTGGGATTATTGTAAAAGCAGAATTGAATTATCAGTAACCGCCGAATACATTACTATGAAATCAAAATTCAAATTTACAAAAGCTGGCTTTACAGCAGTTGTCCAAGCTGCAAAACAACATATGCCACCCAGTAATTTGATGTGCGATAGTCATTATAAAGTGAAAAACTTATGTCTGCTTTCGGTCTGCCGTACTAAATGTGACGACCCACATTTCGGAAGGTTTAAACTGACAATAATCCACACATGTCCGACTTAAACAATCTGGAACGTAGATAATCAATGGGGATAATTATGAAAAATAAGGAAAGAAGAAGAAAACAAATACAGAATCTGACAGTGGAACGACAAAATATGATAATCAAATAACAGTTCATGAAGCTATCTATATTATACATTTGATTATAATCTATACAACATTTATCAGAGTTTATATATACATCAGGGATAAATAGACAATGCAGCAGAATAACATGATGTAGAAAATAATAATAGTAATAATATACTAAATCTTCATCTCCGTCCTCCGGAAAATGATCTTCATTGTGCTGAAAAAACTCAGGGTTGACCCGAGCGTAATGAAACGACAAAACACTCGAGTTGGGACTAAAATACTCTTATGTAAGTCAAATCAATATCAATAAATATGAGTGTAACAACGTCAGAGATGTTTACGGGATTTTACATCTCCTATCCAGTGTATAACGTGCGTGCAATAACTTAAGAGATGTTAGGGATTTTCCATCGCCTAAGGATCCGTTAAACTATTTATATATAATAGTATACGCTATAGTAGGTAATGTCTATCAGTAAAATAAATATCAAAATAGCGTTAAGGCTTTATATTGATCCACCTTAACACATTTTTATAGTACTAAACCGAAGTCGTAATGGGCTCGCATAAGGATAAATATGACAAGGCACGTGAGGCAATGCCTAAGGTAGGATTCTACTAGTTTACCCTTTCTAGCTGGTCGTAACCCATTCGTGGCCGACCGCGACAATCAATTTGAACAAAAAGGGTGCACCCATCGAGTCCAAAATCACGATAGTAATATGAGTAATCAACGTCGCTAGAGGTAGATAAACTCATTGGCCAGACATAGACTCCAGTTTTAGTCATTTTAATTATGACACAAGTGTCGAGGCTATCCATCATCGTTCTCTTACTTCATTCCAGTAAACGTTTGCCAATTCAACCACTACATTCTGGATATCATCCACTACGTACACAGTTGTTAAAGTGGTTCCAATATTGATAGAGAGTATGAAAATAAGAGGCCCGGTCTCTTTAACAACCAATCGTCATTTTACACACCGGTTGGTACTTTTAAATTTCGAAAAAAATTCGTACTGGATATCAAAATATCATATTCGTTTCAAAATCAAATCCATTTCAAAATCATCATATTTGCTTCAAAACTCATATTTTACTTCAAAATGTCAATTCAGTTTGATATATTGATTTTACTTCAAAAATTTTGATTCGAATTACAATTTTGGTTATAACTTCACTCTAACCCAATTCGCATTTAAATCCAAGATTTAAATATAAACATTCCACCTTTTTACCAGTTTGAATTTTTAGAAAATAGTTTAAATAGTTTTAAAAAGTTAAATAGATAAAATAATTTAAAAGAAAATAGTTTGAGTATTGAAAATGGTTTATACAGTAAAATAGTTTGGAAAATCAAATTAATTTGAATATTTAAGAATATAGATTTTAAGCCGTTTATACTAAAATAATTCATTTAAAAATAGTTTTCAAAGTCAAACCAGTTCACTTTTCAAATTTCCAATTCAAATCAGTTCTAATTTCCATTTCGATTTAATCGATTCAATTCCGATTTCAAGTCGAATTTTACTTCGATTCCAAATTAATTTCAATTTCAATTCCATATTATTTTCACTTCAAATTCCAAATTAATTTAAATTCCAATTCCAAATTAATTTCAATTCCAATTCCAAATTAATTCCAATTTAAATTCTGTTATCCTGCCTTTTGGCAAGGCCGTGACACCAAAGAATTGACTGAAAACGGAAGATAATAGTCCCAACGACCGATTACCTAAAAAGTTCACCATGGATGCTGGTAAATTTTGTCCGAGTCCGGATCGAGCTACAATTAACATGACACGACAATCAAAACTATGAAAGCCAACATTTCAAATTTCAAGTCGATCGGAGTTCGTATGCTCAAGTTATGGATCGATCAAATTATGTGAGAAGCACGTTCTGTTCATATCCATCAGTTCGCATCGATCCATTTCGTATCCATCACTTTCGCATCGATCCATTTCGTATCCATCGATCCACAAGCCTCAATTCGTATCCATCACCTTACACTGACCCTATTCGTATCCATCAAATATCGCTCCCCTTCGTATCCATCATTCTATGACAAACGACCATTTCGTATCGATCACCCTCCATTTCATTTCGTATCAGTTACCACGCAATTATCTCGTATCGATTCCCTTCCATCGACACGACACATATTGCCAGATAGTCGATACGAAGAATGCATACAATGAGCGATACGAAATGGCCCCTGAGTCATCGATACGAAGGATGCGTGAAATGATCGATACAAACAAGCATCACATAATCGATACGAAGAAGGCATGGTCAAGGGGATGACTCGATCACTCGGCATGAAAAGTGGATCGATCCTAGAAGATAGTGCCACGTCATCTGGTTAGCACGTGCATTTCATCGATACGAAGTAAAGCGATTCGAATGGAAGCGATACGAATTCGGCAACATGCTACAAACACAAACTTGCATCGATCATATCTCAAAATCTACAAGTCCATATGCCACCAAATTTTCATACGAGCTTGCGTACAGCCTCAAGAATGTCCATGATCAATCCCAACCCAAAAGGAGCAATTTTGGATCGATACAAATTTGGTTCGTATCGATCATGGATCGAGTCGAAATGCCAGAGGATCGATCTCGTAGGCCAACCCACGTGAGAGAAGGAGTCGTCCGAGATCTGGGTGAGATATTTGCAACCTATGCCTATAAATAGCAGTCCAAGAGCTTCAAAAAAGGGATCTTTAGGCTCTTCTACGCCGTTACTCTGCTGAACTCTATTGTAATTCAGATACTATCAATTGTACTCTTGTAAATCAGTAGAGAATCATCAATAAAACAGCAACTCTTCAAAGTGGACGTAGGATACAAGGCCGAACCACTAAAAATCTTGTCTTTCTACTGCTTTCCTTTTAATTTTTTGAGTGTTCTTTATATTTGATTCTATTACATACAATCTATCTGTGATCCGTGACTGTGATTTGGTGCTTTTATCTGTAATCGGGTGTTTGTGACCATTTTTGGCGCGAACAAATTCCAAATTAATTTCACTTCCCATTTCGATTTATATCAATTCTGAGTTCGATTTCCAAAATATCGATTCAAAACACTTAAACCAAATTTGCCTTCAATACCCAATTTAAAACCAAATCTTCAAGTATAATTCAATCCCGAGATCAATTTCGAAATATCGTTTTATATCACTTTTACATAGCAATATTCAAAGTCCGAATAAAAGTCCAATCTTTTAAAACAAATCAATTTCTGAAATTTACATCATATTTTGATTATAACTTCAAAATCTCAACTTCCATTATTTAAACAATTCCTGTTATCAAATTTAAATTCAACACATCGAGCTCAAGTTCGAAAATAGTTCGATTTCCATAAATTCGATTTTTATTTCTTAAAATCAAATCATTAAATAATTTCAAAACAAAATTTTTAAAATCATTTAATTTAACCAATCCGGTATCCGTATATAATTTTCTATCCTATAGCCAAGTGAATCAGTTATTCCAATTTAATTCCAAGGATGGATATATATCACTTCAATCTAAAAGAAATGCCATAGGTATAAATCATTTCAACCTATTTCTTAATTTATTCAGATAATCCAATTTACAATTTATATACTGTAAATTATATACAAGGTAACAACAGGATATATATAAAATAATTAAACATCCAAATCAACCATATATCAACCAATAGCATCCATTTGCAACCAATATCCAAAACAGCCAATGTATCACAACAATTAAATAATTATCAATATCAGGTGTTTACTAGCAATTCAATTCCAATTTAATTTAATTGTCAATTTAAATTCAACCAATTAATTCAGATGTCAATTTAAATGTCAATTAAATTTATCAACAACAATCAATAAATTTAAATCACTTCACAATATAAATTTAACTAACATAAAAATTATTCCAGTCAACTGTGAGCGTGTAAAACACTCACCTTTTATCTAAAACTAGAAATATCTCAGTTTTAAACAAATTTCCAATCCGATTCCACGCTGAAGCCTTCGTCGATATGATTCCAACATGATTTGATTCGTTCGAAACCGATCTCGTAAGCAAAAGTTATGTGATAATTTGTTTAAAGATTAACTAAACAAAATTAACTAAATTAATTAAAACAAATAACATAATTAAAATAATAGCCGTACCCTTCATCCCCCATGCGATAATTGTTTGGAAACGCACGCACACGAACCCAAACTCCCTTTGATTTATTCAACGCCGCTCGCCTCCCAAGATGACCGGAGGTCATCATCTTGCCGCCGTGGTGCACCACCACCCTGCGTAACCCCAGCTCTGGTCCCATGCCTTCCGCCATCGCCAGCGTCGAGTACGAGTTTACCTAAGACGCGACTGTCGATCAGGATTTCCGCCCTCCACTTGCCGATGTGGTTCGATTCAACCGTTGGATCGCTGCTTCCCATCGTGCTCTCCACTTTGCTAGTTGAAGCTAAGACATGAAATCGAATGGATGATGCGTAATCGAGGGGAGAAGGTGGGATGCTATTGGCCATTGATTTCATTCGATCGTTCGTTTCGTTCATTTACTCTCTTTTTTACTGATGCCTGCGATTTGAAATCGAGGAAAAGAGCGGAGATGGAGTGATATACGGCTGAAAAAGGAACGTGGGTGTTTGAACGAGTTAGGAAAGAATTAAATAATCTTATATTAAAAAATATCTAACCAATAGCCACGAAAATTTCGAACTCCAAATGACTCGTGCCGCCTGGTGTTCATAATGTTTTACCCCCATTCCGAACACAATGGGACTAGTTTCGAGGCCTAATTCGATCGTATTCAGAAGATAGCTTTTCGAAATCAATTAATTTTAATCGAATTCCTTAAATTAATTTCTAAGCGTTTCAAGCTCGCATGACCAAACGACAAGTCCGATCGCTACGAAACTTGAAATCCTACAATAATTCACTATTACATATCCGATGAAACTGGTTTCGTCCAAATTCGAGACAGTGGCCAAAGGGCTATATCAAACGCTAATTAAAATATAAAGTTTCAAATCTTTATTTATTCACTTTTAAATCCAATTTTAAATGTTAACAACCTTCATTGTTGTTTAAATAAAATTTAAATCAATTTCTAATATCATTTTCAATCATATTAAATCCAGAATTCAATTATCCAAATAATTTACAAAATTAAGTTTTAAACAATTTAGTTATCCAATAAACCAATATTAATAAATCGTTAAAATTTTATTTCTACCCATATTTATCCAATAATTACATAAAATTTAATAACTTACATAGTCAAAAGTATGGGTCGTTACGTACTCCCCCACTCAAAACTTTTCATCCTCGAAAAGGGACTAAGTACAGAGTTTAACACTTTATATATTTTCTCAAAATAATTAACTTATAAAACATAAACACCTTATTTGCAAAACTGTTACTACGCTTCTACTACGCCACTCCGATATCGGTTTTACGGAAAATATAACTTTTATATAAAAACAAGCTATAAATTTTTATTTTTTTTGAAACTTCAAAATTTTTCTAACTTCCGAATTTACGGAAAATTTTGGCAGAGTCTCCTTTGCGCGGCTCGATTGGAAAAATTTACAATATTAATATAATCATATAATATACCCAAAATATATCAAATATACATCTCATCTTAATGATGAGGCATCCCGAAAGGAAAAAATATAAAATCGTGGTATGTAATCCGAGATACGTACCTTATTATTAATAATACGAGCGAGTTCGCTCGTATTAAGCAAGAAAAGCAAAATACGCACAAGCGAGCTCAAAAAGCTAGCATACGTGTAACGACCCAGAATTTGATCACTTTAAAATATACTATTTAAAGTGATTTTAAATATAAATTAGGTAAGGTTATATGATTCAAACAATATTAGACAGGATTTGAAAAGAGAAGTATACACAAAAATAGTAACATTTGCCTATATCGACAAAAATGATAAAATGCTGATTTCAGAAAAGTAAGTTTCAATGGTTAAATAAATTATTTTAATTTATTTATGAGTGTTTATATTTTTAAATAGAAATATAAAAATTTATTTTTAAATTTGGTTTACATAAATAAATAGTTTAACTAAAACGTCAAAATGTGACCGTAAAACATTTTGTCGAAAATCAACGTTTTATCGATTAAAAGTTGTCGCAACGTTGTCGCTCTTTTATTTTCTTATATATGAACATATATTCAAATAGTATAAGTATTAATTAATTCATTAATCAAGTTTACTTTTACTAAACATACTTAGAAAATTCTAGAATGTAATTAACAAAAAGTAAGCATAAAAAGACAAAAAGTGTTATAAATGTCAAAAAGTAAACATCAAATCAAACAAACATAATTATTATATTCTTTACTTAATACTTAAGTGAAAATAACATAAAGTAATGATTTGACATTTGATGTTAAGTATTAATTTGCTTAAAATTAAAGTAAGGGAATTTTTGTCATTTTACATAATATTTTATTTCAAACTTTTTTCTATAAATACCTACCACTTCTTTCACAAATTCCACACACTTTCCATTCTTCATCTTCTTTCTTTCTAAGCTCTCTTCTTCTTCTTCTTCTTCCTTAGAGCTTTAAAGGCTTCTTCTCTTCCATTTCCTTACTAACTTTTTTAAAACCATATCAAACAAAGTCAAAACTACACCAAACTTTGCTAAAGACCTTAGAATATCATCAAAACATGGTTTAGCATCTAGAAGTGAAGAAATGATGGAGGAAGGGGAGGTCGAGCCTTACTGATTTTGTTGGAATGTTTGAAATGACCCACTTCAATTTTTTTTCAGTGGCCATTTTTTTTTATCAAGAAAATATTTAATTCCAATTTTCTTCTATCCAGGATCTTTCTGCCAATAAGAATATTGGTTTGCTCATTTCATTTTAAACTTATATATATGAGGATATATAAGTCATTTTCTACTTGAATCAGAGTACAGAAATTTTAAAGTAGAAATCTGTTTGAGTATTACTTAAAGGAAATTCTCTCTACATAGCAATGGTGTTTCTAAGAACTAGATTTTCAAAGTACACTTGGGTTAATGCATAACTATTGATTTTTATGTCTCAAGACTTATCACTTTACACAAATTTCCATAATTTTATTACTGTATAAACTGTGCTTTTGCTTGTGCATGTGTGTGTGCATGTTTCTGTGCATGTGTGTGTGTCAGGGGGAAATTCAGGTGTCTTATATTTTTTTTCCTTGTTAACAAAATGTCCGAGTCTACCCTACACTTGGGTTGTAAAACAGAGCTGAAAACTTAACTTAAAACTCTTTAGTGCTGGCTTAACCCAAGCTCAAGAAAATGGCTATGTTAGCCCTATTCTGTTTGCACTACTTCTCAACAAAATACATGTTATTTGGTTTTCTTTTCAAAGCAACTCAACCCTCATTCTGCCAAGTCTTTGTTTCAGCTTAAACATAGATTTTCTTATGTCAAATATTTGGATATACATTCCATCCACACATCCGTTCAATCTCAGGTTTTCAACCATTTAAAATAACTGTTATTGAGACTTAGGAATACTACTTCTTTAGCAAAACATTTTTGCAAAATAAAACATATAAGTTTCAGCTGATACATATATAGATTCAAGACTTGCAGAACACTAGTTTCAACAACACAATGGTTTTCTAAGTAAATTTAAAAAAAGTAGCTTAACATAATTCAGCCCAAACATCTAATTTAACTTCAACAAATCTTTAAATATAGCATCCAATTCCTTAAGCAGTTAAACATCCAAAGCCTGATCAAAGCAATTCCTACTTTCCTGCAAAATCACCATGAACTGCCCCATATGAATATGAGACACCCAATGGTGCATAAAACACACAAGGGTCAGACTAAAGTCTGGTATGAGTAAACTAACTGAATACATGCTTTATAAAACACTTATTCATATTCAAATAATTTCAAAATGGGTAAAGGAACTCAATACCACTCTTGTGCCTGTTTCTGTGATACATGTGCATATTCATCAGTGCACAACAAAACATACATGATTCAATAGATTAGTTCAGTGATAACCATCATAGAATCCATCCATAAAACATTATAAATCAATCAACATATTCATCAATTTATTCATCAAGTCTTTCCTACCAGATTTCTGGCCATCAGGGATTTTACCCAAGCCTTCTCATGAACCTATTTTGTTTTATTGTTCACTATCAAGTATGTTATGGTCTTTAGCTACTTTCTCTTGTTAAACCACACACTGCCCGGGACATATCTCTGTTAACCCAGCACACTCAGGCCCCTGGGTATAAGCATACCATGTGTGAGCTTGCAATGTTCCCCTTGCCAAGCCATATTTTGTAGCCCTAAGATCCAAAAGTCCTTAGTTAAATTACTAAGTGTTATTGCCCCTTTTCCCATTCCTATGCTAATCCCTTCTGCATATCATATTTTAATCAGAGAAATAAGCGTTCATCCAGCCAACATATATTCATCTAGAGATTGGTAAGTCAGGTTTCCATGAGCAATCATTTTATCATGCAAATAGAGGTGATTTCTAAGCATATTATTTTTGTCTATGGGTTGCAGTAGGTCAAGTTATAAACATATGGTCATAAATAATTTTCTGGTTGTCTCCTTTTACCTCTGGTTCAATCAGACCTTTGTTGATTAGAGATCTGGCTAAACCACAAATATATGCTTTGATTTGGAGAGTTCATAAAACATAGAAGCTCAGCACATGTATAACATTGCACCTCTACATTTATCTTTATTTTAGTTGATGTGAGACATAAGCAACAACACAATGTTGCAGCCCCACATTTTCTTTCATTTTCAGACCATACATCTACAACATCAATCCTGGGTTTTTAAAATGACTAAATGCATAAAGAAAAACCCATAAAAGTCTACTTCATCTCAAAGTTAAGCACAACACAGATAACCATATTCAACCATGAAATCCATGACTCTTGTATACTGGATAATGTCATTATATGGGTTTTACATTTTAGCAGATCATTGACAAGCCAAAATTATCAAACCATAAAATGAACATAGCTTGTAAGAGTGAAATATAAATTTAATTAGGCTGCCTCAATATTCAGGACTTATTGCCAAAGTTTCCAGTGAGGTTACTCACCAACTAATCCTTCTTCTTCCTAAGCTTTATGAACTCCTTTTAGTCTTCTGCCTTCTCCTATTTTCCTCTGGTTTATTTCTTATGTATATTTTTTTAAGTGGTAAGGAGCAAATGGGTATGACCCCAAGCCTCCTTATATAAATCCTAGCTGTTACTAGGGTTTATGGAATTTACCTAATGTCAGTTCTACCCCATACAAAACATAGTCTGCCTCTTATTTGATTCAAGAAATTAAAAGGGTATGTGGTCCTTGTCTTCCTTTTCAGAAATCAGCTTCTCCCTTTTAATTTTTCCCCCGGTCATGTTATATGCATGACTTCTTATTTCATAAATTAAAAAGATTACTAGAAATAGATAAAGTGTTTGTTTAAGGACTCATGCCATTTCCATGTAACTTCTGTTTTCTTCCAGAAATTGATTGACTGTACACATGTATAACATATGTATACCTAAGTCTTTTATTTTTCTTTCTTTCATTAAATGATTTTAAGTTTATTTCAGCCTGGCTCTTATTTTCTCCGTACCATATTTTATTTAAAGACAAAATTCTATCTTCATGCATATGTATTTCTAAATTAGTTATTTTAATTTATTTATTGATTTCTGCTAAATTTTATTACACAGAAATCTGTGTACATGTGTGTGCACTGTCTTGTGCACATGTACATGTTTTAAACCATGTATTTACAAATCAATTTCCCATTCCTATCTTTTCAATGTGATTTTAAACAATTATAAACTAAATTAACTTATGAAATGATTCACCAAAAATCAGGGTTATCACATATACCCCTCCTTTTAGGAATTGTGTCTCACAATTCTTGCTTACTTAACTTAAGTATCATTACTTCAGAAAAATAAATTTTCTGATTTCAAAACCCCTTCTCAATCCAACCACTTAGTTAAACACTATGCATTTTAATACAAGATAAAAAATAATTCACAATGCATATTCAATCAACACATTCATTGGTATATATATAAATTTACCCTTTATTCAATCAAACAGTTGTGGATAATCATTTCTGATTTTATCCTCCACTTCCCATGTGCAATCATTTGGGTCAAGACTCCATTGCACTTTTACTAATTTAATTTCTTTGTTTCTCAATTTCTTGGTTTCTCTAGAAACTATGCCCACTGGCTCCTTTTCATAGATCATTCTAGGATCAATCTGCACATCCTTAGAGGATTTTAGGATTGCCTCACTATCATGAACCCATCTTCTTAGTTGAGACACATGAAAAACATCATGCATTGCTCTCATTTCTTCTGGTAACTCTTGCTTATAGGCTACAGTTCCTATTCTTTCTAAAATTTTATATGGCCCTATATATCTAGGAATCAACTTTCCTTGTTTCCCAAACCTTAGAACCTTTTTCATGGGTGATATTTTGATAAATACATAATTTACAACATCATATTGTACTGCCTTCCTTCTTTGATCTGCATATTTCTTTTGCCTATCTTGGGCAGAAGCAATTCTTTTTCTGATCAAAGCTATCTTTTCAGAAGTTTCCTTCACATTCTCTGGTCCTAAGACCACTTTTTCTCCAGATTCAAGCCAGCTTGAGGGTGATAAACATGGTCTCCCATAAAGTGCTTCAAAGGGTGCCATGCCTATGTTACTATGATGGCCATTGTTGTATGCAAATTCAGCTAAAAAGATATGATCCTCCCAACTTCCTCCCCAATCCAATACACAAGCTCTCAACATGTCTTCAAGCAATTTGTCCACAATTTCTGTTTGGCCATCAGATTGAGGATGATATGCTGTGCTTAAGCATAAATCAGTCCCCATTGCTTTGTGAAAACTCTGCCAAAACTTTGAAGTGAAGATGGTATCTCTATCACTTACTATAGTCTTTGGTATACCATGCAGCCTGACTACTTCTTTAATAAACAATTGGGCTAGTGTACTTGCATTTCTTTCTGATTTTACTGGTATAAAGTGGGCTGACTTGGTTAACCTATCAACCACTACCCAAATGCTATCATTTCCCTTCCTAGTTCTAGGCAGACCATCAATGAAATCCATTGATATGTCTTCCCATTTCCACTGTGGTATTTACAAAGGTTGAAGCATCCCTGAGGGTTTTTGATACTCAGCCTTTACTTGTTGGCAAACCATACATTTGGATACATAGGTTGCCACTGCACTCTTCATACAACTCCACCAATAATCTCTTTTGAGGTTGTGATACATTCTTGTGCTTCCTGGGTGTATAGTGTATTTACTTTTGTGGTAAGCATCCAAGATTTCTTGCTTTAACTCATCAATTGCAGGAACACATATTCTTTTTCCTTTCTTCAAATGGCCTTGATCATTCATCTGAAAGCCTTCCACTGCCTCACCATTTAATATTTGAGTCTTCTTTTCAAATAAAAATGGATCTTGGTTTTGTAGCATTACAACTTTATTCTTCAATTCTGATCCCAGAGTAATAAAACTTAATTTTCCCATTTCTACATTCCCACTGCATAAGCTCATATTTTCTATGTTATTACTTTCTATCTCTGAATCAATTAATAATGATAAAGTGTTAAACTCTTCTATCATTAATCTAGCCACTTTAGCATGTTGTCTACTTAAGGCATCTGCTACTTTATTAGCCTTACCAGGTGTGTACAATATTTTAAAATCATATGAGGCTAAGAGTTCAATCCATCTTTGCTGCCTCATATTTAATTCTTTTTGTGAAAACAAATATTTAAGTGATTTATGGTCTGTATACACTTCAAATTTTGCTCCTAACAAGTAGTGTCTCCATAATTTAAGAGCATACACTATGGCAGCCAATTCAAGGTCATGAGTAGCATACCTTACCTCACTTGGTTTCAACTGCCTAGAAGCATAAGCTATCACTTGGTGTTGTTGCATCAATACTGCCCCAAGCCCTTGTCCACTTGCATCAGTATACACCACCAAGTTTTCATTTCCTTCAGGTACTTTAAGAATTGGAGCTTGTACCAATGCTTCTTTTAATTTCCCAAAGGCTTTTTCACATTCTTCAGTCCAAGTAAACACTTGATTTTTCCTAGTCAATCTGGTTAATGGAATTGAGTTTTTTGCAAAATCTTTTATAAATCTCCTATAGTAACCAGCCATTCCCATGAATGATCTGACTTCAGTGACATTAGTAGGTCTTTTCCAAGCTTGCACTGCAATGACTTTATTGGAATCTACAGATATTCCTTTTTCTGATATAATATGACCTAGAAAATTCACTTCATTTTGCCAAAAAGTGCATTTTGAAAATTTGACTTTTAATCCTTCCTGCCTCAGTTTCTTGAATACCATATGCAAATGATTTTCATGCTCTCTAACTGACTTAGAATAAATTAGTATATCATCAATAAATATCAATACAAACTTATCCAAGTATTCTCTAAAAATCCTATTCATCAAATCAACAAAGTAGGAAGGAGCATTTGTCAAGCCAAATGGCATCACTAAAAATTCATAAAGTCCATATCTGGTGTTAAAGGCTGTATACTTAATGCTTTCCTCTTCTACTTTCATCTAATGAAAGCCTGAAGCTAAATCAAGCCTAGAGAATATCTTTGCACCACTCAATTGATCAAAGAGATCATCAATTCTTGGTAAGGGGTATTTATTTTTAACTGTGACTTTATTTAATTCCCTATAGTCAATACATAATCTAAGGGATCCATCATGTTTCTTAACAAAGACTACTGGTGCTCCCCATGATGAGCTACTGGGTCTAATAAAACCTTTTTCTTCTAGTTCAACCAATTGCTTTTTCAACTCCATCAACTCCTTAGGCCCCATTCTAGTTGGTCTTTTAACCACTGGGTTAGCTCCTGGAATTATCTTGATTGAAAACTCAACTGGTCTGTGGTTTGGGACTCCTCTCACTTCACCAAATACATCAACATATTGATTAACTATGGGGATCTCTTCTAATGCAGGCATGGGTTTTTCATTTGACAATGTAGAAAGGTTGGCTATACTTCTATTTTTGTTTGCCTCACAAAGAACAACTATTCTTTGTCCATCAGAAACTTTCAATGATATGGTGGATGCCTCCATATTTATGATAGCCTTATATCTACTCAACCAATCAACCCCTAAAATAATCCCTATGCCCGGATATTGCAACACATATAGGTCTGACTCAAACACATGTCCCCCTATATTTAATCCCAGTTGCATACATATCATACCCAGAACACATGAACTACCTATAGGGCTTCTAATTAACAGTGGCTTATCAACAATCATACAGTTCAATTTTAGTTGTTGTGCAATATCATGGGAGATCAATGAGTGTGTAGCCCCAGTGTCATACACTACTGCAAAAGGTATTGAGTGAATAAGCAAAGTACCTTCAACTTGACCATGCTTTTCAACACTTGATCCCTCAGCTGCCTTGCCTTTCCCCTCCAAAGCCCATAATTTTCCTTGCTTAATATCTGGACAATTTCTCCTTATGTGACCTTCCTTCCCACAATGGTGACAATTGAAGGATGCAGGCCTAACATTTGTGCATCTATTCTTCATATGCCCCTCTTGGCCACAGTTATAGCAAGTGATTTTCTTCTTAATTTCAGTAGCCCTGACTTCTTCTGGTTTCTTGGTGGAAGCTATGTCTGTTTTCTTCTTATCATAAGGGTGAAATTTACCCTTTCCCTTCTTGTTTTGATTATTTTTGAATGCCCTGAAATTCTCTCTAGCTTTATCATGTTGTTCAATGCTCAGAGTCAAATCCAAAACTTGATCAAAAGTCTTATCCTTGTATGGTAGCATGGCTCTACTAAGGCTAGGGTTCAACCCTTGAATATATCTGCCATTCTTAGCCTCCTCAGTAGTGATGAGCACTGCACCATACTTTGCCAATGATTCAAACTTCTGAGTGTACTCAGTGACACTCATAGTCCCTTGCCTCAATTTGATGAATTCCTCCAGTAAAGACTCCTTAGCTGATGCAGGGATAAATCTGCCTTCCAACATTGCTTTAAATTGATCCCATGTCACTTCTCCTTCAGGTCTTCCAGCTATGATAACCTCCCACCAATCCAAAGCTGCTCCTCTCAATTGCCTGGATGCAATCTACCTCTTCCTTTGGTCTTCAACTTGCATGTCTGCAAAAATTCTTTCCAAAATTCTAAGCCAATTATGAACCCCCATAACTCCTTCTGTGCCATCAAATGTTTTGCCTCCAAGATTGGTAAAAGTCTTGAGTAGTTTGGAAAGTTCCTCATGTGGATTTTCCTGCCTGTTGCCTACTCCATCTCTTATGGCCCTCATGAATTCTTGCACATTCACCATGGGTGGTTCACTTGTTCCTACATTTTGATGTCTGGGTCCTACCATAGCTCTATGGATATAACACTTAGGTTAGTCTACTTTGCCTAATACTCTATAGATTAATTCATTTTAATCTATCTCTATTCTGTCATAACAGATATTAATAGTGTAAACATTAAAAAACAAAGCATCCAAAGCAGACAACACTTCCATACATCCAATGCAAACAAATTCATACAAAATTTTGCTATGTTATTTTTCAACATAGCTCTGATACCAAATGAAATGACCCACTTCATTATTTTTATTTTTTTTTGTTTTCAGTGGCCATTTTTTTTATCAAGAAAATATTTAATTCCAATTTTCTTCTATCCAGGATCTTTCTGCCAATAAGAATATTGGTTTGCTCATTTCATCTTAAACTTATATATATGAGGATATATAAGTCATTTTCTACTTGAATCAGAGTACAGAAATTTTAAAGTAGAAATCTGTTTGAGTATTACTTAAAGGAAATTCTCTCTACATAGCAATGGTGTTTCTAAGAACTAGATTTTCAAAGTACACTTGGGTTAATGCATAACTATTGATTTTTATGTCTCAAGACTTATCACTTTACACAAATTTCCATAATTTTATTACTGTATAAACTGTGCTTTTGCTTGTGCATGTGTGTGTGCATGTTTCTGTGCATGTGTGTGTGTGTCAGGGGGAAATTCAGGTGTCTT
Organism: Allium fistulosum; assembly: GCA_030737815.1. Taxonomy (NCBI): domain Eukaryota; kingdom Viridiplantae; phylum Streptophyta; class Magnoliopsida; order Asparagales; family Amaryllidaceae; genus Allium; species Allium fistulosum. The sequence continues at coordinate 843,554,709 of CM060902.1, forward strand.
ATATTTTTTTTTCCTTGTTAACAAAATGTCTGAGTCTACCCTACACTTGGGTTGAAAAACAGAGCTGAAAACTTAACTTAAAACTCTTTAGTGCTGGCTTAACCCAGGTTCAAGAAAATGGCTATGTTAGCCCTATTCTGTTTGCACTACTTCTCAACAAAATACATGTTATTTGGTTTTCTTTTCAAAGCAACTCAACCCTCATTCTGCCAAGTCTTTGTTTCAGCTTAAACATAGATTTTCTTATGTCAAATATTTGGATATACATTCCATCCACACATCCTTTCAATCTCAGGTTTTCAACCATTTAAACTAACTGTTATTGAGACTTAGGAATGCTACTTCTTTAGCAAAACATTTTTGCAAAATAAAACATATAAGTTTCAGCTGATACATATATAGATTCAAGACTTGCAGAACACTAGTTTCAACAACACAATAGTTTTCTAAGTAAATTTAAACAAAGTAGCTTAACATAATTCAGCCCAAACATCTAATTTTAACTTCAACAAATCTTTAAATATAGCATCCAATTCCTTAAGCAGTTAAACATCCAAAGCCTAATCAAAGAAATTCCTACTTTCCTGCAAAATCACCATGAACTGCCCCATATGAATATGAGACACCCAATGGTGCATAAAACACACAAGGGTCAGACTAAAGTCTGGTATGAGTAAACTATCTGAATACATGCTTTATAAAACACTTATTCATATTCAAATAATTTCAAAATGGGTAAAGGAACTCAATACCACTCTTGTGCCTGTTTCTGTGATACATGTGCATATTCATCAGTGCACAACAAAATATACATGATTCAATAGATTAGTTCAGTGATAACCATCATAGAATCCATCCATAAAACATTATAAATCAATCAACATATTCATCAATTTATTCATCAAGTCTTTCCTACCAGATTTCTGGCCATCAGGGATTTTACCCAAGCCTTCTCATGAACCTATTTTGTTTTATTGTTCACTATCAAGTATGTCATGGTCTTTAGCTACTTTCTCTTGTTAAACCACACACTGCCCGGGACATATCTCGGTTAACCCAGCACACTCAGGCCCCTGGGTATAAGCATACCATGTGTGAGCTTGCAATGTTCCCCTTGCCAAGCCATATTTTGTAGCCCTAAGATCCAAAAGTCCTTAGTTAAATTACTAAGTGTTATTGCCCCTTTTCCCATTCCTATGCTAATCCCTTCTACATATCATATTTTAATCAGAGAAATAAGCGTTCATCCAGCCAACATATATTCATCCAGAGATTGGTAAGTCAGGTTTCCATGAGCAATCATTTTATCATGCAAACAGAGGTGATTTCTAAGCATATTATTTTTGTCTATGGGTTGCAGTAGGTCAAGTTATAAACATATGGTCATAAATAATTTTCTGGTTGTCTCCTTTTACCTCTGGTTCAATCAGACCTTTGTTGATTAGAGATCTGGCTAAACCACAAGTATATGCTTTGATTTGGAGAGTTCATAAAACATAGAAGCTCAGCACATGTATAACATTGCACCTCTACATTTATCTTTATTTAGTTGATGTGAGACATAAGCAACAACACAATGTTGCAGCCCTACATTTTCTTTCATTTTTAGACCATACATCTACAACATCAATCCTGGGTTTTTAAAATGAATAAATGCATAAAGAAAAACCCATAAAAGTCTACTTCATCTCAAAGTTAAGCACAACACAGATAACCATATTCAACCATGAAATCCATGACTCTTGTATACTGGATAATGTCATTATATGGGTTATACATTTTAGCAGATCATTGACAAGCCAAAATTATCAAACCATAAAATGAACATAGCTTGTAAGAGTGAAATATAAATTTAATTAGGCTGCCTCAATATTCAGGACTTATTGCCAAAGTTTCCAGTGAGGTTACTCGCCAACTAATCCTTCTTCTTCCTAAGCTTTATGAACTCCTTTTAGTCTTCTGCCTTCTCCTATTTTCCTCTGGTTTATTTCTTATGTATATTTTTTTTAAGTGGTGAGGAGCAAATGGGTATGACCCCAAGCCTCCTTATATAAATCCTAGCTGTTACTAGGGTTTATGGAATTTACCTAATGTCAGTTCTACCCCATACAAAACATAGTCTGCCTCTTATTTGATTCAAGAAAATAAAAGGGTATGTGGTCCTTGCCTTCCTTTTCAGAAATCAGCTTCTCCCTTTTAATTTTTCCCCTGGTCATGTTATATGCATGACTTCTTATTTCATAAATTAAAAAGATTACTGGAAATAGATAAAGTGTTTGTTTAAGGATTCATGCCATTTCCATGTAACTTCTGTTTTCTTCCAGAAATTGATTGACTGTACACATGTATAACATATGTATACCTAAGTCTTTTATTTTTCTTTCTTTCATTAAATGATTTTAAGTTTATTTCAGCCTGGCTCTTATTTTCTCTGTACCATATTTTATTTAAAGATAAAATTCTATCTTCATGCATATGTATTTCTAAATTAGTTATTTTAATTTATTTATTGATTTCTGCTAAATTTTATTACATAGAAATCTGTGTACATGTGTGTGCACTGTCTTGTGCACATGTACATGTTTTAAACCATGTATTTACAAATCAATTTCCCATTCCTATCTTTTTAATGTGATTTTAAACAATTATAAACTAAATTAACTTATGAAATGATTCACCAAAAATCAGGATTATCACATATACCCCTCCTTTTAGGAATTGTGTCTCACAATTCTTGCTTACTTAACTTAAGTATCATTACTTCAGAAAAATAAATTTTCTGATTTCAAAACCCCTTCTCAATCCAACCACTTAGTTACACACTATGCATTTTAATACAAGATAAAAAAAATCACAATGCATATTCAATCAACACATTCATTGGTATATATATAAATTTACCTTTTATTCAATTAAACAGTTGTGGATAATCATTTCTGATTTTATCCTCCACTTCCTATGTGCAATCATTTGGGTCAAGACTCCCTTGCACTTTCAAATTAACGTAGAGAATAATTTATAAGTCGGATTTCTTCGAAATAAAAATTATTTGGTTCACAATGATAATAGTTTTCCAACGAAGAAAGAAAATCAAAATTTCATCAAGTAGAGTTTGAAATATGTCCAAAACAATTTTCTAAAAACATCGTGGTTTTGCAGTTCAGAATCCAAAAAGGGATTTCTTTATAAATGATATTTTTAAATGATTAAGTATGAAATAAATTTGATAAATCTATTAAAATTATTTAAAAGAGATTTGGAATGGAAAATATGAATTTCAAATATTAAAAAGCTATTTAAATCAAATAAGCTTATAAAGCACTTTCCATGGCACTTTTCTACTGTCGTTTCTACGACCATTTAAAAAAAAGTTTAAACTTAACGATTTTTCCTAGAATCAATTATGAATGTTTTTTAAAAGGAAAATTAAGATTTTAAAATATAATTTGGAATCTTATAATCAATTCTAAAATAAAGCTAATAATTGAGTATGCGAAAATGACTAGTACATTTGTCCCGCTTGTGAGATCTGGAAAGATAAAACAAGGTGTTTAACTAAGATTAGGGATGGAGCAACCAGTACCCTGAACTTACCTGACCTATGTTTTCTCTTTTTAGGCGAGCGGTGGAATAGATCGAAAGGAAAGCCCGAATGCTCTAAAAGATCATATTTAAGTTTTTCCAAGATAAAAGAAAAGAAACGAATTCTTTGAATGTTAATTAACCACTTAACAACTTTTATTCGATGATTGGTACGAAGGATACAGGATCAGATTTGGGTGATTCCTATCCGAAAAACCAGGATCGGATTTGAGTGATTCCTATCTGAAAACCCTTTCAAACTAATTTTCAAAATAAAACATATTGAAGACAAAGATGTTCATAATGTAGGATTACTTGCCACTAGTCCCTGGAGGTGAAATTTACCATATCTAAGGTGGCAGTAGTGCTCTGTTATGAAAGTCCTCAATTTTCAAGAATATGATTTGAAGTTAAGAAAGAAACCTTTGATTAAGATTTAATAAATGATTTGGGAATATTTTCCCTAAGTTAAAAGTTATAACTTGAATATAAGGAATCTTTGATTAATATTTAAAGAATGATTTGGAAAAGTTTTCCTAAGTAAAAGAGAAAATTATTTGGAATTATTCCAAGATCTAAAGAGGTTTAATAAATCAAATGATTTAATAAATTAGGCTTAATGATTCCATATACTCTTGAAAAGAAAATGGAATAAATTGAAAAGAATATATCTATGAAAGATATTTTATAAAAGATGAAGTAATTGATTGATGATTGATATCCACCTATGAACTTACATCTTTTTTATCGATAATTGGCTTCGAAGGAACCGAGGTCGGATTTGGGTGATTCCTATCCGAAAACCACTTCGAACCAATGTATACATTCGAAAGTGAAGACATGTGGAAGACGATTATTATTGAAGATCGAGGATCTTCATAGCGTGAGGACTGCTTGTTGACATGCTCTTGGTCGCTCCCATTATATAGTTATTTATAGCAGTGGTCTCCTCATTGTGGAGATTTTTTTTCGGATTGCAAGGAGTACTCGCTACTTATGGTAGTAGGAGGAGTGCCTTCGGTTTCGTTCAATCCCAGAACGAGCTTGTATGGATGAGTGTTTGACATTGTATTGCAAAGTCACAAACGTTGACTTTTACAAACATACATCTGTTTGGTGGCGAAGAAGACAACTTTTCTTAGCTAAACACCCTTCTCTGAGACGTATGAGCTAAGAGGTTGTATGTTTGTGGAAGTCAAATTGTGATTAAGGAATGACAATGTGGCATTCAAAGTGGAATCCGTTATGAAAAAGCATGGCTTTGAATGAAAAGCGTGGCTTTGTTTAAGTTGAGCGTACCCTTACTCCCAAGCCTCACATCTCAAAAATGATACGGGAACTATGTTATATATTTCAGGTTGAGTATGACGAGGGTGGTGTATGATCCCTCAAGGTGACTGGCGGCGTATGATCTAGGTCACCAAGGTGTCTAGATGGGACCCTTATTGTATGGTATAGTGGCGTGCGAGTCCTTGCATGAGAAGCCATTGAATATCAAGAAGTGTGGCAATATGAGGAATAGTGGTGTGTGAGTCCTTGCACGAAAAACCACCGGATTCCGGTTGCTATGCGTGGTTATCGTGGTTCCCTATCGTGTTGGAAAATCCAATTCCAATACAAGCTTTACGGTTTTGATTATATTTCCAAAATAGCTGTAATGACTTGCAAACATTTCAGCTACCCCTTTTTGGTATCATATACTCCGTTCGGTAAATTCCATTGACCCAGTCCGAATATATTATCTTAGACTTAGTCCGGGTATTGATACCTTATTTGAATAAGTTTATTTGAAAGGCGTTTTTTTTTTAAAATGTCATTAAAGATAATATCAAATGATTTGGTATAAAAGTGTTTTGGTTATCATAAGGTAAAAACCCGTCTGTATTTATGTGTGGACGTGGTCTTATGATATACCCTTCTTTTCAAAGGTTTTGATAACATTGTCATGATCGTCATTTTAAATTTCGAGTATCTCACACGCAGGTTTATCAAGCCTGATCCGGGTATTTTTAATACTCGGGTCAGATCTGTGTAGTTTCAGGTTTAGTTGAAGATATTGGAGTTTCCAAAGGCGAGCTAGAGATCTTCATCATCGTATGGACGTATTCTATTATTCGCTACATCTATTGCATTTGTTTCGTTGTTTTCAGCATTTGTAAGGACAAGGGTTTATAACCGTCTAGGCTGAATCTAGGTTAGACTCTGATATTGTATTTTAAAATTTTCTGGTGTAAAGAATATTATTGAAATAATATATGTTATTCCATTCGTGTGAGATTATGTTCTATCTTTATTTTCTTTCTACCCTTAATGATCCGCTTATTTCTGCAATTTGAGTTGGACATGTGTGGTTTATTGTCGATTCAAAGGGTATGGAAAAACGGGCCATTACAATACGCCCTTCCGTACCTACTAAGCACTCAATAATAGATGAGAATATGTATATGGAAAGAAAAATCAATATATAACATAACTATACAACAATTATATGAGCAAACATAACCATGCAATGAAAGAAACATCCAAACAACCATATTCATGCAAATTTTTATTCATATCCATACTATTATTCAATGTCAACATTTCAATTCATACACTTCCATCTCTATTAATCTTCCATTTCATTAACATTTTAATTGACTCAATTTCAATTAATTTACATTCACATCCAATTTACTTGTATTCACTTTATTTACTTCTTAATTGATTAACATTCACCTAATAATATTCATTTCGTTAATCATACAATGGATTTACATTCATTTCATTCGCTTTTAATTGATTTACATTCAACTAATTTGGTTTCAATCCATTTTTATTCAATCAACCAATATTTATTGCATTCACATTTGATTGATTACAATTCAATGTATTACATTCAATCAATTTACATTCAATTGATTAATATTTATTTTAATGACATTCATTTTATTTATCATCCAATGAATTTTCATATATAGTATGTTATTAGATACCTTGGTTTCATTGCTCCACAAGCCAGAACAATAGCATCATTCTCCATTCGTAGAGTATCAACAGAATATGCAGGATCTTTGCCCACATTAGCATTCACAACAAATTTGATGCCTTCCTTAGCCATTAGATCTACACGGCGTTGAATGATATCAGTCTTGTCAGCCTTCATGTTAGGAACTTCATACATCATCAGCCCACCAATACGGTCTGAACGCTCATATACAGTGACTATATGACCCATCTTATTTAACAGATCGGTAGCAGCCAAACCGGCTGGACCACTACCAACTATAGCAACTTTCTTCCCTGATCTTTGAATGGGAGGTCGAGGTACCATCCATCCTTCTTCAAATGCTTTGTCGATGATAGAACATTCAATGCTCTTGATTGACATTGGGTTCTCGATAATACCAAGAATGCAAGAGCCTTCACAAGGTGTAGGGCAGACGCGACCAGTAAATTCAGGGAAATTATTGGTTTCTAGAAGTCTGTCTAAACCTTCACGCCACCTATTTTGGTAGACTAAGTCAATGAAGTCAGGTACCTTATTTCCAAGCGGGCATCCAGAATTATCCTTATGGCAGAAGGGTGTCCCACAATCCATGCAATGAGCAGCTTGTGTTTTTAGCAATGGACCAGGTTTTGACTCTACGACTACTTCTTTCTAATCGTTAATCCGAGTATGGGGATCCCTATACGAGACTCCCTGAGGCTGATAGCGCATAAATCAACCATTCTTGACAGCATTAGTTGTTTCAGTTGGCCTCTTGCTGTCTTAGAATCTTCCACACTCTGATTAGGTTTATTATTTAAAGATGTCATTTTCTTAAGCTCTTCAAATGCATCCTTTTTAATCAATTCACCTTCTTCTTTCTTTTTTGCCTCTTGTTTAGCCTCAAGTGCAGTATTTTTGCTTTCATATTTCGAAGTATTCTCTTATAACCTCGAGGGAATACTTTAAAAAAAATGGTAATAACTCATCAAAATCGGAGAGGATATCTCGTGCTAATACACTTCTTGTACGACGCTGGTGCTACTGAATCATCATTTTATTGTCATTTTATCATTTTTGCCCTCAACTTCATTAAGATCAACTAACTTAGCATTGGACCTAGTATGAAACTTTCCATCCAAATCAAAAACATAAGCAATTCCACTACTCATGCCAGCAGCAAAGTTCCTTCCAGTTTTACCAAGTACCAATACAGTCCCACCAGTCATATATTCACATTTAACTAATTTAATTTTTTTTAGCTTAATATTTCTCAAATCTATAAGTTATACAAATTAATTTCTTAAATTTCATTTCGTTATTTTATCTACTTCATTTCAAATTCAATTCATTTTTATTTAAGAGTTCATGAGTTAAACTATATTTTATTTACTTTATTTCACTAACTCGATTATTTTAACATTTCTTAAGTTAATTCTTTTTTTCTTTTTCATATCTTAAATTCGAATCTTCTTTTGTTTGCTTAAACAAAATATCCAACAGTTTTAAAATTAAATTTTACTTTCCTTTTCAAATCTATATAAGTTATAACTTATTTTTTCCTATACTATTTCCAATTATAAGTTCCAAACTATTTTCATATATTTATCAAATCATACTTAGAATAATTTTTTCACAATCAAACTTGTTTTAGTCAAAAATAGATTCCTTTTGGTAGCAACTCTCACCCAGAAACTCGAAAATGAATACTAGCGATGCTGCAGTCATCCCCAGAATTATTTCCCAGCGACCAAAGCAAGTTTAATGCTTTTATTTTCTTCAAAAATATTTTCAAAATATTTTTCTAGTCAAAAACCTTTCAAATAATATTAATATTAATTTTGAAGGCTTCGTAAACAATTTTGAAAAATCAACAGGGTATAAACTATAAAATTCTCATCTTTTAAATCTCTTCTATTTATAAGCTATATTTAAATATACTCATACAATTGCATTATTTCATTATGAAAATATTTCATTAATTTACAAATTTGTTATTTCAAACAATTCTTATTATAATTAGATTTCAATTCAATTAATTATCAAATGCTTCATAAAAATTCATTAAGTATTTGATTTATTTTTAATTCAACCAATAATCTATGATAATTAAATATTATCATTTCCTAACAACTATCATTCATTAAAAAAAATTCATTTTATATATATAATATAATTTAGGTAAAATTATTTCATTTACCCTATTTTAAAATAATATTATGTCGACTTGCCTCGTTTAAATGTTTATAAATCCCTATTGATAACACGGCATCCCACGCATCGACTAGAATTCATAAACAACTAAACGGATAAGTAAACACAATACAAAATTTTTTATAACACTAACAAGTACGCTCTCTCATATATATACACTCAAACAGACTCATTCTAGGGTATTACAACCCTATCTCTAATGAGCCAAACCCCATAAAGCCAAGGTTATCGCTAAACCAAAGCTCTGATACCAACTATGACGACTCACATTTCGAAAGGTTTAAATCGACAATAATCCACACATGTCCAACTTAAACAAGCCGGAACGTAGTTAATCAATGGGGATAGTTAAGAAAAATAAGGAAAGAAGAAGAAAACAAACACAGAATCTCACATCGGAACGACAAAATATGATAATCAAATAACAGTTCATGAAGCTGTCTATATTATGCATTTGATTATAATCTATACAACATTTATCAGAGTTATATATATACATCAGGGATAAATAAACAATACAGCAGAATAACATGATGGAATAAATAATAATACTAATAATATACCAAATCTTCGTCTCCGTCCTTCGGAAAACGATCTTCATTGTGCTGAAAAAACTCAGGGCTGGCCCGAGCGTAATGAAAAGATAAAACACTCGAGTCAGGACTAAAATACTCTTATGTAAGTCAAATCAATACCAATAAATATGAGTATAACAGCATCAGAGATGTTTATGGGATTTTACATCTCGTATCCAGTGTATAACGTGCGTGCAATAACTTAAGAGATGTTACATGATTTTCCATCTTCTAAGGATCTGTTAAACTATTTATATATAATAGTATACACTATAGTAGGTAATGTCTATCAGTAAAATAAATATCAAAATAGCGTTAAGGCTTTACATAGATCCATCTTAACACATTTTTATAGAACTAAACTAAAGTCGTATTGGGCTCGCATAAGGCTAAATATGACAAGGCACGTGAGGCAATGTCCAAGGTAGGATTCTACCAGTTTACCTTTCTGGCTGGTCGTAACCCATCCGTGGCCGACCGCGACAATCAATCCTAACAAAAAGGGTGCACCCATTGAGTACAAAATCACGATAGTAATACGTGGGATCAACATCACTAGAGGTAGCTAACCTTATTGGCCAGACATAGGCTCATGTTTTAGTCATTTTAATTTTGACACAAGTGTCAAGGCTATCCATCATTGTTCTCTTACTTCGTTCCAGTAAATGTTCGCCAATTCAACCACTACATTCTGGGTATCATCCATTGTGTACATAGTTGTTAAAGTGGTTCCAATATTGACAGAGAGTATGACAATAAGAAGCCCCGGTCTCTATAACAACCAATTGTCATTTTACACACCGGTTGGTACTTTTACATTTCGAAAACAATTCGTACTGGATATCAAAATATCATATTCGTTTAAAAATCAAATCCATTTCGAAATCATCATATTTGCTTCAAAAATCATATTTTACTACAAAATGTCAATTTAGTTCGATATATCGATTTTACTTCAAATTTTTTGATTCGAATTACAATTTTGGTTATAACTTCACTCTAACCCAATTCGCATTTAAATCCAAGATTTAAATATAAACATTCCACTCTTTTTACCGATTTGATTTTTTAGAAAATAGTTTAAATAGTTTTAAAATAGTTAAATAGATAAAATAATTTAATAGAAAATAGTCTGAGTATTGAAAATGGTTTATATAGTCAAATAGTTTGGAAAATCAAATTAATTTGAATATTTAAGAATATAGATTTTAAACCATTTATACTAAAATAATTCATTTAAAAATAGTTTTCAAAGTCAAACCGGTTCACTTTCCAAATTTTCCAATTTAAATTAGTTCTAATTTCCATTTCGATTTAATCGATTCAATTCCGATTTCAAGTCGAATTTTACTTCGATTTCAAATTAATTTCAATTTCAATTCCAAATTAATTTCACTTCCAATTCCAAATTAATTTAAATTCCAATTCCAAATTAATTTCAAATTCCAATTCCAAATTAATTTCAATTCCAATTCCAAATTAATTCCAATTTAAATTCCAAATTAATTTCACTTCCCATTTCGATTTATATCAATTCTGAGTTCGATTTCCAAAATATCGATTCAAAACACTTAAATCAAATTTGCCTTCAATACCCAATTTAAAATCCAAATCTTCAAATATAATTCAATCCCGAGCTTATTGAAGTGGGTGGAAGGACTAAAATGATTAAATGGGATTTCTTCTAGTCTCGATAGATGTGTTGACTTTAAAAACAATAAACCGAGTGGGATGAAAAGTCACGATTGTCATATCATGATGGAAAATTTATTACCCGTGGTTTTCAAAGAATTGTTGCCCATAAAAGTATGGAGTATTATAACAGAATTAAGTTTGTTTTATAAATAGCTTTGTTCGACGACGTTAAAAGTTGACCGTATACGTAAACTTGAAGTAGAAATCCTTATACTGCTCTGCAAACCGGAGAAAATATTTCATTTAGGATTCTTTAATATAATGGAGCATTTACCTATTCATCTTCAACCTGAAGCACTTCTTCGATATGGATGGATGTATCCATTTGAGAGGTAATATTGAATATCCGTAATATTAATTTTAATTTAAAATTCAAATTTAAATTCAATTTAATTTTGTAATAGTTACTTGAATCTTCTGAAGAAAAAAGTTAGACAAAAAGCACGAGTTGAAGGTTCGACCTACAAATCATATCTTGAAGAAGAAGCTTCATTCTTTTTCTCTCATTATTTCAGTGACCATGTGAACTTATCATTTGTAAGTTTTCCTTGTAACGATGAGGTCATTGAACAAGAACCTTCTCAAGCAATGTTATCTATTTTTTGACAACATGGTCGAGCTACTAGAAAATGTGTTGAATTATGGTGAGACGATAGAGATTATAATGTTGCACGCACATATGTTCTTCTCAATTGTGCTAAAGTTACACCATTTGTTAAGTAGTATTAAAAAATAATTCTCGATACATGAATTTCATAATTCATACTTATGTCAATTATACTTACATATTCAAAATTCTCGACATATGAATTTGCAGAACTTATGAATCACAACATCCACGTGGCGATCTCAATAAAGATTTTGCTAAATGGTTTTTGAACTATGTTTATGGTCCAAGAAATTGTGTCTGGGATGAAGACCTGAAACATCTTGCGCTTGGACCAAAAAGAAATGTCAAGACATATCAAGTATTCTTCATCAATGGATTTAAATTCAACACCAAGGAATATGGTGCTGAAAATTAGCCTATAACAGTGGGGTATATGTCAAAGGTAGTGATGATTTAGATGACCATGTAAAAGATTTTTACGGTGTCTTAACACAAGTTTTGGAGTTGACATATTTTATACTACCTGTAGAGAAAAGTATTTTTATTTAAATGCAATTGGTTCAGCAATGTTTCTGGTTCTGGAATCAATGTGCACAAAGATTATAAGCTTATTGAAATAAATCATAACTCGCATTGCTATAAGTATGATCCTTTCGTATTAGCCAAACAAGCATTGAAAGTTTATTACGCTCTGTATCCATCCCTAACAAGAGATAAAGTAGATTGGTCGGCTACTCTTAAAACAAAGGAAAGATTTACGTTTGATGGAAATAATATTTCGGATGAAGCAGCTTATCAACCAGATTTTGAGCCAAATAATGAAATAGTAATAAATGATAAGCATATTGATTTAGGGCCTTTGAACGATGAATCGAATGTTCTAATAGAAGCATTTGAGAATATAGAGGGAAACAATATAGAGTATGAGACCAAGTCTGAATCAGAACACGACGAAGATTGATTATTAATTAATGATGATGTAATGTATATATGATGGATATTGTACAGCTTGTTGTATAATTCATATTTTGAGTTTCCGCTGTTATTAATGAAGATGATTGTGTTGTGAACTATGTATTATTGTGTTTTATATATTCTATGTATTTAGGTGATCTTGTTCTATTTTTGTAGTTTTCTTGGAAGTTCTATGCGATTATAAATCATACATGTGTTCTAATAATAAAATGATATGTTTTTTCATTATATGAAATGATATGTTCGTGGAAGCTTTTATGTCTCATGGGAGATCACAACATTCTGCTTCTCCTGTTGCCGGCGAGGGTGCCAACGGCGTGGCGCCTAATTTATGCCAAAGGGCGGCTATGATCCCTGAGAAATCTGGGTAAGTATCAAATTTATTACAATGTCATTAATATTTACTACATGTATATTATTTGAAATTATTAAATGTTTATATCAAAATTCATACAGAGGGTTTGAGCTACAACCTTCTGATTACATCCTGCAGGTTTCCAAGAAGGCATATATGGGTCGGATGTCTGAATGTCAGTCGAATTGGGAGATAACCCTTTACATATCAAGGATGCGATATATGCTAATTTGTTGGTAAGTATAAATTTATAATTCACTTGAAAATAACATATTTGATCTTTGAAAATTAATATGTTGCCTATAATTTACTTCAATTCAATATGTAGGCTGCAGTGATTGTAGAGGACCAAGATCAGGATCTATTTAGGATTCACTAGGATAGGAAGATGAGGAAGAATTATAGGGACACCCTCTCAGGAGCAAAACAAAAGAATAAAAAACCTGAGTGGATGAGTGGTAGCGTTTGGGTGGATTTTCTGGCTTTTTGGGAGACTGAAGCCTTCAAAGTAAGTTTTCTAATTTTATTTTATAATCTGTTTAATGTTTGTATAATAATTGCATTAATTAAGTCGATCATATATTTAGATTTACAGGAAATTTCCGCTCGAAACTCGACAAACAGGAATAAAAATCCTATCACACACCACGACAGATCAAAGTCCTTCCAACAATATCGGGAGGAATTGGTAAGTATAAATTGTGATTATAAAATACTTATAATATTGTTTAATCATATACAATTTCAGACGAAGGAGAAGCACCGCAAGCCCACATATTTAGAGGTCTTTACTCGCACTCGCACTATCGAGAACACCAATGACGATGGCTCGGTATCATTTACCTGGACGGACGACAAAGCCAAAGCTATCATGGTAAATATAATTTATTTTTTTTCTTTTATTTGACATTACATAAATTATAAACCAAATATTTATTTTAACAAAATTTCATTTCAAATCGCAGGAGAAGTTTGACATGGAGTTAGCTCGCATGCTCAAGGAGACTAGACTGGAGGAGTTGACCCGGAAGAGGAGTATAGGATTTTTGATTCCATGATGGATAAGCTGACATGGAACAGACGCTACGATTTTAGCAATCGGGAGGTAATACTATTTATTGAGTTTAACTACTTCATTAACTAATTTATTAATTTTTGTTTAATATTACGAATAAATTGTTTATAATTAGCTATTAACTAATTTACAGGCGAGGATTCCCAGACTAGCTGAAATCACAGAAGCAGAAGGAGATTGCACAACTGAGAGCTCAGGTAGCAGAGTTGCAAGATTGGCAGGCAACTGGACTAAGAGCTATGCTGGAGGAGCAGATGGCGGCGTTATTTGCTAAGCACGGGAATTTTCCTGGATCGAGAGGTGATGATGGGGATGATGAGTAGGTATTTGACTTTTTTTTATTGTTTTCATGGATGGTTGATGGATATTTAACATATTTTGTTTGTATATATTTGATGGACTTGATACTTGTATTGGTTGTGGATAATTGATGGATATGTGGATGTTTGATATTTGTTTTGGTTGATGGACAAGTGGATTTGTAGGTACAGTTGTTTTGTTTGTTGAAATATTGATGTGTATGGTGATTTTTTGATATAAATTTGGTTATGTGTGATATATGATATTATGTTGTTTGGAATTGGGTCTGTATGTGCTGAATATGATGTGGTTAGAGATACGAATGTGGATGTGTGGTTAGATGGTCGATAAGTAAGCTGAAAACCAAAATATGTGTTTCAGGTTTGCGACAGTTGGCGACGGCTTACAGGTTCCAAGTAAGCGACGGCTAGCAAGGCTAGTGACACCCTAGTGGTCTAAGCGTTATGGTTATATAAGACAACATGTATCTGACGGTTAACGACAGCTAGTTGACACAAGCCATCGCTACAGTCATCGATGACGTCGTCACTAAAGCCACCGCTAAACTGTTGATCGACGATTGTAAATGTTGCGGTTATTTCTGACGGTTAGCGACGGCCATCAAGGGTTAGCGACGGCTATTTGTCATCGCTATTAACAATGTTTCTTATAGTGTGTAAACATATTTATGATAATTATTACTTTTATAATATTGATAAAGCTTGTAGGCAACACAATATCCTACAACGGTAAGCATATTTATGAAATTGATTACGTTTTTCAGTTCATCTCTACTGCACACAGTACGTGATTTGCTATCTGGATGTTTTGCCCATAATTGTCAAAGCTGCATTACTAAATGGTAATTATTTTTGAACCCATAACTTTAATCAATGTCCGTCCTATTTTCATGGATTACTAGTAGTGTTCTAATGCCTTGTTTGATTCTTACAAAATTTATTATAGTCCCAAAATTCCTAACTTGTCATTAATTGATCGGTTTTTAATAATAACAAAAACATTTTTCTCAAAATCATACTTGAAGTTAGTTTATTTTAAGGGACTGGCTAGAGAAACAAAGGTCGACGCGAGCTACGGCCTTGAGAAGATGATTACCATTGGAGAAGATGGCCATGACTACCGCCTCGAGATGCAAGTTGATGTTGATATTGTTACCCAAAGATGCAAGTTTCCATGGTAATGAATGATATAGGGTAGCTATGAAATCCTAGAGTGATACCACGATGAATGATTTGTCGTCGCTTAGATGAACGGTTTTCCACCCCTGCCACCGCGATGAATGATTTGTCACCGGGATGAGAGACGTCGCAAAGATTTGATGAAATTTAATTTATGCGACCAAGAGAAGGGATAGTGTTAGAAGTGAACATAGGTTTTAAAATTACAAAGCACTCTATTGATAATGAATTATTTACATATTTACCAAATATTGTAATAGTTTTTTGTGTTGCAAATTTTATTCAGAAAGCCATTTATTTTTACTAACACTTTTTGAAGTTTCCTAATTCTTTTAATTGTTTGTCATTTATAACATTTCAGTTTTGGGCCTTGTTTTGAGATAAAGTATTTGGTAGGCCTGGTTATGTTTGTATTTGGATGATTGTTGGACTTTGTACATTCTTTTGTTTACTTGGTTTCTAATAGAATGTTTGAACCCTTATTCAAAAAAACCATTTATAAATTTTAGAATGAAAATATAAAAATATTGCAAAATCACTAATTTAATGCGGTGAGAATTGGCTATTGAAGCCGCTTCGGGAAATGCCGCTCGGCTACTGGCTTGAGGTGCTCATTGAATAATAGGCGGGCACGGGCCCAGCTCGGGTTTGGGCCAATAGCTGATAAGGAAGTTTAGCCGGCTTGTCCATAGGCTTGATTATTTTGCGGTGATCGACCTGGATTCATGTTGGTCGAGCCAGGCTATGAAGCCTGTTTGGTTTATCTTTTACTTATGAAAATATTGAGTAACATTTTGCACCCAAGTCTGTGCCCGTACGTAGATGCGGACTTGTCAAATTACGAATACCACGTCAATTTGCTACTCTGACATGCATTAAATGTGCCCATCATGTGGCATTGCGCCTTTAGCGGTGACGATTTGCTTCTCAAGATGTGGCAAAGACGTTTTAGATCTCCCGCGTGCATCGTGTGACATTGCACTTGATTGCATCTAAATGGTTGAGATTGTTTTTGCCTTTTTTAGTATAACAACTATGATTAGATGGGTAGGTATATACATACCCCTTTCCACTCCACCCTGAACCCATAAAGTTTTTGCCATGTAAATTCTCTTAGAAACTCCAAACTTTACATGGTTTTTTATTGGTAGTAGCTAACTTCGTCTTTCTCTTTCTCACTAAATGCTTTTGAACATTTTTTAAACTTGCTTTTATAAAGACTGGGAAGGGTTTCTTGGGGCTGAACTATTCTTGTTTCACTTTTGTACAGATATTTGGAACATTGTTCAGAGATGCATCTTGTACCATTTTTTGGCCCAAGCTTGCGCTTTCCGGTCATTTTTCTCACACCGGTCGATCATCACTGTCATGCAAATGGTCCAGTTGATGTCAATGGATTTTCTCGCCATCTTTCTTTGGCACTACCAAATCTAGGTCGGTTTGGATGTTCTAATGGTTTGCTGGAAATAGTAGTGGTTGTCGCCTCTACCTTTGATGCTACAACTAAAGTCTCTTAAAGCTGCTTTGCATCGTCGACCGGTAGCTTTTCGAGATTTCCAATGAGATTCGATGTGGAAAGATGCAAGGATGGAGGCTCACCTCTACTTCCACATCAAAATACCGATTGGGCGGAGTCGAGAGCTTAGGTCTATGTGACACCCCACCTTTATACCCATATTACCTAAGAGTATTACCGAGTAATATTGTCGAGTAATATTAAGATTGGGGCGATGTAGGTGATACACACATGAATATTCCCTTGGGATAATACTGAATGCATCTCATAATATAAACACAGCTCACCTCGACATAAATAGTGTCAGTACAAAGTTATAAGCATGTGTTGTTTCCGAGGATAGAAAAATGCCATCGCAATCAGAAGTAATACTAACTATATCGCAGATTCGATCATAATAAAATACAATATATAACATATATCATACAACAGAGTCTACATCATCACCATACTACCAACCTCACTAGTACATATCCATATCTTACAATTGCTGACTTATCTGTTACAACCATACTTACTATAGTATAAACATATCACGACATCGACTACATAGTAAAACTAATAATATATAGAGATAAAGGTCAAGTTGAGATGTTGAGACGTAGTAGTAGTAGGGTGATCCATACCTACTAACTTGTAGAATTCGAGGTAACTACTCGAGTATTATAAAAATATAATAAGCGGGTCAGACTAGAAGTCTAGTGTGGGTGAAACATAAAAATAAACAAATAATAGTATGCAGGAGAAATGTGGTAAAAATAAATAAGATAAAACATTCATAACGCATCGAGCACATCACAATCAATTCATTCAAATTTATTTAATTACATTTAATTAAACTATTTTATTCTTTACTTTCATCTTCATTACTGCTATTGCCAAAAGCCAAGTCTACACCTAAGCCTCACCACTTCCAAATGCAAATTGGAGACCTTACTCATAAATTTTTGTGAGTCTCACCAGTCTTTAACTGCACCATAAACGTACCTCGTATCCTTGCTTCCTCACCTCCTCGATTTATACCTCACTTCTAGTTGTCAATCACCTCATTTCGTTTTGTACTCCTTGTCCCGTTAGCCCGTGCAGCAGACTTTGACCATGTGATGGTAGGGCCAAGAGGGAACAACCCCCAGGGAGCGACCCTGTGGTCGCTCAAGCTAGCATAGGGCTAGCAAACTTCTGGCCATCACATCGCGTAAGGAAATTCACACGCTTCGACCCACTCAAAAGCGGAGATAATCATATTCCCGCTTTAAAATAAAATAAAGGAATAATATAATGCACTTCACCCGTAATTAATTAACATTAAATTAGTTTTCACTTTGTTTATTTTTTCACTCTTCGCTTAATTATTTTTTGATTCTTTATTCTTCATTTTCATCACCTCATAGTTCAACATGACGAATGGATTTAACTTTATCTCGTTCATAACAAAAAAATCAACAACCATTCATGCACACATCAATATATTATTTTAAGGGGCATTTCATCAAAAGGACAAACTTTGCAGTCCAATTAGTTTCTAGGACACACATTCAAAGAAATTGCTTTCAAGGCCAAAGTCAGCAGAATAATTACTTTCAAGGACAAAGTCAGCAGTCCAATTACTTTAAAGGACATAATTTCATAGGTTTTTAGGCCCTAGAAACTAATTATTTTACGTTTTGTCCTTGAAAGTAATTATTTCAGTTGTGTGTCCTAGAAACTAATTCCACTTGCTAAAGAGGCCCTTGTGGCTAATTTCCACTTATTTTAATTTGTAATTAACGAGATGAAGGATTTTATTTAAATAAATTCCACTTTATTTTCCCTTTTTTTAATAAAAATACTTCAATTTGATTTAACAACAAAATACCTCTTTTATTTATTTTCCCTTCTTTTAAAATAATAAATATTAATATTCTCATTTAATTATATCAAATGTTTTATAAAAATAATAAAAAATTGTTTTATAATGTCATTGTATTTCAAAATGTTGATTTTTCTACTAGTTTTCATGTTATAGGTTCAAAAGCCCGTGCTATGCACACATTTACACATACAATACACCCACTCACTCACACACCTACATAACTTCACATATCCACACAACACTACACATAGCCCGCATATTCCCAAAAGTTCATACAAATTTCACAAATACACTTACTTTACTTAAATATACAAATTAAGCATTTTTGTACACACACATGCACACTACTACACACACGTACACACCCTTCACACACTCACACATCCGACCAAGGCCTCTCCTCCTCCTTTTTTTAACATGGGATGTGTACTTGCATGGCCCATTTGGGCTGTGATTGGGTTTGGGTGGGCACAACCCAGCTGACACTGACCGGACCATGTCTGGTCTGGTCAGGTCAGGTTGGTTAGAGGTCAGGCCAAAGGCCTGGCCTTTGGACTGTAACAGAAGCGGCAGGTGTCACTGTGCAACGGCATGGCTACTGCATAAATGCACGGCAGTAGAGGCTGCTGCTCTGCGGCAACACCCCAGGCCCGCTTCCGACATGATCCAACACCTCTTTTCCCGTCTAGTGCAACTCCTCTCCCATCTGACAACTCCTACACTCTCTCATTCTCTTTTAAATTTCAAAAAAAAATGTTTGCACTTGGTTTTCATAAAATATTCCTTCGTTTGGCTATAATTTTCCCTACTTTTTGAACATCAAACATCACTAAACCAAACTGAAATTTCAACATGGATATGCTAACTATCAAAACAAAAGGACCAAATAAGTATCATAAATTTTCACTTACCTTTAAAGCTCTCAAACTAGCAATTTTTCACTTTTTTCCTCTTCTATTTTACACTCTTTACACAATCTTTTTCCCGTTAGTAGAAAATTTTCATAGCTTCAATCTTGATCAAAATGCAAACTTCGTTATGATTATAGGTGTAGCATAGTGTTGAAAGTAACACACTTCAATTTAAGAATTTCTCTCTATTTTATTTAATTTTTGAAGTGGAGGAAGGACTTGTGTTTAGTCTTGTTTCACAAAGTAGAAAATGAAGAAGAAGTTAGAAATGTGAAATTGTTTCATGAATACAAAAGAGAGTTCTAGGTCAAGAAGGCTTTATATACAAGATTCATGAACTTGAGTTTGAAATATGGGCTTGTGCCTTACACAATTACTAACCTATTCTATTTCTTTCTTTGTCTTGTTTCCCACTTCCACTAAATTTTAATTAAAACAAATCAATACAAAACCCCAAAATAAAATCATACTTTCATTACATTTATAAAGTTTATTTGTTAATATAGCTCAATTTTTATTTTTATTTTACTTAATTTTACTTGCAGAATCATTTCATGTTGTGCAAAACTTCAATTTTTCCGTTTTAAAGTAAATTTCTAACATTTGCAAAAATTTATACTTTTTAACTTTTGTTTTATCATGATACAAACATTTAAAATCCATTTATTACATTTTATAACAATTATTTCCTTTTTAACTTCTTTTATTCCTCACTTTTTGTCAAAATCGATATAACATGTCAAAAATCATGTTTTTGGTCAAAACCCATTTTTATTTATTATTTACACATCAATTAGGATTTTAATTCTTATTTAAACCAATTTTACTCATTAAAATCAAATTAAATCATTTAATACCCCAAAGTCATTTTAATCAAATTTGTGCTTTAAAATCATTTTTAATTCAAATAATTACTTGAGAGTGCTCCATAATGTTTTAACTCTCTTTTAATACAATCCCCAAATAATGCAATCATTTATGCTTCTCTCTGATAGTCCAAACGTCATATTTGGTAGCTTACATCGCTTTAATTCGCTTGATTATTCATTTAATTATCGATTAATCACTCATTTATTTAATTAATTCAGGATTAAAATTCGGGTTGCTGCAAAACTCCCCTCCTTACATGAATTGCGTCTTCACAATTCACATTTAAGGAGACTACAACAACCACTCCCAGTATATATCTATAACATACGTAATTACCATATCAAAAAATTCACACAAGCAAGTATTTAAGCAACCAATATATATATATATAAGTAATGTTTAATTTATGCCATACATGACTCAGTCGGAGCCTTCAACAATTCTGGTGATGTTGTTGCATGCTTTCCTGAGTCTCCCAAGTGTAGTCTTTAGGGTTATTTGACCACTAAACTTTGACAAGTGGTATAACCTTATTCCTTAATTACTGCACTTATGTAGCAATAATATGAATCGATACGTTGACAATAGTCAGGTCAGGCTTGATATTCAGCACCTCTATCTGCTTCGGCTTTAGGATCATCTCAAGATCATGTACACATTTCCTTAGCTAAGAAATGTGAAATAGATTATGTACACCCAAGAGATTAACCGGTAACTCGACTCTATAAGTTAGGTCTCCAACCCATTCTAGTATTAGATAAGGACTGATGTATCTTGGAGGTAACTTCCCAGTCTTGCTAAATCTCATCACTCCCTTTATCAGTGAGATTTTGATAAACACTAAATTTCGAATAGCAAAGTCCAACAGATTTCGTCTTCGACCGGCATAAGATTTTTGACAATCTTATGCCTCTTTTGTGACGACCGCCCTACACCATCGGAACGCAATACAACTAAATAGTGCGCTGCTGCGGTGCCCAGCCAATGTAGAACGATTATTAATGAAAGAGAAAACATCACAGAACCTATCGTATATCTCACAGCGCATCTAATAAAATATAATAGTATCATAGATATAAAACAAGAGAGATGGTACTAATTAAGTGAACCAAATATTAGAGCACAGATCCATAGAGTTATACAACATAGTAATAGAATTTACACAAAGTGAAAACAAACCGACTTTGGTGCGAGAGGTCACGGGTTCGAAACTTGCATAGCGTGATTTGAAAATATATTGACATGTAGCATGTTGTATGCTACCTAAGACTTGTAGTGCTAATATATAGTATCATTTAAGTACCCAATTTCAAAGAAAGCAGAAAAACTCAAATAAACTATCTTATAGAAAAGCAACACTGCCTTGGCTCCATAGTGTTACACAACTGAATAAACAGTGGTATATCCATATACAATATGGGAAAGCTCCATCCAGCTAGTCCTTTACACAGCCACACGTACCACTTAGACTTGCTATCTAGTATACTCATTTAGGAGTCCCTGAGATAATAAGAAGCAAAATATAAAACCTCAAGTCAGACAATAGTATGGTATGGGCAATAAATGAATCTCAAAATATTAAACAAGTCGATATAGTAAGGAACAAGGATATACGAAGCATACCTAACATGTCCCTGCAACCAAAGAGTTAGCACATCACAAACATAATATGCTACTCTACCAACATCATAAGTGTGTACTACAAACTAAGTACCATAGGGCGTCAAGATATCACTACCCACAATACCTATCTCAAGTGACATCCCTAGAGTGATAGACTATGGGAGAAAACAACCAAAGCAAACATAACATCCATTAAACAATCCTCACTATCACTCATTGTGCCTTAGATATATGATAACTCGTATGGTCTTTCCCTTGCCAGGGATTAAGGGAAACTCCTGATTTTTAGTCTACTCACAGCCTAAAGCAGACACTAGACCTATTCCTCGGTCTAGGGCATATGGATCCATTCACCCGATCCGAGGCAGCTTTTTAAAGTACCCAGAAAGATCCTAATAATACCCTGCTTTTGAGTGCATCAGAAAACACTCCGAGTACCAACGATCCCTTAGCACGCGTATCCGAGCCTTTTTCTTACCCTATCTAGTTTCCATTCAACCTCAAGGAACCATTCCATATTCATTCTATCTTGGATTGAACCATTCAACATCCTATCCATGGGTTACCCTTCCTAGAACCCACCCTTTGTGGATAACCATTCTCACGACTCCTTTCAACATTGAGCCGCCATTATCGAAACCTAACTCCATTCACCATCGAGTTGCCATCATCGAAGTACCGAAGTTATCATAATTCATTGTGCTATTTCATCACCATCAAACCCTAAGCGAGCAAACAAACACCTTCAACACGACCAGTAGAGCCCCCACATTCCCCTTTGGAAATTCCACAGGCCCCGCTCCCTTAATTTCTGTACCAATATGAACTCCTTCATTTTTACTTAGCTAAATTTTGGCTAAGTAATTTTTATCCCCAACCACTTCTTTTCGTTATTCTTAGAACTCCATGCTTCATTTCCCAAGCTTCCTAATCTCCAAGCTTCAACCGGATGCTAGAAAAACAATCCTGTATCGATCAAAAAGTGAGCGTTGCCGACCACTCTGCTTAGCTGATTTTCAAACTTCGAACTTCTGGACATCTTCCTACCTTCAACCCAAAGTCTTCTCCAAAATTTCATAGCCTAAATCCCCAAGCCTTGCTTTCTTGCCGAGTAGATCTATAATAACTCCACCCACCAATCATCTTGTCACTGCCACTACTTACCGCTTCGACCACTTTTCTCTTTATTTTGCCCAAAACGACGATCTCTCTCCTAACTTCACTAAAACACTAGCAAACCATATCAAAACAATTCATTCAAGCATACAAATCATATATAAGCATTTGCTAAACATATACAATCAAATTCAAGCAAGATCATCAAGCAAATCCTTATCAAGATCTAAATTTTTACTAATATTACAATATGGTTCAAAAGGGGTTGTAAAACCATTTAAAATCAATTCCAGTCTTTCTAACTTCAACCATAATCATTTTTAAAGATGTAATTAAAGTTAGAAAACATTTTAAGATCAAAATCATGTTAAAAACAAATATTTTAACTATATGAACAAGTATAGAATAGTGAGGGGTCAAGAACTACTCACCTAATACCCAAATTGCCACTTTTAATCCAAATATGAAAATTAACAGCAAGTAGAACAAATCCAAATAACCAAAAATTGATAGATTTTTGATCTCCTTCTCTAACTACCCTTCTAATGATGGATTTGACTAAGATTAGTAAGAAAAAGGGAAGCTTTTTGATGAAATTAGGATTAATTGATGTTAGGAATTGATTTGTGAACTTGGAAAATGATATGGAGAAGTCCCATCAGCCCTAATTGGGGACAATTCCCAAAATTAGTTACTGGGCTAAGCTTTAGGCCTAATTAATTACCTATTAATCCGTCTAGTAGCAAACTGAACTTAAAATGGTCATATCATCCAAATGGTGAGTTCGTTTTCTTATTATGATAACTCTACAAAAACGAGAAACCACAAGCCCGATCTAATGGAAGTGATTTCAGACCCCAATTCGATCTCTATCAAAATTTATAGGCCTTACAATAATTTCTAAGTCCAAATTTGTTCAATAAAAATTCTAAAAAAGGAAATGTCCATAGTAGTCATTTAGAGCCATACAACCTCATATGAACTAAATAATAATATTTTATGATCCTTCGATATGTGATATACGAGTCGTTACACTCTCCTCCTTTAGGAATTTCTCATTTGAAATCCCTAAACAAATCAAAGAATAATCAACCATAGTTACCCTGCATGTTTAACAATCATATGCAACCATCAAAAATATCAAACAAACAGCCATGCAGTCAATAGTATAGATGAACCTATCCTAGCATGCAGATGCTAAACTATCCAACATGATATCAAAGGTGAAAGTAAATACGATAAACAGTAGGTGTTACCATGCAAAGAGCTCTGGATATGCAGTCTTCATGCTCTTCTTGGTTTCCCAAGTGTAATCGCTTTTACTTTAGCCCCATTGAACCTTCACTAATTCCACTGTCTTCCTCCTAAGCTGTTTCGTATCATGTCCGACAATACGAAACAACCTACGAGATCTTAAAGCTTTTGGTTCAATCTCGATATCATCAAGTTGATCCGGTGCAACCGTTACGCCTGATTTGTGCGTAAACTTCCACAAGTGAGAGAAGTGGAATACGTTGTGCATGCCCACCATCTTCCAAGTTAAGTTAACCCTGTATGTTAGGTTCCCAATCCTCTCTGATATCGAAAAAGGGCCTATGAACCTTGGCACCAACTTCCCCTTACTACCGAACCGAATAATGTTCTTCAATGGAGAAATCTTCATGAACATCATATTTTTGGCAGAGAACTCTAAGTCTCAACATCTCTTATCAGCGTAGCTCTTCTGCCTATTCTGGGCAACTTTCGTTCGTTGCCGGATATTTCAATCTTCTCTGAGGTCTCTCTAATCATATCTGACCTAAGTATCAGTTTCTCGTCCGCTTCCCACCAACATGAAGGAGCATTACATGGTCGACCATACAATGCTTCGTATGGTGCCATACCGATACTGCACTGATAATTATTATTGTATGCGAACTCCACCAAATTCAAGTAATCATCCCACGAGCCTCCAAAATCGACAAGGCAAGCCCACAAAAGATCCTACAATATATGATTCACCCTCTCAGTCTGCCCATCGGTTAGTGAGTGATAAGTTATACTGAGATGCAGCTGTATCCCCAATGCCTCTTATAAGCTCTTCCAAAACTCACTAGTGAGTAAAGGGTCTTGGTCACTTACGATACTCTTTGGTACACTATGGAATCGCACTACCCATTTCCCATACAACTCGGCCAACTTGGATATCATTCAACTAGACTTGACGGGTATGAGTTAGGCACTCTTTGTGAATCTATAAACTATAACCCAAATGATATTGTACACTCCTCTGCTCCTCGGCAAGCCCTCAATGAAATCCATTGAGACTTGCTCCTATTTCCACTTGGGAACTTCAAGTGGTTGCATAAACCCTCTTGGCTTCTTCTTCTCTGCTTTTACCAACCAACAGTTCATACATTTCGAGATGAATATTCTGGCATCCTTTTTCATCCCTTCCCAATAATATGTCTGCTTCATTTCACGGTACATCTTATTATTGTCAGGATGTATAGTTAACTTAGAGTGATGACACTCTCATAGCACCTCATCTTGCAATTCATCCACGTTGGGAACAACTAATTTCCTATCCTTACATAGCCAACCATCTCAGCCGAGTTTGTATTGCTTGATATCTTCAGACTCTACTCCTCCTTCTATCTTCACCATGATCTCCGTTAGTCTAGCATCTCTCCTCAGACTAGTACCGATTTCCTCAATCAAAGTAGGTTTGATAGTCAAGCTTGCCAACATCTCTGACTCTAACTCACAATGAGATCTGAAGTCATAGCCAGCTATATATTCCAACCACTTCCACTCTTGGAACATTGCTCCTAAGCTGGCATGTCTTCTTCTCAATTCATCGACGATCTCATTTCCCTTACCAGGCGTAGAGAAAATGCTAAAGTCGTAAAAGGCTAGGAACTCTAACCATCGCTATTGACGAAGGTTGAGATCCTTTTGGAAGAAAAGACACTTCAAGGATTTGTAGTCTGTAAACAGCTCGAACATTTCTCCTAATAGATAGTACCTCCAAATCTTCAATGCAAACACTATCACTGCCAACTCTAAATCATGAGTCGAATACTTTTTCTCATGCAATTTTAGTTGTCAACTGGCGTAGGCGATAAATTTTCCCCTTTGCATCAACAGCGCACCTAGTCTAATACCACATGAATCTATGTATACGGTCAAATCCTCATTTCCACTCAGAACAGTCAATACTAGTGTGTAACAACCCACCTCAAAACAGGACTAATTTGACCCAATAAAAGCCAATCAAACCTTAAGCCCATTCCAAAGCGAGCTATTGGTTGGTAAAATTAATACAATGAACAATATACGGAGCTATCTATCTATGCTATCAGAATGAAAGGATAAAATATAATATCAGAAATAAGTACCCACTTCATAAAAATTCAAATCTCAAAAATACAACATATCGTCTCAAATATCCAAAATACAATACCCCAAAATAACAACATTTTTGAAATTGGGTGTATAAAAATATATTAAAAAAATATAAATAGATAGATAAACATTCACAAGACTTCGCCTCCGACTTCATCTTCTCGATCAGCATCGTCTCCCTAACCTTTGTTGTAATGAGAAAGTGGTCAGAACAACAATATCTGGTGAATGAAAGTCTTAAGTTTTACCATAATAGTATTTGCGCAGTATCATTTAGATAAGTAATATGTCTTACACATCCTATACTATCCTACCAAGAATACTGCTAACTGAAAGCCCGATGGCTCTTCCAACCCAACTCCATAACGTACCTTCCACTCTAGGCTAAAGGCCCTTTCCAGTCCAACGCAACTATAATCAATCATGTTCTAACAATGTGAGATAAATTACTTGAGCCACTTAATACCTCTTTAATGAGAATTAGGCAGACTCTGACCATTTAATACCCATAATCTAGGAAGATCCCCGTCATTTAATACCTAACCCAAGGCGGACCCCTCTTTGGTACTTCCTAATTAACATCATATGAAATCTCATTAGGCCACTTAATACATTTTTATGGGAAGAGGCGGACCCTACAATAGCCACTTAATACCTCGACCCAAAGAGGACCCCTCTCGAGATTCCTCACTATCGTACCGAAATGATAATTTGGACCAATTAATACTTCTTAAGTAGGAAAGAGGCGGACCCTACAACAACCACTTAATACCCTCAGTCAAAAGTAAGTCCTACGTCTTATGACCTGCAACTCAAACTGTGACGTCTCAGATTAGTTCAACTATTCGTAGGTGTTGTTAGCTAGATTAGCTGATCAGGCTTACCCTACAAAATTGGGATCAACCTCGCATCCTCCATGGGTACTTATTATTGGCGATGTCTCACATCAGTTCCAAAGTCACATTATTGGTAGCCAAATTAGCTGAGCAGACTTCTATATGCTTTTGACTGATCTCGCATCCCTATAACTTAGTCATAATTCCACTCCCCTAACGTACTACCATACATACCTCAATGCATTTTGCATTAAGGCCATATAAGGAAAACTTCTTATTCCGCCTTCGATTATGGATTAATTTCCATAATTATCCTTACTTCCTTCCTATACGGTTTAATGTTAATTACCAACCTATTTATTCTATATGATATGATTAATACGTTACTAATTATACGTTAGTAATATATTTATACACTAATATATTTATACATACGTAATTTAGACTAACCAAATATTTTTAAGCATGGGAAGATTTTCATGTCCTACACTAATCGTTTAAATGTCAAAACTCCCTATTCATATAAGTCTAACTCCAAACAATAACTTACAAATTAGCTAATATCCTTAGCCAAACAATAGACTTGCATAAATAAAATAGAACCAAATACCAAATTTATTTCATATTAATATAGTAGAATCAACACCTATAAAACTTACAATTTAAACCCCATATATTCTATTCAACTTTTACATATACAATGAAAAAAAGTTCATTTTTAAATAATAGAAATATGCAATGCAAACTACGAATAGGAGAATTCATACTTTACACATCATTTCTAACTTATTTTCTTTTTAAATAATAGAAATATGCAATGCAAACTACGAATAGGAGAATTCATACTTTACACATCATTTCTAACTTATTTTCTTTTTAGAACCCTTTATCACAACAAAAGAGAAAGTTGGAAGTAGAATAGAATATAAAATATTCAAACTGTAATAACAAAACAAATCCTACTATTTTAATATAAAACAATTAAGATTTCAATAAACTTAAGATTTGACATTCCATTTTGGAGGAATTTTGAGGTCAATTTTAGGGTTTTCGTGAACAAAATTCCACAAGGCATAAAATAAATCCAAACTTCTACTATACAAATACTAAAAATGTGAAGAAAAAAAATCAAATTTCCACTCACATATGGTTTCTTTTGGATTTGATTACTCCTTTTCCTAATTGCTCCCTCAGATTTCTTCTCTTCGAAATGTACATTAATCAAATTGTATATTAGTTTTATAATTCAAAGATTAGGAAGAATAAAAATAGAAAAACATTTATTTATATAAACCTATTACCTTTTCCCCTTAAACTTGAACTCTTGAATCTAATCGAGGTAGAAGACTGATAAAGCTTCGCTAGCATTACAAACATTTTTGTGAATAAAAGTAAGGGGGCTAGCCTCTTATTTATAGTGGTTAGAAGGTGTCCAGACTGCAGGATTTAAGTCGATTTAAAATAATAAAATTCAGACCGTTCGTGCCTAACAAAACCCTAACTACCTTCACTTCACCGGTCGACCGCTCCTCTCTAGGCATTGGACCGCTAGCGGTGGACCGACCCTAATGGAGGCGGTCGACTGACCTATTATAAATAACGAGTATTAAATGTTTGTCGTTTTTTTATTTAATTCCTATTTTATCATTAATTTCAATGTTTTTATTTATTGTTAATTATCCGTTAACTTTATATAAATTAAAATTTTGAATTATTTTAAATTCATAAACTTCAAATGTCAAAAACTTTTTTGATTGAAGTTCGATCGCAAAACTTTATGTATGAAGGTTGACCAGAAAATTGCCACAAATGCAATGGTGTAAATTTCGTGGTCAAATTCTAACATTTACAAAATTTCCATTTTTAGCATTGTTACTAATTAATTAATTTATTATTAATTTTTACGGAGTGTTACATTCTCCTCCCTTAAAATTATTTTGTCCTCGAAATCCCTAATGGATAGATAGTGTAATGCGTACTCTACAACCAAGTTATCTACACAACCATCTACTCAGCCAAAAGTGCAATGTGATTATGTATGGAACGTACTATAGGTGAGCTCTGTCCTAGCATGAGTGCAAGATCATGATATATAGGCATGTATGCAAGCATCCTAAATATGCATAAAATTCTACATGAGTGAAAAATAACAGTAAAAAGTGTTGTAACTGTCCCTTACCATCCCATCTAGCAATCATGATGCAACCAAAAATCTGAATTTTGGGGAGAGAATATTTACCGGAGAAAAACTCTGGATGAGAATCTTCATCTTCTCTTCAGTTTCCCTCGTGCTTTCTGCTGAATTATCTCCCCATTATACTCGGACTAGCCTAATTTCTTTGTTATGAAGCTTCCTAGTTTCGAGCTCCACTATGCGTGCGGCGGCACGGGGTGCTATCGGCTCCGTCTCAATATCTACTAGTTGGTCAGGCTCTACTGTAGTGGCGGTGTTGTGAAGGCATTTCCTTAAGTGTGAAACATGAAAAATGTTATGAATTCCTGAAAACTTATCCGGAAGCTCTACTCGATATGCAAGTTTTTCCACCCTTTCTATAATCAAGAAAGGCCTAACAAACCTCGGTGCCAACTTCCTCGATGTACCAAACCTCATAATCTTCCTAAGAGTGGAAACATTAGCAAATACCATGTCTCCTACTGCAAACTCTAATTCCTTTCTTTTCCTACCAGCATAGGACTTCTAATGGTCATGTGCGGCCTTTATTCGTCACCTGATCATCTCTATCTTTTCTGAGGTCCCGCGAATCAAATCTGGTCCAATTAGAATTTTATATATGGTTTCCCACCAACAATTTAGCCATTTGCAAGGCCTTCCATATAACGATTCAAAGGGTGTCATGCTAATCATCCCTTGGTAACTATTATTGTACGTGAACTCTATAAAGGGTAAGTGATACTCCCAATGTCCTCTAAAATCCATGATGCATGCCCTCAACAAATCCTCTAAAATCATATTCATCCTTTCTTTCTGGTCGTCGGTCTGTGGGTGGTAAATGATGCTAAGATTCAATGTCATTCCTAAAGCTGACTGCAAACTCCTCTAAAATTCGCTAGTGAATAAGGGGTTCCTACCACTAACAATGCTAACTATATCTCCATGCAGTCGTACTACTTCCTTGATATAAATTTGTAATATTGATGTTGCAGTCCTATTACTCCTAACGAGAATAAGGTAGGTGCTTTTAGTGAGTCTATCCACTATTACCCAAATAGCTTCATTGCCACTTTGACTTCTACGCAACCAATCTATAAAGTCCATCGATATATGCTCTCATTTTCAAGTAGATACTTCTGGCGGTAACAACAGTTCTTTGGGCTTTCCTTGTTCTGCCTTCATCTTCTGGCACGTCAAACACATAGAGACAAATGCTACCACCATCTTCTTCATCCCTAGCCAATAGAAAATTCACTTTATTCCTTATATATTTAATCTCCACTGGGGTGAATGGTCATCTGAGAATGGTGACAAATAAAACTTCCTCTAAAACATCCTCCACCATAGGAACACAAAGGCATCCATCTCTTCTCAAACATCATCTTTCATTAATCGCATGTCTACCGCCATGAGGGAAATGCTCTCCTCTACTAAGCTTGCCCAAAATATCTACTATTGACACATCATTCTTCCGCTCTTGCCCAATGCAGTCCATCAATACTGGCCTAACTTCCATAGCTATCGAATAACTTAGAGTGGGTTCCATTGGCAATGGGAAATTGAAATTCGAGAGGATCTCCAATTGCTTCCATTCATATATAACACCTAGCATAGCATGCCTCCGGCTAAGGGCGTTGGCAACAACGTTCCCTTTTCTATACTGTATCTCAAAGTCATATGATGCTATAAAATCTATCCACCTCAACTGCCTAACATTCAAATATTTTTGGAAAAATAGGTATTTAAGGGATTTATGGTCGGCGAATAACTCAAACCTTTCTCCCAAAAGATAGTGCCTCCAAATCTTCAAAGCAAAGACGATAGCTGCTAACTCCAAGTCGTGAGTTGGTTATCTCTTCTCATGGTCCTTCAATTATCTACTTTCATAGACTATCATTCTTTTTTCTTGCGTAAGAGCAACTCCTAATCTGGTACCACATGCATCAATGTAAACAGTGAAAGGCTTTGTCCCATTAGGAGTGGTAAGTACTTGTGCACTAGTCAACAACTCCGTTAACCTCTCAAATGCTTTTGTGCAATTCTCATCCCATGCAAAAACTAGATTTTTCTTGGTTAAGTGAGTTAGTGGGAGTGCTATCTTTGTAAAGACCTTGATGAATTTCCATAGCAACCCACTAGCCCAAGAAAACTCCTAACTTCCGTCGCAATCTTCAAAATCTTCCAGCCTTGAATAACTTTCATCTTTGAAGGATCCACAAACAATCCCATCTTTGTAATGCCCCCAGCTATATACCCATACCATTCAAGAGTATTACTAAGTAATGTTGTCAAGTAATATGGAGAATGAAGCAATACGGGGGCACATACGTGAATATTACCTTGGACAACATGGGTACGTATCTCAAAATAATAATGTTACTTACCATATTCATACTCAATCTTCGTACAAAGCATAAACATGTGTGCCTCAAGGATGAACAATACACAATCATAGATAAGGATATAGATATCTATCAGAGAACAAAGAGTCAGAACGCAGCTGATAATATATAATATACTATATAATACATAGTTCAATGGGTTACAAAATGATGGTCACTAGCCCAATACATCACCATACACCCCTAAATACATCGACTACTAGATAGCTATAAAATGAGTAGGGAATATATCATCCTATCTCCCCTACTAGCCTCCATAAAAGCCCATACCAAGCTCCAACTTCACTAAGTACCTGTGCCAGAAGTCTATGGGACCAACCCGAGTATTACAAAGGATACATAGGTCAAACTATGCTAGATTATAATACCAAATAATAAAATGGAAATGATGATAACCAACATAGTATGAAAATATCATACATAACAAAATATAAAGTGAGATAGCCTATCGAATCATCCCATCAAAACCAACATAATATGAATCACAAGTTTGAATCAATCACAGTCCAAATAATAAATAATAAATAGAGGTTATCTCTAAAATATCAAATCAGAAGAGTATGGATATACGAGACTGGCTACGCTTTAGACACAGTCTCTAGTATAGTCAAACTCATTGATAGTGAATAATATATGCTAATACAACACACGTATATACCGAAATCTAATGGGAGACTGATGGCCACATGCCCGCTCCAGGAACCTAGAGTCTACTAGCTGCATGCTGTGTACCCTGATCTGTTCCTACAGCCTTAGTTACCACGACGGAAATTGTGACTCATATCCACCAATGACTCTTCTACGCATAGCCTCAGTCATGACCCTGCACATGCCCCTACAGGTAACAGACTGCAGGCCTAAGCGACACAAAGGGGTACTAGGGCACCACCCCTATCCAACAATAGCAAAGGTGTCACGGATCTGGGGCGTGACCCCACGATCAGGCCGCCAGGGTCGATACTATCCAATTAGGTTCACTCCTAAACTATAAAGGGAGTTGGACTCAAGATGGATGACATATAGTACTCATATCCAGTATCAACAAATAGCTTTGGATGTATGCCGACACACAGCTCCATCGATAAGTCAACACACGACTATAAGATGCCTAACGCAGCGAGTGTGACTACATGCATAGAATGGATAATTAAACAAATAACATAACGGCGTCACATGTCACCACATGTTATTCGAATAAATATTCAATGCTCATAAACTACACTCGATCCACACTAGATATCTCTATATAACAAGTCCAATAAATTACTGAAAAGTATTACCGAAAGTCCCATACCAGGCAGTATCACTAAACCGTTTATTAAAATTTCTCATCACACAAAAATGAGAAATATACACACATCAAATTTAATTGTTAACATTAAAATCTATATTGGTTTAATAGTAAAATAAATGATATATATAGATTTATAATTATATAAGTTTAGATGTCCTAATTAATAATCAAATATATATAATAATTTATATATATAATATATATTAAAATAAGTACTTTAGGTAAACAATTCAGAACAAATCAAACAAGTATTCAGACGTCTGGAAATATAGTGCTAACGTATGGATACATATTCCAGATGTTTAAATCATTATATATATAAAACAAAACAATTCAAGGGATGTTCAAACGTCCGAGAAACCCAAGTCAGACGTCCGACTTTATGCAGATCCAGACCAGAGAATATCATATGTAAATTCCACCCTATTCAAATGTCTGATTTCTGGATTCAACGTCTGACTGCTGATTGTGGTTATTCCAGAAATTGATGATTTTTTTGAATTGATTTATTTCCCCTTCAATTCTACTAGTTGTATTTTATTTTGATTGGGTTTAATAAATTTTTACTATTCATTCACTAACGATATGATAATTCTACATAATCAATTCAACATATAAAACATAATTTGCCATAGAATAGGTGTGATCATTCCTACCAAGATATATTTAATTAATTAATCAATTGATCATTCAATCAAATTAAACATAGTTGTGAGTAAGGGAACTCACCTTGATTTGATGATCACTTAGCTTCTACTTCCTCCTTGCTTCCTTCTTCTTGCTTTCTCTATAGTAATTCTCCTATTCAATTTAATTAATCACTTGTGCTTCACTAGATTTTGGTGTAGATGATTGTCAAGAAGCTTGATATCATTTATATTAATTTTTGGGATTTAATGTTAATTAATTTAAGAATTTATGTTAATGGATTTTAGGTAAGAAGTTCAAATTTTCCTTATATTTTTAAAATGGGGTGTGGTTATATATATAGAGGTGGGTGAAACCTCTAGACTATGAAGGCTCTAGAACCATGCTACATGAGAATTAATTCATATTTATTTTTGGGTTTGGAACCTTGCTAATTGGGCTTAAAACATTTCTTTTGTTACTTTGTTTACCTGGAAACAATATCAATATCCCAAAAGCCTTGATTGCTTAAATGAAGTCGTTTTGGGCTTGTATAGTAATGGGCTTAGCTTTAGTAATTAAATAAATAAAATTCTTCTTCATTTAAAAATCATTTCTATATACTATTTACATTCTTTTAACACTATAAAATTCTATCTAACTTCTTATTAAATTCCAATTCATTTATTTCAAATCTCCTTTACTATAAAATCCCATAAAGTCTTATTTTATCAATTTATTTCAAACATCAATTCATAACTTCACATTTAAAATATCTAAATAAATTATTAATTCACTTTCCTTTCAAATAAAATAATTTCATTTAATAAACTATTTTCCATCAAAATTTCCAAATTATTGCTTTATTTCCTCTTTAATTCATTCAAATCCCACTTATATCATTAATAATTATTATCTTACCATTAATTAATAGCTTCTCAACAATGGGTTGTTACATACTCCTACTTAAGAAAATTGCTTCCTCACAATTCCTATTTAAGGAGAATCTACAACTAACTAAACAAATTCTAACTCTCTTCACCATTAATTAATAGATAACGAGAAGATAGATTACATACGTGACTCATGTGCATTTGTAAATAACTCAGGATAAGTCTGAATCATCTGCTTCTTGGTCTCTTAGGTATAATTGATGGGTTATCAAACCATTGTACCTTTACCAATGGGACCTTCTTGCTCCTAAGCTTACGGACTTCCAAATCAATTATACAAACTAGATGTTTCACATAAGTCAAGTCAATAGATATCTCGATCTCTAAAATGTCTCTAGGTTCAATGATTGTCTCTATGTCCCTTAAATATTTCCTCAGCTCCGATACAAAAAAGACGTTGTGAATCACAGAGAAGTTATTAGATAATGCTACCTTGTATGCCATTTGCCCAACTCGTTTTATAATCTTGTATGGACCCACATAACAAGGTGCCAATTTCCCTGATTTGCTAAACCTCATAACACCTTTCACTGGAGATATCTTTACATAGACCCATTCTTTAACTTCAAATTCCAATTGTCTACTTCTTCGATTTGCATAGGATTTCTATCGATCCTGAGCCTATTTCATCCTTTGCTTAATTTGGTCTATCTTCTCTATTGCCTCTCTAAACGAATCTGGATCCAAAATAAACTTGTCTCCAGTTTCCAACCAACATGTGGGCGATTGACATGGCCATCCATATAGAGCCTCAAATGGCGCCATGCCAATGTTAGCTTGGAAGCTATTATTATATGCAAACTTGACAAGATAGGATGATCTTCCCAACTTCTGCCAAAATCTAGAACATAGGCACGAAGCAAATCTTCAAGTACTTGGTTAACTCGCTCTGTCTGCCCATTTGTTTGTGGATGGTAGGCTGTATTAAAATTCAGCTTAGTCCTTGATGCTTCTTGGAAACTTCTCCAAAATCAACTAGTGAATAGGGGAACACGATCACATAAAATGGAGCTAGGAATCCATGTAGTCTCACTACCTCTTTCACATACAGCTTGGCCAAGTACGAGATGGTTCTAGTTAACTTCACTGGAATGAAATGTGCTAATTTAGTCAACCGATCCACTATCACCCAAATGCTATCATGACCACTCCTAGACCATGGTAACCATCAACAAAATCCATTGACACATGCAATCACAAGGATTAAAACTATTCTAATGGTATATATAAGTGAATCATTGATTACTAATGCACTCATACCTGATCCCATTTCCATTAGGGAATTTCCAATGGTTGCAAATGTCCATGGGTCTTAGATGTTCCGCTTTTACTAGCTAACAAGTCATTTAGCCTTTCACATACTTCCTTATATCATGCTTCGTCCCTTTCTAGTAATATAGACGCTTCATGTCCATATACATCTTACTTTCTCCGGGATGAATGGTATAATGCGATCGATGACAATCATCCATTGCATCTATATGGAGATTATCCAAGTCTGGCATAATTAATCTATCTCTTCTTCATAAGCAGCCTTGGGTATCTAAGGAGTAGTCGATGAGTTCTTCATCTTTCTCTCCTGACTCCAACTTCTATATAATTGCAAGAGTAGACGAATCTCGCCTTTGAGCCATCAGTTATCTAGTCTATTAAAGATGGTCGGGCGTTGAGACTAGTCAACATCGCACCATAACTAGTCTACGAGTCTCTATCCCGAATATCGCACATGGAAAGAAGTTCTAAATCCTTCCACTTAGATATCATCATATTGAACACAGCTTGGTGCTTTCTACTTAATGCATCAGCAACATGATTCCCTTTACTAGGTCTATACTGGATATCGAAATCGTAGGCTGCTAGAAATTCCAACCATCACTGTTGTCTTATATTCAACTCTTTCTATATGAGCAGATACTTCAATGATTTGTGATCTAAGTATAACACAAATCGTTCTCCATATAGGTAGTGTCGCCATATCTTTAATGCGAACAATATAGCTGCTAACTCCAAGTCGTGCATATCATATCTAACTTCATTAGGTCATAACTGCCTTGATGCATATGCTACGACTCTTCCATTCTGCATAAGTACCACACCCAAGTCTGAGCCATGAGCATCAGTGTAAACTTCCAAATCCCGGTTGCTTTCAGGCACTATCAATACAAGTGCATTCGTGAGTAGCTCCTTTAGCTTCTTATAGGCTTCTTCACACTTGTACATCCATAACAACTTCAATCCTTTCCTGGTGAGATTAGTCGGAGGCTGCACTATCTTCGAGAAGTCCTTGATGAATCGCCGATAATAGCTAGCAAATCCCAAGAAACTTTCGATCTTCGAGACTGTCTCTGGCCTCTTCCAGTTCTATATCACTTTGACCTTGACTGGGTCTATAGAGATACCTTCTTCCGAAACAACATGGCCAAGAAAATTAACTTGGTTCTGCCAGAAATGGCATTTTGAGAACTTGGCTTTTAGCTTATTCTGCCTTAGAGTCTCCAATACTATCCTGAGGTGCTTCTCATGCTTCTTGAGTATATCAAAATGTCATCGATGAATACTAAGACGAACTTATCCAAATATTTTCTAAAGACTCTATTCCTTAGTTCGACGAAATAAGCTGGAGCATTCGTCAGACCAAATGGCATTACTAGCCATTCATACGAGCCATATCGAGTTTTAAATGATGTCAATGGGATGCTATCTTCAGCAATCCTGAGTTGATGGAATCCAGTAACTAGATCCATCCGTGAAAAGATCTTAGCTCCACTCAGTTGATCGAACATATCATGGATCCTAGGAAGCAGATATTTATTCCTAATGATAAACTCTTTAAGCTTCCTATAATCAATACACAACCTGAGAGAACCATCTGCCTTCTTTACAAATACTACTACGGGTCCCCAAAGTGAACTGCTCTACCTTATGAAATGCTTCGCTTCTAGTTCCGTCAGCTACTTCTTAAGTTCCTCATTCTCCTTCCCTGGCATTCTAATTGGAGGTCGACTTACTAGTTAAGCTCCAGGAATTAGGTCTATTTGAAATTCTGTAGCTCGTTTAGGAGGTAAATCTATAATTGGCTCGAAGATATCCGGGTATTCCTTAACTACTGAAATCCGAGCGATATCATCTTCATTTTGGGCTTCCATAGCAAATAGAGATCCTCAAGAATCCTCACTAATATCTCCAAGAACTATATGGATCCTTTCCTCTGATTCTAGATAACTTAGTGTCACGACTCTCTCGGGATATAGAAGGTGTGCTTCATAATGCTCAAGCCAATCCATCTCGGGTATAATTCTAAAACCCATGTATTCAAACACATGTGAATCACAGTAAAAAGAATAATCACCCAAAAGCGGTTCAACATCTTTACATAGCATCTTGAGAGTTATGTATCCTCTAATGGGATTCACAATCCTCAAGGAAGTGACAAGATAAACCACATCAAGGTTGAATCTATCCACCAGTTATTTCGATACTAATGAGTGTGATGTACCTGTATCGAAGAGAACTCTAATAGGTGAATCTTTAAATAGAACCATACCTTCTAGGACTGCAGGCTTCTTCCCTTTTCCCTAAAAGGTACTTCCAACTATCTCAAGTGCATTAAGCTTTCCAACTTTCCTTGGGCAAGTATTAGAAACATGTCCAAAAGCTCTGCAATTCCGACCCATTGGCTAAGATGGTGCTATACGTGGCTACGTGCACTCCTCAAAGTAATGACCTTTTACCCCACAATTATAACATATCACGTGATATCTAATTGCTTCTTATCTTAATTCCCATCTCTCTTTGCTTGCTTTTTCTTAGAAAACTTTGGATGCTGCTTCTTAAAAGGAAATATATGTTTCTGACCAACAAATACCTTGCTCTTTGGCTCTTCCTCCTCACTGCTTCCTTTCTCTTCTTCTTCGAGTCTTAATGCTACATATACAAGCTTCTCAAAAGTGGTTTCCAACTGAAGAAGGAGGGGTTTCCTCAGAGATTTCCTTAGGCCATGTATGAACTTCTGATTTTTCTTTAGCAATGTATTGATGAGCTCAATACATACTTTTACAAGGCTTCAAATTCTGCAACATACTCTGCAACAGACATGGTTCACTACTTCAAGTCCATAAACTTAGTCATAGCTGCATTTTTAGCTTCTGATAGAAACTTCCTCTCAAATCTGCTCTTGAAATCTTCCCAAGTCAGCTCTGACTCACCCGTCTCTGCAACCAAAAGCTCGTACCAATCCAATGGCCTTTCCTAAAGCTGGCTAGAAGTGAGAGTGAGCAAACTTTTGTTAACCAAATAAACCAACTGAACCAATTTATTGTGGTCGGTTTGGTTTGGTTTTGTAACTAAATTGGTTTATAATTAGTCCGTAAAATAATTTAGTTTGGTTGTTTAACCAAATTAACCAAACTTATATTATATTGTTAAACTAATGTTTTAGTGATTTTTTAGATTAGTTTGATGGTCTAAATAAATTTTATTTATTATATATCTATCCATATTACTATTAAAAGGTACAAAAATACTAAATAAGAACACTTTATTCATATATTCAAGTTTTATTTTAAAGTATAATGAATATTCCAAACATAAAATGTGAAATATTTTTAGTTCGGTTAAATCGGATAACCAACCAAATCAAACAAACTTAATTCAGCTGGTTTGATTTAGTTTTCATTTTTATTGGTTTTAGTTTGGTTTGACAATTTCCATCATCGGACCAACCAAACCAACAAAATTCTCACCCCTAGCTAGAAGTAACTTGGACCTTGTACTAGTCAGTAATGCCCATATGTGTGAAGATGCGTTCACACGTCCTCAGCCAAGCCTACACTCCTATACTCCCTCTACGACCTTGAAGGGTTTTCCTCCAAATTTATCATAGTCGCTCCAAAGAACTTGGAGTGGTGAAAGCACTCGACTGTTGGATGCTCCTCACTAATTCCATAAGCTGCTCAGTAGTCATATAAATTCCTCCAGATCCACTGAACTGACCTTGATCTGCTCGACCAATAGGTGGACCAGCCATTGCTCACCTCTATACTTGAGTGAGATATAGGTTAAGGATATTCAAAAATAGTAATAATATATCAAATCTCACAAATAACAAATATGCACCTAGATGACTACACCTAGTAATCACCATATATACCTATATAATACATTTAGGTTATCTACCCAATACCCCAAGGGACAAGGTCTCCTAAGTCCATCTAGGCCATTGACTCGTGTCTTTATATGATCTGTATTGTTCTAACCTGCTTTGATACCATTTTGTAACACCCCCACTTCTATACTCATACTACTCAAGAGTATTACTAAGTAATACTATTGAGTAATACGGAGAATGAAGCAATATGGGGCACACACGAATATTCCCTTGGACCAACACCGGTACGTATCTCAAATAATAATGTTACTTACCATAATCGTACCCGGTCTCGGTACAAAGTGATAAACACGTGTGCCTCCAGGATGAACAAACACAATCACAGATCAAGATATAAATATCTATCAGAGAACACAGAGCCGGAACACAGCTGATAAAATATAATATATAACATATAATATAATACATAGTTCAATGAGCTACAAAATGATGGTCACTAGCCCAATACATCAACATACACCACTAAATACATTAACTAATGGATACAATGAAGCTAAAAAATGAGTAGAGAATGTATCATCCTATCTCTCCTACTAGCCTCCACAAAAACCCATATCAAGCTCCAACTTCACTGAGTATTTGCGTAAAAGTCTCTCGGACTGACCTGAGTATTACAAAGAACACAAGGGTCGGACTATGCCAGATTATAATACCAAATAATATAATGGAAATGATGATAACCAACATAGTATGAAAATATCATACATAACAAAATATTAAGTGAGATAGCCTATCGAATAATCCCATCAAAACGAACATCATACAAATCCAAGTTTGAATCAATTACAATCCAAATCATAGATAATAAACATAGGCTATCCCTAAAATATTAAATCAAAAGAGAATGGATATACGGGGACTAACTACACTTTAGACAGTCTCAAGTATAGTCAAACTCATTGATAGTGAATAGTATATCCAATCTAACACACACATACCGGAACCAGATGAGTGACTGATGGCCGCATGCCGGTTCTAGGAACCTAGGGTCTACAAGCTGCATGTTGTGTAGTCGGATCTGTTCATACAGCCTTAGTTACCTCGATTGAAATTGTGACTTATATCCACAAATGACTCGTCTATGCACAGCCTCGGTCATGACCCTGCACGTGCTCCTATAGGTAATAGACTATTGGCCTAAGTGACATAAGGGGCTAATAGGGCACCTACCATATCCAAGTCCAACAATAACAACGGTGTCGTGGATCTAGGGCGCGACCCATGATCGGGCACAAGGGTGGATCCTGGCCAATCTGGTTCACTGCCAAACTATATGAGAGGTGGACTCAAGATGGATGACATATAATACTCATATCTAATATCCGAAAATAGCATTGGATGTATGCCGATGCATGGCTCCATCGATAAGTCAGCATATGACTATAAGATCCCTATGCAGAGAGTATCACTACATGCACATGATTGTAACACCCATTTGAGTCAATGAATAATCAAGCAAATAACATAACGGTCTTGCATACCACCGCATGTTATTCGAGTAATTATTCAATGCTCATAAACTACACTCGATCCACACTAGATATCTCTATATGATAAGTCCAATGAGTAACCAGAAAAGTGTTACCGAAAGTCTCGTACCAGATGGTACACTAAACCATTTATTCAAATTCCTTGTCACATAGAAATAAGAAATATACACACATCAAATTTAATTATCAACATTAAAAGCTATATTTGCTTTATAGTAAAATAAATGATATATATATATATATATAATTATAATTATATAAGTTCAAATGTCATAATTAATAATCAAATATATATAATGATTAACATATATATAATATTAAACAAATACTTTAGGTAAACAATTCAAAATAAATAAAACAGGTATTCAGACGTCTGGAAGTATAGTTCAAATGTCTGGACAGATGTTTAAATCATTATATATATAATACAAAATAATTCAAGGGTTATTCAGATGTCAGAGGAACCCAAGTCAGACATTTGAATTTATGCAGATTCAAATAGAGAATATCATATGTAAATTTCACCATATTTAGACGTCTGATTTCTGGATTTAGACGTCTGACTTCCTGATTGTGGATTAAGACATCTGATTTCTGGATTTAGACGTCTGACTTCCTGATTGTGGATTTAAACTATGACATGGGAGATGTTATTGGAGAATCCAATAGGTTCATAGTGACCCCATGAAAAGTAAGATTAGATGATGTTATTGGTAGACACCAATAAGTTCTTAGTGATCCCATAAATACTATGAAACAAGAAAGATAGTCCGTAAGCTTGGAACAGGTTATTAGTTAGCCCATGAAAACTAATAGGTTAATAGTGACCCTAGAAACTATAACTTGAGACAGATAGTCAGGTGAATGGGGATGGGAAGTCTAGAGCATATTGCATGTTTGAATATCATCATGATACATTTTATTATGTTATGTCTTAATCATTGTGGATGCAGGTGCATAGTATTTAGTTATTATAAATTGGGTTAAGATACTAGTGAGGGGAAAACCCATTCCGCTAAGCAGTGTGGTCTCACTAGATATCTATATGGTTCGAGATGGTAGGTTATTATTCACACCAGACTTTTTGTTTGACTCGAAGTTCATGTTTTCCCCTTAAACTCTCGGGTGCTCAATTGATTTTGAGTAGTTTGAGAGTTAAGATTTTCAGGTTCTCCTTTAGATGAATAAGCTTATGGAGACGTGCAGGAGGCAAGCTAGATATTAGGAGTTCTTTCTATTTGATTCCACTGTGTAATTGGATGAAATGGCAAAGTTGTTTAATTGCCTATATTTACTCTGATCAACCAAGGGGGCATCTTCATATGTTGCTCTTGGCGTAATTCATAATATGGTATTTGGGAAGTCAGACGTGTAAATCCAGAAATAAGACGTCTGAATATGGTGCTCTTGGCCTATATCCTCCTCTAAATACAGAAATCCAGAAATCAGACGTCTGACTTCCACAAAGGTATTCTGGATTTCACCATCTTCGTATGTTGCTCTTGGCCTATATCCTCCTCTAAATCAATTATGAATTCTATCTTTCTTCGGGGTAGGAGACCCTAGACTTCTTCAAAAATGTCAGTAAATTCTCAAACTACGGGCACAATTGAGAGCTCATCTTGTGATAGGCTCGACAAATATAAATAGCTTAACTCAATTGAGTTTTGGGGTGTACAACGAACGTCTATATCTCGCCCCTTACAACTCATTAACCATAATCCTCCTATCACAATCTAAGACAGCCCCATCGTACGATAACTTATACATCCCTAAGAGAAGTCCATACCCATCAAAACTAAGAACATACGCGTTACTTGTAAAATTGACATTACATATATCCACAACTGGGTCTTTACGAATTAAAGAAAGGTGTGTCGACTCCAATAGGATTTGACATTTCTATTAGGTTGGGGACAACTTGGGTTTTTAGACTCAAGGAGTTAACTACATTTCTAGCTATGAATGAATGTGATGCTCCTAAGTAAAATAAGGTATAAATAGTATTCCTGAAAATAACAGTTGTACCTTCCATTGCACCTTTTCCTTGATCTCTAAGATGAAGTCTACTTGAGATAGGTACAGCCTCAATGGCATAAGCATACCCACTTTGTCCCTCCTTAGCTAGCTTTGGACACTGATTCTTGTAGTGTCCTTCCTCATGGAAATGGTAGCATCTTCCTTTGAACTCCTCCCTCATCAATCTCACCTTGTAGTCCTTGGCAACATGTCCCTTCTTTTGACATCTACGACATGTTATGCTTCCCTTCTTTGTCTTCCCTTGGCCATCTTGTCAGCCCAAAATCCTCCCTTTTTAGCTCCACCTTGATTTTGCACCGGTCCTACCTTCTCCTTGGTACTAATAGTCTACAGTTGGCCTTCTTGTCAGTTCAAAATCCTCCCTTCTTAGCTCCACCTTGATTTTGCACCGATCCCACCTTCTCCTCGGTATTAGTAGTCTGCAGTAGGGCCATTTCAACTATCATCTCATAAGTGTGCCTATGTGTACTTAGGTCAAAAGCAGCTTCCTAAGTGGAGAATTCGAGCCTTCTTTAAGGGGTGTCGATAAAAATCAATCCAAACTTAGCCATCTCCGTGAACTTACTGATATACTCCATCAACATGGAGTCTCCTTGCCTAAGTTGTATAAACTTCTCCAATTGCAAACTTATTTCAGCTCTGGACAAGAACCGTGACTCAAAGTGAGTTCTGAATTCAACCCAATTTAATCCAAGCCTTTGTCTCCATGAAACCTTCAGCTCCTATATACACCTGTCCTCCCATATTCTACAAGTTTTTACACATTTTTGGGAGATCTGGCTGTAACATCCCCCATTTGGAGGCCTAAAACTAACTGCTACGAATACTGCAGTCATCCATAGTTATAAATTTTCGGTGACAAATGCAGTAAAGTTTGATGCATTGATATACCAGAAACACATGAATATGAAAAATTTTAAACTCAATTTAAAACAAATTTCTCATCCCATTACAAATAGCATTTCAGATTCATTACATAATCTCAATTTGTAAACCACGTTCAGAGAAATATAGTTATTACGAATTACGCCAAGAGCAACATATGAAGATGCCCCCTTGGTTGATTAGAGTCTAAATATAGGCAATTAGCCATTTCATCCAATTACACAGTGGAATCAAACAGAAAGAACTCATAAT
The DNA here is from genome assembly GCA_030737815.1 of Allium fistulosum. NCBI lineage: Eukaryota > Viridiplantae > Streptophyta > Magnoliopsida > Asparagales > Amaryllidaceae > Allium > Allium fistulosum. The sequence goes on from CM060902.1 coordinate 843,599,651, forward strand.
AGCTAGCTTGCCTCCTGCACGTCTCCAGAAGCTTATTCGTCTAAAATAGAACCTGAATACCTTAACTCTCAAACTACTCAAATCAATTGAGCACCCGAGAGTTTAAGGGGAAAACATAAACTTCGAGTCAAACAAAAAGTCTGGTGTGAATAATAACCTACCATCTCGAACCATATAGATATCTAATGAGATCATGCCGCTTAGTGGAACGGGTTTTCTTCTCACTAGTATCTTAACCCAATTTATAATAACCGTATACTGTGCACCTGCATCCACAATGATTAAGACATAACATAATAAAATGTATCATGATGATATTCAAACATGCAATATGCTCTGGACTTCCCATCCCCATTCACCTGACTATCTGTTTCAAGTTATAATTTCTAGGGTCACTATTAACCTATTAGTTTTCATAGGCTAACTAATAACCTGTTCCAAGCTTGCAGACTATCTTTCTTGTTTCATAGTATTTATGGGATCACTGAGAACTTATTGGTGTCTACCAATAACATCATCTAATCATAGTTTTCATGGGGTCGCTATGAACCTATTAGATTCTCCAATAACATCTCCCATGTCATAGTTTTCATGGGCCGACTATGAACCTATTGATCTCTATCAACAACCTGTTCCGAACATAGATTTCATGGGATCACAAAGAACCTATTGGCCCCTGCTAATAACAATTTCCATAACATAGTTTTTATGGGCTTACTAAGAACCTGTCTAAACCAATAATCTTTTGATCAGTCTTAGGCATCCTATATTCTGGTCTATCTGACCTCTTGGATGCAATTCTACTCACACAGGAGTTAATTTAATGTATACTCACTATTGGGTCAACCTAGCCTGTTATTATGCCCTTAACACCCCAAAACGCAGTTATGGTTTAATAATGAAGTGGAATGATTACACAAGTATACATGATAACTGATCAAAAAACACAACAACATAAACAAACATGGTTTAATTCCTTGTAATCATTTTCTAATGAAATATGGTTAATACCCTTAACCCAATATCTTTAGCAAGGAAAGCTCGCTCTAAAATTTCGAAGTTAAATGCCATTTCAAAACTCTTTTACTTTGCCATGTATTTACTTTAAAAATGAGACTGGGTTCTCAAATTTGAAAACTAAGGCTTTCGACTATATCCTTTGGATCATTGTGACATCATGACTTACCCTCCGTCACTCTCCCTTTCGACTTCATAGAGAAAACAAGCCCTCCATCACTCTCTCTTTTCAAAATCATTACTTAAAACCTTAGACATTCTCTTTTGAAACCATCCAACATAGCTTTCGAACATTCGAAAACATTCCTCTCGAAACACTCAGAAACATACCTTTTGAAACACTTAAAAACATACCTTTTGAAATGCACAAAAATGTACCTTTCGAAATGCTCAAAAACATACCTTTCGAAACACTTAAAAACGTACATTTCGAAACACTTAAAAACGTACCTTTCGAAACACTCAAAAACATACCTTTTGAAACACTCAAAAACATGCCTTTCGAAACACTTAAAAACATAGCTTTTGAAACGCTAAAAAACATACCTTTCAAAAGCATTAGGTTCAAGTAAGAATTTATGGAAGAATAACTTAGAAACCAACTAAAAGTATCACTTTCGAAACCATGGATTGAAAATAAAATAAACTTCAAAGTATAAAAAAGGGATACATTCGAAAGCTACCCTTTCGAAAACCACTGCCTCTGAAACTATTTGCAATGTGGCAAAATCAATCCTTTCGAAAACATTGGGGAAGGCAGCTTCAATGGTAGTAAAGAGGTATTGGTTCGAAACCTACCTTCCGCACTTATTAACCTTGGGTTATAGAAGCGGCTTCTAACTAATGTAGAAGTATTGGTGCTGCAGCATGGGTATCGAAGGGGTTCAAAAGTGGCAACCTTTTTGAAAGCTTGCTTTTAGAACAAGGGCAGGTCAATGGGTTTGAAAGCAAATAAAAGTAGCTTCAACCCTTTCGCAAGAATGCCTTCGACACCATTCTTTCCTTCCGCCTTTCTTCAATACACTACGTACCAAATGCTTGATACCATGTGCATTGGTTTTGAATGGATGCAAAAAGTTATAAACGGGAGTATGGTGGCGAAAACAAGCATGGTAAGCGGTGAAGTTGTAATTCGCTATAAAACTGATTTTATGCTTTTTTAAGTAATTTATTTTTATCTAACCCCTTATTTTGTCAATTTTCTATTGGATAACAAGAACTTTAAAAAAAATCTTTTCAGAATTTGCTGCCGCATGTAGTCCCCAATGCTCCAATATTTAATTAAAATTATTAACTAACCCATTGTAGTTAATTAATCATTAAATATTAATCTTTCTAATTAAATCCAAAACTCATCCAAATCTCTTGAGAAAAATCTCATAAATTACACAATGATAATATCTTTATCATATAAAGTTTTTTCCCAAAAGTAATTAATTAATTCCTCAAATTAATTAAAACCCGAAATATACCTTTCTTTCACTCAAAAATTCATAATAAATTATCCATCGCTTGGAATATTATGAAAATTAAAACCCATCTCCAAAATAATGTTTTACATAACATATAAAAAAATCATGGCATTCGAAAATCATTTTGCATGATTTTAGCCTTAAACCAAACTATATTATTCCATAAAATCCTTGTTTAAATTATAACATGGTTTTTAAATCAAAACATATCAGCATTCAGACGATCATATGGTTTTAAACCTCAAACCAAAATTTAAATATTCAAGATGACTTATATGAGATGGTTTAGATCATTATTCACCTTGTTTGGATAAGGAACTTGAGATTTGTTCTTGATTTAATCTTCCTTGCTTGAATCTTAGCCTCTAAACGGATTTTGTGCTCCTCTTCTTCTTAGGGTTATGGACGGCCTTCGACTCTCTTTGTTTATGTTTTAGGTTTATGAAATCGTGAATGAGAATGAGGTAAGGGTTTTAGGGGTTATGGTATACGGCTATTCTCCTTTTTCCCTTGTCTTATTCTCTTAAGTTTCTAATATTTAAATCACAATTATAATTTCATTTGTTAAGGCACGATCCTAATTAGTTTCCAAATCTCAATTCCCTTATCACTCTAACCTCTACATTATTCTATTTAGTTTATCTAATTAAATCTCCTGAATAATGTTATTAAAATTAGGGGTGTTACACTAGTGGGCGAGGTGCTGTTTCAACAGGTGGAGCAGTGGATACCACTAGTGCATCTTGTTGAGGAACAACAACTTGCCCTATGTGCTTCAAGTATTTCTTGAACCATTATGGCATCCCTCGAATTGTGGGTATTTCTTGAGTAGAGGGCTTCCTAGCCTTAGAGGAATGATTTTCAGCCATAATCAACTATTTGTAGGTTAGAGCTTTTAGTTACAACTCCCTAAGATAGTATTATCTGCTTAAATAAAGATTTGCCTGGTGTTTTTCGTTTGTTAAAATAAGTGTGTATATATATAGTAAGGTTTTGAAAAATACTTTCAAAATAGAAAATACGCGCTCTTACGTATACCTATTCTCATTAATCAGGTAACCTAAGCTCTGATACCAAATGTAATAACCCATCTTGAAATAGGCCTAATTTTCGACCCAATAATAACCCATCAAACCTTAAGCCTGTTCCAAAGTGGGCCATTGGTTGGTAAAATTGATACAATGAAAAATATACATAGCTAATTATCTATTCTATTAGTAAGAACCCATTTCATAAAATTTCAAATCTAAAAAATACAACATATTGCATCAAATATCCAAAATACAATACCCCAAAATAACAACATGTCTGAAATGGGTGCATCAAAGTACATCAAAATAAACGTAAATAGATAAATAAACCGCTACAAGACTTTGCCTTCGCCTTCATTTTCTCGATCAACATCATCTCCCTACCATGTGTGTTGTAATGAGGAGGGGGTCGGAATAACAATGATTGGTGAATGAAAATCAAAAGTCTTATCATAATAGTATTTGGGTAGTATCATTTAGACGAGTAATGTGTCTTACACATCCTATACTATCCTACCAAGAATACTACTAACTGTAAGCCCAAAGGCTCTTCCAGCCCAACTCCATAACATACCTTCCACTCTATGCCAAAGGCCCTTTCCAGTCCAATGCAACTACCTTCAATCATGTCCTAAAAATGTGAGAGAAAGTATCTAAGCCACTTAATACTCTTTAATGGAATTAGGCAGACTCCGACCATTTAATACCTATAGCTTAGGCAGATCCCCTTCATTTAATACCTAACCCAAGATGGACCCTTCTCTGGTACTCCCTAACTAACATCGCATAAAACCTCATCAGGCCACTTAGTACTTCTTTATATGAAGAGGCGGAACTTACAATAGCCACTTAATACCTCGACCCAGAAGCGGACGCCTCCCGAGATTTCCTACTACCACACCTAAACAATAATCTCCACCATTTAATACTTCTTAAGTGGAAAGGAGGCAGTCCTACAATAGCCACTTAATACCCCCGATCCAAATGCAAGTCCTATGTATTATGACCCGTAATCCAAACTACGACGTCTCACATTAGTTTGACCATTTGTAGTGCTTGTAGCCTGATTAGCTGGGCAGACTTACCTTATAAAATTGGGATAAACTCACTTTCTCTATAGGTACTTAATATAGGCAATGTCTCACATCAGTCCCAAAATCACACTGCTAGTAGCCAGATTAGTTGGACAGACTTCTGTGTGCTTTTGACTAACCTCACATCCTTATAACTTAGTCATAATTCCACTCCCCTAACATACTAACGTAAATACCTCACCACATTTTGCATTAAGGCCATATAAGGAAAACTCCTTATTCTGATTTCAATTATGGATTAATTCCATAATTATCCTCACTTCCTTCCTATAGGGTTTAATGCTAATTACTAACTTATTCATTCAATACGATGCAATTAATACATTACTAATTATACGTTAATAATATATTTATATGCTAATATATTTATACATACGTAATTCATGCTAACTAAATATTTCTAAGCGTGCGAAGATTTTTGCATCCTATGCTATCATTTTAAATGTCAAAACTTCCAATTCATAAGAGTCTAAATCCATACAAAAACTTACAAATTAGATAATATCCTTAGCCAAACAATATACTTGCATAAAAAAATAGAATCAAATATCAAACTTATTCTATATTAATATAGTAGAATTAGCACCTATAAACTTACAATTTAAACCCCTTATATTCTATTCAACTTTCACATATACAATGAAAAAGGAGTTAATGTTTAAATTACGGAAATGGGTAGTGTAATCTACGAATACCAGGATTCATACTTAAAACTTTCCTAACTTATTTTCTTTCCAGAACTCTTTATTACAACAAAAGAGAAAAGTTGGAAGTGGAATAGAATATAAAATATTCAAATTGCAATAACAAAATAAATTCTACTATTTTAATATAAAACAATTGAGATTTCAATAAACTTAAGAAATAACATTTCGTTCTAGAGCAATTTTATGGATTTAGTTTTATGGTTTTCGTGAACAAAATTAACCAAGGCATAAAAAAATCCAAAATTCTACTATATAAATACTAAAAATGTGAAAACTAAGATTTCCGCTCACAAATGGTTTCCAACTTTCTTTTGGATTTGATTATGCTTTTTCCTAATTGCTGCTTCAGATTTATTCTCTTTGAAATGTACAATAATCCAATTGTATATTAGATTCAGAATTCAATGACTGGGGAAGAATAAAAATAGATAATTGTATATTTGTATAAACCTATAAGCTAAACCTATAAGCTTTTCTCCTTGAACTTGAACTTTTGAATCTAACCGAGGAAGAAGACTGATAGAGCTTCGTTGGCATTCCGACTATTTTTATGAATAAAAGCAAGGAACTAGCCTCTTGTTTATAGCAGTTAGAAGGCATCGGAACCGTAGGCTTTAAGTCCGTTTATAATAATAAAATCCGAGCCATTCGCGCCTAACAAAACCCTTACCGTCTTCACTTTATTCGTCGACCGCTCCTCCCTAGGCCTATTATAAACAGTAAGTATTAGTTGTTTGTCATTTCTTTTTTATTTAATTCATATTTTATCATTAACGTCAATGTTTTCTCTAACGTTAATTACCCTTTAACGTTATATAAATTCAAATTCTGAATTCATTTGAATTATTTCAAATTCAAAAACTCCAAATGTTAATAACTTTTTCGTTTGAAGTCCGATCGTAAAACTTTATATATGAATGTTGACCATAAAATTGCCATGAATGCAATGATGTAACTTTCGTGGCCAAATTCTAACATTTACAAAAGTTTCATTTTTAGCCTTATTACTAATTAATTATTTTCTTATTAATTTTTATAGGGTGTTACATGGTGCATCCATCAACCTCTCCTTCAGACTCACAAACACGTGCTCGCACTTCGTGTCCCAAACAAAGGTCCAATTCTTCTTCTTCAAATTGGTTAATGGCGCTACTATCTTCGAGAAGTCCTTGATAAAATGTATATAATATCCTACCAATCCCAAGAAACTCCTCACATCAGTATTATTCTTGGGCTGGTTCCAATCATGAAGCGCTGCCACCTTGACAGGATCTACCGTGATGCCTACTCAAAGACGACACTTCAAGCACGGTCCTCAAGTGCATCTTGCATTCCTCCTCTATCCTAGATTAGACCAGAATATCATCTACTAACACAACCACAGACTTAATCAACCGATCCCCTACGATATGGTTTATGAGATCAACAAAGTATGCCAGAGCATTGGTTAGCCCGAGTGGCATAACCAACCATGCATAGAAACCAGACGGCGTACGAAATGCGATGATCGACACACTCTCCTTCGCTACTCTCAACTAGTAAAATTCTATCATAAAATCCTGTTGAAGGACACCTTCACACCATGGAGCTGATCAAACAAGTCATCAATACATGGAGTGGATACTTTTTCTTCCTCGTTACCTCATTCAGCTTACGGTAATCTATACGCAACTACAGAGAGTCATCCACCTTAGTGGCGACTGGCGAGTACTGCGGGTGCCCCTACTCAAATATGCTCTTGCGAATGAATCCTCTCTGCAATAGGTCATTCACTTGCACCTCTAACTCCTTTTGCTCTCTTGGTGTTATATGCCTCAAAGGCATAATTATCGGTCTGTCATTCTTTGCTAAGTCTATGCAAAACTCAATCTCTCAATGTGGGGTAATCCGGTCACCTCCTCAAACACGTCCGGATACTCTCTAATGATAGGCACATATTACAACCCATTATATGGAACCTCGAGCGAATATAGAAAGCTAACCATAACCCCTTTTTTTGGTAAGCATCCACGTCACTACCTTCCGTCCCTCCCTAGCCTTGATAGTCACCAAAAGCTTCCCGCAATCCACCACTACCGCATACTTCCTTAGCCAGTCCATCCCCAAGATAATCCCGAACCGAATGAAATTCCAAACAAAGTAATCACAAACAAAAGAGCATACATGACTCAATAAGACCAAACCACAACAAACCATACATAGGCTAGTGGAGCTTCCAACAGGGTTCATCACTACTAAAGGTAAGTCAATTATTTCGGGTTTCAATCCCTATCTATCTACCAAGTCACTAGGTATGAAGGAATGTAAAGCCTCGATATCGAAAAAACATGTATGGAAATGCCATATATAGAAATCATACCTTGAATAGTGATACTCTTCCCTTTTATCTTCGTCGAGGGAGCACTCAATAAGTCGGGACGGCATCCAAAGCATATGCCTTCATTATTTTCTTTTGTTGCACAGGTTTTGGGAAATTCTTCTGTATATGTTTGAGCTTACTGCAATTATAACACTTCTTCTTTCCATCGGCTTTGCGGTCTCCAATCAAGTGTCCCTTATCACCACAACCATAGCAGACATGATCCCAATTAGCCTTTTTCTAAGATTTGTTTCCTTGAAACTACTTTCTTTTACAATTCCATTTCTTCTTGACTCCGCCGCCTTGTTGATTTTTTTGCTCTTCCTTTACCACAGTAGCTGATTTGGACTTGGGGTACAACCTCTTCTAGCGAAGAGCTTTATCGACGAGTCTCTTAAATGGCTCATCGATGTGACTCACTAATTTCTCCCTTAAGTAGTCATCCAAACCCATATGAAAATTTTCATTCTTCCTCAGTGGAGTGTCGATGAAAGGCATCTCATGCTTTGACAAGGTGTTGAACTTAGCAACATACTTGAAGACATGCATATCTTCCTGCTTCAAATTGGCAAACTTCCTGAATAGTAGGGGCGTAAAATGGGTTGGGTTGGGTATAAATGGGTTGGTTTAAAAATTAACCCAACCCATTTAAAAAAAATAGACTGCACCCATTAAACCCATTTATTAAATGGGTAAACCCAACCCACTAATTTAACGGGACAACCGAACCCAACCCGTTTAACCCAATTTGAATAATATTGTATAAAAACACGTACAAGATCATTCTCATCGATTCAGTTTGTATAATTCAAGATCAATATAAAAACATTCAAAATCAGTACAAGGCCATTCAAGATTTAAACTAGTACAAAGATAGCGAGTATCATTCAAGATCAGTTCAGTTTTCGAATACAAAAACATCATATAAAGTGACATTTAAGATCTACAGCAAGCAAAGTATCCCATACTACACCATTTTGTAGAATTTAATACAATATTAATCAACATATAATTCAAAACTACAGAGCATAAAAATGCATGAAACATGAAGTAGTTCAGTAAAAGCACTAAATCTATTTTTTTCCTTCCTTTACATCTCTATTGTCCAACCTGCATGTATTCCACCACAAACTGTACTAGGAATCTCTGCAAATGAAATTTGTTGTATCAATAAAAGTGAAACAATTGTATTCATATTTTTAAACTGTCTTTGGAACATTAAATTTCTCGGTCAGTTAATATATTTCAAATTTTCAAAAACTGTCTTTGGAACACAATTTCAGATGTTTTTTTAAACTATCTTTGGAACACATACTGTCTTTGGAACACAACTGTAATTTTAAATTTCTTAGTCATTTAACAAATTGTATTCATTTAATATTTTTGAAATGTCTTTGGAACACAAACTGTATTTTAAAATTTTAAATTACTCATTCATTTAACAAATAGCATTCATTTAATATTTTTAAACTATCTTTGGAACACAGTATTGAACTATAGAACCGATGGATTTCAAAATTCTAGAGGTTTTTTAAAAATAAAGTTCTCAGTCATTTAATATATTTCAAAATTTTAAATGCATTGTCTGTCCTTTTATATGTCTCAGATGTCATTAGTTGCATGGTTGTTGTGCTGCAGGTTTAGAAAATAAAATTTTAAACAATGTGATTGTAGCGCATGGAAGTCAAATCATTTGTTAAGTATTATCATTACATTTTAAACAATGTGAACAAACAAAATTTGGTAGTTAAGCATACATGGACCTAAGATTTAGGTAGAAATTGTAACCTCCACATCCGTATGAGACAAAGAAATATCCACATCGGGCTCCATTATAGTTGATGCTATCCCGTTTCCATATAGCCAGTCACGTGAACATAACAATGCTTCAATGGTATCTTCCTTTAGAGAACTTCGGTAATCGTCAAGAACCCTGCCTCCGATACTGAATGCACTTTCAGATGCTATATTAGTAACCGGAACCGCAAAAATATCTTTTTCCATACATGAAAGAATTAGATATTTATATTGGTGAGATTTCCAAAAAGAGATAATGTCGAACGATGTTTTAGGATCTAACAGTTCCTCTTCAAGATATGACTTAAGTTCAGATTTACGAGAACTATCGAGTAAACATACTTTAAGATGATTGTAAAATCCTTCTAACATATCCTCACATTCTTGTGAATATGGACCAATATATGCATCAACGAATTCCACATCTTTTGATCCATTTGCTTCACCTTCCTTTTCATTTTTTTGCATATTCATTGAAAAGATTTTCAAATTTACTCTCCACCTCATCAAATTCATAACAATCGACTCCATAAATTTGTTCATAACAATATTTAACGAATTCGATTTTATGCTATGGATCAAAGATGCATGCAATGGAAAGTATCATGCTAAATTTTCTACAGTGTTTGTCAAATTTTTTATACATTTCATTTGCCCTGGTTGACATAAAATCATTGTCTTTCATACGCTTTTGCAATGTAAAAAGAACCGTCACGAGCTTTGGAAAAAATAAGTTCGATGTTGGATAATTAGAACTCGAAAATAAACAAGTAACTTTGTAAAAAAACTTCCAAAAATCCAAAATTTTCTTTCCATCTATCCATTCATCCGGGGTTGGACAATAAGTATAACTTTGATCAATGATTTCCAAATGGCATAGTGCTTGCTGGAAGTAAATAGCAATTTTAAGCATAAAAAATGTCGAGTTCCATCTCGTTGGAACATCTTGTTGCAATATTTATTTACTTTCATTAACAGAACGATCTGCTATGCACTCCATAAACAACTTTTTTCTTAATTGGGAACCCTTAATGTACTTTATACTTTCCCTAATATTCGTTAAAAAGGAACCAATGCATTTTAGACCGTCTTGTACGATCAAGTTCAATATGTGTGCAGTGCAACGAATATGCAAAAACTCACTATCTACAACCAATGCTTTCTTATATGTGAGATGAGATTCCAACAATTCAATAAATTTATCATTTGAAGATGCGTTGTCAAGCGTAAATGCAAATGGTTTATCTTTGATATTCCGCTCAACTAACATACTATATACCTTCCGAAATATTGCAGCTCTCATATGAGGAGGCGACATCAATGAAAATTAAGTAATTTTTTTGTAAAACCCAGTCGTTATCTATGAAGTGCACGGTCATATTTAAAACCATCTGTACTAATTGATGTCCATAAATCGGATGTTAAGTTTGCTTTTCCCGAACATGATTTTTAAAAATGTTTAAGCTTAAGTTTTTCTTTCTCGTAAAGTTTCATGACATCCGATCATACTGTATTTCTTGATATATGTTGCACTTCATTGTTTAAATAAAAATGTAGTTCTCGAACTTCTTCATACTGAACAAACATAAAGGGCAAGTTATGCCTAATGACGGCCTTAGTCACCAATTCTCTATACTTACTTTGATCGAACTTTCTTATCTCATTAAGCCCACTCATTTTTTTGTTAATGTGTTGACATTTTGGAATATGTTTTAGCAAATTAGATATCCATGCTTTTCTTCCCAAAAGTATGTTTTCTTACATCCCTTGCAAAAGCACGTTGGTGGTTTTCCTAAAATAGTTTCATTTTTGTGAAAATAGTTCCAAACTTCTGAATGTGTGGTTCTACAACGTTTTTTTCCAACCGAACTACTCAATGAATCTTCCAATACAATCAAATATTCTGTTTCAATGTTTATATGTTCGGTTGAATCCATGTTCTACAATATCAAGTATTAAAAGAATTAGCATGTAGGTAGTACAAACAAATTATATATATATATATGTGTGTGTGTGTGTGTGTGTGTGAGTTTTGCCTAGTACAATCAATGTTGTCTATTTTCGCTCAAAATTCTTTTAGTTGAAATAATTTAGCACTTATCATCTTTCATGTGGAAAAAACGTATTTGAAATGCTAAAGAATGATACATTACCATTCTTTACAAAATTATTTCCTTATGTGCAGACATTGTTTAAGTACATTTGAAAATTTTGAAAAAGAATACGTTACCAAAAGTTTCAAAACTATTAATTTTCATTTTTGAGTCAAATTCTAGAAATGTTATAATATAAGCAAAGCAAAATTTTCAAAAGGTATACAAATATTTTTTAAAATATTATAAATTCGTAGATTTTCTCACTACTACTACGCATAGCAACAATTCATCTTTTTATACATATAAATAATACTGCTAATATTCAAAAGCATCTTGCTTTTGAGCTGTTAACTTTACTATAAAAAACAACCTTCTTGAATAGTATAGAAGCATGTTATAATATGTGGAAAACACTTCAACATTCAATATCATATATGACTATATGATTTCATCAACATTCAACATTTAATAACTATTAGAGCATTCTAGTAAGAAGGTATGCAAAGTAACAACTTACAGTCTAGTAAGTAAAGTTTCAAGTTCCAAGTTCCAACGGCAGCTTAATTAAGAAAACAGATCAGGTTCTGCCAGTTTTGATCACCTGCCAAGACAACAACAACGGAAAAAAGAGTCAAAACATTATTATTATTATTATTATCGTATTTGTATAATATAGTTACACAATTATGAATAATATCAACTAACTACAGTTTTAAATCTGTGTTTGACGACCAATTTCCTATCGGATTAGAAAAATAGCCGATCAAATTTTAATTAAAAATTACCGCAAGCGTACGGTGTATAATTCTAGTACGTGGCGAGTACGGGTCGATCCGTAGGGAATTGTTTAGATTTTAAAATTTCTATTCAATCAAATTAAACCAAGATTTTGAGATGTTTTTAAGCTAAAAAATGTAAATAAACTAGTAAAAGAAGATGGATAAAAATATAAGAGTTTGAAGGCAATTTAGAGGCAAATCCCTTCTTATGATCACATAAATCAACACAACATGAAATTATGATCTCTCTTTTTTGGTCATTAGTGAATTTAATTGATGTGTTTATCATAAGTATGGAATATTTGTGCTATTAATTAGCCCAATATAAACCATCAAACTATAACACACCCATTGAACCATTTTTTAACTCTCATGTGTTAAAATTGGATGATTCAAATATTTGTTAAGGAGGAAAGAAATTGATTAATTGTTTCAATCAATCAATTAATTTGGCTTGTATATGGAAGGATATTTTGGAAGGAAACTAATTAATTAGCCAATCAATTAATTCGTCAATGCATTTTTTATATGAAGAAATAAATGATTAGGCATGGAGAATCTGTCAATCAAAGGAAAGATATGGAAACCAAGATTACGCCATCTATTTGTACTAAAATCAAATCATGCAATTTGGAAAGATATTTGGGTAATCCGGAAATTGATTTTCTTAATCTCCAAGCAACCCTTCATTATCAAGTCTATTTAAATGAAGGAATTTCATCTTCATATGCAAGTGAGTGTGTGAGGCATCCACCATTATTCTTCTCTCTCTTTTGTACTCTTTTCTTCAATGAAATAAAAGAAGTTTTTGGGTCTCCGTAGACGTAGGATATTCATATCCGAACCACGTTAAATCTTATGTGTCTCTTATTTCTGCTATTGTTTCTATGAGACTGCATAATTGATTTTTTTTAAGTTCCATTGGTATCCAAATAGACGATACTAGATCCTCATCAAATAATTCGCTTCCGCTCAAATTAAAACAAATTTCACTACAGTTTGGTATCGGAGCTAGTGTTATTGTTCCTGTTTGGATATTAATGGCTACTTCTAGTAAGTCTGTTGGTAGATCTGGTGTCAATTATGGAGTAACACGTTTTGATGGAAAGGGCGATTTTGGTACTTGGAAGATGAAGATGGAGGCTGTATTAAAGAAGGAGAAGACTTATAAGGTTGTTTCTGCGCCTGAGAAATTGAAAGATATTGATGCAGCTGATTTGGAAGAGATGGAAGATGAAGCTCTCACAACAATTCAGTTGAGTCTTTCAAATGAAGTTCTTAGAGAATTCTCTCAGAAGAAGATGGACAAGGAACTATGGGATGCATTATCGGATGCATATCAAGACAAGTCTCTCACTAATCGGATTATCCTTCAGCAACAACTCTATTCGTTCAAGATGAAGCCTAGAGCTGATCTCATGGAGCATGTAGATGCTTTGACCACTTTGATTATGAACCTGAAGGAAGCGGAAGTTGATATTACCGATAAGGCTCAAGCTGTGATCCTCTTATGTTCCCTGCCTAAGGAGTATACTGCTTTTGTTAATTCCATGATCTACGGCCGCAGTAAAATTAGCCTGTCTGATGTAAAGGCCGATCTTCATAATGAAGTATTAAGAGGTAGATTGGCGAGCACTAGCTTGGATAGTGATACCGAAGGCTTATCTGTTCAGAGAGGTAGAGGCCAAAGCAGGTCGAAGAATGGTGGAGGACGGAATTCTTCACGGTCTCAGTCTAGGGCGCCTAAGAAGTTGACTTGTCATTATTGTAAGAAACCGGGGCACTTCATAGCACAATGTCCCAAGCTTGAAGGTAGAAGAAAAGATCCAAAGCAAGCCTCAGCTTCTACAGCAGAGAAATCAGATACAAAAAGTGACACCGACGTATTTACAGCTTCTGGCTCTTCTGGGAAGAGCAACTTATGGCTGAATGATTCTGGCGCATCCTATCATATGACACCTGATAGGAACTGCTTTTCCACTTACCGTGAAATTGATGGAGGAGAAGTTTTAATGGGTAATGATGCTTCTTGCCGTATGGTTGGTGTTGGTAGCGTGAAGATTAGGATGCTTGATGGTGTTATTCGTACGATCATCGATGTTAGACATGTACCTGATTTAAGGAGGAGCTTGATTTTTGTTGGGGCATTGAGTAGACTTGGCTTGAAGATTGTAGTGGAAGGAGAGAAAATGAAGATATCGAAGGGTTCCATGATTGTTATGAGAGGGTGTGAGGGAAGAAAATCTTTATCTATTAAAGGGCACTACTGTAATTGGTGAATCAGCTTCTGTTACATCTATTGATTCAGATTCTTCCAGATTATGGCACTTACGAATGGGTCACATCGATGAGCGCAGCATGGATGAGTTGAGAAAACGAGGATTGATTGATGGAGTTCATCATTCAAAACTTGGTTTTTGTGAAGAGTGTGTTCTTGGAAAGCAGACGAAGATTTCTTTTGGTATAGGAGCATAAAGCAAAAGTTGTCCTAGAGTATGTTCATACAGATGTTTAGGGTCCCTCCCCTTGTCAGTCTTTAGGTGGAGCCAGGTATTTCATTTCATTTATAGATGATTTATCTCGTGAAGTATGGGTATACTTTCTTCGGTCAAAGAGTGAAACCTTTGCCAGGTTTCGAAAGTGGAAATCTATGGTTGAGAAGCAGTCAGGGAAGAAATTGAAAGTTCTCCATTCAGATAATGGCGGTGAATTTGTATCACAGGAACTCATCGATTATTGTGAGTCTGAAGGCATTAAGAGGCATTACACTACACCAGACGACCCCCGGTCTAATGGAGTTGCAGAAAGGATGAATAAGACATTATTGGAGAGAGCAAGATGCCACAAACTGACTGCTAAATTGAAGAAGGGATTTTGGGCTGAAGCTTTATCTATGGCTGCTTTCCTCATCAACCGCACACCTTCTACTGCCATAGATATGAAGATCCCTGAAGAAGTATGGAAAGGAGAGCCTATTAGCTATTCATTTCTCAGAGTGTTTGGTTGCCCAGCTTATGTGCATGAGAGTAAAGAGAAGATGGAACCTAGAGCTCGCAAGTGTATCTTTCTAGGTTATAGGAGAGGAGTGAAGGGATATAGGTTGTGGTGTCCTATTAGCAAGAAGATCGTTATGAGTAGGCATGTGACTTTTAATGAGAAGGCTATCTTGAAGGTGGAGCCTTCCTCATCAGATGACAATGAGAGGACATGTGAAGAATATCAGACACAAAGCAAGTCATCTGTTGATTCTTTCCATAGACATTCAGATGGTGTTTCCGATGACACCGTGGTTGATGAGGGTAATATCGGTTAAAGTAAATGGAGATTTGAGAAAGAAGAGATGAAGAGCAAAATCATGTATATGTTATACATCACACAGATTCGTACATGTTTATATACAAAAGCTTGTACCCCTAGTTACACACACACGCGGGCTTAAGCCTTATTACACACAGTCATGGGCCGAAGCCTTATTGGGCTGAGAAAACAAATATAACATGAAACAAGAAAGGAAACAAAGGATCACTAAGTACACATATCTTGTACATGAAACATGCACAACGCAGCATCACCATTCAACACAGCAGATAACACTCCCCCTCAAGTTGAAGCATACTTATTAATCATGCTCAACTTGCTGCAAAGGTACTCCACTCTCGCACCACTCAACGCCTGGGTGAATATGTCAGCCAGTTGATCTCCAGATCTGACAAACCCAGTTACGATCAAACCCTGCTGTATCTTCTCGCGAATGAAGTGACAGTCCACTTCGATATGTTTGGTTCGCTCATGGAATACTGGATTAGAAGCAATATGAATTGCTACTTGGTTATCACACCATAATTTCGCTGGCAACTTTGGTTTCAAACCTATCTTAGACATAAAGTGATTTATCCACATTAGTTCACAAATAGCATTAGCCATACCTCTATACTCTGATTCAGCACTAGACCGAGACACCACATTTTGTTTTTTACTTTTCCATGAGACTAAGTTACCTCCAACAAATACACAAAATCCAGAGGTTGATCTTCTATCTGACCTAGACCCTGCCCAGTCAGCATCCGAGAAAGCTTCTATCTCCTCATGTCCATGATTAGCATACACAATACCTTGTCCCACTGTTCCTTTCAAGTAACATAGAATTTGTTTTAGAGCATTCCAATGATGAATAGTTGGAGAACTCATGAATTGACTTATGACACTAACTGGAAAAGCAAGATCTGGCCTTGTACTATCAAGTAATTCAGTTTACCCACTAACCTCCTATATTTTTCTGGACCATTAAATAGTTCACCATCATTTGTCAAACTGATATTGGTAATCATAGGAGTAGTACAAGGCTTTGCACCCAATTTTCCAGTCTCGGTTAACAAATCAATGATGTATTTTCTTTGTGACAAAAAGATCTGCCCATTTTCTCTTATCACTTCAATACCCAAGAAGTACTTTAACTCACCAAGATCTTTTGTATGAAATTGTTTTTGAATAAAAACTTTAAGATCTGAAATTCCTTTCCTATCACTTCCAGTAATCACAATATCATCTACATATACTACTAACAATATAATTCCTTCTTTTGAATTTCTATAGAACACAGAATGATCAAAATTGCTCTTAGTTATGCCAAATGCTTCAACCACTTGACTGAACTTACCAAACCATGCTCTTAGACTTTGTTTTAGTCCATACAAGCTTTTCTTTAGTCTACATACCTTTCCTGTCTCCCCCTAAGCAACAAACCCAGGTGGTTGCTCCATATATACCTCTTCAATCAAATCCCCATGAAGAAAAGCATTTTTAATATCAAGTTGATGCAGTTTCCAGTCATACCTTGCTGCTAAAGAGATAAACAATCTTATGGACGTCATTTTAGCCACTGGAGAGAAGGTTTCTGAATAATCTGTCCCATAAGTTTGTGCATATCCTTTTGCAACCAACCTAGCCTTTAGTCTAGCCACTGACCCATCTGGGTTAACTTTAACTAAGAACACCCATTTACACCCTATCACCTTTCAATTATCTGGTAGTTGAACCAAATTCCAGGTGTTATTATGATCCAAAGCTTCAATCTCTTCTAACATTGCTTTTTGCCATTCTGGTTTAGACAATGCCTCTCCAACATTTTTTGGAATAGAAACAGTATCAAGATTGGAAATATAAGTGTAGCTTGCTGGATGTAGTTTATCATATGATACAAAGGAGGATATAGGATATGTACATTGACGTGTACCTTTTCTAAGTGCTATTGGTAAATCAAGACTGGGATCATGTGCTGGAATTTCCTCATTATCAGATTCTTGTAAATTTGTTTCTACCCTTTGATTTAGTTCACTATGTTCACTCCCTTGTGACAAAGTTGTAGGATAAATCAACCAATCATCACTCCCACTTTCCTCTTGAACACAAGACTTTGAATCAGACAATGGGAAGAATGGGAGATCTTCTACAAAAGTAACATCAATTGACACCAAGTATTTATGCAAACTGGGACAAAAACATTTGTAACCTTTTTGAAGTCTTGAATAGCCAACAAATATGCACTTCAATGATTTTGGATCTAATTTGGTTAGTTGTGGGTTCACATCCCTAACATAACACACACAACCAAACATTCTTGGCTTCACTGGATACAAAGATTTATTAGGACATAGGACTTGGAAGGGGATCTCATACTTTAGCACTTTCGAAGGCATTCTGTTGATCAGAAAACATGCTGTGGCCACTGCATCTGCCCAAAAAGCTTTGGGTACATTCATATGGAACAAGAGTGCTCGAGTAGTCTCAATTAAGTGCCTGCTCTTCCTCTCAGCAACTCCATTTTGAGAAGCAGTATCAACACATGAAGTCTCATGAAGAATGCCATTATTAGCCATGTAATCACTAAACAAACTGAATGTATATTCCTTTGCATTATCACTTCTTAAAGTTTTAAGTGACACATTAAACTGGTTTTTTATTTCAGCACAAAAGTTACAAAAAATAGAGAATAGCTCAGATCTATTTTTCATTAGGTATAACCATGTTACTCTTGAATGATCATCAACAAATGTAACAAAGTATCTATATCCTTTCTTTGAAACAACAGAACAAGGACCCCATACATCAGAGTGCACTAAATCAAACACTGAATTAGCCCTTTTATTTAATCTAGGATATGAACTAACACGATGATGTTTGGCAAATTGACATGATTCACGATTTATTGTAGACAGAAAATTAAACTGTGGACAAAGTTTCTTGAGCAATGTAAGAGATGGATGACCTAACTGGCAGTGAACTTTAAGAGCAGATATCATACTTGAGCAAGCAATGTTTTTGGATAATTCTTCATTGAGTGTGTACAAGCCTCCAGATTCTTGTCCCCTACCAATAATCTGCTTCGTTGTAAGGTCCTGAAACAAACAGTGATCGGGGAAGAAAGATACACAGCAATTAAGTTTGCTAGTGATCTGACTTACTGACATTAAGTTGAATGACAGATTTGGTAAATATAAAACTGATTTTAGTGGCAGTTGAGTATGCGAGTTTGCTTTCCCAGTTCCATAAACATAAGTTTGTGATCCATCAGCTAAAGTGACAGCATATGTTGATTCATTACTTTGAATATCAGAAAGCAAATAACTGTTACCTGTCATATGATCTGTAGCTCCTGAATCTATGATCCATTTAGATGATGGTTTTTCAATACTAGCAACAGCAGCAGTAGTAGAGGAGGATATATGACCCGATGGATTCTTCTCAAAAGTTTCTTGATACGTTGCATATCTCTCAAATTCATCAGCAGTCATCAATACTGTTTTATTTGTATTTGCATTATTGTTATTGTTGGACAAGGAGTTTTTATATTGCAACTTTCTACACTCAAATTTTGTGTGACCGGGTTTCTTGCAATATGCACAAAATTTATTCTGATTTGGTGGCCTAAATGGTTGAGACATCTGATTTGGAGCAGAGAATCTTGGTGCATTATTACTGTTGCTTTGTGCATTATTCCATGGTGGTCTATTATTCTTACTATTACTTATCAAAGCACTGTCAACTGGAGTACTTGATATTTGAGTCACCTCAGTACGAAGAATTCGACTAAACACCTCCTACAATGATGATATCTCCGATCCAGATAGTATTTGTGATTTTGCTGGTTCGAATTCAGATGGTAACCCAGCCAAGAAGCTCATTATTGCCATCTGCTCTCTTTGTTTTTGTTGAACCTTAACATCAGGGCTGATTGGAAGCAGAAAGTTAAATTCCTCATATGTTTTCTTAAAATTCATAAAGTAGTTCATCAGTGTTTGTTCTTGTTTCTCTGCTCTATAAAACAATTTGCATACATCATACATTCTGGTCACATTTCCTTTTCCAGAGTATAGAAACTCCAAATACTCCATCAATTCTTTCACGAACTCACAGTGATCAACCAATCCAATGACCTCTCCATCAATTGAATTCCGGATCTGAAGAAACAGTCGCGCATCATCTCTTAACCACATCAGATCCTTCTCCTCGGTTAATTCTAGTTTTGGTGGACTTTCAGTTAAATGATTACCCTTATCAATGGATCGGAGATAGAGACGAATTGTTTTGCTCCAGTTTAAATAATTCAAATTGTTTAATTTGTGATCAGTGATTTTCGGCATCATCTGGATCGAATCAACTGAGATCTTATTACATAGTAACAAATCTTTGAATTAGGGAACATAAATGATATAAAGAATGATATGATGTTCGGATCTGAAGATAGAAGGCAAAACCCTAGTTGGATTCAAACTTCATAATTTGATGCTCTGATACCATGTTAAAGTAAATGGAGATTTGAGAAAGAAGAGATGAAGAGCAAAATCATGTATATGTTATACATCACACAGATTCGTACATGTTTATATACAAAAGCTTGTACCCCTAGTTACACACACACGCGGGCTTAAGCCTTATTACACACAGTCATGGGCCGAAGCCTTATTAGGCTGAGAAAACAAATATAACATGAAATAGGAAAGGAAACAAAGGATCACTAAGTACACATATCTTGTACATGAAACATGCACAACACATCATCACCATTCAACACAGCAGATAACAATATCGATGTTGGTACAGTGGATCAAACTCAAGGTGGAGCTCATTCAGAACCTAGGATTGTCAGACAAAGAAGAAAGCCTAAGTAGCCTGATGAGTTTGTTGGATTGAGCATCGAAGACATTAACTTCGATGATATGGCAACATATGATTTGAATATTGTCCATGATGAGCCCTGTGATTATAGAGAAGCTATCGCATCAGTTAACAGTTCCAGATGGTTAGTTTCTATGGAGGAGGAGATTGAATCATTGCAGAGAAATCATACTTGGGATTTGGTGCCTCTTCCCACCGACAAGAGAGCTATTGGATGCAAGTGGATCTATAGAGTGAAAGACGGTGAAAATGGTAATCTCAGATACAAGACAAGATTAGTCGCAAAGGGGTATGTTCAGAAGAAGGGGATAGAGTATCATGATATCTTTGCTCCAGTGGTTAGGCATACTTCTATTCGTATTCTTTTGGCATTAGTTGCTCATTATCATATGGAATTAGAGCAACTAGATGTCAAAACTGCATTCTTGCATGATGATCTGGTGAGGAGATTTATTTAAAGCAGCCGGAAGGGTTCATTGATAGTAACATACCAGACTATGTTTGCAAACTTTACAAATCTCTATATGGACTGAAGTAGTCTCCTAGACTATGGTATAAGAGGTTTGATAAGTTTATGCTTTCACAGGGATAATCCAGAAATTTCAAAGACCAGTGTGTTTATTTTAGGAGATGTGATGGTGATATGATTTATTTGTTGTTATATGTTGATGATATGCTGATTGCATCTCGGAGTATGGTCAGAATTAAGGAGTTGAAAGCGGAGCTCAGTAGAGAGTTTGACATGAAGGATTTGGGAAAGGCACAAAGAATATTGAGTATGGAGATAAGCAGGGACAGGAAGCGGAGAGAGTTAAGGCTCACTCAAGCGTAGTACATCGAGAAGGTCCTCACTCGATTTGGAATGGAGAAAGCCAAACCGGTTGGCACTCTATTGGGCTCTCATTTTAAGTTGTCAAAAGACTTATCTCCCTCATCGGAAGAAGACAAAAGGTATATGGCTGATATACCTTATTCTAGTGTTGTTGGTAGTCTTATGTATGCAATGGTGTGCACAAGACCAGATTTGGCCCATGCAGTGGGTGTTGTGAGTCGATATATGTCTAACCCAGGCAAAGAGCATTGGCAAGCTGTGAAGTGGATTCTTAGATATCTTCGAGGCACTTCTTCGATGGACATGTTATATGGTGGAGTGGATGGTGACATCTTTCTTAGAGGATACTGTGATTCTGATTATGCTGGGGATAGAGATGCTAGGAAGTCAGTGTCGGGCTATGTTTTTACACTTGGCATAGGCTCGATTTCATGGAGATCAAAGCTGCAATCTATCGTAGCTTTATCGACTACCGAAGCAGAGTTGATATCGATTGTGGAAGCAACAAAGGAAGGATTATACTTACTTCAGTTGTTGGATGATCTTTCAATGGCGCAGCGGACAATAGGGCTATTTTCAGACAGTCAGAGTGCGATTCATCTTGTGGAGAATCAAGCTTATAGTTAACGGACGAAGCACATTGATGTTAGAGGTTTCTTTTTTATGCTTGAGAAAGAATGAAGCAAGATCAAATTGTTGAAGGTGAGTACTTTGGATAATCCTTCACATATGATGACAAAGTCACTTTCAAAGGACAAGTTTGAGCATTGCTCAAACTTGATCAGTTTGATTCCTGTTACTTGAGCGCCATGGGGCGCTAGACCCAACAACTTCTATGTTGATTGCTTGATGATAAGGTGATGAAGAGAGATTGTTATATTTGAATCAAGGTGGAGTGCTAAAATTGGATGATTCAAATATTTGTTGAGGAGGAAAGAAATTGATTAATTGGTTCAATCAATCAATTAATTTGGCTTGTATATGGAAGGATATTTTGGAAGGAAACTAATTAATTAGTCAATGCATTTGTTATATGAAGAAATAAATGATTAGGCATGGAGAATCAATCAATTAATGGAAAGATATGGAAACCAAGATTACGCCATCTATTTGTACTAAAATCAAATCATGCAATTTGGAAAGATATTTGGGTAATCCGAAAATTGATTTTCTTAATCTCCAAGCAACCCTTCATTATCAAGTCTATTTAAATGAAGGAATTTCATCTTCATATGCAAGTGAGTGTGTGAGGCATCCACCATTATTCTTCTCTCTCTTTTGTACTCTTTTCTTCAATGAAATAAAAGAAATTGTTGGGTCTCCGTGGACGTAGGATATTCATATCAGAACCACGTTAAATCTTCTGTGTCTCTTATTTCTGCTATTGTTTCTATGAGACTGCATAATTGGTTTTTTTAAGTTCCATTGGTATCCAAATAGACAATACTAAATCCTGATCAAATAATTCGCTTCCGCTCAAATTAATTTTTTTTCACTACATCATGAAAATGACAATGAACTTGAAATAAAATCTATTCTAAGCATGATCTATTAACTATTGATTTGAAATATAGACAATCAAATTTTGATTTTAAAATCCACTTCATTACCATTATCATATGTAGATGAAAGGGTAATTTGTGTTTGTGTTTGTTTAAACATAGCCTATTTGGTGTCAACAACATAGACTATCAAATTCAAAGCTAAAACAACAAAATTTTACTCATTCAAACATTGTCATTAAGCACAAAAAGAGATCAAAAATTAGCAAAATGTTGAATCTACATGATTAAGAGAGCTTCATTACCCCTAAATTAAAAGGGTTTAGCATTTCATATTTGTTACCATTTCAACAAATGTAGCATTCAACATAAAATAAAAACAAGAAGAAAATGCAAGCTAAGTAAAAAGAGAGCTAACTAAAATGAAATAAAAGCTAATCTACTTGCATAAGAAATGAAGAGGAAAAAGAGCATGTCAATAGAAAAGAACATGAATTAAAATTGCATTAAAAAAAATTACATGAAAGAGGAAAAATCGCTAAGTGGCCATGAAAAAGAAAGAGAGATTATATTCATTTTTGAGCCTAAAAATAAACTAACTAAAGAGGAGCCTCAAAGGCTAAGAGATTAATTACATGAACATATGAGGTATTTATACATGTTTGGAAACCCAAATTACATTTTTGGGAACTACCCAAATTGCCCTTAAGGAAGTGTGGCCACCAAGTTATCATTAGCATGAGCATAATCCATCATTACATGTGCATGTAACTTTAATCTTCATTAGCATGTACATTAGCTCCTAATATGTGATCATGGTAAATGGGTAGGTGGGGTCCTCCATGTTGTATGGTTTGAATTATTTCCATCTTTATTCCTTCATTTCATCCTTGTGCATGTATATTTTCCATGAAAACATCTTCCCTTTGAATTCAAATTCCTATAAAATAACATAAAAATGTCCAAGTAAAAATTATCAAATTAATATATGCACAAAAATGACCATTTTGCCCCTATATGAAGATGAATAAATGACGATTTAAAAATAATTTGAACTTTGGTTTAAACATGTTAAAACACCCTATATGCTCATTTATTTAACTAAATTCGATTAAATATGAAAGTAAAAATATGCACATTTACGTGCACATCAATCTGTTGGAAGCTTGCAACTTCTAGCAGCTACTAGTGTATTGCTCTATAGGTCTGTATCACTATGTATTGTTCTTAGGTCTCTATCACTAACGTTGATATCTCACTAACGAGTGCAACTATGTTAACCATGGCTCTCAAATCCAATTAATGACTACGTATTTTTTGAATTAGTTACTGATTTTGATTCAACCATTATGATAATCTACCTCGTTAATATAATTTAAGCTAAACCAGACTCATCCTGATAATGGTATTTGTTTGAATCTAAAACTTTGTTTTCTACTTTCCAAAATGTAGATAAAGTTATAACCCGGCGTTGTTAACCAACAAGTATTCTAGACTTGGCATTTAGGAAGATGAGTGAAAAGCTGATCTAACTTTTAAGAGTTTTTCCTTTAGTAAAAGCTTTCATCTCGACATCAAGGCTACACGATTGTATCTTCATATGTCAAACCAGAATATGTTGCATATGGTGATACACATATGTAGCTCTATTTGAGAAGGCGTATTGGTCGTTGGATAAATTTACCTAAGAAACTTTTGTCTTCCCTTAGTGTAGGATATGAAAATTGCATAATGGTGAACTTTGTGCTGCAAAACAATTGGTGTTTCTTTCATGGCAATGGCAAGAAATTAAGGTGAACTTGCAGTTTAGAATGTAGAAAAATATGTCATACACTATTTATTCTTATACTTTAAATCATTTTTTTCAATGTTATTTACAGTTTCATATTATTTTTGTTTGTTTCTGCACATAAAATAAATTTAGTTCTTTGTATGTATCTTTATTTATTACTAAGCATGTATCGAATTTTACTCCAACAGAATTAGACATGAATGATAACTAACATTTTGGAATGGAACTTGCATTAATACTATTAAATAATTTTGTTTATTTGCAACAGCAAGAAAGGGAAATATCAACGACAAATTTGGATATCACGGGGGACTCATGTACTGTTCTCTCTCTACCGCAATTTACCCTTATTTTTTTTGGATAAAGTACTATTTTCCTTTTGAAATATGGTGCAAATGTGCAGTCATATTACTACTTATTTAAATATAAATTTGGCACTTTTCTCTACTACTAAATTACGCAAATAAGCCCATGAGTCAAACAATGCGAGGTGACTACTAAGTAATAACAGAAATCCCTATGGTAACAAAAAAATTAGTCTTCAGTAATTTCTACCAATTTTTTTTAGTGAATATTAGGCTCAGGTCCCTAATAAGTTTCAAAATACATAAAAAACCCAGTAAAAAAAGGTATGTAAATTAGGTCCCTAGAATTAAGTTACTAAGTAATTGCATATACTTATGCAATTATTCACTAAATAATTGCAGACATTTATGCAATTATATCCAAAAGTTGCATAAATTTATGCAATTTTTTCGATGAATAATTGCGGAAATTTCCGCAATTTTTTTGGTGAATAATTGCGGAATTTTCCGCAATTTTTTGGTGAATAGTTGCCGCAATTTTTCAGTGAATAATTGTGAAAATATCTGCAATTTTTTGATATAATTGCATAAATGTCTGTAATTATTCACTAAATAATTGCATAAGTGTATGTCATTATTCGGTAACTTAATTCTAGGGACCTAATTTACAAACTTTTTTTTACTGGGGTTTTTGTGTATTTTGAAACTTATTAGGGACTTATGCCAAACTGTCCCTTTTTTATTCATTTCTTCCATTCTTATCAAACAAATCATCCTAAATTTCAAATTGTAAAAGTACTCTTCATATTACACTACTTGATCTTGGATCAGTATTGCATTTCATTAGATTTCTCCATGTATAACAACACAACGTTACACTTCTACGTGTAGGTCAACAATACAATAAAGACTCTCATATAACATTTCCACTTAGTTTACTATTACTTTTAACACATCATTAACAAAAAAAGTAACCTCCATGCACCTCTCAATCAAACAAAAACTGCAATCATATCAAATGCAGCAGGTTTACACACTACAAGGAACAACCACTCCATGTGTGAAGAACAGATATTCAAAAACATTATCACCAAATATTATAGCTTAATTAATCACAGGTTTTTCTTGATTGTCCAAATTAATCACAGGTTTTTCTTGGATTTCATTTTACAATAATGATGGAGAAATTAATTATATATCAACTTATAACTTTAAAAACCACTAGATATAACATTGGACAAGTAAAAGAATTATCCGCTTATAAGTCAGTTATGCGAGACTTAAATATTATTTATCAGTTATATGTTGGTTTCCAAATGGATTTTAATTTTTCAGTACCTCAACAATCCAAAGCTATGGCAGAAGCAGAAGCTGAGTCGTGCCAGTCAAAAAGCCTAAATAGATATCTGCGAAGTGTAAATACATTAGGAAAAAACAATATTTAACAGGAAAGCTAATGCTTTGATTAAAAAATAGTAAACCTGCATGTGAAAGACATAAGAGTGTTAGAATGCGAATCTACCATCTTTCACCTTTCTGAATTATGCAACAATAATTTTGCAAGGGATGAATATTTAATAGTCACCTATTTTACTTCACTCCAATAAGTGAACAGTTATACTAAAAGGGTGTTTTACTTGGTTACTAACATATTTATCAATTTTAATTCATATTTTTGCCATATTTTTTTTCTGTCAATGCTTAAATAATGTAAAGTGCTTGTGTGGATGTTGGCTTACTCTCTTCGTTGTTCCTTTTCTTTTCTCTTTTTGTCTTGAATAATATGCAAAGATATTTATGTAAATGATATCAGTTCATAAGCTTCAAAGTTCTTTGACATATATACTGAATACATACCCTTTGGTGATAGTTTATATCCAGTAAGTGATATCTACATAAAGCAAATGATTTGATCATTTGAACAAATGTTGTGTCAATCCATAAGATACAAGTAACAAAATAAAACAACACCTTGAAGGCTCCAGGAATATTAAGATGAAAAATAAATTGGACCGTATATCAAGTTTAAAAGATGTGCAAGCTACTTTTGAGCATCCAATAATTTGAGAGTAATCTCTTGAAAATATTATATTGAATAACCAATAAAATCTGGAACAAAAGAGTTTTACAAATTATTCCACTAACATCCGTCTACAACACATACAGTACAAAATAACAGAGTTCAATGAAGAAATGAAACAACATACAGTAAAGAAATTGATTATCATTTGTCACTTTATATGTAAACTGGATCAGTTATATGATCACCTCATTTTTGGTTTCAAGTACTATTCCAAAAAATAATACAAGGAAAATAAGCAAATAAACTATTATTTTCCAACATAAAAAAACAAACAAAGAAAGAAAGCTTCAATTTTTGAATGTTGTCTAGGTATATATTTAACGATAAGAAGGTCGTGCTAAATCCAGTAATCTACTTTCAGAGGAAAGTTGTCAATGTAAAGTATGTATAAATGTTTTCCATTGATTTTTTTTATGATCGCAAAATTGAACATCGAAGCTTATTAGTGTTAGTAGCAAGTAGAAATAGACCATTCTATTTGCACCGTTGATTATATAAACTATGTAGTTTAAAACTAACATAATGAGATCTAAAAATGTCAAAGATATGGCTAGTTAATAAATATTGAAAAGATATGTTGCCTAACCTCTTACTGTTAGTGTTGTCTTCACCGGTTTCTTATGTGTTTACTATGTCTTACGCGGTTTTGTAACTTGTTTATTTATATGAAGTTCTATCTAGAACTTGCAAAATATAAAAGTATACGATGCAGATTCAGCAACGTATGAATGAGAAAATCAAAGAGGCAATAATATAGGGCTCTTATTGTCCATATAATTTCAACTTACATGTTTTTTTGCACATACTGTTATCTCATTTTGATGTATATAACATAACTTATCACATTCAATTCATGTCCAAACCAGAATAAGTTTTGAAATATCAACAAATTACTACAATGCTAGTCAATATATTCACATTTTAGATGAAAGGGCTGGAGTAGAGTAGAGAAACAAAATTACTGGAGATATCCCAGCTTGAATGGAAAGATGGGCCAAAGCTAATGCAGTCAGAGGTATATATTCTGATGGCTTAACAACGACATTGCAGCCACCAGCCAAGGCAGGGCCCACCTAGATAAGATCACAAACAAGAAAATATTGTTGGTTATAACAACATGTAAGATTTTGTTGAGAAATTTTACATGTAGGGTTCCTCAAGAATGGCAAACCTTGCGTGCAGAGAATGTTAGAAATCTGCTATTAGAATCTTGAATCGTTTCATTTACTTTTAACATTATGCAGTTTCTAATCTTAATGTGACCCTATTAATTAGGTCATAAATAGAACGTTTCATTTACCTTTAACGTTATGCAGTTTCTAATATTAATGTGACCCTATTAATTAGGTCATAAATAGAACGTTTCATTTACCTTTAACGTTATGTTGTTTCTAATCTTAATGTGATCCGATTAATTAAGTCATAAATAGACCGTTCTATAATTAGAACATTAGGTCTGTGATTAATCTTAAGCGTTGAATTGGTATATGATGGACGTACCAGATTTAGAGTTAAATGTTATATAAAGGATTGGGTCCTCTCTCTCCCAGCCAACAGATGTATTCTTCTCCATCAAGAAACACATAAAGAAATAGGGTTAGAGAGAAAAACCGAATTCTGAGAAGAAGATTAATTATTAGAAGTCAGAAGAAGAAGATGACAGCCATTACATCTTCCGCTGTTAATCAAGGTACATCATCTTAAACAAAAAATCATATTAAGTTTTGTTTGTAAAATATTCGGTATTGGTGATCCTTGGGCTATTACTTGAATTGTTCATCATTAATCATGAAAGATCGAACAGTAAAGAATTTTTGACAGTTATAGCCAGTGAAAAGTTCCATGGGGTAATTACTCCAACAATTTGAACAGGCTATAATTTTGTGATGCAGATATATATTAGTTTAAGAAGACATATAATACTACTATAATCAAGTTTAATAAAAATTTGAATACGTTTGACACTCAAATCACCAACATCATTTGACCCTTGAACCATTATTTAATACTGTAAATTGACATTATATGGTTCCCTTTTAAGTTTGTTCTTCAGTTTAATACAAAGTTGAACAATAAAAGAAATCTCTAAATCTCACCGACACTGTATTTTAGCATATTACTCTATTATCTTTAGCAAACAACCACTGCAATATGCGGAAGGTTTCAAATTTTATTAATACGGAATACCCAAAAGGTAAAAAGACAATGCAAATAAATAAAATATGTGGATAAGCCTGAATAAATTTATGTTAAAAATCAATCATGGCGACTAGGGTTTAAAACTTTATACAAATTAATCTAAATTTGAATGCAAATTCACAACTTAAATTCAAGTAAAATCTTAGATACAAATGACAAGAAAAATCGTACAACAAAAAATGTGGATTAGAGATATAGAAGCGGAGACGGAAGGGTAGAAGAAAGCGGAAATGATGGAATAAGCCTAATTTTTTTACCGTAGAAATCGACTAAAGCCCTACTTTTTTTGTCGCAGAAGAAATATTATGGATCTGGAGTTGGAATTTTCCGAGAAAGAAAGCTAAACCTAAAATTTCTAATGGGTTAAGTGGGTATGCTGGTTATGCGGTTTGGAACCGTTAAAACCAATTACTTTGTTGGATTAAATGGGTTTATCCAATAATTCCATTTAACTAAATGGTTTTGACCCAGCCCATTTATTTTATGGGTAATTGGGTTGGGTATGTTTTTGACAGCCCTACTGAATAGCACCAACTTCTGAGCGGTCGAAAAGCACTTCTCCTCAAATTGGTTTTGAACTGGTCCTAAGTAAACCGATCCTCCATTGTAGCAATTCTAATAGTGTTCCACCAGTTTAAGGCTCTCCTTTGAAGCTGTGGGGAAGGTAACCTCTTGTTTATCGCATTAATTCAAGGTCATCAAAAATCCTTTCATAGCTGTCCAATCAATCCTGCACTTCCATAGCCAATTCCGTACCTGGGAATGGTTTTCCACCAAGGCTGATAAAATTCTTATTTATCTCAGCGAAATCGACTCTGGGCACTTGCACTTAGCACCACCACCAATAGCAACATTCGGAGTGGTCGCTTGGGCATTTTACAGCATGTTTGCCATCATCGCATTAAACATCGCCTGTAAATCAGGGTTAGCAATCCCCAAACCCATTCCTTTCTTGAATCCAAAGGTGGAGTTCCTCACAGCGTTTCTAGTATGCCACTCATTCTTCATCTGTAAAATGAATGATCGATCTCCGATAAAGAAAACCGCATCTATTGTTCTCGTGTGTTCATACGACTTATATACTATATATACTACTATATTGTTTTGAAAACCAACATATATAACAAGTACGCTCTCTCTCTCTCTCTCGTATGTGTGTATACACATGCACTCACTCTTGATCCAGTCTAGGGTGATAACTCCTTCCCTATCTCTACCGGACTACGGTATCAACTCTGGTTAATCGTGTAACCTAGCTCTGATACCTAATGTGAGGACCGTCCTACACCACTGGCAGCCAATATAACTATATAGTGTGTTACTAGGGTACCCGATCGATGTATGATGATTGTCAAGGAAATAAAAGAAATAAAACATCACTGAACTTGTCATATATCTCACAGCGCATTAAATAAAATATAATAGTCATCACAGATATAAAACGGGAGAGACAGTAATAACTAAGTTAACAAAATATCAAAGCACAGATCCACAGCATTATATAACATAATAGTAGAGTTTATACAAAGTGGAAATAAACTTAGATAAACTGTCTCATAGAAAAGAAAACACTTCCCAGGCCTCACAGTGTTGCACGGTGGAATAAGCAATGGTACATCCATATATAATATGAGAAAGCTCCATCCGGGTTGTCCTCTGCACAGCCACCACATACCACCTAGACATGCTTCTAATCTACTCATTTAAGAGTACCCGAGATAATAAGAAGCAAAGCATAAAATCTCGAGTCAGACAATAGTCTGGTGTAAGCGATAAATGAATCTTAAAATACTATACAAGTGGATATAGTAAGGAACAAGGGTATACGAACCACACCTGACATGTCCCTTATAATTGAAGAATTAGAACTTCACAAACATAATATGCTACTCTACAAACATCATAAGGTTGTACTACAAACCAAGTACAACGACGGGTGTCCAGGTACCCCTATCCAAAACACTTATTTCAAGTGACATCCTTAGAGTAATAGACAACGGTAGAAAACAACCAAAGCTAACATAACATCCATTAAAAAATCCTCACTATCATTCAATGTGCTCAGGATATATGATAACTCATATGGCCTTTCCCCTACCAGGGATTAGTGGAAAATCCTGATTTTCAATATACTTGTTCATAGCCCGAAGTTGATAATTTTCATTCTCCTGGTCCAACGCATACGGATCCATTCAATCGATCCGGGGCAGCCTTTCAAAGTTCCCATGATCATCCTTATAATACTCCTACTTTCAAGTATATTAGAAAACACTCTGAGTATTAATGATCACTTAGCACACGTATCTGAGCCTTTTACTTGCCCCATCTAATTCTATTGAAACTCAAGGAACCATTCCACATTCCTTCTTTCTATGATAGAACCATTCAACATCCTATCCACTAGTCATCCTTCCTAGAACCCGCTCTTTGTGGATAACCATTCTCACAACTCCTTTCAACATTGAATCGCCATCATCGGAACCTAACTCCATTCAGCATCAAGTTGCCATGATCGAAGTCTCGAAGCTATCATAATTCATCATGCTATTTCATCGACACTGATCCCCAAGCGAGCAAACAAACACCTTCAACATGAGCTTTAGAGCCCTCATATTCCCCTTTGGAAATTCAACAGACCATCTTCCTTTAATTTCATGTCGATTAGTACTGACCAAAAGAGGTCGGTACTGATATGAACCTTTTCATTTTCTATAGCCAAAATTTCGATGAGTAATTTCCTTCTCAACCACTTCTTTTTGATATGCTTAGAACTCCATGCTTCATTCCTAAGCTCCCCAAGTACCAAGCTTCACCCAAATGCCAAAAAAACAACTCGGTACCAATCAAAAATTGATTGGTACCAACCACTTTACTTAGTCGATTTTCCAACTTTGAACTTCTGAACCTATTCCTACCTTCAATCTGAAGTCTTCTCCGAATTTGCATATCCTAAGTCCCCAAGCCTTGCTTTCTTGCCGAGTAGAATTACAACTCCACCCAGCAATCATCTTGTCATGGACCACTACCTACCACTCTGATTTGGTTGCGACCAGAATCTTGGGCTCCTCCCTTACTCCAGAGCCCCTCATCTAAGTTTCATTAAATTCCGACCACTTTTTCCTTCGTTTTGCCCAAATCCACGATCTCTCTCCTAAGTTCACTAAAACACTAGCAAACCATATCAAAACAATTCATCTAAGCATACATATCATAAATTAGCATTCACCAAACATCTATAAGTAATTCAAGCAAGATTAATAAGCAAACCCTTGTCTAGATCTAACTTTTTACGAATATAACAATATGGTCCAAAGGAGGTTGTAAAATCATTTAAAATAAAATCAAGTCCTTTTAATTTTGGCCATAATCATATTAAAGATGTAATTAATGTTAGAAAACATTTTGAAATCAAAATCATGTTATAAACACTTATTTTAACTATATGAACAAGTATAGAATAGTGATTGGTCAAGAACCACTCACCTAATACCTAAATTACCACTTTTAATCCAAATCTAAAAATGAAAAACAAGGAGACCCAAAAATGAAAGGTCTATGATATCCTTCTCTAATTACCATTTTATTGATGGATTTGGCTAAGATTAGTAAAAATGGAAAGCTTTTTGATGAAATTAGGGTTAAAGGAGGTTAGGAATTGATTTGGGAAAGTAGGAAGTGATATGGAGAAGTCCCATCAGCCCCAATTAGGCATAATTCTCAAAATTAGTTACTGGGCTAACCTTTGGGCCTAATTAATTACCCATCAATCTGTCCAGCAACAAACAGAACTTAAAACTGCCATATCTTCTAAACGGTAAGTCCATTTTTCTATTATGACCACTCTACTGAAAGAGAAACCACAAACTCAATCAAATAGAAGTGATTTCAGACCCTAATTTGATCCCTATCAAAATTTATAGGCCTTACAAAAAAATTTGGGCCCAAACTATTCGATAAAAAATATGAAAAATATCAGTAGTGGTCATTTTCCAAAGTTTTAGAGTCATATGACTTCGTATGAATTAACAATAATATTTTAGGATCCTTCAATACGTAAAATACGGGTCGTTACATCTTTCATCCTTGTTCTAATCAACTCAATCTTCTCAATAGCTTCTCAAACCATGTATGGGCCTAAGACGAGTTTATCTATAGTCTCTAACCAAAAGTTGGTGATCGACACTGTCTCTCGTATAGAGCTTCGAAAGGTGTTATGCCTATGTTAGACTAGAAACTGTTATTATAAAAAAAATTCCACCAAAGGAAGGTAATCTTCCCTAGTGCCTCCAAAATCAAACATACATGCATGAAGTTGGTCTTCCAGTACTTTATTTTGGTCTTCTAGTACTTTATTTTCCCTTTCGGTTTGACAGTACGTTTGCGGATATAAGCAGTACTAAAATTTAACTTCGTACTCAAAGCTCTTTGTAAACTCTTCCAAAATGCATTCGTGAAGAGTGGGTCACGATCACTCACAATGCTGGTAAGTACACAATGAAGTCAAATGGTCTGCTTAACATATAGGTTAGCAAGATACTCAGTTGTTCGCTTCGACTTAACAGGAATAAAGTGTGCTAATTTAGTAAGTTTGTCCACAACAATTGATATACACTTATTGCCCTACTTCGAATGTGGAAAACCATCGATGAAATCCATCCCATTTCCACAATGGTACCCAGTGGTTGAAGTAGTCCACTGGGTTCTGGTGCTTGGCTTTAACTAATTGGCATGTTACACATCTCTTCACGTCTCTCCAATGTCTTGCTTCATGCCATCCTAATGAAATAGCCGCTTCATGTCCTGTACATCTTCGTTCAACCATGATGTATCATATATTTAGAACATTGTGAATCATACAAAACTCATCTCGAAGATCGGTATTATCTGGTGCACAAAGTCTTCCATTCTTCCACAGACGACCAGTTGAATCTAACTCAAATCCCTTTAAATCATCAACCTCTACTCCGTTCTTCAATCACTATAAACGATTAACAAGATTGGATCTTCCTTCTATCTTAACGAGATCTCTTCAATCAAACTGGGTCTTACTTCGATAGTTGCAAGTAAGCCTATAACCACCTAGTGCACTTCTATCTCGAATATCATAATGTGCCAATAGCTCCAAATCTCGATACTCGGCCAACATCATGAATACTACTGCTTGGTGCTTCCTTCTTAGTGAATTAGCTACCTTGTTGCCTTTTCCAGGTATATACTGGATCTCAAAGTCGTACGATGCTAGAGATTCTAACCACCATTGTTGATGCATATTCAGATCCTTCTAAGTAAAGAGATACTTCAATGACTTATGATCCGTATATATCACAAATCATTTGCCCAACAAATAGTGACACCAGATCTTCAATGCAAACACCACCGTAGCTAACTCCAAGTCATGTGTGGCGTATCTCACTTTATGTGGTCTTAGCTGTCTTGAAGCATAGGCTTTAAACTCTATCACGCTACATCAATATAACTCCTAATCCAGCTCTACATGTTGTATGAACAGCTGGTCTTTATTCCCATCGGGAACAATCAGGATAGGTGCATTGGTTAATAATTCTTTCAACTTCACAAAGGCATCTTCACACTCCTTCATCCACACATACTTCACCTCTTTCTTGGTCAGTTTAGTTAATGGAGTTGCTATCTTAGAAATTTTTTTGACAAATCTTCTGTAATATCCAGCTAACCTTGAAAAATTAGCGTATTTCAATCACCGACTCAGGCTGCTTCCAATTATTAATAGCTTCGATCTTGGCTGGATCAATGAATAATCTTCTTTCTGAAACAATATGTCTAAGAAACTTAGCCTCTCTTTGCCAGAAATGACATTTAGAAAATGTGGTTTTTAGCTTATGTTCCCTCAGTGTCTGCAAAATGATCCTCAAATGTGTTGCATACTCCTCTTTAGTTTTAGAGTATACAAGGATATCATCTATAAAGACTAAGACGAACTTATCCAAATAATTCCGAAATATTCTACTCATCGGAACCACAAAATATGCTAGAACATTCATCAATCCGAAAGGCATGACTAGCCATTTGTAGGACCCATATCTTATCTTGAAAGCTGCCAATGGAATACTATCTTCAGCCACACGCAACAGATGGAATCCAGTTGCTAAATCCAGCTATGGAAAGATCTTTGCTCCGCATAGTTGGTCAAACAAATCGTCAATTTTAGGCAGTGGAAAACAGTTTTTAACGGCCAGCTCATTCAACTTCCTGTAATCGATGCATAACTGCAATGACCCATCAGCTTTCTTAACAAAGACTGTAGATGCGCCCCAAGGTGAACTACTCGAATGAATAAATATCTTCTTCTCCAACTCTTCAAGTTGAGTTCTCAACTCTTCCATCTCTTTTGGGAACATTCTAGATGTTGGTCTACTGATAGTGTAACAACCCGAAAATTTAAGCTATCATAATTAATTTGTTAATTAATTAAATGATAAAATAACTTTGTAAAATTATCAGAATTGAGCCATGGAAGTTGCACCATTGTGTCCGTGGTAATTTTCTGGTCAATTTCCATATATAGAACATCAGAATCCGAGCTAATATGAACAAGATACGAGTCAAACAAGAAATTGAAAAAAAAAATTATATGGGCTAGGTCGACCTAACCATCACCTAGGTTGACCGGCCGGTCGACCTAGGGGGGTGAAGGTCAACCTGGCGGTCAACCCACCCAATGTATGAAGCGACGTAATTTTTTTTGAAGAGGTGGTGCGATTTTTACATTCTTTTCTCTCATCTGGTCCCTTCGTGCTCCCATCCGACGGCTCCTATTCGGCCTATGACGTAATTGCATCCTATTTAATCTCCAAACCCGACGGTCTGAGATCCACTTCTACCCCTATAAATAAGATCCTAGGCCTAACACTTTTTCTCATTCTAGATTTTCTCCCCTTGGGTTCACCTTTTTAGGAAGGACCCTAAAAGGAATAATTTCCCAATGAGAGAAACTTTTTAAATAAAATATTTTAATACCCTCAAGTGGATCCGGGAAGACCTGAAGGGAATAGCTTAGGACCACATGTGAGTGATTGTAATTATTTAGATTTTTAAGTAATTTAAAATAATAGGGTTTTCAATAGTTGTAGTTTTACTACGATTTTTGGAATAACCTTTTTAGTAGTTTATTTACGGTTTTTAGAATTATTTTCAGTCTATTTATTTTAGCTATTCTTTTCAGTTGATTTTAGTTTATTTCTGTTAATTATAGCTTTTTCATTTAATTACAGTTTATTTACAGTATTTTAATTTATTTACTGTTATTTATGCATTATTTACATCCATTTCCTACGCTTTGGATTTTCTTCTATTTTCAGTTTTCTTTTATTTCTCCTTCTTCTTCGCGTATGGATTAGAATAGATTAAACGTGAATATGGATTAAAATTATAAGAATACTGAAATAACGGAAGATAAGATGTAAATTGTAAAGACTGTAATAAAAATGGAATTAAGACTGAAATTGAACCTAATTATGATATTAATGTTTGAATTGGACTAATTAAAGATAATTGGCCTAGTTATAACTTAGAATTATAACTAAAAAGAGTATAAGATAAAAGAGGCTTATTTTCACACTTAGACCTTGGGTTAAGTAATAAGCATGATTATAACATAGGTTATAATAATAAAACAGAACAGAATGAGGCTTATTTTAAGACTTAGGATAAATTAATAAGCACGGATAGTAAGAACAATAATAAAGGCTTATTTGAATAATTTATCTAAGTTAATAAGCAAGAATTAAAGTTAGACTTGTACCAAATAGCATTCCCCTAGTATTTCTATGGACACGGTGTTTCACATAACCCTGAAGTGAGACGAGGGGCACGCTTATGCTAATAATGGTAGTAATTGGTCAATAAGTAGAAGTCCAAATCATGGGGATTTCGGCAAGGGGCGCAACTAGATATTGTTTGGATGACGGGCCAGTACCAACAGCATTTCCCCTATTTTCTATGGACACGGTGATCTCACATTAGCCTGAAGTGGGATGAGGGGCACGCTTATGCTGGAGCTTGAGTGTAATGCCCCACCACTATACCCACGCTAGCCAAGAACACTACGGAGTAATGCCGTCAACTAGCGCGGAGAATAAGGCTGTTGGGGAGCGACCATCCGTATAATTGCTTTGTGCAAGCACCGATATGTCAGATAGAATAACATGCTTTTCATCTCAAGAGGAAATCCGACATACCGATACATACTCAAAGCTACTACATGGTGGCTATAATATCTTCGGAAACAAATATAGAAATAAATATAACACAAATCAGTCACAGAAGTTCATATCTCAAAGGCGGAAACAGATATGAATATTACACATAAAAGTGTACATCAGAGTAGTGGTCAAACAAGATCCACATATCACAAAAAGGGTAGATATAGGTGCTACACAAAAGAATATATACATTAAGGAGTCTCTATCTCTAATGTATAACAACAAAACTACGAATCTAATGTAGTTAGCCAAAAGTCAGATAATACTCCCAGATGAGAGGTCAAGCTGAAGCACCTGTAGCATCTCGGTCTGACCCGAGTATTATTTAATAAGAAAATAATAAACGGATCAGTCTAACTATAAATATCAGATTAAAATGAGATAGAATATGAGATATGACAAAAGACGTATGATAACATTAATGCCTTACTATAACTAGTATGCATGTAAAACACCAAAATCATACAATACCTCAATAATCTCAAAACACAGAAAAGAACGTCATATTCTTTAGTTTATTCACTAAACACAAAAATATTGACTATAATATCAATGCCAATCACAAAAGTTAACGACACACAAATTCACCAATACACAAATATTGATAGAGCTTATCAATGTAATTCACGAAAATTGGTGAAATACAAGTTCTAGAAATCATCAACAAGAAATCCAGAAATCACAATAAAAAGAGGGGGGAGGCCTATCACAAAACGAGAGCATGAAAACTCTCAACACGTGTATCACAAAATGGAACGCTATTCCATGGTTGCTAACCATTAATTTTGAGCCGAGGCTCCACAAAACGGCCCGAAGACCATGGGTTGCTACCCCACCAATTTAAGTCGAAACTCCACAAAAAGGGGTTTAGTCTCCCTCGCAGACAAAGAGACATAGCACAATGCTAGTCTAAATCACAAAAATGATCATCATCGATCATTAAGAAGTGTCAATCACACTAAGCTAGTAAATATATGAGTTTAGCTTCATGTCCCATAACCACTCGCTTAACTTAAATATTTACGAACAAATTGTAAATCTCCACTAGAAAATTATCACAATAGATTCAATCGAACAAGTCCAAGAATTAACCGACGAAGTGAACGCAAGCGTTTCATACCACTTGTTTTACTAAGCCGTTTAATTAGATTTCTCATACGAGTGAGGTAAAGGTTTGTATATACTAGTAGATTGGAAAGCGATTTTATAAACGAGTTTGA
This sequence comes from Allium fistulosum, assembly GCA_030737815.1. Classification (NCBI taxonomy): domain Eukaryota; kingdom Viridiplantae; phylum Streptophyta; class Magnoliopsida; order Asparagales; family Amaryllidaceae; genus Allium; species Allium fistulosum. Next base: position 843,638,351 of record CM060902.1, read on the forward strand.
TATTGGAAATAGAGTTTAAATCATCTTTGATAAAGCGTTTGAATATTTACTACTAGTATAGAAACCTTTGTATTTTAAAGTGACAAACCACAAAAATGATTCTAGAAACAATCAATCATTAAAATTCACATTCGAAGACGTGAATCAAATCCAATTAAACCGATAAAGAATCCATCGAAATGGATATTAAAAAATCCCGAAAAAGGAGTCATCAAAGTCATAATAAATGATAACAACAAATAGGATCATCACGAATCGATTCAAATTGGAAATTCAATCCCAAAAGGCAAAGTGGGATGAAACAGCAAATTCAGTTGACTGAACAGAGATTTCAGTCGACTGACTCAGGTCTGGGAAACTTTCTGTTTCCAGGTTCAGTCGACTGACTCAGAGATTTCAGTCGACTGAATCCTGCCTGGGAACTTTCGGGTCCCAAGTTCAATCGACTGAACAGAGATTTCAGTCGATTGATACTGGCCTAGGAAATTTCCTGGCTTCAGCTCAGTCGACTGAACGCTCTGAGTCAGTCGACTGAACTGGGATTTCCAGTATTTTCAGCCTAAAAATGAAGAGGCAATCTCTTCGCAAATGCAACCGGACGAGCAATGGGCGCTAGGGGTTTATTCCAATCGATGACCCGGCCCTATAAGCTCTTCGATGCATTACCAAACCATGATCAAACATCCATAAAAGGATTTACACACAAATTTGACTTCAAAAACCAAAAATTGAAATATTCCTAAAACCAATCCAAATCAAGGGCAAATGCACATGAAGAAGGGTTAGGAATTCATACCCAACAACCAAAGATAATTATAGTCATAGATGTGAGATAAAAATCTCACCTTTGAACCCAAAAACAATGAATGAGAAGCTTGAAGACAAGGGAAGATCAACCACACTTCAGTCTCAACACAAGAAGCTTGAATCTAAGCTTAAAAGAGAAACACTTCCCAAATTAGATTTAGGAATTTTCTGAAATCAAAGAGAGAATGAGTTGGAGAAGAAGGAGATGATGCTTACCAATGCTTCTCTTTGAATTTGGAGCTAGAACTTGATTTGCAAATGGAAACTAGGGCTTAGGATTCTCTTCCCCCATTATTCTCTTTAGAACTGAAAAGATAAGGAAGAGGGGATGAATGAAGAGAGGTGGTTCAGTTTTGGGTATTAAGTTGGCTAGTGGGCTGAACCCAAACCCAAACCCAAAGTGAAAAAGGTCAAATTTTTAGCTAGCTCCAAACATATCAATGTTTATACTCAAAAAGGTTGGAAATGGCATTTTGAACTCAATGGAAGGGGTCCCGAATCCCAATTCGACTGTTTGCAAAAAATAACTTTTCGGACTAAAATCCGACTAACGATACCATATTTAAATAAAACAATTAAATAGATAATTGTAAAATATGCGGGTTGTTATAGACTCCCCTCCTTAAAGAAATTGCGTCCTCACAATCATAAGAAATATTTGAACAAAAAGTAACAACCATAAAAGCATATCAACACAAAAGAAGAAATTTGAAATAAGAAGTTCACCTCAAAGAGCTCAAGAGAGTAAGTCCGGATGTGTTCGCTCGATGAATTCTCTAGATTCCCAAGAGCAATCCTTAGGATTTGAGGACCATTGAACTTTCACAAGCGGGACATCTTTATTTCGAAGGCGTTTAACCTTCGAAGAAATAACACGGATAGGATGTTGCTCATATGTTAAATTAGGTGAAACTTCAATTTCTTCAACAACACCAGGCTCGAGAATAGAATCGAAATCTCGAAGGCATTTCCGTAATTGAGAAACGTGAAACACGTCATGAATAGCAGAAAATTGAGCCGGTAATAAGAGGCGATAAGCCACAGAACCAATACGTTTGGTGATGGGAAATGGGCCAATATATCAAGGTGCTAATTTTCCCGATCAACTGAAACGCACAACACCATTCATAGGTGAAACACGAATGAACACAAAAATCTCCCACAGAAAATTCTAATTTCCTTCTTCGATTATCGGCATAAGATTTTTGTCTACTTTGAGCTTCTTTCATCCTATGACGAATAAGGTCAATCTTTTCTATGGCATCACGAATAAAATCTGGTCCTAAAACCAGCTTCTCACCGGCTTCAAGCCAACACGAAGGAGATCGGCATGGCCTTCCGTATAGTGCCTCGAAAGGTGCCATACCAATACCAGATTGGAAGCTATTATTATAGGAAAATTCAACAAGAGAAATATGATCTTCCCAACTTCCACCAAAGTCAAGAACACAAGCACGAAGAAGATCTTCAAGAGTTTGATTCACACGCTCGGTTTGTCCATCGGACTGCGGATGATGAGTGGTGCTAAAATTAAGCTTCGTTCCCAAAGCTTTTTGAAGACTCTTCCAAAATCCACTATTAAACAATGGATCACGATCACTAACAATAGAAGTAGGAACTCCATGTAATTTAACAATTTCTTTAATAAAGAGTTTGGCCAAAAGTGGAACGGTCCGATTAGACCGAACGGGAATAAAATGGGCGGATTTAGTAAGTCTATCAACTATCACCCACAAGCTATCATGACCCGAACGAGAACGGGGAAGGCCGTCAATAAAATCCATGGAAATATGATCCCACTTCCACATTGGGATGTCTAAAGGTTGCAATAACCCACCGGGCCTTTGATGATCGGCCTTAATGAGTTGGCAAGTCATGCAATGCTTAACGAATTTAGCGATATCTAATTTCATTCCCTCCCAATAATAAAGTCGCTTCATATCCGCGTACATTTTACTACTACCGGGATGAATGGTAAATTTAGAACGATGGGAATCTTCTAATATGTCTTTGCGAAGATCACTAATATTTGGTACGACAAGTCTACCAAATTTTCGAATACCACCACGGGAATCAATATCAAAGTCTTTCATACCTTTAATATCAATTTTATCCCTCAAATTTTGGCCAAGAAGAACCAATTCGGGATCAAGTTTTTGAACTTCAAGAATGCGGTCCAAAAGAAATGGATGAGCCTCAAGGCTACATAAAACAAGAGTGAACATAAATCGGATACACGATCTCGAATCTCACAAGTAGACAAAGTCTCGAGATCGTTCCATTTGGATATCATCATAGAAACAACCGCTTGTTGCTTTCGGCTAAGGGCGTCGGCAACACGATTTCCCCTTCCGGGAGTATAAAGAATATCAAGATCATAAGATGCCAGGAACTCGAGCCAACGTTGTTGATGCAAATTAAGTTCCTTTTGAGAAAATAAATACTTCAAAGATTTGTGATCGGTGTAGAGAACAAATTTCTCTCCCAAAAGATAATGGCGCCAAATTCTAAGGGCGAAAACAATAGCCGCGAGCTCTAAATCATGAGTGTCATATCTAGTCTCGGCAGGCTTTAATTGCCTAGAAGCATAAGCAATAACACGTTCCTTTTGCATGAGAACGGCTCCCAAACCAACACGACTAGCATCGGTATAAACAATAAAATCTTGGTTCCCATCGGGAATCACAAGAATAGGAGCATCAGAACGGAGTTCTTTTAATTTTTGAAATGAAGCTTCACATTTGTCTTACCAAATATATTTAATTTCCTTCTTTGTCAAATTAGTAAGAGGTACGGAAATCGTAGAAAAATCTTTTATGAACCGACGGTAATAGCCCGCCAATCCGAGAAAGCTACGAATTTCCGTCACACTCTCCGGTCTCTTCCAGTTTTGAATCGCTTCAATCTTTGAAGGATCCACGGAAATTTCGGATTCAGAAATGATATGTCCCAAAAATTTCACATGAGATTGCCAAAAGTGGCATTTAGAAAATTTTGCTTTCAATTGGTTGCTCCTAAGAGTTTCCAACACAATCCGAAGATGCTCTTCATGTTCTTCCTCGGTTTTTGAATACACAAGAATATCATCAATAAAGATGAGAACAAATCGATCGAGGAAATCTTTGAAAACTCGATTCATAAGGTCAACAAAATAAGCTGGAGCATTCGTCAAACCAAATGGCATAACAAGCCATTCATACGATCCATAACGAGTATGGAATGATGTCAAAGGAATACTATCCTCTACGATACGAAGCTGATGAAAACCAGTTGCTAAGTGTTATCCCACCTTTTGGCAAAGCTGAGATACCCAAAACTGACTAAAAATCAATAATAACTAGCCATGAATATCAACTATGCATTGCAGGATAACCATGGATAGCGATGGATTTTGTCCGAGTCCGGATCAAGCTACAACTGATAGGACATGACAAGCAAAGCCATGAACGTCAACGGTCCAAATTTCAGGTTAATCGGAGCTCGTGTGAGTGAGATATGATCGGTACAATTTAGCTCGGATATGCTGTTCGTATCCATCGTTTAGTCTAGGCGATGTCCTGTTCGAATCCACCAGGTTCGCATCGATCATCATAACAGCGCCTCAGCATGTTTGAATCCATCAAGTTTGGCCCTGTTCGTATCCATTAGGTTCGAATCGATGGCGTGCGCATCAATTAAACCACACCGCTTCGCATCGATCACCTCCGTATCCATCAGGTTTAGTGCAGTTCGAATCGATCATCATACTAGCTTGTTCGAATCGATCGATTTCGTATCCATCACAAGGATACCGCCTCGGTCTATTCGAATCCATCCCAAGGCTTTGTTCGTATTGGTTGAGCTCGTATCCATCGTGGTCAAGCTACTTCGAATCGATCACAGTGATTCGAATAAAGACTAAAACAACTGGATGCGAACAAATAGCCGGTACGAGCGAAACTTAAGCGCTAGATGCGGGTTGCTTGGTCGAACTCGGCACGCAATTCGGATCGATCCAGGGATTTCGCGACACATCATTGCACGCGCACGTGCTCCGATCGAGTCGAACAGGTGGATACGAAGCTTGGATTCGAACGCAGCAGCGTTGACGGAAGCGCAATCTCGCATCGATCATATCTCACGAACCACATATCCAAATGCAACGAAATTTTCACAGGAGCTTACACATGAGGTAAAGATTGTCTCTGCCAAGTTTCCGCTCGATTGGAGCATTTTCTGATCGATACGAAATAGTTTCGAATCGATCACAGATCGAGTCGAAACTTGGTGGGGTCGGTCGCGTGGGTCCCCTCACGTGCCAGAAGGAGTCTTCCGAAGTTTGAGCGCGATCTCAGCCTCCTACGCCTATAAATAGCCCCCTGAAGCCTACAGAAAGGGGATCTTTTGGCTACCCAACCTCCAGACTCTGCCGGATTCAATTCTACTTCTTTCCATTGCTGTTATACTCGAATTCATTCATTGTATCTGCTGTAATCATCTATAATCAGCAAAGAACATCAATAAAAGATAAAAATCATTGAAGTGGACGTAGGCCGGAGATAGCCGAACCACTATAAATCTCGTGTTCTTGTGATTTACTTCTAGATTGCCGTTTGTTGCTTGCTTAGATCTGAGATTTGTGTTTGAATATTGCTGATTTATATTCATACACTGGTGCTTTCACAATACTTGGGGTTTGTGACCATTTTTGGCGCAAACACTTTGGTGCTTTCACCGAGAAGGACTAGCACCCGCTACACCAGATTTAGAGTTCAGATTTAAAAGCTTGAAGGGATCAGATTTGGGAGACAATGACTCGACAAACGAGACAAAGAGCTGAGAGAAGCCAACAAGGAGGAAGTCAAGAGGCATCCTCTGGTGCTGGAGATAAACCAGCTTCGATCTACATCACCAGAGATGAAATGGAGACCATGACCAATCTGATGCACGAAAGAATAATGAAGAGCCAACAAGAGATGCTGCAGAATTTTTTTGAACAAATGAGAGCTGCAGGGATGCAGAGCCTAGGACCAGCTACAGCGGCTATGAATGTGGAACAAGGAGCTAGGATTGCGGAACCCAACGAAGGTCAGAATGCAGATCCAGAAGACAATCAACAAGGACTTGGGGGCATACCCTTAGGATCCGATGCTGGAAGGCCTGCAGATGGAGCTCAACAAGCTGGAGCCAACGCTGATGCTAACGGGCCACACGAAGAGTACGTACCAGAATACCCTTCAAGACCAAGAAGGCAACCCCATGATGGAGATGAAAAGATGGCTGGATTAGTGCTATGACTCATGAGAGGAGGATTGTCTAGCGGAGGGTTGGAAGAAGTCAGCCAGAGTCCGTTCACTCCGAATATCAGGAATGCAAGGAACCCTCCAAAGTTCAAACTACCAACGCTGGATCCGTATGACGGGAAGTCGGATCCGACCAAGCATATTACCAGATACATTAGACACATGGAAGTACTGGGAGCGTCCGAGGAAGTGATGGCACGATGTTTCCCTTTAATTTTGTCAGACTTGGCTGCACTTTGGTTCAGGCAATTAAAGACTGGATCGATCAGGACATGGGGCAAGCTTGTAGATTGCTTCATGGAACAATTTAGGGTCCATGTGACAAGACCCAAGAGTGTGATGACTTTAGCTTCGATAAAGCAAAGGACCGGAGAGTCCATAAAAGGTTTTCTGCTGCGATTCAATGCAACGGTGGCTTCTGTAGATCGCCCGGATCCATCGATGATTTTGATGGCGGCGGTGGCAGGAGTTGGAGAAGGCACCGAATTCAAAGATTCGTTGACAAGAGATCCACCACAAGATCTTAGAGAGTTTTACCATGAAGCTGAGAAATTCATTCGATTAGAAGAATCACGAGCCGAGAGGCAAGAAGTAAATGCCGCACAAGGCGAAGGAACCACCAGGGAACAGTCCAGGGCAGATAAAGGAAAGAGAATGCAGGATGACGCACATGATGGTCCTGATAAACGGAAGAAATTCCGAGAGCCTAGATTCAGGCAATACACAGATTTGACGGCAAACCTAGAAAGGATTTACACTGAAACTCGAGGGCAACTCCCCTATCGAAAACCACCCAGAAGAGATCCCACGGAGCGGGAATGCAGGACAGGAAAATACTGCCTATTCCATGAGCTGGATGGGCACACTACCGATGAATGCCGCCACCTACGGGATGAGGTGGAAGAACATGCCAGGAGTGGTAGATTGCCACAATATACCAGAGAACGGGCAGCGACAGTAAGACCTGAACAACCACCGCCTCCACCTAACAGGAATGATCCTGGATCGGGATCACGACTCGTCATCAACTGATTGATGGCAAGGGCCAAGTTCAAGATTTGGACTTTGGTCGATTAGTTTTCTTAGATTTGATTTCCAATGTAAAACGGCTATCCCACTTACTCATGTACGGGAACCGGAGAGATCCCTAGGCATGCTCTAAGATGGAAATAGACCACTCCGCCCGGAGAGGCATTGTCTTGTTTTTCCTGGTGTTTGAGATTGAACATCTAGGATTTGAATTTAATAAAGAAACGTTTATTGAAACGAACCTTTGACCGTAGAGTTAAAGGATAAACATTAAATATCAATATACAAATGATCGCTTTATGATCCTACCCGGAGAGGCGGGTTCCGGAGTGCAAGAAGTGATTTGCTTCGCCGGAGAGCGACAGGATCGACTCACTTAAGCATCGTTTCCTATTCACTGGAGAGTGATTGGATCGGGATTCGATAAGAGCCCAGAGAGGCTGTGATCGGCCAACGATTCAGGTCAAGACATCGCTTAATGTTCAGATACACTGAACCGGAGTGCAAGAAGTGGGTCGCTTCGCCGGAGAGCGACAGGATCGACCCACTTAACGTTGTTTCCCCTTCACCGGAGAGTGACAGGATGGGATCCAACATGAGCCCGGAGAGGCTACGATCGGTCCAGAACGACCAAGACATCGCTTTACGCCCTAACTGGGGCCAGAGTGCAAGGAATAGGAAGCAACGCCAAAGTGCAATAGGATCTTTCTATTCGATCGCTAAGCCTGGAATGGGCTTGGCAAGGGTCCGGAGTGACCATCGATAGTACGGAGAGACTGTAGAATTTCATTCTTAATTTCCACTGGAAGAAATTGATAACAATTCGGCTTCGAACAGCCATAGACTTGATTGAAAATGCTATAAGCTCTGAATAAAACTTGAACTCAATGCATTCGATTTGAGACTGATCAAAACACACCTTTTACCAAAAGGCATGTTTTGGGGGGCAAAGTGTTATCCCACCTTTTGGCAAAGCTGAGATACCCAAAACTGACTAAAAATCAATAATAACTAGCCATGAATATCAACTATGCATTGCAGGATAACCATGGATAGCGATGGATTTTGTCCGAGTCCGGATCAAGCTACAACTGATAGGACATGACAAGCAAAGCCATGAACGTCAGCGGTCCAAATTTCAGGTTAATCGGAGCTCGTGTGAGTGAGATATGATCGGTACAATTTAGCTCGGATATGCTGTTCGTATCCATCGTTTAGTCTAGGCGATGTCCTGTTCGAATCCACCAGGTTCGCATCGATCATCATAACAGCGCCTCAGCATGTTTGAATCCATCAAGTTTGGCCCTGTTCGTATCCATTAGGTTCGAATCGATGGCGTGCGCATCAATTAAACCACACCGCTTCGCATCGATCACCTCCGTATCCATCAGGTTTAGTGCAGTTCGAATCGATCATCATACTAGCTTGTTCGAATCGATCGATTTCATATCCATCACAAGGATACCGCCTCGGTCTATTCGAATCCATCCCAAGGCTTTGTTCGTATTGGTTGAGCTCGTATCCATCGTGGTCAAGCTACTTCGAATCGATCACAGTGATTCGAATAAAGACTAAAACAACTGGATGCGAACAAATAGCCGGTACGAGCGAAACTTAAGCGCTAGATGCGGGTTGCTTGGTCGAACTCGGCACGCAATTCGGATCGACCTAGGGATTTCGCGACACATCATTGCACGCGCACGTGCTCCGATCGAGTCGAACAGGTGGATACGAAGCTTGGATTCCAACGCAGCAGCGTTGACGGAAGCGCAATCTCGCATCGATCATATCTCACGAACCACAGATCCAAATGCAACGAAATTTTCACAGGAGCTTACACATGAGGTAAAGATTGTCTCTGCCAAGTTTCAGCTCGATTGGAGCATTTTCTGATCGATACGAAATAGTTTCGAATCGATCACAGATCGAGTCGAAAGTTGGTGGGGTCGGTCGCGTGGGTCCCCTCACGTGCCAGAAGGAGTCTCCCGAAGTTTGAGCGCGATCTCAGCCTCCTACGCCTATAAATAGCCCCCTGAAGCCTACATAAAGGGGATCTTTTGGCTACCCAACCTCTAGACTCTGCCGGATTCAATTCTACTTCTTTCCATTGCTGTTATACTCGAATTCATTCATTGTATCTGTTGTAATCATCTGTAATCAACAAAGAACATCAATATAAGATAAAAATCATTGAAGTGGACGTAGGCCGGAGATAGCCGAACCACTATAAATCTCGTGTTCTTATGATTTACTTCTGGATTGCCGTTTGTTGCTTGCTTAGATCTGAGATTTGTGTTTGAATATTGCTGATTTATATTCATACACTGGTGCTTTCACAATACTTGGGGTTTGTGACCATTTTTGGCGCAAACACTAAGTCCAATTGTGAAAAGACTCTAGCACCACTAAGTTGATCAAATAGATCATCAATCCGAGGCAATGGATATTTATTCTTGATAGTGAGATCATTAAGCTTGCGGTAGTCAACGCAGAGCCTAAGTGTACCATCGAATTTCTTCACAAAAATAGCCGAAGCTCCCCAAGGCGAGGAACTAGAGCGAATAAATTGCTTCGTCTCCAATTCGGATAATTGTTTGCGCATCTCCTCATTTTCCTTATTGGACATGCGGTAAGGAGGACGAGTGATAGGTTGAGCTCCAGGGATAAGATTAATTCTGAACTTAATTGCTCGCTTAGGTGGCAATCCTAGAACGGGCTCGAATATGTCGGAAAATTCACGAACAACGTGAATAAGAGAAATGACATCTTCCTCATCATCATTATCATCATCACGAGGGTTTAGAGAATATAAGGATGCTGCCAAAGTAGAATCCGAATCTTTAAGAACAACAGAAACTTGCCTAACAGATTGAGGATGTCGAAGATAAATAGTCCGCTCAGGACATAGGATATGAGCTTCATAATGGTTAAGCCAATCCATTCCCAAAATCATCCCAAAGCCTAAGTAACACATGACATGCAAATCGGCTAGGAAAGGAAAATCACATAAAACAATCTCGACATCTTTACAAAGTAAACTGAGTGTTGCGGATCCACCAACTAGATTCGTGATTCTTAAGGAAGTCATTAAAGCAACCACACTTAAAGAAAAAGTATCAACAAGTTCCTTTGATATAAAAGAATGGGACGCACCCGTATCAAAAAGAACTCGAATAGGATGATCACGAAACACAATAATGCCATCAAGGATAGAATGATAAATACCTTGACCACGAGAAGTGTTGCAAGGAGCTTTCGCCACATTAAGCTTTCCCTCTTTCTTTTTTTGGAGTTTGGGGAATGTAGATAAATAATGATCCGGGCTTTTGCAATAGCGACAAGCACGGGGCTTTGAACACTTATTCGCATAATGGTCCTTAGAACCACAGTTGTAGTAGAAGTCTTTGCTACCGAAGCTACTTGCTTCCCCTTTTTGTTGGGATAAGGACCTTTGAATTTATTAGGCCTCTTCTTGTTGTTGTTGGAGCTCGGTTTGGCACTCCCAACTTCAACATCACTCTCCATATCAGCCTCTTCAAGTCGAAGAGCGATATCAATGAGTTGATCAAAAGAAACTTCTAATTTTAGAAGTAATGGCTTCTTGAGATTTTTGTTCAAACCATAGACAAATCTTTGGTTCTTCTTCAATGGGGTGTTTATGTATTCGACCCCGTATTTAGAAAGTGACTCGAAGGATGCGACGTAATCTACCACGGAGGATTCACCTTGAACAAGGTCTATGAAATGACGGGCCAAAGTCACCTTCTCAGCTTCTGGCACAAACTTTAATTCGAATCGTTCTCGGAATTGCTCCCAGGTAAGATCTGTTTCATTAATTTCAAAAATCAGAAGCTCGTACCAGTCTAATGCTCTTTCTTGGAGCATACTAGAGGCCACCTGAACTCGGTGAAGATCAATAAGATTCATGCGAGAAAAGATGTGGTCGCATGTTCTTAGCCAAGCCTGGACTTTAATAATGGTTTCAGAACCTTTGAATGGCTTTCCACCCAAGTTGGTATAATCGTTGCACAAGCGTGCAAATCCAGACTTAGGGTGAGTAGGCTCCGGAATATAACCGGCTGCTTGAGCATTCTTTACAAGATCAAGAAGCTGCTGGGCAGACATAAAAACTCCATCCTGGGGAGTAGCACTGGGTTGACCGGTGCTAGGTCGGCCTGGTCTAACCATTTCCCTTCTTTAAGAAAGAAAGAAAGAAAAAGATAAGGTTATTCTCAAAACAAATATCAAGCAAACTTGATTGATAAAACAAGGAATCATAAAAGAAAATAGGATAAAATGGGTCCAATTGACTCGAATAAAATCCTAAGGCACGACTCCTAAGAAGGACTTAGGACAATGATCCTTGTTAGATTATTCTACATTGTTCCGAAGTTTTGCTCTGATACCAAGCTGTAACGCTCCACCTCTATACCCATGCTAGCGGAACAGTACGAAGTAATGCCGTCAACTAGCACGGAGAATAAGGCTGTTGGGGAGCGACCATCCGTATAATTGCTTTGTGCGAGCACCGATATGTCAGATAGAATAACATGCTTTTCATCTCAAGAGGAAATCCGACATACCGATACATACTCAAAGCTACTACATGGTGGCTATAATATCTTCGGAAACAAATATAGAAATAAATATAACACAAATCAGTCACAGAAGTTCATATCTCAAAGGCGGAAACAGATATGAATATTACACATAAAAGTGTACATCAGAGTAGTGGTCAAACAAGATCCACATATCACAAAAAGGGTAGATATAGGTGCTACACAAAAGAATATATACATTAAGGAGTCTCTATCTCTAATGTATAACAACAAAACTACGAATCTAATGTAGTTAGCCAAAAGTCAGATAATACTCCCAGATGAGAGGTCAAGCTGAAGCACCTGTAGCATCTTCGTCTGACCCGAGTATTATTTAATAAGAAAATAATAAACGGGTCAGTCTAACTATAAATATCAGATTAAAATGAGATAGAATATGAGATATGACAAAAGACGTATGATAACATTAATGCCTTACTATAACTAGTATGCATGTAAAACACCAAAATCATACAATACCTCAATAATCTCAAAACACAGAAAAGAACGTCATATTCTTTAGTTTATTCACTAAACACAAAAATATTGACTATAATATCAATGCCAATCACAAAAGTTAACGACACACAAATTCACCAATACACAAATATTGATAGAGCTTATCAATGTAATTCACGAAAATTGGTGAAACACAAGTTCAAGAAATCATCAACAAGAAATCCAGAAATCACAATAAAAAGAGGGGGAGGCCTATCACAAAATGAGAGCATGAAAACTCTCAACACGTGTATCACAAAACGGAACGCTATTCCATGGTTGCTAACCATTAATTTTGAGCCGAGGCTCCACAAAACGGCCCGAAGACCATGGGTCGCTACCCCACCAATTTGAGTCGAAACTCCACAAAAAGGGGTTTAGTCTCCCTCGCAGACAAAGAGACATAGCACAATGCTAGTCTAAATCACAAAAATGATCATCATCGATCATTAAGAAGTGTCAATCACACTAAGCTAGTAAATATATGAGTTTAGCTTCATGTCCCATAACCACTCGCTTAACTTAAATATTTACGAACAAATTGTGAATCTCCACTAGAAAATTTTCACAATAGATTCAATCGAACAAGTCCAAGAATTAACCAACGAAGTAAACGCAAGCGTTTCATACCACTTGTTTTACTAAGCCGTTTAATTAGATTTCTCATACGAGTGAGGTAAAGGTTTGTATATACTAGTAGATTGGAAAGCGATTTTATAAACGAGTTTGATATTGGAAATAGAGTTTAAATCATCTTTGATAAAGCGTTTGAATATTTACTACTAGTATAGAAACCTTTGTATTTTAAAGTGACAAACCACAAAAATGATTCTAGAAACAATCAATCATTAAAATTCACATTCGAAGACATGAATCAAATCCAATTAAACCGATAAAGAATCCATCGAAATGGATATTCAAAAATCCTGAAAAAGGAGTCATCAAAGTCATAATAAATGATAACAACAAATAGGATCATCACGAATCGATTCAAATTGGAAATTCAATCCCAAAAGGCAAAGTGGGCTGAAACAGCAAATTCAGTTGACAGAACAGAGATTTCAGTCGACTGACTCAGGTCTGGGAAACTTTCTGTTTTCAGGTTCAGTCGACTGACTCAGAGATTTCAGTCGACTGAATCCTGCCTGGGAACTTTCGGGTCCCAGGTTCAGTCGACTGAACAGAGATTTCAGTTGATTGATACTGGCCTAGGAAATTTCCTGGCTTCAGCTCAGTCGACTGAACGCTCTGAGTCAGTCGACTGAACTGGGATTTCCAGTATTTTCAGCCTAAAAATGAAGAGGTAATCTCTTCGCAAATGCAACCGGACGAGCAATGGGCGCTAGGGGTTTATTCCAATCGATGACCCGGCCCTATAAGCTCTTCGATGCATTACCAAACCATGATCAAACATCCATAAAAGGATTTACACACAAATTTGACTTCAAAAACCAAAAATTGAAATATTCCTAAAACCAATCCAAATCAAGGGCAAATGCACATGAAGAAGGGTTAGGAATTCATACCCAACAACCAAAGATAATTATAGACATAGATGTGAGATAAAAATCTCACCTTTGAACCCAAAAACAATGAATGAGAAGCTTGAAGACAAGGGAAGATCAACCACACTTCAGTCTCAACACAAGAAGCTTGAATCTAAGCTTAAAAGAGAAACACTTCCCAAATTAGGTTTAGGAATTTTCTGAAATCAAAGAGAGAATGAGTTGGAGAAGAAGGAGATGATGTTTACCAATGCTTCTCTTTGAATTTGGAGCTAGAACTTGATTTTCAAATGGAAACTAGGGCTTAGGATTTTTAATTCTCTTTCTCTTCCCCCATTATTCTTTTTAGAACTGAAAAGATAAGGAAGAGGGGATGAATGAAGAGAGGTGGTTCAGTTTTGGGTATTAAGTTGGCTAGTGGGCTGAACCCAAACCCAAAGTGAAAAAGGTCAAATTTTTAGCTAGCTCCAAACATATCAATGTTTATACTCAAAAAGGTTGCAAACGGCATTTTGAACTCAATGGAAGGGGTCCCGAGTCCCAATTCGACTGTTTGCAAAAAATAACTTTTCGGACTAAAATCCGACTAACGATACCATATTTAAATAAAACATTTAAATAGATAATTGTAAAATATGCGGGTTGTTACATTGAGGTAATTAGAAGACCCAATAGGTGGAACAACAGGTAACATGAGCATGGTAGCGGTTACGCGTGCGACTTCCATTCGGGTGCTCAGTAATCGTTATGAGTTCCAAGTGCTTAGTATGTGTGCCTTTCGTAGGCACCATTGCCTTCTATGTAGGGAGCTATATAACATCTAGTCCACGGTAGATACTTTGCGTGTCATTCGTAGACACCATTTTTGTGTAGGGAGTTATACAGAGTCTAGTCCACAGTAAGGTCTATGGAGTAGCAGACCGATCAAAGGGTAGAATTAGGATTTCATCCTAATTATAGGATTAGGAATAAAGCCTAATCAAAGCAGCTATCAAAGACAAGTGCAAACAATCAAAGTTAATAAATTATATTTATTAAGTTAATTCATATTCCTTCTCTCTATTTCCTTTGTTTCCTTTTTTATACTAGAACTGTTGTAAGGTCTATTACTTTTACTTTGCTTAAAGATTCTAGTAATTACTATCATGCACCAAACTTTTAGTCTGACCCACTCCTCTATTTTCCCCTTTTTTCCCCATAGGAAATCAAGGGCAAGAAAGGTAGACCGTAGCTTCTTGGAGACTTGTTGGAGATCCTACCATGTATTTCTTTCCTTCAGTTTCAGTTTTTAGTTCTTTTGTTGAGCTGGTATTTTGAGAGGGATGTATTGTACTCTGATATTATTTGAGACTTTGGTTTTTGATTTCACGAGACTTGTATGGATATTTTGTTATATGATGTATTGGGTATATGGTGATTTGTTTTTATCATCTTATATTATGGAATTCGATTTTTAGCAAAATACTATAATTGTTTCCGTTGTGTTACTGTTATTATTATTATTTGATTTTTGTCTTGTAAACCTTAGTCTCTGCTAGTTTTAGTTATACCTACAACGCACCATGCCTTTTAATGTGTCCTTTTGGGTATACTAAAGGGTGTGTGGTGTTTCAGATAGGTTCGGTACCTGGTATTAAATCAATTCTAAACTTTACTGCTCGCTTTGGTGGCAAGCCAGTTACGGGTTTAATGACATCAACAAACTCCCACACAACTAGGATCTTAGCAATCTCATCTTCTTCTCAAGCGTCAATGGCAAATAAAGAACCACCAGTACTTGATTGCAAATCTTCCAATGTAATCAAAATATGCTGTCTATCATTAACATAGAATAAGCGAGCTTTATATCTCTCGAGCCAGTCCATACATGGTATCAATCCAAAGCCCAAATAATCCATCACATGCACGTCACACATGAAATAATACCCGAATAGACTTATCTTCACGTGACTACACTTCATTATCATAGTAGCATAACCCTCAATAAATTAGCACTTCAAGAGAAGTGACCAAGTAAGACATATCTAATTGCAATCGATTAGACAATTCTTTGGATATAAAGCTATGGGATGCACCAGCGTCGAATAAAATCCAAACAGAAATATCATTAATATAAACCGTACCTTCCATAATTATAGGCCTTTTCCCATATCCAGTGTAGAAGGTCCAGTTGTCTCAATGGTAATCATCTTTAAATTTTTGGCTAGTTAGGACAAGTCTTGCTAAAATGTCCAAGAGCTCTACATCTAAAGCATAGCTTCTAATGTACATGATTAGTAGTCATACATTGATCTGCATAATTCCCTCTAGCGCCACAAGCAAAGCATATCACTTCCGGTTTCTCTTGCTAGTTTTTCCCAAACAACATTTGTCTAGTTAACTTCTATCCAAATGGCTTCTTAAATGCTAATTTACTCTTGGAGTTACCCATTCCTTTGTTGGGGAAGGACCTTATCTTGAATCCAAATCTAGAGCATTTGAACGTCCAACTACCTGTTGACGGTCTTCTTTCTTCATTTCCTCACACTGTAGTGCCAAGTCCACAATCTCTTTAAAAGAACACCTAATTTGAGTCAGCAACTTATCGCTCAACCCCATCCTCAATCCTTGAATGAATTTCTCTTTCTTATTGCACAGTGTATTGATGAGTGTCATTTTATACCTAAACATTGCACTGAACTTGTTCACGTATTCTTGGAATGACATGTCACCTTGCTTAAGATCGATGAATCTTCTAAATAAGTTTGCTTTCTCAACTTCTGGAAGGAATCGAGCTTCAAACATCTCTTTGAATTGTTGCTAGGAAATATCATCTTTGGAATCTTAGAAGTTATAACATCATAACAATCCAATGCACTAACCTGTAACTACCTGGATGCAGAGTGCCTCTTCTGAGCATCTACCAAACCCAAATCATCAAAGGTCCTTTCAGCCTTCCTAATCCATGACTGAACCTCCATAGCATTCTCGTTGCCTCGAAATGGTTTTCCACCTAAGCTTGCATAGTCACTGCTAAAATTCACAAAATCTTGCCTCTGAAGAGTGCGGGGAACTTCCATTCGAGCATTATGCATGATAGTCATCCATTGCTGCATAGTCAACCTCACTTCACCTTCCATGCTATTGTTTTATTGCATTTGGTGATCATTCGTATTGGTACTTGCATCAGCACCTCCAGCATTGGCTCTCTTTAGTGGCATGCTTACTAATCTGCACCTCACAACGCATCCTCATTAAATAAGCAGTGAATATGGAAAGGAATATACATACATATATACATACATACATACATACATACATACATACATATATATGTATATGTATATATGTGTATGTGTAAGATTCACTAACAAATATGCATATATAATTCGTATCCTTGATGATTAACCCCTGTAATCATTTAGATATTCCCTCCTCCTTATAGAGAGGACAAATATGAACAAGTGTTGACTCATCCTAAGTCTCTGCTCTATAGCCATCCCTACTTCTGATTCAACGTATTGTTCTGATCCTCTGGCTCTAATACCACTAATGCGGCACCCCACCTTTATACCCGTATTACCCAAGAGTATTATCGAGTGAAACTGTAACAACCCGCACTATGGGCTTGAATTTTGAATAAATCGAAATCCAAGTCTATTAAGGCACGGATCATTGGTTTTTGGTAAACTGTAATAAACATAAGCATATTAGACAACGGTCAATATAAACTCACAGTGGAATAGAAAAATATAATATATATATATATATATATATATATATATATATATATATATATCGATTAAGGCCATTACCTTGGAATCAATATTATTCCTTGGATATCTAGTCGCCTTGATAGTGCCGAGCTTGAAAGAGAAAACTCCATCGTCTGCAGTTCCCGTCATGCACCAGTAGCATATCCCTCTAAATCTATCATGTGGGTTGTAATGAGGAGGGGGTCAGAACAACATTCTAGTGACTGGAAAATTACACACTTTACCCATAACATTAATTTATACCGATTGATTTCCATTTAAGCGTTATGTCTATTATTCACGGCTAATCTGTTTAGTCCTATGTGCACATACGATATATCCAATCTTCTCTGAGTTATAACTATACATACATATATGCATATATGCATATATATCTAAATGATGTACTACCCAAAAACCTCGACCACTTAATACTTCTTAGATATGGAGGAGGCAGACCCAATGACCATTTAATACCCAACCCCGAAGTGGGTCCTCCGCAATGTAAATGTTAGTCAGTCGGTCCAAGCTACATAGACCGATGACCCCTATATATGGCTTTACAATTTAATTTCCATATTCCTAATGCATCTCAAAGACTCATCTAAGGGTTAACTAGCCCACCTCCAACAAACAAACAACTAACTAACTTTGAGGTCTGTGCGTATCCCATAGGGATTCTACACTAGTAGGAAGTGAAATCTATTATGGCATAATCCATGTCTTTGCTACCGATCGTTCGGGACCATTGGTGGTTATAGCCTATATGCCAGCCTTACTACTACATTCCGGTCCAACAATAATATTAACATAGCTCGTTGACCTTCCACATCTGAAATCCTATTTAGACTAACCTAATATAAGTCAAGAAAAATATCCCTTTCGGTTACTTAATACCTCTTATTAGAAAAAAAGCAGAACTCATTTTCTTTAAAGTGCTAGGCCATATAGTACTTCAAATTCGAGGCGAACCCTTGGTGTATTTTCCCCTATATATCGGCAAACACATATCCCTTCCCCATAGTTCCTATGGTTGAAGATGTCTCATATCAGTAATAAGTATACACAACTGCTGGTAACCTCTAGGTGAAGGGAAGACATCTATTTTGTACCTCTACTAACCTTGCATCCCAACCCGCTAAATCAAACCAATTATCCTAGGCTTAAATATTGGACTAGGCCCACTAATTAATGCTTATCCTAAACATATAATTAAGGCTATATAATTTTCTACTATAAAAATTATACCACCTCCTAGTATTTAATTCCTATCTTATACGCTTATTTACTACATTCCATAAATGTCAATCGTCCATAATAAATGGTCGTTATTATTTTAATTGGACAATCTCTAATAACATTTATTTATTCTTCTAATTCAACCCATTGTGCATATTTTATTTCCCGTTAAATGCCATATTAAATCATTTAACCAATCCTATTAAAAACATTTGTGTCCCCATTTAATTTATGTAATTCCCTAGTAACTGCAAGTTTATTGCCCTGTTAATTTTGGAGTTACTATCACTTTTCCATCTACACCTCCTAATCCCATAATTTATTACGCTATTTATAATTAGACGTCCTAATTACAACTAATACAAATATCGACGTATATTACGCTTATATATTTATATTTTTAATCAGTAGGTGCGGTTATGTGTGTGTGTTCCTAACACATTAATTGCCACACATAGAAATTTCAGAATATTAGTTTCCATATTTTAATTTATTAGATGTATCTTTTCCAAAAAAAGAGTTACCGTTATAACTTTCCATAAATTACCTAAAGTGAGACATGTGCTTCATTTGAAATTACAAGAAATTATTTCTTTTTTTATTGTAATAGGCAGTGCAAACTACGAAGAAGAATATTTGCATTTCACTTCTCTTTCCTTTTTAGTATATTCCTCGTTAATTCAACGACACACTTTTTATACAATTGTGGAATTAGATAATTTATGGAAATTACAAGAAATGGAAACAATTAAGTTATACCCCGCTCCAAATAAATTAAAACATGGAAATTTCCAGACCAAGTCAAATTAGGTCTATCTAAACTGAAACTAACACTTTACAACCCAACTATAAATCTGAAATGAACTTTACAACTTTATCAACATTCAACTTTAACAAATTTAGGGACTGATTTCCAAATTTCCATATTAGGGTTAAATAACATTCCTATTCCAATTGTCTATTTTACAGAATATGTAAGCAATATTCCTATACATTTATTTTAATCTTACAACTCATTAGATCTAATATAGGATAATAGTTAAATAAAATTCAATGAAATAAATTTCATAAATAAATTTGATAATTTCCCACTCATTTTTCAAGCTTTCCAAATCTTCCAAACCTGAATTCATCCCTTTACTTGACTCCTTTTCCTTTCTAATCCAAAAGAGCATGTATAACAAAGTGTATACATACTATTAGAATTACAGGTCTGAAAAGAGATTTAGGGTTAAGTGGAATATAGATCTATAACTATAGAAATTTACCTTTTCCCGTAGTATTGATTCACTCCTTCTCTTCTTCTATTTTATTTTCCTTCCTTCTCCGATTTATATATATATATAATATTTAATATTTTATAATTAATAGAAATAGCAGAGGAGGGAAAGTGGCAGAGCTTCACTGCTTTGTTCAGAAAATATGAGAAGAGAAGTGAGGGGTTAGACCTGTATTTATAGGCGCTCGAATCAATCATATCCATTAGATTAAAATTATATTCGGACTATTTAGCCAATGTTCAACCCTAACCACCATGCTCTAGACGAGTCAACCGCCCCTATAAGCGGTTGAACGGCCTAAGTAAGGGAGTCGACCGATGGGGTCCCACATTGATTATTACTTATTTTCTTTCTCGTTTTTTTAATTATTTTCGTTCTGGAAGCTTCAAATGCTAATAACTTCTTCGGTTGAACTTCGATCGCAAAACTTCAAATACGAAAGTTGCTCAAAAAATCGCCACAAACGTAATCGTGCAAATTTCATGGCCAAATTCTAACGTTTGCACAAATTCCAATTTTAAGCCTTATTAATTATTTATTAATTACCTTAATTTTACAGGGTGTTACATTCTCCCCCTTTAAAGAATTTCATTTCCAAAATTTCTCAAGGGTCGAATCATCTAAAATAGTGTGCAACTAATCTAAACTATCCAACAAATCAGTGTAAAACCAATTTTATAGCCAAATGTGTACAAGTGCATGGTGTATCATAACATATATGATATGCATGATAATAATTCTTAATCAACGCCCCGTAAATTTGCATTCTTTTAAAAACATTTTGAAAATATGATGCAAACAACTTATATATACTAACAGTCCTATATTTCTACAAGTTTTCAAAAATTAAAAATCCTTTTTCACACAATAATTTCTACACTCCTACGAGTATAAGTATGGTTCAACCAATATTGCATCTAACCCTACCATTCAATACGTAACACACAATTTCTAACATCCAAAATTTTGAAAATTCATATATTTAAATCTATACTCCTATATTGAAAAAGGAATTTAGATGGAAAATTTTACATTCCCACCTTTCTTTTGGAAACCTATTTCATTGTACCTTGGAACATTCTCTTTTGACTCCAAATTTTATCCAACTTTTCCAAGTACAATTTGCATGAGGAGGTATATCTATGGATGTTAAAACGTAATTACCCTAAACACAAGTTTTGTTTCACTATCAACAAGGTAAGGAAATATAAATTTCAAAGCTAAAATAGCATTTTCTTATGTTATTATCTATGTTTTATTTACTATCACCCTTGTTGGACAGTAAAATTCATATTCATTAATACATTGACCCTCCCTACGCTAAGCACATGGAACTAGAAAATCGGAAATCCTCTTATTTCCTATGAAAAAAACTTTTCCTATTTCCAACCAAACTTGCAAAATAATTTGAAAAATTAAATCTTTCAAAAGCATTCAAACACGATTTTTCAAAAGCATCTAAACATGACTTTTCAAAAGCATTTGAACATGACTTTCCAAAAGCATTTGAACCCAGCTTCTCAAAAGCATTTTAAAAAAATTTCAAAAGCTTTGGAGCAAAAACTTTCAAAACAATTTCACACCATCCTTAAAACAAATCAAGCCACATCTTAAAATAATCGGGACTTAGCCAATGAGTTAATGTATATGATTGACCATAGCATTATATAGTTAATCCAAATTTAAGGAACCTTACCTTTTACTTTTAAAACAATAAAATACCAACAAACATATTTTTAAATTTTAGCTTTTAAGGAGGGATAGTGACCCATGATTTTGCAATAATATTTCCCCATCCTTCGGTTGTTAAAGTTTAATTTTTTTCAAAATTCTAAATTTTTTGGGATTAAAGCATTCTTAGTGGGCCTACATTAAAACCCACAAGATAGATATAGAGGGACATGTTACTGGTGAGAGACGGAAACTGTAGATGGTGGAGTCTTCTCTTTCATGCTCGGCACTAACAAGGCGACTATATATCCAAGGAATAATATTAATTTCAAGGTAGTGGCCTTATTTGGTGTATATATTATATTATATTTTTATATTTCGTTGTGAGTTTATATTGATCGATCATTGATATGCTTATGTTTATTACAAGTTACCAAAAGCCAACGATCCGTGCCTTAATGGACTTGGATTTCGATTTAGTCAAAATTTAGGCACATTAAGGTGTGGATTGTAACAAATACCATCGAGTAACACGGAGAATGAGGCATTGTGGGTGACACACATGTGAATATTCTCTTGGACCAACATTGAATATGTCTCATGATATAAATACAACTCACGTCGACATAAACAGTGCAACGACCCATATTTTACGTATCGAGAGATCGTAAAATATTTTTATTTTATTCATAAGAGGTTGTATTTTGAATATGACCCTTAGGGACATTCTACACACCTATGATTTTTTATGAATTTATATGTGACCATTTTAACCTTGAAAACCTTGGTTGGGGTATAACTTTTGATAGGAGTTGAATTAGGGTCTCAAACTAGTTTCGTTACTATAGGATGATGGTTTCTCATTCCGTAGGGTAGTCATAATAGAAAAACAGATTTACAGTTAGGAAGTTATGCTTGTTTTAAGTTTTAAAGGCTGCTGGCCAGAATTAATGTGTAATTAATTAATCCTATTAGTAAACCCATTAGTCTAATTCGAGAATCACTATAAATAGAGGGCTGAAGAGTCAAATTAAAACTTTTTCCTCTCTTCTAAATCATATCTAAACTCCTATTAACCCTAGATTTATTCCAGAATCGCCTAAATTACTCTCTAAATCAAACCGAATTAAAGATTAATTAATAGATCATTGATTAAAAGATAGAGGTCATCGATTTGGTTGATTTGCATTGCTTTTGATCGCCGTCCATATTGGATCAATACTTTAATTGATCGAATTCGGTAATTGGTGAGTGGTTTATGCCTTCATGTTATACTATACCTGTTTATATGGTAGAATTGCATGATTTAACATGATTTTTTGCCATAAAACCTTTTTTAACTTTAATTACATGTTAAAATATGCATATGTGTTGAATTTGATTAGAAATTACCATTGTTCATGTTCATATATTCATGTAAAATGTAGATCTAGATAAGCATTGGCTTATTTATCATATTCTTGTGTTTTGATTGCTTGAATGGATGTATGTGCATGTTGATCTATGTTTGTATATTATGATTTGATGTGGTTTGTTGGTGTTTTGAATGTTTAGAAAGATAAGTTGGAGAATTTGGCAAATCGGAGGCAAATATGGTTGGAGTTGGACGAAACTTGAAAGGGAGGCTCTGGAGTATGGGAAGAGCTTGGGGTTCAAGTCGCGGGTCCAAATTTTCTAAGTGCATGACTTGGCACCGACATGAAGAGGTCGGTACCGACTTATTTCTATTGGTAGATAGCTCGGTGGCTAGCATGGGGTGATATATAGAGTATAACTAGTGTAGTTGACCCAAGGTAAGGGATAGGTGATTGACTAAGGGTTGAGGCTATGCTGACTTGTTTATAGAATGTGAAGTGGAATGCTTTGGAGTGAAGATCGAGTTGTTTGCGTGCATAAGTCGGGGTCAAAGCATCTAGACATAGAGTGTCAGAAGTAAGGAAGGAGTGGAAAGAAACTTGGCCAATAATAGGCTAAGTGGACAAGTTGGTACCGACTTGTTTATGTCGGTACCTAGTTATCCTGGTAGGTCCAGAGAGAGAGAGACTTCTAGGAGATGAAGTAGAGATCCTGTAGATCGTGCTAGAGGTGTTGGCTCGTTCGCATCAAGGTTGGATGGCGATGTAACAACATGATAAAAGCTTTGTATCTTTGATTTGTGACTCATGGTTGAAGTAGGTACCGAAGATAGCAGCTTGATAAAGGAGAGAGTTATAGAATAAGAAATGTGGTGGGTTCCTGGATAATGGAAACTGGATTGAGCAATAGGATGGCTCAGAATCCGAATGGAGCAATGAAGGGCTCGGATGTGAATATGCGAAGGAATCATTGATACTTGGAGTGTTTTTTGTTATACACAAAGCAAGGGTATTGTAAGTGAGGATACCCATTGATCATGTAAGGATCTGTGTACCCAGGACCAGTTGCTTTAGGTCTAGTGTTTAGCTTTGGGCCGTGTGATATGATAGTACAATGAAAACTAAGATTTCCATTAATCCTTGGCAGTAAGGAAACCATACGAGTTATCATATATTCAGAGCACAGGGATGAGTGATAGTGAGTATTCTTTGATGGATGTTATGGTTGCTTTGGTTGTTTTCTTTAGTAGGCTATCACTCGTGGATATCATTGGGAGTAAGTACTGGAGATAGGGATATCTGGATGTCCGCTATTGTATTTTGTATGGTACCTTTATGATATTGTAGAGTAGTATGTTAGTGTTATGTGCTAACTCTTTGGTTCTAGGGACAGGTCGGTTATGGTTCGTGTACTCTTGTTCATCTGTATAATATCTTGAGATTCATTTATGACTCACATTAGACTATTGTCTGACCCAAAGTTCTATGCTTTACTTCTTATTATCTTAGGTACTCTTAAATGAGTAAACTAGATAACAGGTCTAGGTGATGCAGTAGCTATTCGGAGGATGAGCTGGATGGAGCTATCTCGTATTATATACTTATATGGATTCTACGCTTATTCTGTTGTGCGGCACTGGGAGCTTTAGCAATGAATGCTTATTACTTGTATTTGAGATGGTTGTTTAGTTTATTTCCATTGTATAAAATCTATGACATTTGATGTAAAACTCTGTGGATATTATACTCTGATGATTGGTTTACATGTTTATTACTGTCTCCTTTGTTGCATATGTGACATTATATTTTTTTAATGCACCATTAGATATACGATAGGTTATATGCTGCATTTTTTCATTTTAAACCATGTCGATCGTCCTATATCGGCCGGGCATGACTACAGTGCACTATTTAGTTATTATTTATGCTGGTGGTATATGGCGATCGTTATATTTGGTATCAAAGCTTTGGTTACACGATTAACCAGAGTTGATACCATAGTCCAGTAGAGATAAGGAGGGTATTATTGCTTTAGACTGGATCGAGA
The DNA here is from genome assembly GCA_030737815.1 of Allium fistulosum. Classification (NCBI taxonomy): domain Eukaryota; kingdom Viridiplantae; phylum Streptophyta; class Magnoliopsida; order Asparagales; family Amaryllidaceae; genus Allium; species Allium fistulosum. The sequence continues at coordinate 843,663,396 of CM060902.1, forward strand.
GAGAGAGAGAGAGAGAGTGTGTGTGTGTGTGTGTGTAAGAGAGAGTGCGTACTTGTTATGTACTTTGGTTTTCAAAACTATATAATAACATTATATGGTATAAGTTGCATGCACACGAGCACCATAGACATAGTTTTCTTTATAAGAGACGATCATTCTTATTACAGGTAAGAATGAGCTGGCATATAAGGAATACTATGAGATTTGCTTCAGGAGTTGAGGAAGAAGTAGGATTAGGAGCTGTTGCGCTTGATTTTCAAGCAATGTTCAATGCTATGATAGCAACGATGATAAGGAATTCTCCTAGTATGGATCCTGGTGGAGATGCTCCTATGCAAGAGCCTAGGGCTGATTTCGCTAAGTTAAGCAAAGATTACTCTACTTTGGGAGGAAAGTCATTCTATGGAACAGAATCAGCCATAGAAGTGCAAGATTGGATTGATACTTGTGAGTGCATCATCAGTGATATGGAAGTGGATGACGCTATGAAAAGAAAGTTGGCTTCTTGACAACTTCAGGGGAAGGCCATGAATTGGTGGAACACTGTGACTATTGCTACTCCTAAAGATCAGTTTAGTTGGGACCAGTTCAAGATAAGATTCGAGGAGAAGTTCATACCAGCTGCCCAGAAGTCGATATTGTTTAAGAAGTTTGCTAATCTTAGAAAATAAGAGATGTCAGTTTCTGAGTATGTGGCAGAGTTTGATGCTTTGTCAAAATATGGGATGTCATTCATCGACACTCCATTGAAAAAGAATAAAAAGTTAATGATTGGTCTGGATGACTATCTTGAAGAGAAATTGGTAGACCACATTGATAAGCCATTTGCGAAGCTTATTGAGAAAGCACTTCGTCATGTGAATATGTATCCACTGAGAAGGAAGAGCTAAAACCACAGTAAGGTGGTGGAGGCAAGAAGAAGTGGAACGAAAAGAGAAAGCAGTCTCAAGGAAAGAATGGTCGGAAAAAGGGTAAATAGGAACCTACTTGCTATAGGTGCAAGGAGAAAGGCCATTTGATCAAGGACTGCAAAGTGAGTGATAAGAAGAAGTGCTACAATTATGATAAGCCTGGTCATTCGAAGAAGGATTATCCAGAACCTGTGAAGGATAAGCAGGTTGTGCAAGTGTATGTTTTGGATGCAGTCCCGACTACGTCGAGTGCTCCCTCGGTGAAGGAGAAGGGGAAGGTTGTCATCATTCAATGTATGCTTTCTATTGGTGAAGTTCCTGTTCGGGTTTTATTTGATACCGGGGCTTCACATTCATTTATATGTAGTGACCTAGTAGATAGATTGGGATTGAGACCCAAGACAGTAGACCGGCCCTTGATCGTGACAAACCCAGTTGGAGGCTCTACTAGCATGTGCATGGTTTATAGTGGTTTAGTCTTATCGAGTCATGGATGCTCTTTTGTTTGCGATTGCTTTGTTTTAAATTTCGTTGGGTTCGGGATTACCTTGGGAATGGACTGGCTAAAGAGGTATGCGACTGTAGTGGATTGCGAGAAGCTTTTGGTGACAGTCGGGGATGTGGATGGGCGAACGGTAGTAATTAGCTGCCTACCAAAGGATGGGGTGATGGTTAGCTTTCTATATTCACTTGAGGTTCCACATGAGGGGTTATCACTGTGCCTATCGCTAGTAAGTATCTGGATGTTTTTGAGGAAGTGACAGGATTGTCGTTGCATAGTGTAATCGAGTTTCGGATAGACTTCATGAAGGAAGCCAGACCTATAGTTATGCCTTTGAGGCTTATGGAACCCAGAGAGCAAAAGGAATTAGAGGTGCAAGTGAATGACCTATTAATGAGAGGGTTCATTCGAAGGAGTATATTCTAGTATGGTGCACCTGTAGTATTTATGACTGAGGCGGATGGCTCTTTGAGGTTGTGTGGATTATCGTGAGATGAATAAAGTGATGAAGAAGAACAAGTATCCACTCATACGCATTGAATGACTTATTTGATTAGCTCCACGGAGCGAAGGTGTTCTCTCAAATGGATTTGGCAATGGAATTTCACCAGTTGAAAGTAGCGAAGGAGAGTGTGCCTATTATTGCGTTTCATACGACATTGAGCTTTTATGAGTAGTTGGTAATGCCATTTGGGTTGACCAACGCTCTGGCATACTTTGTAGATCTCATGAATTGGGTTTTCAAAGACTAGTTGAACAAGTTCATGCTTTTGTTTGTGGATGATATTCTGATCTACTTCAGAACTGAAGAAGAGCACAAGACGCACTTGAGGATTGTGCTAGAGATATTGAGGAAGCATAAGTTGAAAGCGAAGTTCTCTAAATGTCACTTTTGAAGAGCAGAAGTGTGATTCTTAGGTCACATCATTTCGGGAAATAGTGGATCATGCGAAGGTGACAGCAGTCCAAGATTGGAACTATCCTAAGAATGCTACGGATGTGAGGAGTTTCCTAGGATTAGCGGGGTACTATAGACACTCGTCAAGGACTTCTCAAAGATAGCAGCACCATAGACCAATTTACGAAGAAGAATTAGACTTTTGTTTGGGATGCGATGTATGAGCTATGTTTGTGAGTCTGAAAGAGAGGATGACGAGTGCACTGGTGTTGACCAATCCACGCAAAAATGAGGAGTTGATAGTATATATAGATGCCCGTGGTACTGGACCGGGTGCGGTATTGATGCAGAAGGGAAAAGTTGTTGCCTATGCCAGGTGACAGCTAAAGTCTCATGAAAGGAATTATATGACTCGTGATTTGGAACTGGAGGCGATAATTTTTTCTTTGAAGCTTTGGAGGCATTATCTACTAGGGGAAAGGTTTGAATTGTTCACGGACCACAAATCCTTGAAGTATCATTTCTCTCAAAAGGATCTCAACCTTCATCAGCAACGGTGGTGGGAGTTCTTAGCCTCATATGATTTTAGTAATTCCTATACATCGGGTAAAGGAAATGCAGTCGCTGATGTATTGAGTAGAAGACATGCTAGTTTGGTAGCAATGTTCTTGGGATGGAAGCAGATAGAGTATATTGCTGGATGTGATTTCAGGCCTCATTGTGAGTTGGAACCAGAGATTTTGGCAAGCTTGTCGATCAAACCTACTTTTATTGAAAGGATGGGCACTAGTCAGAAGCAAGATGCTAGGCTAGTGGAGATCATAGCAAGGATAGAAGAAGGAATAGAATATAAGGACATAAAGCAATATGAACTTGACCAAGAAGGCTGGCTTCGTAAGAATGGGAGATTGTTTGTTCTCGATATTGATGGATTACGAGATGAAGTACTACGAGAGTGTCACCATTCCAGGCTGACCATTCATCCTAGTGGTAATAAGATGTACCGAGATATGAAGTGAACTTATTACCGGGAAGGTATGAAGAGGGATGTTGGGCAGTCATCTCAAAGTGTATGAACTGCCAGTTAGTAAAGTTAGAGCAGAAGAAACCTAGTAGACTGTTGCATCTCTAGATATTCCTGAGTGGAAATGGAAGCAAGTATCGATGGATTTTATTGATGAACTGCCGAGGACTCGAGCAAGGTATGACTGCATTTGCGTCATCGTTGATTGATTGACCAAGAGTGCAAGATTTATACCCATCAAGTCAAGTAGAACAGTATCCAAGCTAACAGATTTGTATGTAAAGTGGATATACAATTTCACAGTGTGCCAAAGAGCATTGTGAGCGACCGAGACCCGTTGTTCACCGGTGGGTTTTGGAAGATCTTACAAGAGGCGTTAGGGACCGAGTTGCATCTTAGTGCAGCCTATCACCCATAAACGGATGGGCAGACCGAGAGAATAAATCGTATATTGGAGGATCTCTTACGAGCGTGCATTATAGATTTTAGAGGATTGTGGGATGACCGTCTACATCTGGTATAGTTTGCATACAATAATAGTTACCAGTCGAGTATTGGTATGGCACTATATGAAGCATTGTATGGCTGACCATATAATGCTCCTTCATGTTGGTGGGAAGCGGGCGAGAAACTGATACTTAGGCCAAATATGATTAGAGAGACATCAGAGAAGATTGAGGTCATTCGACAATGAGTGAAAGTTGCTCAGGATTGACAGAAATCCTACACTGATAAAAGACATAGAGATTTAGAGCTTTTTGTTAGAGATACGGTATTCGTAAAGGTTTCTCCTCCGAAGAATGTAGTTCGATTCGGTAGAAAGAGGAAGTTGGCACCGAGATTTGTAGGCCTTTTCCCATAGTTGAGAGGATTGGTAAGCTAGCATATAGGGTCGACTTACCTCGAAAGATGACAGACGTGCACAACGTTTTTCATGTCTCTTATCTATTGAAGTTTGTGCATGACTCAGGTGTAATGGTTGCAGCAGATCAACTAGAAGATGTTGAAGTATAATCAGAAGTTTTTAGATCTCGTAGGCCGCTTCATATTCTTGGGTACGATACGAAATAGCTTAGGAGAAAGTCGATGAAGCAAGTGAAGGTAGAGCGAAAGTGATGATGATTGTACGTGGGAGACTGAGAAAAGCATGAGGATTACATGTCCGGAGCCCTTTGAATGGTAAGATCCATCGTTTGTCGTATCTACTTTCACCATTATATATTATATTAGATAGGTTAGTATTCCACATGCTTGGATAAGTTCACATATATTATTGATTGCATGGCTGGTTGGTTGACATGTTTGATGGTTGCTTATGATTGGTAGGCATGCGAGATAACTATGGCTGCTTATATTTTGGCTTGTTTAAGGATTTCTGGGACGAAATTCCTAAAGAATGAGAAAGTAATAACTCTTATTTTACATATCAAAGGATCATAAAATATTTTTACATATGAGGTCGTATGATTCTATAATTTTGGGATATGACAATTAAGGACATTTTAGACACCTATGATTTTTTCCGAATTTCTATGTGACCATTTTAATCCTAAAATCCTTGTTTGGGATATAAATTTTGCTAGAAGTTGAATTAGAGTCTCAAACTAGTTCCATTGCTTCAGGAAGATGGTTTCTCATTCTGTAGAGAGGTCATAAAAGAAAAATGGAATTACAGTTAGGAAGTTAAGCCTATATTAAGTTTTAACAGCTGCTAGCCAGAATTAATATGTAATTAATTAAGTCCATCAGTAAGCCGATTAGTCTAATTCGAGAATCACTATAAATAAAGGGCTGGAGGGTTAAATTAAAACTTTTCCCTCTCTTCCAAATCAGATCTAAACTCCCATTAACATTAGATTCATCCAAAATTCACCCAAATTACTTTCTAAATCAAATTGAATTGAAGATTAGTGAATAGATATTGATTAAAAGATAGATATCATCGATTTGGTTGATTTTCATTGCTTTTGATCGCTTTCCATATTGGATCTACACTCAAATTGGTTGAATTTGTTGCTTGGTGAGTGGTTTATGCCTTCTCACTATACTATACCTATTTATGGTAAAATCGCATGATTTAACTTGATTTTTGGCCATAAAACCTTTTCTAACTTTAATTACATATTAATCCAAGCATATGTGTTGAATTTGATTAGAAATTACCCTTGTTCATGTTCATATATTTATTTAAAATATAGATCTAGATAAGAATTGGCTTGTTTATCATATTCTTATGTCTTGATTGCTTGAGTGGATGCATCTGCATGTCGATATATGTTTGTATGTTGTGATTTCATATGGTTTGTTAGTATTCTGGATGTTTAGAAAGATAGGTTGGAGAATTTAGCAAATCGGAGGCAAAGGTGGTCGGAATTGGACAAAACTTGAAGGGAAGGCTTTGGAGTGTGGGAAGAGTTTTGGGTTTAAGTCACGGGTCCAAATTCTCTAAGTGCACAACTGGGCACCGAAATAAAGAGGTCAGTACCGACTTATTTCTGCTAGTCAGATAGCTCGGTGGTTGGCATGGGATGATAGATAGAGTATGGCTAGTAGAGTTGACCTAAGGCAAGAGATAGGTGATTGGCTAAAGGTTGGAGGCTATGCCGACTTGTTTGTAGAACGTGAAGTGGAATGCTTTGGAGTAAAGACCAAGTTGTTTAGATGGATAGGTCAGGGTCAAAGCATCTAGACATAGAGTGCTAGAAGCTAGGAAGGAGTGGAAATAAACTTGGCCAATAATGGGCTAAGTGGATAAGTCGGTACCTAGTTATCTCGGTAGGTCTAGAGAAAGTGAGACTTCTAGATGATGAAGTGGAGATCTTATAGATCATGCTGGAGGTGTTGGCTCGTTTGCATCAAGGTTGGATGGCGATGTAATAGCATGATAAAAGCTTTGTATCTTCGATTTGTGACTCATAGTGGGAGTAGGTACTGAAGATAGCTGCTCAATAAAGGATAGAGTTGTAGAATGAGGAACGTGGTGGGTTCCTGTATAATGGGAACTGGATTGAGCAATATAAGGGCTTGGAATCCGAGTGGAGCAAAGGAGAGCTCGGATGTGAATGTGCTAAGGAATCGTTGATACTTGGAGTGTTTTCTTCTATTCTCAAAGTATAGGTATTGTAAGTAGGGATGCACATGAATCATATAGGGATCTGTATACCCTAGACCAGTTGCTTTAGGTCTAGTATCTACCTTTGGGCTACGAGACACGCATCAGGCTTTGGGCTACGTGATATGAGAGTACATCGGAAATCAGGATTTACATTTGTCCTTGGTAGTAAGGAGGCCATACGAGTTATCGTATATTCAGAGCACAGGGATGAGTGTTAATGAGTATTGACTGATGGATGCTATAGTTGCTTTGGTTGTTTTCTTTAGTGGGCTATCACTCGTGGATATCATTAGGAGTAGCTACCGGAGATAGGGATATCTGGACGTCCACTGTTGTATTTTGTATGGTACCTTTATGATATTGTAGTGTAGTATGTTAGTGTTATGTGCTAACTCTTTGGTTCTAGGGACAGGTCGGTTATGGTTCGTGTACTCTTGTTCCTTTCCATATTCACCTATATAGTATTTTGAGATTTACCGCTCACACAAGACTGTTGTCTATCCCAAGATTTTATGCTTTGCTTCTTATTATCTTGGATACTCATAATTGAGTAGACTAGATAACAAGTCTAGATGATGCAGTAGCTATTTAGAGACAAACTGGAAGGAGCTACCTCGTATTATATACTTATATGGATTCTACACTTATTCCGATGTGCAACACTGGGGAGCTTTAGCAGTGACTGCTTATTACTTGTATTTGAGATAGCTGTTGAGTTTGTTTCCATTGTATAACCTCTATGACATTTGATGTAAAACTTTGTGGATATTATACTCTGATGATTGGTTTACATGTTTATTACTGTCTCCTTTGTTGCATATGTGACATTATATTTTTTTCAATGCACTATGAGATATACGATAGGTTATATGCTAAAGTTTTTCATTTTAAACCATGATGATAGTCCTATATCGGCCGGGCATGACTGTAGTGCCTTATTTAGTTATTATTTGTGCTGGTGGTATAGGGCGGTCGTCATAAACAGTGTTGGTGCAAAGCAATAAACACGTGCGGTTTCCGAGGATAGAACAATACAGTCGCAATTAGAAGTAATACTAACTACATCGCAAAGTTGATCGGAATAAAATATAATATGCAACATGTATCATACAACAAAATCTACAGCACCACCATAATACCAATCCCACTTGTACATATCCATATGGAAATCTTACAACTGTTGACAGATTAGCTACAATAGCATTTACTATAGTACAGACGCATCACGACATCGACTACATAGTAAAACTAATTATATATATATATATATAAACTAGAACGATAGTAGTGTGCTCCATACTTGCTAACCTGTAGAACTCGAGATAATTAACCCTAGTATTATAGAAATATAATAACCGGGTTAGAATAGAAGTCTAGTATGAGTGAAACATGAAAATAAATTAATAATAGTACATGGGGGAAATGTGGTAAAAATAAACAAGATAAAATATCCATAATGCATCGAGCATCCATCGCATACATCAATTCATTCATATTATTTTATTACATTTGATTAATTCATTTTATTTTTTACTTTCATCTTTATTACTGCTACTATTAGAAGCCGAGTCTACACCTGAGCCTCACCACTTCTCAGATGCAAAGGGAGACCCTACTCGTAAATTTTTGTAAGCGTCCTCACCAGCCTTAAGCGGCACCATAAACGCATCTCGTCTCCTCGCCTCATACCTTGCTTCCCATCGACAACCACCTTGTTTCATTATGTACTCCTCATTCCATTGGCCTGTGCAGCAGACTACAACCACCAGGGAGCGACCCTGCAGTCGATCAAGCTAGGATGGGACTACCAAACTTCTGTCCACCATGTAAGGAATTTCGCATGCTTTGACCTACTCAAAAGAAAAGATAAACCATATTTCCACTTTAAAATAAAATAAAGGAATAATATAATGCACCTCACCTATAATTAATTAACATTAAATAAGTTTCTACTCCATTTATTTATTCCGTCTTTGCTTAATTTTTCTTTCAATTCTTCATTTTCATTGCTTCATAGTTCAGCACAACGAGTAGATATAACTTCATCTCGTTCGTAACAAACAAATCAACAACCATCCATGCACACATTAATATATTATTTAGTAATTAACGAGATAAAGGATTTTATTTAAATAAGTTCCACTTTATTTCGTCTTTTTTTTATAAAAATAATTTGATTTTATTTAATAACAAAATATCTCTTTTATTTATTTTCCCTTCTTTTAAAATAATAAATATTAATTTCGTCATTTAATTATATAAAATATTTTATAAAACAAAACAAGTGTTTGGGGACCTCGGGTGGTTGTTTCACAGTAGTCCAAATTTAAATAAATAAATACATAGGGACTGCATGTGGTTGTTTCTTTTTAGTCTAGAGCCTAACAAATAAATGAATTTAAAGAATACTATAAGGGTCAAGTCTATGCAGTTTCAGTTTAATGAATGAATTTAAAAGAATACCGCGGGGGATGGGTCCATGCAGTTTAAATTTAATGAATGAATCTAAATGATACTACAGGTAGCTGATTCTATACAGTATCAGACTAAAAATTAATTTAAAATGGAAATTGCGAGAGGGCTACACTGGGGGTGCAGTAGTAAAAAGGAAACCGCATAAGTGCACATGAGGTGTGGTAGTATTAGGAAATCACACAAGAGTGCATACAGCGCAATAGTAGATGTGTATCATGTAAAGGCACATAAGGCAAATGGGAACTGTACGAACTATGATTGTTACACTTATGATGTTGTTGATAGTGAGGGGAAACCCACTCCATGTTGTACAGCGTGGTCTCACCATATGCTTGTTTTGGGTAAGTATTATTCATACCAGATTTTATGTCTAACTCATGTTTTTATTATTGTTTTCCCCATAAACTCACTAGTACTCATTTGAATAGGTTGAGTTTATGGGCTTAAGCGGGTTTATTTTAGGCGCTATAGTACTCGGATCGAAGGTGGAGCATGAGGCTTTGTTAACTAATAAAGAATGTTATATCTGCAGTTTTAAGAGCTCATGCAGAGTAGTACAATATCATTTTCTATTGTTATTCTATTGTTATTTGACCCCTGCATAGGCAGAACTATTGAGTTGATAGGAAAACTATATAAGTAATGAATATTTGAGACTCGTAGTATGTAATAAAAATGTTTAGTTGCTCTGTTTGCTTAAATTGTTATGAATATACAAAACTTATTTATGTGGCTTGAAAATAATTCTAGTGATGACTACAACATCATCGGCGTTTATTTTTGGATTTTAGAGTGGGGGATTTTACAGTTGGTGTTGGAGCATAGGATAGGGCCACTTAAGTAAAACAGTACTAAAAATAGAGAATAACTTGTGGGAGGTATACCCTATTATATAAATGACGTACATGTACTTTGCTAAATAGATATAGAGATATACATATACATATCTACCCTTTTATTATTGTTTCGCTCTATTTCCCCTCATTTCTAATGAAGACATGCTTCACAAAAAAAGAAATATGGATTTGAGAAGCAGGTGAGTTGTGATAAAGGCAAGTGCAAGGAGGGAGGCTGAAAATACGCAGACCAGTGGAGAGAATAGGGGGAAAAGTCCCTAGAGCAATAGGGAAGGAAGCTGCGCAGCCCGCAAATGTTACTGGCATGGACATGAATGCTTTGTTTGGGGAGTTTATGTTTTACATGATGAGGGAGAATATGCCAGAGGCAGTTGGGCCTAGGCCTACGGCAGTGAAAGAGGACTTCTCAAAAATGAATAAAGAATATAGAAGCTTGGGAAGGAAGACATTTATGAGGAAGGAGCCCGTGGTTAAAGTGTTGAATTGGCTTAGAATTTGTGAGTGCATATTTGGAGACATAAGGCTGAATGATGCGCAAAAGTGGAGATTGGAATCAAGGCAGTTGCATGAGAATGCATTGGATTGGTAGGAGACAATAATTGCTGAGACCCTAGAGGAGGAGATTACTTAGGAGCAGTTTAAAGAAAGGTTCGAGGCTCGGTTCATATCAAAGTCTCAGCATAGTGTGCTGTTAAAGGAGTTCACTATTTTGAAATAGGGTAACCTTATAGTGGAGGGGTACATCTAGAAGTTTAACTCCTTGGCTAAGTATGGTAGGGAGATCATTAATACTCTAATGAAGAAAAATGAGAAGTTCATTATGGGTCTGAAACAAGGTCTTGACCATAAGGTGATGGCTCATGTAACATCTCCTTTTGAGTTTGTAGTTGACATGGCTCAAAGATATGATGTGATGTATTAGGAGCGGAGAAAAGTGGAGACAAGGCTCAAGGCAGAGCAGAAGCAGTTTACCCCCATATACATAAAGCAAGAAGGGAGTGCCAAAGAGAAAAGGTGGCGAGGTCGCTACTGCAGAAGTGGTCTGCTATAACTGTGGACAGAAGGGGCACTATGCTATGGAGTGCCCAGCTTTGAAGAATCTTGGAAGAGTGAATGTTTTAAGTGTGATAAGATGTGGCATTTGAAGAAGGACTGCCTAGAGCTTAAAACGTTGGTTTATGCTTTGAAGGGACAAAGGGAAGGACCATCTGCCAAGGAATGAGGCAATGGGAAAATTCTAGAGGTATGGCTTTGATTTTCAGTATTTTGGTTAGAGTACTGTTTGATATTGGGGCTAACATTCATTTATAGCTAAGAATCTAGTATATAGACTTGGGTTAGAAGTCACCTTTTTAGCCACTTCCATATATATAGCGAATCCGATAGGAGGACATGCGACTCTCAGATTGAGATGCACTAACTTAGATATTGAGTTAGGTGGGTGTAAGTTTTCATGTGATCCATATGTGTTTGACTTAATAGGCTTCAGAGTTATTTTAGGGATGGACTGGTTGGAGAAGTACTACGCAAGGATGCACTGCGATGAAAGAATAATTACCTTGAGTCACCCAGACCGCAAAGATAGAATGTATGTGGCCTTAGGGGAGTATAGGGCAAGATGCAGAGGCATTCTATTTGCTTTAGCTTCGAAATAAGAGGACCTTGGAGCGGTGAGCATGGCGAAGGAGTTCCCAGATGTATTTAAACAGGTTTTGGGACTGCCACCTCCGAGAACGATGGAGTTTCGTATAAATTTGCTACCAGGGACTGAACCATTCAGTCGACCTCCAAGTAAAATGTCTCCGAAGGAGATAGGGAATTAAAGAAGCAGTTGGTAGAGTCAGAAGGAAAGAGCTTCGTAAGGCCAAGTAGCTCACCTTGGGAAGCGACGACGGTATTTGTGAAGAAGTTCGATGGGTCTTTAAGACCGTGCATAAACTATCGAAAGCTGAATGAAAGAATGGTGAAAAATAGATATCCTTTGCCAAGTATTAGTGACTTCTTTGATTAGTTGAGTGGAGCTAACGTGTTTTTGTAGTTAGACCTGGCTTCAGCTTTCCATCAGTTGAGAGTTGCGGAGGATAGCATTCCACTGACTGCATTCAGAATGAGGTATGATTCATACAAGTGGCTAGTAATGCCATTTGGGCTAACCAATGCACCTTCCATCCATCCGCAGTCTACCTTCTCTATCAACACTAAACCCCTTCAGTTCTACCGCCTCAATCCCTGAGCCTAAGCTCCTTATTATGCCGGCACAAAACTTATCTTCCTTCTACAGTCCGACAATCCTTTCAACCAGTGCAGGCCTTACTTCTAGGCATGATAACATCCTAGAAATACTGCTTGAACCTACACTAGATAGAAACTTCACATTACACGCAGACAACTTTCCAAGACGTTCCATTCTTCTACCATTGCCAAAACACAACTCTGCTATTTTTGGCTTAGGGCATCAGCCACTATATTCCCCTTCCCTAGGGTATACTTTATCTAGAAAGCACAAGATGCTTGAAACTCTAACCACCTCTACTGCCTCATATTCAGCTCCTTTTAAGAGAATAAATTTCTCAAGGACTTATGGTCAGTAAATAGCTCAAAATTTTTTTCCTAAGAGATAATATCTCCAAATCATCAATGCAAAGAAAAATGCCGCTAACTCCAAGTCATGAGTATGATATCGAACCTCATGGGGTCGAACTGCCTAAATGCATACACGATCACTTTGCCCTTCAACATCAATACTTCCCCTAGCCCCTAGTATGGTCATACCATTATTCCCCCCAGGTATCACTAACACAAGTACACTAGTCAACCGCTACTTCAATTCCTGGAATGACATCTCAGAATTCTATGTCTAAATAAACTTCTCACTCTTCTGGGTTAGTCTCGTCATTGGCGCAGCTACACAAGAGAAGTGTTTAATAAATCTCTGGTAGTAGCCAGCCAATCCTAAGAAACTTCGTGTAACAGCCCGATATTTTTTAACGAAGTTTTATTTAAATTAAACATTTTGAAATATTGATTTGAATTAAAAAGTGTAATAACTAGTGTAAAACGGGAAATTTAAACTTTACATTTTACGTATAATTTATATCCGTTCTTAACTTTATATTTAACAATCAAAATTTTATTAATTGATGATAATAACTATTTTATTTTTAGTGTGAAATGATATGTTATTTTATTTAAAGAAACGTTATCATTTTTAAATTTATTAAATAAAGGAAACAAGTAACGGTTGTACGTTACTTCGGGCGTTACACTTTACGTTCGTTGTTCTTTGTCCATTTGATATTTTCTTGCGTTAATAGTGCTATTTCAGCTCTATATTTTCAGTTTGAAAATTTCAAGTTAATCTTGCATTGAATTGTGCGCGTGAGAATCATTCCATTCCCCTTTATCTTCCTTACGTTTCGTTCAAACTTAATAATATTATTTGCCTACCGTTTAACTCTATTTACTGCCTTAGTGTGCCTGCAGTTCAAAAACTTTTCGTTGCCTTCTTTCTACAAAAGTAGACAGCTGTTCATTTTCTATTGTTCAAATCTTCATTTCTCAAAAAGCTTTCTCTGTAGCTTTCGTTTCAAATCTCGTGTGCATCTAAAAAGAGTAAGCATGCCTACTTCTTTCATTTATATTTTGTTTTGGCTGTTTGCAGTTTGGTTTTAATTCCTTTCTTCTTCTTTTTTTCATTTGTATAATAAAAAGTGGTGGCCTTTGCTTTTGTTTGCTGTTCTTAACTTTCGTTCGTTTTTGCTTTTATTTTTATTTTCTTTTCTTCCAAACCTTGACTGAGCTCGAAGCCTACCACCCACCCAGGCAACTCCACCGCTCCTCCATGCTCCGCCCTACGCCCTGCCATAACCCACTGCCGAAACCACGCCCACCACCACGTACGCCAAAGCCACCACCGAACTCTACCTTGCCTGCCACCACTGACCTATGTCGAGAACCACCACGAACCTACCCATTCGCCACCACGGACTCATGGCCGAGACCAGCCCCACCAGATCACCACCCACCACGTGACCAGCCTACCACCCAGGCGACCCACTGCAGCCACCATCACGCCCAGGCACCCACGCCAGGCCGAGAACCCCACGTCTTCCATCCACCACCGAGACCATCACCAACCCACGGCTCCAGCCCCTCCATCGACTCCATGCCGAGAACCCTTCGCCACCACGTCTCCAACCATGCCGTGCTCCGCCAGCTACCACCTCACAGCCTCGTCACCTCCACCACGAGATTAGACCACCACCTCCGCCCATGCGACACCACCACCAGACTGCCCTACTCCATTCACGACCAAGACCAGACCACCCATCTTCGACTCATGACAGACCTAACTGGTATTGTGAACTGGAGCAGTGAAGTGATTTTGTTATCTTGGCAGTTGGTATTTTGTCTATTCTATTTCATGAACCTCTGTTTGAAAATGATGAACAAAAGTTTGTTTTGTGTCACCTCTGCATTTTTGTTTTAAATCGTAGCTTATATTATTCCCTCTGGCCTTGTATTTGAAAAAAAAAGAAAATGAACAAACTTTGTTGTCACCTCTGTATTTTTACATTCTAGTCTATTTTGAAAGTGGTTGAGCCTTTGCATTTTTTTTTTGAAGTTATATTGCCTCTGGCCTTTGTTTGGAAAAGAAAAAAAAAAGAAGGAATGAGGAAAATTTTGCTTTTGCCACTTTGTATTTTTGAAGTATAGTCTATTTAAAAAAAATAGTCGAGCTTTGTATTGTGAAGTTTTAGTTTATATTTTTCCGAACTTTTGTTTTGAAAAAAATGTGTTTTGTCACTTTGAAAATTTTAAAGTTATAATCAAATTCTAGTAGTAGTCGTGCTATCGTTTTCGATTTTCAACTTGTTTCTCGTTGTCGCTTCATTTGAAAATTCGTTATTCGTGCAATTTTAGATTTGATTATTTATTGTGCTTTTGGTTTGAATCCAGTTGGCGCATCCGCTAACGACTGATCGTGCTATCCGCGTGCTTTCGATTGACATCGTACTTCTTTCTTTCTGAATCTCCAGCTCCGTAGAGGTGAGTAAATCTCACACGAATATTCATACTTATATGATTGTGAAACGACCGCAACTGAATGTGTAGAAATAAATAAATAAATAAATGATGTTATAATTACCTGTGATTTATTTATAATTGATGTTAATTGTTAAAACTGTATATCGTATCATCTGTTATATTCTATTCTTATTTTACTGTTATTCTATTTTGTTAAATCACACTGCAAGTTCCCTGTAGAATAGAATCACTATAGGTTGAAATGATACATACCCGAACGGACTTTAGAATAAGGGAAGGTCGTTATAGGCTGAAATGATAGGCCTGAACGATTTTCAATTAAATTTTATTTACTTGGGATTGCGGGTTTGAAATGATAAAACCCGGATTTTTCTTTGTAAATTACGGATTGAAATGATATAGTATCCGTATCACTTGACTTAGGCTAGAAAATATTATACAGACCCGTGGTTATTTTTCTGTATTTTCTGAATACTTTTAAATAATTTAAATATTGTAATAATATTAAATTGATTTAAATCGAATTTTTAAGTGATTTATTTAGAATAGAAATGATTTTTCTATGTGATAAATATAAATAAATGGAGGAATATTGATTTTAAAACGAAACATAAATTTGAAATTTTGACTAAAAGAATGGATGGAAACTTAAGTTAATTAAATTGAAATGGAAATTTAGTTTTAAATTGGTGGAAAAATGGAGTTTAATTTTAAATGTTGAAATGAATGTAATAAGCAAATTTGTAAGTTTTGGTTTTAACTTGTAAAAATCTCTTTAAAATAAATTAGTTAAAGGATCGAAATGAACATTTTTAATGTATGATTTTATAAGTTCTGAACTAGGTAGAATCTGTAGCACTTGTTAAGTGTTGTGGATTATATAAGTGAACCAAAAGACTAAAATGAACTAAGGTTATGGTAGTACTTGGTAAGTGCTGTTGTAGCAGAAACTAAAATTGAACCTGAACTAATAAAAGGGCTACTGTAGCACTTGTTAAGGACTGTAGTAGGCTGAAATATGATTTTGTTTAAACTGAACTGTTATAGCAGTTTACAAATGTTGTTTTGCTAAAAAAAAATGTTTTCAAATATAACCTATAGCAGTTGTTTTTAAATGCTGTGAAATGCTGAAATTTTAACAATTAGGGTTTTTGACTTAGTAAACGAACTCAGAATGGTTTGAAACTTTGGAAATTGAATACTTGATTTGAAAATATAATAATTACACTTTTAAAAGGTTTAAATGAATTATTTGATTGGAATATAAACTAGTTAAAAGGTGACTTGAAATGATAATAAATGAAGTATAACTTAAATTTAAAAGGTATTTAAAGTTGAATATTTAGATTTGAACTCAAATGATATTTGATATATTAAAATGATTTGAAATGAAGTTTTGGAAAGATATGATATTTTGATATATTGAAATGATTTGAAATGAAGTTTTGAAATGATATGATATTTTAAAAATATGGAAATGGTTTGGAATTGATTTAATCTTTATTTTGATAAAGATTTGGATTTGAAATGATATTCTATTTTGAAGTATAAACTGTTTTAAAACTTATAACCACGGGTTATAATAACGATTGGTTGGCAAAGAGGCCGAGATCGGATATGGACATACTCTCTGTCGATACCGAAAACCACTTTAACAACCGTGTACGCGGTGGAGATTCCAGAATGAAGTAGGATGGTGGCGACGTTCTTAAGGTATGTTACGTGGACCCAACTCCCGTGAGTTGGCATAAGGTGGCTAAAACAGGAGCGATCTCGGACCAGTGAGGTAGCACCTCTTCTCGGACGCATTTCTTCGATATTATACTCTTACTTGTGATTTGACTAGATGGCCATCCTCCGATTTGGGAATGTTGTTCGAGGTGGAACGGTAGTGGCTGCTATGCGTATCCATCAGTCCGTGTGCATAATTGGTATATCTACCCTGGCATTGCCTAGTTGTGCCGTGTCACCTACCATATCGAGCTTTACTACGATTATGATTTTAAGATCCGACCGCGTTAAGGTTCTCCATCCCCTTAACGCTATTTTCCGATATGATTATACTTTACTTATTTAGACACTATTATAATAGCGAATATTACTACATAGTAGATAGTTTAACGGATCCTTAGAGGATGGGCGGTCCCAAGCATCTTCTAAGTTACTTGTACCTTTACTACAGTTCATTTGAGTTGGTTTACATTGTATAAGTATGTATATCCTGACTCGAGTGTTTATGTTTTATTTTACGCTCGGGTCAGCCTGAGTATCAGTTGGACTTCATCTTCACGGAGCTAGGACTACTGGAGATCATCCTTATCCAGCCGCTATCTGGTTTTGTCTGTTCAGTCTGTTGTTCTATTTCAGCTCTTGTGTTAATAGACTTCTATTTCTTGAGACTTCTGTTGTACTCTATTCCTCCTGTTGTATCTTATGTAATTTTGTTATATTTATATAGTAGCTTCATGAACTACTATCTCTTTTACTTCCGCTGCATTATTTTACTCTGTGTCTGTGATCTGTACTTATATTTATTTACTGTATATTCTGAGATTTGCCAAATTTAAATTACAACGCAGTATTTTGAGCAATTCAACTCCGGCATGAGTGTCTACCTATACACTTATAATGGATGCGAATGGTTGAAAATATCGGGTCGTTACACTTCGCACTTCTATCACAGTCTCTGGTATCTTCCACCTATTTATCGCATCAATCTTCAAAGGATCTACTGCTAACCCTTCTTCTGAGACCATATGACCTAGGAACTTCACTTCCTTCCTCAAAAAATGACACTTAGAAATTTTGCTTTCAACTTGTGTTTTCTAAATGTCACCAACACAAGCCTCAAGTGAACTACATGCTCTACCACATCCGTCGAGTATACTAAGATGCCATGTATGAACACCGACACATATCTATATAACTGGTCCCGAAAAATTATATTCATCAAGTCTATAAGGAACGCAGGTTGTACATTTTGAGTATAGAAGGACTGCAGAAGGATCGTTCAAAGTTTACCATTCACCCTGGAGGTACTAAGATATATCGAGATATGAAGAGAAGTTTGTTCAGGGGAAGGGATGAAGAAAGATGTGGGAGAGTATGTAAGAAGATGTCTTACATGTCAACAGGTGAAGGCAGAACATCAGAAGCCTAGTGGGCTTCTACAACCTTTGGAGATTCCAGTTTAGAAATGAGATTCAGCATATATGGATTCATGGATGGGTTGCCAAGGTCAAGGGCAGGTAATGAAAGCATATGGGTCATAGTTGATAGACTGACTAAGTGTGCCCATTTCATTCCAATGAAGGCCACGAGAACTGCATTGAGGTTAGCAAAGATATATATGAAGGTATTAGTGAGATTGCATGGGGTGCCTAGCACTATTACTAGCGACTGAGATTTTTTATTCGCTAGTGAGTTTTAGCGTCGCTTACAGAAGGTATTGGGTACGGAGTTACACATGAGTATTGCGTACCATCCGTAGATAGATGGGAAGACTGAAAGAGTCAACAAGGTTCTAGAAGACTTGTTGAGAGCTTGCATATTAGACTTTGGGGGATCTTGGGAGATTACCTACACTTGATAGAATTTTCATACAATAATAGGTACCAGAGCAGTATTAGGATGGCCCTATTTGAAGAATTATATGGTAGGCCGTGTAGATCGCCAGCATGTTGGCTAGAGATAGGGGACCGGATCATATTAGGATTATATGTGGCAAAGGATGCTACTGAGAAAGTAGAGCTGATCTGAGCTAGGATGAAGGCGGCACAGTCTAGGTAAAAGAGTTATGTCGATACAAGGAGGAAGGAATTGGAATTCACAGTAGATGATCACGTGTTTGTGAAAGTTTCTCCAATGCAAGGTGTGATACACTTTGGGAAGCCATGAAAGTTTGCACTCAGATATGTAGGACCATTTCCGATTATGGAGAAGGTTGGAAAGGTGGCATATAGGGTAGAACTGCCAAGTGCTTTGCAAGGATCCATAATGTGTTTCATGTATCACATCTAGGGAAATGCATTAGAGATCCGGATGTAGTGGTTAATCCGAGGGCAGCAGGACATAGAGCCGAATATGACCTATGTGTGCAGACCGATTCAGATGGTGGATCAGAATAAAATGCGGCTTCAAAACAAGGTGGTGAAGCTAGTATGTTTCTAGTGGAGTGTAGATCGAAAGACTGCACATTGGAAACAGAGGATAAGGTTAGGAGGACCTATCTAGAATTTTTCATTTCGGATTAGAAGATGAGCTATGTGTTGAGTTGTACCGTTGTAGACCATATACATGTATGAATATTATGGTTGATTGTCGTATTAGTATATAGCACCTGTACATTTTTATGAATTGAGAATTCATGGGTTTATGCTTAAGAGTAAGCATTGGGTAGATTGGTAATCGCTACCATGTCATAATTGAATTTTGAGGGAGAAATTCCTTTAGTGGGAGGACTGTAACAACCCGTAATTATTAATTAATTAAACCAGTTAATTGATTAAATGGCCAAGATAAGCTTAATGAAAGAAAAAGCGGGAATGAATTAATGAAAAAGAGTATGAGGGCCCAAGCCTAATTTATTGTAGGATAATAAACACTACCCTTTCCATTCATTCATTTCCTTATACAAAAAATAAAATAAAAGCTTGAGAGAAACATTAATGGTGGTAGCCTAAAGAGAGCAAACAAAGAGAAGATAATGAAATGTAAGCTAAAGAGGATTAAATAGACTAAAGCAAGATATTTCAAAGATCTAGGTGAGTAATATTAAACTCTATTTTACCATATCCAACTATTTGGTTTTGGTATGGTTTTATATACTTTTTTTTGTATATGATGGAGTTTCATATGGATTTTTTTAAACTAGTAAAATGTTTAATGAATGTTTTGGGAAAGATAAATGAATATGTGATGGCTTTTAAATATTTCCCTACTATAATGATTTCTGCCACGAAAGTTTTATACGAAGTTCTAATCATGATTTTAGAAATGCGTTTTTGCTTTGTGATGTTTCCCATGTTAGAATAATTTATTATAAATTATTGAAGGAGAATACCTAGAAAATAAACAAGGAAAATACCTGTAAAAATATAATATAAAGAATAAAGTATATTATAACAGTTGTCCATGAATTTTATTGGATTTTATTAAGGTTATCTATGAATAAAATAAGCTAATATAAGGCGGATACTGCGTTGGGGAGAAGGGAACTGCACGATCGCCTATAATTTAAATCGATACGGTGAAATAAGTGTTAGATAAATAGGAGATAAGATTCATATAAAAGCTTAAAAGGAAAATAAAGGACACTGTTAATAATAGAAAGTGAAATCATGATGAATTAGTTAGTGACACATGTAAAGACGTTGTCGGACGTGTCGGACTTTGTCTAGTATAGAGCCGTAGCAGCGGCCTAATGTTTTATAAGAAACCTGCACATACGGGGACGAGGTAGTGATTTGCCAAGGGGATCCAGGGACTTTCAAAGGAAAGTAGATCTGCGCCGCAATATGTAAAAGACATGTTGTGCCGCCAAAATGTAACGTTGGAAGAGACTGAACTGTGCCGCCATATATAAAAGCATATTGCACTGCAATTTGGATGCAATCACTTAATAAGTAAAGGGTGTATTGCGCTAACAGGTTGGGGTAGGGTGGTATTGCGCCAAGGAAATGTGTGAATGAAACCTAATGTAAGACAATTAGGTAGGACTTGGGGAGAGCCCAAGGCTATTAAGGGGAAGAACTCGTGCATTATAGGTTGGGTTGGAAGGGCAACTGACGTCGGGTGGGGACGCTCACTCGAATATGCAACTTGGGAAGGTGAGGAGAAGCATTCAACTTCCAAGAGACTACTGTAGCAACCCTGATTTTTTGAATTACTCTAATAAAATAAATAATGACTTAAATTGGAGATTTAAATGAGAAATTTGATTTTTCAAGTATTGAAATATGGGAAAATTTGAATTTTGTATTCTTTTACAAAATATAATTAATTCTTTTAGAATGAGAATTCTAAATTTATATAATATTGGAAAATTAATGCATGGAATGAATATTTTGGAATTTATAATTAAATCTATTATTGAGGAAAATATAGATATTATATTGTTAAATCTTTTCATTATTATAACAATGAGTTTAAGAAGTGTTTAAAATTGTAAGTAATGAATTTTAAAAGATATATTGCAATTTTATTTGTAAAATGATTCAATTTTTATAAGAAGAGTTTGAGAAACAATTATTTTGTTAATAATCTATTTGAAACGTATTTAGAATTTTAACTTATAGAGTTGTATTAGAGTTTATTGTTTAATGTCATGAAAAGAAGATAAATTAAAACTTAGTTAGCAATGATTATTAGAGAGTACATTTTGAAATTTTTTGAAAGTAAAAATGAATTTGAAAAGGAAGAGATTTAAAACAATAAGATAAAAAGAAATAAACTTTCTTTTATTGTTGGGTTGTATAGGAACCCAAGCCCATTTAAGACTTAGCAAAAGAGAGAAGTCTTCTTCTCAGTCTCTTATTACATTACGTACAAACAAAAAAGAAGAAAAGTTTCTAAGCATTTTCTAAACCTAGGCAAGAAAACTACAAAATCAATTCGTATAAATTCTCAGAAATCCTACTAAATTCAAGGGTTTGCTAAAATTTAAAGGCTGGATTGAAATTGGGGTTTTTGGCAAGTTATTTCAAAGTTCTAAGGTGAGTGATCCTTACCTTTATCTCTACCGGTGTTACATGCAGTTGTTAAGTAGTTTGACTAAGATTTTTAGATGATTTTTGGATGTTATAATGTTTGTTGAATAATTACAATAAACCTGGATATTTAAACCTGTCTATCAAATACTTATAGTTAAACAGGAACCCTTATTGCATGTTGTAATTGAGTAATTTTATGGATTTGGTGATTGCTACAGACTTGTATTGGTAGTATAATTTAGTCTCTGCATTTCATTGTCAATTGCCAAAATCGAATCAGTTGACATTAGAGAAGTTGCCTGAAGCGTTTAGGCTCCAAGCAGTGTCACCAATCGACCGGTATGTTCCATCGATCGACCACTAATGGTCGACCAATGAGAACTCTGGGTCGGCCGGTTGAACCCCGTGGAGCCTGTACCACTTTAGGCAATTATATTTTGATTTTGATTATTTTTTCTTCTTGTTTTCTTCAGCCTTCTTGATCCTTTTGCTTTCTTGATTTCTTTGATTTCTGGAATTTTGGTGGCATCATATTTTTGGAGAATCTCCTTACTCTAATTTATTTAAAATAATATATATATTATATATATTAGAATGGAAAGAAATTATCTTTAAACTAGTATATTAAAATATATTCTTTAAAAATCACATTTACTATTATATATATTTCAAAATTCAGGTTTCGAAGTATGGATATTAATCATACATTTAAAAGTATTAAATGAAGGTAGTTTATTATAGAGTTTTTAATAATAATAATGTTCTAAAAGATGATGATAAAACCATATCTATATATATAAGATTTCTATATATATAGTAGCATATTTTATAAACCTATCAATTCTATGGGGTTTTATACAGCTATATATATTTATTCAAATTGATATCAATTTCAAGTATAGGCTATTATATCCATGAATAAATACATTTATAGTTGTGTAATAAAAGGTTTACGGACTTAAAAAGAAAAGGTTTGAAAAGATATAAAGTATTTTGAAAAGCATTCTGTACGTTTGAAAAGTGGAAACCTATGTTTCTCTTTTTATATATATTGAGATTGGACTCTGGGCTATCCCTCTTTTTGGGTTTTCCTAATGACTTTTGAATTATTGCTTTCATGCAAATTATTCCTTCTATGAAACAAGGAATGTAATTAAATAGTTTAGTAGTAACGAGTGATATGAGACATTCAATATCACTTCATTGTTTAAATATACACTTGTTGTGTAGAATACTTAAGTGAGTGGGGTTTACTAACTTATAGTAAATACTCTAGCAACCCCGAGTAGTATGGGACATGTGGTGTTACTTTAGTGATTACTATTTGAAGAGTATGTAACACTTTTTGATTAGATAGTATCTTGGGGAAGCTTGCTATTTCTATAGTTCGCCGTATTCGTTAGTGCACTCTTTCGCTTGACCTTATAGGCTAGTAATCATCCAAGCGGCTGACTGCGGTGGTCGCACCCCGAGTCATGGTATCGTTGTCAATAATTAGCCTAATATAACAAAAGTCGGTAGTCGGTACCAAAGACGCACATTATGTATGAGGTTTAGGTATATTATGATTATAGGAGTTTATCGACGCCAGTCCTTCTTGAACTCCTGGAGCATGTCTTGTAAGTCTCCCTTTGGAATAGAGCAACTCGCACTAAGAATTCCCTTATAGTCAAGACATCTATAGGATCGGTTATTTTACCCCGACTTGCTTTGTGCTTATCTTTTATTGTAGACATGCTTTTATGTGGTCATGTGTATTTTGTCTTAGACTTGCTACCGTGCAGTCTTATGATTTTGAGGGATTGACTCGCTATCATGCGACATACGATGTCCTCATAATGACTTGTCGTCATGCGATCATTTGGTTGATTTGAGATAATTGCCGATATTGGGCATGACATGGTGCTTATTTATGAGATGTCTATTTGATGAGACCTTTGCATATTATATAATGTTTACTATGTCCTTTAGTTATTTGCATGCATATTATTATGATCTCACCCAGTTTTGTTTAGAGGTAGTTTAACCTGTTTATTTTATAAATACTCGGGTTAGACCGTGACTTGACAGGTACAGGGATTCGGTGACCTTAGATGTTGGGCTAGCTTTGGACACACACACACACACATATATATATATATATATATATATATATATTAGATGTATCATTTTATTATAGTCCTTGCATATATGTCTTCTATGAGAGTTAGTGATTCATGGTGTATATTTTGTACTTGTCTAACTTTTGGACTTGTGTGTGTGTGTGTGTCTGTGTGTGTGAGTTTAGTATTCTCTTTTGTAGACTCACTCTACGTAATATATTTGGCATGTATTTTATTTTCTGCTGTGATCTACGATTATGTATTCTGTATTATGTAATATATTGTTCTGATTTATATTAGCCAACGTGTCTATTGCTTTGTGCCGAGACTGTTCATACCATTATATTTCTTTAGACATAAAGGTAAAAGCGTGACAGTGTTATCCTAGGGGAATAAACATGGATGGTTGCTCCTATCCAATATTATTCTCTGTATTATTCGACAATATTACCTGTAATATTCTTGGGTGATATGGGTATAAAAGTGGAGCATTATAGTTTGGTATTAGAGCCAAGGTTAAGAACAATATTGAATGTAAGAGATACGAACCTTGGCCTAGACAGACTTAGAGTCCCGTCTCTTGGGTGTGCAAGGTAGAGTTTAGATTGTATTCCCTAAAAAAATAGAAATATAAATGATTATTTGGGAATAATCATGGGGACATATTTATAAGATTTTTGTATTACTCTATAAATTATTGTTATGAAACTATTGCTAGAATTTAGAACTCACTTTTGTTAAGAGTGGGATTTAGTGGATACTATAGGTTAGACCTTAGGTGGCTTGCAATTGAATTATCATGTCATGATCAGTTAGTGATCAGAGTTTCACAACAAAAGTTGATTGACTACCTTCCGATGAGCATATTAATTCATTTGTCTTATATATGTTTGATTGGCTGATGAGTGCTACTAATTTTTTTTAACAACAATTAAAAATTTATATTGATTAGGAATCAACACTTGAGAGTTTGAAAACTACTCGATATTAATAATAAGATCTTGAGGTGTCTTTGGTAGTGTAGTTACCACAAGGAATATTGAAAGCTTGATTTTTTTGTATAAAATAGAATATTAATCCATATGTATGATTAATTAAATGCTAAGACGAATTTAAAATTAGATCATTGCTTGATGTATATATGGATGAACGATTGTGTTATTAAATTGTTATTAGTGAATTATTATTTGTATAAAAATATAAAAATTTATTTGAAGTAGTTTAATAAAAGCAAGCATTTATTTAAATTAAAAATCTCTTTGGTTAAAGAAATCTTTGGGAATATATTTTGTGTTAAATTGCCTATTGGGTACTTTAAGAATTCTAGTCAAGGCATTTGGCCAACGTTCTCAGTAGGAATTTCTATACACTAGGACGAAACAGTCAGACATGGTACTTTGAATTATAATATTTTGAAAGTATTATAAATGTTTATGAAGGTGTTATAAATAATATTTAAAGAGGAAATAAAGTTTTAAAGTAGGTTAAATATTATTTAAAAATGAAATGAATGTTTTGGAAATACACACACACACATACATACATATATAATGATTTTAGAAGAAAATGCCTTGAAGATGAATAATATTTTTAGAAGTATTATGAGCTATATATCTTATTTTTGAAAGAAGATATCATATAGAGTTTTAATAAGTAATTTGATATGAGATTGTGTATTAGAAAAAATGTTCTAGTAAATATTTCGAGAAGAAAAATATGTCTAGTATGAAAATAGTTATTATGTATTTTAAAATGTTGATGTTGAAAGCAACCATGATAAAAACAATCGGGATACTTATAAGTATTGATTTTATTTTAGATCGCGAATCCAGCTATCGAGCATTAGCGATATTAGAGGTCGGTGGCAAGGAGATGTTGATTACACGGTCAACATCGCAGTCAATTGATAAAGCAATTCGCTATAAATGGATGATAAGGCAACATCATTATGTTATTCAGTATATGTAAATTTGTGTAAGTTCATTTATAAAGGATATGTGAAAATGAATTGTATGTGATGCTTTTGATTAGTTGTGTATGACATATTGTGATTTGAATGAATGTTAGAACTTAATATATAAGTCCTAATTTAAAGGAAGTTTAAATAAAAGATAATTGGGTTATAAAGGTTATAAAGTAATTATGTAAACAAATTTTGGAAATTCAAAATAAGATTTATGTTTTGAAATCAAAAGGATGAATTATATTAGTGAGGTTTATTTTAAATGATGGATAAATAAGATTGGTATAAATAAATACCACAAGAAGCAATTATATTATTTGTAAAGTGTAAAGTTTAAAAAATTATTATTGGGGAATTTTTTTATCCAGAATAAGATAATTATAATTCAAAAAGTATTTAGGAGTTTTGTTGAAAAGTAAAGGTTGGGATAAATGAATCCTGAGAATAAATTAGAAATAAAGAAATTCATTCAACCTTATAATTGTCTTCTTAATAAAAAGTTGAACTTTATAGTTTTAACTTTATATGATTGAAATAAGTTGTTGAATTTTTGGATACTCTAATTTTTGGTAAATAAAGAATATTTTGATCACGTATGGCTTTATAGAATAATAATGTTGAGATATAAAAGTTCTTTTATAAAACAAAGAAAAGAGATCTATAGAATGAGTTTTGGATTTTAGTATAAATATATGTACTAAAGTAAGTTTTATTATTATGAAGGGAAAGTCTTCAAAATGTATTTAAGATGAAGTTTGATAAGATAAATATTTTGGTAAGAGAAAAGAAAATCCTTTTGGTTTTACATATATACAACTTCTTATTAGAAGTTGGTCTTCCCAATTCTTGAATTTCAAATATAGAAATTTAGCTTGAAAGGAATTAAAAGTTGAGCAATGATGGAATTTCAAATATAAAAATCCTTTTGGTTTTTTCGTCAAGTTCTAGTGGTCCAGTGGTAAAGACATAGTGGAGTTGCTACATTGTGTTGTAGTGGCACCGGTTCGATACCCAGCGGCCACAATAATGAGACATAGTGCACGGCCACTTATAAAACCGGCTTAACCAAAGGCGATGGAATACAAATGTATCCATGGCCCCAAAGTTTTGTCAAGTTCTAGTGGTCCAGTGGTAAAGACATAGTGGAGTTGCTACATTGTGTTGTAGTGGCACCGGTTCGATACCCAGCGGCCACAATAATGAGACATAGTGCACGGCCACTTATAAAACCGGCTTAACCAAAGGCGATGGAATACAAATGTATCCATGGCCCCAAAGTTTTTGTCAAGTTCTAGTGGTCCAGTGGTAAAGACATAGTGGAGTTGCTACATTGTGTTGTAGTGGCACCGGTTCGATACCCAGCGGCCACAATAATGAGACATAGTGCACGGCCACTTATAAAACCGGCTTAACCAAAGGCGATGGAATACAAATGTATCCATGGCCCCAAAGTTTTGTCAAGTTCTAGTGGTCCAGTGGTTAAGACATAGTGGAGTTGCTACATTGTGTTGTAGTGGCACCGGTTCGATACCCAGCGGCCACAATAATGAGACATAGTGCACGGCCACTTATAAAACCGGCTTAACCAAAGGCTATGGAATACAAAGTATCCATGGCCCCAAAGTTTTTGTCAAGTTCTAGTGGTCCAGTGGTTAAGACATAGTGGAGTTGCTACATTGTGTTGTAGTGGCACCGGTTCGATACCCAGCGGCCACAATAATGAGACATAGTGCACGGCCACTTATAAAACCGGCTTAACCAAAGGCTATGGAATACAAAGTATCCATGGCCCCAAAGTTTTGTCAAGTTCTAGTGGTCCAGTGGTAAAGACATAGTGGAGTTGCTACATTGTGTTGTAGTGGCACCGGTTCGATACCCAGCGGCCACAATAATGAGACATAGTGCACGGCCACTTATAAAACCGGCTAACCGAAGGCAATGGAATACAAAGTATCCATGGCCCCAAAGTTTTTTTGAAAAATCAAAAACTTGATATTCACCATCTCAACCTCTTCAAAAATGGGGACCGCGCTTTCTCCTTCTATCCTTCCCGCTAATCAGTCCCATCCCTCCTCATCAAATCAGCCGTGTCCTTCTTCACCCCTACTCGTACCTCCTGCTTCGACCATCACCATGTCAGTTCCTACCATACCTACTCCTGTTCATTGCCTTCCATCTACTTCGGCCTCTCTCCCCTTGTTGGCTTCCCCCTTATCCACTTCAGCTGTCCCCTCTCGACCTTCTCCTAATCCTCTCCCAGTTCCACATGCTTTTCCACCACGTACATGGAACTCTCTTTTTAAAGCCAAACCTAATAACGCTGGGAAGTATGTTCCTCGTGAGATTCAATTGGATTACAGTGGTGGTGCTATTGTCCCACCAGACGATGTTGTACAAGCTGGAAATGCCATGTGGAATGAGTATCTGGTCGGGTTCTTCCTTGATACCCCATTACCATATGCTACTGTACTATACTACCTTAAAAAGGTATGGAAGTTAAGTGGCTCGATATCGGTTAAATCAGATGGGTTCCTGTTTTTGTTTAAATTCTCAAACGATGAAGATAGAATCAGAATTTCTGAAGCAGACCCTGTCGTGATGAGGAACAAATTATTTATTGTTAAGCCGTGGGATGTTAACATTGGCAACTGCTGTAGTAGCATTAAAACTGTTCCTGTATGGATAAAATTAACCAACATACCACTGTATGCTTGGTCACCTTTAGGCATTAATTGGCTAGCTTCAAGAGTGGGAAAGCTTCTATGTATGGATGCTTCAACTGAAAAATTTGAGCGTATTTCATTTGCGAAATGTTTAGTTGAGGTCAATCCAAACCAAGAATTGCCAGATAAGTTTGATGTTAAATTGCAAAATGGTTCGGTGCAAGTTGTTAATGTTATTTACTTATGGAAACCAGAGATATGTACTGTGTGCAAGGAGTTTGGACACCAACTGAGTAAATGCAAAAAGGTGGATAATGAAAAGAATGTAGAACAAAGTATTATTGCTGAGCAGCAGAAAAAAGATGATGATGGCAGGAATATGATGATAAGGGCGAAAAGCAACGTTAAACAAAGCAACATGAAACAAATATGGCAGAAAGTTAACAAGTACAAAGGAAAAAAAAACAATAATTGTGAAGTTGTTGAAGAAGCTGACTTGATGAACCATGGTGAAAAACATAAACAACATGAGGAAAGGACTGTTGAAAGAGACAGGGTAATTGATAAAGCAAATGTAACACAAGGAGATGTCCATGTTGGAACTGTCAACACAAGTAACATGTTCGGTTTGCTACAGACTGATGTAGAAGAGCAAGGAATAATTGATGAGCAGGATAAAGAGGAAGGTGAAATCACTGATGAGATAAAATGTACTGAGAAGCATTTAGAACCTAATGAGAAAACAAGCACTACTGAAAAGCAAACAACCACTGTTATACTGGATCAGTCAGCAACTCAAGTAGTGTTGGCAACAAATATGGAAGAAAATAACCAAAGTGGAAGTAACAGGCACAATGGAAATGAAACTGCAAAAGAAATTGTTCCAACTGGAGCATCTACTACAGATCTAGACAAAATATGGACCAAATCATTTGAAACACAGATAACACAACTAGTATCCTCCATGCATGATGTTCAATCACAATCATCTTCCCAACCCCATTACAAATTTTCCATTCAAATCCCTGGATGGCCTCCTAGTCTTTCCAAACCTTCTTCTTCAACCAACTCCCACCCTAACTCTCAACCTTCCACCCCCCCAAACAAGTCAACTAGGAAGATTCAAACAAGATCTAAATCTCTGTCAGCTCAGAGTAGGAACATCACCACCTCACCTCAATAATTTAATATGCATACAAAAATAGCAACATGGAATCTAAGAGGAGCTCATAGCAACCTGAAACTTGATCA
Organism: Allium fistulosum; assembly: GCA_030737815.1. Classification (NCBI taxonomy): domain Eukaryota; kingdom Viridiplantae; phylum Streptophyta; class Magnoliopsida; order Asparagales; family Amaryllidaceae; genus Allium; species Allium fistulosum. The sequence continues at coordinate 843,692,916 of CM060902.1, forward strand.
AGTTAAGAATTATATCACTGAGTATAACATCTGTCTTATTGGTCTACTTGAAACTAAGCTTAACCTTACCCTATCCCAAAAAGCAGCCAACTATATTAATCCTAATTGGTCCATTCAACATAATCTTGATGCTGCTGCATATGGAAGAATTCTAGTCATATTTAACCCCTCTGAACTAACTCTTACTCCCATTCTGTTGACCAGACAATCCACTCATTTTCATGTGCTTCATTCCCAAACTCAGACCTCTTTCTTCTTAACTATAGTGTATGCAGACAACTCAATCAACTCAAGGAATGCCTTTCTCAAAACATTGCCACCTTTAAGGCAAGCTTCACACCCATGGCTGGTTATGGGTGATTTCAACACATGTTATGGTTATAATGACAAGTTTGGTGGCATCCCCTTAACCCCTAGAGAACTTGATCCTATCAACCAATCTGTATTTGATTCTGAATTACTATTAGTGAATAAATCAGGAGCCAAGTTCTCATGGAATAATAGAAGTAGAAGTGGTGTTCGCACATTTACCACTATTGACCATGCCTTTTGCAACTTCCAAGCCCTTTCACAATGGCCAACTCTATCTGTTTTCCTCCCTCAACCCATTCTATCTGACCACTCCCCTCTAATTCTGACGCTTGGAAACCATTTGAGAAGAGAAAAGAGAAGTTTCAAATTTTTTAATGCTTGGGTTAAGCATGAGCACTTTCTTGTATTAGTTTCCCATGTTAATGCAGATTTTAATTGCTTTGGTAACCCTATGTTTAAGTTTTACAGGAAACTCAAGAATATTAAGCAAGCTATTAAACATTGGGCATCATCAACCTTTGGTAATGGTGGTCTGCTGTCTACAAATCTTACACATCAACTGAAGATAAAGCAGGACTATATGATGGAACACCCTCTTGATGTTCAAGCAGCTGATGAGGAGAGGAAATTATTTATGAAAGTAAATTCTGCTCTGCATATGGAAGCCAACATGAAGAGACAGCAACTACACAAAAAATGGCTTGATGAAGGTGACAAAAACACAAAGTATTATCATGATTCAATTAAAGTAAAGCAAGCTAGAGAAAATATACATAGTATAACTGATGAGCAAGGCACTCTCCATTCAACTCCTGATTCTGTTGACCTTGCTTTCATTCAATATTTTGCTAAGCTATATGGTAATCATGATGGCTTTATTCCTGATCTGGACTTAATATCTAAAACTGCACTACCAAACATCTCAAACTTGGAAGCTTCTTCTCTAATAAGGGCTATCACTGATGAGGAAATCAAGTCAACCCTTTTCTCTATGAACAAACATTCATCTGGAGGTCCCGATGGTTTAAATGTAGTCTTTTTTATAACCACTTGGAGTATACTTGGCAATGATTTTTGCAAGGCTATTCACAATTTCTTTAACAAATGCAAAATTCTTGGTGAAATCAACTGTACCAATATAGCTCTTATTCCCAAGTGCTCTCCTGCCTCTACAGTTAATTCTTATAGGCCAATTTCATGTTGTAATGTGGTGTATAAGTGCATATCTAAAATTCTTGCTACCAGGTTAGTATCAGTGCTTCCAACTGTTGTCTCCAACAACCAATCAGCTTTTTTACCTAACAGGGACATTATTGATAATGTCCTCTTGGCTCAAGAACTACTCAAAAGTTATGGCAAAAGTTATGGCCCCCCTGCAGCTGCTCTCAAAATTGATATATCAAAGGCTTACGATTCAATACATTGGGAATCAATAGTCAGGATCATGGCAGTGATGGGTTTCCCTAAAACTTTTGTGTCTTGGATATATGTCTGTATATCCACTCCATCATACTCTGTAGTAATAAATGGTAGACCAGTTGGCAGTTTTAGAGGTAGTAAAGGAATAAGGCAAGGGGACCCGTTATCTTCATACTTGTTTCTTTTGGTCATGGAAGTGCTAACTGTCATCCTCAGAACAAGTTATGCCAATAAAATCATAAAGTTCCACCCAAAGTGTTCTCATCATCATATTACATCTATCATGTTTGCTGATGATGTCATGATGTTCACAAAACCTGAGTTGCCTTCTTTGAATGGTATTAAGGATGCTTTGCAAACCTTTAACAAAATGACTGGCCTATCTATTAACCAAAACAAATCATCATTGCTTGTTACTGGAATCAGTTTTGGTCTGGCTTCTGACCTCCACCAACAGTCTGGATTCTCTAGCATGGAAAATGACATGAAGTACCTTGGTCTACCTTTAATAACTAAAAGAATAACAAAGGATGATTGTTATCCATTATACCATAAAATTACCTCTGTTATGTCAGCTTGGGAAAATAGGTTCTTAACACAAAGTGGCAGGCTAGTTCTCATAAAATCTGTGGTCTTCTCATCTATCGTTTACTGGGCACGAACTATGATTCTACCAGTTAAGTTACTACAACTAGTCAGATCAGCAATGAATAGATTCTTTTGGACAGGAAGTATACACAACAGAAAATTTGTACCGTGTGCATTTTCCAAATTTGAAGCTCCCCTGAAATCTGGTGGGCTGGGAGTATTAGATGTCAGGAAGTGGAACATTGCAGCTATAAGTAAACAATTTGATGCAATCATAAATAGAAGAAGTAATTTATGGGTAGAATGGACATGGCATTACAATATCAAGAACAGGCATTTCTGGATTATGGAAATCCCACAACTGAGTAGTTGGACTTGGAGAAGCTTGCTAAAGTACAGAGAAGTCTATCTTCCTATGATACAATATCCAATTAATGCCAGATCTGCTGTAAATTTTTGGAATGAACCTTGGGTTAGAAATGGCCTAATCTTATCTAAATTGTGTTCTTACACTCAAATCATCCAATCTGGTATTCATTTGTCTGCTGATGCTACTGTGTTCTTACATAATGGTAAAATTCAGTTACCATACAGCAGTAACCATGTCATACAGCAAACTTGGTCTAATATTCAACAAATTACTTTCACTGCTGTTCAAAGCAATAATGTGCAATGGCACAGCAAACCTCACTCTGTCAAGGAAGTATACAAATCCCTAACTGAAAATGTTCCTCTGCCTGCAGCAAATTGGTATGAAGTTATTTGGTCAAGTGACTCTGTTCCACAGGATAATCTTATGTTGTGGAAGGTGATTAACAGTGCTTTACTTACTAGAAGTCTGCTGCACAAGTATGGGATGGCCTGTCCTACTAGGTGCTTGTACTGTGAACTTGAAGAAGAAACAACTGAACATTTATACTTCGATTGTCCTGCTTTGCAACATATCTTATTTAAGATGGGTGGTCTTACAGGTACTAATCTGACTGGTCACACAACAATAATTCTGTGGAGTATTATATACAAATCAACAAGGTGGAGAACTGAGAAAGGTAGAGTACTGGCAGTTTGTTTGAAAGTTTATATGGCTGTGATATGGAGAGAGAGAAATTCCAGAGTTTTTGAAAATGTTAGAAGAAATGAAAATGAATTATGGAATGAAGTCAAGTGCCGCACCTACAAGCTTTTGAAAAACTGTGCTAGCAACTTCCCTCAGTCTATGATCCAAGTTTGGACATGATTGTGTTGTTTTCATTCTCATGTGTCTTTTTTCTGTTTTTTTTCTACCTTTTGTTTAATCCTCTGTAGTTCTTTTTATTGTAGTTTGCAATAAAACTGGTAGGGGCCCAGTTAACCCCGCTGGCTTTGCCAAAAAAAAAAAAAAAAAAAAAAAAAAAAAAAAGTTGAGCAATGATTGGATTTTATGTTTTTTATTTTATAGGAAATAATTATTTAAGAAATGAATTTTGTGATAAAATGAATTAAAAATGTGAAGTTTATAATATTTAAACTAAGGAGAAGGATTGGAAAAATAATTCTGGAAATAAATATTAAGAAGGATGGAAAACTAAATGATGAAATTTCATGTTGAAAGAATTTCTTAAAGTATAAAATATTGGTACCGTTCGTAAAAACGCAAATTTTTGAGGAAATTGTTATAGAAGAAGATTTATCTAAGATGAAGTATTTTGAATTTAAGAAAAAACATTCTTAAATATTATTTTCAAAGGAATTGATTTTTGTAAAAGAAGATTTTGAGATTTAATTTAAGGATAAAGAAACTCCTTTAGCTCTATTATTAGACTTCTTCTAAAAAAAGGGTTGAACCCTATAAATTTTGATTTTTCAAGAGATAGTCTTGAAGTTTTAAATATCTTTGGAATAAGTTAATCATTATCCAATATTAAGATTTTCAAGATAAGAAGTTGATTGAATGAAATTAAATTCCTAAAAAATATTTCGCAAAGAAAGTAGATTTATAAACCATCATACATATACATTTAAAAAAAATGATATGATAGTTGGATGTTTAATGTTTTGAAAAGTAATTAAAAGATTTTATAAGTATAAATGCAAAAGTGATTATTGTGGAGAAATGTATGGACTTATATAATATTCTGAGTGTTGTGGATCTTTGGAATACACTTCATACCATAGAAATTACTCCGAAGTTTTCCAAAATTTTAACATTTGAAAAAATATATAATATATATGTATAACATTTTGATTGGTTGTACAAATAGTAGAATATTCTAAATGAGTTTGTGTAAAACTCGTAGTCAAGGAAGATAGTTATAAGTCTCTCAAAGCAATCGTTATAAGGGTCTAATAGTTGTTTTGAGTGCTTTATTTTACTGAACAGGTAAAGGCAGATCTCGATACGTGCTAAAACGAGATAGTAATATAGAGTTTTCTGAGTTAAAATTGTGAATAACTATATTGTGTGATTGTTTGAACGATTGACTGTTATGTTAATGGTGTGTATTTTAAAAATGAATGTATTACTAATAGTAATATATATATATAATAGACTTTTCTCTAAAATGGACTTGCGAGGACGTAATTTCTTTAAGGGGGAGTCTGTAACAACCCTGATTTTTTAAATTACTCTAATAAAATAAATAATGACTTAAATTAGAGATTTAAATGAGAAATTTGATTTTTCAAGTATTGAAATATGGGGAAATTTTAATTTTGTATTGTTTTGTAAAAGATAATGAATTCTTTTGGAATGAGAATTCTAAATTTATATCATAATGGAAAATTAATATATGCAATGAATATTTTGGAATCTATAATTAAATGTATTGTTGAGGAAAATAGAGATATTATATTGTTAAATCTTTTCATTATTATAATGACGAGTTTAAGAAGTGCTTAAAATTGTAGGTAACTAATTCTAAAAGATATATTGAGATTTTATTTGTAAAATGATTCAATTATTTATAAGAAGAGTCCGAGAAACGATTATTTTGTTAATAATCAATTGAAATGTATTTAGAAATTTGACTTATAGAGTTGTATTAAAGTTTATGGTTTAATGTCATGAAAAGAAGATAAATTAGAAAGTTAATTAGTAATGATTATTAGAGACTACGTTTTGAAATGTGTTGAAAGTAAAAATGAATTTGGAAAGGAAGACATTTAAAACTGTAAGATAAGATGAAATAAACTTTCTTTTCTTATTGGGTTATATAATAACCCAAGCCGATTTAAGACTTAGTAAAAGAGAAGTCTTCTTCTCAATCTCTCATTACAGTACGTACAAACCAGAAAGAAGAAAAGTTTCTAAGCGTTTTATTAACCTAGGTAAGAAAAATTCAAAATAAATTCCTATAAATTCTCAGAAATCCTAGTAAATTCAAGGGTTTGTTGAAATTCAAAGGATAGGTTAAAATTAGGGTTTTTGGCAAGCTATTTCAAAGTTCTAAGATGAGTGATCCTTACCTCTATCTTTATTGGAGTTGCATGTAGTTGTTAAGTGGTTTGATTAAGATTTTTGGATGTTGTACTATCTATTGAATAATTACAGTAAACCTGAATATTTAAACTTGTCTATCAAATACTTACAGTTAAACATGAACCCTTGCTTGTGACGACCCAACTTTCTACTACCATAAAGTTGCATCATCTTTAAGAAAGAAAGGGGTGAGAAATAGGAAAGATAGAGAAGAAAGAAGAAACAACATCAGAATCTCAACAGCGGAATGAATGAAATATAATATATCACATAAGAGATTACATAGTATCATATACATCAGAGTTACACAGATAATACATCACATACTAGACAGTTATAAACACCTGTCTAGTTAATACAACTCAAATACATCACAGAGATACCAATACAGCGGAACACTATATATATACAACGCTGAAGCCTCCTGCTCCATTGCTCCTCCACAATTCGTCAAAGCTAACCTGAATCCCTTGGCTACTCGTAAAAATTTGAGTACCCGAGAGTTTAAGAAAAACAGAAATAAACTCCGGGTCAGACATGGGTCTGGTATGAGTAACAGGTTAAAGTTGCTTAACTTTGAAAATCCTTTGAAAACGAAGGTATCACGTAAGACTTCCCACACATAAACATGGAAAAGTTTTTACCTTACGCTAACCAAAACTTTGATAGGAAATTCAGTGATATTATAATAGGTCTAGGGTTTTCAAATAAATAAGAAATAGCTGAAATTGTTACATGATTAAATTCCAGCATACTAGGTCTACAATCAAATCCGATGGCGCTTATTGGATTTTGGATTCCATACAATGGCAGGGCTACTGGGGTACCGCCCGTCATAGTACCTGGCCTAGATCAGCGTACCGAGGATTACTCCCAATCCCCTACAACACAAGGTCGGAACCATCCCTTACTGGACAGTCCCGAATGAAACAACCCTAGCAGTTGGAGCTCTACAACTGCCCACACAGCCGAATAAAAAGGGACATCTAGACAGGGGAAAATCTCGCTCTCAAGTGGGTGCTACCCACGAAGCCTTGCTGCACCTCCCCTGTTTTAGCCATTCCCAGTTGATGAGGCTTGAGGCTACGATTACCTCATCAGAACACATCACTTAAAATGCTCATCATCCACCTGACGATGTTCTGAAAGCATTCAATCCATACAAGTTCGTTCCGGGTTCGAACGAAACCGAAGGCATTATCTCGTTACACTCATTTGGAATCATCCTCAGAGTTAACGACAATAACCCTTGCACTCTGAATCTTCATCTTCACTTGAGATCCACGACCTATCATTAATTTGGATCGATGTGGTTTTCGGATATCTAAATCTGGAAACCCGATCCCGGTCTCACCGAAATCCAAAACGTATCTTTTAAGGCCAAGTTGTTTTAAAGTTAAAACAATTCATTTCATTATCCATATACACACAGATAGATAATTCATAATATCACAGATAGATAATTCATAATATCATCATAAATAGATAATCTACATTATCCATACACTTCAACCAAAGCAACCATATCATACAGCATTACTTATCTCATATCTCAGATTTCAAACCATTCAAGGAAACCAATATCATCCATCATACATAAGCAATGATTCATAAACACACCATTTATAATTAATTTAAAATGAATTAAATTAATTATCTTATCTCTAATTGATTTAAAGTAAATTAAATTAATTACTTCATCATTATAAATCTTGCTTACATAACCATTAATTAATTACAAATCAATTAATAAATCATTCTCTAATTTCCATCTTAATTAATCATCCTGGATTAATTATCCTTTAATTACATTCAAGTAATTATTCTTTAATTAATTTCACAAATTAATTATCCTTAACCAAATACAGTAATTAATCTTTAATTACTCTATTAATTAATTAACTATAATTAATTACATCATTCCTTAATTAATTACATTAATTAATTACTCAAAATTTCTTATTATTGATTAATTAATCTTAATGAATCAATCCTAACTTACATCATTAATTATATAAATTAATGATCCCTAATTACATTCTTGATTTAATTATTCCATTTAAATTAATTACATTAAGTAATTAATCTAAATTAAACCACAATTATCAATCAAATATTGATTAATCCCATTCAGTAATTAACTACCCTTAATTACTTCATTTAATAAATTAATTACTCCTTAATTAAATATCTCAATTAATCCCTTGATTAATTTCACAAAGTAATTTAATCCAAATTACTATCATACTTAAATCATCTTCAATCAATTACATATAGTAATTACCATTAATTACTTCATTAAGCAATTACACTTCATTAATTACATTTAAGTAATTATACTTATCAAATCGTCCAATGATTAATTTAAATTAATTAAACTTAATTAATTAACTTAAACAAATCAAATTAAACTCAATTAATTATATTAAGTAATTACTTCCTTAATTACTTCCATTAAGTAATTACACTTAACATTCTCACAAATGATTATCTTTAATTAATTATTAAAATTATCACATAAATTAATTATTTAATAAATCTTAAGTTAATGACCTTCATTAACTATTATCAATTCTTTATTTCTTTCCTTAAGTAATTAAACTTAGATTAATCATTATTAATTACAAATTAATTAATCTTAATAACAAATTAATTAACCACTAATTGTTTAATTAATTTAAGTTTTAACTGTAACTTAATTAATCTTTAATTACTTGATTAATTAACCTTTAATCATTAATTTATGATCTAATCTTACCAAATTAATGATCTTTAATTACAAATTAATTATTCCTAATTAATTAACTTAAAACTTAATTAATGAGTTTAAAACTCATAATTACTAATTTAATCATCCATATCCTTAATTGATTAAATTAATTCATTATCCATTATTAATTATCTTTTTAATTTAATGAATTACAAATCATTAAATTCTAATTAATTTTAAGATAAAACTTTATTCATATTAATGATTTAATTATCATTAATAAAGTATTCAAACAATTTACTTTTAAATTTTACTTTTAAATTTCATTTTAAATTTAAGATTTAAAATGAAAACAAATCAACTTTAACAAAGTTTTAAACAATTTTAGACCCTTCTTAATTCACAAGTTTAAGAATTATTTATCTTATAATTGAAGTGAAGAGAATTTAAAATCCAATTTCATTTTAAATTCAATCAAATAAAATACACTTAATCATTCAAATTATTAAAAACAGTTTAAATTCAAAAACTTTATTTTGTTTAAAACTGAGATTCAAACTACATTTGAATCCATCCTAACTTTGATTTATGACTGGTTTAAATATCTCTCACATTTTTTAAAACCCAGTTTAAAATTTTAAAAGAACTTACAGGTTTTAAACCTGTCTCTCACTTACCCGAGTCATCCACAAAATGACTCGAGCCCCAAAACCAAATTCTTCGAGTCAATTCTCGAATCACTCGAGTTAAACTCGAGCACTTCCCTGGCTTCACAATCTACCCCAACATCACCAGACAAACACTTCCCCGTGCATGTGCACACCAACCACAGTCGATTCCGACCATCGACGATGATCTTCCCACGTCGACTGGCAACCCCAAAACCCAACTCAACATCTTAATGCCTCAAAAATCGATTCGAATTCGAATCAAAACCCAGACCTGGCATGAAACTAGGACACTACAACCAAACCCTGGAACATCGCCTCGTTCACGAAACTCCGACCTCTGGCGCCTCTGAAATTCCGGCCTCAACCTCGTCTACTACCCAACTACCCTTCCACAAAATCCGGTAGCACTCGATCTTCTATAGGAGACGTGGTGATCGATGCATTATTCACAGTAAAAACTAGGGTTATAAACATTCTCGACCTCCTGTCGTCGCCACCGTGCACTGATCAACTACTTGGCATTTTTCCCAAACTCCGCTAACACTCCACTACCATCAGTGATGACCCCATCCTCTCCGATCACATGGATCACTATATACTACCCAATTTCGAATTTCTGGTAAAACCAGCAATACACCCTCAAAAAATACTAAAACTTATGATTTTAATTTTAAAAATCATATTTTTGATTAGAGATTAGATTTAAAACCCTGAATTAATGAATTACTAACTTTGGATTTTGGCTTAATAGATTTGCTCTGTTGTTTCCTTGTTCCCAGAGTTACTCAGGTTTATATTTAACTTACTTATAAACTTAAGCATTTATCTATGCTCAATCAAACAGCTTTTGTTTAAGTCCTAAATCCAAACAGCAAGTAAGTCAAAGATAATTGATTTTTTTTTAAAATCAAACTGGTGCTTGACACAATGAACAGAATATTACAGGAAACAGCTACACATACACATACATACAGAAATACAACAAACAATATATATACACAACCATACATATTTCAGATATCAATCATGCAACCATTTCATAAACTTAAATTTTTAAAAGTGATGTTACTCACTAGTTTTCTGAAAATGAAGAACAGAGCACCTATTATTTTGAAAAGCTTTTATTTTGAAACAGGGTTTTGAAAGTTGCAACTGGAACCTCTTTGATATGGTTTTTGAGGAAGTTGTTCAAGTTTGAAGCTTTGTTTAGTTGAATGATGTTTGAGTTGAAAATGAGCTTCAGTGGTAAGATATCTCTGGTATGCTAAGTTTCTTTTTGTAAACGAAATAAAATAGAGAAGATTGATATATAGATAAATGAGTTACAGGGTTGTTTATTTTATTTGGTACAAACATGTTCAGAGATTTTTCTCTATGGGTATGGAGGCTAATATGATCTTGCTTGTACTAGGGATGTTTAACATTTAACGCTAATGTCCCTTATGTCTACAAACTTTATACTTTATTTCATTTCGTATGTACTAGATATCTTTGTATATATTTTCTTTATACCCTTTTTTTACGCTAATGTCCCTTATGTCTACAAACTTTATACTTTATTTCATTTTGTATGTACTAGATATCTTTGTATATATTTTCTTTATACCCTTTCAAGTGTACATAATTATATATACTTCCTGTACAAGTATGAACATGTATTATTCCTTACTTCAGTCCTATGCTTTATATCTAAATGCATTTTCCAAAATTTCTCAAGTGTTCACTTATCTTGCCTGCTTTAGTCTTATTCTTATTAATATAAGTAGGTTTCTATATTTAACAAGATGAAAGAATTTATCTAATGTATTTTACTTTATATTCATATTTTATTTTTAAGTTAAAACTTTATTCTTATGAATTACTTTTTAGAGAAAATAAATTAAATCTATTTATATATATACAAATAACAACTTATACAAATATCTTTAAAATCCAAACATTTTAAATATTTATTCTTTTTAATTTCAAGACTTTTAAATTCAAAATAAATCCTAGAATCCAATTTTAAATCAAGTTATATAACAACATATTAAATTTGAAAATAACACTTCTATTTTAAAATCTATTTATATTTATATATATATATATAACAATACATTAATAATGTTATTTGAAAATAATAATTTGTCAAATTTAAATAATTTATAAAAGAGATTATAACTTCCTATTTTCATTAAATGAATTAATATCTAATATTTATTAAACCATATTTTAAAACAAACCTTTTAAATTAATCTTAAACTTAAGCTAAGAGATAAATTTAATCATTTATCTTAAATAATTTAAAACTATACATTTTAAATTAAATCATAATTTCCAAATTACCAAAATATATTAGAATTATAAAATATACCTTATTAATTAAATTTACAACAAAGCTCATCTATTTACAATATATACAACTATATATACATTATAAATAGAAAACAATTTATTAGCTTTTTAAAAGATAAAATCACCCATTTCATATTTATTAAAAGAAGATTATTAAATCAATTCAAATCTCATTAACAAATATTATCAAATCAATTTAATTTTTAATGCAGATTATTAAATTGATATTGCCCAAAATTCCGGGATGTCACATTCCTCCCCCCTTAAAAAAATTTCGTCCCCGAAATTTAAAACAAAGGTAATTTAATAATCTCATTAATGATTTAATTTTAAAACACAAGCATATATTAATCATACGCTAACAACCATAGCAACCAACTCATCCAATCAAACAAATCTAACTATCCAGACAAAATCAGGATAGGATTTCCTAGAGTTTCCCAAGTAAAAATATCGGGATACTCGCCCTACAGAACCCAAACAAAACTATATTACTAAGCTACAGAGCTTCCACTCATCTATATCTACAAAACTAGATAGGATATCAGACTATAAACAAGTCTGTCTCAACAACCAAACCTCTAGAACTGCTGGTTCCAAAACCAGAGATGGATCATACACGTACTCCCTCAGATATACGTGAAACACAATGAATCCCAGTTATCCAAACTGACAATTCACTCCAGAAGACCAAACACTTATCCTTACTAGAACATAGAGAAAATCCAAAATATCTCGGAGCTAGCTTCCCAATCATACCCAATTTAAGTTCCTTCGACCGGTGAAAACTTATCCAAAATCAAATCCCGACTTCGAAATCCAAATTCCTCCGTCTCTTATCCACAAAACTCATCTGACGATCTTGGGCTATCTCCATCCTTACCGATCAGCTCAACCTTCGCTGATGCCTCTCAAACAACTCATCAAAATGATCCACTCATAATCAATCCAAGAACACAAACTCTACTTCTCAAACATCAGAAGACTGAACTTACTTTTCCTATCCGAAAAGATAAAACAGATACACTCCAAACTGCTTCCGCTGCATAACTCTGATCTGAGTAGATGGAAATGATGATGATACACATGAGCACCAACTGAACAACACATCCTCGAAATATGGTTCAACAGATCCATGAAGAGAAAACTCAGAAATCCCGAAATATCTCTGACAAACCAAGAGAACACTCAACTATCGCAAGTCACTTTTGCGATCAACCCAATCTAATATCCAAAGAAAACTGTTCTCTCTTCACCAATCAGAACAGCTTAAGCCTATCTAGCCAATCCATCGAAGAAATGGATCCACACTGCTGCTTTTAAACTTGCCCTCTAGAAAACTGCTGACAGATGACCCCTTGCCTGCACACAGAACAATTCTGAACTGCGACGCTGCCACTGATGCCAAAGACTTCCTAATCCAAACTCCTCAAGAAACTCAGGCCTCAAAGCCAATCACAAACACCCAGCTGAACTCAGCCTCAACACCGATGCAGACACACTTCCTTATCCCAAAGCTCCTTGAGAAACATCTTCGGAAACAATCCATAGCTACTGCATCTCATTACACAACTACTACTTCCTGAGGTATCAAGATACCATCACTAGCTTCTGCTCAACTGTCAGAATCCAAATTCTACTCATCCAAACTTGCACTTCAAAAATGGACTCCGAACTCTAACAGATTTCCTTCAAAGATTGGTGAAATCCTTACACCACAATAAAATTCACTCGAGACAGTATTAGGTCTACAGTCTCGACATATACACTTCCAACCACAAACATTCAAACTCCACCCATTGGTAGTCGTGTTACACACACCACTACCCTATCTACCTTTATAACCTATATTGGAAAACTCGAACAGGTAACCCAACAGATAGGTAGAAATAAATAAATATATATATATATCAAAATTACAAATACGCTCTCTCAAGAAAAGAAATCACTCCAGAGTCTAGGTATTCGCTCAACCTAGCGCTCTGATACCAACTATGACGACCCAACTTTCTACTACCATAAAGTTGCATCATCTTTAAGAAAGAAAGGGGTGAGAAATAGGAAAGATAGAGAAGAAAGAAGAAACAACATCAGAATCTCAACATCGGAACGAATGAAATATAATATATCACATAAGAGATTACATAGTATCATATACATCAGAGTTACACAGATAATACATCACATACTAGACAGTTATAAACACCTGTCTAGTTAATACAACTCAATACAACTCAAATACATCACAGAGATACCAACACAGCGGAACACTATATATATACAACGCTGCAGCCTCATGCCGTGGCACACAATGATACCTCGAATTTGCTTTTACGGCCAGCCTCTCGACTCGCAACCAACCCAGGGCCTTATACTACCTAAAAGGGACATGTAGGGGTAAGAGTCTCCCGTTCGCCACCAAACCACAAAGCGAGAACCCCCTATCATGCTGTAATGAAGCAAACCCGATCCCGGTCTCACCGAAATCCAAAACGTATCTTATAAGGCCAAGTTGTTTTAAAGTTAAAACAATTCATTTCATTATCCATATACACACAGATAGATAATTCATAATATCACAGATAGATAATTCATAATATCATCATAAATAGATAATCTACCTTATCCATACACTTCAACCAAAGCAACCATATCATATAGCATTACTTATCTCATATCTGAGATTTCAAACCATTCAAGGAAATCAATATCATCCATCATACATAAGCAATGATTCATAAACACACCATTTATAATTAATTTAAAATGAATTAAATTAAGGGAAAGTTTGGCTCACATCCCTAATAAGTTTCAAAATAAACAAAACATCCTTCACATACAAACTCTACATTTCCGATCCCTATTTTCAAATTCGCGCAAGCAAAAATACACAAATACCCTTTACGTTTTTTACAATTCAAACGCGTATAACTTTATGTACAAAAACCGGATCAAAAAACCGTTTTCACCAAAAAATCACAAATTTTATGATCTTTGAAATGAGATCCATTGTTGATACCAAAAATTCATATTTGTATTAAAGGTGCAATTATTTCAAATATTTACAGATTAGTCAGCAAATTTTCAACGTTTTTGATTTTTTTGCAAATTTACAAAATTTGTAAATAATTGCAGAAATGTCTGCAACTATTGGGTATAGTTGCAGAAATGTCTGCAACTATTGGGTATAGTTGCAGAAATTTCTGCAACTATACGGTATAGTTGCAGAAATATCTGCAACTATTGCATATAGTTGCAGACATTTCTGCAACTATTGCATATAGTTGCAGAAATGTCTGCAACTATTGCAAATAGTTGCAGAAATGTCTGCAATTATTGCGCATAGTTGCAGAAATATCTGCAACTATTGCACATAGTTGCAAACATTTCTGCAACTATTGCATATAGTTGTAGAAATGCAACTATTGCAAATAGTTGCAGAAATGTCTGCAACTATTGCGTTTGCAGAAATTTCTACAACTATACGGTATAGTTGCAGAAATATCTGCAACTATTGCATATAGTTGCAGACATTTCTGCAACTATTGCATATAGTTGCAGAAATTTCTGCAACTATTGCAAATAGTTGCAGAAATGTCTGCAACTATTGCGCATAGTTGCAGAAATATCTGCAACTATTGCACATAGTTGCAAACATTTCTACAACTATTGCATATAGTTGCAGAAATGCAACTATTGCAAATAGTTGCAGAAATGTCTGCAACTATTGCGTATAGTTGCAGAAATTACTGCAACTATTGCTTATAGTTGCAGACATTTCTACAACTATTGCTTATAGTTGCAGAAATGTCTGCAACTATTGCGTATAGTTGCAGAAATTTCTGCAACTATTGCCCATATATTTGCAGAAATTTGTTGCGATTATTCATAACTGCAAATATTAAGAATATCATATTTCATATAAAAAATTGATTCGTCTTTAATTTAATTGCAGTTTACCATTTAAATCGAAAAATAAGAAGAAGATTCAGCTCCACAGCGAAGCGCAAGGGTAATTTGGAGAAAGAAATAACGAAAAACAGAAACAGGGATGTAGAAAATATATATTTTATAACAGGGACCCGCTTTGAATTTAAGTTCGGTTTTAAGGATGTGTGGCTAATTTTCACTTAAATTAATTATCTTATCTCTAATTGATTTAAAGTAAATTAAATTAATTACTTCATCATTATAAATCTTGCTTACATAACCATTAATTAATTGCAAATCAATTAATAAATCATTCTCTAATTTCCATCTTAATTAATCATCCTGGATTAATTATCCTTTAATTACATTCAAGTAATTATTCTTTAATTAATTTCACAAATTAATTATCCTTAACCAAATACAGTAATTAATCTTTAATTACTCTATTAATTAATTAACTATAATTAATTACATCATTCCTTAATTAATTACATTAATTAATTACTCAAAATTTCTTATTATTGATTAATTAATCTTAATGAATCAATCCTAACTTACATCATTAATTATATAAATTAATGATCCCTAATTACATTCTTGATTTAATTATTCCATTTAAATTAATTACATTAAGTAATTAATCTAAATTAAACCACAATTATCAATCAAATATTGATTAATCCCATTCAGTAATTAACTACCCTTAATTACTTCATTTAATAAATTAATTACTCCTTAATTAATTATCTCAATTAATCCCTTGATTAATTTCACAAAGTAATTTAATCCAAATTACTATCATACTTAAATCATCTTCAATCAATTACATATAGTAATTACCATTAATTACTTCATTAAGCAATTACACTTCATTAATTACATTTAAGTAATTATACTTATCAAATCGTCTAATGATTAATTTAAATTAATTAAACTTAATTAATTAACTTAAACAAATCAAATTAAACTCAATTAATTATATTAAGTAATTACTTCCTTAATTACTTCCATTAAGTAATTACACTTAACATTCTCACAAATGATTATCTTTAATTAATAAATCTAATTAATTATTAAAATTATCACATAAATTAATTATTTAATAAATCTTAAGTTAATGACCTTCATTAACTATTATCAATTCTTTATTTCTTTCCTTAAGTAATTAAACTTAGATTAATCATTATTAATTACAAATTAATTAATCTTAATAACAAATTAATTAACCACTAATTGTTTAATTAATTTAAGTTTTAACTATAACTTAATTAATTTTTAATTACTTGATTAATTAACCTTTAATCATTAATTTATGATCTAATCTTACCAAATTAATGATCTTTAATTACAAATTAATTATTCCTAATTAATTAACTTAAAACTTAATTAATGAGTTTAAAACTCATAATTACTAATTTAATCATCCATATCCTTAATTGATTAAATTAATTCATTATCCATTATTAATTATCTTTTTAATTTAATGAATTACAAATCATTAAATTCTAATTAATTTTAAGATAAAACTTTATTCATATTAATGATTTAATTATCATTAATAAAGTATTCAAACAATTTACTTTTAAATTTTACTTTTAAATTTCATTTTAAATTTAAGATTTAAAATGAAAACAAATCAACTTTAACAAAGTTTTAAACAATTTCAGACCCTTCTTAATTCACAAGTTTAAGAATTATTTATCTTATAATTGAAGTGAAGAGAATTTAAAATCCAATTTCATTTTAAATTCAATCAAATAAAATACACTTAATCATTCAAATTATTAAAAACAGTTTAAATTCAAAAACTTTATTTTGTTTAAAACTGAGATTCAAACTACATTTGAATCCATCCTAACTTTGATTTATGACTGGTTTAAATATCTCTCACATTTTTTAAAACCCAGTTTAAAATTTTAAAAGAACTTACAGGTTTTAAACCTGTCTCTCACTTACCCGAGTCATCCACAAAATGACTCGAGCCCCAAAACCAAATTCTTCGAGTCAATTCTCGAATCACTCGAGTTAAACTCGAGCACTTCCCTGGCTTCACAATCTACCCCAACATCACCAGACAAACACTTCCACGTGCATGTGCACACCAACCACAGTCGATTCCGACCATCGACGATGATCTTCCCACGTCGACTGGCAACCCCAAAACCCAACTCAACATCTTAATGCCTCAAAAATCGATTCGAATTCGAATCAAAACCCAGACCTGGCATGAAACTAGGACACTACAACCAAACCCTGGAACATCGCCTCGTTCACGAAACTCCGACCTCTGGCGCCTCTGAAATTCCGGCCTCAACCTCGTCTACTACCCAACTACCCTTCCACAAAATCCGGTAGCACTCGATCTTCTATAGGAGACGTGGTGATCGATGCATTATTCACAGTAAAAACTAGGGTTATAAACATTCTCGACCTCCTGTCCCTTATGTCTTGCTTGTACTAGGGATGTTTAACATTTAATGCTAATGTCCCTTATGTCTACAAACTTTATACTTTATTTCATTTCGTATGTACTAGATATCTTTGTATATATTTTCTTTATACCCTTTCAAGTGTACATAATTATATATACTTCTTGTACAAGTATGAACATGTATTATTCCTTACTTCAGTCCTATGCTTTATATCTAAATGCATTTTCCAAAATTTCTCAAGTGTTCACTTATCTTGCCTGCTTTAGTCTTATTCTTATTAATATAAGTAGGTTTCTATATTTAACAAGATGAAAGAATTTATCTAATGTATTTTACTTTATATTCATATTTTATTTTTAAGTTAAAACTTTATTCTTATGAATTACTTTTTAGAGAAAATAAATTAAATCTATTTATATATATACAAATAACAACTTATACAAATATCTTTAAAATCCAAACATTTTAAATATTTACTCTTTTTAATTTCAAGACTTTTGAATTCAAAATAAATCCTAGAATCCAATTTTAAATCAAGTTATATAACAACATATTAAATTTGAAAATAACACTTCTATTTTAAAATCTATTTATATTTATATATATATATATAACAATACATTAATAATGTTATTTGAAAATAATAATTTGTCAAATTTAAATAATTTATAAAAGAGATTATAACTTCCTATTTTCATTAAATGAATTAATATCTCATATTTATTAAACCATATTTTAAAACAAACCTTTTAAATTAATCTTAAACTTAAGCTAAGAGATAAATTTAATCATTTATCTTAAATAATTTAAAACTATACATTTTAAATTAAATCATAATTTCCAAATTACCAAAATATATTAGAATTATAAAATATACCTTATTAATTAAATTTACAACAAAGCTCATCTATTTAAAATATATACAACTATATATACATTATAAATAGAAAACAATTTATTAGCTTTTTAAAAGATAAAATCACCCATTTCATATTTATTAAAAGAAGATTATTAAATCAATTCAAATCTCATTAACAAATATTATCAAATCAATTTAATTTTTAATGCAGATTATTAAATTGATATTGCCCAAAATTCCGGGATGTCACATTGCTGCATGTTGTAATTGAGTAATTTTATAGATTTGGTGATTGCTACAGACTTGTATTAGTAGTATAATTTAGTCTTTGCATTTCATTGTCAATTGTCAGAATCGAATCTATTGACATCAAAGAGGTTGCCTGGAGCATTTAGGCTCTAAACACGTCACCAGTCGACCGATATGTTCCACCGGACGATCGATAATGGTCGACTGGTGGGAATTATAGGTCGACTGGTTGTACCCTCATAGCCTATGCCGCTCCAGGCAATTATATTTTGATTTTGATTATTTTTTCTTCCTGTTTTTCTTCTGCTTTCTTGATCATTTTGCTTTCTTGATTTCTTTGATTTTTGGAATTTTGGTGGCATCATATTTTTAGGAAATTTCCTTATTCTAGTTTATTTAAGATAATTTATTTAAGGAATTTATTCTAAAAAATATATTCCTTAAAAATCACTTTTAGTGTTTTATAATATATATATATATATATATATCTCAAAATTCGGGTTCAGAAGTACAGATATGAATCATATATTTAAAAGTATTAAATGAAGGAAGTTTATTATAGAGTTTTTAATAATAATAATAATAATAGCATTCTAAAAGATGATAATAAACTATATATATTAGATTTCTGTGTGTATATTGTTGCATATTTTATAAAGCTATCAATTCTATGGGGTTTTATACAACTATATATATATATATATATTCAAGTTGATATCAATTTTAAGTTATAGCCTATTATATCCATGAATAAGTACATATGTAGTTGAGCAAAAAAAGGTTTACAGACTTAAAAGAAAAGGATTAAAAAGATATAAAGTATTTTGAAAAGCATTCCATATGTTTGAAAAATCGAAACCTATCTTTCACTTTTTATATATATTGAGATTGGTCTTTGGGCTATTTATCCCTCTTTTTGGGTTTTTCTAATGGCTTTTAAATTATTCTTTCTATGAAACAAGGAATGTAATTAAACAGTTTAGTAGTTACAAGTGGTAAAGAATTCGATATCACTTCATTGTTTAAATATACGACTTGTTTTATAGAATACTTAAGTAAGTGGTGTTTACTAACTTATAGTAAATACTCTAGCAACTTGTTATCCCGCATTTTGACTCGGTTATATCCGAACTAACTGGACAAGTTAGACTCGACTGTCATCAAGGCCAGTAGCTAGAGCAATGATTGTGGGGTATAGAAATCAAGTACAGATGATAATATGAAGCAATGGTGAAGCGAAAGCGGAAGAGAGACCCAATATAATGCTAAAAATATGAAAATACACCATTTACTGAAAATGGATCGGGTACGGTCTGTATTCACCAATTATGGATCATACCATATCGATATTACAATTCAACTAACAATGATCGATCCATAACTCAACAACCACAAGGGCGATCGACGAAACAACTTCAGAAATAGGAAGTGGAGGAACGAGGGACCCACCTTATCGATTGTTGGGCCCCATGTGCAAATAAAAACGATCGGCGCCGATCATTCTTATGGTGTGCGATCGACCCCAAATTTTGTGGGTCGGGTTGTTTGGCTATGAAGGTTCTTTTGGCGAAATTTCAGCCCGATCCATGCATGGCTTCACCTATAAATACAACGAACATCGCTCATTATAGAGGATTTTCTTTCTGGCTATTTTTCATCATGCTTCTCTCTTCCTCCATTAAATTTCTAAGGCAAAAACAATTGTATTTGTAATCTTATAGTATAAATAAAAAGATTATTAGAGTGGACATAGGCTAGAGTTTGCCGAACCACTATCAAATTCGTGTGTTCTCTTACTTTATTGTGATTGAATCTTGGATCTATGTTCTTATCTCTCTATTCGGATATTGTTATTGGTTAATTGGTGCTTTCACATACAACTGGGTGTTGGTGGCCATTTTTGACGCCAACACAACCCGAGTGGTATAGGACACATAGTGTTACTTTAGTGATCACTATTTAAAGAGTAGGTAACACTTTTTGATTAAATTGTATCTTTGGAAAGCTTGTTATTTCTGTAGTTCGCCATATTCGTTAGTGCACTCTTTCGTTTGATCTTATAGGCTAGTAATCATCCTAGCGGCTGACTGCGGTGGTCATACCTCAAGTTACAGTATCTTTATCAGTTATGAGCCCAATACCACAACAGCCAACAGTCAGTACCATGAGCGCACCTCGTGTTATGAGGTTTGGGTATATTACGACTGCAGGAGTTTATCGATGTCAGCCCTTCTTGAACTCCTGGAAAATGCCTTCTAAATCTCCCTTTGGCATAGAGCAACTCGCACTAAAATTCCCTTATAGTCAAGATATCTATAGGGTCGATTATTTTAACCCGACTTGCTTTATGCTTACCTTTTCTTATTGACATGATTTTGTGCGGACTTATGTATTTTGTCTTGGACTTGTTGTCGTGCGGTCTTATTCTTTTGAGGGATTGACTCGCTATCGTGCGATATATGATGTTCTTAATAACGACTTGCCGTCGTGGAGTCATTTGATTGATTTGATATTTATTCACCATATTTGAGATGATTGTCGATGTTGGGCATGAGATGATTTATGACATGGTGCTAATTTATGTGATGTCTATTCGATGATAACTTTTCATATTATATAATGTTTACTATATCCTTGAGTTATTTGTATGCATATTATTGTGATATATAATGGATACGAAAGTATCATTTGATAAGCATCAAAATTGAACAAGTATTTCGATAGAAGTATCAAATAGTTTGATTTTTGGTCAAAATGCAGAGAAAGCGTGTGTCTATAAGAAAGAACATTAAAACATACATACATACATACATAGATATATATATATATATATTTCTAAACTAGTAAACAACACATTGTTAATTGTTAACGATGTGCCTATGTTAAAATCAGTTCTAGTTTGGTTGATTAATACTAGATATTAGATTTATAAATAATATCTTTTATAATAAGTATTAGGGATGTTGGGAATGTTCAAAAACATGCACAAATGCCATATTAAAATGTTTAATATGGAGCATGTAAGATGGATTCCTTATGCTTTAGCAATAGGAATTATTATACATGATGTATTATCTACAATATCGTTATTAGCTAATGTATTTGATACATGAAGCAAACATCAAATCCAAATTAAGATTACTAAATGGTAATTTGGAGTATTCTCAAGTATTTACGAAATACAAGAGAATTGTTTATAGAAACAACGAACTCCTTATGAAAGAATATTTTGACTCGGGCTTCATAAGTGATATCAAGTATAATAATTAATATTAAATTCCTGTTTCAAACTTAATTAAGGAGCTTCAAGTTTGAAATGTTCCAAACAAAAGGTTGTGGCTGATTTAACTAAAAGGTTAAGTACATTGCCTTGAATAGCACCATGATAAAAACAATGTATATATAAATATGAATGCACAAATTTATAAGTGAGCAAGGGGTTATTCCAAGTATTGAGAATACTATGTCATTATTATATGATAATAATGTCGTGATACATATCATGAAAGAACCTAAAGCTCACTAGAAGTCGAGAAACATACTTTGAAAATTTCCACATGATAAAAGTAGTTTATCAAGATCGAAGAAAGTTGATTAACATAGTGGATAATTAAAACAACATAGTAGATCCATTAACGAAGGGACTGAATCGATCATTTCTCATCAAATTGATTGAAGGGATGGGATAGAGATCCCATAATTGGCCCCAAGTGCAAGTGGGAGATTGATAGACTTAGGGGTATGCACTAAGGGCAATTCTGTAATTTACTATAAATTATTAATTGTGTAATAAAATCTCATTCGAAATAATAGGTGCTTTTCTTTCTATTATATACTTGATATAATTTTTATTATTAATTATCTATTTAATTTAAGTATATTTACTAGAAAATCCATATATGATATGTTTTATGATAGTAACTGCAATGTATTGTAATCATGATAAATTTATCATAGTAAAAATAAACTTATCATTTTAATATTCCTAGTCAAGATGTATCGAGACTGAATATTAATACATTTGTTGAGATTAGAGCCTATAACGTTGTCCAAACATTGGGCAGTGTATACTCATGGCTATTAGGGGACACTAAAGCGATATGTATTGATAGTTATTGGATAACTATAAAATGACTCACTCGATAGTTTCTATTGGTCAATAAAACCAACGTCAAATGGAAAATATCGATGTGATAATATTACACTATTCCATCTATTGAGAATACCGTTGAACTTCAATGTGGACACACCACTTTGATTATAGTTAAATCATGGCATGTTGTCCATCGAATGACTATAGTTGGGTCTAAGTTAAAGCAATGGAAGTGACACACTATTCAATGTTATCTCCTCAGTTATGTGAGGTTAGCATCACAGTCAACTGTAGTCAACTCAAAGTCAAAATCTTTGGCCATGGCAGTTCTTTTAGTAATAATTGTTATTATTGAACCAAGCACTTTGTGTTTGGACTATATAGGTTGAATGTAACGACCCACATTTTTGACCGTTCAAGTCGACAATAATCCACACATGTCCAACTCAAACCGTTCAAAAAGGCAGATGGTTATTGGGGTTAAATAAGAAAAGGAAAGAAAGAACAGAAGCAAACTCAGAATCTTGCAGCGGAAGGAACAAGATATAATAATAAAATAACAGTTCATGAAGCTGTTAAATAAATAAATTTGATTATTATTATACATCATAAATCAGAGTTACATACATATCAGAGATAATACAACAATGCAGCGGAAAAATAATACAGTAGTAGAATACAAATGATGTAATACCAAACTCCGCCTTCGTCCTCCAGAATAGATCTTCAACCTTATCTGAAATGCTCAGGCTGACCCGAGCGTAATGAAAAGACAAAACACTCAAGTCAGGACTAAAATATCTCATGTAAGTCAAATCGAATAAGAAATATGAGTGTGACGGCGTCAGAGATGTTTACGGGGTTTGACATCTCCTATCCAGTGTCAACGTGAGTGCAATAACTTAAGAGATGTTACGGGATTTTCCATCTCTCAAGGATCCGTTAAACTATCTACTATGTAGTACAATACGCTATTATAATATGTCTACATTAAAGTAAAAGTATTAAAATAGCGTTAAGCCATGGCCCATTCCACCCTTAACACATTTTTATTCCCAAAAGCATATACAAGACCGTAGTTTCCCCAAAACCGGAAGTCACCAGAGGGCAATCCATATACTAAAGGTACAAACCAAAACGTAGTGGTCGCGAATAGGATAATCAGTATGACAAGGTACATGAGGCGATACCAACTAGGATACTAGTAGTTGCGTCATCCGGACTGATGTTGGGCATAGCAACTACTACCCCAACACTGCGAAACAACACTCCCATAATCGAGGGGTGCACCCAAATCGAATCACAAAAGTAATAGATATGGTAACGAAGAAGTGTGTCCGCTAGAGGTGGCGAACCTCAATGGCCCGGCAGGGTTCCTGTTTTAGTCATGTCAGGGGTCATCCAAAATCGTTCTCTTTCTTCAGTCAACGCGTTCACCAAAACATCCACTTCATTCTGGATCAACACTCCGCGTGTATTAGTTATTAAAGTGGTTTTCGGTATCGACAGAGAGTATGTCCATATCCGATCCCGGTCTCTTTAATAACTACGTATTATTACACCGGTGGCTCTTTTACATTTCAAATCGATTCATAATTGATATCAAAATATCATATTCGCTTCAAAATCAAATCCATTCAAATATCATCATATCTATTCAAGATGTAAGATTCCGTTTTTAATCATTTTTCGCCTCAATATCTCATTTCGATTTCCAAATCATTTTTCGCCTCAATATCTCATTTCGATTTCAAAATCATTTTTCGCCTCAATATCTCATTACGATTTCAAATCATCAATTTCAACTCGATTCAGCTTCTCAATAAACCATTTCAAATTATCAATTTCAAATACATATTTGAACCACAAAATAAACAATTTCACTTTCAATATATTTCGAAACTTCAAATATTTCAAATTTCAAAACAGATCATATATTTATATAAGAATATAAGATTCGCTTTAAAACCATTTCGTATTCAAATTAGAATATACTTCAAATTAAACATCCGTATTAAGTAGTTTACTTAATCTCTG
Organism: Allium fistulosum; assembly: GCA_030737815.1. Taxonomy (NCBI): domain Eukaryota; kingdom Viridiplantae; phylum Streptophyta; class Magnoliopsida; order Asparagales; family Amaryllidaceae; genus Allium; species Allium fistulosum. Next base: position 843,718,007 of record CM060902.1, read on the forward strand.
GAACAATTCCAATTCAATAAACTTAGATTAACATTCGGATTTCAAGAATTCATTTAAGTATTACATTCCAAATCAATTTCAGTTCAAATCCTATTCAAATCAATTTTATCTTCAAATTTAATTCAATAGTTTCAATTTAGTCCAATTCACAAATTTCTTTGAATTTCAATTAAATTCCAATTTAATTAAATCTCAATTTCAAATTAATTTTCAATTCCAAACTCAAACTTGAAATATCATTTCATATAAATTTTCTTAGAAATATTCAGAGTTCGATTAAAAGTCCAATCTTTTAAAACAAATCAACTTTCGAAAATTTACGCCGTATTTCAAAAAATAATTACTTAAAATCTAAACTTAAAATAATTGAACAATTTCATTTACCAAGTTTAAATTCCAACATCTCGAGCTTCAATTCAAAATAATTCAATTTCCATAAATTGGATTTTTTTCTTAAAATCAATTCATTTAAATAATTTCAAAACAACTTTTAAAAACATTTAATTTAACCAACCCGGTGTCCGTATATAATTTTCTAACCTATGGCCAAGTGGATAATTATTTCAATTTTAAGTTCAAGGATGGATATATATCATTTCAATCCAAATAGATGTCATAGGTATATCATTTCAACCTATTTCTTAATTTATTCGAAATGATTCAGTTTACAGTTTTATATGCAATAAACAATATACATGATGATAGCATGATATATCAAAATAAATAAACAACCAATATCGACCAATAGCATCCATCACAACCAATCAACCATAAAGCCAATAACATTCACAACAATTTTATAATTATCAATATCGAGTAATATACTGCCAATTTGAATTTAAATTTATTTTAACGGTCAATTTAAATTCTATCAATTAATTCATATATCAATACAGATGATAATTAATCCTACCAAACAACAGCCAATAAATTTCATATCACTTCAGAATATAAGTTTAACTAACAAAAATTATTTTAGTCAATTGTGAGCGTATAAACACTCACCTTGATTTTCTATTGTCGTCGAGACGTTCCGGTTTGGAACTAAAACTGGACGACGCCCAACTTTAGCCCAAATTTCCACCGTCTCCAAATCCATCCAAACCAGTTTCATTTCGAAGCTCTCGTCATTACGATCGCAACGCAAAAAGTTTCGTTCCAATCGGAACTCGTATGAAAAAGTTATGCTATTTTAAAGTTTACACGAATTTAAATAACTAATTTCACAATTTATTTCCATATTTTTAACCTAGATCAGAATCTGGGCGTTCATCTCCATCCCTTCAGATCTGAGCCGTACCTCATAGCTTCTTCCCCAAAGTGAAATTCACGTATGCAAACCCATTAGCCGTCGTTTCTTCCATCAATTTTCACGACCTCCACGACGACTTCCAGAACGATCAGGGAATACCACGTCGAAGGCCTTCAAGGAAGCTACCAACGGCCAGAGTAGGGTGGAGCTCGGCCATCTCTGCTGCACGCAAATCGAGGAAAAACGCACAACTTTGAATGCAAATTCCCGTTGATTCGTTGCTCCGTTTTCGATCATCTCCGTATGGATTTGAAGCTCTCGTCGTCCTCTACAACTTTGTAGTTGACGACTTTTGCTAATTGTTGATGGATTGAGAGGAAAATGAGGAAGAAGTTTCGAAATTTTCTGGCCATTGAATTAAAAGTGGCGGCTAAGGGCTGGAACCCTAGGGTTTTTGGAAAATAGAGAAAGTGAGGGGCTTTTATAGAAAAATACGCGACACTATTCATCCCGGATTTTCCGAACTCCAAACGAAGCGTGCCGGCTGACGTTTTTAGGGTTTACCCCGCGTTCCGAACACAATGGAACAGGTTTCGGAAGCTAATTCGATTATCTGTGCGAGTTACGGCAATAAACGGTCGATTTAAAATTAAATCGGTTAATCAAATTTCTATGCGTTTGGGCTCGCTCCGGACAAACGGTAAATCCGATTGATACGAAATTTGAAATCCTACAATAATATGACATTACGGATCCGATGAAACTGGTTTTGTCAAAATCCGAGACTTTTTGAAAAATGACTATTTTCTCTCGCCGAATTAATATTAAGAACAATTCGATGCGTTTCGAGCTGCCACGGTCAAACGATAACTCCGATTGGTACGAAAATTGAAATCCGACAATAACAAACTATTACGGATCCAATGGAATGAGTTTCGTTCAATTCTGAGACTGTTCGAAAAATGGCTATTTTTCAGTCGATAATTAAATATTAAAATATTCAATTTTCACAAATTAACTTTAAATTCAATTTTAAAAGTTCTATAACATTACTATAACTCCAATATGATAAGATAAAATTTTACAAATCATTTTCAATCATATTCAACTCGATTTTCAATTATTTCTGAAATTTAACTTATTAAATTATCGATTTAATTTTCTAATTAAATCCAATATTCAAAAAATAAATTATTCGACTGTTTAATTTCAATATAAAATTCCCAATTTTAAATTATTAACTTTTAAATCAAATTTCAATTGTTCACAAATTCCATTTTTAATTTCACAGTAATTAACAATCTTTTACAATGTAATTTTCCATTATAAATCCAATATAAAAGATTATATTAGATTCCACGTTCAATTATATTGTAATTCAAATTCAAGTTATTTAATTCCAAATGAATTCTTTTATTTCGATTTACACTTTCATTATTGAATCAACCTTTTACTTATACATTATTATCAATAGTTTATAATTCATTTACTTTCATTTTCTTCAGCTATCATCTTATTTAAATTCACAGTAATATTAAATTACATTCATTTACGTTGATTTCCATATTATAACTTCAATATTAAGTCTACCATTTTATTGATTCTTGTTTACAATCATAACCAATTTGATTTACAACTTGAAATTCACATTTAACAACACAAAATTTTATTTCCTTCGGATTTTTATCCAATATTTTTATTTTAATTCGTATTTTTAAAGTGTTAAAAATACGGGTCGTTACATTCTCCCCCACTTAAAAATTTTCGTCCTCGAAAAGGAACGGATAAGGGGAAACCATCATTTAGATATAATTCATTCAAAATATTCTACTTATTTGCAAAATTTAGTTATAGGATTTTTTTTCAAAATTTTCTAACTCCCGGATTTTTGAAAAATTTCGGCAGCACCTCCTTTGCGCGGCTAGGACCGAAAAATTTCACAGTGGTAATAATTGCATGATATACATCTCATTACAAGAATGAGGCATCCCAAAACATGGGGAACACAATAATATACCATAACATAAACCGTAATCCGAGAACGTATCTTTTATTAAGCGGTTATTAGCATTTTAACTTACATTTTGCATTTAGCGTAGAAGCGAGCTCCACAAGCGAAGCGCAACCCCTTTGCTACCTACTAAAATGCTCAATAACCAAGTTAGAACCATGCATATAAAGATAGATCGATATACTTAGCATAAACAACATACATATAACATGTTTAGCTTCAAAACTGAAATTCCAATTCCAGGACAGCAAATGAATCTCAGTTTTTGGTCACCTAAACTATAAAATTTGGCAATGGAATCTAAACAAAAGTTGTTGCATTCATTTCAGGCTTTCCGGAATGTCCAAAATCATTGAATTCGGCCCTTCTGTTCAAAAGTTACGGCCGTTTTACTAAATAGATACGCCTCAGCCTGGCAATGAATTGCGCAGGTCAGCAACGTTTGGTCACGTTTTTGACCTTCTAAACGACAGCAAAACACCAAATGCTTAAAACAAAAGTTTTAGCTTAAGTTCTAAGCTTTCCAGAAAGTGCAAGATCATCAAAATCCGATACACCAGTAAAAAGTTATGGCAAAAATACTAAGAGTATATGCTACTGATTTTGCTTCCCTTTTTACACAGGCCAGCGAGAAGATTCAAATTTTTAACTAAGTAAATGAAGGAATTTCTCAAGACAGTCTAAACAAAAGTCATGCTACAGTTTCTAAGCTTTCCGAAAAGTCTAATATCGTTGAATTTCGTCCAGCCATTTAAAAGTTATGGTTGTTTTTGTTTCAGCATATATTGGACAATTTTGGATTTTGTTCCAAAATTTTGCTTTTATTATTTCAAAGTACAAACCATCAAACTTTAAATTTTCTAAAGAAACAATCATAAACACAAAGTCGTTTATTTTCTTATTTATCCATGAAATACGTTTACATTCAATTTGTTTCCGATTTATTCAAGTTTGTTTCATTCATAATTTAAATTCAAGTCAATTTGCTTCAATTTAATTTGAATTCAATTATATTTAATTTTACTTTGCTTCAAATTTGAATTTAATTATTTAAAATTTTATTCCGTTTATTCAATTCCATTAACACTAATGAATTCTACTAAATCAATTACCATCCATCCAGAATCTACACTAAATCAATTATACATTTCCAAGTCAATTTTTTTTTTATTTCATACACTTCCAAGTTTATTGACATTTAGTTATATTCAACTTTAATTAGTTTTCATTTACAAATTTTATATTTCATTAATTTTAAATTTAATTCATTTTACAACTTAAATTTCCTTTATATTTACAACTATCAATAGATCTTCACATTTTATTATTCGCAATCACACTTGTATATTATTCATTTACTTATCCTTATTAGCATTTTAAACTTTTTAAGTATTTGGTAAGTTATAGCTATGCAAATAGAATGTAGTTAAACAACATACAACCTCTTTTCATTCAAAGTTGAATTTTCAATTAATTAATTCTTAAGTCATTACTTAAATTTCACTATAATTTAATTTCACATTTACATTCACATATAGTGTTTCCATTTTATATTAACATAATGGTGAATCACCTTTAAATGATAATTTAAATTCCAATTATTTACTAACAATTTTATTTATATTTGCAAACCATTAATTAAATGCATATTTCATTATTCAAACCTATACTTGTATATTATCCAATTAACAATTATATAACATTTTTGAACTTCTTAAATATTTTGGTAAGTTATATCTATGCTTTAGAATGAAATTTAATACTATGCGAGTTTTATAGTTTCAATTTTATTTTAAATTCATAATTTCCTAATTCTAAGGATTTCTATTTCAATTGATATTTTCACTTAGCTCTTAGGTTCATTTCTCATTTCACAATTCAGAAGTTCCGTAATGATTCAAGTATTTGTTTATCTCAATAGTTTAAAGTCATTAAATATTAAAGAACTTAAGAATTTCATCTCCGGTTTCATTTCAAATCAAGTTTGAAATAATATATACTTATATTAATGTGTATCAAGTCATACTATAGAGAATACAAAATAAAATTCAATTTTAATCAAAACAGGGTTTAGAAAAAGCTATTAAGTGATCTCCCCCACTTAGACTCTCGAAAATAAACGTCGATGATGCGTGCACTCATCACCGAAATCATTCTCTAGTGTCAAGAGGGGGGTATAACACTTACTTCATTTGAAATCCTTTGAAAACAATTTCTAATCGAATATACTATCATATAATACTTATATTATACATTTCAAATTTTTGTTAATAAATTTTCAAAACACCGGAATTTAAATTCTCCATCTTAATTTAAATTCATTTTTATTTCATTTTATTTACCATTTATATTCATTGTCAATCATATTTACAAGTTTCATTTCTTAAAATCATCCAATAGTCAATAGTTAGAAATATTGACTAATCAACAATAAACGATGATAATATAATATTATCATCTCCTAACAACCAATACAATCAAAATTTATAAATTTTCAAGATAAGTCTTTTATATATAAAATATAATCCAAAACAATATTATGTCAATCTGTCCTATTCGAGTGTTTAGAAATTCCTATCGATGCCTTGGCGTCCCAAGTACCAACCAGAATTCATAAATACTCAACGGAACAAATTAACACAATATAAAATCATTTTTATATCAAAATTACAAATACGCTCTCTCATATACACTCAACTCATTCATATAGTTTACCTCTATTTCAATGAGTTATTCCCCACTAGAGCCAAGGTTTATCGCTAAACCAAAGCTCTGATACCAACTGTAACGACCCACATTTTTGACCGTTCAAGTCGACAATAATCCACACATGTCCAACTCAAACCATTCAAAAAGGCAGATGGTTATTGGGGTTAAATAAGAAAAGGAAAGAAAGAACAGAAGCAAACTCAGAATCTTGCAGCGGAAGGAACAAGATATAATAATAAAATAACAGTTCATGAAGCTGTTAAATAAATAAATTTGATTATTATTATACATCATAAATCAGAGTTACATACATATCAGAGATAATACAACAATGCAGCGGAAAAATAATACAGTGGTAGAATACAAATGATGTAATACCAAACTCCGCCTTCGTCCTCCAGAATAGATCTTCAACCTTATCTGAAATGCTCAGGCTGACCCGAGCGTAATGAAAATACAAAACACTCGAGTCAGGACTAAAATATCTCATGTAAGTCAAATCGAATAAGAAATATGACTGTGACGGCGTCAGAGATGTTTACGGGGTTTGACATATCCTATCCAGTGTCAACGTGAGTGCAATAACTTAAGAGATGTTACGGGATTTTCCATCTCTCAAGGATCCGTTAAACTATCTACTATGTAGTACAATACGCTATTATAATATGTCTACATTAAAGTAAAAGTATTAAAATAGCGTTAAGCCATGGCCCATTCCACCCTTAACACATTTTTATTCCCAAAAGCATATACAAGACCGTAGTTTCCCCAAAACCGGAAGTCACCAGAGGGCAATCCATATACTAAAGGTACAAACCAAAACGTAGTGGTCGCGAATAGGATAATCAGTATGACAAGGTACATGAGGCGATACCAACTAGGATACTAGTAGTTGCGTCATCCGGACTGATGTTGGGTATAGCAGCTACTACCCCAACACCGCGAAACAACACTCCCATAATCGAGGGGTGCACCCAAATCGAATCACAAAAGTAATAGATATGGTAACGAAGAAGTGTGTCCGCTAGAGGTGGCGAACCTCAATGGCCCGGCAGGGCTCCTGTTTTAGTCATGTCAGGGGTCATCCAAAATCGTTCTCTTTCTTCAGTCAACGCGTTCACCAAAACATCCACTTCATTCTGGATCAACACTCCGCGTGTATTAGTTATTAAAGTGGTTTTCGGTATCGACAGAGAGTATGTCCATATCCGATCCCGGTCTCTTTAATAACTACGTATTATTACACCGGTGGCTCTTTTACATTTCAAATCGATTCATAATTGATATCAAAATATCATATTCGCTTCAAAATCAAATCCATTCAAATATCATCATATCTATTCAAGATGTAAGATTCCGTTTCAAAATCATTTTTCTCCTCAATATCTCATTTCAATTTCCAAATCATTTTTCGCCTCAATATCTCATTTCGATTTCAAAATCATTTTTCGCCTCAATATCTCATTACGATTTCAAATCATTAATTTCAACTTGATTCAGCTTCTCAATAAACCATTTCAAATTATCAATTTCAAATACATATTTGAACCACAAAATAAACAATTTCACTTTCAATATATTTCGAAACTTTAAATATTTCAAATTTCAAAACAGTTCATATATTTATATAAGAATATAAGATTCGCTTTAAAACCATTTCGTATTCAAATTAGAATATACTTCAAATTAAACATCCGTATTAAGTAGTTTACTTAATCTCTAGAACAATTCCAATTCAATAAACTTAGATTAACATTCGGATTTCAAGAATTCATTTAAGTATTACATTCCAAATCAATTTCAGTTCAAATCCTATTCAAATCAATTTTATCTTCAAATTTAATTCAATAGTTTCAATTTAGTCCAATTCACAAATTTCTTTGAATTTCAATTAAATTACAAATTAATTAAATCTCAATTTCAAATTAATTTTCAATTCCAAACTCAAACTTGAAATATCATTTCATATAAATTTTCTTAGAAATATTCAGAGTTCGATTAAAAGTCCAATCTTTTAAAACAAATCAACTTTCGAAAATTTACGCCGTATTTCAAAAAAAAATTACTTAAAATCTAAACTTCAAATAATTGAACAATTTCATTTACCAAGTTTAAATTCCAACATCTCGAGCTTCAATTCAAAATAATTCAATTTCCATAAATTGGATTTTTTTCTTAAAATCAATTCATTTAAATAATTTCAAAACAACTTTTAAAAACATTTAATTTAACCAACCCGGTGTCCGTATATAATTTTCTAACCTATGGCCAAGTGGATAATTATTTCAATTTTAAGTTCAAGGATGGATATATATCATTTCAATCCAAATAGATGTCATAGGTATATCATTTCAACCTATTCCTTAATTTATTCGAAATGATTCAGTTTACAGTTTTATATGCAATAAACAATATACATGATGATAGCATGATATATCAAAATAAATAAACAACCAATATCGACCAATAGCATCCATCACAACCAATCAACCATAAAGCCAATAACATTCACAACAATTTTATAATTATCAATATCGAGTAATATACTGCCAATTTAAATTTAAATTTATTTTAACGGTCAATTTAAATTCTATCAATTAATTCATATATCAATACAGATGATAATTAATCCTACCAAACAACAGCCAATAAATTTCATATCACTTCAGAATATAAGTTTAACTAACAAAAATTATTTTAGTCAATTGTGAGCGTATAAACACTCATCTTGATTTTCTGTTGTCGCCGAGACGTTCCGGTTTGGAACTAAAACTGGACGACGCCCAACTTTAGCCCAAATTTCCACCGTCTCCAAATCCATCCAAACCAGTTTCATTTCGAAGCTCTCGTCATTACGATCGCAACGCAAAAAGTTTCATTCCAATCGGACCTCGTATGAAAAAGTTATGCTATTTTAAAGTTTACACGAATTTAAATAACTAATTTCACAATTTATTTCCATATTTTTAACCTAGATCAGAATCTGGGCGTTCATCTCCATCCCTTCAGATCTGAGCCGTACCTCATAGCTTCTTCCCCAAAGTGAAATTCACGTATGCAAACCCATTAGCCGTTGTTTCTTCCATCAATTTTCACGACCTCCACGACGACTTCCAGAACGATCAGGGAATACCACGTCGAAGGCCTTCAAGGAAGCTACCAACGGCCAGAGTAGGGTGGAGCTCGGCCATCTCTGCTGCACGCAAATTGAGGAAAAACGCACAACTTTGAATGCAAATTCCCGTTGATTCGTTGCTCCATTTTCGATCATCTCCGTATGGATTTGAAGCTCTCGTCGTCCTCTACAACTTTGTAGTTGACGATTTTTGCTAATTGTTGATGGATTGAGAGGAAAATGAGGAAGAAGTTTCGAAATTTTCTGGCCATTGAATTAAAAGTGGCGGCTAAGGGCTGAAACCCTAGGGTTTTTGGAAAATAGAGAAAGTGAGGGGCTTTTATAGAAAAATACGCGACACTATTCATCCCGGATTTTCCGAACTCCAAACGAAGCGTGCCGGCTGACGTTTCTAAGGTTTACCCCGCGTTCCGAACACAATGAAACAGGTTTCGGAAGCTAATTCGATCATCTGTGTGAGTTACGGCAATAAACGGTCGATTTAAAATTAAATCGGTTAATCAAATTTCTGTGCGTTTGGGCTCGCCCCGGACAAACGGTAAATCCGATTGACACGAAATTTGAAATCCTACAATAATATGACATTACGGATCCGATGAAACTGGTTTCGTCGAAATCCGAGACTTTTTGAAAAATGACTATTTTCTCTCGCCGAATTAATATTAAGAACAATTCGATGCGTTTCGAGCTGCCACGGTCAAACGATAACTCCGATTGGTACGAAAATTGAAATCCGACAATAACAAACTATTACGGATCCAATGGAATGAGTTTCGTTCAATTCTGAGACTGTTCGAAAAATGGCTATTTTTCAGTCGATAATTAAATATTAAAATATTCAATTTTCACAAATTAACTTTAAATTCAATTTTAAAAGTTCTATAACATTACTATAACTCCAATATGATAAGATAAAATTTTACAAATCATTTTCAATCATATTCAACTCGATTTTCAATTATTTCTGAAATTTAACTTATTAAATTATCGATTTAATTGTCTAATTAAATCCAATATTCGAAAAATAAATTATTCGACTGTTTAATTTCAATATAAAATTCCCAATTTTAAATTATTAACTTTTAAATCAAATTTCAATTGTTCACAAATTCCATTTTTAATTTCACAGTAATTAACAATCTTTTACAATGCAATTTTCCATTATAAATCCAATATAAAAGATTATATTAGATTCCACGTTCAATTATATTGTAATTCAAATTCAAGTTATTTAATTCCAAATGAATTCTTTTATTTCGATTTACACTTTCATTATTGAATCAACCTTTTACTTATACATTATTATCAATAGTTTATAATTCATTTACTTTCATTTTCTTCAGCTATCATCTTATTTAAATTCACAGTAATATTAAATTACATTCATTTACGTTGATTTCCATATTATAACTTCAATATTAAATCTACCATTTTATTTATTCTTGTTTACATTCATAACCAATTTGGTTTACAACTTGAAATTCACATTTAACAACACAAAATTTTATTTCCTTCGGATTTTTATCCAAAATTTTTATTTTAATTCGTATTTTTAAAGTGTTAAAAATACGGGTCGTTACATTGAATGTGAACGATATTGGAATTTTGACAAATACCAAATTCCATAAGTCCTAATGGGATATAATTTTACGAAGAGAATAGGTGTAAACAATTGTCAACATCGAGGACTGCATAAAATAGTAAAATTAGATTTTACCAAAACCGTGTAAGTAATAAATTTGGCTAAACTATCATACCGCTAGCTAAAGTGACGTGTGAACGTTAATACTCGAATTGTTCGATACTAATCACTGACTAAATTTACATTTAAGAGTCACGTAATTACAATGTTGAACACTCTAAATACCACCTGATTTAATTAAATTATAATTGTTATAAATTAATTAATATTTGTGAAATATTTATTGTATATAATTTTATTTGATTTATTTGGATCAACATTGAAAATATTGCGTATATAAAAGTTATATACATATGTATTGACATATGATATCGATGTGCATTTGATTTTGATTATAAATGTGAATTTACTAATATGATTTGAAAGTGCAACTAAGCCCATTAACCTAGTAATTATGGTTGGCCATAGGAAGGGTTAAAGTCAGGGTTGATATTTTTGATATTTTGGGTTTGAAATGGTAAAGAAAATAAAGGATCTAGATCCTCATTTTCCTCCCTCTTTCTTTCGTTGTTTATACCCACTACCCCGTTTTATTTGAAGGTGACTTTTCTTGCCTCCTCATACTCTATAGGCTGCTAGCATCTAGACCATCTTATCCTCTATTTTCAAACCAAATACAAGATCAAATCAAATTATATCAAAGGCGTGTAGATCTCTTCAATTGGTAACACTTTCTGAAAGAGACCGAATAAGATTCAAGGTGTTGCAACTAGGCCACAATAAGGGTAAACATTCTTTTTATATCATCCATATGCCTAATTGTAATGCTATTGCTATTGTATATGTTAAATTTATTTCACGGATTCCTATATGTATTTGTTGTCACATATATGTGTGTGTGTATGTGAAATTAATAAAAAAAATTATCCTTATTTACTTTCATCCATGCATAAATAAATAGAAAACCTTTTTTTCAAATTAAAACCGGTTTTAAAAGTATTTTAAAGAAAAAAATTGATTTTTTCAAACTAATGTATTTGTATATTTTAAAAAAAATTCATGCATGTTATTTCGAATGTATTAAATATTCTTATGTATATGTATGCATATTAATTTAATTCAAAATATATATTATTTATAATTTAAAATATTAGATTATAATTTGTTAATCTTTACATGTGTGTAAATAAATATAAATTAAGAGAAATATACATACATTTTATAAAATCTAATTAAGAAAGTAATTAATTTTTTGTATGGAAATTTATGATTTAAATTTTAAAAAAGAATATAAAATAAATCCGCATGTAATTATATAAATAAATAAATTTATTTTTATCAAAATTTACATGGCCGTAAATAATTCTGCATGTTATAAATATATATATATATATATATATATGTGCAAATTAAAAAAATTCGTATAATATATATATATGATTTATAATTTCTTATGGATTCAAATTTTGAATTTTAAAGATATTTTAAATCTAGATCTAGTCTTAAAATTTGAACTTTAAAATATTTGAATTTTGAATTTTAAATGTATTATTTTAATTTATAAATAATTATTTTTCATATGAATATATTTATATACATATTTACATACATATATATAGCTAATTTTATATTCGTATGTAAATATATATATATATATATATGCGTGTGTGTGTGTGTTTATATTATATTAATATTGGCAGTAAATATATATATAAAGGGGCTAACATGTCCGTCGTATAATGGTGCTCCAATAAAGTGGTAGGGAACCATCCAACCCCGCTTGCCTTGCAAAAAAAAACATGTCTGTCGTATTGTAAATCTCAGCACTTAGATATAACCATGCACACCGTATATGTTGCACGTGCACATACACGTATGTGTGTGTATGATGCACATGTGCACATCATATATCATATATACAATAAAATAAAATCCTTAATATCAATAAATAAATAAAATATTGTTTTTATTTAAAATTTACTTAGATTAGATCTAAATTAATTTAGACTTCATAAGTCTAATAAGATCTAAAATGGTAAAAACTCTAAAATTCACCCTTAGGGAAGGATAAAAAATAACGTTAGATTAACATAAGGTAAATAAATAAAAGAGATAAAAATTAAAGTAATGATACATATGTGATAAAACTAATGTAAAATTATAAGGTGGTTATATGGGTTTTAGGCTCATGGTATACCCTTAGGAGCTGAAGATGTCTCGGTCTCGGTGAGCTCTGTAACTTCTTCCTCAGCAATAGTAGTTAACTTTCTTTTTCTTTCCTTTCTCTCCATGTCCCTTGTTTCCACCGTGCTCCCTTCAGAATTTGAAGATTTTTTGAACCCAAAGAGAACATGGCTTTATAAAAGAAACCAAATAAAGGATGAGAGTGCAAGCTTGGAGATTCTCGATGTTCAGTAAAACCTCTCATTTTTAGACTCATAGGACAACTTATGAACCTGAATTATAAGAGGGTCATTGGTTGTTTGTCAGGTTTGCTTGCAATACACATAAACAATTTGTATTAATATTTGAAATGAAAAAAATTATGTAAGGAAATAGTGACTCGCTGCCTTGGTTAAAAGTGATAATGGTATGCGGATCAATTTCCTGAATAAAGAAGAACTTCCAGGTATGCACCTTGCCAATTGCTAACCAAGGGTTATTTCTTTTCGAATTGAATAAAATATAAAGGAATAGCCATAGGTTACTGTAGGATCGATTTCACCCTAGAGGGGGGGGTGAATAGGGTGATACTATCAATTATATAAATTAATTGCGGAAGCTAATAAATATCAACACAGATTTCAACACAGCAGAATAACAGCACAGATATTGCAGAATAACAGAACAGAACAACACAGAATTTACCCAGCTTCGGCAAAACCCTGCCTACGTGCTGCCCCCAAGGTTTCTACTAGAAATTAGATAGTCAGACGCTTACACACGTAAACTCGCGACACCCGCTACCGACTAATCCTAACTCTACGCTCAAAACCCTGCCACAACTCAGCCACTGAGTTGCGAATTCTCAATCTACGCCCCGTAGATTGTCCCCTAGTCACACGACTAGAAAAATAGCAATTTGAGATTTAAATACAAATTTAAAAACGATTTAAAAAACAAATTATAAACAAAGCCCTATTTAAAAACAAAAACCCTTTTATAACTAAAACCCCCTTTCTTCTTTAATAATTTAGCCGGCCCTTTATTTTATTAGTCTCGATCTTTTTCTTTGCTCTGAGAAAATAAATGGCGGCTGCGATTCTTCCTTTGTTCCTCTTTACCCAAATTAGGGTTTTGCGTTTATGAAAGATTGGGGCTTTTGTTCCTCTTGCGCTCTGGTCTTTGGGCTTTGCGAAGCGCCTATTTTCTTCGATCGATTCTCTGGTTGTTTCAAGAGATGCCTTGGTCGATCGATACTTGTTGCTCTCTTCTGACTACTTCGACGTTGATCGAGTTTGAGATGGCTCCGGTATGTTATTTTCCTTTTTGTGCTTATCTGATTTTCGTATTTGAACTCGATGCCTCTTTGCCGATGATGTATAGGGTATTTATATAGGATTCCATCTCCTTGTTTTTCGTTCGTCTGATAGTTATTTGATTTCGTCAATCACTCTTGCTTGCCGTTCGATTTTACTTGAATGATGATGATATGCACTGACTTGTTCATGCGCGTATATTCGATTCACACGTCATTGATCGATTTCGTGATGACCACGGTTTCGATTCTGGTCTTGGTCAATTTGCTTGGTCATCACGGCATTGAATTGTATTGACGATGTTTATTTTTGATTCCGTGTTCTGACTTGTTCATTGCGGCTTTTAGTTTGTTGTGTTGCCATCTCTTTGTTGTTCATATATGCTCGACTATTTTAGAACAGCTTTGACTTGATTTATTAAAACTGTTTTGTCTTCAATTTGGTCTCTCGGCTATGTAGTCTCAGGCAATGGCTTTGCTTGTTCACTGAAGTGATGTATATTGGTTGAACTTTGCACTTGATATTTGTGGCCAGTTTGAACTGCAGTTAGTCTTCGGTACTTGATACTGCATAATGCTTGACTTGACTTAGTTTGTGATAATGTTCGACTTGATTCGAACTTGTTGCCTCCTTACTAGAACTTGTTTCACTGTTGCATTGGTTTTGTATTTATGTGTGTCCAGACCTGTTTTGGCATCGCTGTATCTTGTGCATTTGTGATATTTGTAGTCTGATTATTTCACTGCATGTGGTCTGGACTTGCTGCCTTGTACTGGTTCACTTGAGCTTGCACTGTGTTGAGTCATTGCTGGCTTCATGTTGCCTTGAGTTGAACCTATTTTTGAAACTTGGGTTTGACCTTGTTTTGATGTGTTAGCTGTGCTTTTGTTTGGTGCACACAAGTTGGCGAGGCATTGCACACGTGTATAAATGTACACGTGTGTACTGCAGCCACTCATGTACAACCTGTCCCTGATAAAATACTGATATGCACAGATATTGCACAGTCAAAAATGATGACGAACAACCCAAATAACTGAGGCAAACAATGTTTTCAAAATCATCGTTTCTTTCAAATTGAATTACAAAAATATTTCTTTTCAATTTTACTGCGTTAGTGAATATTTTTGCAGATTACTCGGATGCTGGAATCAAACTGGAATGCAGTTGAAGACAAAATACGAGTGTGAGTGATATGTAGTGAGGTTATTAATGTAAAAATGAATTGTGATGTATTCAGAAATTGTATAGATATAGTGAGAGCCTGAATGTGTACTATTCAAAAATTGTAATAAAAATTTGTTTGAATAAAATTTCTGTTTGAATTCAAATTCTGTGTTATTTAATTTTATTCAGCATATTGTCATTTAATCTGTGAAAAATGAAATAGTACATTATCAAATACATTTAAATAAATGTATATATGTTTATTATCATCAAACAAAAATCATATAGACGCATATTCAACAATCTTCCCCTTTTGATGATAACAAACATATATTTAAGATTTTGACTATTTTAAATGTATTTGAATATTCAGTTTGCTCCCCCTATTTAAATGCTCCCTCTCTACACATTACTCCCCCTACATATATGCATGAGAATAAAATATTCAAATGAGCTTTGATGCAATTAGAAAATATTTGACCTTTATTTTCAAAATCTTAACTTTTCTCTCCCCCTTTTGTTATCAGCAAAAGAATAATAGTGCTAGAAAAAATAGAGATAAAGTGATTAACATTAAAATAATATTAATTCCCAATCGAGTATAAATATTAGATTTCAATAGAAAAATCAAACAAAAATCATAAATACTCTGTTTGACGCATATTCCACTTTAGAATGATAGGAATAATGTCATCATATAAAACCATATAGTTGGGTCTATTTGTGGTATATTTATAACAGGAATTTGAATATCTACTAACCATGCATAACCGTTAGGACTTTTAAATGAGATTAGTAGTATTCCAATTTTTTTTTTAAATGAATTCAAGTATCTTCTAACCACGCATAACCGTGAGGACTTTTAAATGGGATTAGAATCAACTTGTCTATTTAATCAATCAATTTTTGATATGCGTTCCATACATGCATAACCGTGAGGACTTTTAAATGAGCATGGAAGCACATAACAAATTCAAAGTAATTCACTCATGCATAACCGTGAGGACTTTTAAATGAGAGTGAATTCTTTGGATGTTTTTATTTGTTAAAATAATAAAATGAAAAATGAATGATTCCCGTTTAAAATACCACATATTGACTTACTATATTGGATTTTGATGAGTGATGGTTGATAGAAAAATGATAGAAATAGAAATGGTCGTGAAATTTTTGCCAAACAAAATTTTTATAACTCTTGTTTAAAATTTCTAAAGAATTTTATTAAATATACCGTCTCGAGTTATAATATATGATTAATATTAACACTCATCACTTTTTCAATCACTATTTATCTTTTCGATAATTAGTAGGGGATCAGATTAGTTAAAGTAGTGATTCAAAATCAATTTCAAAAATAATTATAAAATCAATTTCTCTGATATAACTAATCTGAAATAAGGTCAAAAATGATTTTCTTGAAGGGTGTATCTAAGAAAAATATCTGTTAATTGAAAATTATTTGAAATGAAAAATATGCACATATTTTCTTTGAAAAATGATGCAATTACTGAATGTTAAATCACGTTCCACTAGTAATTTTTCATCAACTAGATTGCCAGTGTAATCTGCATCTAAATTTTTCTTTCACTCATCATTTTCAATGTTATAGACCAGACTGTGAAAATTCAACAAATTTCATAAAATCATTTGTAACATCCCTTTTGAATTGAAGCCGTTGAAATATACAAGCAATAATCATAGTGTCAGAACAGATAAGCAAATATATCCACTTGTAGCATGAGTAATCAGTAATCAATCAATTAATTAATCCAAGCAATTTCTATTCAATGATAATTGGTCAACATTTTGAATAAGTCGGAATTAACATCATCAATTATTTCATATAACTGGCTGATTTAATTCAGATTATGGTGCAGATTATCACATTTAATTTATCGTTTGATAATAAATACAATTACCTGTTTTACCTGTACGATAATCTTTCGTTGTTGTCCTTGTGAATCTGTCACCTTTATACTAGGCTAAGGAACTTTGAATTGTCGCCTGTTGTGTTTCTGGAACAGCCAGAATCCAGATAACACCGATGTTGTTCCTTAGCCTCCCACCACACCTACACGGTAGAATATTTTTGTGACCTATTTGTTTTTATAGGTCCATGATTGTTAGTGGCAGAATAATTTGAAAAATAATTTTGTGGAGACCCATAACTATTTGTATATGTTCCTTTTGGCACCCAGATTTGTTTAATTTTGAGAGATTCTATTTTTGTGCCTTTTGGAACCCAAATTGAAATTGTTTTCTTGTGTTTGGGTCTATACCAACAATTATTTTGATCGTGTCCAGTTTTTCTACAAATAGTGCACATCGAATTGACTTGTTTAGTTTCCCTTCTATACCGTTCAGTTTGAGTATAACCAAGTCCTTGTCTATCAATATTGACAGTTTGTTTTCCTAATAGCATATTCAACGATCTTTCACTTTTGGAAAATTTTCCTAAAGTCGTTGACAGTTGTTGGACTTGTGCTTTGAGAGATTCATTTTCGTTTAATAATTGGGTGCACTTTTTAATAGAATTCTCTCTTCTAGTATTTTCACTTTGTTTTAAAATCAGAATTTCATTTTCAAGCGATTTAATTTTAACTTCTGATTTTTTAATCTCATCTTCGAATGTTGGACACTTATCACACTTAGGGATTCTACTTTGATAGTTTTTAACTAACTGCTCAAGTTGTTCATTTGATTCTATTAAACTATCTCTTTGTGATTCAAGTTTAGCGTATCTTTCCCTAAGTCGTTCAAAACAGCCGTTTACTTCATGGAAATAAATAAGCAACTCAGAATGGGTAAGTTTTGATACCTCACTTGGCTCGTCATCGTCACTGTCAGTTATATTACCTTGAAGGCACAAATCCGCTTTTTCGCTTTCACTGCCAGTGCTTTTATCATCCTCATCCGTTTCATCCCAAGTGGCTGCAAAACTTTTCTTTTTCTGTTTCTTTCCACGGCTGAATTTATTTTGTGGACAGTCGGGACTGATATGACCGGGTTTGTTGCACTCGTAACAGATGATCTTCTGTTTGTCTGGGCTGTCAAATACTTTTGCTATTCTGCTTTTTAACTTTTGGTTTAGAGCTGGATTTCCGTGTTTCTGATTCCACTTTTTGAATTTTCTTATTAACAGCTCTAGTTCTTTTACACCATCATCATCATCATCATCATCACTTTCAGTTGTTCCTTTAAGAGCTATCGATTTCTTCCGAGTATCTCCTCCTTCACGCTCTTCTTTGAATTTCATCTCTAGCTCATATGTGGTGAGATTTCCGATGAGTTCTTCAACTTTCAACTGTTTTAAATCTTTTGATTCTTGAATTGCAGTCACTTTGGCTTCAAAGCTTCGTGGAAGGACTCTGAGGATTTTTCGGACTATTTCCAGTTCGGTGTATGATTTTCCGAGAGCTTTCGATTTGTATACGATATTGGAAAGTCGTCCGTACATCTCTTTGACATTTTCTTCCTTCGCCATTGTAAAGTTCTCATATTCGCTGCTTAGCATAGCAAGGCGAGATTCTTTGACTTGAGATGTTCCTTCGTGAGTCACTTCGAGAGTGTGCCATATTTCCTGCGCAGATGAACAATGTGAAACACGATTAAATTCAATTTGATCTAATGAACAAATAATAGAATTCATTGCTTTGGCGTTAGTAATTTGTAATTTGTTTTCTAACTCTGTCCATTGATCCTTTGGTTTTTCTATTTCCTGATTGTTCACCGTTATAGTTGGTTTGTTATATCCAGTCTCAACTATATTCCAAGCGTCAATGGTTTCTAGAAAAATTTTCATCCTATTTTTCCAATAAGCATATTCACCATTGAACATTGGTGGTCTAACTATCGACTGACCCTCAGCAAAAGCATTATTAAAAGACGCCATTTTTTTAAAAATTCAAATTTTTTAAAACAAAAATTGATTTTTGAAAAAAATCGAATTTTTATAAACATCAAATATTTGACTCCTAAACCTGGCTCTGATACCACTTGTAGGATCGATTTCACCCTAGAGGGGGGGTGAATAGGGTGATACTATCAATTATATAAATTAATTGCGGAAGCTAATAAATATCAACACAGATTTCAACACAGCAGAATAACAGCACAGATATTGCAGAATAACAGAACAGAACAACACAGAATTTACCCAGCTTCGGCAAAACCCTGCCTACGTGCTGCCCCCAAGGTTTCTACTAGAAATTAGATAGTCAGACGCTTACACACGTAAACTCGCGACACCCGCTACCGACTAATCCTAACTCTACGCTCAAAACCCTGCCACAACTCAGCCACTGAGTTGCGAATTCTCAATCTACGCCCCGTAGATTGTCCCCTAGTCACACGACTAGAAAAATAGCAATTTGAGATTTAAATACAAATTTAAAAACGATTTAAAAAACAAATTATAAACAAAGCCCTATTTAAAAACAAAAACCCTTTTATAACTAAAACCCCCTTTCTTCTTTAATAATTTAGCCGGCCCTTTATTTTATTAGTCTCGATCTTTTTCTTTGCTCTGAGAAAATAAATGGCGGCTGCGATTCTTCCTTTGTTCCTCTTTACCCAAATTAGGGTTTTGCGTTTATGAAAGATTGGGGCTTTTGTTCCTCTTGCGCTCTGGTCTTTGGGCTTTGCGAAGCGCCTATTTTCTTCGATCGATTCTCTGGTTGTTTCAAGAGATGCCTTGGTCGATCGATACTTGTTGCTCTCTTCTGACTACTTCGACGTTGATCGAGTTTGAGATGGCTCCGGTATGTTATTTTCCTTTTTGTGCTTATCTGATTTTCGTATTTGAACTCGATGCCTCTTTGCCGATGATGTATAGGGTATTTATATAGGATTCCATCTCCTTGTTTTTCGTTCGTCTGATAGTTATTTGATTTCGTCAATCACTCTTGCTTGCCGTTCGATTTTACTTGAATGATGATGATATGCACTGACTTGTTCATGCGCGTATATTCGATTCACACGTCATTGATCGATTTCGTGATGACCACGGTTTCGATTCTGGTCTTGGTCAATTTGCTTGGTCATCACGGCATTGAATTGTATTGACGATGTTTATTTTTGATTCCGTGTTCTGACTTGTTCATTGCGGCTTTTAGTTTGCTGTGTTGCCATCTCTTTGTTGTTCATATATGCTCGACTATTTTAGAACAGCTTTGACTTGATTTATTAAAACTGTTTTGTCTTCAATTTGGTCTCTCGGCTATGTAGTCTCAGGCAATGGCTTTGCTTGTTCACTGAAGTGATGTATATTGGTTGAACTTTGCACTTGATATTTGTGGCCAGTTTGAACTGCAGTTAGTCTTCGGTACTTGATACTGCATAATGCTTGACTTGACTTAGTTTGTGATAATGTTCGACTTGATTCGAACTTGTTGCCTCCTTACTAGAACTTGTTTCACTGTTGCATTGGTTTTGTATTTATGTGTGTCCAGACCTGTTTTGGCATCGCTGTATCTTGTGCATTTGTGATATTTGTAGTCTGATTATTTCACTGCATGTGGTCTGGACTTGCTGCCTTGTACTGGTTCACTTGAGCTTGCACTGTGTTGAGTCATTGCTGGCTTCATGTTGCCTTGAGTTGAACCTATTTTTGAAACTTGGGTTTGACCTTGTTTTGATGTGTTAGCTGTGCTTTTGTTTGGTGCACACAAGTTGGCGAGGCATTGCACACGTGTATAAATGTACACGTGTGTACTGCAGCCACTCATGTACAACCTGTCCCTGATAAAATACTGATATGCACAGATATTGCACAGTCAAAAATGATGACGAACAACCCAAATAACTGAGGCAAACAATGTTTTCAAAATCATCGTTTCTTTCAAATTGAATTGCAAAAATATTTCTTTTCAATTTTACTGCGTTAGTGAATATTTTTGCAGATTACTCGGATGCTGGAATCAAACTGGAATGCAGTTGAAGACAAAATACGAGTGTGAGTGATATGTAGTGAGGTTATTAATGTAAAAATGAATTGTGATGTATTCAGAAATTGTATAGATATAGTGAGAGCCTGAATGTGTACTATTCAAAAATTGTAATAAAAATTTGTTTGAATAAAATTTCTGTTTGAATTCAAATTCTGTGTTATTTAATTTTATTCAGCATATTGTCATTTAATCTGTGAAAAATGAAATAGTACATTATCAAATACATTTAAATAAATGTATATATTTTTATTATCATCAAACAAAAATCATATAGACGCATATTCAACAGTTACAGATGATGAACTTATAAATTAACATATGGTTTACCTGAGTGTTGAAAAATAACATGTAGATTTAATTATTTTAATATAGCAATAGAATAGATCATAAATAAGTATATATTCTCATATTTTAAATATCTAAAATAATATATTTTTATCATAAACTAATTTTGAAATATAAAATATGCATTGAGTGTAATATTTAGCTGATTATATTTGTTAAATAAACATAGTAAATTTATTAAAAAATTATCACAATTATTTTCATATTTTAGTATGTTAAAGTATTATGGATTTTGTTATGAAATAATTTAAAATATTATTTTGGAAACATAATAAATTATAAGTTAAATAGCATAAACAACTAATTTGTATACTATTGTGAGTTATAAATAATCGTCTATTTTAATTACAAATTCTAACTATTACAAATGATTTATTTTATAATAAATTAGTTTTATAAACAATAAATTCAAATTTTAAAAATAGGATGTCAAATATAATATTTTATTAATTTATACATTTTAAATAAATGTAAATATATTTAAGAAAGATAGTATCGTTGTAATTTCCAAAATCTATGTTTTAAAATATTAGTTTCTAATTTTAAAATAAGTCTAAACAATATTTTTGAAATCTAAGTAAGTATATATTAAATGTAGTATTTGATTGATATATGTATGTATGTGAAATATTTGCAAGTAATTATTCATATAATTAATTTTAAAGTTTAAATATTAAAGTAATGCAACAACCTGCGCCTTGATGGACCCGACATTTCGACTAAATTGAAAACCCAAGTCCATTAGGGTACGGATCGTTAGTGTTGGTAACCTGTAATAAACATAAGTATATTAGAGAGCTATCTATACGAACTCACAGCATAATAGTAACATATAATAAAACATATATACTGACTAAGGCTGTTACCTTTGAACCAATATTATTCCTTTGATATCTAGTTGCCTTGTCAATGTTGAGCATGAATGAGAAGACATGTTCATCAACCATTTCCGTCTTGTACTAGTATCATGTCCCTCTAAATCTATCCTCTGGATCGTAATGAGTAGGGAGTTAGAACAACGTTCCTTTGATTGGTAAATTATATATTTTTATCCATTACACTAGTTTATGTCAATTAATATCCATTAAGTGATATGTCTATTATTAAGGATTCTAGACTTAATTTCATCAACGGGTATGATATATGTAACCCACTCTGAGGTATAAGTATATATATGTATGTATGTATATATATAAGTGTCACTATTCTCCTAAAAAGAAAACCCCTTCGCAACGTAATCGATAGTCAACCGGCCCAAAGGCTGATGTTTCTATACACAGCTTTGTAATTTAACTAGCCATATTACTACAACATCTCAAATACTTATCTAAGGATTAACTAGCAACCTCCAACCAAACAATCAAACAGCCAACTTTAAGATCAGTGCATATCCCATATGAACTCTACAGTAGTAGGAAGTGTAATATGTATAGGATTAACCCAAATCTTTGTTAACGACCGCTCAACACCAATGGTGATCTCGTTATATGCCTGCCCTACTCCATAAATATCAGTTTACCAAATAATGCTCATATAGTGTCAACCACCATCCAAAAATTCCTAATGCAAATCAAGGAAAAGCCCGTTACTGGTTGCTTAATATCTCTTGTTTGGAATTGAAGAAGACCCTACGATCATTTAATACTTCAAACCCGAGCCAAACCCTTTGATATACTTTCCCAAACCTATACGTGAACTTATAGCTCATATGGGTACCATAATTGGAGATGTCCCACGTTAATAGTACGTATACACAACTGTTGGTAGCCCCTTCCGGAGGGCAAACTTCTGTTGTGTAACTCTACTGACCGCCCATCTAAACCCATGCTAAACCAAGTCATTTATAATTAATATAAATATTGGGTTGGGCTTACTAATTCACACCCATCGCAAACGTATTACTGAGGCCATCTTGTAACAGCCCGCAGTCCCTTACCCCTTAAATCGACACTATTTTCCATCATATCGACTCAAGGTGAACAGAAATACAGACCATTAGGATTAAAGAAGACATAGGTAGAAGAAGAAAATAGAAAATCAACATCAGAATCTCACTTACGCAGCGGAACAATATATAATAGATAAATAATTGATTTGTTTAAAATAAGAGTTTTAATCTGTTTACACATTACATCATCAGAGTACAATACAATCAGAATCAAATACTGGGCAGTTATATTAACTTGACCCACAACAGAATACACAGTACACAATACAGCGGAATATATATATCAAGTACGAGTGATACGTCTCGCCCTCCAGCTCGTCTCCTGAGCTCCACAGCACCATATCCTGTATTCTATAATACTCGGTCTGACCCGAGCATTATAATAAAATAACACCCGAGTCAGTCTGGAAAACCAGCGTGAGAAAACACACTCAATTGGATTATTAAAGTTTTCCAAAACCCTTTGAAATCAAAAGGCATCTCGTAAGACCACGCCACAAATAAACATGTCGGGTTTTTACCTTACGATAGCCAAAACACTTTTTATCAAAATCCTCTGATATTATAATAGTGTCTATATACAAATACTTATTCAAATAGCCGAAATTGTTACATCTATTAAATTCCAGCTAATAGGTATACAAACAAAACCATAAAGGCACGTAGGGAGAATGGATTTCCAACTAATGACTAGGCACTGGGGTACCACCTGTCACAGTACCTGGTCTAGATCAGCGTACCGAGGACCACGCCCGATCCCCTGCAACACAAGACCGGAATTACCTAAGGGTAATTCCGAGTAAGACCACCCCACGGTTGGCGCGACCAACCGTCACACAGCCGAAATAAAAGGGACATCTAGACATGGATGATCTCACCCTAATGGGCGCTACCCACATAGCCTTGCTGCATAACCCCTGATTTTCAGTCATTCCCGATTGATGAGGCTTGAGGCTAAGCGTAACCTTTATAGAACATATCCCTTAGAATGCCCATCGCCCACCTGACGATGTTTCGAAAGCATTCATCCATTCAAGTCCGTTCCGGGTTCGAACGGAACCGAAGGCACTACTCCTACTACATCCATTTGGAATCACCCTCAGGATTAGTAGCGACTAGCCCTTGCACTTCACTGTACCATCTTCGACTCCAAACTCATTTCCCCCACGAAACGTACAAACCAGATCGAAGTGGTTTTCGAGAATAAATCTCGATCCCGGTCTCTTCGAAACGATCAGCGCATTGGCCAATATTGATAGTCGGTTATTTAACTATCAATTAACATTCACAAACATCCATCAAACAATAAATAATTTCCCCAAATTATTTATTTATCTCAAAATATCTTCGCAAAATATATTTCCACTTTTCAATCTTTTGAAAACAGTTTTCAAACCACACTTCTCTTATGGAATAAATTCCCAAATATTTATTACCACTGGAAATACCAAGTACAAAAACTTTAGATTTTAAAATAAATTTAAAACACTTTATTATAAAATATACTTTAAAACATTTAAATTAAAACTACTTTAATACTTATCCAGAAATATATACTTTAAGAATATTTAAAATAAATCTACTTTAGAACATATAAAACTAAATTTTTATCTTTTAAAACAAAATACCAAGTCACCTTTAAATAATTACTACTATAATAAATTTGAAGAATACTTACTTTAAAATCTAAACATTTTAAAATAATAAATTTTCTAAAACATTTCTTTATAACAAAAATTTTAAAGCCTTTAACTTATACATAAAAGTCGCCTTTAAAATATACTCGGCTTTCCAGGGTAATACACTTCCCATTTCCATACCTTTAAAAATAAATCACTATTTAATATATATTTTTTAAAACAAATTCCCATTCCTTTATAAATTTCCACCGTGAAATTTATACTTCCAAATATCCACCGATATTTTACTTCACTTTATAAACCCAGTTTATAAATTTCAAAATCTCACTTCTCTTTTAAATTCCAATTCTAAACACTTAAATCAAATTTTCAAATTGATTTCCAATTTACTTCACTTTGAAATAAGTTCCTTTACTTACTCATTTATTTCAAACTTTCTAACTTCAGATTTTTAATTCTTAATTATGATTTAAAATCTTTTTAACTGAAAATACCCATTCAGATTTCCCCAAATTCCTTCTTTATCCTTTTTAAATAAATTTAAACCTCGAAATTCTAAATAAATTCTTTATTGCTTTAAATAATATCACTTAAGTTTAAATTTCCATTATTTCTCTGTTTGCTCAAATTCCCTCTTCCATACTCGGAATTTATTTATTAGGATTTTAAAATCACTTATATTCTTTTCCAATTCATTCTTAATTTTTTTCAAATTCCCTATAATTATTTTACTTGAAAATTTATTCTTTATTTTCTTTTCAAAATTCTAATTCTATATATTTTGGTAACTCAGTATACCGAATATATTCAATCAAACCATAGCATCATTTCCAATTATCAATAAAATCCATCACAGGATATCAAATAATCATTCACAGGATATTCAAACAAATCTAAATATTTTGAGGAATCCAGTTGGATCCCTCCAACCTGTTGCCCTGCATCCACAGATGTTAGCACAATACCAATTCCACTTCGAGGTGGAATATCGCGGTATATGGGTTTAATATAATATCATCCGCTATTATGCGGCGCATAGGGTCTCATCCGCTATATAATGCAGGAATCAATCACTCCAATATATATATACTACTATATATAATAATATCATCCAACGGATATCATAATTCATCAGTCAACATCTAATGATTTAAATTTAACCATTTAAATTTAAATAAGGTTATCCGAATGAGTTAGAAAATCTCACCTTTATTCTCGTTTGCAATCCACTCCAATCTTGACTGGTTTTCACGGTTTTTGACCTTGTATAGACATTTACAGTTTATTAATATTTGAATTGATCGAACAATTAATTTCCATCTTAATAAATTTAATTAACTAATAATTTTAGTTTTAAACTAATTTTCCTTTAACAATTTCTAAAAAAATTAAATAAGTTAGTTAAACAAATAAATCTCCATAAATACATTATTATAAAATTTAAACTAGTGGATCTAAAAATGTGTATATGTTTATTTATTTTATTTTTGAGACTACATATATACCTATAAAAATATGTAATAGATTTCAAAGATCTAACTTTTATATAATCTCTACAACATTTTAAAACTTCTATATCTTCCTAAAATCACACATGTATACGTTTACTGTTTTAAAGTAAGCTGGTAGGTTTTAAAAATGTGTGTATAGTTTATTTTATTTCCAAAATAATCTACATAGGTTTTAAAATCTAACTTTTTATATAAACTCTTATATATATATTTTTCAAACCTTATATATATATTCTTACTGTTTATCTAAATATATGTAGATATAAAATTTTCTGAGTACTTATATATATTTGCATACCGACTACTAAATTCCTAGAAAAATAAAGCTTATTCAAAATTAAACAGTTTGGTTTTAAATGTATATATATATAGTTATACTTATATTCTTTTTTTTCTTTTCTTTTTTCTGTAAATACAACAGTAACTTACTTTACTGTAAATAATTTTTCCAGCTTTCTGTTAATATATATATATATATAAAATATGCATATATCACCTCACTGTCATTATTTTCCTTTTATCTATACAGATACATATACATATACATATATATATATATATCCTTAAGTTAGAAACTAAAAATTATACCTCGCTGATGCACCGGCCTTCCTATACATCACAACTCGACTGTGCTGCTGATGACCACCAGAGATGTGAGCTGCATCGGAGACGCCACATCGGCCGCCGAACCCCTATGTCGAACACGAACCGAAGCGACTCCTAATCCTAGATGGATTCACGACTTCGCCTTACACTTGAATCGCCACTCCCACTATCGCGTGAGACGTGACTCGCTCGAGCCTTCTTCCTCAGTCGCCTACGTGCAACACACCTCTCTACGAACGCCGCCTTGACCAAGCCACGATCGATGCCTAAGGTCGTCGAGCCTCCCTACGTCCTCGAGATTTTGATTCGAATGAACTCGATTTCCCCCCCTTTGAATCGATTATCACTATCTACGAATGAATTTTCGTTCGTACCTATTTTATTTTTATTTTATTTTTGAGAAATTGAACTGTCTTCGTTTTCAATTAAAACTTTTGTGGATGAAGATAAGGGTGAAGTCGGTTTTGATATTTTTGAAGCTCTTTTTTTTTCCTGTTGATTGAAATGAAGGACGTGATTTTAAAAAGGGTGAAATATGCCTTGCGTGCAGTGATGATCTTGCTACAGTGCTGCTGCAGTAAAGAGAAAAAGTTTTGATGTGAATGCGTTTGACCAGTCAAATGTATTTATATTAATTTAAATTCAAATTGTCTCGAATTACGCAACTCAAAATCTTGACCTCCTATCGAGGCATGCCGCTAGGCGCTTATAATGTTATACCCCTATTTCGAACGCAATGGAAAAGGTTTCGAGTCCTAATTCGATCGTATGAAGAAGATAGCTTTTTGGACCCAGTTATTATATTGGATTCGATATAGATTTCAGTGCGTTTATAAACCGTACGGCCAAATGATAATCCAAACACCCCGAAATTTGAAATCCGATAATAATACGATATTACGGATCCAATGGAAATAGTTTCGTCGAATTCTGAGACCGTGCCTCGGAAGGCTATTTTTAAATTCAATTTAAACGGTAAAATTTCAAAACTTAACAAAACACTTCCAAATTCAATTTTAGCACTTTTACTATCTTCAGTATTATCAATATAGATTTTCCAAGCCTTTGAAATATTTTTAACCGGCTTAAAACTGAAGATTAAATATTTTACTCAACTTCAATAATTAAATTTAGTAATTTAATTGCCAAATTCATAGTGATATTTGAAATTCAAGTTAAACATTAACTTTTAAATATTTAAAATCAATTAAATATCCCGATTTCAAACATCCAAAAATTCCGGGTCGTCACACATATAATACCAACTATGGAAATTATTACGCCTCTTAAGTTTTTTATTTATTCACTTACTATGATTTCTTCTTATTATATATAAATTTACCGCCTTTATTCCTCCTTTACATTAATGTTCTTAATGACATTTATATATAATTATCATGCCTATTCAATTTCCTTTACCATTTTCATATTTGGTGTCTGTAATCAAATTCACTAAATGGTTTGCTATCCATATTGACTTGATTATGGTAACTTCCCCTTTACTCCTTAATTTATTATCTTATTTGTATTTAGCATTTTATTTATAATTAATATGATAAGGACAATTAATTACACATTCCTATATTTATTTATTTATGTTATGGCGGATGTTTATTTATTTATTTTTGAAGCTTAAATTTTATTCTTATATATATTATAATTTATAAACGAGATTATTTATATTTATATTTATAAAAAATTTATTTTCTATATTTAGGTAATTCTGGATATACATCTATACTTAACTTTCACCAAAAATAATTATTTTCACATTTTAATGCATTGGAAGTGTATCGCAAGAAAGAAATGTTACCATTGCAACTTTCCATAAACAACCAAAAGTAGGATTGTACTACATTCGCAATTACAAAGAATTATATCCTTTTATTTTTATTGAAATAGATAACGCGGACTATGAAAAACATCCCTACTCTACACATCTCTTTCCTTTGGATATATGAATATTCCTTGTTATTTCAAACGATACATTATTCATATATAAACTACGAGGTTGGACAATTTATGGAAATTTCCATGGAGATTTTACAATTCCAATGAATTAAAATATAGAAATTAAATCCCAAATCAAATTAAGGCTTCTCCAATCGATGATTGTCGGGTTTAATCATTTACAATCCAATTAACAAAATCTGAAAATAACTACACAATTCTTATTAATATCATATCACATAAATTTTTGGGACTACTCTCCCTAACGTACTGATCTAGGGTGTGTAAATATTATTTCATTAAGGTTAAGTAATTTCTGAATATGTAGGCAAGGATTTCAAGTAGATTTATTTATTTAAGCCTACAATTCAGTGGTTTTCACATTGGCATAATAAAAAAAATAGAATTTCAATGCAATAAATTTAATATTATACAAATTACATAATTTTCCATTTACCTTTTGGCTTTCAAATCTCCAGATCCAATCTTACTTAACCCGTTTTCTTTTCAACCATATATATATATATATACACATACATACATATACATATACATATACATATACATATACATATATATATGTACACACACACACCATTAGAATTAAAGATTTGAGAGGAGATTTGAGTTAAGTGGGGTTTAAAAATTATAATTCTAGAATTTACCTTTTTCATAGAATTGATTCGCTCCTCTTCTTCTCTTTTATTTTATGTTCTTCTTCAATATGTATATAATATTTTTATAATTTCTAGAAATAGTGGAGAAGAATAAATGGCAGTTCTCCACTGCTTAGTTTAGAAAATATGAAAAGAAAAGTGAGAGGCTATGCCTGTATTTATGGACACTCGATTCAATTTTGTACGTTATATTATAATTTATTAAATCTAGGGCGTTAGGTCGAGGTTCAAATCAACGCAGGCCCTAACTAACCAGTCGACCGCTAGTAGCGACCGGCTATATAAGCCATCGACTGGTAAGGTCTGGTGATTTATTTCCCCTGATGCATATTTAATTAGACTTAATTATATTTATTTCCTTAATTGTTTTGAATTATTTTTGATCTGAAATCTTCAAACGTTAATAACTTCTTCGCTTAAACTCCGATCGCAAAGCTTTATATATGAATGTTGCTAAAAAAATCACCATGAACACAATGATGTAAGTTTTGTAGCCAAATTCTGACGTTTTCTCAAATTCCATTTTGAGCTTTAATGATTATTTATTAATCCTTTTTATTTTCATTTTGTTCAAATTCCATTTCTGGTTGCTTAATACCTCTGGTTTGGAATTGAAGAAGACCCTATGGCCATTTAATATTTCAAATCCTGGGAGAACCCTTTGATATATTTTCCCAAACTTATACGCAAACGTATACCCCCCACGGGTCCTATAGTTGGAGTTGTCCCACATCAGTAGTACATATACACAACTACTGGCAGTCCCTTGCGGAGAGCAGACTTTAGTTGTGTAACTCTACTAACCTTGCATCCCAACCAATACTAAACCAAGTCATCTATAATTAGTCTAAATATTGGGCTAGGTCTACTAATTCACACTTATCGCAAACGTATTATTGAGGCCATATAATTCCAACTAGGGAAATATTATGCCTCTTAAGTTTTTTATTTATTCATATTTATTTATTTACTTACTATCGTTTCTTCTTATTATATAAGTTTGTTGCCTTTATTCCTCCTTTCCATTAGTGTTCTTAATGACATTTATATACCATGCCTATTCAATTTCCTTTACCAATTCCGTATTTAGTCTCTGTAATTAAATTCATTTAATGGTTTGCTACCCATATTGACTTGATTTACTACCTGTTTACTCCTTAATTTATTATCTTTTTTGTATTTATAATTTTATTTATACTTAATATGGTAACGTAAAATTAATTGCACGTTACCATATATATATATTTATGTTATAACAGATGTTTATTTATTTATTTATTTATTTATTTCATAAGCTTATATTTTATTCTTATACATACATATAAATACACACACACACACATATAATATTGGTAAATGAGATTGTTTATATTTATAATTTTTTTAGTTTCTATATTCAGGGATTTATGGATATACACTTATGTGTAACTTTTGCCGAAAATATTTATTTCCACATTTTGATGCATTGGAATCATATCTTTTCTGAGAAGAAAATGTTACCAATGCAACTTTTCATAAACTAACAAAAGTGGAATTGTGTTGCATTCGCAATTATAAGGAATTATCTCCTTTTATTTTTATTGAAATAGACAATGAAAACTACCAAAAAACATTCCTACTCTACATATTTCTTTCCTTTGGATATATGAATATTCCTGGTTTTTTCAAACGATGCATTTTTCATATATAACTGTGAGGTTGGACAATTTATGGAAATTAACATGGAGAATTTACAATTCCAATGAATTAAAATATAGAAATTAAAATCCCAAATCAAATTAAGGCATCTCCACTTGATGATTGTCGAGTTAATCATTTACAATCCAATTAATAAAAATCTGAAAATAACTACACGGTTCTCAGTAATATTATATCTCATAAATTTTAGGGACTATTCTTCCTAACTTCCAGATTTAGGGTGTGTATATATTATTTCATCTAGGTTAAGCAATTTCTAAATATGTAGGCAAGGATTTCAAGTAGATTTATTTATTTAAGCTTACAATTCAATGGTTTTAATAAGCATAATAACAAAAAATAGAATTTTAACGAAATAAATTTAGTATTATTAAATTACATAATTTTCCAATCACTTTTTTGGCTTTCAAATCTTCAGATGCAAATTCATTCCTCTTACTTGACTCATTTTCTTTCCAACCATATATGTGCATGCACATATATACGATTAGAATTACATATCCGAGAGGAGATTTGAGTTAAGTGGAGTTTAAAAATTATAATGGTAAGTTCTATTCATACACCAAAAATCACCTAACATACAACATTATTTTTCCTAAAATAGTTTGTAAAATACCCTTTCTTAGTTACATTTTTATCATTCTCTAATAATCCATCAAATTAAAAACTTAAAATTAATGAAATTTGGTCAAATCCTTACATTTTAATGAAGAAAATTAATGAATTTTACTATCATGAAACCTAAAATATCAACTGTATAAACTTAACTAATTGCTGTAATTTAATAATATCTAGCTTTTCTAAAATGAGAGATAATTTTGTAAAAAAAATAAGAATGCTACAATATTAGTACCAAAAATTAAAGTTCACTTTGCTGGATTGTAACTAAATATAGTGTTATAAATTTCTAGTTTTGTGTAAATAAGTTAAAGTTTGAAAGAGGAAAGATAAAGAAGATGAAAACAAGGATAATTTGTAAAAAGAATGGTGTATGTAAAGTATTTTTTGATGTATACCACTTTATTGTATTTTTTGGTGTATGTAAAGTAATTGTTGGTGTATGAATAGAATTAGCCTATTATAATTCTAGAATTTACCTTTTTTGTAGAATTGATTCATTCATTCTCTTCTTCTCTTTTATTTTCAGTTCTCCAGTGTGTGCGCGCGCGTATAAAATATCTTGAAATGGTGGAGAAGGAGAAATGACGTAATAAACCGCACTTCAGTGGGCCTAGATTTTTGCTAAACCGAAAACCCAAGTCCAAATATGGGTTGTTGGTTTGATATCCTGCAAAAAGGCAAATATATCAGAGCACTAATGGTAATAACTCACAGTTCCAAATCAACACCAGTAACTGCTCTTCTAAATCCTATGGGTTGTAATGAGGAGGGAGTCAGAATAATGTTCAGATGATTGGTAAATTATACATCTTATACATAACACTAGCTTATGCCGATTGTTCACTATTTCATGTTATGTTAGATTTTATAATTAGTCGTTATGACTCCATTGCTACGTACTAACCGTATCCGTCTACACCAGGTTAGATTAATGTCTATATAGGTACATATATACCCCCCAAGTCCACTAATGGACCTAGATACAATCCTCACTAGTATCAATCGCTCAACACCTTATAAAGATCCATTGCCATCATATCATAGAGGAAATCCTGACGTGCGCACCGACGACCTCCAATTCATAAGGTCTAATGCATTGGGGATTTTTCATCACGTATGCTAGCCTTTTGCATACTCTTATCTGCTTCTTATCGTGGATTTTAGGCTCCACCCACCACCACCCCCATCTATGTTTTGAAGGAACCTTTGTATGGGTTAACTAGCCTTGCCCTATATCAAACAAACTGACAAACAACTGTGGCATTCCATGACCCAACTGAACCAATCCTGGTAGGCGGAAGAGATCGATTAGGTATAAATTTGTCCTTCCAGTTGACCGCAAGAGACCGATGCCGAGCTTGAGAAATATGCAACTCCTACCCTAGTTTATGGTACCCAAGTACGTCAGTGTTTTACGGACACTTGTTGCTACTCATTTTTTGGTACATATGCACACCAGACTTTCCATGCCACATTACATAAGTCCGATCTCACTCACCGTCCGTTTAGATTGCCTAGTGCAATCAAGGCAATACCACCACTTAAAAACTTTGATGCCAACCTAATTTGACTATGCACGTGACATAATTATAACAAATTTTTTTAAGCAGGGCAATAAGCACAGTCTAGACCTGGAGGTACCCCTCTAGTACGAAATCGTACACTCATCACGGATTCTATTGGTTGGATATGTTTTTAGCATTCCAACCCAGTCTAACGACTTTCATACATTTGTCCATTATAATCATAACAGAAAATTTATAATTATTCACACCCGTCATAAACGCATATCTAAGGCTACATATATATCAGACTTATGTGTACTTATTCTTCTTTTACTTTCTTTATTGCCTCAACGTCTTTTATGATCGACTTTAAGTTTTCGGTCTTACTATGCGTTTATCTTTTATTTCATTAATTTCATGTACCGCTTCTCAAATTCAAACATTAATATCTTTGCTACAACATTCATTAGTTCAGCCTTTTATTTCTATTCCATTTCTTATTTCTTTTTCTTGCCTATAATCCAGACTACCTTTTCATTAGTTTCCATTTTATTAACCTTTAAGCTACATTCTTATTTCAATATTCAAATTTTGGGGTTTACTATATTTTAATAAATTGGAATCGAACTTTAACAATCTAACTGTTACACAGTAAATTTCCATATCTTATCCTAAAGAGGTGGTTTGTGCGATGTTTGTAATTTCAAGAAGTTCTCTTTTATTTATTGAAATAGTTAGTATAGAATACAGTAATCATCTCTATTTTATTCATCTCTTTCTTTTAATAAGTATATACTGATTATTTGCCATTTCAAACATCACACTTATTTTAAGTTTGAACTTGATAATATATGGAAATCCACTTCTAATACATACATTCCAATAAATTAAAACATCACTAAAATCCCAAAAGTTTGGTTTGCTTTATTTTCAGTCTCATTCATCAACATCAAATAAAATGGAATCTCAATTCATTATGTTTTTTGTTAATAAATTCATGTAAAACTGATAATTAAAATCATTTCGCAATTACAGAATTGAATCTAATCATTACATAAATATAGAAATAAAACTAATCATTACATAATTGCATAATTAAAACTAATCATTACGCTTCTGTAATTATCACTATAAATTTATAGGCAAGTTTACAGTCTTCAACATTTCATATATATGAATCATTTGAAATTAAATTATCGGACTTGGGCGTATAGGAATATATCTGCAATGATATGATCAAGTATTATATAAAAAAAATTAATATTCCCGCTCACCTTTAATTAGCGCTCCCCAATCTCTAGATTTAATCCAGGTATGACCCTATTATTCGTATTCTCCACTTTTTGACTCCTTATTCGGATTAAAGAGAAGAGATTTGGATTTAGATTTATTAATTAGAACCAGATCTAAAAGTTTATCTTTGATATAGCCACCTGATTTGAATTTATCACTTATCCTCTATCCTTTTCTATTCTTCTCCAAATTTTATACATGCATCTATTCTATTTTTGTGTATTTATAATTTTGGAGGAGGAGAGAAAGTGATAGAGCTTCCGCACTCATTAGAAAATAATAAGTTGAAAGTGAAGTCCTAGGACCTAATTTATAGAGGTTCAAATCAGCGCTAACCGTCAGAAGGGAACTGAATTAAATCTAGGCCATGCGGCCTCCATTAACTGCCGCCTCCATGACATGGTGGGTTGATCGCTCCAAGCCCATGTCGACCGCTCACGGTCGATTGTGGGTAGGTCATGGTCGACCTGACCCATGAATTTTGGTACGTTTCGATCTCATTTGATTTATGGTTGATTTATTTCCTTTAACACTCGATTAACATTATCTCCTGCCTTAATAAATTTTCTTAACCGTTAACTTTAATGGTGTTAGTCAACCATTAATTTATTTTAAATTATTTCCTTGGTTACATATATAATTATTTCCAACTACGAAAATTCAAACATTGATAACTTTTTTGTTTGAACTCCGATCGTAAAAGTTTATATATGAAAATTGATCATAAAATCACCATGAATCCAATGGTATAGGTCTCGTGGCCAAATTCCAATAGTAAAAATTCCATTTTTCACAGTCTATTATTTATTAATTAATTAACGTAAAAATGCAAGATGTTACATTCTTCCCCACTAAAAGGAATTTCATCCCCAAAATTCCGCAAGGGTTCGATTATGTAAACCATTGCACATCCATTCTACACTAACAATCACTTAATGCACAACCAATTTAGCAACAATCTGTATACATGTGCACAGTGCATCGCAATACATAGGTATGGTACAAAACAAACTCGTAGTGGTCTCGATAGGGTAGGTGACACGGCACAACTAGGCAATGCCAGGGTAGATATACCAATTACACTTCTAGACTGGTGGTAACGCATAGCAGCTACTACTGCCCACCTCGGAACACACTCCCAAATCAAAAATCGAGGGTGGCCACCAAATCAATCGCAAAGTCGGAATACTGTATCGAAGGAGTGTGCCCGATCGGAGGAATGACCTCACTTGGCCCGTCAATTGCTCATGTTTTAGCCACCTTAAGCTAACTCATGGGAGTCAGGTCCACGTATATACCTCATATAGGTTCGTCGCCAACCATCCTACTTCATTCTGGAATATCCACCACGTATAAAGTTGTCAAAGTGGTTTTCGGTATTGGCAGAGAGTATGACAATATCCGATCCCGGTCTCTTTAACAACCAATCGCTTATTACACACCGGATGGTTCTTTTACATTTCCAAAGTCATTTCATAATTGATATCAAAATATTATATTCAATTCAAATCATATCACTTTCAAAATCATTACTTACTTCCGTAATCATATTCACCTTTGAAATCATATCACATTTGAAATCATAGTTCGAAATTATATTTCCTTTCAAAAGTCATATTTCCAAAATAGGCTAAACTCTCATTTCAAAATATCATGTTAAACCAAATATGTTATTTAAATCCCAACTTAGGTTATAACATCATTAACCATATTCACTTAAAAATCGAGAATTTGAATATAAACCCATCCATTTTACTTAGTTTGGAATTTAGAAGAAAATAGTTTTAAATAGTTAATATAGATTTAAAATAGATTAATTAGATTTAAAATAAGTTAAAACATCTTAATTAGTTTAAATAAATTAAATGGTTTAAAATAGGTTAAAATGATTTAATATAATTAATACAGGTTAAAATAGTTTAATACTTTGAAATCTTAATAATTAGAAATTTTGAAATAATATATTTTTAAAACAGTTTATATTAATACATGAATTTGTAATTAATATTAAATTAAACTATTCATTTCATTTCAACACATTTGGACCATTTTCAATTTCCAAGTCAACAAACCAAATTCCAAACCATTCAATTTAACATTTCAATAAACTATTGAATTTCATATCGTTTCAATCTATGTTCAAATATCAATTCGGATTACTCTAATTTCAAAATATTTCAAAGTTATTTTCAAACAACTCCAATAACTTAATTTCGATAGAATTTCATTTATACTTAAAAGTTTAACTTTAAACTTTCAACTTAATTTTTTAAAGCAATTCCTTTTTAAACCAATTCACATTTCAACACAAAATTTGATTTTTCAATAATAATTCAATTCATATAAATCAAATTTTATTTCAAAATATCATTTAATTAAATTCGAAAATTAAGGATTTTAAAATCATTTAATTTAACCAATCCGGTGTCCGTATATAATTCTCTACCCTAGGGTCAAGTGATACGGATATTTATCATTTCAATCCGCAATATAGAATTTAATGGTTATATATTATTTCAAACTACAATCCCGAATTTAATAACAAAGTCCACAAAATCGCTAAAGTCTATCATTTCAACCCCTAACGATTTTTCCTTAATCTATTGATCATTCGAGTGTGTATCATTTCAACCCATAGGGAACTTGCAGTTTATAACGATATAAAATAAAACATCCATTCATCCAATATCAACAATCAACATCCATCACAATCATCATCCAAATCAGTCAATAAACATCAATATAGAACTGATAATCAGTAACGGGTATTTAATTAGCAATTTATATTCAATAATAAATTAAATAACAATTTAATTCAAATAAATTCAAATTAATTGAGATGGCGATTAAAATATATCAAACAGTCATAAATAAATTTTTAATCACATCATAAATTAAATTCAACAAACATAAGAAATTTTAGAAGTTGTGAGTGGGTTAAAACACTCACCTTTGAATTTAAATCGAATTTAAATCCAAAATTCAAACAGTCTCAGAATTCGTCCAAACCTGCATCAAAATGTCCAGAATTTCGATACGATCCCAGCGGATCAAATCACGCATGAATTGGACCTCGTATGCAAAAGTCATGCGTGTTATAACATTTGAATTCAAAATTAAAATATAAAAAATAATACAGCCGAAATAATTTACCACGTCATCCTCACTCTCCCCACTGGAATCGAACACGGCAATGAACAAAACCCTAGTCGCACTATACAAATCGCGATCCAGTCACCACTTCCGTTCAACTCGACGCCGCGCCACGTCGTTCGCCTCCAGACAAGTCGACTCCACCTGCGCAACATCCTTCGACCACCCACGACCCCCGATGACGTCGCACGAAGCAGGACGACACAGCCGCCGCCACTTTTGCTCCAACCCTAGTCGAATTTTCACGCCCATCTATCCATCAAAACGATGAACGACCTACACCGATGCGCTTCCCTCGGTCCCCTCTACAATACAGCATCATTGATTCGTCGATCAGTCGAAGTTGATCGACGATCAACGAAATATCAAGAATAGTTCTTCAATTTCTGGACGAACAGTGGTTCAAATTGGAAAACAAATTACAGATCTGAGATGCGCTCATTGAGAGCTTCAAATCGATATATAATTCGATGTAGTTTGAGGAGTTTGAATTTTTGATTTGGTTTTGATTTTGAATTTGCAATTAGGAATTTAGGGTTCGTCTGCCATTGGAAAGAGAGGAACACATGAAATTGTACATATAGACAAACTGAATTGAGGAACACTAGGGTTTACAATAGGTTATTTATAGACAAAGCTGAAAACAGAAAGAATGGACCAGATTTGATTTGGGTTTTTGAACGATAAATGATCCGAAAAGTCCGTTCTGTCTCCGGAACGAAGATGGATCTTCCTATATATCAAAATAGATGTTTTCAAATAATTTAAACTCAATGGAACATGTTTCAAGTCCTAATTCCATCGTATGAAGAAGTTATGTTAAAATCAGCTTATTTCAAATTGATTTCAAGCCGTTTCGAGCCCGTACGATCAAACGACAAGTCCGATCGTTACGAAACTTGAAATCCTATACTAATTCACCGTTACGGATCCGATGAAACTAGTTTCATCGAAATCCGAGTCAGTGGCCCAAATGGCTATTTTTCAGGTTAATTAAATTAACTAATATTAAATTAATTAATCACTTTTCGATTCAATATTTAATGATTTACAATTTCTATCACTCTAGATTACTTAGTGATTTATAGTCCTTTAAAACAAATTTCTATATCAATTTACTGTGGAACATTTCACAATTTACCTTGTTTAATCTCAATTTCAAAAATTCAGTGATTAAAATAAGAAATTCCAAAATTTCATTTATTTGATTTTCAATCATGTTACTAAATTAATTATCATCTTATGGATATAATTACCATTGGTTTATATCTTAGTGCATTAATAATTTCCAATTTTATCTTAATTTCAATTAACGTAGTATTTAATTTCATTTACTTACAATAAATCCATTTATTATGAATTGAATTCCAATTATTTATAATTAATTCCAATAAATTGATTTGATTCAATTCCAATCTTTTTATTAAGTCCATTATTACTCTATAAACCTAGTTAACCTTTGTTTTACCTTTCATTACCTTAATATACTCCAATTTAACAACTTCTAAACATTGTATTACATCTCACATTAATGTAACGTTTATTTGCATATATTTTAAATTGATTTCGATTTCAATTCAACTAACTAAATAAACAGGTAACTTATAATAGTTGTCACTATTTACTATTAATTACATTTATAAGTTTATTACTTACAACAAATGTTACCATTTCTTTCATCACACTAATTTTATTCCATTTCCATTCATTACACACTATTTTATCAATAAGTCAACATTTTAAATTATCAATTACCTTTTATATCCCATTATAAATTAATGCACACATTAATACAACAAATATTATAATTCTTTACACAATATTGGTTTTATTCAATTACCATTAATAAATTAAATATTTACATTTGTTTCCTTATATTCAATTTATAACCAAGTATAACATTTACATTATTTCAATTAATTGGAATTTCATTCAAGTCGTTAATGATTAACTTTAATTAACATTGTTTACCTTGCATTCTAGTTATTATTTCATTAATATAATTCACAAATTTTTATTTCTTTCAGCTTTAAATTACAAAATCTTATTAAATGAACAATCTTAATTATCAAAAATTTACGGGTCGTTACACTCTCCCCCACACAAAACTTTTCGTCCTCGAAATGGAAAACGAGGGAAAAGAAGGGATTAAGTATTCAATATATCTTATTCAAAATATTAAATTTATAAACAATTAATTTACATAATTAAATAATTTTAAATACAATATATCGATTTATAAACAATTAAATCCTTTTATATTCTAATTAATAAAGTTTGGAAATCATTTCACAAAACTTTCTAAGTCCAAAATTCACGAAAAATTTCAGTACAGTTTCCTTTGTACGGAGAGGCTCGAGAGAAATAACAATATCAATAATACAATATATATATATATATCAAAAAAATTCAAAATAATATATCCCAACAGCGGGAAAACAATATAATATCACTAGAAAACCGAAATCCGAGAACGTACCTATTTGTCGGGCAAATAACGCTTATTTTATGAAACCAAAAGTTGTAGTTATTGCTTCCATAAACCTGTATTTCACTTATATAATCCAAAAAGAGTTAATAATTATATAAAATGAAATATTTAAAGTTGTTTCAACCACTAACAAACAAATTAATATAAACAACAATCACTGGCAACCACAGCATACAATCATCATATGAAATCAATAAAATCAACTATCCATCCATAGCAAACAAACAAATGGTTT
This sequence comes from Allium fistulosum, assembly GCA_030737815.1. Lineage (NCBI taxonomy): Eukaryota > Viridiplantae > Streptophyta > Magnoliopsida > Asparagales > Amaryllidaceae > Allium > Allium fistulosum. Next base: position 843,759,024 of record CM060902.1, read on the forward strand.
GTTCGGGTTCAGAAATTTTTTACTGCCTAGAATGACAAATAAACTACTGAGTGCACCATTTACTCAACAGTCTTAGATAAACTCAATAGATTATTCATACATCTTAAACAATTAGAAGTATCATATCCCAAACAACCCATAAACCAAAACAAACAATAATTTACAATGTACTTGGGTTATTCTTATTAAATTTCTTTCACAACATTTACAGTTTTTTATTTTTCTTTTCATTCATACAAGGATTATTTCTTTAACTTACATTTATCTCTTACAAAATTTTATTCCCATTCATTCAGTATTTATTTCATTTATTTTTCCTTTATTACTTACAAAAATTCATTTTCGTTTATTCATATCATGTCAATTTATTTTTATTGCATTACATTCATTCATTCATTCATTTATTACTTAATTTCATTTGTTTATAGTATTCATGTTCAATTCAATTACTTAGCATATCAATTCATTAACTTAAGTTTTTAATCATCTGCTTATAATACTTACTTACCATCACATTTTATATAGTACATTTCAATTATAACTTAGGTTTATAACAACTATAACATCAAATTCTTATTTATCAAAGTAATTCATTGAACACTTCCCTTACATAAGTTTTACTTGTAAAATTTCCATTACATATTCTTTTAACATTTCCACTTTTATATTTGGTAAGTTATATATATGTCTTTAAGAATGCAATTGAAAGTTACACAAGTTTGACTTACTTATTCTAATTAACTTAAGGTTCAATAGTTATCATTTCTTATTTTCATATTCTTTTCGTTTATAAGTTACAAATTTCAAATTCCTTGTATATTTCAGTTATAACTTAGCATATAATTTCTTATTTTTATTTAGAAGTTTCAATTATTAAATAGTTAAAATTTTATTCCATTACAATGATTGAAATCTCTAAATTTATATACACTTAAGAACGAAATGCCGGGTTCCATTTCAATTATTTAAAATAATATATACATATATATATATATACACTCATAACTTTTATATCCAATCATATTTAATCTTTAAAAAATTTATTTGTTTATCAAAATAGATCTGTAGTAAAACAACTACAATGGCCTTCCCACTTTGAAACTCGAAAATGAATGTCGACGATGCGTGCACTCATCGCCGAAATTATTTTCCAGCGATAGAGAGGGGAGTACAGAATTTATTCCTTTCCAAAATTTCATTAAAACAATTCTTTCAAATTATATTGAAATATTTATATCAAAAAATACTTCTAATAATATTATTATTATATCCCAAAATCATTCGAAAGAAATTTTCAAAAAACCCCGGAACTTAAGTTCTAAATTTCCAAATTTCATTTATTTTATTTTCAAATCTTATTTCCAACCAATATTTATAAATTTCACTACTTAACAACCAACATATTACAACCAAATATATATCATTTATAAATCATTATTTTATATATAAAAATATACAATAGGTAAAATTATTTCATTACCTACATTTCAAAACAAATATTGTGTCGGTTTGTCCTATTAAGTGTTTAGAAATCCCTACCGATGTCATAGCGTCCTATGCATCAACCAGAATTTATAAATACAACACGGAACAAATTAACACAATATAAAAACCCTTTTATAACACTAACAAATACGCTCTCTTATATATATATATACACTCGGCGACTCATCCTAGGGTATTACTACCCTATTTAATATGAGTCAGACCCCACAAAGCTAAGGTTATCGCTAAACCAAAGCTCTGATACCAACTGTAATATCCCACCTTTTTGGACGTTTTAAGCACACACACGTGCCAACTCAAACCATTCAAAAGGGCAGATTGTTATGGGGTAAATAAGAAAAAGAGAAAGAAATAAAACAAAAATAGAATCTCACAGCGGAATGACAAAATATAATATAAAAATAACAGTTCATGAAGCTGTTTACAAAACATTGATTATACGAGTACAATACAGAATCAGAGTTACATACAACAGAGATAAACAATAATGAAGTGGAATAGTATGAATGTAGTGGAATAATAATATAAATAATAATAGTACAAATCTTCGTCTTCATCCTCCAGAAATAAGGTCTTCAAATCCTGAAATGCTCAGGCTAACCCGAGCGAATTGAAAAGACAAAACACTCGAGTTAGAACTAAAAGATCTTATGTGAGTTAAATCAACGGTAAATAAATAAATATGAGTGGAACGGCGTCGGAGATTTTTACGGGGTTTGACATCTCCTATCCAATGTCTAACGTGAGTGCAGTAACTTAAGAGATGTTCCAGATTCACATCTCCTAAGGATCCGCCTATCTACTATGTAGTACAATACGCTATTATAATATGTCTATAGTAAGATAAACTATTAAAATAGCGCTAAGGCATTACCTATTTCCCTCTTAAAACATTTTTATATATTCCCATAGTCTATACAGTACCGTAATCCCGTCCGTACTAGACGTCATCAAAGGGCACTCCATAGGTATGGTACAAAACAAACTCGTAGTGGTCTCGATAGGGTAGGTGACACGGCACAACTAGGCAATGCCAGGGTAGATATACCAATTACACTTCCGGACTGGTGGTAACGCATAACAGTTACTATCGCCCACCTCGAAACACACTCCCAAATCAAAAATCGAGGGTGGCCAACGAATCAATCGCAAGTCGGAATATAGTATCGAAGGAGTGTGCCCGATCGAAGGAATGACCTCACTTGGCCCGTCAATTGCTCCTGTTTTAGCCACCTTAAGCTAACTCATGGGAGTCAGGTCCACGTATATACCTCATATAGGTTCGTCGCCAACCATCCTACTTCATTCTGGATCTCCACCACGTACACAGTTGTCAAAGTGGTTTTTGATATTGGCAGAGAGTATGACAATATTCGATCCCGGTCTCTTTAACAACCAATCGCTTATTACACACTGGATGGTTCTTTTACATTCCAAAATCATTTCATAATTGATATCAAAATATCATATTCAATTCAAATCATATCACTTTCGAAATCATTACTTACTTCCGAAATCATATTCACCTTTGAAATCATATCACATTTGAAATCATAGTTCGAAATTATATTTCCTTTCAAAAGTCATATTTCCAAAATAGGCTAAACTCTCATTTTAAAATATCATGTTAAACCAAATATGTTATTTAAATCCCAACTTAGGTTATAACATCATTAACCATATTCACTTAAAAATCGAGAATTTGAATATAAACCCATCCATATTACTTAGTTTAGAATTTAGAAGAAAATAGTTTTTAGTTATAAATAGTTAATATAGATTTAAAATAGATTAAATATAATTAAAATAGATTAAATAGCTTTAAAATAGATTAATTGGATTTAAAATAAGTTAAAATAGGTTAATTAGTTTAAATAAATTAAATGGTTTAAAATAGGTTAAAATGATTTAATATAATTAATACAGGTTAAAATAGTTTAATACTTTGAAATCTTAATAATTAGAAATTTTGAAATAATATATTTTTAAAACAGTTTATATTAAAACATGAATTTGGAATTAATATTAAATTAAACTATTCATTTCATTTCAACACATTTGGACCATTTTCAATTTCCAAGTCAACAAACCAAATTCCAAACCTTTCAATTTAACATTTCAATAAAATATTGAATTTCATATCGTTTCAATCTATGTTCAAATATCAATTCGGATTACTCTAATTTCAAAATATTTCAAAGTTATTTTCAAACAACTTCAATAACTTAATTTCGATAGAATTTCATTTATACTTAAAAGTTTAACTTTAAACTTCCAACTTAATTTCTTAAAGCAATTCCTTTTTAAACCAATTCACATTTCAACACAAATCTTGATTTTTCAATAATAATTCAATTCATATAAATCAAATTTTATTTCAAAATATCATTTAATTAAATTCAAAAATTAAGGATTTTAAAATCATTTAATTTAACCAATCCGGTGTCCGTATATAATTCTCTACCCTATGGTCAAGTGATACGGATATTTATCATTTCAATCCGCAATTTAGAATTTTACGGTTGTATATCATTTCAAACCGTAATCCCAAATTTAATAACAAAGTCCATAAAATTGCTCGAGTCTATCATTTCAACCCATAACGATTTTTCCTTAATCTATTGATCATTCGGGTATGTATCATTTCAACCCATAGGGAACTTGAAGTTTATAACGATATAAAATAAAACATCCATTCATCCAATATCAATAATCAACATCCATCACAATCATTATCCAAATCAGTCAATAAACATCAATATAGAACTGATAATCAGTAACGGGTATTTAACTAGCAATTTATATTCAATAATAAATTAAATAACAATTTAATTCAAATAAATTCAAATTAATTGAGATGGCGATTAAAATATATCAAACAGTCATAAATAAATTTCTAATCACATCATAAATTAAATTTAACAAACATAAGAAATTTTAGAAGTTGTGAGTGGGTTAAAACACCCACCTTTGAATTTAAATCGAATTTAAATCCAATTTAAACCCAAACTTCAAACAGTATCAGAATTCGTCCAAACCAGCTTCAAAATGTCCGGAATTTCGATATGATCCCAGTGGATTAAACCACGTGTGAATTGGACCTTGTATGCAAAAGTTATGCGTGTTATAACATTTGAATTCAAAACTAAAATAAAAAAATACAGCCGAAATAATTTACCACGTCATCCACACTCTCCCCCCACAATCGAACATGGCAACGAACAAAACCCTAGTCGCACTATACAAATCGCGATCCAGCCACCACTTCCTTTCAACTCGACGCCACGCCGTTCGCCTCCAGACAAGTCGACTCCACCTACGCAACATCCTCCGACCACCCACGACCCCCGATGACGTCGCTTGAAGCAGGAAGACACAGCTGCCGCCACTTTTGCTCCAACCCTAGTCAAATTTTCATGCCCATCAAGCCGTCAAAACAACACCGATGCGCTTCCCTCGGTCCCCTCTACAATACTGCATCATTGATTCGTCGATCAGTCGAAGTTGATCGACGATCAACGAACGACCAAGAATAGTTCTTCAATTTCTGAACGAACAGTGGTTCAAATTGGAAAACGAATTATAGATCTGAGATGCGCTCGTCGAGAGCTTCAAATCGATATATAATTCGATGTAGTTTGAGGTGTTTGAATTTTTGATTTGGTTTTGATTTTGAATTTGCAATTGGGAATTCAGGGTTTGTCTGCCATTGGAAAGAGAGGAACACATGAAATTGTACATACAAACAAACTGAGTTGAGGAACACTAGGGTTTATAACAGGTTATTTATAGACAAAGCTGAAAACAGAAAGAATGGACCAGATTTGATTTGTGTTTTTGAACGATAAACAACCCGAAAAGCCCGTTCTGTCTCCTAAACGAAAATGGGTCATTCTATATATCAAAATAGATGTTTTCAAATAATTTAAACTCAATGGAACAGGTTTTAGGTCCTAATTCCATCGTATGAAGAAGTTATGTTAAAATCAGCTTATTTCAAATTGATTTCAATTTATTTCAATTAAATTGATTTCAAGGTGTTTCGAGCTCGTACGATCAAACGACATGTCCGATCGTTACGAAACTTGAAATTTCATAATAATTCACCGTTATGGATCCGATGAAACTGGTTTCGTCGAAATCCGAGCCAGTGGCCAAAATGGCTATTTTTCAGGTTAATTAAATTAATTAATATTAAATTAATTAATCACTTTTCGCTTCAATATTTAATAATTTACAATTTCTATCACTCTGGATTACTTAGTGATTGATAGTCCTTTAAAACAAATTTCTATATCAATTTACCGTGGAACATTTCACAATTTACCTTGTTTAATCTCAATTTCAAAAATTCAGTAATTAAAATAAGAAATTCCAAAATTTCATTTATTTGATTTTCAATCCTAGTATTAAATCAATTATCATCTTATGGATATAATTACCATTGGTTTATATCTTAGTGCATTAATAATTTCCAATTTCATCTTAATTTCAATTAACGTAGTATTTAATTTCATTTATTTACAATAAATCCATTTATTATGAATTGAATTCCAATTATTTATAATTAATTCTAGTAAATTGATTTGATTCAATTCCAATCTTTTTATTAAGTCCATTATTACTCTATAAACCTAGTTAACCTTTGTTTTTCCTTTCATTACCTTAATATACTCCAATTTAACAACTTCTAAACATTGTATTACATCCCACATTAATGTAACGTTTATTTACATTTATTTAAAATTGATTTCAATTTCAATTCAACTAACTAAATAAACAGGTAACTTATAATAATTGTCACTATTTACTTTTAATTATATTTATAAGTTTATTACTTACAGCAAATGTTACCATTTCTTTCATCACACTAATTTTATTCCATTTCCATTCATTACACACTATTTTATCAATAAGTCAACATTTTAAATTATCAATTACCTTTTATATCCCATTGTAAATTAATGCACACATTAATACAAAAAATATTATAATTCTTTACACGATACTAGTTTTATTCAATTGCCATTAATAAATTAAATATTTACATTTGTTTCCTTATATTCAATTTATAACCAAGTTATAACATTTACATTATTTTAATTAATTGGAATTTCATTCAAGTCATTAATGATTAACTTTAATTAACATTGTTTACCTTGCATTCTAGTTATTATTTCATTAATATAATTCACAAATTTTTATTTCTTTCAGCTTTAAATTACAAAATCTTATTAAATGAACAGTTTTAATTATCGAAAATTTACGGGTCGTTACAATTGCGGTCTACCTAAAAACACATAAAAAGGAACGTTTCCCTAAACGTACTGTGACGACCGCCCATGACCCCTGCACTAAACATAGAGATAGTGCGCTGATAAGTGTGCCAGGCAGCCATGGACGATTGCCAAGGTAAATTAAAAACAGCAGAATCTATCGTATTACTCACAGCGCATGGATAAAATACAATAGAGAATATATATAGTGAAGCATCTCAAAATAGAATCTCATCAATTAAGCTTCATAATAGTTGAATACAAACATCTGAATAGTCAATACATCAAGCCTCACTACATATCACTTAGAGAATTATACAAAGCAGCGGAACATCCAGTGCATATAGTAAGAAAATAATATGCAAGCCTCCAGCTCGTCTTCGTCATCAGCATCATCAGAAACTAAGAACAGCACCTGTCACCTGCTACCTAGTCTGCCCATCCCAAAACGGATGAACAGCCCAAGGCAATAAGAGTTAAACATAAAGCCTTGAGTCAGACAACAGTCTTAGTGAGCAGTAAATTAACTAACAACATACCAAAAGAGCATAAAGGAAAAAGGAATAGGAATCCAACCCTCCCACTCCACCTCTTTCTACAGTGATAGCCCCCAGACACACTAAGCAGAAATAAACATAGCAAAGCAGACATTTAAAGTAAAGCGATTATCACTCGAGTCAAGGTCAACATTTTCCAAGTACAAACCCCCAAGGCCTAAACCAAGATCAGATAAGCACCCAAAAAACATTGCTCTTGAGACCGAATGACGATACAACCAAACATCCATGACTCTGGCTATCATTGTTATCATTGCTTCGATGCCACCATTAATTGAATGACCGGCACATTCTTTCAGCCGTCCGTCAAGGGTTAATGGCAACCCCAGTTCTAGACAGAACTCTGCACGTCGTCGCAGCCCGTGCCTAGGACTATCGAATCTGCCCAGAGTACTTGACTACAATCATAGTCTTTAGGGACTATCGAACATGCCCAACGTACTCTTGCTTTGAGCCTGCTAGAACCTTCAACAACGATGAAATCTCAGCCTCCTAGTCATCCTCCTCGACGACTATTTCCATACTAGCTCAAGCGCCTCTCGAGCAAACCATTATCCTCAACTCGAACCATTTCACCGAGTTATCAACATGCTTGGAATGATCCCGTCTGGATTAAACCAAGGTTATCTCATACCATGCCTCGCTTCATCTCATCATAGCAAAGCCTCATCTCAACATCAACATCATCAAATCTATCCATATGAGCTTCATCATCCGCCACATATGCCACGAGCAGCTTTTCCAATTCAAGAGTCTTTCCCCTTAGCTTTTGAATCATCTTCGACTAACTTGTCCAAATCAAATCATCAATCAACTAATTTACAACAATCAATCAAGTCAAACATTAATCCAAGTAATCAAGCATTCAAACATGATCAAATAAACAATTATAACAATAATAGCAATCTTGTAAATAAAGAGTCTAAATCTAACAAGCATGAATCATGAGCAATATCTCTACAACTTGATGAATGAACTTGCATAGGTTAACATGTAGTAAAATGGATGTCAAATCATCATGAACAATAGATCTACACTTAAGTTTATGAAAATGCATGGAAATCACTATTTTAACACCAAATCAAGCCATCAATCCGATATACTCCTTTGGATCCGTGTGAGAGATAATCACCACTCACCAAATCACCTAAACACTTTAAAAGCAACACACTTCAGATCTGGACAGCGAAGGATCTAGCTCGATTCTCCAAAATTCCGCTTCAAACGATGAAATCTCTCTTTGGTGGTTGAAGATCTTCAATCTAAGCTCTTGGATCTTCGATTTGATCTTCGATTTGGATGGAAGGAATAACAAGATTAGAGTGGAGAAAAGAAGTGAAGAAGTATAGAACTCGAGCTCTCAAAATAGCAGCACTTCGTCGCTTCAAAATCCAGATCCCAAAAATGAAGAAGAACCCGGGTATTTATAGGCAGAAATCCCCTTAGGTCGTCCGCCCCCTTAGGTCGTCCACGACCTAACAAATCCTCCGACCTAACACTCGCGCGACTTAACACATACGTGCGACCTACGACTTATGACTTAACAGACCTGCGACTTACGACTTAGCGCACACTCGACTTAACGACTTAACAGAAGCCACGACCTAACTTTAGCTCGCTCCTAGGTCGCTCACGACCTAACACTCAGCGACCTAACCCCTTAAGCCTTCACGCGACTTAACCACACACACATGCGCACGACCTAGCGACCTAAAAATGTCACGACCTAAGACTCAACACTAATGCATGTCCTAACGACTCATCCAAGGTCGCGACCTAACTAAACACAGGGTCTCACGACCTAACACCTAAGTCGTCTGGACGACCTAACTAACTTAGGTCGCTTACGACCTAACTAAACACAGCACCCCATAGGTCGCTCACGACCTAACTACTACATTCCTTAAGTCGCTCGAACGACTCAATTCCCCCAGGTCGCCTACTGACTTAAGCCGTTAACTCCTTAGGTCGTCTACTCTTTAGGTCGCCAATTCCTGTAGGTTGCCAACCCTTAGGTCGTCCACTACCTTAAGTCATTCACTTTCTTAGGTCGCTCCAACCTCTTAAGTCGCTCATCCGACCTAACCTACCCCACGACCTAAGCCACCACACGACTCATCTCCCAAGCGACCTAAGCTACACACGGCTTAACTTCCACACAACTTAAGCCCTAGTCGACCTAAACTCCGGACGACTTAACAACACTAACAACCTAACACAACTGTTATACGATGTTTCGATCCGTAAAAATATGGGTCGTTACACGTACACAATCCATTGCAACAACTAATGCTTACAGCCCACGAAAAGAAAAACTAACACTGAAAGAAAACACAACACCACTAACTACTACCACAATTAGAATGGACCTTCCTAACAGGCCATCCCTCAGCAAAAGCTTCAAATCTTGTCCTTCCTTTATTACTTACAATGAATAAGGTATATTCATCTCTTCTATTCCATACCTAATTATGAAATAACTATGCCTCCTCTCACTGTAGTGGATAAGAAATACAATCTATGTAGTCTTCATATTAAATGACAACTAAGCTTGGGGAAATAATCTTACCCATTTCCTCTTTTACTTCCCCAACTTAAGTCTACCAATATCTTCCATGTGTGTTTACCATCTTGTTACCATCTATTACTATCTTCTCTTAATCCCATTATTTTGATAGTATTCTCAATCCTTGGTACTTCCTTTATTCATCAGCCTCCTACAAGCATATTTCAAAACTTATAGAAGTGCACTTTAATATCATCTTTATGGTTTACACATATATCAACATAATATTCCTAGGCTTTTTCTAGTGTCCTCAAATTTTACGCGGATTCCTTGTTACTTTTCCAAAAGTAATCATCGCTATCTCCTTCATAACTTTATTCTTTTTCCCTGTCTTACCTAGGCATTAACTCCTATCTGTTCCATATTTAAAATCTTGGTTTGGTCTTTATCATTTTTCTTCAAAAATGAAAACTTTCAAAAAAAATTCTGAAATATCTAATCCCAAAACTGTTGTCTTTAAAAGTGTTACTTAGAAACTTTTATTAAATTCAAAAATACATGCTGTTTTTAACTCTTTTCAAAACTTAAATTTTCGGATTTTTGAATTTAGCTTATTCCCTAAACTTAAAAGGGAATGTTAACAATTCTAAGTTTAAAATCAAATCAGCCTTTTCTTTTTAAAGACCTTTTTAACTTTTATTAAAAATTTAAGATTTTTAGTTTAGTCATTGATTAAGTTTTTCTTTCAAAAACTTATTTATTTCACCAAACCATTTCTTTTAAAAATAGAATTTACAACGTTTCTAAAACATTTTTCATAACTTTTGAATTATAAAAACTGGAGTAGATAAGAACAACTATCCTCTTATTAATCCCTCCACATTTCCTACTCTTGTCATCCAATATTGGCAGAGTCTCAACTATCATAAAAGGTGGACTTTTAAAAGATACCTAAATTAAATGTGCATAACAACGAAAATGTGTATTTTCCTTTGTTTAGCTTCTTTAATTAGATTACTAGCATTGTTTAATATAATCTACAAACACTGCTTCTAATTATTACACTTTTTATTAAACTGAAGGATCCTATATTTTAACGCATTAGAACTACTTCTCCCTCAAGGAGAATTGTTAACGCTATAATTCTCTATGAATCGCTTAGAAGAGGGTTCGTGTTTTGTGTGAAATTACAAGGAATTGTGTTTCATTTTTTATATTGAAATTGACAGTGGGTTTTCATATTTTGTAGATCTCTTCCTTTGCAATTACATTCCTTATTATTTCAAACAAAACATCTTTATTTGTAACTTGATTAATTCACAGAAACTTATTTTATTATCCCTTTTTATTCCAATAAATTAACATATTTCAAATCCCAGTCTAATTAAAAAAAATTAAACCTCTCTTTTATTTAATTTCAAAACTTCCTACTAATCAACCCTTCAGCCTAAACTGCACTAACTCCAATTGTTTCTCTTAATTTACCATCTTTTTATTATTGTGTGCAGCCATTTACAGCTCAATTTATCTTATTTTTGTAACCATTTACTCTATTCCAAATCCATACCACTTATATTGTCCACTCATACAGACCTTTTTATATCTTAAATACTTTCATTATATAGAAAGATTCACGAGTTATATTGCTTCATCATTTCTTTTCAAAAGAAAATAGCCTTAGACAAAAATTTCCTTTACTGAAATCTAAATATATATTTTTTCCTTGCAAAACCTTTAATATATATATATATATTCTCAAAATTTAATATTTACTTTTTTTCATTAAAACTTCTTTTGAAGTATACAAATTATATTTTCCTCAATTTCCAAAAATTTCTTATTATTGGGTTAGACCTAAAGTGGACTTCTAACTATTCTCTTAAGAACATCCTTCATTCCATTTTCAATGATTCAGAAATCCAATCATAAATTAAGGGCGACTATTTCACACCTTCTTCAAGAACTTCTCTACATTCCACTTTTTATAACATATGGACTCTTATTTTCCCTTTATCTAGACTTAGCGTACATCGTCAATCAGCAATAAAAAAAAGGGGATAAACAATCATTTGGCTATCAATGCCCGACTAGGGAGTCAAGTACCATCCGGGTCTAGAGATATTCCATATGCAACTACTATATAGATGGAATTCTTAGGATTTTAGCATATACTATAATTATATTTATAGTCAAAATATAAATACGTTCACTCTTCATTTCCTAATTTTTCAAGAATCAACTAACCTAAGCTTAGATACCAAATGTAACAATCCGCACTTTAGTGGGCCTAGATTTTCGCTAAATTGAAAACCCAAATCCACTAAAACACGAAATGTTGGTTTGGTATCCTGCAAAAAGAAAAATATATCAGAGCAAGAATGGTAATAACTCACAGCGGAAATAAGAAAATATAATAGATCGATATAATTACTAACCAAAGTTCCACATCTCACATGTCAAGGGCCTCAGCTAGACAACAGCTCCAGAAAACACCAGTAACTACCCTTCTAAATCCTGTGGGTTGTAATGAGGAGGGGGTCAGAATAACATTTCGGTGACTGGTAAATTTTACATCTTATACATATAGCTTATGCTGATTGTTCACTATTTCATGTTATATTAGATTTTATTATTAGTCGCTACGACATCATTGCTACGTACGAACCATACCCATCTACGCCAGGTAGATCTATGTCTACATAGGTGTGTGTGTGTATAAACATCCCAAGTCCATGACCTCCATTCCATAAGGTCCTAATGCTTTGGGGATTTTTCATCACGTATGCCGGCCTTTTGCATACCCTATCGTGGATTTTAGGCTCCACGTACCACCACTCCGTCTATGTTTTGAAGGAACCTTTGTATGGGTTAACTAACTTTGCCCTATCAAACAAACAAACAAACAACTATGGCATTCCATGACCCAACTGAACCAATCCTAGTAGGCGGAAGAGATCAGTTTGGTGTAACTCTGTCCTTCCCATTGACCGCAAGAGACCGATGTCGAACTTGAGAAATATGCAACTCCTACCTAGTTTATGGCAACCAAGTATGCCAGCCTTTTAGGTACACTTGTTGCAACTCATTTTGGTACCTAGGCATACCAGACATTTTGTGCTACGTTGCATAAGTCCGATCTTAGTCACCGTCCATTTAGATTGCCTAGTGCAATCAAGGCAATACCTCAACTTAAAAACTTTGAAGCGGACATAATTTGATTGTGCACTCGACATAATTATAATAGAAAATTTATTATTAAGGCAATAAGCACAGTTCAGACCTGGGGTAACCCTCTAGTACGAAATCGTACGCTCACCATGGGTCCTATTAGTTGGATATGTTTTTAGCATTCCAACCGAGTCTAAGACCTTTAGACATTGGTCGATTATAATTATAACAGAAAATTTATAATTATTCACACCCATCATAAAAGCATATCCGAGGCCACTTATATACATATTTCAGACTTATGTATACTTATTCCTTTTTTTTCTTTATTGCCTCAACATCTTTTATATATGACTTTAAGTCTTCAGTCCTACTATGCGTTTATCTTTTATTTCATTAATTTCATTTACCGCTTCTCAAATTCAGACATCAATATCGTTGCTAAACATTCATTAGTTTAGCCTTTTATCTCTACTCCAATTCTTATTTCTTTTCATATTATGAATGTAAGTTATTAGTTGAAAAAGTTTAAGTTAGTGGTATAAGTCGTGTTCTTTTCATGTTATGAATGTCATTTGCTCTTGCACATATGTCATACTCACATATAACGAACTGCTTTTCTTACACCTAAAAACGACACTTCATACATCCTCGGTATTCGTGTATCAATTATTTAAGTATCCGAAAGACAGGTCATTAGGGGTGAAGAAAGAAAAGACAGAATAGAATCTCACGAAAACGTGACGAGCAATATATAATATACACAAAATCTTTATAAAATGAAATCATCTTTATTTGTACACAACGTCAGAGTATATTATCCTATTATCTGCTTGGACAGTTATAAAAGTTTGTCCTTACAAATGCTGATAAATAAAACAATCAATACAGTGGAAAAATAAAGAAATATGTAGATATGTCTTGGGCATCCAGTTCATCTCCGAAACTCCAAAGCATTTGAAGCTAATCTGGGAAAATATGCTCGGTCTGACCCGAGGGTTAAAATAAAATAACATCCGGATCAGTCTTGAAATACCAGCGTGAGAAACTCAAGTAATGGGGTGAACATATAATAATTCTGTGAGACCATGCCACTAAACACGGAACAGGTTTTTGCCTCACAAGAACAACAATCATAGATGAAGAAATGGAAAACAAATCGGAACAACAATCCAAACAATAATAAATGAGCATAGACAAGATAAATATCCAAACTTAAAGGATGGGCACAAATAATTAAACATCGAGAAGTGCTACAGTCACTTCTCGATGTAATTAAGAAAGAGGTAAATTTAAAAGTTTGGAATCAAAGGAAAAGAAAGAGAAGTTTTCCAACAAAGGACTAGGAGAGTGCACCCCCTTACGGAAAGTATACCTCTAGAAATATACTTGAGAACTCCAATGGCTCTCGGAAAACTCCAAGCTGGACCCCGCCAACTGTTACCGAGTATTCGAGTATTTCACACCACAATGCACAAAACTGAATCCAATCCAAAGTGGATGTGAAATACCCTAAGGGGAGTAACCCCACATAGCTTGACCCTCACTCGCTCTTTGGGTTTAGTTATTTCCAACAAATGATAACAAAGCTCAAAGGGGAAACAAATCGTCTTTATGATGATGATACACCAAGAAGAAAGCTGAACCGAACTATCAGGGATAATTAAAAATGATCGTATATGGGAATTAATTTTCATATTCTTACCACTACTCATCAATTCCGAGCAAGTACTATCCCTGATGGAAAATGAAGTTGGGCAAGTTAAGGTAGTGTTACCTCTAGGCATTGACTTGACGACATTTTTAACTTTCGAGATTGAAAGAAGTCCAAGCCTCGATGTTTAGTGTTAAAAGTACGACTAAATCCTTTCCATATAAGCGATAATGGATTATGGAAACTTCTTTTCCATAACCGAATCAAAACTTTTACTTTTAAAAACAAACTTATGCTAAAATTTCACATTTTAAATAATAACTTTATCAATATGATTGATTAACTCCAAACCCAAATTTATTACTTCAATATCATTATTTAAAATGATCAATTAACTTTAAATCATCAATTTATTATTTCAAAGCAGCTTTATTTAAAATAATCAATTAACTTTAATCTTGATTTATTGCTTCAAAATAACTCTATTTAAGAGGATTAATTAACTTTAAAACATAATTATCAGAATAATTAATTAATCTTTACACATAATTATTAAAATGATTAATTAAATTTAAAACATTATTATCAAAGTGATAAATTAATCTTAAAACATTATTAGCAAAATGATTCATTTATTTTAAAACGCCATTATTAAAATAATTAATTGATTTTAAATCACCATCATTATTAAAATAATTAATTAATTTTAAAACATTATTATTGAAATAATTAATTAATTTTAAACTACCTTTATTAATAATTAATTATCTTTGAAAAATCCCTGCATAATTAACAAATTTATTTCAAAGGGGACAACGTTTTCATTCAAACATCCAATAACATAAGTATTGGCATAAGTACTAAAGTAAATAACAACTCTACAACATATAGATCAACATTTGTAAAACAAGTACACAACATAAATGTGAGCACAAATACAGAGTTAAATAACAACCATATACATAAAGAGAACATCTCTTATCCAATATGTATTTAGTGGCATACAGTTAAATGTCTAAATCAACATAATAGCAGAATGGAGATTTAATCCGCTAAATGGATACCCAAATAATCTATTTAATTAAGTTATATTAGAACGGTATTTTATTCTGCTAAATAGATATCATTGGGTTTCATGTTCAATTGGGGTTACTTAAAGGCAATCGACAAAGAAATCCCTTAGATTTTAAAAACATTCTTTAAAAGAGAGTTACTTAAAAACAAAACCAATCTTTAGAAATAAAATGGTCTAAAACTTTAAAACATTTATTTAATAAATAAATAACATTTAAACTTTTTATTACTAATAATTAAACCTTCAATTAATAATTAAACAATAATTAACTATTAAATAAAAATTTACACAATAATTATCTTTTGAATAAATAATTAAATAATAGTTCATCTTTAAATAATTAATTAAACCATAATTAATCTTTAATTAATAATTAAATAATAGTTTAAACCTTCATCAAATGATAATTTAAATCTTAATTGAGTGTTAATCAAACCTTAATTTAATTTAACTTAATTGGCAATCAATAAATAATTAAATCCTTTTATAATACATAATTAATTAAAATTTAATCTTAATTAAATAATACTTAACCTCAAACAATTGATTAAATAATAGTTAATCTTCTACCAATCAACTAATTACAATTAACTTACTTAATTCATAATTAAGTACAATTTTCCTTTATTAACTAATGATAAAAAACTAATAACTTCCTTACTTAATTAATTAATAAAATAATCATTAATTAATAAATAAATAATTAATTAAACAATTACTTTTAAACACTTAAAATATGTTTTGAAAACGCTTTTCAAAAGGATACTTAAGTTAAAATATTTTAAATTAAAAAAGAATTCGTTTTTCACGAACTGCTACTTAAATTAAAATATTTTAAATTAAAAAAGAATTCGTTTTTCACGAACTGCATTTATAGCGACTATCGCCATATGATCCGTAATTTCAAATTTATTTTATACCCTAAATAGCTTTCAAAACTCTTATCTTTTATATTAAATTTACATTTTATAAACTTTGAATAAAGTTTGGAAACTAAAAAGTGAAGTTAAAACTTTACAACTTTTCGAGAAAGCACTTAAGTGAAACAAGTTTTTAAAGTGAGGGATTTCGATGCTGTGCCATATGACAGACTCAGATGCTAACTTTCTTAACTTAGCACACCATAAACAAAGTCGCAACCAAATATTCATGTCATAGTTCACTAGGGTTTCCAATTACTAACTAATTTAGCTTCCAGTTTTAAGTTTACTACACCACATCTAAGCACATATATATGCATACATAAGCAAAACAACCACAACATTTTCTAAAAAAACATCCAAAATACTTAACAACCAAATAAATAATATTTATTATTAACATTTAAAGTTCAAAACTTTAAGAAAAGGCAAGCTTATTCTCACCTTAAAGCTAACCATATCAAACCGAACTCCTACTATACTTGAATACAACCTAGATCTTTGCATTCAAAAGGGCTTAGGGGGTTCGGCCAGTTAATGAGGTGGATGAAATCTTGTTTTGGCTAAGTGGAGGGTGTAGAAAGGAAGGAAGGTTTCTAAAATAAATTTGTAAGAGTTTAAAAGTGAAAAAGGTAGGATTTTCAACTTTGGAAATTTGTGGGAGCTATGAAAGTGTTTATGAAGACTTGAAGGAGGATTTAGAAAGTAGGAATGAAAATGGAAAATGATAGTGGGTTAGGAAATTTGTTTATATACAAGTGGATAAATTGAATTACCTAAAATACCCTTAGTTCTTTACCCTCCTTTCTCTTTTTGCCACCTCATCATGTCTCCTTCCACCCTTGTATCTCACGTCCCTAACTTGTCCCTCTTATCTCTTCATATGCCAACATGCATTTAATGCTAATAGTACTTATGTCTCTTAATGTCTCACTTTACTTTTTACTTCTTTTAATTTCATTTTTAAACCTTATATACTTAAGTAAATTACATATGCATATATACTATAATGTATATACTACCTCATTTGCAAATTCATGTAAATATATTTACACTAGAGTTTACAACGATTCCAACAAATTTTGGCTAATGAAATGTCGGAAATTCGGAAAACGAATTCAGGTCACATTTTCGAATTTTCTTCTAACTAAATATTTTTGTAAACAAATTTTGGAAACTATTTCAGCATTATTATTTATTATTTAAAAGAGTTTTATTTTAATTATAAAACCTATTATTTGAATATTTAAAATTAATCAAATATTTCTAAATTAAAGCGGTGAAATTCCGAGTTGTTGCACTCTCCCCCCTTAAAAGAATTTCGACCCCGAAATTTTACTACAACCCTAACCAAAGAAATAAACTAACCCTAAAATACATAACACTATGCATTGGTCCGTCTGATGTGCATAAATCATTCTTACACAAAAATCGGATTCAATCACCTATTCGAATACATAGCCTCACTTTCGAACTAGTATCGCTCACCCAACTCCCTAGTGCGGACTCTGATAAGGCTTCTTGATTAGAAACCTGCTTTCTCCTTACATAGCCATATACTATGATAGAAAACTTTTGGTTCCACGTTAAGAATCCTCACCAAATGTTCGCCGTTAAAAATCAAGTGGTAGATCCTTATTTCGAACGATGAAGGACACCTCAAGTCATGTACTCGAACCTTGGATCGAGAACTATGTGAGAAGAGAAAATGATCTACGTATAACTTATGTACTTACTTAAAGGTTCTTATTTACCCAATTACTTTTAACCCTCCAACAATTATTTATGGAAACACTTCATAAAATTTCAGCTTAGGCTCAAACAATTTAAACGGTGCAACTTATTTATGAAACATTTTCATAAAATCATTTTAATTTACTAATCTGTATAATATTCTCCTACATCCTAAGAGAATATACAGAACATCTGATTTTAAATCATATTCCTCTTTTCTATTCAGATGTAAACCCAAAATAATATTATTTGAAACAATACTATATATATTTCCAACTAAATAGTTTTTAACAAAATATTTATCATCCACTTGCTTTGGATTCATTCGGATTCGAACTGGTTTCAATCGTATAATGACAAAGAGAACAATTTACTAAGTGCACAACAACATCTACCTAAGCAAATATTTGCTTGTCACTTAGAAGACTATTCAGATCATTACAAAGTAGATCGAGACTCGTTCCCGAACTGTCCAATGGAAGATATTACTCTCCACCTCCTTTTCAGAATACTTATATCTTAAAATATTTTTGACTAAAATTACTACTGCTTTTCCAAGAATCATTTGAAAACATTATCAAAGCCATCAGGATTTAAATTGTCTAAAAATCCATCCTATTTTTAAAACATATTTTATAATCCCGATTTATAAAATCAACTTTTTATAAAACTATTTGAATTTTTTTAATAAACACCTTATGTTAAAATCCAATTTTAACCCAACATTATCAACGAACGCCTTATAGTCAAATTTTAAAACTTAATTCACAAGGTGTTCGTTTCAATGTTCCCCAAATTCTGTCTACCCAACCTATGATGGAAAAAAAAGAAAATTACTAATAAATTAGACAACGGTCAATGCTCAAGACTGGAGGAGGATGACTTAACAAACTCTAAATGATGGTAAATGAATATTATCACTTCCTATCAACAAACACATAAAAAATAACTATACTTTATTTTTGAAAATTATTCCTTTGTATATAAAATATAGTTCTAGGTAAAATTATTTCATTTACCAATTTTAAAATAATATCACGTCGGTTGGCCTTGTTCAAGTGTTTAGAGACCCCTATCAACAATATTTACAACTCGTATTGATCAGAACCCATAAGCCACTCAACAGATCAATTAATATAATATAAAACATGTTTATAATACTAACAAATACACGCTCTTATATATATAATACACTCACACTATAATAAAGCATTCCATTACCCTATCTTTTAATGAGCTTGCCCCACCAGGGCCAAGGTTCTCGCTTAACCTTGCGCTCTGATATCACATGTAACGAACTGCCTTTCTTACACCTAAAGATGACACTTCATACATCCTCGGTATTCGTGTGTCGGTCATTTAATTGTCCGAAAAACAAGTCATTAGGGGCGAAGAAAGAAAAGGCAAAAACATAATCTCACGAAAACGTGACGAGTAATATATAATATACACAAAATCTTTACAGAAAGAAATCATCTTTATTTGTACACAACATCAGAGTACACTATCCTAGTATCAGCTTGGACAGTTATAACAGCCTGTCCTTACAACTGCTGATAAATACAACGAAAAAATAAAGAAATAAGTAGATACGTCTTGGTCATCCAGCTCCTCTCCTGAAATCCAAAGCATCTGAAGCTAATCTGGGAAAATATGCTTAGTCTGACCCGAGCGATAAAATAAAATAACACCCATATCAGTCTAGAAATACCAGGATGAGAAACTCAAGTAATGGGGTGAACATATAATAATTATGTAAGACCACACCGCTAAATGCGGAATGAGTTTTTACCTCACAAGAACAACTTTCATAGATGGAGAAATGGGAAAAAATCAGAAAGCAATCCAAACAATAATAAACGAGCATAGAAAAGATAATTATCCAAACTTAAAGGATGAGCACAAATAATTAAACATCAAGAAAACTTAAAGGATGGGCCCTTCTCGATGTAATTAAGAAAGAGGTAAATTTAAAAGTTTGGAATCAAAGGAAAAGAAATGGAAGTTTTCCAACAAATGACTAGGAGGGTGCACAAAGTATACCTCTAGAAATATATTTAAGAATTCCGATGACCCTCGGAAACCTCCAAGCCAGACCTCGCCAACCGTTACCGAGTATCCGAATATTCCACATCTCAATGCGCAAAACATAATCCAATCTACAGTGGATGTGAAAATACCCTAAATGGAAGCAACCTCATATAGCTTGGACCCCACTCGCTCTTTGGGTTTAGTCATTTCCGATAAAGGATAACAAAGCTCAAAAGGGCAACAAATCATTTTTAAGGTGACGACACACCAAGAAGAAAGTTGAACCGATACTTAATAAATCAACCATCGGGGATAATTAAAAATGATCATATATGGAAATTAAATTTCATATTCTTACCACTACTCGTCAATTCCAAACAAGTGCTATCCCTTAATGGAAAATGAAGCCGACCAAGTTGAGGTAATGTTACCTCTAGGCATAGCCTTGACGACATTTTTAACTTTCGAGATAGAAATGAGTCCAAGCCTCGACGTTTAGTGTTAAAAGTATGACTAAATCCTTTCCATATAAGTGATATCAGATTACAGTAACTTCTTTTCCATAACCAAATCAAAACTTTTTCTTTAAAACCAAATTTGTGTTGGAATTTCACATTTTAAATAATAACTTTATCAAAATGATTGATTAACTCCAAACCCAAATTTATTACTTCAATATCATTATTTAAAATGATCAATTAATTTTAAATCATCGATTTATTATTTCAAAACACTTTATTTAAAATGATCAATTAACTTTAATCTTGATTTATTGCTTCAAAACAACTCTATTTAAAAAGATTAATTAACTTTAAAACATTATTATCAGAATAATTAATTAACATTTACACATAGTTATTAAAATGATTTAGTTAAATTTAAAACATTATTATTAAAGTGATAAATTAATCTTAAAACATTATTAGCAAAATGATTCATTTATTTTAAAACACCGTTATTAAAATAATTAATTGATTTTAAATCATTATTATTAAAATAATTAATTAATTTTAAAACATTATCATTGAAATAATTAATTATTTTAAACTATCTTTATTTAAATAATTAATTATCTTTGAAAAATTCCTGCACAAGGTTTAACAAATTTATTTCAAAAGGGACAATGTTTTCATTCAAACATCCAATAACATAAGTATAAACATAAGTACTAAAGTAAATAACAACTTTACAACATATAGATCAACACTTGTAAAACAAGTACACAACATAGAGGTGAGCACAAATACATAGGCAAATAATAACTACATACATAAAGAGAACATCTCTTATCCAATATGAATTTAGTGGCATACAATTAAATGTCCAAATCAACATAATAACAGAATGGTGATTCATTTAGCCATTCTGCTAAATGGATGTCCAAATAATCTATTCAATTAAGTTATAGCAGAATGGTGTTTTACTCTGCTAAACATATGTCACTGTATTTCATGTTCAATTGGGGTTACTTAAAGGTAATCAACAAAGAAATCACTTGGATTTTAAAAACATTCTTTAAAAGAGAGTTACTATAAAACAAAACCAATCTTTAGAAATAAAATGGTTTAAAACTTTTATTTAATAAATAAATAACATTTAAACTTTTTATTTACTAATAATTAAACCTTAAATTGATAATTAAACAATAATTAACTATTAAATAAAAATTTACATAATAATCATCTTTTGAATAAATAATTAAATAATAGTTAATCCTTAAATAAATAATTAAACTATAATTATTCTTTAATTACTAATTAAATAATATTTTAAACCTTCATTAAATGATAATTTAAATCTTAATTGAGTCTTAATTTAATTTAGCTTAATTAGCAATTAATAAATAATTAAATCCTTTTATAATAAATAAATAATTAAAATTTAATCTTAATTAAATAATAATTAATCTTTAAATAATTGATTAAATAATAATTAGTTTTTATTAACTAACTAATTATAATTAACTTACTTAATTCATAAGTAAGTACAAATTTCCTTTGTTAACCAATGACTAAATACTAATAACTTCCTTAATTAATTAATAAAATAATCATTAATCAATAAATAAATAATTAATTAAACAATTACTTTTAAACACTTAAAATATGTTTTAAAAACACTTTTCAAAAGGATACTTAAGTTGAAGCACATGAAGTTGAAGCACTAATGAGTTGTACAAGCTATGTGGCATGGTCCACAAGCCATTGACAATCCAAATGATTGATAAACGAATCAGCTACTTTCACTCCACTTTCAAACCAAAGTATTCATTTAAGTTCAAGCTCATATCAACACAAGTTGACCTTAAGGGGCGAGATGCAAGGCATATGAATAATATCGGAGAATAGGAGGAAGTTTTCCAACCAATCATATGGGTCGGTATAGATCCCTGTTCATGGATCGGTACCGATTCCTGAAACTCGATGACGTGGCCACGATCTTCTCTGCATAATTCCTTCTAGACGTAGGGAACGTGGGCACAAAGGTGGAGGAGCGAATTCCAACGACCTACAGCTATACATAGAGGAGGAGAGGCATTGTTTTGGGGATCATTTTGCTCTGTTAACAAATTTATGTATTTCTTCTATAATCTCAGGGATCATCACCAATCCATAAGAACAACTTTGTAAAAACTCGACAGAAATCGAATAACAAAGTTAAAGTGAATGTAGGTCGGTGTATTCGCCGAACCACTATAAAAATTGTCGTTCTTTCTTTTTCTTGCATTTTTTTGAAATTTCCATATTTATTACTTCATTGGGGGTTTGTGTCACCTTTTGGCGTAAATATAAAGGTAAATGAATTATACATTAAAGTTGTTATTATTGTTTTATGTGATATATATTTCTATATTTGAATTAATTTATTTTTACCATCTTGTTACTATGAGTGTGGTATAAATGTTGACATTGTTGTCTTTTGGATTTATTAGACAAATTAATATAATAGTAAATTAAAATTATTTAGACAGTTAATACTTAAGATTATTTAATTAATTTAAATATGGACTTAGATGTAATTGTACATAAAAATCGAGAAGAACTTAAAAATAATAGTAAAAATCAGAAATTGCAGGTTTTTGAATCTAAAATGGTAGTGCGGAATTAATAAAATACTATAAACAACTGTGAAAAATAAAATATTATATTAGCACTACAAAATAGAATATCAATAAATATTTGAAAATTTTAAGGAGAACTGAGAAAAATTAAAATCAATGTGAGAGTTAGAAAATTTTCTATTTCATTATTATTTAATAGATATCTTTATTAATAGATGGTTTGGAAGCGTAAACTTTTGATCCGACCGCAAAGTTCCAAATGCCCTCCATATAAGTTTATATGTTAAAATTATTGTTATTTCACACCAACATACAAGTAGAATAGGTAAAATCATCCTATAATTATTCCTGAAAGTATTCAAATACAAATATTGAATATTCTACAATATAATAGACTATAACCATTCAAATCACATTAATACACACACACCATATTCATTTCAGTTCTAGATTTTTTTCATTTTTGACCGAATCCTCAAAGTTATGGATTAACTATATGTATAGATTCAAACTTTATACCTTAATATTGCATTCTAGAAAAAAAACATAGATCCTTGTAAATATCCTAGAAAATCTCATATGAAAATAATTTTCTCTTGCATTACAATCTATCTATTCATGTTCTAAATTAGTTGTCGTTCTCCACCCCATGCCACTCCATTTTTCTCCACCGCTCGCTACTTCGTCGTACTTCACCGTTCTTCGTTGTTTATTGTTATACGTCATCGTTCTCCACCGCTATTTGATGTTAATCATTGTTCGTCACTATTCATTGCTGCTTCACGCATGTTGTTTGTACTAATTATTTTGATTTGCAGTTACAAATTATATGTCTTTCTACTAAATATGTCGTATTTCATTTTTGAAACATACGTTTTTCGTACTAAAATTTCTCATGCACGCGCGTAGCGCGTACCATTAGGACTTGTATGAATAGTTGTTTTACAAATATACACGTTGCGTTCAGTTTAGGAACATCATGTGTACATAATTCAGATTTGTACCACCTTATTTTAATAAGATTATTTGAAGCGTAAATTGAGCAATCTACAATATATGTTTAAATGGTCCGAAGATGTAATCTACAAAATGTGTGCATCTTTAAATGGTCCGAGTAAACTATAGGGTAGGCCAGACTTTTGTGGTTAGATTGATTCATACAAACCCGTATCACTTTATATGGGCCCAATAAGAAATTTGATTTACCATATCATAGTTTCCAGGCATTTTATTTGAAACCAGTCCATTAGGCCCAATGTATTAACAGTCCGTTTACCCGTAAATCGATGGCATATAAATTAAAATAAATCTAGGGTTTTGCTCCCAATCGTGCGCCGGCCTCCACTATCCCAAATCTAGAAGATAACCGATAATGGGTACTTTTTCCAGCATAACCCTAACTTTCTGAGAAATTGATTACATCCAGTTTTATAATCGATATATATTTCCTAATTTTCGCAGGAAAAGTCCACGGATCACTCGCACGTGCTGGTAAAGTGCGCGGACAGACGCCGAAGGTGGCGAAGCAGGACAAGAAGAAGAAGCCACGTGGCAGAGCTCACAAGAGGATGCAGTACAATCGCAGGTTCGTCACTGCCGTCGTCGGATTCGGAAAAAAGAGAGGACCCAACTCCTCTGAGAAGTAAATTTCAAAGTTTTTCTTTTTTTCTTTTTGATTGTCTTTATAAGCTTGTTTATGAATGCCCTTTCAGAAGAATTGTTGGTACCGTTTGTTACTTTGATGCTTTCATAAGTATGTTGCTAGTTTTATGGATTTTAGATTGTTATGAGAACTAATGGAATGTCTTGGTATTCTAAATTCGAGGTGTTGTGAATCAGATTGTGTGGAGTTATGCCATTTTTCATCATATTCTCCACACTCGGTATTGTTTTCTTGGGACTATTGATGAATGTATTGTTTTTTAAATCACTGATATTGCGTTCATCATTGTTTAAACAACACGTTAAACAAAATTGCCATTGTTCAAAAGTTTTATAAACCAATTTACAGTTGCTTCTGAAATTGATAAGTGGATTCGGGTCTTCAATTTAGTTCAATTTTTTTTATTAGTGTCCTGCTCCCTTGCCCCATCGATATTTACTCTTCCTTTAACCCATTTTATTTCTGCTTTTTTAAACAGTATAAACTTAGTTTGCGATCAGTCTTTTTATATCTAGAAGAAATTCTGAAACTAACAATGGATGAAAACACATTAGATTGGCATGAATCATTTCCCATACATTCTTGTCGATAGAATATGTACAGAATAAATTGGTTTACTACATTTCAGTGATGGGTATTACATGCAAGATTTTTACATTTAGTCTTGGTAGGTATTATATGAAATTTGACAATATAACAGTGTTCATTATATTGCCATTTTCACAATCCTAGATCTTTAATTCATATGCTAAAATCAATCGATCAAAAATCCATATCTTGAAATTTTGGACAAAATTAAGGACTTTAGAGCATCTCGAGCAGGACTGATTTGGTGGAAAATGGAAGGAACTCCCATTGGTTTTCGATCTCACGTTCTAGCAGCGTTGATTTGAGCGTGTGGAAGAAGGAAAAGTAGGAGTTTCTTCCATTTTATTTTTTGAGCGTAAGTTCATAATGCTCTAAACGGTTTTCAGAAACCCATATGACTCTATAAACGGTTTTATGAACACTTTTTTATAAAAGTTTTTTTGAAAAGCGATAATTCCTCTCACTCGCCACTGGAAGAGTGGGAGGAATTCACGCTTTTTTTCTTCCTCATCCTCCTAAAAGTTGCCGCCCTCCTAGAGGTGCTCTTAGACCGATTGGTGTGAGGGTGTGAATTAAGGTTTATGATTTTGAGAACGAAGTTTTTACTGGATTTTTTAGCTTGGAGATGCGTGGGAGTAAACTAATGCATTTCTTAAGGATTATAGGATTGTTTGATAGATCAAATCCAGTGGATTTTGGTGAGAGTCGATTTGATTCAATTTATAGATAGATCTTAATCTTTTTATCCGCATCTAATTCTGTTCCACCCTTGAAACCTATTCAAGCAAAAAATTATTGGGTAGAGTTGGATTTGATATTAGTTATTATTTGTAGTAAGTTTTATCATTTTGTTAATCAACTGATATTGTAAGGTATTCATTTTTTTATTCCGAGAAACTAAAATTAGCTGTAGAGTATAATTGCAGCAGGCAACTATCTTTTTGACCTTTACCAGAATTGAAGTAGATAGAAAAACAGGTATCTTTTCTAGTTAATCTAAGTAAATTGAATTCGGGTGTAACATCTTCTTAAATGAAAACATGGTAGGTTCGAAATTTAAAAATATTAAATTAAACTATTACAAAATATACATGTCTAAAGAATATAAGAAAATGTAATTGAACTTTCAAATTCTATGTTAATTAACCAGTCACACCATTATAAAGACAAGAAACGATTTGATGAGTTCAAAGTTCAAATTAAAACATTGTTACAATACAAAAGAAGTATGGATTGCGATTAATTAAATTTTGTGTTAATATAAATGGTGGAGGTGTAGTTTGCAAAATAAAACTTATGGTTAGATTGATCGATTATTAAATTGGCTTCAACCATAAGAACCTGCATGCTACCGATCTCCATAATTGGATATTCAAATTTGAAGCTGATCATATTTTTAATTTTGGATTGGTTTCATCCACTTTCTGTAGATTGGATTTGTTATTTAGTGTGTGTGAGTAATTTCACTTTCAATCAACCTTAAACCTATAATTAAATACGTCCATAAATGCTTTGAATCTCTAACTTCAACCCTTTAACTAAATTTGTCTAAAAAATGCATCCTTAGTATTAATAGCTATATATTATATTTTGATGTTTCGATGAAAACCAAGGATGCATTGTTTCGACGAAAATCAAGGATGCATTCTTAGATAAATTTGGTTAAAGGTTGAAGCTAGAAATTATGAGTATTTCTGGACATATTTGATTATAGGTTCGAGGTTGATTGAAGTTGAATTTTTTTGTGTGTTATTGTTAGTGGGAGTAAATATAAATAATGAGTAAATATTAAATATGAAGTAAGTATAATTTATTACTGAGTAATAGTTAATATTTATTAATTAATAACTAATATTTCATAATATTTATTTAATAGCTATTATATTTAATAGGGGTATTTTGTATAAAGGACAAAAATTTGTATTTTTTTAGCCTCAATGACAGCCTCAATA
Source organism: Allium fistulosum (assembly GCA_030737815.1). Classification (NCBI taxonomy): domain Eukaryota; kingdom Viridiplantae; phylum Streptophyta; class Magnoliopsida; order Asparagales; family Amaryllidaceae; genus Allium; species Allium fistulosum. The sequence goes on from CM060902.1 coordinate 843,786,715, forward strand.
TTTTAGTCACAAGGACAAACATTTTTTCAAAATTAATAATAAGGACAAACATTCTTTCAAAATTAGTCATAAGGAATCAACCACCACTCGTCGCACCACCACTCACTGCCATCCCTGCACCACCAGCCTCGTCAATCGTCGTCGCCCAATACCACCCGTCGCCATCACATGCCACCGATAACTCTTAACTTAAAAATCGATAACTAAAAACTGCTACCGATAACTAAAAACTTGTACCTAAAAACTGCTACCGATAACTAAAAACTGTTACCTAAAAACTGCTACCGATAACTAAAACTGATACCCAACAGTTGATGCTCAAATAAACCATCCATAATCTTTTAGGTTTTCGTATTTATGAAATTCAATTACCATTATCTACGTTTACAGTTCATTCTTTAACAAGCATTTCAATCATAACGATCATCCTTGTAGAAAATCAGTTCATCATCATATTTAAAGCATAAATAGACCATCCATAATCAACATCTATCAAGCTCATGAAATTGCATCGTTATCTCATATAACGATGCTTTGACTCAGGCATCTCCATTCTCCGATGCAAGCCAGATCGAGTGGCTTCACTCCAACATAAGCATGAATTTCATTCAACTAAGATAGTGACACTACTATCACTAAAACTAATACCTAACAACTGATCCTCAAATTAATAGTAAAACTGATACTCAAATAAAATTCATTAAATATTTGATACTAACGAAACACTAATTCAAATCAATGATTATCATATTTACTATGTAACTAATTCATTTTTTTATATAATCAAACAAACAAAACAGTAAAAAACTTCCACACCGCATTATTTTAAAAAATGATACTAAAAAAAACAAAGATGATACCTAAAAACTGTCCTCATTAAAATCAACACAGCAATACATTATCAATCAAACCAATATGAATGCAAAAAAATAAAATAACAATTAAAAAATGTTCGCTTCAGAACGTGAATTTATTATAGTATAATAATTTTGTTATACAACAAAAACCACAAACTCAAAAATAACAAATATTTTCGAAAATGATACCTATAAACTGGAAAACTGATACCTAACAGCTGATACCATTGCTTCTTTTCTAATTTTTTCATGGCTTGCTCTTCTTCTTACTCAAATTGTTGTTTCTTTTAAAACACCACTTCACCACGGCATCCTCGTCACCAGAGCCATCAATTTTCCTTAGACGACTTCAAATCGAGCTACTTCAAAACCCTAGCTGTTGTCATCCACTGTCGAACCAACCACCGTCACAGCAAACGCCATCGCAATAACCGCCCTCGCCAACAACGTCGTCTAAGCTTGACGCCGCTACAAACTTAGGCTTGTTTGTGTGTTTGTTGGTTAGACTTATTGGTGTGTTTGTTGGTTGCTAATTTCTTGTCTGCTTTCGAATTGAAATTCAAAAGTTGTCCTTCACGCTAAAATAAGGAAGGCCGGTCCTTGAGGCTAACATGATGAGAAATTCTGACCTTGACAGTATTTTCCTGTTATTTAATGATTAAAATTTAATAATTACTGATTACAGGAAGCTCAAAAGATAACGCATAATCCTTCATTATTTCATAATTACTGCAACTATTTTCAGTGCAGGAATATTAGTAGAACGTGTACCAAAAAATGTTGCTTCTCCTAAAAAAAAGCCATAATTGCCCGCAAAATGATCCTTCATCCTTTTTTTCACTTTCTTTTTGATAAGACCCCACTGAAGTTTGGGTCTCGATTAATTAACTGATATATGTTTTCGAAGCCATCGTTTTTGTTTTTATCTTTATTTTCAATAAGATCATGCGAAATTTTGCTTTACACGAGGGTATAATAGTAAATAGTTATATTTGGTTTCATTTATCATCTTTCCTGGAACCATTTTTTTTGGTTGGAGTTCCCCTCATGTTAGCACTCTTATCCAAAAACGTTGTTCCTTTAACAATGTCTTTTTCATAAACATCAGCTTATCTTATTCACTTCATTGACAAATCGATTTTTTAAAAAGCGAAGGAAGCAAAGATGTCATTGAAAGTTCAAGTAGTGGTTGGTTTGAAAACTGAGCTTTGTATTGTGCGTTTACACGGAATAGTGGAAGCATGAAATGGATTTAACATATAAAATTGGAAATGACTTTTTCATATTTTTTGCATATCAACATATATCTTCTTTTACACACAATGGATTGACTACGATGTTGCAATTTCTTTTCTTCCCCCCACACACACTTTAATTTCTGGTTTGGGGTTGGATGAGAAGGGAAAGTGGGAAGAACAATTTATTGGTAAAATGGATGGATTTACGTGACGTCTATTAACATTGCACTGTGCTAACATTGGTATGTGCATCTGAAGTTCTAACTGTGAAATTCTTGTTATAACGTTTATGTGGTTGCTACACATTCATACTGAACTTCATTGTTCAGATGATGGTTCAGTGCTTCCTAATTATTTTTGACAATTTGGACAGGGAACTTCGTTTCAGTCATAATATCGGTTTAATTTTATTATCGAGCATTCTTCAATATATCTCTAAATTATGTTTTTACTTGAATATGTGTGGTTTAGTGGTTAATTTGATGCTGTTGTCTTGATATAGTTTCATACAATTTGTTTATGTGTATCTGGACAAAATTTGATACAATTTGTTATGTTTATGTTGGTTTTGAATCTGTTTATTGATTGGGTAAAAGGAACGTGTAATTTTAGGAGTAGATGATTTTAATTGATTACACAACCGTATCAATGTATTTTTTTTTTCATTAGTGGAATTGTTGTTTTATATAATGAGAACATTCATTCTGACGCACGTTTAAATCCGAGCCTACTTAACTAGGACTTAACTAGGATCATAGTTTTAAAACCTTCCCCTCTTGGCTAATAGTTTAGAAAAAAAGCGTGGTTGGTTTAATAATCAATTGTTCTTGAGTCTTTAGTTTTAAACTGCGCTTTTTTAGATATTGCAGTCTTTGGACATTTATTTGTATTGAGAATTGATGTTTAACGCAGTGGTATTCAAGCTGCACAAATCTAATCCTGATACCATGTTTAAAACACAAATCCAAGAAATAAGCATATAAGAAGAATAAATAAATAAATGAATAATATAATATATAATATAATATAATAAGACATTTATCTTTATTTTACTTCTCCTACCTACACAAAGGTTTGATTGGTTGATTCGGTTTGAAGCCGAATTCAAATCAAATAAATCATTCAACAAACAAAAACCTAACCATAGCAAATAAACGTTTTTCAAAACTGAAACCAATCGAACCAAAATAGCCGGTTGGGTTTGAGGTTTGGTTGGTTTGACTGAAACGAATGTTCGTGTTCATCCGTTTCTCATTTAAGACACGAATTAAGACAAGAATTTTTTTTCGATATTTTGTTCGTATGAACTATTCGAAGAATTTTATATAGTCCGTACATCGTCTATCCGTTGTCTGGTTCGTACGAAAAGCGTCTGAACCAAAGTTTTGTACGATCCGTATCCATCCAAAACTTTTATAGAATAATACACGAACGCCTCTATACCTGGTCCGGTCCGTCCGATTAAAACTCTTATAAATAATAATAAGAATAACAATGGCGTAGATAATTATGATGTTTTATAATAATTTCAAATTTTATATTTGGTTTAATCGATTGGTTTTCAAATACTGAAAACCAAAACTGACCAAAAAACCAAATAGAGTTGAGAACAAAAGCTGACCAAAAAAATCAAATAGAGTTGAGAACAAAAGCCAAAGTCCATCAAGTAACTAATAAAACCTAACCAAGCCGATCGATTTTATCTGATTGGTTGGTTTATTTAGTTCAAACCGATAATGCTCACCTTTTAAAGGTTAGGATAATTTTGATTAGGCCTGTCAACAGATACTTTCGGATGCAGGTAGTGTTATTCATATCCGCATCCGCATCCGAAATCATTTTCGGATATCCGCATCCACGGATACGGATGGATATTGAATAATTATCCTATCCGTTAACGATCGATAAATTAATAAATATAAATGGAAAATTTTAGTTTAACATAAACTTTTTCAATCCCACCGATTATAAAAGTGTCAAAAATAAATAAATATAATGATAATAAATAGTTTTAAGCAGTTAATATGCATTTAGTGCGTATAATATAAACTTTCAACTTAATAAAACCATAAATAAATATCTTTCACTATATTAAAATTAACATGATTTAAACTATAATCTTGAAAAATACCGGACGGATAATTTTTGGATGTCTTCATACCATATCCGCATCTGTTTTCTCGGATATTTATCCGTTTTTCAAATGCGAATGCAGATAAATTTCAGATTTTTCGGATATCCATTAACAGTCGGATTATGAAGTTTTAACTTGTTATGCGGTGTGATAAACTAGTATTTTTAAAATATTCTAAAGTATTCATTAAATATTGTACGATTCTTTATGGAAACAATTAACTCTTTATGAACCAGTATTCAGATTCAAATTTCATAAGTAACATCAAAAATAGAAAAATCAATGTTAAATTCAAGTTCACATTGTAACAAAAGGGGTTTTGTGTTAAGAAATGCTTCAATAAGAGATTATGTGAGATACAACTAAAGTACATCGCGCCTTTAACGTACCGCAGTATGTATGTAAATTTCTAGGAAATTAGGGATCTAGGTACATCATTAAGAATCCAATATCGTATTATGAAAACAATTATACAATATAAATTGCACTAGGAACTGACAGTTCAATGAGAAGTCAAGATAAGTCGAGGATCATTGGCTCAAGTGACATTGATATGGCGGTCCTAGAGGTCATTGATTCAAACATCTAAAACAGTAAACGCTTTACTTGAATAAAGCAACACATTTATTATAAAAAAGAGGTCAAGACACGTTCTCCATAATTACCACAGGTTAAAACATTTTATTTGGGACGGAGATTTCAAAATAATAATATTTTAGATTGATGCACTAGGTGGCTTTGTTACGGGATTTTAATCTACCGAGAGCATTGTTATAAGACACCATAATTGATCCAATGTGGAAATGTAAAATTAATGCACAATCCGTTAACCGGTCGGCTAATTAACCGATTTGTCGGATCAAATTGAACGGTTCGGTAAACTGAACCGAAAATTAAACTAGGTGGCTTTCACCGACGGAACCAATCATTTTAACGGCAGTTAACTGCTTACATAAATCGGCTTTAGTTCTACCGTTAACCAATAGTCGGTTAATCCAGCAATTAACCAAATCTGGTGCATATTAGCTGTTACAACTCAACATAACAAAATGAACGTCGCATGTTACTCATTCAACATAACTGTTTGTATCAAAATTGGATACAACACTCTTCGGAAGAGTTTGAAGAGATAAAAATGAAGAAATTAAATGAAAAAAGAGGATTATCTAACAAACACTTCAAAAAACAAATGATAAAAATGCACAGAAACACAGGAATTTAGAGTGGTTCGGCGTATTGCCTACGTCCACTATGAAATTGATGACTTTATTGATGTCTCTTTGATGATTACAACTGATTTCAGCGGATAACATCAAATTACAATGGATTACAGTGGTGAAATTCGAGTATAGCAGCAGCTTGAAAGTGCGAAGGTGTTTCCGGCAGAGTCTGGACGTCAAAGAGCCAAAAGATCTTTTTTCTATAGGCCTTGGGGCTCTATTTATAGGCGTAGGATGCAAATATCTCGTTCAGATCTCGGGAGACTTCTTCTGGCACGTGGGTGGGCCCACGCGATTGATCCCATGAAGTTTCAGCCCGATCTGTGATCGATACGAACGTAATTCGTATCGATCAAGATTTTGTCCAATGGAGTCGACACTTGATGTGAACATTCTTTAGCTTGTACGTAAGCTCCTGTGAAAATTTTATAGCATTTGGACTTGTGTATTACGAGATATGATCGATACGAGTTAGCGTTCTTCGGCAGACTGTTTGGTTCGAATTGATGGTTGCACGTGCCCAGGTGATGACGTGGCGCACACTCTTCGGATCGATCCACTTTTTATGCCGAGTTGATCGAGTCGTCCCAAGATTCTCGCCTTGTTCGCATCGAAGTAGTTATCTTGTTCGAATCGATCAATAGCGTGCTCTTCGTATCGATCTGCAGTGTGCTCTGTTTGCATCGATTGTGTTGGCTTGTTCGCATCAATTCGGGTTGTTCCAACTTGATGGATGCGAACGACTAATGCCTTGATGGATTCGAATAGTAGTTCCATGATGGATTCGAACAAGCGTGAGTCGATGGATACGAGCAAGGCTCTCCTGATGGATTCGAACAAGCGTGAGTCGATGGATACGAACAAGGCTCTCCCTAATGGATGCGAAGCAGTGTGGTTGGATCGATGTGAATACGATCGATACGAACCGAGGCTCGATGATGGGTACGAAATGGGGTTATTTCCTTCAATTTGCATCGATCATAACTTGAGCATACGAACTCGGATTGATTTGAAATTTGGAACGTTGGCTCCCATAGCTTTGCTTGTCGTGTCATATCAATTGTAGCTTGATCCGAACTTAGACAAAATTTCTCGACATCCATGGCGAACCTGTGTGTACTCGATATTCGGGATGAGCGATCCTCGGTTCTCAGTCAATCCCTTGATATCTCGGCCTTGCCAAAAGGTGGGATAACATTTGCCCCCCAAAGTACGTCTTGCGGAAACATGACGTGCTTTGAAAAGTCGTAACCTTCACTTTGAACAGTTATCGTCTTTTTGTCGCAAGTTGTAGTCTTTGACTGATTTCCTCAGTAATGCGAACTGTTGATTGTCAACCGTTGTACCCTGTATTGTTGTAACTGATTGCTGTATGGTAGTGATTAGCTTTTTGTCGTCGTAATCGTTATCAGATGAGTATCCAATTCCTGTGGATAATGAAAATTGAATATTAGTCCGACATATATGCATATATGTTAATCTGACTCTCGTTAACGTTGCACGTTCACGAGTCGTTGTCAGTTCTCTTGTATCGAATCCCGTATCGATCCTCTCCTGAACCGATGTGAAATTCGAGTTGCAACAATGCTCGATGGTTTTTTTAGTGTCCCTTCGTATCGATCCTCTCTTGGATCGATGTAAAAGGTTGAAAGGTGGTTTTCGTATCGATGTGATTCACAATGATGGATACGAAATAAGCGTTCGCATCGATGGATACGAGTCTCGGTAGAATCCATTGCCATGGGCATTAAGTTGTAATTTCGTATCGATGATCTTGAGCTATTGCGGGTTGAGCGCTGATGGATACGAAATAAGCATTTCGTATCGATGGAGTTCAATGCTCTCAGAACAGCCTTCATTGCGTACTTCGTATTGATGGACCCTTTGTTATTGGATACGAATAGCCAATTCGCATCGATAGATACAGCCTTTGGAAGCTGTGACTTGATGGGTTCGAACAGTGAAGTTCGTATCGATGCACTGTGGATGGAGTCGAGAACAACGAACACAAACAACAGTTTCGTATCGATGGAGCTTGGTGACTCAAAGAAATCTCCTTTGACAATTTCGTCTCGATAAGAGCTCGAGTTTATGAGTTCGAATAGCTTATTCGTATCGATTCTTTGGTGGAACCGTTGCTACCGGTCGAATCTACGGGGAGGCGAAACGCCTTTCCCTCCGCACTCGGGTCCATATAAATACTGTGGACTTAGTCATTTTTTATTTATCTGCTTTTACTTTTCAACTTGCCTTCGTATCGATTGAGAAACCGAGAAATTGAAACTGTCTCCATCCAAACTAACATACCTTCTTAATCCTTCGAACCTATACTTCTAATCTATGTAATTAGATGACGAATTCATGTTAAAACGATAAGACTCGATTTTCAATATCAAACCAATCAAAGTGGCGGCCTATTCCGGCGTCGTTGAGGCCGGAGTGGGTCGAAGTGAGGTTGAGGAGAAGGTAATGGTGTTTGTGCCATTTGGAGAAGGAGGAGTGAGGAAAGAGATGAAGGAATTGCTCGGTCTGGATTTCGTATCGATGGAGGGTTAGAGAAACTGGAGTTTCGTATCGATCCCCCTTCTGTAACTTCGTATCGATTGTTGACCTTTCGATCCTGTTTCCCTCACTTCGAATCGACATGGAATTCGAAGTGTAGTTGTGATGGTTTCGAACCGTTACAGCAACCTGATCGTTACGAAACCGCCATAATTCAATCGATGCGAAGCTGCAATTTCAATCGATTCAAGATTGAAGCCGCGATGATCGATACGAGCCTCTGATTAATGGATCGATGCGAAACCCATCGTTCTGGACCGGTATGAAACATGAAAAATCCTGATCGATGCGAAGAGGCCGAGCAGTGATCGATACGAACTTTACCATTTTGATCGATTCGAAGCTGCCGGCCTTGATCGATACGAAACTAAGGCCTCTTCTGATCAATGCGAAACAGACTTTTGGTGATCACTCCCAGCCTGAACCCTGATGGATACGAAACCTTGTACAATCGATCACATGACTCCGACGAGCTTCATTCTTGCATATCTGGACTTAACTGTTAAACTGCATATTTGACTGCCCTTCGAAGCTCGTCGATGGAACTGTGACTTAACAAAATGATAACGAATTTTAACTTGGATCGATCGCCAACATTTGGATGGCATGGTTGTGACGGTCAGTGATGACGGTCACTTCAGTTGAATTTCGAAGTCTTGTCGTTCAGACATTCTCTTAACCTTGTATAATTTCTTAAGTATTATGCGGCACTACACTTGCACAACACATCCACACACTTTACACTGGGGGAAGTACGGATGTTATTTTCGTCTAATGATGATTTCTCATAAGTTAGTTAGTTATGGAACCTTCAAGCTCACAACAGCAGGAAGTTCAGGATTCATCTTCTTTCATCCTAGAGATTCCGGCTATCGCGGTCGAAGTTATAGACCCAGCTCCGGATGAGCTACCTAACGCTACGTTCATTTGTAATCCCCAAGGTTCTGTACCGTCCAATGTCTCTGAAGACATGTTGGGACGAATATGCCTAAGGCATGGTTTGTCATTGGACGACGTACTATTACCAGGACCAAACGATAGACCGTACGCTCCCCCAGAGGGGTTTACTGTCTTTAACCGTCATGCGTGTGCAGCGGGAACACTTCCTCCTTTCAACCAATACATTAGGGAAGTGCTATCTTTTCTCGGAATCGCCCCGTCTCAGCTACACCCTAATGGATATGCTCTGCTGAATAGTCTATTTATCGTATTTATGGAGCATCTCTTCCGACCACCAATGCCGACTGAGATTAGATATCTCTTTAACTTCAAGAGTAGGGGAGATAGTCCGTCTTTCACTTTTCTGGAGTCAGTCAGGAACTGCCAAGTAGTAACCGGATCTTGGGGAAGGCTGAGTTACTTAAAAACAGAATGGTTCTATGTCCGGTGCCCCCCCAGGATTTGCCAGCCGATGGCTAGTCAGACGTAAGTGTTACAGTATTCTTCAAGAGTTATCCAGATGATAGTAGTTGATATAAATTGACATCTTCTTTTCTTTTTACAGCCGTAATTTCACGACCTGAAGGCGGGTATTTCAAAGAGATAGTAAGGGTCCTTCAAGAAGTTCCGAATGAAGTGAGGGACATTGATTCGGTTCTAACCGACAGAAATTTGAGAATCGTCGGGCTAACTGAGCGGAATCAAAGCATAAGGCTTGAAGGGACACTAAGGGCAGTCTCGAAGAAGCGGGTGAAACGCAAAGCGCCCGGTGTCGTAATAGCTGAAGGGGTTGACTCGGAGAGAACACCCACTGATGACGAACTTATAGCCGGGTCTTCTGGCGGTTTTCAGGGCTCGGAAGGAAGAAGAAAAGGCAAGGCGGTTGCTCATAAGCGTTCTAAATCCATGAGATTGAAATCTGTGGTTGTGTCTTTTCCTGTTCCTGGAATTAGAATTTCGGAGGCTCCTCCCCCGCAAGTAGAGAATCCTTTCGAAAGGCTTACTGATATTCCGATCCCGGATTATGTGTCGCTTCAACATGACACCGGGTTGGAGGAGCTTGACAGTGCTCTTGATCTGAGCGAGTCGCTTGCTATAAGTACGGCCGACATTTCCGGTTGGTCGGGGGGTTGAACATACATACACTTCACGGCACTACACGATTTCCTAATCGTAAATTGTCCAACTCAAGAAATCACTAACTTTTCTTTCGTTTCTCATTTACAGGTACGATGTCTGGGAGAGGATCGATGTTAGGGAGTCTTCGCTCGGCTCGAAAGTCTTCTACTTACTACGAGCCCCGTAGAAGGGATTCGAATAGAGACCGCGATCGCGGGTACTCCAATCAGGAAAGATATGAGCGGGAAAGGGATAGAGACTATAGATACCGATCTAGGTCCCATTCTCCACCTCATAGAATTCCATCACCACCTCCTATTCATGCTTCACATCCATCAGAGCCTCCGCGACACAGACCGTCTTCTCAAATTTCTAGGCCTGAAACTCATTGCCAGAGAGCTGAAACTATGGCTCCCATAATTGCAGAGCAGGTCATAACCGAGCCCACGGGGGAAGGTGCAATAAAGACTACCCAACTTAAGAAAAATTTCCCGAACATTTGCTTTGATGGCTACATCTTTCTCCCTCACTTGAAGAGAATCCCTTCGGAAGCTGAAAATACAATGCATGATTACATTCATGACATTTATGCTCAATATAGAAAGTGGGTGAAGGCCGCAGAAAAAGCTTCGAAGGTGGCCTTTGAGCGGGCTAAAGCGATTGAAAAGATGGAGTCTGAACTCGCTCAGAAGGACCGAATCATCCAAGTGCTCAATACCGAGGCCGAGTCTTCTCGGAAATCTGAAATTGAGGCCACCAAAAAAGCTGATGAAGCGAATGTGGCGATGGAGAGATTGAGGCAAACACACGTTGCCTTGGTGGAGGAGATGGGCCACCGAAATACTACGGTCGCCGCCGAACAGGATGCGGCAATTAAGGAACTTAACGAGCTTAAAGCCAAATTCTCTGACACTGCCAAGGAAAGGGACGATGCGAACAACGCAGCCCAGGAGGCGTGCGAGCAGGCTGTCTTGCTTCGGGGCGAACGGGATGCGGCCGTGGCTAAGGTCCGCGAGGTGGAGACCAAGGTTGAGGAGGAGGTGAAATCGGCTGAGTCCAGGCTAGAAGCCGATATTGAAGATCTTCTTGTTGTTTACAACGCTAACGTGCTGAGGCATAGAGGCCTGGCCTGGCTCGACGACTACTCGACACATTTACACAACGCCTGGGGCCGGTTGGTTGAAGAGGAGAAGGCGATGCATCTGGGTGAGTCAATCGATGAGTTTGAGCTGGAGAATCGTTTGCTGAGTGAAGATGAACGAAAGATTCTCCACGAGTCGATGATTCTGCACGAAAAGGAAAGGCTTGGCACCCAACACTTGGAAGTAGGAGAAGGCTCAGGGGTTGAACACCACAACGCAATTCTTGAAATTCCAGCATCAACCCAGCCTGAAACCTTACCTGCGGTAGATCCCCAAGCTGTTCCTGCCTACAATCCGGATCAGCCGCAAATGTCTCCGGCTATAGAGCAAGTTGCTGAAGCTGTTCAGGCATCTACAAGCCAAACTGAGGAAGGTACTTTGAACATCCTATATGTCTATCTTAAGTCGGAATCGTCACTCGAATTAAGTACTAACAGTCCTCTTGTTTTTGTCCAGTGATCGATGCTGCACCGGTCGTGCCTCCTGTTACTCAAGAACCACATCATATGCAGGAGGCAATAATAACCGAAGCCACCGCCACAACGACCACGGCTTCGACCAACGGAACGCAAGGGTGCACTTTAGTTTTTGATGAAAAGATGATGAAGGAACTTCTCGGTCATCACAACGACCCTTTGCGGACCTGCCATTTATTATAGGCAGAAACACCCCTGCTACGGACTCTTCAATGCTAACCACTGATGCTCCTAGCGAGGCCCGAGCGATTAATGAAGAAGAAATACTGGTCGAAATTGATGCTGAAATGGAAGCAGCGGCTCGTGGTGGCAGTTTTGGAGGTGGAATGGCGGCACCTGGTCCAGCTCCGCTTAGAATGATATCACCTGGTGGTACAGTTATTGACACTAGTGTGTTCGTTCCACCTCCTACAGTTGATCCCGTTCCTCCGACCTCGCCTGCAGGAAGCATCCCTATACATTCGAGCTCGGAGGAAGACGTCGAGATTATGCCCCCGCCTGGAGACCGACCACCGAAAGGTAAAGGCTCAAAGAGGAAAGTTAGTGGCGGCTCCAGCAGGTCTACACCGAGGAAGAAGCCGAGAGAGAAGAAGAAACAGATAGGCCTCTTTAGTTTGCTCTGAGTAGATAGGGACTTATTTTTGGTTTTCCTTTCGTAGGCCGTGTATAGATGCAGGCTCGGCCCCTGCTAGTAGGAATTTTTTGGAATAAACTTGTACATGAATTTCTTTCACAAACAGTAGAAATGAAACTCTTCTTTTTTTGGCTTCTTCTCAGCTATTGTATATTTGCTTAATTGTTTCAATATTTGAAGTGCACTTGTGAAGTTTCAGCTTCCGAGTCAAGTTTGTTTTTATTCGCCAGGTCCGGAAATTGTGGACACAATTCATGACCGAGAAGTGAGTTGAACTTTGACGTCGCACTGCTTCAGTCAATGGTCGACACTTAAGTTCTGCCTCCTAGTCTTGGGGACGAGTTATAGAACATCAGTCAGCGACTGCATCTCGCTTATAACATGTTGAGTCTAGTGCCACTGAACGAATTTTGAGACAAGCGGAGATTGAGTGGTTCAACCATACTCGTTTGATTATCGATGATCACATCCGCACTCCGGGGATTTTCACTTGTTTACTGGCGGTTGGTCACGCTGTTTTAAGTTTTAATTATCTGTCCGCGTTTTGGGGACTTGGAGCTCCGACTCACACTTTAGGAGTTTAGAGTTGGTGTTTATACTCAAATTCGCACTCTAGGAATCCAGAGTCGATGTTTATACTCCAATTCGCGCTCTAGGAATTTGGAGTTGAAGTTTATACTCCGTTTCTCACTCTGGGAATTCAGAGTTGGTTGATGTTTATACTCCGTTTCGCACTCTGGGAATCCGGAATTGATGTTTATACTCCAATTCGCACTCTGGGAATTTGGAGTTGATTGGTGTTTATACTCCGTTTCGCACTCTGGGAATCCGGAGTTGATGTTTATACTCCAATTCGCACTCTGGGAATCCGGAGTTGATGTTTATACTCCAATTCTCACTCTGGGAATTCGGAGTTGATGTTTATACTCCAATTCTCACTCTGGGAATTTGGAGTTGGTAAACAGACGGTTAGTCACATTTGTTGCATGTTTTTGGATTTCGCTCGCACTCTGGGAACGAAAGGTGTATCAGGATCGTGGATGGTCGGATCACATCCACCCCGAGCTAACAAGCGAGGTCGTTAGATGGACAGGTCCACCCTCCTCAAACTTGGTTCAGATACGGACGAAGTCGTTAGGCGGACGGATCCACCCACTTCATATTTGTACGTTTATACTCCAGTTCGCACTCTGGGAATCTAGAGTTAAGTGAAGGATTGTCGTGTATCAATCCTATTTTGACTATGGTGTGATGGCTTGTCTCCGAGCTCGGGTTTCACTTAGCGAGTGACCGGTTGCATCACAATCACTCCCTATTTGAATAAATCCCACCGTATGGTGGAGCTTAGCTCTCCGTGCATGGTGACGATCATATGAAGTATTTCAAGTAAATCACAGCTCTGGCTCGAAGAGATTGCATTTTATTGCTGAAATAAGAAAATACGGGAAAGTCAGTTGCCTTATTACAAATTCTAATTTCAAAATGCAGAAACAAATTGCAAATGAAAAATAAACTAAATGAATAAACATAGTCTGTTATGTGTAGTAGCGACGAAGACTCTCGCTGTTCCAGGCCCTTGGTAGAGTATGACCGTCAACGGTCGATAATTTGAATATGCCATCTCCGAGCTTTCGTTCAATAACATACCTTCCCATGTTGGTTTCATATGCGAAGGAACTGGGTAGATTCTTTTAAGGACGAGATTGCCGAGTTCAAAGGTTCGCGGGCGGACCTTGGCGTTGTATAATCGGGCGACTCAACTTCGATACGCGGCTGCCCTCAAATTAGCCTCTTTACGTTTCTCATCTAGTAAATCGAAAGATTCAACAAGTAATATAGCATTTGTCTTCGGATCATAGTATGTCACATGATGAGAAGGTACTTCTAGCTCGACTGGAATAATAGCTTCTGAACCATAAGAGAGAGAGAATGAAGTGTGACCGGTCGTAGACTTGTGGGTCGTTCGGTAAGCCCATAAAGCCATAGGAAGTTCATCGACCCATTTTCCCCCGACCTTTTCTAGTCGTTTTTTTCAGAATGGACTTTATAACCTTATTGACTGCTTCGACCTGTCCGTTTGCTTGAGGGTGTGCAACTGCTGAGAATTTCTTTTGAATGCGAAACCGTTTGTAGAAATTTTTAAATTCAACACTGTCGAATTGGGTTCCATTATCCGTGATAATGGTGCGTGGGAGACCGAATCGACAGATAATGTTGCGGACTACAAAGTTGATCACTTTTTTCGTCATTATGGTAGCAAGAGGTTCAGCTTCAGCCCACTTTGTAAAGTAATCAACTGCGACGATGGCGTACTTCGCTCCACCTTTTGCTAGAGGTAGAGAACCAATGATGTCGATGCCCCATACTGCAAACGGCTATGGGCTGACCATTTGAGTTATCTCGGTAGGTGGGGCTCTAGGAATTCGAGCATGCTTTTGACATTTATCACATTTCTTGGCATAATTCGACACATTGCGATTTACAGTCAGCCAAAAATATCTGTACCGAAGTACTTTCTTGGCAAGTGCTTGCCCCCCGGTGTGATCGCCACATTCTCCCTCGTGTACATCGTGTAATACTCGTTCAATTTCATCGTGAGCGATACACCGGAGCAAAGGAACAGAGTACCCTCTTCTGTACATGACTCCATTCTGGATGGTGAATCGTGAAGCCTTCCAAAGGACTTGTCTTTTTTCACTCCTGCGCTTTGGCAAGATTCCATGCTCAAGGTAATTTCTGAATGGAGTCATCCACGAATCCTTATCGGGAGCGACTTCACATATCCAATCTGATTCTGCCCGGTCAATACTTGGGGAAGATAACGTCTCTACGGGAACGAGTCCCATTTGCTGCGCTTCTCCCATGCTGGCTAACTTTGCCAACGAATCGGCTTTCTGATTGCGTTCTCGAGGTATACAATAAATGACATAATAATCAAACCGATTCAGTATTTCCTGAACCCGAGCTAAGTAAGTTGCTAGCCTTCGATCTCTCGCTTGATATTCTCTCTGAACTTGACACACAACTAATTGTGAATCACAATAAATTTCCGCAGCGATAATTCTCAAATCTCTGGCAAATTTCAATCCAGCTAAGAGGGCTTCATATTCAGCTTCATTATTGGTTGCATGAAAATCTAACTTTAAAGCATAACATATAGATCGACCTTCGGGGGTTTCAAGCACAACCCCAGCGCCCGAGCACCGGTCGTTCGATGCACCATCAGTGTACAACTTCCAGACGTATTCGAGAGATTCACTGGTTTCGGGCAAGTTCTCTGGAATGGTAAATTCAGCTATGAAATCGGCTAGGACTTGTCCTTGAATGGCTCGACTTGGAGTATAAGTAATATCAAACTGGCTCAGTTCGATGTTCCACTTGAGTAACCTACCAAACGTCTCAGGCCGTGTAAGGACCTGTCGTAACGGCTGGTCGGTGTAATCAATAATAGGTTGGGCCTGGAAATATGGACGGAGCTTCCTTGATGCAATAACAAGACATAAGCCAGCTTCTCTAGTTTCGGATAATTCCGTTCAGCTCCAGTTAACCGTTTGCTGATGTAATACACTGGCTTATGTATCCTGTCTTCTTCCCGAATTAGGACAGCGCTGATAGCGTTTTCTGATATCGCCAAGTAAACGTACAACTTCTCATGATCAATAGGTTTTGACAGGATATGTGGCGAGGATAGATGGTGAATTAATGCTCGGAATGCCCCCTCACACTCCGTGGTCCATTCAAAGTTTCATTTTCCTTTTCGGATCAGATCAAAGAAGGGAATGCATTTGTCAGTGGACTTTGAAATGAACCTGCTCAGTGCCGCTACTTTCCCATTGAGACTCTGGACTTGCTTTATAGTTTTCGGAGTTTCAAGATTTCTGATTGCCCAGATCTTTTCAGGATTAGCTTCGATTCCTCGAGCATTGACGATAAACCCAAGGAATTTTTCGGATGCAACTCCAAAATGACATTTCAGTGGGTTGAGCTTCATTCTGTACTCTCGAAGTATGTTGAACATTGATTCCAGGTCTTTAATATGGTCAGTGGAAAATCGTGACTTCACAAGCATGTCGTCTACATATACTTCCATGGTTTTCCCGATTTGATTAGCAAACATCTGATTGACCAATCGTTGATAAGTAGCCCCGGCATTCTTGAGTCCGAATGGCATAACTTTGTAATAATAAAGTCCCAGATTGGTTAAGAAGCTGGTATGCTCCTGATTAGGTAAATGCATTGGTATTTGATTGTAGCCAGAATACGCATCCATGAAGAATAAGAGTTCATGTCCAGCTGTTGAGTCTACGAGCTGATCAATTTTGGGAAGCGGGAAACTGTCTTTAGGACATGCTTTATTCAGATCGGAGTAATCGACACATGTTCTCCATTTTTCGTTCGATTTTCGGACAAGCGTGGGATTCGACACCCATTCGGGATATAGCGCATCTTGAATGAACCCATTCATTTTAAGCTTTTCTACCTCTTCTTTAAGGGCGGCAGATCTCTCTGGATCCATACCACGCCTTTTCTGTTTGACTGGGACATGCCGCGGGTCAATATTCAAAGTGTGGCTCGCGATGTCCGGCGAGATGCCACACATATCAGAATGCGTCCAGGTGAATACGTCAAGATTCGCCCGTAGAAACTCAACCAATTACTCTTGAGTCTGCTGGCTTAGTTGAGAGCCAATCTTTATCATCTTTGAATCATCATCATTGTCAATTGGGACATCGATCATCAGTTCGGCCGGGGATGCTTGACTTTCTTTAGATTCTCCTTCATCTTCAGTTTCCCTTGGGTCAAGATCCCTTTGGAATTGGCTGGGATGCCCGGGCCTAGGCCCAGGCATTAATTGTCAATTATCAGCAAAACAGACGCAGAGAGATTCCTCTACGCCTTTTCCTTTCTCTTTTCGCTGCACCTCCCGTAGCTCGGTGACGTAACAGGCTCTCCCAGCAGCCTGATCTCCTTGAATGACTCCCACTCCACGATCGGTGGGAAACTTCAGAGTCAAACACCACGGAGCAATGGCTGCCCTGAATTCAACGAGGGCCGGTCGACCCAAGAAAGCATTATAAGGGGAGTTTACATCCAACACAACGAACTGCAATATCCGGACTCTCCAACGTTCTCTAACTCCTAACTCTACTGGTAGCTCCACTACTCCAGTGAGTATAGTAGCGCTTCCATTGAAACCATGGATTCGAGATTGGCAAGGCTTTAAATCTTTAGCCTCCATCCTCATCTGATCATAAGCTCGTTTAAACAGAATATTCACTAAGCTTCCACTGTCAACCAAAATCCTTTTCATCCAGGCTGGACCTACTTGAGCTGAGATGACCAATGGATCGATAGTGGGGGCTTCAACTTTATCAACATCTTTGTTTTTGAATACGATGTCATCAGTCATTGTCTTCTGTTGTTTGGTCGGAGCCCCTTCATCAAAATTACTACAACACTCAAAGTCTGCATGCCTAATAGAGCTGGCATACGACTCCATTTCCTTCCAGCTTCGGTCTGCCGGATGAGGACCACCACAAACAGTGTTTATCACTAATCTCCTGCCGGTACGAGCGGGTTCCTCATGCCTTTCCTGGTTTGGTGCATGATTCTGATTCGACGGGCCCGCACCTCCTGATTGCGGCGCCCGCACAAACTGATCCAACTTTCGTTCACGTATCAGTTTTTCAATGAGATCTTGTAAATGATGACACTCATTTGTATTATGGCCATAACTTTCATGAAATCTGCAAAACTTACCTGTTTGGATTTGTCTTTCCGTTGACGGCTTCGGGGCAGGTTTCTTGTATTGCATGGTATCACAGGTCTGCAAATACACATTTTCCAGCAACGTATTCAATGGAGTATAATTGTCGAACATGGGAGCTCTACGTGGTGGGCCACGATTTTGATCTCGTTTTTTGCCTTGATTTCCACTGTCCCTCTGTTGGTTCTGTTTGTTTTGTATATTCAACTGAACTTTTTCGGAACTCTCCCCGAATTGTTTAACTGCAATGTTACTTTGAATTCTTCCATACTGGGCCCTACATCATCCTGCTTCCTAGATTGTTTCGCATCCTCCCTTCTCAAGAATTGGGCTGCCTTGGAATAGAAACGGTCCAATGATGCAGGTGGCTTCCCAGCTAACCAATTTCCGAACTCGGAATCAGGATCAATCTCCTTAGTTAATGCCATCAGGATAGAGTTGTCATTTGGATTGCTTATTTCTACACATGCAACATGAAATCGCTCCAAGTAACGTCTGAGCGTCTCTCCGGGAGCTTGAGTGACACTAGACAATGTATTAACATCTTTAGGTCTCGCTACATGCATACAAAATTGTTCAACAAACTTGGTGGCCATTTGGTCGAAATTAGAAATGGATCGTGGCAGCAAACGAGTAAACCACATAGTAGCAATGCCCCCTAAGGAAATGGGGAAACTACGACATTTAACTGCATCATCAACTCTCGCAGCATTCATTAGCCATTCGTACTTCAGGATTTGTTGATTGGGATCAGAATTTCCTTCATAGACTGGCAAAGTTGGCATCCTAAAGCGCCGAGGTGGTTCAGCATATAATATGTCATCAGTGAAAGGGGTATGACTCCAGGAAATACCCCAGTCGTCATTAGTGAGACCCTGACTTTCACGGATTATCTGACGAATCATCGTCGGTATATCCGGCATCTGGATATTTAGAGCATGCTGTGCCAAGGTGTGGTCGGGTTCCACAATGCGAGGCTGGACCGGACGCGGTCGACGGTCCGTGTCTCGCCTCCTTGGTTCAAGATTTTCAGGGACATAAGGTTCTGGAGTGTGTTCTCGTCGGCGACGATGTGGATCAGCTTGATTTCTAGCATCAACTCCTTTTCGGTAGTGGTGGTGGTAGCGAGGTTGCCTGTGACATGGTAAGGAGCGGCACCCCCTCGGGATGAGGGTCCGGTCTGATGACTGGTGGATGGTCCAGTCCTGGGTTGTCCAAGATTTAGGGCAGGTTGGTGTCCTGTGGCTTGGGTGTAGCTTACGTCCATCCGTGGGCGTGTAGATCGGTGATGATCATTGGATGAGGCTGAACTCTCCGTGGAAGAAAAAGAAGATTGATCTCTTCTGGATCTTCTGCGCCTTTGGCGATTCAACTGGTTGGTCAACTCTGCGTTGGCACGCAGTTGTTCAGTAAGCTGTTGCCAACTCTGGGTCAGCTCTTGAAGCAGCATCTGGAACTCTTGTCTGGTGACCGGGCCTGATGGATATGAAGGTCCAGCGACATTTTGGTTGGATGGAGGCAATTGTACGGGATTCTGTCTATCCCGTCCTTTCTGATAGAAAGCTGTAGAAGCAGTTCGTGTGCTTACCATGATGAATTGACGAAGTCCTTTCCTAGATCTGATGCAAATCTGAATAGGATGGAAGGGCTTTTAGGCTTGAGATCTGGATCTTCTTCTTGGATTTATGCAATCCGGTATCGATAGCAGATCTAAAGAGCAGGAGAAAAACTGGATTTTTTCTCAGTGAAAGCACCAAAGTGTTTGTATCAAAATTGGACACAACAATAACATATGATAGTTATACATCAAACCGGTAAGGCAGTAAGCCATTAACCAATTACCAAAGAAAAAATCAGCAAAAACCAGCACATCACAACCGTGTATACTAGCATATTACATAATACAGATAGGACTCGCTAACTCAACATAATAGCATATTAAATATTACATAATGTCAGCACAGTAGTAACTATGGAAAGCTGTGATTTTTCCATTTGATTTGATGCTGCAAGACCACACGCTGTTGCAATCTGCATGGAAATGTTCGGATAATCAGAGTACTTAAATTAATTAATAATAAAATAGTATAAACTTCCATAATCGTTTGGTGTAAGTTTCAACTTAAAGGACATAACACTTACCTACCATGTGCTTGTACATGCAACTATCACTATGACTTATCGAAGTATCAACAAACTATTTTTAGTTGCACTTAAAATTATTCTAAGGCTGTTAATCTATGGGATAATAACTTATATTTACAGGCATAGATCTCATGGCCTTTCCACCATAACTTATAAATAGAATCTTATTATGTGATATTAAATGTTGGATTTCATGTTTTTGGGTGTCGATTTTAATCGCTATTTTTATACCAATAATCTACTAGTATACATAATTACATACTAATTTGTACACAGAAAGATCCCGTTAAAAAAAAGAGAAATAAATTAGTCAAGAAAATGACCAAAAGAGGCTAATTTACACAATTGATTGACACACAAATTCCTATATATACAAAACTACATAATTATCATTTGTTAAGAGATGTGACGTTTAGAAGTGAGAGTAGAGCAATCCAGAAGAATGTTCCCCACCTAAATAAAGCACATCATTCAAAATTTAAAAACATACAATCATTTTTACAGTAAGCTTAACTTAATGTGATCACTTGAAACTTCTAGAACTAAATTATAAAAGTTATAAGCAAATTGATATAAAAAGTACCTCAAATGTAATTATCTGATCAGCCTCTTCAATTCCTTTAAACAAAGCTGCCAATTTGTTAAGGGTCAGGGACAGAAAAGAAACTTTATTTTTGACTGCCTCTTCAACTGTTAAAAAAAAAGTGGAACCCAGTGCACGAGGTTTCCATACAATAGCGGGCTATGAGAAAGTAGATAATTGTACTTGGTCTTTCTCTCACATTATGAAGATGTTGTTTTCAGACTCGAACCTGGACGTTCAGACCATAACCATGCAGACTTGATCTTTTAACTGCTTCTTCCAACTGTTAAAATAAAAAAATAGGGGCTTCCAAATTTTCAGTGTTATCATTAACTGTCACTTGTTTAGCATCCATTTTGCAGATCTGTGTGCATCGGCAAAACAAATAATGTGCCGGTATATACGAAACTTACTTACAGAAGTATACAAAGTCCAGACTCAAAATAGAGTATTTAGCTTCATGTGTTATGTACTGTAAATGTGAACTAACTGTTAATATATTGTGAGTTATAAATGAACTAACTGAGTATATAACTTAGATGTAGAGTATACTTACGGACTAAACGAGTATATGACTTCGATGTAGAGTATACTTATGGTGAATTAAACGAGTATATAACTTCAATGTAGATTACAGAGTATACTAATGTTTTACTACCGAAATCTCTGAATCAAATGAACTAACTGTGATTACACACACACAACTGAAGTTGTGTGCATATATAAATAAATAAATAATTGTGAATAGGTAGAGATGAACAAAACTAACCATCTCAAACTAGCAACGACGAATTCTCTACGGTAAAAGCAAAAGGTGACTGCGCGTCCCATATACAAATTCCACAGCATGCCAAACATCACAACTTCTACAGCTGCAACTTTATTCCACATATGAAATAAATTCGCGATAACCAGGACAATGCATAATCATTTGCATACATAACTATGAACATGTGTATATTAATTTGCATATATAACTATGCATATGTGTTAACTAAAGAGGCAATTTAGTTCATACGAGTAATGTGTATTCTCAAATTTTAAATGCAATTAAATGTGTATATAAATCACAAACTAAACTAAATCAATGACTCACAGTTTAATAGCATGTCTAAATGTGAAATGACAGTTTTAGAATGTGTATATAAACTGTGTATATTAAATCTAAACAACACTAAACTGGTTTGAGATCACCTGAGCCTAATGCCCAGTGTTCCTGTGACTAGAACACGAGAATTTAAGAAAATTTGCAAAAAAGACTCTAGCATAGAGAAAATGATTTTTTTTTAAATCTTTATGTTCTGATTGGTTTGCCTCACCGGGACAGGGGGTATTAGGCCCGGATGATCTGCTCCCCACTAAACTATGCATATAAACTGACAGTTTAAATGTCTAAAGATACCGTTCACGAGCTTCCATTCCAAATTTTTAACTCGCTTCTGTTCTGGATACGTCCGACGTCGCAACGGGCAATTTGTCCAATGAGGGAACGCATAAAAATTGTGCATTCAAGACTGTTTCTAAAATATTAATACGTTGATTACAAAAACAAAAACAATTAAGCCATTATTCTCAGACAAGTTGGGGTCGACTAGAGATGGAACGAAAAACTAAATGCCAAAGTCAACTTAAAAGTAATAATAACAATAATAATAATTTAAAAAAAACTATGATAATAATAATAATAAAGTAAAATAATTAAACTAGTAGTAGTAGTAGTAGTAGTAATAATTATAATAATAAACAAGTAAAATACAAATAAAGATGAAAATAAATAAATAAAAATATATAAAGAAATTAAAAAAAACCATGATAGTAATAGTAGTAGTAGTAATGTTACTAATAGTAATAGGGACCAAAGACCAAACACTACTTCTTAAGCTTATATTCACTAGTTATATAATCTAAAACTTATAACGCTACTTCTAAATCGACCCTAAGCAAAAAACTCCTAACTCATGGTTCTGGTATATGGATCGCAAACTTTCATGCGCTCCTGTCCGACACCAGCTCTTCGGATATATTACAATCATTCAAGTCCCTTTTTACTACTTCTTCTCATGTTAACTTTGGTCGACCTCTACCTCCCTTTGAGCATTCGTTGCGGTCTATAATTCCAATGTGCACATGTGCTTTGGGACGCCTCCGTTGGAGATGTTCAAACCATTTTAAGTGGTGTTTGACTAGCTTCTCTTCAATTGGTGCTATTACAGATTTTTCACGTATATCATCATTTCTAATTCGGTATTATCTTGTATGACCACCGCTCCATCGCAGTATACGCATCTCTGCTACATTTATTTTGGACGTGTTGTCTTTTAGTAGGCCAACATTCTGCACCATACAACGCCGTATGCCTGATTGCCGTTTTGTAGAACTTTCCTTTAAACTTTTGTGGGACATTTCTGTCGTAGAGAATGTCAGACGATAGTCGCCATTTCACCCATTCCGCTCGAATTCTAAAACTAACATTTTCATCAATCTCACCATTATACTGTAACATTGATCATAAATATCGAATGGATTCCTTCTTGGGCACTTCTTGTCCGGCTAGAATGACATCTCCATCCTCTAACCTGACACCATTGATCTCGCACTTCATATACTCTATTTTAGTTCTGCTAAGCCTAAACCCTTTGATTCTAAAGTCTGCCTCCACAACTTTAATTGTCTATCAACTCTTATCCTACTTTCGTCAATTACCACAACATCATCAGCAAAGAGCATACACCAAAGAATCTCACCTTGTATACCCTTCGCAACCTCATCCATCACTAGGGAAAATTGTAGTGGCTCAAAGCTGACCCTTAATGCAATCCTATGTTAATGAGAAAGTCATTGGTTTTACCATCGCATGCTTTGATACCAGTCACAATATCATCGTTTATATTCTTGATAAGGGTAATATACTTTGTTGGGACTCTCTTCTTTTCCAGAGCCCACCACATAACTTTTCTCGGTACTTTGTCATAAGCTTTTTCCAAATCGATAAATACCATGTATGGATCCTTCTTTTGCTTCCTAAATCTCTCAATAAGCTGCTTATCAAGAAAATTTCCTCTGTGATCGACCTTCCAAGCATGACACCAAATTGGTTTCTTAAACATTTGTCATCCTTCTTAATTGACGTTCAATGACTCTCTCTCAAATCTTCATTGTATGACTCATAAATTTAATTCCTCTGTAATTTGTGCAACTTTGAATATCTCCTTTAGTCTTGAAGATTGGAACTAATATGCTTCTCCTTCACTCATCTGACATCTTGTTTGATTTGAAAATGTTATCGAACAACTTAATTAGTCAGCCTATCCCTACATCTCTAAGACATCTCCACACCTCAATGGGGATGTCATCAAGCTCCAACACTTTATCTGCTTTTATTCGTTTTAGCGCCTCCTTTACCTCGGACTATTGAATTCTCCGAACAAAATATCCACTATTGTCATCAAAAGAGTCATCCACCGTAGCGCTATCACCTTCTTCATTGAATAGTTTGTTGAAATATTCTCTCAATCTATTTTTTGTCTCATCGTCCTTCACCAAAAGTCTATTATTCTCATTCTTAATGCATTTAACTTGGTTGAAGTCTTTCGTCTTCCTCTCGCGAAGCTTAAATATCCTATAGACGTTTTTTTCACCATTCTTCGTACTTAATTTTTGATATAGATCTTCATACGCCCGGCCCCTTGCTTCACTCACTACTCTCTTTGCGTTCTTTTTTGCCACTTTATACTTTTGCATGTTGTCCTTTCTCCTGTGATGATGCAAGCATTTATAGCATTCCTTCTTCTCTTTGATAGCCTTTTGCACATCACTGTTCCATCACCAAGAATATTTAGGTTCACGTTTATTTCCTTTTGTTATCCCAAACACCTCAGTAGCCACTTTCCGAATGCGCGTTATCATCCATCCTACATGTTATTTGCTTCTTCTTCCATATTCCATGCCCCTTCTCCCATCACTCTATCCTTAAACACCTATGAGGCGTCTCCTTTGAGCTTCCACCATTTCGTTCGACTAGTCTTGGCTCCTTTATCCTGTTGAACACATATCCAAAGACAAAATTCAGATATCAAAAGCTTATGTTGTGAAGTGACTCATTCTTCAAGTATGACTTTGCAATCTACATAAGCTCGTTTGTCATCTCTTCTAGTAAGGACAAAGTCAATCTGGCTAGAGTGTTGATCACTATTAAAAGTAACTAAATGCGATTGTCTCTTTCTAAAGAAGGTATTAGCTATCATGAGGTCATAAGCAATAGTGAAATTCAATAATTATTCTCTTTCTTAGTTCCTATCGCTATATCCAAAACCACCATGCACTCTCTCAAACCTCCAACTAGTTGTACCAACATGGCCGTTGAAATATACTCTTATGAAAAGTTTCTCGCTACTAGTCACATCTCTAACCATACCATCAAGCTCTTCCCAGAAATTCCCCTTGGCGGCTTCACTTAGGCCTACTTGTGGGGCATAGGAACTAATGACGTTCATAAACATATCGCCAACTACCAGCTTGACAAGGATAATTCTGTCCCCTTGCCTTCTAACGTCGACCACTTCGTTTTAAGGTCCTTGTCAATTAATATGCCTACCTCGTTCTTGTTACGTTCATTTTCCATGTACCATAATTTGAAGCCCGCGTTCTCCATTTTCTTTGCCTTTTGCCCTATCCATTTGGTATCCTGAATATATAAGATATTTACACGTCTCTTGGTCATAGTATCAACTACATTTCTTAACTTTCCTGTTACGGACCTTGCATTCTAACTACCTAACTGAATCATACTTTCATCGACTAACTTCTTTGACCCTCACATCCGTCAAGTAAAGTGCGAAGACCCTTGCTCATTTATTACTATATCGGGGCCAATAAGGGAGTGACAACCCAACCATTGCATATTTATCACCATACTCGAGGCTCGATATGGCTCGCCGCTAATGGAGTGGCGACCTAGCCCTTGCTTATTTATCATCATACCCGAGCCTTGATATGGCGCATCGCTAAGAGGATTACGCCCAACGAAATATAATAAAGTTCCATTTCTATAAGAAAGTCTATAGTTTTTATGTTGGCTTGCCAAGCCTATCACAACCCTCCTTCTTTATCCTGCCTTGGGACAGACTGCATAGAAAACTACACAGGCGAAGTTATACTAATACATTAATTAGTTCAATTTTTAAATTTTTGTAAATTCTAAAATTAATAACTTATGTAAATGAGATCCGTTTGAGATGTGGTTTTTTGCGTTGCAATCGTATCAAAATGCTCTACATTATGAAGTTGTTCTAAACTGAATCCAAGCAATTTAAAATTATATAGTTTAATTTAGTTATTTAATTATTTTTGTAAATTATTGATACATATTATTCATTAAAAATAAATAAATAAATAGATATAAATAAATTTTATTTTAAAATATACATTTCAAACATCCTGCTCAGATTCTCCGCTCGCAACACATAAACGTATTCTCCGTTCATCAACATTCTCCACTTAGATACCTGATTCGCTTCGCAAAGAACAGACCCTAAATGCAATTAAATGTAAAGCGAACTAAATTTATAATTAAAATTTAAAAGCAATCAAATGTGAATTAAAATGCAATTAAATGTAAATTGAACTAAATTTATGATTCATAGTTTAATTTCAATTAAACATGAATTGACAATTAAATTTAAACTGAACTAAATTTATAACTCACGGTTTGCATTCCCCATAGTTCAACTCAACTTGACAACAGCTATAGCGATCCTGAAATTCGAAAACATCGTCTTTGAATATTGAAACATTTTGAAATATAATTAAGTGTTATAAATATGATTTTATAACATTATTAGACATCGTTTAATTAATGAATAATGATTAAAAACTTGTTTTTGAAATTTCTTTACAAAAATATATTCTTCGAAAATTTTTTGATAATGTGACCGAAAATCCGTTTATCGATAAATAGATTTTCAATCGATATAAGTTATTCGAACTCTTGTGCACTTAACTAATGATCAAGCAAACACATTAACAACTAATTAACACATTCTCCTCTTCATAAAGCTTGTAATGTTCTAGAAGCTTTTAAAGGATAAGAAGTATTATCATGAGAGGGGAATAATGGTAATTAGCATAAAGGAGAAGTGACTTAAAGGAGAAATGACGGAAGGTGAAGCTTCCATAGCATGGTTGGAGGGATGGATGAGTGAGAGCTTAAGCAACACCATTCCTAAGCCTATATAAGGAGGAGCATACCTTTAGTTATCATTCAAAAAAATTTACAAAGCTTAGAGTTGAAAATCAATGGCGACTTCTTCTTCTTACTTCTTATGTTTTAAAAAAATTTATGGCAAATCAAATCCAAATCACTTCAAACTTGGATTGAAGCCTTACCATCACATTACAAAACCTTCTACCTAGTTAGTAGTTGAAAAAGTGAATCACACCTCTCTCCCCATTGACAGGCAGTGAGCTTAAGTGAGAGGATGGAGGCAAAGGCAAGGTGGAAAAGCAAAGGAGTAAGGAAGGAAAGGTGTTGCAAGGCAGGGTCTAGGCTTGGGTGCTTGGATCTTGGTTTTTTGTGAGGTTAAAGGTGAATTAACACCTCACTTTGAATGAAAATACAACACATATGTGTTTATATTGAGTGGTGATTAAATTGTTGAATTTTTTGTTGAACAAAGCACATAGGTTATAGATGAACTTTGGTTTAGATTGGACTCGGATTTGAAAGTGCACTTATAACGATAGTCGCTATAGATGCAGTTGTGAATTGTCTAATATTCGATGATATCTGTGGAACTTTGTAGAGAAATACTTAGGGGTTTCTAGTCATATTTATAGTTTTTCATATGTATGTTTGTTGCTATTAAAAGCTCAAACAGTAAAAAGTTAAGTAACATCTCGAAAAGTGGTCAAAACTTCACTGGTGCAAAACTTCACCTTTTTGCCTTGATTTTGGACTTTAAAAGATTTGAAAAAATATTTAAATTTAAGCATTTTGTTCCATTCTTTTTATAAGTGTTTATTAACTATTATTAGATTATTTCAAAAGTGGTTTAAGATATTCATGAACTTTTAAGGATTAACTGTGAATTTTTAAAGAAGAGATATTTTGTTAGAAAAAATGTCGTTTTCAAGTTTTAAGGAAAATTGTACAGTTTTTATTTTCAAGTAATATTTCGGATAATTGTTTTAAAACCTATTATAAGTATTTTCAAGTATTTTAAGAGTATAAATAAAAGATTTAGAATGGGGTTAGAATTGCCAAATGGCCAAATGGTTAATTGGTTAAATATTTGTTTGAAAAGTAATTAATTATGCTTACCACTAAAAGCCAACGAAGTAAGGCTTATCTATTTGTGAGAGTTAAGATTGATGTCGAGTAGGAACGGAGCAATAGAGTTCTGACCTACTGGGCTTCACTCTTAGCCGAGGGATAGTAAGTCGAAAAATATCGAAAACGTGTTAATCGTGTTGATTTCTTATTGTTTATGAAAATCGTTAATACTATACTTAATGCTGAAAGATGATGAGATAGACTTATCTATTTGTAAGATTTAAGAATGAAATGTCTAGGGAAGGCTTTGATCAATCGATGCTATACTTACCTAGCTTCACTCTTGAACAAGGAATAGTTAAGTTGGAATGTCGGAAACGAGATAGGCATATTAATCATGATTTGTATAAGCAATTGTTTTGACTAAATAACCGACTAGTTGATTATCAGACTTGACCTAACATGACTTAAGAATTTATCGAAAGGCTTCATGGTTTCATATCAATGAAAAACCCCAATAAGGAGCATTGGTATGAAACGTCTTTAGCTTTCATTTACTTTTGAAAGAACCGAAATTGAATTAGCCGAAAATTCATCGATTTAGTTTTGACGAGATCGGTATTGGTAAGTGTTTTACTTATTGAATACCACTTTAAAATTAGTATACGAGTGCTATGTTTTGAAAGCAGTTGTGAAGTGAAATGTAATAGAGTAGAACTGTCAATCCTATGGTTAAGTCCAAGGAAGAGGTCGACATTAAAATTTCAAATGATGCTATCGTGTGAAACTGTCTATTTTGAGAAGTGTTCCAAATGTTAACATTCGAAGGACTTATGTGGGTAACCTATGTGGAGGTTCGAGATCTGTTCTAGATGCTCGAATCCATGTAGTGATTTGCGATCTATTCGAGATTGGGAATCCCTTTAGGGGTTCATGTTCTGTTCGAGTAATGAAGCTTTAAGTGAGAGATGTCGAACATATCCTTGACACCGGAAATGGTTTAAACTAGAGATAGGATGCATAGCCAAAGGGAACGTAGCATTTTAGCAATCCCAAGGGTGCATGTGACTCCATCTAATATTACTTATGGACATGCATGCATGAGCGATTCATTCGAAACCACGATTGTCTGGATATAGGCCAATTATGTATTTCCTATAGTACATCCCTAGAGACATACGTTGCTCAGGAGATATCTCTGATCATTGTGCAAGAATTCAGATTCGACTAGATTCTAGAAGATCTCCATGGAAAATCCACTATGCGAACGCGCCATAGCGGTCTTGATTGTATACCTATTATTGTCGTGGTGTTTACACAACAACTATTTGATATGATTTATGTGCTACACTCTAGACATTATCTACCATATCACGATATGTTAAACTTAATGAATGGTTGGTTTCTTTGAGGGAAAAATTGTTATGGGAATCCGTACGGTCCCAATGGCTACTATTACTTGTTACATATTTCTTGAGTTTCTCACGCTGGTTTGGCAGACTAATCCGGGTGTTCTTTTTTTATAATGCTTGGGTTAGTCTCGTGTATATTTTCAGATTTAGCTATGGATGCTTTAGAGCTTATCGATAAGAGCTGGATGATTATCTATTGTAGTATTCTTATTTTTTCCGCATTTCTGTCTTGTATATATCAGCATTGTGAGGACATGCAGTTATAACTATTCAAGCCGATGATAGTATTTAGGTTTTAGTAACTCTGATATTTCTATATTTAGAGCAACCCTTTGTACCGTTTCTTTGATATTATATATTATCGTTCTGTTGTGAGATTTTGATGTTGTGTTCTCTCTTTCTTGTTTTACTTCCTTTTCTTTTATTTTACCCAAATTTCTATCTTTCCAGCACTTGGATGCTCGACTCATGAATACCATGGATGTATTTAATGTCGACATTCAAGATCGAAAAGTCAGGTCGTTACATTTATCAGTGCTCAAGGTTGAGCGAACACCTTGGCTTTGGTTGGGTATGATTCATTAGATATGGGGTAAGTTACATCCTAGAATGAGTTGAGTGTATAATACGTATGAGAGCATATTTGTATTTTGAAAACTAGACTTTTAAAATAATTCCCTAGAAATATCTCCTTCTAAGCAATTCTTTCTTAATATATTTCCCTTGAAAATTCTATCCTTTATTTTCCTAAAGCTATTTCACTTTGATTAGGTAGTAAGAACTATGGATGCTAGGGCTTCTAATGCTGAGAGAGACGTAGTAGAAGAAGTGGTGCAGGTTTGGCCATGGAAAGAATTTGCTTTGATATAGCGCGAGTTTGAGATATTGGGTAGAAAGGGGTTCTATGGCACCGAGACTATCATCAAAGTCCAGGCTAGGAATAGTTTGTGAAACATGGTATGTAAGAATATGACATATCATATCCAAGGAGCATTCAAGGATATTATAAGTATGGCTTTTCGGTATAAGGGTTCGGCTTCAAGGGAGTCTATATTTACACCGATCGAAGGCAACAAGTGGAAATTTCAACTGCCAAGAGATATCTGTCATTAACTTGACATGGGTATGGATAGAATGGTCACTTTGCAAGGAAGTGTAGGTTGGGTGGAAAAGGGCAGATGGTTAAAACACCGATCACAAAGGTTTCGAAGATTGAGCCAAAGACGGTAAAGGCGTAGTTTGCATCGAGGACTTGCTATGACTGCCATCAGCCCGGTCATACAGTTAGGATTTGTCTGATGCTTCAGATAGAACAATAACCTAGATCTTTTGCACTTGCTTCAGCACCTTCCACTTCGGAGGCTGCGAAGGGAAAGTAGATTCTTGAGGGTATACTATCTGTTTATAGTTTACATATTCATGTTTGGTTTCATATTAGTATTTTTCATCATTTAATATCCCATAACCATGATTGTTTAGTCATGCTTGGCATGTTAGGAACATTGAGTATTGTTTATTATTGATTTGTGTTCAACCAGTTTATAAGCAGTTCACCTTTCTACATTAGGGGCTGGGTAGACAGTAATTGTGACTAATTGTGGGTACATTGAAGTGAACACTTAGTGAATTAAGTTTCACGGTTTGACTATAAGGTATTAGGTGATAATGTTGGGTTAGGAGTTAAAATTTAGTAAAAAATGTTCACTATAATCCAAAGGAAAGATAGAATATTTTGAAAATAAATATTTGTGAAAAGAATTTCATATAAGCAAGTGATTTTATATAAAGTATGGTCTATAAAATGTGTTTTATAAACAAATAGGATTTAAATAGAGAATTTGAGAACTTAAATCATAGTGTTTTGAAAATCTTTTTCAAGATTTTGGAGGAAATAATATTAGTATTATTTGAAAGTAAATATTTGGGAGATTGATTCAAGAAATTGAGATCATGGTACTTAGTATTATTATACGAAGTATTTGATATTGCTTTGGAATGATTTTGGTTAAATACCAAAAGAATGATTTGGATGTACTGAACTTACTTCAGTCGCTTGAAAATAATTTCGATGATGACTATGGTATCATCGAAGTTCATTTTTGGGTTACTAGGTGTGGGATACTACAAAGTTATTTTGAAAATTGGATTTTGATTTAAATTCCGAAAGTATGATTTGATATATAAAAGGTATATGTATATATTATATCAAAACTGTTTGAAATTAAAACCGTTGTTTAGTTCTAAAGTTCTTTTGTTAAGTTATTTCATGGACATATATAACCTATGAATTAGGAAAGTATGGTACATGCATCATAATATGTTATGTTGTTTGGTAGCTTTCATTTGTTAAAATGAAATGGAAATTTCAGCAATTTTGGATAGTCGAGAACTTCTGAGTTGTTACAAAATTTTTGGTTATGTATTTTTGAAGATATAAAGGTGTGTTTATATAACACTTGAATTGAGAAGATAGAAAGTTAAAGCAAGTTTTAAATTTTCCAATCATACTTGTTACAAATTTGATGTTTTGGTATGTACTTTTAGGATGTTATGGAGTATTATATGAGTATGAACTTAAGTTATGAAATGTGGATAAACTTGAAGTTATGATTTATGAAATGATTCATAAATGGTTTTAGTACTAAATGACATACTAATTGTATAAATAAATGTGATTAAAATGGAACCGGTATAGTTAAGAAACCAATATGATAAATATGTAAGTTGTACATAGATCGTTTTATTCGCATAACTATTCTTTATCCAGTATTCGAGTATATGTTTTAAGGTGGTTTACACCGGTCCAAATGAGGGGTTTTCACTCGATTTTTGAAGCGCGAACACTTGATAATGGTTTGTGATACGATCTCGATATTTTCTATCATAATATATGACTATGCAAGGAGAATATAGGTTTTAATCAAGGAACCATATCAGAGTCCGCACTAAAGAGGTCGAGTGAGCTATACTAGTTGAGAAGTGAAATCTATGTGATCGAGTAAGTGATCAGATCAGATATTGCATACGGATGGTTCATGTTCATCGTACGGGATTTAGTGCATTTGTATACTATGTTATGTTGGCTTATGAAGAGTTTGGGGAATGACTCTTCAATTTATTATGAGGTAGCATGAATAATCATCTAAGTAATGACCTAAGGCTGTTGAGTGTAAGGTATACTTAGTGGATTGTTTATCATCTTTGGACGATAAGAGAGTTTTAAACCTAAAAAAACCATGAGCATTGGTTGCTAGTGTTGTTAATGCTACTTTAGTATTTGTGTGCTTGTTCCTTTGTTAACGTTAGAAGTGCCGTGGAGCAAGGATACTCAACATGGTACAAAGAAGATGGAGGATAGTTTGGAGGAGATCCATCCAAGGTTGCTTATAGGTGGGATTCCTACTTATCTTAATATTGTATATCTTTCGTAGTGTACTCACCACTTGAGGTGGAGTCACTTGGTATGCGTTTTACTTTCTAGTTTAGTTTGTATATAGTTTCATCAATATGATATATATATATATATATATCTAATTTTTCCATCGCCTTTGATTATCGTTCTTGTTTGAATTTCGAGAATGAAATGTTCCGAGTGGGGAGAATGTACCGATCTTGAAATTCGAACACTTCGTCTTCGAATATAGAAACATTTTGAAATATAATTAAATGTTATAAATATGATTTTATAACCTTGTTAGAGATCATTTAATTAATGAATAATGATAAGAAACTTGTTCTTGAAATTTGTTTGCAAAATACATTTTTCGAAGACCGAAAATCGGTTCGTCGATAAACAGCTTTTCGATCGATATAAATCGTTCGAACTCTTGTGCACTTGACTAATGATCAAATGAGCATATTAGCAACTATTTAACATACTTTCCTCTTCATAAATCTTGGAATGTTCTAGAAGCTTCTAAACGATAAGAGATATTATCATGAGAGAGGTATATGGTAATTAACATAAAGAAGAAGTGAATTAAAGGAGAAGTGATGGGAAGTGACCATGGCATGGTGAGGAGGGGGTGAGTGAGAGTTTAAGCAACATCATTCTCAATCCTATATAAGAAGGGGTGTACCATTAGTTATCATTCACAGAAATTTACAAAGATCTTTTTCTTACTCTCTTATGTCTTAAAGAAAATTATGGCAAATCAAATCCAAATCACTTAAACTTGGATTGAAGCCTTACCATCACATTACAAAATCTTCTACCTAGTTAGAAGTTGAAAAAGTGAATCACGCCTCTCTCCCCATTGATAGGCAGTGAGCTTAAGTGAGAGGGAGGAGGCAAAGGCAAGGTGGAAAAGCAAAGGAGCAAGGAAGGAAAGGTGTTGCAAGGCAGGGTCTAGGCTTAGGTGCTTGGATCTTGGGTTTTTGTGAGTTTAATGGTGAGTTAACACCTCACTTTGAATGAAAATACAACACATATGTGTTTATGTTGAGTGGTGATTAAGTTGTTGAATCGTTGTTGACATATGTTAAAACATTGGTTTGGATTCTTACTTTAAAAGTAAATGACATATGTGATCCATGTATATGAACTTGAACAAACTTGGAATGGACTTGAATGGACTTGCATGACTTGTGACAAGACCTTGAATAAAGCACATATATTATAGATGAACTTTAGTTTAGATTAGACTTGGATTTGAAAGTGCACTTATAACGATAGTCGCTATAGATGCAGTTATGAATTGTCTAGTATTCAATGATACCTATGGAATTTTGTAGAGAAATACTTAGGGGGTTTTTATCATATTTATAATGTTTCATATGTATGTTGTTGCTATTAAAAGCTTAAATAGTAAAAAGTTAAGTAACATCTCAAAAAGTGGCCAAAACTTCACTTGTGCAAAACTGCCCATTTTAGCCTTGATTTTAAAATTTAAAAGGTTTGAAAAGATATTTAAATTTAAGTATTTTGTTTCATTTTTTTATAAGTGTTTACTAACTATTATTAGAGTATTTCAAAAGTGGTTTGAGATATTTATGAATTTTAAGAATTAATTGTGAATTTTTAAAGAAGAGATATTTTGTTAGAAAACATATCGTTTTCAAGTTTTAAGGAAAATTGTAAAGTTATTATTTTCAAGTAATATTTTGGTTTAATGTTTTAAACCTATTATTAGTATTTTCAAGTATTTTAAAAGCAAAGGCAAAAGGTTTAGAAAGGGGTTAGAATTGCTAAATGGCCAAGTGGTTAATTAGTTAATTACTTGTTTGAAAAGCAATTAACTATGCTTAACATTAAAAGCCGACGACGTAAGACTTATCTATTTTTAAGAGTTAAGATTGATGTCGAATAGGGATGGAGCAATAGATCTGAAACCTACTAGGCTTCCCTCTTGACCGAGGAATAGTAAGTCGGAAAATGTCGAAAACATGTTAATCGTGTAGATTTCTTGTTGTCTATGAAAATCATTAATTCTATAATTAATACTAAAGCTGACAACGTAGACTTATCTTTTTGTGAGATTCAAGAATGAAGTGTTAATGTAAGGCTTTGATGGTGCTCTAACTTATCTGGATTTACTCTTGAATGAGGAATAGTTAAGTTGGAATGTCAGAAACGAGTTAAGCATACGAATCGTGATTTGTATAAGCAACTATTTTGATTAGATAAAGATTAGTCTATTATTAAACTTGACCTAATATGACTTAAGAAGTTATTGAAAGGCTTCACAATTTTGTATTAATGAGAACACCTGGGAGGAGCATTGGTACAAAACATCTCCAGCTTTCGCTTACTTTTGAAAGAATTGAAATTAAGTTAGTCGGAAATTCATCGCATTAGTTTTCAAGGGACCGGGACTGGCATGTGTTTTACTTATCAAATACCACTTCAAAACTAGTATATGAGATCTATGTTTTGGAATTGGTTGTAAAGTGAAATGTTATAAAGTAGAACCGTCAATCCTAAGCTTAAGTCTAAGGGAGATGTCAGCCTTAACATTTCAAACGATACTATCATGTGGGACTGTCTATCTTGAAAAGTACTCCAAGAGAGAGGACAACATTAACATTTTCCAAAGAACTTATGCCGAGAACCTATGTGGAGATTTGAGATCTGTTTGAGATGCTCGAACCCATATAGTGATTCGTGATCTATTCGAGATGCGGGAATCCATTTGGGGATTCATGTTCTGTTCAAGTGATGAAGACTTGAGTGAGAGACACCGAACGTAGCCTTGATATAGGAAATGACTAAACCAAATATAGGATGCATAGCCAAAGGGAACGTAGCATTTTAGCAATCCCAAGGGTGCAGGCAACTCCATCTAGTATTACTTACGGACATGCATGTAGGAGCGATGCATTCAGAACCACAATTGTCTTGGCATGGACCAGTTATGTATTTTCTATAGTACATTCTCTAAAGATGTACATTGCTCGGAAGGATATCTCTAATCCTTGTGCAGGAATTCGAATTCAGCTAGATCCGAGGAGATCTCCATGAAAAATCCACTATGCGAATATGCCTTAGCGGTATTGATTATATACATATTTGTTGTGGTGTTCACTCGGCAGCTATTTGATATGATTTATGTGCTACACTCTAGACATTATCTATCATATCACTATATATTAAACTTAATGAATGGTTAATTTCTTTAAGGAAAAACTAGTATGGGAATCCAGATGGCCTCAATGCTTACTATTATTTATTGCATATTTCTTGATTTTCTCATACTAGTTTGCTAGACTGATCGGGGTGTTATTTTCTTATAATGCTCGGGTCAGTCTTGTGTATTTTTCAGATTTATCTACGGATGCTTTGGAGCTCATGGAGAAGATTTGGATGATTACCTACCATAGTATTATTATTTCCGCTGCATTTCTATATTGTATATATCAGCATTATGAGGACATGTAGTTATAACTATCCATGCTGATGATAGTACTTATGTTTTTATAACTTTAATATTCCAATATTTAGAGTAACCCTTTGTATTATTCCTTTGATATTATATATTATCGTTCTGTTACGAGATTCTGATGTTGTGTTCTATTGCGTTTTCTTGTATTTAACTTTTTGTTTTTCCAGCACTTTGGTGCTCGGCATACGAATACCGTGGGTGTATTTAGTGTCGACATTTGAGAATCGAAATTTTGGGTCATTACAGGAGCACAAAAGCTTCGTCGAGGCAGAGGCGCGACAAGATAACGAAAGAAAAGCGTCATGATAGAAATTCGTTGACCGATTTAAAGGAAAGTTTGGGTTTTGTTGAAAAGGGAAATTGTAGATCTAGGGATTTATTTCTCTAAAAGGGAACTAAATTGAAAGAGGGACAAGCAAATTAAGTTGGTTTAGGAAATTGGGTGGGTTTCAGTGTTTGGGGTAGGACAAAATTGAAATGTGCAGAATTCTTAAAAGTTAACCGACCCGACTCT
The DNA here is from genome assembly GCA_030737815.1 of Allium fistulosum. Taxonomy (NCBI): domain Eukaryota; kingdom Viridiplantae; phylum Streptophyta; class Magnoliopsida; order Asparagales; family Amaryllidaceae; genus Allium; species Allium fistulosum. The sequence continues at coordinate 843,823,608 of CM060902.1, forward strand.
GCTATAGCTTCGATGGGTTAACCGAACATCGATTATGTCGATTAAAACGGTTCGGTTAAAATCGGATAAAGCGGTTAAGTCGATCAAATTTCCATCTATAATTGGTAGAGTTAAGGACGTCCTAGGCGCGATTTTTTGAATAATGTAAGTTTTAGTTTTGATGTTGGGTTCACAAACTTTGCAACTTTTTAAGGTTTCGCAGAAGCGTTGCCTTGCATAAGAGCTCAGCAACCATGTAGCAGCTTACTATATTGAAGTATTGTTGCACTATTAAGGCAAATCTAGGGTAGGCGATTAGACCTGGCCCGATGGACCCACATCCGACCCGGCAGGTCAGATTTTATCTGGTCCAAACTATACATTTCAAAAACCTAGACCTGACCCGAGCTTCGGTTCCGATCGAGTCGATTCAGATTCGGTTGGGTAATTATACTAAAAATGCAAATATTTCAATGGTTTTTGGTCGAAACTTTCGGGTTCAGTTGGTTTGGGTTGAGTTTGATCGGGTCTTTATTGTCTTTTTCATCATTCAGACCCGACCAGAGATCCATCGGGTTTGGTCCGGGTTCGAGTCTTTTAGGTTCGGTTCGGTTTTGCAATTCTCGGTTCTTATTTCCAAACTTAAGCGAATCCGTACTAGGCATGAGTTCAACCATATATTGGTTATTATAATTTTGTCGTGTTTTTCCAAAAAAAATTATGCCGAATCTTTCACCAAAATGCATAGTGCTTGTAAATATTTTGATAATAGATAACATAACCAAATATCAAAATAATATATTGGTTCTTATATTAGGGGTGGCAGACCCAGACCACAGTCGACTTGACGGATCGGGTGTTATCGGATCCAAACTGCACATTTTAAAACCTAGACCTCACTCGATCCGATCTTTGGATCGAGGTAGGTTGGTTCGGGTCTGATTGGGTAATAACATCGAAAATACATATATTTCAATGTTTTTTAGTCAGATCGATTTGGGTTTGATTGGGTATTTATGATATTTTCATCATTCAGACCTGACCCGAGACCCATTAAATTAGGGTCTTTCGGATCGATTCGAGTTTGTGATTCTCGGTTCTAGTTGAGAAGCCTAGTTTTTATATTTATATGATCTACATGAAATACACAATTTCAGTTTGTTATGAAAGAGAAATGCAATTAATTGTTTTTGTTACTGTTACAACAGTGATAGAAAATTGTCAACATATTAAAACGTGGCTAATATTTATTTAGTAAAATATAAATAATTAGGAGTTATTGCATCGGTCGTACGTAAATCCACCTTTAAAAATAGGGGAATATACTGTTTTGTTAAAGGCATTTCATTTTTGTCTTTTTAGTATCATTGTTAAAAAATAGCATAAAATTTTATACGACACTCTTCTTGATTTCAGACTTTTCAAGGGACTACCAAAATCATCATTTTTGACTCTTTTTTGCACGGCGAACAACTGCCGTGGAAAATTGTGTTGGTCGATGGTTGTTCGTAGCGTGAAATGACTTTATGTAGTGATTGATTGTAGTGTGAAATGACTTTGAATTAGGAAGCACACAAATTTTACTACGTTTATTATTCTTTTCTACTATATTAAAAAAGGAAACTAGGCGCCCTTAGTGACCACTAGACCAAAACAACACGAAAGAGGATTTTAGTCAAGCCAAGCACATGTTGTTTTGTACCTGGTTGAAAATATTGGATCATCTCATTATGAAAGCTTAAACCACAAATACACCGTGAGCTCACTCGTTATTTAACTTAAATGTTAGATGTGAACAATATGAAATTGCTTTCATGAAAAGTGTGGAAGAAGATCATTTTTCTCAATCCGTTTGACTTTAGATCTTTACCTACATCACAACAGAATGTAGCAAATCATACATTACTTAAAATTAAATGACAAGTTAAATTTTTTTATTCAATAATTTAGAGTTATAATAGAACCAACGGTACCAAATATTTCATAATTATATTGTAGTATTTTCTGACATGCGATAACTGTTGGATTAAAATCCTATTATGGGCACATATGTTTTATTGTATGATGCTATTATAAAGTTTGATAGAAAATAAAGTGACCATTTATGTTATAATTATCATAGGATATTTGGTGTAATGGAATAAATGTGTAGAAACCAAAAGTTGTATTTGCAATTTGATGAGGGGTCAAATTGCAAATATACCATAACTGATTATTATCAGTTAAAAATATGCGGTTGTGGTCCCCAAGAAACATTACGTACATTTTCACTTTTTCTTCTTCTTCCCCATCAGAGAGAAATTAAAAAAAAATAAGGGAAACTGTTTTCTTGGAAGATCATAGCCTTTGCAAAATCAATTCCATAGACTCTGGTACGCTTCCGCTAATCTTTGCTTATTTATTGTTAGTTTTCTCATGAATTGATTAGGGCTAAATTCAGATATGTTAATCTACAATTGGTATCAGAGCAACCCTAAATTGATTCTTGAGAATTTACTTTAGTATTTCATATCGGTTGCCTGAAAATGTGTGTTGCTCATGTGTTTAAGATAATCCAGTAGCTTGAAATATAATTCAATTAGTATAATCGCTATTGAAACATAATTCATTGCCTGAAACTTTGTTGGGTAGCTTGCAATCCAATTACCTACTGTATGACTCTTTATATATTTAATATTAAGTTGACTTCATGATTTATATCTACTTTTCAACATGTTATATTAATCATTTCTGACTGAAGGCTATTCTTACGAATCGATTATGTTTCAGTCACTATTTAATTGATTATCCTTCACGAAGAAAGATGTTAAAATATTCTGCAGCATATAATTTTTGATGCTTTAACCCCAGAGATCAGGCTTTGTAGCACCAATAAAAAATATATTTGCAAAGTGAAGGCTATTCTTACATTAACTTTTAATCAAACTTTGATGTTTATTGAGTATCTTTATAATGCAGTAAGAATTTTAAAAGTACTCAAAATGTACCTGCTGTCTGTGTTAATGTTGAATTCATATTTTTCAAATTCATATATATAAAAAAGTAATATAGTTCAAATCATTCTTTATAAATAAGTTTCTGGTGTTTGGAAGAAAGAACTGAAATTAGTAGAGACATGTCACCGTCTTCTATTTGTTTCTTCTCTGTATTTCTTTTTTCCCTACTGTTTGATGTCAGTATACACAGCAGTTAAAGCATGATAGCATGTCCTATTTGATTAAGACTGAAATTGATATGCATACAGTATATTTCGTAGAGTAATATATGTATATATATATGTGTGTATATATATATATTCAAATTCGGTTTCAGATTTTCTTAAAGATTTATATTATTTTAAATAGATTAATTGAAACAAAATATCACCAAAGTGATCACTTTTGTATTGATTAATTTAATTAAAATATCAAAATAATTGCATGTATGTAATTCATGCATTTATCAAAGAACCCAAAGGTGAATTGGTATTTGGCCGAATTTCATGCATACTTGTGGCGATAAATGTGTGACAATTATAAGGTATTTTATGTGAGCAGTATGTTAGTCCGAAGATTGCATATTGTTTAACATAATTTATTGTCAATATTTGATCGCTACAACAAGAGTACCATCTACGGTTAATATTACCGTCCAAAGACTTGATATTAATGATGTGATTAGTATCTTGAGATGGGATTAACCATTATTTGAATTTATTGTTTTATATGGATTCTTATATGAGCGTGTTATTTATATAATTATCATGTTCTCTTTTCAGCTGTTGCTACTGTATCTGCTAACCTTAATTCAGTACCAGTCCTTAATGGTAATAACTTTAAGGACCGGAAGGAGAACATTTTCATTGTTCTTGACTGCATGGATCTTGACCTTGCATTAAGGATGGATCAGCCTGCTTCTATTACGGATGCTAGTTCCTCCGAGGAAAGGAGGATTTTTGAGAAGTGGGACCGTTCAAATCGCATGAGTCTTATGATCATCAAACGTGGCATACCTGAGGCTTTTAGTGGTGCAATGTCCGAGGAGATTACCGATGCCACAACTTTCCTTGCTGAAATTGAGAAACGCTTTGCAAAAAGCGATAAGGCGGAAACAAGTACTCTTTTAAAGAAACTTATTTCCATGAAGTTCAAGGGCAAGGAAAACATAAGGGAGTACATTATGGAAATGTCTCACCTTGCTTCAAAGCTGAAGGCACTAAAGCTTGAACTTTCGGATGACTTGCTTGTTGCTTTTGGTGCTTAATTCTCTTCCTCCACAATTCAGTCAATTCAAAGTCAGTTACAACTGTCAAAAGGAGAAATGGACTCTTAATGAGCTCATTTCATTTTGTGTTCAAGAGGAAGAAAGACTGAAGCAAGAGAAGACTGAAAGTGCTCATTTGGCAAGCAGCTCTAAGGATAAGGGCAAGAAAAGAAAATTTAAGAATGAAGCTGCTAAGGATTCAGCTCAAAAGAAACAACAGAAGGAGGGTTGTTTCTTTTGTCACAAGGCTAGACATGTGAAGAAGGAATGTACCAAATATCATGCATGGCGTGCAAAGAAATGTATGTTTCTTACCTTTGTCTGCTCCCAAGTTAATTTATCTTCAGTACCTAGGAACACTTGGTGGATAGATTCTGGTGCTACTACTCACATAAGTGTTTCTATGCAGGGTTGCCTGAGCTACCGAAAGCCAAATGATGGCGAAAGACACATCTTTGTGGGCGATGGACAATCGGTAGAAGTGGAAGCAATTGGACATTTTAGATTGTTATTAGGAACTGGTTTTTATTTGGATTTAAAAGACACTTTTGTTGTACCATCATTTAGACGGAATTTGGTTTCTGTTTCTGTGTTGGACAAATTTGGATATTGTTGTTCATTTGGAAACAATCAGTTTACTTTGTCTTTGAATTCAAATGTTATTGGAACTGGTTATTTAAATGCTTATGACAATCTTTATTTGTTGGAAACAATTGCATCCTATAATGAAACCTTGCATGTAGAATCACGTGGTACTAAACGTAAATTAAATAGAGAAAATTCAGCATCTTTGTGGCATAAGCGCTTAGGTCATATCTCAAAAGGTAGAGTTGAGCGCTTAGTGTCTAATGGCATTTTAGAATCTCTTGACTTCACAAACTTTGATGTTTGTGTAGATTACATCAAGGGAAAACAGATCAAAACTAAAAGATTGGGTGGCAATAGATCTTCATACGTCTTAGAATTAATTCATACAGATATTTATGGGCCTTTCCCTATGACATCTTGGAATGGTCAACAATATTTCACAACATTCATAGACGATTACTCACGTTATGGGTACCTATATCTCATTCTTGAAAAGTCACAATCATTGGATGTGTTCAAAGCTTATAAAGTTGAAGTTGAGAATCAATTCAACAAAAGGATTAAAAGTGTCAGATCTGATCGTGGTGGTGAGTACTACGGTCAATATGATGGCTTAGGTGAACAACGTCCAGGACCGTTTGCTAAATTGCTAGAGGAATGCGGTATTATCCCACAGTACACCATGCCAGGATCACATAGCATGAATGGTGTTGCTGAAAGACGAAATCGAACTCTTAAGGATATGGTAAGGAGTATGATTGCTCATTCCACCTTACCCGAGTCTCTCTGTGGAGAAGCATTAAAGACATCAGCTTATATTCTCAATAGATTACCAACTAAAGCAGCTGCAAAAACACCTTATGAGCTTTGGACAGGTCGAAAGCCTAGTCTAAACACTTTCACATTTGGGGATGTCCAGCTGAGGCAAGGCCTTATAGGCCACATGATAAGAAACTGGATTCCAAAACAGTGAGCAGCTACTTTATATGTTATTCTGAGCGTTCTAGGGGCTATAAGTTTTATGATCCCATAGTTAAGAATATTTTTGAGACGAGAACTACAGTATTTTTTGAGGATGTTGAGTTTGGAGGGAGAAATAAAGTTAAAGACATTGCTTTTGAAGAGGACTTGGATTCAAACCCAGTTCCTATTGTCACTTTTGACAATGTTTAGTTGCCTACACCTATCATTGATCAAGAAGTGAATCCAGAACCTCAACAAGACAATGTTATACAACCCCTTATTCAAAATGAAATAATTGTTCTAGAAGAACAAACTCAACAATCTCAAAAACCAATGTCATTAAGGAGGTCCATGAAAGAAAGGAGAAGTGTTATTTCAGATGATTATATTGTATTTCTCCAAGAACATGAGAATGACAATGGAATGATGGAAGATGACCCAATCAACTTCCATCATGCCATGAAAAGTTCTAACTCTCAAAAGTGGATAGATGCCATGAATGAGGAGTATAAGTCCATGCAAGACAATAAAGTTTGGGAACTTGTCCCATTACCAGAAGGTGCAAAACCAATTAGTTATAAATGGATATTTAAAACCAAGAGGGATGCAAAGGGTAATGTAGAGAGGTATAAGGCACATCTTGTAGCAAAAGACTATACTCTGAAAGAAGGCATTGATTTTATAGATATTTTCTCTCCAGTTTCATCAAAAGACTCTTTTAGGAAAATTATGGCACTTGTTGCTCATCTTGATCTTGAGTTACATCAGATGGATGTTAAGACGACGTTTCTCAATGGAGACATTGATGAGACAATTTATATGGTACAACCAGAAAACTTTGTGTCGGGAGATCCAAAGAATATGGTTTGCAAATTAACAAAATCCATCTATGGACTTCAGCAAGCTTCTCGTCAATGGTACCACAAATTTCATCAAGTAATTATCTCATTCGGTTTTGAGATGAATATTGTTGATGATTGTGTGTATCACAAGTTTAGTGGGAGTAAACATATATTCTTGGTTCTATATGTAGATGACATATTGCTTCCTACTAACGATATAGGTTTATTGTACGAAACCAAGAAATTTCTATCTAAACATTTTGAAATGAAATACCTTGGGAACGCCTCTTTTGTATTAGGTATTCAGATACTTCGAGATCGTTCTCGAGGTATTCTTGGATTATCACAAAAGAGATATATTGATAAAGTACTCAAAAGGTTTGGCGTGCAAGATTGTAGACCAGGAGATACCCTTGTTGTTAAAGGAGGTAAATTCAGTCTTAGTCAGTGCCCTAAAAGTAACATTGAAATTCAAGAAATGCAAAAGATTCCCCATGCTTCAGCTATTGGGAGTTTAATGTGTGCTCAAGTATGTACGCGTCCGGATATTGCGTACATTGTTGGAATGTTAGGCAGATACTTAAGCAACCCTGGTATAGACCATTGGAAAGCAGCCAAGAGGGTTATGAGGTATCTTCAAAGAACAAAAGATTACATGCTCACTTATAGAAGATCAGATCATTTGGAGGTCATAGGGTATTCTGATTCTGATTTCGCTGGGTGCCAAGATAGCAGAAAGTCTACATCAGGCTATATTTATCTGTTAGCTGGTGGAGCTATATCTTGGAAAAGTGTTAAACAGACACTTGTAACATCTTCCACTATGGAAGCAGAATTTGTAGCATGTTATGAGGCATCAAACCAAGAAATATGGCTTTGGAACTTTGTATCTGGGCTGTGCATTTTGGAAAATGTAGAAAGACCACTGAAGTTATATTGTGATAATAAGTCAGCAGTGTTATATTCCAATAACAATAAGAGTTCAACTAAGTCAAAGCATATTGACATAAAATTCTTGGTTGTGAAAGAGAGAGTGCAGAGTGGACAAATATCCATAGAGCACATTGGGACAAATTTCATGATAGTAGATCCGCTCACAAAAGGTTTACCACCCAAGGTCATACTGCTCATATGGGTGTTGTATTACTAGATGATATTATGGTTTAGTGGGAGTTTGTATTTTATTTGCTTTATGTTTGTTTTAAAACATTTATGTATTTGGTTTTCTAATCAGAAGTGAAGTATTCAGTTCATTCACTCTGTTTTATTGTTTTGATTCTGACCTCACTTAAGTTTAAGAAGGACCATTTGAAAATAGACATGTTTGGTTCACATTGCATGTAATTTTCATGCTACGCATCCATGATTGATCTATGTCATTTGACTATATATATGTATGTGATCATTGACGGGTTTAGTCATGATTAATATGGTGAAGACCACCTTGATTCTATATAGATATGGTCGATGGACGAGATTGTTAAATAATACATTTATTCAATAGAAAATTTTGAGCTCATAAAGTTATACATTTATAAGGAAACATATGTTGCCCAAGTGGGAGATTGTTGGATTAAAATCCTATTATGGGCACATATGTTTTAATGTATGATGCTATTATAAAGTTTGATAGAAAATAAAGTGACCATTTATGTTATAATTATCATAGGATATTTGACGTCGTGGAAACCAAAAGTTATATTTGCAATTTGATGAGGGGTCAAATTACAAATATACCATAACTGATTATTATCAATTAAAAATATGCGGTTGTGGTCCCAAGAAACAGTACGTACATTTTTTCTTCTTCTTCCCCATCAGAGAGAAATTAAAACAAAATAAGAGAAACTGTTTTCTTGAAAAGCCTTTGCAAAATCGATTTCATGGACTCTGGTACGCTTCCGCTAATTTTTGCTTATTTATTGTTTGTTTTCTCATGAATTGATTAGGGCTAAATTCAGATTTTTAATCTACAATACAATCAGCCTAGTGCTGTTTATACTACCACGGGGTTTAGCACACTGGTTTTTCACAATGATTCCAGCTTTTAAAGTGACATAAAACCAAAAAACATAAGCCAATAAAACCGGAATAAAGTTTTAGATTTTGGTAAGGAAATTATCTTTATAAACAACGCAAAAAGTAGTTATCCAAGGCAAAAATTGTTTAAAAGAAAAGACTCATGACCCCTAAATAGAACAAGTAACCGTGAAATAATAAAAAATATAATGGAAACAAAAAAAACCCTAGTCAAGGACCATTATTTTTGCATGTCTTTGAAATTCGGACATGTAAAAAAGACCAACACCTTCAACTTTTTAATTTCTATTATATTTGTAGTTGAAAACATATACATACATAACTGAAGGCAAATTTACGTGCAAATGTACGCACAAATAAACATTAATCAGCATCATAATACGTACCAGTTTGAAGTATTTTATTAGTTCATAAAATGGCAACTCTCAGGTCTAGAAGGACGAAATATCCAATATGTTCTTTACTGGCAAAATCAAACTAAATAATGATTGGGTAGCTTATATAAAACAAAAATAACTATCAATATGAAACTGTATTAATTTTTAAGGTAGTTATTTACCTATGAACTACTTGCAGGAACACGTGGTTGAAACTTTGAAAGTGTAACATCGTCCCAGTTTTTCTTCCTCGTCACCTTAATAAAAAGGCAGTCATATTCCAGTTCGTAAGCCTCTGTGTGTGTATATATATCTCATAAAGAAAACCCTCAATTTGACATAATGAAGCAAATTAAACTACACAATAGAGAAAAAAACAACTATTAATAAAATTGTCTGATACAATGGATAATACTACAGCAGCACATGAAACTAGTACAAGGCCCAAACGAACAATTAAGCCACCAAGAAGGTTGCTGGATTAAAGAAAGGCATTGCAATGGAGACTGTACTGCGGTTATGAAAAGCACTATTTTTTACTTTTACAATTTGTCTTTTTCTTCTGCCAATTCGGTTATAACCTATTTTCACTTTTTAGCATGCAAATGTAAGGACCACTAGGTGGCCACGTAGGCAATAGTTGTTAGGGAATAGCTTATAAATGTATGCAGAGAATGAACAATGAAGATATATGAAAAATTTCCTGAAAATTTTCCTCACCTCTGCCTATTTTCTCTTCTTCTTCTACTACTCTCCCCCTCCTCTTCTGCTAATATAATCTAACCCGCATCATTTTGGTGCTTTCACCAATTGTTCTCCCCCTCCCTCCTCCCACAATATCCAAATCTTCCCACTATCATGACCAAAGTCGACGAAGCGCTGCAACAACTCGCCCAACACCATGATACCATCACCACCATCCAAGAACATCAAACCAACCACAGCACCATGTTAGAAACCTTAACCGCCGACAACATCGACATCAAAACCGTCCTCCATGATCTCACCAAACAAATAGCCGATATCCACCGCAAACTAGACAACCCACAAATCCCTTCTCCGACCAACCATGCATCAACCACATACCACCCATCCCTTAATAACCGTCAACCACCCCTATTAGCAACTCCAACACCCACTCGAACACCCAAATGCTCCCTCACCTCATTCGATGGATCCAACCCACACGAGTGGATATTTCAAGCGGATCGATTTTTTGCTTATTACTCCACACCGGAAGACCAACGAGTCGATCTCGCAAGCTTCCATATGCAAGGTCAAGCACTATCATGGTTTCAATGGATGCATCGCAACAATCAAATTTCTACTTGGGCGGCATTGACAAAAGCGATCGAAAAACGTTTCGGACCACCTACATTTCTAAACCCACAAGCCACCTTATTCAAACTCAAACAAATAACCACCGTCGAAAATTACCAAGCCACATTTGAAAACCTTTCCAACCGTATCACTACACTTTCCAATGAATCCATACTACAATGCTTCATTTCCGGCCTTAAAACCCACATCCAAAACAAACTACACCTCCTCAAACCTACCACAATCATCGATGCCATAGACGGAGCCAAGCTCATCGAAAGGAAATATACCGACCAAATGAAATTTTCCACCACAAAAACTACTCTATATCACCAAAAACCTGTTGTTACCCTCCAGACCAATCAAACATTTCCCCAAACACCTTCCATGCAAACTTCCAAATCACCCATACCCATCAAACAACTATCCACTGCCGAAATGAATATCCGCAAGCAGCAGGGATTATGTTTTAACTGCGACGAGAAATATCATTTCGGTCACCGCTGCAAACCCACCCATATCTTGATGATCCTACCCGACATAAACAATGAAGACACTACACACGACATCGAACAACCGCTGCCACCAGAATCCGAAACCCACCTAAACATTGACACCGCTCAGGAAATTTCCTTCCACGCCCTAACTGGCTCCGCCCACCCACGCTCGATTCGCCTCCCTGCAACAATCAATGGTAACCCTATTTCACTTCTCGTTGATACTGGCTCCACTCATAACTATATACACCCAAAAACAGCCCGATTTCTTGGCCTCAACGTCAAAGACACGAACTCGTTCGTGGTAACCGTGGGGAACGGGGAAAAACTGCGGAGCACAGGCAGTTGCCTTGGCGTCATCGTCGACATACAAGGCAATCGATTCGAGATCGATTTTCATATTCTCGAAATCGCTGGATCTGACGCAGTTTGCAGTATTCATTGGTTAGAAACTCTCGGCCCAATTACTTTAGACTACAGGAAATTAACGATGAGTTTTACTTTTAATGACAGAGCTGTTTGTCTAGTTGGGCTTGGCCCAAACCCACACCCAGCCCCTATTTCGGTCCAGCAACTACGCAGGCTTGAAACCACTTCTTCTATTTCTACATATCTCTACTTACAATTCCAAACCACTACTCACTCACCCAAACCACAACCACCGACCCATACCGACCCACAATTAGCCAAGCTTTTATCCACCTACAATCACATATTCGCCACACCAACCGAACTCCCTCCTACTCGAACCCTTAATCACCACATCAACCTTCTCCCAAATTCGAAACCAATTAATACAAAACCGTATCGTTATCCATATTTTCAAAAAAATGAAATCGAACGACAAGTCCATGAAATGCTACAATCCAAACTCATCCAACCATCCACTAGCCCTTTCTCTTCACCCGTTCTTTTAGTCAAAAAAAAGATGGGTCGTGGCGCTTTTGCGTCGATTATAGAGCACTTAATACCATCACCATTAAAGATCGCTTCCCCATCCCAACAGTCGATGAACTTTTGGACGAACTCCACGGCGCAACATTTTTTTCTAAACTTGACCTTCGTAGTGGTTATTTTCAAATCCGACTCCACCCACCCGATATCCCAAAAACAGCTTTTCGTACCCACGACGGACACTATGAATTTTTGGTGATGCCATTCGGTTTAACCAACGCTCCATCCACTTTTCAAGCTACAATGAATAATATCTTCCGACCTCATTTAAGGAAATTTGTGCTTGTTTTTTTCGATGACATCCTCGTTTACAGCCCATCTTGGACTTCACACATAGAACACCTCCACGAAACCTTATCCATCCTCGACCATCACCAATTTTCTGCCAATCCAACTAAATGCAGTTTTGGGTTAACGGAGCTTAATTACTTGGGCCATATTATTTCGGCCAAAGGAGTGCAAGTCGATCATTCAAAAATAGAGGCAATGATAAATTGGCCAACACCGAAATCAGTAACAGATGTACGTTGTTTTCTGGGACTCACTGGGTACTACAGACGTTTTATTTCGCATTATGCATCCATTGCAAGTCCATTAACGGACCTGTTGCGCAAGGAACCATTCACTTGGAGCCCACAGGCCCACGAAGCTTTTAACCGCCTCAAATGGGCTGTCACTCACACACCCATATTATTGCTACCTGATTTCTCAAACCCCTTCGTCCTCACAACCGATGCTTCATCCACAGCAGTCGGCGCCGTCTTATCCCAAAACACCCATCCAATAGCCTATTTCAGTCTCAAGCTTCCGCGGCATCTGCAAAAAGCTTCCACATACTCTCGGGAGATGTTCGCAATTACCTCGGCGGTCAAGAAATGGCGTCACTATCTGCTGGGACGGCCATTCCAGATCTTCACCGATCATCAAAGTTTAAGGGAGCTGTCGTCGCAATCAATCCAGACGCCAGAACAACAGAAATGGTTGACGAAGTTATTGGGATTCGATTTCACCATCCATTACCGCCCGGGCAAAGATAACAAAGTAGCAGACGGCTTATCACGCTTCACCACGGAGGCTACTATGCAGGCGATCTCAGGACCCTCTTTTCCCTTGCTGACCGATATCAGTACAGCAGTGCAAGCAGACCCCAAAACGCAAGCGCTAATTAAGCAATTGCTGGAAGGTAAGTGTGCTAACCCTAAATTGCAATGGCGTAATAATCTTTTGTTTTGGGATAATCGCATATATATTCCTGCTGACGCCGAATTACAACACAAAATCATCTCCGAATTTCATGACTCCAAAACTGGAGGCCACTCCGGCATCAAAGGCACCATCGCCAGAATCGCCAGTAATTTTTTTTGGCCCACACTAGCTTCAGCAGTCCAGCAGTTTGTTAAGAATTGCCCTACGTGTTTACAAACCAAACCCGACAACACACCTTACAAAGGCCTGCTACAGCCCCTGCCTATCCCCATTCAAATTTGGGAAGATATTGCGATGGATTTTATAACCCATCTGCCACCATCCGCAGGAAAAACTGTCATCTGGGTAATTGTTGATCGACTATCCAAATATGCCCACTTTTGTGCACTACCCACTTCAGTTTCAGCCAACCAATTAGCATTCCACTTCCTTCAAGAATACATTCGACTACACGGCTTTCCACGTTCCATTGTTTCAGACCGCGACCGATTATTCACAAGTCAATTTTGGAAAGAGTTATTCCGTCTTCACGGCACAAAACTGCGGATGAGCAGCGCATACCACCCACAAACTGACGGCCAGTCGGAAGTTGTCAACAGATGCTTAGAAACATACTTACGTGCAGTCGTAGGCGATATTCCTACTAAGTGGGCCAAATGTCTCCCGTGGGCTGAATGGTGGTATAATACAACGACACACTCCTCTCTCGGCCTCTCTCCATTCCAAGCAGTTTATGGACGACTTCAACCCATCCTCTCCAATTATATACCTCACACTACTCCTATACCACAACTTGATGAATGGGCCACTTCCCGAGACCAACTCCTCCAAACCATTAAACATAACCTTCAAAAGGCTCAAACCCGCATGAAAGCTTTAGCCGATCAACACCGCAGTGATAAAGAATTTAGTGTGGGTACATGGGTCTTTCTTAAACTCCGACCATACCGCCAAACAACCTTACGCAACAACCATCACAAGCTTTCAAAGAAATACTACGGACCCTTCCAAATCACTGAACGAATTGGCCCAGTCGCCTACAAACTACTCCTCCCTCCAGATTCCCGCATCCATCCAGTTTTCCATGTGTCCCTACTCAAACTGTGCCCGAACCCAACCTCCACCCCACAACAACCCATGCCACAGAATTGCACCATTCCCAACCTTGAGGACAAGGTCGATCTCGAAGGGGTGAGCATTGATACAATGGATAATACTACAGCAGCACATGAAACTAGTACAAGGCCCAAACGAACAATTAAGCCACCAAGAAGGTTGCTGGATTAAAGAAAGGCATTGCAATGGAGACTGTACTGCGGTTATGAAAAGCACTATTTTTTACTTTTACAATTTGTCTTTTTCTTCTGCCAATTCGGTTATAACCTATTTTCACTTTTTAGCATGCAAATGTAAGGACCACTAGGTGGCCACGTAGGCAATAGTTGTTAGGGAATGGCTTATAAATGTATGCAGAGAATGAACAATGAAGATATATGAAAAATTTCCTGAAAATTTTTCTCACCTCTGCCTATTTTCTCTTCTTCTTCTACCACTCTCCCCCTCCTCTTCTCCTAATATAATCTAACCCGCATCATTGTCCTGCATGTTTATACCTTTAATACAAAGAATATTTTCTCATCAGCCAAACATTGCATGATAGTAACAGAAACAATTCAGTGGTATAGCATCATCAACACTAAAGAAATATAGTCAATGAATTATAATAATACACGAAACTGAAATATAAATCGAAAAACCAAACAAACAAATAATTTATTTATACTTATTAAAATATCAATCAAATAAAACAGTCAATTGCAACAAATTTACCATTATGGCGAGGGTCGTATGCAGCCCACAACATATCATTTAAGCAACCAATCTCATTTAACATCACATTTTAGTAATATAGGTTTTTTGCATCATTATAGTCAATGTCAGCTTTTTGCCCATTTTGTTTAGCTAGTTAACAGTTGTTAACAACACTTGCACACTAAATTTAACGGCATTCACATATAAAGATGATCCAATACATTAACCCAAAATATAGTTTGATCTAGTGTCATGATTCCAAATGTACTTTGCGTACAAAAAATTGTCTATGACTTATTGTTCAATTAGCATTCTTAATAATCTATGTTATGAATCATATTTAGAAAAATTGCCGCAGCTGTAAAATATGAAGTAATTGTTGGATTTCTATTTTTGGGATATGTAGTCTTGAAGAATTGAGACAAGTGTAGCGTTAAATCATTTCGTTTTATTTAACACAGACTAAACTACTTCTATTTGATGAATATAACACCACTAATTAATCAATTAAAACAATTTAAAAACAAGAATAATTATATATGTGTCATTATTAATGATTCAGATATAATTAAAACAATTAATACTAAATATTTTATGTTACTCATTGCAAGTATTCATGACCATATCAAGTATGTATGTTTCAATCGATTGCACAACATTGTTTGAATTTTAAGCGCCTAATTCATAGTATTTTATTGTCCACATGAAGAAAGAAATGATCATCACTTACATGTCAATTTGATTAATCCTCTTAGTTGGTAGTCGATAATATACTAAATTGGGAGGTTGTCCTTATAGAAACCCACGAGTTATATTTCTTTATTTTCTAAACAAGTCAAACTGGATATCCCTCTGCTGGTTTTTAAAATGAAGTGAGAAAAACAACTAGGGTTTTTTCCATTTACAACGGGACAGTGCACATAAAGAACCAAATCATTCAAACTATGTAACATGATTCGAAATCAAATCTAATGTAATAATATCCTCAAAACCAAAATCAAAACTTTGCAAAAATGAAGAAAACCATTTTACTCACACAACCCAAGACTATAATCCGAAAATCACTATGAGCTAAATGGATGCAATACGTCAATATAGCTAAAGTAGCAAGTCTATGACGATACCAATAAACCCAAATATATAACATCTAAGTGGTTTTCTTAAAAAAAACAAAGCAAGGAGCATTCCATTAAATGTAAATGTATAATATCTAAGTGGTTTTCCATTCTGAAACCATGGACTTCGGTTAGAATTCCAAGCCTCATTCGTCCTGTGTTTTCTTTCATTTGGGATTTTCGTATTTCCCCCAAGGTCTCTCTATTGATGTGGCGAATCCTGCATGATGAGTTGCCACTAGACGAGAATCTCCAAAAGATCGGCATGCCCTCTGTTTTCCGTTGTAGATGCTGTGGCAATGGGGAATCGGAATCCTTGAACCATTTGTTTTTTGATGGTTTCTCGGCCAGAGCGTGTTGGAATTACTTCGGGAACCTTGTTGGTGTTCGAGGTATTGCCAAATTTCCTATTGATCTCCAGAGAACCTGGTGGGCTGGGATCTCTGGAAAATCACTTCGTTCGATCGTGTTCCGCTTGATTCCCTATCTCATCTGCTGGCACCTCTGGTTCGCGCGGAATAAGGCTACCTTCGAGAGCTCTCCTATGGATCCTCCGTCCATTATTCGGCGTGTGAGGAATGACATCTTCCTGGCTTTCCGTGGTGACCATTCAGGGGATCCATGGACCCCCGTTCTCGGCGGCTAGTGGGTCTTCTTTCTTTTTCGTGTGTTCTGACTTCCGCTAGACTGAGAGTTGGTTGAATCCTTTCGGTCGGGTGTTGGCCTACACCCATCGCTCCCCTTCCCCTCCTCCCCCCGTTTTTATTTTAATGTGGTTGCTAGTTTTCCTGGTCCAAGTGTCTTTGGTGTCTTCCCTGGCCCAGAGTTCTCTTTGGTTGGCTTTGACTGGTGATTTCTGGTATTGCTTGGGTTGTGGTCATCTTGTTCTGTGGGATTCTCCTGTGCTCTGCTCCGGGTGATTGGTTGTATAGTTGCTTGGGTGGTTCTGGCAGTGTTTGGTTTCTTGGGCTTCTCGTTCTGGTTTTCTATCGTCTTGTACGAGCGGCGATCCTTTCCCTTTGTTGTGCTTGGTTAGAGCATGAGTTGCTTAAGATGTAGTTCCCCTTTTCTGCTATTGGCATTCTCTGTGGTACTCTCCGTTTGATTTAGTGGGCCCTTGCTTCCTCTTTGGTGTTCACCTAGACTATCTTCTGACACCACCATTGGGCGGTGACCTTGCCGGAGCTCGATGGTGTTGTCAGTTGGACGGTGTTCTTTGGCTCCGTATGGGATGGTAGCTCCTCTGGTGGACTGGCCTATACCTATTCGTTGTGGCGGGATTGTTGGTTGTGTGGGTGGTGCTTCTTTTGCTATGTTTCCTTTGGTTCTCCAGGTTTCTGTCTATCAATGGAGATTGTGGTGGTTATAGCGTGGTTGCTTTGCTGCTCAGGCTAGGTTTTGTTTCTTTTATCAGTTTTCTTTGGCTCGGTGTGCGATGGTAGCGTCTCTGGTGGACTGGCTTATACCTATTCGGTTGTGGCGGGGTTGACGGTTGTGTGGGATGTTTTTTTTTTTCTTTTGCTCTTTTTTTGTTGGTTTATCCTGGCTACTGTGAGCCAGTGGTGGTTTTTTTTTCTTTTACTTATCATCGTCACGATCTTGTTCTGTTGTCGGTGTTTTGGGAGGCATATGTTCTTCGTATGCCTTGTCTTTTTTATTTGTGAGCCTCCGGAGAAAGGCTTTCTTCTCCTTTTGCTATATATTTATCTTCTTTTTTTAAAAAAAAAATGTAAATGTATAATATATAAGCAGATGCTTTAAAAGTAAAAGAAGAAAACAAATCAGTACTCCAACGACCACTGATTTTTGAGCTGCACTAATATATTATCTATTAAAGAATACCAGGTATGACATTTGAAAATATCATATATAAGAAGTTGATAAATATGATATTGGAGAGAGAACAATGATTACTGTACTAAAGTTAATAATGCATACTATGCATCCATGAATATCATATATAAGAAGTTGATAAATATGATATCGGAGAGAGACAATCACTACGCCATAGATGACCTTCTGCAACATTTTTGCAAGGTGTTGCCAGCTAAAATGTTGCGACAGCTATAAAATTTTGGTCCTACTGCAACGTTGTATTTTTGGTGTTACCTTAGCCATAAAAATGTATTTCTCTAGCCAAACAAGTGTAACATGATGCAACATTTTTATATAGTGTTGTTATAGATATATTCTAATTAAAAAAATTAAAAAAAATTTACACCTCAGCGATCCACACCATTAGTTAAAACAAAATCTCAACCATTCATCCTCCTTTTCATTTCGTTCTCCCCCAAATCGTATAAACAAAAATTAGGGATTTTTGTTCTACCCCGATCTATTCCTTTTTGCCTTAATTTCCTATTCCTCCAGCAGAGCCTGTAATCGCAACTCCAATCCACATCTTCTAATTCGCATCGTGCTTAGGGATTGCAAGTGGAAAATCTGTTCGTCAGTGGTGACTTCGAGATTCAGAAATTGACGAAATCGCAACTCCAATCGTGCTTAGGGATTGCAAGTGGAAAATCTGTTCGTAAGTAGCTCTGATTTATTTCTTTGAAATTCTTGGGATGATTTGTGTTGTTTCGATGCGTTTGCCAGTGATGAAGTAGGTGTAATTTATATGGCTTTCGAACCCTAATTTCTCTTATTTCACGAAAGCTTCGGTCTTGATTGTTGCATTGAATTCTTTGAGTTGAATGATTTTTCCCTTGCACATTTGGGTCTTCTCGTTTTATTTGTAAAAAAATGTATATAAATTGGACACGATCTTAAAATTAGTTAAGTCATGTCTTACAAAAATAATAGTTTGTTAATACAAATGAATTTGTGCCTTCTTATGCATCTGAATTAACCGTTCACAGATGTAGCACGAATAGTGTTTGTTAAAATTAACCTGACATCGGTAAATACAACTTAATTAACAATATAATGCTGCAACCATAAAAAAGAGTACTCAATCTACAAATATAATGTTGTGTATGCAAAAGTAGTGAGGGATAAAGGAAGTTTACTGATGCATGGTTGTTGAAGTTTGATATTGGTTTGCTTCTGGTAAGATTATGGTGCAGGAGTACTGTTGGATTTGGGTTTGAGGTGATTTGTGGAGGTGGAGATGGCGAAGATACTATTTCTTGATATTGCAAGTGAAAATATATGATTTTATTAAAATTGTAAACCTAAGTATTCCAACAGTGTCTGTGTGACATCAATTTTTCTATTTTGAATAAATGTTAACATTGAACAAGTTAATGCAATAGAAATTAAATCCAACGTTTAGTATTTAGAATTCATGTATAGGCTATTATTTTACGGATACGATGATACCTGGTCATCTCCCTGTGAAGCTTTGTCAAAACATGGACGACATTCCTAAATACTCATACAACATTGTTAGCCTATGGGATAAACATGTAGATTTATATTTTGTAGTTAATAGTTTTCTTATAATAAAGAACTGCAGTTTCACTTTATTATAGCTTTGACATCCGAATTGGTTACTTATAGTCATATGGATTATTGAAATAATAATTTTGGATAACACAGTCTTTGTTGTATCACTGATTAACAAGAAATTTGGAGTTTTACTTATTGCTTATGATATTGTACTGTTGTTTAAGTATTGGCATGGTATCATGCTAATATTGAGAATTTATTTTAATATGAATCCATAACTATCATGCAACTCATCTTATGATTACAAAAACCTGCAGACCACTAACATTATATTATTTAAAATGTGTGCACCATTTAATCATAAAAAGCTCAGAATTAATAGTTATTGCTATCGTGAATATCTTAATAATTAGATCTTCTAATTACGTTACTCAGTCTGTGGTTATATCGAAGAAACATCAAAAGAGTTAACATCATTACAATAGTAATAAATATAACAGTTGCGTCAAAACATGTTTACATCTCGCTTTGAATAAACAAGTGGTTGTGTGTCCTCATTTCTGTTTCTAAATTTGTTCTATGCAAGGCATAAATTTTTTTAAGTGGTTGTGTGTCCTCATTCGAGTATTCTAAGTTTTAAGACATAAAAATAACTAGATGGAAAACTTTTAAATGCAGCTGCATCAGACCATATAGTGAACTTGCTCAAGTACTGGATGCAAACCCTGTACATGTTAAAGCTTCATATCGACATGGTACATCTAAATTAGATATGTTGTAATACTAATCACTTCCTATATTGGCAGAATACTCTAAGCTAGCCTGCTAGCAGAGTGCTTATGTTGACCTTAATTTTTTAAAATGTTTATAGGCATACCAGGCTGTCCATCTTTTTATATTAATTTCATTATTGCAATTTTGTATATGCTTTCCTAGCACAGATTCCTTAAGAGTAAAATCTCTCGGTGATTCATAATCAACATTATTGTGTGCTCTTCATTGAAGACACAAGAGCTGTATGCTCTTGTATTTGCTTCACCGTATTTAGACATTTTCACTGATTTCATCTCAGTGTATAATACGATTATGAAGCTGATCTTCTTGGGAAGTTCATTTTCAATTGTTTGGTACATAAGGCGACACAAGATAGTTCAAAGATCATATGATAAAGAACACGACACATTTCGCCATCTCTTTCTCATATTGCCTTGCTTTTTGTTGGCCCTGCTTATAAATGAAAAGTTTACTTTTAAGGAGGTAAAACCCCAATTAAGCGCAATGAAATTTTAACTAACATTATTAACAAATTCTTTATAATTTTTCTATATCTATGTAGCTGCTGCTGCTGCTGCTGCAGCATGTAATGTAATGTGAAGTATATTGTGACTGTTGTTGTCAGGTTATGTGGACGTTCTCCATATATTTGGAGGCTGTTGCTATTCTTCCTCAGCTTGTTTTGTTACAAAGGACAAAGAATATCGACAACTTGACCGGGCAATATGTTTTCTTCCTTGGGTACATTATCATTTAATTTTTAGTTATTGAATCATTCATCACTTACTGCTGTGGACAGTGTCTTTCTAAATAAATCGCCATTTTTGGCTATAGTCGCAAACTGAAATCAAAATGTTGTATCTACAGTGCATACAGATTGCTGTACATCCTCAATTGGATTTACCGCTACTTCACTGAACCACATTATGTGCATTGGATAGGTATGAAACTTCCACAAATTCCTTGCTTACATTCCAAATATAAGTATTGTTCCTTTTGTAGTATTAACATATGTTTTACTATTTCCAATTTCAGCTTGGATATCTGGACTTGTACAGACTCTTCTTTATGCTGATTTCTTTTATTATTACATAATCAGGTATAAATACAATCTGTAAGCAAACTTCAATTATCTTGTCATCTCTATTTCATTTTTTGTTATTGACATTGAGTTACAACATGAAAATCTTGTATTATTCACAAAAATAATAAGAAGATTTTTGTATTATTCTGAAATAGGTGATAAACGAGACCCTTCGATTCGGAAACATTGTAAACTTTCTCCATCGGAAGGCGATTAGAGATGTACATTACAAATGCTATGGAAGTAGTTGAAGATTCAGTGTATGAGTCGGTATGAAACTGTATATGTAATGAGTGAACTGAGTGATGTAGTGAGGAATATCTATATATGTGAATATCAATGTTATATATCATTGAATTGTAAAATAGCGGAGTCAGGAATTTGCACTGTTTCAAATGCTGAAATAAAATATTTATTTAAATAAAATACTGTTTGAATATCAAATTCTGTGCAATAGCATTTTAATAAATAAATATTTATTTCTATTAAAAAATGAAATATGCTCTACATTGTGGGTCCCACAAGATGTGGGCCCCAAACCTTCAGAAAGTTAATATCTATAGCAACATTTTTAGAATGTTGCTACAGATACCTATGGGTGTTGCTATAAACCCAAATAGGGTTCTATTGCAACAATATTACTTATGTTGTCTTAAATAGTCAAAATGTTGCCTTTGAGGTCTAAGGCAACCGCAAAAATTGCATCACCCGAAAAGTGTTGCCATAGACCTATGGCAACATTTTTTGGGCCTGACCTAACATTTTTTTTGTGTTGCAGAAGGCCGTTTATGGTGTAGTGAATAATTACTGTACTAAAGTTAATAATGCATACTATGAATCCATGAATATCATGCGGACTTGACAATAAGACAAGCACAAAATTTTAATATACTAATTCAAAGTGTAGAAATTTTTTGACGATTCGCACTACCAAGGGTTCAATACTGGTATAGTCATCATTCACCATTGGTAGTTCCCAGTTTCGACTATTCACTACTGATAAATCTAAACTGGTAATTTTAATAAAACGTAGTGATAAATCAACTGTTGATCTACTAACAAATTTGCAATAAGGTTAAAAAAACTATAATGCAAATTTAAGAACCAAAGTATAATGCATATTTTACTCCCATTGAAACTTTTTTTAAATCACGGTCATCGTAAGTTAATTTGATTTGACATCCTAATAGCAACAACAGTCACATTTGCACTACAAAACAGGCTTAGTTTAGCGACGGTCACTAGCGACGGCTAGTGACGGCTAAAAAAGGCGGTCGTCGCCAAACGCGGGTTATACAGGTTTGGCCGAGAGCAGTTTTCTTCCCTTCAACTCTCACTTTCCCCAAATTTTCTGCCAAGCTTTCAATCCCCCCGACTCCAACCACCTCCTGCCGACGCCAACCGCCTCCAGAAGTCGTCGCCGCCCTCCGGTGCTGCTTCGTTCCCTCCGTCTTCTTCGATTTCTCAATTTCTATGTATAATCTCTAAACCTTAATTTCTGAAAATAATTTGATTATGAGTTTGATTATGTTAGAATAATTGATATTAGACGATGGTAATAGTTTATTAGTTGATTTGGGGATTAAATTAAAACCCTTATTTAGAAAATTAGTTGATTATGGAGTTGAAATTGATGATTATTATGTATTAGTTGATGATAATGGTATGTTAGTTGGTTTAGGAAAGTTAATAATTAAGTGGTTTGATTATTTAACTTGTAAACAAAAATTAGTGTTGATTTAAAACTCAAAAATTAGTTTGTAATCGTTGATTAATATATGCTTATTGATAATTATCTATTTGATAATTAGATTTTGTTGTTTTCTAATTATCTTCATTGATAATTCTTCTATTTCCAATAATATTTATATATTTTCAAGCCACGAGATACAACCGCTAGCCCACTATGGTGGAGTTGTTCATGGTGACGCATGCCGTGGAGAGGACTGATGAAGAAGGCAATGTTTCGTACGAGTGGACGGATGACAAATCCCAATCCGTAATGGTAAACTTATTTATTCTTAATAACAATATTTTGTCTTATTTTATTTTCAAAAACTTGAAATTCGGTTTTTATCGTGTAAAACAATTATTTGTAATCGTAGGAGAGATACGAAGCTGAGCGGGCTCGGGTAGCACAGTCCACTGTTCGGGAAGAGCTTACGCTAGAGGAGGCGAACAATATCTGGGATGCTATTATTGATCCGCCTTCTCGGACCAATGTGCGGTATAGCTATGGAAATATGGAGGTAAATTTTGACATGTACTAATATATAAATTTACACATGCATATGAATAGTTAAATAATTTTAATAATATTATATATATACTAATATATAAATAATTATGAACTATTTTACAGGCGATGAGATCGTAGAGTGCATACAGGAGGTCCCAGCAAGAAGAGGAGATTGCTCAGTTGAAGAAAACAGTGGATGAAATTAATGATTGGAGGAAGAGTTTCTTCGAGCAACAGTTGGATGAGCAGATTGCAGGTTATTTGCAACAGCATGGGAGGATGCCTGGAGAGGATGGCAGCGATGGCGAGGAATAGGTATGCTTGTTTGCTCATGTTACAGTTTGGTATATACACATTTTGGTTGGTTTGGTGTATATATATTTCGGGATATTATGTACATATTTTAATGACTTGCAGTTGTGTTAACGGTTTGTTTGGGTTAACGGTTTGTAGTTGTGGTTGGAAAACTATGTACACATTTTGGATGGGAAACTATGTACATATTTTGATGACTTGTATTGGTTGACATGATATGTATTGTTGTTGGGATTGTATATGATTTTGTTTGGTTTTATTGGATTTTATATTGTTTGAATATATAGTGATGTTATATGATGGATATATGATGGTTATAGTTGATGAATATAGTGTATAGTGGCTGTGATGATGGTATTTGATGGTTATTGTTTGAAGTGTATATGGACTGTGCAAGTGCACAAAATTTTGGTTCAGTATAGCGACGGCTAGCGACGGCCATTTTGTTTTAGATTAACGACGGCTAGCGACGGCCAAAGTGCAAAACGTTTGTGTCGCTTAGCGACGGCTAGTGACGCTAATTAGACGTTGGAAAATTTCTACGTGGCACATTTGCAGTCGCGAGCCGTCGCTATTTAGGTGACGGAGCCGTCGCGATTCTATTGGACGACGAGGTAAATAGCGACGGCATTTAGCGTCGACTAGCAACGGCCGGCGACGGCTAAAAGCCGTCGCTATCATGTGCCGTTCTTGTAGTGTTGGTAAATTTTAAAATCAAATGCATGAACAAACTACATAAATATAAATGAGCTACAGGCTCAATAATCTGCGTATAATACAATAATTTGATTTGACGTACGTAAGGTTTATCTAACTAACGTATTCGTTATATCGTGTTGTGCTTATAATGCTAAAGAAAGAAGCCATAATGTACAAAACTAAATATAAAAAATATGACAGTAGAAATTACCTGTTATAATCATGCTTTAAAAAAATATCAGAGGTTAAAATACTTAAACATACACTCCTAAAAAGGTATATAAAATACCATTAACTATCCATTTTATTTGCAGTTCAAATGTCTCATCTTTAACACGTATGCTATAGAAGAAACACATGATTATCATGGAAAATTGCCTAATAAATATTAAAAAATTCAATCAAAATAAACCATTTCATATTAATTACCAGTTTTGAGACCTCTTTATTTGATTATGCTGTACTTCCTAAGCTTGACTACTTGTTCAATGATTTGATTTTATTTACTCTATAAACCCATATCTATACCAACACGTATCATTTATTCCACAAAATATATATCTTCCACTTGATAATTTTTTCATCTTCATACGTTTTAAAAATATGTAGCAAACAACTTCACTACTCATTCCTTGAATTGATTGTGCTTACTCTATAAAAGCTATACCAACATAAATTTAATTTTTTATACACTATCTATATCCAAATCTAGGGTGAAAACAGTTCATAACTAACTCTTTAAGCAATAGTTTTAACCTCCAACATTAGTCAAAATTTCAAGTACAATATGATGGTTGAGCGTCTAACAATATAATTATTATTTTTGTTCACAGTAAATAAATATTTAGGGCGGTTGAAATCGAATATGTTAACTAAACATGCTAAATGTAAGAATATTAATTGATCAATACTGGTAGATTTACAACTTACTAATTGACTCATGCAATATCAACAAAATTGTAACTTAGAAAACTAAGACTTCGTTTATTTAAAATGCTGAATTCTGAATTTTAATTGTTGAACTCTGAAGTTTAAACTGATAAGTACTGAATTCTGAATAATTATTTACTTGTTTGTTTGCATTCAACCTTCAAAACAAAAAATAACATTTAACATTCAAAAAGAAAAAAAAAGCAGTAAAAAGGTTTTTAATTATTTTGTCCGAAGAACTTTTTATTAAAAACAAAAACAGCACACAGCCCTAGTAGGCAACTCAAACACTCCATGTTAGGGTTTTAAGTTACATAGGAAAGAACATCAGGTCAAAGCCATTATCTTGGCACCAAAATTTTAAAACCTGATAATCACCATAAAAGTACATTGAAGATCAAAAGAGCATAATTGATCGAGGGGATGGTTGAGGAGTTTTGCGTGATTTGTGAGGAAGGGGAAGGAACGAAATAATTCGAAGGCGATTCGATGGGATAATGGAGGATTAATGATAGTGTAACAGAAAAGGGTAGACATATGGCAAGCGAACTAGAATTTGGATGTAGGGTAAGTGTTAGGTTTGAGGAGGATAATTGTTAAGACGAAGAGTTTCTGTATTTAATTTAATTGCTAATTAGGACGAATAAGAAAGGAAAAACAGAGAAAACCGTACATGTTGACACTTCAAATTGAATGATGTGGGCATATTTGAGAAGTTTTGAGAGCAAACGATGAGACTCATCTTTATAGTCTGGTATAGATTATGTACTAAAGCTAAATGTGAACAATCAGATATGTTCTCTGCTCAATTATGTAAGTCAATAGCTCATATATTTTAATAATGTAATATATTGCTTAAGTATAAAATAAAGTGACAATGTGATAGCTTATTATTATTTATAAAATAAACTGATATTTTACAAATAATAATATCGTTTTACAAAAATTATGTTGATTTGAGTAACTAGCAATGTAATGGATTTTACGGTGTGTATTGAAAAATGTTATTATTATTATTGAGTAGTAAAATAAATGCTATTTTCAAAATAATAACAATAATAGTAAAAAATTGTTATTCAAAAGTGTTTTTGGATAGAATAATTATTATTAATTTTGAGATGAGTAGAAACAAAAGGAAGTTTTGGTGACATAAAATAAAGAATTATTATTTTTGAGATAAAGAATAATAAATTGGCTTTTAGAAATACTAAAGAGATTTCAATATGTATATCCTTATTTTGATGTCAAATAATGAATTCCTGCTTTGAAAAGTAATTTGATGTAAATTACAATTTTTGGACGAAAATATGTCATTTTAAGGGATTTAAAGGGATTTAAAGTAAGGAGATTATATAAAGAGTTTTTGAAGTATATTATCATTTTGAAAAAGGTTATTATCGTTTTGAGAATAATAAATAAAAGGAGGTTTTTATAATAAACAATAATAAAATGGTTTTATATGTATAAAAAAGAAAATGGTCGTAAATATACTATTCGGATGATTGTAGAATGTGTAATTGTTGATTGTAATTATCACATATACTTGATATTTGAATATGATATCGCATTTTGATGAGTGTACGGTATTTTACCATTATTGCTACTAAATGAGGTATAGTCAATTATGGTTATTGGATGATTGAGGTTGTGTTACTAATGTTGATCGGATCAGTACATATTTGATGATTTATACTCACATTGATGATGCATTACTACAGTTGATGATCAATATGTATGTAAGTACATTCGTGTTATATTCTTATTTGATGGATTCAGGGCCGGCCCTGAAGTATTGGAGGCCCAAGGCAAAATATAAGATTAAAAAATTGCAATATCTGTAAAGTTAAAATGACTAAGGATTAATAAAAAAATTGCACTTCTCCAATTTCAAACCTGGATATTAAAACAATTTTTTTTTAACAAAACAAAACAATGTATAATAAAGAGGAGAAAAAATGCCTTTCTCCGAGGGCTCACAAAATAATAAGAAACAAAGAAGGACGAAATCCTCCCAAAATAAACACCGCTAAACAACAGCGGAAAAGAAAAACCATAAATACAGGAGAAAAGACCACACCAACAATCACAAACCCGCCTTTACCCAAAGGAAAAGGCCAGACCACCAAGTCGAACCATAAGGAGAGCAAGCTATAAGGCGCAAATCCAGCAAATCCAAGGAAAGCTCACTCCTAGACAGGGAGCAAGAGGCGACGAAGATAAGATGCCCAGAGTGGTCACACTGATGAATCCGAAAGGGGTTGATGGCAATCAGAGCAACAAAGACGCCACCAACGTAAACCAGAAGCATAAAAAGAGAACAAGATCATTCGAAGCACCCGAACAACCATAGTAAAACCACCAAAGAACCAGCGAAGAAATGAAATCCGGATCCCGAAACTAGTCAACCAAATAACAAACCGGGCCATAGAAGAACCAAAGAGAACTGAATCTGGAAAACTAACAACAACATTAAACACAAAGGGGGGAGGGGAAGTGAGCGTTGGGTGAAGGCCAGTGCTCGCTCGCGATGATCAACCTACTCCCAGTCTAGCGTGAGACAAAGCACACGAAATAGAGAGAAGACCAACCAGATGCTCCGCACGGGAGCTCAAACGACCCCTGAAAGGTCTACCAGGGAAAGCAAGGAAGATGTCGTTCCTCACACACCGAATAATAGATAGGGGGTCCATACGAGAATTTTCGAAGGTTGCCTTGTTTCGCGCGCACCAGAGGTGCCAGCAGATGAGGTAGGGAATCAAGCGAAAAACGATAGAACGAAGAGACTTACCAACATTCCCAGACCACCAGGAGTTACGGAGATCAGTAGGGGAGCAGGCCGATCGACGAAAACCAAGAAGGTTTCCGAAGTAATTCCAGCACGATCTGGCCGAAAATCCACCAAAGAACAAATGATTCAGGGATTCTGATTCCCCATTGCCGCAGCATCTACAACGAGAAACGAATGGGATACCGATTTTTTGTAGGTTCTCATCAAGTGGCAATCCATCATGGAGAATCCGCCACATCAAAATAGAGACCTTGGGGGGAATACGAGAGTCCCAGATGAAAGAAAAAATCGGACGAATGGGGTCTTGGATTCTAATCAAAGACCAAGCTTTCAGGATGGAAAAAGGAGAGCCATCCCATCCTGAAGATCCACCATGAGTGTCGGAAAACGGCTTCACCGACTGCATGTGCTTCCAGGTCTCACTTGCATAAGACGGAGAACCTGAGAAGTTAGAGCCCGCAAGTCTGCGGTATTTCGCATGGAGGAAAGTAGCCCATAAGGAATTGTTAGCGCCAAATCTGTGCCATAATTTACAGGCAAAGGCTGCACAGAGGTCCTTCGGTTTGCGCAGACCCAGACCGCCTTCATTTTTGGGACGACACACCACATCCCACGACACCCATTGGTGCCGATGGACACTGTCCTTGTTGCCCCAGAAGAAAGATGAGGCCAAAGATCGATATGACCTAAAGAAAGAAGAAGTGGGGGTCATAGCTGCGAAAACATAGCTGCGAAAACATGAGTTCCCATCGAATCTAAAACGGATTTGATAAGAACAAGTCTACCAGCCTGAGAAATAAGAGAAGCATTCCAGCGTAAGATCTTACCCCTTACTTTATCAGTCAATGGGTCGAAAATAGCATTGAGCTTTCTACCGCGATACAGGACAACACCCAAGTAAGGAAGAGGAAGAGTGGATTCCTTGAACCCAGAGACAAACTCGATCCAGATAGCACGAGAGGGAGGCAAATCTTTCGCATGGACGAAAAAGCTTTTGGCAGGGTTAACTAGTTGGCCCGAGGATCGCTCATACTGATGAAGAAATTTGAGGAGCCGGCGGACAGAGGAGACGCTGCCATTAGAGAAAATGACAACGTCGTATGCGAAGGACAAGGAAGAGACTAGGGGGCAGCCCCTCGGTATCCCGAAGCGCTGAATCTAGCCGTATATAGTTAAGGATTGGAGACCGCGAACGAAAGCCTCTACCGTGATCACAAAAAGAGATGGCGATAATGGGTCTCCCTGACGCAATCCCCTACCTGCCTTAAAATAACCATGAGCCGATCCATTAATGAGCACAGAGAACCAGCAGTTGGAGATGAGCCTCCACACCAAATCAATAAGGGGTTCCGGGAAACCGAAAGCCCTTAAGACCTTGATGATGAAAAACCAGGACATGCGATCGTAGGCCTTAGCCATGTCCAGTTTGAAGACAACATTAGAACCCCTGACCTTCTGGTCGATCTGGGATATAAGTTCCTGAGTGAGCAGAACGTTATCAGTAATCAAACGCCCCTTTACAAATCCCGCTTGAGAAGGGGAGATAATGCGCTCAAGGAAGGGGGCCAAACGAGTGGACAGGATTTTAGAAATCACTTTATTCGAAAAATTGCAAAGACTGATTGGCCGGAAATCCATACACGACCTAGGGTTCTCGCATTTTGGAATAAGGACAAGGTTGGTCGAAGTCCATCCAGAAGGAAGGGGTCCCCCAGAGAAAAAGGATTTTAAAACAAAGAGGCAAGTAAATTTACCAATAAGATGATCACACGTTTTATTATATTTGTCAAATGACCCCTAACATTTTGAAGGCTGGATAAAAAAATTTACAGTCAAATTATATCGTGTGTTGTTTACTGCAAAAGGTTCAAGTACATATTGTGGGATACAAAATGCTCAAGTACCATTGTAAAAGAAAATTTACTACAAAATGCTCAAATCTTATCTAAAGTCATATTGTGGGCTGGATAAATCAGAGGCCCCTGACACTTTGAGGCCTTAGGCGGTGGCCTCAGTGGCCTTATGCCAGGGCCGGCACTGGATGGATTTGCGGATTGTCATTGGAAATTGTTGATGTTTGATGGTTGTGTTCTATTATTGTTGTTACCCCATAAGATGAATTGTTATGATAAATGAGTAGGAATAGTGTTTTCTTCTTGTAACGTTTGCAATGCTTATAATGGTTGCTGTTAGAACTTGGCCAGCCCAGAAAGGAAGTAATGGGTGAATTTTAAAAAAAAATCAATTTGGATCTTTACTAGGCCTACGAAGTTAAATTTATTTAGAAAATTTCTAAATTTGTTTTAAATAAAAGCTTTATTTTATTTAAATTTATAAAATGATATTGTATTATTTAATTTATGTTATATTATATATATACACACATACATACATACATATATATACATATACATATACATACATACATATACATACATACGTATATATATATATATATATATCTGTGTGTGTGTATCATACACACACACATATATATATGTGCGTGTTTGTGTGTGCATGTGTAACACATCAATCCGTGCAAGTTATAACATGTATGTGTATGGATGCTGGGGTTTACATGAATATTTTAAGTCATTTATAAAATATAGTAAATTTAATATATATTTTTGTTGTAAAGCCGAGAAGAGTACATATATAATTTTTTTAAACATACATACATATAAATATATATATATATATAAATACTTATGTATGTATGTATGCATAATAATAAATATAGATTAATAAAGATAAAATTCACAAAATAATTTATGTCAAATATGTTATTACTTGGTCTTGCGCATAGTTCAATTTTTTTTAAATTTAAAAAAAATATTATAGTAAATAACCATACGAAAATTATTAAAAATTAATAAAAACATTTTTTGAAATTGTTTTTTCAATTTGAATTTTAAACTTCCCTTAAAATTCTAAACGAGTTTTTATTTTGAATATTAATTATATAATTTTGTTATTTAAAATAATTTAAAAATCAATTTTTAACTTTCGACTTATATGTAATATTTTAAAAATATAAAAAAATGTCCGCTGCTGCATATAGGTGTGCATATATGAACTTTTTTAAAATATAAAATGTATATATACAAATAACCAATCAAAATTGTGACAATATATATGTTGGAACCGTCATCTAACTAACAATACAATATATGAAATAAACATTATATATATATAAATAGACATGTTAGGAATATACCTTATAGTCCAAGCCTATAAATATACCTAGAAATGATAAGATCTGATCCTCGAACTGATTTGCAATCCAGAAGAGTGTTAGTCGTTGAACTGTTGACCACCAGCTATCGAATAGCACGTGATATGATTTGATTTGAACTTTGAAAATTAGAGAGATTGAGGGGGAGAGTTCAGCCAGAAGTATAGGGCATATGGAGGCTCCAAAAGTTCTTTAACAAGTGTGGGTAGAGATGCTTATATGAAGGAGAATTTAGAGATATTTTAGGATCAAGATCCTACATCATCTCTTACTAATTCTCTTCTATCTTAGCCCTCCATCTCAAGGCCTCTCTAGCACCATTATATGGCCACATCATGCCCCTATCATAGCCAAATATGACCAACCCTGGGCTTCAAACTCATTTAAAGCCCGAAAAAATAATTTGTATTTAAATCCAATTTAAACGTGTATCGATATCGTATATCGATTAATATATTTATAGCTATTATATATACATTTAACAATCTTTGTTCATCGAATCAAAATCAAATATTATAATTAATATTTCACAAATATTAATTAATTTAATTAGTTTATAACAATTACAAATTAATTAAAAAAAATGGTCAAAGGAGTATTCATCATTTCGGTTGTGTGACTCGTTAGGTGTAAATTTGGTCAGCGATTAATATTAAACTATTCGAATATTAACGTTCACATGTCACTTAGTAGGTGGTGTGACATTTTGGCCAAATTTATCGCTTACTTGGTTTCGGTAAAATCTAATTTTACTTTGTTAAGCGTTAGCCGATTGTGATTATTATTTACACCAATTCTCTTCGTCAAAACTATATCACTTTGGACTTATGGAATTTAGTTATGGTCAAAATTCCAATGTTGTCCATATTCAGCTCTATAGTCCAAACACAAAGTCCTTGATTCAATAATAACAATTATTACTAATCGAACTACTCTGGCCAGAGATTTTGACTTTGAGCTAACTTGAGTTGACTGTGTTACTAACTCCATATAACTGAGGAGATGAATCCTTTCTTGAATAGAGTTTCACTTCCATTACTTCCACTTGACCCATCTATAGTCACTATCTATAGTCACTCGATGGACGTTATGCCATGATTTGACTACATTCAAAGCGGAGCTTTCATATTGAAGATCAACAGTATTCTAAATCAAGAGGACTGTGTAAATTAATCACATCAATATTTTCTGTTTGACCTTAGTTATGTTAACCAATAAAAAATTATCGAGTGAGTCGTTCCATATCAGTACGTAACAGCTAGGCGTCCCTAGCATTCATGAGTAATACACTGCCCAACATTTGGAGAGCGTTGCGTACTCTAGTCTCAATAGATACATCGATGTCTAGTCTGGATGCATCTTAACTAGGAACATTTAAAATGAAGTCTTTATTATATTGTGATACAATACTCATGATTAAACTATTTGTAATTACTATCATTCATAAACACACCCTTTATGGATTTTCTATTAAATATATTTTAGTTAAATATTTAGTAATTTATAATACATTATAACAAGGGGCATTTCACCAAAAGGACAAACTTTGCAGACCAATTAGTTTCTAGGACACACATTCAAAGAAATTACTTTCAAGGCCAAAGTCAGCATAATAATTACTTTCAAGGACAAAGTCAACAGTCCAATTACTTTCAAGGACATAATTTCATAGGTTTTTAGGCCTTAGAAACTAATTATTTTACGTTTTGTCCTTGAAAGTAATTATTTCAGTTGTATGTCCTAGAAACTAATTCCACTTGCTAAAGAAGCCCTTGTGGCTAATTTCCACTTATAACAAATATATAACAAAATGAAAACACCTTTATTATGAACGAGACACTATAAGAAAAGTTTCTTTTTATAACCCCAATAGATAATGCCTTGTTCCATAGTGTTATTATTTGCAATAGTTTGTTTTATTTAGAGCAGGGATGGCCCAAATAACGCTTTGAAAATTAGGGTTCCTCCAAATATTTTCGTGGCCGCCATTTTATTAAATTATTTCATATTCCCTCTTCTTTTTCATTCCTTTATTCCCATCTCTCAAACCAGAAAAGATGTTAATTTTCTCTCCCCTACAAATCCCCAAATCGCTGCTTCACTACTTCAGATCCATTTCCTCCTTCATAAACCCTAATTATCAGATCCAAAATGCAAGCTATCTGTGGGGTTTTATGTCGTGATTTTGTTAGACCACCACATGCTCTTTAGTTACTCAACCTAAATCATTATTTTCTAGCAAATTCCCGAAAGTCCAAAATGAGCGCACCGCCACTAAACGACGATCATCAACCCTCCGTCATTTCTTCACCAACCGTATTCACGAGAACTGAATATTCATTCGTTCACACGACCGTCGCTCTCTTTCTCTGGCTTGGTGCTATCTATTTCGTCGTCATTCTTGTCCTGACAACACTTCTCTTTCTCCCCACTCCCCCCGCCATCATGTGAGTAGCTCAAATTCCCATACTTCCTTTCTTTTTACTAGCTATTTTCGTTCTGTGCCATTTTTGTTTTCCAGCGTGTTTGGCATGCTACTTCTTTTTATGGTGACCCCTCTGAATGATAGGAGTAAATTGGGAAGGAAGTTAGCGAGGTTTGGTTTTTGCAGGAAAACCCCATGTTTATTTTCAAATTTATGCGATTTTGTTGCAAGTTCACCGTGGAATGATATACATGTTTATTTGTAAATATGCATGTGGATATTTTCCAATCACTTACACGTTGAAGACAGAAAGGCATTTGATCCAAACAAAGCTTATGGTAGAAATTTTTTTAATTTTTCCTAAAGTATTTTGATCGCAGATTATCTGCACATTCAGTATAAGTTAGTAGCTGAGTTGATTTCAACTATATTTTTTGGTAGATTGTCTTAAAATCTACTAAAGATCAAAGTACTAGCAAGCAGTGTTGTAAGCTTTTCAATCGTTATTTTTATCAATTATATTTATGCTGAAATCATTAGTGAGTCTAGTGATTATATAACCACCATTTTCCCGTTTACAATGGCTATAGGTCTTCTATACGACATTCTTGAGGCAAATTTGGACATGGTGTGGTTTGTGTAACGATACGGATTTTGCCCGCTCGAAAATCAACATCCGTACTTTACATCGTACTCGAATGCCGTAGATTCGACCGTTCAAATTCGAGTCGCCGGAGCTTATAACACAGTTAAGTAAATATCACAGCGGAATAAAAAGAATATAGATATACAACATCTGATACAATATCCAGATACAATGATGATACAATGAATATCTATATACATCAGAGATATGATACAATAATTTGCAGCGGAAAGAAAAATAGATAACATCAGCAGCGGATAATCTTCATCTCCAAAGCACTAAGCCAGATATAGCTCGAACTCCCAATAACGAGGCACAAAGATAAGCAAGTGCAGTCTGATCCAAAGACTGAACCAACTCCAGAAAATCTACTAAACCTGAATATCTAAAAACCCCAACTCTAGACTGCTCGTGTAGGAAATTATGAGCACCCAGAGTTTAGGAAAGGAACAATAAACTCCGGATCAGTCATGGGACTGGTGTGAGCAACAAAAACAGTTTATCTTTAAGCAAACACAAAAGGCTGTTTAACATTAAAATCCGCAATGCTTTTGGAAAATGAAACTACCATAAGGCCTCCCGCCACACACACAATGCAAACGCAGAATTGGAGGAGATTTCTTCTTATGATAGTCAAAGATGCTTACTACGCAAAATCAAATCATTTTTGATATTATTATTAGTGCATAGTGCAGAAACATTTCGAAAGTATAATATTAATCTTAGCCAGCATAGGTACCATTATAGTATGCCTACTATAGCTACCATATTAAATGGCAGGTTCTACAACTAAAACCGTACAAGGCTCGTATTGTTTCTTTGGATTTCCAACAAATGATCAGGCTAAGGAACTTCCTTTTCCACGATGGGTACGTCCCTGGAATAGACGACCCGAGAACCTAACCGGATCTCTGCCAACACAAGGCCGGGTTACCTCTGCAAAAATAGGTAACTACTGACACGCGTATGCCATCCCCCGATCGTCACCGATCTTCCCGAGGATCCCCGATTTCCAACAACCACAAAGTAATAAACTTGCAGCAACCACAGAGGTTAAGTATCTGGGCTCCATACCATGATACCACCTTTATCCAGAAGGAATGACATACACTAAGGGGCGCTACTCCCTAGAACCTTGCTGCATCCTTCCTGTTTTGACCATTTCCGGGGTGTGAGGCTCGACGAAGTCTCGTCCACAAAGCTACGCTTTGTTCACAAAGCCATGCTTTGGGTCAAACAAATGATCAACCTATGATCACAAAGATATAAGATCAAACAAATGATCATATCACAAATGATCAAACACTGATCATCACACAGCAACACTCAGCATGCCACATTACCAAATTGGGATATATCGCTGATAAATTTCAACTACATAACCTCTGAGCTCGTACGTCTCAGAGAAGGGTGTTAAGCTAAGAGAATAAATTCTCCGCCACCAAACAGAGATGTATTTGAAAGAAATCGGCTTTATATCTCAAAGTGTAATGTCAGACATGTATCCATACAAGTCTGTTCCGGGTTCGAACAGAACCGAAGGCACTTCTCACGAAGCCCTTGCAATTCCGGATAACTTTCAATCATGTCCGGACTTCCCGTCACAAAAGAGTGATATAAATCTCTATACCGGCGCGACTCAGTGCAGAGACATTCGACAGGTTGTCCTTTCATTTTCGAAAAATATCCGGTCTTCAACACCGGTCTTCAAATGCGATCCATATACGACGTATCACTATTCGGAATGAGTTATACGACCCAAAGGTCCTTTCCCGGCTAACCCGAATAGTGAGCGAAATATTTAAAAACATACGGATATTGGGATTTCAATTAAGTCACAACTTAAACCCAAACTTTCTTTTCAAATGGTTTAACAAATTACCATTTTAATCTTTTTAAACAAAAAAGATTCAATTCACAAAGTTCACTTAATTTCACAAAGATTCATTCATAGATTTTCCAAATCGATTCCCATTTCAGTTTAATTAACTCATTAAATCTTTAAATCAAAGATTTAACTTATAGTTTCAAAACAATTTCATTTCGAATGGGTTAAACAAAACATCAATTTAAATCTGTTAAAAATAAACAGATTTAATTCATAGCATTCGAAAAGAATTCATTCATAACTTGGAAAATCATTTTTTTTCAATTTAATCTTGAAATTCCTTTACCTAAATTGGAATTTCACTTCTTATCTGAAAGCTTTTATTCCTTTAAAACAAACAGTTTTCATTCTGGGAATCTGATTCATTTATACGAGTTAAGGTTCTTTGGTCAAATCTTAATTCTCAAAATTTTACTTTTAAAATGGTTCAACTTCATACAAACACATTTATATCATCTTTAATTCCTAGTTTCGAATCATAGAATTCAATTTCACACTTGAATTCAAATCAAATTATTTAAATTTCAAAACTCGATTAAGTTATTCAAAATAACTTTTATATTTGAAATTCCATTTCAAAAGCTTTTCATTTTAAACCCAAATTTCAAATTTCAAAATCAATTGAAATTAAAATTTAAATTTCAAAAACATCAAATTTAAATTATTTGTGACTTAACCGAATTCCACGTGAAATCCAAATTTGTGTGTATGGTGTGGTCCAGGGGTTTCACACACAATAGTACAAGATCAATCATCACAAATATATCGATATGCAGTAAAATCAATAACGCTTATCTTCATTCACAAGTCACAGGTATATATCACAGATAAGTAAATTACAGATCACAACATAAATCAGGATGTATCACAAAGCATCACAATCTGGGATATCAAACAATCAAGTCATCCAATAGAATTCAAATATCCATAAGTAGGATAAATTTAATTATCTGATTAATTAAATCAGATTTATTACTTATGAATCAGTTAACTTCTAATCATTTAATAAATCTTAGTTAATCACATTCATTAATTAATCCTTTGATTATTAACAAATAATTATACTCCAGTTACTAATCATCATTCAGTTAATTACATCCAATAATCATTTATTAATTACTTTTCTAAGTAATTATACTTTTATAATGATTGTTCTAGATTAATTATCTCAAGTAATTAACTTAAACTAACCCGATTAACTCACTTATTTACAATGAATAATTAATTCCTTAATTTCTTCCATTAAGTAATTATACTTTTACAATTCCATAAATGATTGTTATTAAATTAATTATTCTAATTTTTATTGTTAAATTGATCACATTGATTTTTTTTATTGAAACAATCTTAGTTAATGATCTTTATTAACTATTAAATTTCTGTAATCACTTTTCTAAAGAAATTTACTTATATCAATTATTATTAATTATAAATTGATTAACCGTTAAAAACTCATTAGTTAATGAATTACAAATCATTCATCTTCATTAATTAAAGTAAACTCATACATATCTTATGATTTGATTTTCTTTTCTCATTTACCATATAATTGAAATCAATTTTCTTTTTAGGTTTAACACGCTTAAACTTATTTTTAACCCTTAAGTTTTAAAACTAATTTAGGTTTCGAATTCTGGAACTCTGGTTTTAAAATTTATTTCAGTTTTAAACTTTTAGATTTCAGCTTGTTTAAATCTTCCATCCACAATTTCAAATCTATTTTCTTTACAATTTCTTCAAACATTTAGTTACTTTTAAGTTGTTTTAGAAATTTGAATTTAAACTTTGTTTGTGTTCAATACTAAATTCTTAATTTAAATTGGAATTATATTTATATATTGATTTAAACTCAGTTCAAAACCTTTCTTTATTAGTTAAAATTTTAATTTAAAATTCCAACCCAGAAAACAGGTTCAGGTTTGAAAACCTGGTAACAAAATTCACTCGAGTATTTGTTTAAAATTCGCTTCGAGTAAACTACTCGAATCCCCCGAGTGCGCTTCGAGTTCCCCTGAGTTCCCAGATGACAACATCCAGGCGATCATTTTCGCCCTTGTGCACGTGTACAACGACACAGGCCAGCTCCGGCCATCGCCGTAGTGTCGAACACGTCACCTATCAACTCCCGATTGTACTCCGATCCTTGAACCATCTCACCACCTCGAAATCAAAATTCGAGCAATAATTCAAAACCTGGAACCGCTCGAACCCATCGCGACCTCAACTGTCAACGCTTCGTTCTCCGACCTCCGACCATCTGAAAGCCTGCTCCTCCGGCCTCGACTCCATCATCACCAAAACTTCCACTACCCGAAGTTCCATAACACTCGATCACGTGATGAATATGAACTCGACACTTTACAGACATGGACAAAAACTGGAACTCAAGCCCTAAATTGATCTCGTGTCCTAATTCCATGCAATAGAAAAATATTTTTACATTTTTCCCGAGATTATGGGTAGTTATACTTGCTTACATTTAAGTTCCAACAAATTTAAATTGATTCAATTATCTTAAAGTTGTGAAAATGAAGTTTTTCTTCTACTGTAAACTGCTCTTAACCTACAAATTGAAAATTCAAAATTTTCGTTTTAAAAATCATAGTTTTCCCTGATGATTATATGTATATATTCGATTCAACCAATTGTTATACTCGAATTTTCCATGTATATATATTTTTCCTCAGAACTATGAAACTTCAGACCTCCACTTGAATTTATTTTGTTAAAAACAATTTTTTTCTACTTTGGTTTATGAACAAACACATTTTGTATTTGAAACCTTTAGCTTAACAGAGATCAAGTGATTAGATAATTGAGTTTTGATCAAGTTGGATGCTCTGAAACTAAAGAAACAGAGAGTTTTCATATGAGCAGGCACATGCACTTGTATATATTTATTCGCAGAGGAAAAATTCATGTATATATATACATACATAGCAACTGCAAACTCAACTTCATAAGCAATAAACACAGATACATTCTTAGTTGGATTAAATTAGTTACTCACCTTAATCATGTTTTAGAAATGCCAAAGCTCCTTTTGAAACAGTCTTTGAAAATGCAAGTTAAAGCCTTCTCTTTGATTCTCTGGTTTGATTTTATACATTGTTTATTTTTTTTTCTTTGATATGCTATTATACTTTATCTTGTTTTAGTTACTTTGTTGACTATACTCTTATGCTATGTATTTTATTTTATTTTCTTTTTCTAGTTTAAATATTTATTTACAATTTAAACTCAAGTCAAAATATATATATCTATATATTTATTATTTTCAAATTCACTCGAAATCGAGTCGGGGAAACTCGCTTTCATTCAATCGATTTATTTTACTATTTTATTCAAAAATTCATTTAATTATTAATTTAACTCCAAAATTCAATAAATTATAAATTTAAATACTTATAAAATTTGGGGTCGTTACAAACTTCCCCCCTTAAAAGAATTTCGTCCTCGAAATTCGCAGGCACGAAAATAACGCAGAGATAGACAGATTCGATCTCCTATAATTCCTCAAACACTAAGATATGAATTCCAAACTCAAGTCGGAATATCTCAGAATACATACCAATTCGTCAATCTTCGGACTTTGGTATTCAAAAGAAATTTTCAATAGAATTTCAAAATTTGGTTTCAAACAATATCGTTTTATCGATTCAATTCAAATTTAGCTCTGTATTCTATTAATCAATTTATCTCAATTCAAAATTTCCAATTAATTCAGAATTTCCAATTTCAAATTCATTAAAGTGCAAATCAAAAAGCTGATAAGAAACCGATGAATATACGAAGTAAAATCTTCTACAACGATTCGTAGAGCCATCATCATACCGAAACTTCTTCTTGTAGCTGATACGCAGAAATCAAAAGAATTTGGAAACGAATCAAAGAATATTGATAGAGAAAGATTGTTTCCACTGTTGCAGGGTATTGACCATTTATAGTCGTACTCCCTGTCCCCTATCTCGTCTTCTTCTTGCACTCATACTCACTATCAGTGGATAGCAAGAGAATTTACTGAGACGTTCAGACGGATATCTTAAGGATTACTCATTCTAGAGTTTACTTCACTCTATCTCTAATGAGCTACTTAACGTGTTATACTCCTGAGCTAAAGTTCAACCTTAGCTCTG
Source organism: Allium fistulosum (assembly GCA_030737815.1). Lineage (NCBI taxonomy): Eukaryota > Viridiplantae > Streptophyta > Magnoliopsida > Asparagales > Amaryllidaceae > Allium > Allium fistulosum. The sequence continues at coordinate 843,864,095 of CM060902.1, forward strand.
ATACCAAATGTAACGATACGGATTTTGCCCGCTCGAAAATCAACATCCGTACTTTACATCGTACTCGAATGCCGTAGATTCGACCGTTCAAATCCGAGTCGCCGGAGCTTATAACACAGTTAAGTAAATATCACAGCGGAATAAAAAGAATATAGATATACAACATCTGATACAATATCCAGATACAATGATGATACAATGAATATCTATATACATCAGAGATATGATACAATAATTTGCAGCGGAAAGAAAAATAGATAACATCAGCAGCGGATAATCTTCATCTCCAAAGCACTAAGCCAGATATAGCTCGAACTCCCAATAACGAGGCACAAAGATAAGCAAGTGCAGTCTGATCCAAAGACTGAACCAACTCCAGAAAATCTACTAAACCTGAATATCTAAAAACCCCAACTCTAGACTGCTCGTGTAGGAAATTATGAGCACCCAGAGTTTAGGAAAGGAACAATAAACTCCGGATCAGTCATGGGACTGGTGTGAGCAACAAAAACAGTTTATCTTTAAGCAAACACAAAAGGCTGTTTAACATTAAAATCCGCAATGCTTTTGGAAAATGAAACTACCATAAGGCCTCCCGCCACACACACAATGCAAACGCAGAATTGGAGGAGATTTCTTCTTATGATAGTCAAAGATGCTTACTACGCAAAATCAAATCATTTTTGATATTATTATTAGTGCATAGTGCAGAAACATTTCGAAAGTATAATATTAATCTTAGCCAGCATAGGTACCATTATAGTATGCCTACTATAGCTACCATATTAAATGGCAGGTTCTACAACTAAAACCGTACAAGGCTCGTATTGTTTCTTTGGATTTCCAACAAATGATCAGGCTAAGGAACTTCCTTTTCCACGATGGGTACGTCCCTGGAATAGACGACCCGAGAACCTAACCGGATCTCTGCCAACACAAGGCCGGGTTACCTCTGCAAAAATAGGTAACTACTGACACGCGTATGCCATCCCCCGATCGTCACCGATCTTCCCGAGGATCCCCGATTTCCAACAACCACAAAGTAATAAACTTGCAGCAACCACAGAGGTTAAGTATCTGGGCTTCATACCATGATACCACCTTTATCCAGAAGGAATGACATACACTAAGGGGCGCTACTCCCTAGAACCTTGCTGCATCCTTCCTGTTTTGACCATTTCCGGGGTGTGAGGCTCGACGAAGTCTCGTCCACAAAGCTACGCTTTGTTCACAAAGCCATGCTTTGGGTCAAACAAATGATCAACCTATGATCACAAAGATATAAGATCAAACAAATGATCATATCACAAATGATCAAACACTGATCATCACACAGCAACACTCAGCATGCCACATTACCAAATTGGGATATATCGCTGATAAATTTCAACTACATAACCTCTGAGCTCGTACGTCTCAGAGAAGGGTGTTAAGCTAAGAGAATAAATTCTCCGCCACCAAACAGAGATGTATTTGAAAGAAATCGGCTTTATATCTCAAAGTGTAATGTCAGACATGTATCCATACAAGTCTGTTCCGGGTTCGAACAGAACCGAAGGCACTTCTCACGAAGCCCTTGCAATTCCGGATAACTTTCAATCATGTCCGGACTTCCCGTCACAAAAGAGTGATATAAATCTCTATACCGGCGCGACTCAGTGCAGAGACATTCGACAGGTTGTCCTTTCATTTTCGAAAAATATCCGGTCTTCAACACCGGTCTTCAAATGCGATCCATATACGACGTATCACTATTCGGAATGAGTTATACGACCCAAAGGTCCTTTCCCGGCTAACCCGAATAGTGAGCGAAATATTTAAAAACATACGGATATTGGGATTTCAATTAAGTCACAACTTAAACCCAAACTTTCTTTTCAAATGGTTTAACAAATTACCATTTTAATCTTTTAAACAAAAAAGATTCAATTCACAAAGTTCACTTAATTTCACAAAGATTCATTCATAGATTTTCCAAATCGATTCCCATTTCAGTTTAATTAACTCATTAAATCTTTAAATCAAAGATTTAACTTATAGTTTCAAAACAATTTCATTTCGAATGGGTTAAACAAAACATCAATTTAAATCTGTTAAAAATAAACAGATTTAATTCATAGCATTCGAAAAGAATTCATTCATAACTTGGAAAATCATTTTTTTTCAATTTAATCTTGAAATTCCTTTACCTAAATTGGAATTTCACTTCTTATCTGAAAGCTTTTATTCCTTTAAAACAAACAGTTTTCATTCTGGGAATCTGATTCATTTATACGAGTTAAGGTTCTTTGGTCAAATCTTAATTCTCAAAATTTTACTTTTAAAATGGTTCAACTTCATACAAACACATTTATATCATCTTTAATTCCTAGTTTCGAATCATAGAATTCAATTTCACACTTGAATTCAAATCAAATTATTTAAATTTCAAAACTCGATTAAGTTATTCAAAATAACTTTTATATTTGAAATTCCATTTCAAAAGCTTTTCATTTTAAACCCAAATTTCAAATTTCAAAATCAATTGAAATTAAAATTTAAATTTCAAAAACATCAAATTTAAATTATTTGTGACTTAACCGAATTCCACGTGAAATCCAAATTTGTGTGTATGGTGTGGTCCAGGGGTTTCACACACAATAGTACAAGATCAATCATCACAAATATATCGATATGCAGTAAAATCAATAACGCTTATCTTCATTCACAAGTCACAGGTATATATCACAGATAAGTAAATTACAGATCACAACATAAATCAGGATGTATCACAAAGCATCACAATCTGGGATATCAAACAATCAAGTCATCCAATAGAATTCAAATATCCATAAGTAGGATAAATTTAATTATCTGATTAATTAAATCAGATTTATTACTTATGAATCAGTTAACTTCTAATCATTTAATAAATCTTAGTTAATCACATTCATTAATTAATCCTTTGATTATTAACAAATAATTATACTCCAGTTACTAATCATCATTCAGTTAATTACATCCAATAATCATTTATTAATTACTTTTCTAAGTAATTATACTTTTATAATGATTGTTCTAGATTAATTATCTCAAGTAATTAACTTAAACTAACCCGATTAACTCACTTATTTACAATGAATAATTAATTCCTTAATTTCTTCCATTAAGTAATTATACTTTTACAATTCCATAAATGATTGTTATTAAATTAATTATTCTAATTTTTATTGTTAAATTGATCACATTGATTTTTTTTATTGAAACAATCTTAGTTAATGATCTTTATTAACTATTAAATTTCTGTAATCACTTTTCTAAAGAAATTTACTTATATCAATTATTATTAATTATAAATTGATTAACCGTTAAAAACTCATTAGTTAATGAATTACAAATCATTCATCTTCATTAATTAAAGTAAACTCATCCATATCTTATGATTTGATTTTCTTTTCTCATTTACCATATAATTGAAATCAATTTTCTTTTTAGGTTTAACACGCTTAAACTTATTTTTAACCCTTAAGTTTTAAAACTAATTTAGGTTTCGAATTCTGGAAATCTGGTTTTAAAATTTATTTCAGTTTTAAACTTTTAGATTTCAGCTTGTTTAAATCTTCCATCCACAATTTCAAATCTATTTTCTTTACAATTTCTTCAAACATTTAGTTACTTTTAAGTTGTTTTAGAAATTTGAATTTAAACTTTGTTTGTGTTCAATACTAAATTCTTAATTTAAATTGGAATTATATTTATATATTGATTTAAACTCAGTTCAAAACCTTTCTTTATAAGTTAAAATTTTAATTTAAAATTCCAACCCAGAAAACAGGTTCAGGTTTGAAAACCTGGTAACAAAATTCACTCGAGTATTTGTTTAAAATTCGCTTCGAGTAAACTACTCGAATCCCCCGAGTGCGCTTCGAGTTCCCCTGAGTTCCCAGACGACAACATCCAGGCGATCATTTTCGCCCTTGTGCACGTGTACAACGACACAGGCCAGCTCCGGCCATCGCCGTAGTGTCGAACACGTCACCTATCAACTCCCGATTGTACTCCGATCCTTGAACCATCTCACCACCTCGAAATCAAAATTCGAGCAATAATTCAAAACCTGGAACCGCTCGAACCCATCGCGACCTCAACTGTCAACGCTTCGTTCTCCGACCTCCGACCATCTGAAAGCCTGCTCCTCCGGCCTCGACTCCATCATCACCAAAACTTCCACTACCCGAAGTTCCATAACACTCGATCACGTGATGAATATGAACTCGACACTTTACAGACATGGACAAAAACTGGAACTCAAGCCCTAAATTGATCTCGTGTCCTAATTCCATGCAATAGAAAAATATTTTTACATTTTTCCCGAGATTATGGGTAGTTATACTTGCTTACATTTAAGTTCCAACAAATTTAAATTGATTCAATTATCTTAAAGTTGTGAAAATGAAGTTTTTCTTCTACTGTAAACTGCTCTTAACCTACAAATTGAAAATTCAAAATTTTCATTTTAAAAATCATAGTTTTCCCTGATGATTATATGTATATATTCGATTCAACCAATTGTTATACTCGAATTTTCCATGTATATATATTTTTCCTCAGAACTATGAAACTTCAGACCTCCACTTGAATTTATTTTGTTAAAAACAATTTTTTTCTACTTTGGTTTATGAACAAACACATTTTGTATTTGAAACCTTTAGCTTAACAGAGATCAAGTGATTAGATAATTGAGTTTTGATCAAGTTGGATGCTCTGAAACTAAAGAAACAGAGAGTTTTCATATGAGCAGGCACATGCACTTGTATATATTTATTCGCAGAGGAAAAATTCATGTATATATATACATACATAGCAACTGCAAACTCAACTTCATAAGCAATAAACACAGATACATTCTTAGTTGGATTAAATTAGTTACTCACCTTAATCATGTTTTAGAAATGCCAAAGCTCCTTTTGAAACAGTCTTTGAAAATGCAAGTTAAAGCCTTCTCTTTGATTCTCTGGTTTGATTTTATACATTGTTTATTTTTTTTTCTTTGATATGCTATTATACTTTATCTTGTTTTAGTTACTTTGTTGACTATACTCTTATGCTATGTATTTTATTTTATTTTCTTTTTCTAGTTTAAATATTTATTTACAATTTAAACTCAAGTCAAAATATATATCTATATATTTATTATTTTCAAATTCACTCGAAATCGAGTCGGGGAAACTCGCTTTCATTCAATCGATTTATTTTACTATTTTATTCAAAAATTCATTTAATTATTAATTTAACTCCAAAATTCAATAAATTATAAATTTAAATACTTATAAAATTTGGGGTCGTTACAGTTTGGCTCCGGCATCAAGGAAGAATTTCTACTCCTATTTGGAAAAGGGATATAGCTGTATAATTGTGCCTGGTGGTGTTCGGGAAATTCTACATATGGATCATGATTTTGAGGTTTGTTCTGAGCTTTTGGTCATTCATCGACTAATTTTAAATTTGCATAAAATTTTGCAGTTGTTTAAAATTTTATTTATATGGTACTAATATATTTCTTGCAAGCAAAAAAGCATTTAACAATATTTCTCTGAGGCACCATTTGTTCTACATTTTGCAAATTGTTGTTGGGAGGTTAGAATCATTTTTCCTTCATACTTCTTTCTGTTGCTAGTGATTTGACATAGTATCCTTATGCATGTATGATATATGGTACGTTCATTGTAGGTATAGATAATGTTTTCTAATACAACAAAGATAATTCGACTTTAACATGATGATGCATTGTCTTTTATTTTCCAAACATATTTTATACCGTTGTGTTTCATTTTATTCCATTATACATCCCAAACAAGTCAAAAAACTGATATAATTTATATTTTTCATACAATCACATTTCTTACTTTGAGTGTTAATTTGAATCCATCACTTATTGGGTGCTTAAGACATATATATTAGCTTTCACTGTATGCATTGCACAACAATATATAATAAATCATTATATTGCCTTTAGAATTCATTTTTCACCAATTCTTAATTGTTACTGTTCTGTTTATTTATTTATTTTGTTAAGTACAATGTATAAATTGTTTCTCAGGCCACCAACTCTATATGGCATACCTAAGTTTCAAGAATCATCCCAGATCTCTTCGGATGCCGCTGAAACATTAAGCGATCAACATACAAAACCTACTATAATAAAGCTACGTATGGTGTCAAAGTCTCTGGAACCTTCTCCAGTTTTAGACATAACTAACATCTCTTCACAAACACATCCCCAACCTGTTACTGATGCTACTAACTTTGCCACTGAGGCTGACAATGTTCCGGGTTCTAGTGATCAAAAAAGAATTTTGGAACAAACTGCAGATGATGCATCCCAAGCAATTACTGAACAGTTTAAGCATACCTCTATAAAGTTACGGGTGACCACCAAACCTCATGAACCTCTTACTGATATATTTCTTGCTAGCAAAATGCAGTTCAGACCATCACGATTCGATGTACATACCCATGTTTGCATATATGGCAGTTTTTAACTGATGATTTGAAATAAGAAGTGGTGATTTTTCCTTCTTTTTTTGTTCACTAGAAAGATCTGAAATCATATAACTACTTTGCTTTTGGTGTAGGGGGAGGACTTGCTTAGCAATGAACTTGGCAAAAAAAATATGATGCTGATATTCCTACATCGACTAGTTACAACTTACAGGTACGTTTTCCTGGTTTTCCAATCTGGTCAAAGCTGTGAACCATTCCTCTTTTATTTTTTCTCTTTTTTAATTTTTTAATAGAAACATACCTATAAGTTGATTTTATCAACTTTGACATTCCATGAGTCGTCAAGTACTTAAAATCACACCATAACTCCATAAGAGTCTTAAAGTTAGAAGTTTTTTCCTGATACCCTTGTTTCTTGGATGAATTTTGTTAAAGAACACAATATCTGGGTAATTATATTTCCTTGATTTAGGCACTGCTCCAGATTAGTCACGTAGTCAAATTACATTTTTAATATTTGTTTATGTTATGTTATTTGGACATCAGGAAACATGGAAGAATCTACTATATTTGCAAAATTATATTCTAATTTGCAAGTTAGGATTAAATAAAATAAAATTTTGGCAGGTGTGCGATATGCCAGATGGAGTACAAAAAAGGGGATCACCAAATGACTCTGCCTTGCAAACATATTTATCACTCTTGTTGTGTATCTAAATGGCTCCATATAAACAAAGTACACTATGTTCTTTTTCTTTGCCTTCACATATTCTTTCATTTATTTGTATTTTCTAATTTAAGGTTACTGTATATTCAGGCATGTCCACTGTGCTTTGCTGAAGTATTCGTAGAAGAGCCCAATAAGCATTAAAATATCAACACAACCAATACACAGCTTATCTTTACAGTTAGTTTCTTACTGTGTAGACTTTGCCTTGTCGAGCGCTCTTTAGTCATATTCAACCTTGATAATGCTTTGCAAATATATACTTATCATTTTCTAAACTTAGTAATAAAAATAAAATTTCTAGGTGTATACTAATAAGAATAATAATAAATTATAAAATATTAACTAAGTTAATTAAGTTTTATAAAAATTAACTAAATTTATATAATAACACAATAATAATTACTAATGTTTATAAATTAACTAATTTTGTAATAATAATACTAACAACAACCATAAATAACAATAAATTAACTATAAATTTTTTAAAAAATAACTAAGTTTATAGTAATAATGATACTAACAACAATAATAATAAATTATAAAATATTAACTAAGCTAACTAAGTTTTATAAAAATTAATTTAATTTATATAATAATAATAATTAACTAAGTTTATAAGAATTAACTAAATTTATATAATAACAACAATTAACTAAGTTTATAAGAATTAACTAAATTTATGTAATAATACAATAATAACAACTAATGTTTATGAAGATTAACTAAATTTTACTACTACAACAACGACGACGAAATAGTAATAAATTAACTATAAGTTTTATAAAAACTGACTAAGTTTATAATATTAATAATAATAAATTATAAAATATGAACCAAGTTGACTAAGTTTTATAAAAATTAACTAAATTATATAATAATAATAATAATAAAACTAAAATTATAAAAATTAACTTCATTTATTATGTTATATAAAAATTAACTAAGTTGGTAATAATAATAATAATAATATAACCAATGTGTATGAAAATTAACTAAGTTTATGATAATAATACTTTATTTTGTATTTACAAAGTGTATCCAATCTTTGGTTTATATGGTTCATAGTGTTTCTTTAGCACATGTTGGATGATAGCATGTTGTTATTATATACGGTGTACACAAAATATATTGTTTTGTTTTTACACATGGACTGGGTTAGTCATTATTCTTTGACAATTTTTGTACAAATTTTAAAGTAGATGGTGTTTCTTTTTATTAGGTTTTTATTTCAGTGTTCTCTTTGAGACAAATAGGATAGTATATTAATCATATTAATTGTCATAGCTTGTTTAGTCTGCAGCACCATGTAAACTTAACATTTTTGTTATATGGTCTTGAGTAAAACTGTATTCCAATGGGTTAGTTAAAATTCAGTGCCCTTTCTCCTTTAGTTCAACTAATGTAATATTTATAAAATTAAATTACGATGATTTAGTTTTACATGGAATGATTATATAACACACATTATGTGTATTTTGCAGGTGATAAAACCATCTTACTATGGTTTGGAGGATGCTGAAGGTGAGACTGTAAATTCATATCTATCAAGGTATTATAATAATAGTAAATTATCAATTGACGTAATTTTTCCACCCTCTTTTAATGTGCTCATAAGGAATATCCAAAATGTTTTTATACATATTTATTATTTAGGCTGGTGCAAACCTCATTAGAAGATCTGGAGGATAGCAGATGCATCAAAATGACGAAAATTTCTGTGAAGTCGACGATGTTAGGGTCGTTTATTAGGGACACTCTATGTTTTGGTTTTTGTGGTTTAAATTATGAGATATTATATGTATGAATATTTTGTATGTTTAGTATAACGTGTTACATCTCTATTTTTATTATCTTCTATGATTCTTGCATTATTTAAATGATTTTATGTTAAAAAAGATTATTATTGCACATTTTGATATATTATTGAATATTGTAATTTATAATTAAGAAGCAGGAAACATTAGAACTGTGAAAAGAAACCATAACGCTTAAAAAGTGTTATAGTTATTTAATAGCGTTGAATAACCGCTACTAAATCTATCAATATTACATGCATTTAACATAAAAAACGCTATGGTATCATAATAAGCGCTATAAAAAAATAACGTATAACCGATCCATAACTGCTATAACAGAACTTATATCAACATAGTATAAGCGCTGCCGTTGCTAATGTTTTATAGCGGTTTATTAGTGCTGTGAAAAGTTTGGCATCTACGTTAACATGTCAATGTACAACGTTTAGAATATGCTATTAACTTGTTTTATAGCGGATTATCAGTGCTATATTAGAAAGAAAGATAGCGGATGATTTGCGCTATAATATGCAAACTTTTTATAGCGGTTGTTTTAGCGCTATGAATTGTCAACTATTTTTTATAACATGTCGTTATACAACGTTTATCAGTGCTATATTAGAAAGAAAGATAGCGGATGATTTGGATCTTTACAAGGCCTACGAAGTTAAATTTATTTAGAAAATTTCTAAATTTGTTTTAAATAAAAGCTTTATTTTATTTAAATTTATAAAATGATATTGTATTATTTAATTTATGTTATATTATATATATATAGACATACATACATACATATATATACATATACATATACATACATATATATACATACATACATATATATATATATAAATATATCTGTGTGTGTGTATCATATACATATATATATATATGTTTGTGTGTGTGTGTGTGCGTGTGTGTGTGCATGTGTAACACATCAATCTGTGCAAGTTATAACATGTATGTGTATGGATGCTGGGGTTTACATGAATATTTTAAGTCATTTATAAAATATAGTAAATTTAATATATATTTTTGTTGTAAAGCCGAGAAGAGTACATATATAATTTTTTTAAACATACATACATATATATATATATATATAATACTTATGTATGTATGCATAATAATAAATATAGATTAATAAAGATAAAATTCACAAAATAATTTATGTCAAATATGTTATTACTTGGTCTTGCGCATAGTTCATTTTTTTTTTAAATTTAAAAAAAATATATTATAGTAAATAACCGTACGAAAATTAATAAAAACATTTTTTGAAATTGTTTTTTCAATTTGAATTTTAAACTTCCCGTAAAATTCTAAATGATAATTTTTTATTTTGAATATTAATTATATAATTTTGTTATTTAAAATAATTTAAAAATCAATTTTTAACTTTCGACTTATATGTAATATTTTAAAAATATAAAAAAATGTCCGCTGCTGCATATAGGTGTGCATATATGAACTTTTTTAAAATATAAAATGTATATATACATATAACCAATCAAAATTGTGACAATATATATGTTGGAACCGTCATCTAACTAACAATACAATATATGAAATAAACATTATATATATATAAATAGACATGTTAGGAATATACCTTATAGTCTATAAATATACCTAGAAATGATAAGATCTGATCCTCGAACTGATTGGCAATCCAGAAGAGTGTTAGTCATTGAACTTTTGACCACCAACTATCGAATAGCACGTGATATGATTTGATTTGAACTTTGAAAATTAGAGAGATCGAGGGGGAGAGTTCAGCCAGAAGTATAGGGCATATGGAGGCTCCAAAAGTTCTTTAACAAGTGTGGGTAGAGATGCTTATAAGATGAATTTAGAGATATTTTAGGATCAAGATCCTACATCATCTTTTACTAATTCTCTTCTATCTTAGCCCTCCATCTCAAGGCCTCTCTAGCACCATTATATTGCCGCATCATGCCCCTATGACCAACCCTGGGCTTCAAACTCATTTAAAGCCCGAAAAAATAATTTGTATTTAAATCCAATTTAAACGCGTATTGATATCGTATATCGATTAATATCACTACAAGGGGAAACACGTTTTCCGACGGCCAAAAGCCGTCGGCGGCCGTCGGAACCCGTCGGCCGCCGTCGGAAATGACCGTCGGAAATGGCGTTGTCGGGAAGCAGTACTTCCGACGGTTTCCGACGGAGGCTGCCGTATACATTTCCGACGGATACAGACGATTCCCGACGGTTTCCGACGGATTCCGACGAGTGTCGGAATCCGTCGGAAACCGTCGGGAATTGTCTGAAACAGGCCGTCGTTATCCGTCGGTAACCGTCGGGAATTTTGACCAATAAGCTGTCGGAAGCCGTCGGAAGCCGTCGGAAATCTGCTATTTTTTTTTTAATTTGCTTCAGATTTAGCCTTCCAACCACATTTCTCTTCCAAACATTAGAATATCAATACTACTACACAATCCAATATACAATAGTCCAACCAAATATTCAAACTCAAACCACAAAATATTTAATAAACACACAAATAAATAAAATTACATCAAAATATAAATAACCATTCCAACATTAACATAATCCTAACAATAATTGTTCTACCATGTTGTTAATACACAAATTCATCAATATTCTCATACACGTTCTCATACTACCATAGAACCAAATGTGTCAAACATAATTATACATAAATCAATAATTACCTACGCCGTCTATCAAATCATTCTAAGTTAAAACAAAACATACCTGAACGAACAAGAAAGCAAGTAATGAATTAATCTCCTGCAGATCCAGAGCCAGCCGAGGAAGGAAAGTGACCACCACCCTGTTGCTGCTGCTGCTGCATGTACTCTAACAACTGTGCGGTGTGCATGGCCTGTTGGCGGTTCTGCTCCTCCAACTGGGCAACTCTAGTACGCAATTCTTCTATATCTGCAAGATCGCTCTGATGTCTACCCCGCCGTCCCCTACTCTGACTACTGGACTGCAATAATTGAAAAATAAATAAAATTCAAGTTTATTGTTTTGAAAAAGTGAAAATATCATATTTTAAGAAAAAGTAAATTATTTACCGCTAAATTGCCAAATCCGTATCGTCGACCATGCTCTGCTGGATCCATAACGGACTCAAATATAACGTCTTCCTCATTGGTCGTCAGCTGATCTCGACCCGTGTCAGCAAGGAGTTTCTGCCGCTGCTCCATAAACTTCTCCTGCATTAACAAATTAATAATATCATATCTTATGTCATCATAGTTTAACAATTAAAACAATTACTAATACTGAATAAAATAAAATATGCTTACATGGCTTTTGCTGGATTTATCGTCCTGCCATGTGTACGAAACAGTCCCGTCTGGATTAACATGCTCGACAGCATGCGTACGGGTGAACACGTCCATATAGCTGACAGGACCATGTGACTCGGCTTCCTGAAGGTGATTATTACATACAATTATTATACATTTAAAATCATATAATATAAACTATTTACATTTATTATTCAGTAAATTTACCAACTCTTGCCGATACTGCTGAAACGACTTCGATCCTCCGCGATGAGTGACGGGATTCTTATTTCTATTTGCAGAGTTTCTATCCGACTCTGCCTGTACATTCAAAATTTTATACGTTAATTTTCGATCACGTCAAATTAATAATTCAAAAAAAATTAGTATACTTGCCTTCGCCTCGTCCGTCTCCCAGTATCTCAACCAAGCTTCCCACACGCTCTCTCCCATCCACCGTTTGAGACGAAGTAGTATACAAAATGTAAATGCTTACTGTGTTCATAACTTGTCCAATACAAGGACAAATCCGACAAACATTGTACCAGATGAATATAAATGGTCGTTTTTCGAAAAGCACGACTATTTATACAACGATCATGTACAACACTCGTCAGACGGGGCCAAAAACTCTCTAAGGGACATTTGTCAGTTACATGCGCGCATTTTACAAAAAAATACAGTTTTACTCAATGTTCACATTTACAAAAATATATATTAATTTAACACATTTATTCAACGTATTACGCATCAACTAAAGGCTCGTTCGACGTATTTTTTTGTTGCATAAACTAACACAATACAATGATAACAGTGCTACACACATATATAATCAATATAAATTATACATGTTTTTCGCAATTTCACGATATCAGATGAAATAGGAATACCATGGAATGCTAGAAACTATTATAACACTATTGTAAACAATTTCAATCAACAATTACCCCTAATTTATCAAATTATGCAAATCTTGAATTAGGATAAAAACTGAAATTTTGGCTAAAACAAGAGATTATACCTGTTCTAGAGAGCAGTAGAAGTTAATTGCACAGCCGGGAAGAACCTGAAATCTCGAAATTGCTGATTGGAGGGCTGGGGAAGAGAATTGGGGGAAGGTGACCTAAATTTTTCGTATGAAAGTGAAGAAGAAGCAGGCTCGGCTGGAGCCAAATATTCGCGAATTTCCGACGGCTTCCGACGGCCGCCGACGGCCCGTCGGAAGCCGTCGGAAATAAGCCGTCGGGAGCCGTCGCCCTACCCTGCCGGTTTTTGAGCTTTTTCTTGTAGTGTATATTTATAGCTATTATATATACATTTAACAATCTTTGTTCATCGAATCAAAATCAAATATTATAATTAATATTTCACAAATATTAATTAATTTAATTAGTTTATAACAATTACAAATTAATTTAAAAAAAATTGGTCAAAGGAGTATTCATCATTTCGGTTGTGTGACTCGTTAGGTGTAAATTTGGTCAACGATTAATATTAAACTATTCAAATATTAACGTTCACATGTCACTTAGTAGGTGGTGTGACATTTTGGCCAAATTTATCGCTTACTTGGTTTCGGTAAAATCTAATTTTACTTTGTTAAGCGTTAGCCGATTGTGATTATTATTTACACCAATTCTCTTCGTCAAAACTATATCACTTTGGACTTATGGAATTTAGTTATGGTCAAAATTCCAATGTTGTCCATATTCAGCTCTATAGTCCAAACACAAAGTCCTTGATTCAATAATAACAATTATTACTAATCGAACTACTCTGACCAGAGATTTTGACTTTGAGCTAACTTGAGTTGACCGTGTTACTAACTCCATATAACTGAGGAGATGAATCCTTTCTTGAATAGAGTTTCACTTCCATTACTTCCACTTGACCCATCTATAGTCACTATCTATAGTCACTTGATGGACGTTATGCCATGATTTGACTACAATCAAAGCGGAGCTTTCATATTGAAGATCAACAGTATTCTAAATCAAGAGGACTGTGTAAATTAATCACATCAATATTTTCTGTTTGACCTTAGTTATATTAACCAATAAAAAATTATCGAGTGAGTCGTTCCATATCAGTACGTAACAGCTAGGCGTCCCAAGCATTCATGAGTAATACACTGCCCAACATTTGTAGAGCGTTACGTACTCTAGTCTCAATAGATACATCGATGTATAGTCTGGATGCATCTTGACTAGGAACATTTAAAATGAATTCTTTATTATATTGTGATACAATACTCATGATTAAACTATTTGTAATTACTATCATTCATAAACACACCCTTTATGGATTTTCTGTTAAATATATTTTAGTTAAATATTTAGTTATTTATAATACATTATAACAAGGGGCATTTCACCAGAAGGACAAACTTTGCAGTCCAATTAGTTTCTAGGACACACATTCAAAGAAATTACTTTCAAGGCCAAAGTCAACGGAATAATTACTTTCTAGGACAAAGTCAGCAGTCCAATTGCTTTCAAGGACATAATTTCATAGGTTTTTAGGCCTTAGAAACTAATTATTTTACGTTTTGTCCTTGAAAGTAATTATTTCAGTTGTATGTCCTAGAAACTAATTCTACTTGCTAAAGAGGCCCTTGTGGCTAATTTCCACTTATAACAAATATATAACAAAATGAAAACACCTTTATTATGAACGAGACACTATAAGAAAAGTTTCTTTTTATAACCCCAATAGATAATGCCTTGTTCCATAGTGTTATTATTTGCAATAGTTTGTTTTCTTTAGAGCAGGGATGGCCCAAATAACGCTTTGAAAATTAGGGTTCCTCCAAATATTTTCGTGGCCGCCATTTTATTAAATTATTTCATATTCCCTCTTCCTTTTCATTCCTTTATTCCCATCTCTCAAACCAGAAAAGATGTTAATTTTCTCTCCCCTACAAATCCCCAAATCGCTGCTTCACTACTTCAGATCCATTTCCTCCTTCATAAACCATAATTATCAGATCCAAAATGCAAGCTATCTGTGGGGTTTTATGTCGTGATTTTGTTAGACCACCACATGCTCTTTAGTTACTCCGCCTAAATCATTATTTTCTAGCAAATTCCCGAAAGTCCAAAATGAGCGCACCGCCACTAAACGACGATCATCAACCCTCCGTCATTTCTTCACCAACCGTATTCATGGGAACTGAATATTCCTTCATTCACACGACCATCACTCTCTTCCTCTGGCTTGGTGCTATCCATTTCGTCGTTGTTCTTGTCCTGACAGCACTTCTCTTTTTCCCCACTCCCCCCGCCATCATGTGAGTAGCTCAAATTCCCATACTTCCCTTCTTTTCACTAGCTATTTTCGTTCTGTGCCATTTTTGTTTTGCAGGGTGTTTGGCATGCTACTGCTCTTTATGGTGACCCCTCTGAATGATAGGAGTAAACTGGGAAGGAAGTTAGCGAGGTTTTGTTTTTGCAAGAAAACCCCATGTTTATTTTCAAATTTATGCGATTTTGTTGCAAGTTCACCGTGGAATGATATACAGGTTTATTTGTAAATATGCATGTGGATATTTTCCAATCACTTTACACGTTGAAGACAGAAAGTGTAACATCCCGAAAATTTTCGACTTTCGAAAATTCAACATCGATACTCACTTTATCGACTGCTGAGCCATCGAATGCCGGAAACCCGAAAAGTTATGGTTTTAAGAAAAAGAAAAAGTAGAAGAAGAAGAAGATAGAAGAAAAAGAGAAGAAAGAAAGAAGAACAACAGAACAGCCACAGAAACAGAACAATATCAGAATCTCACATATCGCAGCGGAACAATATATAATAGATAAATGAATATCATTTAAAAACAAAAGAATTATATCTGTTATTACATTACATCACATCATATCATCAGAGTCAATAAACAACAATGGACAGTTATATAAACTTGTCCTCATACAGAATACACAGCGGAATAAATACTATCAGATACAAATACTACGTCTCGTCCTCCAGCTTATCTCCAAGCTCCAGAATATCCAGAATATCCTAATAATCTAACTCTAGACTGTCCGTGTGGAAATTGGTGGGCACCCAGAGTTTAGAAGGGAAACAATAAACTCCGAGTCAGTCATGGTGACTGGTGTGAGATCGTAAAACAGTTATTTATCTTTAAAATAAATAGCAGAGAATTTTAAAGTCAATTCGCAATGCTTTTGGAAAATGAAACTACCATAAGACCTCCCGCCACACACACAATGAAAACGCAGACTTGGAGGAGATTTCTTCTTATGATAGTCAAAGATGCTTACTACGCAAAAATCAAATTCTTTTTGATATTATTATTAGTGCATAGTGTAGAAAACATTTCGAAAGTAGAATATAAATCTTAGCCAGCATAGGTACCATTATAGTATGCTTGCTATAGCTGCCATATTAGATGGCAGGTTCTACAACTAAAACCGTACAAGTCACGTATTGTTTCTTTGGATTTCCAACAAATGGTCAGGCTAAGGAACTTCCTATCCACGATGGATACGTCCCTAGAATAGACGACCCGAGAACCTAACCGGATCTCTGCCAACACAAGGCCGGGTTATCTCTGCAAAAATAGGTAACTACTGACACGCGTATGTCATCCCCCGATCGTAACCGATCTTCCCGAGGATCCCCGATTTCCAACAAACCACATAGATAATAATGCAGCAACCACATAGGTTAAGTATCTGGGCTCCATACCATGATACCACCTCTATCCAGAAGGAATGACATACACTAAGGGGCGCTACTCCCTAGAACCTTGCCGCATTCGTCCTGTTTCGACCATTTCCGGGGTGTGAGGCTCGACGAAGTCTCGTCCACAAAGCTACGCTTTCTCAAAAAGCCCTGCTTCGGGTCAAACAAAAATGATCAACCTATGATCACAAAGATATAAGATCAACAAATGATCATATCACAAATGATCAAACACTGATCATTTCACAGCAACACTCAGTATGCCACGTTACCAAATTGGGATATATCGCTGATAAATTTCAACTACATAACCTCTGAGCTCGTACGTCTCAGAGAAGGGTGTTAAGCTAAGAGAATAAATTCTCCGCCACCAACAGAAATGTATTTGAAAGAAATCAGCTTTATATCTCAAATTGTAACGTCAGACACACAATCCATACAAGTCTGTTCTGGGATCGAACAGAACCGAAGGCACTTCTCACGAAGCCCTTGCATTTCCGGATAAATTTCTAATCACGTCCGGACTTCCCGTCACTAAGGGTGATAAAACCTCTAAATCGGAGATCAGCCGATGTAGAGTAACTCGACGGTAATCCTTCCGTTTTCAAAAATATCTGGTCTTCAACACCGGTCTTCAAATGCGATTCATAACGACGTATCACATATTCGGAATGGGTTATACGACCCCATGGTCCTTTCCCGGCTAACCCGAATAGTGAGCGCTTATTCAAAAATAAGTGTGGTATTCAAATTCATACAATTCACAACAAATACCTATCTAAAGGTAATTATTGATAGTCGGTTATTTAACTATCAATAAAGATGCGCAACATCATCAGATTCCAAATAATTTTCCAAATTATTTATCTTTCAAAAATATCTTTACTAGATATAAAATTTCCACACTTCAAAAATAAATCAACGTTTATTTTTCTAAACAGTTTCCCTTTTCTTTATAAATTCCATAGTGAATTTATATTTTCAAAATATCTATTGATATACGATTTTCAAATCGATTTCAATATTCAACTTCATTTTATCTTTAAGAAGATAAAATCTCAAAACGTTTCATTTCATTTTGGAAAACATTTCCATACTTATCTAATAATAAGTATTTCACAAATCTTTTATTTTCAACACTTGGAAAATATCCGATATACTTAAATCAAATTAAGTATATATTCATTCTTTAAGGAAATCATTTATTATAACAACATTCATTTGAGTCAAAACGAATGTTACGTAAAACATCGCTACGACGACTCAAAATCACTAGTATAGGGATTCGGAAATTAAGATAGATATATAAATCCCAATACTAGATAAAAACATTTCCTTTCGAAAATCATTTACTATAACAACAGTGTTATAGTCCACCATTTCCTTCTACTTCTCGAAAACGTCTATTTCAACAATGAATGTTGAAATCTATGATTTCGATATTTAATCATTTTAAAACATCGTTAAAACAATTAAGTTTATCTTAAATATTACTTTCCCAAAACCATATCCATTTTACTTAAAATATATTCACTGTCCAAAATCGTGAATATACTTCACTAACCACATTTCAGTCTTTTCTACACATTTTATTTCAATAAAAATTCGCTATTTGAAATCGCGAATATATCTCCTTTAATGTCCTTCTATATTTAATTTATCAAATCCAATTGATTTCGAATTTATAAAACAACGTTTATAAATTCTATTTTCTATTCTATAACAACTTCGATTTTATAAATTTCCTTTAATGACCCATTCAATTTTATAACTCAACGGTTACATCAAAAAAAAATCCATATTATAAGTTAAATACTTATAATTTATTTATTTTAAAAGAAATCGTTCTTTTAAACTTTACAAACTGTAAATAAACCCATTTTAACATCATTTCCATTTTTAAATCCACATTCCCAAATATTCGCTTTTAACCCCAAAAATCAAATCCCAAATTGATTTCTAATTTTACTTCAATACCAAATCAATTTCAATATTCATTTCTAAATTAATTTCCCATCCCAAATCATTTTATATTGATTTTTCTAAACTTGTTTCAATTTGCCAATTAAATTTATAATTGGACTTCCAACTTATTTCATTTTAAACAAATTCCTCTTAAAGAAAATAAATCCCTTTTTATCTTTTTCCAACTATTTAGAAATCCAAATTTTAATTAAATTCTTCAATTTAAAATCACTATTATACGAAATTCATTTATTTAACGTTTTCACTTGATTCTGGAATTAATTCGATAAGAATATAAAAATTAATTTTTTTATACTTTAAAATTCCTTTCTTCGAATTTATTCAATTTCTAAAATTGATTCACTTAGAAATTTTCTACTTGAATTTCAAAAATTCAAGTTCATTTATCTTTGGAATCCAATGATGTAAAAACATCCATTCAGCTAAATTTTAGCTTTCAAACAATTTCCAGATATCAATATGATTAATAGCATCACTATAAAATCATTCACAGATTCATATCACAATAGAAATAAATTCAATCAATGTGAGGGGTCCAGTTGGATCCCTCCAACCTGTTTCCCTGCATCCAAAGACGTCAGCACAATACCAATTCCGCTCCAGTACGGAATTATCGCGGTATATAGGTTTTATAAAAATCCGCTTACTAACGGCGCAATAGGGTCTCATCCGCTATACGAGGCGGGAATCAATCAATCCAATATATACATATGCCAATATGTATATACTGCTATATATATAGATATATCCTACTATATCTAATATCAACAATCCAAACAGTCAAATAATCAATCAATAACTGCAAATCAAAATTTTCCTTCGAGTGAGAAAATCTCACCTTAGCTTTTTAATTTGCCATCCAATTTCCATCTTGACTCGATTTCTTGATTTTTTTACCTTATACAAATAATTATACAAATTCATTAATATTTGAACAAACGAACAAATATCTTTCCCATTCTAAACAGATTGAGTTAACTAACTATTAAATTTAGAAATCCATATACACTCTCTTTTAACAGTATATATATATATATTTACTTAACCGAATTTTATTTTAACTAATCTTTTGTTTACTGTAAATTTCTAAAATCATATACATTCTACAACATTTTAGAAATCCTTATATTCTCCCAAAATCATATATACTTATTGTTTTCCTTTCTGCAAATTAAAGCAGTAATAAATTTTACTGTTAATTTAATTTATTTATTTTTTTAAACCTTATCTATATAGATGTATATGTGTATAAATTTAACCAAAAGAAATAAAATTAAACTTAACAAAATACACTTATTTATTTAGTAAAAAAAACAAAACAAGAAATCGTTACCTGCATCACTCTCGCCTGAACGAACGCTTGACAACGTGATGCTAAAAAAACGAATACAACAGTCGCCGATCTCCCAGTGCGACGTCGAGCTCGAGTTCATCGTGAACGAGAACCCCCATCATCAAACCACGAACAGCTCCTCTCGATCGCCTCGCCGTGATCGAACTCGAAACCAAAAACATCGAGCCCCCGCTCATCGCGATTCGCCACCACCGCCACAGACTCGAAAATCGAAGCCATTCGCTTCCCCTCGCGTCGCCGCGCCGCCTGACTGAGCTCGAGAACATTGCCACATCGCCCCTCCTTCGCGACTACGAGCGCGAGAACCTGGCCTGCCGTGCGCTCGCGAATCGAGCTCGACCCCCGTGCACCCAGATGCGAACGAACTCGCGACCAAGTTGGTTTCCCCCCCTTTCCTTTTTTCGTTCTGATATTTCAATTTAATCTGAAGAGGGATTTGGAATTGAAGCAATAAAGGAAGCGGCCATTTTTATTTTCGTTTTCTGGTTTCGTTCGATTTTGAAAAAGCTGAATGATAAGGGATGGGGACGAGATGCTTTGAAATTGAACGTGGAATGGGTCACACGATTTGTCTCGAGATTTTGAACGAGATTCCAGGCGTATTCAACGGGAGATAACGTGGTGGTGGTGTGTTGACCAAATATCCAATTTAAATTTTCAAATTTAAATTCGATTTAAATTTCAACGCATTTGCATATCGTACGGTCACGAAACAACTCCGAAAAATACGAAAATTGAAATCCGGCAATAATACAACATTCCGGACCCAATGGAACTGGTTTCATCGAATTCCGAGACTGTTTGAAAAATGACTATTTTTAAATATCGATTCGAACGATATAAATTTCAAAACTGAATAAATCATTTTCAAACTCAATTCTGAAGCTTCTATTATTTTCAGAATTATCAATACGAATTTTCTAAGTCTTCATATTATTTTTAAATCAGCTTAAAACTGAAGATTCAAATTTTTATCCAGTTCAATAGATTAAATTATAAAATTTAATCGCCAAATTCTGAATTATATTCGGGGTTCAAATTAAATCATCGTTCAAATATTTAAAATTAATTAAATATTCTCAATTTAATTTGTTCGAAATTCTGGGTCGTTACAAACTTCCCTCCTTAAAAGAATTTCGTCCTTGAAATTACAAGTTAGGAAAAAATGATCCTTAACTCGTCTACTATTTTTCACAATCCAATAGTTTTATCAAATTTCAAAACAAATCTTTCTATTAAAGATTCGTTATTAGTTTCAACTAACTTTCCAATTCCCATTAAAGTTTCAAACAACATTGTTTAACTTCTAAATTCAAATTCGAGTTTAAATTCAGATTTTAACTTCAAAATTTTCTCAAAATTTTTCTAACACTCGAAATTTTCGAAAAATTTCGCCAGCGTCTCCTTTGCGCGGCTAATACGGCACTACTACAAAACGTCCCTACGGACTCTCAGATTTCAAAAAGAAAAAGAAAAAGCCAAGCGGCTAGAGAGAAATCATCAAAAACTCATATTAAAACTCAAATACATACCTTTTTCGAGCAATTCAAATTTATCTGTGAAATAAATTTTCCAATCCCTTTATACACCTGTATATCCTACTAGCCATTATATCTAGTTGCATATATTCAAACCATTTCGTACATTCAATTACAAAATTTCAATATAAACTACTTATATCATCTTTAGTTCACTATTGAAGTTATATCCATTATCTTCAATTTTACATTTCACATTCATTTGAATTTAATTCACAATTTCAATTTTATTTAAATTCAATTTATCTTCATTTATAATCATTGAATTTAATTCGTTCAAATCTTATTCATTTGGTCAATAATCAATTAGCTTTACTTACTAACTTTAGTTTAATACTTCACTTCATTTTCCATAATCAAATTCAATTCTAGTTTTATTCACTTACGAATTCATATTTTACAATTTTATTCATATATGAATTCATCTCTTTATATTCTTAATTCACATTAATAATTCTCATTTGTTAAATGAATTTATTTTCAAATCTTTGGTTACTATTTTATTTCTCATTTTATAAGTTATATAACTTATACTTACTTTAATTCAACTTAAAATTCCTTAAGTTAAATTTATTCAATCAAAATTCAAATTGTATAAGTTATCCACTTATTTTTATAGTATTCCAGAGTCTTTTTAACATTTCAAAGCCATTTTGAAAACAATTCAAATTTATCTTTTGAATTTTCAAAACAAAACTCAATTTTCCAAACAACTTTCATTTAAAACAATTTGGCAGCAATTCCTCTTTTGGAAACCCGAAAATGAATGCTAATGATGTGGCCACCATCATCAGGATTATTTTCCAGCGACCTAAAAGAGTTTAGAGCTTTTCATCTCTCTAAAATACTTTTCAAAACCTTTGAAATTCATTTCCAATTCCAAAAAGAATTTAAACTTTTCAAATCTCCAAATTTTACAAATTCTTTTCAAAACATTTCTAAATACTTCTCTGGAGTTCCGTTTCAAATTACAAATTCATTTATAATTTACATTCTTTAAATTCATTTGTATGTGAATTTTATTTCTTAACTTTGGAGTTTATAATTCCAGTTTCTTATTCAATTTCAAATTTAATGATAACATTTCAACATTATCACTATCCTAACATCCATGCAACCATATACTGTAATAATTTACAGAAAATTATTTCTTTTGTATACAAAAATAGTTTTGGGCAAAATTATTTCATTCACCCTATTTTAAAATAATACTGTGCCGAATTGTTCTATTCGAGTGTTTAGAGATCCCTATCAATGATCGTTAATTACTCGTATTGACCAGAATCCATATACCACTCAATAAATCAATCATCACAATATAAAACAATTTTATATTAAATGACAAATACGCACTCGTATATATTATTACACTCAACTCATTCTAGAGTACTACTGACTCTATCTCTAATGAGTAACACCCAACAGAGCAGGGTTGTCGCTTAACCATATGCTCTGATACCACTTGTAACATCCCGAAAATTTTCGACTTTCGAAAATTCAACATCGATACTCACTTTATCGACTGCTGAGCCATCGAATGCCGGAAACCCAAAAAGTTATGGTTTTAAGAAAAAGAAAAAGTAGAAGAAGAAGAAGATAGAAGAAAAAGAGAAGAAAGAAAGAAGAACAACAGAACAGCCACAGAAACAGAACAATATCAGAATCTCACATATCGCAGCGGAACAATATATAATAGATAAATGAATATCATTTAAAAACAAAAGAATTATATCTGTTATTACATTACATCACATCATATCATCAGAGTCAATAAACAACAATGGACAGTTATATAAACTTGTCCTCATACAGAATACACAGCGGAATAAATACTATCAGATACAAATACTACGTCTCGTCCTCCAGCTTATCTCCAAGCTCCAGAATATCCAGAATATCCTGATAATCTAACTCTAGACTGTCCGTGTGGAAATTGGTGGGCACCCAGAGTTTAGAAGGGAAACAATAAACTCCGAGTCAGTCATGGTGACTGGTGTGAGATCGTAAAACAGTTATTTATCTTTAAAATAAATAGCAGAGAATTTTAAAGTCAATTCGCAATGCTTTTGGAAAATGAAACTACCATAAGACCTCCCGCCACACACACAATGCAAACGCAGACTTGGAGGAGATTTCTTCTTATGATAGTCAAAGATGCTTACTACGCAAAAATCAAATTCTTTTTGATATTATTATTAGTGCATAGTGTAGAAAACATTTCGAAAGTAGAATATAAATCTTAGCCAGCATAGGTACCATTATAGTATGCTTGCTATAGCTGCCATATTAGATGGCAGGTTCTACAACTAAAACCGTACAAGTCACGTATTGTTTCTTTGGATTTCCAACAAATGGTCAGGCTAAGGAACTTCCTATCCACGATGGGTACGTCCCTGGAATAGACGACCCGAGAACCTAACCGGATCTCTGCCAACACAAGGCCGGGTTACCTCTGCAAAAATAGGTAACTACTGACACGCGTATGTCATCCCCCGATCGTAACCGATCTTCCCGAGGATCCCCGATTTCCAACAAACCACATAGATAATAATGCAGCAACCACATAGGTTAAGTATCTGGGCTCCATACCATGATACCACCTCTATCCAGAAGGAATGACATACACTAAGGGGCGCTACTCCCTAGAACCTTGCCGCATTCGTCCTGTTTCGACCATTTCCGGGGTGTGAGGCTCGACGAAGTCTCGTCCACAAAGCTACGCTTTCTCAAAAAGCCCTGCTTCGGGTCAAACAAAAATGATCAACCTATGATCACAAAGATATAAGATCAACAAATGATCATATCACAAATGATCAAACACTGATCATTTCACAGCAACACTCAGTATGCCACGTTACCAAATTGGGATATATCGCTGATAAATTTCAACTACATAACCTTTGAGCTCGTACGTCTCAGAGAAGGGTGTTAAGCTAAGAGAATAAATTCTCTGCCACCAACAGAAATGTATTTGAAAGAAATCAGCTTTATATCTCAAATTGTAACGTCAGACACACAATCCATACAAGTCTGTTCCGGGATCGAACAGAACCGAAGGCACTTCTCACGAAGCCCTTGCATTTCCGGATAAATTTCTAATCACGTCCGGACTTCCCGTCACTAAGGGTGATAAAACCTCTAAATCGAAGATCAGCCGATGTAGAGTAACTCGACGGTAATCCTTCCGTTTTCAAAAATATCCGGTCTTCAACACCGGTCTTCAAATGCGATTCATAACGACGTATCACATATTCGGAATGGGTTATACGACCCCATGGTCCTTTCCCGGCTAATCCGAATAGTGAGCGCTTATTCAAAAATAAGTGTGGTATTCAAATTCATACAATTCACAACAAATACCTATCTAAAGGTAATTATTGATAGTCGGTTATTTAACTATCAATAAAGATGCGCAACATCATCAGATTCCAAATAATTTTCCAAATTATTTATCTTTCAAAAATATCTTTACTAGATATAAAATTTCCACACTTCAAAAATAAATCAACGTTTATTTTTCTAAACAGTTTCCCTTTCCTTTATAAATTCCATAGTGAATTTATATTTTCAAAATATCTATTGATATACGATTTCCAAATCGATTTCAATATTCAACTTCATTTTATCTTTAAGAAGATAAAATCTCAAAACGTTTCATTTCATTTTGGAAAACATTTCCATACTTATCTAATAATAAGTATTTCACAAATCTTTTATTTTCAACACTTGGAAAATATCCGATATACTTAAATCAAATTAAGTATATATTCATTCTTTAAGGAAATCATTTATTATAACAACATTCATTTGAGTCAAAACGAATGTTACGTAAAACATCGCTACGACGACTCAAAATCACTAGTATAGGGATTCGGAAATTAAGATAGATATATAAATCCCAATACTAGATAAAAACATTTCCTTTCGGAAATCATTTACTATAACAACAGTGTTATAGTCCACCATTTCCTTCTACTTCTCGAAAACGTCTATTTCAACAATGAATGTTGAAATCTATGATTTCGATATTTAATCATTTTAAAACATCGTTAAAACAATTAACTTTATCTTAAATATTACTTTCCCAAAACCATATCCATTTTACTTAAAATATATTCACTGTCCAAAATCGTGAATATACTTCACTAACCACATTTCAGTCTTTTCTACACATTTTATTTCAATAAAAATTCGCTATTTGAAATCGCGAATATATCTCCTTTAATGTCCTTCTATATTTAATTTATCAAATCCAATTGATTTCGAATTTATAAAACAACGTTTATAAATTCTATTTTCTATTCTATAACAACTTCGATTTTATAAATTTCCTTTAATGACCCATTCAATTTTATAACTCAACGGTTACATCAAAAAAAAATCCATATTATAAGTTAAATACTTATAATTTATTTATTTTAAAAGAAATCGTTCTTTTAAACTTTACAAACCGTAAATAAACCCATTTTAACATCATTTCCATTTTTAAATCCACATTCCCAAATATTCGCTTTTAACCCCAAAAATCAAATCCCAAATTGATTTCTAATTTTACTTCAATACCAAATCAATTTCAATATTCATTTCTAAATTAATTTCCCATCCCAAATCATTTTATATTGATTTTTCTAAACTTGTTTCAATTTGCCAATTAAATTTATAATTGGACTTCCAACTTATTTCATTTTAAACAAATTCCTCTTAAAGAAAATAAATCCCTTTTTATCTTTTTCCAACTATTTAGAAATCCAAATTTTAATTAAATTCTTCAATTTAAAATCACTATTATACGAAATTCATTTATTTAACGTTTTCACTTGATTCTGGAATTAATTCGATAAGAATATAAAAATTAATTTTTTTATACTTTAAAATTCCTTTCTTCGAATTTATTCAATTTCTAAAATTGATTCACTTAGAAATTTTCTACTTGAATTTCAAAAATTCAAGTTCGTTTATCTTTGGAATCCAATGATGTAAAAACATCCATTCAGCTAAATTTTAGCTTTCAAACAATTTCCAGATATCAATATGATTAATAGCATCACTATAAAATCATTCACAGATTCATATCACAATAGAAATAAATTCAATCAATGTGAGGGGTCCAGTTGGATCCCTCCAACCTGTTTCCCTGCATCCAAAGACGTCAGCACAATACCAATTCCGCTCCAGTACGGAATTATCGCGGTATATAGGTTTTATAAAAATCCGCTTACTAACGGCGCAATAGGGTCTCATCCGCTATACGAGGCGGGAATCAATCAATCCAATATATACATATGCCAATATGTATATACTGCTATATATATAGATATATCCTACTATATCTAATATCAACAATCCAAACAGTCAAATAATCAATCAATAACTGCAAATCAAAATTTTCCTTCGAGTGAGAAAATCTCACCTTAGCTTTTTAATTTGCCATCCAATTTCCATCTTGACTCGATTTCTTGATTTTTTTACCTTATACAAATAATTATACAAATTCATTAATATTTGAACAAACGAACAAATATCTTTCCCATTCTAAACAGATTGAGTTAACTAACTATTAAATTTAGAAATCCATATACACTCTCTTTTAACAGTATATATATATATATATTTACTTAACCAAATTTTATTTTAACTAATCTTTTGTTTACTGTAAATTTCTAAAATCATATACATTCTACAACATTTTAGAAATCCTTATATTCTCACAAAATCATATATACTTATTGTTTTCCTTTCTGCAAATTAAAGCAGTAATAAATTTTACTGTTAATTTAATTTATTTACTTTTTTAAACCTTATCTATATAGATGTATATGTGTATAAATTTAACCAAAAGAAATAAAATTAAACTTAACAAAATACACTTATTTATTTAGTAAAAAAAAACAAAACAAGAAATCGTTACCTGCATCACTCTCGCCTGAACGAACGCTTGACAACGTGATGCTAAAAAAACGAATACAACAGTCGCCGATCTCCCAGTGCGACGTCGAGCTCGAGTTCATCGTGAACGAGAACCCCCATCATCAAACCACGAACAGCTCCTCTCGATCGCCTCGCCGTGATCGAACTCGAACCCAAAAACATCGAGCCCCCGCTCATCGCGATTCGCCACCACCGCCACAGACTCGAAAATCGAAGCCATTCGCTTCCCCTCGCGCCGCCGCGCCGCCTGACTGAGCTCGAGAACATTGCCACATCGCCCCTCCTTCGCGACTACGAGCGCGAGAACCTGGCCTGCCGTGCGCTCGCGAATCGAGCTCGACCCCCGTGCACCCAGATGCGAACGAACTCGCGACCAAGTTGGTTTCCCCCCCTTTCCTTTTTTCGTTCTGATATTTCAATTTAATCTGAAGAGGGATTTGGAATTGAAGCAATAAAGGAAGCGGCCATTTTTATTTTCGTTTTCTGGTTTCGTTCGATTTTGAAAAAGCTGAATGATAAGGGATGGGGACGAGATGCTTTGAAATTGAACGCGGAATGGGTCACACGATTTGTCTCGAGATTTTGAACGAGATTCCAGGCGTATTCAACGGGAGATAACGTGGTGGTGGTGTGTTGACCAAATATCCAATTTAAATTTTCAAATTTAAATTCGATTTAAATTTCAACGCATTTGCATATCGTACGGTCACGAAACAACTCCGAAAAATACGAAAATTGAAATCCGGCAATAATACAACATTCCGGACCCAATGGAACTGGTTTCATCGAATTCCGAGACTATTTGAAAAATGACTATTTTTAAATATCGATTCGAACGATATAAATTTCAAAACTGAATAAATCATTTTCAAACTCAATTCTGAAGCTTCTATTATTTTCAGAATTATCAATACGAATTTTCTAAGTCTTCATATTATTTTTAAATCAGCTTAAAACTGAAGATTCAAATTTTTATCCAGTTCAATAGATTAAATTATAAAATTTAATCGCCAAATTCTGAATTATATTCGGGGTTCAAATTAAATCATCGTTCAAATATTTAAAATTAATTAAATATTCTCAATTTAATTTGTTCGAAATTCTGGGTCGTTACAGAAAGGCATTTGATCCAAACAAAGCTTATGGTAGAAAATTTTTTAATCTTTCCTAAAGTATTTTGATCGGAGATTATCTGCACATTCAGTATAAGTTAGTAGCTGAGCTGATTTCAACTATATTTTTTGGTAGATTGTCTTTAAATCTTGATATTGATCGTGTTTGATGAGAATTATTCCAATTTGCATATGCTTTATGCTTTTAGATAGTGTTAACAGTTGAACTTTAAAAAAAAAATCTAGTGTTTGGGTATGAGCCACATTCAGTGCTACCAATTGCGGTATGCGCCCTTGCTGACCTCACTGGATTCATGCCTCTACTAAAGATCAAAGTTCTAGCAAGCAGTACTGTAAGCTTTTCAATCGTTATTTTTATCAATTATATTTATGCTGAAATCATTAGTGAGTCTAGTGATTATATAACCACCATTTTCCTGTTTACGATGGCTATAGGTCTTCTATACGACATTCTTGAGGCAAATTTGGACATGGTGTGGTTTGGTTCCGGCATCAAGGAAGAATTTCTACTCCTATTTGGAAAAGGGATATAGCTGTATAATTGTGCCTGGTGGTGTTCGGGAAATTCTACATATGGATCATGATTCTAAGGTTTGTTCTGAGCTTTGGTCATTCATCGACTAGTTTTAAATTTGCGTAAAATTTTGCAGTTGTTTAAATTTTTATTTATATGGTACTAATATATTTCTTGCTAGCAAAAAAGCATTTAACAATATTTCTCTGAGGCACCATTTGTTCTGCATTTTGCAAATTGTTGTCGGGTGGTTAGAATCATTTTTCCTTCATACTTCTTTCTATTTCTAGTGATTTAACATAGTATCCTTATGCATGTCTGATATATGGTACGTTCATTGTTGGTATAGATAATGTTTTCTAATACAACAAAGATAATTCGACTTTAACATGATGATGCATTGTCTTTTATTTTCCAAACAGATTTTATATCGTTGTGTTTCATTTTATTCCATTATACATCACAAACAAGTCAAAAAACTGATATAATTTATATTTTCCATACAATCACATTTCTTACTTTGAGTGTTAATTTGAATCCATCACTTATTGGGTGCTTAAGACATATATATTAGCTTTCACTGTATGCATTGCACAACAATATATAATAAATCATTATATTGCCTTTAGAATTCATTTTTCACCAATTTTTAATTGTTACTGTTCTGTTTATTTATTTATTTTGTTAAGTACAATGTATGAATTGTTTCTCAGGCCACCAACTCTATATGGCATACCTAAGTTTCAAGAATCATCCAAGATCTCTTCGGATGCCGCTGAAACATTAAGCGATCAACATACAAAACCTACTATAATAAAGCTACGTATGGTGTCAAAGTCTCTGGAACCTTCTCCAGTTTTAGACATAACTAACATCTCTTCACAAACACATCCCCAACCTGTTACTGATGCTACTAACTTTGCCACTGAGGCTGACAATGTTCCGGGTTCTAGTGATCAAAAAAGAATTTTGGAACAAACTGCAGATGATGCATCCCAAGCAATTACTGAACAGTTTAAGCATACCTCTATAAAGTTACGGGTGACCACCAAACCTCATGAACCACTTACTGATATATTTCTTGCTTGAAAAATGCAGTTCAGACCATCACGATTCGATGTACATACCCTTGTTTGCATATATGGCAGTTTTTAACTGATGATTTGAAATAAGAAGTGGTGATTTTTCCTTCTTTTTTTGTTCACTAGAAAGATCTGAAATCATATAACTACTTTGCTTTTGGTGTAAGGGGAGGACTTGCTTCGCAATGAACTTGGCAAAAAATATGATGTTGATACTCCTACATCGACTAGTTACAACTTACAGGTACGTTTTCCTGGTTTTCCAATCTGGTCAAAGCTGTGAACCATTCCTCTTTTATTTTTTCTCTTTTTTAATTTTTTAATGGAAACATACCTGTAAGTTGATTTTATCAACTTTGACATTCCATGAGTCGTCAAGTACTTAAAATCACACCATAACTCCATAAGAGTCTTAAAGTTAGAAGTTTTTTTCCTGATACCCTTGTTTCTTGGATGAATTTTGTTAAAGAACACAATATTTGGGTAATTATATTTCCTTGATTCAGGCACTGCTCTAGATTAGTCACGTAGTCAAATTACATTTTTAATATTTGTTTATGCTATGTTATTTGGACATCAGGAAACATGGAAGAATCTACTATATTTGCAAAATTATATTCTAATTTGAAAGTTAGGATTAAATAAAATAAAATTTTGGCAGGTGTGCGATATGCCAGATGGAGTACAAAAAAGGGGATCACCAAATGACTCTGCCTTGCAAACATATTTATCACTCTTGTTGTGTATCTAAATGGCTCCATATAAACAAAGTACACTCTGTTCTTTTTCTTTGCCTTCACATATTCTTTCATTTATTTGTATTTTCTAATTTAAGGTTGCTGTATATTCAGGCATGTCCACTGTGCTTTGCTGAAGTATTCATAGAAGAGCCCAATAAGCACTAAAATTTCAACACAACCAATACACAGCTTATCTTTACAGTTAGTTTCTTACTGTGTAGACTTTGCCTTGTCGAGCGCTCTTTAGTCATATTCAACCTTGATAATGCTTTGCAAATATATACTTATCATTTTCTAAACTTAGTAATAAAAATAAAATTTCTAGGTGTATACTAATAAGAATAATAATAAATTATAAAATATTAACTAAGTTAATTAAGTTTTATAAAAATTAACTAAATTTATATAATAACACAATAATAATTACTAATGTTTATAAATTAACTAATTTTGTAATAATAATACTAACAACAACCATAAATAACAATAAATTAACTATAAATTTTTAAAAAAATTAACTAAGTTTATAGTAATAATGATACTAACAACAATAATAATAAATTATAAAATATTAATTAAGCTAACTAAGTTTTATAAAAATTAATTTAATTTATATAATAATAATAATTAACTAAGTTTATAAGAATTAACTAAATTTATATAATAACAACAATTAACTAAATTTATAAGAATTAACTAAATTTATGTAATAATACAATAATAACAACTAATGTTTATGAAGATTAACTAAATTTTACTACTACAACAACGACGATGAAATAGTAATAAATTAACTATAAGTTTTATAAAAACTGACTAAGTTTATAATATTAATAATAATAAATTATAAAATATGAACCAAGTTGACTAAGTTTTATAAAAATTAACTAAATTATATTATAATAATAATAATAAAACTAAAATTATAAAAATTAACTTCATTTATTATGTTATATAAAAATTAAATAAGCTTATAAAAATTAACTAAGTTGGTAATAATAATAATAATAATAATTTAACTAATGTGTATGAAAATTAACTAAGTTTATGATAATAATACTTTATTTTGTATTTACAAAGTGTATCCAATCTTTGGTTTATATGGTTCATAGTGTTTCTTTAGCACATGTTGGATGATAGCATGTTGTTATTATTTACGGTGTACACAAAATATATTGTTTTTTTTTACACATGGACTGGGTTAGTCATTATTCTTTGACAATTTTTGTACAAATTTTGAACTAGATGGTGTTTCTTTTTATTAGGTTTTTATTTCAGTGTTCTCTTTGAGACAAATAGGATAGTATATTAATCATATTAATTGTCATAGCTTGTTTAGTCTGCAGCACCATGTAAACTTAACATTTTTGTTATATGGTCTTGAGTACAACTGTATTCCAATGGGTTAGTTAAAATTCAGTGCCCTTTCTCCTTTAGTTCAACTAATGTAATATTTATAAAATTAAATTACGGTGATTTAGTATTACATGGAATGATTATATAACACACATTATGTGTATTTTGCAGGTGATAAAACCATCTTACTATGGTTTGGAGGATGCTGAAGGTGAGACTGTAAATTCATATCTATCAAGGTATTATAATAATAGTAAATTATCAATTGACGTAATTTTTTCACCCTCTTTTAATGTGCTCATAAGGAATATCCAAAATGTTTTTATACATTATTTATTTTTTAGGCTGGTGCAAACCTCATTAGAAAATCTAGAGGATAGCAGATGCATCAAAATGACTGAAAATTCTGTGAAGTCGACGATGTTAGGGTCGTTTATTAGGGACACTCTATGTTTTGGTTTTTGTGGTTTAAATTATGAGATATTATATGTATGAATATTTTGTATGTTTAGTATAACGTGTTACATCTCTATGTTTATTATCTTCTATGATTCTTGCATTATTTAAATGATTTTATGTTAAAAAAGATTATTATTGCACATTTTGATATAGTATTGAATATTGTAATTTATAATTAAGAAGCATGAAACATTAGAACTGTGAAAAGAAACCATAACGCTTAAAAAGTGTTATAGTTATTTAATAGCGTTGAATAACCGCTATTAAATCTATCAATATTACATGCATTTAACATAAAAACGCTATGGTATCATAATAAGCGCTATAAAAAAATAACGTATAACTGATCCATAACCGCTATAACAGAACTTATATCAACATAGTTTAAGCGCTACCGTTGCTAATGTTTTATAGCGGTTTATTAGTGCTGCGAAAAGTTTGGCATCTACGTTAACATGTCAATGTACAACGTTTAGAATATGCTATTAACTTGTTTTATAGCGGATTATCAATGCTATATTAGAAAGAAAGATAGCGGATGATTTGCGCTATAATATGCAAACTTTTTATAGCGGTTGTTTTAGCGCTATGAATTGTCAACTATTTTTTATAACATGTCGTTATACAACGTTTATCAAACCGCTATCATAGGCTTTAATGGTGTTTTTCCTGCGCTATCGTAGGGTCTTTTGTTGTAGTGAGAATTGATTGCAGCGTTAATTAATTTACAATAAATTACAGAATTGCTCTTAGGATATATCCCTAACTCTATCAGTTGCATGGATGTTATGGCAGTTATATACTAACAAGTATTTGGATGCAGGAGAAGAGTGAAAATAGGACTATGTGAGCTCGATCTTCCAAAAGGGTATGTAGTCAGTCTTTTCTATGCAATGGCCACTAGTTCCCTTTAGGTTGGGGTGTATAGAAATTGGTGTAGTCCCAAAATAATTGACAAATTTTCCCATTTATTCTATGTATATGTGTATTTGTAAGTTTGCAAATGAAAGTAAAGAAGGAGCAAAGGGTCTGGAAGGAGTCATATCCTCAGGATAGATCAGTATATCTCTTGCATTGCACTTACACAATTGTTGTTTTAACAATTGATGTATTGAAATATGTATATTATGTATTGTATGAGGTTTGAGTAATATTTAATCGCTGAACTGATATGCATGTATATGTGTACATCAATGTTTAAATTACGTTGTGAGGTGTCCCTTTTTATTCGTTGTCCTAGATATTTTAATATTATATACCCACGGTCCACTATCTTTAACATTTGAAATTAGTTGTAAGCGTATTTTTTGGCATTTATAATTATTTATGGATGTTAAAAATAATGGGTCATCTAATGCATTGGGGTTGCATGTGACTACATTTTCCATTGTGGCATATTTATGCTAAGGTTACCAGTCGTGTGTATGTCAGAATCAGTTTATCTGGATTGGTAGCATGGATTGCAGAGGTTTACCTATGCATATACGTTTGTAGTGATTTGAATTGAGTATATATGCCAATAATAAAGTCGATAAGTTGAGGCTGGAAGAACCATCTGATTGAGAATACTTGGAAAGTGGAGGAGAGAATCCAATCTTTTCATTTCGAATCTTTTATGAAAGATTTTTCCATTTGCTTGTTTTTTAGTGCGATTAGTTTATTTAAGTATGAATGAATGTTTGCAGTAAGTTATTACTATTAAGTTAGGAATATGGATGATGTAGTATGTTATGTTGCGTCACTTATGTTTTCCTATATGACTTAACTTAGTGTATGTCATGTTGTACACATATAGAAATTATCGGTATATTGTAGGATGTTATGCTTCCATGCTTGTATGCCATGAGCTTACATTCATATAGCAGTTACATAAGTTGTATGCATCTACTAATGTCATACTCATGACATATGCTGGTTTGATGGATGAATGTAATTTGTTTGCGCCTATTTGGTTATTGTTATGTATTATTTTATATATTCATGTTATTTTTGGTATCCGTATGAGTACCATATTTTATCTTGCTAGGAATGATAGAAATTGAAAATATTCGATATGAATTGTTTGGACGACTTATGTGTGGTGTGGTTTGAGTGTGTGCGTTGCATATACACATGGTTGCTAGTGTATAGTTGAGTTGAGTCTACGATTTACATTGTTCATCTTCCATAATTTTGCAGATGATATTTTTTAAGAGGGAGAATGTAACCCCCTAGATTTTTAATAAAAATAAATAAATAATTAAAATGGGCATTTTAGTATTACATAAAGCTAAAAAATTTAAATTTTTACAAATGAAGAAATTGGAAAATTAGACTTTTTCATTGCATCAAGTAGATTTTTCTAACCTAAATTCGTGTATAAAATGTCAAAAACGGACACCGGATAAAGAAGATACAGATTCTTTACAATAGTGCGCGTTTTGAGGCAAAATGGATCGAGATCCAAGTGGGCTAAGGGGGATCATGGGATTTGTGCCAATATAAGAGAAGTTTGTAACCCTGATTGACCCGATTATTCATTTCTTTTCATGTTATAGTCGCTTAATCTAAACCTAAAAACTCCATTCTTTTTCCCATTCTTCTTCAATTCTAAATCAAATTCTTCCAAATAAAATAGCAAATAAAATAGAAAAAAGAGAATCCAATCCAAGCTTTAACAAATCAAATCCAAACACTACAAGCTAAATAGAGGGGGGATGCCAAATCCAATCAAATTAGAGAAGAAGGTTTGGGTTTTTTTTTCCCAAAGGCCACGAATAGAGGTGAGTGAGTTTAACTATGAAATGAATATGTTGTTAAGAATTTAAACTTCACTTATATATCTATTTATGTTTAAATATGATTTAAGAATTCAATTGATGTTTTTAATTGATAATCCATACAAATTGAGTAAATTGGAAAACCCTATATCGATGATTTGACAATAAAATTGATATAAATTAGGGGGATGATAAATTGTATTGCAAGTTCATTTAAAAACTATGTAGATCTTATTATCTTTAGTCGATAAAATTTAATTTTGATCATAGTATAGTTTATATGGTCATTTTTCTACATTACATCAAAAATTCGAAGTTTATAGAAATCTGAAAAGTACTTGGGCTGGCTTAAGGATTACCCAAGGCTTACTTGAGGCCGACTCTAGGCTATATCCAGGAAAGTGCGCGTAAAGCCCCAAGTCTCAAAAGAAAATTAAATGAATCAATTATATTTGAGTATATTAAAGGTTGTTGTTCGGTATGAGTAAATATATAAAATAAAGTCTTATTGACCTAGAAGTTTTATTTAAAGTTTGATAAAAGATAGAACAAAAGAATGATTCATACTCGACAAAAGTAACAAGTTAAAAAGTTGAAAAACCCAACAACTAGAGAACGATTGACTGACCTCACCATAGGAGTTGACTGACATTCTTCGAGAAAACCTAAGAAAAATCCGATTTTGACCCAAGGGAAACTAGTGTATTTTTAGGATCAATTAGTCAACTAATTTAAGTCATTAATGGGCTGACTAGTTGAATAGTCAACTGATTGTGTTTAATCAGTCGACTAACATGTTATTTAAAAGAAAAAAAATACGAAGGCAACCAGTCGAGTGATCATGTCTATTCAATTGACTGGTCGCATGTTAATAGTCCAAGTTGAACATAGACCTGGTGCAGGCCAAGTAAGAATGTTTCGGGACTTTGTTTCCCATTTAGTTCATGTTTTAGAGTTTACATAGTTTTACGATGCAGTATAATGTAATACCCAAACCAGGCATGTGATTGTTTCATAATTAGTTACTCTTATTGTTATTGTTAGTGTCTCAGTCACATATTTTAACTTGCGGACTGCAGGGAGTAGCGGAGATATCCGTATTGGTGGGGTTTACACTATTCGATCGGATGTACATACGAGGGAGTCGACTTTTCTAACGGCCATTTACTTGTATTTAATTTATATAGAGCATAGGACATGTTTACCATTGGGATTGTTTACTTGATATTTCGGTAGGAATTTTACCATTGGGATTGTATACTCGTTGTTCAACTTAGGCAGTTTGCCATTGAGGTTGTATACTCGGTGTTTTCCTTAAGAGTTTACCATTTAGATTGTCTACTCGATATATAGCTAGTAAGTTTACTATTGAGATTGTTTACTCAATGTATAACTAAGCGGTTTTCCATTGGGATTGTCTACGTGGTGTATTATATAGGAGTTTTACCATCGAGACTATATACTTGATGTATTGCTAGGTTTACCTAGTTTCTGGATGTTCAACTTTTGAGTGGAAACCAATGTGGTATATTATTGGACTTACGTTTTATAGGTTTTTACCCTATATCGTTTCAATTGGCTAATTTGTTAGATATAACACACACATATGTATAAACACCATTGGGTTGGTGGAGTGTAGACGATAATTTAATTGCCTATCAACACCATACCACTAGCGATATATCTTACTCACCAGATTTTGTCCGACCCCCTCTAATTTTCTCTCTTTACACCTGCTCATATATTGACAGGATAATAGGTTGTGTGACAAGAGGAGTAATATACGAGAAGGAGGTAACCATGCAATCTGGAGTTACTTTATTTATAGTCAATCCCTATGTACTTTATCATACTTGTTAGGTAAATACTTATTATATTTATATTTGGACACATTAGGAACATTGTCTAGTTGTTTTCTGTATTGATCATTGTTGTCTAAATAGAGATAATTTGATTTACTTCAATAGTTATATGTTATTCCTTCTACCGTGAGATCTGAATGTGTAGAATGTTGAAATTTATATTTATCTTTATGCCACATAAACCATAAAAATTATGATGATTTGTACTTCTCGCCATGATGTAAGTTCGAACGCTGCTTTTGGGCTTTGAATTGGTGTGCTTGGAGGTATGGATTATTACAGACTACCTGTAGCGTTCGGAAACTGATGTGATCGTTCACTGAAAAGATTCTTACTTTACACTGTAGTCACATGGGAGGGTTCTACCACATTCGGAGACTAATGTGATCGTTCACTAATTTTGAATTTACACTGTACTAACATGCGAGGGTTGTTGCCGTGTTCAGAGTGTTGGAACTGGGCTAGCCCGCAGTGGAAGAAATGGGTAAATTTCAAAAAAATTACCATTTTAGATCATTATTGGGCCTATGAAGTCTAATTCATTTAGAACTTTTTTGAATTTCTTTTAGATAAAATCGCTATTTAATTTACTTTATAAATAAATTTTTACCTTATATTGTTTTTTATTATATTTGAATGTGTATCATATACACATATTTGTGTACGTGCATGCGCAGCATAATAAAGTTTAAATGTTTATTATATGATTTTTATCATTAAGATATATTATAT
The DNA here is from genome assembly GCA_030737815.1 of Allium fistulosum. NCBI lineage: Eukaryota > Viridiplantae > Streptophyta > Magnoliopsida > Asparagales > Amaryllidaceae > Allium > Allium fistulosum. The sequence goes on from CM060902.1 coordinate 843,902,538, forward strand.
TAATTAATATAATCATATATAATATTACTTAGTTAAAAAATGATTTTTCTTAATTTTAGGCCATGAGTTTAATGGATGTCAGTGTACATTTTTTTAATTAACTTATATGTAGATGCATTAATATATTCAACCATCTAATATGTAACAGAAGATCGATGCACTAGATTTGTAATATGATCTAACAACTTATAAAATAATGCAATAATAGATAATAATATTAAATAAAACAGTAAATAAGTTGTTTACCTTTTACCAAAGCTAGGGTTCACATGTTGAGACGTTGAAATAAACTCCTTGAATCTTACCATAATCCAGAAGATGCAAGCTTCAAATTGCGGACCACCGACTATTATATAGCTTCGATTTTATTTGATTTGAACTTGAAAATTTTGAAGGTGGAGAGAGATGAGCCAGCAAGAGAATAGATGAAGGCTCCAAAAACTATTTTGAAAGAATAGGTTACAGACAATTAAACAAGGAGATCCTAGGGAGTAAAACAAGGATGTAGATCCTTATTTTTTCATACAAATTCTCCTTTCTTTTAATTCAAACTCCAACCCATCTTAGCCATTAGAATGGTCACTCTAACCATGTGTGTTCCGATCTGAAATAGCAATCTCCACATGGGCCTTAAATCCATTTCATGTTCAAACAATAGTTATTGCATTTAAATTCAATTTAAACGCATACCGATATCGAATATCGATTAGTGTTTATATAATTTTATATGCACACTATTTAATATTGTTCAATACACATCAAAAAAAATTTATAATTAATATTTCATTAATATTAATTAATTTATAATAATTATAAATTAATTAAATCAGTGGTAATAGGAGTATTCAACGTTTAGGTTGCATGACTCTTAGGTATAAATGTAGTTGATGATTAATATTGAACCATTCGAATATTAACGTTCACACGTCACTTAGCAAATAGTGTGACATTATGACCAAATTTATCGCTTACTTGGCATCGGTAAAATTCAATTTTACCTTTTTAAGCATTACTCGGTTGTGGTAATTATTTACACAAATTCTCTTCGTTAAAACTATATCACTTTGGACTTATGAAATTTGGTAATGATCAAAATTCTAATATCGTCCATATTCAACTCTATAGTCCAAACACAAAGTCCTTGGTTCAATAATAACTATTATTATTAACTGAACTACTTTAGTCAGAGTCTTTGACTTTTAGTTGACTTCAGTTAACCATGATACTAACCTCATATAACTTAGGAGACGAATCCTCTCTTAAATAGTGTTTCACTTCTAATGCTTCCACTCGACCCAACTATAATCATTTGATGGATGTCGTGCCATGATTTAACTATAATCAAAGTGGAGCTTCCGTATTGAAGATCAACAGTATTCTCTAGTCAAGAGAACTGTGTGATTTTGTCACATCGACATTTTCTATTGGACTTTGTTATATTAACCAACAAAGAACTATCGAGTGAGTCATTCCATAGCTATCCAATAACTATCAGTACGTAACCCCTTCGTGTCCCCAACATCCATGAGTAATACACTTCCTAAAATATAGATAGTGTTACTTACTTCAGTCTCAACGGATGTATCGATATCTAGTCTCGATACAAATTGATTAGGAATGTTTAGAATGGTATGTTTATTTTATTATGATAAATCATTTATGATTACAACGCATTGCAACTAATATAACAAAACATGCCATTTATGGATTTTCAATTAAATATACTCTTATTAAACAATTAATTAATTAATATAACACATTATATTAATATAATAGAAAGAAAATACCTTTTATTTCGAACAAGATTGATTATCGAGTTAGATATATGTAACAAATTACATAATTGCCCCTAAGGTATACTTCTAACTCTATCAATTTCCCACTTTCATTTAGGGCCAATTATGCAATCTTTATCCCATCCCTTCGATCGGTTTAGTGACACTGATTGAGTTAGACCCTTCGCGAATGGATCAGCTATGTTGTTTTAATTGTCTACTCTGTCAATCAATTCTCTCTGATGCTAATACTACTTTTATCATGTGGAACTATTCAAAGTATTTTTTCGACCTCTAGTGAGCTCTTATTATTGCTGTAACGACCCTAGATTTTTATTTAATTTAAGTTAATAATTAAATAAATTTTTGGATAAAGATAGTAAAATAAATCGATAAAATGGAGCGAGTTTCCCCGGATTCAAGTATATTCTGTATGAATCATTTCAATTTAAAATATTGTAAATATATAGATATATATTTTGACTTGAATTTAAAGTGTAAGTAAATGGTTTTAAAAATAAATAAAAGAGTTTAAAATTTAGAAATGATGATGATTTGAATTTAAATAACATTAATGGAAATAAGATAATTTTTATTAGAGTTAAATTATAACAAATGGAATAAATGAAACAAAAATAATGATAGAAGTAAAATAAAATTCAAATAGAAGTTACTTGTATTTCAAAAATATAAAACTAGTACCATATTTATTCATAAAGCATGAATAGGTAAGTAGAAACAAACAATAACTAGTTAACTATAAGGACTTGTCTATATTACAAAGATAACACTAAAGCAAGGTAAGTTAAATCAAATGAAACACTTTGACAGTTCTGGAAATAGTTGTAGATGTAAGGCTGTAAGTAATCATGCTAGGCAAGAAAATAAACTAGATATACATGTTGCAGGCATAACAAAGCAAAGTAATGATATGAAATATCTTTGTATACGAATGGTTCAGAGAAACATAAGTATAAAAAGGAAAGTATATCCAAACATAAGTACATACGAAATAAATTAGGGGATATGTATGTGTAGGCATAAGGACATAGGCATTTAATGTTAAGTCATCTTTAGTACACCAGCATATTTCATTTCAGCCTCCAAGAGATAAAAATCTCTGACCCAATTTAATAAATTTTGTACCAGTGAAGTAATAAGCCTATAAACATTTTCCTATATCAATTTATCTCCTCTCGTGTACAAGGAGACTTAACCTTTCCTCTGTTACCTCTCAATTCCAGTTCGAGCTCAACAAAAACCAAAATGAAAACTCTATTTAATCCTAAAACAAGAATTTAACATCACCAACAAGTCAATATAGACAGAGAGCAAGATGATTTGGCAGAAGATCTAAGTGGAAAACATGTTCCAGTTTTCTAAATTCAAACTACTTCAACAATAAAGGTGCTCTGTTCTTTCCCATAGAGCTGGTGAGTAACCCTTTTTAAACTAAAATCTAAATATGGTTGCATGATTTATTGTTGAGTTAAATAAGTTTTCATGTTATTACAAGTAGATATTTGATGTGAGTGATATCTGTGTACATACTGTTTCTTTTATTGCCTGTTCTGTTTGATTTTTCCAGGTACAAACCTTCTATTTAGATGCTCATAATTTAAATAAAAATCTGAGGAAATGAAAATGAAGTTGTTAAATATCTCAAGTAATATTTAAAGTTTTAAGGAGTTAAATACTAGAGGTTGTCTCTGGAAACATAAGATACATCAGTACATGATGATTTTTGTCAAAATCCTAATATACTAATTTTGTAATTCAGTTTCATAAATTAAAAGCATCAACTAAAACTTGATTTTTAAATCAAGAATTGGAATTTTTAGGAGTAAGTGGAAGTTGCAGTTTGATATCGAACTAAAAATGAATTTCAAGCAAAATCTGGTGATCCCTGTAGTGTGGAGGTTCGGGTTTCTTCCTAGTGATGGAGTATTGATTGAAGTTTTAGGGAAAAATGGTAGTTGTTGGTTTAAAGCAATGAGGCAGTGGGAATGTGGAATTGAAGTATTTAAACCTAGTTTTGTCTGGGGTGATAATGTGAGTCGGTTCGACCACTTGAGTTGATCGAGCTTTGAGATATTTTGGGAAATTGAAGCTCAGAGGTAGTCGAAGTCGTGACCGGAGTTTGAGGATTTCTGGTGGACGGGGTTGCGAAGACGAGACGATGACAGGTTGGTGGTTGGTCGCGAGCCTGTTTTTTTCCAGGCTTCGATTTATTCGAACTCGATTTCGATTCGAGTTGATGTGTTGGGTTTGGGTGTTGGAGATTATGCCGGAGGGCGATCGTCGATGTGGGGAAGCTAGGGTAGTGGCCGGAGTTGGCCAGAGGCACGGTGCATGTCACATACCGAAATTTTCGACTTTCGAAAATTCGACATCGATACTCCCTTTATCGACTGTCGAGCAATCGAGTGCCGGAAACTCCAATAGTGAGGGTTTAAGAAAGAAAGAAAACAGAAGAAAAGATAGAAGAAGAAGAAAAGAAAAAGAAAAGAAGAACAACACAGAACAGAAATAGAACAATATCATAATCTCACATATCGCAGCGGAACAATATATAATAGGTAAATGAATAATCTTTAAAACAAAGGACTATATCATTTTATACATACATCAATCATCAGAGTCAATATACAACAATGGACAGTTATATAACTTGTCCTCATACAGAATACACAGCGGAATAAATAATATCAGATACAAATACTACGTCTCGCCATCCAGCTTATCTCCAAAGCTCCAGAATATCCAGAATATCCTGATAACATAACTCTAGGCTGCCCGTGTGGAAAATTTGTGGGCACCCAGAGTTTAGAAGGGAACAATAAACTCCGAGTCAGTCATGGTGACTGGTGTGAGATTGTAAAATAGTTATTCTTTAAAATAAACAACAGGAAGCTTTTAAAGTCAATTCGCAATGCTTTTGGAAAATGAAACTACCATAAGACCTCCCGCCACACACACAATGCAAACGCAGAATTGGAGGAGATTTCTTCTTATGATAGTCAAAGATGCTTACTACGCAAAAATTAAATTCTTTTTGATATTATTATTAGTGCATAGTGTAGAAAACATTTCGAAAATATAATATTAATCTTAGCCAGCATAGGCATTCCGCACTTATGCCTACTATAGCTACCATCCAAACAGTGGTGACCACCATAAGTGAATGATAGGTTCTACAACTAAAACCGTACAAGATCGTATTGTTTCTTTGGATTTCCAACAAATGGTCAGGCTAAGTAACTTCCTATCCACGATGGGTACGTCCCTGGAATAGACGACCCGAGAACCTAACCGGATCTCTGCCAACACAAGGCCGGGTTACCTCTGCAAAAATAGGTAACTACTGACACGCGTATGCCATCCCCCGATCGTAACTGATCTTCCCGAGGATCCCCGATTTCCAACAAACCACATAGATAATAATGCAACAACCACATAGGTTAAGTATCTGGGCTCCATACCATGATACCACCTCTATCCAGAAGGAATGACATACACTAAGGGGCGCTACTCCCTAGAACCTTGCCGCATCCTTCCTGTTTCGACCATTTCCGGGGTGTGAGGCTCGACGAAGTCTCGTCCACAAAGCTACGCTTTCTCAAAAAGCCCTGCTTCGGGTCAAATAAAATGATCAACCTATGATCACCAAGATATAAGATCAAACAAATGATCATATCACAAATGATCAAACATTGATCATTTCACAGCAACACTCAGTATGCCACGTTACCAAATTGGGATATATCGCTGATAAATTTCAACTACATAACCTCTGAGCTCGTACGTCTCAGAGAAGGGTGTTGAGCTAAGAGAATAAATTCTCCGCCACCAACAGAAATGTATTTGAAAGAAATCAGCTTTATATCTCAAATTGTAACGTCAGACACACAATCCATACAAGTCTGTTCAGGGATCGAACAGAACCGAAGGCACTTCTCACGAAGCCCTTGCATATCCGGATAATTTTCTAATCACGTCCGGACTTCCCGTCACTAAGGGTGATAAAACCTCTAAACCGGAGATCAGCCGATGTAGAGTAACTCGACGGTAATCCTTCCGTTTTCAAAAATATCCGGTCTTCAACACCGGTCTTCGAATGCAATTCATAACGACGTATCACATATTCGGAATGGGTTATACGACCCCATGGTCCTTTCCCGGCTAACCCGAATAGTGAGCGATTATTCAAAAATAAATGTGGCATTCAAATTCATCCAATTCACAACAAATACCTATTCAAGGTAATTATTGATAGTCGGTTATTTAACTATCAATAAAGATGCGCAACATCATCAGATTCCAAATAATTTCCCAAATTATTTCATCTTCAAAAATATCTTTACTAGATATACAATTTCCACACTTTAAAAATAAATCAACGTTTATTTTTAAAACAATTTCCCATCCCATTTATAAATTCCATATTGAATTTATATTTCTCGAATATCTACTGATATTCGATTTCCAATTGATTTCAAAAATTCACTTTCGATTTATCTTTAAGAAGATAAATTCTCAAAAATATTTCATTTCGTTTTGGAAAACATTCCCATACTTATTTAATAATAAGTAATTCCCAAATCATTTATTTTCAACATTTGAAAATATTCAATATACTTAAATCAATATTAAGTATATATTCATTCTTTAAGGAAATCATACATTTTAACATCTATTTGAGTCAAAACGAATGTTGCGTAAAACATCGTTACGACGACTCAAAATCACTAGTATAGGGATTCGAAATTTAGATAGATATATAAATCCCAATACTACATTAAAAACATTTCCTTTCGGAAATCATTTACTATAACAACAGTGTTATAGTCCATCATTTCCTTATTTCTCGAAAACGTCTATTTCAACAATAAATGTTGAAATCTATGATTTCGATAGTTCACACGTTTTAAAACATCCTTTAAAACAATTAACTTCATTTATAATATCGCTTTCCCAAACATAACCATTTTGTTCAATAATATATTCACTGTCCAAAATCGTGAATATACTTCAATAACCAAATTTCGATTTTTTTTCTACACATTTATTTCAAGAATTACCCACTGTCCAAAATCGTGGATAAAATCCCCTTTAACCTTTTAATTTATCAAATCCAATTGATTTCGAATTTATAAAACAACGTTTATAAATTCTATTTCTATTTTCTAACGACTTCAATTTAATAAATCTTCTTTATTAATAATTCGATCAATATCCCATTTAAAGGCAACAATCCAAGTTACAAGTAAATTTCTTATCAGTCTTTATTCTACAACTTCATTCATTTTATAACTTCATTCATTTTATAACTTCATACTTTATAAATCTATAAACTTCAATCTTTATAAATCTATAAACTTCAAATCTTCACAATCTATAATTCTATAAATCTCATGTCTTCACAATTTATAATTCTATAAATTTCTAACACTTATAGAAACTCGTTTTAAAATTCCAATACTTTTAATTTATAAATATCAATTCTGTACATCTTTTATATACATCATTTTTAAATAATTCAAAAGAAATCCAACTTAAACTATTTTATTTATCACTTGACTATTTATTTCAAAATCACCTTTCAGGTATATTTCACAATTTAAAATTTTTCATAACTTTAAATTTATAACATTTATTTATTTAAGATAAATAAATTCCAAATTTTAATAAATCGTATACTTTCCAAAAATCCCTTCAAAATCCCTTTTAAAGTAAAAATCGTTATTTTTAAACTTCAAAATTTGAATCCGATGATGCAACGCATCAATTAGTCAATCACAACAGTCAATATCATATCTCAACATATGATAACAGAATACATCACAATATCTGTAAATAAATAACTACTGGTGAGGAATCCAGTTGGATCCCTCCAACCTGTTTCCCTGCATCCACAGACGTTAGCACAATACCAATTCCGCTCCAGTACGGAATTATCGCGGTATATGGGTTTTATAAAAATCCGCTTACTAACGGCGCAATAGGGTCTCATCCGCTATACGAGGCGGGAAATCATCAATCCAATATATACGTATGCCAATACGTATATATTGCTATATATATAATAGATATATCCTACTATATCTAATAGCACATCCAATATAGCAGTCAAATCAATCAATAAATAACTGAAAATTCCACTTCATTTTTGAGTGAGAAAAATCTCACCTTAGCTTTATATTTTGCCATCCCATTTTTCCATTTCTGCTTGATCTTTAACCTTGTATAAATAATTATACAATTTTCATTAATATTTGAACCAATCAAATAACTAATTTTCATTTTTAATTGTTTAATTAACTAACTTCTCTTTTAATAATTTTATTTAATTTCAATTTAAAGTTTAAAACTAAGTTTCCTTTATTAAATATTTTTATATAATGACAATAATTAAATGAACCATTTAATCCAATCCACTTCTTAAACTCGAATAATTAATTTCTATTCCAAATAATTTTCCTTTCTTTAGCAAAATATTTGAACTAATTGAAAAATCACTTACCATAAAAATTAAATTTAACTGATACTTTACTTTTTAAATAAGTCTCTCTTTAACCATTTCTAAAATAATCAAACAAGTAAATTAGACTGATTTATCTCCCTTTTCGAATATATATATATATGTATATTTTTTTTTTATCTTTTTAAACAGCAGACTGGTGTGTGTATTTATGTATATATACTTACTGTAATTTGCTAAAATCTCATCTTTCGGTTAAATTAAATTAAAATAAATAAATAAAACAACGTTTATACCTTACGAACAAAATCCAAGCACGAGAAGAATCCCACCAATGCTGATGAACATCGCGACCCTCACCATCGCCTACCGCGAGCTCCCAAGCGTCGCGCTCCTCTTCTCCTGTCATCGAGAAACCCTAGATTCGCCACGACCCTGAGCTCGACATCGCTCGAACTTATCTCTTTCTAATGCCAGAATCGTCACCACGAACCCCATCGCAACCCCCGATGAGATACTTCCACCAACCAAACACGTCGCCCTTCATGCCAAAGCTGCCGCCTTCGGAGTCCCAAATCGTCATGTGCCCTAGCTCCAGTTCGAACCCAAAGCCATCGCCACACTCTGCCTTTGAATCGCGTGAATGAGATCGTCATTCTCTGCCATTGATAACTGAGGCTGCTTCAAATTCCAATCGCGATACTTTCGCCTTCGAGCTTCCAGGCGAACCCCCCTCTAGTCGCGACTGAAATCGACTTCTACTAGATGTCGACATCGATTCACAACCCTAATTACCAAGTCGTCTCGGCCGAGCACCCTCACTTCAATTCGAATTCGAAATTTAAATGTTAGATAGCGGCCATGATTTTCGAACTGAGAGAGAGAGAGAGCGGCAATTTTAATTTGTTGTTTCAGATTTTCGAAAGAGGGAGAAGAATATAAAGCTCGGCTGTTTTTATTTATTGAACGAATTCGATCTGTTTTGAGACGAACAGCCATTTTTCTTTTGATTTGTTCTGTGAGGAAATGATGTTTGCGTGAGAATTGTAAAGGGGTGGGGGAACAAAGAGTACGTGATTTACAGAGGGTAGGTCTGCTAAGAAAACTAGGGTGGCTGATGTTGACCAAATTCAGATTTTAAATTTAAGTTGAATTCGGTTAAATCTCAACGCGTTTACTTACCGTATGCTCACACAACCACTTCAATTACTACGAAATTTGAAATCCGGTAATAATTCAATATTACGGACCCAATGGAACTGGTTTCGTCGAATTCCGAGACTGTGTGAAAATTGACTATTTTTAAATATCGATACGAATGATATAAATTCAAAACCGAATAAAACAGTTTCAAATTCAATTCTGAAGCTTCTGTTATCTTCAGTATTATCAATATAAATTTTAAAAGCTTTCGAAATATTTTTCTTCGACTTTAAATTGAATATTCAAATTTTTATTCAGCATTCAATAGATTAAATTTTTATGATTTAATCGCCAAATTCAAATTAATATTGGGGGTTCAAATTAAATCATCGTTCAAATATTTAAAATTAATTAAATATTCTCAATTTAATTTGTTCAAAATTCAGGATCGTTACAGACTTCCCCCCTTAAAAGAATTTCGTCCTCGAAATTACAAGTTAGGGAAAAAAAAGTCCTTAACTCGTCTACTATTTTTCACAATTCAATAGTTTTATCAAATTTCCAAAACCAATCTTTCTACTAAAGATTCGTTATTGATTCACTAAATTTCCAACAACATTTTCATAATTCTCAAACATCATTGTTTTCCTTAACAATTCAAATTTAAATTCAAATTTAAATTTTAAACTTTCAAAATTTTCTCAAAAATTTTCTAACACTCTAAATTTTCGAAAAATTTTGCCAGCGTCTCCTTTGCGCGGCTAATACGGCACGACTACAAAACGTCCCTACGGACTCTCAGATTTCAAAAAGAAAAAGAAAAAGCCAAGCGGCTAGACAAGAAATCATCAAAAACTCATATTATAATTCAAATACGTACCTTTTGTCGAGCAATTCAAATTATCTATGAAATAAATTTTCCAATCCCTTTATACACCTGTATATCCTACTAGCCATTATATCTAGTTACAGCATTCAATCATTTTGCAAATTCGATTACAATTTTTCAATATATACTTCTTATATCCTCTTTAAATTCGCTATTGAAGTTACATATTCAATTTCGTTCAATTTTTCATTTCACATTCATTTGAACTTATAATTCACATTTTCAATTCTATTGGAATTCAATTTATCTTCATTTATAATCATTGAATTTTAATTCGTTCAAACCTTATCCATTTGGTCAATAATCAATAAGCTTCACTAACTTTCAGTTTAATACTTCATTTATCAAATTCAATTCCAGTTCTATTTACTTTCAAATTCAAAATGAATTTTAACATTCAATTTCATTTTCTAGCACTTGCAATCGCAATTTATTCATTCATTCACTAATTCATTCGTTTTTCAATTTGAATTTCGTTCTAATCAAATTTCAATATTCTGTAAGTTATCAACTTATTGATATTTCGTAAGTATTTTAAATAGGATTCCAGAGTCGTTTCAACTTTTTCAAAACCATCTTTGAAAACAATTCAAATCATCCTTTGAATTTCCAAAACAAAACTCAAATTTTCCAAACACTTCCATTTAAAATAATTTGGCAGCAATTTCTCTTTTGGAAACCCGAAAATGAACACTGGTGATGCCATGGTCATCATCGGAATTATTTTCCAGCGACCGAAAAGAGTTTAGAGCTTTTCATTTCTTCAAAACATTTTTCAAAACCCTTGAAATTCATTTTCAAATCAAAAAGATTTAAACTTCCAAATTTCCAAAATTTTCAAATTCTTTCAAAACATTTCCAAAAACTTCTCTGGAATCCTGTTTTAAATTACAATTCACATTTATAATTTATATTCTCAAATTTCATTTGCATGTGAATTTATTTCTTAACTTTGGAGTTACGATTTCAATTTCTTATTCAATTTCAATAGTAACGATAACATTCAATATTATCACATTCCTAACATCCATGCAACCATATACTATGATAATTCATATGAAACCATTTCTTTTCTATACAAAAATAGTTTTGGGTAAAATTATTTCATTTACCCTATTTTAAAATCAATACTGTGTCGGTTTATCTTGTTTAAGAGTTTAGAAACCCCTATCGATTCCAGTTAGCTAGACTGCACCGATCAGAATCTATAAACAATCAACCGATAAGTCAACACAATACAAAACAATTTCATATTCAAATAACAAATACGCGCTCATATCTATTATTACACTCAAATTCATTCTAGAGTACTACTGACTCTATCTCTAATGAGTAACACCCAACAGAGCAAGGTTGTCGCTTAACCATATGCTCTGATACCACGCTGTCACATACCGAAATTTTCGACTTTCGAAAATTCGACATCGATACTCCCTTTATCGACTGTCGAGCAATCGAGTGCCGGAAACTCCAATAGTGAGGGTTTAAGAAAGACAGAAAACAGAAGAAAAGATAGAAGAAGAAGAAAAGAAAAAGAAAAGAAGAACAACACAGAACAGAAATAGAACAATATCAGAATCTCACATATCGCAGCGGAACAATATATAATAGGTAAATGAATAATCTTTAAAACAAAGGACTATATCATTTTATACATACATCAATCATCAGAGTCAATATACAACAATGGACAGTTATATAACTTGTCCTCATACAGAATACACAGCGGAATAAATAATATCAGATACAAATACTACGTCTCGCCATCCAACTTATCTCCAAAGCTCCAGAATATCCAGAATATCCTGATAACATAACTCTAGGCTGCCCGTGTGGAAAATTTGTGGGCACCCAGAGTTTAGAAGGGAACAATAAACTCCGAGTCAGTCATGGTGACTGGTGTGAGATCGTAAAACAGTTATTCTTTAAAATAAACAACAGGAAGCTTTTAAAGTCAATTCGCAATGCTTTTGGAAAATGAAACTACCATAAGACCTCCCGCCACACACACAATGCAAACGCAGAATTGGAGGAGATTTCTTCTTATGATAGTCAAAGATGCTTACTACGCAAAAATTAAATTCTTTTTGATATTATTATTAGTGCATAGTGTAGAAAACATTTCGAAAATATAATATTAATCTTAGCCAGCATAGGCATTCCGCACTTATGCCTACTATAGCTACCATCCAAACAGTGGTGACCACCATAAGTGAATGATAGGTTCTACAACTAAAACCGTACAAGATCGTATTGTTTCTTTGGATTTCCAACAAATGGTCAGGCTAAGGAACTTCCTATCCACGATGGGTACGTCCCTGGAATAGACGACCCGAGAACCTAACCGGATCTCTGCCAACACAAGGCCGGGTTACCTCTGCAAAAATAGGTAACTACTGACACGCGTATGCCATCCCCCGATCGTAACCGATCTTCCCGAGGATCCCCGATTTCCAACAAACCACATAGATAATAATGCAGCAACCACATAGGTTAAGTATCTGGGCTCCATACCATGATACCACCTCTATCCAGAAGGAATGACATACACTAAGGGGCGCTACTCCCTAGAACCTTGCCGCATCCTTCCTGTTTTGACCATTTCCGGGGTGTGAGGCTCGACGAAGTCTCGTCCACAAAGCTACGCTTTCTCAAAAAGCCCTGCTTCGGGTCAAATAAAATGATCAACCTATGATCACCAAGATATAAGATCAAACAAATGATCATATCACAAATGATCAAACATTGATCATTTCACAGCAACACTCAGTATGCCACGTTACCAAATTGGGATATATCGCTGATAAATTTCAACTACATAACCTCTGAGCTCGTACGTCTCAGAGAAGGGTGTTGAGCTAAGAGAATAAATTCTCCGCCACCAACAGAAATGTATTTGAAAGAAATCAGCTTTATATCTCAAATTGTAACGTCAGACACACAATCCATACAAGTCTGTTCAGGGATCGAACAGAACCGAAGGCACTTCTCACGAAGCCCTTGCATATCCGGATAATTTTCTAATCACGTCCGGACTTCCCGTCACTAAGGGTGATAAAACCTCTAAACCGGAGATCAGCCGATGTAGAGTAACTCGACGGTAATCCTTCCGTTTTCAAAAATATCCGGTCTTCAACACCGGTCTTCGAATGCAATTCATAACGACGTATCACATATTCGGAATGGGTTATACGACCCCATGGTCCTTTCCCGGCTAACCCGAATAGTGAGCGATTATTCAAAAATAAATGTGGCATTCAAATTCATCCAATTCACAACAAATACCTATTCAAGGTAATTATTGATAGTCGGTTATTTAACTATCAATAAAGATGCGCAACATCATCAGATTCCAAATAATTTCCCAAATTATTTCATCTTCAAAAATATCTTTACTAGATATACAATTTCCACACTTTAAAAATAAATCAACATTTATTTTTAAAACAATTTCCCATCCCATTTATAAATTCCATATTGAATTTATATTTCTCGAATATCTACTGATATTCGATTTCCAATTGATTTCAAAAATTCACTTTCGATTTATCTTTAAGAAGATAAATTCTCAAAAATATTTCATTTCGTTTTGGAAAACATTCCCATACTTATTTAATAATAAGTAATTCCCAAATCATTTATTTTCAACATTTGAAAATATTCAATATACTTAAATCAATATTAAGTATATATTCATTCTTTAAGGAAATCATACATTTTAACATCTGTTTGAGTCAAAACGAATGTTGCGTAAAACATCGTTACGACGACTCAAAATCACTAGTATAGGGATTCGAAATTTAGATAGATATATAAATCCCAATACTACATTAAAAACATTTCCTTTCGGAAATCATTTACTATAACAACAGTGTTATAGTCCATCATTTCCTTATTTCTCGAAAACGTCTATTTCAACAATAAATGTTGAAATCTATGATTTCGATAGTTCACACGTTTTAAAACATCCTTTAAAACAATTAACTTCATTTATAATATCGCTTTCCCAAACATAACCATTTTGTTCAATAATATATTCACTGTCCAAAATCGTGAATATACTTCAATAACCAAATTTCGATTTTTTTTCTACACATTTATTTCAAGAATTACCCACTGTCCAAAATCGTGGATAAAATCCCCTTTAACCTTTTAATTTATCAAATCCAATTGATTTCGAATTTATAAAACAACGTTTATAAATTCTATTTCTATTTTCTAACGACTTCAATTTAATAAATCTTCTTTATTAATAATTCGATCAATATCCCATTTAAAGGCAACAATCCAAGTTACAAGTAAATTTCTTATCAGTCTTTATTCTACAACTTCATTCATTTTATAACTTCATTCATTTTATAACTTCATACTTTATAAATCTATAAACTTCAATCTTTATAAATCTATAAACTTCAAATCTTCACAATCTATAATTCTATAAATCTCATGTCTTCACAATTTATAATTCTATAAATTTCTAACACTTATAGAAACTCGTTTTAAAATTCCAATACTTTTAATTTATAAATATCAATTCTGTACATCTTTTATATACATCATTTTTAAATAATTCAAAAGAAATCCAACTTAAACTATTTTATTTATCACTTGACTATTTATTTCAAAATCACCTTTCAGGTATATTTCACAATTTAAAATTTTTCATAACTTTAAATTTATAACATTTATTTATTTAAGATAAATAAATTCCAAATTTTAATAAATCGTATACTTTCCAAAAATCCCTTCAAAATCCCTTTTAAAGTAAAAATCGTTATTTTTAAACTTCAAAATTTGAATTCGATGATGCAACGCATCAATTAGTCAATCACAACAGTCAATATCATATCTCAACATATGATAACAGAATACATCACAATATCTGTAAATAAATAACTACTGGTGAGGAATCCAGTTGGATCCCTCCAACCTGTTTCCCTGCATCCACAGACGTTAGCACAATACCAATTCCGCTCCAGTACGGAATTATCGCGGTATATGGGTTTTATAAAAATCCGCTTACTAACGGCGCAATAGGGTCTCATCCGCTATACGAGGCGGGAAATCATCAATCCAATATATACGTATGCCAATACGTATATATTGCTATATATATAATAGATATATCCTACTATATCTAATAGCACATCCAATATAGCAGTCAAATCAATCAATAAATAACTGAAAATTCCACTTCATTTTTGAGTGAGAAAAATCTCACCTTAGCTTTATATTTTGCCATCCCATTTTTCCATTTCTGCTTGATCTTTAACCTTGTATAAATAATTATACAATTTTCATTAATATTTGAACCAATCAAATAACTAATTTTCATTTTTAATTGTTTAATTAACTAACTTCTCTTTTAATAATTTTATTTAATTTCAATTTAAAGTTTAAAACTAAGTTTCCTTTATTAAATATTTTTATATAATGACAATAATTAAATGAACCATTTAATCCAATCCATTTCTTAAACTCGAATAATTAATTTCTATTCCAAATAATTTTCCTTTCTTTAGCAAAATATTTGAACTAATTGAAAAATCACTTACCATAAAAATTAAATTTAACTGATACTTTACTTTTTAAATAAGTCTCTCTTTAACCATTTCTAAAATAATCAAACAAGTAAATTAGACTGATTTATCTCCCTTTTCGAATATATATATATATATATATGTATATTTTTTTTATCTTTTTAAACAGCAGACTGGTGTGTATATTTATGTATATATACTTACTGTAATTTGCTAAAATCTCATCTTTCGGTTAAATTAAATTAAAATAAATAAATAAAACAACGTTTATACCTTACGAACAAAATCCAAGCACGAGAAGAATCCCACCAATGCTGATGAACATCGCGACCCTCACCATCGCCTACCGCGAGCTCCCAAGCGTCGCGCTCCTCTTCTCCTGTCATCGAGAAACCCTAGATTCGCCACGACCCTGAGCTCGACATCGCTCGAACTTATCTCTTTCTAATGCCAGAATCGTCACCACGAACCCCATCGCAACCCCCGATGAGATACTTCCACCAACCAAACACGTCGCCCTTCATGCCAAAGCTGCCGCCTTCGGAGTCCCAAATCGTCATGTGCCCTAGCTCCAGTTCGAACCCAAAGCCATCGCCACACTCTGCCTTTGAATCGCGTGAATGAGATCGTCATTCTCTGCCATTGATAACCGAGGCTGCTTCAAATTCCAATCGCGATACTTTCGCCTTCGAGCTTCCAGGAGAACCCCCCTCTAGTCGCGACTGAAATCGACTTCTACTAGATGTCGACATCGATTCACAACCCTAATTACCAAGTCGTCTCGGCCGAGCACCCTCACTTCAATTCGAATTCGAAATTTAAATGTTAGATAGCGGCCATGATTTTCGAACTGAGAGAGAGAGAGCGGCAATTTTAATTTGTTGTTTCAGATTTTCGAAAGAGGGAGAAGAATATAAAGCTCGGCTGTTTTTATTTATTGAACGAATTCGATCTGTTTTGAGACGAACAGCCATTTTTCTTTTGATTTGTTCTGTGAGGAAATGATGTTTGCGTGAGAATTGTAAAGGGGTGGGGGAACAAAGAGTACGTGATTTACAGAGGGTAGGTCTGCTAAGAAAACTAGGGTGGCTGATGTTGACCAAATTCAGATTTTAAATTTAAGTTGAATTCGGTTAAATCTCAACGCGTTTACTTACCGTATGCTCACACAACCACTTCAATTACTACGAAATTTGAAATCCGGTAATAATTCAATATTACGGACCCAATGGAACTGGTTTCGTCGAATTCCGAGACTGTGTGAAAATTGACTATTTTTAAATATCGATACGAACGATATAAATTCAAAACCGAATAAAACAGTTTCAAATTCAATTCTGAAGCTTCTGTTATCTTCAGTATTATCAATATAAATTTTAAAAGCTTTCGAAATATTTTTCTTCGACTTTAAATTGAATATTCAAATTTTTATTCAGCATTCAATAGATTAAATTTTATAATTTAATCGCCAATTTCAAAGTTATATCGAGGATTCAAATTAAATCATCGTTCAAATATTTAAAATTAATTAAATATTCTCAATTTAATTTGTTCAAAATTCAGGATCGTTACAGACTTCCCCCCTTAAAAGAATTTCGTCCTCGAAATTACAAGTTAGGGAAAAAAAAGTCCTTAACTCGTCTACTATTTTTCACAATTCAATAGTTTTATCAAATTTCCAAAACCAATCTTTCTACTAAAGATTCGTTATTGATTCACTAAATTTCCAACAACATTTTCATAATTCTCAAACATCATTGTTTTCCTTAACAATTCAAATTTAAATTCAAATTTAAATTTTAAACTTTCAAAATTTTCTCAAAAATTTTCTAACACTCTAAATTTTCGAAAAATTTTGCCAGCGTCTCCTTTGCGCGGCTAATACGGCACGACTACAAAACGTCCCTACGGACTCTCAGATTTCAAAAAGAAAAAGAAAAAGCCAAGCGGCTAGACAAGAAATCATCAAAAACTCATATTATAATTCAAATACGTACCTTTTGTCGAGCAATTCAAATTATCTGTGAAATAAATTTTCCAATCCCTTTATACACCTGTATATCCTACTAGCCATTATATCTAGTTACAGCATTCAATCATTTTGCAAATTCGATTACAATTTTTCAATATATACTTCTTATATCCTCTTTAAATTCGCTATTGAAGTTACATATTCAATTTCGTTCAATTTTTCATTTCACATTCATTTGAACTTATAATTCACATTTTCAATTCTATTGGAATTCAATTTATCTTCATTTATAATCATTGAATTTTAATTCGTTCAAACCTTATCCATTTGGTCAATAATCAATAAGCTTCACTAACTTTCAGTTTAATACTTCATTTATCAAATTCAATTCCAGTTCTATTTACTTTCAAATTCAAAATGAATTTTAACATTCAATTTCATTTTCTAGCACTTGCAATCGCAATTTATTCATTCATTCACTAATTCATTCGTTTTTCAATTTGAATTTCAAAATGAGTTTACTCGAGAAGATCGCGTACCAGACTCGGAGCAGATGGCAGGGAGACACGAAGGGAAGCTCGGGATTTTTGTGGGTTTTCTCGAAGCAAAGGGCGAAATTTCTCGAAGTAAAGGAGAAGGCGACTCGAAGCTGTTTTGTTCGATTCGAGTATGATGTTCCAGACTTTTGAGAAATATAGCCGGGCAGTCTTCTCGATTTCAAAAGTATAGTGTAAAATCTGAAACAAACTTAAAACCCAGTTTAAATTAAGATTTTAAATCTAAATTCAATTTGAGATTTGAATCTTAGGTTTTGAAATTAAACAAGGTTTATAACTTTAAATGATGTAAATAAGCAAGAGTAAAGCATACTTTAATGATTTGAAATTTAAGAAGAAATTTAGAAAAAAAAATCCTTAAGTTTGAATTTAATGATTTGGATTCATTAAATTAATAAGTTACATTTAAAAACTTGAATTAATTAAATAATTAATGGGTCATTAAGGATTAATTAATTAAGTTAATTAATTAAGGAATTATAAATTAATGAAGGTGATTAAGGGAAGATAATAAATTAGAGCTAATTAATCAATGTGATTAATTAGGGATAATTAATTTAAGAATAATTTATTAATTATTAATGGTTAGTTAATAAATGATTTAAAGGATAATTAATTATATTGGTTTGTAATTAATTAACGATTAATTAACCCGGATTAGAAATTCATAAGTAATTAATCTAATTTGAATAAATCAGATAATTAACTGACCTTACTCATGAATATTTGGATTTGATTGGATGATTGAATTGTTTGATATTCTGATCTATGATGCTTTGTGATATATTCTGATTTGTGTGTAATCTTTACTGTAGTTTATTTATCTGAAATTTATATATATCTGTGATCTGTGAGTAAAAGATAAGCGATATAGTTTATATCGTTTATCAACTATGTTTCTGTATTCTGATATGTGATGATTCTCGGTGTTGCACTATTGTGTTAAACCCCTGGACTACACTTTTACACACACAAATATGGATTTCACGTGGAAATCGGTTAAGTCACAGATAATTTAAATTTGATGTTTTTGAAATTGAAATTTTATTTTCAATTGATTTTGAAATTGGAAATTTGGGTTTAAAGTGAAAAGCTTTTGAAATGGAATTTCAAAGATAAAAGTTATTTTGAATAACTTAACCGAGTTTTGAAAATTTAAATAATTTGATTTAAATTTGAATTCAAGTTTAAAGTTGAATCCTATGATTTGAAACTAGAGATTGAAAATGTTATAAATGTGTTTATCTGAATTTAAACCATTTAAAAGTATAATTTTGAGAATTTGGATTTAACCCAAGAACTTTAACTCGTATAAATGAATCAGATTTTCTGAAATGAAACTATTTGTTTTCAAAAGATAAAAGCTTTCAGATAAGGAATGAAATTCCAGTTTAATTAAAGGAATTTCAATATTGAATTGAAAATGGTTTTCCAAGTTATGAATGAATTGTTTTGAAAAGCTATGAATTGAATCTGTTTATTTTTAATAGATTTAAAATAATGATTGGTTTAAATCATTTGAAATGGGATTGTTTTGAAAGCTATAAGTTAAATCTTGATTTAAAGATTTAACGAGTTAATCAAATTGAAATGGAAATTAATTTGGAAAATCTGTGAATGAATCTTTTATTTAAAAGATTAAAGTGTGGAAACTGTTTAAACCGTAAAGGTTAAATCTTTTTGTTTCAAAGATTTGAAATGGTAATCGATTGAAACCATTTGAAAAGAAAGATTTTGGGTAATAAGTTGTGACTTAATTGAAATCCCATATCCATATGTTTTTAAATATTACGCTCACTATTCGGTTTAGCCGGGAGAGGACCTTTGGGTCGTATAACCCATTCCGAATATGTGATACGTCGATATGGATGGCATTTGAAGACCGGTGTTGAAGACCGGATATTTTTGAAAACGGAAGGATTACCGTCGAGTTACTCTGCATCGGCTGATCCCCGATATAGAGGTTTTATCACCCTTAGTGACGGGAAGTCCGGACGTGATTGGAAATTATCCGGATTTGCAAGGGCTTCGTGAGAAGTGCCTTCGGTTCTGTTCGATCCCGGAACAGACTTGTATGGATTGTATGTCTGACATTACACTTTGAGATATAAAGCCGATTTCTTTCAAATACATTTCTGTTGGTGGCGGAGAATTTATTCTCTTAGCTTAACACCCTTCTCTGAGACGTACGAGCTCAGAGGTTATGTAGTTGAAATTTATCAGCGATATATTCCCAATTTGGTAATGTGGCATGCTGAGTGTTGTTGTGTGATGATCAGTGTTTGATCATTTGTGATATGATCATTTATTTGATCATTTATCTTTGTGATCATAGGTTGATCATCTGTTGACCCAAAGCGTGGCTTTTTGAAAAAGCGTAGCTTTGTGGACGAGACTTCGTCAGGACCTCACAACCCGGAAATGGTCGAAACAGGATCGTTGCGGCAAGGTTATGAGGGTCGCGCCCTTTAGGGTATGTCATTTCCTTCTGGAAAGGGGTGGTATCATGGTATGGAGCCCAGATACTTACTCATGTGGATACACTTTCTTTATGATGTGTGATGTTGGATACCGAGCTCGGATAAAGGTCCCAAAGGACCAGGGGATGGCATATTCGTGAGTTACCTGTTACAGGGGTAACCCGGCCTTGTTGGCAGAGAGCAGTTTGTCTCTCGGAGCGTCCCGCCAGAGGCGTTTCCTTCGTGGCATAGGAAGTTCCTTAGCCTGACCATTTGTTGGAAATCCATTTCTCCAATACGGAACTTGTACGGTATTAGTTGTAGAACCTGCCATTTACTTATGGTGGCGCCCCACTGTTTAGATGGTAGCTATAGTAGGCATAGTTCGAAATGTCTATGCTGGCTAAGATTAATATTATACTTTCGAAATGTTTTCTGCACTATGCACTAATAATAATAGTCCAATGATTTTGCGTAGTAAGCATTTTTGACTATCATAAGAAGAAATCTCCTCCAATTCTGCGTTTGCATTGTGTGTGTGGCGGGAGGTCTTATGGTAGTTTCATTTTCCAAAAGCATTGCGGATTTCAATGTTTTAAATCCTTTTGTTGATTGTTTAAAGATAAACTGTTTTTGTTGCTCACACCAGTCCCATGACTGATCCGGAGTTTATTGTTCCCTTCCTAAACTCTGGGTGCCCACTATTTTCCACACGGGCAGTCTAGAGTTGGGTTTCTCAGATATTCAGGTTGAGTAGATTATCTGGAGCTAGCTATGGATTGGAGCACTCTATTGGAGATATTCTTTTCCGCTGCTATTTCTTGTATCATATCTCTGATGTATATTGATATTCATTGTATCACTCTGTTGTATCAGATATTGTATATCAATGTATTATTCTTTTCTTCCGCTGTGTTATTTACTTAATTGTGTTATAGCTCCGGCGAATCGGATTTGTACGGTCGAATCTGCGGCATTCTAGTACAATGTGAAGTACGGATGTTGATTTTCGAGCGGGCAAAACCCGATACGTTACAATTGCATTGTTATCACACACAATGATTAGTATTATTAGTACTTGGAATCACCCCTAGCTCAATTATAAATTTATGCATTTATATTTATATATTATTTTTACCGTGGTGTTATTCAAGATGATGAACTTAGCCTTTTTATTGAAATAGCCATAATGTTTTATTTTGGAACAATTCCAACTAAAAGATTCTTAATTAAGGTTTGAACATGAATTTAATATTGACATATTATACTCAATATCACTCATGAAGTTTGAGTTCGTACACTCCTTCATAAGGAGTTCATTGTTTCTTTAAAACAATCCTCTAGTATTTCGTAGATGCTTGAGAATACACTAAAATATCATTTAGTAGCCTTAATTTGGATTTGGTATTTTCTTCATGTATGAAATACATAAGCAAATTACGATATTGTAGACAATACAACATGCATGATATTTTCTATTACTAAAGCTTAAAGAATCTGTCTTACATGTTCCTTATTAAACATTTAAATAAAGTGTCTTGCATATCAGTTGGAACATTCCAAATATCATTTATACTTACTATAAAAGATATAATTTACAAATCCAATACCGAGCATTAAACAACCAAATATTACTTGTTTTAACATTAAGTACATCGTTAACAATCACCAGTAAGTTATTTATTTACAGTCTAGAAATATCTATGTACCTTTTAGTTGTTCTTTCTTATGGACACACGCTTCCTCTACATTTTGAATAAAAATCAAACTATTCAATATTTCTATCAGAATACTTATTCAATCTGATGCTTATAAAATGATACTTTTGTATCATTTCTTGGATCATATACAAAACCCACAAACTCATTATTGCTCCCACTAACTGCAAGATACTTTGGTTGTTATGTTCAAACAGTATTTTCTAAATCATTATTTAGAATTTTTTGTTTCAATACATATGTCCAAAACACAAAGTCATATCAAGCGATAATTTCGTGAGTAAAATCCGAATTAACTTGAGTACATCGATTGACGAATCTTTTACGTTGATTTCAACAGTTCACATTATGGTGTTGTTCTTATTAATGTTGCTCACTATATTCCAACTGTATCGTAGAGTCGATACTCTTAATAGCTAAATTGACAACTGAGGATTCTATTCTCGACATTGATAATAAACTCATAGTTTCTCTTCACTGTGTGAGAATACTTATTGGACACTCTAATGCGATGTGTTCGTTTAGATTAGGTTAATTTCATTTCATCCCCCGTAATCAGTTTTATCTTTAGATCCTATCCAAATCTATTTTACTATCAATAATTTATCAAAAAATTCTTTCGCTGCGAAGTTGGTATTTTGAAACAACCATTGTTTCTCAGTGCAACAAAATAGGTATTCATAAACCCTTTTTGAATTACCTTATATATAAAACTGATTTGTTATTTAGTTTACAAAACTTATGTTCAAAACATAAATTGGTCATCCAATGGTAGTCGTTTCCAAACTCCTTTTGGGCGATTCATATGACATCACTCATGAGTAATTATTACGTTTAGTCTTTTGACTCGCACAAGCTGCAAACTCCTTGGCTAGGATATGTTGGGGTTTCATATAAATCCTTATCTTGTATGATTTTGTAAACCATTCTTTAGATGACATTAATTTTAACCTTGTGTACTACTCTAAAGTACACGACATTATAGAAAGAAGTTAACTCCACTTCGCTCACAATTAATTGTTCTTCGTTCAACAAAGTTCGATTACCCCTTTATTAATACATCATTATGTATCATAGGGAGGAGTAGCTTTTGAGATTGAATCCCTATTCATTTTTGGTACGTTCGGAACTCTTTCCAATATACTCACCCATTCAAGAATCAATTTTATTTTCTATTACACGTTATTTTATTTAATTCCGTTTTATATTCTACAAGCATATCATAAACATACTACATGTGTATCAAATACACATGTTCATGTCTATGATAACTTATCGGTGAATATGAAAAAGTAGATGGAATTATTTTGGTATTATCAGACTTATGATTGCATACATCTATATGTATCAATCCGAAGAGTTCGTCAACTCCTATATTGCTCCCACTAAATCGGTGCTTTTCCCATAATTATTTTAGATATAACTCACAAATACCATATGATTCATAATCATATATTCAAAGAATTATTTCTCCAAATTATGGCTTAGTCCATAATTCCAAAATAATTGTAAATATATTTAGATACTTCTATATTTTCCAATACATTACATACTAGTACTATAGTTTTATTTTGTAATGAATATTCATAATATTCATATTGAAATAGAACCATCTCTATTTTTCAATCAACATTAAAAAACAGTTACTATTTCATAAAAAATGCTTGGTATATATTAAGAAAATAATTTTTATAGCTTGATACGCTAATAAGTGTTATATGGTATGCTCCTACTATTCTGCCATTACAATAATATCATACGAAATACAGAGTTTCATTCAACCACTTAATATAGGCTATTTAATCCATCTACTGTAACCAGTTTACAGTCGAGAGTTTTTCGATCAAATATCTTGAACTCAGAAAAATAAATCTCATAAACATAATTTTTCTATTTGAAAATACTTTTAGAATAAAATCATATTTTTCATACCAATGTTAAGTATCATTTATTATTTTACAATTCTCATTTTTGAATTTCTTTATGAAGCAGAAATGACCGTTCACTCTCTTCATCCCAATTGTGCCTTAGGTTACATCCACTGTTATACATTCGATTTCCTTTCTAAACGGTCGAACCATTCAAAGGAAATCCCTACTACAATATTATAATGAATTCTTTACAACAGTGCATTCAGTCATCCTTAAATTTTAAGGATATCAAATAAATTGCACTTTACGTAAACTGATCAAACCAACATTTCGGTGATCAAATTCTTTGGTCTATCCTGTAGCCTTTGGTCCAGTGTTACATTTAACACAATAAGACCATTATTGTAATCAACCATATTGAGTACATAATCTCACATTACGGTTTACTTGCTTATTTCAACGAACTAATTTCATCGAGGTTTTGTACATTACGAATTGTGACTGTTCACCATATAACATTTATATATGATCATATATGGTCAAATATCCATATTATTGTATTGCTTTTAGAGTTTAAAACTCATTGAAGATAATACATAGTCTCAAGCAAGTAAACTCGTAAGCGACCAAGTTATGAACATATTTAGTGGTTGTATAATTAGGCTCTACATGGGTTAACATGCAAAAATTTATTAGTAAGTATATTTTATATTTCAATTGATCATTATTAATTCAGTTCATTTAATATTTTAATTGATAAACATGTTATCAATTATATTAATTGCATAAATTTATTAATGTAGATTATTATAATTTATACATAGTGGATGTTCTTACAATATTAGAAAGGTTAAATCTTACCATTTCATTTTTTAATAAGGCTCCCACTAGTCTTTTATGTTTCTCTAAACCCTAAGACGAAACATAAAAGTCTTTTGACTTCACTAGTGGGTGTTAGGATTCATTTGTCTCGGAATTCCGACCTTGATTTTGCTTAACAAGTCATAACCCCACAAATTATGGATAACTCCTTATCTGTTGTATCATATGCAACTCCTAATACATGGTTCCTCGTCATAATCTCATTTTGGCCTTGAGTTTGCTCATCAAATCGAAAGAAATTATTCACTCGTACTTACCATTTCGTGATGGCCTAAGTATGGTACATGTATCTTGAGTTTGCTGAACATATACATATAGTTATCTTACCTCGTTTAGTCAATGTATTAGTAATACTACAAATAACACCTCTAGCTTGAGTTTGCTCAACAACCATAGAGCATGCAAGTAATTTATTAATATATAAACGGTAGAGGACAACAGTTATATTAAACATTCATAATCTTTAATATATGTAATTGAGTGGTATCGACTAATGGAATAATGTATTTCTTATGAAATACCATCGTGATTCAAGTGTCGGGCACATCAGAAATCATGGTATACGTACTTACGTATGTATTTATTCCTTAAGTCTAATTGAGTTTCTTACCGCTCCACCTTTTATTTCTACACTTATCTCATATAAGTTTTATTATTATACAACTTTTATACTTTATTTAGCTTATATAATATTTTATGTAAAACACTATATTAATTAAATCTTATTTAATTAATTTAATTAATTAACACTTTAATTAATTATTATATTATTCAATTACAACATATTATATATATATATATATACTATAATCTTTATAGTAATACACGTCCATCTTATATATATGTATTTTAATTTATTAATTAACTTTTAGTTGATTTATTTAATTAAACAATTTTAATTTTATTTTATTAATTTCGAGAACTCTTTTATACACACATATATACTCATATTGTCTTAAACAATTTAAGATAACATATATCATTATACATATAATAAACGTATATATATTTAATTAATTAACTTGTTTAATTAATTAATTTTTTTAATCTTATTAATAAATAATATTTTTGAAATTAATTTTTTATAACACTTTCAAACATTTTGAAAAATCATATTATAACTTTTATAATATAGTTTTTGTTTAATTTAACTTTTATTATTTTCAAAACAATTTTGAAATTAGCCCAAAGCCCAATTAAAATTGGGCCTTTTCTATAGGAGCAACCTTTGGGCTTACATAATTGTTTGGGCCAGGCTGATAGTCAAGTAGGAAAGGGTTCTTGATTACCCAACAATCCAGCCTAGACGCTACCTTTTTTAGACACCCTACTAACTGGATTGTAAGCTTAATTAGTTAGCCCTAATATGACTATAAACCGCATAGGCTATTTGGCTTTGATACTATCGCTGGAACTAGGTCACCTCGCAATGGAAGAAATGGATTTATTTTTAATTTGTTTACCAATTTGGATCATTATTGGGCCTATGAAGTCTGATTCATTTATAATTTTCTAAATTTCTTTTAAATAAAATCATTATTTTATAAATAAAGTTTTACTTTATTTTGTTTTGTATTATATTTGAATATGTGTATCATATACATATATGTGTGTACGTGCATGTGCGACATGGTAAAGTGTACATAGTTTGACATGCCCATGTATATGTGCTAGGATTTACACTATAACAAATATATTTACACCTCTAGTATTATATGCGCTGTCTAAATGTTATATATATATATGTGTGTGTGTGTATGTATGTATGTGCATCGAAAATTATATATATTTATGTAAAATTATAATTATGTAAAATATAATCACATATACACACACGCAAATATGTAGAAATAATAATTATAATAATTTATATAATATTTTAAAATACATTTGAATAAGTGTTTATTTATATTGAAGAACAAATAATTTAATAATTAATATAAAACAATTAAAATAATTTTTATATATTCGAATTTCCATAGAATAGATGTGTACAAAATTATTATTTTTAAATGTTTAATTATAAATATATATATGCACACATAAATAAATAAATAAATTTATTAATAATTCCTGACATTAAGCTCACGGTAGAAAAAATAATTTTCATTCGAATTTTAAAATGATTTTTTAATTAAACAATTATAAAATAATTATAAAATTGATTTAATTAAATTTATAAAAATCATTTCTAAGATCTAAAAGCTATGTGATGTTTTTATGTAAAATTTATACTTAATTTCAAACTATATTAAATATATATACACATACACATAATCAATTTCTAGTTAAATAAATAATTATATCTTTAATTAAATATAAAATAAATATAAATATATATTAAATAGAACATTCATTCCTACCAAATTAATATTATACAAAAAAAAATTGTAAATTTGTAAATGTTTATTATATGATTTTTACCATTATGATATATTATATTAATTAATAAAATCATATATAATATTATTTAATTAAAGAAATGATTTCTTTTAATTTTAGGCCTTGAATTTAATGTCAGTTGGTATAATTTTTTTTAATTAACACATATATAGATGCACTAATATATTCAACCATCTAATATGTGATAGAACATCAATACACTAGATTCATAATACAATCTAACAACTTATAAAATAATGCAATTATAGATAATAATATCAAGTAAAATAGTAAATAAGTAGTTTACCCTTCAACAAAGCCTAGGGTTCACATATTGAGACATCGAAATAAACTCCTTGAATCTTATCACAATCCAGAAGACGCTAGTTTCGAATTGCTGACCACCGACTATCGTATAGCTTCAATTTTATTTGATTTGAACTTGAAAATTTTGGAGGAGGAGAGAGATGATTTTCGCCCAGCAAGTGAATAGATGGAGGCTTCAAAAACTATTTTGAAAGAATGGGTTAGAGATAATTAAATAAGGAGATCCTAAGGAGTAAAACAAGGATCTAGATCCTTGTTTTTCTCATACCAATTCTTCTTTCTTTCAATTCAAACTTCAACCCATCTTAGCCATCAAAATGGCTGCCCTAACCACGTATGTTCCAGCTAAAAAAAGCAAGCCCTACATGGGCCTCAAATCCACTTCAATTTCGAAAAATATTTACTGCATTAAAATCCAATTTAAACGCGTACTGATATCGAATATCGATTAGTATTTATATAACTATTATATACACACTATTTAATATTGTTCAATACACACCAAACAAATTTTTAATTAGTATTTCATAAAGGTTAATTAATTTATAACAATTATAAATTAATTAAATCTGCTGGTAATAGGAGTACTCAACATTTCGGTTGAGTGACTCTTAGGTGTAAATTTGGTCATCGATTAATATCAAACCATTCGAATATTAACGTTCACATGCCACTTAGCAAGTGGTATGACATTATGGCTAAATTTATCCCTTACTAGGCATCGGTAAAATCCAATTTTACTTTTGTAACAACCCGCATATCTATCGATTTTATATTTAAATATTTTATCGTTAGTCGGATGTTAGTCCGAAAAGCTACTTTTTGCATACGGTCAAATTAGGACTCGAGACCACTTCCATTGAGTTCAAAATGACGTTCGCGATCTTTTTGAGTGTAAACTTCAATATGTTTGGAGATAGTGAAATTTTCAACACTTTTTCCCGCCTTTGACTTTGGTTTGGACTGCACCCCTTTAGTTCAGCCCAACCATCTTCCTCACTCTATCAAAACACTTCAAGCTTTGTCAAAAATGGTGGTGGGAAGTGGAAATTAAAACTCCAAACACATATTCTATTGCAAATCCGAGATTCAACATCAAATTCACGTGAAGAACATTGCTTCAAGCTTGTTGGTGTTCTTGCTTTGCTCTCAAATCTCCATCTTCATCAAATTCCGTGAAAAGGTGAGATTTTTGATCTCACATCTTGCCTATATCTATCTTGGACTGTTGGGAATGATCCTCTATTGCATTTGTATGAATATCAGCATTTGGTTTGGATTGGATTGGCGAAAAACTCCAAAATTTAGTGATTTTGGTGAAAAACTGCTACTAGGTCGTTCTGGCCATTTTTAGCTCGTTCGGAGTTAGGTCGCTCGTCCATAGGTCGTAGGTCGTATTCGCCCTTAAGTCGTAGGTCGTTGCCGACCTATAATCTCCAGTCAAAATGTTAAGTCGTTCACGAGCTAAAGGCATAAGTCGTTCACGAGTTAAAGGCATAAGTCGTTCACGAGTTAAAGGCTTAAGTCGTTTGCAGTTAGCTCGTTCGCCTCGAGTTAAGTCGTAGGTCGTTTGGCCTTAAGTCGTTTGCAGTTAGCTCGCTCGCCCTGGCTTAAGTCGTAGGTCGTCCTCGACCTAACTTCACTAGGTCGTTCCTGCCTTAACTCGTAGCTCGTATTCAAGGCTTAGGTCGTTAAGTCGTTCGTTCCACTAAGTCGTTCAAGGCTTAGGTCGTAAGACCTTAGGTCGTGCACTTTTAGGTCGCGAACAACCTTATGTCGCGAACCTCTTTAGGCCGTATGACCCTAATTTTCTTAGGTCGTTGGACCTTTTTAACTCGTTAGGTCGTAGACCCTTAAACTGTTAAGTCGCGTACTTTCTTAGGTCGCGCATCCCACTTAGGTCGCAGAACCCTCTTAAGTCGTAAGTCGTTCCCGAGTTAGCACTTAGGTCGTTTGACCTGTTTTCCCTTAGGTCGTTCGACCTTTTCTTCTGCTAGGTCGCGTGGCATTCTTCCCTTAGGTCGTTTGGCTTCTCGAGACCGCTTGACTTCACCAGGTCGAACCCCGTATTACTCTGCGTAGGCAATCTCTTCTGAAAAACATTTATTAGAATTTCTACTTTGATGGTTTTGGGATTGACTTCTTTGGACTTTACTCACGTCTTCGAACGTGAATTGATTTGTTTCTACAATCGTTTTATGACTTGTCACTTTAAAGATATATGAAGGTTTCAATACTAATAGTAAATATCAAAACTCTTTCATCAAAGCGATTTCAACACTATTTTAAATATCAAAAGTTCGTTTTCTCAAACCGATTTTCAATCTACTAGTATATACAAGCCTTTACTTCACTCGAATGAGAAATCGACTTAAATGACTTAGTAAAACGGGTGGTATGAAACGCTTGTGTTCACTTCGTCGGTTAGCTCTTGGACTTGTTCGATTGAACCCTTTTTGTGACAATTTCCTAGTGAAGATTTACAGCTTGTTCGTAAATATTTAAGTTAAGCAAGTGGTTATGGGACATGAAGCTAAACTCATATATTTACTAGCTTGGTGTGATTGACACTTCCTTATGATCATGACGATCATTTTTGTGATTTAGACTAGCGATTGAGCGATGTCTCTTTGTCTACGTGGGAGACTATACCCCGATTATGTGATGTTTCGCCATCACATATCTAGGGTAGCACCCTACGGTCTTCGGGCCATTCCTGTGTGAAAATTTAATGGATAGCTTCCATGAGATAGCTTCTCGTCATGTGTTTACGCGTAGGTGAGTTTTCATGCTCCCATTCATGTGTTAGGCCTCCCCCCTTTTTATGTGTTTTCTGGATTTCTGATGATGATTTCTGGAATTTTGTGCTTCACCAATTTTCATGATTTTCATTGATATGATATCAGTTTTTGTGCATTAGTGAATTCATGTGTTATTGACTTGTTATGAATACAAGTTTAGGGTATGATACCACCCTACCTTATCTTTGTGAAGATTCTTGTGATATTGATTAATCTTTTGTTGATTATCATTTACATACTTATAGTAGTATGTCGTTATGGTTATTTTATGTTCATGTCATGCCTTTTACTTTATACCATATCATCTGATATTTATAGCTAGACTGATCCGTTTATTATTTTCTTATAAATAATACTCGGGTCAGACCGAGATGTTACAGGTGCTTCTGCTTGACTTCTCTTCAGGATATTTCTGACTTTTGGCTAACTACATAGATTAGTAGTTTTTGGATGTACACCTTTGAGATATAGACTCTATGTTGTGTACTTATTCTTTTGTATAGCACGTGATGCTATTCTTTTGTATTATCGTGGATCTTTTTGACCACTACTCTGATGTACACTTTCATGTGATATATATTTATTCATATCTTCTTCCGCCTTTATGATATGGATGTCTGTGACTGATTTATGTTATGATTATTTCTATGTTTGTTTCCGAAGATTATATATAGCCACCGTGTGATAGCTTTGTGTTTGTATCGGTATGTCGGATTTCCTCCTTAAAAGATATGCATCCTATTCTATCCGACGTATCGGTGCTCGCACAAAGAAGTTACATGGATGGTCGCTCCTCCACAGCCTTATTCTCCGTGCTAATTGACAGCACTACATCGTAGTGTTCTTGGTTAGCGTGGGTATAGAGGTGGGGCGTCACAGCTTGATTAAGCGTTGCCTGGTTATGACAATTATTTACACCAATTCTCTTCTTCAAAACTATACCACTTTGGACTTATGAAATTTGGTAATGATCAAAATTCCAATATCGTCCATATTCAACTCTATAGCCCAAATACAAAGTCTTTGATTCAATAATAATAATAATTAGACGAACTGCTCTAGCCAAAGACTTTGACTTTGAGTTGACTTCAGATGACCATGATACTAATCTCATATAACTTAGAAGACGAATCCTCTCTTAAATAGTGTTTCACTTTCAACGCTTCCACTCGACCCAACTATAGTCATTCGAAGGATGTCGTGCCACGATTTGACTATAATCAAAGTAGAGCTTCCACATTGAAGATCAACAGTATTCTCAAGTCGAGAGAACTGTGTAATTTTGTTTCATCGACATTTTCTTTTTGACCTTAGTTATATTAACCAACAGAAAATTTTCGAGTAAGAAATTCCATAGTAATCCAATAACTATCAATACGTAACCCTTTAGTGCCCCAACAGCCATGAGTACTAAATTGCCCAATAATTGGAGAGCATCACGTACTCTAGTTTCAACGGATGTATTGATATCTAGTCTCGATATATATTGACTAGAAATACTTAAAATGATATGTTCATTTTATTGTGATAAATCACTCATCGTTATAATGCATTGCAACTACTATCACAAACATACCATTTATGGATTTTCTATTAAATATACTTTTAATTAACTTAATATAACACATTATATCAAGTACATAATAGAAAGAAAATACATTTTATTTCTAACAGGATTGGTCATCGAGTTAGATATATGCAAAAAATTACACAATTGTCCCTAGGGCATACCTCTAACTCTATCATAAAAGATGTATGATCGTTCACTGAAAAGATTCCAAATTTACACTGCAGTTACATGGGATGGTGCATCGTTTTTTTTGGAATTATTTACCAATTAATTTTTACACTAGTTCAGAAGATTTTTTAACATTATAAATATAATATAATGCTTAAGGGTTGTAGTTTGTGCAATTTAAATGTTACCCACTCTTCAAATGCCTGTTTCTTTTCTAGATTCTTACACTTATATATACCACTTATATAGACCAACAAATCCTAATCCATCTCTACCAAGAATCCTAACTTCTTGGTATATTGAAATGGAATAATGATATTAGGAAGATTTTAGAGAATGAGAGCTTCAGTTGGAGATGCAACATTTGGGAATCGAACAACAACTACTAGCTAACCACTCAAGATATGAGTTGACCTAGGAAAAACCATAAGTAGATCATGGGGGAAGTTCAATGAGGTGCAATCCTCAAATATTACATGTAATTGTTATTATGAATCACCGAGAGAAATTGCAAGAAGCGGTAACGATGTAGGTAGACGATACTTCCAATGCCTACTTTACCATATTAGATTCATATTTGAACTATGGATAGACGACAATTCCCGCCTCGAGCTATAGATTATGCTTTTGGAATTGGAAGAAGAAATCATTAGGCTTCGTATCAAACTTAATGAAGTTATGAATCAAAATAATCATCTTTGTAATCATAGAGCTTAGATGTTTCTCCACTTAATTATTAACCAGTCGTATGCCTAATAAACGTATTTATTGTTAATGTTCCAATATTTGTTCATATCATAAGGTCAAAAATTGATGGCATATATACAAAGAAAATACATTCATCATAAATTAATGAAATGCAAAGATTAAATAAAACAATCAAACGAGGACGCAAATAGCACATGGAAATACAGTAAATAATTTAACCGAAACATGTAAGCCAACTGTATAGAAGTTCGAATGTCTCATGACAAATGAATTCATTTGATATTCTCATAAGTAGCATGATTCGAAAGTTGAGCAATTTTCTTGAATCTAGTTTTTATCTTCAACTTTTTCAATTATTTTGCAATACCTATCACAAGCCGTGGTAAAATCGCTGTATGCACTTTTGGTTTCCTAAGACATCCGTTTAATTATATAATCTATATGAATGGTGTATACCTCATTCCCTAAGTTTCAATAGCCTTCGTGGCTAACATACATACCTCTACCCAACATCAAATTATGCCTACGGTTTTTCTTTATGTAAGATTTCACGAGTACAAGGAATTTTGATGCTGACCAAGTAGCGTCGAACATTTTATTAATGCGTGGCTTTATCTACTTTGCTTAGTACTTAATGTTAAGTTCAAGCTATCCTTTACAAGTGAACAAGATGATGTATGGTCATTCAGTGCACTGGCACAAATTACAAATATGCAGTTATGCTCGATCAGTGAAGGATAATAATGTTATACAATATAACTATGTGAATTGTTCAATGATTTGATGATATGATTAATTTACGAAAAATATTACTTCCTTACTGTATAGCTAATTGGAAAGACCAAATTATTAAAACAAATTGACAAAGATCCTAATGTGCTTGTTCAGTAAAGGACAATAATATTAGACATAACAATATCATTTCAACCGTTCATTGATCTGATGATGCAAGTTACTTATAATATAAATAATAAGTTAACAAATGAAATTTCATTACTATGTTAAAAAAGTGAAACCCAAATATAGAAATACAAAGGTAATACATAAACAACATTATAGTAAACGACAAACATAAGAAATGTCACTAATAGTTGGACGACCCCACTTGACTGGCACGATACTCTAATTTTTATTGCATTCCCTCATGCTGTTCAAGTTCGAGTTTGGATAAGTTATATCTTAAAATGCTCAAAATGGCTTCTTCTTTCTTCATCCTCATTTTCTCTCTTTTGAGTTTGAAAAACTCTTCTCATAAACGTCTGCCCTTTCTTCTTTTTCTTCTTTCTCGGCTTAGTTCCCATCCCATTTCTACAATCTCCTTTACTTTTTCATTCTCCATCAATCATGTGTTAGTATGTACCATAGTCATATGTTTCACTATTCGATCATAATGTGCACTGTAATTGTGATGAACCACACCTCCTGATACACAGATCTAAAATCTAGAGTGACTTTTGGACTCGCGTTGGCGCCAATAAGTTCGAGCTGTCGGGGTTTTTTAACATTTGAGAGACTAAAGATACCAGGATAAAATCTAAGATATACCACACTTTTAGATCTCACAGCAGAAGCAGAAAAATATAAATACTAAAAATAGCCATCTTAGAAAATATCCAAAACACGGTCTCAAAAGAGTACATAGTCAAATCCACAGTATACAAAAATACATCAAAAAGTCTAACAAAGTACTAAAATGATAAACAGTACGTGGAGAGTAATAGGAAACAAAAGGCAACTCTAATGCTAAGCTCGCCTCTCCAAGTACCATCGCTGGGCCCTATCACCTGCTGCCCTGTCCTCTTATGGTGTGGAAAATAAAAGGAAAATGGGTAGGTCGGACAAAAGTTTGGTGAATGAGTACATCATTCATACATGGTGATCACACATAATTGACTTTAGTGATACTATATGTGACCTAGGATGTTCTACAAGTGTCCATGAATTACTTGTTTTCTTACTTAAAGGGCTTAACTCAATACACACCTACATTAACGACTTTTGCAGGCTCGTACTTAGGGTCGAACAACGAACCTCAAGACAACTAACGATTGGCTAATAGCTGCTAGAAGTATTCCACAGGTTTCCCTACAAATTTCCACTATGGGACTACATTTCCCCCGACTACGACTACACGTAACTATTCCAACATAGGTTTCCCTATAATTTCCACCATGGGACTACATTTTCCACAACTACAGCTACATGTATCCTAGTTACACGTTGAGGGGAAGTCCGCAATACCAATTTTCCAAAGTATCTCATCGTCGCTGCATCCGCGTCCACCTCCCAATGGTAACATAACGCTTCTTATTGCACCACGTCGGGATCCATCAACAACACAGCATCACGTCATGATATCATGAATACCAAGGAACTCCCATCAGTGCCATGCCACACCCTCTATCAGGCATCATCATCAATGTTGTGCGTCTACCGTAGAACCTTCGGTGAGTGCAATTTGTGATAGAATCGTCCTATTCGAATATCCACCCCTATTGGATAAATAGCGTTTATCCAGTCCTACAACGTCCTAGTGTTCCTACATAGAAAACTAGCTTCCCTACTTATACTAATATATATATATAGACACACACACACCACTATTTTATTTCTAATTTGGGCCTTGGGCCGAGGTTCATACTATGCTTTAAAATGCTAACTGGTCGACCACTTGTTCTTGGAGCGGTCGACCATTTGTCGTTGTTTGCTGTTTTTAATTATGGATTATCGTTTGTTTTTGTTTGTTAACGATTATCATTCCCAAATTCCATTACGGTAAACTTATAACCTAAATTTCAATCAACTTGTGAATCTATAATTTGTAATTATCAAAATTCCATATTCAATTTCAATTTGTTGTAATCAGTTTAACCTAGGTTTAACATCAACATTCACAAGTTACATCAATTCTTATCAATTTGATATAAACGGGTATACTCGTATTTATCAGTTCCTTAATTTACAGGTTAACATTAGTCAAATCTACATTAGAGAAAAGGAATATATTCAAACAAATACTATTAAATTTCCAATTCAATCTAATAATGTTTTTAATTCAATTTCTAACAACCTAGATCAAATAGGGTATACTATATTAATCGTATGTAAATCATCTTATTAACAATGATCCACTTACCTCAAATCCATGCTATTCCCTCTAAATTACGTCTGGAATCTTCCCCATTTGCTAGATCCCCGCTTGACTTATCTTTCCTCGATCTCTCTACTTTTATTTTAATTTATTTTGAAGAAATTTGTGATTTAAGGAGGAAGAGATTTGAGTTTTCAAAGGAGCAGAGTTTGGACATACAGGTTATAATTTGTGAATTAGGGTTTACATTAACATGGTATTTATAGGGTTGCAAACTAACCTGGATCTTTTAAAATATACAATCTAATATGGAGCGTTGATAAAAATATACGATCAAATCTGGGCCATTGGCCTAACCAAACCCTAGCTATAATTCGTCGATCGGTCGACCGTTATAATTGGGGTTGGTCGACCGGTCCCATTCAATCTGTCGAGCGATGGAGCTTTCAATTTTTAAAATATTTGTTTCCTTAATTGTTTATTTAATTTATTTTGCTTCCCCATTTTCAAACATTTATAACTTCTTCATAGCTCATACTAGCTCCAATTTCAAAAGGTTATATATGAAAATCGTCTAGAAAATCGCTACGAACACAATGGTGCAAGTTTCGTAGCAAAATTCAGACGTTTTTGGAAATTCCATGTTTTCCCTTATTATATTTAAATTTAATTCTTTTGTTAAATTTATGCTTAAATTTTTAGGTGTTACATTCTCTCCTCTTAAAAGGATTTCGTCCTTGAAATCTCCAAGGACGGAAAAATGTAACTCGTGCGTACAAAAATCAATAACTGCAACCAACTACTCATCCATTGACAATCATTGTTCTTAGTCAAATTTATAATGCAATATGTACATGCAGGCGTGGAATGCATATGAACCTATACTAATGCAAAAATTAGGCAGTCTCCTGATCTAATTGACCTCTTAAAATGCAAGTGCTTATGCCATGTATCCAAATGTATGCAATATCCTATATAAATATATACTGGCAATTCTACATATATGCACAACCATTCAATCCATATGCAATAACCATATGCATATAATCAATGAAATGAAACAAGTGATGGTATGTGTATGCTAACTCAAGAATACATTTGCCTACGTGTGCAAAGTATTAACAAATAAATCCATTAGCATCCATCATCCAAAACATAATCTATTGACACATTCATAACCATTCCTAACATCCAATGGTCCTTACCTATGGGGTATACTAAGCTAGAAACTAACACATAAGTAGTCTATACTTATTCAACTAAATTGGAAATGTACTAGAAAAGAGTTGTGGGTGGGTAGTTCAAATCCTCTCTTCAGGCTCCCATGTACTCTCCATTGGGTCGTCTCCCCACTGAACTTTAACAAGCTTGATAACCTTGTTGTGGAGTCTCTTTGTACCATGCTCAAGAATACGAGTGAGTGCACGGTGAACAAGTGACTCACTCTCTACTTCCACCTCCTCTAGCTGACTCAGCTCGACTACGATGGTGTGTCATGTAGTCACTTTCGCAAGTGTGACACATGAAAAACATGATGTACTCCCATTAAATTCTCAGAAAGCTTCACCCTATAAGCTAACTTTCCAACTCTACCAGTTATTGAAAAAGGCCATACGAACCTCGGTGCTAGCTTTCCCGAGCTACCAAATCTCATAACATGAACAGGTGGGGCATCTCCAGTTAGCCTAAAACTTCTTCCTATCCCGTGCAATTTTCATCCTCCTACGGATCAAGTCTACCTTCTCTAATGTCTCCCTCACCATACCCGGTCAAAAAATAATCCTATTTGTAGTGTCCCACCAACAGGACAGTGATCTACATGGTCTACTATATAACACCTCAAATGGTGTCATCCTAATGCTCGTCTGATAGTTGTTATTATAAGTGAACTCCAATAATGACAAGTGATCCTCCCAAGATCCTCCAATATCAAATATGCACATTTGAAGTAAGTCCTCTAATACCCGATTCACGCTCTTCGTTTGCTCATCTATCCGCAGGTGATAAGCGGTACTTAAGATCAACTTAGTGCTTAAAGCCTCCTGTAGACTCCTCCAAAACTCGATGGTGAGTAGCAGATATCTATCGCTAACGATGCTAGAAGGAACTCTGTGTAAGCTAAGATCTCTCTTACGTATAGTCTCGCTAAAGAAGCAGCAGTCCTCATACTCCTAACCAAAATAAAATGTGTGCATTTGCTCAGTCGATCGACTATGGTCCAAATACTCTCATTTCCTCTCCTTCTCCTAGGTAGCCCATCGATGAAGTCCATAGAAATACTATCCCACTTCAACTGAGGAATATCCAGCGGCTGTAATAATCCTTCCGACTTGTTTTGCTCCGCCTTTACCCTTTGGCAAGTCATACATTAGGCCACATACTTTGCCACATGCTTCTTCATACTCGACCAATAAAAGACTCTCTTCATGTTATAGTACACTTTATATCTACCGGGATGAATGGTCATCCTAGAACGATGAGACTCGGCTAGTACCATACCAATTAAATCCATAATGAGATGAACACACAATCTACCATCTCTCCATAACCATCCCTTCGAGTCAATGGCATAACACCTCAAATGACTCGACCGCTCTCCTCTACTAACCCTCTCGAAAATATCCAAGAGCCCCTTGTCTTGCTTCTGACTCGACACAGTGCAGTCCATAAGTGTAGGTTGCATGTCTAAAGCTGCTAACCGGAATGATATCCAACGATGATAAGAAATCGAACATGGAAATAAACTCTAAATACTTCCACTCCAAGAACAAAGGACTCAACACCATATGTTGTCTACTCAAGGCATCGACTGCAACATTGCCCTTGCTCGGAGTATATGAGA
The DNA here is from genome assembly GCA_030737815.1 of Allium fistulosum. Lineage (NCBI taxonomy): Eukaryota > Viridiplantae > Streptophyta > Magnoliopsida > Asparagales > Amaryllidaceae > Allium > Allium fistulosum. The sequence continues at coordinate 843,941,714 of CM060902.1, forward strand.
TATTGAAGTCATATGATGCTAGAAACTCCATTTAACTCTATTTCCTTAAGTTCAAATTTATCTGGAAGAATAAATATTTCAGAGACTCGTGATCCGTATATAGCTCAAATCACTCTCTAAATAGATATTGTCACCATAGTTTGAGTGTAACGACCTGCCTTATTGGATGGTTTGAATCGACGATAAACCACACACGTCAGACTCAAACCATACAAAGGGGCAGATTGTTATGGGGTAAATAAAAAAAAGCAGAGAAAGAAAGAAAACAAATACAGAATCTTGCAGCGGAATGACAAATATAATAATCAAACAAACAGTTCATGAAGCTGTTTTGCAAATACATTTGATATTCTTTTACAACACAACAATCAGAGTTACAAATAACATGAATAATAAATAAATGCAGCGAAACAACATGATGCAGTGGAATAAATATAATAATAATAGTACAAAATCTTCGTCTTCATCCTCTAGAAAGCAGACTTCGATTAACTGAAAAGCGCAGGCTGATCCGAACGAATTGAAAAGACAAAACACTCGAGTCAGAACTAAAAGATCTTACGTAAGTTAAATCAACTATAAATAAATATGAGTGTAACGGCGTCGGAGATGCTTACGGGGTTTGACATCTCCTATCCAGTGTCAACGTGAGTGCAATAACTTAAGAGATGTTCGGGATTTCCATCTCCTGAGGATCCGTTAAACTATCTACTATGTAGTACAATACGCTATTATAATAGTGTCTACAATAAAGTAAAGTATTAAAATAGCATTAAGGCGTTACCCATATCCCCCTTAACACATTTTATACAATGCCGTAATCTATACAGATACTGTAAACTCCACCGTAAACTAGTGGGCTATCAGGGAGCACTCTATAGATACAACACTAACCAAACTCGTAGAAGGCGCGATAGGGCATGTGAACACGGCACTCGAGGCAATGCTAGGTTAGATATACCAATTGCACTCCCAGACTGGTGGTAACGCATAGCAGCTACTACCGCCCACCTCGGAACACACTCCCAAAATCAAATCAAGGGTGGCCACCAAATCAGTCACAAAGTCAAAATATTGTATCAATGAAATGTGCCCGATATGAGGAATGACCTCACTTGGCCCTGTATAGCTCATGTTTTAGTCACATTTAAGCTAACTCACGGGAGTCAAGGTCATGTAAATACCTCATACAGAATTGTTCGCTAAACCATCCTACTTCATTTCTGGAATCTCCACCACATACACAGTTGTTAAAGTAGTTTTCGGTATTGGCAGAGAGTATGACAATATTCGATCCCGGTCTCTTTAACAACCAAACGCTTATTTACACCGGATGGTTCTTTTACATTTCATAAGTCAATTCACAATTTATATCAGAATATCATATTCTCAAAACCATATCATTTTTGAAATCATATTTACTTTCAAAACCATATTCACGTTCAAAACCATATTCCTTGTTGAAGATGTCGATAAGATAGGTTAAATTAAATCCTTATTCCAAAATCATCATATTTACTCAAATATGTCATTTCACAAAAAGGGATATCAATTCCAAATTCCAACTTAGGTCGTATCATCATCAAGGATTTAAATATAAATACTTCAACTTTTACGCAGTTTGAAATTTTAGCAATAGTTTAGATTGTCATAAATATTTTTAATAGTTTAAAAATAGTTTAAACAATAAAATAGTTTAAATAAATTTAAATTTTATTTAGATTTAAAATGATTTAAATAGATTTAAATATAAATTTAATAGATTTAATTTGTATTATTTTAAATAGATTAGATAAATTTAAAATAGATTTAATAGATTTAATTTATATTAAATAGATTTAAAATAGATTAGATAAATTTAAAATAGATTAAATAGATTAAATTTATTTTAAATAGATTTAAAATAGATTAAATAAATCTAATTAGTTTAAAATAGGTAAATTAGATTAAATTGGATTAAATAGGTTATAATAGATTAAAATAAATTGAAAATAGTGTAAAATTGATTAAAATAGTTAATTTATTTAAAATAGATTTCAAAATTATATCTAGACACTCAATTCCGATAAATTCATTTATATTTGACACTTCAACTTTGAAATTTCAATTTAAATCTTTTGAACAATTCATTAAATCAATTCCAATTTCAACCTCAACGCTTGGATTATCGAAAATAATTCAGTTTATATAAATCAATTTCTATTTTAAAATGCCAGTTAACTGAATTCAAAATTTTAAAGAATTAAAAATCATTAAATTTAACCGATCCGGTGTCCGTATATAATTTTCTACCCTATGGTCAAGTGATACGGATATTTATCATTTCAATCTGCAATTTAAAATTTTACGGTTATATATCATTTCAAATTGAAATATCGAATTAAAAAAATCCATAAAATCGCTCGAGTCTATCATTTCAACCCATAATGATTATTCCCTAATCTATAGATCATTCGGGTATTTATCATTTCAACCCATTGGGAACTTGCAGTGTTATAATCATATAAAATACAACATCTAATCATCCAATATCAACAATTAAACATCCATCACAATCGTCATCCAAATCAACCAATAGACATCAATAGATAACTGATTATCATTAACATGAATTAAATTGACAATTAAATTCAATATTTAATTAAACGATAATTAAATGCAATAAAAGCCAAATTTAACTAGAATGACAATTTAAACATACCAAACGTCAATCAAATAATTTCTAATCACATCATAAATTTAATTTAACTAACATAAGATATTTTAGTAGTCGTGAGTGGGTTAAAACACTCACCTTCAATTTTAAATCGATTTGAAATCCAAAACCAGTGTCAAAATGTCTGAACTTTCGATACAATCCCAATGGAACAAACCGCGCATGAATCGGACCTCGTATGGAAAAGTTATGTGAATTAAACATTCAAAATTTAATTAAAATTAAGATAAAATAATAATAAAAGAATACACGTCATACCCCCTCCAACGCAACCCTAGCCCAACAGTACTTGAGCCTGAACCCGTCTCGATCACGACTGCTACTCGTTCAACTATGCGCTACATGCCTCCAGTTCAAGCCGCAACCACGCGAGACCTCCCTGAAGGCCACCTCCACGTGCGCGAACCTCCCTCCGGCCATCGACCACGAGCGACGCCACCTCACGCGTATGCAGCCGCCGCCGCCACTAACCCTAGTTGAATTTTTAGCGACGATCTGCCCATCAATTCGCCAAACAAACTACGCCAATGCACTGCGTGCGACGATCTCCACAACCCGGTAACCTCCAATTGACGATCGATCAAAGTTGATCGACGCGCGATGAACGGCCGAGATTAATTCCTCAATTTCTGGCCATACAGAAATCCAAATCGAAAAACTAACTACAGTTTGAATTGCGCTCGTCGAGAGCTTCAAATTGATATATAATATGATAGGGTTTGGAGGGATATGATTTTGAAGTTGAATTTTGAATTTAAATTGAAATGGGGAATTTAGGGTTTCCAGCCATTGAGAGGAAGAAGCAGACGACTGAATTGTACGTATAGAAATGAGAAGTAATAAGGGTGCTCGGGTTAGAACAGAACAATATATACTAACGAAGCCCGATAAGAAATGAATAAACATCCGAATAGATTTGAATTGACGATAACGACCCGAAAAGCCCGTTCTGTCTCCGGAACGAAAATGGGTCATCCCATATATCAAAATAGATGTTTTCGATATTTTTAAATTCAATTAGATAGGTTTCAAGTCCTAATTCCATCGTATGAAGAAGTTAGCTTAAAATCAGCTTATTTCAAATTGATTTCAATTGAATTTAATTAAATTGATTTCTACGCGTTTCGAGTCCGTACGATCAAACGACAAGTCTGATCGCTACGAAACTTAAAACCTTACAACAACTCACTGTTATGGATCTGATGAAACTAGATTCATCGAAATCCAAGACAATTGACAAAATGGCTATTTTTACGTTAATTAAGTAATTTATTATTAAATTGATTAAATCACATTTTAATTCCACCATTACTAACTAACAATTTTTATTATTTTTGGTTACATGGATATTTACAATAATTTAAAAGAAAGTTACATGTCAATTTAATGTTATTTATTTTCCTAATTACAGTGTTTAATTCCAATTGAAATGAATACAGTGGTTATTACTATAAATTCCGATAAATCCATCTATTCGCCTTTCCACCTTATTATTCAATCATTGACATCTCATGACTGTAATTAACATTTTTTTTTATCTTATTGCACTAATATTTTGCCATTATCATCTTAGTTTTCATTAACATAGTATTTAATTACATTTAATTGTAGTAAATTCATTTATTAAAATTTAAATTCCAATAAATTGATCAAACTTGATTTCAATTCTTTTATTAAATCAATTGTCATATTATGAATAAAATTTACATTAGGTTACATCTTATTGAATCAATATTCTACAATTATCAATTTAATCTACATTAACTTCACTAATTAAGTGAATTAATTGCAATTGATTTCCAATTTAATTTAACAGACTAAATAAATAGGTAACATATAATAATTGTCACCGTCAACCTTTAATCACATCTTATAAGTTATTATCCATAACAAGTGTTATAATTACTACCACAACACTAATTTTATTTAATTACAATTTGTTACATACTATCTAATTAATACAGCATTTAGATTATCAATTACTCTTCTAATCCAATTTATCAATTAATACACATATTATTACAATTAATTTACAATTTATTACCAATTATAAATTTTTCCTCATTTAAGTTAATTGGAATTACATTCAAAGCAGTTATAAATTACCTTAAATTAATACTATTACATTTTAACCAATTACATTCTTATTATTTAATCACGAAATTTTACTTCTTCCAACATTAAATCACAAAACCTTACTAAATTAACTATTTTTAATTATCGAAAATTTACGGATCGTTACATTGAGTGCAAAGATAATTGCCACCAACTCATGCTTATGGGTAGGAAAGTTTCTCTCGTGGACCTTCAACTATTGACTAGCATAGCTCACCACTCTCCCTTCCTACATCAACACCGCACCTAACCCCGTACCATTAGCGTCGATATACACTATGAACGCCTTCGTGCCATCAGGTAATACTAGAATAGGTGCATTAGTCAATGCCTCCTTTAGCTTAATAAAGACATCCTCACACTTCGCATCCCACGAGAAAACTAAATTCTTCTTGGTAAGGCAGGTGCATTGGTTAGTCCGAAGGGCATGACTAACCACTCATACAGTTCGTCGGGTATACGAAAAACAGTCTTCTAAATACTATCCTCAGCTACATGCAACTGGTGGAATCCAATAGCCAAGCCAAGCTATGAGAAAACCTTATCTCCATCTAACTAATCAAAGAGATCGTCAATCTAGGGCAACAGGTAATGGTTCTTCTTTGTCGGTTTATTCATCTACCAATAATCGATGCAAAGCCTCAGAGAACAATCTGCCTTAGTGGCAAAAAAAACTTGTGATCCCACTCTGAAATACTCCTCCTAAGGAAGCCCTTCTCCAACAGCTCATTCACTTACTTATTCAACTCGCATCTCTCCTTTGGAGCCATATGCCTCAAAGGTAAGGCAACAAGTCTGCTGTTCTCCATAAGATAAATCTGGAACTCGATCTCTCTCTAGGTTGGGAAATTGGTAACCTCGGAAAAGACATTTGGGTATTCTCTAACTACAGGCACTGAATCTAACTCTTCATGCGATAGATCTAATGAATATAGGCAACTCAACATAACTGAACCTATGAGATTGTAATAAACCTCTAGACGGCGTCCACTACACGTACCTAAGCTACCAACTTTCCTATCACAATCTAGGATTGCCCCTATACATCGTCATCCAATCTATGCCCAAAATCAAACCAAATCCAAAAAATCCTAAGACAAAAGCATCACAATCAAATTCGGACCCTAAAATAAAAAATTTCAAACTCCCATGCATTATAGACAAATAAGTTGATCCTTCCACAGGGTTTGATGCAACTACATGGTTCGTAACTATGCTAGTGTCTAAGTGTAACTCATCCACAAGTCTACTCGAGATAAAAGAGTGTGATGCCTTCATGTCAAATAAGGTATGAATAGGTAAATCAGGTATAGTTAACACACCTTCGATTATGACCTTCTTCCTCTTGTCCACAACTGGAGGTGCACTTGAGCTAGGAACAATGTTCAATGCGTAAGCTGAAGCCATCAGGTAGAGGTTGTTGGATGCTCCCACCTTATGTGCCCGTATTAATTGCAGTTGTAACACTTAATCTTCGAACTGTCCGTCTTGCACCCCCTCACAAAATGCCCTTTCTTATCGCACTTCCAGCACTACGACTCTTGCTTTTTGATCTTTCCCTTGGATCCTACTCCGCCTTTATGATGGTTTTGCTGGGGTGTCTTCCCTTATGTCTTCTTAAACTCAACCTTCACTTCCTCGTTGGAAATAGCATTCAATAAAGCCATCTCCACCAATCCCTCAAAAGTCACACCCATAGGAATATGACGACTAAGGGCCAAATCCTAAGTAGGTTGATTTGGTCCCTTTGCAAACTTCAGAGTCTTCTTATGAGGGGTATTGATTAGCTCCATTCCAAAACTAGCCAACTCATTGAACCGATTAACATATTCTTTCACTATCATCTCTTCTTACTGTAAATGAATAAACTTCTCTAACTGTACTCCCTCTTCGGTCCTGGACAGAAACTTCATCTTAAAACATCTCCTAAACTCCTTTCAAGTAATCTCTCCCTCATCAGTCTCAGCAACTACCATATCCCACCAATTAAGAGCCTCCCCCTTTAAGTACTAAGTGGCAAGCTATCTACTAACATTATCTCTAAGAACCATCAATCCAAAAATCCTCTCACAAGTACGAATCCATATCCTCAAATCTACATACAACTTAGTCCCTATATATGGCTTCCCTCATAGGCTTGCAAAGTCCTTACAAAGCTTAACAAAAACAACGATAATATTTTTTATTCTTGCTTTTTGATTTAACGGATATTGATAATGCTAAATAATTAACCGGTATTATTAATGCCGGCTAATTTACCGATCCACACGGTCGTCAAAGCGACTCTGCTTATCACTGTAAGCCAAATTTTGGGTTCACTAACTCCTTATGGTGGGGTGGGTCAATCAATCACTGACTAACTCTGTATTGTTGACTCTGTAAGCGCTCTAAAGCGTTTGAGTCAAACTAGGTGTGCACGGTTCAGTCCTGCAATTTTACTTAATTGTTATGTTCGAAGCATATTCCCATGTAAAGGATGTAAGATCACTTGATTGGTGTACTGACGTCGGAGAACGCGACGTTAAAATGCAGATAGATTCTGAGATTCAAAAGTGTGGCATAATATTATTCTCCTTTATATCAGCAAATCACCTAAATCATCCATATTAAGATGAACAGCTAACTCACGAAGCATCTACCAGGCCAAGTCAAACCATAGTAATAAAAACCAAAGATGGAAAAACATATAACGTGAACCTTCCCACAAACTCTACTTCCCACTACATCAAACGTCAGACTCGCAATATTTGCACACTTGAAAGAACTCCCAAATAACATACTAAACTACTTAAAACATTTAAAGCTTCAAACCTTATCAAAACTGAGCCTCTCTTGCACTTCTTAATTACCTATTCATAACACTATCTTAAATAATCTAATTACTCACATAATTTGTTTAAACAATAATCATATCTATACGCAAGGTACCGAATTATCAAGCATAAAATCGGCAGGATCGAAATCCTTAAACTTCTCCTCCGTCACAACATTAACCCCAAAACTAACGCCCGTTAAAAGTAACGGCGGATCCACGCTCATCCCCAACACATCCACGTCCCCAAAAAACATCTCTTCGAACGGCGATACATGCTCCGTCCCACCCCTCAACACCGACGTCGGCGACGCCAAATCCAACGCTTCCTCCGTCCTTTTCGCCTGCGTCGCCTTCCGATCTAACGGAAAGTTCGTCACCGCTTTGCTCCCTTTCAGCTTCACGGCGTACTCATCGTACACGATCGCCGCCTCCTCCGCTGTATCGAAGGTGCCGAGCCAGAGCCGCTTCTTCTGATTCGGATCTCGGATCTCCGCTGCGTACCGACCCCATGGACGCCGGCGAACCCCGCGGAACCGATTCCAGTCCACCTTCGGAGCGATCTGCTTCTTTGCTGGATTCCGGCGGGCCGCCGTCGTGGATGAAGCGCGGGTTGTTGGTTCGAGCTTGATTTCGTGCACGTGCTTTTTAACATGTCGACGAGAAGGATCACCGCCGTCGGAGTCTGAGTCGGTTGCATCTGGGTCTGAATAGGTGATTCGGATTAGCTTGGTTTTGAGCTTGGATTTCGAACCCACGCGCGTTCTGAAGTGGATTACGTGCGTAGATAGATTTGTATTCATTTTGAGTTTTGGAAATATTTTACATGCGAATTTGGGTTTTAGAAACGAGGGGTTTTAGAAATTTAAAAATTGAATGGTTTTGGAGAAGAATGAAAGAGTAAAGTGAAGATGCACAGCCAAGCTTCCGATATTTAACGGTGTTGGAATACATGCTCTGGTCTTCTTTTAGCTGTGCAATTACCAGAATATCCTCTCCAATTGCTTTGGAGATTATTAGAGTATTAGTTTAAATTAGAATTAAAAGTTAATGCTTCCTAGATACCAGGAGATCATAGAAAGAAAACTATATCCATATCCATGGGATCAAACCAATAATACCAATTAGCACCCTATTTTATAATGTATTTTCACTAGAATATGCTATGACAAGCATTCCACCAACCATAAATGGCTTATATAAATTTCTCCATGGATAGTTGAAAAATCGAAATTTTACTGCATATCTATTTGAAAAATTATAAAATGTTTGTAAATTGAAAAAAAAATTGTAGACATCCATACAGCTTTATATAATTGTTTATCTTATATGTATTTTACTACAATACTCATTTATGTTTTCATTCTCATCAAGGTAATAACTTATATAATATGCAAGTAAATGAATATACGTTGCTCAAAAGTATTTTTCATCATCATATCATCTATATGTACTATTTCTTAAGCAATCGTATTCTGAATCTCTATTTTTATTTAATTATTAATTGCAAACGAGCATATAGAAAGAGATTCAATATATGTCTGTTACGCCCGAGTATAAGTATGCGTTGTTAAAAAATTATTATGGACATGTATGTGGATAGGCACTACCTATGTTCATTTGTACTTGTTAACGTCTATTGAAAGACGAGAAGAAAAAAATAACAAACTTCCATGAAGACAAATACAACATCAACGTGCACCTTCGTTCCATCATTCATGTGAATCATTGAGCTACGATCGTTTCAAAGTTTACGTGCAATCCAAAACGTTCATATGTATTCAACTTTTGTAAAATCAAACACATCTGGCTTTGCAGCAAATGGTCGTCGTCGACGTTTCATTACCTTACACTAAAAGCAAACAAGATATTTATAGCTCTCATTGATAGCATTTCCATCACTAGTGCTATTAAAATCATATGAAATAAAAAATTGCAAAATATTAAACACTATATATGCATATTGTTAGCAAATTATATTTCTCTTTTCTTTCTTTCTCGTATAGGCCATACGAGTGGTCCTATCATTTCCCTCTTCCAGTTTTATCATTTACCTCCTACCCTTGAAAATAAATCCCTAGCTTTCACTTCCCACCCATCATCCTCATTTTCCTCTTGTAACTCGCAAATTTTGCGCTCTAGCTTTCAACCCATCACAGCCTGTAATAACTTTAGATCCGTTGCCACTCGTATGAACTTGAAGCCATCCGGTCTTAGTGGGCAAAACCCTAGATTCATTCTTCGTGATTGTTATCCATCACTGTGACCAGGCTATATTCGGATGCATCAGGTCGGTTGAATTGAGAAATTATCCAAAAGAAATCCATAACGACAACTGCCAAGCAAACCAGAAGAATGAAGTTTTAAAGTAATCAAGAACATCCAAACAAAGGCCTACACACCTCCTACCAATGGGTAACAACTTCAAAGTCCAAGGCACAAGAAGTCATAGATCGATACCGATCCCTAACCAGGATTCTGATCCCTAAAAGTTCCTCCATATCGGTATTCGCCTCATGCCATGTCAAGCTAAGGTGATTATTAACAAGCACATGCTATGTGGGATGGGTCACTAGTCCGTAACAATTACCATGACCAATGCATAAGCCAAACACCATTGCTATATCTTCGAGCCAAGAAATTCACCCAGATCCAAGCCTTTAGCAATGCAAATGAAGCAATAAAGATGAAGATACAAGTCAAAGAATGATCAGAAGAAAGGAATCATGGTCCACAGGGCAAATTCACAGATCGGTATCGATCTTTGAACATGGATCAGTACTGATCCTGAACATGGATCAGTACCGATCCCTGATTATTGATGATGTGTCTACGATCTCTGCAGTCAACCCCTCCTAGACGTGGGGAACGTTGACTAGAATGTGGACGAGAGTTTTCCGACGAACTACAGCTATAAATAAATGTTGGGCATTATTTGAAAGATCTTTATGGGCTGTTTAACAAATTCTTGTATTCCCTTTGTGATTCTACGGATCATCATTGATCCCTAAGAACAGTTCTGTTAAAAAATCATCAGAATTCATGATAATGTTTAAGTGGACGTAGGCAACGATTAGTCGAACCATTATAATTGTTGTGTGTTCTGGTTTTCCACTTTTTCAAGTTTTTTTCTTCATTTAATTCTCTACTTCTCATATCTGGATGTTTGTGATAAATTTGGTGTAAACATTCTGGTGCTTTCACTGTGAACGTTAATCTCGGTTTATTGAGATCTATTTTTTTCTTTTGGATAGTCTAAATCATGAAGTAGATCCGTTAGTTTTATTTTTGCAATCCACGGCTATTCAGATTCCAACAGAATTTATCGATAGATTAGTCTGAGTTATGGCAAAGGGAAATCCACCACTTCCAGGCCTGCCACTGATATTGAGAACATCGGGTCTCAGCATGTTGAAGAAGTTGCACAATCGAATGCTGTTGAAATCCAAAACCCATCAGATATGATAACGAGGCTTGAGATGGACTGGATGACGAAGGAAATGAATGATAAACTGTAGGAAAGTCGGGATGAGATGAATAGACAGATAAAGGAGAGCCTTGATTTATTAAACCAGTTGACCCAAAGTCGAAGAAAGAGTAGGAGGGAGCCGACGCCCTCCGATTCATAGGAGTATAGTTCTTTATCGTCCGATAGAAAGCGTTGGGAAGGAAAACAGAAGATGAAGAGAAAGGAGACAACACTTCGGAAGAAAGATTGGATCCTTCTCGAAGTGGAGGTTTACGGATCGGTACCGAACCTAACATAGGGATTAGTACTGAACCCTTTATGCTTGATTTGGTCGATGAAGGTGTTGATGTCTTAGATGATGATGTTGGTGGCAATGTTGCTCATGATGCCGATGGCCAAAATGCTGGGGTTCGAGCAATTGTCGTCGATCCGTTATGTAGAAACCAAAATAACGAAACAGGGGGACGAATAGTTTCGTAGAGTTAGGAGAACCCAGGTATCGTGGAACTAATCGAGATCATTTTCTGGGCCAAACACTCGAGGCAGCCTATGACTACCGCCGTTCAGCAGATTCGACGGAACCTGAATCTTTGGCGAAGATGGTGAAAAAGCTACTGAATGGGACCCAGCACATAAGCAACGATGAATGTGACCTTCTCTTAGTAGGAACCCATTCACCAAGGAGATTTTAATGTGAGGAATATCCCTGGAGGTTCACAATGCCGATGATGTCGTCCTATGGTGGAATGACAGATCCAAGGCAACACCTATTGAAGTACAAGTTGCATATGAACACAACTAAGGTAACTGATGCCGTCAGGTGTCGATGTTTTCCGATTTTTCTTAAGGGTGTAGCAACGATGGGGTTTACTCGGCTTCGGCCGAGGTCTATATCATCTTTCGATCAACTGGTAAGGAATTTTATTGAGCAGTTCCACTGGCATACAGCTTGCCCGAAGGATGTAATGTCGTTGTCTAACCTCTTTCAGGGAGCGAGAGAGTCATTGAAAGATTTCTTGAGTAAATTCAATATGGCAGTGAAGGAGGTGAGTAATGCAAAAGAGGATATTGTGCCAATGGCTTTGATTAAGGGGGTTGTAACGATCTGTATTTTTAACGATAAGATATTTAAATATTTGATTTAAATATTGAATAGTTAATTTATATGACGACCCCAAAAATATGATTTTTCTATACGATCAAATCAGAACTCGAGACTACTTCCATTGAGTTCGTATCGACGTTGTGAATTAAAATGAGTATAAGAATCGCTATATTTGGAGATTAGACGATTCGATAGCTGAAATGATCTCGAAAAGCACTAAATTATCGTCTCAGAGCATAGTCTTGGATAGTGTTGAAATATATACCATCGGGACCAAAAAAATAAGGTGATGTACGCAGACGAGTTTCCTCGCGATCGGACGCACCATGTAATCGTAAGAGCTCGAAACGTACAACCGTTTATTTGAGAATTTAAATAAATAATTAATATTATATTAATATAAATCATCACTAAACCCTCATTCCTCTCAACCTGTTTACTGTTCCTTTAGCAGTAACCAAAGAAAGTGGTCGTCTCCCTTATTTTCATTCAAAAGGTAAAATCGAGTGATTTAGGCCACTAAAAATCATGAGATTATATTCATTGGACTCGGGTAGAGATTGGCTTCGAATCCATATATGTATTGGCGTATGCGACCGTGCTTGGTCAAATGCGATTATTTAGGGTTGAGCTAGGGTTTTACTTTGTAGGAGATTAAGGCGACGAGAGGCGAGATGGAGGGGCAGACGAGTTTCTCTTGCCAACATTCACCTTTCCACCAAGTTTTGTCAAACCCGAGGCCCTTATCAAAATGCATCCATTTGAGGGGGAGTATGGTACTTCCAGTCACATTCTATTAAAGACGATCGAGTTTGACTTCTTCGGGTCCCGGGCGGAGCACACATGTAGCGAAGTCCATTGCAATCGATCGCGCAACAATTCATTAAGTGTTGGTTGAGTTATGGATGAGAGAAGGAAGTGGGTTATGGGTCTCATTATGCATGTATCCTTGTACATGCGTTTTAGATGATTTGGGGAAGAAGAAATAAGTCTAATGAAGGTAATTAGCAAAATAATTAGTTAATTAATTATTTAAATAATCTCGATTCTTATATAATTCATATTTTTTGCATACGAGGTCCACTTTCGATGTCGTTTCTTGCGTTGCGCTCATGATAGAGAGTTCTACGATTTTGCATTAGTTTGGTCATCTTTTATTGAGGTGATTGATATTTTATCTCACCATACTATGATTGTTAATATAGTATTAAAATGATGTTTTGAGATGGTTTCTAACTTTAAAATATGATTTCTAAAATATTTAAACCTATATATTATTTTGTAAAAGAATTAAAAGTGTTATTAAATGGTTTTAAATTAAATATCATATGCTTGAATTTGACTGGACAAGTGGTATTTCGCTTCGGGATGCCTATCGGCTCGGGTGTTGCGCCAAGGTTTGACTCCTTCTGTGCTCGGGGATATATTCATAAGCTATCTTTGCGCAAGCACCTTGTAAAACAACCCACGGCGCAACCCATTCGTCAAGGATTTACAACCGCGCCGCAAGCACCTTAGTTCCGAGCCTGCCGTTAGCTTTCATAGTTCTGTTCCAAGCAATCTTTTCTTTTTGATAGTTCCTCGTCTCAAGGGCCGCCTGCATAGCAATCAATCGTCCTTGGCGCTTCCTACTCCTTCGGCTAACACGAGTGCTCCATTCTCCTTCTTCAAATATCAGATAAGAAGAGATTCTGACGTCTAAGATTGCGTGCCTTGCCCGGCGCTTAGATTTAGGGTGATAGGGTAGCAAGAAGAAACTAGTTAGACCAGAGCTTACCGAGCTCTAATTCCATTTGCACTTTTTACTGGGTGGAAAGTTGACCGGAAGAGAACTTCGATTCGCCCGGCCAGCAGGCGGGCGGCGTGCTTATCTTGTGTGACAACACTACAGAGCGAGTCGCTCTTCTAGTCGGGCAGCTGTGTGACATCCAGAGAAAGCGGCGCTTTTGTGTAACATGCTATGGTCTCAACGCCCTTACGAGGTAGTGATGAGTTTCACGCGCTCTAAGCCCGGCCCGCGCGCAGTTAGGAGGATTGGCCGCAATCTGCCGTCTCATCTTTCTTTGGCTCTACTTGTAGCCAGCCATGTTAGCTCCCAACCCTTTCTAACAAAAAAGGCACTCATCGGCCGCCCCCTTTCCTATTCAGCTTTGCTTGCCGCCTATTAGATTCTGAAAATAGGTCCCGGTTCAATCAAGCGGCCCGCCTTTCATCATCTATACCAGCTGCCACGCACGACCCGAACGATTTCTGCGCCCTAAGAAGCAGAACGTGCCATCACCTACAGCCCTTTCCTCTGCCGGGGACTTCTTTTCCCATTGATGCACTATTTTGACGATATTGATAGATTTAGACTATCTTGGTATTAATCCCACATTGGTTGCTTGGATGTATTGGATGTGTGTTATTATAGATGTAGTTAGGTTATTCTAGACATTATATGCTTGTTGGTTGCATGTATGCTTCTTTGCTTAGTTTGGTTGAAAATGCCATTCGAAGGCAATATAGTATTAGGAAATATCTTATAGGATAGGATTTCATGCATAGAGTTTCATGCACGTCAATTGATCTAAAGACGAAAGATGGACTTGGGGATGTGCTTCGAATTTTGGGATAGATGCTGGACATTTTCATTTGGTTCGTACTTAGCCATTTTTGGTTAAGTACACGACCAAATTGGTCGTTATCGACTACTCTAGAGTGGTCGATATCTACCACTATTGATGATGGGCGATTTGGCTAATTTTGACACAGATGAGGAGAGGCTTTGAATGGCACGATATGATGGTTCATCCGTTCGACATTTAACTTGATGTTATGGGTCTTCGACGAGCGTTTTGGCACTGAAGCGAGGATGATGCTTCGGCGCGATGACTTCATGATTCGACGATGAGGATTCCAAAATGGGAGGTGATGGCTTCAATGATGGAAGTTGTACTTCGAGATGTAGAGTAGCCGGATTGAAGGAACTGTTGGACGAAGGTTATGGGACGCATGATAACATTCTATGACTAACGATGGCTATCTAGAATAGTTCCTAACCGTGATGACTTAAAACTAGAGTTGTAAGGACAGATCTAGAATGAGCTTTGCCATGGATGACATGTGCAAAGGGATTGTTGATATTCGTAGGTTTCAAAGTGTACTCGTAAAGCAGGGATACATGAGGACACTCACTTGGGTTACGATGTTCCTTGGATCAAACGATGACCCGATCCATTTATCTTGGACTGTTATGATGTGCAGTCAAGCTCTTGGCCTTTTGAGTGGCCTGGATTCGAGTACCGAGAAACTAGACGTCGAGTAATCCTTGATCAATGGGGTCATACAAGTATCATATATCCAATTCACTGAGTGAGTGAATGTGAGGATAGATGATGGGTGATATGTTTGCTTGATTGTTTATCACCTTAAGGATGTCACACGATGTAGATATTATTGATGCGGATATCTAGACACCCTTAGTACTTTGATGTATAGTACACCCATGATGACTATGATGATAGAGTAGCATATATCAAATGTTATGTGCTAACTCTTTGTATGTAGGGACATGATAGGTATGATTCTCCATACACTATGTTCAATATGCTATATCGATTTTTATAGTATTTTGAGATTATTTATCGCTCACATCAAACTGTTGGCTGACTTGAGGTTTTATACTTTGCTACTTTTTATCTTGAGGACTCTTACATGAGTAGGCTAGAAAATAGGTGTGAAAGGTACTTGGATTTCTGTAGATGGACTAGTTGGAGACGATGCTTTCTCATACTTATATTTTGGGCTTATTATTGTTATTCCACTGTGTGACACTGTGGAGCCTTGACAATGTTGACTTACTGTTATTAGATACAGTTTATCAGTTGTATAAAGTCTATTACTGTTTTGTATAACTATATGAGCCTTTGTACTTTGACTTGCGGCTCATGTAGTTATTACTATCTCGCATGTTTTATATCTGTGATGACTATTATATTTTATCTGATGCGTTATTAGATATACGACATGTTATGTGATTATATGATATTTTCTTTTTCATCTCTTCTATTATCTTCTCTTCTATTTCCCTTCTTTTCTTCTTTTCTTTTCCTTGACAATCGTCCTACATCGATCAAATGCTCCAATAGCGCACTATTAGGTTATATGAGCATCAAAGGTGTAGAGCGGTCGTCACATTTAGTATCAGAGCTTAGATTACGTGATTACCCTACGTTGATACCGTGATCTAGTAGAGATAGGTAAGAGTTGTCACCTGAGACTGGATCGAATGTATGTATAGACGAGATAGCGCATATTTGTTATATATTTTGGTTTTCAAAACTATATAGTAGTGTGTATATAATATATAAGTTGTACTGCACACACAAGTACCACTGATGCAGTTTTTCTTTATGAGAGACTAACCATTCTTATTATGTACTAAGAGTTATCTGGCATACGAGAAATTATATCGTCGACTCCATCTCCAGAGTTGAGGAGTGGGCAGGACCGGGGACCACTAACCCCGAGTTATAGAATGTGTTCGCTAAGATAATGCGAAACATTATTCTGGAATGCCAATGTTGCTCCAAATGATTATGGTGCTCTAGTGCAAACACCAAGAGTCGATTTTGCCCAGTTGTATAAAGACTATATGAGTCTAGAAGGCAGACCGTTCCTTGGAATAGAGTCGCCTATTAAGGTGCAAGGCATGATGGATAATTGTGAAAGGATCTTCAATGATTTGGAGTTAGATGATGCAATGAGGTAGAAGTTGACTTCTAGATGACTCCAGGGATGAATAATGAACTGATGTAGTGTCCTTAAAGTTTCGATCCCCGAGAATCATTTTACTTGGGATCTGTTCATGGTTCACTTCGAAGAAATTATCTCGACTTTTCAAAAGTCGGTGTTGTTTAGGAAGTTCACCAAGTTGAAGTAAGGCGATATGTCTATGTCGGAGTATATGGCCGAATCCGGTGTGCTATCGAAGTGCGGTCTATCTTTCATTGATACTCCACTCAGAAAGAATGAAGAATTTACCATTGGGTTGAGTGATCATCTTAGGAAGCGATTGATTAGTCATATTGAAGAGAGCTTCGAGAAGTTGATCGAAAAAGGCTTTATGATGTGGGAGCCTATACCAGTGTGGAAGGGTTATCCCAAACTAAATAAGTAGGGATTGGTCTGACCACCGTTACACAAGAGTATATGCATCGATTGCCATTCATATTTCGTCAAGTGCTCCATCGGTAAAAGAGAAGGGAAGTGACGTTACTATTTGAGGCATTCTTTCTACTTATGGAAATTCCATATATGTTTTATTTAACGTCGAGGATTCAAATTCCTTCATATCTAGTGATTTGTAGATAGATTAGGATTGAGACCCGAAATAGTTGACCGACCTTTAAATTACGACGAACCCATTTGGGGGCTCAGCCAGCCTATACATGGTTTGTCCAGACTTAGCCTTATCGAGTCATGGATGTTTATAAGTTTGTTTGTTATTGATTTGTTTTAGGTTTGATAATATAGTATGGGGAATTGACTGGTTGAAGGGATACAGAATAGTGGTGGATTATGAGTGGCCATTGGTGACTTTAGGGACTGACGATGTGCAGAAGGTAGTGTTCGGTTACCCACCTGATGATAAGGTGATGGTTAGCTTTCTATATTCGCTCGATATTCCACACGATGAGTTATCCTCTGTTCCTATAGCTAGAGAGTGTCAGGATACATTCGATGAGGTAATCGAATTACCACCCTTAGGGATTAAGTTTTGTATCGATTTGGTTAGAGGTGCTTGACCAGTAGTTATGCCTTTAAGGCATACGATGCCTAAAGAGAATAGGAGACTAATGCTGTGAGTGAATGACCAATTGAGACGAGGGTTCATCCGTAGGAGCACATTTGAGTAGGATGCACTACAGTGTTCACCACTAAGGCGGATGGCTCTTTGAGGTTGTATATTAATTACTGTGAGTTGAATAAGATGACGAACAAGTATCAACCCCCACTTATTGATTGCTTGTTCGATCAGCTCTATAACGCAAAGGTGTTATCTCAGTTGGACCTTGCGATGGGGTTTCATCCACTGAGAGTATTTGAAGAGAGTGTGTCGAACACAGCGTTTTGTATGCTACTTTGATTTTTGATTGATTGGTTATGCTGTTCCGGCTAACCAACGCATCGAAAGGCGTTGTTGATTTCTGGAACCGTGTTTCGGGAGATCACTTGAGTAGGTTCATACATGTTCTTGTTGATGATACTTTCATCTACTCATGGACGGAAGAGGAGCATAAGACATGATTGATGATTGTGTTTTAGATGTTGAGAAAACATCGATTGATGATGAAGTCTTTGATGTATTACTTCTAGAGGAGGGAAGTGGGATGCTTGGGTCATATTGTTTCAGTACATAATATTGCTAAGTATCCTACGACTTATGACAGTTCAGGATTTAAGCAGACCCAAGAATGATACGGACATAATGAGTTTTCTTAGATTAGAGGGATATTATAGATGCCTCACCAAGGACTTCTCTAAGGTAACAACACCGTTAACCTACTAGATGAGAAGAATTAGACCCACTTTGATGTAGTGGACAAGTACTAATCAGAGGAATGAAGCAAGACTAGTAGAGATCATGGCTAAGTCAGAGGAATGAAGCAAGACCCACTTTGAGTTGGCGCTTTTGTTTTCCATTGTCCCTTTTTTGGAAATAAGTGCGTAACTTAGACATTTTGTTTAGCCACGTTGATTTTAGATTTGATAGTGATTGTACTTAAGGATAAGGATGATGGCTCCAATCCAATTCCAAGTCTATTCCCTTTGTTGCGATCACTTCCAGTGATTGTTGTCATGAGTTGATAAATGATCATTTTTCTTTTATCACTGCTTATATGGGGGTGTCGGGTTGTGTTGCTTCGTCCTTGGGATTTCGGGGACGAAATCCATTTAAGGAAGGGAGAATGTAATGATCTGTATATTTAATGATAAGATATTTAAATATTGAATCGTTAATTTATTTGACGATTCTAAAAATATGATTTTTCGCATACGATCGAATTAGGACTCAAGACCACTTCCGTTGAGTTTGTATCGATGTTGTGAATTAAAATGAGTATAAGCATCACTATATTTGAAGATCAGACAATCCAATAGCCGAAATGATCTCGAAAAGCGCGAAATTATCATCTTGGAGCGCAATCTCGGATAGCGTTGAAATTTATACCATCGGAACTAGAAAAATGAGGTGATGTACGCAGACGAGTTTCGTCGCGATCGGGCACACCGTATGATCGTGCGAGCTCAAAACGTACGGCTGTTTATTTGAGAATTTAAATAAACAAATAATATTATATTAATATAAACTGTCATTAAACCCTCATTCCTCTCAACCCAGTTATTGTTCCATTAGCAGTAACTAAAGAAAATGGCAGCCTCCTTTATTTTCATTCAGAATGAAATCGAATGATTTTGGCCACTAAAATTCATGAGATCAGATTCGTTGGACTTGGAGAGAGATGAGCTTGGAATCCATATAGGTATTGGCATATGTGATCGTGCTTGGTCAAATGCGATTATTTAAGGCCGAGTTAGGGTTTTACATTGCTAGAGATTGATGCGACGGGAGGCGAAACAGGGGGCGCAGATGAGTTTCTCTTGCTGACGTTCACCTTTCCACCAAGTTTCGTCAAATCCGAGACCCTATATAAAAATGCATCCATCTGAGGGGAGTACGGCACTTCCAGTCGCATTTTATTAAAGATGATCGAGTTTGACTTATTCGGGTTTGGGGCGGAGCACACGTGTAGCAGAGTCCGTTGCAATCGACGGCTCATCGATTCGTTGAGTATTGGCCGAGATATGGATGGGAGTAGGAAGTAGCTTCTAGGTTTCATTGTGCATGTATCCTTGTACAACTGATTTAGAAGATTGGGGGAGGGGGAATTTAGGCTAATGAAGGTAATTAGCAAACTAATTAGTTAATTAATTATTTAAATAATCCAGATTCATATATAGTTCACATCTTTTGTATACGAGGTCTGTTTTGGACGTTGTTTCTTGCGTTGTGCTCTTGATGGAGAGGTTTAAGATTTGGCATTGGTTCAGTCAGCTTTTGTTGAGATGAGTGATATTTTCTCTCAACATACTATGATTGTTAGCATAGTATTAATATGACGTTTTGAGATGATTTCTAAATTTAAAATGTAATTTCTAAAATACTAAACCTATTTCTTGTTTTACAAAAGAATTAAAAGTGTTTTAAAATGGTTTTAAAGTTAATATCACATTTTTCTCATTGATGCACTATTTTGACGATATTGATAGATTTAGACTATTTTGGTATTAATCCCACATTGGTTGCTTGGATGTATTATATGTGTGTTATTATAGATGTGGTTAGGTTATTATAGATGTTGTATGCTTGTTGGTTGCATGTATGCTTGTTTGCTTAGTTTGTTTGAAAACACCGTTCGAAGGCGATTTAGTATTTGGAAATATCTCATAGGATTGGATTTCATGCATAGAGTTTCACGCACATTGATTGATTTGAAGATGAAAGATCGACTTGGTGACGTGCTTCAGATTTCGAGATAGAAGCTGGATGTTTTCATTTGGTTCGTACTTAGCCATTTTTGGGTAAGTACACGACCAAGGTGGTCGTTATCGATTACTCTGGAGTGGTCAATATCTACTACTATTAACGATGTCCGATCTGGCTAATTTTGACATGGACAATAGAGAGGTTTCAAAGGGCATGATGTGATAGTTTGTTCATTTGACATTTGACTTGAAGCTATGGCTTTTCGACGAGCGATTTTGGCACTAAAGTGAGGACGATGCTTCCATACGATGACTTCATTATTCGACAATGATGATTCCATCTTGGGAAGTGACATCTTGGATGATGGATGGCTGTACTTTGAGATGTGGAGTAGTCGAGTTAAAGAAACTGTTGGACGAAGGTTATGGGACGCACGATGATATTCTATGATCGATGACGGCTATCTAGAATAGTTCCTAACCACGAAGACTTTAGACGAGAGTCGTAAGGACAATTCCAGGATGAGCTTCACTATCGACGACGTTTGCAAAGGGATCATTGATATTCATAGGTTTCGAAGTGTACTCATAAAGCAGGGGTATGTGAAGACGCTCACTTTACTTACAATGTTCCCTGGATCAAACGATGACCCGATCCATTTACCTTGGACTATTACGATGTGCAATTTAGTTTCTGGCCTTCTAAGTGGCATGGATTTGATTACGAGAAATCAAGATGTTGAGTAGTCCTTGACTATACGATGGGGCTTACGAGTATCATATATCCAACACACTAAGTGAGTGAATGTGAGGATAGATGATGGATGCTATGTTTGCTTAATTGTTTATCACCTTAGGGATGTCACACGATGTAGATATTATCGATGTAGATTATTAGAACCTCTATTCTATGATTTCGATGACAATAACTATACAATCATACACATACAATATATTCCATCTATTTGCAGGTAAAAGCTTTCAAAATTCACAATATATCAACTTGAAGATGACCAGTAGAGGAGAAGAATCATTGGTATTAGAAAAGCTATTATAGTGTGTTATAGTCATAGATATATAGCTTGTAAAATCTCCTTTATTAGTTTTCTTAACACAAACATTGCACGACAAAACTTTTATGATCCTTCATTATCTCAAATAGGGTAATTGTAGAAAATAATATGTATCAGACGTCTGTCAATGTATATCAAACGTCTGACTATAGTCTTTGCTTAACATTTTAATATGTATCAGACATCTGTCAATACATATCAGACGCCTGACTGTGGCCTCTGTTTAAAAATGCATATATAAATGGATGTCTAAATATTATGGACAGACGTCTGTGCTGGGTAATGGGCAAAATCAATGAACAGTCACTTACTTCATTCTAATGGTTGCATCCGTATCTCTTCAACGCATCTCTTCCTCCTCAATGATTGCAACCTTTAGACTGAAATAGAACACACTAATGGATGCTACTCTTTAAGAAAACTCTTCAACATCTATAAATATATAAAGATTCAAAGAAAGAACTTACTTGAATTTTCTGAATCTCATATCTATACTCTTTGCATACTCTGATTTCCAAATGTAATAAATATATCAGATTTATCACTTCCTAAGAGCAAAGCTTCACATACACATACTACTCAAAGGAGATTATAGGAAGATTTGTATTGTGCAGTCAAAATCAACATTTCTTAGAACACATACTTATATAAGAAAGATTTTTTGTATCAAGCCTATTCCTCTGGGCAAAGCGAGGGTTGTTTACTAGTTAAGGCCGAAGAGGAGCTTCGGGACTGGACGTAGGACAGGAGGTCCGAATTAGTACAAAACCTCTGGTGTGATTGTTTCTTTACTTTTATTTACTTTACTATGCCAGTTATAAGTTAGTTTTTTATTACACTTGCATATTAGATATAAATACACGATCCATACACTCTTTCATTTGGTATCAGAGCACGGTTATCTCAATTCACAGTAACACGTAATTGAAACATATTTAATATGACAAGTACATTTCAAGAAGGACAATCAACTGCACATCATCCACTATTCACTGGATCTAATTATGCTTACTGGTCTACACGTATGCGTATTTTTATGGAAGCAAATGGTCTAGAAATTTGGCAAGCAACACAAGTTAGATATGTAGCACCAGAAATAGATATAAGCACTTGGACAAATGCTCAAAAGAACACAACAACAAACAATGCTAAAGCCATGAATGTTTTATTCTATTCACTTGACAAAAATAAATTTTCACGTGTCATGTTGTGCACTACCGCATATGATATATGACATACACTACAAATCACTCATGAAGGCACTAACAAATTTAAACAAACACAGATTTCCATTTTATAAAATCAGTTTTCCTCATTTAAAATGAAAGCAAATGAATCTATTGGTGATATGTATGCTAGATTTCAAACTATCCAACACGATCTAATGGCACTTGGGGTCAAATTTACAGATTTTGATTTAGTTGCATGTATTTTAAATTCCTAAACTAATGAATTGGAATGAAAAGTGTTGGCCATCGAGGAGGCGAATGACTTATCTCAACTAAAATTTGAAGAATTGATAGGAAATTTGATGTCGTACGAAGCAAATTTGTAGGCAAGGAAAGAACAAAATCATAAAAAGAAAAATATAGGTTTTCAAGCCATCAACAATGATTCAGACTTAGATGAAGATGAGATTGTATTCATAGCCAAAAACTACACCAAGTTCAAGAAGTTCAAAAAGATGACAAAATATCAAAATGGAGGAAATTTAAATTCATCCGATCAAACTTCAATCAAGTGCTTTGGATGTGACAAATTCAAACACATGAAAAAAATTTGCCCAAAACTCAATAACGACAAAAGGAAAAGCAAGTTCGAAAAATTTAGGAAAAGAAAGCGAGCTTTTCAAGTAACCTGGGATGACTTAGATTCATCTTCATCATCAGAAAATGACAGTGATAGTGATTCTGAACAAGCCAATATATGCTTCATGGCAAACACTAAGGAGGTATGTCCTGATCTTATTTATAATGAAATTTTAGAACTCAGCATGGAATTAGATGACAAATATAGAGAAACTAAAAAGATAAATAAAGAATACGTTGCTAAAATTAATCGAATAGAACTTGAAATAGGATTATTAAAAGATGAGAAAATCATTTTAGTAGAAGAATTAGAACCTACACAAGAAAAATATTAGAATCTATCTATTCAAAATGGTTCATTATTATGTGAAATAGGAAAAGCTAAACTAGAAAATGATGATATTAGAAAAGAAAACGTTGCATTAAAGAATGATCTAGAAGCATTCTTATCTTAACGATAAGTTAGACAAGATTACTAACAATGTTTTGAAATTCAATAAAGGAAATCAAAACTTGGATAACTTGATCAAAATTTCTAAACCATATGAAAATCGTAATGGATTAGGATTTAAGAAAACTACAAAACATAAAAAACTATAGCTCACTAAATAATAGGTTCAAAAAGTCAGATACTAAAGAAAAGATTTCTAACCCTAAAATAATTAAAATATGGATTCCAAAATCTAATAACAAATTAATTAGAAAAAAACACATAGATAACTATTTGAAAATTGTTGTTCATAATAAAAATTACTCTTTTAAGGGTCTCAAACTCTCTTGGGTATGACAACTTTCTCTTTCTAACACTTAGGACCCTAACAAAGGAAGCGGGTACCAATCAAACCGTTTTTATCTTGCAGGTACCCAAAAGTAAATCTTATAACAAGGAGAAATTGATACTCGATAGCGGATGCTCTAAACATATGACTGGAAACGCACAAATGTTATCAAATATAACATACAAAGATGGTGGTACTGTAACTTTCGGAGATAATTCAAAAGGATTTGTCATTGGAATTGGAGATGTCATCAATGTTGGTATGTCCACTTCACATGTTATTACAAATGTTCTTTTAGTTAAAAATTTAAAACATAACCTATTAAGCATTAGTCAACTTCGTGACAAAGGATTCAAAATTGATTTTGAAAAGAACAAATGCATCATATCTGATCAAAATAAAAATCTGATCTTTGAAGAAAAAGAAACATCTATGTCTTAAATATGAAATTTAATAACTCCAGTGATTTAAGCCTAGCCGCAGATTTTAATGATCCATGGATATGGCACAAACGGTTGTGTCACATAAACTTTAGGTTTTTAAACAAATTAGCTAAACAAAATTTGGTTAGAGGTCTTCCTAAAATAAATTATAAAGTTAAAAATTTATATGATGCTTGTCAATATAGAAAATTAAAAAAGGTTTCTTTTAAATCTAAAATGGAAATTTCTACCAAACAACCCTTAGATTATTACATCTTGATTTATTTGGACCTACTCAAATACATTCAATAAATCATAACAAGTATGTATTTGTTATTGTAGATAATTTTTCAAGATATACATGGACACTATTCTTAAAGCATAAAAGTGATACTTTTGAAATGTTTAAATTTTTTGCTAAAAGAATTAAAAATTTAATAAATCTTAAAATAAAGAGTATAAGAAGTGATTATGGAGGTGAATTTGAAAATGAAATTTTTGTAACAAAAAGGGAATAACACATAATTTCTCATTTTCACGAATACCACAACAAAATGGTGTTGTGGAAAGAAAAAATCGTACACTCCAAGAATGCGCACAAACTATGCTTAACAGTAGTAATCTACCATTTTTTTTTGGTCAGAAGGTGTAGCTACTGCTTGTTATGTATTGAATCGTGTCACATTACGTCCATTAACTAAAAATACCTGTTATGAAATGATTTTTGGTAAAAAACCCAAAGTATCATACTTTCGAATATTTGATTCAAAATATTTTATACTAAATACTAAAGATAATGTTGGAAAATTTGATTCAAAAGCCGACGAAGGAATCTTTATCGGATACTCAGATCGTAGCAAAGTGTATAGAGTATTTAATAAACGTACTAGTATTATAGAAGAAAGTCTACACATTTCTTTTGACGAAATTTTTTCAAATAGTAAAAACAATGATGATGATGAGATTTTAACAAAACCATCGGAAAATAACACAATTGTACATAACAATAATGAGAATACCGTTAACAATGATAACACGTTAAGATCATCACCTCATATTTTAAAAGACCATCCAATCAACAATATAATTGGTGATTTAAGTACAAAAGTTTCTACCAGACATCAATTAAATCAAATGAGTCATGTTGCATTTATTTCAAATTTTGAACCTAAAAACTATAAAGAAGCATCGAATGACGATTCATGGATTATGGCGAAGCAAGAAGAACTCAATCAATTCGAAAGAAATAAAGTATGAGAACTTGTACCGAGACCTACGGATCAATCTGTAATCGGGACAAAATGGGTTTATAAAAATAAAACTGATGAAAATGGAAACATTGTTCGTAACAAAGCAAGGTCAGTAGTGCAAGGGTATAATCAAGAGGAAGGCATTGACTATGAAGAAACATTTGCTCCAGTCGTACATCTAGAAGCCATCTGAACGTTACTAGCTTTTTCATGTCATCATAACTTTATACTTTGTCAAATGGACGTAAAAAGTGCCTTTCGAAATGGTTTTATAAAAGAACCGGTTTATGTTGAGCAGCCTCCATTGTTCATACATGAAAATGTTCTTGAACATGTATATAAATTAAAGAAAGCTTTATATGATTTAAAACAAGCACCTCGTGCTTAGTACGATAGACTAAAAACTCATTTAATAAATTATGGATTTCTAGTTGGAAAAATGAATACAACTTTATTTATAAAAAAATCATAATGATATTTTAGTTGTTCAAATATATGTAGATGACATAACATTTGGATCTACTAATGAAAATCTATGTAACGAGTTTGCAGATATCATGAAAATGAATTTGAAATGTCCCATATGGGAGAATTAAAATTTTTCTTAGGATTACAGATAAAACAGTTAGAAAATGGTATTTTTATAAATCAAGAAAAATATTGCCACAATTTGTTAAAATGTTTTGGAATGGAGAAAACATCGAGTAAACCAACGCCCATGAGCACAAGTACCCTTTTAGATAAAGATGAAAACGGAAAGGATTTTGATCAAAAATTATATCGAAGTATATTAGGATCACTATTATACTTAACAGCTAGTAGACCCGATATCATGATGAGTGTGTGACTGTGTGCAAGATTTCAAACACAACCTAAAGATTCACACTATCGAGCAGTTAAACGTATTATGCGTTATTTAAACAAAACTAAGGATTACGGTCTTTTCTATCCTAAAGATAGCTCTTTTGAACTTGTATCCTATAGTGATGCGGATTTCGACGGTTGTAAAACCGATAGGAAAAGTACAAGTGGCACCTGTCACTTTATCGGTCAATCTCTAGTCTCTTGGTTTAGTAAAAAATAGAATTGTGTATTACGTTCAACCTGTGAAGCAGAGTATATTGCTGCTGCCTTAGCTTGCGCCCAAGTAATATACATGCAACAAACACTTAAATATTTGGAAAATTAATAAACAAATCTCCAATATATTGCGATAACATTAGTGCTATAAACCTATCTAAAAATTCAATAAATCATTCTCGAACAAAACATATATATATTCATCACCATTTTTTAAGAGATAATGTTGAAAAAGAAACAATAACTCTAGAATTTGTAAATACTGAAAATCAAATAACTGACATTTTTACAAAACCACTAAGCAAACAAACTTTTATTAAGTTAAGACGTGAACTATGTATTATTTCGTTACACGATTTATAATGCAATCTTAAAATATAAACTTTTTTATAATGCATATCTTAATTTTACCGGCGGCCATATTTTTCAAATCTTTCATTTATTTTCCTGGCTGAAATTTTGTAATAATTATTAACCTCTTAATCTTTCATTTGTTTTTTCCATGGCTGAGATTCACTAAGAGTTATTAACCTTAACTTAATTTTCTTGACATAACCTATAAAATGAGTACATAATATATATATATATATATGTATGTACCTAATCAAAAAATTTATATACAAACTTTTAGTAATTAAACAAAGAATCAAAATGTCTTCTGATCACGATTCCACTTATTCTGCAATTGACTACGCCTCCCCATCTTCCGGCAGCACCTACGTCTCTCCCCCAAAAGTCAATCCTGTACCATCTCCATCTCTAAACATCATCCCTTCGCCATCTTACCATACTGGCTTCTCTCCGTAAGGTAAGAATGCTAAACATGGAATCGACCTACAATCATCCTCTCTCTCCGACAAAGTCGATGACATCTATCATTATCAACAAGAAATGATAGGGGTTCAAAGAGAAATGTATGATAAACAACGTCATTAAGGAGCACATTTAAAATTTCTTGAAAAATATATCCTTGCAATATGTGGTCATTCACCAATGAAAGACTGCATACATCAGAGGTCTCCACGTTTTCGAGAAACTCCTCTAAGGGCACACAAGATCACTCCACGAAAGCTATGGGAAGAAGGGACATCGCACATAGAACATAGTTCTATTCGTCCTTATTGGTCTCCTCTTAAGTCGTCATCCGAACAGACCAAAATTGAACTGAATTCATGGGAGAAACAGAACTATAATTCTCCTTATTTGACTGTTGACAACTAAAGAAATTTTTTGTAAACGACAGACGCTTAACATATATATATATATATATATATTAAATAAACATGTTTATTCATAATCATTTGTAATTCCTTCTCTTTAACAAATTGTTTACATATATCAAAGAACATAGAAATAAAATAAGAAATATTATACAGGATCAGATGTTTGAATAGATAACAAAACATCTGGTAACAGGTCCAGGAATATTACTATTTCAGCACAGACGCCTAAAACACCATCGGTCGTCTAAATTCATGAACAAAATTTGTTCTTCAGCACAGACGTCTGAAAATAATACCAGACGTCTGTGTATTTGTTCTGTCAAATAAAAACAAATAAAAAGCTTCAGCACAAACGTTTGAGGGAATATCCAGATGTTTGACAAAACTCTCTGGAAAAATAATTTTTCCACAGACAGACATCTGGATTTACACTCAGACGTCTATTTGACCTTTCGGTCTAAAAAATCATCCCCGTTCAGACATCTGATCTGCAAATACAGACGTTTGTCTGTGCCTAAGCCCACACCTTTTCAAATCACTATATATCATCTTTTCCTCCTATTTCATTTTTCACCATTCTCATTCTTCCAAAACCTCAAAACCCTAATTCCCAAATCCAATTCCTCTTTTCAACTCCCGAATAAATGGCTCCAAAATCTAAAACTCCGGTTGCCAAACATAGGAAAGCTGTTGTAGGCCAAAGTTCAAAAACTCCTTCTTAACAATTCGTCATGGACCATCACATTGAGGAGTGGATTGTTGAAAAAGAAAATGGCAAACAAAAATTACAGGAATTGGAGAAGAAGCTTCTCCACTCGGATCCATTCTATCCCATTCGCCGTTTCATTCACTATGATGTTATTGATCCAACTGAAGATGCTCATATCTACCACCTAGTTAACTATGACGACAATGCTGGAAAGATGGATCAACTAGCAGTATTCCTCTTTTTAATTAATCTTTGCTCCTTAAAACTTTGGAATCCTTCAGATGAGGATAACTGGATTTGGACCAGTGTTTACGGACACATAATAAAATTTAATGTTGAAATGCTTGGTCAAATTCTTAATTGTTCTTAAAGCGGGAATTCGATTACAAGAACTTCCTGATACATGATATGCCCGAGAGATGCTATTACTCACCTTATTTGGGAAGACGGTATGCGGAAATTAAAAACATCTAGTTTCTGTCCAAAAGCTTGACTACTTAACCATATGCTCATAAACACAGTCATCTTTAGGTTAGGTAGTCACGAACAAGTATATGAAGACGATCATAAAGCTTTGTATGCTATATTTGGTCACATTGAAGTCAATTGGGCACAATATATTTTCAACCAAATTAAAAGGTTTTGGACACTTAGAGGTTGTAGCATTGTCTACGCTCCATATATAATGAGAATTCTACGGTCATTTGGAATTCCTTCATATCTCTCCTAATATGAATTAATTTCTGTTAAAGATAGTGGCATCAGATTTCTATCTCCGATGCATCTTCCAGAAACACCGCCAAGCATAACCCCCTTCTCCCAGTACCAACAACCTTAACAACAACAACAAACACCTCCAACCCGACCTTCCCAATCTGCCAAAACTTCAGAACCTATAAAGTATTACTCTGATTTTGAAATACAAGAAGCCAGAATTTCAGCGGGACCAGAAGAAAATTATCGATATGTTGCACTTCAAAACCAACGTCTCCTCTCCTTAGACCCAAAAAGTATTAGATAAAAAGATGTCTCGCTTGGAACGATTTTTCTACTCACGTGACCAAAGTAGATAAGACGTTAGAAAAGGTCGTTTCCACTTTGGGAAAAGTCCTAAGAAAGATACGGGGTCGTTCCTCATCTCGATCTTCATGTTCTCCGTCTCCAACACCACCACCACCACAGGTATTTCAGTCAGGACCATCTTTAGGTGTAGGGCCTTCAATCGAACCACCACCACAATCTCGTCCTGGCAAAGCACCAATTTGTCTTGATACTAAAGAAAGTGAAGATATATCATTTACTCCACAAGATCCTCAGCCTCCACAAGACACCCACCACTATATTTACTACACGTCATTTCAAGGTCTCTCTATTCAAGAGGATGAGGAGTACAATGAACAGTCTCAATGGCAACATGGTGCATATGATGAAGACTCATCTAGCTTATGGGATTACTACAACTATCAGTAAGTTTTTCTTTTTAATCATGTAGGTTTTATGTACCCTTTGTTTTATTTCTTCCAAACAATGTTTCTTGTATAACTATAACAAAATTTATCCATGATCCTATGCAAACTTATGCACTTTATATTTTCCACATTTTCGTTCTTTTTGTATCTCTTTTTGATAATGCCAAAGGGAAAGAGATATCATATTAAATGTATATAGGGAAAGGAATCACATTAATGGGGATTTATACGCTTATTCGATAAGTGATTATATAGTTGTCATCATCAAAAAGGAGGAGAATGTAGAACCTCTATTCTATGATTCGATGACGACAACTATACAATCATACACATACAATATATTCCATCTATTTGTAGGTAAAAGCTTTCAGAGTTCATAATATATCACTTGAAGACGACCAGCAGAGGAGAAGAATCATTGGTATTAGAAACGCAATTATAGTGTGTTATAGTCATAGATATATAGCTTGTAAATTCTCCTTTAGTACCTTTTTAACACAAACATTGCACGACAAAACTTTTATAAGCCTTCATTATCTCAAACAGGGTAATTGTAGAAAATAATATGTATCGAACGTTTGTCAATGTATATCAGACGTTTGACTATGGTCTCTATTTAAAAAATTATTATGTATCAAACGTCTGTCAATACATATCAGACGTTTGACTCTGGCCACTGTTTAAAAAAGTATATATAAACAGACGTCTGAATATTATGGACAGACAACTGTGCTAGGTAATGGGCAAAATCAATGAACAGTCACTTACTTCATTCTAATGGTTGCATCCATATCTCTTCAACACACCTCTTCCTCCGTAATGATTGCAACCTTTAGACTGAAATAGAACACACTACCGGATGCTACTCTTCAAGAGAACTCTTCAACATTTATAAATATGTAGAGATTCTAAGAAACAACTTACTCGAATTTTTTGAATCTCATATCTATACTCTTTGCATACTCTGATTTCTAAAACAAATAAAAATACCAGTTTTATCACTTCCTAAAAGCAAAGCTTCACATACACATACTACTCAAAGGAGATTATAGGAAGATTTGTACTGTGCAGTCAAAATCAGTGTTTCTCAGAACACATACTTATCTAAGAAATATTTTTTTTGTATCAAGCTTACTCCTTTGGGTAAAGCGAGGGTTGTTTACTAGTTAAGGCCGAAGAAGAACTTGGGGACTGGATGTAGGATGGGAGGTCTGAACCAGTATAAAAACTCTGGTGTGATTAATTCTTTACTTTTATTTACTTTACTAGTTATAACTTAGTTTTTTTATTACACTTGCATATTAAATATAAATACACGATTCATACACTCTTTCACAAATGTCTAGAAACCGTTAGTACTTTGTTGTATAGTACATCCATGATGACTATGATGATAGAGTAGCATATATCATATGTTATGCGCTAACTCTTTGTATGCAGGGATAGGTCGGGTATGATTCTCCATACCCTATGTTCCATATACCATACTGATTTTTATAATGTTTTGAGATTATTTATCGATCACACCAGACTGTTGTCTAACTTGAGGTTTTATGCTTTACTTCTTATTATCTCGGGTACCCTTAAATGTGTAGGCTAGAAAGCAGGTGTGAATCATACATGGAGTTCTGTAGATGGACTAGTAGGAGGCGATGCTTTCTCATACTTATATTTTGGGCTTATTATCGTTATTCCACTGTGTGACACTGTGGAGCCTTAATAGTGTTGACTTACTATTATTAGAGGTACTTTATCAGTTGTATAAAGTCTATTACTATTTTATATAACTGCATGAGACTGTGTACTTTGATTATGTGGTTCATGTAGCTATTACTATCTCTCCTATTTTATATCTGTGATTACTATTATACTTTATCTGATGCGCTGTCAGATATACGACAGGTTATGTGATTATATGACGTCTTCATTTTCTTCTCTTCTATTCTCTTCTCTTATATTTCCCTTATTTTCTTATTTTCTTTCCTTGACAATTGTCCTACATCGACTGGATGCTCTAACAGTGCACTATTTGGTTAAATGAGCATCGGAGGTGTAGGGCGGTCGTCATAGGGGTTCGTCCCGATACTAATTTTGAAAGGCGGTTGAAGATGAAATCCCCGCCAATGATGGATGTTTTCTATAGGAAGGAAAATCAGTTCTTGCATTAGGAAGAAGCAAATACAACCGTTGGAAAAGCCAGTGGTGGATAGTCAGCTGAAGTAGTACAAAGAAATGTTACAGTGAAGCAAACCGAAGGGAATTCCAACAATACAGATGTGAATGTTGAAAACTAAGGTAGTAGTAAGAATGGGGATAATCGAGAAGGTGGAGATAGGAAGTCGGTTTCTAAGGAGCGCATCGAGATTTCCAAAGTATGAGGATTATACCCCGCTAAATAACTCGATTGAGAACATTTACCTTGCCATGCAGGGTATCAAGCATTACAAGAAACCGTCTCCAAGGGAGTCGACGAAGAAAGAATTGAGATCTAGTAAGTACTGCCGCTTTCATGAGACCCGCAGTCATAACACAAATGAGTGCAAGCACTTGCGTGATGTAAATGAAGATTTAATCAGGAAAAAAAACTACAACAATTTGTTAAATCCCCACAGGATGGCGGGCAAGGAACCGCTAATCCCCAGGGACAGTCGTTCCAATGGGGCCAAGATAGGCCTAGTGAAGACGAGCCTAGGCGGCTTGAAAAAAAGATTGATTATTAACACGATTTCTGGTGGGCCTTATTCGGCTGAGAAGAGCTGGAATGAGATGGAAAGGTATTGAAGCCCTTTGAAACATGCCGTGAATGAGCAATGTATTGCTGTTGATGAAGGAGCTCCGGAAAATCAATTCAAAATAATGACAAATGATATTATGTTTAGGAATAGGGACACAGACGGGGTCAAAGCGCCCGCACTGGATCCCTTTGTAATATCGGTCATGATTGGGCCGACGATTATGAAAAAGGTTTTAGTCGATTGTGGTAGTTCGGTGAAAATATTGTTTAAGAAAGCCTATGATCAAATGTTGAAGGATGGCCTGGATCTAAAGCCGTGTAAATCTCGGATTCAGGGATTTAACGGGGAAGCAATAGGCTTATAGGTTTTGTGGATTTATTGATGGTTCTAGGTGAAGGTGACTGCAAGAGAGTGTAGGTTGCGACCTTCGTGGTGTTGGACATTTTTTCTGCATACAACTTTTTCTTGGGCCGTCCGACCCTAGCTAGCTTTTGAGCGGTTATTGCCCTATGGTACTTAACGATGAAATTTCCTACCAAAATGGGGTAGAGGTCGTTCAAGGAGTTAAGAGTATCGGATGAGAGTGCTATGTTGTAGAGCTGAAGGAGGTGAAGCGACGTAAGAAGGGAAAGGACATAAGGAAGACTTTTCACGTCAAATCTTTGGATGCAAAACAACCGTCTCTTAAGCCCTGGCTTGGTCGGGCATACCAGATTTCATAAAGATATGGATTCGAAGAAAGAGCCAGAGGATGCGAGGGCAGCTCCCATCAAGTTAACGATCAACATTTAGGTCAGTCGGGACGATCCTACTCGGTACCTGAAGATCAGATCTCAACTCAACATGAGAATGATGAAGGAGTTGACGGGTTTTCTTCGAGCGAACCAGGATGTGTTCGCTGATGTGCATGTAAATGTGCATATTCTTACTTCATTATTTAATCTACTTTTATTTAAATAAATGTCATATTTGGGTATTGTTACATGTTTTTACCAAAATATAAATGTCATCAAATCATCACTCATTCATCTTTAATTTAGGGGCAAAATGGTAATTTTGTGCATATGTTAATTTTGGAGAATATTTATTTGCACATTTTAGTTTTATTTGTAGGAATTTGGATGGAAAATGGAAGAAGTCTTCATGAAGATAGGCATGCACAAGGAAGAAGGCAAATGAAGGTAGAAATAAACGGATTCATGAAATCATGGAAGACCCCATCTACCCACTTACTATAATCTACAATTAGGAGCTACTGCACAAGTTAGTGGGGATTAAAAGCACATGCACACTTAATGGAGGATTAATTCATGCTAATGATAACTTGGTGACCACACTTCCTAAAGGGTATTTTGGGAAGCCCCCTAAAATATGGATTAGGGTTTTAGGCATGTATAAATAACCCTCTTATGTTCTTGTAATGCAGTTTTTTATCTACTTATAATATTATGCAAGTTGTAGCCTCAAATCAAATGAGAAATAAAATGGCTTCGTAAGCCTCTTCTTCTTCTATTTCTTCTTTGCTTTTATTTTATTTTATGCTCATTTTCTATTTACACGTTCTCTTTCATTTCATGTTAGTAGCTTAGTTTTATTTTTATGCAAGTAGTTAGTTCATTTTTATTTTAATAGCTTGCACTTTCCATTTATTTTCTATGTTGAAATTTACATGTGTTGAAATGATAACACAAATGAGTAGCTAAACCCCTTCAATTTAGGGGTAATGAAGCTCCCTAAAATTATGTAAATTCAACATATTGTGTGATTTATGATCTCTTTTATGCTTAATGAAAATATGGACGATTGATGTAAGTTTATTAGTGAATTTGATAGCATATTTTGTATTCACAAATAGGCTATTCTTACTCAAATATAAACACAATTTACATCATCATTTTACTAATTGATTTTTGATTGTGAAATTAAAGTAGAATCAAAATTTGATGATCTATGTTATTAAATAAAATAGTAGATAGATCATACTTAAAATAGCTTTTGCTTTGACTTCATTTTCATTACAATTGATAAGTGGTTTTAGTTGTATTATAGTTTGATGGTTTAAGTTATGTTAGTTAATAACATAAACAGATCATACTTATGATAAATACATCACTAATTCCACTTAAGATCAAAATAGAGAGATCATAGATTTTTTGTGTGTTGATTTATGTAAAAATATGAGAGTGAATTTGCCTTTAAATTTTTTTATAATCTTATATTTCCATCCACTTCGTTCTAGCTAGTTTTACATTTTTCTTAGCTTAAAAAAAATCTCAAGTTTGGTTTAATTTGATTGAATAGATTTTAAAATCACTTCAATTCTCTATGGGTCGACCCGTACTCGCCACGTACTGACATTGTTTATTGTGCGCTTGCACATAATTTTTCGGTGATTTTCTAAACCAATAGAAAACTCATCGATTAACATTTGCATGGACGCATTCTAGCATGTATGGAATATCATTAAACATAGCGTGCCATGTGTTGAATGTGAAGCCTAAATATGTAACTGTGAAGAAAAGGCGACTTAGCTTGAGTCCGGAGCGATCCGCTGCACCAAAAGAGGAAATTGACAAGTTGAAAGACAATGGCTTCATCCACGACGCCCTATACCTAGAGTGGGTATCAAATTAGGTCCTATTCAAAAAGGCCAACGGAAAATGGAGGACATGCATTGAATATTCAGACATGAATAAGGCGTGTGTAAAAGGTAGTTTTCTACTTCCAAAGATCGATCAGCTAGTGGATTCGACTGTTGGACTCATGCTGTTGTCATTCATGGATGCTTATTTTGGTTAAAGCCAAATTCCGATGCACATCCAGGATCATGAGCGTACCAGTTTCATAACCGACCAAGGATTATATGCTATCTCATCATGCCATTTAGCCTGAAGAATGCTAGGGCAACATACCAAAGACTGGTCAATACCATGTTCAAAAAGTAAATTGGGCGTTCGATGGAAATGTACTTGGACGATATGCTTGTGAAGTCGCGGAGGTCAATGAACCATGTGGAGGATTTGGCAGAGATTGTAATGACCCATATTTTACGTATCAGATGATCGTAAAATATTTTTTTTTTATTCATATGAGTTCGTATAACTCTAAAATTTTGGAAAGTGACCCTTAGGGACATTTTCCACATCTATGATTTTTTTTGATTTCCCATGTGACTGTTTTGACGCAAATAAATTTATTTGGACTATAACTTTTGACGGGAGCCTAATTTGGGTCTCAATCCACTTCCATTACTTCAAGATGATGGTTTCCTATATCGTAGAGATATCATAAGAGAAAAACAAACTTATCATTTGAAAGTATAGATGTTTTAAGTTTTGGCTGCTGCTGGCCATTTTTAATGGGTAATTAACTAAGCCCGTGCTTAGGCCCATTAACCCATCTCGAAAATTATGCTAAGGGGATGCTGTAGGAACTAATCTAAGACATTTCCATCTTCTCCAAAATAGCTCTAAATCTCCATTAACCATAATTTCATCAAAAATAACACATTTTCTTTACTAGTCTTAGCCAAATCATTAATTATATGGGTGATTAGCATATGAAAGCTTTATATTATCATTTTTACCAATTTAGGTTCATCTCCTTTGCTGTCTACTTTAGATCTATGGAGAAAAATTGGTATTTTAGGTATTTGGTGAGAGGTTCTTGAACTCTCACTATACTATGCATGTTTATATAGTTAGAAATGATGTTTTTGACATGATTTTGATCTTAAAATGTTTTCTAACCTTAATAACACTTTTATACATGTTTAAAGATGAATTTTAATGATTTAAAAATGGTTTTCAAATAGTTCTGCATTTCCTTGTAGTTAGATGCATATGCTAATATAAAAGTTGGATCTAGATTAAGATTTATTTGGTTATCACATTCTTATGTGTTGTTTGTATGAATGGATGTATATGTATGATTTTCTATGATTGTACGTTGTGTTTTGATGCTGTTTGCTAGTGTTTTAGGTAGTTGGAGAATATGTTTGCGAATTCGACAAATCGAAGGCAAAGATGGATAGAATTGGATGAAACTTGGAGGAGGGGTTTTGGAATATGAAAGGAACCCAAACTTCAAGTTGCAGCAAAATAGGGGCTAAGGAAATAAGTCGGTGTCGAATTATTATAACTCGATACCGAGTTGTTTTTAGGGCCAAAATAGGTCGATGATTTGATGGCCCAGTGGGGAAGGTCTAGAGGAGATGGACAAGGGAAAGATGTAGCAAGATGGCTAACGATTAGATACTTTGCCGAGCTATTTCTAGAACTTAAAAACTACGCTTTAAGTGGATCCTGAGTTATTTTGAGGGATGGGTCGGGGTCCAAAGCACTTGGGGAATGAAGTACTAGAAGCAACAGGTTGACTTATCCAAGATTGGAAAAGTAAATAAGTCAATGTCGAGCTATTATAGGTCGGTACCGAATTATTTATATTGATAGGATTGGAGTGCAACTTCCAGGAGGGGAAGTAGGGGCTCTATAAGTCATGCTAAAGGTGTTTGTTTGTTCGCTTGGGGTTTGATTGCGGCATAGTAGCACGATGATAGTTTCTGGACCTTGGTGACAACCCGATGATGAAAGGATTTAGGTTCTGATGATGGCGGCTCGATGTTGAATGGAGTCATGAGAATGGTTAACCATAAAGGATGGGTGCTAAGAAAGGTGGCCCATGGATAAAACGGTTAAATGGTTATATTGTGAAATGGAGGAATGTAGAATGGTTCCTCAAGGATAATGGAAATTGGATGGAGCAAGGAAAGGGCTTTGATACGCGTGCTAAGGGATCATTGATACTTAGTGTTTTCTGATGTACTCAAAGCAGGGTCATTGTGAGGATGCTCATGGGTATGTTGAAAGACTACCTCCAATCGGTTAAATGGATCTGTGTACCCTGGACTGGTTGAATGAGTCTAGTATCTGCTTCGGGCTAAAGAGAGTACATTGAAAACTAGGATTTCTATTAGTCCCTGGCAGTTGAAAAGCCATATGAGTTATCATATATCCAGAGCACATTGAGTGGGTGATAGTGAGAATTGTTTGATGGATGCTATGTTTATCTTAATTGTTCTTCTGTAGTTTATCTTTCCAGGGATTTCATTGTAGATAGGTATTAGAGATAAGGATACCTGGATGTCCGTCATCACACATGAGTTGCAGTGCACCTTTCCTATATTTCTAGAGTAGCATAAAATCACTACAAGAAACTGGGGCTTTCATAGCGTTTAAAAAACGCTATTATATGTTACAGTAGCATTTCAAAAAGAGCGTTGTGGAACAACTTGTTGTGGTAGATCATAAATTTAAAATAGCAGGAACAAAAACGCTATGGAAAATAAATTTTCTATAGCGTTTTCTCAGTGCTATTAAAAAAAATGCTATAGGAAACATTATCTCATGGTTACTTCCTATAGCGTTTAAATTGAACATTTCTATAGCGTTTTCTTTGCATATTTTATAGCGTTTAGTATGCATATTTCAATAGCACTGGTTTGCATATTTCTATAGCATTTATTTAGTTATATTCTAGCGTTTGTTATTCATATTCCTACGGTTACTTTCTGTAGCATTTATAAACGATAGTGTTTTTTAAATGCTATTAAATGTAATATTAATTTATAGGTTTTATCTATTGTTGTTTCAATTTTTCCCATATATAATATCCATTTCTTCTTTGCATATAAATATAAAAGATTTTCGCTTACAAAATATATGTAAATTAAAGCATAATATTTCATACATATCGTTCAAAAAGTTTTTGGCATATTCATACAGTAGTTCATACATATCATTCGAACAATTTTTCCCATATCCATATATAGTATTTCATACATATCATTCGAGCAACTTTTCTAATGTCCATACATATATTTCATATATTTGTATCAACAACTTACTTATATGCCAGTCAAACAATTGAGTTCATATTGCTTTGCTTTTGATATTTTCTCTCTAACATCTGCAATAATTGAATAAGCAATCTAGATGTTAGTAATTGTTATGTCAAACATTCACAAAGTAAAAGGGTCCCAAAGGAAGAAAAAATATGTAGCTAGGACTTAAAATATGATGTAGCAAGCTAATGCGGTGGCAACTATACTGCAAAATAACTATATATATATATATAGCTAGGACTAAAAATATATGTATACAAACTATATACAATCTATTTAATGTAAAAGGATAGCGCAGTATGGCTTTTGTCCATTCAGAACATTAACAGCTAGTTCATAGAATTTTTTGGGGATGTTTGGTAATTATGATCTGAAGAACGAAGATTTAATTTGGCTTATAAAATGGAAAACGGAAACTCCATAACAGAGAGTGAGGTAAGGAAACATGACCTGGTAAGAACAATAATACAGAAGCCAGTGGACTAGTTGTTGATGCTCAAAGTAACCTTTTTTGGGACATTGGGTAACGCATGACCTGGTAAGAACAATAATACAGAAGTCAGAAACTGACAATCTAAGTAGGTTTTTGTAAATAAGAACAATAAGGCAGAGGCATGAAATATAATATGTTTTCTCTTTAATTATTTTTTCTAAAGGTAATATACTTATAATTCAAATGACAATATCATATGTCAATGTATCTTTCAACCGGACACCGGTCACTTGCGAGTAACTTAAAGTGTTGAGACATATTAAAGAGGGTGTTAAAAAAATGCAACTTCAAAGACAGAAAAGAAAAGCAAAATTATAGGGAAAAAACATTATCTGAATAGTACAATAGAATTGAAAATACCAAATGAAACTAAGAGCAGACAATGAAAACCACTATGATCAATGGAAAGAAGTAAGAAGTAAAAGGTAGAGACCGAAATCATTTCAAGGAAAAACAAAAGTTTAAATAAAGAAGGCTTCAACGTCTTAGCAACAATTACACTGGAGGAACAAATTTTCAATTCTTCAAGAAGGAAACAACCATATTTCCCACAGGGGTGGCATGGTTGTCCCTCTTAATGTAAAATGTTTTAAGTCCATTGCTCTATATATGGAGTAACTGGTACATATTTTGTCCAAAATCTAATCAAACTTAGCGTTTTGTCTTTGTTTTCTTAAAAGGTCTACCACATCCGATAATTATGTAAATGGACACCAAATATTCTGCCACGAACTATAACAAGCATATCTAAGGAAAAGAAATAAACCTGTAACTTGCTAATTTCAAAGGATAGTTATTAATTGTTAGAACATGGCTTGTTAATGCATTTAGCTAAATAAAACATGTTTTGCATTTTTTATTTACTTTATAATCTTCAAATGCTAAACAAACATAAATATACATGAAAAAATAAATAATAAATGGTCAGTAGTCACAGGGTCAAAGATTTATCATTTTAAAAAATAGGACAATGTCCATATAAACTGGTACAAGTCTCTAATACTGCCTTTTTGATGTAAAAATCTTTACAATGCATATTGTATTATTATGTATAACACTCAAAATGAGTACAAACAAGAGCTCTATTTGGCTGCTATAGACATAGGGACTAAAGACAATGAGTTCCACTATAATCAAAACGCAAAGGATTATCTACTTCGAATCATTTTGATTCATCAACATTTAGATTATAATGACTTGACCATTGGACATGCAGTGATATATGTCAGATGTTAGTCACCTATTATTATTTTTCTTGCCTATCAATACTTTTTCGGTTGCAACTAAAAGGGAAAATCATATGAAAATTAGTGAATAAGAATAAGATGATAACATTAAAAATACTGGAGCATTTGTTGCCATTTATGTGAACTATGAAGCAAATCAAATAGTTACTTAAGTTAGAAATAATATATAATAAATGGATCAAATAAGAAAAATTACAACTAAAGTAGATATACTTTCCTATATGCATATTTGACAAGTGAATAGGAGATTATTTGGACTTGGATCATCTTTAAAAAATGTCAAAACTAGTCGACTCAAATTGGTAAACTAACTCGT
This sequence comes from Allium fistulosum, assembly GCA_030737815.1. NCBI lineage: Eukaryota > Viridiplantae > Streptophyta > Magnoliopsida > Asparagales > Amaryllidaceae > Allium > Allium fistulosum. Next base: position 843,982,969 of record CM060902.1, read on the forward strand.
AACTCTTGCTTTAGTTTTAAACTCAGTTTTAAAGATATATATTATTATATAGACTGTACAATATCATTTTTTGGTATCCAACCAAGATTAAACTGTAAAATAATAGTATATTAATTATAATACACCATAGATCTGTAACAATATTATAAAATACTATCAGATCAACTTATCTTGTTTTTTTGTCTTCCTTGTCTTTTGACATGCAAAGTCACAGATTTACTTTGAATGCTAGAAACTACATCATCATCATTAACTATTTCCAATCGACCATCAAATTTGGTAAATTATACAACTCGAGTTTGAGTAACTAGAAAAATGATAGTTATCAGTTTCCATGTCTAGATATACGAACAGGAAGATAATATGAATTGCAACCAACCACCAGCTTACTCATCTAAAGGCTAGAAAACCTTACTACAAGCAACTTATAAATATATAATAACACCTCTCACAGCTATTTGAATAGGAGTAGCGTTGATGGTGGCTGCTCATAGCGATTCGAATCAGAGAAGCGTGGATGGTGGCTGGATCTAGGGATTGGGATCCACTGAGATTTAGATTAGGGTTACACAGATGGTAGCATCGATCGACTGTTATGATGAATGGTGCCACTGATGGACTGTTTTCTAGATTTCGTGGTGTTTATTTTTTCTGGAGGTGATAAGTGGAACGAACACTATTTTATGGAGAAGTTGACAATACATGTTTTTTTGTCCCCGCAAATTTTTTATTTCCCACCTTTTTAATTGTGTAGCGTTTAGTAGATGATAGTTGTGCATTTAATAGCGTCTGAATCCCTAGATTGTACAGTGATTAAAGGAGATAGGCGGAAACGCTACATATTCATGCTATTAAATGTCCATATTTTTGTAGTGTATGTTCATTATGTGCTAACCCTTCAGTTGCAAGGACATGCCAGGTATGGTTCGTATACCTTTGTTCCTTAATATATCGACTTGAATAGTATTTTGAGATTCATTTATCGCTCACACCAGACTGCTGTTTGACTCTAAGTTTTATGCTTGCTTCTTATTATCTCGGGTACTTTGAAATGAATAGACTAAATAGCAGGTCTAGGTGCGACACAGCATTTGTGTAGAGGACGAGATGGATGGAGCTACCTCATATAGATTTCTATGCTTATTCCACTATGCAATACTATAGAGCCTTGACAGTGCTTGCTTATTATTCTAATAGAGGTATTTGAGTTTATCCATTGTATAAACTCTATTACATGTTGTATAACTCTGTGTATCTTTACTCTAATATTTGAATCACTTAGTTATTACTGTCTCTCCTCTTTTATATATGTTATGTATATTGTATTTTATTCCATGCATTGTGAGATATACGACTGGTTCTGTGTTGTTTATTTCATTTCAAAACATTGATTATCGTTTTACATCGATCGGGCATGTCAGGATCTCAATATCTTATATATATTTGGTGTCGGTGGTGTAGGGCGGTCGTCACATTTTGTATAAAATCTTAAGTTACACGATTGACCTGAGTTGATAACATGATCCAGTAGAGATAGGGAAAGGGTTATCACTCTTGACTGGATTGAGAATATACGCACGCACATGAGAGAGTGCGTACTTTGTATATATATTTTGATTTTTAAAACTATATAGTAGTATATATAGTATACAAGTCGCATGCACACACGAGTATCATTGACACAGTTTTTTTGAGAGACTGATCATTCTTATTACAGATCAAGAATGAGTCGACAAATAAGAAACACTATGCAGAACTCCATCTCCAAAGTTGAGGAAGGAGCAGGCTCGGGGATGCTAAGCCTTATTGTAGGCTATGTTCAATACGATGATGGCAAACATTCTTCAAAATGCCCAAGCAGCCACTCCAAATGTTGATATTGGTGGTGGTGCTCAAGTTCAGGTGCCGAGAGCTGACTTTGCCAAGTTATGAAAAGATTACTCCGCCTTGGGAGGCAAAGCATTACTTTGAACGGAGTTACCTATCAAAGTGCAGGATTGGTTGGATACCTACGAGTGTATCTTTGGTGATATGGAAATAGATGATGCCATGAAGAGGAAGCTAGGATATAGACAGCTTCAAGGGTGGGCCATGAACTGGTGGAATGCCATTACCATTGCTATACCTAAGGATCGGTTTACTTAGGACCAGTTCAAGACCAGGTTTGAAGAGAAGTTCATTCTGGCTGCTCAAAAGCCGGTGTTATTCGGGAAATTTGCTGATTTAAAATAAGGAGATATGTCTATCTTCGGATATATCGCTAAGTTTGATGCTTTATCGAAGTACGAGATTTCTTTCATTGACACTCAGTTGAGAAAGAATGAGAAGTTCGTTGGGGGTTTGTACGAATACATTTGGGAGCAGTTGGTTAGTCATATTAATGAGCCATTAAAAAGACTTGTCGAGAAAGCTCTTTGCCTGGAGAGTTTATACCCTCAAGTCCAAATCAGCTATTGTTGCTAAGAAGGAGAAAAAACTACAACAAAGCGATGGATGAAAGAAGAAATGGAATGGATAGAGGAAGAAGTCTCAGGGAAAGAACGCTCAGAAGAAGGCTAAATGGGATCCTATTTGTTATGGTTGTGGAGACAAGGGTCACCTAATCCGAGACTAAAAAATCTGATGGGAAGAAGAAATGTTATAATTGTGGTGAACCCGGGCATATACTGAAGAATTGTCCAAAACCACTGCAGCAGAAGCAAGTTGTGAAGGCATATTCTTTGGACGTTGTTCCAACTTCGTTGAGTGCTCCCTCGGTGACAAAGAAGGGGAAGATGGTTGTTATTCAAGGTATGTTTTCCATTTACAATATTCCTATACATGTTTTATTTGATACTAAGGCTTCACATTCCTTCAGACCTAGTGATTTGGTAGATAGGCTGGGATTAAAACCCAAAATAGTTGACCGACCCTTGATTGTGACAAACCTTGTTGGAGGCTCCACTAGCCTGAGTATGGTTTGTCACGATTTGACCTTATCGAGTCATGAATTCTCTTTTGGTTGTGATTGCTTTGTTTTGAATTTCGTTGCATTTTGGATTATCTTGGGAGTGGACTGGCTAAGGAAGTATGCGATGGTAGTGGATTACGAGAGGCTATTGATGACGATTGGGGCTATGGAGGGACGACGGTAGTGATTAGTTTCCTGCTAGAGGATGGGGTTATGTTTAGCTTTCAATATTCACTTGAGATTCTATAGGATGGATCGTCATCTGTGCCTATCCTTAGAGAGTATCCAAATGTGTCTGAGGAAGTGATCGGATTACCACTGCATAGAGAGATTGTGTTTTGAATAGACTTTGTGAAGGATGTCAGGCTGATAATTATGCCTTTGAGGCGTATGGCACCTAGAGAGCAAAAGGAGTTGGAGGTGCAAGTAAATGACCTATTGAAGAGGGGTTTCATTCATAGGAGTATATCTGAGTGGGGTGCGCCTATAGTATTCGCCACTATGGCGGATAGCTCTTTGAGGTTGTGTGTAGATTACAGTGAGCTAAATAAAGTGATAAAGTGGAACAAGTATCCACTCCTATGTATTTATGACTTGTTCGATTAGCTTCACGGTGCGACGGTGTTCTCTCAATTGGATCTTGTGATAGGATTTCGGCGGTTGAGAGTAGTGAAGGAGAGTGTGCCGATCACTGTGTTTCGTACTCCATCTGGTTTCTATAAGTTGTTGGTTATGTCATTCGGGCTAACCAATGCTCCAACATACTTTGTTAATCTCATGAACCATGTCTTTAGGAATCACCTAAACAAGTTCATGCTTGTGTTCGTGGATGATATTAGTCTATTCTAGGACAATGGGAAAACATAAGACACATTTGAGGATTGTGCTTGAATTGTTGAGGAATCATAAGTTGAAAACAAAGTTTTTGAAATGTCACTTCTGAAGGAGGGAAGTGGGATTCTTGGATCACGTCGTCTCGAAGCAGGATGTCGTAGTAGATCCTGCCAAGGTGGTAGCGGTTCAGCATTAGAACAAACCCAAGAATGTTACGAATGCGAGGAGTTTCCTAAGATTAGCTAGATATTATAGACGTTTTTATCAAGGTCTTCTCGAAGATAGTAGCACCATTGACCAATGTGATAAAGAAGAATCAGACTTTTGTCTGGGACATTAAGTGTGAGCATGCCTTTGTACGTCTGAAAGAGAGGTTGACGAGTGCACCAGTGTTGACCATCCCGAGTGGGAATAAAGAGCTAACAGTATACACAGATGCATGTGGTATTAGATTAGGTGCAGTGTTGAGGCAGAAAAGAAAATTTGTCGCCTACACTAGTCGACAGCTAAAACCCGTATGAGAGGAAGTATCCAACTCATGATTTGGAGTTGGCAGCTATAGTGTTTTCTTTGAAGATTTTGAGGCACTACTTACTAGGAGAAAGGTTCGAGATGTTCACAGATTATAAATCCTTAAAGTACCTTTTCTCCCAGAAGGATCTCAACCTTCGCCAGTAGTGATGGTTGGAATTCATGGCATCTTAGGATTTCAGCATTTCTTATACACCTAGTAAAGGAAATGCGGTCGTCCATGCATTGAGTAGAAGATATGCCAGTTTGGGAGCAATGTTTATGGAGTGGAAACAGTTATAATATATTGCTGGCTATGACTTCAGACCCCACTATGAGTTAGAACCAGAGGTATTGGCGAGTTTGGATGTTAGGTCTATTCTAATTGAGCAGATCGGTACTTGTCAGAGGCGAGATGCTAGACTAGTAGAGATCATGGCGAAAATAGAAAAGGGAATAGAGTCTAAAGATACAAAGTAATACAGACTCGACCAAGAGGGTTGGCTCCATAAGGATGTGACGCAGCCAAGGAAGTGAATTCGACGATGTAAATCAAATCCGTCCAGGATCTCACACGATTAGCGGAAATAATCGGTGAATCGATGATAAATCGATGAATTTAAGAATACCCAAATGCCCAAATCCGTTGATCACGAAGATACCGGATTCTAGCAATCTTCGACAAGTTGATCGCGCACGATGCCGTGAGAGAAGATCTACAATTCTTCGAACGTTGATCAAGCGCACTTGATTCTGTGAATTGGCTTCAACAATCGTTGATTCGAGCGCACTCGAATGCCGAAGGTGGAGATAGGAGATAACACTCAACTACCAATTTTAATGGAGGGACAAAGCACAAACCAAATTTTATTTAAAATTCAACAACCTTTACAAATGACAATACGTCCCTATTTATAGGGTTTACAACACAACACAAACGACCTAACAATAGTACAATACAAACGATTTAAGAAAGAGAATACAAGCGACTTAACATACAGTTCGAACGACTTACAAAACCAACGACTTAACGACATACGACTTAAGCAACACAAACGACTTAACAAACCCAACGACTTAACCTTCGGCAGCGATCTACTGGCGAGAGCGACTTATCAAAGCAACGCGACTTAAAAACTTGCGGTATAGCCTTCAGCGACCTACTGGAAGCACGACATAAGGAAACTGTGACTTAAAAGAAACAAGGCAGCGACATAACTTCAGCGACCTATCATGGTGAGCGACTTAAGGATGGCGTGACCTAAAGCTTCGCGACATAAGGATCTGGAGCTCGCGACCGCGACCTAGTGATTCGCGACCTAGGCTGGAGCGACATAAGGTGGAGCGACATAAGGTCCTGCTCTGCTCGCGACCTTGAATTCTGCTCTGCTCTTGATTCAATTCAGTGACTTTGAAATTAGGTCGTACACGAGTTGCTTCGTCTTCGCGAGCTAGGAGGAGCGACGATCTAGGGTTTCGCCTATTTGAGGTATGCGCTGCATCATCCTCCCCTTGTTGGAAAGAATTCGACCTCGAATTCACGCTCTCCTCTTCTTCGACAAGCATCTCCCCATAATACGGAATTAAGTGTTTGACATTAAAAATATCAGATGTATGGATATGATCCGGCAATCTCAACTGATAAGCATTCTCATTAATCTTCTTTATGATTTCCAAAGGACCAATCTTCCTAGCAGCTAGTTTGTTTTAAGTACCAACAAGAAATCGATCCTTGGTCAATACTGCATATACAAAATCTCCTTCTTTTAAGTCAACATGTCGTCGTTTAATATCTGCGGATTGCTTATATTTCTCATTTGCCTTAAGTAATCGTTCTTGCACAACCTTGTGACACTCTTGCAATTCATTCACAAAATCACTAGCTCGTTTGATCACTCATTTCTGCTATGGAACTACAAATAAATCCAACGGTCCTTTAGGAATTATTGAGTACACAACCTGGAATGGACTGAACCCAGTGCTATGATTAACTGCATGGTTGTGTGCAAACTCAGCTTGACATAGCTTCGAATCCCAACTCTTCAAATTATCATTCATAAGGCATCGCAATAGATTACCCAGGGATCTGTTCACAACTTCAGTCTGTCCATTTGTCTGTGGATGATAAGCACTACTGAATTTTAGCTTCGTCCCAACCATTCTCCATAGGCTCATCCAAAAATGACTTAGAAAGCGAGTATCTCTATCCGAAACAATAGATTCAGGCAACCCATGCAAGCGATAGATCTCCCTAAAGAACAACTGTGCCACGTGGACTGCATCTACCGTCTTCTTACAAGCAACAAAATGTACCATCTTCGAGAAACGGTCCACCACAACATATATAGAGTCATTTCCCCGTTGAGTCCTCGGCAAGCCCAACACAAAATCCATGCTTACATCAACCCACGGTTTTGTAGGAACAGGTAAAGGCATATACAAACCCGCATTTGTAGCTGTCCCTTTCGAAACTTGACAAACATGACATCTCTGAACAAAAATTTCAACTTCCTTCCTCATTGATGGCAAAAAATAATATTTTGCAATCAACTGTAAAGTACGATCATGACCCACGTGTCCTTCCTCATGCATTCTTTGATAATCTTCATTCGTAAACTGCAATCTGGTACGTACAATCGATTCCCCTTGAATAAGAATCCATCTACCAACACAAACTCATCAGTACTCCCATCCTTGACTTTCTCAACAAAAGTAAGGATCTTCCTCAAACAACTCTGGCAATAGTTCAAATCCTGTCACTTCAACCTTCATCGTCGTCAACAAATGATTCCTCCTGCTCAAGGCATCAACTACACGATTCGTCACCCCTGATTTGTGCTTTACAACAAAAGTAAACTGCTGCAGATACGCGACCCATGAAGCGTGTCTAGCTGAAATTTTGTCCTCCCTTGTAAATGTTTCAAAGCTTCATGATCCGTATAAAGAACAAACTCCTTCTGAAACAGATAATGTCTCTAGTGCTTCACAGCTTGAACAATTGCGTAAAACTCCACGTCATAAGTGCTATATCTCAACTTGGCTCCAAACAACTTCTCACTGAAATAAGCAACTGGTCTTCCATTCTGACTCAATACTCCACCAATCCCAACCTTCGAAGCATCAGTGTGTAACTTGAACAATATCTGAAAATTCGGCAGTACTAGAATGGGTGCTGTCGTCAAAAGTATCTAGATCTTCTCAAAAGCTAACTCTGCTTCCTCTGTCCACACGAACTTCTTTCCTTTAATGCAATCGGTTACAGGTGCCATCACACTGCTAAAATGTGGAATGAATCTTCGATAAAAAGATACCAACCCATGAAAACTCCTCACTTCAGTAATTGTCTTGGGTTGTGGCCAACTCCTGACAGCTTCCACTTTGCTTTCATCCACTTGAATACCCTCCTTCAACAGAACATATCCCAGAAACAAAACATTGTGCATCATGAACATGCACTTCTTCGTTGCTACATAGAATTGCGCCTGTCGTAGAATCAACAGTACTTCTCGCAAATGCTGGATATGCTCTTCCATACTCCCACTATAGATCAAAATATCGTCAAAGTAAACTACTACGAACTTCCCAATAAGTGGTCTGAAAATCTGGTTCATCACTCTCATAAAAGTACTAGGAGCATTTGACAAGCCAAACGGCATAACCAGCCATTCGTATAGACCTTCCCTAGTTTTAAAAGCAGTCTTCCACTCATTACCCGGTCTAATACGAATCTAATGGTATCCACTTTTCAAGTCAATATTTGAGAAAACAACAGCCCCACTCAACTGATCAATCAAATTATCGAACCTCGGCATAGGAAACCTGTATCTCACAGTGATCTTGTTTAAAGCCCGACTGTCCGTACACATCCTCCAAGTCCCATCCTTCTTCGGTACCAATAAGGCTGGCACTGCACAATGACTCAAGCTCTCCTGAACACGCCCTTATTCTAACAACTCCTCCACCTGCCTTCTCAGTTCCTCATGCTCCTTAGGACTCATCCTGTAATGTGGCCTGTGAGGTAATGCCGCCCTTGGCACAAGATCAATCTGATGCTGAATATCTCTCAACGGTGGTAACTCCTTTGGTAACTCTTCAGGAAACACATCTCTGAATTCTTCCAACACTGGCTTTACTTCCTCTGGAACTTCAACAGATTCAGTAGCTTCATGTCCAATCAACAAGAACACCTCTGGACTCTCCTCTACTTCTTCAACAAACTCCTTCAAAGTCAACAAAGTCTTCAGCTCCTCAATCTCTTTCGACTTGCTCTCTCCTTGCTGTCTCTTCTTCGGAACTAAAATGATCTTAGTACCCTCAAACATAAAGCTGTAGCTATTGGTTCGACCATCATGCTGCACTGCTCGATCATACTGCCATAGTCTTCCCAAAAGCAAGTGACAAACATCCATCTCCACCACATCACACCAGATCTCATCTTTATACTTCTTCCCAATAGAAAACGGAACATGAACTCGCCTGTCCACCTTCACCTCTCCTCCTTTCCTTAACCACGCTAACTTGTAAGGATTTGGATGCTTCTCCGTTTTCAACTTCAACTTTCTCACAGCTTCGGTAGAAATGATATTGTCACAACTTCCCATGTCAATCACAAATTTACACACCTTCCCCAGTATAGTGCATGTCGACTGAAAGATATTACTCCTAAACCAACTAGCCTCCTCTTCCTGCTTCGGTGTCAAACATGATCTCCTCAACATTAGATTACATCCTTCATCTCCCGACGTGATATCATGTTCATCCTCCTCAACTGGACTAGAATAACCTTCATCAACATCCTCACCTTCCACTTCAGCAATCATAGCTCGCCTCTTTGGTTTCGGGCATTCATTACTTTTGTGACCCACTTCCTGGCAATTATAACACTTGAAACTGTTGTTGACCTTTGCCTTCGCAACTTCGTTCACAACTGGTTTACTGACAGCTTTAGAAACATTGGAACTTCCACTAGCACCCTTGCTCTGAGTATTGGAACTTGGAAACACACCACCTCCTCGTCTTTCCTGCTTCTCCCAAGCCAATGCCTTTTGGTGCGCTTCAGCCACAAATCTAGGGTCAAACATATTTACCATATCCTGGATCTGGATCCTCAACCCCCCAACAAACCTAGCAGTCAATTGTTCCTCCGTCTCCATAATGTCATTTCGAGCAATCAGTTGATAAAACTCATCAGCATAATCATTAACAGTCTTCGTCCCTTGCCTCGGATTCTGCAACCTCTGATACATGCGTGATTGATAATTGTAAGGCAAGAATGTAGCCTTCATCATCTTCTTCATTTTCTCCCAAGCAACAATCTTCGACTTCCCTATCCGTTCTTGGGTAAGTTTGGTTTGCTGCCACCACGCTATAGCTCTCCCTCTCAACCTAGTAGCAACCAACTTCACTCAACGATCTTTCGGAACCTCCTTGAAATCAAAGATCTCTTCAACATTAGATAACCAATCTAGAATTTCTTCAGCCTGCATACCACCCTTAAACTCTGGAATTTCAATTTTCATTCCGGACTCCCATTTGTGATCATACTCTGAATGATTTCTTCCTTGGTTTCGATTTCGACCATGAACACTACCACCATCAAACTCCTCATCAAAATCTGATGCATATCGATGTCGATCATGACCACCAACATCTCTACCACCACCATTTCTACCACCAACATCCCTTCGATCTACATTCCTACCACGATCGTCAACATTTCTACGATCATGATCTTCTCTTCTCTCCCGATCTGAATGTGGTGAAACTCTATTTCCCCCATGGCTCGATTCAGGTGAAACCCTTCTTCTACTTTGATTCATTTCAAGCATCATTCTCTCTAATCGACCAATTCCCTCATCAAACTTCTCATTGAATTTATCACTAATTCGTTGCTCCATTTGTTCAGCATCTTCTCTTCCATACAAAGCATCAACATTGCGATGACGTTGAGCTTGTCTCGGTGGCATGATTGAACTTCAAACAAATCTTCAAAAATTCACACACTTTTCGAACTTTGATCCAAAATGATATGGATCGAAACTCCCAACTTGTTGCAACTTCACGATGAACACGATGAACACCAAACTTCTCAACAATGCAAATCCGATCTCCAAATGATGCAAACTCCTTGCGATCTCGCTCTGATACCAAATGACGCAGCCAAGGAAGCGAATTCGACGATGTAAATCGAATCCGTTCAGGATCTCACACGATTAGCGGAAATAATCGGTGAATCGATGATAAATCGGTGAATTTAAGAATACCCAAATGCCCAAATCCGTTGATCACGAAGATACCGGATTCTAGAAATCTTCGACACGTTGATCGCGCACGATGCCGTGAGAGAAGATCTACAATTCTTTGAACGTTGATCAAGCGCACTTGATTCCGTGAATTGGCTTCAACAATCGTTGATTCGAGCGCACTCGAATGCCGAAGGTGGAGATAGGAGATAACACTCAACTACCAATTTTAATGGAGGGACAAAGCACAAACCAAATTTTATTTAAAATTCAACAACCTTTACAAATGACAATACGTCCCTATTTATAGGGTTTACAACACAACACAAACGACCTAACAATAGTACAATACAAACGATTTAAGAAAGAGAATACAAGCGACTTAACATACAGTTCGAACGACTTACATAACCAACGACTTAACGACATACGACTTAAGCAACACAAATGACTTAACAAACCCAACGACTTAACCTTCGGCAGCGATCTACTGGCGAGAGTGACTTATCAAAGCAATGCGACTTAAAAACTTGCGGTATAGCCTTCAGCGACCTACTGGAAGCACGGCATAAGGAAACTGCGACTTAAAAGAAACAAGGCAGCGACATAACTTCAGCGACCTATCATGGTGAGCGACTTAAGGATGGCGCGACCTAAAGCTTCGCGACATAAGGATCTGGAGCACACGACCGCGACCTAGGCTGGAGCGACATAAGGTGGACCGACATAAGGTCCTGTTCTGCTCGCGACCTTGAATTCTGCTCTGCTCTTGATTCAATTCAGCGACTTTGGAATTAGGTCATACGCGAGTTGCTTCGTCTTCGCGAGCTAGGAGGAGCGGCGATCTAGGGTTTCGCCTATTTGAGGTATGCGTTGCATCAGGATGGGAAGCTGTTTGTTCTCTATGTTGATGGATTACGAGATGAGATGCTATAAGAGTGCCACCATTCTAGGTTGACCATACATCCTAGCGGTAATAAGATGTACCGTGATATGTATCTGACCTATTATTAGGAGGTGATAAAGAAGGATGTTGGGACATTCATCTCGAGATGCATGAACTGCCATTGGTGAAGGCAGAGCAAAAGAAGCCAAGTGGATTGTTGCAACCGCTTGAAATTCTCAAATAGAAGTGGGAGCAGGTATCGATGGACTTCATGATGGATCATCGAAGACTCGAGCAGGGTACAACAACATTTGGGTCATAATCAATTGATTGACCAAAAGCGCTCGATTTATACCCATCAAGTCAAGTAGGATGGTAGCCAAACTGGCCGAGTTGTATGTGAAATGGATCATACGATTTCATGGTGTACCGAAGAGAATTATGAGCAACTAATACCCTTTGTTCATGCGAGTTCTGGAAGAGCTTACAAAAGGCGTCGGGTATCGAGCTGCATCTCAGTACAGCTTATTATCTGCAGACGGATAGGTGGACTGAGAGAGTAAATTGTATATTAGAGGATCTCCCGCGGGCTTGCGTACTTGATTTCGAAGGGTCGTGGGATGATCATCTACGATTGGTGGAGTTATCATACAATAATAGCTATCAGTCTAGTATCGGTATGGAACCGTATGAAGCATTATATGGTCGACCGAGTAACGCCCCTTCATGTTGGTGGGAAGCGGGTGAGAAACTAATACTTGGGATAGATATAATCAAAGAAACCTCATAAAAGATAGAGATCATTCGATAGCGAATGAAAGCTGCTCAGGATAGGCAGAAGAGCTACACCGATAGGAGACGTACAGATTTGGAATTATCCGTCAGTGATATGGTCTTTGTAAAGATTTCTCCTTTGAAGAATGCTATTCAATTTGGTAGTAAGAGTAAGTTGGAATCGAGATTCATAGGCCCTTCTCCGGTAGCAGAGAGGATTGAAAACCTAGCATATAGGGTCGACTTACCTTAGAAAATGTTGGGTGTGCACAATGTCTTCCATGTTTCTCACTTGCGGAAGTTTGTACACAACTCAGGTGCGACGACTACACCAGATTAGCTAAATGATATCAAGGTTGAACTAGAAGCTTTGAGACCTCGTGGGTTAGTTTGTATTATTGGACGCGATATGAAATAGCTTAGGAGGAAGACGGTGGAGTTAGTGAAGGTTCAATAGGGGTGAAAGTGAAGGCATTTCCCCATGGAAAACTGAGGAAAGCATGAGGGCCGCTCATTTGGAGCTCTTTATATGGTTAGGCCTACTATTTATCGCATTTTCTTTCACTTTTGATAACATATAGGGTAGTTTAGTAGCTCACATGCTAGGATAGCCTTACCTACACTGTGAATTGCATGGTTTGCTTGTTTGATATGTATGATGGCTGCATGTGATTGTTAGGTATTTGGGGTAATCATTTTTGATTTATTTAGAGATTTTCGGTGTGAAGTTCCAAGGGGGAGAGTGTAATGAGCCGTGTTTTACATGTTGAAGGATCATAAAATATTTTTATTATTCATATAAGATCGTATGACTCTAAAATTTTAGAAGTAACCCTTAGGGACATTTTCCACATCTATGATTTTTATTGATTTTCTATGTGACCGTTTTGACCACGAAAACCTTGTTTAAACTATAAATTTTGATAGGAGCCAAATTAAGGTTTCAAACTACTTCCATTGTTTCAGGATGATGGTTTCTTATTCCGTAGAGTGGTCATAGTAGAAAAATGGACTTATCGCTTGAAAGTTACAGCTATTTTAAGTTTTGGCTGCTGTTGGAGTTTTAATGGGTAATTAACCAAGCCCGTGCTTAGGCCGATTAACCCATCTAGAAAATTATGCTAATCGGAGGCTATAAAAACTGGTCTAAGTCATTTCTACCTTCCCTAAAATAGCTCTAAACCTCCAATAACCCTAATTCATCAAAAATTGCACGTTTTCCTTACCAATCTTAGCCAAACCATTGCTTAGAGGGGTGATTAGCTTAGGAAAGCTTTAGGTTATAATTGTTTCTGATTTGGGTTCATCTCCTTTGCTGTCAAATTCAGATTTAAGGAGAAAAATTAGTATTTTGAGTATTTGATAAGTGGTTCTTGACCTCTCACTCTACTATGCATGTTTATATAGTTAAAAATGATGTTTTTATATGATTTTAATCTTTAAACATTTTCTACCCTTAATCACACTTTTATACATGTTTAAGGATGAATTTTAAAGATTTAAAAATGGTTTTCAAATGGTTTTGCATTCCCTTGTATTCATATGCATATGCTAGTATAAAAATTAGATCTAGATTAATATTTGATTGAGTATCACATTCTTATGTATTGTTTTTATGAATAGATGTATATGTATGGTTTTTTATGATTGTATGTTGTGATTGATGTTGTTTTCTATTGTTTTAGGTGGTTGGAGAATAGGTTGGCGAATTCAACAAATCGAAGGCAAAGATGGTCAGAATTGGATAAATCTTGGAGGATGGGATTTGGAGTATGGAAGGACCCAAACTACAAATCATAGCAAAATTGGGGTTAAGGAAATAAGTCGGTGTCGAGTTATCATAGCTTGGCACCAAGTTTTTTTTGTTTGCCAAAATAGGTCGGTGAGTTGATGGCTCGTGGGGATGATCTAGTGGAGATGGACAAGGGCAAGATACCCGAAAATGGCTAATGATTGGTACCACGCCGAGTTATTTCTAAAACTTGGAAATCATGGCTTTAAGTGGATGATGAGTTATTTTGAGGGATGGATCAGGGTCTAAAGCGCTTGGGGAATGAAGTAATAAAAGCAAGAGATTGAACTTATCCAAGATTGGCTAAGTAAATAAGTCGGTGCCGAGCTGTTATAGGTCGGTACTGAGTTATTTATATTGAGGGATTGGAATGCAACTTCTGGGAGGGAAGTAGAGGCTTATAGGTTGTGCTGAAGGTCTTTGTTTGTTCACTTGGGGTTTGATGGCGGCATAATAGCACGATGATAAATTCGGGGCTTTGGTGACAACTCAATGATGAAAGGTGTTAGGCTCTGATGATGGCTGCTCAACGTTGAATGGAGTCACGAGAATGGTTATCTACAAATTGTGGGTTTTAAGAAAGGTGACCCATGGATAGAATAGTTAAATGGTTCTATCGTGGAATGGAGGATTGTAGAATGGTTCATCGATGATAATGAAAATTGGATGGAGCAAGGAAAGGGCTCGGATACACGTGCTAAGGGATCGTTGATGCTTGGAGTGTTTTTTGATGTTATCAAAGTAAGGGTATTGTGAGGACGCTCAAGAGTACATTAAAAGGCTATCCCGGATCTATTGAATGGATCTGTGTACCCTGGACTGGTTGAATGAGTCTAGTATCAGCTTTGGGCTAAAGAGAGTACACTGAAAACTAGGATTTCCATTAGTCCATGGCAGTCGAAAGGTCATACGAGTTATCATATATCCAGAGCACATTGAGTGAGTGATACTGAGGATCATTTGATGGATGCTATGGATGTATTGATTGTTCTTCCATAGTCTATCACTCTTGTAGGTATTGGAGATAGGGATACCTGGACATCCGTCATCACACTTGGGTTGTAGTGTACCCTATGTTATTTTAAGCGCTCAACGAGGCAAGGCGATAGAAGTACCACTTCGCTTACTGTCACTTAAGCACTGCTTAAGTATCGCCTAAGTGCTGCTTAGTTTTTGGCATAACTTGTATCAATATAAATTTATGTAAATAGGTTATATTATGTGCATTATGCGTGTATTCACAAATTCATCACCAAGAATAATTAAAATTATAAATTCATATGTTGAAAAAGCTATATTTGACTTTCACTATTCATTAAAAGTAAGCACTCGAGTTGAGTACAAACCATGCGCATTTGACAAATAAATATAATCATATCTTAATGCAAATAACTACACACCATCCATCAGCTCATATGATAAAAAATGTGGAAATTTTGTTAAGGAACGTTTCTTTATTACTATAATCCAATTTCATTTTATTTTAAAAATAATATCTTTTTTCTTAGTAGTGCTTATTCATTGCTTAAATTTAAGTGAAGCATAGATAAGTGCCAATTAAGCACGCTTAAGTGCTCATCGTTTAATTCTACTGCTTTTTTCAAAAAATTAAGCGTTGTACAAGCATTTAGCGCTTAAGCGATTCTTAAGTGGTGCTTAAGCGTGCATTTCATAACAAAGAGTGTACCTTTGCTATATTTTTAGAGTAGCCTATTATGTTCGTTATATGCTAACTCTTTGGTTGTAAGAAAGGTCGGGTATGGTTCGTATACCCTTGTTCCATACTATATCAAATTGTATAGTATTTTGAGATTCATTTACTGCTCATACCAGACTGTTATCTGACTCGTGGTTTTATGCTTTGTTTCTTATTATCTTGGGTCCTCTTAAATGGGTAGACTAGATAGCAAGTCTAGGTGCGGCGCAGTTGCTATGCAGAGGACGAGATGGATGGAGGTACCTCGTATTGTATATGGATTTCTGTGCTTATTCCACTGTGTAACGCTATAGAGCCTTGACAGTGCTTGCTTATTATTCTATGACGGTATTTAAGTTTATTTCTGTTGTATAAACTCTATTACTCATTGAATAACTCTATGAATATGTACTCTGATATATGTATCACTTAGTTAAGGCTGTCTCTTCTGTTTTATGTCTATTATATAGATTATATTTTATTTCATGCACTGTGAGATATATGACAGGTTCAATGATGTTTATTTAATTTAAAAACCTTGGTGATCGTTCGATATCAGTCGGGCATGTCTGCAGTGCTCTATCTTATGTATATTGGGTGTCGGTGATGTAGGGCAGTCGTCACAGAGATGTTCAGAGTACTCTTGAAATATGGGATGAATCTATATCCTTTGAAATGCCCATTCGGAGTTGCATTAGAAAATTTCTTGGGTTTCATTGTAAACTCAAGAGGTATTGAGGCCAATTCATAGAAGACTGAAGCCTTGAGAAATGTAGAAGCCGCAAAGACGATAAAAAAAGGTACGAAGTCTGAATGGAAAAGTAGATGCGCAAAGCCAATTCATTTCGAGAGATATAGACAAGTGCATACCGTCATTTTGGATCCTCAAAGTAGGAAAGAGAAACTTTGCATGGACATAGGAATGCAAGAATGCTTTCGAAGCTCTAGTTGATCACTTGGAAAGGCCATATGTTTTATCGAAGCCTTTGGAGGAAAAGGATTTGTTCATCTATTTGGCAATATCGATTCATGCTCTGAGTGCAGCACTCGTGCGTGAGGAGTCCAAAGTCCAAAGTCTAGTATATTATGTCAGCACGTATTGACAGGAGCAGAGAAGAATTGCTTGAATCTAGAGAAACTTGCCTACTACCAGCTAATTACTTCGAGGATACTATGTGCACATTTCCAAGCTCACCTGATCA
Organism: Allium fistulosum; assembly: GCA_030737815.1. Classification (NCBI taxonomy): domain Eukaryota; kingdom Viridiplantae; phylum Streptophyta; class Magnoliopsida; order Asparagales; family Amaryllidaceae; genus Allium; species Allium fistulosum. The sequence continues at coordinate 843,999,855 of CM060902.1, forward strand.
AAGTACCTATCAATTAGCCCTTAAGGTAGGTTCTTCAACGTTTTGAGACTTCCATGAGGCAATTGAAATGGAATATCGAACTGAGCTAGTATGACACAACGTATCATCCCCGGAGAGCGGTTCAAGGTTAGGCTTTGTATTGTACTAGCCAAGTTAGGTGAATATATTCTTGTTGCTTGGCTTGGAGCGAATAGCGCAAAAAGGAGGTGCATAGCAATTTCCCGATTGAGCGGTGTAGGCGAAGCATAGTAGTACCGACGTTCTTATTGGCCTTCGGCTCCTTGTGACTCCGGATGCGTACTTTGTTAAAAATGAAAGATGCCTTGTCTGAGGTGCGTAGCCAGTCCTGCCAGTCGCTCTGCTCATTCCACTCCATACCTCGGGTTGATAGTAATGTAGTTTTGTCTTAGAGGAAAGCAAGTGCCAAAGATCGATATTAATTGGAAGCTGAACTAATAAACGATGTTCGGGTCAGACGGACTAGAAAAGTCTCATTAGCTCTACTTATTCTAGTTAGCTTCCTGACTATGCCTGTCTGATGTAATCTAGGTACGGGGTTGTTGAAGCCTTATAGTTTCTTTGCTTGCTCGTTCCACTACCTTTACCTTATGCTAAATTTCATTGTTGAATACACTGCTTGGGATGATAATGCAGAGGGAAGTATGGAACGAAGTGCTAAGTGGAAAATGGTACCGATGGGGCATCCAATGAACATTGCTCAGTGGCTGGAGTTGTCTTGGTGACCCTAAGTAGCGCTCAATCTGCTATGCCCTGATACTTGCTTTTCTCGCGATGGGTAACGAGGATGAGTATGAAGCTTTAATCATGGGACTTAAGATTGCAAAGGAATTGGGAGTAATGACTCTGCACAATTTCTGCGATTCCCAATTGGTAGTATGACAAGTGAGAAAGGAGTTTCAGGCAAAGAGGAAGACTAGCTCCTTATTTAACAAAAACCCTGGAGTTGTTGAGCTAACACTGAATATTATACTATAATGCATATTCCCAGAGAGGAGAATTGTAACACCCTACACCCCATAGTATACCTAAAAGGACACACTAAAAGATGTGGTGCGTTGTAGGTATAAATAAAACTAGCAGCGACTAAGATTCACAAGACAAAATAGATAAAGACAGCGGAGACCATTAAAATAATAATTTTCTAAAAGTCAAACTTCATAATATAGAATTATAAAACCAAATACATCGTATGTCTCAAAATACCAATATATGTCTCATGAAATCAAAACCTTGGTCTCATAAATATCAGAGTACAAACTATCCCTCACAAAGTTCCAGTACATGGAATAAGCTAAAAACCGAAAATAAAGAAGAGAAATACATAAGAAATCTTTGCCAAAGATGTCTCCAAGTGTCCGCAATCTACTGTCCTTGCTCTTGTTAGCCTATGGGGGGGGGAAAAAGGGGAAAATGGAGGAGTGGGTCAGACTAAAAGTCTGGTGAATGATAGTAACTACTAGAATCTTTAAGCAAAGTAAAAGTAATAGACTTTACAACAGTTATAGTATATAAAAGGAGAGAAAGGAAATATAGAGAAGGAATAAAATGGAAATAAATATGAATTAACTAAATTAACATAATTGATTAACTTTGATTGTTTGCACTTGTCTTTGATAGCTGCTTTGATTAGGCTGAATTACTAATTTTATAATTAGGCTAAAATCCTAATTCTACCCTTTGATCGGCCTGCTACTCCATAGACCTTACTGTGGACTAGACGCTATATAGCTCCCTACACAGAAATGATTTCTACGAATGACACGCGAAGTATCTACTATGGACTAGACGTTATATAGCTCCCTACATAAACGGCAATGGTGTCTAAGAAAGACACACATACTAAGCGCTTGGAACTCAATAGCAACTTATCTCCCTTAATCGATGCATCACGCTCGGTCACCGCCAGTTCGCACTATCTATTGCTCCCTCTTTTGACCTTTTATTTACCCTAGACAGCATAAGCGTGCCCTCGTCTCACTTCAAGCTATCGTGAGACACCGTGTCCATAGAAAATAGGGAATGCTGTTGGTACTGGTCCCTGTCAAACAAAATCTAGTTGCGTCCCTTGTCCAAATCCCTATGATTTAGTATTTTAATTATTGACCTCTTATCTACCCTAAACAGCATAAGCGTGTCCCAAGGGAAATGCTGCCGGTACGGATTTTTCCTTTTAAGTATTGACCACTTATCTACTCTAAATAGCATAAGGGAAATTCTATCGGTACGGATCTTTTCTTTTAAGTATTGACCACTTATCTACCCTAAACAACATAAGGGAAATGCTGCCGGTACGGATCCTTTATTTTAAGTATTGTCCACTTATCTACCCTAAACAGCATAAGGGAAATGCTGCCGGTACGGATCTTTTTTTTAAGTATTTACCACTTATCTACCCTAAACAACATAAGGGAAATGCTGCCGGTACGGATCCTACTTTTTATTTATCGACCACTTATCTACTCTAAACAACATAAGGGGAATGCTGTCGGCATAGATCCTACTTTCATCTTTGCTTATTAACTTAGGTGAATTATTTAAATAAGCCTTTATTACTATCTTCACTATCTTTGCTTATTAATTTATCCTAAGTCTTAAAATAAGCCTCATTCCATTCTTTTTCTTATTATAACCTACGTTATAATCATGCTTATTACTTAACCCAAGGTCTAAGTGTGAAAATAAGCCTCTTTTATCTTATACTCTTTTTAGTTATAGTTCTAAGTTATAACTAGGCCAATTATCTTTAATTAGTCCAATTCAAACATCAATACCATAATTAGGCTCAATTTCAGTCTTAATTCCATTTTTATTACAGTATTTACAATTTACATCTTATCTCTCGTTATTTCATTATTCTTATAATTTTAATCCATATTCGCGTTTAATCTATTCTAATCCATACGCGAAGAAGAAGGAGAAATACAAGAAAACTGAAAATAGAAGAAAATCCAAAGCGTAGGAAAAAGATGTAAATAACGCATGAATAACAGTAAATAAATTAAAATACTATAAATAAACTGTAAATAAATGGAAAAACTATAATTAACAGAAATAAACTAAAACTAACTGAAAAGAATAGCTAAAAGAAATAGATTGAAAATAATTCTAAAAACTGTAAATAAACTACTAAAAAGATTATTCCAAAAATCATAGTAAAATTACAATTATTGAAAACCCTATTATTTTAAATTACTTAAAAATCTAAATAATTACAATCACTCACCTGAGACAAAAGCTAGAATCCTTTTTTTACGGCAACCAAAATTCTCTAGAAACCTCCTCTAATTTGTACAACCTCTATCTTTTATTTGAATGTATATATATAATATAATTTTATTTTATAAATGAAGAATGTAGGTAAATATTTGAGAGAGAGAAATGGAGGCTAGGTTTTGATTTTAGAGTGAAAATCTAGGTTAGTTTAGGTCCTATTTATAGCGTTTTAGGTGTGCTTTCAACCGTAGATTAGAATCTCTAGAAACTTCTGCCGACTCATTGCTGTGTCAAGTCTTACAATGCGCCTTATCAATGCCTTACCTTATATTTAATTTAATTAATTACACCCTCAATAATATACAAACTATAAATAAATTTTTCTTCTCCTCAACTAATTTCTGATTTGTGACATTTTATTTCATATTAAATTTCCATGCATCTCTCTTTATTCGCATGTTTCGTTTCAGTTTTCAACATCCCATTTAATTTACATGTTTACATCTGAAATAAATAAATAAACAACATATCAATATCTTTCCACATTTACATCTGAAATAAGTAAATTAACATGTCAATATTTCTCCATGTTTATGTCTAAAATAAATTAATAAATAACTAGAAATTCTTATGTCGGTATTGTACATATTCACGTTTGAATTAATTGGATGAATAATATGTGAATTGTTATGTCAATATTCTATATATTCAAATCTGAATTCATTAAATAACATGTGAATTGTTATGTCTACATTTTTTTCATATTCACATCTGTTGTAATTAGATAAATAACATATGTCCACAAGCATGCATAAATATTGTGTATTAATTAGTAACCTAATTCTTTACCTTTAAATTGAGCAATCAATTACATTAATTGATTGGTATTAATGTTTTTATGTTTAAAAATCAAACTGACCCTTATTCTTTACTAACAAAGAAATAACATACCTTATATTTTCTGTAAGAAATGTAATCCTTCCATAATACACTTTTGCCTTTTCTTTTCAAAATATAACGTTTATTTTATTAAATGCCTTCTTTTTATAAATATATGGTTACATTTTCTCTCATTTACAATAACCCATCTCATTTGAACATCGTCATCTAAATTTATAAAAGTGGATGCCTTGTTTTTAAATACACTGTTATACCTTTTTTCTCTCTTTTGTAACAAAACAAACTCCCTGTTTATAAAATCATACATATATTCAAAAATGAGAAGTTTATTTTATTTATCTCAAAACATGCATTTATTTTTATTTAAAATGTTCATTCCATTTTGATAAAAATGCAAGTTCTTATATTAAACTCAATCATTACAATTTAATTCATTTTTCCCTTTCTAATTGAAACATTTCAATAAATCCACTGCCAATTAGTTTCAATACTAATTTCAAACAAATTCTAATTATAAACACTATTTCTTTTTCAATTATAATTATTTATTAATTCCTTCTTAAATTTTGGGTCGTTACATTCTCCCCTCCTTAAGGGATTTCATCCCCGAAATCTCTAAGGATAGAAGAATGAAATAAAAGTATTCATCCAAGTTCTACAACCAACTACTCAACCATCACCCATTATATCCATTGTCCTTAAGTTTTTCTAACGTAATTTATGATACTTATGCAATTAGTGTAGTATCAATGTATCTAACTAATGCAAAAGATTAGGCGGTCCACTAATTCAGTTGACCTCCTTTTATGCAATCATGTATGTGCCATGTATCCAAATGAATGCAAAAATTCCCTAATGATAACTGAAATTCTATATGCATGCTACAATCATCATCCAAATATTATAATCATATGATAATCATCCATTTATAGCAACCATGGAATAAAATAAAATGCAAATGCACACACATCTATATGTATATGCTCTAGTGTCCTAGTTAGGTCGATCCCTAAAAGATAATAGTGCCTAGTGTAAGTATATGCGTCCATTAGCATCCACTAGCAAACACTTGCAACCACTAGCATCCATCATACATAACATGTTCTAATAACATGTTTACATCAAATCCTATCATCTATAGTTAAATCCTGAGTTCTACCCTCCCAAGGGATGATAAAGGAAAGAACCTATTCAAAACTAAAGATGGAAATAGGAAATTTGAAATTTACTATCAAAGAGAGATGTGGATAAGAAGTACGCATTTTCTCCTAATCAATTTAATCTTCTTTGAAGTCTTTTTAACCTTTGTATACTCTATCCAACAAGAAAGCGACTTGCGCGGTCTTCCATAAAGAGCTTTGGAAGGTGCCATTCTAATGCTAGCTTGAGAACTACTATCTTATGTGAATTCCACTAAAGAAAGATGCTTTTTCTAAGTTCTTCCAAAATCAGGAATATTCCATTCTCAACCATGCGTGTCTTACAATTTTACTAATTCCATTTAACTGTTCTTCTTTAGTCTGCTCACAGGAATCAACATTTCTAGGTTCTCATTAGGGTCCAATACACTCTACATAAACTCTATTATTACTTCCAAAAGTAATTACTGCTATCTCCTTTGTAGCCTTACACCTTTTCCGTTACACCTAGAAAATGATTCCTTTCTATTTCACATTTAGGAGTTTGGTTCGGTGTTTATAGTTCCATTTTAAAAATTAAGGGTTCTAAATTTTTAAAACATCAAATCTCAAAACCTTTGTCTTTAAAAGTGTTATCTTTAAGTTTCTATTAAATTCAAAAATACTAGATTACTTAAAATCTTATCTTTCTAGACTTGCATCTTCACAGCTTTTTGGATTTACATTATTTCCCAAACCTAGAGGGAAAAACTTTTTAGTCCAAAACTTATTCCTCGTTTTCTTTTAAAGACCTTTTTAGTTTTCTATAAAAATTTGAATTTTCAAAATTTACTTTTATCAAGTTTTCCAAACACTTATTTACTTTTTCACCAAACTATTTTCTTTTAGAATATCTTTAAAATATCCTTATGTGTTTTCAAAACATCATCTCATTATACCTAATAGTCTCATACCTTAATGTACTGGAACTACTTTCTCCTATGAGAAATTATCAATGCTAAAATCTTCTATGAATCTTTTTAAAAGAGGACTTCATGTTTAGGTGAAACTACAATGAACTTTTTTTATACTTTTCAAAATAGGCTATACAAAATATGTTACTTCTCGTACCTTGTACATCTCTTTCATGTATACCTTGTAACTTGCACAAAACATTTTTATTGGTTTCATAGAAAATTATACCATTACTTTTTTTTCATTCCAATAGATTAAAGTATGTTTAATTTACATTCTCTTATGATAGACATCTTCTAATATCTAACTTACTCTTTTCTTTTCAGAAAATATCACCTCCAAAACTGCTTTAATATATCCATAACCAAAAACATTTCCTTATAATAAGTGTATTTTACAAATCACTTTTATTTTTACCCTTAGAAATTATCTTTTTAAAATTCATTTTTATTTGGGTTTAAAACAGATGTTGCATAAAACACTGTTACTACAACCCAAAAATTCTAGTGTATGAATTTAATTAAAAATAAATACTAATAAACCTCATATACTATGTAAAAATATTTCCTTTCGAAGTCACCTGCTATAACAATAGTGTTATAGCCTATGCTCCCTTTATTTTCCACGAAAGCATCTATTACCACAATAAATGCTGTAACCTATGCTTTCGATACTTAATACACTCTAGGCTTTTATATTTAAAATCTTTGTTTACCTATAAAGAAACCAACGAGCTATATATGCTCTATAATTCTTCAAAATAATTTCACTTTTAACAAAATTTACATCATATAAAAACCAATTTAAATTTCATACCACTTTTTTTTTCATAACCCAATATTTACTTCTTCAAAAATATTGACAATTATATTTTTCAAATTTTCAATTCTAACTATTTCATTTTATTGGGCTAGGCATAAAGTGGATTTTCTTCTTACTACCCTAGGAGTACCCTTCCTAAATCTTGGAAATCTCATTTCCTCAATAAAGTCTTTTACTCCTATTCATTTTTATGCTCATATTTATTCCAATGCACTACCGTTAAATCCATTTATCCGAACCTAAATGTACAAAACCATTTCTCCAACTCGTTCCATGAGTTGACCTTCTCTATGCCCTAAAAAACGCAATTCCTCACTCCAAAAGTGACACTTGAAGAATTTTGTCTTCAACTGATGAATGCGAAGTGTACAAATAACCTCCTCAAAATGTCTGGGAAATCTTTAACGATTGGAACAGAATCTAGCTCTCATAGTGTTGAATCAAGGGAATAAAGGAAGCTTCGAGAGTCCGTCCGCTACATGCCCCTAATCTAACGACTCCCTTCTCGCAGTCTAATATCGCACCATAAGTGGATAACCAATCCATCCCCAAAACCATCACATACCCCGAAAATCCCAGTACATAGGCGTCACAATCAAACACTACGCCTAGTATAAAATTTTTCAAACCCCTACAAATCATAGACAAGTGTGTCGATCCTCCTATGGGATTTGAAACAACAATGGGGTCTACTACTAAAGAGATGTATAAGTGCAAACAACCTACCAAAGAACTAGAGATGGAAGAGTGTGATATTCCGGAATCGAAAGGAGTTTGAATTGGACTTTGAGGGGATTTTTAAGAAAAACTCTTTATTATTTGAAAACTATTTCTAAATTAAAGAGATTCTTTTCTGAAAAATACTATTAAAACCGTTTATTTTGAAAAATACGTTACTTTTTAAAAAAAAAATTAGGAATCCTGTAATCTTAGGCTTTGATACCAAGTGTAACACCCCCACACCCCTTAGTATACCCAAAAGGGCACACTAATAGATGTGGTGCGTGGTAGGTATAACTAAAACTAGCAGAGACTAAGATTCACAAGACAAAATAGATAAAAACAACGGAAACAATTAAAATAATAATTTGTTAAAAGTCAAACTTCATAATATAGAATTATAAAACCAAATACATCGTATGTCTCAAAATACCAACATATGTCTCATGAAATCAAAACATCAGTCTCATAAATATCAGATTACAAACTTTCCTCACAAAGTGCCAATACATGGAATAAGCTAAAAACTGAAAATAAATAAGAGAAATACATAAGAAATCTCTGCCAAAGAAGTTTCCATGTGTCTGCAATCTATCGTCCTTGCTCTTGCTAACCTATGGGGGGAAAGGGGAAAATGGAGGAGTGGGTCAGACTAAAAGTCTGGTGAATGATAGTACTTACTAGAATCTTTAAGCAAAGTAAAAGCAATAAACTTACAATAGTTCTAGTATAAAAAAGGAAAGAAAGGAAATAGAGAGAAGGAATAAGCTGAAAATAAATACGAATTAACTAAATTGACATAATTAATTAACATTGATTGTTTGCACTTATCTTTGATAGCTGCTTTGATTAGGCTGAATTCCTAATCCTATAATTAGGCTGAAATCCTAATTCTACCCTTTGATCGACCCACTACTCCATAGGCCTTACTGTGTACTAAACGCTATATAGCTCCCTATACAGAAATGGTGTCTACGAATGACATGCAAAGTATCTACTGTGGACTAGAGGTTATATAGCTCCCTATATAGAAGGCAATGGTGTCTACGAAAGACACACATACTAAGCGCTTGGAACTCAATAGCAACTTATCTCCCCTAATTGGTGTCGCATGCTCGATCACTTCCGTTTGCACTATCTATTGCTCCCTCTTTTGACCTTTTATTTACCCTAGACAGCATAAGCGTGACCTCGTCTCACTTCAGGCTATTGTGAGACACCGTGTCCATAGAAAATAAGGAATGATGTTGGTACTGGTCCCTATCAAACAAAATCTAATTGCGTCCCTTGTCCAAATCTCCATGATTTAGTCTTTTAATTATTGACCTTTTATCTACCCTAAACAGCATAAACTTGTCCCAAGGGAAATGCTGCCGGTACGGATCTTTCCATTTAAGTATTGGTCACTTATCTACCCTAAACAGCATAAGCGAATTGCTGTCGGTACATATCTTTGCTTTTAAGTATTGACCACTTATCTACCCTAAACAGCATAAGGGAAATGCTGCCGGTATGGATCTTTTCTTTTAAGTATTGACCACTTATCTACCCTAAACAGCATAAGGGAAATGCTGCCGGTACGGATCCTACTTTTTATTTATCGACCACTTATCTACTCTAAACAGCATAAGGGGAATGCTGTCGGCACGGATCCTACTTTCATCTTTGCTTATTAAATTAGGTAAATTATTTAAATAAGCCTTTATTATTATCTTCACTATCTTTGCTTATTAATTTATCCTAAGTCTTAAAATAAGCCTCGTTTCATTCTTTTTCTTATTATAACCTACGTTATAATTATGCTTATTACTTAACCCAAGGTCTAAGTGTGAAAATAAGCCTCTTTTATCTTATACTCTTTTTAGTTATAATTCTAAGTTATAACTAGGCCAATTATCTTTAATTAGTCCAATTCAAACATCAATACCATAATTAGGCACAATTTCAGTCTTAATTCCATTTTTATTACAGTCTTTACAATTTACATCTTATCTCCCGTTATTTCAGTATTCTTATAATTTTAATCCTTATTCGCGTTCAATCTATTCTAATCCATATGCGAAGAAGAAGGAGAAATAAAAGAAAACTGAAAATAGAAGAAAGTCCAAAGCATGGGAAAAAGATGTAAATAACGCATAAATAACAGTAAATAAATTAAAATACTGTAAATAAACTGTAAATAAATGGAAAAGCTATAATTAATAGAAATAAACTAAAACTAACTGAAAATAATAGCTAAAAGAAATAGACTGAAAATAATTCTAAAAACTGTAAATAAACTACTAAAAAGATTATTTCAAAAATCGTAGTAAAACTACAATTATTGAAAACCCTATTATTTTAAATTACTTAAAAATCTAAATAATTACAATCACTCACCTGAGATAAAAGCTAGAATCCCTTTTTTACAGCAACCAAAATTCTCTAAAAACCTCCTCTAATTTGTACAATCTCCATCTTTTATTTGAATGTATATATATAATATAATTTTATTTTATAAATGAAGAATGTAGGTAAATATTTGAGAGAGAGAAATGGAGGCTAGGTTTTGATTTTAGAGTGAAAATCTAGGTTAGTTTAGGTCCTATTTATAGCGTTTTAGGTGTGCTTTCAACCGTAGATTAGAATCTCTAGAAACTTCTGCCGACTCATTGTTGTGTCAAATCTTACAATGCGCCTTATCAACGCCTTACCTTATATTTAATTTAATTAATTACACCCTCAATAATTTACAAACTATGAATAACGTTTTCTTCTCCTTAACTAATTTCTAATTTGTGGCATTTTATTTCATATTAAATTTCCATGTGTCTCTCTTTATTCGCGTGTTTCATTTCAGTTTTCAACATCCCATTTAATTTACATGTTTACGTCTGAAATAAATAAATAAACAACATATCAATATCTTTCCACATTTACATCTGAAATAAGTATATTAACATGTCAATATTTCTCCATGTTTATGTCTAAAATAAATAAATAAATAAATAGAAATTCTTATGCCAGTATTTTACATATTCACATTTGAATTAATTGGATGAATAACATGTGAATTGTTATGTCAATATTCTATATATTCAAATCTGAATTCATTAAATAACATGTGAATTGTTATGTCTACATTTTTTTCATATTCACATCTGTTGTAATTAGATAAATAACATATGTCCACAAGCATGCATAAATATTGTGTATTAATTAGAAACCTAATTCTTTACCTTTAAATTGAGCAATCAATTACATTAATTGATTGGTATTAATGTTTTTATGTTTAAAAATCAAACTGACCCTTATTCTTTACTAACAAAGAAATAACATACCTTATACTTTCTGTAAGAAATGTAATCCTTCCATAATACACTTTTGCCTTTTCTTTTCAAAATATAACGTTTATTTTATTAAATGCCTTCTTTTTATAAATATATGGTTACATTTTCTCTCATTTACAATAACTCATCTCATTTGAACATCGTCATCTAAATTTATAAAAGTGGATGCCTTCTTTTTAAATACATCGTTATACCTTTTTTTCTCTTTTATAACAAAACAAACTCCCTGTTTATAAAATCATACATATATTCAAAAATGAGAAGATTATTTTATATATCTCAAAACATGCATTTATTTTTATTTAAAATGTTCATTCCATTTTGACACAAATGCAAGTTCTTATATTAAACTCAATCATTACAATTTAATTTCTTTTTCCCTTTCTAATTGAAACATTTCAATAGATCTACTGCCAATTAATTTCAATACTAATTTCAAACGGATTCTAATTATAAACACTATTTCTTTTCACTTATAATTATTTATTAATTCCTCCTTAAATTTTGGATTGTTACAAGAATGCAAAGGCCGATTTGCTAGCCAAGTTGGCCAGTTTAGGGGATGTGCAACTTATGGATTTGGTCCAGTGGAAGTTTTATCAGCTCTATTCATCGACCTGATGGATGTCGATTGGATCTTGGAGGCTGAATGTGAGAAGGAATCATGGATGACTTCGATCAAGGATTGCCTGCTGACTGTGCGGTTAAAGTTCTTAACAGTTCCATAGCGGTGGAGGTGCAAAAAGTTATAACAGGGATGAAGCAGGGATATAGCGGAAAATAGCGAAGGTGCAAAAAGCTTCATCAGATATAAAATCAAATATTTAAAGTTAATTTATTCTCATTCTCATATCATTTTTGTAAGAAAAGGAAATACTATTTAGTCTTATATAACAAAACCGATGAATATCATGATTTATAAAGACTAAATTTGGTGATCGAGGTAGATTTCTAACTTGTAATGATCACTTATGTCTTAAAATTAGGGCTTAACCCTAACTTTATTGATTTGGTTGAAATGAGAACCAATCAAATCAATCATTGTATATTAATATTGCTAAAGCAGATGCTAAAAAGCCTTGATTTGTCGGACGTAGTGGAAAAAAGCGGGGCTTAAAGAGGATCTATTGTTTAACAGTGCTAAATTGAAATAGCGTAGTGGTCGAAGAGCACTATGGCCTATAGCAAGGATTTTACAGTGCTTTAGCAGGGTTTAACCGCACAGCCTGCTAAAAGAAAACCTTCTGACGGAAGGAATGAACGGTGAAAACTCCTCTATAAAGCTTCATGATTTGTTATTCAGGAAGGAGTTATGTATAGGAAAGGATTCTCTATTCTCCTACTATGATGTGTTGCCAATGACGAAGCCACAAAGGGGGGAAACCTTAGTGAAGAAGATTCTTCGCTATGGATATTTCTATCCAACCATCAACCGAGGTGTGGCTGATTACACCAGGACGTGCGATAAATACTAGAGTTTTGCGAAGATCCCTAGAGCCCCACTGATGGAGATTAGGTATATGGTCAGTCTATATCCATTTGCAGTCTGAGGAATTGATATCATTGATGTCTAGCCGATGTCTAAAGATGATGCGAAGTACGCCATCATTGTTGTTGATTATTTCATGAAGTGGTAAGAAGTGGAACTGCTAGCCACAATCACCATGGAGAAGATAATCAACTTCATGGTTAAGAATATAATCTATCATTTGCAACCCACTTTGTATTGAGAACAGATTTTCGATGGTAGCATACCCACAAGCAAATGGACAGATAGAAGCTATGAATAAGGTAATCAAGTCCATTCTAAAGAAGCGTTAGAGAAGGTCAAGGGCAAGTGTGTTGATGAATTACCATTAGCACTTTGGACATACATAAAAACCTACAAGTACGCAATCGGTCATAGTCCATTCGCCTTAGCCTATGGATTAGAAGCTATGATTCCATCAAATTGAAAGTACCTTCTCATTGGAAAACCCATTATGATCCCAGAATAAACGAGAGGCTCTTGTTGGATTCAATCGACATGATTAATGAAAAGCGCGATGAAGTCAACTAGCTGGCGGCTGCTCATCGAAAACGTGTAGGTCGATAATATAACACCAAGGTCAGGAATCGTACTTTCGAGATCAGTGACCTTGTCCTTAAAAGAATATTCCCTGGTCATTTGAATATGGGCCCGAGCTGGGATGGTTCATTCATGATTGAATATAAGCTTGGAGAAGGAACATTCAAGCTGGCGACCGTTGATGGGATTTCATTCCCACGGTCATGGAATAACAAACATCTACGATGCTATTTCACTTGAGTTAGAATTTGTATATATCTAATCGGCTTTGATGTAAAAGGACAGAATCTATCATTTTCTGTGTATAGAAAGAAATCTGATTTCTAAAATCGATGAATATGTATTTTCATTAGCCTGATTATACGTTGTGAACACCAGCAATATTATACATGTCTGCATGTTGATGTAATGCATGTATTCAGTTGCCCAGAGATAGGAACCACTCTAAACTTCTAGGCCCATGATCGAAATCACAAAGCAACGCCGTTCCAGGTATCCAGAAATAGATATCGACTAACTCCTCTGATCCACAACTTGGAGGTAGGAGTATGAATACCCAAGGGTGGATCGAGACAGTTCACCCTAACAACTCATGCCTGGAGTTTGGCTGAGCATCGATACTTTGCCCATAGGTTGGTACGGCAAAAGATTAAAGCCAGGAGCGAGGTGAGATCTTACACAAATGTCCAGACTCGGACTTTCGAATCACTACTCCGGGTGAACAATTCTGATCAAACGCCGGAGCCAGGCGTGGTTGGATTAAAACATCCACGAAATGAATGTGCGAACCATCATTCCAGGAAATCAAACCAGGTCAATGCCCAAAGATAGGTATGACCGAATGAAAGCACTCGGAGATGGGTATCCATACCATTTTTTCTCAATCATAGAAATAATATAATTTTGATCACTATTGTTGGTCGAACAAAACTCGACCAAAGATATAACAAGATAGGCCATTAAGTTAGCCTGTTGGAAACAAAGAAATGATTCACATATGTATAAACAAGAACGATTAATGCATTCCTCAAAACTCGGATAAATCAACATAAGGCTTGGGTTGAAAATAAGTCTAATTTTTATTAACATGCCACTTGAACAAAACGTGAGGGCCATGTTTGCACAACTTCATTCTATTTACACAGTTATCCGAACAAAACAAAGGATGACAAAAACAAGGGAGGATGTAACTAATTCTACTTCCTCCTCTTCGACTCCTTCTTCTTCTCCTTAGAAGAGTGCACTCCAGACTCATCGAATTTCCTCCTATTTCTATCTTTTCCTTTATTAACCATCGGAAGGTCGCTCCCTAAGAACTCAAAGGGCACAGTCTGAACGCCTCCAAAAGAAAGGATAGCAACGGGAACAAAGATAGGATGGCCGGGCAATGTGATGGATAAGGGAGGAGAAATAATTTTGAATTTCTCTTGCTTGATCTCCTTGGTCAGCATGGCCTGAGATTTTAACATCTCCTGCATAATGGGCGCTAAAGAAGGCTCAGAAGATCCAACTATGGTGGCATCCTCCTCTTCCCGTGCCTCGTGGAGATCACTATCATCTCCTCCTCCAAGGCATGAATCATCTCGGTGCCTGGACCAAGAGTTAGACCAAATGGAACATATGGGATTATTTGAGAAGTAGACTCAGTTGTAGAAGCTTGTGTGCCCAGCAGTGAACCTCCCTCGGGGAGAGAAACAATGGGAGGTTGACCTAAAAATTGAGAAACATAAAAGCAGAGATTAGTGACGTTAACTTGTGTCATATGAGTCATCTCAAACATGGGTGAAGTCTGTGATATAACTCCAGGGAGCATGAGCTCAGCGTCGGTTGGAGTGCCATAAGAACCTCCCTCTGGGATGGGACCTAAAATAGATGATTTATGAAGCCGAGGCCCATCGGGAATGTATCTAGCATTCTATGGAAATGCTGTAGCAGTTGAAGCCCCAGGAATAATGTTCGTTGTCAAGTTGTGGGGAGTGGATTCGAAGCTCTCACCATCATTTTTTTGAAGCCCGATAGCAGATCGGGTGCATCATATATTCACCAATCCCAAGTGCTTCCAGGTCCTCTGCATCTAGAAGACCAAGCTTCAACTTTTTTACATTGACCTCAGCCCCATCGAAAAGCTCTCACTCGTCATTCACAATTTCCTCCCATGCCAGGGCCAAAGCCTCGGGATATCCTTTATCAAGCCACTTCAAGCTTTTGAACTAGATTACATTTGCGTTGTAACGGATGATTACCTACTCAAATTCATCCTTAATCCATTTCTCCGTGGCTTTAACCTGCTTTTTTACAACTTTTGCCCAAGCTTCTGCCTCATCTCTCGCTTTGCAAGCATCTAACAATTCTTCATAGTAGCCTTGAGCCTCAACAAGAGCGTCATCTATCTCTCCTTCTCTGTTTCCAACTATTTCTTCAGCTCCTGAACTTCTTTGGTCAACCGCTCATTCTCCAAAGACAGACTATTACTCCTGTAGTGAGCAGCCTCAATTAGTTTTTGTTGATTCTGGTGCTCTTCCTCGGCCGGCTTGGTTAGGTCACTTAGTTATTTTTTAGACTCGGCTAATGACATATTGATCTTCTCGACCTCCTCATTGAGGTTAGCGATGATGTGCTTATCTTGCTCATTCTTGAGTTTCATCCCTTGGAGCTCCACTTTTCTATTGTAAGATGGTTCAGAGTAACTTCAGCTAACCATCTTCATTTAAAGTACCAGTCTTATACATCATCGATGTAAGCCATGGTACCAGTTCTGATGTGTGGAGGAATGTCTTTTAGATCGAAGACAAACTTGATGTCATCAAGAAACAGTTTTGGAAATTTATGCTGCAAAGAGTCTGTGTAGGAATGGGAAGAAATCTCCTTTTCTATTTGAACTGATTTCTTATTAGACCTTGAATGAGGAATATCAAAAGTAATGGGTCCTGATGTCTGATTAGAGCATCACAGCGCATAAATGGATGTTGTCGGTTGTATCAATAATGGGATGGAGACAGGAGCGCAAGATACATCAACAGATGGTGTATGATTGGTTTATAAAGAATGTCTATTCGCGCTGTGTCATGGAGACGACTCACGAGATGTATGGCTTCTATCTTGACTCTAGTAGTCTCGGCTCGAATGCCTCCTTGGACCAGAGTCGTAAGAGTAGCCATGAGGATGATAATACAATCCATGTCTTATATGCTTGCACTCCTGGCTCTTAATGGTGTCGTACATACATTCCCCTATGTTCCATTGAATCTGCAAATGAAATGCAAACAGGTTAGATCAAACAAGATAAAAGCATGGCGTGAACTAAACAAAGTGCAGTGTCATGTAAGTGTGTGTATATGTCCCGGTGTCCCCTAATGGACCATGGACTTGAAGTTTTCTAACACGAGTGGTTGGCACTTCATCGAGCAGATGGATAGGGAATCTAATATCCCCAATGTTGATGTTGCCCAGGCCATAAGAACTGAACTCATCAAGAATTGGATTGAGGTTCCCATAAATGTCTTTAGATGGTGGAATAGGGGTTTCATCTGTTATAATGGCTGGTGGAGGTTATGTGGGAGTTCACTACGGGACAATCTTTATTTTGGGTCGTCACTTTAGAAGAAAAGCTTGGTCACCACCGCCTTCATCAATGGACGACTCACAAATAATATCAACATCCTCATTCTCTCCTTCCTTCCTTCCTCAGTGTGCTCACATACTTCTCCAGTCTCCACAACGGGACTTGGGACTGGGGGAGCACTTCTTGGTTTTCATCGCCATCGTCTGACGAAGAACCATCATCATCTTCATTACCAGCTTCATGAACATGGCTAATGCTATAACCCTCTTCCAAAAGATTATAAGCACTCAAATTCTCATCAGTGAGAAGTTCCCTCATATCTTTTTCCTCGAGTGAGACTTGATGGAGAGATGCAAGAGTGCTTACTAAGGCTACACCGCTAGGCCTTCTCGAGCTATTTGCAAAAACAATGAATAATCATATGAGCAACCGAAGCTATATTGTCCACATAAAAAAGAATGATGGTAAGACTTACGTCAAGACAACCACCTCTGTGTGAAACCAAGCGGGCAGTGCACAAAAAAGGATTCATCTTTAAGATAGCTCAATTTGTTCTTGAGTCTTGTTATAATTTGTCAACCCCTGGAAGGTTCTAGATATGTAAGTGAAGGGGATCCCTTTTGGTGTTCAAAGCTATACAAATAGCGGATCTCCTGCTGGGCTTGGAATTCAGATGGCGTGCGAAAATAATATAAATGATATTCTTGAAAGCATAACTATTAGGGTGCAGTTGGGTCAGAGCTAATTTCATGAACAACAAAATTGTGCGGACGAACTTGCTGAATGGCGGGACACAACTTGCCATACACGTATATCGATTACAAGCCATATATCCTACTGGCAGGAAATGCACCCGTTGATGGCACGATGGAACCAAAACATCCTCATAAGGGATACCATGCCTCTCGCATATTCTTCAAAGAGATGTCTCATCAGCTTTCGATGCTATGAATCTTGAAGATCATCTAAAAGAATGGCATCGCCCATAACTACATCATGGGAAACTCCAAATGCAGGTCCCTCGACTAGCACAAAAGAAATTATTTCTAAATGTTGTACTACTTGATGACCATTCGACTAAGGAGTATGTATCGCTGTAGGAACTATAGTCGAACTAGATTCTATGTCTGATTCCACGTATTTTGATGTCGACTGACCTACTGAATAGCGGAGAGACCCATCAGACCATCTATGATCCATAACTGACAAAGCTTCGAACAAAAGTGATTTCAGGCACATTAAAAGTTGTAATCTTCACGCTGGAAAAGAGCTTTGTAAAGTCAATGTACCAAACCCAATAGATATCAAGATGTGTTGATAGATCGAGTCACGTACATCGACGGGAGGTGTAACATCCCGCCTTTTGAGGCCCAAAACTAACCGATACTGATGCTGCAGTCATCCGTAGTTGTTATCTCTTGGCGACCGATTTTGGCATTATTAATATTGATACACAGGAACACACAAATATGAAATTTTTTAAACTTCCAATAAACAAAATTTCACATTTCAAGCAAAGTACAATTTAAAATTTAATTACATAATCCCAGACGTTAAACACGTTTAGATCGCATATACATGTACAAAAAACGATAAGAGTGACATATGAAGATGTCCCCTTATGATGATCAAAGAACTAATAATATGAACTGTATAGTTCTTAGTACATCACAGCGGAATACACAAAATAGCTCCTATATAGCTAACCCTACCTCCTGCACGTTAGCGGAAGCTTATTCATTAAAAACCTGGAAGTCTCCCACCCTCATAATTCTCAAATTAATTTGTGAGTATCCGAGAGTTTATGGAAAAACACAAAATTCAAGTCAGACAATAAGTCTGGTGTGAATAATCTACCATCTCTTATCAATTAGATATCTAGTGAGACCACGCCGCATAGCGGAACAAGTTGTCCCCTGACTAGTATCCTAAACAAACTTTTAAATCATTTACTATGCTCCTGCACCCAAAATGATTAGTCTTAACATAATATGAAATAATACCATAAATCATATATATTGGATATCCCATCCACCGATTTATTAGATTTCCCATCTAAAAACAATTTATTAGATATCCCATCTAAAAACCTTTAATATGACTATCCATCAAAACTTTAATAGGACTATCCGTCCCAACTTCATTAAAATAAATGCAGATTATCCATCGTACATTGTTTTAAAAAAGTTGGTATGGGCTATCCACTGCACACTTCATAGTTTTCCTAGGATGACCATGAACCCTTGGGTGCAAAATCCTAAGGCTAACCACCTCTGGCAAAACATTCTTTACTTTAAAATTTTGATGTGGGCTATCCACCGCACATTGCATGGTTTTCCTAGGTTAACCAAGAACCCAGCACTTGGCTAATTAAAATATCATGATCCCCATGATTATTTATAAAAATTCATGATCCCCATGATTGTTTATTTTTTCCCCATGTATCCCACATGTTTAACCCATTCCCATTGGTAACCCCAATTAGGTTAAATTAAATAAAAACACATTGATAGCCCCAATTTTTATTTTCGAAAGCATATTACTATTTGTAACCCCAAACTATGTATCGAAAACATAAAACCCACCCAGGTATCCCCAAGGTTTAATAACATCAAATTTATATGTAGATCCCCTTTACATATTCAAACAAAGATAAGTATTTTACGCTATAACCCTTCGAAGTAACCCCTTCGAATTAGCAAAATTTTACTTAAGAAAATGGCTTAAAATAGCCCTTTAAACCCCTTCAAATGAAGCCCCATTCGAAAGCAAATAAACATTAGCCTTTGGAAAGCATTGAAAATCATACCTTTCGACCTTGTCGAATGGTCCTACCTTTCGACCTAGTCGAAAGGTTTCAGCTTTCGACTTTGTCGAAAGCCTGGGGTATCCCCCCTATAAAACCATTTATAAACCTTTTGAAAGTAATGAAACTCAAAACCTTTCGAAGTTAAAACCTTTCGAAATCAAAACCTTTCAAAATCATTGAAGGTAACCTCTTCAAAACCTTTTAAAAGGCTTCAAGTAGAACAAAAGGATCAAAAAAACATTAGAGTCGAAAGCACTGCTTCGAAACCTAAAACCTTTCAAAACCAATGAAGTGTTGGTGTTGGAACCAACCCTTTGAAATCAATGGAGAGAGGCAAATTTTAGAAAAACAAAAGATAACCTTTGACTCCATTCGAGTCGAAAGGTTAGGAAGCGACAACTATCTTTCAACCTTGTTGAAAGCTATACCTTTCGACTTTGTCGAAAGGTTTCATTTAAAACAAGAAAGCAAACCAATCGAAATCATTTTCTTTTAAACCATTTGACAATGTCGAAAGCTCTTTGGCGAAAGCTATCAGGCATATTTCCTTTAAAACCAAAACAAAACTTCATCTCCTTTCGTCCTTAAACCTTTCGACCCCTTTCAATTCACTACGTACCAGTCGCCTGATACCATATGCATTGATTTTTGACCTAGTCGAAAGGTTTGATACCTTTCGACCTTGTTGGAAGGTTTGGAATGGAGGCGGAAGCTCTTGCCGAAAGAGTTGAAATAGTAAAAATTGTACGGTAAAATAGTTCTTTTGTACCCCACCTGCCTTGTTTGTCTAAATCTGATTGGTTGCCACAATTTTATATTCAAAAATGCTGTCGACTTTCCTTATTTGGAAATTTATATAATTTTGAAAAAGTCCCTTTCTTCCTTATAATTATACAAAACATTTAAGTCTCATACCTTAAATAATTTTATATAACTATCAAAACATCTTGAAAAATTCTAGAAAAATTCCAAAAACAATTAATATGTTCTCTTCAACATATTAAAATTTCAAATCATATGAAGATCAAAACAACTCGCATTTTAACCAAAACCGAATAAAACGTGTTAATTTGCCCATCAGCATTTAAAACACCTATGTATTATCCAAATAAAGGTTTAAATGATTATATCATAACCAAAACACACACATGGATCAGATATAAGCCCATAGCCGAACTGAACATAGAAAATGAGATGATAAACATGATTATTCACCTTGATTAGTTGATCGGAGAATGAGATAATTTCCTAGCTTTAATTCCTTAGCTTTTTCTTCAATTTATTGCTATTCCTTGAGCTTTAATGGTCGGCCGAAATATAGGTGAGGAGTTATGAATGAGAAAGTGAAAATTTATTAAGGTGGAGGAAGAGATTTATACTAAGAAATGTAGCCCCATTTTCAAGTTTACCTCTTGGAAAAATTCCTCCTTCTAAATTTTTAAGTCTTATTTTAGTTCATTCATTAAGACACGATCATTGAATTTATTAATCTCATCTCATTAATTATTCACATTATTCTATTTAATTTATCCAATTAAATATCCCAATAATGTTAATTAAAATACAAGGGCATTACAGACTCCCTCCCTTAAAGAATTTCGTCCACGAAATTCAGTAAGGGAAAAACAAGCATATAGCCCATGCAAGCAAAGCTAGTAAAACCTATCAGCCAAATTCTATATAAACCCTAAATAGAACTTACCATCTAAAATAGCCCAGGAAAAGTAGCCCTAATCCTGTCTTATGTCTCCCAAGTACAGTCTTTCACGTTGTAGCTCCACTGAACTTTCACCAACCTAACTGTCTTGTTTCTTAGCCTCTTCTCATATTTTGCCACAACACGAATTGGTTGCCTTACAAAAGTCATATCTGGTTCCTCCACTAAGTCCTCCAGTACTGTCGGAGCGATACTAGTTTCTGGATCATGAACATACTTCCTAAGATGAGAAACATGAAACACATTATGGACCCCGGCCAAACTTCTCGGTAAATCTACTCGGTATGCGAGTCTCCCAATCCTCTCTGATAAAGGAAATGGTCCAACATATCTCGGTTCTAGCTTCCCGGTCTTCCTGAACCGAACCATACCTTTCATCAGCGATACCTTGATGAAAACTCTATCTCCAACTGAGAACTCTAGGTCCTTACGCCTTTTGTCTGCGTAACTCTTCTACCTAGACTGTGCTTCCTTTATTCTTTCCCATTTCAACTCAATCTTTTCCGTCGCCTCTCTCACCAAATCTGAACCAAGGACCAATCCGTCTCCGGTCTCTAACCAACATGCTGGTGATTTGCATGGCCTTCCATACAAAGCTTCAAAAGGCGCCATTCCTATAGTAGTTTGATAACTATTATTATAGAAAAACTCCACTAAGTGCAAGTGATCTTCCCAAGAACCACTAAAATCCAACACACAAGCCCTCAACAGATCTTCTAGTACCTTGTTGACTCATTCTGTCTGCCCATCCGTCTGAGAATGATTTACGGTACTTATCTTGAGCTTAATGCTTAACACACTCTACAGGCTCTTCCGGAACTCACTAGTAAACAAAGCATCTCTATCACTGACGATACTACTAGGAATTCCATGCAGTCTAATGATGTTCTTTAGGAACAACTTAGCCAAAACAGGTCATGTCCTGGTTGACCTAACTGGAATGAAATGGCCACTCTTGGTCAATCTGTCCACTATGACCCATATACTTTGATTACCCTGGTTTGACCTTGGCAACCCGTTAATAAAATCCATGGATATCGAGTCCCACTTCCAAACTGGAACATCCAAAGGCTGAAGCAAACCACTTGGCTTCTGATGTTCGGATTTTACTTGCTGACAGTTCAAAAACTGTTTTACCCATAAGCCAACATTCGTCTTTATTCCTTCCCAGAAGAATCTTCTTTTCATATCCCGATACATCTTGATTCCCCCAGGATGAATCGTAAACTTCGATCGATGACATTCCCTAAGAACTTCCTTCCTAAGGTTTTCAACATCTGGAACACATAACTGTTCCTTCTTTCTCAACCAACCCTTGCGGTCAAGAATAACATCCTTTAAATCATCAATCTCGGTTCCAGCTTCTAACCTTCTAATCCTCTCGGCTAACACTTGATCCTCTTTCTGCCTAGAAGCAATTCATTCAATTAGAACTGGTCGAACTTCTTAACAAGACATCATGGCGATATTCCGACTAGATCCAGCAGTCGACCTCAACTGCACACTACAAGCAGCCAGTGCTTCCAAGCCTTTCCATTCCGCCAACATAGCTAACACCACATTCTGATGTTTCCTGCTAAGCGCATCTAGCACCTTATTTCCTTTTCCCGGTGTATACTCGATGCTAAAATCATGAGCTGCAACAAACTCCAACCATCACTGCTATCTCATGTTCAGCTCTTTTGAGAGAATAAATATCGTATATACTTATGATCCGTAAATAGCTCAAACCTTTCTCCCAAAAGATAATTTCTCCACACCTTCAATGCGAACTTTACCGCTGCCAACTCCAAATCATGAGTAGGGTATCTCACTTCATGCGGCCTAAGCTGTCTAGAAGCATAGGCAATAACCTTTCCATCCTGCATTAGCATAGCACCTAACCCAGTACCACATGCATCAGTGTAAACTACCAACCCCTGATTCCCATTTGGAACTACTGACACGGGCGCATTGGTCAACAAATGTTTCAGTTTAAGGAATGCCTCCTCATATTTGTTAGACCAAACAAACTCCACGTCCTTCCTGGTTAGCATAATCAAGGATGCCGCTATCTGCAAGAAATCCTTAATGAACCTTTGGTAGTATCCTACAAGTCCAAGAAAATTTCTAATCTCATTTACCATCTCTGGTCTCTTCCAATTGTTAACAGCTTCAATCTTATCCGGATCAACTGCTAAACCTTCCTCGAAAACTACATGACCAAGGAACTTAACATCCTTCTTCTAGAAATGACACTTTGAGAACTTCGCCTTCAACTGATGTTGCCTTAGCGTCTCCAACACTATTATAAGCTGATCTATATGATCCTTCTCATTCTTAGAATATACCAAAATGTCATCAATAAAAGCCAACATGAACCTATCCAAGTGCTCTCGGAAAACCCGGTTCATCAAATCCACGAAGAAAGCTGGCGCATTAGTAAGCTCGAATGGCATAAACAACCATTCGTAAGACCCATATCTGGTCCTAAATGCCATTAAAGGAATACTGTCCTCTGCCACTCTTAGCTGATGGAAACCTGTCGCCGAATCCAGTTGGGAAAACACTCTGGCTCCACTCAACCGACCGAATAAGTCGTTGATTCTCGGCAAAGGTATCTATTCTTGATCGTCCTCTCGTTCAGCATACGATAGTCGATACACATCCTAAACGACCCATCTGGCTCCTTCATGAATACCGTAGCCGTTTCCCAAGACGAACTGCTTGGTCGGATGAAATTATTTCCTACCAATTCCACTAGCTGCACCTTCAATTCCTTCATCTCGGTTGGTGACATCCTGGTAGGTGGTCTACTTATGGGTTCAGCTCCCGGTATGAGATCTATCCGAAGTTTGACTGCTCTTTTTGATGGCAAGCCCGAAACTGGTTCAAACACATCCGCAAACTCTCTTGCAACATAAACCTGCTTCAACTCTGCTTCCGTTCCCATCGCACCCAATAACGCATAAGCATTTCCGTTCGAACTTCTTACTGAGTAAATAACTCGGTTATGGCTATTAGGGTGTTTCAATGATATTTCCCCCTCCTAGCAAAATATCCTAGCATCATATCTATCTAAAAAATCCATACCCTATATGATATGGAAATCCAAGAAATCAAAAACATATAAACTGCATGCAAACATATGACCTAACTAATCAAGTTCTAACTGATCATATCCCATTCTCAGAATTGCTTACCCTCATATAGGATTCTCAACCCTTAAAGGAGTAATAAGGTATAAAGGTTCCAGACATAAGCAATCTACCAAATACTGAGATATAAATGAGTGTGATGCACCGGTATCAAATAGTATCCTAACTGGAGTACTATGAATCATAAGCATACCTTCCATCACAACTTTTCCTTTCTCAACAGCCTTTGGTCTAGAGGATGATGGTTCCAACGCAAAGACCTTTCCCTTTCCAGCTTTAGCAGCCTTGGGACACTTGTCCTTGTAATGCCCCATCTGGCCACAGTTGTAGCACTTCACATTCGGCCTTATAGCAACTGCTCTTCCATCACCCGAGCGACACTCATTAGCATAGTTCCCCTTCTTGTCACACTTGTAACAAACAATATCAGCCTTGCTCTTCTTGGTTGCTACCCCTAACTGGGCACCTTTTTTCATGAAGAAATTCTGCTTTTTAGCCTGAAAATTCTGAACCTCAGCTGATTTCCCTTTTCCAAAAGTATAAAGCATCTCTACATTCCGAATAGCCATCTCGACAACAATATGACACAGATCTCGGAGGTTTCACATGGTTGCTCCGGCAATCTCAGGATTCAACCCCCTGATAAACTTATCATCCCTTCGAATGATAGTATCAACAGTAGCATATCCGTAATGGGATAGCTCGTCAAATTCCGTAGCATACTCAATTACTGATTTATCCCCCTGGACTAAAACTGCAAACTTCCTGAGCAATGCTGACTTGGCAATCTCTGATAGAAATCTTTCTTCGAACCTCCTTCGAAATTCAGCCCAAGTCAGGTCTTCCTCTGGCTCTCCTATGGTTACTCTGTTCCACCAAAACAATGCTGCTCCCTGCAATTGCCTTGAAGCAAGTCTACTCTTCTGCATATCCGTCAAGTTGAGATCTGCGAATATCCTTTCACAATGCAATAGCCAGTTTTCCACTCCTACTGTATCCTCGGTTCTCAGAAAAGGCTTCCCTCCAAGACTAGCGTAATCCCTGCTCAGCTTGGCATTATTATTGCCAACTGGGGCCACCGGATTAGCTTCTCCAGCATTCCCTAAAGCCACTCCCGCAACTGCTCCAGCTTGCATCATATTCATGAAGATCTAATACATTATACCCATATCAACCGGCGGGATCTCAACACCAACATTAGCATTTGCATCTGGGTTTGCATTTGCATGTCGACCCTGGTTACACCTAGTATTGGGTCGAACATTTCCACTTGTTGCGATGCATCTTCCACCTTGATTCACTCTTCCGTTTCCTGCCTCCATATCTTTCTCCCCTACTACCTGAAATCCAATCTTTGTAAGATATATAAGAACGGTCTAAGAGAGTGGGAAATACATACTTAGGTATTTATAGCAAAGTACACATACGTTAGTATAACGTTTACCAAAGCCCAACCATATTTCAGATTAATTAGATTATGCTTTAAAAATCTTTTAAGGTTTAAATTCCTTTTAAGTACATAAACCATGCTCTGATACCAACTTGTAACATCCCACCTTTTGAGGCTCAAAACTAACCGCTACTGATGCTGCAATCATCCGCAGTTGTTATTTCTTGGCGATCGAATTCGACATTATTAATATTGATACACAGGAACACACGAATATGAAAGTTTTTAAACTTCCAATAAACAAAATTTCTCATTTCAAGCAAAGTACAATTTAAGATTTAATTACATGATCCTAGACGTTAACCACGTTCAGATCATATATACATGTACAAAATACGATAAGAGCAACATCCGAAGATGTCCCCTTATGATGATCAAAGAACTAATAATATGAACTTTACAGTTCTTAGTACATCACAACGGAATACAAAAAATAGCTCCTATATAGCTAACCCTGCCTCTTGCATGTCACTGGAAGCTTATTCGTCATAAACCAGAAAGTCTCCCACTCTCAGACTATTCAAATTAAATTTTGAGTACCCAAGAGTTTATGGAGAAACACAAAGTTCGAGTCAGACAATAAGTCTGGTGTGAATAATCTATCATCTCTTATCAATTAGATATCTAGTGAGACCATGCCGTATAGCAGAACGGGTTGTCCCTTCACTAGTATCCTAAACAAACTTTTAAATCATTTACTATGCTCCTGCACCCAAAATGATTAGTCTTAACATAATATGAAATAATATAATAAATCATATATATCGGATATCCCATCAACCCATTTATTAGATTTCTCATCTAAAAACAATTTATTGGATATCCTATCTAAAAACCTTTAATATGACTATCCATCAAAACTTTAATAGGACTATCCATCCCAACCTCATTAAAATAAATGCAAATTATCCATCATACATTGTTTTATACATGTCAGTGTGGGCTATCCACCGCACACTTCATAGTTTTCCTAGGATTACTATGAACCGTAGGTGCCAAATCCCGAGGCTAACCACCTCTGGCAAAACCTTCTTTACTTTAGAAATTTATTGTGAGCTATCCACCGCACATTCCATGGTTTTCCTAGGTTAACCAAGAACCCAACACTTGGCCAATTAAAATATCATGATCCCCATGATTATTTATTAAAATTTATGATCCCCATGATTGTTTATTTTTTCCCCCATGTATCCCACATTTTTAACCTACTCCCATTGGTAACCCCAAGTAGGTTAAATTAAATAAAAACACATTGATAGCCCCAATGTTTATTTTTGAAAGCATATTTTCATTTGTAACCACAAACTATGTATTGAAAACATAAAACCTACCCAGGTATCCCCAAGGTTTAATAACATCCAATTTATATAGGGCTCCCCCTTACATATTCAAACAAAGATAAGTTTTTTATGCTATAACCCTTCGAAGTAACCACTTCAAATTAGCAAAATTTTACTTAAGAAAATGGCTTAAAAAAACCCTTTAAACCCCATCAAATGAAGCCCCATTCGAAAGAAAATAAAAATTGGCCTTTGGAAAACATTGAAAACCATACTTTTCGACCTTGTCGGAAGGTTTCTTTTCGACCTAGACGAAAAGTTTCACCTTTCGACTTTGTTGAAAGCCTGGGGTATCCCCCCTATAAAACCATTTATAAATCTTTTGAAAGCAATGAAACTCAGAACCTTTCAAAATCAAAACCTTTCGAAGTTAAAATCTTTCGAAATTATTGAAGGAAACCCCTTCAAAACCTTTTAAAAGCCTTCAAGTAGAACAAAAGGATTATAAAAACATTGGAGTCGAAAGCACTACTTTGAAACCTAAAACCTTTCAAAACCGTTCGAAAACAATGAAGTGTTGGTGTTGGAACCAACCCTTCGAAATCAATGGAGAGTGGCAAATTTTAGAAAAACAAAAGATAACCTTTGACTCCATCTGGGTCGAAAGGTTAGGAAGCGGCAACTATCTTTCGACCTTGTCGAAAGCTATACCTTTCGACTTTGTCGAACGGTTTCATTTAGAACAAGAAAGGAAACCAATCGAAACCTTTTTCTTTTAAACCATTTGAAAATGTCGAAAGCTCTTTGTCGAAAGCTAGTAGGCGTATTTTCTACAAAACCAAAACAAAACTTCATCTCCTTCGAAAGCTCTAACCTTTCGTCCCTAAACCTTTCGATCCCTTTCAATTCACTGTGTACCAGTCCCTTGATACCATGTGCATTGATTTTTGACCTAGTCAAAAGGTTTGATACCTTTTGACCTTGTCGGAAGGTTTGGAATGGTGGCGGAGGCTCTTGCTGAAAGAGTTGAAATAGTGAAAATTGTACTATAAAATAGTTCTTTTGTACCCCACCTGCCTTGTTTGTCTAAATCTGATTGTTTGCCAGAATTTTATATTCAAAAATGTTGCCGGCTGTCCTTATTTGGAAATTTAAATAATTTTGAAAAAGCTCCTTTCTCCTTTATAATTATACAAAACATTAAGTCCTATACCTTAAATAATTTTATATAACTATTAAAACATCCTGAAAATTTTTGGAAAAATTCCAGAAAATCAATTAATACGTTCTCTTTAACATATTAAAATTTCAAATCATATGAAGATCAAAACAACTCTGATTTTACCCAAAACCGAATAAAACGTGTTATTTTGCCCATTAACATTTAAAACACCTATGTCTTATCCAAACAAAGGTTTAAATGATTATATCATAACCAAAAAACACACATGGATCAGATATAAGCCCATAGCCAAACCGAACATAGATAATGAGATGATAAATATGATTATTCACCTTGATTAGTTTATTGGAGAATGAG
This sequence comes from Allium fistulosum, assembly GCA_030737815.1. Taxonomy (NCBI): domain Eukaryota; kingdom Viridiplantae; phylum Streptophyta; class Magnoliopsida; order Asparagales; family Amaryllidaceae; genus Allium; species Allium fistulosum. The sequence goes on from CM060902.1 coordinate 844,028,516, forward strand.
ATAATTTCCTAGCTTTAATTCCTTAGCTTTTTCCTCAATTTATTGCTCTTCCTTGTGATTTTAATGGCCGACCGAAATATAAGTGAGGAGTTATGAATGAGAAAGTGAAAATTTATTAAGGTGGAGGAAGAGATTTATGCTGAGAAACATAGCCCCATTTCCAAGTTTACCCCTTAGGAAAAATGTAGGCTATCACGTATTTCCTAGTTGTGTGATGCGTTCTAATTTTGAAATTTCCGTGATGCTAGCAGCATAAGGGAAGTACTACTGGAATTTTTTAAAGTTGATGCTCGGGGATTTTGGTTAGTTTTGTTATTTTCTTGTACTCATAGGAATTTCAGGGTTGAAATTCTTTTAAGGAGGAGAGAATGTAACTGTAACAACCCGCATATTTATCGATTGTATATTTAAATATTTTATTTAAATATAACATCATTCGTCGGATTATAGTCCAAAAAGCTACTTTCTGCAAATGGTCGAGTTGGGACTCAAGACCACTTCCATTGAGTTCAAAATGTCGTTTGCGATCTTTTTGAGTATAAACTTCGATATGTTTGGAGTTAGTGGAATTTTGCTACTTTTTCTATTGGGTTTTGGGTTTGGGTTCAGCCCACTAGCTAACTTAATACCCTAGCTCAGCCCTCTCCTCTCCATTCACTCATTTTCATTTCTAAACTCAAGCTTCAACTGAAAATGGTGGGAAGGAAAGGGAATTAGAAATTCCAAGCCCTAGATTCTTTGCAAACTCCAAATTCTTGCTCCAAAATCAAAGAGAAGCTATTGGTAAGCCTCCTCTTCATCTTCTCCAACTCTTTTCCTCTTCAATTTCAGAAAGTTTCCTAAACCTAACTTAGGAATTACTTGTTTTGATCTTAGATTGAAGCTTGTTGAGTTGAAGTAGAGATTGGTTGGTCTTCTCCTTGTAATTGAGCTCCTTCTTCTTTGTTTTTGGGTTAAAGGTGAGTTTTGAACTCACATCTACTCCTCTTGATATCATTGAAGTTGGGTATGAATTCCTAACAATTATCCATGTGCAATTGCTTTTGATTCGGATGGGTTTTGTGAGCATTGCAATTTTTGGTGTTTTGGAAGTCTAAAACTCTAAAGAATCATAGCTTTGATGTTGAATCATGTTTTTGGTGATAAACCGAAGAGCTTATATGGCCGGGTAGTCGATTGGCGTAAACCCTTAGCGTCGTTGCTCGTTCGGTTGCGAATCGAGAGAATTTGCACTTCAATTGTTATAGAGTAGGAAATGTAGGAAATTGGGTTCAGTCGACTGAATCCTCTATTCAGTCGACTGAGCTGAAGCCGAAATTTTCTGGACAGTGTTCAGTCGACTGAACAGGGATTTCAGTCGACTGACCTGCTCCTGTTTTCCTGTTTTGCCTATTTATGCTCATTTTGATTGGTTTTCCGAATTTTACCGATTCATGTTGGTTCTTAGTGGTTGTTATTGCCTCTTTGGCTTTGATAACTTATTCTTGACTTCATTCACGGGTTTTTATAAAATAATCTTTCGAATCATATTAAAAGCTCCCTCCTCCAATTTATAAATTCTAATTAAAACACACACACATCTTTGCACCCCGAGCGATGTGGGAGGAGAATTAAATGATTAGATAAAACTCGTGCAATGAACACGTGCGTTCATCTTTTCAGTTAATTCCCAATCTATTCGTTTGAACGTTTTGACCTTTGGGTTTGGTTTACCGATGAAATGAGGTAAACTTTGTACTGCTTTGAGTGTGAAATTGACTAACGGATAGTAAACCGTTTAGTACGAACGGGTGGTTATGGGACTCACGTTAACACTTTTCGGGTTCCTTTTCGGGAGTTTGTGACACATGCTGCCTTTGGGATAGTGTCTTCGGACTGTCTCCTTCTGGCTTGTTGCCTTTAATATCACTTTTGGAGTTGGTCCTTTGCCCCAGCTCGAGAGATATTTGGGATTGTTGTTGCCCTATAGTATCACTTTCGGAGTGGTTTCTTCACCACCGCTCGAGAGATATTGGGGTGTTTCTTTTTATAGCGCTTTCGGAGTGGTTCCTTCACCACCGCTCGAGAGATATTGGAGTGGTTTCTTCACCACCACTCTAGAGATATTGGAGTGGTTTCTTCACCACCGCTCAAGAGATATTTGGGTTTGTTGTGGTTGGAATTTTCTGTTGTTTCTTTGATATGTATATTCCCTAGGTATCGCCCTTCGGTGTTGGTCTTTTGAGCCACACGATGTATAGCGGGTACCTTGTGGAACCTGTATTACCTTCATTGGTATTTGTTAATTGCCTTTTTGGCTTATTTTGGGATATTGGTATCCTTTGTTTATTTGAGTTGCCGATGATATGAGGCTTGTTTTGTTATGATTCATCTTATGTTAGATGATTGAATTATCTCCTTTAGAGATAATTGTTATACTATATGATCTTCCAGGTTCATTATCGTTCAGTTTATCTAACTGATTTGTTTAGCTAGACTGACCCGTGTATTTTATACTCGGGTCAGACCGAGATGTTTCAGGTTAGGTGCTTTTGGACTTAGCCTCTTTTGCTTCCGCATGGATTATTCCGCTAGTTTCTTTTGTCTTAGCTTTTGTGTAGTCCTTATCCGTTGTAACTTGATATATATTCTTGTGAACTCGTCTGTATATTATGGTTTGCTATACCACTTGATATGTATCATTTTGTATACTCTGTTCTGTATCAGTATATGTGTTTATGATGATCCACTGTTCTGTGATGTATATTACATTTGAGTTGTTATATTCTGTTCTGATAGATCCTCCAGCCACCTATGGTTTTGTTTTAAGTATTCATTGGATATGTCGATCTGCTTGGTATTGCAATTGTCGATGTACTCAATAGATAGTTAAAGCAAGGCTATAGATGGTCGCTCCTAACCAGCTCTATTCTCTGCATTAGTAGACGGTGTTACCTTGTAATACTCTTTGCTAATGTGGGTCTCGGAGTGGGGCGTCACGGTAACATTCCGTAATTTTAACGTCTAGATATTTAAATCATTAATTTAGAATTTTAATCGGTAATTTACAGAATTCCCATTGTACTTGATTTTTCCGAGTGGGATGAATTGGAACTCGAGGCATCCATTGTTGGGACTGCAATTCCATTGTGAGAAGAATGAGTATAAACTTGGCTATGTTTGGAGTTGATTAATTTTTAGGGTGAATAGTGTTTTCATTTGGATGAAATGAATTTGGGCTAAGCCCATTAGCTTGCCCATAAGTTAGCATATGAGAAGCTAACTCTCCACTCACTTTTTATTCAACATAACATTTCTTCCTCTTTACCTAATCACTTTCATAATTACCCCTTAATCCCCTTGCATTAAATCAACCAAATCATGCCTAAATAAATTCCAATAAAATCACCATAATTCCTCTCTACTTATTCCTTACATAACCTATCAAGGAATTAGCTTGAAGTTATGTTTGAAGCTTCATCTCAAATTTCAAGAGAAGGAAATGTCGGGTTTTGGTGATTATAGCTGTATTTGATGAAGAAGAAGGTGAGTGGGATGATTCCCTAGTCATATTTACTTGTTATACTTCATAAATTTATTCGTTTATAACTATGAAGTTGTATGGAATGGTTTAGAGGATGCTACATTATGATTTAGGCTTGTATTCATGTTATAAACATGATTGTATTAACTCATTATTGGTTAGGACAATTACTTTCTAATTTTAGAGAAGTTAGTAAACCCTAAAATGAGTTTTGAGCTAATGATTTTGTGTGATGTTATGATTAGATTTGTGACTAATCAAATGATATAATGATGTGCATGTTGTTAGTTAGTAATAATTAAACCATTGAATTGATTTTAGAAAAGTTAGTAAGCTAATTAAATAAGTTATGAGCTCTACACTTATTGTTAAAGTGATTAAAGGCTTGATGGAGCTTAATTAGTACTTATAAATATTATTTAAGAGAAGGAATAATTTTATAAGTGGAACATTTTAGAAAATAGTATGAGATTTTACAAAATAATATAAATAAAGTATTTCTTAAAATAGTGTGAGGTATTTTATAAAAAAATATAAATGAAGTATTTTATAAAATTATATGAGATATTTTATAAAATAGCATAAATGAATATTTTATCAAATAGTATGAGATTTCATAAAATAGTAGAAATTATATATTTTATAAAATGGTGTGAGATACTTTATAAAATATTATAAATGAAATATTTCATAAAATATTACGAGAAATTTTATAAAATAATAGAAATGAAATATTTTTTAAAATAGTATAAATGATATATTTTATAAAATAATATTAGGTATTTTATAAAATAGTTTAAATGTGATATTTTATAAAAGTATTAGGTTTTATAAAATAGTATGAAGGCATTATTTTATAAAGTGGATATAAGATTTTATAAAATTATTATGAGGTAAATACCTAATTTTAATAAAGGATTAACTTTTAAAACAGACTTAAAATGATTTATAAGCTAGTATTTTATTTTATAAAACAGTTGCCTGATTTTATAACATAATAGAAAACAATATTGTACTTTATAAAATAGATTTAGCAAATAAAGGTAAAAAATTATTAAGTAATGTTAAAAGACATATTTAAATATACATGATGTATATGAATATGGGTAAGTATATGTATACGTATATTTAAAGAAATATAATAACCAAATCAATTTGTTGTATGATTTTAATTGTTGATGATGGTTATGTATATTTGAATGTATAAATATATTTGTGTATGAGTACGTTGCGAGCACCTCATGTTGACAAAAAGACTGCTATGTGCACTAAGTTGCATGGGAGTACCAGGTTGAGTAATCGCACCAGTGAAGCCAGAAACGTGATTTGTGTTGTGGAAGTGTGTTTGTATGCACATGTGTGTATAAAAGTGCACAAATGTGTGTATTGGCACATGCATAGGCATCACAGAAGGCAAGAAGGCCATTTGTGTTCGTTTTGGCGTGTTAGAGGAAACCAAGTTGAAAAATGTCACGAAACTCTACACGTAAAAGAGTGGAATTTGTGTCGAAATCAATTTTCGAATACATATGAAACCACTTTCAAAATATCAACTAATGGACTCCGGAAGATGTCCGATGCAATGGAAGTAAGCTAGAGGAGCTAGGCGACTCATCGAGTAAAGCGACGGAGGAAATGACGCACGAATCAGCGGTTAGATTGACACGGAGGTTACCTCTCAAGCTTATTGCTTGGTGTAGGCTACCTTTGCTCCATCGATGGCTACACCACCAGTGCACTGGTGGGGTACAGGCCTTGGAAGCCCAAACAGAGAGCAAGAAGATGGGCCTTTTCCCAGGTTGTGGCTCGACGCGAGGCTTCGGGAATACTTTAGGCTACTTGGGAAAGTGCAATGCAAGGCAAAGCTCAAGATTTGGATGCCATGTAAAGGGAAGCTTATGTGATCAATAACGATCGAACATGCGATCGGTATAGTGATTGGTTGCCCAATCATGTATGACGAGTGTGTAGATCATGTGGAGTGAGTCTGTGCCTCTTGTTTTTGACTTCGAGGTAGATATGTTTTGATGAGTGGTATCGGTTTTATATTTGTAATCGTGTCGAGTATTGGCTTTATATTAATGGTTATACAAGTTATTGGTCTTTTACTAGTGACCGTACATATAGATGGACATTAACAATACAGTGGTCTTCGTTAGCAGTAGGCGTATATGATTGCAAGACGTATATTTTGATGTGTGTGTGTGTATCTGTGCGACGCTGGTGCTCTTTTGTAGCTCTTGATAGCATATTATACGAGACACGCCCGTCATTCTTTTTTGTACAGACGCTATGTAATTTGTTAAGAAATCCATGTTGACTAAAGGGGAGATGATGATGATCATCTATGAGTGGGTTAGATATCACCTATGCTCGATGATGGACATAGTATGATCCACATAGGTTTCAAATATCTTGAGTAGGTCATATATCACCCATGCTCATTGAGGGATATGGTGAAATATACACGAATTCCATCGAGAGGATGCGACTCGTGGTCTATAATAAAATTCGGTACCTGCTATATTCATTTTGAAACCCTCAAAGGGATTCATTGGATTGTGATTGGCGTCTATAATACAATTCGATACTGACACTAATATTTTGGATTCTCGATAGGGATCGTTGAATCAGGATTGATGTTCATTGCAGACTCCACCCAATAATGATGGGTATCAATTTGTATTCTCTATTTAACATTTAACGTTATGTTGAAGACGATGCGTAGTATAATAGTTAGTTGATATTATTGTTATGTATTCTAGGATAGGCTAGTATCATGATATTTATATTACCCTTGCATTTGTATATTGGGTTAGCATATTAGGGCATTCTATTACATATTAGTCACATTGTATTAGTTATTCTGATTTGTTCATTACAGGAGAAGAGCAAGTTATGGTATGATTTTTTACTTTTGTGATGGGTTTATTTACTTGTTTATGGGCTGATCGAATTAACCTTGAGCCATGTTTATGGAGAGAACCGGTTATATAGTAAATTGTTGTTTTATATATGTATATAGTTTTGATATATAGTATTTCGAGATAGTTCCCCTCACACCAGGCTTTATGTCTAACCCATATTTTTCTTTGTATGTTTATGTCATGAAACTTTCGAGTACTCGATTAAGTAGTTCGGGAGTCAGGTGCTTTTATAGATACGCTATCAGAGTGTCACAACAGGAAGATATTTAAGGTTTAATGTCGATACTTTAGATATATACTTCATATTGTAGTAGTACATGTGATATATGTTATTTATCTATAAGACTAGTTGTATCAGATATTATATTCTGACATTTTGTATTGATATTTATACATTAGTTACTTCTGTCAGTACGTCTCTTATATATATATTGCTTATCATATTCTTTTCATGTATATTAGTATGTTATATATTATCGTTCAGTTGTAAGATTCCATTGATCTTCTGGGAATGGTGTTTTGTTTTAATTTTTCCTTAACAACTGTCTTTTATGGTATTTGGAATTCAGACATTATCATTCAAAATCAATTTCTAGGTACTACAAAGGAAGGGTTGTTGCACTTTTCTTCTATGCATTATTCAACCCTAAATCCTTGATGATACATTCACTTACTTTAGCTATTTCAACATTTCTACTGGCGGCTCTCTCCGGTAATCATCTTGCCTCCGAGGTTTTCGGTAGTCTTGATCCAGCTATGAGAAATCCTCTCTTATAACCGGTCCTGCCTCTACTACTTCTAGCTATTCTCTCTCATAATCAGCATCATGAACTATCAGAATAAAACGTTTGCAATCATTATCACATGAGGTGGGACTGCCTCATTCAAGGCTACAGAAGGCACCTCCCTTCCATTACCCTCGACAATTTGAGGGCTATCATTCTCCCTCCTAGTATCGTTTCCTCCTACTGTAACTCTTCCACTCTTCATTTCCATTTTCTGCTAAGAAAGTATTCGTTAGAAAGGAAGGAAGAAACTGAATTAGCAATAGAAAACCACTACTAAACTCATCTATATCTCTATATAGCAAACTACAAATACATCGTATAATAGTGTATACCCTCTTAAGATGTTTGCATTCTACTATCTAATTTTTACCAACTTTTACGTAGCACCATTTTACTTAAGTGTCGCATAGCTTAAGCTTTGATAGCAAATGCAGCATCTATCATTCCGAAAACCCAAAGATGGAACTCCAATATGCTGTAGTCACCTTGGAATTATCTTCAATGACAAAGATGAGATCAGTTATATTAAAAGTATTAAGTGAACAGAGCAGATATTAACTAAAATCAAGAAAGACATCATTACAATTCAAGGTTAACAATTTATCTCCTAAATCTATGCCTATGCACAAGTCAAAAATACAATATAACTTAAATAATAGTGTTATGCCCAACCTATTAAGATGTTGACATAAACACTTAGTACAACTGAACCAAAATAGTAAATAGCACTTCCAAGCCTCCTGCTTCGTCTTCGGCTCCCCTGTTCATCTTTAAAAAAAGTATTTTGTCCGACCGCATAAACTTAGCCAACTCAAACGAGTATGAGTGATTTTAAGGGGAGAAGCAATGATAAAAACATGAGTTAGGCATAAAGTCCAGTATGAACAATCTGTAATCCTAAACATAAAAGGTAGTGAGACCATGCCGCTAAAGCATAGAACGAGTTTCCCCTTCACTAGATCAAACTAAACGACTTAATAACTTTGAACAAAAGCATAAGTAAACTTTTCATTCTTATAAGTCTTATTCTTACAAATGTGTCATAACCGGGATCAATAACCATTTATATCGGCATGCGATTCAGTAATCATTCCCCTTTCCAACTAGAACCTGAAACCTTCTATCCTAGGCTAACACTAAGGCCTATGCCTTCGCGCTTCCTTGATTCCATTAAACTCATTATCGAATTTGGTTGCCACTTAGGTCTTACACATTCACTTTCGTATTTTAGCTACCACACCCGACCTCATGCCTGATTTTCTTTCATTTTCGGTTGCCACATCAGGCCTTACACCTACGCATTCGTATTTTGGCAGCCACTAAGGCCTTACACCTACTTCGCTTTTGTACTAAACTTCCACATCAGGTCTTATACCTTATACATAATCTTTGGTTGCCACAACAGGCCTTACACCAATTGCTTGCAGGTCTCAAATGCCACCTTAGGCCTTACTCTAAGACTTTCGTGCGGCTGCCAATTTAGGACTTACACCAATGTCCATAGTTATGGTTGTCACATTATGCTTTACTCCAATTTTCACGGTTTTGATTGCCACCAAGACCTTATACTTGTGATTTCGTTTATAGATTCCACTAAGGCCTTACTCTTTCAACTTTGGTTCATGTTGCCACCCCAACCCAAACATCATCTACCGAATATAACTTACCTACCTAACCTTCCATACATTAGGATTTCCACTTAGTTGTTCATTAAGCTATGTTAAAAAAAATAAGATCAATGTTGTAAGTAATAGTTTCGGCCAACTTAAAGCTTATCATAAATTATCTTTCGAAAGTCAGTTAGTTCCGGTTTCAACATCCTGTAGAAAGCTAAAATGCCTTTGGCAATCACTAACCTCTGTCTTATCTGGGGAAACCTGCCTTAATTTAGCTTTGGTGACTAATGATATTCAAATCTTTAAATGTCTGAAATCAGTTCCTCCCCTTAGACTTTACTATTCTTGCCAATTTAGGCATCGGATTGGGGAGACCTTACCATATGATGAGCAGTATAAGCACTTTGACCATTTAGCTAGTGTACTTCCACATCTTGACTTACAAGATGAACTGTCGTTCGGACTATAGATTGGATCTAATTACACTAGACAAGCAGTCTCTTAATTGATACATAATTATAGCACAGAAAATGATTTAGAGATTGCTCGACTATTTATTCTATACATGTAACATCCTAAATTTTTCAACCATTCGCATCCACATATGTCGGACTTGAATTGCTCAAAATATCAGATTGTTAATTTATATTTGGCAAAACTCAGCATATAAAGTAAATAAATAATCACAGAATCACAGACACAGAGTAATATAACAATAATGCAGTGGAAACAAAAGAATAATAGTTCATGAAGCTATTATATATATATAACCGAGTTAAATAAGATACAACAGAGGTCTCGAATACATAGATGTCTCAATACAATAGTCAAATACAAGATCAGAATACATCACTGGAATCAACTGAATAACTGCAAGCTGTATAGATATAGCTGGATCTCCAAGCGAAGCTCAAACTCCAAAGGTGAGTCTCAAACACTGAGCCACTCAGTCGGACCCGAGCATAAAGCAAAACACAAAACACCTCGAGTCAGGATTAACATTCTTATATCAATAAATCCAACTCAAGTGAAATAACAACTGAAATACAAGTAACTCAAAGGATGTTTGGGATAACCATCCTCTGAGGATCCGTTAAACTATCTACTATGTAGTAATATACGCTATTATAATATGTCTAAAGTAAAGTAAACTATTAAAATAGCTTTAAGGCGTTACCCATATCCCCCTTAACACATTTTTATATATTCCCATAGTCTATACAGTACCGTAACTTCCCGTAAACTGGGCTTATCAGAGAGCACTCCATTGGTATGGTACGAAACAAACTCGTAGAAGGCGCACTAGGGTAGGTGACACGACACAACTAGGCAATGCCAGGGTAGATATACCAATTACACTTCCGGGCTGGTGGTAACGCAGAGCCGCAGCAATCGCCCACCTCGAGCCACACTCCCGCAAATCCAAAGGTGCGCACCAAATCAATCACAAAGCAATAGAATGGCATACGATGGAGTGTGTCGATAAGAGGAGCTACCTCATTAGCTCATCAATTTCTCCTGCTTTAGCCACCTTATGCTAACTCACGGGAGTTAGGTCCACGTATATACCTCATATAGAATCGTCACCACCATCCTACTTCATTCTGGAATCTCCACCGCGTACACAATTGTTAAAGTGATTTTCGGTATTGGCAGAGAGTATGACAATATCCGATCCCGGTCTCTTTAACAACCAAACGTTATTATAACACCACGGTCATTTCAAAATAGTTTATACTTCAAAACCAAAATATCATTTCCATTTCAAAACCATATCAAAACGATATCATTTTCACTTCAAAACCATATTAATACAATATCATTTTTCACTTCAAATATATCCATTTCCAAATCATAATACTTCCAAAGTTATAACACTTCCGAAACCAAAACATTTTGAAATCATAATATTTTGGAAAACCTTAACTTTAAAATCATAACTTCCACCCTTAAACAATTTAGATATTAAATAGTTTATAAAATAAAAATAGTTTATATAAAATAGTTAAAAGTTAAAATAGTTTTTAATAAAATAATTTATATTGAAAATGATTAATATTAAAATAGTTTATATTAAAATAATTTATAAAGTAAAATATAAATAGTTTTAGATATAGTTTAAAAATACTTTATATAAAAATAGTTTCCTCAAATTTCACAAATAGATTCAAAATCAACTCAAATTCCAAAAATTCAAATTTAATCAAATCTCAAATCATCAATTTCAATTCGATTCAGTTTCTCAATAAACCATTTCAAATTATCGATTTCAACTACATATTTGAACCATAAAATAAGCCATTTCAATTTCAATATATTTCAAAGCTTTAAACATTTCAAAACTAAATTCGATAATTTTATATATATATCAAATTCACTTTACTAATATTTAGTTTTGAAATATTTACTTAATCATTTCAATAACATCTAAATACAACTTCAATTTACAAATTTAAATAAACAAAATATCCCATTTAAATTTTTATAAGTTTGAAATATTCATATAAGTCACTTTTAATCAAATTCAAGTAATAAAACGTAACTTTAAAATTTCAAATTTAATAAATTTCAAATCAAACTTATTTAAGTAAAATTCTTAAATAAATATAATTTCAAATCAATTTCAAATTTATCTTTCCAACCTGTATCATTATAAACTCTATCTTTGAAAATATATATATTAAATAAATACTTAAACATATTATATACCAACTTTATTAAATCAACTTTAATAAATCTTTAAAATCAATATTTATTAAAACCATATATTTCTTTTCAAAACCATAGAAATCATTTTCAATATATATATATATATATATATATAAACCAATGGTGTTTGTATATAATTTTCTATCCTATGGTCAGGTGATACAGATATTTATCATTTCAATACGCAATTTAAATATATACGGGTATATATCTTTTCAACCCGCAATCCCAAATTCAATTCAATGAAAATCGCTTGGGTTTATCATTTCAACCCATAACGATTTTCTCCTATTATATCGATCGTTCGGGTATGTATCATTTCAACCCATAGTGAATTCTATACTAACAGAGAACTTATAGAGTGATAACAGATATGATAATAACATAGCATGCATATATCATCAGTATAAATAACAGATAATGGTGTCAGATGTCACAGGTGAACAGATACAGATAATAGCATATATATAACAATGTAAATAACTAACAGCAGCATATTTCAATTTTCATTTCAATTGAAATCAAATTTAATAAATAAAAGAACGTTAATCGTGAGTGATTGCTCACCTTTCGAGGCTAGAGAAATTTGACAATAGAATGAGTTACGAATCCAAGCACGAATTCCAAAACAAAGCTAAATTGACATGAATTTGACTAACAAGCTGATAATAGGAATGGACGAAATAAATCAGAATCTACTTGATATAGACTAAAATGAATTATATATTATTTTATTATATTATCTTCTTAAACCATTATTAAATTAAAATACATATGTAAAATCTATATATATACATATATTCTAAAATCAATATTGTATCCTTAAAACACATTTATTTTAAAAATCATAGCAAATACATAATTTACATTTTAAACCCCATACATAAAATCAATAGTTTTTAACGCATAAAAAAAATAAAACACATATATATATTTCTCCATATGTATAAATAATATTTGGAACCAAAAATCAATATATACTGATATATGAAATCACTAGAAAATATACATATACTGAGATGTGTTCAAATACATGCTGACCCATATATAAACAAATGTATACATATTAAAATATGCCTACATAATGTAAAAATATTTTATAAAACAAGACAAAAGCATAGTACTTTAAATATGTGTATATATATATACATAATTATAAATAGGACTGCAAACACAATATGGCTAATGGGTATGCAAACATATAATCAACCCTATATGCAAACATAAGCGAATATATAACATATAATATAACCAAACCTATATATATATATACGCAAGCTAATATACGAAGAAGTGAATAGAATAAACTAACATGTATGTAGTTTTATATAACTGATGTATTATAAATAATGTAATATATAAAAATAAAGACCAGACACTACTTTTAAACCGAACAAATCTATATACATATATACATACATACTATTATATAAAACTTACCTTGTTATATATATGTATGTATTTAAAATCAACTGACAAAAACTGTAAACTATAGATTTTATATACATATGATATATGTACCGTATAAATTCTTAACATATAATATATACCAAACATGTATTGTTGACATATAGGTCCTTATAAAAATCAAGAATCAAATACTATATCTCAAATAAATCTGTAAAATTACACTTTTTACAATCTCCTAATATTTACAAAGCATGAACAAACCTAATGAATATATATATATATATATGGAGACCCTTAATATATGAAATATATATAATCAACTATTCTTATAAATATCGAGTGCAAGTTATAATATGTATATAGGTAATATACACATACCTGCAAGCTTCGACTAGTAGTTAACGAGCATGCTGGGATATAATATAACTATGTATATATAAATAGCAGAGAGGGTCGGAGCACAGGGTAACGGGTCAGGAAGCGGATATTAAGCAATGAGATGATGAGTTCAAAGGGTTCGGCGTTGGTGGGCAGCTAAGGCTGTTCGGCAAGGCGAAGAGGAACCGATGCGGTCGCGGGTTGATGGGGAGGCACGGCGGTTGTCATGAGGAGGAGACGCACGGATCGGGAAGGTTGTGAGGCCGCTAGGGTTGGGTCGGAAACAGTGGTGAAGTGGATGTCCGGCCGACATGGAGGAGGGAGCGTCGGTGGTTCGGTGGAGATGGCTATGGAGTGGAGGGGAAGGTGGAGTGATTGTCGAGAACGAGAGATGGGAAACGAGCAGGCAGAATAATCTCTTTTTTTCCAACCAAATAGAGAGACGAACGGAGAAAGCAAAATGAAACAACATAAATACAAGCAAGTAGAAAAAAATGAAACCGAAAAGTAAGAGAAAGGGACACACTAATTTCTAGACTAGGGGTAACCATATCTGGGAATAGTAAAAGTTTATATGGCTATTCGTTTGAGCTGAGGCAAACGAATGGACAGGGAGACTAAAAGAGATCGAATACCGAACCGATACGAAACGTTTCCGTAGATTTCGCCATTCACCGGACTTCGAAACATCCGGATGAATATATAGCGGAGATCAGCATGACGAGACGATCAAAATGGTATATAGATATCAGTGGTACGATCATCCGGACAAATGTCGATAATCGGTATCGAAAATGCTGCCAAAATGCCGAAAATAAGATAAACGGGGAAATAATAGTCCAAATTTGACGAAACGAAATATGATGTCTCACTCAAAAGATGATTTACAAATTTATTATATAAAAATATTCAGGTTTGGAAAATATTTTATTATCATCAAATATTAACTGATTTGAATTTAATAAAAATTACACAATAAAATAAACTTCCATATTATCAGATGAAAATTTACCATTTGCTATGTTTAAGTAGACGTATTCCAAATGTCAAATTTTTATTTCCACATTTTAAAATTTAAAATTTCACCAAAATTCAATTAAGTATGTAAATAAGACCATTAAAAATTACGGGTCGTTACACTCTCCCTCACTCAAAACTTTTTGTCCCCGAAAAGGAAGGAGGTGGGAGGGTAGAAACAACCAGAAATAAAATAGATTGAAATACAAATAAAACAATTAATTTAAACTATATAGATTTCAATTTAAATAAATTAACATTCAGCAATTGATTTAAAATTCAAGGTATTTCATTAAGTTGATTTAATTCCAATTTATTAATTCCCCCAAAACAAAATTTATTTTATCTATCTCATATATTCATTATCTTATTATTCTATTTTATCTCAATTAACATTTTCTATTATCATAAATTAAGTGTATAAGCATTTGTTAAAATCATATTTTATTCAAATTAATTCTTCTTTATTCCAAATTATTATTAAATTTATTCCACTTAATATATCTTATCACATATATTAAGTATATTTACACTTATTATAACTACTCAAATTTATTCAAAATTTCGTTTAACATCATTTTATATTGTATATTACTCAATAGTTAACTTCTGGGTAATTTAGGTAAGTTATATTTTAGAATGCAATTGAGTATTATACAAGAAAAAATTTTCCAATTCGATTATTTTCAAGTTTAAATATTTATTCCAAAATTTGGTTTCATTTTATAATTAAAATCACCATTAACATAAATTTAAGAATTTGATTCCCGATTTACTTCAAACCAATTTATAGATAAATATAGATATATACTATATATATCAAATCAAATCTATAATCATATATTTATATATTATAAATCAAGTCACACTTTAGAAATTCAAATCAATTTTATTTCCAAAACAAAACTGTAGCAAAGCTACAGAATGGTCTCTCCATTCTGAAACTCGAAAATGAATGTCGATGATGCGGCCGCCATCACCAAAATTAGTTTCCAGCGACAAAAGAGAAGAGCACAGATTTAAACATTTTAAAATTCTTTGAAAACCATTTTTTTCAAAAATACTTTAAATAATATACATTTTAAAACTTTAAAACCAGAGTTTGAAATCATCAGAAATTAAATTCTCAAATTCCTGATTTAAATTCATTTAAATTCCAAATCAATTTATAAACCATGTTTATAAATTCATTTATAGGACAATAAATGAAAATCAAATATTATCATTTCAGACAACCAATTTAATTAACTTATTAAATTCCAGAAAATTTTACTTATATATATAATATAAAATTTATTCCATTTACCAAATTGAAAACAATATTGTGTCAATTTGCTCTGTTCAAGTGTTTTGGAAATCCTATCGATATCGCTGATCAGACGAATCGATCGAAAACCCAAATCAACATCAACAACTCAAACAACACAATATATAAACCATTTTAATATTAATACAAATACACTCCCTCACTCGATGATTCCAGAATGGATTTCAAAACAAGGATAGAGATCCAAATATAGAGGGATCCTAACCAAAAGAATTCAACTAGAAGATAGGCTCGATAGGGAGATAAATAGATTTCAAAGAGAGAAAAGAATGGATAGACTTATATAAATCACGGGCAACCTTAATTGGGTCAACCGTGACTTCAAGAATAAGATCAAGGTAGAATTCTAAAGCAAATCGACATTCGATCGCCAAAGATAGAATTCAGGTATAGCAAAAGATAGCAGCATCGTAAACCGAGGATACAGAAATCTCCAGTGAATCGATGTCTGTTGTAAAGGAGTTTCACTCTTTTACAAACCATATAATGGAGCTATGGGATGCTCCAGAATCAGAATAATACGAATAGGGAGAGACAAGGATGGATTTTGGAACCGGGGGGAGCGTTCCAAAAATTCAAAGGAAAAACTGAATCGAAGAAGAAGGAATTCAAGCTCGGATGAAAGTGATTCTGTGATTAAATTTACCCTATATGTTAAGTTTTGCCTAAAACCAGAGCTTTGATACCACATGTAACATCCTTAATTTTTCAACCATTCGCATCCACACATGTCGGACTTGAATTGCTCAAAATATCATATTGTTAATTTATATTTGGCAAAACTCAGCATATACAGTAAATAAATAATCACAGAATCACAGACACAGAGTAATATAACAATAATGCAGTGGAAACAATAGAATAATAGTTCATGAAGCTATTATATATATATATAACCGAGTTAAATAAGATACAACAGAGGTCTCGAATACATAGATGTCTCAATACAATAGTCAAATACAAGATCAGAATACATCACTGGAATCAACTGAATAACTGCAAGCTGTATAGATATAGCTGGATCTCCAAGCGAAGCTCAAACTCCAAAGGTGAGTCTCAAACACTGAGCCACTCAGTCGGACCCGAGCATAAAGCAAAACACAAAACACTCGAGTCAGGATTAACATTCTTATATCAATAAATCCAACTCAAGTGAAATAACAACTGAAATACAAGTAACTCAAAGGATGTTTGGGATAACCATCCTCTAAGGATCCGTTAAACTATCTACTATGTAGTAATATACGCTATTATAATATGTCTAAAGTAAAGTAAACTATTAAAATAGCTTTAAGGCGTTACCCATATCCCCCTTAACACATTTTTATATATTCCCATAGTCTATACAGTATCGTAACTTCCCGTAAACTGGGCTTATTAGAGAGCACTCCATAGGTATGGTACAAAACAAACTCGTAGAAGGCGCACTAGGGTAGGTGACACGACACAACTAGGCAATGCCAGGGTAGATATACCAATTACACTTCCGGGCTGGTGGTAACGCAGAGCCGCAGCAATCGCCCATCTTGAGCCACACTCCCGCAAATCCAAAGGTGCGCACCAAATCAATCACAAAGTAATAGAATGGCATACGATGGAGTGTGTCGATAAGAGGAGATACCTCATTAGCCCATCAATTTCTCCTGCTTTAGCCACCTTATGCTAACTCATGGGAGTTAGGTCCACATATATACCTCATATAGGATCGTCGCCACCATCCTACTTCATTTTGGAATCTCCACCGCGTACACAGTTGTTAAAGTGGTTTTCGGTATTGGCAGAGAGTATGACAATATCCGATCCCGGTCTCTTTAACAACCAAACGTTATTATAACACTGTTGTCATTTCAAAATAGTTTATACTTCAAAACCAAAATATCATTTCCATTTCAAAACCATATCAAAATGATATCATTTTCACTTCAAAACCATATTAATACAATATCATTTTTCACTTCAAATATATCCATTTCCAAAATCATAATACTTCCAAAGTTATAACACTTCCGAAACCAAAACACTTTGAAATCATAATATTTTGGAAAACCTTAACTTTGAAATCATAACTTCCACCCTTAAACCGTTTAGATATCAATAATAGTATATAATAAAATAGTTTATAAAATAAAAATAGTTTATATAAAATAGTTATAAGTTAAAATAGTTTATAATAAAATAATTTGTATTGAAAATGATATATATTAAAATAGTTTATATTAAAATAATAAAGTAAAATATAAATAGTTTTAGATATAGTTTAAAAATACTTTATATAAAAATAGTTTCCTCAAATTTCACAAATCGATTCAAAATCAACTCGAATTCCAAAAATATAAATTTAATCAAATCTCAAATCATCAATTTCAATTCGATTCAGTTTCTCAATAAACCATTACAAATTATCGATTTCAACTACATATTTGAACCATAAAATAAGCCATTTCAATTTCAATATATTTCAAATCTTTAAAAATTTCAAAACTAAATTCGATAATTATATATATATATATATATATCAAATTCACTTTACTATTATTTAGTTTTAAAATATTTACTTAATCATTTCAATAACATCTAAATACAACTTCAATTTACAAATTTAAATAAACAAAATATCCCATTTAAATTTATATAAGTTTGAAATATTCATTTAAGTCACTTTTAATCAAATTCAAGTTATAAAACATATCTTTAAAATTTCAAATTTAATAAATTTCAAATCAAACTTTAAGTAAAATTCTTAAATAAATATAATTTCAAATCAATTTCAAATTTATCTTTCCAACCTGAATCATTATAAACTCTATATTTGAAAATATATATATTAAATAATACTTAAACATATTATATATCAACTTTACTAAATCAACTTTAATAAATCTTTAAAATCAATATTTATTAAACCATATATTTCTTTTCAAAACCATAGAAATCATTTTCAAAATATATGTGTATATATATATAGACCAACGGTGTCTGTATATAATTTTCTATCCTATGGTCAGGTGATACAGATATTTATCATTTCAATCCGCAATTTAAATATATATGGGTATATATCTTTTCAACCCGCAATCCCAAATTCAATTCAATGAAAATCGCTTGGGTTAATCATTTCAACCCATAACGATTTCTCATATTCTACAGATCGTTCGGGTATGTATCATTTCAACCCATAGTGAATTCTATACTAACAGGGAACTTGCAGAGTGATAACAAATATGATAATAAAATAACAGGCATATATCATCAGTATAAATAACAGATAATGGTGTCAGATGTCACAGGTGAACAGATACAGATAATAGCATATATATAACAATGTAAATAACTAACAGCAGCATATTTCAATTATCGTTTCAATTGAAATCAAATTTAATAAATAAAAGAACGTTAATCATGAGTGATTGCTCACCTTTCGAGGCTAGAGAAATTTGACAATAGAATGAGTTACGAATCCAAGCACGAATTCCAAAACAATGCTAAATTGGCACGAATTTGACGGACAAGCTGATAATAGGAATGGACGAAATAAATCTGAATCTGCTTGATATAGACTGAAATGAATTATATATTATTTTAATATATTATCTTCTTAAACCATTATTAAATTAAAATACATATGTAAAATCTATATATATACATATATTCTAAAATCAATATTGTATCCTTAAAACACATTTATTTTAAAAATCATAGCAAGTATATAATTTACATTTTAAACCCCATACATAAAATCAATAGTTTTTAACGCATAAAAAAAATAAAACACATATATATATTTCTCAGTATATATAAATAATATTTGGAACCAAAAATCAATATATATTGATATATGAAATCACTAGAAAATATACATATACTGAGATGTGTTCAAATACATGTTGACCCATATATAAACAAATGTATACATATTAAAATATGCCTACATAATGTAAAAATATTTTATAAAACAAGACAAAAGCATAGTACTTTAAATATGTGTATATATATACATAATTATAAATAGGACTGCAAACACAATACGGCTAATAGGTATGCAAACATATAATTAACCCTATATGCAAACATAAGCGGATATATAACATATAATATAACCAAACCTATATATATACGCAAGCTAATATACGAAGACGTGAATAGAATAAACTAACATTTATGCAGTTTTATATAACTGATATATTATAAATAATGTAATATATAAAAATAAAGACCAGACACTACTTTTAAACCGAACAAATCTATATATTTATATACATACAAACTATTATATAAAACTTATCTTGTTATATATATATATATATGTATGTATGTATTTAAAATCAACTGACAAAACTGTAAATTGTAGATTTTATATACATATGATATATGTACCGTATAAATTCTTAACATACAATATATACCAAACAGGTACTGTTGACATATAGGTCCTTATAAAAATCAAGAATCAAATACTATATCTCAAATAAATCTAGAAAATGACACTTTTTACAATCTCCTAATATTTACAAAGAACGAACAAACCTGATGACATAGATATATATATATATATATATATATATGCAGACCCTTAATATATGAAATATATATAATCAACTATTCTTATAAATATCGAGTGCAAGTTATAATATGTATATATGTAATATACACATACTTGCAAGCTTCGACTAGTAGTAAACGAGCATGCTGGGATATAATATAACTATGTATATACAAATAGCAGAGAGGGTCGGAGCACAGGGTAACGGGTCAGGAAGCGAATATTAAGCAATGAGATGATGAGTTCAAAGGGTTCGGCGTTGGTGGGTAGCTCGGGCTGTTCGGCAAGGTGAAGAGGAACCGATGCGGTCGTGGGTTAATGTGGAGGCACGGCGACTGTCATGAGGAGGAGACGCACGGATCAGAAAGGTTGTGAAGCCGCTAGGGTTGGGTCGGAAACTGTGGTGAAGTGGAGGTCTGGTCGACATGGAGGAGGGAGTGTCGGTGGTTCGATGGAGATGGCTGTGGAGCGGAGGGGAAGGTGGAGTGATTGTCGAGAACGAGAGATGGGAAACGAGCAGGCAGAATAATCTCTTTTTTTCCAACCAAATAGAGAGACGAACGGAGAAAGCAAAATGAAACAACATAAATACAAGCAAGTAGAAAAAAATGAAACCGAACGGTAAGAGAAAGGGACGCACTAATTTCTAGACTAGGGGTAACCATATCTGGGAATAGTAAAAGTTTATATGGCTATTCGTTTGATCTGAGGCAAACGAATGGATAGGGAGACTAAAAGAGATCGAATACCGAACCGATACGAAATCGTTTTTGTAGATTTCGCCATTCACCGAACTTCGAAATATCCGAATAAATATACAGCGGAGATCAGCATGACGAGACGATCAAAACGGTATACAAATATCAGTGGTACGATCATCCGAACAAAAGTCGATAATCGGTACCGAAAATGCTACCAAAACACCGAAAATAAGATAAACGGGGAAATAACAGTCCAAATTTGATGTAATAAAATGTGACGTATCACTCAGAAGATGATTTACAAATTTATTATATAAAAATATTCAGGTTTGGAAAACATTTTATTATCATCAAATATTAACTGATTTGAATTTAATAAAAATTACACAATAAAATAAACTTCCATATTATCAGATGAAAATTTACCATTTGCTATGTTTAAGCAGACGTATTCCAAATATCAAATTTTTATTTCCACATTTTAAAATTTAAAATTTCACCAAAATTCAATTAAATATGTAAATAAGACCATTAAAAATTACGGGTCGTTACAGTACATGATGGAAAACATATTCTTTTCAAATCCATCGAACTCGTTGTCAGTTGGACATATTACAGCTGTTATGGAGTTATCGTTTGATACTCCAACAAGATATGATTGGGGAACTCTCATATTAGCATATATGTACTATGAGTTTTGGAAGATTTTTCTTTATTGGTACTACAAGTACTTTCGCAATTTAACTTGTCTGACGTTAAACTCCGCACTACCCCTATACTTCCCCTGAGTTAGAGCTTGGGCTCGTGAGAACTGCAAAATGGTGCAAGGAGGCGATGCACGACATATATTTTCTATGGTTCGAAATCAGATTGAGTTATGGACTACACGAGAGAGTATTGTGTTGCATCTGTATGCAGGGTCTCCCTTCATGAGCGACGAGAAAGCGATGCACGCTGGCTTTCTATCTATTAGACTTTTTTCCATTAGTATTATCCCTCATCGGTGGCTGTTATTGGTTCCTTGGACAGCGTAGTTGGAGACAGACCATGGATGATGATTTTGTTTCTGACAATCCACACCCAGATACACCTTTTTTGAATGTGTATCCCAGCATACTTTACAGAAGCATGCAAATGAGTGGTGGCTGGCTAATTACTTCATCATCACAGGTTTAGATTATGCATCGTTCTGGTGTCGATTTTACACTCCACCGCACACGGCCAGATTTGTTCATGTTGGAGCTATTGATTTTGTAGGACCTTCAGGCATCTGGAGTGGTGTTGTCCTTTGGTTTATAAGACCTTACATAGAGCACTCGTGTGACGACCGCCCATGACCCTCCGAAATCCAAAACACAAGCTCTAAGAAGATCTTCCAAAACTCGGTTGACTCTCTCGGTCTGACCATCTATCTGAGGGTGATAAGCTGTACTCAAACACAACTCGGTTCCCAAGACTTCCTGGAAGCTCTTCCAAAATCCACTAGTGAACAATGGGTCTCGATCGCTCACTATACTCTTCAGAATACCATGGAAACGAACTATCCACTTAACATACAACTCAGCCAACTTTGACGCAGTCCTAGTCGATCGAACAGGAATGAATCTCGCACTCTTGGTCAGACGATCCACAATGACCCAAATCCCTTCATTTCCCGTTCTTGTTCTAGGTAGTCCATCAATAAAATCCATCGATATCTGCTCCCACTTCCATGTAAGAACTTCTAATGGTTGAAGCAATCCGCTTGGCTTCTTCTGTTCGGCCTTCACCAACTGGCAGTTCATACACTTGGAAATAAAATTTCCAACATCCTTCTTCATACCTTCCCAGTAGTAGGTTCTCTTCATATCCCGATACATCTTATTTCCACCTGGATGAATTGTCAGCTTTGAGTGATGACTTTCCTTTAGAACTTCACCCCTCAATTCATCTATATCGGGAACAACTAGTCGTCCTTGCTTCCGAAGCCAACCCTCTCGATCGACCTCGAATCCTTTATCCTTTTCTGGATCCAATCCAGATTCCAAATCACGGATAATCCTGACAAGCTTATCGTCTCATTTTTGGCTCTCGCCAATCCTTTCCACAAGAGAAGGTCTTATCGATAAGTTTGCCAACATCTCAGGTTCCAATTCGCATCTAGGCCTGAAGTCAAATCCAGCTAAATACTCGAGACTCTTCCATTCTGAAAACATGGCTCCCAATCCTGCCTGTCTTCGACTTAACGCATCTGCCACTGCGTTACCTTTTCCCGGAGTATAAGCTATACCAAAATCATATGATGCCAAAAACTCTAGCCAACGTTGCTGCCGAAGATTCAAATCCTTTTGGGAGAAAAGATACTTCAACGACTTGTGATCCGTAAACAACTCGAATCGAACTCCCAACAGATAATGCCTCCACATCTTCAGAGCAAATACAATCGCCGTTAATTCCAAATCATGAGTTGGGTAATTCCTTTCGTGCGGCTTCAGTTGTCGACTGGCATACGCAACAACTTTATCTCTCTGCATCAGCACTGCTCCAAGTCCAGTACCACATGCGTCGGTGTAAACCACCATCTCATCATTCCCACTAGGAATAGTCAAAACAGGAGCACTCGTCAATCGCTCTTTTAGGATTCCGAAAGCTTGCTCACACTTAGCATCCCAACTGAACACTTGGTTCTTCTTCGTTAATCCTGTTAACGGTGCAGCTATCTTGGAGAAGTCTTTGATAAACCGTCGATAATATCCTGCTAATCCAAGAAAACTTCTCACATCAGATGCATTCTTAGGTCTAACCCAATCCTGGATTGCTGCCACCTTAGCGGAATCAACCGCTATTCCATTTCCAGAAATCACATGGCCTAAGAACCTCACTTCACTCTTCCAGAAGTGACACTTTGAAAACTTAGCCTTCAGCTGATGTTTCCGTAAGATTTCCAAAACAATACGCAAGTGCGTCTTGTGCTCCTCTTCCGTTCTGGAATAAATCAGAATATCATCCACGAACACAAGTACGAACTTGTTCAACTGATCTCTGAACACTCTATTCATAAGATCCACAAAATATGCTGGTGCGTTAGTCAATCCAAACGGCATTACCAGCCACTCAAAGAAACCGGATGGTGTCCGAAAAGCAGTCTTCGGCACACTATCCTTAGCCACTCTTAACTGGTGAAATCCCGTTGCCAAATCCATCTGAGAAAACACCTTGGCTTCGTGAAGCTGATCAAACAAGTCATCTATTCTCGGCAATGGATACTTGTTCTTCTTAGTCACCTTATTCAGCTCACGATAATCGACGCACAATCTCAACAACCCATCTGCCTTGGTTGCAAACACAACTGGTGCACCCCACTCGGACACACTACGCCGAATGAATCCTTTCTGCAAAAGATCATCAACTTGCACCCTCAACTCTTGATGTTCCCTAGGCGCCATCCGCCTAAGAGGCATCACAACAGGTCTGGCTCCTTCAACTAGATCTATACGAAACTCGATCTCTCTATGCGGCGGCAACCCTTTGACTTCGTCAAAGACATCCTCGAATCTATTAGCGATTGGCACCGATGACAGTCCATCCCGTGGAACAACCAGCGAATACATGAAGCTCATGAAGACGCCTTCCTCACGCTTACATCGTATTAAAACCTTTCGCCCCTCCACATTCTCGACTGTCACTTCCAACCTCTCGCAATCAACCTTAGCCGCATACTTCCTAAGCCAGTCCATACCCAAAATAATTCCGAACCCCGCAAAGTTCAGAACAAAGCAATCACAAACAAAAGAGCAACCATGACTCGATACAACTAGACCACGACATAACATACACAAACAAGACGAACCCCCAACTGGATTAGTCACAACCAATGGCCTATCAACAATATCCGGCTTCAAATCTA
This sequence comes from Allium fistulosum, assembly GCA_030737815.1. Lineage (NCBI taxonomy): Eukaryota > Viridiplantae > Streptophyta > Magnoliopsida > Asparagales > Amaryllidaceae > Allium > Allium fistulosum. The sequence continues at coordinate 844,053,338 of CM060902.1, forward strand.
ACCGGCCTACGAGTTCATTACAAACAAACGAATGCGACGCTCCAGTATCAAACAAAACTCTAACTGGAACACCACATAGGAAAAGAGTACCTTGAACAACCACACTCTTTCCTTTCTCTTCAGCAGTAGGAGCTTTTGAAGACGACGGAACAGCTCCCAAAGTATAAGCCTGCACAATCTGCTTGTCCCTCCTCGGTTCTGGACAATTCTTCCTGAAATGTCCCGGCTTGTCACAGTTATGACATTTCATCGGCACCTTCGGATTCTTACAATCCTTCGAGAAATGGCCCTTCTGCTGACAACTGTAGCAAGTCACCTCGCCTTTCGGCTTCTTCTGACCATCCTTACCCTTCTGCTGCTGCTGCTTCCTCTTCTTGTTTCTACCCTGCTGGGGTTTAGACTCTTCCCTGGTCACAGCAACAACAGATCCATCCTTAGGAAATAGACTCTCATGCCTGAGAGCTTTCTCCACCAGCTTCTCAAATGAATCATCCAAATGATCCACCAACTGCCTCCCAAGATAACTATCCAAGCCGGTCACAAACTTCTCATTCTTCTGATAAGCAGATTCAATATATGACCGAGCATACTTGGACAAAGCTTCAAACTCAGAAACATACTCAAGAACAGATCTCCCTCCTTGCTTGAGCTCCACAAACTTCTTGAACAGAACAGACTTCTGAGCTGTAGAAATGAACTTAGCTTCAAATCTGACTTGGAATTGCTCCCAAGTAATCTCTTCTTTCGGAGTAGTGATGGTAATAGAGTTCCACCAATCAGAAGCTCTCCCTTGAAGCTGTCTCGATGCCAACTTCCTCTTAGTTGCATCATCAATTTCCAAATCACCAAAGATCCTTCTACAAGCATCTATCCACCTCTGGACCTCGATGGTAGATTCTATTCCCAAGAAAACCTTCCCTCCAAGAGCAGTATAATCCTTGCACAACTTAGCAAAATCCACTGGTTTCGGAGTTTGGACTTGAACTCCAACATCTACTGCTGCCCCTGGAACTGGTATCCTTCTCATGATCGAAGTCATCATAGCTTCGAACATGGCTGCATAATCAGCAGTCTCTTCAGTAGCACGGCCTTCCCTAGCAGCTGGTCTCCCTCTTCGACTCATTCTCAATATCTATAAAAAGGAATGATTAGAACATCTAGAGAAACAACTGCATAAAGGACTCAAACTCTACTAAGCTACTATATTATATATAGTACCCATCCATCAAAATACAATTACGTCTCTCATACGTAGTTACGTCAGTGAGCGTTGGGTAAAATCGATTAACCAAGGCTCTGATACCAAATGTGACGACCGCCCATGACCCCTGCACCGAATCTAAAGATAGAGCGCTGTAAAGTGTGCCAGGCGACCATGGACGATTGTCAAGGTAAGATTAAAACAACAGAATCTATCGTATTACTCACAGCGCATGGACAAAATACAATAGAACATATGTGTAGTGAAGCTTTACAGAACAAAATGACATTATATAAAACTCCATAATAGTTGAATACAAGCATCCACATAGTCAATACATCAAGCCTCACTACATATCTCTCAGAGAATACATAACAGCGGAATATCCAGTACATATAAGAAGATAATATGCAACCCTCCAGCTCGTCTTCGATATCAGCATCGTAAGAAGATAACAGCACCTGTCACCTGCTACCTAGTCTGCCCGTCCCAAAATGGACGAACAGCCCAAGGCAATAAGAATTAAAAACATAAAGCCTTGAGTCAGACAACAGTCTTAGTGAGCAGTAAATTAACTAACAACATACCAAAAGAGCATAAAGGAAAAGGAATAGGAATACAACCCTCCCACTCCAACCTCATTCTACAGTGATAGCCCCCAGACACACACTAAGCAGAAGCAAACATAGCAGAGCATACAATTTAAAGTAAAGCTACTATCACTCGAGTCAAGGGCGATGTTTTCTAAGTACCAAGGCCTAAATCAGATAAGCACCCAGAAAATACCGCTCTTGGGTCCGAATGACGATACAACCAAACATCCATGACTCTGGCTATCACTGTTATCATTGCTTCGATATCACCGTTAATTGAATGACCGGCACATTCTTTCAGCCGTCCGTCAAGGGCTAATGGAAACCCCGGTTCTAGACATAACTCCCGCTCGTCGTCGCAGCCCGTGCCTAGGACTATCGAATCTGCCCAGAGTACTCGACCATCAACAGTTGGCCGTTGGGACTATCGAATCTGCCCAAACGTACTCTTGCTTAGAGCATGCTAGAACCTTCAACAACGATGCTATCCAAGCCTCCTAGTCATCCTCCTCGACGACTATTCTCATATCCATTCATTATCCTCAACTCGAATCATATCACCGAGTTATCAACATGCTTGGAATGATCCCGTCTGGATTAGACCAAGTCTTCATCATATGATGCCTCGCTTCATTACATCCTCGCAAAGCCTCATCTCAACATCACATCATCAAATCTATGCATAAGAGCTTCATCATCCCGCTACATATGCCACGAGCAGCTTTCCCAATTCAAGAGCCTTTCCCTTAGCTTTTGAATCATCTTCGATCTAAATCTAATCATCAATCATCTAGTTCATAATAATCAATCAAATCAAACATCAATCCAAGCAATCAAGCATTCAAATATGATCTAAGTAGACAATTATAACAATAATGACATTTTCGTAATTAAAGAGTTGAAAGTCCAATAAGCATGAAAACATGGATTATATCTCTACAAACTTGATGAATGAACTTGCATAGGTTAACATATGATAAAATGGATGTAACATCATCATGAACAATGGATCTATATGGATCTACACTTTGGATGAAGAAAATGCATGGAAATCCCTATTTTAACACCAAATCGAGCCAACAATCCGATATACTCCTTTGGATCCGTGTGAGAGATAATCACCACTCACCAAATCACCAAAACAACCTCAAATCAACACGCTTCAGATCTGGACAGCGAAGGATCAAGCTTGATCTATCACGAATCCGCTTCAAACGAAGAAATCTCACTTGAAAAGATGAAGATCTTCAACTTTAGCTCTTGAATCTTCAATCTTGATCTTCGATTTGGATGAAAGGAATCACTAGATTAGAGTGGAGAAAAGAAGTGAAGAAGTGTAGAAGTCGAGCTCTCAAAATGGCAGCACTTCGTCGCTTCAAAATCCGGATCCCAAAAATGAAGAGAAGCTCTCCTATTTATAGCAGAAAATACCCTAAGTCGTAACTCGTCCGCCTTCATGAGTCGTCTACGACTTACGACTCAACACCCTACGACTTAACTTCTAGCTTTAACGACTTAACACACTTCTTCCTATGACTCACGACAAAACAGCTATCTCCTAAGTCGTCTCCGACTTATAGCATGCGCCTACGACTCACCAGACCCCCTGTCTACGACTTAAATGCGCACGCGCCTTACTTGGTTAGACGACTCATCAGATAACTGGGATACGACTCATCAGATAACTGGGGTACGACTCATCAGATAACTGGGGTACGACTCATCAGATAACTGGGGTACGACTCATCAGATAACTGGGTTGCGACTCAACTCCTAAGTCGTCTACGACTCAATACATAGGCTACGACTTAAAGGATACGACTTAACTGGTTAGACGACTCATCACTTAACTCAGTCAGCTCTTATGTCGTAAATCCCTAGGTCGGTCACTTACTTAGGTTGTCTATCCCTTAACTCGGCGACGACTTACAACCTACGACTTAACACTTGCCGAGTTAACTTCGACCTATTGACTTAGCCCAGCTACGACTTATCTCCTTAGGTCGCACTTCCCTTAAGTCGCTCCCGACTTACTACTTAACTCGGAAATCCCCTGGGTAGCTCCTATCCCCTAAGTCGTATACGACTTATGACACTAAGTCGTGAACGACTTAGGACTTAGCCATTTTTGCTCAAAATCTGAAATGGCTCAAAAATGCTAAAATTCCAGATTTTGTCGAACTTGTCGATCCGTAAAAATACGGGTCGTTACAACTCGGGTATATCCTACTCCACAGCCACCCTATATAGGAGATTACGGTTGGACGGTCGTTATACCCACATCGTCGGGAGGTGATAGATATAATGATATTCCTCGACCTGAGATTTCCAACAATCTAGATCCAGCTGTGTTTTCATATAAGGATTTGTTTTAAATGCGGATGGGACTATGTTAGGTCATGCACGTCGAGTATCGACGGAGCATAGATGAGTTGACTGCTCGTATTAATGAGCTTACTGTTGCGGATGAGCAACGATATCAGCATAGACCTAGAGTTGATGATGATGGTGATGACGATGCATATGGTCTTAGGGATGATGATGATCACTTTGACGAGTTTTAGATCGTTCCTTCTTGTCAGTGTATGTGTAGTTGATTCATGAGACATTGTCAGTGTTTATATATAGATCTATTATCAGTATGTATGTGTGTGTAGTTTTATGTATCCTTTATCAGTGTTTGTATATGGATCTCATTTGATAGTTGTATGTGTAGTTTTATGTATGTACGTATGTATGTGTAGTTTTATGTATTCATTATCAGTGTTTGTATTGGATACATTTGATAGTTGTTTAAGTATTTGTATTTCATCTCATGTCAGTGTATGTATTCTGTATATCATATTAGTGTTTGTATTTCATATCTCATGTTACTATCCGTATTATGTATCTCATGTCAGTGTTCGTATTAGGATCTCATTTGAAAGTTGTTTAAGTATTCGTATTTCATATCTAGTATCAGTTTTGGTATTTGGATCTCATTATATCTCATTTTAGTGTTTGTATTTCATTTTGTAAAGAAACAAACATACTTATGTTTGTTTCTATTCAAGTTCGCGGATGTTTGCCACGTGGTCATTCAGATGGCACTTGGTTTATGAGACGCGAATCATGAACTTTCTGTTTAAACGAAAGTTTTATATTGAAAATTCATAACATCTTCAATGGCAAATGAAAGTTGGAATCCACAAAATTATTTGGTACTAATTATAGCTTACATAGAAGCCGACTGTAGATATATGGAAGAGGAGTTGAATCAAGATTTCTTAGTTACTCTAAACAAAGCATTTAATAATCATCTTGATTGTAGATTAATTTGAATGATTCTGGAAAATCAGAGTACTTATGTCACGTTTACTAGAGCTTGTCGAAGATATACAAGCATTATAAATACAGTGGAGGAAGAATACCTATTTCAGTTAACACGAGCTATGTTTTATTATTATGTAGGTTGAATGGTTGACTAATATGTTCGGACATATACAATGCATTGGCTTGATTAAGCTATAGATGTTGAAATACTATTAAACACGAAACATGTGAATTTGAGTTACAAATTTATAATCATTACCAAATCCATGTCCTTTGCCCCCACTTTGTTCTCGTGCAACCCGACCATTATTTATTTCCAACGTTGACAAGCGAATTTATTCTTTTCCATGATTGCTTCAAAGAATCAACGGTTTTTTAAAAATTGTTTGGACGTCGATAGTTGAACAAATTGTAGACGGAATTCCAAAAGGAACTTTCAGTTTGGCTCCTACCTTTCTTATTGTCTTTAGAACATTCAACCCAACAGAATGTTAATTCAGCTTGCTCGTCCGGTGACCATTTCTGTGCTTTTAGACCATTTGTTTTTGGATTTTTACTTTCTGCATTAGTAGATTCATTAATATTAATTCACATTGTTTGCTTTCCCCTTGCTTGAGCGGTAAACAAATTAGGATTCCTATAAACATCTTCTTCGACGGTTTCATTGTCCTTGAATTGCAATTCTTGGTTTCCTCAACCTCAACCTCTGAATTGATTATTCAAATTTTTTGTCAAATTTTGAGAGTGGTAAGGCACGGTTGACCGCTGCTGGCTATTGGGAGACATGTAGTTTAAATCATAGTTATAGGTTTGTTGAAATGAGGTACTTTGGGAATAATTTTGAATTTTGTTGGGAATCATAGGAATTTTGATTTTGTGGAGAATGATACGAACTTGGAATTTGTCGGGAAAAACCAAAATATGAATTTCGATTTTGTTGTTGAGAATTTTGAGAATGATATTGAGTTTGACTATGTTGAGAATTAAACGTATTTTGATTGAATTGAGAGGATGTTGATTATTGGGTCTGTGTTGTGATAGAAAATGAGATATGAGGATTTTTGAGATTCTCTTTTATTATTTTTTGACATAATTGGAATTGTATATAGATAATTGTTTGAAGAGAGTAAGAAATGTTAATGAAACTTGTGTAAATAAATTTGTTGAATTGTGAATTTATATAGAGGAGAAAAGGAAAAGAAAAATGACTGTTTCTTTTAGTCGGCTTTATTAAAACCGACTACGTGACAATGATCATTATTTTGACCGTTACCACATAGTAAGTTTAGCCGATTTCATATAGTCGGATAAGATTAGCCGATACGAAAGTCGCTAACCCCATAATCTCCTGGGTTGCCTTGACAATCTTGCCGGTTGCCAAGGCAAACCCAAAATGAAGTGATGGACCCTCTGTTGAACGTCGATCAATTTCAAATTTTCACATCGGTTGAGAATGCTCTTGCTAGATTTAGCCATTTATAATTGTGAAATATTTTCTGGAAAAACTGCGATATGCAGCTTGGCAGGGCAGATTGGTAATTCCGAGTCGCACTTCATTCCACGAGTAGCGTCTAATGGGTAGGCAGCCGCCTTAACAGGCCCTACATTGCAACGTAAATGATAATTATTAATATTCGGGCCCCGCTCAAGGACTAAGATCTAACAGCTAATATCATAATCCAAAGAAACGTCGGCGTCTTAAATAGCGAGGCTATTTTGGTCATTAGCGCAACAGCTTGAATGTTACTCGAAGCCAGGTGCTATTTAATAATTGGTCATCACACCCCATTGGACGATGCTGTTTTGAATTTTTGATGGATCCTACCGAACAATAGCATTCACATTTTCCTTTGCTCTACTGTACATCCCGCCATAAATTTTTTTCCCGCCTCAACATGTACACTCACGTGAGCGCTCAGTTAACAAATATTAATTATCAATAGTAATAATAATAATAATAAAGCTTAAAAGCTGAAAACAAAGGTGGGAATTTTCAACCGCAAATCTAGTGACTGCTATTCGATGATTAAAAAATCAACGGGACCCCTCAATTCCGCCTAAAGCCGCTCGAATTCGCTTACACCGTGGGAGCCGTGCATTCTTTGGGAATGGTAACATGGTATTTGAACAAAGTATCTAAAAAGAGCATTTGAACAATGAGTTGAACAAACGAGAAATGCGTTTGTGTACTGCGAACCAACTCTATAATTTAATTGATTTATATTTAATCAATTAATTATTTGTATTTTAATAAATAATATGTATTAATAATTTGCAAAAATAATAAATGAATTGTAAAATGTGGAAAATAGGTTCTAGGACAAACAATTCGGTTTTTTTGGGCTAAAAAACGCGCGTACAAATTTTTGGGCTGAAGTACAAATATCTTTATTTTATTTGTCGAGCAAACATTATTTCTTTCTCTTTACTTTCTTCTCGTTTTCCCTCGTTTCTTTCTCTTTCAAACCGTGATGCAAATTATAATTCTGGGATATCGTTGAGTAACCAGTACCGATTTGGATTTCTTGTCTTTTTTTATTCTTTTGTTCTCGCTGTATAGAAACAAAGGTAAATTTAACCTAATTTTTCGATGTCAATTTGAATTTTGTGTTTGATCTGGCTACTTTTCTTTTCTTACTATTTTACTGCCGTTTTGAAATTCTTAGAGTATTTGCATGTAATTTGTCTTATCTGGGTACAAGATTGGGAGGCGAAATCGGGTATGATTTCATTATGCTTGATGCTATGTTCATTTAGCATTTTCAAACTGTTTGAAGCTATAACAATATTTTATATGCATTTTTACCATTTTCTGTTGTTGTCGTCTCGTGCAGAGTGTATTTTATGCCTAACACCGTTTATATTTAACTGCATATGTATTCTTTTACATTTTAGTTAGCTTTTGCCTTTTTAATTCACTCTTTTTTTTCTTTGGCAGGAATGTTGATGATAGTATTCTTGTATTATTTTTACTTGATGAAAACAGCTACTATATTCGACTTGACATGACTTGTTCTTTGATTGGTGTTAAAAATAGTATATGTGAACATTGGCCACATCTTACCCCTTGTTCTATTGGTATATCCTATAGTTTAGAAAATAAGGTTATCACAGTTGATACTGATTCGGATTTGCATACCATACTATGCTTTCAAATATACAAGAAAAGTTCTTATTTTGTTTTTAGTGTTAAGTCAAGCATTTGTGTATTGGAGTTCAATTTGGGTAATAGTTTATCAATTACTTCTGATCATCAGAGCAGTTCAGTTTCTAGTGGTTGTTTGAATATTAAATCTTGTGGTGAGTCAAGTTCTTATTTGAAGGATATTATGAAGAAAGGATCTCAGTTAAATCTTGCGGACTTTATTGGCTATTGTTTCAATGGTGCTGAAGATTTTAGAGAATTTCTTATGGCTTATCAAATAAAAGAAGGGCGTGAATTGATTTTTGTTAAGAATTGTCCAGAAAGAATATCTATTATTTGTTCATGGTTTAAAGAAGGTTGTAAGTTCACCATGTATGCATCTTCAGATCCTGGACATCTTATTCGTTTTTTTATTAGGACTTACAGGTTTGAACATTCATGTGGTGCTGGGTTAAGAGATGTTAAGAAAGTTCATATAACTAGTAGATTTGTAAAATCTCTAATTATTGATCAAATTAGAGATGTCCCGATGAAGAAACCGAAAGACATTATTAATGATTTCAGAAGAGAATCTAATTTCACTCCTTCTTAGTATTATGCATACACCGGAAAACAATTGGCGTTGAAGGAAATTTATGGAGATGATGCAATGTCGTATAATAATTTGAATTGGTATCTAGAGGCTATACAAAAAACTAATCCGGGAAGTTATGTTGCTTTGGATGTGGATTCGTCAACTAATCAATTTGAAAGAATTTGCATTGGGTTTAGTGCTTGTTTACTTGGATTTAGGCATTGCCGTCCCATGATATTTTAGATGCGGCATTTTTGAAGGGCCGACAAGGTGTTTTATTAGCTGCTACAGCAAAAAATGGTAATCAAGGTTTGACTTTTGATTTTTGTTCTGTTTTTTTTCCCATGTGTTATTTAGTATATTGTTTTAATTATGTAGTATGGTAACATTTGGTGGGTTTTGATATATCTTAGCATTCCATTGTCATTTTAACAATTATATGCTGACTGTATTGTTACTCTATATGAAATTATAATATTACATGAATTTAACATTTGATATTGTATTATATGTCATAGTGCTAGTATTTTTTAGCATTTATTATTCTGTATATTATACGACTCTACTATCAAATACATAATGCTATATTAATTTAGGATTAATCATATATATTATTTTTCACTCCTGCATTCATGTAAATATCTGAAATTTTATGCTGTGAAAGTAATATACATTACTAATAGTAGTATACTATTTTCTTGTATTAGCATTTGAAAAAAACTACTGTTTTTTTAAGGTTTCTTTCCGCTTGCTATGGGAGTAGTTTCACATGAGAATGAGTCAAATTGGTCTTGGTTTTTGAAGCATTTAAAAAAGAAGCTTAATGAGGATCGCGAATTGGTTTTCATATCTGATCGCCAGTGGGGTTTGATGTTAGGTGTTCCAAAAGTGTTTCCATCTTCTTTTCATAGCTATTGCACATTTCACATGGAGCAAAACATTGGTTCAGTAGTTAAAGCTTACAGGGGCGATACTTCTATTGTTGATTTGTTTAAACTTTTGACTCGAGCTTCAAATCCATATGATTTTGATCGCTATATGTTAAAGTTTAAAGAAATTGGTGGTGTTGCTGCAATTAACTTTTTAAATGATAAACCTTTTGAACATTGGACTGATTTGTTTTTTCAAGGCAAGAGGTATGGAGAATATTCATCTAATGTGGCTGAAAGCTTTAACTCTTGGATTGTGGATGATAGATTTATGCCTATTACGTCTTGTCTAGATGGAATCCGGGTTAAAATAATGGAACAAATGGTGAAGAGGAGAGAAGACTGTCATCGCTAGACTACTACTTTATGTCCGGTTATGGAGCAACGGTTGTCACAATTAGTTAATTAAGGTTTTGGATGGGATACATATAGGTCTTCGGAAAATGTTTTTGAAGTTAGATCTCCAATATCACATCATGTTGATCTTGAAAAAAGATTGTGTACTTGTAATCAGTGGAAAGTTACCGGTTTTCCATGTGCACATGCCATCAAGTGTATGAATAAATCAAGGCAGTCAGTATATGACTATGTGGATTATTATTTTACAGCTGATGCTTTTAGATCGAGTTATGCGTATGCTATTAATCCAATTCCTAATGTTGGTAAGCCAATTGTTAGCGGAGATGAAGTCACAATTAAACCGCCTAAAGAAATTCGAGGTGCTGGAAGACATTCTACTAAAAGACATGGTGGTTTTTCTTATTCTCAGAGTAAGCGGAATAAATGTAGTAATTGCAATCAAGTTGGACATAACAAGAGGAATTGTCAAGCTTCAATGAAGATTTAAATTTGAATTTTATTTTTTTCTTTTATTTCTGTCATTTTATTCATTATATTTCTTTACTGTTTACTTATTTGGTATAGTCATACTTTTTTTTTATTTCTGATACTAGTACATGTACTGTGATGATTGATTGTTTTAATAAGAAGTTTACTTTTTTTGTGGATTTTTTGTGATTTTTATTTGTCTGCGGAGCATATTATTTTCATTTGTATATTATCTTTTTTTTACTGTAATATTGTATTGTGAGGAAAAAATATTGTTATGTTAGTATCAGATGTTTTCTGTTAATTTAGCAATTCATTAGAATGATGCTATTTGTATTTAGCTTTTTTATTTAGTATAGACTAGAAAGGTTGGCAAATTTGGTTATCAGTTATATATTAATAAACTCAGTGATGCTGCTTCAGGTAAAATTACAGCAATAGATTTCAATAAAGTGTTGTTGTGAGCATTGACATTCAGGTCAAATAAATGAGTGTTCTTCTTTGTCCATGTTGGAAGCTGATGTATTTATGTTGTTTATCTTCTGTCCTTTTCTTTCTGTCTGTTTTCTTTCTTCTAATTCAATGTTCATAATTTACGAGGTTCTTCCTTTGAATTTAATATCAAGTTACGAAGAGAAAATAGTGAGTCCTCAATTTTTGTTTACAAGATGTAATCAAAAGCATGTACAGTCAATCAAAAAAATGGCACGAAATAAATTTGTGGCATGTCATAGCATAGCATGGAATGCAAATTCACAGTGCTGAAATAAAGCGATAGTAATATACAGACGATTATCATCAATTTTAACTTCACTATAAGAGAGGCAAGGAAAGAAAATAAATCATTCTGATAAATAGGACAACTACTAGATCTGCATATACCACATGCTCAGGTCCTAAATCTTATTTATTCTACTTGGCTGTAGTTCTTCAGATTATTGATTAGCTGTTATTCCTTGAACACTTGAAAGAATTAGCTATGCTGTTTTCTTGTAGACGTGGTATAATTCAAGTAGAAAAAATTGATTGCAAATTCAATATAGCATTTTCCAACATTGATGTTAATTCATTATAGCATTTCAATGCAGTTTTTTTTGCCCAAAATCATTATGTACAGAAATATTTCAAAGCAGTTCTACAGTTAGCAATTATGATATACAAGCACAACAAGCATAAAATTTTCAGAGCAAAATAGAGATTAAGCAATTAAATTTTTTCAGTTAGCAATTCAAGAAGACATCTGTAGCACAAGAATCAAACCTTTAAGAGAACATACGTATAACAAATTACAGCTATGTAAGTAGTAACACTATTCCACCTGAATTTGAAGTTCAGTAAAATATAAGTACCAATTCAACTATAGTTAGCACTTCATCTTCATTACAGCCAATTCATATTTAACTATAATCAGTACTTCAACTTAAATTGAGGTAATTCAAATTTAATTACAATTATCACTTCTTAAAATTTTCCAAAGTCTTCAACTTTTCTTTTTTACTTTAGATCTTTTTTTTCACTGCTTTTTCAGCTTCTTCGAGAGTTGCATTTGTAAAGAAATTCATGACGTTCCAACTTCTATGTGGATCATTTAGTATGTTATACACCATTTCAGCTCGCATGAGGTTGATATCTTTTTCGCTATATTCGGTGGAGAGGTTTGAGTCTTTGTCCAAATGTTGAATGAATTTCATGACATATAGAGCACAGTCATTCCTGTTGATTTAAAAAAGAAAAAAAAACACAAAAAATTGTTTGTTAACTAGTTATCAATTTATGCTAACAATTTTATCATTACAGACATACTAAAAATATTTGTACATGGTAAGTATTTAATAATTATGATCTGTTAAAAGAATTGTACATCAGCTTGAGTAACATAGGCTGGATACATAAGGACTTATATGGGTATTTATTATGAAGCTTCAGATTAATAGAGTAAAAGAGCAGTGGTGTAAAAGATGTAATGCTACAACCATTTAGTATTTCTCTTAACATATAAAATTGGGCTTTATATAGGAATGTATGAAGAATTTTTTCAGATCAGTGGACTAAAAGGGCAGTTGTAACAACCCGTGATTGCGTTACCAAATAATAAATTAAAATTGGGATTTTAATTTAATTGGAGCTATTAATGAATTTTTAATGTGGCTAATTTGTTCAAAATTTAGTCATTTTGAATAAATTAATATTTTGGGCTTAAGTGTAAAATGGAGCATTTCAAGGAAATTAATTAGGGAAATTTGTAATTTATATTATTGCAAAATTTTATATGTGTAAAATAGTGCAATATTTGATTTGGGAAATTAATTTGCAATTTATTTGCAAAATGGTGATTTTGGCTAATATTAACTATAAACGGTGTTTTGGAAAAATTAGGGGTTAAAATGTAAAATATTGTTGATATAGGATTTTATGAAATGGCTAAAAGTAATTGTTAACATATTTTCATAATTTTCTATGGTTTGAAATGTATTTAGTAATTTGTATGTAGAGTGTACTTAGAGAAAATTGCCTATATATGTATGCACATGAATAATACAAAGTCCTAATGGGTATTAGATCCAATAACCCTAACCATTAGCCTATAAAGTATCTTTTACTCTCCCATTTCAGCCAACACTTCATTTCATAACCACTAAAACCTAATTAGAAAGCTCCAAAACCTAGTCATGACCTCCTAAGCAAGACTCCAATCTACACCAAATCAAAGAGAGTTAATCCAAACTACTAAAAGAGGTAATAGCAATCACAAAACCCACCTCTAATTCATTCTTTAATTTCTGAAATTATTTTGTAATCCTCTTTTTTTTGTGCATTTAGATTGTGAAACTCTTTGATCTTCTTTTCATTGCTTGGAAAGAGGTAATATATGCTAGCTGAAATTATAATTAGTTTATTGCTGTTAGTAAATTAGGCATATCTCATTCATCTTAAATCGGAATTAAGATTTTCTTGACGTTCTGGAAAGCTTATTTTGTAGCCTATAACTTTCATGTTTTGAGCTTTGCCTAAATTTGTGGTTTCAATGGTCGAAATCACGTTTGTTTGTCGCTGACCTGACAACAAACTACAAGGTTGATAAAATAAAACCCTGAAATTAATTTGGCCATAAGTTACTCGTTTTTGATCCGAATTAGATAATTTTGGATGTTCCGGAAAGCTTAAAACATATGCTACAATTTTTGTTCAGTGAGTTTTCTGTAATATTGCCATTTAGATGACCTGAAATGCGTTCAAAGACAGAATACCAATTCTGTCTTTAACAAGTTATCTTGAGTTTCAATCTGATATTGTTTTCCATGTATCTCTCTCGTTTCTTATCCAAATCTAATAATTTTGGATGTTCTGGAAAGCTTAGATTTAGAGCTAAAACTTTCATGTTTTGAGTTTCATGAAATTTTGAAGTTATTTTGGTCAAAATTGTACATTCTTACCACTGTCCCGAGAAAAAAAAATAATAAATAATTTTTTTTTTTAAACCCTGTTCCAGATTTTTTTTCTCCACTTCGCGATGCCGCCACGATCGCATCCGAAGTCGGAATTCGACGTTTTTGGTCTCGTTGGAAAGGTGGAGTTTCGAACTCCATCTCTGTAAAATTTAGGCATCATCGGCATTCTTTTGGTACTTCGAATTTCATGTCGAAGTTGAACTCTTGTCGCTGTTTGTAAACAGTGTGAATCTTGTTCTGGGTCCAACTTTGAGACGTCGCTGCTACTTCGTCTCAACTCGGATTCCAGAAATTCTTTTTGCATCTTATAGTAGGGATGTTGGACTATATTCCTATCAGTTTTCATGTCATTTGGATTCAGTTTTCTGGTCCAAATAAATTGCCAAACTTGGGTTCGCAGCAGTTTTTGAATGGTCAAACACTTAGAATGAAAATCAAATATCCCTTCTGTTTCCAGCTTTTGAGTGCCACTCCGCGATGCCTCCACGTTCGCATCGGCAGTCGGAATTTGACGTTTTTGGTCTCGTTAGAAAGGTGGAGTTCCGAACTCCATCTCAGAAAAATTTGGACAACATTGGAGTTCGTTTCGTACTTCGAATTTCGTGTCGAAGTTGAACTCTAGTCGCTGTTTGTAAACAGTGTAAATCTTGTTCTGGATCCAACTTTGAGACGTCGCTGCCACTTCGTCTCAACTCGGAATCCATAAATTCTTTTTGCATATTAAAGTAGGGATGTTGGACTACATGCCTGCAAATTTTCATGACATTTGGATACAGTTTGCTGGTCCAAATAAATTATCGAACTTGAGTTCACAGCTGTTTTTGAATGTTTACAAACACTTAGAATATTTTTGATGATTTTCTGGTTTTCATTGATTTCTTTGAGATTTGTCTCTAAATTTCGTACACGGGTTTTATGAATCATTTTCAAAAGATTTTTCACTCCTAAATGGCTTTTGAAAATTATTATATAATATTATTTTAATTATTAAATTAATTACTCCATAATAGGAGACCTTTCAAAAGACCGTTTTAAAAGTGATTCCGAAAATCAATTATAAATCCGTTTTACACCATTATTTTCTATAATAAAAATCTCACACTCACTTTTAGCACGTCGAGCGAAGTGGAAAGGTGCTTAAACGGTTAGGAAATCTCCAGCCTATGGAAACCGTGTGTATTTTCTTTCCGGTTAATCCCCGACCTATTCGATTGATCGTTTTGACCTTTGGGTCTAGTTTACCGATGATATGAGGTAGACTTTTTATTGTTTGGAGTGTGAGCTTGCTATTGGTTAGGAAACTGTTTAGTGCGAACGTGGGGTATGGGACTCATTGTTAACACTATGCAGGTTCCTCTCCAAGAAGTTAGTGACACATTAGCCTCTGGGCGGCCAGTATTGGACCTCTGGGTCACCACGCCTCTGGGCAACCGTCTCTGGACACCTGCTCTATGGAGCAGTTTATTTTTCGGCGTGTGCCTCTGGGCCTTTATCCTTCTGGGAAGGATCTCGCCGTCTCGCGCGTTTCGCATCGGTGCAAGTGATCGATCACAACTCTACAGTACTTGGCAACAACGACTCTGGTCGGTGCACGTGCAAAACTTGTATTATCTGATTATTTTTATATCCATTCGAGTACCGCCATTCGGTGTTGGTTCTATGGAACCATACGATGTAAGTGCGATTACCTTATGGATCCACAGTGTCTCTGGACACTGCTTTTCAGTGTTTGATTTCATTGACTTTTCAGTATATCCCCATGGCTCTTTGGAGCATCGATCTTTGCTTGGGCATTGATCACAGACTCTGGTCACTATTGGGGTTATTGCCTATGGGCATCTTTTTATAGCTTTGGCTACGCCGATGATATGAGGCGATTTTATTTATTCTACACTTTGGTGTTGATTTCTCTTTGGAGATTTTCATTGTTTATTTATGATTAGGGATCGTCATTATATTCATGTGGTTCATAATATACTTCTCTATGGATAAGTACTGTTTTATTTATGTACCGCATTATTATATATCTCAGTTATTACTGATTGTTTAGCTAGCCTGACCCGAGTGTTTTCGCTCGGGTCAGACCGAGTTGTTTCAGGTTAGGTCTCTGGACTTAGCTGCTCTATGCTTCCGCTTTGGACTTATCTGCTATGCTTTTGAGATAGCTTATCTTAGTGTCCGCTTATGTTATTATTCAGACTCTGATATGTACATATTTTTGACTCACATGTGTGAGCAGTGGCTTTGTACCCACTTATGATATTTGGATCTGTATTGATGATGTATTGTTCTGGGATTTTATATCTGTTATGTGATTCTATTCTGTGATGTTTTTATCATTTATTATTATGCTTTGTCCTGATAGATCTTTAGCCATTTGTAATTTCGTTATAAATATTTACCGAATATGTCGAACCACCTGATTGAGAAAAATTTAAATAGATTCCACCTTTCGACGTATTCGGTAGATAGTTATAGCTTGATTATAGATGGTCGCTTCCACTATACTCTATTCTCCGCTTTAACAGACAGTATTACTCCCGTAATACTCTTTGTTACAGTGGGTCTCGGAGTGGGGCGTTACAGCAGTGGTGTAATGTTATAATGATATGGTCATTTAGCATTTAGAAAAAAATATACAGTAAAATATATTATACATTTTTACTGCTATTCATTAAGTATTTTGTTAACGCTATGTGTATCAATAAACATACATTTCGTACTGCATAATCATAATGCAACTTGTCACTTTTTTCGGTTTATTGAACACTGCAACATTGCAATGCTATGATTATTTAGCATTTACATGAAAATAAACCCTGTAATACATTAAACTTTTTTACTGTTATTACCATTTAGCACTTTTTTAACATACAGTGAATCTCGTCTTTTTTTTCTTTTTTTGATGCATTGATCATTATGGCATTGCAATTTTTAATATAATACATGTGCAGTTTACTTGAAGAAAATTAAAAACTTGATAATGTTTACGAGGAAAGGTCTTGCTGTGGACACCGTGGTTGCTTTATCGTCTTCGTACCAACTTCCTTATTTAAGATTTTGTTCTCTCTCCAATTTTCTTGTAATATTTTTTCCACCTTTTTTCTCTGTTACAAAAAATAAAAAAGTAGAGTTAGATTTTTTTTCATTTTTTGTTGTTATAAAATATGGTCTTACAAGTAGCTGAGCTTGTTTGTAATGTTGATTTGATGCCGCTGTTGATCTTCTGGGCCTTAAAGAATCATAATGGCACCATTTCATTTGGTTGTAATCCAAGGTTAGCAATGTCCAATGATTGATGTAATGTAAGGAAAAAATATCATCTCTGTAAATGAATCCATGACTATATTTTGTACTATAGGAAACACCAATGATCGGACTACATTTTCAGTGTCTGTTTGCAATGCATGCTGCAAATGAAAATTGAATATTAGTTTGTTTTTCTATTATATTAAATTTCAAAGCAAAATAACATTGTTTACCGTCATGATTGTGCTGAAAGTGTAGTTATGTTCATGTGTTGGTATATTTTCAACAAACCAATAAATAATCTGCATTAGAAAAAGAATATCGGTTAAGCATACATAGTAATAAAGTATTTTGAATTTTTATAAACATTTTATAATAATTATACACTATGAGATATATATATATACACACATAGAGACAGTGATAGATATATGCTACCATCTTTTAATAATTTCATATGCTGTAACGAAAAATTAGCATTTTGTAAGGTCTATGTTGTGTAATCAAAATATTTATAGTCATTCTACATTTTCAGGCTAATATTATACATTTGGTATTAAAAAATTTATTGATACTGTTTTTACTAACAAAAATAAAAACAAAACAAAAAATTATATTAGTGGCGTGTTGTTATAATTCAAATGTCACAATGCTAGTGCTAGTTAGCATTTCCTATTGTCAAAATTTATTGATACTATTAGCATTTTTAAATGTCATACCTGTCCATTTGTAAATTCTTCAAATAGCAAAGCTTCTAGCATGGACTGAACCACTGTTATCCCTCCTTTCTTACCATCATCTTTGTGCCATGCTACCGTGCTATATAATTTGTAAATTTCAAATTATTATAAAATTATAACTCCAATTAAATTATTTAAGTTTTTACTGGGTATGAACTACTTACTTTGATGTGTCCTCACATGCAAAAAAAGCTCTTATTATATCCTTCTTCCGTGTTTCTAGCATTTGAAAAATGTGGGTTTTTACTATGTTTCTTTGACGATATTGCTTTCTTTGAGGTGAGTAATTATCAACATCGACAAATTCTTCATTCTCATCTTCATCATCCGTGTCAGTTTTTTCTTCATTTTGTTCATTCTCCTTTGCATATTCTCCTTCGTAATCTTCACCTTCTTTATTGTCTTCTTCACTAGTTTCTTCTTCATTTTCTCCGATGTTGTTTTCACTCACCTCATCATTTTCTTTACTGTCTTCTCTTTCATCTTTTTTTCCCTGTCTTCATTTTTTATTTGTTCAGTTTCTTCACTGTGGCCATCTTTTTCTTCTCCTCCTTCATCCTCATTTTTTGATTTATCTTCCTTTTTTCCTTCTTGTTTTTCACTGTCATCTTCACTTTTCACTCTTTTGTTGTGGTACACTATCTCAAACTTATAATGAGGATCTACTTTTGCCTTTTTTTAGTCTTTTAATCATTGAAGGAGGTGAGATATTTTTCAATTGCCGACTTCTTTTTTCATTCTTATCATCTTGTTTATCTTCTTTTTTGTTTTCTTCTTGATGTACTTCAAAATCTTGTGTGTTCAACAGCTTGAACGATGGAGGGATAATACTTTCAAAAGCTTCCTTTAGTTTTCTTTTTTGTTCTTCTTTCTCAAATTGTTGAAGTTTTGATTTCAACAATTCCATTTCTTTCTCCATTACAGTTAACTCTTTTTCCCTCTGTTTTCTTACTTCTTTTTCCTTCTCCAGATCTCTTTTCGTTTGATCCAAATCGTTTTCCAACTGTTTAATGTGGTAGCTTTGTGTTTGAATTTGTTTTTCTTTGTCATTCAATTCTGATTCTTCTTCAGCATCTGTTTCATTTTTTTGTTGTTTCGTTTCTATAATTGCCAATTGCAATTTGGAAGAATCAAGCAGTAGCATTTCTTTGACTGTTGTATTTTTTAGTCCAATTGAGATCTGTATTCAATGAGCATCAAAGATTTTATTAATGCTAAACTTATGTAGCATTTTCTACTAATGATTCTGTTTCAGTAACATGTATTATGTTATAATGCTATCACCATCTAGCATTTTTTTTCATTTATATGTATGTTTGCATAATCTAGTGCACCAAAAAAATTACTAACACCATATAGCATTTTTTTATAATTTTATTTTTATCTAGCATTTTTTTCCTGTTTATATGTAAAAAATAAGTAACAGTCAATATTAGATGTGTATACCCTTTTGCTTTCCACATTCTTTAAATAGTCTTTTGAGACTATGTTTTTCATCCCATTCAGTGACCATTTAGCAAATCTTGCTAAGTCCTTCGACCATTCCTTCCTTGGCTTCATCATGTCTACGTGTTCACATAAAAAATACTAATATATAAAAAACACTAATATATAAAAAACACTAATATATAAAAAACAAAAATGTTATTTCACAATTTATTATAATATAGCAGAATGTAAAATTATTTTCTTACCAATGGTATCATCGAGTAACCTGACATATTCCTTGGTTTTTGCTTGAAAAAATTTAATGCTTTAATCAAAGAATAGTGAATGCTTAAAGGCCATGAAACTTGATTCATTTTATTCAAATCAACTGCATATTTGAGATATCCCCAACTTAACATTCTTTGATTGTCAGGGAAAAAAATGTTATGAAAGAAAGAATGATGATAAATTTTGGTAAATCGTTTTCTTCTTCTTGAATTTCTTTGTCTAATTCTTTCTTTATCTTTTGAATAATAATATCACTTGTTATATGGTCAATTATGCCAAAGTTTCTTAAAACAAATTCTTAGCAGTTTTCAGGGGTGCTTTGAAAAGAAACTTTAGGAAGTGGAAAAATGTTTTTTCCTTGCATTGGTAAACCAAAAATTAAAGAAATGTCTACTGTTGTTATCTGTAATTTTTTTCCTCCTACAATAAAACACTCTTCTTCAACACAATAAGAGTCTATTAAATCATCTAATTTTTTTGAACATTTTCTAATGTTTTTGCTTCCTATATCACCTTCAAAGAAAGCATTAAAGAAGCTGTAGAAAGGTGTTTGTTTTAAAAAATTCAACTGATTTTCAGTAAAATCTTTTCTTTTTTTAATCTTTTCAAGCATTTTAACCAAGGCGGATAAGCTACACCTATACTGCATAGTTTCCTTATCTGCTCTCTTTCTTTTAGGTGTTTTACTGTCCTCTGCTTGCAGTGAAGATTTTGTACTCTACAAAATACAAATAATGAAATAGTGTTAGTTATATTTATGCAAAATTATTTTGTAGACTTGCACAGTAAATAAATGATAGATGGTACAATAAGCAAGTATTTAACATCAATAAGAAATACATAAACCATGATGCTACAGTGATTTAGCATTTCTTGTAACATTAGAATATGTTTACCAAAGTAGATTAAGATGATAACTAGTCTTAGCATTTTTAGTAGATGCTAGTTTTTTTAGCATTTTTGGAAATGATTGTAATTTATGCAATACCTAAACTTTAATACTGCAGTGGATTTAACATTTATTGTAACAGTGGATTCTGTTTCCAAATTAAATTAAGATGATAAATAGTTTTAGCATTTTTACTAGATGCTAATTTATTTAGCATAATTAGAAATGATTTTAATTCATAAAATAGCTAAATCATAATGCTACAATGTTTTAGCATATTTTTGTAACACTGGATTTTGTTTCCAAATTAAATTAAAATGATAACTAGTCTTAGCATTTTCCCTAAATGCTAATTTCTTTAGCGTTATTGGATATGGTTGTAACTAGTCTTGGAATTTTTTTTCATGGATGCTAATTTTATTGGCAATGCTAGAGTTATTTAGCATTTCTACACCATTAGAATATGTTTACTCAATCGAATTAATATAATAACCAGTCTTAGCATTTTTACCAGATGCTAATTTATTTAGCATAATTAAAAATGATTTTAATTTATAAAATAGCTAAATCATAATGCTACAATATTTTAACATATTTTTGTAACAATGGATTTTGTTTCCAAATTAAATTAAGATGATAAATAGTCTTAGCATTTTTCCTAAATGCTAATTTCTATTGGAAATGCTAGAGTTATTTAGCATTTCTGCACCATTAGAATATGTTTACCCAATCGAATTAATATGATACTAGTCTTAGCATTTTTATTAAATCAATGAGTAAAATCTGATAAATTAGTCAAATGCAACTAATAGAAAACAAAACAGGTTTAAAGTGATGAAAGATAACAACAATAACTTTGACTGATCTGATTTGGTTACTAAAATACACTAATTTCAGTAATCTGAATTCAGATCAAATGAGTCATAACAAACTTCAATAGTAACATAATCGTTGTTGCTGAAGTCAGAAAACAATGATAAAACCACAGCACAAAATCACAACAGATTTCGACAAAATCATTTAGTAACTCTACAGATTTCGACAATAAAGATAAAACCATAACATAAAACGTTCGCTAGACAAAAAGGATGAAAAATAATATAGCATTTCTTATAAAATAATTCTAAATCGGTAATACATACAGAATAATTCAGTATTATACCTATTTTTTCATTTTCTTCTCCATTTCTCTAGTCTTCTTAGCCTTTGATGCTGCTAAAGATAATTTTGACGATACAATTTGGGATTTCGATTTTAGTGAAGAACTAGGAGACTGATTGTTGGTCGATGGTGAAGATTTTGATCTAGTTTCCATTAGAATGTACGAACAATTTCGTTTTGAATGTGTTTGTCGACGTGAATTTGTTCTGGATGAAGAATTTGAAATGATTTAAAATGAAAACGACTGCAAAACCCTGATTTGGTAAAACCCTAGAGACGAAAACAATGTCACGTGGTTAGTTTGAAAAGGCGGGTCCTTCGGCCCAAATAATTAAATTCGTGGTCTGGTAACAATTTTTTTTAATAAGTTTGTCCTTTTAACTAATTTCCTCTTGTAAAATTATAAATTATTCGGATTTAGTTTAAACCAACTTCATAATATATAGCACTTCGATAGGATCGCAATGCAGAAAGCCGCGTCTTAAACGGACCTCGTTTGCTTAGGTTATTAATTTTAAAATTTTATAAAAATATAAATTTAACTAATGACATATTATTAACTGCGGACGGAAGCTTTGAACGGAACAATTTGTTCCGTCCCTTCAGCGGGTTATTTCTACGTTGGGATGTCCGACGCGTCGGACGCGTTCTAAATGGGAACATGATATTTTCTGTTAACGGAAGCCCGCGGGGCACCAATTATTGTTATGTTATTTTTATCATTTATCCAGTAGGCAGTTATGTTCTCGTGTACATGCCTAACTACCTACCAAATATTTGAGCGCCTTAGCTTCAAATTTGTTATCATGTTGTCACGTTCATTTTCTAGTGTAGGAAACAGTGAAATTCAATAAAAATATTCGTTTGCCACGAAACCGTGCTTATGTATTTTTGAAAATACATTCAAAAAATATCCAGCTTAATCTTTTTTCAAAATTTGCCCGTGGCTATTTTCCTATTTGAAAAAGTTATTTAGTTATTTATAATTTGCAACGATAATTGTTATTTTTGTAAAAGTAGAAGTAAAACAAATAAACATGTTTTTGTAAATGATACTGGTCGTTATCAAACCGTCCGTTCTAAAGAGCTTCGAGTCTAGAGTCGGATCGAGACTCGGCTGATCCATCCTAACCCAACCCGCACTATTGTCATTTCATGAAATCGCTTTATTGCTATAATAATGATTTGTTATTTTTCTTAGAAATAATTGACTATGACATAGATATTATAATGTTCCAATCAATAAGCTATAAAATGTTTAGTAGTATTAAGTTGTGTTACTGGTAATTATACAATAACAGATGCATATTATTTTAAATTGCTATCGTAAACCTCATTTTTATTATCTTCCTTTCTCATTGTAAACACGTTGTTATTTGTATTTAATATATCATTTAGTGGCAAATATAAAATAAATATATATACATTAGAACATAACTTTGAATCGGTACATAAATCCTCATCGGGTCTTGGGGATGAAAGGGTCTACCCTGATCCGTACGACTTTCGGTTTTGGGGAAAAATTCCAAACCCGCACCAAGTCTATGGAACGGGTCCGGTGTGGGTTCTAAAAAACCCAAGGTGGGTTTGAGGCATAAAAAACCCACCCCAACCCGTTCCGTCGACATTCCTGGTTGGGCATGTACACGAGTACATAACCGCCCGTTGGATAAACGATAAACATACCGTAAGAAAAATCAAACTCTCTGGAGTCAAATTTTTTTTCGCTCACAGAATCTACTTTTCCCGCTTTCGTGTTTATTCATTTCTCCTTTGCCCTACATCAACGTATTCTTTCTCCGTCCAAGCAATTTTGAACCATCCCCTAAAATATATCTTCCTTCCCTGCATTTTGTATAGTGTAAAAGTTGAATATAATGATAGTTATAACTAGCATTTGTATAGTGTAAACGTTGAATATAATGTTAATTATAATCAGCATTTGTCCTTCAGGTTAAAGTTAAAACTTGATGTCCTTTGGTTTAATTTAGTTTGTCCTTTTCCCTAGTTATCCAGTGAAAAATCAAAAAAATTCCTCCATACAACTATCCAGCTTTAGTGTCTTCTCTGACACCGTGCCTCCTTCCTCCACTTTGACTTTCTAGTTATATAATTTCTTACCGACAGGTAAACATCTTCTATTTGAAATAAAATAAATACTATTCATGATTGCTTCTCTTAAAATGCGATATAATTTTTGGGACGTTCATTTCAGTGCAATTATCCAAATCTTCTCTGGTTGTGTAACATACTAAATCAATTGTAGTTGTTAATAAAGATGAGTTATTGGTAACTTTGTTTGGTTATGCATGCTTTTTAGTTAGTTTGTGATTTTTAGATGTATTCTTCTTTAAATTTTATTGTATCAAGTTATTCAATATTTGGATTGTAAAGTCATAAATATTCAATACTGAAATAAATAAAGAGCGGGAGTTTTTTTTAAGTTTTAATTCTTCGTTGTAGTTGATTGACTATAATGGCATTGGGTATCAAAATATTAATCAAATTTAATATGAGAAATTGTGTTTATTGTCCTGAAAGCTAGAGAAAAATTTAGGATTTGATTACTTATGATTTTTCAGTATTTTATATTAGTTATAATTTACTAGATTTATTTTTCGTAATTTATGCAAAATGGTGGTTAATTACTGTCATTTTATGAAGTCTTTATTGTTATTTGTAGTGAATTTTCAATTTTCGTTTCCATACGAAAATTTAAAGGTATTTAAAATTGTGCCTTAAATATCAGCTCTATTCCTTTACATATAAAAGCATGGAGCTAATATTGTACATATCATTATTATTTTTATGGCACTAAAACTACATTAACTATTTTCTATTTCAATGGATTGAAAAAATGTTTTTGTCCAAAATTTAATTCTACCACAGTATCCTGTAATATTTTGTGTTCATAATGTATTGTTATATTTGTTATCAAATGGGAAAAATATGTTCTGTTTTTTTGGAGTAACATTGTTGGCCGAATGATTATAATTCTAATAAAATGCGAATGAAGACCTGCATGTTCTACATCTTGGTAGTTACATAGGTGTTTATGACGTCATAAACTAAAGTTTAATTTACCATTAACCATTTTTTGTTATAATAATTTGAAGTTCATTGCAATTCCATTTATTTGTCACTTTTTCTACAAATTACTCTAGCAATCAATAACCATATGAAATTAGGAAAGTATTTTAGTAGATATTCATAATAAAATACATATTGAATTACCAAATACATAAACCTTAAGGTTACGGATGGTTTGACGTTTTTAGTTTTGAGTTTTTTGTCCGTACAAAAAACGTGCACGATGCATGTATATTGTTAAAAATTACCAATTTAGAAAACGAAGTTAATATACAAAATAGAAAACAACTTTTGTTTATTTTTCATGTTTTGGAAAATAACGGAAGTACAAAAAACAAGACATTTTTCATCGTCCCTCTATCTCCTCCGTTGTCCTCTCCATCTTCCTTCTATCATCTCCGTCGTCTCTCCACTCTTCTTATATTTTGTAATAAACCTGAAAAAGCAGAACACAAATTACAAAATAAACCAAACGGCCCTGAACTTTTTCATAATTTGCCTAAATTGCAAAGCATCCTATTTTGAAACCAATGGTATCACATCTTTTGAACCATGTAACTTTTACATACATTTCATGCCCTTTTGGAGATACTTATTTTATTTCCCTCACTTTTCAAAATTCATTAATTTTACTCAATAAAAGTTACAGTTTCGTGTCCTTACGGATATTCTATACCTCATCCTCTCTGTTTTCGTAAAGATCATAAAATAATAGCCCTTGATTTGTATCAACATACTTCTACGGGGAAATAAGGAAATCATCTATTTAAAGACAAGTTCTGCAAACTTGAAAAAAAATTGACACCGAGTCCTATAATGTGCATCCTATTAATAGCCTATCATGGTTTGTGATGATATCCACGACCAGTTTCATGATCTACTGAGAAATATATATATTATGGATGATTTTGTTTATATAAGATCAAACAATATGATGTAGGAGCTTAGCTCACTGTATGGTATGCCAATTAATTGGCTTAGAAGAATACAGAAAAAGAAAGAAAGAATATAATCAGAATTCAGAAAATAAGAGAGAGAATTATGTTTTATTTCATGAATGAATTATTACAATGTGATATGAGTATTTATACAAGGATTCTCACTTGTTTCCAAGTTAACAAAATACTAACAAACTCCATGAATTTCCGCTGATTGAATAACAGAATTTCGAAAGTCTGTTTGTAACAGATTTTCCATCAAGAACATGATTCTATTGAATTCAGTTTATTAGCTAACTGTAATTAACCAAACCACCTTATCATACCTCCCCCCTTCAAAAAGACTTGTTCTCAAATCTAAGACACTACAAAATCAGGAAACTTCTTCTCAAACTCAATAACAACTTCCCATGTGGCTTAGGTAGTAGGAAATCCCTCCCACTGCACTAAGTATTCAACTTGTGGAGCATTCCGAAATTTCACAACCCTTCTGTCAATGATAGCTGTAAAGACCCGATTTTTCATTCCCGAAAAATCGAACCATTAGGGTTAAAGAAGAAAGAGGTAGAAGAAGAAAATAGAAACAACATCAGAATCTCACAAACGCAGCGGAACAATATATAATATATAACATCTGATCTTTACAGGAAAGAAACTATATCTGTTTTTATACATCTCATCATCAGAGTACATCACAATCAATAATACAATACTGGGCAGTTATGACAACTTGTCCTCACGAATCTGACTATACAACATACACAATACATCGGAATATTTAAAACAAATACGGAAGTACATATCGCCATCCAGCTCGTCTCCTGAGCTCCACAGCATCCTTTCATGTAATCTATAATACTCGGTATGACTCGAGCATTATAATAAAATAACACCCGAGTCAGTCTGGAAAACCAGCGTGAGAAAACACACTCAATTGGATTATTAAAGTTTTCCAAACCCTTTGAAATCAAAAGCATCTCGTAAGACCACGCCACAAATAAACATGTCGGGTTTTTACCTTACGATAGCCAAAACACTTTCTTATCAAATCCATCTGATATTATAATAGTGTCTATATACAAATACTTATTCAAATAGCTGAAATTGTTACATGATTAAATTCCAGCATACTAGCCACAAAGTGGGTTCTACAAACAAAAACCGTACAAGGCACGTAGGGAGAATGGATTTCCAACTAATGACTAGGCACTGGGGTACACCCTGTCACAGTACCTGGTCTAGATCAACGTACCGAGGACCATGCCCGATCCCCTACAACACAAGGCCGGAACTACCCCTTACTGGATAATTCCGAGTAAGATCACCCCGCAGTTGGGATCAGCAACCGCCCACTAAGCCGAAATAAAAGGGACATCTAGACAGGGATGACCTCACCCTAATGGGTGCTACCTACATAGTCTTGCTGCATAACCCTGATTTTCAGTCATTCCCGGTTGATGAGGCTCGAGGCTAAGCGTTACCTTTTTAGAACCGTTTCACTTAGAATGCTCATCGTCCATCTGACGATGTTCTGAAAGCTTTCATCCATACAAGTCCGTTCCGGGTTCGAACGGAACCGAAGGCACTACTCCTACTACATCCATTTTGGAATCATTCTCAGGATTAGTAGTGACTAGCCCTTGCACTTCATTGCTCTATCTTCGACTCCAAACTCGTTTTCCCCATGAAAACGTACAAACCGGATCGAAGTGGTTTTCGGAAAATAAATCCCGATCCCGGTCTCTTCGAAACGATCAGCGCATTGGCCAATATTGATAGTCGGTTATTTAACTATCAAATAACATTCAAAATCAACCATCAGACACATAAATAATTTTTCAAATTATTTATTTATCTTAAAATATCTTCATAAGATATATTCCCACTTTCAAACCTTTTTGAAAACAGTTTTCAAACCACACTCTTCTCATGGAATAAATTCCCAAATACTTATTTCCATTGAAAACACCAAGTGCAATTACTTTAGATTTTTAAAATAATTTAAAAACACTTTATTATAAAATACACTTTAAAATATTTAAATTAAAACTACTTTAATACTTTATTTAAAAATATATACTTTAAGAATATTTAAAATAAACTACTTTATAAAATGTAAAACTGCATTTTTATCCATTTTAAAACACAATACCAAGTTACCTATAAATAATTACTACTAAATAAATTTGGAAAACACTTACTTCAAAACTTAAACGTTTAAAAATAATAAATTTCCTAACACATGCTTTTTAAACAATCCTTAAACTTTTAACTTTTACTTAAAAATTTGCTTTGAAAACGTACTTGGCTATCCTGGGAAATACACTTCTCTTTCACATCTTTTAAAAATAAATCACTATTTATTTTTAATCAAATTTACCCATTCCTTTAATAAATCCCCACCCTGAATTTATACTTCCAAATATCCACTAATATATTACTTCACTTATAAACCCTATTTATAAATTTCATAATCTCAACTTCCTTTTAAAATCCCAGTTTCAAGTACTTAATCAATTCTCAAATTGATTTCCAAAATTTACTCCATTTAAAAATAAATTCTTTACTTATCCAATTTTATTTCAAAACTTATAAATTTCAGGTTTAACTTCCTTGTGATGATTTAAAATCTTACTTGAACTGATAATACAAATTTCCACATTTATTCCAAGATTTTCTTTTATTTCTTTCTAAACCATTTTAACTCTGAGTTCAAAAATAAATCTTTCATTCCTTTAAATAATATCACTTAAGTTTAAAATTCATGATTTCCCTTTTATTCAAAATCCCCTTTCCATACTCGGAATTTATTTACTAGAATTTAAAAATCACTTTATCCTTCCCCAATTCATTCTTTAATTTATTTAAATTTTCTGTAATTACTTTACTTAAAAATTCACTCTTTTATTTTCTTTCCAAAAATCCAATTCTATATATTTTGGTAACTCAGTGCACCGAAATATATTCAAACAAACCATAGCATTCAATATTCCAATTATCAATATAATTAATCACAAAATATCAAATATTCATAACACAGAATATTAAAATAATCTAAATAAATTTGAGGAATCCAGTTGGATACCTCCAACCTGTTTCCCTGCATCCACAGATGTTAGCACAATACCAATTCCACTTCGAGGTGGAATATTGCGATATATGGGATTAATATAATATCATCCGCTACTATGCGGCGCATAGGGTCTCATCCGCTATAAAATGCGGGAATCGATCACTTAAATATATATACACACTACTATATATATTATCACATCCAATCAATTCAATCATTCAACCAGTTATTTAAATTTAACCATTTAAATTTAAATAGCAATCCAGAAGAGTGAGATTAACTCACCTTTGATTTCTAATTTGCAATCCATTCCAAACTGGCTTGTTCCATGATTTTAAACCTTGTATAAACATTATACAATTTATTAATATTTAAACTAATTTAAGAATCAATTTTCCATGTAATAATTTTAATTAATGATTTAATTAAACTATTAATTTCCCTTTGAAACCACATATACACTTATCAAAGATAAATTATAGATTTTCAAAAATCTACTTTTATAAATTCCTCATGCACTTTAAAATCACTATATATTTTCAAGATCTTTTCTATATATATAATTAACTAAGACAGGCATGCGTATATAATTTTTCTTTGCTGTAAATTTTCTCTTCTAACCTATATATATATAATTTAAAATAGAAATCTGTTTTACTATATATATACAAATTGTATATATATCTTTAAATTGAGGAATAAATCGTTTTATAAACTTACTGCTACTTCCCTTTTTGTTTTAACTTTATAATTTTTTTGTTTATTTCCTAACCTGTATATACATATATATATATATATATATGTAGAATTAGATAAATATATATACCTTTACTGCCCTTATTGACGAAACCCTAGCCCTCGAACCCGACTGCGCCGCCGCCATCGGCCACTATACTGCCACCATCGCCAGAGCCGCAAACGCGAACGCTGCCAGCACGCTTCCATCCCCACTCGAAACAAACGAAACCATCGCCTGCTCAAATGTCGTGGCTCGACATCGCCCTCGCCTCCATCACTGAACCCTATCGACCCTCCATCACAGCGAGACGCGAGCTTCCCTCCTCGCGCGCACGTGTGTGAGCGCCGCTACCACCATCGACGAACACGTGAATCCCTCCCCTTCCTCGATAAACTCGTCGATCGATTTGAACGATTTGCTCTGATGAGGGAAAACTCGCGATTCTAACTACCGCGATTATGTTTTTTTTATGACATCGAATTTGATTCGATTTTGAGGTAGGATTTGATAATGAAAAGTGGATTTGAGAGACAGACATATTTTTCTTTGAAATGAGTATTCTGATGATTTAGGAAATTGTCGAACTGCTTGCCTTCTTTTAAAAGAGAACGGGGGACACGACAAGACGGTTGCGTGTAGCAGATGAGCTACAGTGCTCTAGGGGAAATGAAAAAGTTTTGACGTGAATAGTTTTGGACTGGTCAAACAATTTATTATATATTTAAATTTGAATTTTAAATCGTCTCGAAATCGTAGCTCAAAATTTCGACCTCCTACCAATGCGTGCCGCTAGGCGTTTATAATGTTATACCCCTATTTTGAACACACTGGAAAAGGTTTCGAGTCCTAATTCGATCGTATGGAGCATATAGCTTTTAGACCTAGTTAATATATTAAATTTTCGATATAGATTTCAGCGTGATTATATACTGTAAGATCACACGACAACTCCAAACATTACGAAAATTGAAATCCGATAATAATATACTATTACAGATCCAATGAAACTGGTTTCATTGGATTCTGAGACTGTGCCTCGAAAGGCTATTTTAAATATCAATTTAAATGATATATTTTCAAAACTAAACAAATCACCTTAAATTCAATTTTAAATTTTTTATCACCTTCAATATCATCATTATAAATTTTATAAGCCTTTAAAATATTTTTAACAAGCTTGAAATTCCAGATTTCATATTTTACCCAAATTCAAATAATTAAATTCACTAATTAATTATCCAATAAATAGTGATATTTGAAATTCAAGTTAGAAATTAACTTTTAAATATTTAAAATCACTTAAATATTCTAATTTCAAATATCCAAAAATTCTGGGTCGTCACAATAGAGCTTGGTTGGAACACAGTAGAAGAATGTTGGCCTTGTAACCAATCTGGAATATGGGCTTCAGCAGGTAATGTACCCCTAAAAGCTTTAAGTTGAGATACATGAAATACATTGTGTATTAATGCATCTGCAGGAAGCTTTAACTTATTGGCAACTTTCCCAACTTTAGCCCGCATTTGAAATGGACCAAAGTATTTATGTGACAGTTTCTGATTACCCATTATTTGCATTGACTGCTGTCTGTAAGTCTGTAGTTTCAGCCACACCCAATTCCCCACATAAATCTCTCTTTCTGATTTATGTTTATCAGCTTGCTGCTTCATCCTTGCTTGAGCTTTCAACAACTGGTCTCTAACTGACTGAATCATGTCCTCTCTTCTTTGCATGCTTCTATTCACAGCTTCAACCCTAGATTCACAGGCAAATAAGGCAAGTGTAAAGGTGGTGGTTGGTTATAAACCACTTCAATGGTGTGAGTTGAATTGCTGAATGGAAATGGGTATGATACCACCATTCAGCCAAAGGCAACCATAAGCTCCATTCCTTGGGTTGTCTCCACACATACACCTCAAATACCCTTCAATACATCTGTTAACCACTTCAGTTTGTCCATCTATCTCGGGATGATAGGAAGATGACAATAGAGATTCTGTTCCATGCAAAGAAAACAAGCCTGTCCAAAGCTGATTAAAAAATACAGCATCTCTATCATTGACAATGCTCCTTAGCCACCCATGTAATTTAAAAACATGGTCCAAATAAGCTTGTGCTACTTGAATTGCTGTGAAAGGATGAGCTAAGGGAATGAAATGAGCATATTTACTCATTTTGTCCACCACCACCAAAATAACTTCCTTCCCTTGAGACTTAGGTAATCCGATGATGAAATCCATAGAAATATCTAGCCAAACTTCTTCAGGAATAGGTAATGGTTGAAGTAAACCAGAGCTTGTTGCAGTATCATATTTAGTTGCTTGACAGACAATGCAATGACTTACAAAAGAGCTAACATCCTTAGTCATTCTCTCCCAGTAAAATAATTTCTTCATTCTTCTTAAAGTCGGTTCTCTCCCCGAATGACCTCCCTCTGTTGAAGCATGTTGCCACGAAATCAGCTTCTTTCTAAGTTCACCATCTACTACAATCGCAATTCTGCTCTTCCTTCTTATCAGCCCATCTTGTATCTTGAAATTAGTCACCTTTTCATATTGGTGCAATTTCAACATAATTTGCCGTAAATCTAAGTCATTCTCATAGCTAGCTTTTATTTTATCCTCCAAATCAGATAAAATGATAGAGATTTCCATGCATAAAAATTCTGCTCCTTGAACCCTTGATAGAGCATCAACAACAATGTTTTCCTTCCCACTCTTTTATTGGATTTCATAATCAAAACCCATGAGTATTGGAAGCCAAAACTATTGGAAGGTAGTGGAAATTTTTTGTTGTAATAATCACTTAAGACTTTTTTGATCAGTTCTAATGTAGAAGAGTCCACCAACCAAGTATTGCTTCCATTTCTAGATAGAAAATACTATTGCAAGCAGTTCCTTTTCATAAACATACAATTTTTTCCATTTAGGACCTAAAGATCTGCTTATGAAAGCCAAAGGGTGATTATTCTATATCAAAACCGCGCCAATTCCATATTTTGATGCATTAGTCTCCACCATAAAAGATTTTGAGTGAAATCTGGAACAGCCAATACTAGAGCTGTGACAAATGAACACTTTAGTTTTTCAAATGCCATTTGTGCCTTTTCAGACCAACTAAACACTCCTTTTTCAATAAATCAGTTAGATCTTTGTTGATTAGAGCATACCTCTTCACAAATCTCCTATAATAGCCTACCAAACCCAAAAAGCTCCTCAACTTTTTCACTGAACTTGGTACAGACCAACTTGATACTGCTGCCACCTTATTTACATCAGTTTCAACCCCTTTTGCTGAAATGAAATGACCCAAATACTCCACTTTATCTATTGCAAACCTACATCTACTCTCCTTTGCATACATCTTATTCTTCACCATCAGCTCAAATTTTTTTGCAAGGTGTTCCTAGTGTTCCTCGGTTGTCTTCCTATATACTAGTATATAATAAAAAAACACTAGTACACATTTTCTCGATAATGGTTTAAAAACGCTATTCATCCAATCCTGGAAAGAAGCTAGTGCATTTTTTAAACCAAACGGTATGACAAGAAACTCAAAATGGCCAGTATGTGTCTTAAATGCAGTCTTGAACACATCATACTTATGCATCCTTAATTGATGATAGCCAGCCCTCAAATACTGCTTACTGAAAACTGCAACACAACCTAACTCATCTATCAACTCCTGAATGACTGGAACTGAAAACTTAAGTAGAATAATGTAGATAAGGAGATTGAGGTTGATTAATAAATTAGATGGCCGTACTTATTTAATATCTAATGAACTTGTATAAATGGTTAAGAAATTAAACACAGGGGCATTAGAGTATATAGCCGCTCACACTTCCCACCCTTATACTATCTTTCTTAGTTCTACACGTTCATTTCACCAAAACAAAAATAGTCATAACAGTGAGAAGCAAGGCCGGCCATTAGAAGAGAAGAGAAAATCAATTAAAAGCTAGGATTCAAGTTAGAAGGAATCAATCTCAATCAAACTTCAATTTCCTTATCCAATCTAAGGCGAAAAATAATTTCTACATCTCTATTTTAATTTTAAACATCATATGGTTTCGGATTTTAGGATAAATCTGTTTTATGATATGTTGAACGATGATATGGTTGGTTTTAATTAAATGTGTTTAAACAAGGTTGTTTAATAAGAGATATACACGGTTTTAGGGTAAAACCGAGATGAAATGATTTTTAAATGCCATGGGAAAATTTTATGTTATAGAAAACATGATTTTGGAGATGAGTTTCAATTTTCATAATTTTCAGGGTTCATATGGATTTTATATAATTTTCTAGTGAGGAAAATGATTTATTGGGTTATAAATTAATTACGGTTAAAATAATGATTATTTGGGTTTGAAATTTTTATATGTTGGAAAACATATTAAAATGGATTTTTTGGGATTTTTCATAAATGTTTTGATGAATATATAAAATTATTTAAGATATGAGACTTAAATGTTTTATATATTTAATTAAGGAGAATGGGCATTTTATAAAATAAAATTATTATTTATTTCTGAAAATTAGTGGCAACATTTATTGAAAATAAATTCTAACCAATGAGAATTTGACAAACAAAGGCAGGTTAGTTGAAAAGTTAACCTTTTTAACTTAAAAAAAAAAGAAATAATACTTTTTGCATGTTTCAGTCTTTTACGGCAGAAAACCTTCCGACCCAGACATTTCGACAAGGTCAAGAGGTTCATAGCTTTCGGCAAGGTCAAATCAATGCATATGGTATCAAGTATCTTGGTACGTAATGAATTGGACAAGGTCGAAGGGTTCATAGTCGAAAGGTTGATGGACGGAGAGGTTGGGGTATGTTTGTTTTATAAACCAAAAGCTTTCACCTACTTTGCTTTCGAACTAGCAACCAGGTCAAATGTTTAAAAGAAAGGTTTTAAACCTTTCGACAAAGTCGAAAGGTTATTGCTGCTTTACTTCTATTTTGTTTTGAACCTTCCGACATAGTCGAAAGGTTACTGCCACTTAGCATTATTTTGTTTTGAACCTTCCGACATAGTCGAAATGTTATAGCCGTTTTTTCCAACCTTTCGAAGTCATTGCTTTCGACAAAGACGAAAGGTTTACTTGTTTTAAAAACCAGCCACTTCTCCCATTGCTTTCGAAATGTATCAAAGTCTTCGACTTAAATGATTTTCCTTTGTTTTATAATTGAAATGTAACCCAAACTTTTGAAGGAGTTGCTTTAAAAAGGCGGAGGTCTATTAGTTTAAATGAAATGTTCTAAAGCTTTCGAAGCAGACCTTCCGATAAGGTCGAAAGGTTGCTTCCATTGTAGTCGAAAGGTTTTTAAAAAGGACCTTCCGCATATTTTAACTTGAACTCGGTAAGTTTTCGAAAGGTTTATATTTTAAGAGTTGAATGCTTTCGAAAGGTTTGAATTGCTGAATGGTTTCCAAAGGTTTGATTCAAAAGGTTATTTTAAAGACCTTTCGACAAGGTTGAAAGGTTTGGCTTTAAAAGATTTGAAAATCCATATTCTAATTTTTAAAGGAGAACCCACGGCTTTTATAAAGGAGTTTTGTAAGGGTTTTAAGTATGTAATTTTGAAGAAGTACTACCTTGATAAAAATATAAGTTAAAGGTGTTAATAATGTTTTATGAGATGTATTTCAAGGACCTTAAACCCATAGGAGTGGTATTGTTAATTAATGTTTTACTTCTTCAAATATGATTATATTCACATGATAACCCATAACTGTATTTTGGGAAAAATGGGTAGAAGAACCAGTAGGTTAACTCAAATGGTGAATATAAATCACTTAAACTCCTGAATGAGTAGAATTGCATCCATGGAGTCAGAGTGATAAAAAATATAGGACGCCTAAACTTTGTAGTTATTGGAGATAAACCAAAAGGTTCGTAGTAAGCCTATGAAAACTACGATAAGGTAGTTATTGGTGCATACCAAAAGGTTCATAGTTAACCCATGAAAACTATGCATAAGGACAGTTGGCAGGGGCTAATTGGTTTGTAGTGAACCCATGAAAACTATATCCGGATTAAGAATTGACATCAGTCAATAGGTTCCTAGCAAATCCATGAAAACTAGGATAAGAATGTGGTCAATGGAAGTATTAGTAGGTACCTAGTCAACCCATGAAAACTAGGATGTGCAGTGAGTTACTGGATAAGTCCATAGGTTCCTAGTCAACCCATGAAAACTAGGATAAGGTGATTAGTTATTGGAATGACCAATAGGTTCATGGGGACCCATGAATTAATTAAGTTAACTTGGAGGAGCCTATTGGTTCTTAGTGATCCCATGAAAACTATGAATAAGACATGGTGTCTATTAGTTATAACAAGGTCATTAGTAAACCCATGAAAACTAAAAAGGCTAATAGTGACCCTAGAAACTATAATAATGACAGGGTGTCAGATTAAACTGGGAATGGTAAAATCTTATTTATTTTCAGGTATGCATGTCATCGTAATATTTTGAAAACGTACGTTTTAACCATTGTGGATGTAGAAGCACAGTATATGACTTTATAAAGGTTTTAGGATACTAGTGAGGGGAAAACTCGTTTCGCTAAGCGGCGTGGTCACACTAGATATCTAAAAGGATTGAGATGTTAGATTATTATTCATACCAGGCTTTATGTCTGACTCGAAGTTTTTGTTTTCCCCTTAAACTCTCGGGTACTCAATGTATTTTGAGTAGTTTGAGATTTAAGGTTTTCAGGTTCTCTTCTTAGACGAATAAAGCTTCCGGAGGCGTGCATGAGGCATAGCTAATTAGAGTTTTTCTTTCCGCTGTGTGTTTTGTTTGTAAAGGCAGATTTATGAGCCTTACTATGTACTCTGATCAATCAAGTGGGCATCTTCATATGTCGCTCTTGGCGTACTTGTAATAATTATATTTTGCTGAACGTGGTAACGTAATTTGGGGATTATGTAATGAACCTGAAAGGTTTTGATTTGAATGCAGAAATATGTTTTTGAATTGTTAATTTTTTTACATGTTTATGTGATTTGTGTATCAATGTATCTAACACCGCCGTATTTGATCGCCGAAGATTAATAACCATGGATGACTACAACATCCGTAGCCGTTAGTTTTGGGTCTCCAAGTAGGGGGATGTTACAGTTGGTAGCCTGGAAATCCGAGTGGATGTGCTTGTAGCCTGTCCAAATCAAGTGGGTGTACCTTGAACCCGAAAAATCAGGAGGGCGTGTCTCGTAGCCTCGGAATCGAGATTGTAATTGGGTTTGCCTTCTGCCCATTTAAAGATTGGCATTTGAAAAAAATTCTATACAAGCAACTGTACGGGACTGGATGTAGGAGAAATCTGCACCAGTATAAAATCACTTGTGTCATCTCTTTAACTCTCTATTTTACTTTATTGCTTTTATTTTATCCGCGATTGATTGTTGATATAATTCTGTGTTGAAAATCTGTGATTTAATATGAAAGAAATTTAAAAAGATTTACAAAAATTAAAAAACACTATTCACCTCCCACCTCTCTAATGTTTAATTAGCTTTAAGATCCATAATTCTGTTACCCACAACAAATCCTCTCTTAAGTAGCACTTCACTTCAATTCGCTCAACGTATACCCAACTATAGTTACAACATGATCGTAATGCCATGCGATTGACCATAATCAAAGTATAGCCTATCTACTAACATCAACAGTACTCTCAAGTATGAAGACTACATCAAGTCGCTACAATGAGATCTTCTATTTTGAATTAGTTGTATTCACTTATAGAAGATTCTTATCGAGTTATTCTATGATTGTTCCAAACAAACAGAAGTACGTAATTTCTTGATGCCCTCAATGATAATGAGTAGTTCACCATCCATCATATGACGAGCGTTACGTACATTAGCCTTAACGAATGTATCGATATCATTTTTTCAATGCATTTTGACTAGGAATATTTAAGAAGTTTTTAAATATTGATTCAATATTCATGCTTACGAACACATCTGTAACTATAATTGCTAAAATACTTCTAATGGTTTTCTACTTATACACGTTTAATGTAATTTATTTTCTTATTTATGTCTCTATATAGCAGCACATATAAAAGAAAAATAACCAAAAGCATATTTTATTTTGAACAAGATTACTTACGGAGTTAAATTACATAACTATTTACATAATCGTCTCTAGGGCACACCCTTAACTCTATTAGTTAGTAAACCGCCCCAACAATTACTATGGGATGACACTAAACTCAGTGGCAAACACTCTCCCTTGTATGAAGGTAGACGACCAAGGCACCAACACACCCCATTGAGGCGTTCCGCGAACACAAGATCGACTTAAAAGTTTTAGCATAACCTATAATATCACTTGGCAACACGACCCATCTCTTAAACTCTCCAAACCTTTTTGTGCATGATTTTAAATGGATTTTTTTTAAAAAAAAAAATTTAGTTTAAAACAACGTCGTTTTGTCATATAATTCCCACTTTTAGTTTTAACTTGTTCAATAAAAATTGGGACGTTGCAGTTTTAGTAAATTGCTCAAATGTCATGCACAAAAGTTAAAGTTGGCAGTGTCGTTATATACTTATGTCCATATATCATTATGTTACATCATTAATGTGACGCTAGGTCGACCCAAACCACCTTTCTAACGTGTTACTCAAATATCTAATGCGGTGTATTTAAAATCAAACACACCAAGTGTAGTCCAGCTCTCTATGATTCATTCAATGCTTTACTACTCTTTCATATATCATTTTTAGGGTCTAAAGTTAATGATATCATTATATAACCATGTCCATATAATCGATATAACATTAGTCCAACTTAAATCAACTTCTTAATATTTTAACTAACTTTATTATTCAACATATGTCAATAAAGCGTTATTAAGCAAGCATAAGTGTAGAGTATCTTACTCAACTAAACAAGAATTAAAGCTCCTAAAACATCTTGAATTCACTCTCCAAAGCCTTGCTAATGATTTGGACATAACTCAACTTTCTCTAGCTCTACTTCTAAGGTTAATCAACTTAGAAAGATAATATATATGGCAATTGACATTGAAACTTTTCTATAAAGATATAGACATATGCATCAAAGAAAGTCAGGTAAGATTTCAGCTACAGTGATAGACAAGGAGGGAAGCTGAGGAAAAAAAGAATCTGGTGCATACCTGAAAGTAACATGCAGAGGAAGTGATTTCAGTTAGTTCCTTGTAGAATCCTGCTATAGAAAAGGCAGCTTTTCAACTCCTGGTCTGCCTACCTTGTCTATTCGTTATAGTATATGTATATGACTGGGTAATTTGCTACAAAACGTCAACATCTAAGTTCCAGAGGTTTATTCACTAAGTGGGAGAATGTACTTTTTTTTTTTGTAAAAAAAACTCGGTGTTTTCATTGGCTGAGCACACCGGACAGAGCGGAAGAATGAGACCAGGTGAACTGCCAGAAATACCCCAGCCTTTTAATCAACATAATGGCCATTTCTAATCATTGGTTTCCAGTTAAGCAAGATTACATATTACCGCATTTGCCTCATGAATACATTCTATCAAACACAACTGCTAAGCTACGAGGTATTAGAAATTACAATCATCAGTGCATCCTACGAAATTCTGCACAACCACATAAGCTATCACAAAAAATCAAATAAAATAAACCGTCACTTAAAAAAAAATCGAATCAATCACAACACTGCTAATAAAAAACCTGGCTATGATGTATTGCCTGAGTATTGAACATCCTAAAACATCTGATTACACAACCAAAGGTCTTGCCACTGTTAGCACTTAGCAGGAGTCATTGGCTAATCAGAAACCCTAATCTCCTCAATCATTCTAATCACATCCTCGATACTCGGTCTCTGCTCAGGAGATTTAGCAACACAGGCCATTGCAATTTGAAGCATTTGCACCAAGTCTTCTTCTATGTTATGACCTCTTATCAAATCAACATCGAACACTTCTGCAGTCCATTCTTCTCTAACAACCGATTGCACCCACCTTGGCAAGTCAACGATATCATCACTACCACCCGACTGAAGTGGAGCTTTACCCGTTAACACTTCAAGCAGTACAACTCCAAAACTGTAGATATCGGACTTTTGAGTGAATTTTCTGGATTCTACCGTTTCGGGTGCACGATAACCTACAAGTACCCGTGAAGGAGTAGCGGGTGAGTTCATAATGGATGCAAGCCCGAAATCCGATATGCAGGCTTCTAGATTTTGAGATAGGAGAATGTTGTTGGATTTTATGTTTCCGTGAGCCAGTTTTCCTCTTCCTTCTGCGTGGATATGTGCTATGCCACGGGCTGCTGATAGACATATTTTCACTCGTGAGTTCCAGTTTAATGGAGTCTTTTCTTCTCCCCTATTGCCTGATTATGAATGCACATTGAAAGGCAAGATTTAATTTTTATGGGAAAAAATTATCAAAAAATAAACTTTGCTCAATAGTATATGGAATGTGCAAATAGTACAAATACATCTCTAGCGCAGTCAATGAGTACCTGAAAAATTCGAAATCCATCTGCATTCATATTCGAAAAATGAAAATATATCCAAAATCCGAAAAATGGATACAGATATGATAGTATCCACATCTAAAATTAAAACCGTCCGTACTTTTATCAATATAGTATAATATAAGCATGTTTTACTACATAAGATGATTGATACACTATTTTATCATGGTAATAATTCACATTATGTATGTATAAATGAATATTTAATACCTAAAACTGATTATCCGTTCGAATTCATAGTTGTTAATTTTTTGTATTTATGTTAGTATTATTACTGAAAATAATTTATAGTGGATCAAAAAAAATTGACTTGATTAGTTAGGAGCACAACGGATAAATATCCGATATCCAAAATGATTTATGATGCGAATGCGAATATGACATTATCTGCATTCGAAAGTTAGTCGATTGAAATATTTTGTAGGACTAAATTAATTGTGCGTAGTGATTGGATGGGAATACAGCGAAACACAAGTAGTTGGAACAAGAAATCTCTACTCATGTATCATCATACCACTTGTATGAATGGAGAGTAAATCACCCGGACTCAAAGTTTGGTGTCCCGGTGTGCCTAGCCAATCATAACACTTTAAATTTTGCATATGAGCCCAAACAACTTTTACTTATATATCTATTTGCAAAATAAATATACAGGTGTCGTGTGCTGATTGGTTGAGCACACGGGGACACCTAAAATTGGGTCCAGGTGATTTCGTCCTGTTAATGTATGTCCATCTCACAAGATGCACTAGTAGGAAACATATGTCATAATTAGTGGTATGATAATGCATTTGTACAGCTATCATTTATCATGGTGTATTAGCAGAAAAGATAGAATTCTCCTATTTGCTGCACACTACTTATTACTTGCGCAACTTTAACAAGAATTATGCGGTTTTTTTAATCAAAGTGTTGTAAAATAGGATAAAAAGGAAAATTCTAGGCCCCTACAAGTTATAATTCCTGGAACCCACCCACTAATATTGCTCTTTATAATCATGTAAATGATGGCTAGGCAACATCACAGATTCATAAGTATAGCCAGGAGGGACTAAATGTAGATGATAAAGAAAAACCATGGTTACCGTGAAGTAGAGTAGAGAAATTTCCAGCAGGCATATAATCATAAACAAGAAGCTTCTCGTCTTTCGAATAATAATATGCACGAAGGGGTACAATATTTGTATGTTGCCCGACTCCTCCTATAGTCTCCATTTGTTGATCAAACTCTCTTTTACCTACAGCCACTTCTTTTAATCTTTTTACAACCACAATGATACCATCCTCAAGTACAGCTTTGTACGTAGTACCGTAACTACCTTTGCCTAATACATCAGCAGATGCTCTTAGCAAATCTTCTAAATCAAAATTATGAGCGCACCCCTCAAAAAACTCTAGTTTATTTTTCTCAGCCTCGTGAACTCCGCTACTATATTCTTCTTTACGTTTTTTGCCAGTCCTACCACCCATAATGCCTTTTACTTTTGATTCACTGGCATTTCTACCATCGCCTCTTCTTTTTAAAATGCATGCTAAGAGAATGATTGCTAACACAAGAAGTAATGCTAATATGGCTGCGGCTATTGCAATGATGACTCCTAAACTCAATCTTTTCCAGATACTTCTCTTTTCCTTTTTTGGCAATGGAGAAGGTGGAGGAGCAAGCGGGACTCCTTCACTGCATTCTTCTAGTGGGGCTCCACATAACTGTACGTTGCCTGAAAATGAATCTTTTGGATATTTCTTCAATGATGGTGGAATTGGGCCTCTAAGATTATTAAAGCTCAAATTCAAATGTTCAAGGTTCGGGAGATTGAGCTCAGGTATAGTACCAGAAAGAGAATTGTTTTGGAGATACAATGAGGTTAGTTCTGTGAGATTTTGAAGTGTTGGAGGTATTGCTCCAGTAAATAAGTTATATGAAAGGTCCAAAAATGTAATGTCCTTTGAAATTGAAGCAGGTATATGACCAGACAAATTATTATGCTGGAGATATAAAGATTGTAAAGAAGGGATAGAAGGAATATCAGGAGGTAAATGTATAGTAAGACGATTTGAACGAAGACTGAGTACTCGAAGAGCATCAAGTTTTCCAAGTGTGTTTGAAGGTATTGGACCGAGCAGGCCAATTCCTGGTAAACGAAGTGTAATTACACGTGTGTTATCTGAATTACAAGTTATTCCCACCCATGAAGTACAAATAGGACTGTTAATACTCCAGTTAAGTTGCCTACCATGAGGTACTTTGGATGCAAAATCAAGTAGAGCTTGACGGTCAGAATTCAAATTAGCAATTGAAAGAGCAGAAAATGATACTAATAGAAGAAGAAAAGTAAGTATAATAAAAGACATGGAGAAAAAGAAACCCATGACTTCTTTAGAGAAAGAGAGCTAGCATTGATCCTTCTCCTGCATAAAATTAGAGGACAAATTCTTAGTGGTAGGTTCACTGCTTTAGTAACAGATTAAGTTTTGACATATTGTGCTGTACATTAAAACATCAAAGCGCATTATGTACATTTTTTGGAAAGAGCCCAACGTTATCACTATCCTCATGCATAAGATTCTACAACTATGGCATATGGACCAGTTACCTAAATAGAAAATTGAATATTTAAGCAACTGCAAAAAACAAAGTTTGTAGACATCAGCCACGAGTTGTATCAAAAACCTTTTCCCAGATCTTAGTAAACAATGTCTTACATAATTATATAATTCTTTTGAACCAAGATGCATTTGTTTGGAAATGGACATATGGGAAAGACAAAGCACTTCTTCATAATTGATTTTGGGACCATATATTCATTTGTATCAAGTACGGTAGAGGTGACTAATCTAATAAATAGTTGTTTTCTTCTGTAACCTCCATAATCGTCATACATAAATTAAACAAATATAAAAATCAATGTCTTCCTTGGGAACTTAATAAATAAATCTGGTGGATACTATTTTGATAAGAAAAAAGCATCAACAATTCCAATATGATTAGTTAAGGAACTAACTCAACAGCTGGAATTTAATGACGCTCCACTGGGTACTTAGTACATCCTGAAACTTTGTCACATGTCCTCCCTGGAGTCCTAGACTATGTTGATTTTTAACCCAAAACAAATTTGTAGATGGGTTTATTGCCTTACCTTCCAATAAAAGTGGACAAGTGGTGGTTATTTAAACTTGAAGCGTAGTTTAGGATTCTCAAGTGGGGTTTAGAAACAAGTAATATGTAAAGTATTATTGTCTTAAGCTTAAGTTATAAATATTCTTCTTGACAAAATTTTGTTTATTTTATTTACCCAATAATTCTATTTTCTTAGACAGCTATACTTCTAGATTTAGTTCCACCATAAAGTGACGGTGTATATCTAAGAATTTCGCACAATCCTAAAGTTTGTAGCACTAAAGGAGGAACATGTTGCCATAGTTATTCGTCTAATTAATGTGATGATGCATGATGTATGCCAGTATGAATAATCAAATAAATGATTGCTATACTTTACGTTGGTACTGGAAGGAAGAGGAGACTAGTAGTTCATGAGGTGTAAAAAAAACCCAAACTAGTTGACATGAAGAGCAAATGCACAAAAAGAAAACTACCCAAATGAAGGAATAAAAATCTCCAGAAGAATATAATAAAATAAAATCAAAAGGATACAATCATCTTCACTAAAACAAAGAAACAGAGAACAACGTGAATCTGTTCATTTGGTAATTAAACAAAGTACAAAATAACATGCTCCAGCCTGACCCACGTTATCCCTACTCACTTAATTGCGCTCTAATTTAACCCACCGACCAGAATAGATTACAAATTGAAGACGACAAACAACAAAATTATATTTCTAGTTTGAAGCTCCGATGCTCTGTAAACATTTACTTACAGTTCATTATAAAACTTCAAAATCATTAACTGTTCAAGTTTATACGTGGACGATTGGTTGTTGCAGAATATAAGCAGCTGCTTATATGCAGAATTGTTAATTCTACTGTTTGACATTCAGAAATATTAAATATCAAATAGCTATATCTCATACCAAATCTCATATGTATCCTCGAATCATTTATCAATACGTTAAGTTATACTTGTATGTAAAAGCAAATCACATATTGATTGCTAGTGTAAATTTAATACAATTAGCTCAATGAATCACGTGCATGTCCAATGAAACTAATTTTGCATTAACGCCTCTCTAGAGTCTCTAATAAAACAGATTAAAATTTAAATACCTTACATTACATA
The DNA here is from genome assembly GCA_030737815.1 of Allium fistulosum. Classification (NCBI taxonomy): domain Eukaryota; kingdom Viridiplantae; phylum Streptophyta; class Magnoliopsida; order Asparagales; family Amaryllidaceae; genus Allium; species Allium fistulosum. The sequence continues at coordinate 844,097,718 of CM060902.1, forward strand.
TATGTTTCTTTACGCATCGAGATTACTTTAGATATAAGCCCGTGCAATTCTACATCAACTAAACACTTTTGGAATTCAAAAACTCGAAATTTCCTGCACTGCTCTGTGGGTTCCATCATTCACAAGATAATGTGTACCCTAAGCATAACTGCTTAATAAACAAAAAGCATCGACAGTAACAATTAATGAATTAGTACTAAACTGAGATAGCAGAATAATTTACAGAAAAGGAAAAACACATATTACGAGGAATCAAACCTGCATTGCCTCTTCCAATTCCGGTGCAAAAAATGTTAACTACACTGCAGTCGACCAATGGAAATTCAAATCAGAAGAAGAGAAAATGAAGAAAGAGTTCAAACTATTGAAGGAATATCTCTTGAAATAATCCGCCATTGATTTAAAGATTGAGCTGGAGACAGCAGACAACAGAGCTTAGCGGGTTTCGGATCTGAGCTTTGGTTTTCTCGGTTTTTATATTAATTTCGCAATGTAAAGAAAGTCTAAGTTACAGTGACCTTGTCTTTGTAGGTTACTAACAGTTATGACCTTGGATGCAGTTAAACTCGAGCGTATGTCGCCTGCTTGTCTAAATTGAAACCGTGGTTTTGAATATTTATTCGAACCGTTGATTCTATGTTCTACGGCTGCAGGAGTATGTCAGTAGCAGATCAGATTCAATAATGAAGTGAAAGAAAGAAAAATATAATATGAAGAACTGTACGCTATTATTTCAACCATTATCTATATTAAATCTCCCGCACACACGTACAAAAAGAGTGTCCATGAACATTCCAAATAGTGCAGCACTCTACCTCAATTTCGCTACACATCTAATTCCCCTTTATTTCCAACACAAGTTTCGATTAAAATAATTGTATTTTAATAGTGTACCGGTAAGAGAGAGAAAATACAATTATTTGAATTGGAACATATGATTGAAATCAAGGGGAATTTGAAATGTAGCTAAAGTACGTTGTACCGATCCTAACCTGTACATATATGAGCTAGGATCGGCCACACCGTACTTTTTCTACGTCTCAAATCCCATCAAATCTCATTGAGTTTAATTCTAAGTTCCAAATTAAAAAATATACATTCTCTCTTGAAGGTATATTATTTAATTTGGAACATGCGGGTGAAATCGGAGGATTTGAGATGTAGCAAAAGTGAGGTGTATTCAATCATATATATATATATATATATATATATATATATACATATAAGCTAGAACCAAGAGCACCCACAAATTTCTCTTTAAATATTTGTTTTATCTCTTTCCTGTTACATGAACTAAATATTTAAACATAAACTGTGGTTTATATCGGAGCGCCACAAATGGTGCTATTGATCCTAGCTATATATACATATAAATACACACACACGTGTGTGTGTGTGTATAGCTAGGATCAATAGCACCATTTTGTAGCCCTCTTTGATATCAGCCACAAGGCACGAGTTTCTCTTTAAATATTTGTTTTTTCTCTTTCATGTCACATGGGCCAAATATATAAATATAAACTTGTGTTTGATATCGGAGGGCTACAAATGGTGCTAAATAAATGGTGTTATTGATCCTATATGTGTATGTGTGTGTGTGTGTATGCATATGTATGTATGTATGTATGTATGTGTGTGTGTGTTATCCACATAATTTCTAAGGAAAATACAATGTCGGATTGAAAGCAGGTAATATCAAAGGCCGCATCATGGAACTACGCTGACCTTAAGATTCAAGGGCGTCCCGCACCAATAAAGTACAATAAGTTATGCCGTAGATAGAGGATGTTGTAAGTAAGCGGTATTGAAGGATGGGTTATGCCATAAGATTGTTATTGCCATAATACTCAATGACGCAATGATAAACAATGGCGCCAAACTACATCCTAATGTTGCATTTTGCTGAAATCGCATATCATCAACATTGAACAATGATGTTATATAATTATCAATCCTAAAGGTATACGGTATATCGACATATCCACGATCTCACATTTAAGCAATGTTGAAACTATGAAGGAAAACCAATGCCGGAAGCATACAATGTCGCCCCTCATCAATAAAGAATAATCACAAAGTCGTATGTCATCAACAAAGCCAGCAATACCGAACGCCATCAAAGCTGCATACCGTTTATGAAGTTGAATGAGTGATATCGTACCAAAGAAATTGGAAACGATGTCGCATGTTAGAAAGGGAATGACGACATTGGAAAGCTCTATGCCGAAAGCTATAACATCATGATATAGAATTAATGCCGCATCACATTAATGTCGTATTCCATCAATATAGCACTTCTTCCACATAGCTAGAAGAATTAATTTCGTTCCAGATTTATACCACATCTCTCCAATGCCGCCTTATTCCGATGTCACCCTTCAGAGTAATGTCGTCTCTTATTAATATTGTTCATTACCAATGTCGTTTCATATCAATACCGATTATCACTAATGTCGTCTTTTATTAATGTCGTTTATCATCAATGCCACCAATTATTAATGCTGCTTGTTATTTGTGTCGTTTACTATCAATGCCACCCGTTATCAATGTCGCTTGTTATCAATGTTGTTTGCTATTGATGCCGCCTGTTATCAATGTCGTATGTTGTCAATGCCGATCATTGCCAATATCGCCACTTATTAGTGTTACCACTTACTGATGTTATGCCATAGTAATGCCGCACTTCATCAACCTTCAAAGGAGGTCACATATTCTCGATACAATAAACATCATCAATAAAGGATATCAAGGCGGGGCGGATGTTAATCCTCGAAGTTCATCATTGTGCAAGTGGATGCTGAAGTATTGCGCCATGCACCGTGCGCCATCAATATGGTTAATGTTGGAGGTCAAACATGCCGCATGGACATGCGGTCGTCATGCCGCATCCCTCAACCCCTATAAATATGGACTTAGGGGCAAGGAAGAAGGAGTGATCGTTTCTTTTCTCTACTCTCAAAATTAAACAATTGTAATAAATTGAATTGGGGAAAAACTTGATTTTATTGTAATCAAGATGAAATTATACGAACATGGATTTGAATATGCCTATTACCTTGATTGTGCACTTTGGACGTTATTGGACATGGACATGCATATGATAGAGTCTTTGGACCCAAAGCTTGTTGTGATTTTATATAAATCATACGGGCTTCGATCTAAACTAGTGTTCATATGCATAATCACTATCTTGCTATCTACATATTGATATAGGACTATGAATTAAGAGGATTGCCTATCTCATTCATTTACATGCTTAATGGGCTATCGCACATATCTACGGCCTATTCTTTTATCTCCTTTGATCACGTGGCATGGAATTTCTAATGTCTTATTTCAAAAGAACGTATAGGATTTCGAGTAACTTGTTCCAAAAGACTATATGGGCTTTTGAATTCCTCATTCCAAAAGTTCATAGGCATCATGGAGTCATTCTTCAATAACATCATTTTGTACTAGGTTTTGAATGCTAAGCCTAATCTTGATCTCTTAACACTATTTGGTCAACAACAACTAAGCCATGCATAGTCGTATCATCAATCGTGTTAAAATTGAGCTTAGGCTCTTCATACTTGGCATTATGGGTGTTTTACTAATTTTTAGGTTAATATTTTGATGCTAGAAAGAGGGCTTGAACTTTTGATTCTTTTTAACTCTCTCACTAAACTAATTACATTAAGTTTACTTTTGTTCTAGGAAAATAGGGAGATCAAGGAGAATTAATGTTCCACATGAGGAAGTCGTACAAACAACAACATTGGAAGAAAATGTTGTCCCCAATTTCAACTTGGAGTGTATAGAACCTGGACAGCCATCAGAGCCAGCAAAGTCTACCAGTAGCCAAGCTCAAATCAAAGATCTAACACGACAGGTGGTAATGATGCAAGATTTATTGGAAAAGGTCCTTGCACAGAAGTCTTTCGAAACTTCCAAGTTCATTGAAGGGGTGGAAGTTGAATCTATGAGAAGGAATCTGGATGCTTCTTTGCTTAGGAATAGAGGCAAAGACAAGTTCACTATGACTCCACAAAAGAGGAAAGTAAATTAAGAAGCTGAAGTAACAGAACTCTCCCCTAAATCAATGGCAGACAATAAGGCTAAATAAAATTACCAAGGAAGATTAATGAATAGGTCTAATGAGCAATACAGAAGTTCAACCTCCAAGGAGTATAAACCTGATAGGAGCAATTACCACAACGACGAGGCTTATTTAAGAGACATGGCCAAAAAATGGCAAAATATATGCTTAGTCTTAAAGGAAAACAAACCCTTAATGAAAGAATCAACAATAACAACCGAGAAGCTCCCTTCACGGATGATATCATGTCCATAAGAAACCCGCCCACACCAAAATTCCTTCCTTATGATACAATGGAACCACAGACCTAAATGATCATTTAATGGCGTTCGAAAGCCAAGCGGACTTTTACAACGCGTCCGGAGCAGTGCATTGTAGGCTTTTCCCTACTACATTCTAGGACGCAGCAACAAAGTGGTATAGACATTATTGTGAGAAGACTATCTATTCTTGGAAACAATTCTCTTATGAGTTCTCGACGTAGTTTTCCATTTGCAAGGATCCTACAATTGACTATGGCGTGCTAGCTAATGTTAAGCAAAAGCCGTGGGAATTATTAGGTGATTATCTTAAGAGGCAGAGGCACTGAAGGCGGAAGATATGATCGACAAGGACAAATTGATGGTTGTACGCTTAGGACTGATCGAACATACACCTTTCTGATGGGAGCTCTATATTCACGGGTGCAGAAATTTATAAGATTTTTACTTTCAAGTTAATAAATTTATCTGTATGGATGAAATGTATCACGCCAAGAAGAAAGTTTAAACAAAGAAGGAAATGGGAAAAACTTGCTATAACCACAACAATAGGAAGCCGAGATGGGAGGAGGCCCCAAATACCAATCATGTTGCTTTGAACAAGCCAACATCCTACATCTTCACTACGGTGAAAGAAAGTGGCAATAATCCAGATTCTTACAAAGTTAAAACTAATCCTGAGCCAAGACGAGGGGAGGACTACTCTGCCTAACATAAGGCGAATAGACATAAAACAGATGAATGTCGAGTGTTGGCAAGCATAATTCAACGCATGATTCATTCTGGACACTTGAAGGAGTTTGTCAAGGATAATCAAAAAGATTCTCATTCTGAAAAAGGCAACCAAAGACTCCTAAACAACACTGCAAATTTAGTAGTAGGTAACATTCAATCAGATTTCATTCCACCTCTTAACAGAGTTGATGTTATCCATGGAGGCCCACACCTAGCTGGAAGCAGTAGAGGAGCCAGAAATCGCTACATTAGAGAAGCAAGACCTGGGATTTTCTCTATTTAGAAAGAGCCATAGCTCAAAAATCCAAGGTTCCAAATTCATATGCATAACTTAACCATCACTCCACAAGAGCTAAGAGGTATTCATCATCCGCATAACGATCCGCTTATGATCACTGCGTAAATTGGACTCTCCATTGTTACTAAAATTTTGGTGGGTACTAGAAGTGTAGTCAAGGTGATCTTTAAACATTCATTTGACCAAATGGGAATTCTGAATGAGACATTAGAGCCAAACTTTGAACCCATTTTCGGATTCAATAACAAAGGGTCAACCTCTATTGGACATATAAGACTTCTCATGCAAATGGGAATTCCACTACGTTCTAGGAACTTTGAGACTCTCTTCAACATCATAAATCAGCTTTCTTATTATAACGCCTTCTTTGGGACGCCATCTTTAAATGAGGTTGATGCTTTTGTCTTGCCAAAGTATATGATGGTAAAGTTCTTGACTATAAGCGGATGGGGAATCATGAGGGGAGAGCAATTTAGCTCTCATGAAATGTAATTAGCCACTCTTGAGAAATACAAACGAGACAGTCTTTGTTGTTATGACTCAGAGAAAAATGAATTAACCAGAGCTGATATTAAAAAGCCTTTGGATGATGATTCTTCAAGCCCATCATCCAAAGAAAAAACAAAGCCTAAGCATGCATTGAAAAAATTCGACTGCTTTGAAAAGAAAAGAAAAGAAAGAGAAAAGAAACAAACCTAGTGGAAGATGAAATAAAAGACAAGGAGATCGTCACAGAATTAGATTATAGAGGTGAACAAGAAAGAATAAAGCCCATGCTAGGAACCAGTTGATCCAATAAAGACCATAAAATTAAAAAAGAATTGAATAACAAACTTAAAGGAGAACTAATTCAATTTCTTCAATCCAACAAAGATATAATCGCCTGGGCCCATTCAGATATGGTTGGAATATATATGACCATTATGTGTCATACATTGAATATAGACCCGGGTATCACACCTATTCGGTAGAAGAAAAGACTTCAATAAAGTTCGTTCTAACGCTTTGAAGGAAGCAGTCAAGAGATTGCTTGAGAATGGATTCATCAAAGAAGTACTTTACCCGAAATGGTTAGCCAGTCCGGTACTAGTCAAAAATCTAACGGGAAATAGTGGACATGTGTCGATTATACTGATTGGAATAAGGCATGCCCAAAGGACTGCTACCCTCTTCCAAGGATAGATCAATTAGTCGATGCAACAAGTGGGCACAAACTATTATCCTTCATGGACGCTTCTTTCGGGTACAACCAAATTCAATGTTCAGACCAGATAAAGAGAATACTAGTTTTATAACATATTAGGGAACATATTGCTAAAATTAATGCCTTTCGGATTGAAGAATGTCGGAGCGACATACCAGAGATTGGTAAACAGAATGTTCAGAGAACAAATTGGTCGAAACATGGAAGTACATGTAGATGATATGTTGGTAAAATCTCAAGAGGAAAGCATCCATTTAAAAGATCTTGAAGAAATGTTCGATGTGTTATGAAGCTATCAGATGAAGCTTAACCCACGAAAATGTTCCTTTGGAACTCAGTCCGGAAAGTTTTTGGGATATATTATCAGAGCAAGAGGAATCGAAGACAACCCTAACCAAATTCAAGCTATTAAGGATATGGCAGAACCTAAACAAGTAAAGATGTAATGAGCCTCAATGGAAGAGTGGCAGCATTAAAAAAATTCATTTCGAATGCCACCGACAAATGCATCCCGTTCTTCGATGTGATTAAGAAGAAGAAAAACTTCGAATGGAATGGGGATTATCAAAAATCCTTTAAGGAGCCGAAAGATCATTTGGAAAAATCACCTATATTATCTAGCCTCGTAGAGGGGGAAACCCTTTACCTCTATATGGCAGTTTATGAACATCTTGTTAGTTCTATTCTGGTAAGAGAAGGTAAGGGAACTTAATTTTCAGTATATTATACGAGCAAAAGACTCAAAAATGCAGAAACTAGATATCCTGTTGTAGAGAAATTGGCATACTGTTTGATTCTCACCGCTCGAAAACTAAGAGCTTACTTCCAAGCACATTCGATCAAGGCCCTAACCAACTTCTCACTTAAGAAAGTTTTTAGTAAACCCGATACTTCAGGAAGATTGGTAAAATGGAGAGTAGAGCTTAGCCAATATGATATTAAATTTCTACCCCAAGCGACGATAAGAGGACAAGCCCTAGTTGATTTTGTTAATGAATGTATGGGGTTTATTAAAGAACAACTAGAAAAGGAGAAAGATTTAAAGCCTAAATGGAAACTGTTTGTGGATGGAGCTTCAAAAGAGCAAGGTGCTAGAGCGGGATATGTGATTATTACCCCTGATGAACATAGTTTGCGTAACGCAATAAAAATGGGATTTCCAACCACTAATAATGTAGTAGAGTATGAATTAATGGTGGTAGGACTCACCCTGGCCCTGTAGTTAAGATCCCTATGATTGAGATTTTTAGTGATTCCCAACTAATGGTAAATCAATTGAACCAAAAATATCAGATGAAGGATTCCAAGTTGATCTTGTAAGTCAAGAAGGCGTTAAAAATGTTGACTTAATTTAAGGATTTCTCCATACACCAAGTACAGAGAGAAGAATTCTCAGGCCGATCTTTGGCTAAATTGGCTAGCTCATGGGGAGCACCAGAAACATGAATTATACCAGTAGGCTACCAACCAAACCCCAGTATAGAAGAAAAGGCACCCAAATTAAGAAATGAATATATGGTATCAACCAGATCTCAAGCATTAACACATGCGGAGGAGAAGTCAGAAAATGGAAACGAAATAGTCCAAGAGAAATTTTCTCATCCAAAGACAAATGATCGATATAAGAACAATTGGATGACGCCCATTGTCGAATACCTGATAAAGGAAAAATTACTATTAGGTAAAAAAGAAGCAAGAAGAATAAAACATCAAGCTCCAACTTTCGTCATGATGAATGAAATACTCTATAAGAAAGGATATCCACTCCCTTACTTAAAATGTGTTAATCCGGAAACATGAGCAAAATTACTAAGATAAGCACATAAAGGATTATGTGGAGATCATTCTAATGGCATAAAGTTAGCCAAGAAAGTTACGAGACAAGATTTCTATTACCCTCAAATGACTAATTATGCCATTGATTATGTGAAAAGGTGTGAAAAGTGGCAAAAATTCTCTAAGATCTCACGTTTTCCACCAAGCAAATTTACTTCAGTGTCAAGCCCATGGCCTTTTAACGTATGGAAAATTGACCTAATCGGATCACTACCTATATCCAAGAGAGGAGCTAAATATGCAGTGGTGGCCATTAATTATTTTACAAAATGGGTTGAAGGAGAACTGCTTCCAAATATCACATCAGGAAAAGTTCTCAAGTTCGTAATCAAGAATATTGTTACCAGATTTGGAATTCAGTATAAGATAATATATGATAACGAAAATCAGTTTGGAAGCGAAGAATTTACTCGATTTTGTAATAGATATGGATCATCAAGAGCTTTTCGTTTGTAGCTCATTCCAAGGCTAATGGAGCCGTTAAGGCTACAAACAAAACTATTAAGACCATTCTCAAAAAGTGATTGGACAATGCTAAAGAAAATTGGATGGAAGAACTACCTCTTATGTTATAAGCACATAGAAATTCTACATAAACCGCAAGAGGGCATACCCCATATTTCTTAACATATGGATGTGAAGCCATGCTTCCAATTGAAGTTGAAGCACCTTCTTATCGAAGGATTGCATATGCATTTAATCCAAATAAAGAATTAAAGAAAGAATCCTTGGACTTAATCAATAAGTTAAGAGATGAAGCAGCCATACAGACAGTTGAATATCAATGAAGAATATCTAAATATTACAATTCTAAAGTAAGAGAAAGATTATTTCAGAAAGGAGATTTAGTACTTTGAAGAGTTATGGCAAATACTAAGAATCCAATGGATGGACTCGGGTCAAATTGGGAAGGACCACAAATCATATACAAAGTAATCCCACCGGGACCTATAGACTATGCCGACCCGATGGTAGCATAATAGTAAGTACATGGAATGCCAAACATTTGCAGCCATATTTCCCAACAATAGATGAACAAAGAAGTTGAAATAGGTATATCTACATGGTTGAGGAGTAAAACTCTCCTGAAATAAAAGGAAAAGTTTAAACAACTACCTAAGATGGTAGTAAGGGGCGAAAAGCCTTTGTCCCTGCCAAGATGGTTTGGTCAAAGCACCCTCTAGAGGGAGGTCGGAGTAAGCCTTTGGTCCTTTCTGAAAAGGCCTAACTGAAGCATCTGCAAGCCTTCTGCCCCTGCCCACGTGGCCTCACCGGAACGCCTCCTAGAGCGAGGATGGAGTAAGCCTTTGGTCTCGTCTAAGATGGCCTGACCAAAGTAGCAAACCAACCTTTGTACGGTCTCGAAGGCCTTACTAAAGCGCCTCCTAGAGGGAGATCGGGTTAGTCTTTGGTTCTGCTTAAGATAGCTAACTAAAAACACCAGACAACAAACCTAAATCATCACCTAAGATAGTGATAAGGGGTTCAATCCAAGTTGAGATCATCACCTAAGACGGTGGCAAAGAAAATGGACTAAAATGTCCAAAGCCCAAAGAAAGGTACAAAGAAAAGGGACTAAGACGTCCGAAGCCCAAAGAGGCATAAAAAAATGGGACTAAAACGTCCAAAGCCCAAATAGAGGCGCAATGAAAAGAGGACTAAGACGTCCAAAGCCCAAAGAGAGGCAAAAAGAAATGGGACTAAGAACTCGATCAAAAATGAGCCATTTGTGCTCTAAAGCAAAAGTATTATTCTAAGGAAGAGAAATCAAAAGTGAGCCATTTGTGCACCAAGGCTAAATCAAACAATCATGCTTCAAGGCAAAAATAATTTTCAAATACCAGATGGATTTTCTGGTTTTCTATTATTTCCAAATGGATTTTTTCTATAATTATCTAGATGGATTTTCTGATCTTCTATTATTGCCAGATGATTTTCTGGACTTCTTCTATTATTGCCAAATGATTTTCCGATTTTCCATTATTGCCAGATGAGTTTCTGGTCTTTTATTCAGAATATTATTCTTACTAGTTGGGTTTTCTGGACTTCTATTATTATTGCCAATTAGATTTTCGGTCTTCTATTATTATTACCAAATAAGTTTTCCGGTCTTCTATTATTATTGTCGGGTGGATTTTTTGGTCTTCTGTCCATATGGTTTTCTAGATTTCTACTTAGGAAATTATAATTCATAAATAACTTTCAAAGTTTCTATTCGTGGAATCATTATTTCCAAATAGTTTTCTAATCCTGACTCTATGGGATTCTATTCAAGTAAAATTGGTGCCAAATAGATCTTTGGCATTTTCAAGTAAATCTATAGATTCCAAAAGTAACATTGAATTACAAACAAAAGATCCTTATGATCGTGTCGAAATCCTAAAAGGTTTGCCCTAAATCAATTTAAAAGTTAATAATGAAAATCATAGCTTGCTTTGTGTTTTGCAGGGAAACAGAGTTAGAAAAAAACCTTGTAGGGAATTGTTATCCCGCCTTTTGGCAAGGCCGTGACGCCAAGGACTTAACTGGAAACCGAGGATAGTTCGTCCCGAAGATCGATTATACACAGATTCACTATGGATACTGGCGAATTTTATCCAAGTCCGGATCGAGCTACGATTGATGTGGCACGACAAGAAAAGCAATAAAAGCCAACGTTCCAAATTTCAAGTCAATCCGAGTTCATGTGCTCAAGATATGATCGATGCAAGCCAGGGAAGTAAGCTTGTTCGTATCCATCAGTCAACTTCTCTCGCATCAGCCTTGTTCGAATCCATCAGCGTTGGCCTTGTTCGAATCCATTGAATGGCGACTTCCTTCATATCCATCGGAGTTGGCCCATTTCGTATCCATAGTCTTGCAATCGTCCCATTTGTATCCATCAAATAAGCGGCGTTCTTTGCACCCATCATCTCCAGCTTGTTCGCATCGATCAACCAACTTCACTTCGTATCCAATAAATCCACTCAAAACCGCTACTTCGTATCGATAGGCCAGTGATCGATATGAGTACAGAAGTTACAATCGATACGAACAGTGCAGTTATGATCGATACGAACAGAGCAAGACTGGGTCGATACGAATGAGGCGTATACATAGGAAAGACTCGATCGTTCGACATGAAATGTGGATCGATCCTAAAAGCAAGCGACACGTCATTAGACATCACGTGCAGAACTATCGATAGATCGATCCTAAAAGCAAACGACACGTCATTAGACATCACATGCAGAACTATCGATAAATCGATCCTAAAAGCAAGTGACACGTCATTAGACATCACGTGCAGAACTATCGATACGACGCTATCGATACGAACAACATCGATGCGAATTCAACAGCCCTCAGAAAACCCAAACTTGCATCGATCATAACTCAAAATCTACAAGTCCAAATGCCACCAAATTTTCACAGGAGCTTAGTACATCCTCAAAAATGTTCATGATCGACCTCGACTTGATTGGACAAAATTTTGATCGATATGAAATTCGTTCGTATCGATCGCGGACCGAGTGCAAATGTCATGGGATCGATCGTGCAGGCCCACCCACGTGAGAGAAGAGGTCTTCCGAGATCTGAGCGAGATATTTGCAGCCTATGCCTATAAATAACAGCCCAGAACCTACAGAAAAGGGGACTTTTGGCTCCTCTACGTCTAGACTCTGCAGAAATCATTGTTGTACTCAAGTTTTACTATTGCAATCCGTTGTAATCAACAAGCAAAAGTTAATAAAAGTCAACCATTTCATAGTGGACGTAGGCAACACGCCGAACCACTCTAAATCTCTATGTTTCTCTACTTTTTTTCTGATTAATTTTGGTGTGTTTGTTAGATTTTCCTCCTTTTTCATTTATATTCTTCATTTTATCTCTTCAAACACATCTGAAGGGTGTTGTGCCCAACTTTGGTACAAACACTTTGGTGATTTCACTAAGAAACATAATTTTTCTCTTGCTCGTTGGATCTACTATCGATATCAGATTGCATAAATCTAAGAAGAAGATCCAGATTTCCAGTTTAAAGTTCTTCCATCCTATTCAGATTTGCATCAAGTCTGGGAAAGAGCTTCGCTACCCATTATGGTTAACACTAGGACCACCTCAACTGCCGCAGATCCAGAAGCACGGGACAGGCAGAATCCCGTACAGCTACCTCGTGCCGATCAGAATGCTGCTGGACCATCAGATCCACAAGGCCTTGTCACCAGAGAAGAATTTCAATTGTTAATGCAAGAGCTGACACAGAGCCGACAACAGCTCACTCAACAACTCCGTGCTAATGCGGAATTGACTAACCAACTTAATCGTCAAAGACGAAGGAGATCCAGGAGGGATCAGGCTTCCTACTCATCCACCGAGAGTTCAGCCTTTTCAGACTACCATCATAGATCCACGCACCCACGGCTAGATGGAAGTTATACTCAAGCTACTGGACATCAGCATACTATGAATATGGGGCAACCGAGAGTTGGCCCGTCAACCAGATATCAAACTGGACCCTCCTCCCGGGGAGGTACTGTTCCTCACCATGTTACAGACAACCGCACTGCCACTGCTGCTACTGAATTAGGAGTTGATGCATGAAATCGGACAGATCCGAACTATCGCCAACATGAGTACACTCCCGAACCTTATGTCCCAGAGAACTTAGAACCAAGGAGGCGAGACATGGACCGTCGACCGCGATCGGCACCTCCTCGCATTGTGAAACCCGACCACACCTTGGCCCAACATGCTCAAAATGTCTAGATGCTTGACATCCCGACGATGATCCGTCAAATGATCCATGAAAGTCAGGGTCTTACTAATGACGACTGTGGAATCTCTGGGAGTCATACCCCTTTTACTAATGAGATACTCTATGCTGAACCACCTCGGCGATTCAGGATGCCGACTTTACCCGTTTATGAAGGGAGCTCTGATCCTAATCAACATATCCTGAATTATGAATGGTTAATGAATGCTGCACGGGCTGATGATGCAGTTAAGTGTCGAAGTTTCCCGATCTCTCTAGGGGGCATAGCAACTATGTGGTTTACCCGTTTACCACCTCGATCTATCTCTTGTTTTGACCAGTTGGAAACAAAGTTTATTGAGCAGTTTCGCATGCACGTCGCAAGACGAAAGATGTTAATACTTTGTCTAGTGTCACTCAAGCTCCTGGAGAGACACCCATACGTTATCTGGAGAGATTTCATGCTGCATGCGCTGAAATTAGTAACCCCAATGATAATTCGATTCTGATGGCACTAACTAAGGGGATCGACCCTGATTCTAAGTTCGACAACTGGTTGGCCAGAAAACCTCCTACGTCATTGGACCGTTTCTATTCCAAGGCAGCCCAATTCTTGAGAAAGGAGGATGCGAAACAGTCTAGGAAAAAGGATGACACAGGGCCTAGTGTGGAAGGAATTCAGAGCAATCTTGCTGTTAAACAAACCGGAGAGAGCTCCGGGAAAGTGCAACTGAATATACAAAATAAACAGAGTCAACAGAAAGGCAATGGAAACCAAAACAGGAAACGAGATCAGAATCGTGGGCCGCGACGTAGTGCTCCCATGTTTGACAGTTATACCCCTTTGAATATGTCGCTGGAGAATGTGTATTTATAGACCTGCAATACTTTTCAGTATAAGAAACCTGCTCCGAAACAGTCATCGAAGAAATAGATTCAGACAGGGAAGTTTTGTAGATTCCATGAAAGCTACGGCCATAACACGAATGAGTGCTGTCACTTGCAGGATCTCATTGAAAAGTTGATACGTGAGAGAAAGTTAGAGCAGTTTGTGCGGACGCCGCAATTTGTGCGGGCGCTGCAGTCTGGAGGTGCGGGCCCATCAAATCAAAACCATGTACCGAATCAAGTGAGACAGGAGGAACCCGCTCGTACCGGTGGGAGGTTAGTTATAAACACTATTAGTGGTGGTCCTCATCTAGCATACCGAAGCTGGAAGGAAATGGAGTCGTATGCTAGCTCTATCTGGCATGCGGACTTTGAATGTTGTAGTAGTTTGGAAGATGGGGCTCTGGCCAAGCAACAGAAGACGATGACTGACGACATCATGTTTCGAGACCGAGATGTCGATAGAGTCAAATCCCCAACTATTGATCCACTTGTCATTTCAGCCCAAATAGGTCCTGCTTGGATGAAGAGGATCCTAGTGGACAGTGGAAGCTCAGTAAATATACTATTTAAACGAGCTTATGACCAGATGAAAATGGAAGCAAAGGATCCGAGGCCTTGTCAGTACCGTATCCATGGCTTCAATGGAAGTGCGACAATACCCACTGGGATGGTGGAGTTGCCAGTGGAATTAGGAATTGGAGAACGCCAGAGAGTTCGGATGTTACAGTTTGTTGTGTTGGATATAGATTCGCCATACAATGCCTTCTTGGGCCGACCGGCCCTAGCCGAGTTCAGGGCTGCCATCGCCCCTTGGTGTTTGACCTTAAAATTCCCTACCGACAATGGAGTCGGAGTTGTTCAGGGAGACCAGGCTACTGGACGAGCTTGTTATGTTGCTGAGCTGCAAGATGCGCAGCGAAGAGAGAAAGGAAAGGGCGTAGAGGAATCTCTCTGCGTCCGCTTTGTTGAAAATTGATAATTGGTGCCTGGGCCCAGGCCCGGGCACCCCAACCAATTCCAAAGAGATCTTGATCTGAGAGATACCAAAAGTGAAGATGAAGGAAAAGACAGTCAAGCTTCTCCGGTCGAACTGATGATCGATGTCCCGATCGATGATAGCGACGATTCTAAAATGATAAAGATTGGATCTCAGTTAAGCCAACAAATGCAGGAGGAATTGGTTGAATTTCTTCGGGCAAACCTCGACGTGTTTGCTTGGACACATTCTGACCTGTGTGGAATCTTCCTGGACATCGCGAGCCACATATTGAACGTTGACCCGCGGCATGTCCTGGTCAAACAAAAAAGGCGTGGTATGGATCCAGAGAGATCTGCCTCCCTTAAGGAAGAGGTAGATAAGCTTAAATCGAATGGATTTATTCGAGATGCATTATACCCAGAGTGGGTATCCAACCATGTACTTGTCCGTAAGCCAAATGGAAAATGGAGAACGTGCATCGATTACACGGACTTGAATAAAGCTTGCCCCAAAGACAGTTTTCCACTTCCTCGAATCGATCAACTCGTAGATTCAACGGCTGGACATGAACTCCTATCCTTCGTGGATGCGTATTCAGGCTACAACTAGATACCCATGCACTTTCCCGACCAGGAACATACCAGCTTCGTGACTGATTTGGGACTTTATTGCTACAAGGTTATGCCTTTCGAACTCAAGAACACCGATGCAACTTACCAATGATTGGTTAATCGGATGTTCGCCAACCAGATTGGAAAAACCATGGAGGTATACATGGACGACATGCTAGTCAAGTCACGATTCTCCACTGATCATATCAAAGACCTGGAATCAATGTTTAATATCCTCCGAGAATATATAATGAAGCTCAACCTGTTGAAATGTCACTTTGGGGTCACATTCGGAAAATTCCTTGGGTTTATCGTCAATGCCCGAGGAATCGAAGCTGATCCTGAAAAGATCCGGGCAATCAGAAATCTGGAAACTCCAAGAACTATAAAGCAAGTCCAGAGCCTTAACGGGAAAGTAGCAACACTGAGCAGGTTCATTTCAAAATCCACTGACAAATTCATTCCCTTCTTCGATCTGATCCGAAAAGGGAAACAAAACTTTGAATGGACTACGGAATGTGAGGGTGCATTCCGAGCTAATCCAACACCTCTCCACACCGCCTATTCTGTCAAAGCCAATTGATCATGAGAAATTGTACATTTACTTGGCGGTGTCAGAAAATGCAATCAGTGCTGCCCTGATTCGGGAGGAAGGCCGAGTATAAAAGCCGGTCTACTATATTAGCAAACGACTAACCGGAGCTGAGAGAAATTATCCGAAGCTAGAGAAGTTGGCTTATTGTCCTATTATTGCCTTAAGGAAGCTCCGTCCGTATTTCCAGGCTCATCATATCATCGTTTACACCGACCAGCCGTTACGACAGGTCCTTACGCGGCCTGAGACGTCTGGTAGGTTACTCAAATGGAATATCGAGTTAAGTCAGTTTGACATTACTTACACTCCAAGGCCAGTCATTCAAGGACAAATCCTAGCAGATTTCATAGCTGAATATACCATCCCAGAGGACTTGCCTGAAACCAGTGAATCTCCTAAATATATCTGGAAGCTTCATACTGATGGTGCATCAAATGACCGTTGCTTAGGTGCCGGAGTTGTGCTTGAAACTCCTGAAGGTCGATCTATATGCTATGCTTTAAAGTTTGATTTTCGTGTGACCATCAACGAAGCTGAGTATGAAGCCCTACTTGCCGGATTGAGACTTGCCCGAGAGTTAAAAATCATTGCCGTGGAGTTCTATTGCGATTCACAATTGGTTGTGTGTCAAGTTCGGGGAGAGTACCAGGCTAAAGACCGAAGACTGGCTGCTTATTTAGCTCGAGTCCAGGAGATACTAAATCAGTTCGATTATTATGCTATCTACTGCATTCCCCGAGAGCGTAATCAAAGAGCCGATTCATTAGCAAAGTTAGCCAGTACAGGCGAGGCACAACAAATGGGACTCGCTCCCGTGGAGACGTTAGCTTCCCCGAGCATCGATCAAATGGAGACAGATTGGATATTTGAGGTAATTCTCGAGAAGGATTCATGGATGACTCCGTTTAAAAATTATCTTGAGCATGGAACCCTGCCAAAGCATAGGAGTGAAAAGAGACAGATTCTTCGAAAAGCTTTGCGGTTCACTATTCAAAATGGAGTCATGTATAGAAGAGGATACTCTGTTCCTTTATTCCGGTGTATCGCTTACGATGAAATCAAACGCGTATTGCATGATGTGAACGGAGGAGAATGTGGTGATCACACCGGGGGCAAGCCCTTGCCAAGAAAGTGCTCCGATATGGATACTATTGGCCGACCGTAAATTGCGATGCATCGGATTATGCTAGAAAATGTGACAGATGTCAGAAGCACGCTCGAATTCTAAGAGCCCCACCTACCGAAATAACTCAGATGGTCAGTCCTTGGCCGTTTGCAGCATGGGGCATTGACATTATTAGCTCTCTACCTCTAGCCAAAGGTGGTGCGAAGTACGCCATCATAGCAGTTGATTACTTTACCAAGTGGGCGGAAGCTGAACCCCTTGCTACAATCACAACAAAGAAGGTGATCAACTTTGTAGTGCATAACATCATCTGCCGATTTGGTCTCCCGCATACCATCATCACAGACAATGGAGCTCAATTCGACAATGTTGAATTTAAGAATTTCTTTCAACGGTTTCACATCCAAAAGAAATTCTCTGCAGTTGCACACCCTCAAGTGAATGGACAAGTTGAAGCTGTTAATAAAGTCATAAAGTCTATTCTGAAGAAACGACTGGAAAAGGCCAGGGGCAAATGGGTCGATGAACTTCCTATGGCCTTATGGGCTTACATAACAACCCACAAGTCCGCGACCAGCCACACTCCGTTCTCTCTTTCTTATGGTTCAGAAGTTGTTATTCAAGTTGAATTAGAAGTGCCTTCTCATCGTGTGACATACTATGATCCGAAGACAAGTGCTATACTACTTGCCGAATCTTTGGATTTATTGGATGAGAAGCGTGAAGAGGCTGATTTGAGGGCAGACACATATCAAAGTCGAGTCGCCCGATTATACAATGCCAAGATCCGACCCCGAACCTTTGAACTCGGCAATCTCGTCCTCAAGAGAATTTACCCGGTCCCTTCACATATGAAGCCAACCTGGGAAGGGCCGTATGTTATCGAACGAAAGCTCAGAGATGGCACATTCAAATTATCGAATGTTGACGGTCTCACTCTTTCGAGAGCCTGGAACAGCGAGAGTCTTCGTCGCTACTACACATAACAGGCTCTGTTTATTTATTCAGTCTACTTTCCATTTGCAATTTGTTTATGCATTTCAAAATTTGAATTTGTAATAAGGCAACTAATTTTGTCGTATTTTCTTATTTCAACAATAAAATGCAATCTCTTCGAGCCAGAGCTATGATTTATTTGAAATGCGTCATGTAGCCATCGCTATGCATGGAGAGCTAAGTTCCATCATATGGTGGGATTTATTCAAATAGGGAGTGACTGTGATATGACCGGTCACTCACTAAGTAAAACCCGAGCTCGGGGACAAGTCATCACACTAAAGCCAAAAATGGATTGATACACGACAATCCTTTAACCAACTCCAAATTCCCAGAGTGTGAACTGGAGTACAAACTTACAAACGCGGTCCCGAAGAGGGTGGATCCGTCCACCTAACGACTTCGCCCGTATCTTGACCAAGTTTGAGGAGGATGGATCTGTTTATCTAATGACCTCGCTTGTTAACTCAGGGTGGATGTGAACCGACCATCCACGATCCTGATAGATTCGTCGTTCCTGGAGTGCGAACGAAATCCTAAAGTTTAAACAGATGTGACTGACCATCTATCGGCCAACTCCAAGTTCCCAGAGCACGAATTGGAGTATAAACATCAACTAACTCCGGATTCCCAGAGTGCGAAACGGACTGTCAACATCAACTAACTTCAGATTCCCGGAGTGCGAACTGGATTACAAACGTCAGCTAACTCTAGGTTCCTAGAGTGCGAACTAGAATATTGACAACAATTAACTCTAAGTCCTCGAAGCGCGGATTGGAGTTTAAACATAAACCAGACATGAATCGATCATCCATAACACTAATCAAATCGAAATCCCCGGAGAGTGGATTGGAGTTTAAACACAAATTGGATTGGAATCGACCATCCGTAAAACAACTCTGAGTCCCCGAAGCGCGGTCAGAGTATAAATGCAAATCGGGTGTGACTGATCACTCACGAATCGATATAAAGTCCCTAGAGTGTGGACATGGTTACAAACATTAAACGGGTGTGACTGACCACCCGTGAAAATGACTTAAGTCCCCGGAGCATGGACATATCATTAAAACTTAAGCGGGCACAATCGACCGCCGATGAACAGGTACAATCCCCAAAGTGTGGATACGATCATCAATCAACAAACGAGTGCGGTTCAGCTACTCGGACTCACCATGTTACCACTTTGTTTCATAAAAATAGAGATCGATGTGTTAAAGGCAAACAACGATCGCTGACCGATTTTTCCAATATACCACCGAATCTGGGGGCAGAACTTAAATATCGACCACCGATTGAGACAGTGCGATAGCAGAATTCGGCTCAACACTTTACCATGACCCGAGATCGTAACTCCGAGACTTAGCAACTGAATCCGAGTCCGAATTAAGGAACTAAAAAATTTCACAAGTGTATCGAATAGAAGTTCGAGTGTTGAAACACTTAAGTAAATTAACACAAGTCATACAGAAGACAAAATGAAATTTTATTTCAATCATTCTTTGGAAGAAAAAGGTTAAGTACAAAACTATACCAAAAAATCCTACTAGCAGGGGTCGAACCCGCATCTATACACGGCCTACAAAAAAGAAAACAAAAGTGGATTCCTGTCAATCTACCAAAAATGAGCCGAAGAGACATGTCTACTCTTTCTTCTTTCTCGGCTTCTTCTTCGGCGTCGACCCGCTGGATTCGCCGCTTGGTTTTCTCTTTGAGCCCTTGCCTTTCGGCGGTCAATCTCCAGTCGGGGGCATTATATCAATTTCCTCCTCCAAACGCAAATGTATTGGAACGCTTCCTGAAGGCGGAGTCAGAGGGACATGATCAACAGTAGGAGGTGGGATAAGCACACTTGTCTCAACGACCGTTCCTCCCAGAGATATCATCCGTAAAGGGGCTGGACCAGGTCCCGCCATTCCACCTCCAAAGCCACTGCCCCACGCGTCTGCCTCCATCTTAGCATCGATTTCAGCTATAATATCCTCTTCATGAAGTGTTTGTGCATCGCCGGGGACTCCCGCAATTGGGGCTGAAGAACTTGTCATTGGTGCGCTTCCACCCATAATGAACGGCAAATCGGCAAAGGGGCCACTGTGATGACCAAGAAGTTCCTCCATCATCTGCTCATCAAAAAGTAAGTGTGCTTCCCTGTGCCTCGTCAATTGGTGTCGTGGTTGTTGTGGTGGTCACTTTTGTTATAATGGCCTCCTGCACATGATGTGATTCTTGAGTTGCAGGAGGCACGACTGATGTGGTTTCAATCACTGGATAAAAACAGAGGAAAAAACTGTTAGTAATTACTTCAAGTAACGCTTTCGATTTTGGATAAGCATAAAAATGTTCAGAGTACCTTCCTTAGTTTTGCTCGCGGGTGGCGGATCGGCTTCAGAGACTTGCTCGCGAGCTGGAGACAACTGCGGTTGATCCAGGTTATAAGCAGGAACGGACTGAGGGTCAACCGCAGGTGTGGATTCAGGCTGAGTCGGCGTAAGAGTTTCAGAACTTATATCATGATGCTCGACACCAGAGCCTTCTCCGACCTCCAAATGCTGAGCGCCAAGCTTCTCCTTTTCATACGAGATCATTGCATCGTGGAGAACTTTCCGTTCATCTTCGCTTAACACCCGGTTCTCGAGCTCGAACTCATCGATCGATTCAGCTTGATGAGCAGCCTTTTCATCTCCTACTAATCGACCCCAAGCATTGAACAGGTATGTTGGATAGTTATCAAGCCAGGTCATATTTCTGTGCTTCAAAACATTGGCATTGTAAGTGATGAGAAGATCTTCAGTATCTGCCTCTAACCTGGCTTCAGCCATTTTAACTTCATCCTCAACCTTGGCTTCAACCTCCCGGATTTTAAGTGATGCCGCATCCCGTTCACCCCGGAGCACCATCGCTTGCTCACACACCTCCTAGGCTGCTTTGTTTGCATCATCCTTCTCCTTGACGATCTCAGAAAATTTAGCTTTAAGCTAATTAAGTCCTTTCAGAGCAGGGTCCCTTTCGGCTATGACGGTGGTGTTTCAGTGGCCCATCTCCTCCACCAAAGCAAAATGCATTTGTCGCATTATTTCCATAGATTGAGTTGCCTCATCGGCTTTTTGGCTAGCCTCTATTTCAGATTTCCGAGAGGATTCAGCTTCATCATTGAGCACTTGGATAATACGGTCTTTTTGAGCAAGATCGGTTTCTAACTTCTCAATTATTTTTGCTCGCTCAAAAGCCACCGCCGACGCTTTATCCACAGCTTTCATCCACTCCTTGTATTGGGTATAAATATCATGGATATAGTCGTGTATCGTTTGTTCAGCCTCAGATGGGATTTTCTTTAAGTGAGGAGGGAAAATAAAGCCGTTGAAGCAAATATTGGGGAAGTCTTTCTTCAGCTGGGTGATTTTGATCGCCCCTTCCCCCGTAGGCTCAGTAATATCCTGCTCAGTAACAGTGGGAGCTGTAGCTTCGGTCCTGCGGCGTTGAGACTCGGACCTCAAAGTGTGAGAAGATGGTTTTTCGCATGGAGGCTCCGGAGGAATTGTGCTATGAGTAGAAGGTTGTGTATAGACTCGAAGAGGTGGAAAGCGCGATCAGGATCGATATCTATATTCTCTGTCTCTATCCCTATCCCACTCATAACGCTCTTGGTTGGAATAACCACGATCGCGGTTTCTATCATCCTCCCTCCGGCAGGACTCATAGTATGAACTCGATGATTGGCGCGCTGAGCGGAGATTTTCAAGCATAGAATCTCGCCTATTCATCGTATCTATAAAGTAAAAGAAAAACAGAGTAAGTAATCTCCCGAGGCAAACAACTTAAGACTGGAAACCATGTAGTGCCGTGAAGTGTATGTGTGTGCGCTACCCCCCGGCCAACCAGTAATGTCCACCGCACTTGTGGGAAGAGACTCGCTTAAATCTAGAGCACTTTGAAGCCCCTCCAATCTGGTGTCGTGTTGAAGTGACATATAGTCCGGAATCGGAATATCAGCAAGTCCTTCAAAAGGATTCTCTACCCGCGAGGGAGGAGCCTCCAAAATTCTAACACCGGAGGCTGGCAGGGACACAACTACAGATTTCCATCTCGAGGATTTGTGATGCTTGTGTGCTACTGCCTTGCCATTTCTCCTTCTTTCTGAACCCTGAATACTGTCAGAAGGCCCGGCTACGGGTTCATCGTTCGTAAGCGTATTTTCTTCATCGCCCTCCTCAAATATTATGACCCCGGGCGCTTTACGTTTCACCCGCTTCGTCAGGGCTGCCCTAAGCGCTCCTTCAAGTCTTATTTCTTATTTCGCCCGACACTTCTTGAAGAATTCGCACTATTTCTTTGAAGTGAGCACCTTCGGGTCGTGAAATTGCGGCTGTAAAGGAAATACGATATTAGTTTCAACATCAACTATGGCTATCTCGTTAACTACTGGAACAAGTGCAGCACTTACGTCTGGCTAACCATCGACTAGCAAACCCTGGAGGGCATCATACGTAGAACCACTCTGTCTTGAAATAACTAAGTCTGGTCCAGGATCCGGCCACCACTTGGCAGTTCCTAACTGCCTCTAGAAATGTGAACAAAGGACTGTCTCCCCAACTCTTAACGTTAAACAAATATCTGATCTCAATCGGGGTCTGGGGGCGAAAAAATGCTCCATGAATACAATGAATAGACTGTTCAGCAGCGCGTATCCATTGGGATGTAATTGTGAGAGGACAATTCCGAAAAAAGCCAACACTTCCCGAATGTACTGGTTAAATGGGGGAAGTGTTCCAGCTGTGCACGAATGTCGGTTGAAAGCAGTAAACCCTTCCGGGGGAGCATGCGGTCTGTCATTCGGTCCCGGTAATAAGACGTCGTCCAACGACAGACCATGCCTTAGGCATATCCGCCCCAACATATCTTCGGAGATGTTGGATGGCATTGAATCTTGTGGGCTTGCAATAAAGGTTGCTCCTGGAAGCTCCTCCGGAGCTGGATCTATTACTTCGGCTGCGATGGCCGGGATCTCTATTGTTAAGGAAGACGAGCTTTGAGGCTCCTGCTGTTGCGAACTTGTAGGTTCCATAACTAGTCAACTCAGTAAAAACCATCATTAGATGATAATAAGCCCGTGTGTTCCCAGTGTGAAGTGCGTGAATGTGTTGTGCAGTGCAGTGCTACATGATACTTAAGAAATTCTACGAAATTGAAGGAATGTTTGAACGACAAGACTTCGAGATTCAACCGGAGTGACCGTCATCACTGACCGTCACCACCGTACCATCCAGACTTCAGAGACCGATCTGAGTTAAAGTTTGTTAAATTTTGTCGAGATACAGTTCCATCAACGAGCTTCGAAGGGCAGTCAAATATACAGTTTAACAATTAAATCCAGTTATGTAAGGCAGATGCTCGTTGGAGTTATGTGTTCGAATATGCAAGATTTTGTATCCATTGAAGTCTAAATTTGGATCGATCACCGGAAGTGCAGTTCGTATCAATGGTGGAAGACAACGTCTCGTACCGATCAGAAGAAGGTCAATTCGTATCGACCAAGGACCCCCAACTTTGTATCGATCAAAAGCAGTGTTTTCGTATCGATCGCTGGATCCGAGTCTTCGTATCGATCACTCTGGATCGATGCGAATTCCTATCATCGATCGATACGAACTACCTGCTTCATCGATACGAAGATCCATTATGCCAGATCGATTCGAACTCACTCACTATCCACAATCGATGCAAGTACGTCCTTCATCCTTCGTCGATACGAGCGACTCCTTCGTATCCCTCCTTACTCTTTCTTCTCCAATCAACATAGACATCATTAACCCTTCCTTAGCCTCGCTCCGACCCAACTCCGGCAACAATGTCATCGGAATCGGCCAGGGATACGAGTGGATTGGCACAAGAATTCGAGTTTCGTCATTTGGAGTTGATTTTAATTGATTAATTACCTAATTAAAACAGTTAATTCAAGGAATTAACGGGTTAAATGGCTCGAAGGTGAAGGCAAGTTTCTCTTCTCTTTTACTCTGATTGATGCGAAGGTAGTGTATAGCAATAAGCGCAAGTGAAAATTTTTCGAAGTCCAAAATATATTTATATGGACTCGAAATCAAGGGAACAAAGGCGATTCGTCTCCCAGTAAATGGACTGGTTGAAATGGTCAGGGGCCTATCGATGCGAAGGGCATTGGACCAACATGCCTGGGATGAATCCCTTCATCGATGTGGAGACACGGCTTCGTATCCATCAGCCTAGAGCAATGTAGAGGTTGACACTTCGTACCCATCACCGAGTTACCATCCGTTTCGTATCCATCCATCCATCGAGACGAAGGGAGCATCCAGGTTGCACTGGAGCCACGTGACTCCATTGATACGAAGTGTTCATTTCGTATCCATCAGTGAAGATTTTATTGATACAAAACTCGCAACAAAGTTTTACTTGAAGCATTGAATTTCATCGATACGAAGCACTTATTTTGTATCCATTTGCTCGAAGACCTAAACCTCGTATCCATCGATACGATGTACCTCCGAGGGCTATCCATTTCGTATCAATAGCCATCGATACGAAGCATGCACTCCAACATCCCATATCGATCCAGGAGAGGATCGATACAAAGGAAGTTACTTAAAATGACTATCGATCGTTACTACAACTCGAATTTCACATCGATTCAGGAGAGGATCGATACGAAACTCGATCTAAGCAAGAACTAAAGAACTCGGCAGCGACTCGTGAACAAACAAACATTGACAAGAGCCAAGTTTATATATATTCTATATGCCATAAATCGACATTTAATTCTTAAAACTTATAGGAATTGAATGCTCACCTGGTGACAAGTACAACAACGAATGACAAATTACTATCATACAACACTCAACTACAACAGTACACGGTACAACAATTGGCAGTCAGCAGTTCATAATTTACATTTCTGAAGATCGATCAAACGTCACAGCTTTCAACGAAAAGACAACAATCGCTCAGATAAGTCGGATAAAAATGTTCAGGATGAAGATTGCAACTTTTCAAAGCATGTCATGTTCTCACAATACGTACTTTGGGCGACAAATGTTATCCCGCCTTTTGGCAAGGCCGTGACACCAAGGACTTAACTCGAAACCGAGGACAGTTCGTCTCGAAGATCGGTTATACACAGATTCACTATGGATACTGGTGAATTTTATCCGAGTCCGGATCGAGCTACGATTGATGTTGCATGATAAGAAAAGCAATGAAAGCCAACATTCCAAATTTCAAGTCAATCCGAGTTCATATGCTCAAGATATGATCGATGCAAGCCGGGGAAGTAAGCTTGTTTGTATCCATCAGTCAACTTCTCTCACATCAGCCTTGTTCGAATCCATCAGCGTTGGCCTTGTTCGAATCCATCGAATGGCGGCTTCCTTCGTATCCATCGAAGTTGGCCCATTTCGTATCCATAGTCTTGCAACCATCCCATTCGTATCCATCAAATAAGCAACGTTCTTCGCACCCATCATCTCCAGCTTGTTCACATCGATCAACCAACTTCACTTCGTATCCAACAAATCCACTCAAAGCCGCTACTTCGTATCGATAGGCCAGTGATCGATACGAGCAGAGCAGTTGCAATCGATACGAACAGAGCAGTTATGATCGATACGAACAGAGCAAAACTAGGTCGATACGAACGAGGCGTATACATAGGAAAGACTTGATCGTTGGGCATGAAATGTGGATCGATCCTAAAAGCAAGCGACACATCATTAGACATCACATGCAGAACTATCGATAGATCGATCCTAAAAGTAAGCGACACGTTATTAGACATCACGTGCAGAACTATCGATACGAACAGCATCGATGCGAATTCAACAGCCCTTAGAAAACCCAAAATTGCATCGATCATAACTCAAAATCTACAAGTCCAAATGCCACCAAATTTTCACAGGAGCTTACGTACATCCTCAAAAATGTTCATGATCGATCTCAACTTGATTGGATGAAATTTTGATCGATATGAAATTCGTTCGTATTGACACGGACCGAGTGCAAATGTCATGGGATCGATTGTGGGCCCACCCACATGAGAGAAGAGGTCTTTCGAGATCTGAGAGAGATATTTGTAGCCTACGCCTATAAATAGCAGCCTAGAACCTACAGAAAAGGGGAATTTTGGCTCCTCTACGTCCAAACTCTGCCGAAATCATTGTTGTACTCAAGTTTTACTGTTGTAATCTATTGTAATCAACAAGCAAAAGTTAATAAAAGTCAACCATTTCATAGTGGACGTAGGAAACACGCCGAACCACTCTAAATCTCTGTGTTTCTCTGTTGTTTTTCTGATTAATTTTGGTGTGTTTGTTAGATCTGCCTCCTTTTTCATTTATATTCTTCATTTTATCTCTTCAAACACATCCGAAGGGTGTTGTGCCCAACTTTGGTACAAACAGGAATAAGGAAAGATTGCAAAATTTTTGGTTTTACACTAAAGTGTAAAAAGCTTCTTTTATACAAGGAGAGGGGACCAAATGTATCCACATAATTTCTAAGGAAAATATAATGTCGGATTGAAAGCATGTAATATCAAAGGCCGCATCAAGGAACTATGCTGACCTTAAGATTCAAGGGTGTCTCACACCAATAAATTACAATAAGTTATGTCGTAGATAGTGGATGCTATAAGTAAGCAATATTGAAGGACGAGTTATGTCGTAAGATTGTTATTACCACAGTATTCAGTGACCCAAGGATAAACAATGGCGTCAGGCTACATCCTAATGTCGCACTTTGTTGAAATTACATATCATCAACATTGAATAATAATGTTACTATAATTATCAATCCTAAAGGTATACGGCATGTCGAAATAGCAATGATCTCACCTTCAAACAATGTTGAAAGCATGAAGGAAAACCCATGCTAGAAGCATACACTGTCGCCCCTTATCAATAAAGAATAATCGGTAATGTCGCAGGTCATCAACAAAGCCAGCAATACCGAATGCCATCAATGCCGTATACTGCTTATGAAGTTGAATGAGTGATATCATCCCAAAGAAATTAGAAACAATATCGCATGTTAGAAAGAGAATGACGACATTGGAAATCTCTATGCTGAAAGCTATAACAATATGATATAGCATTAATTTCGTAACACATTAATACCATATTCCATCAATGGATCACTTCTTCCATATAGCCAGAAGATTTAATGTCGCTCCTGATTAATACCGCCTTATTCTGATGTCAACCTTCAAAGTAATGCCGTCTCCTATCAATACCATTCATCACCAATGTCATCTCCTATCATACCGCTGATCACCAATGCCATCTCTTATTAATGCCGCTTATCATCAATGTCGTTTATTATCAATGCTGGTTATTATCTATGTCGTTTGTTGTCAATGCCACCTGTTATCAATGCCACTTGTTATCAATGTTGTTTGCTATCGATGTCGCCTGTTATCAATGCCGTATGCTGTCAATGCCGATCATTGCCAATATCGCCACTAATCAATGTCACCACTTACTGATATCATGCGATAGTAATGCTGCACTTCATCAACCTTCAAAGGAGGTCACATATTCTTAATACAATAAACGTCATCAATAAAGTCTATCAAGGCAGGATGGATGATAAGCGCCAAAGTTCATCATTGTGCAATTGGATGCTAAAGTATAGCACCATGCACTATCAATATGTTTAATGTGGTAGGTCAAACATGCCACATAAACATGCGGCCGCTATGTCGCATCCCTCAACCCCTATAAATATTGACTAGGGGCAAAGAGGAAGGGGCGATCATTTCTTTTCTCTCCTCTCAAAATAAAACACTCGTAACCCTAAATTGAATTGGGAAAAAACTTGATTTGATTGTAATCATGACAAAATTATATGAACAAGGATTTAAATATGCCTATCACCTTGATTGTGCACTTTGGACGTTATTGGACATGGACATGCATATGATAAAGCTCTTTGGACCCAAAGCTTGTTGTGATTTTATATAAATCATATGGGCTTCGTTCTAAACTAGTATTCGTATGCATAATCACTATCTTGCTATCTACATATAGACATAGGACTATGAACTAAGATGATTTCCTATCTCATCCATTAACATGCTTAATGGGCTATCGCACATATCTACGACCTATTCTTTTATCTCATTTGATCATGTGGCATGGACTTTTGAATATCTTATTCCAAAAGAACATATAGGATTTCGAGCAACTTGTTCCAATAGACTATATGGGCTTTCGAATTCCTTATTCCAAAAGTCCATGGGCATCATGGAGCCATTCTTCAATAACATCATTTTGTACTTGGCCTTGAATGCTAAGTTAATCTTGATCACTTAACACCATTTGGTCAACAACAACTAAGCCATGCTTAGTTGTATCATCAATCATGTTAAAATCGAGCTTAGGCTTTTCATATTTGGCATTATGGGTGTTATGCCAATTTTTAGGTTAACTATATATACGAGTGTTAAGCGCTTCGTGCGTGAATTATTTCCTTATAAATTCTATATGCTTAAATAGTAAAAAAATGATTTTTTATTTTCAAGTGATATTAAGATTTATATATTTGTAAAGGAGTATTTTGAATTTGAAAAGGAAGTTTAATTTTAGATCCTATTTTTAAAAACGTTTTGAATTTTTAAGCATGTTTAATTATTAGATCCTACTTTTAAGGGCGTTTGAATTTTGTTAAAGAATTTTAATATTGGATCTTATTTTTATGTGATTAAAATTTGATAATATATAGATGGACGTTTTTAGTGGTTCATGTTGATACCAAAAAAGTATGATACCAAGGCTATTACAATTATTATTAAAGAAAGATAATTGAAATCAACATCTAGGTTTGAATACATCTAAATTAATTACAGAGAGATTTTATCTCCTAATTTATTGAAGAGATCATACGAAATAACAATTTGATATTTAAAAAGTTATATGTAGGGGTATTTTGGGAAGTTCACGGTCGAACCAAAAGATTGTGCTTCTATTCCAACTATTAATAAAGATATATATATATATATATATATATATATTGAAAACCCTACAAATGTCTCGCTAATATCCCACTAAAGCACTTAACGCACTTCGACCGCTATACATTTTTCAGTTTAACGCTATTAAATAGTAGATTCACTTAAACCCCGTTATATTCCGTTCAGGATTTTTTAGCATCCACTTTAACGACTTTAATATAAAAAGGTTAATTTTGCTAGTTCTCTAATAAACCAAATCAACAAATTTAGGGTATACATTTAAGTGCTAGTCCTAAATGCTCAACATAAATTAAAATTTTATTATGTTCACCAATACTAAACCCCATGGATCATGATATTCTTTTGTTTTGTTATATAAGAGTCAATAATGTTTCTTTTTTCTACCCAAATAATATGGGAATGAGAATAAATCAACTTTGAAATTTTGATTTTATTACCAATAAAGATTTTTATACCTCTGCTATTTTATGATATATCCTTGCTTTATACCTCAATAGCTTTTTGCACCCTACTGCTATAAAATTAATAAGCACTTTAACTGCATAGATATAAAGTGTACAGTAAATGTGTTTTTCGAGATTTTTTTTGTAAATGACAATTCGATGATATTATACTTAAAAGTGATGTAGAAGTTGATATCAAACTCAAAGACGATCGAGTACGAAGTAGAAGTAGAAGAGAGGTGCACAAAATTGACTAAGTGTATGGATTATTACAAATATGTCATTTTCCTCGATCCAACCTCCATCCTTTGTAAACATGTGGAGTATTAAGCTAAGAAGCATCATGGAAGGAACAGTATATGTAGGATGCAATGTATTTTGAAGGAAGTTGGAAGAGAAGCAACTTTTTATGGATCAGTACCGTTTTGTCTTCCTCTATTTCCTTGGATCTTGATTTGTGACGAATTTTAGTGTACTTATAGTGCCATCTGACAATTCAAACGTCCAATAATAGCTAACCTCCACTATAAGTATGGGTTTCAATACATTAGAAAAATAATATTGGATCTTGTATTTTGCTCTTATCCATCTTAGGGAAAGTGCTATTATTATAATCAATATTTGTTTTGGATCTAGTGTGTAATCAGTAAAAACAAATCAGTACTAGACATAGGCGAAGCCGAACCACTATAAATATTTTGTGTCTTGGTTTTCCTCTTTTCTTCTTTATATTCTTCATTTTTTTTATTTTTTCTTGATACTATACTGATCTGATATGGCGATTTGCAGTCATTATATTTTCAAAATCAATAAATAGTGGGTGTTAGACCTATTTTTTTAACTAACGTTTTTTGGTATTTTCACCAAGAACTTGAAGATTAGCCCAAAACTCTGTTGTTACTAGGATTTAATAAAATATGAAAGGAGATCAGCTCAAATAAGACCTAAGAAGAACTTAGGAAAGTAAGTTGAGGAGTATATGATGGAGGAAGTATTGAAAGTCAAATTGGAAGTGAAGAAACTACGCAACCTCCACCGGATCTGGTAATTAGAGAAGAATTAGAGGGGATGATGACTATAGTCAACCAATGATAGAAGCACGTAATAGATGCTGATAGAAGAGGTGGAAAGGCAAATTGATTGGATGAGGCAAGTCCCTCAAGGAGAAGGATCTTGCGTTAGAGACCGTGAAGGTAGACTTAATTCTCCGACTATATCATATGAAGAGAGTTTCACTAAAAGGCATAGAGAAAATCAGGAAAGAGCCGGTGAGGAAATGTTAATGAAAATGCTAAAGAAAGTGATTTACCAGGAGCAATTGCTCCAGATAGATTGATAGGTATCGATCGATGTAGATGTTGTAGTAAGTGACGTCATGACACAAGCAGAGGCAGGGATCATGATATAAGCCATGTTAATGAAAGAACAAGAACAAATAATAATGGAAATGGTCATGGAAGAGAGCAATCTAGAGGACATAGTTGGGAACGAAAACATGATAAAGTTGAGAGGCCAAGACGAATGGACTTCTCGAAACCAAGGAGACCTAAGCGTCGACTTACTAGTCGTGAATGCTTAGGCTGCGACCGTAGTCGCTGCTCATGGAGCTACAAATAAGGCCGTGCAACTAATGATCGTCGTCAAGGATGAATGGAAGAAATGTTGCGCCAAAAATTGACATAACACCTAAGTCAATTGAATACAAGATAAATCAAGTAAGAAAGGGCAGGAGAAAGTAAAGAGATATGATTAGTAAAGTGGTTTAGGCTCAAATCGATTGCTTTCATCCACTATCAACTTCATTTCAATGAAATTGCATAAGTAAAACTGAATTACAAAGCTTTCAAATCCAGAAATCTATTGAAATTCGAGTTCATAAGCACTTTATGGCAAAAAACAAGGTAAAGAATGCAAAGTCCCAAAAGTCCTTTGTTCATTGTCAGAGGATGGATATTTATAGTCGAATTCACTCATCAAAATTGCTAGCTTGCGAAGAAAAGGGAAAAAGTCATATCCATGCTTTCAACCATGAAGAACAAGTAAAACTCAGTATCCATAACTAGTCAGTACCGATATGATTTTTGAATGTGCATCTTCAACTTTTTTTTTCATATTTGTTGAATTCTTCAAGTTTCCCAGCTTCATTGATAAAATTAACACCACAGATTATGTCGATATTGACATGATTTGTCCTATATGAGTCCTTGTCTTTTTTGCCAAAGTATGAGGCAACTTCATCTACAACTCAAATTTGGGTCCCGCTTCCTCAGACAAGTTGGTATTAACATGTTCAACCATGTTGGTGCCGACATGATCAACCATGTCGATAATGACATTTTTTGTCTTGCACAATTCTTGCCCAAACTTCTTGTGCTCCATAATTCCACTATTCCAGACACCTCCTAAGATTCTTGATCCATTTATTTGTCATCTTAAATTCTAGATCCACCGAGATGTCGTCTGGTTAAAATGTTGGATAACACTTTCCCCACAAAGTATACTTTTGTGAAAATAAAGCATGCAAACTAAGACAAAAGTTCAGAAAGGAGTTGTCAATCAATCAACTATCGTCATGAAGTGCCACGTCTATTCCAAGAACATCTATTGATCACTTCAAATAGTCGCCGAATTGTCCCTTTTTGTAGCAAAGTTGAAGCCTTCGATTTTTTGGAAGTTATGATGTATCTTGATCAGGTAAACCTCCATTTTTCTAAACATTGTATAAAACATGTCGGTATTGACATGATTATGTTGGTACCAACATGATTTTCTAAGTTCATATAAAAGAGAACACTTCGAAAATTTTCTAAGTCTCATCTCACTTTCTCACCACTTTGGTTTTCATATTGTGCGAACTCAAACCAACGCCATCATCTTAACTTCATTAATGTGGCTGCCATACTTTAGATTTTGTCGTCACCAACCGATTTTCCACTACCAATCATCATTGAATTCTCTTATTAAAACCCCAACCAAATCTCAATTCTTCTTTCCATTTCAGATCTTAGCCCTAGGTAGGTTTCAGTTTCCATCTTGGCATTGTCACATACGCTTGGTCATTGCTTCATCGTTGTTTCCACCCCATCGGCCATCTCTAATTCATGTTCATGGCCAAGCTGGCTACCTTCTCTAAACCGTCTCCAATTTTCTTCAACATACTCATGGCCATGCCTAAGCCATTCGAAGGAAAAATCATGGTCATTCTTAGGTTTGCTAAAGGAATTTCTAAATCAAATGCATCAACAAGCAGTGACGGTTTAAGGAAAATGGTCTGAGTCCTTAGAGTCGTTCTTGATTGTGGGTTAGATGTTCTGGTTTTGACGAGGTACTTTCAAGAACTCTCTTAATCGAACACATTTTGGCATTTGATAAATTCATAAGTCAACATTCTGAATCAAGTAGCACAATTCTATGATCTTACAATGTAAATTTCTAGGTAACGCTTCCATTATCATATATTATACAACAATGGGTAAATTCTTACACACCGTTTCATAGCATGATGGAGCTCATTTTCTAGCACAAATAGGATATCTACACTGAGTGTTTTCTTACATCATGCCATAGATACAAGACACACTGTATAGATTGATACATTACGCTGCTATGGTCAATGTACATAATCCGATTGGTCGACACATATCGACATCTGTTGGGCTCTATACATCTAATACACATGTTTTAATCAAAGTTAAACATCAAAGTAGATCGTACCATGTATGCTTCCCATATCAAGTTTTCATCTTAGAATGGAAGACCTCAAACAATCTTCTGCTCTTCGAACTGTTATCGGTCTTTCTATACCTCCAGATCCAGAAGTAGTTCGTCTACTGCTTAGGCATCTGCCTCTACTCCATTAGGGTAAGGCGTTCAATTACATGAAAGCTCCAACTTCAAGATGTTCCGATGGTTCAGCCTCATGGTCCCACCATTCCAAGGGAAGATCGGCATGTCCTTATGATCTCGGATAACCCCCCAGATCAAACAGCCTCCAAACTATCTGCCAAAGAATTATAGATAATTTGTATAAAATATGGTATCCTCGAAGATGAGGTGCTTATTCCAAAACCCATCAAAGGGCCCATCATCCTCCTTTCGGCCATACTGCATGCAATCGGTATATGTGTCTCTCTAGAGCCATGAATCCATTCAACGAATACCTGAAATTCTTTCTTCAATAACAAGGGCTAGCTTCACTTAAGTACACATGAATGGCTATGCCCTCATAAGCTCTCTATACATTATCTTCAGGATGCATCTAGGTCAGTCGCTTTCCTTCGAAGAGCTTACCTACTTGTTAAACTTCAAGAAGAGACATTAGACGCCTTTACTAGTAATAATTGGAGCTTTATACCACTACAAGGCCATACAGGGGTTCCAACTAAAGTATCTCTAGTTGTTTGTGGTCCTCATACATCCCGCGGAGTTGTTATGGAAACAGAAAAGGTTCTCAGCTCCAATAATGGCGATGAAGAGAGTGAAGGAAGTCAAGGAAATGAAGAAAATACAGAAAAGGAGGAAGGAACTAGAGGAGATATAAGAGAAGATGCAATATGGGGAGAAGACACAGAAGAAGAAAAAGATGAAGAAAGGGATGAAGAAGAAGATGAGAGCAAATAAGAAAAGGACGATGATGCCATCTAGGATCAATCATTTAGGGAGACATCTGCCGAAGGTGCTCTGGTCATCGCACCTCCTAAGCTAAAATGATTCGTCATCAAATCTTCTCAACAAGCACCCGAGCCTACTGTAGCCCCCATTGGAGAATCAACTCCTCCAGAAGGCATAACCCATAACATCTTCGGCTCTTTGAGTGATCTTGATAATCTCTTAAACTTCCCCTCTGTAGGGCTAAACTTTGACGATATCCTAAACTCTAGCCCCCACGACCTCAGTTTTCCTTCAGGCGATATGCTCCGACTCATTGAGGGTGGAGAAATCCTATCTCTAAAACCCCTTAAACATGGTCTATAGACTACTTAGGCATGCCAAAACTTCACACACTTCTAGGGTCACAAGCACAAACACTCTACACTTGTTTTTAATCTGGCAATTCAATTCTAATGTGATCTATCTTCCGTTTCAGGTATAATAAGGAAACACAATTGAATAAAAAGGCTCTAAGAAGGCGCCGGGCGGTACTGCTTCGAGACTCTAGGGAGTTCCTACCCTCATCATGGCCCTATCATGAGTCTAAGAGTGAAAGGTTAAGGAGAAAAGACAAGGAATTATGCAAAGCTAGAGAAAGACAATGTCGTCGTGATGAATAAAGGGAGCCATACAACTATCATGGTTATGACTAGGACTCCCACCATCAACAACACTCGCATCCCCAATATTCTTAATATCGCTAATCTTCCCATTCCAATCTCGCTCCATCTACTGAACCTCTTCCACTGCTATCACTAAATGGCCGAAGGCCCTAACCATAGATCCCTATTAACCCAAATTAACCAGCCCTTCCTCCTCTTAAATATCTCATAAGGCTGGAAAGGAAATTACTTATTTCCATGCTGCTCCTTGTCCTCCCCCAAAGGTCAATCTACTATCCTTGTCACTAAAATGCAGGAGACCCTTCCAGAATTCTGCCTTGAGGGGGTAAGGTTCGATTGCGACGTCAAAGACTTTCCATGAAGCTTTACGAATGAAGGTATTGACACACCATGAGGTCATGGAGCAGTTATTTCATTAGAAGAAGCTAGCCTAGGGTCTCTGAAACATTAACAGAGAAAACAAGCAAATCATTCAAAGCTTTGACACCGAGCCACAACCGCATTTGTGAGGAACATAAGAATGAATTGTCCAGGCATTAGAAAGAGAGAGACGAGAAGGCTAAATCTGCAAAGGAATCATAGCAGAGATTAACCGAGGCTGTTGTGCATACAAAGCTGGAAGTATGGTCCTGAATAACTAACAGAGAAAGGCATTCATCTATAGTGACAAGCTGGTAAATGAAATAAGCACTACACCAAATAGGCAATTTTGCAACGCACGTTGTGGTAAATTTGCAACGGCCTAGAGCCGTTGCAAAAATTTTAGCAATGGCTTGTCATCGTTACAAATTTGCAACGGCCCTGAGACCGTTGTAGACGTCCATAATTTTAGTCAAAAAATTGAAAACCCCTACCTGCCCAAATAAATACACCCCAACCAAAAAGTACACCCTTCCCCCAAATTCTTTCACGCAAGAGGCGTAAGAAACTTCTTAAAAAATCAACTCCTCCCTTAAATTTTTAGGTTTCGAAGTCGAACATCTCAAAGACATTGAAAAACAACAGGCAGCTTGGAACGGGGGCAATATGTGGCGGTAGTGAACAATAAGAATCTAAACACTAATTTCTTTGTATCATAAAATTTGTTTGGTAGAGTGGCAGATGAAGGAGAAGCCATTGTTGTCTAACTATTATGATGGTTACAATTCTAAGTTGGGTAAGGAATTGAAGATGAGGTGTTGTTCGGGTAGCAAAAGTGAGAAGGAGGTGGTTGACCGAACAATATTGTTGTGTAGGGAAACAAATAGGAAACTATTTATTACAATTTTTCGTTTTACCCTTTTTAGTAACAAATATATGGCCACAACTCCATTGATTTCTTTCTAGTTTTCGTTTTATCCTTTTTAGTACCTTGTTTGGGTCAAGGAAGCCTTTTATTATTACTTGCAACCTGCTACCAATTTCTTTGCCAAATCACTAAGGTGAGTACGAACTCACATTTGCTAACTGGAATATGTGTTGCTTGTAAAGAAACAGCTCTGTATAAACTTCTGTTTACGTATATCTTTCTGTTAGTTGTTTTATTGAGTTTCTCGTTTCTAGTTGCCACTTTGAATGGCCATAACTCCTTGATTTTCACTCAAATTGCTGCCGGATCTTTTCCGGAGTGTATTTAGTTGTTAATCTTATTGCATGTCAATTTTCATCTCAAAATATTGTTGTTTGCTATATCAACTTGTTCCTGGAAAATCAGTTTGTGTAAGAAAAAGGTGCTGAAACAAAATCCGTGACCTGGGTCGACTAGGAGGTCGACTGGCCTATCGACTTGGTCCCCCAGGGGGTTAACCTGATGGGGCAAGGGGTCGACCCCTTGGTCGACCCATTCTTGTGTGTTGTCTGGCCTTGTTTATTTGCTTATTCGTAGCATTTTTCCTCCTTTGCTATAGTTTTTGTGACCAATTCCTTTGCAATTTTGAGATGTTTTTGATGATGGTTATGGGCTATGATATCCATCAATGGATTAGCTAAATTTTGGAGGAATTTGAAATTCAAAAATTTGAATTAAATTTGATTTGAATTTGAATATCGATTTAGTGTATTTACTAAGTAGTTCTTCGATTTCAAGCACTATTTCTTCCAAATAAATTTTGAGAAAATTTCTAAATAGTTTGGTTTTTGAAATCTTTGTTATAAGATATTTTCAAATTATTATTAAATTATTTCAAAGTATTTTAAATATATTCAAGTAGAATTTTCAATAAAATGTCTTCAAAATGATTTTAGAAAATTATTTTAAAATCCCGTTTTTTCAAGTAAATTATTTTATAAATAATATACATTATTTTTACATTTTTGGACTTATGAGAAAGAGAATTAAACGGTTTAGTAAAACACGTGGTATGAGACACGTGAGTTTACTTTATCGGTTAATTAAGGACTTGTACGATCGAAACTATTCTAGGTTATTGATTTTTGAGTTATTTAACCAATTTATGGCGAGTTTTTGAGATTATAATTCCTATCTTTAGGAATTATCTGGGAAGGCCAATATTTGGCGAGTTGTGGTTCGAGATCTCCTATTCTAGGAGTATGATCTATGAGAACCCGTTATAGTGTTTTACTTGCCGACGAGATGAAGCGAGTCTGAGTTTTCCAAGTTTTGAGATTTTATGGTGATTTCTGTTTTCTAATGTGGAATTGACTAGCGGTTAGTAAACTGTTAAGTGCAAACGTGTGGTATGGGACGCACATTAACACTTTTCGGGTTCCTATCTGGGAGTTTGTGACACATTCTAGGATTACCAGTACTATAGACCTTCGGGTCATCTGGGATTTACGACTTCGGTCGTCTGGGATTACGACTTCAGTCGTCTGGGATATACGACTTCGGTCGTTTGGGATAGGTACCTAAATCATATATATAGTACTGGTCTGAGTTTGGCATGTGCAGCATCGCTTCGGCATGCATCTGGGATTTGGCCAATCCGGAGATTTTTTTAATGAGATTTTGATTTTGATTTCACCAGTTTGAGATGATTATTTTATTTACAGCCTTGAGTAGAGAAAGGCTTATATATATGTTTTCGGTGATTTCGATATTGGGATTATGAGCTCTTATTTGAGTTTCATGAGATTTGATTTTTGAGATTTCGATGATTTCACTTATGGCTTGTGTGATTGCTTATGTTCACTCATATTGTCAAACCCTTGAGTGTGAAACATCTATGCTATGTTAAACCCATTCCTAAGTTAATTATAGACCTTTGAGACACTTCCACCCTTGGAAGTATAAGTTAAACTTTATTCATATCATTCCTTTATATTCAAAGGAATGCTTCACTTATATGCTTATATTTATTCATCTCTTGCTAATATCAAGTTCTAGTTAGCCTGACCCGTGTATTCATTACTCGGGTCAGACCGAGTTGTAGGTTAGCTTTTGGACCTATGATAGCTTTACCGTTTGGGCTTCTTCATCGATTTTGGATATGGCATAGTTTTTGTGTAGTAGTCTTTTGTTTGGGAACCTTATGATGTATATATTCTTTTGTTGGGATGTATGTATATATATTGTGGTTGAATACCACTTGTTACAAGTTGTATTACATTTGGTGTATGTGTATATGTATATTATCTGTGTTGTTGTTCTGTGACTTAAGATTGTTGTAGTTATTATATTTTGTTTCTGAATTGATCATGTAGCCACCATAGTAGTGTATTAGATAGGAATTAAGTATGTCGAATACTTGAGACGAAATGAAAAAAATGAGTAACAAATCGACATACTTAGCTCTTATCTAATGCAAGACTATGATGGTCGCCCTTAACCAACCATATTCTCCGCATTAGCAGACAGAGTTACTAAGTAATTCTCTTTGTTAATGTGGGTCTCGGGGTGGGGCGTCACAGCTCGCTTGGGATCGTTGGTGGTCATAGCCTATATTTTAGACCTACTACTAAATACTAGCACTAAAATAACTAATATAGCCCACCGACCTTCTACAACTAACATCTTGTTTAGACTAACTTAAGTAAGTCAAGGAAAATGCCTCTTTCAGTTACTTACTATCTTTTATTGGATATGAAGCATACCTCATTTCCTTAAACATATTGGGCCATTTAATACTTCAAATTTGAGGCAAAACCTTGGTTTATTTTCCTTACTATCCGCAATGCATATCCCTTCCCAACGGGTCATGTGGTTGGAGATGTCCCACATCAGTAGTAAGTGTACACAACTGTTGGTAGCCTCTAGGTGAAAGGTAGAATTCTGTTGGGTAACTCTACCGACCTTGCATCCCAACAACCTAAACCAAACTATTACTCAAATCCAAAGTATTGGACTAGGACCACTAATTCATGTTTGTTCTAAACGTATAATTGAAGCTATATAATTTTCAATATAATTTCCTACTATGAAAATTATATTGCCTTCTACGTATATTTAATAGTACTAATACTTACTTATTCACTATATAATTATTCCTAATTTATATGCTTAGGCTTTGGTTTCCTTGTAATGTCTAATAAAAGTCTATTAACCATAATAATTGGTCATTAATGTCAAAATTGGACAATCTCTAGTCAATCCTCATTTAATCTATTTATCACTTTCAAAATCCATCTATTATGCCTATTCAGTTTTCCATAAATGCCGTATTAAATTCCCTAATTAGTTCGCCTTTAATTTCTTTTTAACTCTCTATTAATTACAAATTTATTGCCTATTAAATCGATAATTAATGTCCATAAATGTTAGTCTTACAATTAGTATGTTGTTAATAACTCATACGAATATCGTCGTAAATTACATTATTTATATGTTTTTATTTTTAACATTAAGTGTCTTTATACGTGTTTGTTTATTTATTTATTATTCTAACTATTAATTCTCTAAACTAGAACATTCCTTTCCACGTTTTAATTTATTAGAGTTGCCTTTTCAAAAAGGATTACCATTATAAATTTCCATAAACTAACCAAAAGTGAGACCTTTGCTTCGTTTGAAATTACAAGGAATTATTTCTTTTCCTTTATTGAAATAAACATTGTAAACTATGGAAAAGAATATTCATATCTTACACATCTCTTTCTCTTTTGGTATATCCCTTGTTAATTCAAACGACGTGCTTTTATACATATTTTGAGAATGGATAATTTATGGAAATTACATGGAACCCGCTCGAAATAAATCAAAACATAGAAATTCACATTCTAAATCAACTAGGGAAACCTAATTTACAACCCAATTATAGATCTGGAAAAACAAACATTATACAATAATAAATATTTGGGACTGAATTTAAACTTCCAAATTAGGTTGTACATATTATTTCTCTTTCAGTTACCTATTTTATTGAACGTGTAGGCAATAACCTTATACATTTATTTTAAGCCTATAATTTGTCAGATCTATTTAGGCATAATAATTAAACAAAATCCAACATATAAATTTCAATGTTATAAATAAATTATATAATTTCACAATCACCTTTTGAGCTTTTCAAATCTCCAAATCTGAATCCATTCCTTTACTTGACTCCTTTTCTTTTCTAATCTAAAAGAATATGTATAACAAAGTGTATACATACTATTATAATTACAGATCTGAGAAGAGATTTAGGATTAAAAGGAATATAGATTTATAACTATAAAAATTACATTTTTCCATAGTATTGATTCGATCCTTCTCTTATTCTCTTTTATTTTCTACCCTTCTCCAACTATATATATATATAATATTTATAATTTTTAGAAGTAGTGAAGAAAAGAAAATGGCAGAGCTCCACTGCTTGGATAAGAAAATATGAGAAGAGAAGTGAGGGGTTAGGCCTTTATTTATACCCTTCTCTGTTGAATTAAAATAATTAAATCTGAGCCGATGACCAAGGTTCAAGCCTTAACTACCACGTTCGAACCGGTCGATTGCTCCTTATACGCGGTGGGGTCCCTTATTTAATGTTATTTATTTTCGTTTTCTTTTTCGTTTAAGCTCCCAACCATGAAATTCCAAATATGAAAGTCACTCAGAAAATCGCTACAAATACAATGGTGCAAGTTTTTTGGTCAAATTCTAATGTTTGCTCAAATTCTATTTATTGATTAACATTAATTTTACGAGGTGTTACATTCTCCCCTCTTAAAAGAATTTCATCCCTGAAATTCTTCAAGGGTTAAATCATTTAACATAGTCCGTAACAATCTAAGCTATCCAACCAATTAGTGTACAACAAATTTTGCAGCCAAACGTATATAAGTGTAAGGTGTATGACAACATATAAAATATTTATGTAGAATGACTCTAAATTGGCGTCTCCTATATGCTATGAATGCATTCTTTTAAAACATTCTGAAAATATGATGCAATCAACCTAGATATACTGGCAGTTTTATATGTATGCAAGATTTCAAAAATTATTTTTCACGCAATAATTTCCACACTCCTGCGAGTAGGAGTATGGTTCAACCAATTTGGCATCTAACACCTACCATCCAAAACCTAGCACACAATGTTTAACATCCAAAAATTTTGAAAATCCGGTTTCTGAATCTATGCTACTATGTCAGAAAAGGAATTCAAATGGAAAATTTTACAATTCCATCATTCTTTTGGATACCTCTTCCATTGTACCTTGGAACCTTCTCTTTTGCCCCTAAAACTTTTCCAACTTTTCCAAGTATAATTTGCAGAAGGAAGTTTATTTTTGGATGTCAAATCATAGTTATCCTAAGCACAGGTTTTTGTTTACTATCAACAAGGTATGGAAATGGAAATTTCAAAGCTAAAACAGTCTTTTCCCTTGTTATTATCTATGTTTTGTATACTATCACCATTATTGGGTAGTAAAATTCACATTCTTTAACACGTCGACTGTCCTACGTTAAGCATGTGGCACCAGCAAATGAAAAAAAATCATTTTCCATCAAAAATATTTTTCCCTTTCCAATCAAACTTGCAAAATAGTTAAAACTCAAATTTCCAAAAGCATTTAAAAACAATTTTTTTTAAAAGCACTTGAAAAAAACATCCCAAAACATTTGAACTCAACTTCTCAAAAGCATTTAAATGAAAATTTTCAAAAGCATTCGAACATAATTTTTTTCAAAACATTTGCTGCTTCATCCTTAAAACAAATCAGGCTAGTCTTAAAATAATGGGAACTCGGTCTATGAGTTAATGTATATAATTGATCCTAGTATTGTACGGTTAATCTTAGATATATGGAACCTTTTTCTTTTATTCTAAAACAAGAAACTACCTATAAGTGTATTTATAAATTTTAGCTTTTGAGGCATAGGGATAGCGACCTGTGATTTCGCAACAATCCTTCCCTAACCTCAGCTTGCTAAAATTTATTTTTCCCAAAATCCTAAAGATTTTGGGATTAAAGCATTTAATTTCTACTTGCTAACTTAATTTCCTAGTTTATTTTATAAACTTCTAGTCTTACCTACAATTTATCGCTAGTTAAGTGTCCTTATGGAATTTTCTTATTTACATTGCTTCTCAGTATGTGTGTGTAATGGTCTAATCCCATTTACAAAACCAACCTAGTGATAAAACAAGAACATATCTCATACTATATCATGCATTTTTCAATTAACCTAAGAGGGACAACTAGCGATCACTAGTCAAAAACCCTTAAAGAAAATTTTGATAGAAGCTGCCACTCATCATTAACTGGTGTTAATGATGTTGTGGCCCTAACACTCCATACTAAATTAAGATGGACATTCCTAGTATGCTATTCCACTATCCCCACCTTCCTTGACTCTCCTTCTTGACTCCTAATAAATGTGGTCCATTCATTGCTTCAATTATTACACCCAATTATAGGATATTGTGCATTCCCATTCTGTAGTAGGTAGAAAATATAAGCTATGCACATGTTAGAATAACTCTTCGAAAAATTAGTTTGGTGGAATAACTTCCCTACCACCTATTTTGCCTTCTTCAAACTTGAGTCAACCAACATCCTTCATGTGTGTTTTTCATCTCACTAATCTCTTCTCCAACCATACTACTCTCTTCTCTAAATTAAAATATCTTGATAGTATCCCCAAAATTTGGCATTTGCTTAGTCTATCTCCTTGATCCTTAATGCGAGTATACACTAGGACTCGTAAAATTGTACTTTGGTATCATTCCACATTCCTTCGAGGGTTCTTCACATGCTTCCACACATCTCTAATAAAATATTCCAAGTTTCATAACAATATTCCTTATATTCAACAGGGATTCCTTATTGCTACTCTACGAGCATTCATAGCTATTTTATTCACAACCTAAAACCTTTATCACGTTTTACCTAGATAGTGACCCTTATCTACTCCATATTAAAATTTTGATTTGGTTCTCACCATTCTTTTAAAACTAAATTTTTATAATTATGAAGTACCTAATCCAAAACCTTTATCTTTGAAAATATAAACTTAGAAACCTTTTTCAAAAATTTCTTTGACTCAGAAAGGAACCATGAAAAATTTTCCTATTCTAACCAACTTTACCTTTTTAAGGATTTTGTACAACAGAGATTTTACTTCTTTTAAAAGTAGGATTTTTAACTCCAAACATTTATCAAAAATATCTTTTCTAACTTTGAACGATGAAAGGTGGAGTAGAAAAGGAAAACTTCCATCCCATTATTTCCCTATACTCTTGTTATCTTCGCTTCCACCTTTAACGGAGATTTTAATAGCACAAGAGGGGGACTTCTAAAAGTTATGCGTAATTACAACATCTATCTAAGCGTCTATCTGAAATATATGCACAATTACTACATATCTATCGAGTTTATCCATTCTTCCTATCATATTCCTATTGTTTTCTCCTATATTATTTCTAACTAGATTACTAATCCTATTTTTATATATAAATTCCAATGTTATTTCTATCTAAACTACCGGACGTTCTTACTCTTCTATTCTCTATACCCCATTTGAATCAGGTACCATTTTCATTTATCCACCCTTAAAAATAATTTAAAGTGAAAATTTCAAATTTACACAATAGGAAAAATCATCGACTCCAACCTACGCTCTGTTTTCATTTATTTCAAAAATGAAATATCCTTTTATCAAAAATCTTTAAATCCAAACTTTTTGACCCAATCAATTTTATATTTAGAATTTCAAAAATGAAAAACCTTTTTTACCAAAAACCTTTAAATAGAAACTTTTAACTTAACAAATTTTCAAATTATGAAT
Source organism: Allium fistulosum (assembly GCA_030737815.1). Classification (NCBI taxonomy): domain Eukaryota; kingdom Viridiplantae; phylum Streptophyta; class Magnoliopsida; order Asparagales; family Amaryllidaceae; genus Allium; species Allium fistulosum. The sequence continues at coordinate 844,141,918 of CM060902.1, forward strand.
TTTCAAATTTTCTTGCTTTTTCAAAACAACAACTTCCCAATAAATTCTTTGAAAAGCCCATTCAAAACATTTTAAGGAATTCTCAAAAACTGTTTTACCAAGTTCTTTCACATGGGGTTGGACCTAGAAATGGACTTTAATTGTCCTTCCTTTTGGATTTTCCTTCTTCCTTACTCAATATTCATAAAAAAATTGACTATCTTCTAGTGGTGATTGGTGCGCATCTTCTTGCGAGAACATTCTCCACTCCTTTTTCATATCTTTGTTCTGGACACTTGCAATGTATAGAATCTTACTTCCCATTTGTTTGGATGAAATGTGCCCCTTTAATCGGCAACCCATCAAAATCCACAACCATAAGGCAGCTTATGCCCAGCAAAGGAGTCAAGTTACATCCAATCACCGGGATTCTTCTATATGTTGTGCTCATGCTCTTCTCGGTCCACTCCTTATGATACGACCTCCGCCCATGGGGTAATCGGGGTAGGAGTATAAATAAAACTCTATTTATTTTTCCAACTCATAGTTACCTCGTCCATCCTTTCGAAATATGGTCGCAACTACTTCTATAGACGGAATTTATAGAGTTAGGCGTATAATTTATATATAATTATAGGTAAAAATACAAATATGTTCTCTTAGTGTATCCTAATTCCTATGATCGACTAACCTCGCTCTAATACCAAATGCAACAACTCGTACCTTAATGGGTCCAAATTTTGACTAAATCAAAACCTAAGTCCATAAGGGTATGGGTCGTTAGTTTTGGTAACTTGTAATAAACACAAGTATATCAAAGTGTGATCAATATAAACTCATAGCGAAATTGAAAATTATAATATAACATACGAATTGACTAGGGATACTACCTCAGAATATCATTCCTTGGATATTTAATCGCCTTGTCCACATCGAGCATGAATAGAAAGACTTCACCATCTACAGTTTCTGTCTTGCTTCAGTATCCAGTCCTTCTAAATCTATCCTTTGGGTTGTTATGAGGAGAGGGTTAGAAAAATGTTCCGGTGATTTGAAAATTGCATACTTTACTCATACCATCAATTTATGTTGATTGGTTTCTATCTAACTATTATGTCTATTATTTATGGCAAATCCATTAAATCTTATATGCATGTACGATATGCCTAACCTAACCTTCTCTAAGGTAAAAATATATAAGTATATGTCTAACAATTTCGCTACCATAAAACCCCACCACTTAATACTTCTTAAATAGGGAGATTGCAGACCTAATGGTCATTTAATACTTCAGTCCCCAAAGCGAGCCCTCCACAACATAAATGCTAGTCAATCAGTTCTAGTTACAAAGATCGATGATCCTTGTATACGACTTTATGATTTATAATTTAATCATCATACAACTAACGCATCTCAAAGACTCGTCTAAGGGCTAAACTACCTCTAATAAATTAATTTTTCGTCTAACCATCTACTTTGAGGTCTATGCATCTCCTATACAGATTCTACACTACTAGGAAGCGAAATCCGTCAGGGCATAACCTAAGTCTTTGCCACCGCTCGCTTGGGACCATTGATGGCATAGCCTATATGTAAGACCTACCTTTAAATATTAGTACAAACTACTAACATAACCTACCGACCTTCCACGGCTGACATCCTATTTAGACTAACCTAAGTAAGTTAAGGAAAATGCCCCTTTTGGTTGCTTAATGCCTCTTATTAGAAATGAAACAGACCCCATTTCCTTAAAAATACTGGGCCATTTATTACTTCAAATCTGAAGCGAACCCTCGATATATATTTTCCCCCCATATCTACAATGCATATCCCTTCCACACGGGTCCTACGGTTGGAGATGTCTCACATCAGTAGTAAGTATACACAACTGCTGGTAACCTCTAGTTGAAAGGCAGACTTCTGTTGTGTAACTCTCTAACCTTGCATCCTAACCCATTAAACCAAACCTATCACCCAAAGCCTAAGTGTTAGGGTAGGCCCACTAATGCATGCTCGTTCTAAACATATAACTGAAGCTATATAATTTCCTACTATAAAAATTATATTGCATTTTACATGTATTTAATAGTATTAATACTTACTTGTTCACTACGTAATTATTCTTATTTTATACGCTTAGGCTTTGGTTTCCTTGTTTCCTTCTTTATCTAATAAATATCCGTTGTCTATAATTATTAATTGTTAATATCAAAATTCGATAATCTCTAATGATATTTATTTACCCGTTTCAAAATCTACTTATTCTACCTATTCAATTTCCTCATCAATGCCATATTAAATTCCCTACTCAGTCTTTATTTAATTCATTTAACTCTCTATCAACTATAAATTTATTATCCGTTAAATTTGCAGTTAATGTCCATAAATTTTAGATTTCATATTCCTTCCTTTTTGGTCCTATAATTTAATACACTATAATAACTAATATGAATATTATTGTAAATTATGCTATATATATGTTTTATTTTAATCGATATGTATGGCTTTACGTGTGTGTGTGTGTGTATTCTTATTCATAAGTATTGATTCCTAAACTAGAATATTCCTTTCCATGTTATAATTTATCAGAGTTATCCTTTCAAAAAGGATTATCATTATAACTTTCCATAAATTACCCAAAAGTAAGACTTTTGTTACATTTGAAATTACAAGGAATTATCTTTTTTCTTTTATTAAAATAGGCACTACAAACTATAGAGAAGAATATCCATACTTTCCACATCCCTTTTTTTGGTATATCCCTTGTTAATTCAAACGACTCGCTTTTATACATATTTTAGAAATTGGATAATTTGTGGAAATTACACGGAAATAAATATAATTAAATTATACCCCACTCTGAATAAATTAAAATATAGAAATTCACATTTCAAGTCAACTAGGGCAACCTAATTTACAAGAATAAACAAACATTCTATAATAATAAAAATTTAAGACTGAATTCAAATTTCCAGATTAGGCTGTACATACTACTCCTATTCTGGTTACCTATTTTATAGAATATATAGGCAATATTCCTATACATTTGTTTTAAGCCTACAATTCATCATATCCTATTTAGGCGTGATAATTGAATAAAATCCAATGATATAAAATTTCATTGTTATAAATAAATTATATAATTTTCCACTCACCTTTTTAGCTTTCCAAATCTCCTAAATCTGAATGAATTCCTTTACTTGACTCCTTTTCCATTCTACCCAAAAGAATATGTATAATAAGGTATATACATACTATTAGAATTACAAATCTGAGAAGAGATTTGGGATTAACAGGAATGTAGATTTATAATTATAAAATCTTACCCTTTTCCTTCGCAATGTTGATTCACTTCTTCTTTTCTTCTCATCTATTTTCCGCCCTTCTCCGTTATATATATATAGACACACACACACACACACACACATATATATATATATATAATATTCTATAAATTTTAGAAATAGTGAAGAAGGGAAAATGATAGAGCTTTGCTGCTTTGATTAGAAAATATGAGAGAGAAGTGAGAAGTTAGGTCTGTATTTTAAGGCACTAGAATCAGCCATAACCGTTAGATTAAAATAATTGAATCCGGGCTGTTTAGCCAAGGATTAAACCCTTGCCACCACTTGATGATCGGTCGACCGCTCCCCTACAGATTATCAACCGTTAGCAGTCGACCGGCCCATAGAGGGTGGTCAATCGATGGGATCGTGTTTTAATGTTTGTTTATTTCTATTTTTGTTTTTTGATTATTTTCACTTCGAAAACTTCAAATGCTAATAACATTTTCGTTTGAGCTGCGATCGTGAATCTCCAAATATGAAAGCTACTTATAAAATTTCCATGAATATAATGATGCAAGTTTCGTGACCTAACTCCATTGTTTTCTCAAATTTCATTTTTGGAGCCTTATTAATTATTGTTAATTTTATGGGATGTTATAGTCCTAACACCCACTAGAGAAGTCGAAAGACTTCTATGTTTCATTTTAAGATTTTAAGAAACATAAAAGTCTAGTGGAAGCTTATTAGTAAAATAAAATGTAATGTTTAACCTTATCGATATTCTAAGAACATCTACTATGAATTGCTATCCTAATCCACTAAATCAAATCTGCAAAAAATGTTAATGCCGAAGTTGTTTTCTGAGAACGATAAACTTACTAAACCGAACTATATAGACTGATTAAGAGCAATTAAGATAGCACTTACGTACAAATGTCTATGGTCGTTTATAACTAAATTCCAAGGGGAAAACCCATTGATAATGTTGACCCCAAACTAGTATTAGCCTATAACAAATGGTCCGCGGACCTAGAAATTGTCTAGGTTTACGTGCTGTCTTTATTAGACAAACTGTTGTAAAGACTGCACAAACACATGAATGTCTATAAGATCTTTGATAGCCTCAAATCTTTGTTTGGGGAACAGTTTCGTTCTGCAAGGTACGAACTTATGGAGAAATTTCTTAACACAAAGATGTTGAAGGGCATGAAAGTGGGCGATTACATCTTAATGATGAAGGGCTACATTGATAGACTTTCTTGATTAGGCATTACAACAAGCAATGAGCTACAAGTTGATCTGATCCTCAGGTCTCTTACTCCACGGCTTGAGCCATTCATATTAAACTATAACATGAAGTTATGAAGTAGTTGAATGTAAGCCTCGTAGAGCTGCTCAATATATTGAGATCAATCGAGTCTTCATCTAAGGATTAAGGCATTGTGCTCGCGGTTAAGGGTAAAACATCATCTTCGAATGGTTCGAAGAAGCGGAAACGAGTTAATAAGAAGAATCATAAGATTGCTCCAGCTGACAAGGATGAATGTCATCAATGTCAAAAGAAGGGTCATTGAAAACGAAACTGTTTGGAGTACATAAAGATTGTCAAATGGAGAAATAGAATATTTCTGTTGCTCTTATAGATATATCTATAATTCAAAATTGTTTTGCAATTAATATATTATCGTGGGTTTTAGATACTGGATCTGGAACTCACATCTGTAATTCATTATAGGGATTTTGGAACGGACGCCATGTGGCGAAGGGAGAAATGAGACTTCAAGTTGTTAGTGGATCTCTGGTAGATGTAATGATAGTTGGAGATTATCATTTAGATTTGTCAAATGGAATATTTTCAATTTTAAATAATTTCTATTATGTGAAAAACTTAATTAAAAATAATTATTATTATGCAGAAAACTTTATTTGTGAAATAATTTATGTGTCTGGATTGTCTGAGACTGGATATATTTTTCACTGTGCTGATAATGTTATGAACATTATTTTGAATGGAAATAAACTCTACATTGGTGTTCTTGATAATGACATTTATGTTACTAATACTAATAATGTCCATGCTATGAATAACTCTTCTAATATTGACATTCATAATAACTATCTCTAGCATTGTAGGCTAGGTTATATAAATGATAAATGGCTACATAAATTGAAAATTGAAGGTTTTCTGCCATCATTCGATTCTAAATCATTTGATACGTCGAGTCATATCTCAAAGGAAAAATGATTAAGCACCTTTTAGTGGAGCAATAAAAAAATTAATGAACTCCTGGGTTTCGTACATACTGATGTATGTAGACCAAAGCTTGTAGTTACCAAAGAGATTCTTCTTATATTGTAACCTTTATGGATGATTTCTCAAGCCGAGGAAACGTGTATCCTATGAAGAACAAATTCGAAGTCAGTGAGAAATTTAATGAATATACAAATGAGGTTGAAAATCAGACAAACCATAAAGTTAATTATTTTGATGTGATTGAGGAGGTGAGTATGTTGGACAATAGCTCCAATAATCTTAAAAGATAATGAGATTATCTCTCAGGTTACTCCACCCTGTACTCTGTAACACAATGATGTTTTAAAGCGATAGAATCGAACCCTAATAGATATGGTTCGCTCAATGGTGAGTAAAACTGAGTTGCCTATTTTCTATTTGGGATATCCGCTAGAAACTATGGTGCATATGTTGAATTTAATACCCCCAAAATCTGTGCCAAAGATGCCATATAAGATATGGCATAGAGAAGAAATCCCACCTTAATTATCTAAAAGTATGGGGTTGTCCAACCTACGTTAAGAATGTTGGTCCTAATAAACTTGAGATAAAATCAGTCCTTTATAAACTCATTGGATATTCACGAATTCTATGGGATATACCTTCTACAATAATAAGGAATAAAAGGTTATTGTTTAATCAACATGCTGTCTTTTAAAAAGGAATTCTATCAAAGGAAATTAACAACGAAGTTATAGAATTAGATGAGATCCAAGAAACTAATACAGAGGCTGAACCAGTGGGAGAACCAAAGTCACCCTCGATATGAAAACATGTAACCTATTAGAAGGTCTAATAAGGAATCTTGTTCACTAGAGAGATATTGTAGTTTTATCATGGATGGCGGGAAAGAGGACTGCATCTTAGTTGATGACATTCGTCTCTCATTCTAACAAGCACTATAGAGTAAGGACTCTGCACTTTGGCTTGGAGCTATATTGGATTCCATGTATGAAAAAAGTTACAAATTTGTCTAATATACACAAAGGGATAAAACTTATTGGTCAGAATGGATTTTTAAGAAAAAACTAAATGCAGATGGACAAGTGGAGACTTACAATACAAGGCTAGTTGTGAAAGGATTTCGTCAAATTCAAGGTGTTGATTGTAACGAAATATTTTTGCTCGCAGCAATGCGCAAGTCCATTCAAACAATGCTAGTTATTGCTGCATTCCATAACTATTAAATTTGGAAAATGGACTTAAAGACGACAATTCTAAATGGTCATTTAGAAGAGAATATCCATATGCCATAACCTGAGGGTGGAGGTCAGTGGGAGTGAGGGCAAAGCTTGCAAATTGTTAAGATCCATTTACGAACTTAAACAAGCTTCAAGGAGTTAGAATAAGTATTTTGATAAGGTAATGAAATAGTTTGGTTTTTATCAGAACATAGAGGAAGCGTGCATATACCAAAAGGAACATGGAAGTACTATCGTGTTCTTATTATTATACGTCAATGACTTATTATTGATTGGCAATGACACTACGTTGTTGCAATCAGTAAAAGCTTACGTTGTTGCAATTAGTAAAAGCTTGGATTTACATAAATTTCTTCATGAAGGATCCGAAAAATATAGCATGCATACTAGGCATAAGGATCTATAGAGACAAATCTCAAAGGCTATTGGGATTATCCTAATCTCTGTATATAGATACCATACTGCAAAGTTTCGGTATAAAGAATCCCAAGTATAGAAATGTTCCGATGCAATTTTGAATCATTCTTTCTAAAAAGGATGCTTCTAAAACTGATAAGGGAAAAGAGCATATGAAGTGGATACCATATACATTGGCAATCGGTTCCATAATGTACATCACGCTATATACTAGTCTGGATGTGGCCTACGCATTAGGATGCTTAAGTCAATAACAATCTAAACCTAGAGAAAAGCATTGCACTACCATGACATGTATATAAGTATTTTACTAAGGAATTATTCCTCATTTATGGGAATATAGCCTCCTTATGAAGGGGTATACATACATTAGCTTTCATAGTGATATTGATCATAGTAAGTCAGTATCGGGTCACATCTTTACCTTCAACGATGGGGCTGTTATTTGGAAAATTTCCAAACAGGAAACGGTAGCTTTTTCCATGATGGAGACCGAGTACATCACTCTCAACGAAGTAGTTAAAGAAGCAGTCTGGATGCATAAATTTATGAGTGCACTAGAGGAGATTCCTGAGATGAAGAATCTGATGGCAATGTTTTATGACAACAATGCAGCAATGCAAATTGCAAAGGAGCCTAGAGCATACAAGAAATCAAGACACATTCTTCAAAAGTTTCACCCAATTAGAAAATTTATTGAGAAGAAAGAGGCCATGATCGTAAGAGTAGATACAAAGGAAAACATAACAGATCCATTCACGAAGTGTCTGGCTCGGTCGGTTCTCATGAAAATGATTGAAGGGAAGGATTGACATTCCATAACTAGCTCCAAGTGTAATTCTCTACCTTTATATTCATATCACCAAAGGGTATTACTAGGTAATACTATTTGATAATACGGAGAATGAAGCGGGGCTGTCACATATGAATATTCCATAGGACTAATACTGGTATGTATTCAAAAAATGGAATAAACAACTCACCCATACGCACTTAGTATCGGCACAAAGCAATAAACACGTGCATTTTCAAGATATAAAAATTCACAATATAAAATAAATCATAGAAAACTTGAAGTCATCAATGCAACAATAACATATAATATAAAATATACACAAGTCAAGTGGGTCTGCGAAAATAATCAAATACCCATTATCATCTAAAATATACATAGCATGTCTAATATATACATCTCAACAACACATGAACACATGTAGCTACAAATATAAAAAATGATCCTTAACTTTTTAATGTATATAACTATCCTCCTTTATTGCTCAACAATCAAAAGCTGGCCACTTCGTCCCTGACCTCTAATATCTTGAACTGACCCGGGTATTATATAATAACACACAGGTCAGATTATGTCTAAAATATAGACGTCAATACATAATATTAATTAGCGTAGTGTAAACATATTTATCTCAAAGCAGCATATAACATCCCATATATAATGACCCTATACCAAACCATGCAAGTATATATCACACATAGTAAAGAATAGTCAATCGTGTCATCAATGGCACAAAGACTATCATAGAGATGGATAAGCACATAGCAGGTCCTGTGGCTTAAGAGGTCATCGCCCCTGAATAGATGTCTAGAAGGGGTATCTAAATAATATAGTATAATCATATAATCTCACATATTCCAGATAGGAGTCTCACGGCAAATAGCACGCTCCAGGGGACAGCACACCCCATAGTCTTAGTTACTCCTGGTGTTTGTGACTCTGTGTTCATCTATATACTATAGTCACAAGCCTACTGCCCAATGGTAACAAACTTTTTGGCTAGTGTTGCATCGAGGCATATCATCGCACAATCTGTATATCCGCACACAACAAGTATAATAAGGTGATGGACCTAGGGCGCGAGCCCGCGATCAGCTAACTAGGATGGACACTAGTCAATCTAGATTAGCAGCACACAGCACAAGTTGGCACACAACAGACCCTTTCTCTAGACATCATAAAATAAGAATGTCCCTCACTTACTGAAAGTAATCGAACAAGTATCAATGCAGGCATCCCATACCACTTGGTGTTGCTCACTTGTTTACTTAATGCACATAAACTACACTCCCTACCTTTAATAATATTCTATACCATGAGTCTAAAGAGTAACCGGAATAATATTACCGAAAGTCTCATACTAGACGGTGTTACTAATTCATTTACTCAAAATTCTCACCATATAGAACTTCACACAATTATATTCTATACCACGAGTGAACAGAGTAACTAGAATAATATTACTAAATGTCTCATATTAGATGGTGTTACTAATCCATTTACTCAAATTCCTCACAATCTCGAATTTCACAAAATATTATTCTATATAACAAGTCTAAAGAATAACTAGAAAAATATTACCAAAATTCCCATGCCAGACAGTACTATAACTTTGTTTATTCTAATTCCTCGTTGCATAGAAATATAAATCATTCAAAACACAAAATACTATAATTTATTGATTAGAAAGGGGTTTTATCATAAAATACACTTTTCCCAAAATCTTCAATACAATCTCAAATATCAATATTCAATTGGAAGAAGGTTAAATTATAAAATCTCACATTTTCCCCATAATCCTTTTATAGTTTCGAAAATAATATTTGCAAACCTTTTATTTAATTACAAGGAAATCTATATATTAAACTTCATTAATTTCAAATCCGTTAAACTCCTTTTAAAAATAATTCATGAACTTTGAAATTATTCTATGGTAATTTTGAAATAATAATACCAAAAAAGTTTTATAGTTCACGATTTCATTTAAACAAACATATTTAAGTAATCTCATTTTCCCAACAATGATTTCCAATTTAAAATATTTCCCACAACTTCAAAATAAAATTCTAAAATAATTAATATATTTAAAACCCCTATTCACATTCCAAATCTCTCTTAAGTTAGTATTGAAAATAATACATCAGATCAAAATTCTATCTTGTACAACACTTTTCCAAATATGTAATACTATAATATCGATTCATGCGATTAACTTACACAACCAAAATCCCTAAAATTTCCTTCCAAAATAATTCAATTCCTTTTATATAAAAATAATTAGCCACAACAAAAATGTATTACTTCCAAAAATTTACTTAGCAATAATTATATTAAATCCCGTAATGATAATTTCCAATCAATAAATAAATTGCATTCAACTTACTATTACTTCAAAATATTATTTTATAAACTTCCAATTTACTAAATCCAAACAAAATTAAATTATCACTTTAAAATATAAGTTTTAAATATCATTTTATAAAATTCCCTTAGATATTTTTATAATCATCGATAAATAAATAACTTATAAATATTCAAATTCACTTCTTTAATCGTATCTAGAAAAATCATTACTTTCCAAACAGTTTCTATTCACATAATTCTCAACATTATTCAACTTATATTTTCTATTAATAATTACATTTTCAATTTTAAATAAAATAACTCATTCTAAAATCACTATTTATATTTAGAATATTTAATATTGTTTAAAGCTTCTGTAACAACCCTTCTTTCTATACCATATAAATAAATAAATTTAACAAAAATAAAACCATTTGAATTCAATTTCTAATAATTATTATTTTTGAAAGTAAATTTCTAATTAATTAAAACTTATTTAATAAAAGACTTTTGTTTTAATAAATTAAATTAAATTTATAAATTCATTTTAGATAATAAATTAAAACTGAATAAAATGTTTTAACAAATGTAAAATATTTGTAATTACAAATATTTATTTATATGATTAAAATAGTTGAAAATTAGATTTACTTTATGTTAATACGATGAATAACTAAATAAAAATAAACAAGTATTAAATTGGATAAAATTGTTCAATTATAGTAATATATCTTGTAAAATGTAATATATATTAATTTGAATTAGATTGGAATAAATTTGCGAACAAATCAAAGAGAGTTCTTTCAAAGAAAAGAAAGAATTAAATCTTAACCCTTAATATAAACAAGCCCAAAACCTTACCAAAGCCCAATTCAAACCCTTTTTCCCAAACCTGATCTCCAAGCTCAAACCCATTCTATTATTTGCTCCAACCCTCTAAAAAATTTCACAAAATCAAAATAAAAAAATGCACAGCCTCATTTGTTCCGATGATCAAGTGGCGGCCTGGAAGCGATGGCAAGACGCTCGCAGTTAGGAAAGGAGACTGATAGTGATGCATGTGATTGGAAGTTGGTGGCCGCAGCTAGGGCATCGCGATGGTGATGGTAGTAGCGACAAACTTCGAGCGTGGACTGAGGAGGCGATGGTTCGTGTACACGACCAGGGGAAGGTGACGTGTTGGAGTCGATGACGTATGCGACTGTGAGTGGACTGAGAATGAGGGCAGTGCTGGTGGCGGTATTGGTGACTAGAGCTTAAAGGTGGCTAATGAAGGGAAGTGGGATCAAGTAGTGTGCAGTGGACAAGAGCGGAGATAGTCGCTGTTTAGGAACTTTAATAGCGTTTCCGTGAGTTTTCTAAACTCACGTCTATGTTTAAATATCAATTGCATGTTATGAATTCATCTTATCTATGATATGATATGATTTTATATGGTTGAAACTAAGTTGTATGCCATGGATCATTGGTAGTTGAATTGAATTGATTAGTTAAATGGATTGTTTGGTATATTGAATTGGAATTGATTTTTTTTGTAATGGTTGATTGTTTGCATTGGTTGGAAGTGTCAATTTGCAAACCAAACTCCGTCCGATTGCAAATTGAACTATATATATATATATATAATTTGAATGTTAATGTGTGTGCTTTCTATGGATGTTTTACTTATTATTCTTTTTTTAAAAAGATTTATTGTAAAAGCATTGGAAAATCATATTAAGGATTTAAAAATCATATTAGAAGTATTTATAAATAATTTCTTAAGTTTTACTTAATTTAACTTATTTTGCATATTTTAGAAATCTATTTTAATTATAAATTTTGTTTTCTTTCGATCATAAAATCCTTTAAAAATCAGTATTATAATTATTATATTTTAATTCTAAGAACGATTTTCAAATCATTATTCAAAAATATTGTATATTATCTAAAAAATATGAACTGATTTCTAGAATGCATTTAAATGATTTTAAAGAGTATTATCAGTAATATTGAATACAAATAAGAGATTTGGATAATATTCTATGATTTGGAATGAATAGAAATCTATTGTGAAGATTATAAATTTATTTGAAAATAGTTTGTAATTATGAAAAATTATGAAATGACTCATAAATGTTATTAAGTGATTTTAATACAGTTATTAATGAATTTGAATGCAAAAATTGAGGTTTTGAATGACATTATATATTTTGGAATAGAAAGAAATTTAATTTACATTTTATATATTTATCCAAAAATAGTAACTAGTTATAGAAAATTGTAGAAAGATTTCCATAAAATATATTTGATTTGTAAAGTGTTCCTGAATATTTTAAAATATATAAATAAAAATAGAAACTGAATTTTTATATTTAAATTTTTATTTTTGGATTATATAAACTAAGAGAATGCATTATTCAATATAATTTTTTTAAGATTCTTGTTGTTTTTAGACTACAAAGTTGATTTAAGAAGTCTTATTACATTTTTATAAATATAATCACTTTCCAAAATCATATCTAGATAAAATAATTATTTCATGAATGATATATATTCTGCAAGTAAGAAATAATTTTCTAGTTAATATTTCAAGCATTTTAAAGTAATATATAATTAAAGAAGTTTAAATAAGAATATTTATATATATATATATATATATATATATATATATTTGATTGATGAGAATTTATTCGATTTTTTTAATCTCTTATCTCTTCTATATTGATTTGGATGAAATGAATGATTCACCGTTGATATTGATTTGATTAATTATTTTGATATGATACGATGATGACATCCTTTATATAATTTCGTGATATTTAATTTTGTATGACGAGAAATCTAAACAAACGGAGTTATAGTACCGTTTGGGTTGAGGCATCCGGTAATATTTCTTCGGTTATTCATTCGACTCGTTATATAGAATGTTATGGAGTTCGAGTGTAGTTATAAGCATTGAGTAAATGTTTGGGTATCATGTAGTGATATGGGATGATGTTGTGATATTAATTCGATTATTCATCGTAAATAGATGGCACTCATGTGACGGGAATAGTATGGTGAGATTAGATTTATGTGAGGTGATGCTTATAGTACTGAGTTAGGGCAGGCACCGTAAGCTCATAGTAGTGAGCTAGGGCAGGCACCCGTAGGCTCATAAGTGGAGAGTAAGACTTCATGTATATGTATTAGTAATATGTGCCATTATCAAGATGTACTCCTTTTATTAGCATGGGAGAGGACTAGATGGCTAGAATCCACCCTAGTGGCCTTATCGTGGGGTCATGCCCCAGATATGTGACACCCTATATATATAGCTTTATGCTTCCACTTCGTGCGTTCACCCCTATGTCACTTACGCTAGCAGTCTGTTACTTATAAGGGCTGAAGTTGGGTCATTACTTTTCAATCCTCATGTTGATGAGCACACCGGTGGATACGTGTCACGATATCTTGAAGCTAACTAAAGGCTGCAGAGACTTAATGACTCTAGAGCTTGCTTCGTGCTATCAGTCTCCCTTCTGGTACTAACAGAGTGATAAAGTGACTTATGCTATTGATACACCTCCCTTAGTATATTTATGGATTAGGAGCCCCACATATTGATGTATATAGATGGCTTTACTTAGGACTTCATATCTGTTGTATGGTCATTCCTATCACTATATATATTCTGATTATTTATATATGAGGAAATGAGAGTATTTCTAGATAGATGTCTAGAGAATAGTGGAATCTTATATTTTTTTACTATGCTGATATGCAGCATATCCTATATATATATATATTAATGATGATATCCTATTATTGAGATTGAGAGATATATTTGTGCATTGTTGTGCACTAGCCTGATTATACTTGAGGATATCTCATTTGTTGATGGCTTCTGGACTTTGATAGCGTTTTCTTGATATGGATGATTCACCCATTTGATATTGTTTCGACTGGATAATATTTGATATGATTTTACATGGGTGATGACATCTTTATACTCAATATCGTGGTTGTTGTTGTTTTGTTATACTATTGTTTTGAATGTCATCACTATTTTACTATACATATTATACATTTATATATGTGTTGATCTCTATATTTAGACATAGTCTAACTCGTGTGTTATTGACGTAACAATCGGGTCAGCCTAAGACATTTCAGGTACAGGGACACAGAGGCCAGCTTGAATTTAGTAGGCTTAGTAGAGACTTTTTATTTAGGATTATTGTGAGTTATTTAGATGATCTAGACTTATTGTACATATATGACACTGTGTTGTATATCGATTATATATTGTATATAATTTGAGTAATGAAATTTTAAGATGTTTTATGTTTCTCCTATCTTATATATTTCATGTTACATCTTATCCCTGCGATTCTGACTTTGTGTTCTCTGATTTACTATATATTATGCATTGTTCTGTCCTAAAGATGCATGTGTTTATTTCTTTTTGCAAATATTGCATTTGTATAGGCGGGTTATTTATTAAATGTTTAAAATACGTACCAGTGTTATCCCAATGGAATATTCACGTGTGTACCCCATATAGCCTCATTCTCCGTATTATTTGATAGTATTACTTTGTGATACTCTTGGATAGTATGGGTATAGAGGTAGGGTGTTTGCAGCTTCCAGCTTTAATTTATATATTCACTTCCGATCAATTTCTAGTGTCATGTCCGACTAATGCAATCATCGAATCCAACCAATATTACACACAACATAACTCAACCAAGGTGTACAACACTATTTCAATTAATACCAGCCAATAATAATCCATTAAAAGTAAAAGAGAATCTTATACTAGAGCAAAGTTAAGAGTAAATAAATTTACCCAGCGAAAGATGCAATCGACAGAGATACAATTCGCATTTTAGCCCCTTTACCAATGCTACCTCACTGCCTAGAATGCCACCTAGTCTCCAATCAGCCCCAACTGCACGCTTAGCATCGCTGCTCAAATCAAGAGATCATGCGATCAATCAACATCATGCTCTCCTCCTCGCCAATCATCACTGACGCTACAAACATCGCATGCAGCCACATCTCCCGACACCTTCATCCTTATCCGCTCCTCTCATTCCATAGGTACCAACCTCGACGGCCAAGGTCACGTCTCCCCTCCTTCTCCCGCATGCTTGAGCAATGGAAGTGGCTCCTACTAATGTCGCCGCCACCAAAATCGTTCTCAACTTCTTTCCTTTTTCTACGTTCGCATTTTTTTCGTTTGATTTAGTTGCGATTGAAATGGGATTAGAGGGAAAAGGGCAGAGCGGATTAGGTTGGATAATGAGATAGAAGGGGTTCTTTCTAGTGCAATGGAGAGAAAAGAATGGGCTTAGACCTTAAATTTAGTCTCTAATTTAAATTAATAAAATTTTCTTTCCTTTCTTTTTAATAATTTTTTTATTTGTTTGTAAATAAGTTTAAATTTAATTAAAATTGATCCACACTTTAGCTAAAAATATATTTTAATAACTACACAATTTCATTCAATTCAATATTTTTTTATTCTTCTTTAATCATTCATTATACTATTTCAAAGATGAGTTTATTTTTCAACTGTTACAATCATATAAAAATTATTTACACTTCAAAATATTTTATATCATTTAAAACATTTTATTTAGATTCAATATATTATCTCAAAGGAATTAATGAATTTAATGCGATTCATTATAATAAAGTCTTTTATAAAATAGCCTTTACTTAATTAAAATTATATTTTCAAATAATAATTATCACAAATCAAATTCGAACATTTTTATTTTAATTAATTTTATTTATTCGTATGACATAAAAAGCAAGCTTGTTACAGTCATCCCTTTATGGGAATTGCGTCCTCATAATTTATTATAAGAAGACATTGTATATAATTCATACTTTGAATTTTCTTCATATTCTACAAATTTCTATCAAGCTTAAACTAAAAAATCCTTTATATGGCTTTCTCTTCTCCAACTTATCTTATCGTATGCTACAATTTAAATAGACCCATCCAAAAACTTTCTATTTGCACATAATATAAATTTTGTGAATTTTTTCCCAAGTGTCAGATTTTTTGAAAAATTTCAACACAGTCTCCTTTGTAGGGAGAGCATTGCGAAAAATCACAACACAAATATATCATAATAAACACACACACACACACACATCCCAACACGGGGCACCCCAAAACATGGAGAATCAATATACTAACACATTATACTAAGGTACAGTATCAAACGTACCTTTTTATTAGCGTATAAGCAAACTATTAACTTTTATGCAACCAAAAGTAAGCCAAAGTCTCCAATTAGTCTAAATATGCTCCAAAACTTATTCTCAACTCATGTTCAAATATTAGTGATATATGATGAGGTATAAGAAGAATGCATTCATTTAATGTAAAAGGAATATCACATTCATATTTAAACAACATTCCAACCAAATTTCAAAGGTCAAAAACACCAAATTAAGTAATGATTTCAAAGAATGAATAGTTGCATAGTGTGTTATCTTTGCAAAACAACTTCTGTATTACAAAAATGTCAAGTATACTGTGATGCCCCACCTCTATACTCATGCTAGCCAAGAACACTACTGAGTAATGCCGTCGACTAGCGTGAAGAATAAGGCTATTGAGGAGCGACCATCCGTGTAATTGCTTTGTGCGAGTACTGATATGTCAGATAGTATAACATGCACTTCATTTCAAGAGGAAATCCGACATATCAAATACAAACTCAAAGCTACCACACAGTGACAAAGTGGACCTCGGAAACAAATATAGAAATAAACATAACATAAATCAGTCACAGATGTTCATATCTCAAAGGCGGAAACATATATGAATATAACACATAAAAGTGTACATCAGAGTAGTGGTCAAACAAGATCCACAATATCACAAAAGAATAGATACAAGAGCTAGACAAAAGAATATGTATACATCATCGAGTCTCTATCTCTAATGTATAACAACAAAAACTACCAATCTAATGTAGTTAGACAAAAGTCAGAAGATGATCACAGATAAGGAGTCAAGCAGAAGCACCTGTAACATCTCGGTCTGACCTGAGTATTATTTAATAAGAAAATAATAAACGGATCAGTCTAGCTATAATTATCATTAAAGAAATGAAATAAAAGCAGAGATATAATAAAAACGTATGATAACAATAATATCATACTAGGACAAGTATGATTTAAACAACAACAAAATCATACAATATCTCAAGAATCTCAAAGCACCAAAAAGAATATCATATTCTTTATTATATTCACCAAACCACAAATATTGACAAACATATCATTGTCAATCACATAAAGAGGTGAAACACAAATTCTAGAAATCATCAATTAGAAATCCAGAAATCACAAAGAGGGAGGCCTATCACAAACGGGAGCATGAAAACTCACCAACATGTGTATCACAAATGGAACGCTATTCCATGGTCGCTAACCATAAATTTTGAGCCGAAGCTCCACAAATGGCCCAAAGACCATGGGTCACTACCCCGCCAAATTGAACCGAAGTTCCACAAACAGGGATTGTAATCCCCACACAAACAAATAGACATCGCACATCGCTAGTCTAAATCACAAAATGATCATCATCGATCAATAAAAGTGTCGATTACACTAAGCTAGTAAATATATGAGTTTAGCTTCATGTCCCATAACCACTAGCTTAACTTAAATATTTACGAACAAATTGTAGATTCCCACTCGAAGATTGTCACAAGAGTTCAATCGAACAAGTCCAAGAATTAATCGACAAAGTAAACACAAGCGTTTCATACCACTTGTTTTGCTAAGCCGTTTAATTAGATTTCTCATACGAATGAGGTAAAGGTTTGTATATACTAATAGATTAGAAAACAGTTTTATAAACGAGCTTTGTATTAAAAATAGAGTTGAAATCATCTTTGTAAAAGAGTTTGAATATTTACTACTAGTATAGAAACCTTTGTATTTTAAAGTGACAAATCATAGAAATGATTGTAGAAACAATCAATCACCAAAATCCACATATGAAGACGTGAATCAAATCCAAAGAAATCGATACCGAATCCATCAAAATGGATATTCTCAAAAATCTCGAAAAAGAAGTCATCAAAGTCAATAATAAATGATAACAATAAATCAGAAAATCACGGATCGATAAAAATTAGAACCTCAAGCAAAATAGACAAAATAGGCAAAAACAAGCAGGTCAGTCGACTGACTGCAGAGGGCCAGTCGACTGAACCAGAAACCCAAAAGTTTCATTTCTTGCAGTCAGTCGACTAACTGCAGATGGCCTGTCGATTGACTGAAGAAAACAGAGACTCTCTGTTTCTGCAGACAGTCCCAGATACACTCGGATTCTACAGCCAATCGACTGACTTCAGAGGTCAGTCGACTGGCTGGCACTGGGAATGTTTTTCAACCTATCTAAATGAAAAGCAAACTCTTCCAAATTGCGTTCGGACGAGCAATGGGCGCTAGGGGTTTATGCCAATCGACAACCCAGCCCTATAGGCTCTTCGATACACCACCAAAAGCATGTTCACAAATCAAAGCTAGGATTTTCAAAGTTTTGACTTCAAAACACCAAAAATTGAAATATTCACCAAATCAATTCAAATCAAAAGCAAATGAATATGCACAAGTGTTAGGAATTCATACCTAACAACATAGATAGCTATAGACATAGATGTGAGTTAAAGAACTCACCTTTTAAACCCAAACACAAATGATAAGCTCTAGAACAAGCAATAGGTTGATCTCTCTTCAATATTAACCCAAGGAGCTTCAATCTAAGCTAAAAAGAAAAACATTTCCTAAGTTAGGGTTTATGAAATTTTCTGAAATTGAAGAGGAAATGAGTTGGAGAAGATGAAGAGGGAGCTTACCTAAGCTTTTCTTTGATGTTGGAGCTAGAACTTGAATTTGCAAAGAAGATTAGGGCTTAGGAATTCTAATTCTTTTTCTCTTCCCCCATTTTTCTAAAAGCTTGAGTGTTAGGAAAATAATATGAAGGAGTGAAGAGGAGTGGAGTGGAGTTGGGTTGATATGTAGGGTTAATGGGTTCAAACCCAAACCTAAGCCCAAAGTGAAAAAGTCATAATTTTTACTCAACTCCAAACATATCGATGTTTATACTCAAAAAAGTTGTAAACGCCATTTCGGACTCAATGGAGGTGGTCTCGAGTCCCACTTCGACTATTTACAAAAATTAGCTTTTCGGACTTCAATCCGATTAACGATTCTATATTTAAATAAAATATTTAAATATACAAATCGTAAAATATGTGGGTTATTACAGACTCCCCTCCTTAAAGAAATTGTGTCCTCGCAATCTTTAAGAAACAAATAAGAAGTAACAACAATAAAAGCATATCAACACAAAAAGAAGAAATTTGAAATAAAAAGTTCGCCTTAAGGAGTACGAGAGAGCAAGACCGGATGTGTTCGCTCGATAAATTCTCTGGATTCCCAAGAGCAATCCTTAGGATTTGAGGACCATTGAACTTTCACAAGAGGAACATCTTTATTTCGAAGGCGTTTAACTTCCGAAGCAATGATACGAATATGATGTTGCTCATAAGTCAAATTAGGCGAAACTTCAATTTCTTTGATAACACTGGGCTCAAGAATAGAATCGGAATCTCGAAGGCATTTCCGTAGTTGAGAGACGTGGAATATGTCATGAATAGCAGAAAATTGAGCCGGTAATAAAAGGCGATAAGCCATGGAACCAATGCGTTCGGTGATGGGAAATGAGCCAATATATCGAGGTGCTAATTTTCCCGATCGACTGAAACGCACAACACCCTTCATAGGTGAAACACGAATAAACACAAAATCTCCCACAGAAAATTCTAATTTCCTTCTTCGATTATCGGCATAGGATTTTTGTCTACTTTGAGCTTCTTTTATCCTATGACGAATAAGGCCAATCTTTTCCGTGGCATCCCGAATAAAATCTGGACCTAAAACCAGTTTCTCACCGGCTTCAAGCCAACACGAAGGAGATCGGCATGGCCTTCCGTATAGTGCCTCGAAAGGTGCCATACCAATACTAAATTGGAAGCTATTATTATAGTAAAATTCAACAAGAGAAATATGATCTTCCCATCTTCCACCAAAATCAAGAACACATATACAAAGAAGATCTTCAAGAGTTTGATTCACCCGCTCGGTTTGTCCATCGGACTGTGGATGATAAGCGGTGCTAAAATTAAGCTTTGTTCCCAAAGCTTTTTGAAGACCTTTCCAAAATCCACTAGTAAACAATGGATCACGATCACTAACAATAGAAGTAGGAACTCCATGCAATTTAATAATTTCCTTGACAAAAAGTTTAGCCAAAAGAGGTACAGTCCGATTGGACCGAACGGGAATAAAATGGGCGGATTTTGTAAGTCTATCTACTATCACCCAAAGGCTATCATAACCCGAATGAGAATGGGGAAGACCGTCAATAAAGTCCATGGAAATTTGATCCCACTTCCATATTGGAATTTCTAAAGGTTGCAATAACCCACCGGGCCTTTGATGCTCGGCCTTAACAAGTTGGCAAGTCATGCAACGCTTAACAAAGTTAGCAATATCGGATTTCATTCCATCCCAATAATAAAGTCGCTTCATATCCGCGTACATTTTACTACTACCGGGATGAATGGTAAATTTAGAACGATGAGAATATTCTAAAATGTCTTTACGAAGATCAATAATATTTGGCACCATAAGTCTACCAAATTTTCGAATACCACCACGAGCATCAATATCAAAGTCTTTCGAACCTTCAATATCAATTTTTTCCCTACAACTTTGGCTAAGAAGAACCAATTCGGGATCATGCTTTTGAGCTTCAAAAATGCGGTCTAAAAGAGAAGGATGAGCCTCAAGGCTACACAAAGCAAAAGATGAACGTAAATTGGATTTACGATCTCGAATCTCACAAGTGGATAAAGTCTCGAGATCATTCCATTCGGATACCATCATGGAAACAACCGCTTGTTGCTTACGACTAAGGGCATCGGTAACACGATTACCCTTTTCCGGAGTACAAAGAATATCAAGATCATAAGATGCAAGGAACTCGAGCCAACGTTATTGACGCAAATTAAGTTCCTTTCGAGAAAATAAATACTTCAAAAAAACTTATGATCGGGGTAGAGAACAATTTCTCTCCCAAAATATAATGGCACAAAATTCTAAGAGCGAAAACAATAGCCGCGGGCTCTAGATCATGAATGACATATATAGTCTCGACAAGCTTTAATTGTCAAGAAGCAAATGCGATAACACATTCCCTTTGCAAGAGAATGACACCAAAACCAATACGACTAGTATCGGTATAAACTTTAAAGTCTTGATTCCCTTCGGGAATCGCAAGAATAAAAACATCGGAAAGTATACTGGGGCGTAAGCTCTTGTTGCAATAATATCGAATTGGGGGATCATTTTCCAATGTGACATCGAATCGCCCAGTATAAACATTGGCCTGATCTTAGAGATTTTTATTTATTTATGGATTTACGCTCAATAAATGAACTCTAATTAGCATTGCTAATAATGCCTTCATGGCCAATGCCAGAGTTTTGGAAGAGTAGCTAGTCCGATAAGAAAGACAAAATCGGAGTATCATCTGGTGAAGCTTGCACTTCTGGTTTCTTATATTAAGTCCTAATAACCACGGGTACCTGGAAGACTATACCGGTATGCTAAGTGGTTTTTGCAGAGAGAAGGACCATTTCTTTCGAACATGAGGAGGGTACTTTATTACTCGGTGTCATTAGCTGACTGAGGGAATGGTGTTGTCGGACTCCCCTATAGAATTGATTTCTTAGTGATAGGGATATGGGTTCCATGGGCGGATGAATTCTCCTCGCCTTCTGCTTAAGATCTCTAATCTTTTAGTACTACATAACATGCTGAGATTTTGTCAAAGAGCTCTACCAATACATAAATCGATATGGAATTCTAAGACTTCTCTAAGATAAGGAGTCCGGATTAGACACGAAATATCCTCCTTAGCTATCCAAGTAAGACCCGGGAACAAGTGATTATTTGCTTTGCTTAAAGCCCAAACTGTGATTTCCGCGGTCAAAGAAGACGGGAGTTGGCACGGGGCAACTATGAATTAGGCATTTGCGTAAGTCAACTAGACAAATGATTCGACTCTAAACTATTTAAAAGACTCTTCAGTCTTAGGACCGAAGCAGTATATTAATTGGGCTTCGCAACCTCTATTCTATCTAGCTCTTCTTCCGGGGTCTGGGCAAAGGTCCAAAAAGATAATGCATAACATACTCCAAATCTTTATTTTTAACCCAATCGGACAATCAAAAAACAAAAGAAAGAACAGAGACCTAACGCGTGTACTAGCTAAGAGGACTAAACGCTTTCTCATCTGGGCAAAGAATAATTGGTTAAGGCTGGTTACTTGGCATATTAGGGAGGTTAAATTAAGTACTTAATTTTGCTCAGAGTATTATACTTCCTGTCTCACCTATTGAAATTTAAGCTAGAACCCCAGGCACCCGCCACCTCATTAAGTGGCTCTTGTAGTTGATTCTGGAATCTACTCTTGGGCAACTCGGCTTAACGTTGTTTCGGATCGGAATCTTTAGAGGGGTCTGCTCACTTCTTCCCTACCTATCGTAATCTGACGTAGAACCTCTGGCTACTTGTTTCGCAAGGCATCACTACTTCTCTCGCGACTTCCGGTCTTGTTCGAGACATCTATCTACCAGAGTTCTTTTAAATGATCCTCTTTCCCGAAAAGCTAAGACTTTCAAAATTATAATTAACTTTATGTAATCATCTTTTTAGAAAAGTTTACTTATTACAAGTCAATTTATTGTGTCTAACTGTCTCATCATAGCGTTTAGGAGATTCACATCGATAACGTTGATCAAGCGCATCGACCAGAATTCTTAAAGCACTCAATGGGCAAAACAACACAAAATTATCTTTATATGATAACCATGTCTCTTAAAAACTTTACAAATATTCTTTGCTCGTTTTAAGAACAAAAATCCAATTATACCCATAAATAAATCTTATGAAAAAGATTTGCAAAAGTTTAAATTGTTGTTTTCATCCATAATCAATAAATATAAGGATAAACCAATCGAAATATCCGTAGAATACTCGATTCACAAAATGGATGAATAAGGTAGAAGGTTCGTCATACCGAATGACATAACGAACCAAACACAAAAATCACAACGAGTGTGGAATGCGGTGAGAGGATGCTACCTTCCGCAACTCGTAGCTGAAGAAAACCGGTGGCAAGGTCGAGCTGAAAAGACCTTAGCACCGCTCAAAAGATTGCTTAGGTGATAATCCTAAGACAAATCTCAAAATTACCGGAAAATTCACAAACTGCTTGAATGAGAGAAATAACACTTTCCTCATCAAGTGAGTTTAAAGAATTAAAATGACATCACCGAATTTGGAAATCAAAATCATTAAGAACAAAAGAAATCTGCTTAACAGATTGAAGATGTCGAAGATGAATAGTCCACATTGGACATAGGATATGGGCTTCATAATAATTAAGCCAATCCTTTCCCCAAATTTAGTTTCGAAGCCTAAGTAACGCATAACATGCAAATCGGCTCGAAAAGAATAATCACATGAAATAATCTCGACATTTTTCACAAAGTAAATTGAGTGTTGTGGATCCATCAATCGAATTCGCAAGTCTCAATGAAATCATCAAGCCCATAAAAAATAAAAAGAGAAAGAATCATCAAGTTCTTTCGATATAAAATAATGAGATGAACCCAAACCAAAAAGAACTCGAATAAGATAATCATAAAACAATTATCGTCAAGGATAGAAAATACCTTGACCAAGAGAAGTGCTAGTAGAGGCTTGCACAACATTTAGCTTTCCCTCCTTCTTGCTTGAAGTATGGGACACGCAGATATATGATGACTCAAACTTTTGCAATAGCGACAAGTAATGGGCTTTGGACACTTATTCTCATAATGGTCCGTAGAACCACAATTGTAGCATCATCCACGACTAGTGGTTGGAGTCTTTGCTACCGAAATTGCCTGCCTCCCTTTCTTGTTAGGATTAGGGCTTTTGAACTTAATATGCCTTTTCTTGTTGATGTTGAAGTTTTGTTTGGCATTCACAATTTCAACATCACCTTCTTTATCGGCCTCTTCAAGTCGAAGAGTGATATCTACTAACTGGTCAAAAGGCACTTCTAATTTCAGAGGTAAAACCTTTTTAGAGTTCTTACTCAAAGCATGGATAAACTTTTGATTCTTTACAAGATCCAAAAGTTGTTGAGCAGACATAAATACGCCATCCAGAGAAGTGGCACTGGATTGACCGACGCCGGGACTGTCAGATCTAATCATTTCTCTTCCCTAACAAAGAAAGAAAGAAGAGGAAAAAGGTTATTCTCAAAATGAATATCAAACAAATTTGGTTGATAAAACAAGGTATCATAAAAAGAAATAGGATAGAACGGTACGAAGACTCGAATCTAATCCTACGGCACGATTCCTAAGAAAGACTTAGGACAACGATCCTTGCTAGATTATTCTATATTGTTCCGAAGTTTGGCTCCGATACCAAGCTGTGGCGCCCCACCTCTATACCCACGCTAGCCAAGAACACTACTGAGTAATGCCGTCAACTAACGCGAAGAATAAGGCTGTTGAGGAGCGACCATCCGTGTAATTTCTTTGCACGAGTACTGATATGTCAGATAGTATAACATCCATTTCATTTCAAGAGGAAATCCGACATATCAAATACAAACTCAAAGCTACCACACAGTGGCTAAGTAGACCTCGGAATCAAATATAGAAATAAACATAACATAAATCAGTCATAGATGTTCATATCTCAAAGGCGGAAACATATATGAATATAAAACATAAAAGTTTACATCATAGTAGTGGTCAAACAAGATCCACAATATCACAAAAGAATAGATACAAGAGCTAGACAAAAGAATATGTATACATCATGGAGTCTCTATCTCTAATGTATAACAACAAAAACTACCAATCTAATGTAGTTAGACAAAAGTCAGAAGATGATCCCAGATAAGGAGTCAAGCAGAAACACCTGTAACATCTCGGTCTAATCCGAGTATTATTTAATAAGAAAATAATAAACGGATCAGTCTAGCTATAATTATCATTAAAGAAATGAGATAAAAGCAGAGATATAATAAAAACGTATGATAACAATAATATCATACTAGGACAAGTATGATTTAAACAACAACAAAATCATACAATATCTCAAGAATCTCAAAGCACCAAAAAGAATATCATATTCTTTATTATATTCACCAAACCACAAATATTGACAAACATATCATTGCCAATCACATAAAGAGGTGAAACACAAATTCTAGAAATCATCAATTAGAAATCCAAAAATCACAAAAGGGGAGGCCTATCACAAACGGGAGCATGAAAATCACCAACACGTGTATCACAAACGGAACGCTATTCCATGGTCGCTAATCATAAATTTTGAGCCGAAGCTCCACAAACGGCCCGAAGACCATGGGTCGCTACCCCGCCAAATTGAACCGAAGTTCCACAACGGGGATTGTAATCCCCACACAAACAAATAGACATCGCACATCGCTAGTCTAAATCACAAAATGATCATCATCGATCAATAAAAGTGTCGATTACACTAAGCTAGTAAATATATGAGTTTAGCTTCATGTCCCATAACCACTAGCTTAACTTAAATATTTACGAACAAATTGTAGATTCCCACTTGAAGATTGTCACAAGAGTTCAATCGAACAAGTCCAAGAATTAACCGACAAAGTAAACGCAAGCGTTTCATATCACTTGGTTTGCTAAGCCGTTTAATTAGATTTCTCATACGAATGAGGTAAAGGTTTGTATAAACTAATAGATTAGAAAACGGTTTTATAAACGAGCTTTGTATTAAAAATAGAGTTGAAATCATCTTTGTAAAAGAGTTTGAATATTTACTACTAGTATAGAAACCTTTGTATTTTAAAGTGAAAAATCATAGAAATGATTGTAGAAACAATCAATCACCAAAATCCACATATGAAGACGTGAATCAAATCCAAAGAAATCGATATCGAATCCATCAAAATGGATATTCTCAAAAATCCCGAAAAAGAAGTCATCAAAGTCAATAATAAATGATAACAATATATCGGAAAATCACGGATCGATAAAAATTGGAACCTCAAGCAAAATAGACAAAATAGGCAAAAACAAGCAGGTTAGTCGACTGACTGCAGAGGGCCAGTCTACTGAACCAGAAACCCAAAAGTTTCATTTCCTGCAGTCAGTCGACTGGCTGCAGATGGCCTGTCAACTGACTGCAGAAAACAGAGACTCTCTGTTTCTGCAGACAGTCCCAGATACACTCGGATTCTACAGCCAGTCGACTGACTTCAGAGGTCAGTCGACTGGCTGGCACTGGGAATGTTTTTCAACCTATCTAAATGAAGAGCAAACTCTTCCAAATTGCGATCGGACGAGCGATGGGCGCTAGGGGTTTATGCCAATCGACAACCCAACCCTATAGGCTCTTCGATACACCACCAAAAGCACGTTCACAAATCAAAGCTAGGATTTTCAAAGTTTTGACTTCAAAACACCAAAAATTGAAATGTTCACCAAATCAATTCAAATCAAAAGAAAATGAATATGAACAAGTGTTAGGAATTCATACCTAACAATATAGATAGCTATAGACATAGATGTGAGTTAAAGAACTCACCTTTTAAACCCAAACACAAATGATAAGCTCTAGAACAAGCAATAGGTTGATCTCTCTTCAATATTAACCCAAGGAGCTTCAATCTAAGCTCAAAAGAAAAACATTTCCTAAGTTAGGGTTTAGGAAATTTTCTGAAATTGAAGAGGAAATGAGTTGGAGAAGATGAAGAGGGAGCTTACCTAAGCTTTTCTTTGATGTTGGAGCTAGAACTTGAATTTGCAAAGAAGATTAGGGCTTAGGAATTCTAATTCTTTTTCTCTTTCCCCATTTTTCTAAAAGCTTGAGTGTTAGGAAAATAATATGAAGGAGTGAAGAGGAGTGGAGTTGGGTTGATATGTAGGGTTAATGGGTTGAAACCCAAACCCAAGCTCAAAGTCAAAAAGTCATAATTTTTACTCAACTCCAAACATATCGATGTTTATACTCAAAAAAGTTGTAAACGCCATTTTGGACTCAATGGAGGTGGTCTCGAGTCCCAATTCGACTGTTTACAAAAAATAGCTTTTCGGACTTCAATCCGATTAACGATTCTATATTTAAATAAAATATTTAAATATACAAATCGTAAAATATGCGGGTTGTTACATATACCTTGAGTTATAGTTTTTTTCATAACGATGGTAAAAACTAGAGTTACGATACAAGTGTAGGCATATTTTACAAACTCACGTTTTTGGCATAGAAAGCATTACAATTTTGTCAAACAATAACAAAAAAAGTTGTTGCTTATATTCTAAGCTTTCCAGAATAGGAAAGATCGTTGAAATCAGATAAACTGTTAGAAAGTTACGATCAAATGAATTCAACGTTGTTATGTGGAGTTTTCAATTTGAGTTTTAACCATAGTTAACCTCAAAATTTTACATTACATTGCAGACTAAAATGATTCTCTAATGACAAAACTTTCTAATGAACTTAAAATCGTCGAAAATGAATTAACGGTTGAAGATTTATAATCAAAACATATCATAGTTTTATTACAAAATTTTCAATGTTTTGTCAAAACCTCTTATTTATTTAAAACAACACTTTGTCATAATCAATTTTCAAATTTGATTTTTTTTCTTCACAATTTCATAAAATATTTCTTTTTTATCCAAAACAAAAATCATAAGAATTCAATGACTAATCAACTTTTAGTTTTCATATTAAAATTTCCACTTTGAAGTCAAGTTAAGCAAATTTCATCTACTAATAATAGATGATGCACATAAAACAAAATGAGATTTCCTTTTCTTTAAATAAAACATTTCATTTTTCCAAACATCATTTTAAATTCAATATATATCTTTATACCGTAATAACCATTTTCTAAAAACTAATTTCTTATGAACCACATTTATAAATTATTTTGATGAAAATATTTACTAACGCTTGTCAATAATAATAATACACACTTTCCTTGAAAATTCTTTTTTAATCCCAAACCAACAAATTCATAAAATTTTACTTTACTAGAATATTTCTTATTTACAAAATCAATAATTTACTCCAAATGTAAGTGGATTATAATTTTATTCAAACTTTCTCTTCAATTAAAAAACATAGACATATATAAGTTTATTTCTCATTACACACTACTATATCCATATATTAACATCCATAGAAGCCACACCAATCATACTATCATCTAAAAATTTCATACATAATTTATTTCTTACACCATATGGATATATTTCAAATTTACAAATACTTTAAAAATAATTTATCAACATTGCCTTGCCATTGATTTTAGTGACTTACTTCGTTAGTTGGCTGCAGCATTGACCGTGTGATCAACATTGCTTTGCCATCGACTTTGGCTATCCACTACTACTCGATAGATGCAATCATCATATAAAAATCTAAACATATGAAAACACTTTATTATCTATAAAGTAATTCATTACTGTACCACAATAGTACTCACACTCATACACACACAAGCATACACACACATACAAGTCAAAACAATTTCTAAAACCTCAAAAATATTATACATATTTTCATATCGCATACTTTACTAAATTATCATCTCAAAATAATATTTAATATTTTTTTCATTCATAAATCTTCATATATATTCTTTTCAAAACATAGCTCGAATGCTTCTTTAAAATATTGTTTCTTTCCAAAACACCTTTCCAAAAAATATTATTTATACTTTTCTTTAAATTACATACTTCTTTCAAAACCATAATTCATCATTTTTAAAAATATTTTTCATACCACTAATATATTCGAAATAATGAATATAACTTTCTTCAAAATACTATTTCAAAACATTAATTCTTATATAGCTTAAAATATTTTACTTCTCTTCAATAGATTACATCACTTTTCAAAACTTTTTGTCCATATGTCTCGTCTTAATGTTTAGAAATCCCTATTGATAACATTAATCATGCACATCGACCAGAATTCTTAAAGTACTCAACGGACAAATTAACATGAAATCCGCTTTAAAAATTTCTTTAAATAATATATTTAAATGCTTTCATATACTTTTATATGAAAACAATTGTTTGCAAAACATTTTCTACTATAAAAATATGTAGATTTAGTTGAAAAGGTTCTAATCACAAAATGTGCTTGTTTTAAATTATTATTCTATCTTAAAACCATCTTTTTAAAAAATCCTTATTAATATTTATCCTCCATAATTTCAATTTCTTTCAACTTAATATTCAACTTATCTTAAACTATTACCTTTTTCAATATCTTAAATAGCACTCAAAATATAATTTTCAATCACGTTAAAAAAACAAATTCATATTTTATTAAATCATGTGCTTGTTTGTATAAAAATACTTACTTTTCATATTTGAATATATATCAATACATCAACCATAACAATAATGCGATTTATCACACACCATCTGTCCATAATATCACATAAGCATTAATACAACAATACACACATTCCCAAACAAGCAAACATACGCCCTCAGCGAAAAAGCTATCAATCAGTTTTCACTGTGCAACTCTGATCACTTCTAAATCCTCTTGCACATCTCGCCTCATCACAATTTGGAATTGTGAAGGATTCAATATGAGATTCGAATTACCATCCTTCACACTTCCTTAACCGAACAACTCCATTCTTACTTCAAAGCCATACAAAGGTCTAACATTCACCATCCATGCCGACATTACTGGTCAAACAATTTACTCCTTCCTCTTTAACATCCATCAATTTCTCTGCATCTCATATAGAGAATTACACTCAAATAAGGTAGAGGAATTATATACTATAATAATGAAAACAAATATGGCTCCAGATGATCCTCCAGCAATCATCGTATACTCCTACTATCAGTTAACTATAACAATAATCTACCACACCCTATGGGAACATGAACTCTAAGTTTCATCTAAGGCCTAGAACTCATGTCTCTTATACTTTGTATTGTTATAAACCTACTCTGATACCAACTTAAACACCCAACCTCTATACCCATACTACCAAGGAGTATTACTCGGTAATACTACTTGCTAATACGAAGAATGATGCAATATTAGGCTATCACACATGAATACTACCTTGGGCTAATACTAGTACGTATTCAAAAAATCGAATAAACAACTCACCCATATGTACTCTCGACACAAATAATAAAGATGTGTGTTTTCAGAATAGAACAATACAGAATATAAAATAAATCAAAAGAATAAGTCAAGTGGGTCTACGAAAATAGTCAAATGCCCACTATCATCAAAAATATACATAACATGTCCAATATATGCAACTCAAAAACACATGAACAAATGTAGCTACAAATATGCAAAATGATCCTCAACTCTATAATGTATATAACCATCCTCCTCTATATTCAACAACCAAAAGCTGGTCACTTCATCTCTAAACCTATAATGTAATAACCCACCTCAAAACGGGCCTAATTTTCAATCCAATATAAGCCCATCAAACCTTAATCCCATTTCAAGGCTGGCTGTTGGTTGGTAAAATTAATACAATGAACAATATACAGAGCTATCTATCTATGCTATCAGAATCTCACAACAGAAGGGATAAAATATAATACAAAGATAAGTACCCATTTCATAAAGATTCAAATCTCAAAGATACAATATATCATCCCAAATATCCAAAATACAATATCCCAAAAATAACAACATGTCTAAAACTAGATACATCAAAATATAACAAAAACATAAATAGATAGGTAAAATACCATAAGTCTTCGCCGCCACCTTCGTCTCCTTTATCAGCATTATTTCCCCTAACCCGTGTGTTGTAATGAGGAGGAGGTTAGAACAATAATGTCTGATGAATGAGGATCTCAAGTCTTACCATAATAGTATTTGGGTGATATCATTTAGATAAGTAATATGTCTTACACATCCTATACTATACCCTACTAAGAATAACTCCAACCGTGAGCTCGAAGGCTCTTCCAGTCCAACTCCATAATGTACCTTCGACTGTAGGCCAAAGGTCATTTCCAGTCTAATGCAACTACTGTCAATCATGTCCTAACAATGTAAGAGAAAGTGTCTGAGCCACTTAATACCTCTTTAATGAGAATTAGGCAAACTTTGACCATTTAATACCTATATCCTAGGAAGATCAATGTCATTTAATACCTAACCCAATATAGAACCCTCTCTAGTACTCCCTAACTAACATTGCACGAAATCTCATTAGGCTATTTAATACTTCTTTATGGGAAGAGGCGGACCCTACAATAGCCACTTAATACCTCGACCGCGAAGCAGGCCCCTCCCGAGATTCCCTACTACCACACCTAAAAGATAATCTCGACCATTTAATACTTCTTAAGTACAAAAGAGGTGGACCCTACAACAACCACTAAATACCCTCGAACTAGAAGCAGGACCTACGTATTATAACCAGTAACCCAAACCATGATGTTTAACATTAGTCCGACTATTCGCAGGTGCCGGTAGCCAAATTAGCTAGGCAGAATTCCCTATAGAATTGGGACTAACCTCGCATCCACCATGGGTACTTATTATAGATGATATCTTACATCAGTCCCAAGGTCATACTACCGGTAGCCAGATTAGTTGGGCAGACTTCTATGTGCTTTTGAATGACCTCGTATCCCTGTAACTTAGTCATAATTTTGCTTTCCTAACATACTACCATATATACCTCACCGCATTTCGAATTAAGGCCATATAAGGAAAACTCCTTGTTTCGCCTTTAATTATAGATTAATTTTCATAATTATCCTTAACTTCTTTCTTAAGGGTTTAACATTATTTACAAACCTATTTATGCTATGCGATTAATACATTATTAATTATACGTTATTAATATATTTATACACAAATATATCTATAGATATACAATTTAGACTAGCTAAATATTCTTAAGCATGCGAAGATTTTTGCTTCCAATACTAATCTTTATGTCAAAACATCCAAATTTTTACAAGTCTAAATCCATGCAATAACTTACCAAATAGCTAACATCCTTAGCTAAACAATAGACTTGCAAAATAGAATCAAATGTGAAACTTATTATATATTAATATAGTAGAATTAGCGCCTCTATTTCAAGGGATAAAAATCATAATTTAAACCCTTTATATTCTATCTAAATTTTATATATACAATGAAAAATGGACTCATATATAAATTACAGAAATAGACAGTGCAAACTACGAATATGAGAATTCGTACTTTACACACCATTTCCTAGCTTATTTTCTTTTTAGAACCCTTTAGTATAACAATAGAGAAAAGTTGGAAGTGGAACAGAATATAAAATATTCAAATTACAATAATAAAACAAATTCTACTATTTTAATACAAAGCAATTAAGGTTCCAATAAATATAAGAATTGACATTTCGTTTAAGGGGAATTTTTTGTTTTAAGTTTAGGGTTTTCGTGGATAAAGTTCCCCAAGTATAAAAAAATCCAAGCTTTTACTATACAAATACAAAAAAATGTGAAAACCTAGGGTTTCCACTCATTAATGGTTTCCAGCTTCCTTTAGATTTGTTCCATGCCCTTTTCTAACTTCTCCTTCAGGTCTCTTCTTTGAATATAAAGCCATTCAATAGTATATACATTAGATTCGGAATTCAGAGTTTAAGGAAGGATAATAATAGAAAAACATTAATATATATAAACTTATTACCTCTTTCCCTTGGATTGAATCGTTGAATCTAATTGTGGAAGAAGACTAACAAAGTTTCGCTAGCATTCTAAATATTTTTGTGAATAAAATTAAGGAGGCTATCCTCCTATTATAGTGGTTAGAAGGCATCTAGACCGTTGGATTTAAGACGGTTTGAAATAATAAAATATGGGTCGTTTGTATCGAAGAAAACCTTAGCCGCCTTCACAACATCGGTCGACCACTAGCGGTTGACTGGTCATGGTAAGGGGGTCGACCGGTCCCTATTTAGAATGTGAATTTATTTTTGCCTTAATTGCTTTATTTATTTCCCTATTTATTTTTAACGTTAACCTTTATGATTAACGATGCTTATACCCTAAGCATCAATCAATGTTAAAAAAAATTATTAGCAATTTTAATTTCAAATGTTGACATTAGCTAAATTTGGAATTTGAATTCTTTCAAATTATTTTAAATTTGAAAACTTCAACTGTCAATAGCTATTTCATTTGAGCTTCGATCGCAAAACTTTTTATACGAAAGTTGATCATAAAATCGCCATAAAGCAATGGTTCAATTTTCAGGGCTAAATTCCAACATCTACAAAATTTCCATTTTTAGCATTATTATTAATTAATTAATTTCTTATTAATTTTTATTGGGTGGTAAATGTAATGTCTCGAACTAACCCAAGTGTTATATAAATAACACATGAGTCGGACTATATCTAAAATATATATGTCAACATATAATAGTAACAAACGCGACATATCTTAAAGCAGCATATAACATCCTGCAAATAACAACCCCATACCAAACCATTCATGTATAATGTCACACATAGTAAAGAGTAGTCAATCATCTCATCAATGGCACAAAGACTATCATAGAGATAGATGAGCACACAGCAGGTCCTGTGGGTTATGATGTCCTTGCCCCTGAATAGATGTCTAGAAGGGGTATCTAAATAATATAGTACAATCATATAATCTCACATATTACTGATAGGAGCCTATGGTGATCATATAATCTCATATTTTCTCTCGGATATTCCAAATAAGAGTCTATGCCTAGAAGGGAGATCTAAATAATATAGTATAATCATATAGTCAATTGTGACTCTATGTCAATCTATACAATATGGTCATGAGCCTATTGCCTAATGGTAATTGATTGTTTGGCTAGTGTGGCATCGAAGCATATCATCACACAATCTAGATGATATTAGCACATGACATGTAACAACCCCGGTCGAGATTACCTAGAATCTAAATTTAGAATATTATTTAATTAATTAATTGAATGAATTTGGGGAATTTATAAATTTTGTATTTACAAATTAAAATGGATTTGGAGTTTAATAAATTGGGAATTTAATGAATTTTATTTTTATGCTATTTAACTCTTATATTTAATTATAAAAGAATAATTTTGGAGGAAATAAATAAATAAATTGTATGAAAAAAAATTATTAGTTGAAATATGGTTTTCTATATTAATGGTTCATTTTATTAAAAATATGGAGAATGACTTTTTATTTTATAAGTTGCAGTTAATATTGATAAAATATTTCAATATTAATGAAAAGTGAGATTTTGACATGTTGTTTATATTGTGGAATTTTTAGAAATAAATGTTATTTAAATTAGAACATTGTTTTAATTAAATTAGTATTTATAAAGTGTTAAAATAAAACACAACAAATTAGCAACACTTTGGTTTTGAAAGAATTAGCACACTTGGCTAATGGATCCATATTCTTTACCCACTTAGCCCAAAACAAAAGAAATAGAAATAAGAAAACGTACGTATATCGTTTCTCACTTCTCTTTTTTTTCAAACCAGAAACTCGAATATACTCTAAGTACAAAAACCCTAGATCCCCAAATTTGCAAATCAAAGGCTGAAATCAAAGGGCTTTCAATCTATTTTAGCGTGTTTTGATAAAAAGTAATCTCCTGTATCTATCAATGCATCATTTTAATGATTTATTTCAGTTTTGATTTCTGATTTTGATTAATTCCTATTCAGTCTTTGTTCATAGCCTAGGTTGAGGTTGAATTAGAAAGGCTAGGAGATTATAAGCTCCAATCTTACATTTCTGGTTTGTTTAGATGAGTTTATCTCACGATTTCTAGCCTTAGATAAATGGTTGTTGTTGTTATATGATTATGGATGAATTTAAAATGTATATGATCTCAATATGTTAATGTATTCATTGTATAATTGAATTGAATTTGTTGTTTACTAAAAACCACCATATGAAATCATTAGAAGTTGATGCCTTCTAATAGACAATCAACTGGGCAAAAGTTAGATCATTAGAGAAGCAACATAGGAAGAATGAGTGAAAAACGGATCGATGAAAGGTCATCGAAATCGCCTGGACGTCAGCCCAGGTGAGCCAACCGGTGGGCCTGTTGGTTGAACCGGTGGGCCTGTTGTAGCCTGAACCTGACATCCAGGCTACATTCCGGTATTTCTCGATCGACTCGTTTGTCACTTGTTTGCCCAGTTGATTTTCAGAAGTTGATTGCTTAATTTTAATACTACATTTCATATCAACTTCATTGATATTTTCCAGATTCGTGACTTATGAATTGTTGAATCCATTTTTATGATTTATACCATAGAGATTGTTCCATAGATCGTGGGAGAATTTAAACTTTTAATGCACGTATTCAACCCGAATTTACAAATGATTGATTTCTAAATCCAATTGTTTTATACAAGACTATTTATATACCAATCTAATATATATGTATATATTCATACAAAGGATTTTAGTAATATATATACTATCTATTTTCATATGCAATGGTTTTAGAAATGTTTTGGAATGATAGTTTGAAAAGCTTACTTACATACATACATATATATATCCATTATAAACAAATATTTTAAAAGTGGTATTAAAAAAGAAATATTTTCATAAAATTGCACGTTATCGATTGAATGAGAAATTGATTCAAACGGTTAAATAAAACAAGTAATATGGAACGCTCGCATTTGTTTTACCGATTAACTCCTGGACTCGTTCGATTGTACCATTGTTACACATGAGTAGAGTTCACTATTATATAGTAAACAGTTAGGTAAACCCATGTGGTATGGGACATATGATCGTTACCTATTCGATTGCTATATAAAAGTATTTAACACTTTTCGACGAGTTTATGACTCGCCTTTGATGTTTATGGGACTTTTTCCTATTGATGTTTATAGGTTTTGTACCTATCTTGATGTTTATAGGACTTGTTCCTATTCGATTTTTATAGGTTTCATACCAATCTTGGAGTTCATAGGTTTTATACCTATTTCGATGTTTATAGGTCTCGTACCTATCTTGATGTTTATAGACTTATACGTCTATCTTGGAGTTACATGTGTGTAGGTGAATTTATTTCACCAATATTGGAGTTTGGCGCCCCCTTATTTATGATATTTCTGGATTCCTACTTGTGAGATTTCTAGATTTAACGTTGTTGCATTATCACCAAATTATTTCGGAGGTTTTTGCTTTTAAGAAGCTGAGTTTTTTAGTATTTGGTGATTTGAAGTTATTGATTCATGTTTGATATATGTCGATATATGCTTATAACTGAGATCTAGATTACTTTATCTATCATTCAGTTTTTCTAACACATTTATCTTAGTCTAGACTGACCTGTTTATTATTTTTATAATACTTGAGCCAGACTGTAACAACCCTGTTTTCTACACCATATAATAAATCAATTTAATTAAAAATAAAAATATGTTTAAATTCAATAGTTGATAATTAATATTTTGAAAACAAATTTTTGTTCATAAATACTAATCAATAAAATATTTTGATTTAGTAAATTAAATTAAATCAAAAAATTCTTTTGGGACAATTTATTGTAACCGAATAAATTACTTAAATTGAATATAAACTATTTTATTTTTAAAGAGTAAATCAGTTTAAACTAGATTGGAACATATCTATCAATAAATGACAAGAATTAAAATTTTAAATTGAAATATGAAGAAAAAATATATTGAACTAAATTAAAGAAATTTAAAATCCCTAAATAAAGTAGGTCCAAGCCCACTTAATCACCTTCCATATCACTCTAGGTCCTTCTTTTTCCGATATCCACTTTTGTTCGAAATCCAGACCAAGACCCCTAATTTTTGGAAATACCTAGAGGAAGAAAGATCGACCGGAGTTGAAACTGCGACCATGCCTGGCTATAGGCGAACATAGCCGGTTGAGGGAGAACGTCATGTGTTGTGGCCGTGATGCTACTACGTGCGATGGTGATTTGCAATCGCAACATAAGGAGGTGTCTCAACTTGAGCCTTGTGATTGAGGGTTCGAGGGTGGTCGATGCGACCTGTGGCGTCACGATTGGAATTGATGTCGATGACCTGGGCTCGCGTGTTTCGAGAGGAAGGAGGCACTGGCAAAGTTATGGTGGATATTGACAACAAAGAAATTATGGCAGGTGATGTGCTCGTGTTGGAGGCAGCGAGGCAGATTGCTGGCGATGCGATGAACTATATCATGGTGGTACAACAACGATAATGACAACATTAGTTTTCGCTTGATTCGGTTTTCTTTAAACTCGCAACTATATTTATATTGCGTTGAGGACATATACGTATTATCTCGATTGATAATTGAATTGCACAGTTAAATTGCTTGTTTGGTGTTGTGATGAATTTAGATGATATTGATTGCTTGTTGCGATATTGGATGAAATTAAATTGTTTGGTTGAAATCAATTATTGTGTCTTGGATTATTGATTGTTAGATTGAAATAATTGTGTGGAATTGGATTTGATTGTGGATAAATTGAGAGATATTGTTTTGGTTGGATATATCGATTTACAAACGGAGTTCTGCCCATTTGTGAATTGAATTAGATAATTACTTGTATGTTAATCTTTCAATAATTTACTAAAAATTATTTAATTTAGCTATTTTTAATTTATAAATATATTTTAATTATAGATAGAAATATGGTTTTCATTTGGTTCTAGAACTTTATTTCAAATCAAATATAGTAATATATTATGAGTTTTTGAATTGTTTTTAAAAAGGAAACTATAATATACTAGTATTTTTTTATAAAATATAATATGAAATCAATAATATCATTTCTAAGCAATATATAAAAGATTATGAATATATTAACTTGTTTTGGACAGTATAATATTACTTAATAATAATAATTGATTATATAAAAATATGAACTAACTTTTATATGTAATATTTAGTTTTATAAATTATTCAGGGAATTTAAATTGAGTTTTCTAATGTTATTAGTAAATATTTATCAACTAAATTTATATAAAACTGGAAAATTAGTTATTTATTATAAATATTAAATTATATCAGAGTTTAGATGATCACTTAATTAATTTTGGGATATGAATTTATTATCCATTTCTTAGTATTCGTTTGTTTTATAAATTTATATGTTGTAAATGAGTTTTGTTAAGTATTATTTAAGTATGAACCTATAGAATTGACTTTGGTTGGTTAAAAGTTGCTTAAAAATAATAATTATCTTAGAAAATTATAAAATAAGAATTATATAAATGTTCCACTTCTAAAACTATTTTGGAGTCTAAAAAGAAATATGTTTACTTCCTTAATATGCAAATGATTATTAAATTAAATTAATTTTGAATATCTATTTGTTGTTTGTTTATAAGTAGTTATTTCTTATATGAGATAAAATGATATAAATGATTTTACGAGATATCAATTTAGTGGTTTTTAATTATATTTATTTAGATTATCTATTTTATAATCCTTCAGATCAATCATTTCCTCTAAATTGATTTGGAATTTATAAATATTTAGTACTGATTTCTAGGTTTCTGGTTTCTCATCTTCTCGATATTGATTTAAGCTAATAAGAGTGATTCACCGTTGATATAGATTTGAGTGATGGTTTTAATATGATACGGTGATGACATCTTTCTATTTGATTTGTGAAATTTTATTTCTGTATGATGAGAAATTTGAATAAACGGATTAGTAATTCCGTTTGGGATGGGGCATTCAGTAATACTTTTTTGGTTAATCATTGGACTTGTCATATAGAAATATATTGTGTGGATCGAGTGTAGTTTATGAGCTTTGAATAATTATCCGAATAACACGTGGTCGTATGGGATGCCATTATGTTATTTGTTTGATTATTCGTTGTAAGTAAATATCACTCAAACAGGGATTACACTCATGGGTCCATGTGAAATTGGTGAGGAGTATCTTATTGATAGACATTTGTATGAGAGCTGCGTGTCGGCTTATTATTATAGATATGAATAGCTATAGGATATGAGTACTATATGACCATCCATATTGTGTCCAACTTTCTTTATTTTTTGGGAGTGAATCAGATTGGCCAGTATCCACCCTGGAGGCCTGACTGTGGGGTTGCGCCCCAAATCCACGACACCATAGTTATATTCTACTTGATGCGCATCACAACATTAGTAGTAGTAGATGGGTTGTTGTCTATAGCCCCTTGTGTCGCTTAGGCCAATAGTCTGTTACCATTAGGGGCAAAGCAAGTTGTGACTGGAGCTACGC
The DNA here is from genome assembly GCA_030737815.1 of Allium fistulosum. Classification (NCBI taxonomy): domain Eukaryota; kingdom Viridiplantae; phylum Streptophyta; class Magnoliopsida; order Asparagales; family Amaryllidaceae; genus Allium; species Allium fistulosum. Next base: position 844,181,618 of record CM060902.1, read on the forward strand.
ATAGACGAGCCACTGGTGGATGGAGTCATGATATCCATCGAGGTAACTGAAGACTATAGGAATAGATAGTACTCAGCGGCAGGCGAGTAAACCTAGGTTCTTGGAGCAGGCTTGCAGTAGGCGTCTGTCAGTCTCCCTATTTGGTTCAGGGTATGTGAGTATAGTAGATTGACATATACATTGAAGACTATTGGAATAGACGGTTACTCTATGGTTTGTGAGTAGACTTGTGTTCCTGAACAGGTTTGCAGTAGGCATTTTTTAGTCTCACGTTAGATTCACGGTATATGTGTGTATAGTGGATTGGCATATATGTCTATTTCCTATAATAAGTTGACTAGACTAGAGACTGGGTGAGTCTTAAGTGTAATCAGTCCCCGTTATATCCATTGATATTTTGAGATAGCCATTATTATTGATCATGATTTGGATTGTATTGGATTATCTTTGTGATTTGTATAATACTAGATATCATTTGAATGGTTCGATGGGCTATCTCACATTATCCATTGATTGTATGATTTTATGATATTGTATTAAAGCATATTTGTGTGTTTGTCCGATTCACTTGATGATTTCATTTTCTACAATGAATTTTTATTGTATAGATGATTCACCCATTAGATATAGTATTCTTGATTTATATTGAATTATTTATATGGGCGATGACATTTTATACTGGGTTTTGTGATGTTTTACTTTATATGATATTTGAGTTTGTATGAGATAACATTATTATGTTATTACCTAGTATATACTGAATACCATATGTTCATTAACATTGGATTTAGATATAGTCTGACCCGTTTATTATTTATATAATACTCGGGTCAGTCCGAGGCATTTTAGGTTTAGGGATGACATGATCAGCTTGTATTTTACTGGGCTTTGAGGAGTATAATATTAGGATTATATATGATATCAGATTTGTTGTATGTATATACATAATTTACATTGAGTTGTATTGTATTCTTATAACATTAAAGTATTTTATATATTATATGTTATCGCTGCGATTGACTCTGTGTTCTCTATTATTTTACTGTATATTATGTATTGTTCTTTCCTGGAGGCATGTGTGTCTATTGCTTTGTACTAATACTATGTACATATATATTAGTTATTTATCATATGTTTTTATAACGTGCTAGTGTTAGTCCAAGGGAATATTCACTTGTGTACCCCATATAGCCTCATTCTCCATAGTATCGGACAGTATTACTCTGTAATACTCTTGGATAGTATGGGTATAGAGGTGGGGTGTTACACAGACCGAGATGTTTCAAGTCCTTCAGCTTGAGGCTTTAGAGTGGATAACTTACATGTTAGGTAGTAGTTCTCTTTTGTCATCCTATGTTTATATTTGACATTATGTAGTATCTTCTATTGAGAATAGACTTCTTTCGTATACATATTCATTTTGAGATGTAGCACTTTGTATATGTGTAGTCTATATCATGTATCTATTATTTGTCGGTTCAGACTTTAATCTATTATATTCCGCTGTGACTGATCTGATAATCTATGATTTGTATATTATTATATGTTGTTCTGAATTTTTATTATAGCCACTATAGTTTTGTTTTAAGCCTGAATTGTATACGTCGATTCCACTTGTTCAAGAAATGTATAGCACATTAATCGACGTGTTAATTCTTGCATAAAGATAAATTCATGGATGGTCGCTCCTAGCTAGCCCTATTCTCTGCACTAGCCGACAATATTATTTTGTAATATTCTCTGTTAGTGTGGGTCTCGGGGTGGGGCGTCATAGCTTGGTATCAGAGCTAGGTTCAAGACAAATTATGCTATTACAGATACGAATCGTGGATTAGGCAAATCTTAGGAATCACCCCTTAGGTTTTCATGAAGCATATTCCTTCGTATCTATCTTTGAAATTTCTAATATCAAATTGTACGACTCTTTAATAATCTTTTATCTTATCTTAATTCTTTCAGAATCTTAGATGGCTGGTGGTGGACCATTTGCTCGTTCTGTTGTGGGGCAATCCAGTGACCCTCCTTTGGATGGAGTGTTTATGTCTATTGAGAAGATTATGGAACTCGTTAGGAATACTCAACCTACCAGACCTCCTCTAGATTCTTCTTCTCGCAAGTCGAGTTTTTCATGTATGTGGAGCAACTTTGCACATCTTGGTAGCAAGCCCTTTAGAGGTTCTGAGAGTGTGATTGAGGTGCAGGCATAGCTCAGGACATGCGAGCGGATCTTTTCTCACATAGGTCTTGACGATCAGTAGAGGATTCAGGTAGCTTCTAGTCATCTCCAAGAGCGAGCTCTTGGTTGGTATGAGCTTTTCATAGCGGAGGTTGATGAGTCTACTCTTTCTTAGGAGCAGTTTAATGGATGATTTGAGTTGAAATTCATTCCCGAATCGGAGAAAGCCTCATTAGCTAAGAGGTTTATTGAGTTGAAGTAAGGGAAGTCTTCTGTAGCAGAGTATGTGTTGACCTTCGAAGTCCTTTCCAAAAATGGGGTCGAGCACATAAGTACTCCACTAAAGAAGAATCAAAGATTTATGGATGGTCTAAAAAAGTATCTTAAGAAGGCGTTAATGTTGCAATTGAAGGTTTCATTTGAGGAGTTAGTTGATTCGGCCCTTAAGCTTAAAGCGGTCGAAAAGAATAGTAGTGAGGAAGACATAGTGGAGAAGAAGAGCTTTCATCCAAAGAAGAAGCAACCATTCAACAAGTCGAAGCCCTTTCATTCTAATAAGAAGATCAAGAAGCAAGGTTCTAGTTCCTCTCCATCAAAGCCAACTGATGGAGAGTGCTTCAATTGTGGTTCTAAGAAGCATTTCATTAAGGATTGTCCTAGTGCTCCTATTTGTCGTTATTGCAAGAAGGCAGGTCATCTTATAGCATCTTGTCCTCGAGTAGCTAAAGGCCTCACTTTTGGGAGGCTTAGTGTTGTGGAGGCTTCTGGTGGATCTTCTTGGCATCAAGGTATATCTCCTTCTATTCTTGAAGGTGTAATTATTTTTCAGAACCTTCCTATTCGGGTTCTCTTTGATACGAGTGCATCTCACTCATTCGTATTGAAAGAACTTATTGATGCTTTTTCTTTGGATTTCGTATGCTTAGTGACTTCATTGAGAATTGTGAATCCGGTCGGTGGGTCCGCAACCCTCAATATTCTTTATAGAGATGTCAAGATTATCTTATACGATCATTCTTTTCGCACTGATCGTCATGTTATGCATTATCTTGGGTTTGGAATGATTTTGGGAATGGATTGGCTTAACTGTTATATAGCCCATATCCTATGTCCTGAAAGGACTATTTATCTTAGACATCTAGAATCTGTTAAGCAGATTTCTATTATTCTTCATGATGTTGATTCTGATTCAGAGGCATCCTTATTTTCTCTTGAGGCTCGGGCAGACGATGACATTTCCCGAATTCCTATTGCTTGTGATTATCCTGATATTTTCGAACCCATTTCGAGGTTGCCTCCCAAGCGGGCGATTGAGTTCTGAATTGACCTTATCCCTGATGCCCATCCATTTAGTCATCCTCCTTATTGGATGTCTGCTATAGGGAATGAGGAGTTGAGGAAACAGTTGTCAGAGTTGGAAGCGAAGTAGTTTGTCTAGTCTAGTTCTTCTCCTTGGAAAACTTCTGTCGTGTTTGTGAAAAAGGCTGATGGTACTCTTAGGCTTTGCGTCGATTACCACAAACTTAATGAGCTTACCATTAAGAATAAGTATCCCTTGCCTAGGATTGATGATTTTTTTATCAGCTTTGCGGTGCTAAAGTCTTCCCAGTTAGACTTAGCGATCAGATTTCATCAACTTCGTACGGCTAAGGATAACATTCCTCTTACTTCATTCTATACTTGTTATGGATCTTATGAGTGGCTCGTTATGTGCTTTGGATTAACGAATACTCCAGCTTATTTTGTCAATCTCATAAATCGCGTTTTCCGAGAATTTCTCAATCGATTCGTTCTTATATTCATTGATGATATTCTTGTTTATTCTAAATTTGAGGAAGAACATGTGGAACATCTCCGGATCATTTTGTGGGCACTTAGAAAGAATCGGTTGAAAGCCAAATTTTCTCGGTGCTACTTTTGGCAGAGGCATGTGAAGTTCTTAGGACATGTAATTTCCGAAGAAGGTATTTCTGTTGACCCGTCGAAGATTGAAGCTATTCAGAATTGAAAGAGGCATGAGAATGTAATAGAGATTCGTAGTTTTCTTGGATTGGCGGGTTACTACCGTCGATTCATAAAGGACTTTTCCAAGGTCATCTTACCTCTCACTTCTTTAACTAGAAAAGGAGTTAAGTGTATTTGATCGGATAAGTGTGAAGCTTCTTTTCAGAAGTTGAAGGAACTCCTTTTCAACGCTCCTGTTCTTGTGGTTCCGGATAGGAATCAAGACCTTGTGGTCTACACGATTGCTAGTAGGTTTGGTTTGGTTTTTGTTCTTATGCAGAGAGACCATGTTGTTGCTTTTGCCTCGAAATAGTTTAAGCCGAATGAGGTGAGATACGCCACTCATGATTTGGAGCTTGCAGCTATAGTCTTTGCTTTAAAGATCTGGCATCATTATTTGTTGGGTGAAAGATTTGTGCTTTATACCGATCATAAGTCATTGAAGTACTTATTCACTCATAAGGAGCTTAATATGCAATAACAGAGATGGCTCGAATTTCACACTTCCTATGATATTGATATTCAGTACACTCTGGGGAAGGGGAATCAAGTTGCGGATGCTCTTAGTTATAAGCAATAGATTGTTGTTTCTTTGGTGTTAACCAAGTGGAAGGATCTTGAGATTATATCTTCTTGTGAGATTAGGGATCATATTCCAGATTCTAGTTATTCCATTTTTATTATTTAGCTTGGTGGCTCATCCTTGTCTTTTGGATCGGATCACGGAAGCCCAGAAGCGTGGTCCCAATCTATCTCATCTTTTTCAGCAGTGTAGTGGTGTTTCCCAAAGTGATGAGTTGAGTGATTTTTTTTATTGATGCTCGTGGTGTATTCGCAGAAGTGGTTGGCTTTTAGTTTCTGATGACGGTGATCTTAGGAGAGATATCCTTGAGGAGTGTCATCGCTCCAAGTATATTATTCATCCTGGTAGTAGTAGTAAGATGTATGCCGATATGAAGCGTCTTTATTATTGGGAAGGTATGAAGCAGGACGTGGCGGAGTTTGTGAAGCGTCGCTTGACTTGTTAGCTTGTTAAAGCCAAACATCAGTTCCCCAATGGTCTTTTACAACCATTGGAGGTCCCGATGTGGAAATGGGACCTGGTATTGTGAGCTTACTTTCATAAGTTCATATTTTAATCCTCTTTTGGTCGATCTTGTAATGATCGTAAACTTATTCTTCCATTTTCCTTTTAGGTTTCTATGGACTTCATCGATGCTCTTCATCGTTCGAGGGCTGGCCATGATAGCTTGTGGGTGATTGTTAACCGTTTGACCAAATCAGCCCACTTTATTCATGTTAAGTCCAATCGAACTATTTCTCAGCTTGCTAAGATCTATGTTAATGAGATCGTAACGTTCCTAGTGCCATTTTTATGACCGTGATCCCCTGTTTACAAACAGATTCTAAAAGAGTTTCCAGAAAGCATTGGGTTCAAAGATTAATTTCAGCACTGCTTATCATCCACAGACAGATAGGCAGATGGAGCGAGTGAATAAGATATTGGAAGACTTACTTCGTGCCTGTATTATCGACTTCGGTGGGAGTTGGGAACATCATATCTACCTAGTTGAGTTTGCTTACAACAACAGTTTTCAATCTAGTATCGGCATGGATCCTTTTGAGGCCCTTTATGGAAGGCCTTTCAGTTACCTTCTTATTGGATTGAGTCCGGGGAGAAGCTTATTTTAGGCCCCGACTCTATTCGTGAAGTTTCTAAGAAGATCGATCTCATTCGAAGAGAATGAAAGAGGCACAAAGCAGGCAGAAATCCTATGCGGATAATAGAAGAAAGGCCTTGGAATTCATTGTAGGAGAATGAGTCTTTATTCGTATATATCCATTGTAGGGTGTGATGCGGTTCATTCGTTCAAGAAAGTTGGCTCCAAGATATATTGGACCATACACTATCACTGAGCGTATCGGTCCTATTGCATATCGGGTATCACTTTCTACCCAATTCTCTGGTATTCATGATGTATTCCATGTTTCTCAACTTCAGAATTATCTTCGTGATTCAGATTCTATTCTTGAGCTAAGAATTCTTGAAAAGCTTGAGATTTCATCCGACCTTACTTATGAGCAGAGTCCTGTTCATATTATTGCATCGAAGGTTAAACACCTTCAAAATAAAGACGTTCTGCTCGTTAAAGTCCAATGGTCTAGCAATCCAAAGGACTATTCATGGGAGACTATAGAGTTCATCGAGCAAACGCATCCGAAAATCCTTTCTCATGCTCATTAGTGGTGAGACTCTTGTTTTGATCCTATAGATTATTATTCTCTGCTTAGTAATATACATTCTCATACTTATATAAGTTGCATTATATAAAGATCTTATAGGTTTACAATTTTCCCAATAAGGATTTCCAATTTAAAATATTTTCCAAAACCATAAAATAAAATTCCAAAAAATTCAATAAATTTAAAACCTTCATTCACATTCCAAATGCCTCTTGAGGTATTACTAAAAACAATACATCAAATCAAAAGTCTATCTTATATAACACTTTTCCAAATATTTAATTTTATAATATTGATTTATACGATCAGCTTATACAACCAAAATCCCCAAAATTTCCTTCCAAAATAATTCAGTTCCTTTTATATAAAAATAATCAACCATAACAAAAATATATTACTTCCAAAAATTGGCTTAACAATAATTATAATAAATCACATAATGAAAATTTCCATACAATGAATAAATTGCATTCAACTTACTATTACTTCAAAATATTATTTTATAAACTTTCAATTTATTAAATACAAATAAAATTAACTTACCACTTTAAAATATAAATTTTAAATGTCATTTTATAAAAATATTTAAATATTTTCTAATCATCAATAAATAAATAACATAGAGATATTCCAATTTACTTATAAAATCTAATCCGGAAAAAACCATTACTTTCTAAATAGTTTCTACTCATACAATTCTCAACATTATTCCACTTATATTTTCTATTATAACAACATTTTCAATTTTAGATAGAATAACTCATTTTAAAATCACTATTTAGATTCAGAATATTTAATATTGTTTAAAGCTTCCAACTTTAAGTAATGTATTACCTTCCAATCAATTTCTAACGCCGTGTCCAACTAACACAGTCATCGAATCCAACTAATATTACACATAACATAACTCACCCAAGATGTACGATACTATTTCAATTAATATCAGCTAACAACAACCAATTAAAATAAAAGAGAATCTTATACTAGAGCATACTTGTGAGTGAATAAATTTATTCATCGAACCGATGCAATCAACACGAATACACCTAGCACTTTAGCCCCTTTACCGATGCTGCTTCACTGCCTAAAATGCCACCTTAGTCTCCATTCTGCCTCAACTGCACACTTATCCTTGCCAATCATCGTCGACGCTACCACCATCACATGGAGTCACATCTCCTAGGGCCTTCATCCTCCTTATTCATACCTCTCACTCCATCACGTAGGCACCAACCCCGATGGCCAAGTTCATGTCTCCCCTCCTTTTTCTGCGTGCGTGAGCAATGGTTGTGGTTCCTACTAATGTCGTCGCCTCCCAAATCATGCTCGACTTCTATTTTTTCTACATTTGCATTTTTTTTTGTTATCCAGCATTTTGACCCGGCTATATCCGAACTGACTGGACAAGTTAGACTCAATAGTCATCAAGGTCAATAGCCTAGAGTGATGATTGTGGGGTCCAAAAATTAGGCATAGATGATAATATAAAGCAGAAGCATGAAAGCTTACTACTCCTCGAAGATGGATCAGATACAATCCATATTCAACACTATGGATCGTATCGAATCGATTCCACAACTCAATTTTGGAGTGATGATCGGTCAATAACTCAGAATCTACACGTGCTATCAACATGAAACTTGGAGTACAAGCTTACTACCACATGTGGAACACCCCTAGGGATCTCATTACAATTGAAGGAAGTTGGAGGGATTGACATAACTCCCTTTCAAGGGATCGGCATAAATCAGAATTCAAGCAATACTACTTCACGGAAAATGCTATATCTCACAAACCCTATGTCAGAATTGCATGAAATTTGGGGATCAAGTAGCTAACATCATGAGGCATCGCTCATAGGGATCGCAACACATTTGGATACAATAATAGGGATCGGTACCGATCCCTATTGTGGACCCCGATGGGCCTGCAAATTTTTTTGTAGCCTCGTCTTGGTCTCCCGAACCTTCTGCCAAAATTTCAATCCGATCCATGCACATCTTCACCTATAAATACAGCAGGCATGGTGTCAGAAAAGGGATCCTGCTTTCTCTACTGAGGCTCTGCCATTTTTATTCTTCATTTTTGTACTAATGGATCCCAGCTGATCCAAACATTCTTGTAATCATAATCGAGTGGGAGATCAATAAAAATATGAAGTGAACGTAGGCCAAGATTGTCGAACCACTATAAAAATCTGTGTGTTCCTTTATGATTTTTGCTTTTATTTAATTTCATTCTTTATTTAATCTCTACTAGATTCTATTGAGTGTTGATGCCCATTTTTGGCGTCAACATTTTTGTGCTTTAACTGAGAATCGAATTCTCAGCTTGATTGAATCTCATCATCTACTTATGGATTCCCATATTTGCGAGATAGATCTAGCGTTCAACTAACAAACTTCTTGTTCTACTCAGATTTGAAGGAGATCTAAAGGAAACTAATAGCCATGGTTAGAGGAACTAAGTCTACTTCCTGTGTTTTTGGAAGATTTGATGCTAGTGTTCTTGTTTGGAGTTGTTCATGTGTTCATGTCCATTTGGATGGGATCAGATTCACTCATGTATGCCAGTTCTTGGTGTGAGATGCTGAAGTTTGAACTTAAGTTAGTCAGAATAGCTGATCCCTCTCTCAAGGCCAAAATGGCCGATCCCTCAAAATAGTTTATCCCTCTGTCAAGGCCAAAATGGCGGATCCCTCTCTCCAGGCCAAAATGACCGACCCTTCCAAACCTACTATCGATCCCTATTTGCATGTACATGCTCAATACCGATCCCTCCAAAGACATCAATACCGATCCCTCCAAAACAGCTATCTGATCCCTTCAACATATATATATATATATATATATATATATATACCGATCCCACTACAAGGTATATATACCGATTCCTCTCCAAGGTGTATATACCGATTCATCTGCAAGGTATGTATACCGACCCCTCTGCTAAGTATATATACCGATCCCTCTATAAGGTGTTACCGATCCCTCTCCAAGGTCTATATACCGATCCCTCTCCAAGGTATGTACACCGATCCCTCTGTAAAGTATATATACTGATTCCTCTGCAAATGTACTGATCCCTATTCCTTCGATCCCTTCATATTACCGACCCCTCCATACTCCGTATGACTGATCCCTCTCACAAAACATTCAATACTGATCGCTAAGGGATCGGGCATGTCATGACCGATCGGTCTACCTACTACTGATCCCTATACCGCATTTGTCCAAAATCGAACCCTTCTTTAACTGATCCTAATTCCAAAAAGATTATGGATCGGGCACTTGAACCCATGCCGCAGTGCAGTGGCCCCGCATTCTGGATTTGGAACTCAACTTAAAGACAGTGCATTTTATCCACTTCTATTACATCCTGTGACTGACCGGGGCATAGGGGATCAAGCGGCAGCTGCTGAATTGCAGACAAGGAACTGCTACTCAAACGATACACCCAAATGTTGGAAAGCCAAGATGATATGACACGAACTAGGATCAGTTATTGGATCAGGCTTTTAGGGTAGATTACAACTGATCTTAACTGACCAACTTCCAAATGCCTAACTTGCCAGCTATGTTACGATGGCTTGTGTGACGACCGCCATACGCCGCTTATTATGTCATCTTAAAGTATAGCTATCCATCATCAAAGTCGAACCCGAAGTAGTCACTCATTCGACTCGAAGTACACTATAACAACCCTGTTTTCGATGCTGTAATATTAAACTAATTTAATTAAAATAAAAGTGTTTGAATTTGATTAGTGATTATTCTTATTTTTGGAATCAAATTATTATCCAATTAAAATTTATTTAATAAAGGATTTTGTTATAATGAAATTAAAAAAGTTAATAAATTCCTTTTTACATAATATATTGAAGATCAAATAAAATGTTATAATAAGTATAAAATATTTAAGTGTTATTAATTTTTATACGATTGAAATAAATTGAAAATGATGTTCAAATCGATATTAATAAAAAAATTAATAATCAACGAATGGGAATATTCCTAAATTTAAATAATTTGTATAAATTGCTGAAGTATTTTGTCGAGTGTGATATTAACCAATTTTTTGTTGAATAAGAGTTTATTTTAAATTGGGAAAAGCATTAAAATACATTTGTATATAAACTAAGAAGAGTTTCGATATAAAAAGGAAGTATATAGAAATGATATAAATTTATAGATAAAGCCCAAAATCAAACCAGCCCATTCTTTTTTATCTTTAAACCCTAACCTATTCCCAGCCCTAAATCAAAAATCACATTTATACAAAAAGAAAAAAAATTGGCTGCAAACAATTCTCGATCGAGGCTCGTGCTCGACATGAAGAAGGGCATGACGACCTGGGAGCGGCGACCAACATGGGCGAACCAAGTCAGCGCACTCGTAGAGGTGGCCATGACTTGGGTTTCGAGCGGCGTTTGTGGTAGGTGTCTGGTGAGGTGCGAACGTGAAGAGGGGTGGAGTGAGAGGTCGCGTAAGTTATGACCGAGGGCAGAGGAACAGCGGTCGACGATGGCGTTCGACGCATGGTGGAGGGAGGCATTAATCGATTCAAACTTAGTAGTGGGGGTCTCGCCTGCAATTTGGAGCATGGCGGAGACATTGTCCAATGACGGCTGGTAGCGGGTTTCTTTGCAGCGTTGAGGTGAGTTGTTAAACTCACGAATTCTCTCTCTAATTATTTGAATTCCTATTTCATGCCTTGCTTTAAATTATGAATTTCATAAATATTTGATAGTGATTGAATGATAGGATTAAAAATAAAATTGCATGCTATAATTTCAATTAGATTGATGTTTGACTTGGTTAAATTATGTGTTAAAAATATTGGATTTTAATTGATAATTGAAAATGAATCAAATGATTGAAATAAGGTTGCATGTTAAGATTTTATCGTTTATTTCAAATTTGGATTGGTGATTGAAAATACATACGTTATTTGTATGATTGGAGTTGTTGGAAAGCAACTCGGATTACTAAATAATTCCATATTATGGAATTATATTTTTAGAGCGATGTTGGCTCTACATATTGAATTTCAAGAGGTTTATTGTTTGAATGTTTTAAAAGAATTCCAAAATTTTGATTTTATTCATTCCGATCCTTATTGGAATTTTATATGAAAAAAAAAACAAAATATATATAGTTAAATTATATTATATTCTTAACTTATTTCTTATTCAAAATTTCTATTCAAAACTTTTATAAATGAGTAATATTTATTTATAAAACCTTTTAAAATTTACTGTTATAAGTATATTAAAATTTTAGAAATGTTTTCAAAGTAAAGGATAAAATATAGTATTATTTTATAAAAGTTGTTACAAAAGCAATAATTTCAGTTTCAATGGATTTAGTTATGAAAAAGGTTTAAATTATTTTTAAAAGAGTTCAAAAGCTTTTGTAAATAAGTAACTCTTCTTTTAAAATGAGTTATGGATTTAAAAGTGATTTTGAAAAATTATATCCTTGTATATATAGTTAATTTAAAACTCTTTTATTTTATTTATTAAGGGTTAACAAAGGTGAGAGGTTTGAAAGTAAATTATAGATAAAATACTTTAGAAATCATTTTCTATATGATAAAATAATATTAATTACTTTCAAACTATAAACTATTATTGGCCTTTATTGTATTTAGCTTTTGGCTATTTTTTATGCAAGCTTGAATTGAATTTATATTTAATTTCATGATTTTCTATGAAACAAAGAATTTTAATAAACAATTGAATTGTTGGGTGGTATGTGACACTTTGAACAATTTTTTCACTTTTTACTATAATTTGTTAAATAGAGTTTGAGTGAAAATCACTAACTTTTAGTAGATACTTGAATTTATTTTCTGGTATGGGACAGTTAGCTAAATTCTTGTAATTACTGGAGTGATAGTAATTAACACTTAGAGTTGTATTATTTTAGGGTGTTCGTATTTTAGACTGATAGATCCTCGAGAGAAGATAACTCATTTTTCATCTATCTGAGAATCGATACATTTTTAGATTTGGGTAGACAGATCTCTTTTGGAAGATCTGTTATGGTGTAAATACGGCTTTCTCTTTTGGAAGGCAGATTTTTACATGCATCGTAGTCTATAGATACTACAACCTATTAGTTTATTTTGTTTTATATAGTTAGACTATGTTTACCTCTTTCGATAGGTAAATTTGCATAGGATAGATTAGATACACGGTTGCTCTTTCTTTGAGCGGTCTTCCTAATCTGCAGTCTCTTTCGGTAGGCTTCTTTTCTATATAGTGGATCTCTTTCGGTAGATTGCGTATCACTGTATTAAACTGATAGATGACTATCATTATTATTTCATTATTGATGATTATTTCTTCAGAGATTTTTAGTATGGATATTCTGTATCCTTTGTGGCTCTGAGGAATTTTGAATTGGTTATCACCATATTTTTTAGATAATAGTCCACTGGAGACTTGATATGAATTTATGAAATGGTGATTTGTTAGGTATGCCTTATTTGAGTATTTGTTTTGGGAATATTTTATTTGTGACTTATTTGGTTATTGTTAAGTCATAATTGTGATATCTGTATCTATTGGTTTGATATGCCTTTCATGGATTTTTGGGGTTTTAGGCATATTTTGAGATGATTTATTTTAGAATAAGTCATTTATGGATTTATAAAGAGGTGAATTTAATTAATATGCCTTATTATGATTGTTTGTTCGGCATATTTAAAATGTCTTATTATTTTAATTCATAAAGTTATGATATTAGTATCTCACCCTTTTTATTTAGATATAGTCTGACCTATTTATTATTTTTAATAATACTCGGATCAGGCCGAGACTTTACAGGTATAGGGACTCGTTGACTCTTGGAATTTTGAGCTAGCTTGGAGTAGACTACTTTAACAGTTTTAGTTTACTTCATCATTATGTATATTGACATTTAGTAGTTATGTCATGTATATTATTCAGTAGTAACCTTGTACTTGATATAATGTATGAAATATGTTGTATATTAGTACGCCGAAATCTGTGACTCTGATTCTGATTTTTCTATATTATATACTGTTCTGAATATTTTTAATCGGTGTGTTTATTACTTTGTATTAATACTGCACATTTCTAATTTTCAGTTTAGATTCTCAAAAACTTAAATAAGACGTGTCAGTGTTAGTATAAAGATATATTTACGTTCGATTGCTCTTAACCAGCCGTATTCTCCGAATTAGTAGACAACATTACTTGTAATGTTCTTTGCTAAACTGGGCATAGCGGTGAGGTTGTCACATAAACCTAGGAAATTCGGGCCTAAGGTCAAATTTGGGTAAAACTAAGATTTTCTCTAAGCAAACACCAGTATGACTCCAAGCACCGTTCGTCGCCAACCCAGTACTTCAAATTCAGCGACTCCAAACGAACTAGGGGCTAACTCCAAGCAAATAACAAATTTTTTCGGGTCAAACTCCAAGTGAATTCTCACAAATCTGTCACACGTTGGACAATCATGCATGCGACATTCATAAGCATTACAAACAGCCGTAACTTGAAAACGAACCGGACTAACAACGACTGGAACATTTCCCCACTCGAAGTCCATTTACTGAAGCCATTCACTATGCAGAATATCGCAAGAGATTCAATATCCAACTATGCCGGCGTATTCCGGAAACATAGACCTACAAGAGCATCTCATGAAATATGAAGAGCACATGAATTCCGCCAGAGCGACGAACGCAATTAAATGCTGATTCTTTCCCATATTCCACGAGGAAGTAGCGATCAATCATGTGATTTATGCTATTACTGCCTAGGTCCATCTTCTCATTTAGTCAACTGGCTAAGGAGTTCACCGACTGATTCAGAATGCATGTGACTCGACCCAAGGATGCGATGTCATTATCCAACTTATCCCAAGCACCAGGCAAGCCGCTCAAATACTTTCAGCAGATATTCAACGTCGTCGTCACTAAAGTGAGTAATCCAAGCAAGAATATCACACTGGTGGCGTTGATAAGGGGAATCAACCCCAAGACAGACTTTGGCGACTGGTAAGCAGGAGAGCCTCCATCGACTTTGGATCATTTTTGTTATAAAGTGAACCAGTACCTAAGCAAGGAGGAGGTAGAGCATACTAGAAAAAAGAATGATGCACACCCATTGGCTGAAGAAGTTCAGAGCAAGGGCAACATTGAGGCCTTAGATGAGGACTCAGATTCTAGGAAACGACCCAGAATCCTAAAATTAGACTTATATACTCCTTTGAATGATTCAATCAAAAAAAAATACTTAGAGACTCACGACTCGGAGCAATATTGGAAACCGGCCTCAAGAGAGTCCACCGAAACCTAAAAGATGTCCGGGAAATGTTGTATATTTCAAGATAGTGAGATACACATGGTCATAACATCGACGATTGTAGACACCTCCGAGATATGATCGGAAAGTTGATCCGAAAAGGAAAGTTTCAACAATATATGCAAGCCTTACAGAATGGTAGGCAGGGAACATCTGATGCCTATCAATAAAGAACTTTGATTATCAATTGGACCGCTGACGAACAACATTCCGCTGAAAGGAGCTAGGGGCAAAGTGGAATAGCAAGCACATGATGTTGCTTCACTTATCAATGAGATTTATTCCGATCTTCTTTGAATTATTTTATTTCAGTTTCAATTATGTTGTGAACTACGACCAACTTGAATTAAACTACTTACATATGATGCAGGTAACCAAGTACCTAGAGTTGAGCACCAACCAACCTCCGTGGACCATGATCGGACCTTTGAAGCATCACAAAACAAACATGATTTAGCCGCTCATCAGATACTGGATGCCCCTAACTTGGGGCAAGGACTCAAAATGGAAAGTGTGTGTGATCGACCATCCACTTCCTACTCCGTGCTTCAATCCTGACAGAACATTTATGCCTTACTCAAAGCCCGACAAGACCAAATAAGACTTGGAATGGATGCAACCCAACCATCCACTCCCCAACTCATACTTGAAGTTCACCAAAATACTTATGCCTCTCTCGAAGCTCAGCACGACCGAGGTCCAACTAAAGTGGACGAGATTTGATCGTCCATACATTAACTCCTGCCCTGGACACTGGAGGCAGTTCGAAAGCTCGACTTAAAGTAGGTGTGACTGACTGCCTACTCATCAACCACTGCCCTTAACATGTGGAAATGACTGCAGCTTGAGGTGAATGTGACCTGACCGTCCAACCCAGGCATGGATGTGATCCAACAATTCATCGCCTACTCCCTTCCTTGACTTGACAAGAGGAGCTACAACCACCAAGCGGATACAAATCGATTGTCTCACTTACCAAGTTCTGTCCTTGATGCCGGGGGCATGATTCCATTCCATGAATGAACATGATTCGATCGTACATTTGATAACTCTTACCTCGACTTGGTATATGGAGTATAAATCAAAAACGGGTGCGATTGACCATCCATCAAAAACTCTAAGTTCTTAGAGTGCGGACTGGAGTATAAACATAAATCGGGTAGAGACCGACTGCCTGCGAAACAACTCCAAGTCCCCAGAGTGCGGACTGGAGTATAAACATAAATCGGGTGGAGACCGACCACCAACAAAATAACTCTAAGTCCCCACAGTGCGGACTGGAGTATAAACATAAATTGGGTGTGAACCGACCATCCGTGAAATGACTCTGGTCCCTCAGTGCAGATTGGCATATAAACACAAATTAGGTGCCTTCGACCGCCCGCCAATAAAATCTTATCCCCAGTGTGTAGATAAGAGTATAAACAAATAGATGAGTGCAGTACGATTACTCAATATTCTGTAAACTCCGACCAGAACTCGACAGGAGGAGTATAAACCCACTCTGGATGGAATTCGACCATCAATGAACTAACTCCACTAACCAAAGATTGGGAGTAGGAGTACAAATTGTTGAAAGCTGAATATGACAGCTCACTATAGCTACCGCTTGGTGTTCTATATGACTCAAGGCAAAGACTATGGGGAGGCCTTGGCACAAAACCAATCAGAATGACATCTGAAGTTACGGATGATCGACTATATTGTATCATCGGATCGAGGGTCAATATCGATTTGCACCAACCATAGATGGATGTGACACGAATGTCCATCGAATAAATCCGATCACCAAAGCATGGATAGGAGAATAAACCACGAATGAGTGCAACTTGACCATTCATTCTCCATCACCTTCCTTCGATCCATCAGAAAGAGTATGAAATTAGATGAGCATGACCCAACTGCACCTGAGCCAATTCATCCCTAGATCTGGCGAGAGAATATGAATCAAAATGGACGCGTCTGACCGTCCAGCTCTGAATGAATGCGACACAATCATTCATTTGTTGACTCTTACCATTATCCGACTAGAAGAGCAATACGAAACATATGTGGCTTGACCATCTGCACACTGATCCTTGCTCTATGTCTGATAGGTAAAGCATCAATCACTAGTTAGATGTGACTTAACCATCTATTCTTTGGTCCTGCCTAGAGTATGGTGACATCTGCACCAAAAATAGACGTGATTAACCGCCAAGCACCCAACTCATGCTTGAAATCAGACGGAGCATCAAAGTCTTCCCCCGGGAAGAAAAAACAAGAATACGCGTGACTCGGCATTCCATCAACTAGCTTGATCCTACAATTCAACGCGAAAGAGTATAAAGCTAAGTGAACATAACTTGCCTTCCTACTTATCGATGTATACCCCAGACTTAAGGGCACGAGCGAGAAACAGATGAATGTGAACTGCCTTTCATCGATCGACTCTAACTCTTCAGAGCTTAGGTGAGAGTATAAACACGACTAGGACGAGACTCGACAGTCCATGCGGTACATTTATCAACCCGAGACCGGGAGTAGAAGTGTGATCATCCAAAGACTGACTATGATAGCTCGATATTGTGACTCGTACCTGGTGTTTGCAACAACTCAAGGCTACGACCGAAAGGATGCTTAGAGATAGAATCGTCAAATCGATGCCCAAGCTCATTGGAAACTGACCATCACTCCAAACTGAAAGACAAGTAGCGGATTATGCATACATTGAGTGGAAAGCACGTTACTTGAATATACAAGCAGATTCAAACTCAAAGCAAGAGCCGGTTATGCAGTTGCACGCAACACGAGGCAGAACCATACTCGACACGTGATTCAATGTGCTTCTAAGCCTGATCTTCGGCCAGTTGCAGATAATCACTCAAAGCGTCTAGAGCCCTTCACTATCAGACTCAATAACTCATGACATGACTCTAGGATTCGACCGGAGTAACCATCGTCATTAACCGTCCCAATCGAATTTCACATTAATTGTTGCGCGAAACAATTACGTTTGAACTCGAGGAATCCAAGGCTACATCCGTAGAGCTAACGATCAACATTAAGGTCAGCCATGACGACCCATTACGGGTACTGAAGATTGGATCACAGCTTAGTGCAACAATGATAACGGAATTAGATGGCTTTCTCTGAACGAGTCTTGATGTGTTCGCTTGGACCCATTATGACATGTGTGTGATCTCACCCATCATCTCAAGCCATGCATTGAATATCAACTTGAGGCATGTCCCAGTGAAACAAAAACAACGCGACATGGATTTGGAAAGATTTGTTGTGCTTAAATATGAGGAGGATAAACTTAAAAACAATGGATTTATTCGCGACGCCCTTTACCCAAAATGGGTATCCAAGCCAGTTCATGTAAAAAAAAGCTGATGGAAACTGGTGGACATACATCGATTGCTTTGACCTAAAAAAGGCATGCCCGTAAGACAACTTTCCACTTTCGAGGATCGACTAGTTGGTAGAATCAACCGTTGGATATTAACTGCTTTCATTTATGGATGTGTACTCGGATGCAACTAGATCCTGATGCACGTCCTTGACCCGGAACACACCAACTTCATTACCGATCTAGAGTTATATCATTATGTTGTGATGCCATTTGAACTAAATAATGCTGAAGCTACTTACCAAAGACTAGTCAACCGAATGTTCAAAGATCAGATCGGGCGATCGACGGAAGTATATGTGGATGATATGCTAATGAAGTCACGATGATCAAATGACCACATCGATAAATTAGCGAAGATGTTTAGTTTCTCAAAAAATATAGAATGAAACTAAATCCCTTGAAATGCTCTTTCGGCGTTGCGTCAAGGAAATTTTTGGGTTTCATCGTCAACTCTCGTTGAATCGAAGTTGATCCCAAGAAGATTCAAGAAATTCGAAACATCTAGGTACCGAAGACGATTATGTAGGTATAGAGCTTAAATGAGAAGGTTGCTATCCTAAGCCGCTCCATCTCCAGGGCCACCGACAAGTGTATTCCTTTCTTCGACTTGATCGGGAGGGGGAAAAGGAATTTTGAATGGATGCAGGATTGCATAGATGCATTTCAAGCTTTAGTAGATCACTTAGAGAGACCTCCCATCCTATCCAAGCCACTGGATCATGAAGACTTATACATCTATTTAGCTATGTTAGTACATGCCATGAGCGAAGAGAAACGGATCCAAAGACCAGTATATGATGTAAGGAAGTGACTGATAGGCTCACCCCATTAACATCTATACTGACCAGCCGTTACGACAAGTCCTACAACAACCTTAGATGTCTAGAAGATTACTCAAATGGAATATCGAGCTAAGCCAATTCGATATCACTTATCTCCCTCGGAGAGCTATCCATGGACAAACATTAGCAGACTTCATATCTGAATTCACTACATCAAACGACTATCCGAAGAGCAGTGGAGAACCGACCAACCGATAGAAAATGTGCACGGATGGAACTTCCAATGATCGGTGTTCTGGCATCAGAGTTGCGTTAATGACTCCCGAGGAACGATCGATCTACTATGTCCTGAAACTCGACTTTCCTACAACAAATAACGAAGGTAAGTATGAAGCCTTGATCACCAGGCTCAAACTTGCTAGAGAACTGGGAGTGGAAACTTTACATATCTTTTGTGATTCCTGGTTAGTAGTATGCAAAGTCAGGGAAGTTAATCTTGCGAGGGGCAGGGTCTTGCTGCTTATCTCGGCCGGGTCCAAGAGCTACTAGTCGACTTCAAGTATTGCGCCATTACATACATCCTCAGAGAACGAAATGACACTGGCCAAGCTGGCCAGTTCCGAGGATGCGCACCAAGTAGACTTTGTTTCAGTTGAAGTAATTAATATTCCAAGCATTGACAGATGGAGATCGACTAGATCTTGGAGACAGAACCAGAAAAGGAGTCATGGATGACTTATATCAAAGACTATCTACAATGGGGAATTCTTCCTGAATGGAGGAATGAAAAATTACAGATCCTCCTTAAAGCTTCATGCTGCATCATCCAAGAAGGAGTCATGTATAGAAAGGGCTTTCTCCATTCCCCTGCTTCGGTGTATCACCCATGATGATATCAAATGAGTCTTGAGAGAAGTCCATGAAGAAGAATGCGGCGATCGCACCAGGGGGCAAACCTTGACAAAGAAAATACCCCGCTATGGGTATTACTAGCCAACTATCAATCGAGATGCAGTTGATCACGCTATTTAAAGCGACGAGTGCCAGATGCTTGTAAAAATTTCGAGGGCCTCGCTGATGAAAATTACTCAAATGGTCACTCCATAGCCGTTTTCCACTTGGTGTACTGACATCATCAGCTCCTTGCCGATTTCTAAAGGTGGTGCGAAATATGCCATCATAGCAGTGGATTACTTCACCAAATAGGTTGAAGCTAAACCTTTAGCCGCGATCACAATGAAAAAAAGTAATCAAGTTCATTGTCCAAAACATAATCTGTCATTTTGGCCTTCCACCAACCATTGTAACTGATAATGGAACCCAATTCGACAGCGTTAAATCCAAAAACTTCTCCTGACGACATCATATTAAAAAATGGTTTGCGGAAATTTCTCACCCTCAAGCAAATGGACAGGTCGAAGCTGTTATCATAAAGTCCATTCCGAAGAAGCGTTTGGAAAAGGCTAGAGGAAAGTGGATTGACAAACTCTCATCAGCATCATGGGCATATAGAACCACCCACAAGTCCATGACTGGTCATACTCCATTCACCCTTACTTACGGCTCCGAGGTCGTCATCCCTGGAGAATTTGAAGTCCACTTTCATCAAAGGACTTATTACAACCCCTATTTCATTATAAAATAATATAAACAAGAAATTGCAATCCAATTGCAATTAAACTAGAAGGAATTGGTGATGACTCGTGAGCGTACAAACGCATCCGGGAGCCAATGCCAAGAACGTGTACCTGAACATGCAAATGTATGTTCAAAAAATTCGACTTCTTGAAATCAACATAAATTGAATTTTCACCTGTAGTTTTTAAAGAAAAGACTGGTTCAGATAGCCAAAGCTTACTAGCCCTGTAGAACCGGACACGGATAGCAACTGATGGAATACATTCATGAATTTATACTATTGGAAATCGACCAAGCGCCATGACGATCAAAGAGAGATACAACACTTTGGGAAGATAATTCAACAGAAGGATAGCGACTTTTCAGGAAACTGGATGGATTTATTTCTGGCGACTCTAACTTGCTTCGATTCAAAGCATGTCATGTACGCAACAAGACGTACTTTGGGGGGCAAATGTTATCCGACATTTTGACTCGGCTATATCCGAACTGACTAGACAAGTTATACTCGACTATCATCAAGGCCAGTAACCCAGAGCGATGATTGTGGGGTCCAAAAATAAACATAGACTATAATATAAAGCAGAAGCATGAAAGCTCATTACTCCCGGAAAATGGATCAGGTACAATCCATATTCAGCACTATGGATCATACCGTGTCGATTCCATAACTCAATTTTGCACCAATGATCGGTCAATAACTCAGAATATACACATGCCATCAACATGAAACTTGGAGTACAAGCTTACTACAACATGTGGAACACCCCTTAGGGATCACATTCCATTCGGAGGAAGTTGGAGGGATCGGCATAACTTCCTTTAGAAGGATCAGTAGAAATCAGAATTCAAGCAACACTACTTCACGGAAAATGCGATATCTCACAAACTGTACGTCGAAATTGCACAAAATTTAGGGAACAAGTAGCTAACATCACGAGGCATCCCTCATATGGATCGTAGCCTATTTGGATGCACTAATAGGGATCGGTATCGATCCCTATTATGGGCCCCAACGGGCCTGCAAATTTTCGGGTAGCCTCTTCTTGGTCTCCCGAACCTTCAGCCAAAATTTTAGTCCGATCCGTACACATCTTCCACTATAAATACAGTAGGCATGGCGTCAGAAAAGAGATCCTGCTTTCTCTTTGAGGATTTTCCATTTTTATTCTTCATTTTTGTACTAATGGATCCCAGCTGATCCAAACATTCTTGTAATCATAATCAAGTGGAAGATCAATAAAAATATGAAGTGGACATAAGCCAAGATTGCTGAACCACTATAAAAATCTGTGTGTTCCTTTATGATTTTTGCTTTGTTTTAATTTCATTCTTCATTTAATCTCTACTAGATTCTATTGGGTGTTGATGCCTATTTTTGGCGTCAACATTTTGTTTGATTTAGTTGAGACTAAAATGAGATTAGAGAAAAGGGGAGAGCAAGCCAGGTTGGATAAAGAGGTAGAAGGCGTTCGTTCTAGAGCAGCGGACAGAAAAGAATGGGCTTGGACCTTAAATTTGGGCTCTAATTTAAATCAATAAATTTTTCTTTCTTTTCATTTTAATAATTCTTTTTATTTTTTTGTAGACAAATTTAAATTTAATTTTAATTGATCCATACTTTAGTTACAAAATATATTTCAATAACTACACAATTTCCTTTAATTCAATGTTTATTTATCCTTATTTAATCATTCATTATACTATTTATAAAATGAATTTATTTTTCACTATTACAATTATATAAAAATTATTTACACTTCAAAATATTTTATATTGATTAAAACATTTTATTCAGATTCAATATATTATCTAAAAAGAATTTATTGATTTAATTCAATTCACTATAATAAAGCTTTTTATAAAATAGCCATTACTTGATTAAAATTATGTTTTCAAAATAATAATGATCACAAATCAAATTTGAACATATTTATTTTAATTAAATTTATTTATTTATATGGCTAAAAAGCAGGGTTGTTGCACCAGTGAAAGTGGGAGACTGATAGAGTTAATGGTATGTCTTAGGGGCAATTTTGTAATTTATTATAAATTATTAAATTTGCAGTAAAATCTCATTAAAAAAATGTTTTTCTTTCTGTTATATACTAGTCGTAACATGTTACATTAATTAATTGTTTATTTAATTTAAGTATATTGAATAGAAAATAATTAATTGGTATGTTTTGAGATAGTAACAACAATATGTTGTGTCCATGAGCAATTTATCATAATGAAAACAAAATATCGTTTAAAATATTCCTAGTGTAGATGCATCGAGATTAGATATTGATACATCCATTGAGATTGGTGTATTTAATGCTCTCCAAAATGTTAGGCAGTATATTACTGATGGTTGCTGGGGCACCAAAGGGTAACGTACTGATAGTTATTAAATAACTATGGAATGACTCACTCGATAGTTTTCTGTTGATTAATATAACTAAGGTCAAACAAAGAATATCAAAGTGAGAGTATTACACAATTCTATCAACTTGAGAATACTTTTAAACTTTAATGTGAACCTCCACTTTGATTATAGTTAAATTATGGCATGACATCCATTGAACGACTTTATTTGGGTCTAAGTTAAAGCATTGGAAGTGAAATACTATTCAATATAGAATTTGTCTTCCCAATTATATGAGATTAGTATCACGGTCAACTATAGTCAACTCAAAGTCTTTGCTCAAAGCATTTCAGTTGATAATAATTATTATTATTGAACCAAAGACGAATACCAAGTATATAATAATTGGAGTATACAAGTTTAATGTGGATGACATTGGAATTTTGACCAATACCAAATTCCATAAGCCCTAATGTGATATAGTTCTGAAGAAGAGAATTGATGTAAATAGTCATCACTATCGGGGATCGCATAAAATAGTAAAATTGGATTTTACCGAAAGTTTGTAAGCGATAAATTCAGCTAAACCATCACACCACTAGCTGAAGTGATGTGTGAACACCAATACCAAGTATATAATAATTGGAGTATACAAGTTTAATGTGGATGACATTGGAATTTTGACCAATACCAAATTCCATAAGCCCTAATGTGATATAGTTCTGAAGAAGAGAATTGATGTAAATAGTCATCACTATTGGGGATCGCATAAAATAGTAAAATTGGATTTTACCGAAAGTTTGTAAGCGATAAATTCAGCTAAACCATCACACCACTAGCTGAAGTGATGTGTGAACATTAATATTTGAATTGTTCGATATTAATTATTGATTTAATTTACACATATGAGTCACACAACCGCAATGTTGAATACACTGAATACCACATGATTTAATTAAATAATAATTTTTATATATTAATTAAATCAATTAATATTTATAAATATTAATTATAAATGTTTTATTTGATTTATTGAATTAGTATAGAATACAATGCATATATAAAAGTTATATATATAGGTATCGATATATGATATTAATGTACATTTGAATTGGATTTAAAATATGCAATTGCTGATCGGGTTTGAAAATGCAAGTATGCCAATAAGCCTACCTTGATGGCCGACCATGACTTGGGATAGGAGGGGTGTGATATTTTGGAAATATGGGTTTGAATTAGTGGAGAAAGAAAAGATAAAGATTAGATCTAGATCTTCTTTCTCTTCTTTTATTTTCTTATATAAACTCAACACCTCCTAAATTTTAAGCATTTGTCTATATCCCCTCTACATTTTCAAACCAAAACCAAATCAAATCGAATTATATTAAAAGTGTGGTGATCTCTTTGGTTAGTAGCATTTTTGGAAGGATTAAATTGGTTTAAGGAACTTCTTCAATTCAACATTCACGGTGTTACATTAAGGCTACGGTTTAGGTAACATTCAATTTAAATCAATACACACACACATACGTTTATGCCATTTTATGTGAATAGTTTAGAATTATATCATGAATTTATATATTTGTTTGTTGTCGAATCTATATGTATATTTGTATATGTTATAATTTTTTTTTGTATATTTACATCTTTTTGTTTTCGGCCATGATAGAAAAACATTTTTTCAAAAATAAAAATATTTAAAATGAATTTAAACTTTAATTTGGATTTCAAAATTGGTATTTTATTCATTATAAATATACACATAATTTATTTAATAAATTTATGTACATAAATTTTTGTAAATTATACACACATACACACACATATATATAAACCTAAATTTAAATATATAATTATATATGTATACGTTATTTTTAAGTATTGATTATAATATATTAATTATACATAAATAAATACATGTATATATATTTTATATAATAAAACTACATTCGAAAAAAATTATTTTAAGTAATATGTATGGAATCAATTTAAACAAAATTAAAAAAACAATTTTTAATTTGTACATATTCAAAAAAAATTTGATTTTTTCAATATCCTTTTTAGCCAAAAAATTACATATTCTTTTTATATTAAAAATATGTTATCTTATATTTATAAATTAGAATATTTCAAAAATAAAACATGTGTGTGTTTGTGTATAAATATATTATATGCATTTTCAAAAAAAGAAATTACTGTAATATTTTAATTCATATATACATATACATATGTGTTGGGTAAATTTCTCACCCAGGAGATCTCAAGACCATGAAGAGCTAGGCTTCATTCGGCATCCTCACCACATCCGAACCAGCCACCACCGAACGAAAGACACTCACCTCTACTGAATCAAGCTTCATCCCATTGCCATACCGACTCCAAAACCATGTCACACCGAACCAAGCTTCCTACCGATCCATACTTCCCACCGAACCATCTCCAGTCACCGAACCAGGGTAAACCGGACCAAGCTACATCGACTACCACCGGACCAAGAACCAGGGTGAACCGGACCAAGCTACATCGACTACCACCGGACCAAGACGATGCAGAACCAGATTTGCCGGGCCAGATTGTATCAGCCCGGGCCCATCAACAGCTGTATACATCCAAGACCCCTACCCCCAGCCTCACTCTATAAATAGAGGGGCAGGGGTACAACAATGGGGACAAGTTTGAGAGCTCAAGCACGGAAGGAACTTTCAAACAACTTTCTTTTACTTGTATCAAAGCTTTGTACTTGTAATCAAAAGAAGAGAAGAGAAATAACATATAAAGTGGACGTAGGCACATTCTGGCTGAACCACTATAAATTTGCGTGTCTTTTTACAGTTTAGCCCCTGCTTTTCATACATTTGCATAAATCACTCAAATCGCTAAGAACAACATAAGATCTACTAAATCATACAACTTTGAGGTGTTTGTCCATTTTTTGTGCAAACATTTTTGGTGCTTTCACTGAGAACTAGAAGCTCGAAGCTTCAGCTTCATCCGCTTAACAAGTTTTCCTAACAGCATCGTCCGCCACTTGGAAAACATGCCTCCCAAATAGAGAAAAGATGTTAACAAAGGAAAAAACATCGCATCCAGCAGTCTTCCAGATCCAGTTGTCACGAATCAAGTAAATCGTCCTCCTCCAGCAACAGTAACAAATGAAGAACAGGCTAACCCAACTACTCCTGCCACAGAACAGCCTGCAGCAATTACTAGAGCAGATATGGACAGAGTTGTGGTTGAAGTAACTAACCGCTTCACGTCCCAGCAGGAAGCCTTGGTGGACCATCTCATGTCACGCTTAAGGGACGTTGAAGAATCCAACCGCAACACTGAATCATGGGGCGAGTCCCAGTCTGGAGGATCTCAGAGACAACAAAGATCTTCCTTCTTCGAAGGAGCTAACGGCAGAAGTAGTCGTGGTAGGAGCCGAGACCGACCACAGCCCGAAGTTAGGCCTGAGGAAACGTTTGGTACCGAACCCAACGGGGAAGGTACCGGGCGAAGGTCAACTGTAGCTGAGCCTGTCATGCTGCCTAACCACAGAAACGCCAGTGAACGGGGCCGAGCTAGAGTCCAGCCCGAAGTTGGACCCGAGGAAGTGCTTAGATCAGAACCCAACAGGGGGAGATCAAGGCAAGGGCCAACTGTAGCTGACCCAAGCATGCTCCCAGAAGATCAAAGGCAGCCACTGGAAAATATGAGGAATGATAGATGATACCATCCCTACAGGTCATCTGGACGGAATCAATCCCACAGAACAGAACCAAACTCATTTCTATCTGCTCCAAGTTCTGATGAAAGGATGGCACGCTTATTCAGAGAGTGTGTCCAACGGGAGCAAAGAGATCGAGGGATAGGCGCTAGGGTAACCAGCCCTTTCGCCCGCAATATCGAAATTGCTATCACCCCCCGAGAATGGAAGATGCCAACAATGGAACCCTACAAAGGAACCTCCGATCCCGTTGTACACTTACAGAGGTACACGCAGCATATGCTCATGAGTGGAGCGACAGAGGGAGTACTGTGCAAATGCTTTCCGCTCTTCTTAGCAGATCTTGCTACCTCCTGGTTCTGTCATCTACCCCAAGGATCCATCAGCTCGTGGGAAATGTTGAAAGAAAAATTTATCAGTCAGTTCCGCATTCATGTGGAGCAACCTAAGGATGCTTATTCCTTATCCAGCGTCAAACAGAAACCTGGAGAAAAGCTGCAGCAATACCTAACCAGATTCAACGCCGCAGCAGCCGCAGTCCAAGATGCCGATGAGAAGCTTATCCTAATGGCCCTCTGCATGCATCCGGACACTAAATTTGCTAGAAGGTTGACAAAAGAAAAACCAGCTACTTTATCCGATTTCTTCCATGAAGCCGGGAAATACATGAGGCTTGAGGATGCTGCCGTTGAGGGGTAGTCAGGACAGCAAAATAAGACAACCCATGGCAACGCCCCTGCTGTGGCAAGGGACGTTCGAAGAAATGATTCCAGAGACAATGCTGGGGGCAAGAAGGGAGAAAAGCGCCTATATCGGCCAGGACCAAGATTCGACACTTACACCCCTTTGAACGAGACCATCGAAAATATCTTCCTTGCCACCCAAGGCGAAGTTAGATACAAACGCCCACCATACAAGAAAGAATCAGATAACGCACAGAAGTCTGGAAAATTCTGCCGCTTCCACGAATCTCACGGGCATGATACCAACGAATGCCATCATCTCCGAGATCTGATTGAGGAACACATCAGAAGAAAGAAACTGGAACGTTATGTGAAAGGTCAAGACAGGACCCCAGCTCCTGCCAATGAAAACCCAAGGCTACCCTCACCGGGGGCCGACAGAGGAAACCGCAATGCTAGCAGCTCTAGCCAAGAAAAGATAGTGGTCCATACCATCTCAGGAGGGCCACACATCGCAGACAGAAGCTGGAAAGAGATGGAAAGATACGGAAAGTCGCTTAGAGACAATAAAGACTATGTCAATTCGGTTATAGAAGAGCGTCACCCGAAGCGGAAAGAAAGTAATGACATCACGTTCGGTAAGCGTGACCTAGAAGGAAGGCAGTACCCTCACATGGATCTCGTGGTCATCTCTGCCCGACTTGGTCCCGCCGAAGTATACCGAATTCTGGTAGACACTGGAAGCTCGGTAAACATCCTGTTCAAACACGCATTCGACAAAATGAAGCTATCAATGAAGGATGTATCTCCCTGCAATAAACCACTACACGGCTTCACTGGAGATGCGAAGATGCCCCTCGGGCAACTGGACCTTTTTGTTGAAATTGGAAGCCATCCCCGCTCTGCTGTACGGAAACAAACGTTTGTGCTGATAGAAAACCAGTCGGCCTACAACGCCTTCATAGGAAGGCCATCCTTATCTGACTTCCAAATTGTCTTAGCCCCATGGTGCCTAAAGATGAAATTCCCAACAGACAATGGAGTAGGGGAAGTGGAAGGAGACCAGGACGTTGCTCGAGACTGCTATGTAACTGAACTTCGCAACAACCATAGGAAGGAGAAAGGGAAGGGTGTAGAGATTGCCCTCTGCACAAAAAGTCTGGAAGCATAGCAACTAAAGAAAGCCCCTCCTCTTCGATATACCAGCGACCCTTTCAATGAATTAGACCCTAGGGACAAAGAGGAGGAGGCCACCGCTGAGCCTGCAGAGGCTATGGAGTTTATATCTGTAGACAAGCACGACTCAAGTAGACTATTGAAAATTGGGTCTCAACTAAAAGCCAAATTGAAGGAACAACTCATCGATTTTCTCCGCCACAACTTGGATGTATTCGCTTGGTCACACGCTGACATGACCGGAATCTCCCCCGACATAGCATGCCACGTATTAAACATTGATCCTACCAAGGCGCCTGTAAAACAAAAAAAGAGAAGTATGGGGGCAGAGCGATCATCAGCCCTCGATGAAGAAGTAAAGAATCTACTCGCCAATGACTTCATACGAGAAGCTGTTTACCCGGAATGGATCGCCAACCCGGTACTGGTAAAGAAGGCTAATAGGAAGTGGCGGACCTGCATCGACTTCTCCAACCTAAACGACGCCTGCCCAAAGGATTGCTTCCCACATCCCAGAATCGACCAACTTGTAGACAGCACAGCCGGGCACGAGCTCCTATCTTTTATGGACGCATACTCAGGATATAACCAAATTCCTATGCATGCTCCCGACCAAGACCACACTAGTTTCATCACCGACCGGGGTTTGTACTGCTATAAGCTAATGCCTTTCGGACTTAAAAATGCAGGAGCCACCTACCAGCGCCTCGTCAACAAGATGTTTGCGGGGCTAATAGGACAAACTATGGAAGTATATGTGGACGACATGCTGGTGAAATCACGGAAAGCCAAAGATCACGTAAGCCACCTAGGCGAAATGTTCCAGGTACTTCGACAGTATGGAATGAAGTTGAATCCACTAAAGTGCTCCTTCGGAGTATCATCGGGAAAATTCTTAGGGTTCATCGTCCATGCCCGAGGGATTGAAGCAAACCCTGAACAAGTTCGAGCGCTAAGGGATATCAAGATACCTTCCACCCGAAAGGAAATGCAAAGCCTAAATGGAAAAGTGGCCGCCCTAAGCCGATTCATCTCCAAGGCAACGGACAAGTGCGTCCCCTTTTTCGAAGCTCTAAAGAAAGATAAAGGAAAGTTCGAATGGACGGACGAATGCTTAACCGCTTTCCTTAACCTAATCGAACACCTCCAGAAACCACCGGTACTCTCGACTCCAAGCGAAGGCGAAGAATTATATCTATACCTTGCTGTGTCATCTCACGCTCTAAGCGCTGCCTTAGTAAGGGAAGACAACCGCACGCAACGACCAGTTTACTTCGTCAGCAAAAGGTTTACTGGGGCAGAAGTCAGATATCCTAAACTTGAGAAGTTAGCATACTGTTTACTAATCACATCACGGAAATTGCGTCACTACTTCCAGTCCCATTCCATCAAAGTTCTGACCGATCAACCGCTGAGGCAGGTACTCCATCGTCCCGACACTTCTGGGCGATTACTTAAATGATGCATTGAACTGAGTCAGTATGATATCACCTATCACCCTCGCACCGCCATCAAGGGACAGGCCATGGCTGATTTCATTGCAGAGTTCACTACCAACGAAGATCAGGAGCAATTGGAAATAACAGAAGATATCAAGTGGAATCTCTTTGTGGATGGTGCATCAAACGAACAAGGCTCGGGGGCAGGTGTGGTAATAATCACTCCCAGGGGAAACAAACTGCACTATGCTATAAGGTTGGAGTTCGCTGCCACCAACAACGATGCAGAATATGAAGCAGTGATAGCTGGACTAGAAATTGCCACAGAAATCGGGGCCAATTCTTTGTGTCTTCACAGCGATTCTCAACTTATTGTTAATCAAATACTAGGAGAATTCCAAGCTCGAGAAGAACGACTCATAGCATATCTAAAGAAGACCAAGTTACTTCTCAGCCGATTGAACCACTACTTAGTCAAACATATCCCTCGGGAGGAGAACCGAGAGGCTGACGAGTTAGCAAAGCAAGCAAGTATGAGAGACATCACCATCTTCGGGGCAGTAACCATCTCAAAGCAACTGGCCCCAAGTTTTGAGCAAGTAAATCTGATAGCTGCAACCGAAGAAGCAACTTGGATGACTCCCATCCGAGACTACCTACAAAGTGGCACTCTACCCAACGGGCGTAACGAAGTCAAGAAAATCTTGAGGAAAGCATCCCGCTACACAATACAAGAAGACATCCTCTATCGGCGCGGATTCTCTAACCCGTTATTAAGGTGTGTCGCCGGGAGAGAAGCCAAGGAAATCTTATCCAACATCCATCAGGGGAGCTGCGGAGATCACACCGGAGGGCAAACATTAGCAAAAAAGATACTCCGATACGGATATTTCTGGCCCACCTTAAGCAAGGATGCCTTAGATTTCGTCAAAAAGTGTGATAGATGCCAGAAATTTGCTAAGATTCCACGGCTACCAACAACTGAGATTACTCAAATGACCAGCCCTTGGCCCTTCGCAATATGGGGAATTGACTTAATCGGCGAGCTACCGATGGGCCGAGGCGGGGCCAAATATGCTATAGTGGCAGTTGATTATTTCACCAAATGGGTGGAAGCGGAACCTCTGAATAAAGTATCTTCAGCAAAAGTTGTTAACTTCTTAATCAAAAATGTTCTATGCAGGTACGGAGTCCCACTCAAAATCATATCAGACAATGGACTTCAGTTTGACAGCGAGGAATTCGCCAACTGGTGCCAAGAAC
Organism: Allium fistulosum; assembly: GCA_030737815.1. NCBI lineage: Eukaryota > Viridiplantae > Streptophyta > Magnoliopsida > Asparagales > Amaryllidaceae > Allium > Allium fistulosum. The sequence continues at coordinate 844,212,817 of CM060902.1, forward strand.
ACGAATTCATAAAAGCTTCTCATCCATAGCATATCCCCAGGCAAACGGACAAGTCGAAGCAGTCGACAAAATTCTGAAAACTCTGATCAAAAAGAAGCTCGAAAAGTCAAAGGGCGCTTGGGTGGATGAACTCCCCACGGCACTGTGGGCCTACCGCACATCTTTCAGAACATCAACGGGGCACACTCCTTTCTCTTTGGCATACGGATCGGAGGCTATGCTCCCAGTTGAAACCATTGTGCCTTCCCACCATAGGATCCACTATAACCCGGAAGAGAATGAAGAGCTCCTCTACATGTCTTTGGATCTAGTTGAGGAGAGAAGAAATGATGCAGTCCTTAAAACAGTAGCCCACAAGCAGAAAGTGGCAGCGCAATACAACTCCAAAGTCAAGCATCGTACCTTACAAGAAGGGGATCTTGTCCTCAAGCGAATCTTCCCTCGCCCCGGAGCACTAGACCCAATCTGGGATGGACCATATGTAATTCATAAAGATCTCCACAACGGAGCCTATATTTTGTCAACAGTGGACGGAGAGGTGTTCCAGAGGGCATGGAACATCCAACACCTCCGTCGATACTTTTCTTAACTTGTATTGCCCATATGAAGTGAGTTAACAAAGAGAATCAGTGGACGTAGGCATTTTCGTGCCGAACCACTTTAAAAAACCTTGTCTCTTTTTTAACTTGTTCCTTTGTATCTTGGCTGCTTGTTAACTTTATCCTTTTCTGTTGAACAAAATCCTGAGCATATAGCATTTCTATTCAAAGCACTCCACAACGCAACTTCACCTGGAGAAGACCTAGCAGGTACTATGCGAATCTATGCCCTCGCCAATGAGACACTTTTGCTCCGGCATCCCTCTGCTGCGGGTTAACTCATTGCTCGCGACGGCCCTCAAAGCCAACTGTAATGAGCCGATTATAAGCCACCGAGAAGGCCGACTATAGCCGAGGCAGCTCATTACGGCGTTAGGCTCGCCGGCAACTGTGAACCGACTATAAGCCCCAACATAAGGTGTGGCCAGCCAGGGGTAGTTCACAGTTGACGATCGGCACCCACGCTAGCCGGCCATAGTAAATCGAATAATACCCATGATTACGGGCCATAATGGCCCGGGTAGTTACTGTGCGCGATCTCGGCTCCGATGTGTCTTAAGTGCGGCTGTGGTAAAAAAGAATTAACTCCCCGCGGAGGCGTAAGATGGGTGACAAATGTCTCCAAGACCCACAGCTAGGGAAAGTGACTACAAAACCCGTTTGCCACGAACTTAAGCACATCGAAGGCCTTCCGTGATTGGAAGTTTTACTATTTCACATATTTCAATTTTACTTAAAAAGCTTTCCTCCTATCCTCTATAACAATCCATAAAGTACAGGATACAGAGTAGGAGATACTCGCCAATGGATGCAGAGATTCACAATCGGATGGCAGGGCATTCAACTGCTTTCCATGCTCGGTCATACAAGATATTCGAAACTGCCATCTACAAACAGAACATGAAAGGCGGTATTTTCTTCCTTTATGTGCAAATGCATGACTAAAATTTGTTCACACCACACACTAACATTGCAAGTCATGGAATTATGTCTTAAACCAGAACCCGACATCAAACACAATTTAATTACAAGAATATACATAGCTATATTTCTCATACGACATGCCAAATAACAGCAAACATTCAAAAGACGATAAAATCAGCTTAAGTTAAAGAATTACACGTCAAAAATAAGACTATTTATTACAAGTGGCAAAATATTACAACCGAAAGCTACTTTACTATTTTTCGACTAACATATACAACACTGCCAAATCCACAAAAAGAGTTTTTCCAGGTATAATCAAGGGGCCAGCTGCAGTGGAGCTTTATCCTTGTCCTGTTGACCCCCTGTCCAGACAGAAAAAGGATTCATTAGCAATAAGCAACCAAGCTGATGGAGAAACTAAAAAGGGAGACTCACCAGCGCCTGCTTCCTGACTATCCTGATCGTCATCCTCTACCTGCACGCCTACCTCCTCAGCGGCAAGCAACCGCATACCTTCCTTCACCGCCACCTTCTCCTCCTTGGCAAACTGAGCAGTGACCGCATCCATGCTGAAGACCACGCCACCATCCTTATCCACATCGGCCTTAGCCTCCTCCAAAGCCCGAAGATAGATCTTAGCCATGACCATAGGATAATCATCCATCCAAGATAGGTTGCCCTGCTTCCAAGTTCGGAAGTACATGTCCTGAAGCATTTCATCCATCATCCCCTCATTCTCCTCAAACTCCCTCATCCGGGCCTCGGAAGCCGACAACCTTCCAACAGCAGCTTCTCTCTCCAAACGGTATCTCGAGCAATCAGCCTGAAGGAATTTCCGCATCGCCTCCGTCTCCTCCTTCAGCCTAACCTGAGCGAGCTCTGCGGCTTCAAGCTTCCCCGACAGCTCCTCTACCCGCTCAAGATCCGCCCTCCGAACCTCATCCACTGTCGAGATGGCCATATTTATCTGTTCCTTGCAGGCGGCCTCCATCTTCCGCAGTTCCGCCTTACTAGCCTCCTCCATAGCTTTCCTCAATCGCCCGGAGGCAGCCTCATGCTGAGAAATCTGAATGGCCTGGTCAGCGAGCTGTTTGGCCTGGTCCGAAACCATCAATCTTAGTCGGATGTTGGCACTCCCAATCTCCTCTCCAGCCTTAATCAGCCGGGCATGATGCCCCATCAGCTTCCTAGTCTCCTCCGCCACCCGATCAATACTAGCCTTGGCCTCGTCTCCCATGGTAACTATCCGAGTGGTAAGTAGATCAAGATCTAAGGACTTAGCCTCATCAAGCACCCGTACCATGGGATTGCGGGGAAGAAGGTGCTCACCAGTAACCTCGTCAAAGGTAATGTCGTGGGAACTTGGATCCAGATCAGGATGACCCGCAAATGGATTACGAGCCAAGTCAGGACGGTCGATATGAGTAACAGAAGGGTTTCTGGACGGGTGCGGAGAAGGTGCAAACTCGCTGTCCTCCTCCGTGATATCATGAAGAGGCTGAGCCGGGAGCTGAGGACCGGGCGAAGGTTCGGATAAAGGACGACTCCTCTTTCTCTGCTGAATATCCTCTTCGATAACCCCGAGAAGAGGACGGTAGCCGACTACATCCCCGGAGCGGTGGGTCGAAGGCTTCGGCTTGACAGAAGTTTTGGAAAGCTTGTACTGTTCAAGCCTGTGCCGAAGATCTGAGGCCTTGGCCGTTTTACCTACTCCTGATATGAAGAAAAAGTGTCACAAGCATATATTGATCTATAATTCGAGAAAACGCGGCAAATTGAAAGGTAATAAGAAAGGAAACACATCTGTGGTTGTACAAACCCTGAGGAGGAGTAGGATACTGCAATAAGTCCTGGATTTCATTCCAGGATGGGAGCGGGTCATAAAATATTCCTAAATCCCTATCATAAATGGAGCCCGCAGGAATCAAAAGTTCACCTTGAGTCGTCGGAGCCACCTTGGCTGGGATAGTCTGAGGAGGCTCGCTTGCGCCAGTTCCAGCCTTGTCAGTTTTCCCAGTTTTCTCTACCAAAGCCGGATCTTCGTCCAGCCCCTCGAAAGCCTGGTGGAACGCATCATCCGTCCACTCCTGAATCTCACCCGCTTGCCCAGGAAGCTAGGCCCCGATGCTATCGCCACCTTTATCACCTTCCCGACCATCTCCACCCTCACCTCTTTCCTCCTCTATGTCTTCCTCCTCTTGGGTAAGTGGACAATTGCTGGGGGAGGGACCGTCCGACTTCTTGAGTTTCTTAAATCCGACGGTTGGAGGTTTTGTGAAAGGCTTCCTCTTGCTACTCTCTACCGTAACACCTCCCTTAGTCTGAACAGCCGCCCTCTCCTCCGCCGTTTCCCTCAGCTTAACTACTGACTGCTGTGGAAGGATTAAGTTATACTCCAAAAGGGTCGCATTTCTGATCAGGAAGGCAGATGATCTATATTTCCCGAGAATAGCTTCTATCTCAGCCGCCGTTTGAACCAGGCGGTCAGTCTCCACAATCGCAAAGCCACCTGTCGCTAGCAAAAATGAGAAAGTATGAGAAGAAGCATCGCAATCGGAATGGAAATTAGAAGTAAAAGCATCAACTTACATCCAAAAGTAAAGCGCCGAATTGAGACGGAGTCGTCCCTGATAAAGAACCACTCCTTCTTGAACATGCTGAATTTAGAATACAGATCCAAGACCGGCTTGAAGGTCATGGCTGACTCCAAGCTAATGTATGGGGACCCCTTCTTATAGCTCCTCAGATTATATAGATACCGGATCTCCCGGTTGGAAGGAGCACGACCATACTTCCTCTGGAAAATGACGAAGAGGCTCACCAATATAGCATAGGAGTTGGGTTGAAGCTGGAATGGGGCCACCTTTAGATATGTGAGGAAGCTGGCTATCCAAGCGTTAAGAGGAGGAATGGCACCACACATACAGTGGTATCTGCTATAGGCGAAGTACCCTTCAGGAGGATCGTACGGCATAACTTCTCTCCCTGGCAATAGCAAGTGCGCCCTATCAATTCCAAAAGATCGGGAAATGACATCAAGCTGCTCCTCCTTGAGGGAGCTAGGAAAACAATCGAGCGGGGAGTTCAGAAGTTCCTGAGGGCCGTACCCGTCCACTAGTGATCTCGGGGTTGGTCCGTGACGTTCTGGATTCGGCTGAGCTAGGGGCACGGCAGAGGAACCTCCTTTGCCCCCGGATTTCTTCTTGTCTGATCGAGTTTCCGCTTTGCGAGACATTATCTGCAACATAGAAAAGCGTGCTGTCAGAACGGAGGATGTAAACAAATAAACATCAGTAGCCCATTCGGTAATATGTAGTATAAGCTATCATTTGGTGGTAAAGCAACTCACATGATTCGGCTACACGTGATTCGGCTACAAGTGATTCGGCACGAGTTGATTCGGCTGCAAGTGATTCGGCTACAAGCAATGATCGGTGAAGAAATACAATGGCCTAAGCCTCCCATTTATAGGAGGAGATTGAATCACCGAATCACCTGGTTCGGTTCTGGAGCCGGATGTGATTGCTCAAACTCAAACAAAGCAGGACATGCGCACGCGCACGTCCTACTTTGGGGGGCAAATGTTGGGTAAATTTCTCACCCAGGAGATCTCAAGACCATGAAGAGCTAGGCTTCATTCGGCATCCTCACCACATCCGAACCAGCCACCACCGAACGAAAGACACTCACCTCTACCGAATCAAGCTTCATCCCATTTCCATACCGACTCCAAAACCATGTCACACCGAACCAAGCTTCCTACCGATCCATACTTCCCACCGAACCATCTCCAGTCACCGAACCAGGGTAAACCGGACCAAGCTACATCGACTACCACCGGACCAAGAACCAGGGTGAACCGGACCAAGCTACATCGACTACCACCGGACCAAGACGATGCAGAACCAGATTTGCCGGGCCAGATTGTATCAGCCCGGGCCCATCAACAGCTGTATACATCCAAGACCCCTACCCCCAGCCTCACTCTATAAATAGAGGGGCAGGGGTACAACAATGGGGACAAGTTTGAGAGCTCAAGCACGGAAGGAACTTTCAAACAACTTTCTTTTACTTGTATCAAAGCTTTGTACTTGTAATCAAAAGAAGAGAAGAGAAATAACATATAAAGTGGACATAGGCACATTCTGGCTGAACCACTATAAATTTGCGTGTCTTTTTACAGTTTAGCCCCTGCTTTTCATACATTTGCATAAATCACTCAAATCGCTAAGAACAACATAAGATCTACTAAATCATACAACTTTGAGGTGTTTGTCGCTAAGTGTGGCGGCTAGTGTTAACCTAGGCCCAACGACCTGGATTTGATATATTTCTATATGATGGTTGAGGTTGATTCTTACGCCTATAAATTCAGGTCTAGCCCTCCCTTCTCTTCTTATATTTTTTTGGAGGCAGTAGTGAAGCTCTGTCATTTCTTCTTCTTCGCTTTCTTTCTAAATTATAAAAATAAGATATTTTTATCTATATTCATACAAATTGGAGAAGAATAGAAATCTAATAAAAAGGAGAAGAGAATCAACTATACGCATATTTGAGGTAATTTATATATTTTTATCTAATTTATCTCGCAATCCTAAATCTCTTCTCAAATATGTAATTCTGATGTATGTATATACCCTTTTATACATTTTTCTTAGATTAAAATGGATTTGGAGATGAATTTATGGTTCTACTTTAGATCTAGAGATTTGGATCGCTTTTAAAAGGTGAGTAGGAAATTTTTATATATTGTTTATGATTTTTAATCTATTCTGTTGACATACGTTTGATTTTTATGCCTACATAATCTTGTTTTAGATCTAATTTGAAATATGTTTACACCTAGATCCGGAAATCAGTCCCAATGATTTTAAAATTTGAATGTTGTCTATATTTACTCTAGATTTGTACTTAGGTGTAAAATAGGATTTTTGGATTATTGCCCAATTTATGCTAGGTTATAGATTTTCCATAGTTTAATTTGTGGGAAGAACATCTGTTTGATTTTTATAAATTTGTTTACTTTTTCCACTTTTGATTCAAAAGGGCAACATTTGATTTAACAAGGAATACCCATAAAGAAAAAGGGAAAAATATGTAGAGTACAGATTTATTCTCCGTAGTTTACACTGCTTATTCCAAATGAAAAGAAATTATTCATTCCTTTTAATTTTAAACATAGTGAATATTTCCTATTGTGTTAAACCAATTTATAGAAATCATAGCGGAAAATCTTCCTAAGGAATTTAACTCTAGCAAATTAAATATGAAAAGCATATTCTAGTTACATATTTACGATTAGAATATATTTGGTTACGAATAAGTAGTTTTATTAGGCAGTTTATACGTATTTATTATATTAATAAAGAAGAACAATGTTTATTTGTACGTTATTTATGCATAACATTCGTTAGTTATTATTATATTCAGGAAAGCGAATATGTAGAATTAAGAAATGTAGTAACTCCTATTAATGGCAATAAATTAGTAATTGCAATAATTAATAAGAAATAAAAGATTGTAACCCCAATTAATGGGTAATTAATGGGAAATAATGCATAGGATTAGTGTAGGGGTTACAATTGGTTAGTATGAGAATTAAAGGTTGTAACTCCAACTAATAGGCAATTAATTTAAATGAGTTAGGAGTTACATTTAATAAGAACGAGTGGATTAATAGGACTGATAAAAATTGAATAGATATAAAAAGGTTACTAATTTGAAATTAGTAATCATACATAAATGTCTTAGGAAATGTCCGTTAGGATTTTATGGACAAATTGACATTTATGAGCATAAAAAGGGGATTGACATGTAGATAAGAATTTAAGGTAAATCTTATTGCCTTAAATAGAAAGGGAGTTAGTAAGCTAAGTTAATGTCAACCTAAGATAGTATAAGTAAAGACTTATGGTTAATTGAACTTAGTAGGTTAGTGATGCGAGGTCAGTAGAGTCACTCGACGGAAGACTACCCTTTACTTTGAGGCTACCAATAGTTGAGTGCACTTACTACTGATGTGAGATATCACTAATCCTAGGACCCATGACTTTGCGAGAGATAGGACCTACTTTAGGGTCAAAGGTATTAAGTGGATGTTTGAGGGTCCGCCTCTTTCCCAATTAAAAAGTATTAAATGGTCCAAATTTGGAATTAGAAGCGGTGAGGGATATCTACATTAGGGTTTGCTTCTGGTTTGAGGTATTAAGTGGATGTAGGGTCTGCCTCTTTCCTAAAAGGAAGTATTAAGTAACCTATTGAGATTTCAAATTAGTAAAGATGTCTCTAAAATGGTTTACTTCAGTGTTGAGGTATTAAGTGGCTAATTTAGGGCACACCTCCCTACCGAAAGAAGTAATCTAGTGAGGTTCCAAATTAATAATTAAGGGTAATAATGGATATATTGGGAAGTGTTCACTTCGGGTTTGAGGTATTAAGTGACTGATCTAGGATTCGCCTCTCTCCTAAAAAAGAAGTATTAAGTAACCTAGTGAGATTCCAAGTGATGTCAGCTAAATAGTACCAGTGCGGAGTCCTCCTTGGGTTAGGTATTAAATGACAAAGGCCCACCTATAAATAGGTGTCAACTGGTCAGGGTCTGCATAGTCCTTATTAATGAGGTATTAAGTGGCTTAGGTACAGTCTCTCACATTTCTAAGGCCGTAAATGATAGTACTAGTGAGCAGTCTTCTTGGGGATATGTATTAAGTGATGTAGGACCTGCCTAGAATATATGTATTAAATGGTTAGAAGTCCGCCTAGTCCTTTTAAAGGTATTAAGTGGCTTGGGTACTGTCTGTTACATGGCTATGATTTTATTGGTTATAGATGCGGTAATAGTTGGACTTTAAATGTTGAAAACCTTAAATAGTGGTTAGTGGTCTTTATAACTAGGACCCACCGACCATTGACAATATTGTTAGGAAACCACCTTGGGAATAGGTCTTAAATGGTGGAGTCTACCTTGATAAAGGTCTTAAATGGCAGAGTTTGCCTATTTCTCTTTTAAAAGTATTATGTGGTGATTATAGAAGCCCGCTTTGTGTTTAGAAGTATTAAGTGGCAATGGGTTTGGAATTATTAGGTGGTTGATAAGGCTTCATCAGTATTTTGGATCTTGGGAAGGGGTAGGTAAGTAATCGTGCGTGCAATGCAAGGTTAGACTAGAATTTCTACTTTAATAGACATAACAATTAAATGGAAACCAATCAGTATAAATTTATGTTATGGACAGTTTGTAGATTTTCCAGTCACCAGAATGTTGTTTTGACCCCCTCCTCATTACAATCCACATGATAGATTTAGAGAACATGTCGTTGGAGCTGGATGTGTTTAGTTGTTGGAGAAGTCTTCTTTTCTCTCATGCTCGATGCTGATGTGACAACCTATTATCCAAGGAATACCATTAATTCCAAGATAGTAGTCATAATTAATATTTTTATCCTATTATTGTTTCCGCTATGAGTTTACATTTCTATCAATCTCTAATAATGGTCATGCTTATTTGTAGATACCAAATCCAACGATTTGTGCTTTGATGGACTTAGGTTTCGATTTTTGTCGAAATTTAGGTCCATTGAGGTATGGTTTGTTACACTAGCAGTCTGAATAGCCCGAAAGTTCTCATCAAGTGCTCGAAATTCCTTTGAATCTTGAAGCAGAAACTAAGCCATCTCCCGGTACTTTAGAAGATGCTATATTTTTGAATGATCCAGAGGATTCAGTGGCTTCAAAGGTTGATGAGGCCTCTCTCTGCAGGCTGTGCATTAAACAAGGGATTATATACGAGGATGTGCCAGTCCCGTCTCGTAATGACAGGGCTCACTTTCCCCTGAAGGGGTATACTGCATGCAACAAGTTTATGTGATGGGCTGGTTGCATTCCACCTTTTAATCCATTCATTCATAAAATGTTATATTATTTAAGATTGGCGTCTGCTCAGCTGCACCCGAAGAGCTACGCATTCCTGCACTGCACAACATGATATTTCTCGAGTTCTTATATTATAAGCCAACTCCGAAAGACATTAGATTCATTTACAACCTCAAATGGCAAAAAGGAAGCCTCTCATACACTTTCCTTGAATCAGTCACAAACTGTCAAGTCATAGCCATCGCTTGGAACAAACTGAGCACTTTTAAGAATGAATGTTTCTACATGCGTTGCCCACATGGTTTTGCAGGATAGTAGTTGGAAGGATGTAAGTATCGCTTAAATTTTTACTTTAAGTTCTTTTATTCAAGTTGTATCCTGAATTAAGCGGTTTCTCATTGAACATTATAGGTAGCCATCCATGTCCCACCGGGGACATATGCTCGGAGGCGGTTTCAATACTCAAAAACATACCAGTAATGGATAGAGACATCAGGTATCTTCTCAAAGATGAGCTTCTTTTTGTCTTTGGCTTACTAGAAGAAGGTCGCAGCACAGGACTGCTTAGAAACACCAAGGAGGAAGTTGTAGAGAGAAGAGGTGTTGTTGGGCAAGGAGATAACGAAGCTAATCCTGCCGTGCCCTTAATCGAAGGGGCTCAGGATGTCGATGAGGAAGGTGAGGTAAGGGGCGATGCTAATGAGCCTGATCGTGACACTGTGAGCCTAAGCCACGAGCTTGCGGTTGGATCCTCCCAAGGCCCACAGCTTCCTACCTCGGTAAAGAGAAAAGGAAAAGGCTCATTTATAAGCTGCGTAGAGGGCAGGTCTCCAAGAAACCTAAATCAACCTCTACTGCTACAGATCAGTCTAGCTCTTTGCCTCTAGAAAATCTATTTGAGGGGCTATATGACATCCTGCTCCTGGACGATGTCAAAAATTATGATTTTGCCAACTTAAGCCTCGGGGAGTCTGAGTCTCCTATTCTATTTGGTGCTAACATTCCCTCTATTAATATAGGAGAGATTACTCCAGTGAGAAAAGCTCCAACAACTGGTTCGATTGAGGGACACTTGGACATTCTCAATCACGTGCACTGCACCGTACGACACTTCACCTTTAACTCCAATGATTCTTATACACTTTCATTTCGTTTGCAGGCTCAATGGGACATCCACATAACTATGATCGCTTAAAGAGAATAGTGTACTCTCAGCCATCTTATTTTGGGCCCAGCCGAGGTCCGGACTCTGGTCGAGATAGGGAAGGTCGTAAAGAGAGAGAAGACCGAGACCGAAGCTATTAATCCAAGGACTCGTCGTCCAAGCATAAGTCAAAATCTCAATCATCTCATGACAAGAGTGTCGGTCAACGCCTCCTATACATAGTAGCAGCAAGTCGTTGCCTCATGCCCCCACTTCAGCCACTGTGCCCGAGAAATATTCGAGTTCTTCCAGAGCCCGTCAATCTTCGGACCGCTAGTTTGGCGCAGAAGCCCTTGATATTTCGTCCCGCAAGCACGACAGATGGGCTCTCTCAGCCCCTTCTACTCTTGATGCCACTGCTATTAAGAAGATGGCTTAGCTCAAGGCCACATTTCCTAAGTTGTGCTTTGACGAGTTCAAATTTGTTCCTGTTTTGCATTCAATTCCTTCACAAGCTAAGGATACAGTGCTTTCTTACGTTAATGATGTCTATGTCCAACACAGTACAACTCTTCGTGTTGCTGAGAGAATCTCTGAGGTGTCAATGGAGAGGAAACACGAGATCAATTGCTTAACTCTTGAGGCGATCCATGACAAAAACATTATTAAGTGCTTGGACGAGAAGGTCAAGCAGTTGGGTACAAAGTTGGCTAATTCTGAGAAAAAAGCCACGGAGTCTTCTGAAGCTGTCAAGCGTTTAATGAAAGTGCATCAGGCTAAACTGGACAATACCGTTTGTCGCAACGGTATTTTAGCCTTTGCAAAAGACATTATATAGAAAGAGAAGGAGGTGCTGAAAAAGGACAATGATGCTATGCTCCTTCGTATTAAATAGCTTGAGGAAGAACTCGAGAAGGAAAAATGGGAGAAACTCGAGGCTCGGCTGGAGTCCCAACAATACTGCGAGGAGATTATCGAAGCTCACAAAGCTAAAACAGAGGCCGATGGACAACTTGCGCAGATATAGGCCCTCAAGGAAGAGGCAAGGGAGGTAGGCCGGATAGGGATAAAGGACAAGTTTGATCCGCTATTGATATACTACAATGCGTGTGTCCTGATGAATCACAACCTTCGCTTCCTTAGGGAGGGGTATTCCAAGTTGCTCGTTTAAGCCTAGGACCATATTGTAGATTTGAAAAAGAAGTCCCTCGGCGGTGCTGAAGTGGATGAAGAGTAGCTCATGTGCGAAATTTTACATGATAAAGAGCCCAATGAGCTTAAGGCTGCTCAGCTCGGTTTACTCAACGATCAACCAATCACCGGTAAGGGGAAAGAAGGAGGTGAAGCCTTAGGATCTGGTTTCCAAGACCCCATACTACTCAAGCAGTTGGTGCTTCAATTTCTCATGCCCTAGAGAAGGATGTGGGCTACGACCCAGACCACCCAAGGATGGACAAATCTTTTGGGTTATCTTTGATTTTGGAAGGCGGCACTCCAACTGCAACCGAAGGCCAATCTGGTGAAGGTATATCTCTTACTTCTTCAACATTTGAGAAGGTTTACATCTCACGCCCGATAGTCATGGGGTTACCCATTGGTCTTCATGAAATTGCAGGTCTGTGTGCATCGGTCCATGCTTTCGATAATGATGTTACCCAAGGATAGCTGGCGCAAACCATGGGGTCCACTACGACCGTCACGGTACAGGCGGCTCGTATCGATCAACCTGCTGAGACTCCCGGCCTGGATGCTAAAGTCATAGGGGCTCTGGATAAAGAAAAGACTAATGACCAGCAGGGCCAGGATGAAGCAAAGGAAGTCGTAGTGACCCATGCCTTGAACACACTGATAAACTTAACATGAAGGAGCGCATCGAAAAGGAGGAGCTAGAGTTGCAAGCTAAGAAGGAAAGTGCCAAAGTGGATTTACTCTGCTTCAAATTATACTACCAAACAGCGCTACTCCTGAGGAGGTCAATCCTTCTGTATCCAAAGTGAGACGACCTCTGTTTTCAAAACCATCTCTCCAAAGGGTGGAAAGGGCAAAAAAGGGACAAAAAGGATAGGATAAGGTGGTAGATCTGGAGAATCCACCACGAAGAAGCCTAAAAGAGGAAATAGCTATCGACCGGCTTAGGTACTTGTAGCTAAGTAGTTAATTTCATTTTTCTTGGCTACAATTGTACGGGTACGGCTTGTGTTCTTGGTTTTTAGTTTTTGAAATAAACTTGTACTTCGTTTCCAAGCGTGTGAATAAAGATTCTTCTGTTTCTGTTCATCTTCGGTATAAAATTTGTCTAAGTGTTCGAGCGATTATGTTCCCCGTTCAACGTACTTGTAATTCATCGCTCGTCATTCAAGTTGCGATGTCTTTAGGTCACCCGTTGCTTAGGGCGTCGATCCAACAAATCCATCTCAAGGCTTCCTTTTAGTCGTGGCTTTAAGTTGTATCAAACACTAAGGGCGAGCCATAGTGTTACACTGTCATGTTCAATGGCTAAGTGATTATACTCCTGCCCCTAATCTTGGGTTAGTGGAGCGAGTTCGTGGACGGTCGGGTCCCATCCATGATGAGTTAGTTTATACTCCTCGTTTTGGATTCAGGCCAGAGTTGAAGAATGAATGGTCGAATCACACTCATTTGTTTTGTTTATACTCTTATCCGCACTTTGGGGATTAGAGTTAGTCGATGGATGGTCAATCACACCCGTTTGATATTCATAATCCAACCCATATTCTAGGGACTAATACTGTTTTGGGAAATGGTCGGATCATAATTCCTTTAATTAATTCCCTTGCCCCTAAGTTCGGGGCAAAAGTCGAAGAGTGGTCAATCGTATCACGACCACTTTTACTTCACATTCATCCCCTCGAGTCAGGAGATAGAGTTAGTTAACGGGTGGTCGAGTCACACCTGCTCTCTACTTTATACTCAACCTGTCAGGTTGCAAGTGAGAGTTAATGGATGAATGGTCGAGTCACGTTCACTTTGTTTAATTCAATTACGGACCCGAGTACTTGGATGGCACCAAATTCTGGGTACTCGTTGGTTTATATTATGCATATATGGATATGAGTTGGTCGTATATCACAACTACTATATTATGCACAAACAGTTCATAGATAGGAAGGAACTTCAAATTTTATTGCAAATTGAAAAAGAAGCGATAGAATCTGTCGTATTATATAACTTTGAATTCAACTGCAAAAGCAAATTCTAAATGATATACAAATGAATGAAACAAAACTAAGTGAAATAACATCGTAAATGCTCGCTATTCCATGCTCTAGGAAGTGTGATGTCATCGACAGTTGCTATCTTGAAAGTTCCATCTCCAAGCTTCTAGTTAATGACATACAGTCCTTCCCACTTCGGACCCATGTTTGCGGGGCTAGGAAAGATCTGTTTCAAGACAAGATCGCCAATTTCAAAGGTCCTGGTTTGGACTTTAACAATATAGTATTGGGCGACTCGGTGCCGATGTGCTGCTGCCCTCAAGTCTGCTTCTTCCTACTTCTCATCAACCATGTCTAGAGATTCCAAAAGGAGGTCACAGTTAGTTCTAGGATCATAGTAAGTCACTAGATGAGAAAGGACTTCAAGTTCCAGGATCATATGTCATATTCACTTCGAAATATCATTTTATTCACCACGAAATCAATTTCACTTCAAAATTATTATATTCCCTTTGAAATCAATTTCATTTCAAATCATTTCAAATTTCAACTTAGGTTATAACTTCATTTTAACCACATTCGTATTTAAATCAATGGTTTAAACATAAACAATTCCCAACATGAACAGTTTGATTTTTTGAAAATAGTTTGAAAAACTTTTAAATAGTTAAAATGGTTAAAATAGTTTAAATAGTTTGGTGATTGAAAACAATTTGATATAAAATAGTTTGAGTATTGAAAATGGGTTATAAATTAAAATGGTTTGAAAATTTAAATAATTTGAAATTTTAAAAAAAGTGAATTTTAAAACAGTTTATAGTAAAATAGTTTATAGTGAAAATAGTTTCAAATTTAAAACTGTTTCTTTTCATTTCCAATAAATCTGGACTCAGGTCCAAATTTCAATCAAACTGATTCAATTTCAAATCTTGCAATTAAAATCATCTCAATTTTGATTTTTATTCAAATCAACTTCAATTTCAATTCGTATTAACTTCAATTTTGAAACGTTCATTTTAACTTCAAATTTGATTCAACGATTCGATTCAATGGTTTAAATTTCAATTTAATTTTTATTTTAAACCATTTCAATTTAAATAAATTTCAAGTCCAATTTTAATTTATCGATTTAAATCACTTAAATTAATTTAAACTTCAATTTTCAATTTAAGGTTCAAATCTTTAAAATATTTCAATTCCAAGTTCAAATTTGAAATATCCATTTATATCACTTTTACTTAGATAAATTCGAAGTTCAAGTCAAAGTTCAAACCTTTAAAACAATTCAATTTCCATGATTCAAGTCATATATCGATTATAACTTCACATTTCAAATTTAATTATTTAAAACAATTTCTTTTAACCAATTTCACCTTCAACATTTCAAAGCTCAAATTTGAAAATAATTCAATCTTTATAAATTTGATTTTTATTTCTTTAAAACAAAATCATTTAAATATATTCAAATTCAAGAATTTAAAACCATTTAATTTAACCAATCCGGTGTCTATATATAACTTTCTATCCTATGCCAAGTGATTAGTTATTTCGATTTTTAATTTTAGGGATGGATATATATCATTTCAATCCAAATCAAAGTGTCATAGGTATATATCATTTCAACCTATTTCTTAATTTATTCGAATATAATTCAAATAACAGTTTATATGCTGTCAAATAATATACAGGGTGATAACAGGATATATATAAATAATAAATAAACATCCAGTCATCCAAAATATCAACCAATAGCCATCAGTCACAATCAACATCCAAATCAATCAAAATATCATAACAGTTAACTAGTTATCGATATCAGTTGTATAACTAGCAATTCAATTTCAGTTCCTATTTAACTGTCAATTTAAATACCTATCAGTTCAAACCATATGTCAATTTAAATGTTAGTTAAATTACCAAACAATAGTCGATAAAAATAAATCACTTCATAATTTCGATCTAACTAGCATTAGAATATTTTAGTATTTCATGAGCGGTTTAAAACACTCACCTTTATTTGAAACTGAAATCTTTTAGAATCAAACAAATTCGAATCCAACTCCATGTCATAGCCTTCGTCGATACGATCGCAACGTGACTCGTTTCGCTCGAATCCGACCTCGTATGAGAAAGTTATGAATTATTAATCGTACGAAATAATAAAATTATAATTAACTTAAACAAAATAAAGTGTAAGACATTTAACCTTTCTTCCCTGCCCTTAATCATGTGTTCATCTACAGTCCGTGCGTTATATTATTTATTTTTATTTATTTTAAACTCGATCGCCGCTCGCGCCTGCACCCACTGCCGCCCGACCACCCTACGTGTCGCACCACCCCCAGCGAGCCACTGCACCACCCTCCATCGTGCGCACGTACGCTGTGTAATCGAGATGGGGCTACTCGCAAACACGAGTGAATTTCGGTCACCTCGGCTCATCGTTCGACGATCCGACCGTTGAACAAGCTCGTATGAACAAGCTCTACGTTTCCCTGGTTGAAGTCGTTGGCCAATTTTGCCTCTAGAAGCTCCGATCGATGTTGGCCATTGGGTTGAGGGCTGTTTAATAGCGGCTGTTGATTTAGGTTTAGGTTTTAGAAAATGGAAGAAGGTTAAGGGCTATTTATAGAAAATTTCCATAACACTATTCATCCGTGAAAATTTCGAACTCAAAACGAAGCGTGCTGCCTAACATTCTATATGTTATTCCCCTATTCCAAATACAATGGAACATATATCGGGAGCCAATTCCATCATATTCAGAAGATAGCTTTTCAAAATCAAATTGTTTAGATTAAAGTTTTGAAAATAAATTCTACGTGTTTCAAGCTCGCATGGCCAAACGATAAGTCTGATCGCTACGAAACTTGAAATCCTATAATAATTCACTATTACAGATCTGATGAAACTGGTTTCGTCGAAATCCGAGACACTAACCCGAAAGGCTATTTTAACATGTTAATTAAAACAAGTAATTTCCAAAATAAATTTATTTACTTTAAATTCAATTCTAAAAGCTAACAATCTTCATTCTTGTTTAAATAAAATTTTGAATCAACTTCCGACATCATTTTTATTCATATTAAATTCAGGATTCAATTATCTAAATAATTTCCAATGTTAAATATAACAATTAAACTGCAAAATAAATCACTATATTTGAAATATAAGTTATTTAACTTATAAAATTTGCTTTAAAATGAATTTAAATAATAAAACAACTACTTCCATTTTACAATAATTCACCATCTTTGCAATTATTGTATACAGCAAAAGTTATTCGTTTCTTACCAAATAAATGTTTTCTTATTCTGAAATTTATTTTTATCAAAAATACAATTTCATATAAATAAACTTATGCTTTTACTTTTAATAAACATTCATTCAATTTTTTATTAACTTAACTTTGATTATTTCAATTTCTGTTATCAATTACTTACATTCAATATCATTTAATTCACTTTCTAATATAAGTTATCATCTTTTATCTTATTGAATTCTGTTATTTAAATTTTTATCTAAGTTCATATCCAATAAATTACATTAATAAATCATTAAATTTTTATTTCTAACCATTTTTGTTTAATAATTATATTAAATTTAATAATCTAAAATAGTTAAAAATATGGGTCGTTACAAAAAACCCGACCGTGTTGATGTGCGACGTGGTCTTACGAGATACCTTTATTTTAAAAGGTTTTTTTAAATATTAAAATTCCATTTACTGTGTTTCTTGCACCGGTTTACCAGACTGATCAGCGCGTTATTTTCCTTATAATGCTTGGATCAGCCCGAACATATTTTCCAGATTTAGCTGGACACTTTGGAGCTTCAAGGACAAGCTGGATCCTCTAAGATGTATTCTCGTATTTTATATTTCTCTATTTTTTTCTTATCTGTATTTATCAGAAATTGTAAGGACTGGTTGTTATAACTGTCTAGACTGATGATATGTCAGTTTTTCTCTGATGATAGCATGTATTTTGAAGTTCTTTTTTTTTGCAAAGACCTGTTGTATATTATATATTACTCATCATGTTGTGAGATTTTGTTCTATTTTTCTTTCTTTCACCCCAACAATATGTCTTTCTAGCACCTGGATGTCAGGCACGTGAATACTATGGATGTATTAATATCAACTTATGAGGGTCGAAAAGGTAGGTTGTTGCATTTGGTATCAATGCTAAAGGTTAAGCGAGAACCTTGGCTTATTTGGGGTAAACTTATTAGAGATAGGGTCAGTAACACCCTAGAATGAGTTTGAGCGTATATATATGAGTGCATGTATTTGTTAGTGCTATAAAAATATTTTATACTATGTTGATTGGTTTGTTAAGTGGTTTATGGATTCTGTTTAATACGAGTAGCTAACATTATTGATGGGGATTCCTAAATATATAAACAAGGTCAATCGATATAGTATTGTTTTAAAATTGGTAAATGAAATAATTTTACCTAGAAGTATATTTTATATATAAAAGAATGATTTTGAAAAAAATTAATATAGTTATTTTTGATGTGTTTGTTTGCTAGGAAACGATAATATTCAATTATTATTATCTAGGATTTGATTAGTCATGCTCATCTAGTTTTGGGCATTGACTAGTGTTTATCGATTTTTCTGCAATTTTTCTTTCCTTAAACATAGGTTGGGTAGATAATAATTTTGGGAACATTGAAAATGAACACCTTGTGAATCAAGTTTCATAATTTGACTATAAGGCGTTTGATGATAATATTGGGTTAAAATTGAGTTTGAATAAAGGGTATTTATTAAAAGAAAGCTAGAATATTTTGAAATATATATTTGAGAAATGAATTTATAAAAGAAGTTGATTTTATTGAATTGATTTATAAGAATGTAGCTTATAAATAAAAAGGATTTAAGTAAAGAATTTGAGGACAAAAATCCCAGTGCTTTTGAAAAATGATTTCAAGTTTTTGGAAAAATAATAAAAAAATTATTTGAAAGTACTTGAGAATAGAAGTATCTGTAAGGGATTTTAAAGGAGATAGAAGGCACTAAACTCACTTTTGTCATTGGAAAATAATTTTGTTGATGACTACAACATCATTGGTGTTCATTTTTGAGTTTCTAAGTGGGGGAAATGCTACCATAGTAATTTGCTGTAGAAATTGTTTTCATAAAACAAATTTTTATTTGATGCCAAAAGCGTGATTTGATTTACAAAAGGAAACATTTATATCATTATTTCAAATGATTTTTGGAAATAGAAGTAATAGTTTTACTTGAAAGTATAAATATATTGGAAAGAGAATTTTAAGTAAGAAGTATTTTCTTTGGATTGGTTCGGGAAATGAGTCTCGATTTGTTTTGTGATGATCTGAATAATCTACTAAGTGACAATTGGATGTTTGCCTAAGCAAACGTTGTAGTGCACTTAGTAAATTATTCTCTTTGTTATTGTACATTTGAAACGAGTTCAAATCCGAGCGAATCTAAAGCAATTTGGTAATTGATATCTGGTTAAAAACTATTTATATGGAAATATATACAGTATTGTTTCAAAAAGGGAATTTTGAAATAGAAGAAGTATTTTATGTTAACTAGTTCGAATGGCCCGAAAATAACTAAAAATGGGAAAGAAATGTGTTCGGATAGTAAGTACTTCTCTTAAGTATTACCCTTTTGGTAGGGGAATATATGATACTATTTGGTAGTATCCAGTTCCTTAGTTTCATTTTGGGGTTGCTCGGGCTATATGTGCATTTTCTATGGTTAAAATATATAGTATCATTTCAAAAGGGGGTTTTGAAAAAAAACCAGGTATTTGGATCTTGAGTTTACCTAAGGGAAATAAATTCAAAATAAAAAGGTTTGAACCAGATAGTGGTATATACGCTCAAGATGTAGTGGGGTATTATACAGGTTTATGAACTTAAGTTGGGTATTATGAAAATGTTTTCATAAAAATTTATGGGCAGTAAAATGGTTAAGTTTCTAGGTTGGCTAATTTCCTTCTTTGTTTTAACTGAGATGAAATTTTGGGGTCGAAATTCTTTAAAGGGAGGAAGAATGTAACGATCCGGAATTCTATCGCTTTGATTTGCAAATATTTAATTTATCTTAAATATTCAATTAGTGGTTTTAAATAATTAATAAACCCTCTTTAATTAATAACTAATGATAGAAAATTCATTTTTGAATTCTGTTTACAAAAATAGGTAGTTCGATGAAAAATTAAAAATGTCACCGAAAATCGTTTTTCGATTTCAGCTTTTTATCGAGCGACAAGTTGTAGAAAGTTGTTATATATTGGTATACACTTTTAAAATAACATTTAAATGATTAGAGAAAACACTTTTATTTTGAAAAAAAGATAAATAAATATAATAATAATAATACGGGTTAATAAGTATAAAAATAGATTTGAATTTGAAAATATGAAATGATGGGTTTGAAAAACTAAGATTCCTTAAGTATAAAAATCAACTAAGGTACATGATCCATTCTAAAATCCACCATATTTTTACATGGTTAGTACTTTGGAGGCTTGGAAAAGATGGAAGGGTTTAAAATGTATTAAAGGGCATTTTGGTCTTTAGCTTATTTTATTTTTTAATATTTTTTTCATCTTAGTTTTTTTAAAATTTACCGCTCATCGTTTCGTCGAGCGGAGTAGCGGATATCGCCCAAAAACAATGAATGGTCGAAGATGGCAATTTTTCGATGATCATAAAATGGTGATTGAAGGGTAAGGGTGTGCTCGATTAATTAATATAGGATTTTTAACAGTGATCGTGGTATTTTTAGTGGTGCAGATCATCATGGGGGAGGAGATGTTTTCTGCTCATGTGTTGAATTCCGACGATGGGATGGTTGTGGGGTGAAGGAGAAGTGACAGGGAGCAGCGTTGGGGGATGGCGAAGATGTGGTGGTAGTTGTAGGGGGCTCGATGGCCGGAGTTGTCGAGGAGAGGTCAATTTAGGATTTGGTGATGATGGGTTTTTGAGTATGGAAATTGGGTCCGCCACGGCGACTAGGTGCATCGCGGTAGCTAAGTATGGGGTTGGTGGTGCGTCAGGTTGTGATGGTCATGATGGAGGTGGGGTTGGTGGTTGGAGGTGGTCGAGGCGATGGAGGGAGGAGCATTTCTGTGCTCGTTTTTCCTGAACTCGTTTCAATATTTGGTTGGGTGGTCAAATATGGCTAGGCGGTGCTGAAGGTAGAGGTGGCAATGCCATGGGAATAAGCACGTCAAGGTGGGTTTCTGGGTGGTCTCCGATGGTTGGTTGGGTGATGGAGGGTGGTGTGCACGTGCACAAGCGTGCACGTTTTTCATGGGTTTCGGGCTTTAGAAAATCAAATTGGGGATCGAGGAGGAAAGAGGAAGGTGTTGTAGATGGTGGATGCGGGTTTGGATGAGGAGTTTTGGCCTTGGCCCATTTGCTTTTGGGTAAGGAATTTAATTTTTTTGTTTTAATTTAAGTTTGTCAAACTTTGAAATGTGTTATTTTATTTGTTTTAAATCCGTTTAACCTGAGAATTTTGGCATTAGACTCATATTGACGAGTACATCATTTTGGTATAATTTTTTGATAGTTTGGATAAAGTGTAAATTTATGATATAATAATACTGGTTTAATTTAATTACGTTGTTTTAAGTAATAACATAGTTAAATTAATTATACTTTATTAGTGTTTACTATTTGGCCACATAAAACACCGTTCTCTATAATTAAATTGAATAGATCGTTTATGTTAGCGTTTAGCGGAATAAATCCTTGTTCTGCAATTATGTTAATTTGGACATTTATTTATATGGCAGTTAATTAATATGTGGATTAATTAATATCGGATAAGTAATAGATTAGCTAGTAATTGCTAATGGATTTTATTTACATATATGTCTGCTTATGCAAATACCAATAATATGACTTGGAAAGTTAAATTGAATTAAAATGGTAGCTTTTCTAAGTACCATTGTGATCACTAAACCTCTATCCGAATTTGTAAAGTATGGATATAAATTAACTTCAATTTTATAACAATTTGAGGTTAAGTGCTTATAAGTGATGTTTTAAAGTTAGTTGATTAATTATCTTATTAGTAATGTTTTAGAGTAAGTTATCTAATCATTTTATTGAAGATGTTTTAAAGTTATTTAATTATATTATTAATGTTAATTAAAATTTGTTATTTGATTTAATTATGGTACAAGCTAACTAATTACTTTATTAATGATGTTTTAAGTTACCTATTTTTTTTATACTAATGATGTTTTGAGTTAATTACTTATTTTATTTCGGATGTTTTAAGTTAATTAGTTTATTTTATTTATGATGTTGTAAAGTTAATTATTTATTTATTTATGATGCTTAAAGGTAATTAATTAATTTAATAAAGGTGTTTATAAATAATAAATTGTTTTATAGATGGAGTTTTACTTAATGAAAAGGATTTATGTAAAAAGGGATTTACAAATAATATTTTGTAAAGGGGTTTTATAAATGATATTTTATAAAGGAATTTTATAAGTGATGTTTGCTAGAGATATTTATAAATAGTATTATATAAATAAAAGGGAGATTTATAAATGGTAATTTCTAAATAAGAGAATGGGTTTATAAGTGGTATTCTAATAATAACGAAGATTGTGTTAAATATATTAGATTTATAAAAATGAGTAAAAGATTTTTATAAAGGATTATTATAAAAGGATTTTATAAATAGAAAGAAGTTTTATAAATAATTGTAGAGATTTATAAAAGAAGTTTATAAATAAATTTGGAAATTATAAAACGATTTGTAAATATGGAATGGGTTTATAAAAATGGAATTTTATAAAAGGAATGAGATTTGTTTTTGTTGAGTAATCTTTCTTAATTATGGTGGTATGGAAGCATTCTTTCCATAATAACGCCGAAGGAAAATTGTTTGCGTTTTATAGTAAGATATGTTTTAAATAATATTTGTTTTGGCCCATTTAAATACGACTTTGGAAAAGAGGACATCTCCCTTAGTTTTGTTAATATACCTATACTGTTGAGATAAGTATATGTATATTTTCTAAGTATTGAAAATATAATGGTTTTTCATATACTTATACCGGTGAGCTAAGTATACAAATTTTTTTTTGAGTACTGAAAGGAGTATAAGGGGTTTGTGAATATTATCTTTTGTGAAGATGTTGTGGATCAAATAATTAAAAGAGATTTTAATTGATGAAAGATTAATTAATAGGGGCTTAGTGGATCCCACATAGAATTAAATCTATGTTTGATTGTTGTTTATTTGATAGTTAAATATTACTCTGGAAATATCTAAGAGAAACATGAGATTTATATGGCACATTCATCTTCGATGATGTTGTACTGTGCGTATATATCTCATTTTGTTCTCGTAGGACAAATGAAAAGGAAATCCGTCCACTTAAACAGTTAGGAGGTGATCTCTGCTCTTATGTATTGTCTGATTATTTTCAAAAGAACCGAAGTTGAGTTTACCGGAAATATGGATTGGTTTTGGAGTGATCGGTAAGTGGAGGAGTGTACTTATATGAGATGACTTGAAACCATCACCACTCCATAATCATATACGTATTCAACACTTTGGAAGAGGTTCAAGACTGGTTCGAGATGATCGAAGATGGAGTTCTTTGAAGTGCAAGCACTAATTGCTACTAATCCTAAGGGTGATTTCAAAATGGATGTAGTAAAAATAGTGCCTTCGGTTTGTTCATATCCTGAACAACTTGTATGGATGAATGCTGGCATTGCATTGTTGCCTGGAAGGCAGTATTAGCATTCCAAGTGGGATTTGCTAAAAGAGGAAAAAGGTAATCATGACCTCACAAGCCTCACAACCCGGTAATATCTAAAACAAGGGATATGCTTCGAGCTATGTGGTTCGCTACCATTAAGAGCAGTCATTCCTCGATTTAGAATCAATATTTATGGATTTGGTATACATGTGCATAGAAAGAGTAGGGCCAGGGGAAAATGTTCTACAGCCTTGGTGCCTAGGGAATGATGTAATCTGGCTTGTCATGTTCGAGAGGCAGGCCGGCTCCGATTCGTAGGGGGTCCATCTGACGCCCTCAGTACATTGTTTAGAGATGTACTATGGCAGGCGGTACCCCAGCAGCCTTGTCATTGATGGAAATCCAATCTCCAATATATGCCCTATGGTTTTAGTTGTAGAACCTAGTACTGTTAAATCTAATTATGTGTAACCATTCCAAATATTTTATGTATTTATTTTCAATCCCTAGACATTATTATAATATCATTGGATTTTTTAATAAAAATGATTTAATCATCGTAAGGTAAAAACTCTTATGTGTTTATGTGCAGTATGGTCTTATGAGATACTTTTATATTAAAAGTTTTTTTAAAATATTAAAAATCCATTTGATTGTGTTTTTCATGCAGGTTTACCAGACTGATCCGGGCGTTATTTTCCTTATAATGCTCAGGTCAACCCGAGTATATTTTCCAGATTTAGCTGGACACTTTGGAGCTTCAAGGGACTAGCTTGATCCTCCAAGACGTATTCTTGTATTTATCTTTCTCTGTTTTGTTCTTATCTGTACTTATCAGAAATTGTAAGGACGGGTTGTTATAACTATCCAGGCTAATAATATGTCAGTTTTGCTCTGATGATAGTATGTATTTTAAAGTTCTATTTTTCTTTGCAAAGGCCTATTATATATTATATATTACTCGTCATGTTGTGATATTCTGTTCTGTCTTTTCTTTCTTTCACCCTAATAATCTATCTTTTTGGCACTTGGATGTTCGGCACGTGAATACCGTGGATGTATTAATGTTGACTTCTAAGCGAAATTGCGGATTGTTACAATAAGTCTGTCCAGTTAATTTGGCTACCAGTGCCTACGAATAGTCAGACTAATGTGAGACGTCACAGTTGGGTTACGGGTCATAATACATAGGATTTGCATTGGGGATCGAGGGTAGTAAGTGAGTGTTGTAGGGTCTGCCTCCCTCCCTAATTAGGAAGTATTAAATGGTCAAGGATAACGTTTAGGCACGATATATGGAAATCTCAGGAAGGGTCCGCTTTGGGTTTGAGGTATTAAGTGGCTATTGTAGGGTCCGCCTCCTCCAAAAAAAGTATTACTTGGCCTGATGAGATTTCATTTGATGTTAGCTAGATGGTACCAAAGAGGGGTTCGGCTTGGGTTAGGCACTAAATGATGGGGACCTGCCTAAGATATAGGTATTAAATGGTCAGAGTCTGCCTAATTCCCATTGAAAAGGTATTAAGTGGCATGGGTACTTTCTCTTACATTGTTAAAACATAATTGATGGTAGATGCATGAGACTGGGAATGGCCTTGGGCCTACAGTTGAAAGTAAGTTATAGAGATTGGTTAGGAAAGTATAACTTGTAGGATTGGACTGGGAAAGCCTTCGGGCTTATAGGTGAAGGTAATTATAAGAAATATATTTAGGATACGTAAAACATATTCTTATCTAAATTATACTTCTCAAGTACTAATATGGAAAGACTCGAGTTTTTTATTCACCAGACATTGTTGTTCTTACTCCCTCCTCATTACAACACATGTTAGAGAAGATGATGCAGATTTTAGGAGATAAAGGCGAAGACGGAGTCTTGTGGAAGTTATTTATCTACTTATGTTTATATATACACACTTTGATGTACCCATTTCAGACATGATATTATTGTATTATGAGATATTATACTACGGATATTGAGATGTTATATTTTGTTATGAAACTTGAATTTTATAAAACGAGCATTATTTTTGATATTATATTTTCCACTCTGAGATTCTGATAGCATTAGTAGATAGCTCTATGTATTGTTTTTACTAACCAACAGTCAGCTTTGGAATGACCTAATGTTCGATGCGCCATTACTGGTCAAAAATTAGGTCCGTTTCAAGGCGGGTTGTTACAACTTTACTAGGATCAATCGTCAGCCCACTGTCGGAGACATTATGTTCCAAAAAGTGTATCTCCTTGCACCAAAAGTGACATTTGAAAAGATCCGCCTTCAACTTATGCTCACGGAGTATGCTGAGCACTTCTCCTAAATGCAACCTATGCTCCTCCTCGCTTTTCGAATAGACTAATATGTCATCCATAAATACCACCACAAAATTATTAAGTAGTCCTCTAAAAACGGGACTCATTAAATCAATGAAGTAGGCGGGTGCATTGGTCAGTCCGAAGGGCATGATTAACCGCTCATACAGTCTGTCGGGTGTACAAAAATCAATCTTCTGAATTCTATCCGCAGCTACACGCCACTGATGGAATATGGTAACTAAGTCAAACTGAGAGAACACCTTCGCTCCAACCAACTGATCAAAGAGATCGTCTATGAGGTGCAACGGGTAACGATTCTTCTTCATTAGCTCATCCAGCTCTCGATAATCGACGTAAAGCCTTAGAGAACCAATTTCCTTGGTAGCAAAGACAACTGGTGCTCCTCGGTGTGAAATACTCCACCTAACGAAACCCTTCTCCTATAGATCATTCACTTTCTTATTCAGCTCGCATCTCTCCTTAGTAGCCATATGCCTCAAAGGTAAGGCAACAAGTCTGGCTATTACGACCCGAAATTTCAAACACTTCATATTTAAATATCTGAATTATTTAAATATTTGAACCTTAGATTAAATGTTATTAAAATGATTTAATAAGCTTCTTAACCCCCTTCTAAATCATAACTAATGATGGTAAACTTTTTTTGGAAAAAATGTTTACAAAATAAATACTTCGAAAAAATATCGATAATGTGATCGAAAATCGTTTTATCGATAAACAACTTTTTAACTGTCGGAAGTTGTTTAGATTTTTTTTACAAACACTTATTTACTTAGAAAATTAATAAAATGAAATAATTTTTTTCCATTTATGGAAATAAACTTTATGGATGATGTCATGGGTGATGTTATCAAAGATATTATGAAAATGAGCTTAAATGGAAAGTCTTAAAAGTTAAGTAAATGATAAAGGAGAAGTGATGTTTGTAATTAATGTTGGGTCCTTTGTGAGGGGTTTTTGGTCATTCAACATCTCATTTCCTTGCCTATAAATAGTAAGGAGGGGTTTACTTTATAACTCACCAATTCACTTGAGCTTGAGATGAAGTATGAGAGTTAAAGATGGTGGAAGTGCTTAAACATTAATCCACTAATTACTCTCTAACCTTTTCAAGTCTTAACCAAATCTTATCCAATCTCATTTAACTTTTCTTTTGGGCCTAATACATCATGGGAGGCATGATTAGGAAGTAATAAGTGGTAGAAGGTGAGAGGAAGAGGGGTTCTAAGGAAGGGCCGTGAGCATGGAGGAGGAAGGGGAGGTGGTTGTTTTTGTTTCGAAGTGCTAAAGGTTGGATCTTTAGGCGTGCGGTGATGGAAGGAGGTGGTTCTTTGCTCTTCTGGCTTTATGCTTGGGTTTATCATGGATCTAAGTGAGTTATTTCACTATCTTGTTTGTATATATTATGTATATATATGTTTGTGTGCAAAGTACAAAGTTAAAATGACATTAACTAAGTAAAGTTATAAACTTTGGACCCCTCTTGCTTTTGAAAGAAAATGAAAACTTTATATTGTATAACATAAATTCTATTACCCTCTTAAACATATGGTATGGCTTTGACTTGATGTTTAAATGGTTGTTTAACTTGTGTATTAAATTGAAGTTAGTTTGAAAGTGTTTGAAGCGAGAATTGTCGTTATAAATGCACTTCTAAATCGCTTGTTTTCGGGAATTTTTATAAATAATTAAAAAAATATTCTGAGGGTTAAGATTGATGTCAAGGAGGGATGGAGCAATAGAGCTCTAACCTACAGGGATTCCCTCTTGAACGAGGAATGGTTAAGTTGGAATGTCGAAAACGTGTTAATCTTGTTGTTTACTTACTTGTTTAAAAGGTAATTAACTTTGCTTAATGCTAAAAGCTGACAAAATAGGTTTCTCTATTCTAGGAGTTAAGATTGATGTCAAGTAGGGATGGAGCAATAGAGCTCTAACCTACTGGCTTTCCTCTTGAACGACAAATAGTTAATTCGGGAAAGTCGAAAACGGGTTAATCATGTTGTTACTTGTTTATGGGAATCATTAATACTATACTTAACACTAAAAGCCGATGAGTGTGCTTGTTTATTTGTGAGATTCAAGAATGAAGTGTCTTGGCAAGGCCTTGATGCAACTGGTGCTTTAACTTACTTGGCTTCACTCTTGAACAAGGAATAGTTAAGTTGAAATTTCGGGAAAGAGTTACGTATACAAACGTTGATTTGTGTAAGCGATTGTTTTAACTAGATAGTCGATTAGTCGGCTATCGAACTTAACCTATTATTAAACTTAGATATTTAAAAAGGATGTTTTAAAGATAATATAAATATGGAATGGTTTTGGGTTTGTTGTGACAATATTTTATTAACATTTTTCTTTAACCCTTTTTGATTATACTTATGAATGTAAATAGATCTTTCAAAGAATGTTTTAAAGATAAGCACAAGTGAAATGGCTTTGGGTATGTAGTGATGATGTTTAAGTAACATTATACTTAACCTTTTTGAATAGATTTGTGAAAGCACTTAGATCTTTAAAATGGATATTTTAAAGGAAAATATAAGTATGTAATCTTTTGGAAAAAGATAGAAAAAGAAAAGGTTTAAAGAAAAAAAATCTTGTTAATGGTTTGTAAATATACTTATACCATTTGAGATAAGCATATGAATACTTTTTGAAGTGTAGAAAAAGAAAAGGTTTAAAGAAAGAAATATTGTTAAACATTTGTGAATATACTTATACCATTTGAGATAAGTATATGAATACTTTTTGAAGTATTGAAAGAGTACAAATAAATAGTTGAAATTGATAAATAATGTTTTATTAGATAAAATAATTTTTACTAATAAAAGAGGTTTTAATTAATAAAAGATTAATTGAACAAAAATGGCATTAGAAATCGCCTATGTGACTTGATCGTGCTTTGTGTGACTTGATCGTGCTTTGTATGTTTACTCGTTTATGGAAAACATTTAGTCATATACTTAGCACTAAAAGCCAATGAAGCAGTCTTGTCTATCTGTGCGAATCAAGATTGATGTTCATATAGGGATATGAGCAATATAGCTCTAACTTACTGTCATCACTCTTGATCGAGGGATATTATGAGATGGAAAGATTGAAAACGTGATAAGTATACGAGACTCGGTTTCCATATGCGATCATTCTCATTATTATTGAATGACCAAATTCGTCGATTCAGTCCTAAAGAGACCATGATCGGTAAGTGTTTTACTTACCGAAAACCACTTCAAGGCTGAGATATGTGTTCAATCTCTTGGAAGTGGATATGTTCGAGATGCTGGAATCCATATGCGGTTTCGAGATCTATTCGAGATATGGGAATCCAATTGGGGATTTATGTTCTGTTCGAGTGATGAAGACACATGTGAAAGATGCGGAACGTGATCTCGACATCGGAAATGGTTAAAGACAAAGTAGGATGCACAGTCTGGGGTATTGCAGTCCCACTATATGATATAGTCAACTCTATATCTAGAGTATGCTTATTGATGTTGCACGTGGGAGTTGATGGTATTTGGTACCACGTGATTCATGTTTATGTTCAGGCGTGGGTTTTTGTGTTTATCTTACGGTATATTTTATCTAGAGATATACAGCGCTAGGAAGGTGTTTTCTGATCCTTATGCATGGAGATTGGATTTCGGCTTGACTGAAGGGATCACCGCGGAAAATCCATTACGCGAACGTTCCTTGTCGGATTTGATTGTACTCCTAAAATGGTATTGAATGTAACCAATGTAACCATTCCATCTATTTATAATATTTATATTCTACGCCCTAGACATTATCCATTATATCACCTTATGTACCTATTAGATGGTGGTTCTTTTGAGGGGATAATCGTTATGGCATTTCATGTGGTCTCAAAAGTACTGTTATATGTTGATCTCATATTTCTTGAGTTTATCATACCAGACTTTTGTCCGATGCTTGGTTTTTATTTTCCCTAAATTCCTCGCGTGCTCATTCGAGTAGTTTGAGAAAGACATGTTTTCGTTGATATTCATTAGAGCTTGAGAAGACGAGCTGGTTGCACTTACCGTAGTATTCTTTTTTTCACTTTATTACTATATTTTACATATTAGCATTTGTAAGGACATGTTGTTATAACTGTCTAGGCTGATGATAGTACTTAGGTTTTGTAACTCCAAAATTTCTATATCGGAGTAACCCTTTGCACTGTTCTTTTGATATTATAAATGATCATTCCGTTGTGAGATTCTGATATTATGTTCCTTCTTCCCTGTTCTATTTCATTTTGTTTTATTTAACCCTAACAATTCATTTTTCCAGCACTTGGGTGCTCGGCACATGAATACCGTGGATGTATTAGGGTCGACATTCAAGGGTCGAGAGGGAGGGTCATTACAGCTGGTATCAGAGCTGAAGGTTAAGCAAGAATCTTAGCTTTGGTGGGATTGACTCATTAAGAGATAGGGTAATGGAATGCCCTAGCATGAGTAAGTGTATTATACATATGAGGGTGTATTTGTAATTGTTATAAATGTATACCTTAAGGGTAACTATAATTGCAAAAATTAAAGATCTTATATAAGATAACTTATATAAGTGAATCGTCAAAGTATAGTTTAATTAATGTAGTGGTTAATGATGTTTACCTGTTATCTCGTTCATTTGTTTAGTTATCCTCGACCAGTTTATGGGCATTAACTATCATTTGTTGATTCGTGCTCGACCAGTTTATGACCAGTTTTACCTTTTTACTGCATGGATTTGGTATATAGTATTTGTAGATACATTATTATGAACACCTTGTGAATTTAGTTTCACGGTTTGACTATAAGACGTTTGGTAGTAACGTTGGGTTAAAAGTTAAATTTAGTTAAAGATGTTTGTTATAATCTGAAGGGGAGATAAGTTATTTTAGTAAATAAACATTTGTGAAAATAATTTATATAAGAAAGCGATTTTATATAAATATGGTTTATAAAACATGATTTATAAACAAGACGGATCTAATTGATATTTTGAGAGCTTAAATCCCAATGTCTTTGAAAATGTTTTTAAAGATTTTAGAGAAAAATAGTAGTATTATTTGAAAGCAAGCATTTGGGAAATTGGTTTATGAAGTTGGGATCATGGTACTTAGTAATATTTACGAAGTATTTGATACCATTTTGGACATGATTTTGGTTAAATCCGAAAGGCATGAATTGGATGTACTAAACTCACTCCTATCGCTTGAAAATAATTCTGGTGATAACTTCAGCATTATCGACGTTCATTTTTGGGTTTCTTAGCGAGGGATGCTACATGGCTGTTTTAGTAAAATGGATTTCGATTTAATTCTGAAAGCATGACTTGTTACACAAAAGATATGTGTATATTTTATTATTTCAATTGATTTGAAATAAAAATAGGTGTTTAGTTCAAAAGTTTTTCTTTGGAAAGAAGTTTGATATGAACTTGTTATGAATAAATTTTATATCTATACTGTGTAGGGTGCCTGAGTGATAGTGGCATAGCCCGGAATAAATGTTGGAACTTTTCATGTTTTCCCTTTTTGGGTAAAGTGTGTTTAATAAATTATTGAAATTTGTTAAGTTATTTTATGGACACATGTAACCTATGAATTAGGATTGTATGGTATGTGCATCATGTTATGATATGTTGTTTGGTAGATTTCATTTATTAAAATGAAATAGGATTTTTGATGATTTTGGACAGTTAGAAGCTTTCGAATCGTTATAAAACTTGAAGCCAAGTATTTTTGTGAAAATATAAAAGTCGAGTTTATATAACGCTTGAATTGAGAAGGAAGTAAGTTAAAACAAGTTTTGAATTGGTTAAACATGCTTGTTAAGTAAAATAAATTTGATGTTTTGCATATACTCTTAGGATGTCATGGAGTATTGTACGAATATAAACTTAAGTTGTATAACTATTTATAAACTTGAAGTTATGAAATGTTTCATAAATGATTTTAGTATGACATGCTATTAGTGTAAATAGAAGTGATAAAAGATATTGGTATAGTTAAGAAACCAATAGGATAACAACATAAGTTATATATAGTTCGTTTTATTTGCATGACTGTTCTTGATCCAGCATTTGAGTATATGATTTCGAGGTGGTTACACTAGTTCGAACAAGGATTTTTCATTAGATTCTTACGGCGAACACTTGATACAGATTCTTGATATGATCCCGAGATTTTCTATCATATTTATGGCTATGTAAGGAGAATAGAGGTTTCTAATCAAGGAACCTGATCCAAGTCCGCACTAGAGAGGTCAAGTAATCTATACTGGTTGGAAAGTGAAATTTATGTGATCGAGCAAGCGATCGGATTTGATAGTGCGTACGGATGGCCCATTTGCATCGTACAGGTTTTAGTATTTACATGCTAAGTTTTGTTGGCTTATGAGGAGTTTAGGTGATGAGTCTTTGATTTGTTATGAGGTATTATGAATCGTTGACTAAGTAATAACGTAAGGCTGTTAAGCGTAAGATACGCTTAGTAGGTCGTTTATCATCTTTGTGTAATGAGAGAATTTGAACTTGATAAAACCATGAGTTTTGTTTTCTAAGTGATTTTGAATACTGTTAAGTACTGCTATGTGATTGTTTCTTTGGTTGCTCGTGTTGGAATTTCGAGGATGAAATATTCTAAGTGGGGGAGATTGTAACGACCCGGAATTTCGGATACTTCGTATTTAAATATCTGAATTATTAAATATTTGAATCTTGAATTAAATGTTATTAAAATGATTTAATAAGCTTTTTAACTCCACTTTAAATCATAAATTATGGCGGCAAACTTGTTTTGAAAAATGTTTAAAAAATAAATACTTGGAAAAAATATCGATAATGTGACCGAAAATTGTTTTGTCGATAAATAGCTTTTTAACCGTCAGAAGTTGTTTAGATTTTTTTACATACAATTATTTTCTAAGGAAATTAATAAAATGGAATAAAACTTTTTTCCATTTATGGAAATAAACTTTATGGATGATGTCATCAAAGATATTATGAAAATGAGCTTGAATGGAAATTCTTAAAAGTTAAGTAAATGATAAAGGAGAACTAATGTTTGTAATTAAATTTAGGTCCTTTGTGAGGGGTTTTTGGTCATTCAACATCTCATTTCCTAGCTTATAAATAGAAGAGACGGGTTCACTTCATAACTTGCTAATTCACTTAAGCTTGAGATAAAGTATGAAAGTTAAAAATGATAGAAGTGATTAAGCACTAATCCACTAATTACTCTCTAACTTTTTCAAGTCTTAACCAAATCATCTCCAGTCTCTTTTAAACTTTGGCTTTGGGTCGAAGACATCATAGGAGGCATGATTAGGAATTAAGAAGTGGGAGAAAGTGAGAGGAAGAGGGGGTTCCAAGGAGGGGCTGTGAGTGTAGAGGAGAAAGGGGATGTGGTTGCTTTGGTTTGGAAGTGCTAATGGTTGAATCTTTAGGCTTGTGGTACTAGAAGGAGGTGGTTCATTGCTCTTATGGCTTTGTGCTTGGGTTTTTCATGGATCTAAGTGAGTTATCTCACATCTTATTTGTATATATTGTGTATACGTAATGACCCAGAATTTCAGTCATTCGAAATTGGAATATTTAATTGATTTTAAATATCCGAAAGTAAATTTTATAAGTTGAATAACTTATATTTCAATATAATGATTTATTTGATAATTAAATTGTTTAATTTAATATTTGAAATTGTGGAAATAATTGGATCTTGAATTTAATTTAAATGAAAATGATTTATAAAGTTAATTTAAAATCTATTTAAATTAGAATGGAGTTAGTGAACTTTTAAAAATTGATTTAAAAGTGAATAAGTGGAAATTGAGATTTATTTGATTTAATTAACGTGTAAAAATAGTCATTTTTGACACTGTCTCGGATTTCAACGAAACCAGTTTCATTGAATCTATAATAGTGAGTTATTATAGGATTTCAAATTTCATGGCGATCGGACTTACGGTTTGGTCGTGCGAAGCTGAAACACGTAGAAATTTATTTAAGTAAATTTAATTAAAATAATACGATTTCAAAAAAAACCTATCTTCTGTATGTGATGGAATTAGCCTCGAATATATATTCCAATGTGTTCGGAATAGGGGTAAAACGTTATGAACGCCAGGCGGCATGCTTCGTTTGGAGTTCGGAAATTTTTTGAGTGAATAGTAATTTATATTGCCTATAAATAAGGGACCCCAACTTGCAAAACCCTAGAAAATTAGGGCTAGCCACCATTTTAATTTCAATGGCCAAGAAAGCTCGAATCTTCTTCCTCAATTTTCTTTCAATCCGTAAACAATTATCAAAAACTATCAACTACAAAGTTGTAGAGCACGTCGAGATATACAAATCCAATGGTCGTGATCTGATTTAGCGCAACGTGGAGATTGAAATCTGGGCGTGTTTGTCATGCACTCGATTGGGCTTTTTTGGGGATTCATGGGGCCGAGCTTGGCATGGTTAAGGCTATGGGTGCATGGCGCTGTGAGCTTCGACGTGGTGTTGTTTGATCGTGTTCTAGTGGAGCGTAGGAGGCACGACAATCGATGGAAGCATGCGTGTGTTGGGTTCGATGATGCTGTAATGTGCAAAAGATGATGAAGAGGAAGGATTCGGGGATAAGCGGTGATTAAAACTAATTACTGTAATTAGTTCAAACGTTAATTATGTTATATAATTCGAACGTTTAAAATAGCATAACTTTTTCATAAGAGGTCTGATTCGAGTGAAACAAGTTGTGTTGTACTCGTTACTGAAAATACTATGCATAGGAATTGGATTGGAGTGATTTGGAGCTCGCATGATTTTTGGGTAAAATTAAATGCTCGTTTAATTTTATTCCAAATAAAATGCTGCAACGACGATTGGAAGCAACTGAGTAAAATTCACTCTCTCTGGAAGGCTTATATTTTTATATAAGTGGGAATAAATTATTTTATCTATGTGATGACTATTTGGATGTTATGCTATATTATTAGTAGTTGGATATATTCCTGCCTATTGGAGCAGATGAGACCCCATACGTTCCCGTGTATGTGCGGATGACCCTTTGTACACATGTCTGCCTCGAAGCAGACATTGTACATATTCTTCTCATATGTGTATTTGTTGCAGGTTGGAGGGATCCAACTGGATTCCTCACCATTGTTGATTTTTATTTACACATATTGTTATATATGTTGTACCATGTGATATATGATTTTTGGATGCCATGATTGATATGATTGATGTGAATTCCTTTATTTAGTGCTTTGGTAGCATTGGGCCTATTTTTGGAATTTTAAAATCCTAAAATGATGAATTTGATTTAGAAAGGATTTCAAGTGATTTTGAAAATATATACGTTTTAATAATTATTGAATTGTTTTTTTGAAAAAGGGGTTCAAACTTTTCTATTAAGAAATAAAAAACAGGTCCAACAATATACAAAGCAAAAGCCAATAACCGGCCCAAAACAAAAACCAAATACAATACAAAAAACTATACTCGTTGGGCTGAAGAACAACTACAACCCAAAACCAATATCAGGCCCAAAGAATGGAAGCCTCCCGAAGCACCAGAAGCTTCTCGATAAGAAAAAAAGCAATACGACTTTTCATTCTCTTCCTAACTCCAAACTTTCCAAAAAGAAAACTCGCGAGAAACAGAAATGGCTGCTGCCATGAACCATCTGATCTCCTCCTTTACTTCTGAGACGACAAAAACAACAGCGAACTCCAAATGAAAACAGTTAGGACTCGGAACTCCATCTCTCCAGACTTACTAGAGTAAGTATACTATCTAAATCTACTGCTTTGTTCCTTATAGCCTTCAAACTAACGAGGATTTTTAATTCCATGTCAGGGAAGCTGCAAAAACTTTAGATCTGAGATTCGTCTCCGATCTGAAAGACTTGCTAAACCATATGAAACAACAGCTGTTTCTCAGGACTACTCTAAACAAGATAAGTATTGATATGGCTTCTGTTTTCCTCAGTAAATCTGCTTCCTTTGAAGCTTCTAGTATATCCATAATAATTCAGCTTCTTATTGTCCAGGAATCCACAGACAAATAGCTCCACCCAATAACAGGCTCAAAGATTAGAAGCCTCCCGAAAGATTTTAGATCTTAGATTCATCTGAGATCTGAAAGACTTGCTAAACCATAGGGAACATCAGCTGTTTCTCAAGACGACTCTAAACAAGATAAGTTTTTGAAATAGCTTCTGTTTTCCTCAGAACAGCTGCTTCCTTAGAAGCTTCTAAAATATCCATAATAAATCAGCGTCTTGTTATCCAGGGATCCACAGACAAATTGCTCCACCTGCAGATCAATAAACTTAAAAACTACTGTTTAGTTAGAGATGAAAAACAGATATAATGTAATTTAGAGAGGGAGAGAATCAATGTAAGATAAAACAGGTACTTGAGATCTGAAGCCAGAAGACATAGGAACAATAGAGTAGCAAAAAGAGACAGGAATTATGATAATGTCCCCAATTCAGCATTGGGAGGTATGACCCCATTTCAAAGCTATTTCCGAGTTCATGTCAGTGCTGTTCTGAAAATATTTTGATTTTGCCATTCTGATGTTCATAGTTTGAAAAATTTTTAAACAAACTTTCGACCCTTCTGTAAAACGATTTTGAAAAATCCTTTCATTTCTTTCTTTCCAAATGTGCCAGACACAAACTGAGAGTGAAAGTTGGAATAAATCAGACTTGAAATTTCGAGCATTGGATATAGAAACAATTTTCGTTAAATCCTCCTTCAGGATAAAAGAAAATGTACTTTTTGGATTGACGAAAAAAATTTTACAACTCCACAACCAGATCTTTTCTGTAAAGTCACATTGAAAAAATAGATGGTCTATATTTTCAATGTGACTATTACAAAACACACAATTCTGATCGACCACAATCTGCTTCTGAATTAATCTTTCTTTTGTCAAGAGAAAATCATTTATGGCCTTGAAGAGGCAAACTGCCATTTTAGGAACATGAATTTTGCTCCAAACCATAGTCGCCCAAAATTTAGTATCAAACCTAGTTCGAACCGAGTTCCAAACTTTTTTAAACTGATATTGCCCATCCGAAGTACACTTCCAAGACCAGAAATCCCTCTCTTTGTCATTGTGAATCTTTACATCTTCAATTTCACTCTGTATTTGAAATAGAAAGCTATACAAGTCCCACTTCCATTCACCATTTCTTAAAATCCTGCTAAGCATTATATTATCTGTCCCAGTTCTAAAAGCAGTATCTCTACCAATGCGTTCCATAATAGAACTCCCATTTAGCCAAGGATCATACCATAACGACGTAGATTTACCATCTACAATGTTAAGGGAAAGACATTTCAAGGCTTCATGTCTATTTTTTAGAATACACTTCCACACCCCAGAATCATCCGAACGCTGGTTAATATCCCAGAAACTTTTAAGCCCTATGTATTTTCCATGCATAAAAACCGCCCAACTGCCTTCTAAGTTAATGATTTTCCAAATCAATTTGATATATAGCGTTTTGTTCATCTCTTCTAAGTTTCTCAGACCCATACCTCCTTCTTCTTTTTGTCTACTTAGAACCTCCCACGGGATCTTACTACTGCGACTTTTCCAAAGAAAATTTAATATCATATGTTTAATCTTCTGAACAGTAGCAACAGGGAGGTAGAAACATTGCATCCAAAACTGAATTATAGGGTATAAAGTAGATTTTATAAGTTCCAGTCTCCCTGCTAAGCTCAACATTTTAGTTTCCCATCTTCCAATCCTAACTTTGATCTTCTCTATCAACGGAGAACAATCCTTATCCCTCAAGTTAACGCTTGACAGAGGAATACCCAAATACCTTATAGGAAGGGTAGCTTGTTGAATGTTGAGAATAGAACAGATGTCTGTACAGCCATCTACCCCTTTCCCAAAAAAGATGTTAGATTTCTCCGCACTTAAATAATTATTGAATTGTTAAAGAAATGAATTTATTTAAATAAATAAAAATTTATAATTTTTATGTTATAAAAAATTATGGCTTTGTGAAATATGCTTAAATATCGATTTTTGAACTGTTAATGAAATGGACTTTTAAACGGTGTTTTATAACTATTAGAAATGGATTTATAATCAAATTTGTAAATGGATCTGCAATTGAAATTTAGAAATGAATTTATAATGGACTTTATAAATAATAAGATTACAAAAGAATGAATGTGTAAATAAAGAAATTTATAAGTAAATAGCTTATAATGGGATTTTGATATATAAACGAGATAAACGGGAAATTGGTTAATAAAGGAATTTTATAAATGGAAGTTTTTATAGAATAGAAATGTGAATTATAAACATTGTTTTATAAATGTGAAATCAACTTAATTTGATAAGCTAATTATAAAAGGAAATATATTCACGTTTTTAAAGTGAAAAGTCCTTAAAATGAATGTTTTGGAAAGTGATATTTCAAAATGGAGTTTAAATGGTTTGAAAATACAATAAGTTGTGAATTCACTTATTATTAAAATAATTTTATGAAATGTTTTCCAAATATTGAATGGTTTTGGAAATATATCTTTTAAAGATAATTTGAAGTAAATAAATTGGAAAGTGAATTGATTTATAAATGATTTATTAAATCATGCCTAGTGATTGCTTTAGTGCAAAATTATATTTTTTGGCCATTTTAGTTTCTTGACTTGATGTGGAAACTATTTAGTCGTGCACTTAGTACGTAGCCATCTGTGTAGGCTTGATTATCATTTGGTGTAAAGGATGTTGATTCGAGTAGTGCAGAGTGATTACTCTAATCTACCGAGCTTCCTTCTTGGCCGAAGGATAGCAAGTTGAAAGTTGAAAACGTGATAAGTCTACGAGACTTGGTTTCTGTATGAGGTTGAGTAACACTTTTGCGTTGTTGGTGCGAAGTGACCGGGATCGGTTTTTCCAAAAATCACTTTGGACCAACCTTTATGCGATGATTGTGCAGGTTTGTTGGTGATATTGATATTTAGGATTTTCATAGTGAAAGACTGCTTATTGATCATTTGAGGTTAAAATCCCAATATATATAGTAGTAGTAGTCTCTTTGTTATGAAATATCCAATGCAAGGACTATTCACTAATAATCCTAGGGATTTCTCGATCGGATATGGTAGGAAAGTACTTTCGGTTTGTCCTGTTCCTGGACAACTTGTATGGATGGATGTCTGACAGTGCATTTTTGAGATTATGTACATTGGTTTTTACAAACATACATCAATCATGGCGGAGAAGGCAACTTCTCTTAGCTTAATACCCTCCTTGAGACGTACGAGCTCAAGGGTTGTATTTTTGTGGAAGGCAATTAGTAGTCAACGGAAATGGCAATGTGACATTCAAAGATGATGATGATGTGATATGTGAAACGTATTCGATATCTCTTTTGACCTCATACCCCAGGAAATGACTAAAACAGGGTAGAAGCAGCAAGGCTAAGTGGGTCGCTCCTATTAGGAGATGTCATCATCCTTCTAGATTTACTCTACACATGTCTAAGTATGTGGTGAATGTATGACCCGGGTACCCTGTTAAAGGTCGGTAAGGACCGGGGTGATGACATATTCGGTACTATCCAGGAAGGGGTAGGCCGGACTTGTGTTGGTTTAGGCGCCTAGTATCTCGACTCTAGGTACATCCCTCTAGAGGTGTACCGAGTTCAGAAAAGGTAGTCCCTTACCTTGTCATTTGTATGGAATCCAATATCCACTACGTGTCTGCCATTTTGTTTGTAAACCTATTATGCTGGAATTTAATAATGTAAAATTTTAGCTATGATTAATTATTATTTATGCAATAGACACTGTTATAATATAAGAGAATTTGATATGAAATGTTTTGGTTATCGTAAGGGAAAAACTCGTCTATGTTTATGTGTGGGCGTGGTCTTACGAGATACCCTTTGTTTTGATAAAGAAAGTTTGGTAATCTTAAAACATTAAAATTCAGTTGAGATATGTTTTTCTCACGTTGGTTTACCAGACTGATCCAACCGTTCTTCCCTTTCAATTCTCGGGTCAGACCGAGTATATTTACAGGTTTAGATTTGGTGCTTTTGGAACTTCAGCAGACGAGCTGAAGATCTTCATGTCGTATACACGTATCTGTTTATTTTCCGCTGCATTGTTGTTGTAAATTATCAGCATTTGTGAGGATAGGTTGTTATAACTGTCCAGGCCGATAATTATTTATTTGTGTACTCTGTTATTGATGTATGTATATTACTGTTTCTCTTTTGTAAAGATTATTCATCTATATTATACGTTGTTCCGCTGCGATGTGAGATTCTGTATTGTTATGGTTCTGTTTCTCTCTTCTTCTCTTCTCTTCTTCTCTCTTCTTTATTTCTTCTCACCCTCTCTCTTCTTTCTCATGACTTTCCGTCATTCTGTGCATTTTGGGTCAGACATGTGTGGTTTATTGTCGATTCAAAGGGTACGGATTTGCGGGTCGTCACAGCATGGTATCAGAGCTTTGGGTTTAGCGATAAACCTAGGCTTTGATGGGTACTCATTATAGACATGGTTAGCAATACCATAGAATGAGCCCGAGTGCGTATATATTTATATATGAGCGCGTATTTGTTAGTGATATAAAAATATTTTGTATTGGGTTGTTTGATTTGTTATGTTTGAATTTTGAGTTTTGGTCGATGCGTCTTGCTAACGTCATCAGTTGGGATTCCAAAACACTTGAGCAAGCAAAATAACACGATATTGTTTTTAAATTGGATAGGTGAAATAATTTTACCTTGATTATATTTTATGCAGTAGTATATAAATTATTTGATTGTTAATGAATGATAATATTTGATTATTGTCATTTGTTATTTGTTGTGTCTAAATAAAAGATGTTATCATTATCAATCTAAACCAAGATAAACAAAAATTGGAATGATCTTATATAAGAAAAGTGAAATAAGAGAAATTACGTATAAGTATAAAATTTATAAATGTGACTCGTATATAGAAGGATTTAAAAGAAATAAAAAGCACTGAATTCACTACAGTCGTTGGGAAATAATTCGGATGATGACGGCCGCATCATTAGTATTCATTTTCGAGTTTCTAAGTGATGGATTTGCTACCTTAGTAATTTACTAATGAAGTTTTGTTTTGATAAAACAAGTTTTATTTTAAAATCTAAAGTATGATTTGATGTGTAAGAAAATAAGATTTTAAATTAAGACATGAAATTAAAATTTATCTTAAGTAAAGTTAAATAAAATTGAGTTAGTAAAATGAACTATATGAATTAAAGTTTAACTTAAGAAAAGTTAAATAAATGAAATTGAATTGGATTTGGAATGAATAAGATAGATATTTGAAATAAATCAAATAAAATTAAATATAAACTTGAGTGGTAAAGTGATTGTATAACCATGAATTGAAATTATAAAATATGAGAATGTGAATAAAATTAAGTAAATATTTATGAAATTGTAAATAAATAAGTTGTATAACTTATAAAATGAGAAAATATAAAGTAAAACCAAATATTAAAATGGTTAAACAATTTTGTTAAGCAAAACAAAATCTGAATTTGGATAGTGATATGAAATTTGACTTAAGTAAAAGTTAAGTAAAATGACTTCAGAAATGAAATCTAAGTTAAGTTAAAAGGAAATGATTTTTGAAATGAAATTTAACTCAAGTAAAGAAAAAGAAATGAACTAATGAAATGAGTTAAATAAAATAGAATTTGAATTGAATGGAAGTAAACCTAAGTTGTATAGTGAAATTAAATGTAAGTGAGAATGAAATAAAACATAACTTAAGTGAAGTTAAATGAAATGTGATATTCAAAATGAATTAATAAAATGAAGCTAATGGAATGAATAATGAACTTGAGTTATTAAATGAAATTCTACCTTAGTGCAAAATAAATTGAATTGAACTAATGAAATAAATTAGTTAACTGAATATGATTTTGAATGATGTTTGAAAAATTGAATATAACTTAAGTTGTGAATTGATAGTAAACATAAAAATGTTGAAATGAACGTAAGTAAAGAATGACATGTAAATGAACATGAATTAAATAAAAGTGGATAGCGAATATGAATGTGAATGTAAATGAATATGATTATAATTGAATGTAAGTCCATTAGATTTAGTTGGAATGAAAATTAATGTGAATGAATGATTGTTAACCAATTGAATAATTAATGAAATGAATATTAATAAATGCATGTTAACAAATTGGAAGTGAACCAATTAAATGTAAATCAAATGAATGTGACTAACATGTATGTAAATAGCATGGTTATGAATAAAATTGAAAACAAATCAAATGAATGTTAATAAGAAGGAAAGTTAATGAATTAAAACTATTGACATTGTAAAATGCAAATAGAAATGGTTAATGAATGAATGTAATGGATGTTAGTTGTTGGATGGTTTCTTTTGTTGCATGTGTTTCATTTGCATATGATTATCGTATAGTTATGTTATATATTGATATTATTTTCTTTATACATGTTCTCATTGGTTTGCTGAGTGTTTAGTAGGTGCGGATGGCGTATGCTTCGCATGTGGAGCTCGCTTTCATGCTATATTGCTTATATATGCTAGCTAATAATATATAAGGTACATATCTTGGATTACATATCTACTTTTATATTTTTTCTCCTATGGGATGCCTCATCCTCGAAGATGAGATGTATATTTGTGATATATATTGTGATTTTACTACGATCAAACTGCACAAAGGAGACTTTGGCGAATTTTTCTGAAAATTGAAGGCGTTAGATAATTTTTGAGAATTTTGGAAAGAAATTTTATAACTAAAATTTTGGTTTTTGAGTTAAAAGTTAAACGATATTAGTTGGTTTTCAAAAGATAACTATGAATGGATTTGAAAACTTAGAAATTTTTTTGTAAGAAGTTTAACTAATGGATTTTGGAAAAGCTAGAAGGTATAAATGATTTTGGTAATTTAGTTTGAACGAACTATTTTGAAAAGTTAATCGGATTTTTTGGCATTTTCTTACTCGGTAATTTCGAGGACGAAATTCTTTTAAGTATGGGTGAATGTAATGACCTAGAATTTTAGTCATTCGAAATTGGAATATTTAATTGATTTTAAATATCCAAAAGTAAATTTTATAAGTTGAATAACTTATATTTCAAATATAATAATTTATTTGATAATTAAATTATTTAAATTAATATTTGAAATTGTGGAAATAATTAGATCTTGAATTTAATTTAAATTAAAATTATTCATAAAGTTAATTTAAAATCTATTTAAATTAGAATGGAGTTAGTGAACTTTTAAAGATTTAAAAGTGAATAAGTGGAAATTGGGATTTATTTGATTTAATAAATGTGTAAAAATAGTCATTTTTGACACTGTCTCGAATTTCGACGAAACAGTTTCATTAGATCCGTAATAGTGAGTTATTATAGGATTTCAAATTTCTGCCGACCGGACTTACGGTTTGGTCGTGCGAAGCTGAAACGCATAGAAATTTATATAAGTAAATTTAATTAAAATAATTCGATTTCAAAAAAAACCTATCTTCTGTATATGATGGAATTAGCCTCTGATATATATTCCATTGTGTTTGGAATAGAGGTAAAACATTATGAACGTCAGGCGGCACGCTTCGTTTGGAGTTTGGAATTTTTTTGAGTGATTAGTAATTTATATTGCCTATAAATAGGGGACCCTAACTTGCAAAACCCTTGAAAATTAGAGCCAGCCGCCATTTTAATTTCAGTAGCCAAGAAAGCTCGAATCTTCTTCCTCAATTTTCTTTCAATCCATAAACAATTATCAAAAACTCTCAACTACAAAGTTGTAGAGCACGTCGAGATCTACAAATCCAACGGCGGTGATCCGATTTAACGTAGCGTGGAGGTCGAAATCTGGGCATGTTTGTCGTGCGTTCGAGTGGTCTTTTCTGGGGATTCGTGGGGCCGAGCTCGGCGTGGTTGAGGTCATAGGTGCGTGGCGTTGTGAGCTTCGACGTGGTGTTGTCTGATCGTGTTCTAGTGGAGGGTAGGAGGCGCGACAATCGATGGAAGCATGCATATGTTGGGTTTGGTAATGCAGTAACGTGCAAACGATGATGAAGAGGAAGGATTAAGTGGTAAGCGGTGACTAAAATTAATTACTGTACTTAGTTTAAACGTTAATTATATTATATAATTCAAATGTTTAAAATAGCATAACTTTTTCATACGAGGTCCGATTCCAGTGACACAAGCTGCGTTGCACTAGTTACCAAAAATACTACGCATAGAAATTAGATTGGAGTGATTTGGAGCTCGCAAGATTTTTGGGTAAAATTAAATGCTCTTTTAATTTATTCCAAATAAAACGCTGCAACGACGACTGGAAGCAAGTGAGTAAAACTCACTCTCTCTGAC
Organism: Allium fistulosum; assembly: GCA_030737815.1. Classification (NCBI taxonomy): domain Eukaryota; kingdom Viridiplantae; phylum Streptophyta; class Magnoliopsida; order Asparagales; family Amaryllidaceae; genus Allium; species Allium fistulosum. Next base: position 844,256,983 of record CM060902.1, read on the forward strand.
CGGCTTATATTTTTATATAAGTGGGAATAAATTTTTTTATGCTATGTGATGATTTTTTGGATGTTATGTTATATTATTAGTAGTCGGATATATTCCTGCCTATTGGAGCATATGAGACCCTATACGTTCCCGTGTATGAGCAGATGACCCTTTGTATACGCGTCTGCCTCGAAGTAGACATTGTACATATTTTTCTCATATGTTTATTTGTTGAGGTTACAGGTTGGAGGGATCCAACTGGATTCCTCACCATTATTGATTATTATTTACACATATTGTTATATATCTTGTACCATGTGATATATGATTTTTGGATGCCATGATTGATATGATTGATGTGAATTCCCTTATTTAGTGCTTTGGTAGCATTGGGCCAATTTTTGGAATTTTAAAATTCTAAAATGATGAATTTGATTTAAAAAGGATTTCAAAGTGATTTTGAAAATATATATGTTTTAATAATTTTTGAATTGTTAAAGAAATGAATTTATTTTAAATAAATAAAAAGTCATAATTTTTGTGTTATAAAAATTATAGCTTTGTGAAATATGCTTAAATATGGATTTTTGAACTGTTAATGAAATGGACTTTTAAACGGTGTTTTATAAATATTAGAAATGGATTTATAATCAAATTTGTAAGTGGATTTGCAATTGAAATTTAGATATGAATTTATAATGGACTTTATAAATAATGAGATTACAAAAGAATGAATGTGTAAATAAAGAAATTTATAAATAAATAAATAAGCTTATAATGGGATTTTGATATATAAAGGAGATAAACGGGAAATTGGTTAATAAAGGAATTTTATAAATGGAAGTTTTATAAAATAGAAATGTGAATTATAAACACTGTTTTATAAATGTGAAATCAATTTAATTTGATAAGCTAAATATGGATTTTTATAAAAGGAAATATATTCACATTTTTAAAGTGAAAAATCCTTAAAATGAATGTTTTGGAAAGTGATGTTTCAAAATGGAGTTTAAATGGTTTGAAAATACAATAAGTTGAGAATTCACTTATTATTAAAATAATTTTATGAAATGTTTTCCGAATATTGAAATATTGAACGGTTTTGGAAATATATCTTTTAAAGATAATTTGAAGTAAATAAATTGGAAAGTGAATTGATTTATAAATGATTTAATAAATCAGGCCTAGTGACTACTTTAGTGCTAAATTATATTTTCTAGCCATTTTAGTTTCTCGACTTGATGTGGAAACTATTTAGTCGTGCACTTAGTACGTAGCCATTTGTATAGGCTTGATTATCGTTTGGTGTAAAGGATGTTGATTCGAGTAGTGCGGAGTGATTACTCTAATCTACCGAGCTTCCTTCTTGGCCGAAGGATAGCAAGTTGAAAGTTGGAAACGTGATAAATCTACGAGATTTGGTTTCTATATGAGGCTGAGTAAACACTTTTGCGTTGGTGCGAAGAGACCGGGATCAGTTTATCCGAAAACCATTTCGGACTAACTTATATGCGATGATTGTGAAGGTTGGTTGGTGATATTGATATTTAGGATTTTCATAGTGAAGGACTGCTTGTTGATCATTTGGGGTTAAAATCCCAATAAACATATAGTAGCAGTAGTCTCTTCATTATGAAATATCCAATGCAAGGACTATTCGCTACTAATCATAGGGATTTCCTGATAGGATGTGGTAAGAAAGTACCTTCGGTTTGTCCTGTTTTTGGACAACTTGTATGGATGGATGTATGACAGTGCATTTTCTGAGATTACGTACATTGATTTTTACAAACATACATATGTGGTGGCGGAGAAGGCAACTTCTCTTAGCTTAACACCCTCCTTGAGACGTACAAGCTCAAGGGTTGTATTTTTGTGGAAGGCAATTAGTAGTCAATGGAAATGGCAATGTGGCATTCAAAGATGATGATGATGTGATACGTGAAAGGTATTTGATACCTCTTTTGGCCTCACACCCTAGGAAATGACTAAAACATGGTAGAAGCAGCAAGGCTAAGTGGGTCGCTCCCATTAGAAGATGTCATCATCCTTCTAGATTTACTCTACACATGTCTAAGTATGTGGTGAATGTATGACCCATGTACCCATTAAAGGTCGGGAACGACCGGGGTGATGACATATTCGGTACTATCCAGGAAGGGGTAGGCCAGTCTTGTGTTGGTTTAGGCGCTGCTTATCTCGACCCTAGGTACATCCCTCTAGAGGTGTACCGAGTTTGGAAAAGGTAGTCCCTTACCTTGTCATTTGTATGGAATCCAATATCCACTACGTGCCTGGCATTTTGTTTGTAAACCTATTATGCTGGAATTTAATAATGTAACAATTTCAGCTATGATTAATTATTATTTATGCAATAGACACTATTATAATATAAGAGAATTTGATATGAAATGTTTTGGTTATCGTAAGGGAAAAACTCGTCTGTGTTTATGTGTGGGCGTGGTTTTACGAGATACCCCTTGTTTTGATAAAGAAAGTTTGGTAATCTTAAAACTTTAAAATTCAGTTGAGATATGTTTTTCTCACGCTGGTTTACCAAACTGATCTGTGCATTCTTCCCTTTGAATGCTCGAGTCAGACTGAGTATATATATAGGTTCAAATTTGGTGCTTTTGGAGCTTCATTAGACGAGCTGAAGATCTTCATGTCATATACTCGTATTTGTTTATTTTCTGCTGCATTGTTGTTGTAAATTATCAGCATTTGTGAGGACAGGTTGTTATAACTGTACAGGCCGGTAATTATTTATTTGTGTACTCTCATATTGATGTATGAGTATTATAGTTTCTATTTTGTAAAGATTATTCATCTATATTGTATGTTGTTCCGCTGTGATGTGAGATTCTGTATTGTTGTGGTTATGTTCCTCTCTTCTCTTCTTCTCTCTTCTTTCTTTCTTTTCACCCTCTCTCTTCTTTCTCATGACTTTACGTCATTATGTGTTTTTGAGTCGGACATGTGTGATTTATTGTCGATTCAAAGGGTATGGATTTGCGGGTCGTGATAGTATATATATGTTGTGTGCAAAGTATAAAGTTAAAATGACATTAACTAAGTAAAGTTAGAAATTTTGGACCCCTCTTGCTTTTGAAAGCAAACGATAACTTTATATTGTATAACATCAATTCTATTACCCTTTTAAACATGTGGTATGGCCTTGACTTAATGTTAAAAGGGTTTTTTAACTTGTGTGTTAAATCGAAGTAAGTTTGTAAGTGTTTGAAGTGAGAATAGTCGTTATAAGTGCACTTCCGAATCTCTTATTTTCGGGAATTTTTATAAATAAATGAAAAGATAGTCATAGGGGTTTCTTTTCATGGGGTTTTAAGTACCATAATGGTAGTACTTACTATAAAAATTTAAAGTCTTAAATCATTTGTTAAAGTGGTTAAAACTAGTTACAAAGATCATGCTTTTCAATGTTGTTTTTAACAAGGACTTTTAACAGCATTTATAAATGCTGTAGTAAGTCACTTATGGGTTTAAGTGTTTAAAAATGATATTTAAATTTGGTATTTTTATCTAATCATTTTAGAGATGGTTTCAAACATGTTTTGAAGTATTATATAGTTAGTTTGAAGTTTAAATATATTTTTAATAATTATAAATATTTTTTGGAAAAGTAAAGAAGAGGTTTAACACTAAAAGCCGACGATGTGGACTTCTTTAATTTCCGAGAGTTAAGATTGATGTCGAGTAGGGACGGAGCAATAGAGCTCTAACCTACCGGGATTCCCTCTTGAGCAAGGAATAATTAGGTTGTAATGTCGGAAACGTGTTAATCTTGTTGGTTTACTTACTTGTTGTAATTAACTTTGCTTAACGCTAAAAGCCGACGAAGTAGGTTTCTCTATTTCTGAGAGTTAAGATTGATGTTAAGTAGGGACGAAGAAATAGAGCTCTAATCTACCGAGCTTTCCTCTTGAATGAGGAATAGTTAAGTCGGGAATGTCAGAAACGGGTTAATCATGTTGTTGTTACTTGTTTATGGGAATCATTAATATTGTACTTAACAATAAAACCCGATGAGTATGCTTGTTTATTTGTGAGATTCAAGAATGAAGGGTATATGCAAGGCCTTGATGTAACCAATGCTTTACCTTACCTGGTTTCACTCTTGAACAAGGAATAGTTAAGTTGAAATGTCGGAAATGAGTTAAGTATACGAACATTGATTTGTGTAAACGGTTATTTTAACCAGATAATTGATTAGTCGACTATCGAACTTAACCTATTATTAAACTTAGATCTTTAAAAAGGTTGTTTTAAAGATAGTACAATTATGGAATGGTTTGGTGGCAATGTTTTATTAACATTCGTGTTTAACCCTTTTTTATTATACTTATAAATGCAAATAGATCTTTAAAAGAATGTTTTAAAGATAAGCACAAGTGAAATGGCTTTGGGTTTGTAGTGACAATGTTTAAGTAACATTAGTCTTAAACCTTTTTGAATAGATTTGTGAAAGCATTTAGATCTTTAAAATGGATATTTTAAAGGAAAATATAAGTGTGTAATTTTTTGGAAAAAGATAGAAAAAGAAAAGGTTTAAAGAAAGAAATCTTTTTAATGATTTGTGAATGCACTTATACCATTTGAGATAAGTATATGGATACTTTTTAAAGTATTGAAAGAGTACAAATAAATAGTAGCTACTGATAAATAATGTTTTATTAGATAAAAGAATTTTTGGTAACAAAAGAGGTTTTAATTGATAAAGATTAATTAAAAAAAGGGATTAGGAATCGCTTATATGACTTGATCGTGCTTTATGTGACTCAATCATGCTTTGTATGTTTACTCGTTTATGGAAAACATTAAGTCCTATACTTAGCACTAAAAGCCGATGAAGTAGGCTTGTCTTTCTGTGGGAATTAAGACTGATATTCGTGTAGGGATATGAGCAATAGAGCTCCAACCTACCGACATCACTCTTGATCGAGGGATAGTATGAGATGAAAATATCGAAAATGTGATAAGTATACGGGAATTGGTTTCCATATGCGATTGTTCTCGTTATTATTGAATCACCTTAGGATATTGTCAACTCTATATCTAGAGTATGCTTATCGATGTTGCGCGCGGGAGTTGATGGTATTTGGTACCATATGGTTCATGTTTATTTTCGGGCGCGGGCCTTTGTGTTTACCTTATAATATATTTTATCTACAGATATACGACGCTCGGAAGGTGTTTTTTGATCCTTGTACATAGAGATTGGATTTCGGCTTGACCAAAGGGATCTCTACGGAAAATCCATTATGCGAACCTTCCTTATCGGATTTGATTGCACTCCTAAAACATTGTTGAATGTAACCAATGTAATCATTCCAGCAATGTTATAATATTTATATTCTACACCTTAGACATTATCTATTATATCACCTTATGTACCTATTTGATGGTGGTTCTTTTGAGGGGATAATCATTATGGCATTCCATGCGGTATCAAAAGTACTGTTATATGTTGATCGCATATTTCTTGAGTTTCTCATACTAAACTTATGTTTGACGCTTGGTGATTGTTTTCCTTAAATTCCTCGCGTGCTCTTTCGAGTAGTTTGAGATAGGTAGGTTTCCATTGATATTCATTGGAGCTTGAGAAGACGAGTTAGAGGTTTCACCTACCGTAGTATTTGTATTTCCGCTGCATTACTTACATATCAGCATTTGTGAGAGCATGTTGTCATAACCGTCTAAGGCTGATGATAGTACTTAGGTTTTGTAACTCCAACATTTCTATATCGGAGTAACCCTTTGAATCTTTCTTTTGATATTATATACGGTAGTTCCGTTGTGAGATTCTGATATCGTGTTCCTTATTCCTTGTCCTATCTATTTTTCTTTTATTGAACCCTAACAATTCGTCTTTTCGGCACTTGAGTGCTCGACACATGAATATCGTGGATGTATTATTGTTGACATTCGGGGGTCGAGAGGACGGGCCGTTACACCGGCATTCTCCACAATATAAATCTAGAACTCAATCTCACTCTGGGGTGGAAGACTGGTGACTTGAGAAGAGATCTGGATAGTCTCTAACTACAGGCACCGAATTTAACTTATCATGTGATAGGTTTAATAAATACAGGTAACTCAACATAACCGAACATCTGGATACAAGTACCCAACCTAACATCCTTCCTACCATAATCTAAAATCGCTCCATATATCATCGTCCAATCCATACCCAAAATCAAACCAAATAGAAAACCCTAAGACAAAAGCATCACAATCAAATTCGACTCCCAAAATAAACAATTTCAAACTCCTACATATCATAGATAAATAAGTCGATCCTCTCACAGGGTTTGTCAGGACCGAGATTTTCGACCTCCGAAAATCAACATCAATACGTCCACCGTATTACATGCCAAACAATAAATTGTCAGAAATACCAGATCGTTAGGGAAAAGAAGAAAGAGGTAGAAGAAGAAAATAGAAACAACAGCACAGAATCTCACAATCGCAGCGGAACAATATATAATAAATAACAACTAGTCTTTATACAAAAAGAACTATAACTATTTTTATACATTACATCATCAAAGTACAATACATCAATAACACAATACTGGATAGTTATAATAACTTGTCCTCACAAAAGCTGAATATACAGCCTACAATACACAACGGAATATAAATTAGATATGTGTAATACGTCTTTGTCATCCAGCTCGTCACCTAAGCTCCATAGCATCCTATCCTGTATATGTAATACTCGGTCTGACCCGATCATTATAATAAAATAACACCCGAGTCAGTCTGGAAAACCAGCGTGAGAAACACACTCAATTTGAATTATTAATGTTATCAAAATCCTTTGAAAACAAAGGTATCTCGTAAGACCACGCCACACATAAACATGACGGGTATTTACCTTATGATAACCAAAACATTTCATATCAAATACTCTGATATTATAATAGTGTCTAAGTACAAATACTTATTCAAATAGCCGAAATTGTCACATTAGTTAAATTCTAGCATACTAGGCTCTACAATCAAAACCGTAAAGGCACGTATTGGAGAATGGATTCCAGACGAATGATTAGGCACTAGGGTACCACCTATCATAGTACACATCTATAAACAGCATACCGAGGACCACGCCGGGATCCCCTGCCACACAAGACCAGACTATCCCTAACCTGGATATACCAAATATGCTATCACCCCGGGTGTTCCCACCCTCTCTCGAGCTCCTTCCATATACCGTAGTAATAAATAATATCCGAGGTTATCTAGAAAGGTGATAAACATACCCTAATTGGGTGTGACCCACTTAGCCTTGTTGCATCTCCTTTGCTTTTCAGTCATTCCCGATTGATGAGGCTAGAGGCTACGATTACCTTTTAAGGAATTTTTCACTTAGAATGCTCATTGTCCTCCAATGACAATGTTCTGATAGCATTCATCCATACAAGTTCATTCTGGGTCCGAACGGAACCGAAGGTACTATTCACTACAAGAAATTTTATTTTTTGTGGCGCTCAAAAAACGCTACAAAAACTTTTGGTGGCGTTTTGATAAACGCCGCGAGAAAACATGCGACTAAAAATCCATGATTTTTCGTTGCATTTATTTTAACGCCACTATAAATGCATTTTTGGCAGCGTTTTTCAAACGGCACCATAAATCTTTTTGTAGCATTTAAAAAACGCCACCAAAAGATTTTTTGGCGCTACTAATAGAATTTCCAACTTTACCCCTGTTTTACGGTTGCATTTACTCAACGCCACTATATATATTTCGGTAGCGTTTTTGAAACGCTACTAAAAGTTGTTTATTATATTACATCATTTTTTCATGCTATTATTTCCTGTTAATGGTCTATTTTGGTTCTATTATATCAATCAACAATCACTCACATAATCATCATATTCAAATAAGTTAAAAAACACATTAACCATATAATCAAATAAAATATCCATAACCATTCCAATACAATAGTTTTTCGACAAAATGACCTAACTCACATACAATAACCATTTGTATACAAATTTACACATCGGGTACTAATAAATGTTATATCTAACTAGTGCTAACAAAACGTTTGATTACCCATAATTCTTTGTTGCATACACAAGTGAAAGCTAGCATCATCAAGTCCAAATTTGCTCTCTTCAAAAGTCCGATGCCTACACAAGTGAAAGCACAACTGATAGTCAAACAATTACGTTAACTCGTAGGACTTCAAATATGAGATCAAACATCTACAACATTATACAAGTATATCCTACTATAAATGATGTCATATAAATTATCAAAATTATAAAAAAATGAAATAAAGTCCTTTCTTGAGCTTAAATAGTAGGAATCAATTTTGCACACTTACGAACCCTCCTTTGATAGAATGGTGAATCCAACAACCTGAGCAAGGAAAAAATGACAATGTAAGCACCTAAATTCATAATACTTTTGTAAATTGTAATTTAATACATAATATGTAAAGCAATTAGTTAACAGTAAAGCAATTAGTTAACAATTTAGTTGAAGGTACTAAAATGAACCATAAACCCTTAAAAGTATCAGAACTATCATATCCCAATACTTAACTGTTGATTCTTGAAGAATAGCAAGTATAATGTTACCCCCTCAGCTAACTGAGAACTGATTAATATGTAGGAGGAGGATGTTTATGATATTTTCTATCTTAAACTGAACCACAATTAAAACTTACCTCCAATGTAAGTTTACCCCAATTGTAGGGCTTCCCTCTACCAAATCCATGCTTTTAACTTTCATTCTCCTTCGATGTTTCTTCTTTAGCAACAGGCTCCATTTCAAGCAACTGCTTCTGCTCCTCTTCATCTCCACCATTATATCATCATTTGACTTATTTAAAACTTTCGGTTTAGTAGTAGATTGCTGGTAAAGAACACCACCACTCATGCATATAAGCAACCCAATAGTCCCAACCAGTGTAGAATGCTTATTCCATATCACCAAATTAATAACCACAGTAAGCAACTTATTGACAATTCCAAGTACTGTAAACCCAGTTGCCGAAATGGCCCTCCTGCACGAAAACCCGAAAAACTTGTACCAGCGTGCTGCGTGTCATGCTTAAGAAGTCATCAGATTATATCGTACATGGAGACGGGATGCAATAACCACATGCGTAGAGATAAATTTGCTTTTGTAATTTTGGACGAATCGTTTAGAAATACTAAAAAATTTGGAGATAAATCTGTTGCATCAATGATGGGAAAAGGAGAAATAACAATACAAACAAAGAAAAATAACACTCTTTGTATTGCTAATGTTTTATACGTTCTAGACCTGGGGACTATGTTCAGTGTGTGCCAACTTTAGGAGAAAGGTCATGAGATTTTTATTAAGAACGGAGTATGTTGTATACAAGATAATAAGTTGGGTTTGATTGCACAAGTGAAGTCAACATGATAGCAAATCAGATGTTTCCATTATATCTTGACAACTATACACAATCATGTTTAGTATATGAAGTTGTACCAAATGAAATGAGGATAATACTGGATGACAAAGGAGAAAAATGCATATTCCTTGGGCTTGGTGTTAGAGCGGATTTACTTTGGGGAAAAGCTACGAGATGAGTCCATTTGTGGTGCATGTGTCCTATTTTTGCTCGAGCTAAAGTGAAAACAATCGCTATAATAACAAAGAGAGCAGGACACGCATACGACATTATGCGGATGATCACAAATAGAGAACTTAATTCTATAGATGGCATTTTATCCATGGGAGGTGATGGTCTCTTCAATGAAGTATTGAATGGGCCGTTGTCTACAAGGCATAAGGATCCCAATCAACTTGCTGATCATGATAGGAATCAACAATGGAGCACTAAGGGTGGAGTCAATTGTAGGCCTTCTATTGATGATCATACAAATGACACAACCATAGAATCTTAGAATGAAATCAGTGACTATGAACCACTCCCCTCTACAGATTTAATTGGTCTTGGTTTATCTTAAATAAAAGAACAGCTTGAAATATTGCAGCAGACCAACAAGATAATGAATTTCCATTTTCGCATGGTAGACTTAGACTTGGAATTATTCCTGCTGGCTCTACTGATGCCATTGTGATGAGCACAGTTGGTGTCAACTTTTGCTATACAAATTATACTTGGTAAGAAGGTATTCGCTTGATATAACGCAGATTGTGAAATGGAAAACTACTCCATCTTCTGTTGACATACCATCCGTACACTATGCAACTTCTTTTGCAGGGTACGGTTTTTATGGAGATGTCATCAAGGACAATGAGAAATCAGGGAAAAATATTTTTGTACAAACTGCAATCTTTGCAATAACACTACTAATAATGCCAATATTCAACCTAAAGAATCAAAGTGGTTCCAAATGTATCTTTATTATATGGCAGTGTAGGGAATTCTCAAATGTATCTGTATTATATGGCAGTGTTTCATGATTCTTTTTGTATTAGATTTGTAGCAAGAAATTTATGTACCTTAAGATGAAAATTCAAGTTTCAAAGATTATAAAGCGCCATCTAAGTCAAATGATTGCTTTCCCCGTGACTTCCTATAATCATTGAAAATACAATATGTTGGTAAGATCACCGTACTGTTAATGACACTTGATGTCACGAATTATGTTACGACTTACAAGCGCATGCACTTTTGAGTTATTGACCAAGATACATGCAATGGGTCCACCATCAATGCGTTAAGCTTTCTGACAGTGGTTCAAGAAGGAACAGATTCTAAATTGGCATGCGTAATTTGGACTATCAGATTTATATTGACATACACATTATGCTATCTAAACTTTGTAGTACTATTATAACTTCCCCCTAATTATCCAATTTCAAAATTAAAATAAAAAAGATACGTGTTGTGGTTTTGTATGTTGTTGATATTGACCCAATCCGGATAGTAATGTTAAATCGATAATAGTAATTTTTTTAAAAAGCGAAATCAACTTAATTTAACGTTCCATTTATACTTTCGGTTATTTTATTTAATTAAATATTTATTCAAAAATAAGCAAGCACCTTGATTTACAATCATGAAATGAACAATAAAGCACCATTTTGTTATGAAAATAACAAATATTCTGATTTTTTTAAACTAAACAATAGGTGCCTTCGCCGAAAAATTTGAATTGAGCTCGGTAGTACACAGAAGTTATCGAATAAAAAAATTGTAGAAATAAAATAGAGGTTCTAACCTGTGACTTGAACAAGAATTCGAAGAGGTGACGAACTTCTCATATTATAGAGCTAAATTGTAAGATGTATTCTAGTGTTTCTATCATTGTTTTGCTTGTTAAGCACTGAAAACAACTAGTTTTTCATCTTTTTCAATGGGGCCTGAAAAGGCTCAAAACAATAAAATTCTACATGAGTATATAAAACAAAAAATTTGAACAGTGAGAGTTCTGTAAAATACAATTAGGAAAATTGTGAACCAGACATGTTGTCATCATTTGGGAAAAATCAAAACGTAAAATAAATGAACTATACACACCAAAAGATTTTGCATGCCCAATGAAATTATGCAGTATATCTCTCTAAGGTAATTAATCGCTGGAAATATGAGAATATCATCAGTAAACTTGTTGTGAAACGAAATTTGATATTTCATAGTGAACTATGTCACATTACCTAATTTGGTGAACTTTCAAATAAGTAATTTTGCTCTTAGGTAAAAAACAATTTGATAAACCATTGTGATTGGCCATATTACCTAATTTAGTGAACTTTCAAATAAGCAAACTCATCCTAAGCGGTTAACTCTTGCATTTGATTTTAGTTTAGCAATTACCGTAGCATAATTTTCACTCTGAAATATCTTTAGCGGATCATAGTTTGATGACAATTTAAAAAATTGAATCGAGCTTAGTAGTACACAGATGCAATCCTTGTAAAAAAATCCAACCTGATGTATAGCGAAGTCGTTCGATGCGTCACTTGGAATTTGAAGGTCGCGATGCCATGAGCCGCCTGAAGCAGAATGACATGACGAGTACTGTAAGAAGTAAGAAACACCTTCACCACCGCTCCACTTGAAATCACCTTAACCGCCTCCGCATTCATTCCACAATCTCCTAAATCAAGTTCGAAGTCTGGGTTGGGGATTTTGATTTTGGTAATTGGGATTTTGATTCGCGAAACTTGGAATTCTGCTTTTAAAATCGCGTTTGCTTTATTTTAGTTCGGTCGTAGTTTTTGAATTAGGAAAATTAGGGCTTGTTGAGTAAATTGGAAGAGACAAATAATTTTTTTTAAGTGGAGTAGTTTGAGAAGAAGAAAAAGTGGTAAAGGAAATTTGAGCGGCCACAAAAAACTTTAGCAAAAAATTCCACGAATTACTGGCGGGAGAATTAGCCGCGTTTCTTTGTTTATTTTTATATTGTAAAATTACCAATAGTTGCACAAAATTTAAAACGCCACCAATTAATGCAACTAAAAATAGTTTTTCTTGTAGTGATTCCTACCACATCCATTTTGGAATAATCCTCAGGATTAGTAGCGATTAGCCCTTGCACTTCACTGCTCCATCCTCGACTCCATGCTTTTGTTTTCACATTGAAAACATACTCGTTGGATCGAAGTCGTTTTCGGATAACAAATCTGATCCTGGTCTCTTCGTAACAACATTTGAAATTTCCCGGTAAACTCAACCCCGGTTCTTTAGGAAATAAACAGACGAAAATAAGATCGGAGATCACCTCCTAACCGTTAGTGGACGGATTTCCTTATCATCGTCCTAGAAGAAACGAAAAGAGTTTATACGTACAGTATAGCACCTTGAACGGTAACTGTACCATATAATTTCCGTATTTCTCCTAGATATTTCCAAAGTTATATTTTGGGTCCAAATTTGATAGTCGGTTATTTAACTATCAAATAAACAATCATACAATCACAGATTCCATTTTCCACTGAAAAACTCCAAATCTCTTTTTAATTTAATTTTAGTAAATTAAATTTCTTTATCCAAAATATATGTACTTAACTTATCGAATTTAGTAAATTCACCGACTATCCCTTTTTCAAAAAGAATATTTGAAAACCCTTTTTAAAAATAATATGGAAAGTACCACTACGGTATCAAACCATGGATTCACAGCTCAATGGTTACGTCTCTATCCCGAAGAAATCCAAGACTTAACTGTAGGCACTCACTGCCTCCGATTTTGCCATGCGGGTATACCATTACTTCTTGGAAACTTTATTTTAAAAAAATTCAAAATAATACTTATAAAATTTCTATAATAATTTTCCAAGTTACTTTTAGGCAGTTACTCTTTTTAAAATAAAATTTATTATAAAATAATATTAATATAGAATAATTTATCTCTTGAAATAATAATACTGATTATTTCCTAAGTAATTATTAACTTAATATCAACCATTTATAAAACTACTTAATTAATGCTTAAATACTTTAAACAATTTTAAACAACTAAATAATTAATTTCCTGAAATGTTCTTAAACACTTTTAAATTTTCTAGTTAATACTTATAAAACCTCCCTTTTTAAAATAAACTTAACTTCTTAGGAAAAATACATTTTCAACTCCAATATAGCCCGTCTAATTATTTATAATCCCTCTCGATTTATTTCCAATTTGATCTACGTTCCAATTCCGTAAATTCCCATTTTCACATTTCTAAAAATAAATCTACTATTTATTTTAAAACCGATTTACCCATCTCCTTATAAATCCTCACCGTGAATTTATAACTTTAAATTATCCACCGATAATTTACTTTACTTTATTTATAAACTTCGTTTATAAATTCCATAGTCTCATTTCCCGTTCATCAATGTTTCACAACACTTAATCGATTTTAAATCTATTTTCTAAATTAAATTCCATTTTTAAATTAATTTCTTAACTAGCCCTAATATATTCCAAAAACCCAACTTCATAAATTTTAAATCTTATTTAAAATTCAGTATAACAATTCCATATTTTATTTTCAAATTTCCCTTTTTATTCTTCCAACTATTTAAATCTCGAATTTAAAGGTAAATCCTTTTATACTTAAACAATATCGCTTAAGTTCTATTATTTTAAAAATCCTTTTATTTATATTATTCAAATCTCTATATTCAATATTCCAGGATCTCTATTTACAATATTCCGAAATTATTAAATACAAATTTGAATCAAACTATTTATTTTTCCCCAAATTCATTTCTTTTAATTTATCCAACTTTCACTATAATTATTTTACCTTCAATTTTCCTCTTTATTTTCTTTTAAAAATTTAGACATTTATCATTGGTATTTTAAAAATACCAAAATCCAGGCTAAATCTACCATAGCATTCAATACATTCAAGTTACTCTATAATCTACCACAGATTATTCAACAAATCATATATCAACATATATGAAATAAATTCACATTTTTGAGGAATCCAGTTGGATCCCTCCAACCTGTTTCCCTGCATCCACAGATGTTAATGCAATATAAAATACCAATCCCACTTCGAGGGGGATATCGTGGTATATAGGGTCATCCGCTATTATGCGGGGCATATAAGGTCTCATCCGCTATATATATGCGGGAATATCAATCACTCCCATATATATACTACTATATATAATATCACATCCAACTGATAATAATTTTTCAATTCTATCAATCAATCAACAATTAATTTTTAACTATTTAAAATTAATTACGGTAATCCAATATTGAGTAAGATTAACTCACTTTTATTTCCTGTTGCTTTCGACGTTCCGGTACTGATTGAATCCGAACGCGTTTTAAATTGTCTAAAAATTTCAAAAGCTCCAATTTCGTCCAAACTAGTTTCGTTTCGAAGCTCTCTTCACCACGATCGCTACGCAAAAAGTTTCGTCCAAAACGGACCTCGTATGCACGAGATATAAAAATTTTATAAGTTCATTGATATTTAAATTTATAAAAACAAGTTAATTACATTTAATAAAACCCATTACCAATAGTTTTCTCTGACCCGACCCAAATTCTCTTCTTCCCCAATAAACTAATGTTTGTGCACGAATACAGGAGGAAACCTATATAGCCGTGCACGTTTAAGCATGGATACCGAGCATTTCCCAACGAAATCCACAATCGATCGCACTGATGAGCTCCTCTCGCCGAACGTGACTCGATCGACCCAAGCACCGCTCCCAAAGGCCACGCCTCCAACTCACGACCTACACCTCCTCTCACGCGCATAGTAAAAGACGCGTTCCACCAAACGATGCCGCACGCCCCCAAATGATCGCCATCTCATCGTTTTTGCACGAGCAACGCATTTCAATCATCGCCTCGGCCTAATCCCTTCCCAAACATCGATAGAATGCAACCCTAGTTTGACCGAGCCCTCAACAGCAACGTCGATCAGCCCCAAAGTTGACCTCACCTATCGACATATACCTCAGATTAAAGAGAGGAATGAAATAGGATTTAAGGAATTCGTTTTGCATTTTTTCGTGAAGTATAATTTGAGAAAATGAATTTTGAAGCTTGCATATATAAATATTTTTTCTCCTGAACTGTTCTGCTGCGTGAAATACAAAGGAGAAGGAAGATTTTATTTTGCGTGTTTGAATAGGCTAAGGCACGGTGATTTGGAAAGGGGAAAAGAGTTGATGTGAATAGATTTGTCAAGTCAAATAAATAAATTTATTTATTTAAATTTAAATCGTCTCGATTCCGTTGCTTAAAATCTCGACCTCCCATCAAGGCGTGCCGTTGGGAGTTTATAATGTTATACCCCTATTCCGAACGCAATGGAAAAAGTTTCAAGTCCTAATTCGATCGTATGGAGAAGTTAGCTTTTTGGACCCAATTGTGATACTGAATTTTCGATATAAATCCCAGCGCGTTTATATCCCGTATGGCCAAACGATAACTCCAAACGTTACAAAATTTGAAATCCGATAATAATACACTATTACGGATCCAATGGAACTAGTTTTATCGAAATCTGAGACTGTGCATCGGAAGGCTATTTTTAAATGTTAATTCAAACGATATATTTTTAAAACTGAACAACCCACTTTTAAATTTCCTTTCAAAAGTTATACTATCTTCCTTATCATAAATATAAATTTTATAAGCCCTTAAATTATTTTTAACAAGCTTAAAACTCAAGATTCACTATTTAGCCTATTTTCAATTATTAATTCAATAATTAAATTATCCAAATTATGGTTATATTTGAAATTCAAGTTAAAATTTACTTTTAAATATTTAAAATCAACTAAATATTCCAATTTCAAATATCCAAAATTATGGGTCGTTACAGGGTTTGATACAACTACGAGGTCCGTAGCTATGCTAGTGTCTAAGTGTAACTCATCCACAAGTCCACTCGAGATAAATGAGTGTGATACCCCTGTGTCAAATAAGGTACGTGTAACGACCCAGAATTTTGACCAAATTAAATTGAGAATATTTAATTAATTTTAAATATTTGAACGACGATTTAATTTGAATCCCGAATATAATTCAGAATTTGGCGATTAAATTTTATAATTTAATCTATTGAACTGGATAAAAATTTGAATCTTCAGTTTTAAGCTGATTAAAAATAATATGAAGACTTAGAAAATTCGTATTGATAATACTGAAAATAATGAAAGCTTCAGAATCGAGTTGGAAAGTGATTTGTTCAGTTTTGAAATTATATCGTTCGTATCAATATTTAAAAATAGCGTTTCGAGGCGCAGTCTCGGAATTCAACGAAACCAGTTCCATTGGGTCCGTAATATTGAATTATTGTCGGATTTCAAATTTCGTATTTTTCGGAGTTGATATGTGAGAATACGACAGGCAAACGCATTGAAATTTTGAACGGTTTCAATTTAAATTTAAAATTTTATTTCAGACAGCATCCCTAGATTCTTGCCTAAAATCACGTTGAGGAATCGTGCAAACCATACTTTCTCTGATAAATCACGTTGTCTTCCATTTTTATGCCGAACTCTCCCTCTCTCAGATTCGAAAATCAAAACGAAAGAAAAATGGCGACTAAACATCTCGTTCCTCCCTCTTTCAAAATCGAGCCCCTCCAGTGAACAAACGAACAAACGAAATCAAAAATTTCAATTGAAGCCGCGTATTCCTTTTTCCCTCATCTCCGTTAATCGGATTCGTGAAAAAAAAAGAAATATACCGCGATCAAAATCGATCGCGATTCATGAAATCAATCGCGATTTCGCGAGAGCGTGGCGACGTAGGTAGTGGATCGTCTACGCGAGCGTGGAGGGATCGAAGTCTCGTTCCAGTTTACCAAGTCGAAAACTAGGGCAGAAAGACTCGCGAGATGGAGGCAGCGATTTTTGGGAGGCGTCGCGAGTTCAAATTCGACAGGGCGCTCGCGTGCGATGGCGACTAGGGGTCTCGAACCTGAGTTCGAAGATGATGGCGGTGGCCTACTCGCCGCGTCGCGATGGCAGCAGGGGCGATCAAGGAGACCGATGATGGCAGTCGCGATCGATGGGAGCATCGCGATGGTGAGGAGGTTCACGTGAATTCGAGATTGGGTTGTCGACGTTCGACTGGGCTCGCGCGCACGCATGGGGAAGTGCTGGAGGCAGTGAAGTCATGTCGTGGCAGTCGCGAGGCAAGGCGTGGTGGTTAGTGGCAGCGTTCAGGCGATTTGGGGTTCGTTCGTTTCTGTCAAGAAAGGTATGAATTTTTGTTGTTAAATTTGATTGTAATTAAAATACTTGTTATCAGAAAAATATTATACAGTTTCAAATTTTTATACTGGCAGTAAAAGAAATGAAATGAAAGTTTAATTATTCGATTTTATATAAGTATAGATAGGCGGAAAAAAAAAAGAAAAAAAAGAAAAAGAAAATATATATAAGGCTATATAAATATTGGATTTTTATAAAGTGTAGTTTTATATATATATAAATAAACTTTGAAAAGGTAGAAATTTTAAAGTAATATATTTGTTTAAGATTATTTTGGCCAATAAAGGATTATTTAAGAAAATTGGTTTGAAATATAATTATTCATTTAGAATTTAATCATTAGTTAAAATTAAATCATTTTCTAACTAAAATTATTATCATAGGAAATTTGATTTGAAATTTAATTATCAGTTAAAATAATTGTTAGTTAAATTTAATTAATAAATGGTAATTAATTTATCGATTAATTCAAATATTGATGAATTGTATAAATTTATTTATACAAGGTTAAATGAAGAAAATCAAGTTAGAACGAAAAAGGGAATCGCAAAATAAAAGCTAAGGTGAGATCTTCTCACTCAAAAAAATGAAAGTGGATTTTCCTTTACAGTTATTGACTGATTGATTGACTGTTTGGATGTGATATTAGATATAGTAGGATATATATCTATATATAGCAATATATACATATTGGCATATGTATATATTGGATTGATGATTTCCCGCCTCGTATAGCGGATGAGACCCTATTGCGCCGTTAGTAAGCGGATTTTTATAAAACCTATATACCGCGATAATTCCGTACTGGAGCGGAATTGGTATTGTGCTAACATCTTTGGATGCAGAGAAACAGGTTGGAGGGATCCAACTGGATTCCTCACCAGTAGTTATTTATTTACAGGATTGATGTATATTCTGTTATCATATGTTGATATATGATATTGTTGTTGTGATTGACCAATTGGTGCTGTAGCATCATCGGATTCAAGTTTTGGAATTTAAAAATAACGACCTTTAATTTAAAAGGATTTTTAAAGTGATCTTTGAAATTATACGTTTTATTGAATTGTTGAATTGATTTATTTTAAATAAATAAACGTTTAAAATTTTGAAGTTATAAAAGTTAAGATTTTCGTGAATTATGACCGTAAGGTGATTTTTGAAATAAATAGTTTAAGCAATTTATAAAATGGTTTGAACTGAGATTTTCGAATATTTGTGAACAGTTTATTTAAAAGATTTAAAATGTTGATATTTATAAATTTAAAATATTGGAATTTTAAAATGAGATGATAAGTGTAAAAAATGAAATTTATAGAATTATAAATCGTGAAGATATGGAATTTATAGATTTATAAATTGTGAAGTTATAAAATGGATGAAACTGTAGAATAAGAGATTTATAAGAGATTAACTTATAAATTGGATTTTAGCCTTTAAATGGAATATTGATCGAATTATCAATAAAGAAGATTTATTAAATTGAAGTCGTTAGAAAATAGAATTTATAAACGTTGTTTTATAAATTCGAAATCAATTGAATTTGATAAATTAAACATAGAAGATTATTAAAGAAGATATATTCGCGATTTTGGATAGCGAATCTTTATTGAAATAAAATGTGTAGAGATGATTGAAATTGGGTTAAGTGAATTATATTCACGATTTTGGATAGTGAATATATTGTTAAGTAAAATGGATATGGTTTTGGAAAAGTGATATTTGAAATGAAGTTAATTATTTTAAACGATGTTTTAAAAATATGTTGAATATCGAAATCATAGATTTCAACATTTATTGTTGAAATAGACGTTTTCGAGAAATAAGGAAATGATGGACTATAACACTGTTGTTATAGTAAATGATTTCCGAAAGGAAATGGTTTATATAGTATTGGGATTTATATATCTATCTAAAAAATTCGAATCCCTATACTAGTGATTTTGAGTCGTCGTAACGATGTTTTACGCAACATTCGTTTTGACTCAAATAGATGTTAAAATTTATGATTTCCTTAAAGAATGAATATATTCTTAATTCGATTTAAGTATATCGAATATTTTTCAAGTGTTGAAAATAAATAGATTTGCGAAATACTTATTTTTGAATAAGTATGGAAATACTTTTCCAGAATGAAATGAAACGTTTTGAGATTTTATCTTCTTAAAGATAAATTGAAGTTAAATATTGAAATCGATTTGAAAATCGTATATCAGTAGATATTTTTGAAATATAAATTCACTATGGAATTTATAAAAGAAATGGAAATTCGTTTTAAAGAAAATAAACGTTGGTTTATTTTTGAAGTGTGGAAATTTTATATCCTAGTAAAGATATTTTGGAAGATAAATAATTTGGAAAATTATTTGGAATCTGATGATGTTGCGCATCTTTATTGATAGTTAAATAACCGACTATCAATAATTACCTTGAGTAGGTATTTGTTGTGAATTGGATGAATTTGAATGCCACACTTATTTTTGAATAAGCGCTCACTATTCGGGTTAGCCGGGAAAGGACCATGGGGTCGTATAACCCATTCCGAATATGTGATACGTCGTTATGAATCGCATTTGAAGACCGGTGTTGAAGACCGGATATTTTTGAAAACGGAAGGATTACCGTCGAGTTACTCTACATCGGCTGATCTCCGATTTAGAGGTTTTATCACCCTTAGTGACGGGAAGTCCGGACGTGATTAGAAATTTATCCGGATGTGCAAGGGCTTCGTGAGAAGTGCCTTCGGTTCTGTTCGATCCCGGAACAGACTTGTATGGATTGTGTGTCTGACGTTACAATTTGAGATATAGAGCTGATTTCTTTCAAATACATTTCTGTTGGTGGCGGAGAATTTATTCTCTTAGCTTAACACCCTTCTCTGAGACGTACGAGCTCAGAGGTTATGTAGTTGAAATTTATCAGCGATATATCCCAATTTGGTAACGTGGCATACTGAGTGTTGCTGTGAAATGATCAGTGTTTGATCATTTGCGATATGATCATTTGTTTGATCTTATATCTTTGTGATCATAGGTTGATCATTTTGTTTGACTCAAAGCAGGGCTTTGTAGAAAGCGTAGCTTTGTGGACGAGACTTTGTCGAGCCTCACACCCCGGAAATGGTCGAAACAGGAAGGATGCGGCAAGGTTCTAGGGAGTAGCGCCCCTTAGTGTATGTCATTCCTTCTGGATAAAGGTGGTATCATGGTATGGAGCCCAGATACTTAACCTCTGTGGTTACTGCATTATTATTATCTATGTGGTTTGTTGGAAATCGGGGATCCTCGGGAAGATCGGTGACGATCGGGGGATGGCATACGCGTGTCAGTAGTTACCTATTTTTGCAGAGGTAACCCGGCCTTGTGTTGGCAGAGATCCGGTTAGGTTCTCGGGTCGTCTATTCCAGGGACGTACCCATCGTGGAAAAGGAAGTTCCTTAGCCTGACCATTTGTTGGAAATCCAAAGAAACAATACGAGCCTTTACGATTTAAATTGTATAACCTGTCTCCTCAGGAGGCAGCTATAGCAGGCATAATATAATGGTACCTATGCTGGCTAAGATTTATATTATACTTTCGAAATGTTTTCTACACTATGCACTAATAATAATATCAAAAATGATTTGATTTTGCGTAGTAAGCATCTTTGACTATCATAAGAAGAAATCTCCTCCAAGTCTGCGTTTGCATTGTGTGTGTGGTGGGAGGTCTTATGGTAGTTTCATTTTCCAAAAGCATTGCGAATTGACATTAAAGTTTTTCTGTTGTTTATTTTAAAGATAAACTGTTTTACGATCTCACACCAGTCACCATGACTGACTCGGAGTTTATTGTTCCCTTCTAAACTCTGGGTGCCCACAAATTTCCACACGGGCAGCCTAGAGTTATGTTATCAGGATATTTTGGATATTCTGGAGCTTGGAGATAAGCTGGATGACGAGACGTAGTATTTGTATCTGATAGTATTTATTCCGCTGTGTATTCTGTATGAGGACAAGTTTATATAACTGTCCATTGTTGTTTTTTGACTCTGATTGATGTATGTATAAAATGATATAGTTCTTTGTTTTAAAGATTATTCATTTATCTATTATATGTTGTTCCGCTGCGATATGTGAGATTCTGATATTGTTTCTGTTCTGATGTTGTTCTGTTGTTCTTCTTTCTTCTTCTTGTTGTTCTTCTTCTCTCTTTCTTCTACTCTCTTCTTCTTCTACCTTTTTCTTCTTCTTAAACCATCATAGTTCGTATTCCCGTTCATTTTGAGTTAATCAATGGAGATTAGTGGTTAATCAAGAGGTACGGATTTACGGGCCATGACAGTACGAATGGGTAAATCGGATAAAGTTAGCACACCTTTGATTATGACCTTCTTTCCATTGTCTGCAACAGGAGGCGCACTCAAGCTAGGAGCAACGTTCGGTGTGTATGCTGAAACCACCTGGGTAGAGGTCTTCTGAGGTGCTGGACACTCCCGTCTCATGTGCCCGAATTGATTATAGTATAACACTTGATCTTTGAGTAGTTCATCTTGCACTCCCTCGCAAAAATGCCCCTTTTGTAAGGATTAGGTCCCGGTATATTAATTGGGGTATGACTTAATATGGTTGGATTCATTTTAGTCAATCTCCCTTGGAAATTCGATCCAAATAAAAATCTGTAAGTCAATTGCCTAATATATTAACTCTCAACATACCTATGGTCCTTTAATCACCCTTATTAGACCCCAACCACTTGAAAGAGCGCACACACATCAAAGGCAACCCAAAATTTAACCAAATGAGAAAGAGAGACCAAGCTAGAAAATCAGAGGCACTTGAACTCTACTTCTTCTGTTTACTAAAATATGACAACATGAGTTTGATTCACACTCTATGGTCTGAGAAATATTTACCATCCGAAAAGAGAAAAAACAGAGTCTTTTTTTAAAGAAATACGTTGAGATAGACAGAAGTATGGAACTTTTCAACGAGATAATGCTTTTTCAAATTTCTCAAAATGAAATCTGTTCCAAATAGATACGTGCATTTATACTAGTATTAATAAAGTGGTTTAGCTTAGGAAATTAACACTATAGATGTTTTTTCCTTGTGGAAATTAGAGATACATCCATCTTTTCTAAACTTATCTGTTTTAGATCTCTCCCTTTTAAACTATTTTCGATATCTTTTTTTTTAATTTCTTTCTTTTTTACTTCTCCCATTTCCAAATTTAAAAGCGACCAGTATAACATGTATTGCGGTGGTTATAAGTCATTGTAACGACCCACTATTTTGGACCATTCAAATCGACAATAATCCACACATGTCTGACTTGAATAATTCAAAATAACAGATTGTAATAAAATTTGGAGCAAATAAAATCAAACACAGAATCACAGACACAGAAAACCAGAATAACTCGCAGCGGAAATAAATACCATGGTAGTTTATGAAGCTACTATATACAACTCTC
Source organism: Allium fistulosum (assembly GCA_030737815.1). Lineage (NCBI taxonomy): Eukaryota > Viridiplantae > Streptophyta > Magnoliopsida > Asparagales > Amaryllidaceae > Allium > Allium fistulosum. The sequence goes on from CM060902.1 coordinate 844,280,087, forward strand.
AAAACATATATAAAATATCATAGTTTAAAAATGGATATAATAAAAGTCAGGATACATAAATCACTAATGCAGAAGCAATACCGAATAGTAAATAACTGGATTAGAAGATAAGAAATAACAAATGGACAGATAAGCTCTAGCAAATCTCTAGCTCCAGAAGATAGATTCCAAAGCTGTGATTCTCAGGCTGACCCGAGCGTAAAGTAAAACACAAAACACTCGAGTCAGGACATATATACTTATACAATGTAAACCAACTCAAGTGAACTGTAATAACAATGCGCAATAACTTAAAGGATGCTTGGGATCGCCCATCCTTTAAGGATCAGTCAAACCATCAATTAAGTAGTAATAAACACTATCATAGAAATATCCATAATAAGTAAACAATGCAAATAACAGTGTTAATGTGCATCAAACCATCACCAGGAAATCAAATGACATACAGAGAAGTATACCCGTGGTTAAAATATTTTAGAACAATATTTTATACTTCAAAATTAAATATCATTTCAAATCCAAATCTTTATCAAAATAAAGATTAAATCATTTCAAAACCATTTCAATATTTCAAAATATCATATCTTTCAAAAACTTCATTATCCAATCATCATTTGAATTCAAAGCCCATATTTAACTTTAAATACCTTTTAAATTCCAAGATATCATTCATTTATTCTCATTTCAAATCACCTTTTTAATAGTTTATATTCCAATCAAATTAATTCATCTAAACCATCTAAAAGTGAAGTTATTATACTTTCAACTCAAGTATTCAATTTCCAAAGTTTAGACCATTCTGAGTTCATTTACTTAGTTAAAAACCATAAACATTGAAAATTTCAGCCTTTCAAAACATTTAGAAAAAGCTGTTATAAGTTATACTTGAAAACATTTTTATTCAGCAACGACAACATTTAAAACTGTTATAAAATCTTAATTTTAGTTGAAAATTAGTTCAATTCAGCAAAGACAGCATTTCCAGGAATGTTGTAATAGCTCAGGTTTCATAATAAAGGTTTTAATTAAATTCAGCAAAGACAGCAGGCAACTACAGCATTTACAGAACTGCTGTAATGCCCTTTATTTAAGTTTTAGTTCATTTCAGAAACGATAGGGTTTCTGAAGTGCTATTAAAAGTATTTCCAGATTTTAGTGTATTTCCAACAAACAATAAATCCCAATTTAAACCATTAAACATTATAAAAACCATAATTTAACATTCAAAATGTTCATTTAAAATACTTTTAACTTATGATTTTTATAATAAATTTTCTCATAAATAAAACCAATTTTCAAGAATTCACTTAATAAAATTTAAGTGTAAAATTTCTATTCTCTTCATTTTAACAATTAAACTTAACACTTAAATTTTTATTTCCATTTTTCCAATATAATTAAATTTCCATTTTTATTTATATAACTCAAATTTTCTTTTAAACCCAAAAATCCAAATTTCTAGACTTAAGTTATATTTCAATAATTAAAATTTAACCATTCATTTAATTACATTTTTAACTTATAGAAGAATCAAATTTCTTTATTTAAACGTTAAAAATCCAATTTAAATCAAATTTTCATAAATTTACACTCTTAAACATATTTAAAATATTCAAAATACTTTATAAAATAACCACGGGCATGTATATAGTTTTCTAACCTAGGTCAAGTGATACGGATATATATCATTTCAATCTGCAGTTTATAAAGAAAAATCCGAGTTCTATCATTTCAAACCCGCAATCCCAAGTAAAATAAAATAAATAAAAATCATTCAGGCCTATCATTTCAGCCCATAACGATTTTTCCCTATTCTAAAGTCCGTTCGGGTATGTATCATTTCAACCCATAGTGATCTAATCTACAGGGAACTTGCAGTGTGATAAACAGATATAAATGAACAGTTTAACAATAAATAACAGTAACAGATAATATGACAGGTAAAATAACAGGTTTAACATCATATAATTAATAATCATAGGCAGTTATAACATCACATAATAGTACTACACATTCAATTATTGTCAATTCACATTTGCATAAGTATAAAATGTCAGGTGAGATTTACTCACCTCTTTTGCTGGAGATGCAAGTTCAAATGACACGACACAAACCAGAACACAATGACAAAGCTATGAACTTGGGTGGAGAGCAAGATCCAAGTTATAGATCTTGTGTTACAACTCAAAAAGAAAACCAAAACAATAGTTAAAAATCAATACGATTGAATTTGAATAACTTTGAAACAAAAAGCGATTTGAATACGAAACTTTTTGCCTTGCTTTCTCTACTTGTTTGCATGGCCTAGGGGATCAATAAGGTCAGGTTTGGGTTAGGTATGGGTCTAGAAAAGGTATGGCTACAAGGCTAAACAAGCGGTGGAAGTTACAACTAGAGAAGGTGAAGGAGTTTCTAGGCAAACTAGTGGAGATTTGGTCAAACTTTAGGCTCGACCATGGGTGGTTAGGCTCGGCCAGAGGGTGTACAACTTAGATCAGAGGCTGGAGTGGTGAGGTAGGGTCTAGAAAAGATGGTGGTGGCGGCCAAAGGTGGTGGTGGAAAATGGAGTGGTGACCAAGGGGGTGCTCGGCTATGGTTGTTTTAAGGTGTAGTTTGCATTTTTGGTGGAGTTTTGCTTCATGGGGGTTCGGCCATGGTCTGAATAGAAATGGTAGGAGGTGGTGATGATAAGGAGATGGGGTAGGAGGTTATGGCCGTGGCTATGATGATGAGGCCGTGACAAAAAGAGGAAGAAAACAAGGCAAAATATCATAAAAATGGAAGAAAAGTGAAAATAAGAGGAGGCCATTACCAAGGAATTTTGTGAAGCCGTGAAGATGAGATTGAGGAACTGAAATTTTGCATGAGAAAGCGATAAAATTCATGGCTAGAAACAGAGAAGTGGACAGCAAAAATGAATTAATGAGATGGTTATGGAAAATGAAGAGTTTGGACAATGGAAAGTCTAGAAATGAAAGGCCTTTAAACTCTTCACATTTCCATTTTCAATAATTCAAATAAAAACAAAAATAAATCAGCAAATGAATTTAAAAACTGAAACAAAATAAAATAAACTGAAAATAAATAATAAATTTTAAAGAAAAAGCAAAAGAAATGAAGAAATTGCTTAAAAATCCAAAACAGGGTCCAAAATTACAAATAAATCATCACTAGTTTTGGAAAATTATATCAACACCTCTAAACCATTAAAAAGTCAAGTAAATAAGATAAATTCTGAAAAAAATAAAGTGTAAATGAAAATAAATCAAAGTCTTAGGAAAATAGAAAAATACAGTAAAGAAAATAATTTACTTAATTGAAACTAGAGTTAAAATTTGTAAATAAATTGCAGCTGACTTGGAAAATTCCATTTGTTCTTTTAAAAATGTTTTAAAACCAAAATATATACATAACAAGTTATTTTACCCATATAAATATAAATTAGAACATTATTCGACCAAATAAAATATTATTTATAAAATTTAAAATAAACAATTTTGTTAAATATAGCAAATTTCACACAATAGTTAAAAAGGCATAACTTCCACAATATTAATCAGATTTCAATGCAACGAAAAGCAGTATTCTTAAAATTTTATTTACTTTCATAATAAAAGATAAAAATAAAAAATTTAAACTTTTTTAAATATTTTTTAAATTAAAAGACAAAGTTTGACCATATTGACCAAAATTCACAGTTTTGGAAAATACTCTATTTATTTATGTTTGGAATTATAATTCACATACAAATCAAAATTTATATTTAAAATAAAAAAACTTATCCATTTTAATAAATAAAATAGAGTTTCTAAATTAGGAAATTCAATTTAAAATAATTAAAATATACAATTAAAATAATCAAAAAATACAGGGTTGTTACACTTTCCCCCACTCAAATCTTTTCGTCCTCGAAAAGGAATGAGGTACGGAAAACACAGAAAAGATAGAATGGAATAGGATTAAGACAAGATGACAAGAAGATTAAAATTATACCTGATAACTGTTGTTATAGGTAAGTTTAACAAGGTGGAGAATAGGAATAGCTAGAAGGGAAAATAGGACGAAAGACAAGGATGAGCCATTAATTTAAAACCATATAAATTTCAATTGGAATTCTTTAATACTTAATAATTTGGTTAAATCCATTTTATTATATCCATAAAAGTCATTTAATTCAAATTGTTTGTTAAAGAGGTAACAATATTTAAAACACTTTAAAATCCTTTAGGAAGGAAAATAACTGATCAAAATATCCTTTATATAACACTTTATCAAAATACTTTTATAACTCGATGTCTTAACAAGTTTATCCTCGTTCTTGCAGACTTTGGCAGTGCATTGATCAGGCGCAAAGCTAGAATTCTCCATGTACTTAGTAGACTTGTTTCAACACCCAGTGAAAATACTGGAAAACTTAAAAAAAAACAGATATGGAAAGTACAATCCAAACAAAAAAACAAACAAAACCTTTGTCTAACCATGGATCGCAGATACACAAAGGTTACGCCTGGGTCCCCCAGGAAACATCCATATCCGTAAGCTTTCTCAGCCCTGCGAATTGCGCCATGATGACTAGTAGACCGCAGATACACAAAAGGTTACGCCTGGATCCCCCAGGAAACATCCGTATCCGTAAGCTTTCTCAGCCCTGCGGATTTCGCTACTAATACGACCTACATAGATCACAGGATACACAATGGTTACGCCTGAATCCCCCAGGAAACATCCGTACCCCTGGGACATCCAGCCAGGTGAATTACGCTATGCAGTCGCGCTCGTAAGACCATGGGTAACGCCATGGAATTCGATGGAAACTCGAGTATCATATCCGGAAAACCAAAAATCATAGAAATATCGATAGAATAATCCACAATGTGGCTATAGAGTGGATATCAAGCAGAAGGCACTTTCCATATCTTTACTTCGAAAATATGTATCATATAGTACCTTTTCAAATCACTTTCAAATATCATACTTATATAAAGTCCATTATATATAAGATTTTATTTTCAAATCAAATACCTTTCCAAAATCAATAGTATATCAAATCACACATATATAGACATCAATTATATAAGATTTCACTTTTCAAATTGAGTACCTTTTCAAATCCATATTTTTCGAATCAACATCATACTTATACAAACCAATTTTTATATAAGTTCGATAACTCCCAAATCAAGTATTTAGTAACACAAGGTTCTCAAATTTCAATTTGTTTCAATATCAATACAATTTTCTAAAATCATAAGTTTAGAAAATAATACAAATTTCTAAATCAACAAAATTTAAGTCAACCAATTCATTTCCAAAATCAATGGTTTTCAAAATCATCTTATATTTACATAAGGTCCATCTTATATCAGAAATCAAAATTTTAAAAATAAATTCGCTGCATGAAGAGCCATATGGGATCGAACATCTTTGCTCACTAAAAGATTTTTTTTAGAATAGTTTTGTATATAAAATAGTTTGTAAAATAGTTTGTATGTAAAATAGAATAAAACAATTTGTTTAAGAAGAATAAAAGAAAAATAGTTTTGAAAAATGGTTTTAAATTGATAGTAGTTTTTCGTAAAAGAAAGAATTCCAATTAAATTACAAAGATATCCAACCCAACAACTTCCAATTTCAACGGCAAGTATATCAATGATATTAGAATATAAGATGTACATATGTCATCATTTCGCAAAGTCACATTCGATCGTTCGCTCGCTCGATCACACAAGTTCGCTTTCGAACTAGTATTGTCCATTCGACTTCCTTAATGCGGATTTCGATATGGTTTCTCGACTAGAAGCCATCAGTCTCCTTGCATAGCCATATACTATGATAGAGAATTCTAGAATCAAGGCCAAAATCCATATCGAATGTTCGCCATCAAGAATCAAATGAAAAATCCTAACACGAAATGGTGTAATTCACCTCGAACTTGTGTACTCAAATCTGGATCAAATTAATTATGCGAATAAAATAGCATACGTACAACTTATGTATCTATTCCAACTTGTTCAATATACAGTTTTATAAACATGTTACCCAGTTAAAACATTTAACTAAATTTTATTCAGAATATATTGAAGACCAAATTCTTTTCAAAACATTTCAAATCTAAATTTCATATTAGAAAATTCAAAATAGCCTTATTCGTTTACTTAACAAAACAGTTTCAACTTATTTAAATCATATTACTACATACTTTAACATACATACCAACTTATATACTTTATACTTTTCAAAATTTCATAGCTTTGAAAAGTTAACCTTGATTTGGAAGTGCTCGAACCTTCAAAATAGTCGAAAAAATCATATTTCAATCCAAGAGTTGGGAATCACAATAAATCAGTAAATCAATTCCAAAAGATAGGGTTATATCAAATCAGATCCAAACCTCAAGGACTGAACACCGGCTCATTTCAAATTGCTCAAATATATATACATATATCTTTCGAATATCACATCACACTTCGGAATTTTAAATCAAAAATTGGTTTCACAAATCAATCGCATAGTAAAGCTACTGAAGCGCCCTCTCCCCCACTCTGAAACTCCAAAATCAATGTCGATGATGCATGCATTCATCACCGAAATTATTTCCAGCGACGTAAGTGGGTTCTGGACTTCCATTTACTTTGAAAACATCCTTTGAAATTTCTTCGAAATCATTTGAAACTCATTAAAATCATTTGAAACATTTCATATTTAGAACATACTTTCAAATCATATTATTTATTATTTCAAAATCTTAAAACCAGTTCCAAAATGCCGGAGTTCAATCACTCAAATTCAGATTCAAAACCTTCAGTTATAAATTGTTCTATATGAAACCATTTCTTATATAAATTTCAAAATTTCAAATCCATTCAAAACTTTATATTCTAAATTTTAAAATGGTATATAATCCTTATCGAAAACATTTCACTTTTATATATAAATATGGTCATCCTTATCAAAACAACAACTTCGATGAATACACAGTTCTCAAAATAAAATCAACATAAATTTCCAAGGAGTGATTCAAGGATGGATTTCAAAACAAACAGAGACTCAAATTTAAAGGAACTCTAATTAAATAGAATTCTGATTCGAAGATAAGCTCGAACGAAGATGAGATAAATTAAATTACCAAATAGAAGATGGATAGCCTATATAAATCGCGGGCGACCTTAACAGGGTCAACCGTGACTTCAGGAATATAATCGATGCGAAAATCTAAGGCAAATCGACCTTCAATCGCCAGAGATAGAATCCAGGTATAGCAGAAGATAGATAACATTGTAAACCGAGGATACAGAAATCTCCGGTGAATCAATGCCAATTGTAAAGGAGTTTCACCCCTTTACAAATCATTCAAAGTTTGGCGAAATCGCCGGTCTTTATAGAGGTCATTCAAAGTGGAGTTATGGAATGCTCCAAAAATCAAAAGAATACAATTAGGGGAGACAGGAATGGATTTCAGAACAAGTGGGAGCGTTCCAAAATTCAAAGGAATCCTAATCGAAGAAATTACTAACAAGGTGGATACGAAAGGAATGAAGTTTAGAAAATTTTACTTTCAAAGCAAGAAAATTTTATATCAAAATAATATTTGAAAATTCTTTAAAAATCATTTGAAAATCATTTTATACTTCGAAAATACGTCCTCTCACAAAGAAATGATTATGAGATTGATTTCACTCATTCTAGGGTATTTCTACCCAATCTCTAATGAGTTTTTGCTCCGCAGGCTAAGGTTTGCCTAAAACCAAAGCTTTAATACCAACTGTAACGACCCACTATTTTGGACCATTCAAATTCGAGAATAATCCACACATGTCTGACTTGAATAATTCAAAATAACATATTGTAATAAAATTTGGAGCAAATAAAATCAAACACAGAATCACAGACACAGAAAATCAGAATAACTCGCAGCGGAAATAAATACCATAGTAGTTCATGAAGCTACTATATACAACTCTCAAAACATATATAAAATATCATAGTTTAAAAATGGATACAATTACATAAATCACTAATGCAGAAGCAATACCGAATAGTAAATAACTGGATTAGAAGATAAGAAATAACAGATGGACAGATAAGCTCCAGCAAATCTCTAGCTCCAGAAGATAGATTCCAAAGCTGTGATTCTCAGCCTGACCCGAGCGTAAAGTAAAACACAAAACACTCGAGTCAGGACATATATACTTATACAATGTAAACCAATTCAAGTGAACTGTAATAACAATGCGCAATAACTTAAAGGATGCTTGGGATCGCCCATCCTTTAAGGATCAGTCAAACCATCAATTAAGTAGTAATAAACACTATCATAGAAATATCCATAATAAGTAAACAATGCAAATAACAGTGTTAAGTGCATCAAACCATCACCAGGAAATCAAATGACATACAGAGAAGTATACCCATGGTTAAAATATTTCAGAACAATATTTTATACTTCAAAATTAAATATCATTTCAAATCCAAATCTTTATCAAAATAAAGATTAAATCATTTCAAAACCATTTCAATATTTCAAAATATCATATCTTTCAAAAACTTCATTATCCAATCATCATTTGAATTCAAAGCCCATATTTAACTTTAAATACCTTTTAAATTCCAAGATATCATTCATTTATTCTCATTTCAAATCACCTTTTTAATAGTTTATATTCCAATCAAATTAATTCATCTAAACCATCTAAAAGTGAAGTTATTATACTTTCAACTCAAGTATTCAATTTCCAAAGTTTAGACCATTCTGAGTTCATTTACTTAGTTAAAAACCATAAACATTGAAAATTTCAGCCTTTCACAACATTTAGAAAAAGCTGTTATAAGTTATACTTGAAAACATTTTTATTCAGCAAAGACAGCATTTAAAACTGTTATAAAATCTTAATTTTAGTTGAAAATTAGTTCAATTCAGCAAAGACAGCATTTCCAGAAATGCTGTAATAGCTTAGGTTTCATAATAAAGGTTTTCATTAAATTCAACAAAGACAGCAGACAACTACAGCATTTACAGAACTGCTGTAATGCCGTTTATTTAAGTTTTAGTTCATTTCAGAAACGATAGGGTTTCTGAAGTGCTATTAAAAGTATTTCTAGATTTTAGTGTATTTCCAGCAAACAATAAATCCAAATTTAAACCATTAAACATTATAAAAACCATAATTTAACATTCAAAATGTTCATTTAAAATACTTTTAACTTATGATTTTTATAATAAATTTTCTCATAAATAAAACCAATTTTCAAGAATTCACTTAATAAAATTTAAGTGTAAAATTTCTATTCTCTTCATTTTAACAATTAAACTTAACACTTAAATTTTTATTTCCATTTTTTCAATATAATTAAATTTCCATTTTTATTTATATAACTCAAATTTTCTTTTAAACCCAAAAATCCAAATTTCTAGACTTAAGTTATATTTCAATAATTAAAATTTAACCATTCATTTAATTACATTTTTAACTTATAGAAGAATCAAAATTTCTTTATTTAAACATTAAAAATCCAATTTAAATCAAATTTTCATAAATTTACACTCTTAAACATTTTAAAATATTCAAAATACTTTATAAAATAACCACGGGCCTATATATAGTTTTCTAACCTAGGTCAAGTGATACGGATATATATCATTTCAATCCGCAGTTTACAAAGAAAAATCCGAGTTCTATCATTTCAAACCCGCAATCCCAAGTAAAATAAAATAAATAAAAATCATTCAGGCCTATCATTTCAGCCCATAACGATTTTTCCCTATTCTGAATTCCGTTCGGGTATGTATCATTTCAACCCATAGTGATCTAATCTACATGGAACTTGCAGTGTAATAAACAGGTATAAATGAACAGTTTAACAATAAATAACAGTAACAGATAATATGATAGGTAAAATAACAGGTTTAACATCATATAATTAATAATCATAGGCAGTTATAACACCACATAATAGTACTACACATTCAATTATTGTCAATTCACATTTGCATAAGTATAAAATGTTAGGTGAGATTTACTCACCTCTTTTGCTGGAGATGCAAGTTCAAATGACACAACACAAACCAGAACACAATGACAAAGCTATGAACTTGGGTGGAGAGCGAGATCCAAGTTATAGATCTTGTGTTACAACCCAAAAAAAAACCAAAACTATAGTTAAAAATCAATACTATTGAATTTGAATAACTTTGAAACAAAAAGCGGTTTGAATACAAAACTTTTTGCCTTGCTTTCTCTACTTGTTTGCATGGCCTATGGGATCAATAAGGTCAGGTTTGGATTAGGTATGGGTCTGGAAAAGGTACGGCTACAAGGCTAAACAAGTGGTGGAAGTTACAACTAGAGAAGGTGAAGGGGTTTCTAGGCAAACTAGTGGAGATTTGGTCAAACTTTAGGCTCGGCCATGGGTGGTTAGGCTCGGCCAGAGGGTGTACAACTCAGGTCAGAGGCTGGAGTGGTGAGGTAGGGTCTGGACAAGATGGCGGTGGCGGCCAAAGGTGGTGGTGGTGGTGGAAAATGGAGTGGTGATCAAGGGGGTGCTCGACCATGGTTGCTTTAAGGTGTAGTTTGCATTTTTGGTGGAGTTTTGCTTCATGGGGGTTCGGCCATGGTCTGAACAGAATTGGTAGGAGGTGGTGATGATAAGGAGATGGGGTAGGAGGTTGTGGCCGTGGCTATGGTGATGAGGCCGTGCCAAAAAGAGGAAGAAAACAAGGCAAAATATCATAAAAATGGAAGAAAAGTGAAAATAAGAGGAGGCCATTACCAAGGAATTTTGTGAAGCCGTGAAGAAGAGATTGAGGAACTGAAATTTTGCGTGAGAAAGTGATAAAATTCATGGCTAGAAACTGAGAAGTGGACAGCAAAAATGAATTAATGAGATGGTTATGGAAAATGAAGAGTTTGGACAATGGAAAGTCTAGAAATGAAAGGCCTTTAAACTCTTCACATTTCCATTTTCAATAATTCAAATAAAAAAAAATCAGCAAATGAATTTAAAAACTGAAACAAAATAAAATAAACTGAAAATAAATAATAAATTTTAAAGAAAAAGCAAAAGAAATTAAGAAATTGCTTAAAAATCCAAAACAGGGTCCAAAATTACAAATAAATCATCACTAGTTTTGGAAAATTATATCAACACCTCTAAACCATTAAAAAGTCAAGTAAATAAGATAAATTTTGAACAAAATAAAGTGTAAATGAAAATAAATCAAAGTCTTAAGAAAATAGAAAAATACAGTAAAGAAAATAATTTACTTAATTGAAACTAGAGTTAAAATTTGTAAATAAATTGCAGCTGACTTGGAAAATTCCATTTGTTCTTTTAAAAATGTTTTAAAACCAAAATATATACATAACAAGTTATTTTACCCATATAAATATAAATTAGAACATTATTCGACCAAATAAAATATTATTTATAAAATTTAAAATAAACAATTTTGTTAAATATAGCAAATTTCACACAATAGTTAAAAAGGCATAACTTCCACAATATTAATCAGATTTCAATGAAACGAAAAGCAGTATTCTTAAAATTTTATTTACTTTCATAATAAAAGATAAAATTCTAAAATTTAAACTTTTTTAAAATTTTTTAAATTAAAAGTCAAAGTTTGACCATATTGACCAAAATTCACAGTTTTGGAAAATACTCTATTTATTTATGTTTGGAATTATAATTCACATACAAATCAAAATTTATATTTAAAATAAAAAAAATTATCCATTTTAATAAATAAAATAAAGTTTCTAAATCAGGAAATTCAATTTAAAATAATTAAAATATACAATTAAAATAATCAAAAAATACAGGGTTGTTACAGTCATCAACATATATCTTAATAATACATGTTAAGGTTAATAAAATTACCAAATACCCTCCTGAATTTTACTTTTTTCTTCTTCTGAAAATATGGATGTAATTTATAAAATAAAATCGGAAGGGACCTAAGACTAATTTTCTGTAATAATAAAGATGCATGCTAAAAAATTTTCCTTCTTTCAATGGCCATATTGCGGCGAGTGAATAAAACACAACATAAATTTCATAATGTTTTTTCTTTAGTGTGTTGTTAAGGGCACCTAATTTTCCTTTGTCCAATATCATTGCTAAAAAGTATCATAAAATTTTATGATACACTCTATCTAATACCAGACTTTTTAAATGACTACCAAATGCATCTTATTCGACTTTTGTTTGCATGACAAACAACCGTCGACCAACATCATTTTCCACGATGGTCAACTACCGAACAACAGTAGTTCGATATTTGATGGTCGTGGAAAATAGTGTCGGTCGGCAATTGTTCGCCGTGTAAAAAAACTTTACGCGGTGGTTGATTGTTGTAACAACCCATAAATTTTGAACGGTTTTTAATAACGTATTTAATTGAATTTTAGAGAAATTTTAAATAATAATATTTTGAAATAAAAAAATTTAATGTTTGGATTACGTATAATTAAATATAGTAGTCTAAATAAGAAAACATATAAATTTAAATTACATTACTGGTTAATTAATTTGGGCGTACGTTCGTTTTAATTATTGCACCTATTGTACGCACTCTTTTATTTCATATCTTAGCTGTTAAAAATCAAATCAGCACGTGCATTTAAAAAAAAGAATTTAATAATAATTGTTAATTGTAAATATTGATCTATTGAATAAAATTTAAGAGGAAACAATAGTTTAATTGTATCGTTGTAATTCAAATAAGTTAACCTCTAACAAATGAACTAAAATTGGTAACTAATGGATATGTTGAGTTATGTGTAATTATTAAATAATGTTTGATTTATTGTTAATAAAAAGAAGAAAAAAAAGGAAAAATATTATGTTCTGGTTATTCATCAAATGGTGGTTTTGAAATTTAGTTTTGAAAGCAAGTATGGATTTTTGATTCAAAGAAAAATTTGGTCATAATATACATATATATACGGAAAGTTTAGTTTGGGTATAGGGTCCATTAATTTTTATGTGAGTTCTAGTAGGTATGTATATATATGTTATGTTAGTATTTTAAAATATATTACTCATTTCCTTGAATTTTTGAAACACACTGTCCAATCAACCCATCAATTGCTCTAATAATTTATTTTGGGAAATTCAAGGCACAGCTGTTTTATTTGCCATCATTTTTTTCCAAACGGTTCATTTTGCCTTTATAACGTATCCTTCCATTCCATACTTATCTTTTTCCTTTATGTTTCAAATATGGAACGTGCTGTCCAATCAGCGATTTATTGCTTTAATTTCTCAACTAAATCTTAGGGTGACTGTTGCCATCCTATAATTATTTTGAATATCAAAACATATAAATTGTATACGTTTACGTTCATTTTTGGTCAGTTCTTCTGTTTTAAAGTAATATATTTATTTCTTAAAAACGGTTGCATTGTGAAACACGTCTCTTCCAAATCTTCACCATGCAGCCCAAGCAATATAATAAATTGCTTTAATAACGTTGCTGAATCAACGGTCATTTCAATTTATCATTTGTTGTATGTTTCCTTTTCGCTTAAAATTTGGCTACGTAAACATTAATTCAAAAATAGGAAGAAATCATTCGTTTCCTGTAGCCACTTCATTTGCTTTAATTATTTCACGTGATTCAAGCAGGTGACCGTTTCCATTCACTCAACCTTTATCTATATTTTTGTTTTAAATTTGTTTCCACTGTTCACTAGGGTAATTATGGTATGATTCTCAGCCTATTCGTCTGCCTTTCCTTCTTTCCTTGTGCAATCAAAAAAAAAGAAAAAAAAAGAAAAAAAACCTTTAATTATTATCTCATTTCTTGCTTGCACGGTTACAAATAATCAATTAGTTAATTGCATGTTGTAGTCTGTTCATGCCTATTTGGTTCATAAAAATTATTAAGCATTTTACTAAGAGAAGCCAACTCACCTACATCGTTCTCTATCTATTTATTTGCGTACAAGTTCAAACTTTTCCATTTTCTTTGATTGATAGATTTGTTGCCTTTATCTATTTTTTCTCTCCCTGTCTTTATTGCTTAAAGGAAAGCAATCTATCAAAACATGAATATTTGATTGTAGCTAGCCGTTACCTATACCCAAATTTCCACTTTTATGACCGTCATTCGAATATCAAACTTATATACTTTTTGCATTCATTTTTGCTCATTTAATTTTACGTTTCTTATTCCAGCTTTTAAATATTGAGCTCCTCCCTTATATTTCTCTGTGGCCTTTACTTCTCTTCTCTGTTTCTTCTTTTCTTTTTTCCCCCTCTATTAGCTTCTCTAAACCATCACTCCGCAGCTCCTCCCTGATCTTCCACCCCTCGCGCTCCTCCGTAGCCACTTAGACCGTGTACTCCTTCTTTTGCGTAAGTATATATTTTTTTTATATACCTATGGTATATTATAATATATACTATGTACGTTAGTTTATATGCTTATATTTATACGTTGTTGTATGTTTATGAAAGAAAATATGTATATATTACACACTACGTTCTCTGTTTTGTTTTAAAATATATAAGTGTTATAGGGTATAAGGTACACATATATAAAGTTATATGTTGTATAAGAATATAAGTGGATTTGTACAGATAAAGCATGGGTTTATTGATATTATAATTACGTAAATACTGATTTTATATAAACAATTATATGATCTATTTTTATATATTATATAAATTGGAAAATCTGGTTCGACAATGAATATATGTTATATTGTTTATATATTTACAGTAATATATATTGATTTTGTCTAAGTATGATATAGACAGTGTTTATAAGTTTTTTTAAAAAAAAAATTAAGTTATGTTAGTTTGGATTTTACCTGTTGGGTTAGATAGGGTCACTGAGTATACATATGTATATATTTATACCTTATATACATTTGTATATATATTTGTTAATTATAATTTAAGTTATATGTTAGTTATAATATATTATGGTGTGTAGTATTCCTAATATTTTAAAACGAAAAATATATATTGTTGGAAACTTGTAATACAATCGCGTTGTATATTTTCTATTTAAGTTTATATAACTTTACATATGTGTGTGTATATATAATATAAAATTTTGTTCGCAAATGTCTATATGAGTATACATTAATTGGTTTTAAAAGATATAAATATATGGAGACTTTGTTCGAAGTGTTGAATTAAATTTTAATTTGAGATATATGATTAAATTGATTTTTAATAATAAATAATAAAATTATATACATCATTTTCTATCATATCAAGATGGTTCTAATTCGTTTTCACCAAAATTCTTATCTCTCAGCTTTGTTGAATTCGTGCCAATCTAGCGTTGGTTTGAAATTCGTAGCTTGTTGTGTTGTCTATCTTCTCTAGCCTCGAAAGGTGAGCAATCACTCACGATTACCATTCTTATATTTATTAAATTTGATTTTAATTGAAACGACAATTGAAATATGCTGCTGTAGTTATTTAAATTATTATATATGCTATTATCTGTAACTGTTCACCTGTGGGATATGACACCATATCCTGTTGTTTATATTTTATTGTTATTTATGATATATGCCTGTTGTTGTATTTTTATATTATCTGTTATCACTCTACAAGTTCCCTGTTAGTATAGAATTCGCTATGGGTTGAAATGATACATACCCGAACGGACTTTAGAATAGGAGAAAATCGTTATGGGTTGAAATGATAAACCCAAGCGATTTTCATTTGAATTGAAATTGGGATTACGGGTTGAAATGATATCTACCCGTATATATTTAAATTTTGGATTGAAATGATAAATATCTGTATCACTTAACTATATGATGGATATATATACAGACACCGTTGGTCCATATATATATATATATTGAAAAAAAATTCTATGGATTTGGGAAGAAATATACGGTTTTAATAAATGTTGATTCTTAAATTAGTATATATAAATGGTAATGATATATATATATATATATTTAATAATAATGTTTAATTTAATTAAGATTGATTTAATACATATAATATGGTTAAGTATTTAAAGTTATGTTTCAAAATAGATTTCAGTAACAATTTGAATAAGTTAAGGTTGGGAAAACAATTTGAATTTAGTTGAAATTGCATTCATTAAAGAATTTTATTTAATTAAACCAATTTGAAACTTATTGACATTGAGATTTAATATATGATTTATAACTTGGGTTTGATTTAAAATAATTTAATGAATATTTCTTGTTTAAATAAATTTAAGGAAATATTTAGTAAAATGTAATTTAAGGCTAGTTAGATGATATTGAATTTATGAAGTGAATATTCCCTGATTAAATAATAATAAAGTTAAATCAAGAGCTATATGAAACTGTTAAATTTAACTTTGAAAATGTTGAGTATTAAAGCTTTGAAATATATTGAAAATTTAAATGGTATATTTAAAACTGAATTGAATTGAAGAATCGAGCTTTGAATAAATTTAAATTTGGAATTTGGGTGGATGTGAATTGATTTGTGAGACTTGAGGAAATTTTAAATACTTTACTTTTAAATTATTTAACCTATATATATACTATTTTGGAAAATAGATATATTTGAAATGAAATGATATTTTGGTTTTGAAGGATAAATTAATTTGGAATGACCACGGTGTTATAGTGTATATTTCCACCTTGTAGATAGTTCCGAAGATCCTTAGAGGATGGTTATCCCAAACATCCTTTAAGTTACTTGTATTTCAGTTGATATTTCACTTGATATTTCACTTGAGTTGGATTTATTGATATAAGAATGTTAATCCTGACTCGAGTGTTTTGTGTTTTGCTTTACGCTCGAGTCAGACCGAGTGATACAGCATTTGAGACTCACCCTTGGAGTTTGGAGCTTCCTTTGGAGATCCAACTATCGCCTCAGCTTTCAGCTCTTCTAGTTGATTTGTCCAGAGAAGTCATCTGTTGTACTGGAGACTTCACTGCATTTGAGATATTTTGTTGTATTTTATTTCTAACTCTGATGTTTATATAGTAGCTTCATGAACTACTATTTTATCTATTCCGCTGCGTATTATTGTATTACTCTGTGTCTGTGATTCTGTGATTGATTTATTTACTGTATATGATGAGTTTGCCAAATTTAAATAACAATCTGATATTTTGAATTATTCAAGTCCGACATGTGTGGATTTATTGTTGATTTGAATGGTCCAAAATAGCGGGTCGTTACAGTTGGTATCAGAGCTTTGGCTCTAGGCAAAACTTAGCATATATAGTAAATTTATTTATAGAATCACTTTCGTTTGAGTTTGAATCTCTTCCTTTTGACTCGATTTCCTTTGAACTTTGGAACGTTCCTTGCGGTTCCAAAATTCATTCTTGTCTCTCCCTATTTGTATTCTTTTGATTCTGGAGTATCCCATAACTCCACTTCGAATGATCTCTATAAGAATAGGCGATCCCGCCAATCATTGAATGATTTCTAAAGGGGTGGAACTCCTTTACAATTGCCATTGATTCACCGGAGATTTATATATCCCTCGGTTTTGATGTTCCATCTCTTGTTATGCCGAATTCTATCTCTGGCGATCGAATGTCGATTTGCCTTAGATTTCCGCATCGATTATATTCTTGAAGTCACGGTTGACTCGGTTAAGGTCGCCCGCGATTTATATAAGTGTATCTGACTACTATTTTGTAATTAATTATCTCATTTTCGTTCGAACTTATTTTCGAATCAGAATCCTATTTGATTAGAGTCCCTCTAATTTGAATTTCTATCTTTGTTTTGAAATCCATTCTTGAACCATCCTTTGAAAAATCAGGCTTGTTTATATTTTAGAAATTATTTTATATATCGAAATTATTATATTATATATATAAAAGTGAATTGTTTTCGATAAAGATTATAAACACCCTTTTAAAATAAGAATTTGAGGTTTCGAAAGGATTTGTAATTTTGAAAAAACTATATAAGAAATTTGATTTATCTAAAAATGATTTATAACTGAAGGATTTTAAATTTGAAATTCAAGAATTAAACTCCGGTATTTTGAAATTGGTTTTAAGATTTTGAAATATATAATAATAATATGATTTAAAAATATTTTTCGAATAAGAAATGTTTCAAATGATTTTAATGAGTTTCGAAGAAATTTCAAAAGAAGTTTGAGAAAATAGAAGTCCAGAACTCACTTATGTCGCTGGAAAATAATTTCGGTGATGAGTGCACGCATCATCGACATTGATTTTCGAGTTACAGAGTGAGGGAAAGGCCACTTTAGTAGCATTGCTACGCGAGTGATTTTTTTTGCGAAACCGATTTTGATTTCAAATTCCAAAGTATGATTTGATATTCAAAAGATATATGTATATATATATTTGAAATGATTTGAAGTAAGCCGGTGTTCAGTCCTCGAGTTTCGAATTTGATATAAACCTATCTTTTGAAATTGATTTACTGATTTGTTATTGATTTCCAACTCTTGAATTTGAAAATGATTTCTTCAACTATTTTGAAGGTTCGAGCACTTCCAAATCAAGGTTAACTTTTCAAAGCTAAGAAATTTTGAAAAGTATAAAGTATATAAGTTTGGTATGTATGTTAAAGTATGTAGTAATATGATTTAAATAAGTTGAAACTGTTTTGTTAAGTAAATGAATAAGGCAATTTTAAAATTTTCTAATATGAAATTTAGATTTGAAATGTTTTGAAAAGAATTTGGTCTTCAAAATATTTTGAATAAATTTTAAATGTTTTAACTTAGTAACATCTTTATGAAACTATATATTTAAAAAGTTGGAATAAATATATAGGTTGTACGTATGCTGTTTTATTCGCATAATTAATTTGATCCAGGTTTGAGTACACAAGTTCGAGGTGAATTACACCATTTCGTGTTAGGATTTTTCATTCGATTCTTGATGGCGAATATTTGATATGGATTTTGGGCTCGATTCTAGAATTCTCTATCATAGTATATGGCTATGCAAGGAGACTGATGGCTTCTAGTCGAGAAACCATATCGAAATCCGCATTAGGGAAGTCGAATGGACAATACTAGTTCGAAAGCGAACATGTGTGATCGAGCGAGCGATCAAATGTGATTTTGCGAAATGATGACGTATGTACATCTTATATTCTAATATCATTGATATATTTTGACGCTGAAATTGAAAGCTGTCGGGTTAGAATATCTTTGCTTACTAAAAGAAAATTTTCAATTTAATTTACAAAGATATATAACCCATAAAAGCAAAGATATTCAATCCCATATGGCTCTTCATACAGCGAAATTAATTTTGTAAAATTTGATCCTTATATAAGATGGACCTTATGTAAGCATAAGATGATTTTGAAAACATTTGATTTTGGAAATGAATTGGTTGACTTAAATTATATTGATTTGGAAATTTGGATTTATTTTCTAAATTTATTATGTTGGAAACTTTAAAACTAAAGATATTTAAATTGAGAAGAAATAATTTGGTGGGATTGTATATGATTTTGAAACTAAACTGATATTGAAACAAATTGAAATTTGAGAACCCTATTTTTACTAAATACTTGATTTGGGAGTTATCGAACTTATATAAAATTAGTTTGTATAAGTATGAAATTGATTCGAAAACTATTGATTTGGAAAGGTACTTAATTTGAAAAGTGAAATCTTATATAATTGAAGTCTATATAAGTGTGATTTGATATACTATTGATTTTG
The DNA here is from genome assembly GCA_030737815.1 of Allium fistulosum. Lineage (NCBI taxonomy): Eukaryota > Viridiplantae > Streptophyta > Magnoliopsida > Asparagales > Amaryllidaceae > Allium > Allium fistulosum. The sequence continues at coordinate 844,299,744 of CM060902.1, forward strand.
GAAAGGTATTTGATTTGAAAATAAAATCTTATATATAATGGACTTTATATAAGTACGATATTTGAAAGTGATTTGATAAGGTACTATATGATACATATTTTCGAAGTAGAGATATGGAAAGTGCCTTCTGCTTGATATCCGCTTTATGGCCACATTGTGGATTCATTCTATCGATATTTCTCTGATTTTTGGTTTTCCGGATATGATACTTGAGTGTCCATCGAATTCCATGGCGTTACCCATGGTCTTACGAACTCGACTGCATAGCGTAATTCGCAAGGCAGTGATTGCTTAAAAGGTATGGATGTTTCTTGGGGGATTCAGGCGTAAGCATTGTGTATCTGCGATCTATGGTCGTTTTAGTAGCGTAATCCGCAAGGCAGAGATTGCTTAAAGGGTACGGATGTTTCCTGGGGGATCCAGGCGTAACCATTGTGTATCCGCGGTCTACAAGTTTTTTTTTTGTTATCATGGCAAAATTCACAAGGCAGTGATTGCTTTAAAGGTATGGATGTTTCCTGGGGGATCCAGGCGTAACCATTGTGTATCTGCGATCCAGGTGATTTGTTTGGATTGTACTTTCCATATCTGTTTTTAAAGATTTTTTTTCCAGTATTTTCACTGGATGTTGAAACAGGTCTACTAAGTACCTGGAGAATTCTAGCTTTGCGCCTGATCAACGCACTGCCCGAGTCTACAGGAACAAGGATAAACTTGTTAAGACATCGAGTTATAAAAGTATTTTGATAAAGTATCATATAAAGGATATTTTGATCATTTATTTTACCTTTCTAAATAATTGAAATTTATATAATTTTAAAATAATGGTTCATCCTTGTCTTTCAACCTATTTTCTCTTCTAGCCATTCCTACTTTCCACCTTGATAAACTTACCTATAACAACAGTTATCAGGTATAATTTTAATCTTCTTGTAATCTTGCCTTAGTCCTATTTCATTCGATTTTTTTTCTGTGTTTTCCATACCACGTTCCTTTTCGAGGACGAAAAGATTTGAGTGGGGGGAGAGTGTAACAACCCATAAATTTTAAACGGTTTTTAATAACGTATTTAATTGAATTTTAGAGAAATTTTAAATAATAATATTTTGAAATAAAAAAATTTAATGTTTGGATTACGTATAATTAAATATAGTAGTCTAAATAAGAAAACATATAAATTTAAATTACGTTACTAGTTAATTAATTTGAGCGTACGTTCGTTTTAATTATTGCACCTATTGTACGGACTCTTTTATTTCATATCTTAGCTGTTAAAAATCAAATCAGCACGTGCATTTAAAAAAAAAGAATTTAATAATAATTGTTAATTGTAAATATTGATCTATTGAATAAAATTTAAGAGGAAACAATAGTTTAATTGTATTGTTGTAATTCAAATAAGTTAACCTCTAACAAATGAACTAAAATTGGTAACTAATGGATATGTTGAGTTATGTGTAATTATTAAATAATGTTTGATTTATTGTTAATAAAAAGAAGAAAAAAAAGGAAAAATATTATGTTCTGGTTATTCATCAAATGGTGGTTTTGAAATTTAGTTTTGAAAGCAAGTATGGATTTTTGATTCAAAGAAAAATTTGGTCATAATATACATATATATACGGAAAGTTTAGTTTGGGTATAGGGTCCATTAATTTTTGTGTGAGTTCTAGTAGGTATGTATATATAGGTTATGTTAGTATTTTAAAATATATTACTCATTTCCTTGAAATTTTGAAACACATTGTCCAATCAACCCATCAATTGCTCTAATAATTTATTTTGGGAAATTCAAGGCACAGCTGTTTTATTTGTCATCATTTTTTTTCCAAACGGTTCATTTTGCCTTTATAACGTATCCTTCCATTCCATACTTATCTTTTTCCTTTATGTTTCAAATAAGGAACGTGTTGTCCAATCAGCGATTTATTGCTTTAATTTCTCAACTAAATCTTAGGGTGACTGTTGCCATCCTATAATTATTTTGAATATCAAAACATATAAATTGTATACGTTTACGTTCATTTTTGGTCAGTTCTTCTGTTTTAAAGTAATATATTTATTTCTTAAAAACGGTTGCATTGTGAAACACGTCTCTTCCAAATCTTCACCATGCAGCCCAAGCAATATAATAAATTGCTTTAATAACGTTGCTGAATCAACAGTCATTTCAATTTATCATTTGTTGTACGTTTCCTTTTCGCTTAAAATTTGGCTACGTAAACATTAATTCAAAAATAGGAAGAAATCATTCGTTTCCTGTAGCCACTTCATTTGCTTTAATTATTTCACGTGATTCAAGCAGGTGACCGTTTCCATTCACTCAACCTTTATCTATATTTTTGTTTTAAATTTGTTTCCACTGTTCACTAGGGTAATTATGGTATGATTCTCAGCCTATTGGTCTGCCTTTCCTTCTTTCCTTGGGCAATCAAAAAAAAAACCTTTAATTATTATCTCATTTCTTGCTTGCACGGTTACAAATAATCAATTAGTTAATTGCATGTTGTAGTCTGTACATGCCTATTTGGTTCATAAAAATTATTAAGCATTTTACTCAGAGCAGCCAACTCACCTACATCGTTCTCTATCTATTTATTTGCGTACAAGTTCAAACTTTTCCATTTTCTTTGATTGATAGATTTGTTGCCTTTATCTATTCTTTCTCTCCCTGTCTTTATTGCTTAAAGGAAAGCAATCTATCAAAACATGAATATTTGATTGTAGCCAGCCGTTACCTATACCCAAATTTCCACTTTTATGACCGTCATTCGAATATCAAACTTATATACTTTTTTGCATTCATTTTTGCTCATTTAATTTTATGTTTCTTATTCCAGCTTTTAAATATTGAGCTCCTCCCTTATATTTCTCTGTGGCCTTTACTTCTCTTCTCTGTTTCTTCTTTTCTTTTTTCCCCCTCTATTAGCTTCTCTAAACCATCACTCCGTAGCTCCTCCCTGATCTTCCACCCCTCGTGCTCCTCCGTAGCCACTTAGACCGTGTACTCCTTCTTTTACGTAAGTATATATTTTTTTATATACCTATGGTATATTATAATATATACTATGTACGTTAGTTTATATGCTTATATTTATACGTTGTTGTATGTTTATGAAAGAAAATATGTATATATTACACACTATGTTCTCTGTTTTTTTTTAAAATATATAAGTGTTATAGGGTATAAGGTACACATATATAAAGTTATATGTTGTATAAGAATATAAGTGGATTTGTACAGATAAAGCATGGGTTTATTGATATTATAATTACGTAAATACTGATTTTATATAAACAATTATATGATCTATTTTTATATATTATAGAAATTGGAAAATTTGGTTCGACAATGAATATATGTTATATTGTTTATATATTTACAGTAATATATATTGATTTTGTTTAAGTATGATATAGACAGTGTTTATAAGTTTTTTTTTAAAAAAAAAATTAAGTTATGTTAGTTTGGATTTTACCCGTTGGGTTAGATAGGGTCACTGAGTATACATATGTATATATTTATACCTTATATACATTTGTATATATATATTTGTTAATTATAATTTAAGTTATATGTTAGTTATAATATATTATGGTGTGTAGTATTCCTAATATTTTAAAACGGAAAATATATATTGTTGGAAACTTGTAATACAATCGCGTTGTATATTTTCTATTTAAGTTTATATAACTTTATATATATATGTGTATATATAATATAAAATTTTGTTCGCAAATGTCTATATGAGTATACATTAATTGGTTTTAAAAGATATAAATATATGGAGACTTTGTTCGAAGTGTTGAATTAAATTTTAATTTGAGATATATGATTAAATTGATTTTTAATAATAAATAATAAAATTATATACATCATTTTCTGTCATATCAAGATGGTTCTAATTCGTTTTCACCAAAATTCTTATCTCTCAGCTTTGTTGAATTCGTGCCAATCTAGCGTTGCTTTGAAATTCGTAGCTTGTTGTGTTGTCTATCTTCTCTAGCCTCGAAAGGTGAGCAATCACTCACGATTACCGTTCTTATATTTATTAAATTTGATTTCAATTGAAACGACAATTGAAATATGCTGCTGTAGTTATTTAAATTATTATATATGCTATTATCTGTAATTGTTCACCTGTGGGATATGACACCATATCCTGTTGTTTATATTTTATTGTTATTTATGATATATGCCTGTTGTTGTATTTTTATATTATCTGTTATCACTCTACAAGTTCCCTGTTAGTATAGAATTCGCTATGGGTTGAAATGATACATACCCGAACGGACTTTAGAATAGGAGAAAATCGTTATGGGTTGAAATGATAAACCCAAGCGATTTTCATTTGAATTGAAATTGGGATTACGGGTTGAAATGATATCTACCCGTATATATTTAAATTTTGGATTGAAATGATAAATATCCGTATCACTTAACTATATGATGGATATATATACAGACACCGTTGGTCCATATATATATATATATATATATATTGAAAAAAAATTCTATGGATTTGGGAAGAAATATATGGTTTTAATAAATGTTGATTCTTAAATTAGTATATATAAATGGTAATGATATATATATATATATATATATTTAATAATAATGTTTAATTTAATTAAGATTGATTTAATACATATAATATGGTTAAGTATTTAAAGTTATGTTTCAAAATAGATTTCAGTAACAATTTGAATAAGTTAAGGTTGGGAAGATAATTTGAATTTAGTTGAAATTGCATTCATTAAAGAATTTTATTTAATTAAACCGATTTGAAACTTATTGAAATTGAGATTTAATATATGATTTATAACTTGGGTTTGATTTAAAATAATTTAATGAATATTTCTTGTTTAAATAAATTTAAGGAAATATTTAGTAAAATGTAATTTAAGGCTAGTTAGATGATATTGAATTTATGAAGTGAATATTCCCTGATTAAATAATAATAAAGTTAAATCAAGAGCTATATGAAACTGTTAAATTTAACTTTGAAAATGTTGAGTATTAAAGCTTTGAAATATATTGAAAATTTAAATGGTATATTTAAAACTGAATTGAATTGAAGAATTGAGCTTTGAATAAATTTGAATTTGGAATTTGGGTGGATGTGAATTGATTTGTGAGACTTGAGGAAATTTTAAATACTTTAATTTTAAATTATTTAACCTATATATATACTATTTTGGAAAATAGATATATTTGAATTGAAATGATATTTTGGTTTTGAAGGATAAATTAATTTGGAATGACCACGGTGTTATAGTGTATATTTCCACCTTGTAGATAGTTCCGAAGATCCTTAGAGGATGGTTATCCCAAACATCCTTTAAGTTACTTGTATTTCAGTTGATATTTCACTTGGGTTGGATTTATTGATATAAGAATGTTAATCCTGACTCGAGTGTTTTGTGTTTTGCTTTACGCTCGGGTCAGACCGAGTGATACAGCATTTGAGACTCACCCTTGGAGTTTGGAGCTTCCTTTGGAGATCCAACTATCGCCTCAGCTTTCAGCTCTTCTAGTTGATTTGTCCAGAGAAGTCATCTGTTGTACTGGAGACTTCACTGCATTTGAGATATTCTGTTGTATTTTATTTCTAACTCTGATGTTTATATAGTAGCTTCATGAACTACTATTTTATCTATTCCACTGCGTATTATTGTATTACTCTGTGTCTGTGATTATGTGATTGATTTATTTACTGTATATGATGAGTTTGCCAAATTTAAATAACAATATGATATTTTGAATTATTCAAGTCCGACATGTGTGGATTTATTGTTGATTTGAATGGTCCAAAATAGCGGGTCGTTACAATTGTTATGTGAAATGACTATATTATTAGAAAGCATACAAATTTTATTGCGTTTATTATTGATTTTCTATGGTATTAAGAAATTGGAAACTGGATGCCCATGGCAAAACACTTTCTTTCTTTACTGAGGGAATCTGGGAAAGGCAATACTTCTGCAGTTTCCAGAAACGCGTCATTTAAATGAATAATGGGCCGAATACAGACTGCTTAGGAAGCCCAATACCTCTAACCAAGTTTTAATCGCATTATCTACTCGCTTGGCAGAGAACGGAAGGACGATGCTATCTTGCGGCATGGTTGCTTCTTCTTCGTCACCGTGAGTTATTCCGACTATTTAGTTTTCTTTGATTTTTTGACTGTCTATCGATAGCATACTAATTTTCTATGTTTTAAATTACACTTCAACAACAAATTTGTACATTCAAGATGAAGTTGGATACTATGCTCTTAGAGTATATAGCTTCGCTGAACACATTGATTATGAACCTTAAGACAATTGATATAGATATTATGAATGAAGCTTAGATGGTGATTCTTTTATGTTTGATACCTAAGAGTATGCAACAGACATCACCTCTATGCAAAACTTAATCAATCTGATATACGCAAAGGAAAATTCGCACAATAAGGTGTTGAGAGATATGTTGGCTATCGATAATTTCGATTGTGGTGTAGATAGTTTGATTATTCAGAGAGGTAAGAACAAGAAATGTCAAGATGTAGCACAACATGGGTCTAGGTTCATCTAGTGGGCCTAAAAGGAGCCATTGTGGTCATTGTAAGGAGGGGGATTTTATATTTAAGTGCAGTTTTAAGCAAAGGAGTGATGGTTAAAAGAAATCTCAAATACGGAAAAACAATTTCATACAATAATGGCACCACAATATTCCATAGTTATTAATGGCGCATGACGCAAAAAAGGCACAAAGCCTCCCCAGAGTCTTGGCGCATGGCGCGCAAATGGCGCACGCCTTTTAAATTTACTGCGCATGTTAAATTTTTTTTTTAATAAATTTAATATACATAACAATTAATTTGAAAAGTTCAATATAATTTCTATTTTTTTTTACTAAAACATATGTAATAAAGATTTTTCTGGACATTTTGCAAAAAAATATCATCAAATATAATCATAAACATAGAATTTCAAGCATAACAGTCTTCAAAAGCCAAAATCCAAGATAATAGTATTTATTACCGATAAACTACAAATCTGAATCTGGTTCAGCAATCATATTTTCTAAATCAATATCTACATCATTAGATTTATAAGCTTCAACATCTTCCTCATCTATTTCATATCGATTGACAATTTATTTGATACGACCGTAATAGAAACAGACAGTTCAAAGTTCACTGAAGATTAATTTGAAAAAACATTCATACAAGATTATTTGTTCGATGCAGCAGTAATTAGAACAGATGGTTCAATAGTTTAATTTGGAGAATACGACCATTCGAGATTATTTGTTTGGTGCAGGGGCGGTAATTAGACCCGTCGGGTCGGATCTGGACCCGATCCGGCGGATCTCAATTCTAGTCAGGTTGGATTTTATCGAGCCTAACTTGTATATTTTAAAACATTGATCCCAACAGAGGTTCGACTCGGATCAGGTTGGTTTGGATCCAATTGGGTAATAATGCTAAAAATGCATATATTTTCTCGCTTTTTTGTCTAATCTTCGGATCGGGTCGGTTTTTCATGTTATTTTTCATCAATTAGACCCGACCCAAAAGCCATAGAATTCAAGTCGGGTTCAAATCGGTTTGATTTGGAATTGCAGATCTCGGTTCTAATTGCTCATCGTAGTTCGGTGCGATAATAATATAAATAAATAGTTCAAAGTTTGTTGGAGATTAGTTCGAAGTGTAATAATATAAATACATTCAACCATTGTTGGAGATTAGTTTGAATTGTGAAAAATGAAAATTGAATAAAAAAGAAGTAAAGAACAACAAAATAACGAAAAAGCACGCCACTTTTGCGCCGCGTGCCATTTGCGCCATTCGCCACGTCTTTCCATGTGCGTCGCACCATACGGAAGAAAGGCACAAACACCGCGTTGCGCCGTGCCATAAAGAAGAAAACCGCAAACGCTGCACTACACCTTGCCTTTCATAACCATACAATATTCTAGACCAAGAGTTCGCTTCATATTATCAATTTGGATACCATATGACACCGGATTTGATCCATTTCACCACTTATCAAGAGTTTGATGGTGAAGATGTTCTTATGGATAATGAGTTATCACGTAGGAGGGTCAATGTTGGAAGCGTGAAAACAAACATTTGATGATGCAACGCATGTTATCGTGTATGTTAAGCATAGTTTGGATTTGCAAAGAAGATTGCTATCAGTAGAAACATCGAGTGTGTGTGTTGGTGGGGGGGGGGGCTTGAATGCGATGAAGGGTTTATTAGTAGCGATTAAGGGTGTTAGGGAGAAGGGAACAAAAATCATGTAAAAGGTAGCTACAATGATTGATTCAGATTCTACTGGATTGTGAAATCTTTGGACTGGTAGAAGAAAGAAGTCTTGAAGAATTACAAGGCTGTGGCTTGACTTCTAATATTGGTCATTCTAATCTAAACTTTTGTAAAGGATGCATTTTACGAAACTAAAAGTCCCTTTGTAGTTGCCACACTTATGGTGAAAATTGGTCTAGAGTATGTTCCAGTTTTTCAAATTTTGGATTTCAGCTTTTTAATTTGAGATTTACACATATGATAGCTTGGACGAGATAACTGTATCTTGGGTGTACATCATGGATTTACATCTCAAATCTTAAAAGTACATGAGACTATCTTTTATTGATTTATAAGTTTAAAATCAACGTTTCACTTTTTTAATATATGTTATTTGAAAAATAGAAGTATAAATAACGATAAATATTATTTGCATTGAAAACAAAGTTTAGATGAATATTTCTTCAAAGAAGAGTAGTAGTTCGATTAACATGATGGAGGTAATGAATGAATGATCATTTTATTTAAGCAGTGTCATTTGTTGTGACTCATTTGAGTACTAAGCAACACTATGACTAGAGAGTCAGTAGACAATAACTGGATTAAGTAATTTTTTTGATTTGTATGAGTAGTAAAACATGTTATATAAAGCACATATATATAACATAGGACGATCTCAAATTGAGATTTTGACATGGATTTTGGGTTAGATTTCACTATGAACGAGATTGCATTTAAGTGCGAAAAAGAGATCTCGAATGAGATAAATAAGACTTAAATCAATGGTATGTTCATTCATATGTTGGAGTCCAACACCATGCCCTTCATTGTGTGGAGCAAGTTATTTTATTTCGTTCTTTGATGATTTCTTGTTGAAAGCGTGTGTATATTTTATAAAGACCAAATACAAGCCATTTGATAAGTGGAGGGTATAATAGAGAAGTTGCTACAGGCTTTTAATTTAGATAATGATGGTGAATTCATGCCACAAGAATTCTCAAACTAATACATTTAGAAGCATCATTAGACATTTTAGGTTTGCAGAGTGTAATACTCTGACGTTGTCAGAGACGACTCATCGCTAAAGGTTTTTTGTTTGGTTAAAGAAAGGGTTTTGGGTTGAAGCTTTATATATAAGATGTTTTTCATTAATCACGCCTTCAAACAACATAGCCATAAAGATCCTGAAGAGATGTTTAAATGTGAGTTTGTAATTTATTTATTTTTGAGAGTGTTTGGTTGTTTGATTCATGTTTATGAAAGGAAGGGTAAACTGAAATCGAAAGTTGAGTAAGCGTTTGTTTCTTGACTAAAAAAGAAGTGAAAAGATATAAGATGTGGTATCCCACCGGCAAATGGATTGTGACTAGAAGATATGCTACTTTTGACGAGAAGACAATATTAAAGATGAGAGCTCCATTGAATGATATGCATATTTCTTGGTTACAAAAAAGCAAAAAGGCATTAGATATGCCGCTACTATTTGTTGGATTAGTTGCATTGGCAACGGAGTGAAAAAGAATGAATTAATTTTTTTTATTAAATTGCATTAGATCTTATTTTTTGTTTGTGTAAATAATATTTTATTAATACTAAATTAAATTTAGTATTTACTTAATACAAGAGTTTTGATGATATTTTAATTTATTTAATGCAATTAAAACATTTATTTCTTGTTAATGTTTAAAATAAAATTTATTAACAACCTAATTTAAAACTAATTATTAATTTTTTTTAATTTCAAATTTTAATATATTATGATATTCATATTCACAATATGAACATCATAACAACGTAAACGTATGAACTATTCTAGGTGTTTATAGAGAAAATTGACCGTTGTGTCATACGGTCAATAAGATGTTAAGTGATGATGTATACATTTAATATTTAACATTTAATATAAACTATCCTAGGATACATCTATCAATTTTTTAAATTATTTATTTCGATCATTAAATATATTTAATATAAAATAATGTGTGTGTATAATAGTTACATACATATATATATAATATAATAAATAAAAAGCATTCGAAGATATATTTATAAATATATATTATATATTATATACATGTATGCATGTATTTTCAGTTTTTAAATTTAAAAGTTTAAATTTCAAATTCGACCTTTTCAAATTCAGATTAATTCATAAAATACGTTCAAAATAATTACAAAAAAAATCCTTTTTTTAATTTGGTCAGCAAGAATAAGTAAACAAAATTTTATTTTTGTGGCTAAATAAAACATTTTTGAACAAGTTAAAAAATTTGAATTTAAATCATAAACTACAATTAAACAAAACATATAGCCCGTTGGTGTCTTCAACGATCATACGTAGTCACCGTCCATCATACGAAAAGCGCAACGTACACTGGTCTCAACAGACATATCGATATCATTTTTTTAATACATCTTGATTAGGAACATTTAAAGAGTATGTTTTATTTATATATATTTGTATATGTATTGATTCAATATTCATGGTTACGAACACAATCATAATTGCAATCAATAAAATATTTCTTCTGAGGATTTTCTATTCATATATGTTTAATGTATTTAATTCATTATTTATATCTCTATGTAGTGGCATATATAAAAGAAAATAAAATTAGATATTTTCATCATTTCAAACAAGATCTTTTTATAAGAGTTAACTTACGTAATAAATTACATAATTGCTTCTGGGGCACAACATTAACTCTATCAATCTCCCAGTTGTACTTATGACCAATTATGGTGTCTTATGCCCATATCTTCGATTTATCAACCTAAACTAGACCGAGAAAGAGCCTTTATAAATGAATATACAACATTATTATTTTGTATCTACTTTTCGATTGCGCATCCCTGTCACTGATAAACTCTTTTACCATGTATTCATTATGAAGATCATATATTGATTTTTTATCAAGTTGTCGATTCGCATTGCAATCTACATTGCATTATTGAAATCAAAACATGTTATTGGATTCTCAATGGTGTGAACCACTTCTTGCTCTCTTATAAATTTCCGCATTTTTATACTGTTTTCATTGCGGTGTTAGTCACAATGATATATTTAGCCTTTATAATTGAATTTGCCATAATTTTTTGTTTGAAACATTTTCAACTTAAAGCTCCTTTATACATGAATTTAAGATCAATTTACTATATTCGATGTCGCTTATGAAGTTCGAGCCCGAACACTCTTTTATATGGAGTCCGTTGTTTCTATAAACAATTCTCTAATATTCCGTAAATATTCGAAAATACTCTTAACTACTCATTAGTGATTTTACCTTGGACTTGATATTTACTTAATACTCCAAATGTATAAGCAAGATCTAATATACCATATAACAACATACATGATGTTCCCTATTGTCGATGCATAAGGGATTATATCGTTTGTTCCATATTAAACATTAATATGATGTTTGTATATATAGATTGAGGCAATCTCAACATTCTTTCATACTAAGCATAATATATGTCTATCAAATCCTTCATCAAGAATTAAACAACCATACTAAACTGATTTAAACCCTGGTGCATCATTAACAACCAGTGGTATGTTGTTTACTTTCAATATTAGAAATGTTTTAGTGGCTTTTAATTTTCTTTTTTAGACAAGATTCCTCTGCATTTTAACTGAAAAATCAAACTATTTGTCATCTCTATCAAAATACTCGCTCAACCTCGATGCTTGTTGAAGCCATTGTTGCATTAGCTCTTGGATCATATCCAAAAACATACTAACCGTATTATCACTTCCAGTGACTTCGAGGCACTTTTGGCTGTTATGTGCAAATAGTCTCTTCTAAATTGTTATTTTGAAGTTCTGTTTCGACATCAATGTGCTAGAAACCAAAGTCAAATTATGCGATAATTGTGTGCATAATCTAAATGGACAAAGCATGTTGACTAGCGAAATTATTTCATTAATTTCAGCATTTGAAATTAATGAAGTTTTTTTTCAATATCGAGGTTGAGCATTGACGCAACGGTTATGTCACACGCATGGTGATCTCGGCGTCCAGGTTCGAGTCCAGAAACAGCCTCTTCGCAATGCGAGGGAAAGACTGTATACATTATTGACCTTCCCAGAGCCCGCTATCGTGCGGAGACTCGTGCACTGGGTTCCACATTTTTTTTCAACGCTGCTTCGTACAGTTCCAATAGCATTGATCTTCTTTTAGAAGACTCAATTGCGGTCGATGAATCATATTATTTTGGGCACGACTATCAAAGTTATATTTTGTTAATGTACTTGGAATTCATTTCAGATTTAAAACATCATGTCATATGGCAGAGTCTATACTCTTAATGACTTGTCAAGAATTGAGAATATTGTTATTGTTAACAATTTATTTTCTCGACATTCATAAGTTTTTCTTTAATGTGTGAGAATACTTATTAGACATTTTTAATATAATTGTATCCATCTTAGATTGGTTAAATTTACTTCATCTATATAATCAGTTACTATATCAAACTCTCGGATCCTATCCAAATCTGTCACACTACCACAAATTTATCTAAAAAAATTCCTTTGATAAGAAGATGGTATGTATTAAAACAACGATTTATTTCTCAATGGAATAAAATAGGTATTCAAAACATTTTATGAACTGCTTACAGACTTATATAATATAGATTTTGTTTTAAGTTTGCGAAACTTAGATTCACAACGTAAACTAGACAACCATATATCTCAAACTATTTAAGATTGAGGTACTTTCCTAATTTGTATCTTATATGAAATTGCAAATTATCCTTTTAGATAAAATTAAATTTAACATATGTACTTAATACATATATCCTTATAGAAAGAAGTTCAACTTCACTCATTATCAATCGTACGTAATCCAACAAAGTCCGATTACTTTTTATTGATACATCATTATGTAACACATGGATGAATGAATTTGAGAGTGAATCTTATTCGCTTTTTAGGTACTATTGAAACTCTTTTTGAATACTCACATATTCGATTAAATTGTATTGTTTTATTTCCTTTGCACGTTTTGTTTTTCCACTTCCGTTTATATTTATGAACTTAGATATCAAACTCGTGTATCAAATATACATGTTTATATCTTGGATAATTCATCGGTGAATTTAACGAAGTAATTAGATCCGCTTTTAGTATCTTAGACTTTGGATTGTATACATATGTATCAATCCGAAGAGATCATTAACTCTTTTGTCACTTCCAAAGAATGAGTGTTTTGCCCTTAGTCATTTGAGATACGATTCACATGATTCATAATCATATGATTATTGAGTTATTTCTCAAGTACACGGCTTAATCTATAATTTCAAAATTAGTTGTTACGCTTCTGTATTTTCTATAGCTAACACATCACTAATATTATAAAAATATATATCATCGTCTAAATACTAAAACATATTCATTTTGTAATGAATATTCTCAGTATTCATATCAAAACAGAACTGTATCTATGTTTGGTTATAACCGAATATAGTTATTATATCATAAATCATATTTAGCATGTATGGAAGTCATTTTTTCAAAATTTGATGTGTCCATTAGTAAATGTCATAAGGTATACTCTCACAATTTCCTCTATTATCCGCTGTTATAATTATAACATATGAAATACGAATCTCCATTCAACCACTTACCGTGTGCTATTCATTTCATTTACTATAACCAATTTACAGTCGAGAGTATTTGATCAAATATCTCAAACTCAAGGAATGTTCTTATAGAGAATAAATTTTCTACAAGAAAAATATATTTGGATCTGAAATCATATTTCTCGTTCCATATTAAATGTCTATAAATATTTTAACCTATTGTTTTTTCTATATCCATTCTTGAAGCAGAAGTGATCATTCACTCTCTCTATCCTAATCGTACGAATATTATTACCATTCTCAAACTTTCGCTTTCTCTGTCAAAATGTTGAATATTAATAAGAGAAACCTTTTACTTCAAGACTGCACCAGATTTGTTTACATAAATGCATTCGATCATCCTTAACATTTAAGGGTATCAAAAAAGTTGCACTTAAGTAAATTTACATCTCATAACCAAAATTCTAGGTCTATCTATAGTTCTTGGTCTAATGTTGTTTCTAACACAAGTTACATACATACATCTACACACATACATACATCCACACACATATATATGTATACACACATATACATGATGTATTTTTGGGTTTCAAAATTAAAGTTTAAATTTCAAATTTGGCCTTTTTAAATTTTCATTAATTCATAAAATACTTCTTCAAAATAATAACAAAAAAGATCCCTTTTTTAATTCAGTCGGCAAGAATAGGTAAGCAAATAATTTTCCTTTTCAATTATTATTCGGCGGAATAAAAAAAATTGAATTTTAAATCGTAAAATACATCTAAATAAAAATAAAATTAATTTTATTTATTTATTTGCTAGCCGAAAACAAAAGATGTTAAAATCAAAATTATACATATACACACAGTTTTTTTTAAAGAATCTAAAACAATTTCTTTTTAAAATTTTAAATCAAAAAACACACACACTACAAATCTTAATTAGTATACAACATACTACATGTCCATATATGTTTGAATTTTGAATCACGCTACGCAAGTTTCGAATCTGTGACATCTCGCACCAAAGTCGAAGCGCCTAACCACTGGGACTGGTCATCCAAAACCTTTTTTTTGAACAAAGTATGATTTAATATGTATATGATTAAATTATATGTGTGTATACACACCTAAATTAATTTTAAGATTATTACATAATTTCTAAAATTCTTTTTCCGTCGAGCATAAAAAATGGTTGATGATGATTAATGTGTTTAACAAACTGGCTACTGTCATTTAATCATCTCATCTTTAAAATTCCCAATCAATCCAATGAAATCAAATTGAAAACCTTAGAAATTGAAGATAAACATGAATATTTTTGATGACTTTGTGGCTTTTCATAAAGTATTGATTATTGATTCGATTGCATCACTATAGTGTTTGATAATATTTTTGAATATCTTTTGTAAAATCGTTCATAAAGTGAAGCGATATAAGTTATTAGATCTGTGAATGAAGATCGTGTTGATTGAACTGCATCGTACCTTTTTTAATTCTTTCATCATATATTTATTGTTGGTGATTGTTATTGTTGTTAGTGGCTGTCGATGGTTAATTGGTGGATCTACATATTTCAATTTAATAACACTAACAGAAGAAAAACAATTTTTCAATTTTGCTCATATTTGATAATGGAAAATAGGCTTCCATTTTTTTTTACCAACAACTCCACACACACACACACAGAGACGATACTCCAGTAGATTGGATATCATAAAGACATAAACAGTAGCTGCTACAACTACTTAATGAAATGACCTTTGTATACATGTATCGGAACCTAGACAACTATGACTATTTTTTTTGGTAATAACACCTACTAGCTTGTGTAACATGCTAGAGAAAATGAAAGCCTATTTATCTATCAACCTACCATGACCTTAGAAATGTAAGTGATAATTTTTTTTTGAATCATCCAGGATAGAAGTATGTGTTGATTTGATCTGCAAAGGAAGTATTATATTTTTCCAAATCCCTATTCCCAACGCCTAATCAACCTGCTAGGTTAGCCATTTCCAAATTTCAATTGGATCTTGGAAATTTTGTATAAGGCCTTTCATTGGCTCCTTTTCCTTGGGGTCCCTACAAAAGTTGGATTGAGTTGGACTCAGTTATCAACGGCGCACAACATAAAAAGGTGCAAAATCTTCTTGTAGCCTAGGCACACAACGCAACTAACAGTACACATCCTTTTGGTTTACTATGCTTGTACCAAAAACATCATATATTTTGTTATATGTTGTAATTAACCAAACAACATTAATATAAGTTATATTTTTTTATCAATAAATATACAAGAAGTTTTTTTTTTTGATCATTTCACATGAATATCATTAAACATTAAGTTATTATTTTTTTATCTATAAATATACAAGAAATTTTTTTTGATCATTTCACGTGAATATCATTAAACGTTAAGTTATTATTTTTTTATCTATAAATATACAAGAATTTTTTTTGATCATTTCACATGAATATCATTAAACATTAAGTTATTGTTTTTTTATCTATAAATATACAAGAATTTTTTTTGATCATTACACATGAATATCATTAAACATAATGTCATAATCATAGATTATCATTTAATTATATTACATCCTTTAATGTTTAATAATTTCTTTTGAAGTTAAAATTTGACTTAAAAAGTTATAGCTGTTGTTTAACAATTAAATTTATGTATAAACTTATGGTTTAATTTGTATGTCTTAAGAGAATGGTAGAGATACAATATTTCATTATATTTTGCTTTGTACGGTGTTAGTAAATTTATTTTGCTTCGTGTTACCATGATATGTTTGTACACTTTTTAGTACATATTTTTTTAGCATTTCTTTAGTATATTTTGATCATATCCGACTACAAAGTTTATATTTTGATCTTACGTTAATTTCTCATATTATCGTGTGAATAAATATGTAATACATTCAACATCAATATTAGTTTGTGCATATATTATATAATAATAAATGTTATATTACAACTTGCTTTAAATAGGTTACATAAAAAGGATTAGTTTGGTCATATTAATAACTACACGTGTTCTTCTTCAAGCAAATTTTTTTAGGAAAAAGGGGTCATTTGGAACATAAAAAACAAACTAATCGTAAACATGATTATACGATGAATATTAATTTTTATGTATTTTTAAATCACAAGGAAAGAAATTAAATTAAAATGACAAAGAATTAGAAAGGTGCAACTCTTTTGCACCGTGCGCCTTTGCGCCATTTTGTGTGCCTTCTCATCTGCTTTGTTTCATTTTAGACGCCTTCTCATGTGCTTTGCGCTATGGAATCAAAAGGCGCAATAGCCACGCCTTGAGCCATGACGCATCTTTGATAACTATGGTAGGATTGGACTAAATGCTTAATTTGATCCAATAAGTTTGGATCAGAAGAAGTTAACCCCATATCAAACCTTGTATGAGACTGAATAAAATTAGGTTAAGGGTATGAGTTAGGTCGAGTTGAACAAAATTGGATCGGATTATATAAAATATAATATGCAAAATAAAATTATGATTAAAAAAAGGGACAGTTTGGCTAAAGTCCATATTAAGTTTCAAAATACACCAAATATCCTTGTCAAAAAAAAGTATGTAAATTAGGTCTCTAGAATTAAGTTACCGAATAATTGCATACATTTATGCAATTATTCAGTGCATAATTGCAGACATTTATGCAATTATTCAGTGCATAATTGCAGACATTTATGCAATTATATCCAAAAATTGCAGACATTTCCACAATTATTCACTGAAAAATTGTGGACATTTCCGTAATTTTTTTAAAAAATTGCGAAAATTTCCGCAATTATTCACCAAAAAAATTGCGGAAATTTTCGCAATTATTCATTTAATGCATAAATGTATGCAATTATTCAGTAACTTAATTCTAGAGACCTAATTTATAATCATTTTTTGGAGAGGAGTTTTCGTGTATTAAGTTTGATTTTAAGGACCTGAGCCTAATATTCACTATAAAAAAAAACTAAAATGAAGTATCAAAATATTCAGCTAGAAATTCAAATTTCAGACATTGCAATGGATTACAAAATATATCAAAATTGAATTGATTTACTATATCACATATTTCATTGCAATTTCAGTACAAAATACATTACATTGAACTGATTCACTGTACATATTTAATTACAGTTTCATTTCAAAGTACTCTTAAAATGTCGCTCAAATGATCTCAGCCAATCAAATGCACTGCCTTAACCGTAGTCACAATTGAAATTTAAAATGATGGATGCTGAAATGAATAAAGGCTTCTTGGTGGTTGGTGCATAAATTTGAATTTTGACAGTCAACACTCTTAAGTTTAACTTGTCGTAAGAGATTAGATCTGAGCTTTTTTTGTTGACAGTTAGGTCTAGCTAAAATAAAGTTTATGATATGAGTTAAAAGTTGTAACTCATATAGAACCCTTACTAGGTTGGGTTGGGTCTAATTTTATTTGGGTTGAGTTGAGTTGACGAATTAGATTTGGTTTACCATGTGTTTTATGCAGCCCTAATAATTGTTCTAAACTTTAAATATTTCTTATACTCCGAGACAGTTAAGAACTTACCCACCGGATCAACAAATATATGATTAACCCACATGTGCATTAGGGGCGTTCTTACATTCTTGTGGTTCTTACAGGTGAAGCTTGATTTCTTGTATTTTTGTACATAAAAGTTTAAGTAATACCAGTATAAAACTAAATAAGGCTGCTAAAATTGGATTATGTGTACAAAAGATCAATAGAGTACTCTTGCACAGCACACCGAACAATTTGTCCAACTATGTATGTATGCATGCATGCATGTACGTACGTATGTACAAGGGCGGACCTAGGAATTAATACAAGGGTGGGCTACCTTTAAAGCTGATTTTTTTTTCCAGTTACAATGCAATTTCAATTACTACTACAAAACTATAATCAGAAGAAAAAAATTCTTTGTAATAATAAGTAGATTCATATTTAACTTTCGATACATAATATTTAGATTAATTATGCTTGAAGAGTCTTTAAAATTAGGCAACAATCATTTTCAAACTAATTTACAAAAACTACTTTAACAGAAGCCTAATTTAACAAAAACCTTAAAATAGGCTATCATTTCAATTTTGGAGCAAAAATCAATAGGTATAACTATCATTTAGAGGAAACAATCAAATAAAATGTTTGCAAATGTAATACAGTTAATGAATAATTTGTTAAACTAGCAAATAGCAATAGAGTATAAATTAATTAGCCTACAACCTAACGAAAATGTATGCGCAAATTGCAATCAAATTTAAGATTTGAGATATGAGAAGCCTAACAATTAGGGTTTTTTTCATTCAAATTACTAATCCGCTAACTATTAATTCGCGAACAAAATAAAGTAGACAAATGAAAAAATAACCTGAATGGCCGAATTGATTTTTAATATTGAGCTAATCGGCATTGACAGATGAGTTTTTTCTGTTGTGTGTGATGATGTGAATTGTGATGGGAGAACTGGAAGAAAGAACGGGACAGAGAACTGGAAGAACATTGACAAAGACCTTCCTTCTTTTCTTCCTGGGCTGGGCTATGCTGGTATAGTAGGATATGAGAGAACTTTCTGTGTATTTTTACCCTGGGCTGCAGCCCAGTTGAGCCCATCGCTAGATCCGCCCTTGCGTATGTAGCTATCAAACAAATAGGCGACTTCAATCTAATGACATCACGCTAGAAATTGAAGTGGCTTTTATGCTATGTAGCTGAGTGTTATGTATGTATGTATTTTGAAAGATCTCGACCTATCAAACAAATAGGCGACTTCAATCTAATGACATCACACTAGAAATTGAAGTGGCTTTTATGCTATGTAGCTGAGTGTTGGGGGTGGATATAGGCATTCCTCAGATGTGACAACCAAACTGTAACAATAGTTACGTATTTTTTTAGTTTATCTTCATTCAAAATTTTGTCACATCTAATTCCTTTTTCTTGCTATACCAATACATGCTCAATCTTAATTATGATACAAGTTTCTCCAATACATCCAATATCTGTCTTTTCTTGTTTTACTGTGAAATGTTATTTACTTAGCACATTATTGGAAAATACCCATTGTTGAATTTAATCTTTTTTTCTTTCAGATGCCAAGTTCATATGCCTTCGTCATATTGCCAGATATCAGTTAGATTCCTGCCTCCTCTTAATGTGTATTTGCGGTTGAAGACGGGTACTGAAAGTCTTGTGTTATTTTAGTTACTGCATAACGTCTTTTTTAGTAGTTTCCTTCGTAATGGCTCACCTAGTTGTATGGTTACACATAAGTAGGAAAGGTTTTTCATATAGTATCCTTCAATATCAACAATTTTAACATTTGTCATGGAACAACTTAGAGAAAACATAGGGCTTCTAACGTATTTCCAGATAGTACTGTAATTGTGAATTGTGGTGGAGAGGCATGGATAAGTTATCTTACAGGAAAAAAAAGTGTTTTGCATTAACAAATAAACACTAGAATCTGACATTTAAGTAATAACCTCTTTGGTCATGTTGATGCCATTTCATCATCGTGTTGAGGTCATTTGAGGGATGGAAAAAAAAATCCACATCTTGGTTTGACTAATATGGTGGCATTGATGACGGTGGCCATGTTACTTTTTAGTAAAATTTTAATATTTGCTCTACAGCCATGCAGTTACATTTAGCTACCTCACTTAGCACTGTGGTAACAAAATAGGTTATCCTCAGGAACTTTTTGAATTTAGGATTGAGAAATGCAACACAATACATGTAATGATAAAATTCTTGTGCTGTTTGCAGCAAAAAGAAGATCAGAGTTTTTCCCTCTGAAGGCTAGTTTCTGGGAGTCCATCAGATCTGGGTAACTAAAAATGTACTTAACATATCAATTTTAAAGGTTAATATGTGCTTATTATTCTTACATTACCACCGCAAACTATTTTACTTGCATTTAGCTTTGCTGCATATATATTTATGTTATATTACTTTATCATTTTATTTTTTTTCTATGTTGCTGTAAGATCAACTCTTGCATACTGATATACACATAGGAAAGGGTTTTGCTACACCCCTCCCCCCTACACTCTATCTACACCCCAACGATTTTCTGAGCTACACAATTCAAAATCGAGGGAATATGTAAATATGTTCTTTGTCTCAAATCATCTTCACAAAATTTTGGTTAATTTGAATAATTCTAATATAGTCAAAATAATATTTCAAATCGACGGTTGAAATGTTTCAACGGTTAAAATTTGGCTCAATATCTTGAACGTGTTAGACCTTTTGTAATAATCTCATTTTGTGGACATGATGTTCCCTAGTATAGATTGAACATCTCCAAATTCTATTTGATTTTGAATGGTGTAACACTAGAAACTGTAGGGGTGTAACGAAAGAAGGATGTAGCCATCTACTGCGGTGCATGTAAGTTGTTACGGTCGAATTGTCAACCGTTCATGATTTTTTATATTGTATTTCACAATAAGATCTGCAATTTAGTAATATAAATTAGAAGAATAACATGTAAACTAATGATATGTGGTCTTCACGCACTAATAACACGTTCACGCACTAATAACACGAGCATGCATGATTTATTTCGTAAACAAACAAGTTTGTTCGTGAAAAAAAAGTTAAAACCATAGTTATTTATCAATGATAATGTATATAATTGGTAATATATGTATAAAAAGTTTCAATTTTAGAAATACGATGGTTAACCATTATAAATGGTTACAATGGTGAGAAATTTTTATAATCATCAACATCAGTTACAATGGTTAAGGTCACTTTTACAAATGGAGCTATGATGCTGAGGAATTGAAACATTATGCTGAGAACAAAAGTGATACTTTTATTCAAGCAGAACACTCAATATGAAGTTTTAGGGACTCAAACCCATGACCTTTAGAACATTGTCCAAAATGCCATACTTCTGACCACTTCTGCTAAAAGTCCTTGACTAGGATTTGAAACATTATTGTATGTTATTATTTGTAGAACAATATGATCATCAACTAAGTAAATTTCAGATGTAAACACAATATGCTTTTGGCAGTTGAAATTATCTATGTACTTATGTGCAACCGTAGGGTGCAACATGAGCATTCCAACCATGTATATAGGCTTAGTAACTGTCTTATGCTTACTATCAAACATTCTAATAACATTCAATATTGCAGATTTTTGAAAAATAGCAACTCATCTCAAGTTATTGAACCATCAACTGTTGTAGAAGACGAAGAAGAAACTTTGCCAGAAGAGACCGTGCTTCTTGAAAATCCTCAAGCTGACGGAACATTAGAACAGATAGTTTTTTCTTCTGCTGGCGAAGTTGATGTATACGATCTTCAAGCATTATGCGATAAGGTGATTGAGAAATTCAGCATTAAATTCATAAGCATTCCGTGATTTATAAAATCAAAAGACATCATATGCTTCTTATAATCCTTGTATCAATAGGTAGGATGGCCTCGAAGACCTTTATCAAAAGTTGCAGCTTCTCTAAAAAATAGCTACATGGTCGCCACTGTACATTCAATATATAAATCTCCAGATGGAGGTAGTTACAAAATACAAATTACAATAAAAACATTTTGAACATTGCGATGCTCTAATTTCATAAACTAAATTGATGAACATCTTAGCATACTTGGTGAAGTGTTTTAACAGAGGGGGATGAGCGAAAGCAACTAATAGGCATGGCTCGTGCTACTTCAGATCATGCCTTCAATGCCACTATATGGGATGTTCTTGTTGATCCTGCATATCAGGTCAAAATAAATAATGTCGTATACATAAATAACATTAATGTCTATATGCTTATGCTATAAAGTATTGACTTCAGATCATGTGGTTTATAGGGTCAGGGTCTTGGTAAAGCGCTTGTAGAACAGTTGGTAAGGCGATTGTTACAAAGAGATATTGGCAATATTACGTTATTCGCTGACAGTAAAGGTGCATATATCTAAACTTGTTTTGTCCGTTGTTATGTTTCTGTATAATTTTATGGCAAAAGAAATTATAAGGGTAAATCATCTGTATGATGGATAATTTTGTGGGATTTTGAGTGATATATTGTAATCTGAACTATAATGATGACAGTGGTGGATTTCTACAAGAACATGGGATTCGAAGCTGACCCTGAAGGTATTAAAGGCATGTTCTGGTATCCACGGTAGTATTGGGAATATTTTAATAGCTTAACCGTTTCTACATGTTCAGCTCTTCGAGGCCCTATTTAGTTTATGCTTTAATGTTAAAAATCTTAATATGTGGAAACACAAATGAATTGAGATGTGAAGTTATTGCTTGTAATTTTCTGTTATTGGTGTTATCTGTTTAACTGTTTTGTTCACGTCCACAATTTCAGATGTCCAGTTATAGCATAATAATTTCATATAAAGTGGGTATTATATATATTGTTATCCCGCCTTTTGGCAAGGCCGTGATACCAAGGACTTAACTGGGAAACAGTAGCAGATCGTCTTGGAAGTCGGTTACATGTTAGGATCGCTACGGATATCGACGAAATTTGTCCGAGTCCGGATCGGGCTGCAATTGATAAGATATGCTAAGCAAGGCCCGAGGAAATGACGTTCCAAGTTTCGGGTCAATCCGGGTTCGTATGCCCAAGATATCGTCGACAAAAGATGGAATAAGCCACCCTTGGTTCGAATCGATTAGCCAGGGATCAGTTCGAATCCATCGAACTTCCATTTGCTTCGACTCCATCAGCTCTCCATTGCTTCGACTCCAACAGGCAGAATCAGTAGCTTCGAATCGATTGAGGCAGTCATTACGTTCGACTACATCAAGCGGGCCTTCATGTAACTTGAGTTCGAATCCACCCTCGCCTACATCATAGTTCGAATCCATCGAAGGAAGGGATCTTCGAATCCATGCATTCGAATCCCCAGGCCAAGACAAACTTCGAACCGGTCCATAGCTACGAGCCTAAGTCGATTCGAACGAGCATTGGTCTCATCGATTCGAAGGAAGAAGTCCTTCGAATCCATTCCCTCGACTCCACCATCTTCGAATCCAAGTCGTGGATTCGACCCGGTCAAAGCGGAGTGCAAAGCGGACCGATTCGAAGAAAACGCACCACGTCACCATCTTCACAAGCAGGAAGATCGATTCGAACGAATCGATTCAAGCATATCGATTCGAACGACTCCAGAATACGAAAAACTCCAACTTGAATCGATCATAACTCGAGTTCTACAAGTCCAAATCCCATGAAATTTTCACAGAAGCTCAAATACATGATGAAGAATGTACACACCAAATTTCAGCTCGATTGGATGATTTCTTGATCGATTCGAACCAAGGGTCGAATCGATCCCAAAGCGGGCCCGGATCTCCAGATTTCGGCCATGTGGGCCCCCTGACGTGCCAGAACTGGTCTCCCCTCATTTTGGGCGAAATATCAGCCTCCTACACCTATAAATAGAGCCCCTGGTCATTCAGAAAAGGGGTCGGAGAATTCTAAGTACTGAAGAGCGTCCAGATTCTGCCAGATTTACTCCAGAACACCGTCGCTGCTTTAGATTAACACTTAGCATTTGAATTCAGTCGTATTACATTATCAACTACTGTAATCTTCAAGTAATCGAGCAATAAAATCATCAAACTTCATAGTGGACGTAGGCGAAACGCCGAACCACTCTAAATCGCTTGTCTTTGCAATTTATTTTCTGTTATTTGGAGTTTTTGTTAGATAATCCACAGTTTTAATTTTTGTTCTTCACTTTTATCTCTTCAAAAACTTCCGAAGAGTGTTGTGCCCAATTTTGGTACAAACACTTTGGTGCTTTCACTGAGAAAAAACCAGCTTTTTTCTCCTGCTCCTTGGATCTACCATCGATACCGGATTGCACAAATCCAAGAGGAAGATCCAAATCTTCGATTCACAGTCCTTCCATTCTACTCAGATTTGCATAAAATCTAGGAAAAGGATTCATCGTTCAAAATGGTTAGCACGAGAACCACTTCTGCAGCTCCAGGACAAGAAGGTAGGGATGGACAAAATCCTGCTCAACAGCAGCCACCCAACCAAGACAACACTGCCCACTCGGATCCATCTGGGGCAGTCACTAGACAAGAATTTCAGATGTTACTCCAAGAATTGACTCAGAGTCGGCAACAGTTAGCCGAACAGTTGCGAGCTAATATTGAGTTGACAAATCAACTGAATCGCCAGGGCCGTAGGAGGTCCAGAAGGGAAGATGTTTCCCGCTCACCCACTGAAAGTTCTGCCTCGTCTGATTATCATCGTAGATCTACCCGTCCCCGATTAGACGGAGATTATGCTCAGACTACGGGATATCAGCCCGCCCTGACTGTCGGGCAATTGAGGGTAGGACCATCAACCAGCTTCCAGGCTGGGCCATCAGCACGGGGTGGCCGCACTTCACAATATACTACGGACAATCATGTCACAGCTGCGACAGCGGAAACAAGGGTCGATACCCGATATCTTCCAGATTCGGGTAATCAACAGCAAGGGCGTACTTCTGAACCATACGTCCAGGAAGACGCTGAGCCAAGGAGGCGAAACTTGGACCGTCGACAGCGCCCGGTCCAAACTCGCATTGTGGAACCCGACCACACCTTAGCTCAGCAGGCTCAAAATGTAGCAATGCCAGACATCTCGACTATGATACGTCAGATGATCCGTGAAAGCCAAGGACTTACCAATGACGATTGGGGAATTTCTCGAAGCCATACTCCTTTCACGGACGAAATACTATACGCTGAACCTCCTCGGCGATTCAGAATGCCAACTCTCCCTATGTACGAAGGAAGTTCTGATCCCAATCAGCACATACTGAAATACGAATGGTCAATGAGCGCCGCAAGGGCCGACGATGCAGTGAAATGCCGCAGCTTCCCCATTTCACTGGGAGGAATTGCGACAATGTGGTTTACAAGGCTACCTCCAAGATCTATCTCTTCATTTGACCAATTAGCTAAGAAGTTTGTTGAACAGTTCCGTATGCATGTTGCCAGACCCAAAGATGTTAACACCCTGTCCAATGTTACCCAGGCTCGTGGGGAAACATTAAGGCGTTACTTGGAAAGATTCCATGCGGCATGCGTGGAAATTAGTAATCCCAACGACAACTCAATTTTAATGGCATTGACAAAGGGAATTGATCCCGATTCTGAATTTGGAAACTGGTTAGCCGGAAAACCCCCCGCATCGTTGGACCGTTTCTACTCCAAAGCCGCTCAATTCTTACGGCAAGAGGACGCAAAACAGTCTAGGAAGCAGGACGATGCAAAACCCGGAAGTGAGGGAATACAAAGCAATGTCGCAGTTAAACAGTCCGGTGACAATTCCGGAAAAGTCCAGTTAAACATACAGAACAAACAAACCCAGCCAAGAGGTGGCAATGGTCAAAATAAGAAGAGAGACCCGAATCCGGGCCCACGGCGAAGGGCTCCGATGTTTGAAAGTTATACACCGTTAAACACATCACTGGAAAATGTGTATTTGCAAACTTGCAACACAGAACAGTATAAGAAACCCGCTCCGAAGCGGTCGTCAGAAAGGCAGATTCAGACGGGAAAGTTTTGTAGGTTTCATGAGAGCTATGGCCACAATACTAATGACTGTCGCCATTTGCAAGATCTGATAGAAAAATTGATCAGGGAGAGGAAGTTAGATCAATTCGTACGGGCGCCGCAATCTGGTGGTGCGGGCCCATCGAATCCAAACCGTGCGCAAGATCAGGAAAGACAAGAGGAACCCGCTCGTACAGGCGGGAGGCTAGTTATCAATACCATAAGTGGTGGTCCTCATCCAGCGGACAGGAGCTGGAGGGAAATGGAGTCGTATGCTAGCTCTATCCGGCATGCGAGCTTCGAATGTTGCAGTAATTGTGAGGATGGAGCCCCGGCTAAGCAACAAAAAACGATGTCTGACGATATCATATTCAGAAGCAGAGATGCTGACAAAATCGAAGCTCCAACGATTGATCCACTGGTCATATCTGCCCAGGTCGGTCCTGCTTGGATGAAGAGGATCCTGGTTGACAGTGGAAGTTCTGTAAACATTCTATTCAAGCGAGCTTACGATTTAATGAAGATGGAAGCAAAGGACCTGAAACCCTGCCAATCCCGGGTTCATGGCTTCAATGGCAGTGCAACGATACCTACTGGGATAGTAGAACTACCAGTGGAACTGGGGATCGGAGAGCGCAGGAGAGTCCGACTACTGCAATTTGTTGTTCTTGACATTGCTTCACCGTACAATGCATTCCTGGGTCGACCAGCTCTCGCTGAATTCAGAGCAGCCATTGCCCCGTGGTGTTTGACTTTAAAATTCCCAACCGATCATGGTATAGGAATCGTTCGAGGAGATCAGGCAGCAGGAAGAGCCTGTTATGTTGCTGAATTGCGAGAAGCACAGAAGAAGGAGAAAGGAAAGGGCGTAGAGGAATCTCTCTGCGTCCGTTTTTCTGATAATTGACAGCTAACGCCTGGGCCCCGGCCCGGGCACCACTACCAATTCCTTAGAGATCTTGACCCTAGAGATAGCGAAGATAAAGCTGAAGTAGAAGAGAATCAAGCGTCTCCAGCCGAACTGACTGTGGACGTCCCGGTCAGTGAGGATGACGACTCAAAAGTACTGAAAGTTGGATCTCAACTGGGAAAACAGATACAACAGGAATTGGTTGAATTTCTTCAGGCGAATCTTGATGTCTTTGCCTGGACGCACTCCGACATGTGCGGAATCTCACCGAACATTGCAAGTCACTCTTTAAATATTGATCCGCGACATGTTCCGGTCAAGCAAAAGAGGCGTGGTATGGATCCAGAGAGATCTGCCGCCCTTAAAGAAGAAATTGACAAATTACATTCGAATGGTTTCATCCGAGATGCTCTATACCCAGAGTGGGTGTCAAATCCGGTAATGGTTCGGAAACCGAACGGGAAGTGGAGAACTTGCGTCGATTACTCTGATTTAAACAAAGCCTGTCCAAAAGATAGTTTTCCACTTCCCCGAATTGACCAACTCGTTGACTCAACTGCAGGTCACGAATTGTTATCCTTTATGGATGCTTATTCAGGTTATAATCAGATACCCATGCATCTACCCGATCAAGAACATACTAGTTTCGTAACCGATCTGGGACTCTACTGCTACAGAGTCATGCCCTTTGGTTTAAAGAATGCCGGAGCAACTTACCAACGCTTGGTTAATCGAATGTTCGCTGATCAGATCGGGAAGACCATGGAAGTCTATGTGGATGACATGTTAGTTAAGTCCCGATTTTCCACAGATCACGTCAAGGATTTAAATTCAATGTTCTGTATCTTGCGTGAGTATGGAATGAAGCTTAACCCGCTAAAATGCCACTTCGGCGTCGCATCCGGAAAGTTTCTAGGGTTCATTGTTAACGCTCGTGGGATAGAGGCAAACCCCGAGAAGATCTGGGCAATAAGGAATTTGCAAACTCCAAAGACCATCAAGCAAGTCCAGAGTCTCAACGGGAAGGTAGCAGCGCTAAGCAGGTTCATCTCGAAATCCACTGATAAATGTATTCCTTTCTTTGATCTAATCCGGAAAGGGAAACGAAACTTTGAATGGACCACGGAATGTGAAGGCGCATTCCGATCGCTGGTTCTACACCTCTCTACGCCACCGATTTTGTCGAAACCAATTGATCACGAACAGTTATACCTTTATCTGGCGGTATCCGAGCATGCGATCAGTGCTACTTTGGTCCGGGAAGAAGATCGAGTGCAGAAACCGGTCTATTATGTCAGTAAACGATTAACCGGAGCTGAGAGAAATTACCCCAGGTTGGAAAAACTGGCTTACTGCTTGGTCATTGCCTCGAGAAAGCTTCGTCCTTATTTCCAAGCACATCCGCTTACTGTGTATACCGATCAGCCGTTACGACAGGTCCTCACGCGGCCTGAGACGTCTGGAAGGTTACTCAAGTGGAATATTGAACTGAGCCAATTTGACATTACTTATGCTCCGCGGAGAGCCATTCAAGGGCAAGTCCTAGCTGACTTCATAGCTGAATTTACTGTTCCTGACGAATTACCTGAAACCAGCGAGTCTCCTGAATATATATGGAAACTTTATACAGATGGTGCATCAAACGATCGATGTTCGGGCGCTGGAGTTGTACTAGAAACCCCCGAAGGTCGATCCATATGCTATGCTTTGAAGTTTGATTTTCACGCAACCAACAATGAGGCCGAGTATGAAGCCCTGTTGGCTGGGTTAAAGCTTGCCAGAGATCTGAAAATTATCGCTATAGAAGTGTATTGTGATTCACAGTTGGTTGTCTGTCAGGTACGAGGAGAATATCAAGCGAGAGATCGAAGGTTAGCTGCTTATCTAGCCCGAGTTCAGGAAGCGCTGGATCAATTTGATTATTATGCTATTTACTACATACCACGAGATCGCAATCAAAAGGCCGACTCATTGGCAAAGTTGGCCAGCACAGGTGAAGCACAGCAAATGGGACTCGTCCCGGTCGAAACTTTGCCTTCCCCGAGCATCGATCAAATCAAAACAACTGATGTGTTAGAGACCTTTCCCAGCAGAGAATCATGGATGACTCCGTATCGAAATTATATTGAGAATGGAATACTGCCTGAACACCGAAATGAGAAAAGGCAAATTCTACGAAAAGCTTCGCGGTTTATCATTCAGGACGGGATCATGTATAGAAAAGGTTATTCTGTTCCACTCCTCCGGTGTATCGCTCACGACGAAGTCAAACGAGTGTTACATGATGTGCATGAGGGAGAATGCGGCGATCACACCGGTGGACAAGCGCTTGCTAAGAAGATACTCAGATATGGATATTACTGGCCGACCGTAAATCGAGACGTTGCCAATTACGCCAGGAAGTGCGACAAGTGCCAAAAACACGCTCGAATTCCAAGAGCCCCGCCTACCGAGTTAACTCAAATGGTCAGTCCCTGGCCGTTCGCTATGTGGGGTATCGATATCATTGGCGCTTTGCCTCTGGCAAAAGGTGGTGCGAAGTATGCCATCGTTGCAGTTGATTACTTCACGAAATGGGCTGAAGCCGAAGCTCTCGCAACGATTACGTCAAAGAAAGTGATAAACTTTGTGGTCCGCAATATCATTTGCCGATTTGGACTCCCGCACACCATCATCACCGATAACGGGACCCAATTCGAAAGTTCAGAGTTCAAGAGTTTCTGCCAACGATTTCATATTCATAAAAAGTTCTCTGCAGTCGCACATCCACAAGCAAATGGTCAGGTCGAAGCTGTTAACAAAGTTATCAAATCCATCTTAAAGAAGCGACTGGAAAAGGCTGGGGGCAAATGGGTCGATGAACTTCCTATGGCGTTATGGGCCTATCGAACAACTCACAAGACCGCAACTGGACACACCCCATTTTCCTTATCCTATGGCTCGGAGGCCGTCATTCCAGTGGAGACAGAAGTATTTTCTCACCGCGTAACTTATTACGATCCGAAAACAAATGCTATATTACTCGCTGAGTCTTTGGATCTGTTGGACGAGAAACGAGAAGAAGCTGATTTAAGAGCGGCCGCTTACCGAAGTCGGGTCGCCCGATTATATAACACCAAAGTTCGCCCCCGAACCTTTGATCTCGGCGATCTGGTCCTCAAGAGAGTATACCCGGTTCCTTCACACATGAAACCAAATTGGGAAGGACCGTACGTGATTACGCAACGACTTGGAGATGGCACATTCAAACTAGCAACCGTGGACGGTCTAGTTTTGCCAAGAGCCTGGAACAGCGAGAGTCTCCGCCGCTATTACATATGACAGGCTTTATTCATTTCATTATGTTTTTTATTCAGCAATTTACTTTTGCATTTTGAAATTAGAATTTGTAATAAGGCAACTGATTTGCCATATTTTCTTATTTCAGCAATAAAATGCCATCTCTTCGAGCCAGAGCTGTGATTCATTAAATACAATGTACAACATCACGATGCACGAAGAGCTAAGTTCCATCACACCGTGGAATTTATTCAAGTAGGGAGTGGCTGTGAAGCAATCAACCACTCGCTAAATGAAACCCGAGCTCGGGGGCAAGCCATCACTTCAGGCCACGAAAATGGGTTGATACACGACAACCCTTCATTCAACTCCGTACTCCCAGAGTGCGAGGCGGAGTATAAACATTTTACTAACTCCGTACTCCCAGAGTGCGAGGCGGAGTATAAACATTTTACTAAACTCCGTACTCCCAGAGTGCGAGGCGGAGTATAAACATTTTACTAAACTCCGTGCTCCCAGAGCGCGAGGCGGAGTATAAACTCTCATTTAACTCCGTACTCCCAGAGTGCGAGGCGGAGTATAAACATTTTACAAACTCCGTACTCCCAGAGTGCGAGGCGGAGTATAAACATTTTACTAACTCCGTACTCCCAGAGTGCGAGGCGGAGTATAAACATTTTTCTAAACTCCGTACTCCCAGAGTGCGAGGCGGAGTATAAACATTTTACTAAACTCCGTGCTCCCAGAGCGCGAGGCGGAGTATAAACTCTCATTTAACTCCGTACTCCCAGAGTGCGAGGCGGAGTATAAACATTTTACAAACTCCGTACTCCCAGAGTGCGAGGCGGAGTATAAACATTTTACTAAACTCCGTGCTCCCAGAGCGCGAGGCGGAGTATAAACTCTCATTTAACTCCGTACTCCCAGAGTGCGAGGCGGAGTATAAACATTTTACAAACTCCGTACTCCCAGAGTGCGAGGCGGAGTATAAACATTTTACTAAACTCCGTGCTCCCAGAGCGCGAGGCGGAGTATAAACTCTCATTTAAACTCCGTGCTCCCAGAGCGCGAGGCGGAGTATAAACTCTCATTTAACTCCGTACTCCCAGAGTGCGAGGCGGAGTATAAACATTCTCCTAAAAACCCCAGAGTACTCCGAGAGCGCGAGCTGGGTATAAACACTAACAAACTCCAGCTTCCGAGAGCGCGAACTGGAGTATAAACATTAACGAACTCCAGCTTCCGAGAACGCGAACTGGAGTGTAAACATTAACTAACTCCGTGCTTCCAGTACGCAAGGCAGAGTATAAACATACGTCAACTCCACACTTCTCCCCAATACAGGGGGCAGAACCATAACACATAACAAGTTGAAGACAGAAA
This sequence comes from Allium fistulosum, assembly GCA_030737815.1. Taxonomy (NCBI): domain Eukaryota; kingdom Viridiplantae; phylum Streptophyta; class Magnoliopsida; order Asparagales; family Amaryllidaceae; genus Allium; species Allium fistulosum. The sequence goes on from CM060902.1 coordinate 844,331,782, forward strand.
GGGAATAGATTTTCATTTCCATTATCAACAAAAAGAATCTGATTACAAAGTGTTTATGAAAAATTCTGCTAGTGGGAGCCGAATCCACATCTATACACGGCTATAGAAAAATCGACAAAATGCTACCCTACGCAACAAAGATTTAGGGAAAGAAGTTCATTCTTTCTTCTTCCTTATCTTCTTCTTTGGAGTAGCTCCACCTGATCCGCTGCCCGACTTCTTCCTCAATCGCTTGCTCTTTTCAGGCTTGCCCTCCGGCAGCGATATGATGTCGACATCTTCCTCAGAGCTGGAGGCGACGGAAGTTCTTCTAGGAGGACGAGCTGGGGGCATAGGAGTAGTAGCAGGAGGAGGGACAGGAGCGGTCTCGATCAATACAGTACCACCCGGCGAAATCACCATTAACGGGGCAGGCCCGGGCGGACTAGAACCTACGTTCCCTGACGCCATCTCGGCAGCAATCTCAGCTAAAACGTCGTCCTCACGAGATGCTTGGGCCGCATCAGATGTGCCAATAGCTGGCATAGGTAAACTAACGGCCGGAGCAGCCTCACTCACAGCATCGGACGGATTGGCAGAGGGATCGATGGGTTCGTTGAGAAGCTCCTCAATCATTTGAGCGCTGAAAGAAAACATATTTGCATCTCCCTCCTCGCCAATTAAAGTAGAAGTCGTGATGGCTTCAGAAAAAACAACCCCTTGTGTTTGATGAGGAACCGATAAAGCGAGGGGCGCAGAAACAATAACCTCGGTCACTGAAATACGACAAAACGGAGATTGTTAGACAAGTGTGTTGCTTAAGGTCCTTCACAACTAAACTACGAGAAGCGTTCAAATACCTTCCTTAGTCTGGACCGAAACATGGGTGGAATCATCGGCGGAAGATAATAACGGTTGGTCAGGATTATATGCAGGAACAGATTGGGGGTCTACCGCACCAGTGGTTTCGGGCAGTGTTGGGATTACGGCTCCAACACTTGCCTCGTGATGCACGGTCCCCGAACCTTCGCCTGTCTCTAATGATTGGACGCCGAGTTTTTCTTTCGCCATAGAGATTACCACCTCATGAAGGGTCTTCCTCTCATCCTCAGTAAGCAGACGCATCTCCAGTTCAAAGTCGTCAAGTGCTCCGTCTGGATGCGCTGCTCTCTTCTCATTCACCAGCCGGGTCCAGGCATTATACAAGATCATGGAGTCATCTCCCAGCCACGCTAGATTTCTATGTTCCAACACATTAGCGTTATACGTGACTAAGAGATCGTCAAACTCAGCATCTAGCCTGGACCTCTCCTCCAAGATTTTTTCCTGAATCTCCGCTTCCACAGACTTAGCCTTGACCGCCGCCGCAGCAAGTTCGGCTCTGAGGGATACTGCTTGGTCGCAAGCCTCTTGAGCAGTAGCATTCGCATCGTCCTTCTCCTTCACCATTTCAGCGAATTTGGCTTTGAGCTCGTTCAGCTCTTTAACGGCTAAGTCTCGCTCAGCTGCAACGGTGGTATTGCGATGGCCCATCTCTTCCACTGTGGCACAGTGTTCTTGTTGCATCCTCGCTAATTTGGCCACGACACCCTCGTGTTTCTTAAGTGTATCAAGCTCTGACTTTCGGGACGTTTCCACTTCGGACTGAAGAACTTGAATGATGCGTTTCTGCTTCGCAATGTCAACGTCGCGTTCGGCAATGACTTTCGCCCTGTCAAAAGCTACTCTAGAAGCCTTCACGGCTGCCTTATACCACTCCTTGTACTGAGCGTAGAAGTCGTGGATGTAGTTATGAGCAGTGGTCTCAGCCTCTGGTGGAATTCTTTTGAAGTTAGGCGGGAAGATGTAGCCGTCCATGCAAATCTCCGGGTAGTCGTTTTTCATTTGGGCGAGTTTGGCAGCTCCCTCGCTTGTCAGCTCGGCCGGAGCTTGTTCGATTATAGCAGCTGCCGTTGGTTCCACTCTTGGCCGTTGAGCATCAGGCCGAGAAGACTGAGAAGGCAACTGTTGCTGATGAGATGGCCCTGGGAGGTCTACTGGAGCCCTGGGAGGCGGAGGAGAGCGAGATCGGGGTCGGTGTTGGTATCCCCGATCTCTGTCAGAGTAATCATAGCCAGAACGGTTACGCGAGTAATCTCTGTCTCTATCGTAACGTTCTTGACTCGAGTAGCCTCGCCCATGGTCCCTATCCGTCTCTCTCCTACGGGAATCATAAAATGGAGAAGATTGGCGCACATTCCTAAGCCTATCTAGAGTGGAGCCACGTCCTGACATCTCACCTGCGATAAGAAAGAATTACGGATTAAAGTCCCATAAAGCAATGTTTACTATGCATAAGTCATGAAGTGCCGTGGAAGTGTGTGTAAATGTGTAAACCCCCAAACCGACCGGAAGTGTTGACCGCACTTAAAGGAAAGGGCTCGCTCATATTTAGGACATCTTGTAATTCCTCCAACCCAGGATTATGAGAGATCGGTATATAATCTGGGATAGGAATATCGTCAAGCCCTTTGAGAGAATCTCTCGAATGAGAAGGGGCGGCCTCAGAAATCATAACTCCGGAAGCGGGGAAAAACACATCTACGGATTTTCCCCCCTTTGACTTAAGTTTTTTGGAAACGGCGGCCTTGCCTTTCCGTTTTTCTCCCGATTCCTCCAAGTTTCCCGAAAGGTCGGCCATTAGCTCTGAATCCGTCTGGGTTCTTTCTTCGTCACTCGCTTCGATTATTCTGATCCCGAGTGACCTTTTCGCCTTTTTCTTCTTGGGTTTCTTCTTATTTTCCTTCTTGGAGACGGACTTTGAAAATCCCTCGACAACTATGCTTTGATTAATGTCGATCAAACCCAGAACTCTTAAGTTGTAGTCGTTCAGCACCAAGTCAATATGCCTCAGCTCGCTCGGAACTTCTTGAAGACTCCGGACGGCACCCTTGAAACGCCCTCCATCGGGCCTAGAGATAATAGCTGTAAAAGGAATGGAATGTCAATTTTAATACCGAAGAGATATTGGTCAAAGAAACAGGTTAAGGCGCTTACGTCTAGACAACCATCGCCTAGCAAAACCCGGAGGACACCGAACGTAGAACCATTCGTTCTTGAAATAGCTCAGACGCGTCCAAGCTCCAACTACAACTTGGCAATTTCTAACTGCCTCCAAAAATGTAAACGACGGGCTATCACCCCTGCTCTTGAAGTTAAATATATGTCTGATTTCAGAGGGCCTCGGCGGGCGAAAAAGACAGTCCATAAATATTACGAAGACACTATTCAGCAGCGCGTGCCCGTTGGGATGAAGTTGTGAAGGAGCGATCCCTAAATATGATAGCATCCTTCGGATATATTGATTGAAGGGAGGAAGAGTTCCAGCCGCACAAGCATGACGGTAGAATGCTGTATATCCTTCAGGCGGATTGTGCGGTCTATCGGTGGCGCTGGGCAATAATACGTCACCCAGAGATATGTTATGCTTTAGACATATTCGTCCCAACAAGGATTCAGATATGTTGGACTGAACCGAGTCGACAGGGTCCTCAATAAATATCGCCTCCGGCAATTCATCTGGAGCCGGATCGATTACGTCTGCAGGGATGTCAGGAATCTCAAGCACGGGAGGAGTCGAGCTCTGCACCTCTTGTTGTTGGGAGCTCGAAGATTCCATAATTAGCTAACTCATTAGAAAGCAACATTAATTTTATGAACAAGCCCGTGCATGCCCCAGTGTAGTGTGTGTGAACATGTCGTGCAGTGCAAGTATTATACATCACTCGAGCAAATTTAACAGAATGAAGCGGGATGTTCGTACAACATAACTTGGGAATTTAAGAAAGAAAGTGACCGTCATCGCTGACCGTCATTTCCGCACCATCCAAACGCTATGGACCAACTTCAAGTATAAATCAGTTGTATTATTGGTTAAGTCATGGTTCCATCGACGAGCTTCACAGGAAATTCAGGTTCAAGTCTGTTAATCAAGTTCGATTATGCAAGGCCGAAGCTCGTCGGAGTCAAGTATGCCAAAGTTCGTTAAGTTCGTCAGAGAATAACTTGAAACTGGTCGTAGTTCATATGATGGAGCAAGTCGAGAAGCAATGGTATCAGAGGACGAAGACGTTCGAATCCATCGACTTCGAATCGATAAGGGTCAAATCGATGGAGTTCGATTCCAGGTACTTCGAATCCGTATGGTTCGACTCGATGTAACTTTGTGATAGAGGAGCGCTTCGAATTCGTAGGCTCCACATTGTTTCGAATCGATCAGTATTCAATTCCATCGAATCGATCTAAATGACATCACTTCGAATCGATCAAATCGACCCTTTCCCTCCAAGTCATCGATTCGAAACCTTGCCCTCGAAATCGATTCGAACCGGTCATTCCTGGATCGATGCGAAGCAACGGGAAACGACCCACTCCATTCAGATCTCATCACTCCTCGACTCCATCGAGTCGACCCATTTCAGTCAGATCTCGTCACTTCTCAGAATTTTCTAAGGCGAAGATAGTTCGTTTTTCTCATCTCGAATCGGTCCATTGAATACCTGTTTGGATTTCGAGTAAAAGCGTGGAAGGAATCGATTGTTTTAAGGAGAGCAGGTTTGTCTTGGTCTTGGAAAAAACGATTCGAAGAAGAAGCTCTCAAAACAGTGAAAAGTAAAAAGTAAAAAATGAACAAGACCCCGGTATATATAGGAGAAACGAGACCATTCGCCTCCCGGTCAGGCGCAACCGGGAATAACGGGTCTAACTCATCGATTCGAAGCAGAATCTTCGAATCCATCGCCACAGATCCAAATCGATTCGAAGCTGACCAGGCGACCTCGTCGACTCGGACTCGAATACCTACACCAGACGACTTCGAGGCTTTTCCTTCGAATCCACAGCATCGACTCGAAGCACTGCGTCGGTCAACCAGTTCGAATCCCTCCTTTAGTTCGAATCCATCCGGTTTCGAATCCTTTGCCACATCGAATCCATTCCAGCAGCATCGAAACAACGCAATATCGATTCGAAGAGGCACACCTTCGAATCCATCGCCAACCACTAATGAAAATGGACGAATGGTCTCAATGTTTAAAATTGTTTGTCTACTCTTGTACTGATTCAGGAGAGGATCAGTACGAGAGGGTGATCGTAGATAATCATAAGAGCAGTGTTCTAACTCAAATCTCAAATCGGTCCAGGAGAGGACCGATGCAGATTTCGATAGTAAACCGAACTGACAACGACTTGCGATCACGCAACGTTACTCAAAGTCAGGATAATACACATATGCACGTATTTCTGGCTAATGTTTGATCTTTATCATTTACAGGGACATTCGTGTTCATCTTGTCATGACTCAAAAAACTGACAGCCAGTCACTATTGTACGACAGTCGATTACAGCGATACAGAATGCAACTTTCGGTAAAGCATGTCATAGCTGTCCAGTGAAAGACTGCAACTTTTCAAAGCACGTCATGTTTACACAAGACGTACTTTGGGGGGCAAATGTTATCCCGCCTTTTGGCAAGGCCGTGATACCAAGGACTTAACTGGGAAACAGTAGCAGATCGTCTTGGAAGTCGGTTACATGTTAGGATCGCTACGGATATCGACGAAATTTGTCCGAGTCCGGATCGGGCTGCAATTGATAAGATATGCTAAGCAAGGCCCGAGGAAATGACGTTCCAAGTTTCGGGTCAATCCGGGTTCGTATGCCCAAGATATCGTCGACAAAAGATGGAATAAGCCACCCTTGGTTCGAATCGATTAGCCAGGGATCAGTTCGAATCCATCGAACTTCCATTTGCTTCGACTCCATCAGCTCTCCATTGCTTCGACTCCAACAGGCAGAATCAGTAGCTTCGAATCGATTGAGGCAGTCATTACGTTCGACTACATCAAGCGGGCCTTCATGTAACTTGAGTTCGAATCCACCCTCGCCTACATCATAGTTCGAATCCATCGAAGGAAGGGATCTTCGAATCCATGCATTCGAATCCCCAGGCCAAGACAAACTTCGAACCGGTCCATAGCTACGAGCCTAAGTCGATTCGAACGAGCATTGGTCTCATCGATTCGAAGGAAGAGGTCCTTCGAATCCATTCCCTCGACTCCACCATCTTCGAATCCAAGTCGTGGATTCGACCCGGTCAAAGCGGAGTGCAAAGCGGACCGATTCGAAGAAAACGCACCACGTCACCATCTTCACAAGCAGGAAGATCGATTCGAACGAATCGATTCAAGCATATCGATTCGAACGACTCCAGAATACGAAAAACTCCAACTTGAATCGATCATAACTCGAGTTCTACAAGTCCAAATCCCATGAAATTTTCACAGAAGCTCAAATACATGATGAAGAATGTACACACCAAATTTCAGCTCGATTGGATGATTTCTTGATCGATTCGAACCAAGGGTCGAATCGATCCCAAAGCGGGCCCGGATCTCCAGATTTCGGCCATGTGGGCCCCCTGACGTGCCAGAACTGGTCTCCCCTCATTTTGGGCGAAATATCAGCCTCCTACACCTATAAATAGAGCCCCTGGTCATTCAGAAAAGGGGTCGGAGAATTCTAAGTACTGAAGAGCGTCCAGATTCTGCCAGATTTACTCCAGAACACCGTCGCTGCTTTAGATTAACACTTAGCATTTGAATTCAGTCGTATTACATTATCAACTACTGTAATCTTCAAGTAATCGAGCAATAAAATCATCAAACTTCATAGTGGACGTAGGCGAAACGCCGAACCACTCTAAATCGCTTGTCTTTGCAATTTATTTTCTGTTATTTGGAGTTTTTGTTAGATAATCCACAGTTTTAATTTTTGTTCTTCACTTTTATCTCTTCAAAAACTTCCGAAGAGTGTTGTGCCCAATTTTGGTACAAACATATATATATATATATATATATATATATATATATATTTGGTAAATGCAAAAATGTTCACACAGTTCGAAATAGTTGGGAAGTATGTATCTGCAGCAATTTTAGTGGAATTAACCTGTTGTGCCAAGAATTGGCAACACCCCAATGAATCAAAAAACGAGAATAAGCAAAGTAAAATCAAAAGTAAATAATAGCCAGATCATACCAATTTTTATAGCAGTTCAGTCTTTTTTAAGAGCTTTTGCATGAATACAAATAAGCTCCAATGTTTCTAATTTGTGGTAAAGTAAGATTAGAGAAGAGAATAGGAGATCAGAAGTCCAAAAGTCATTCTATATTGCTCTAATGCTGGTATTTATAGACGAATTTATTCACCAGAGTTGCTAGTTCGCGAAAGACAAAGTAAGAACTAAGGTCAACGCGATTAGGAAGGAAGAACGAGTAAACGTCGCAACATAGATCATGTCGGTACAAATCATAATCATGTTGATACCGACCATATTTTGTTTGGTATTACACCATTTTTTCTTTATACATCTTCACATTTTCAAGTTTCAAGCTTCGTTGAGAATTTGCTCATTCGTATCATGTCGATACCGACATGATTTGTTCCCTGCGAAATTTGTCTTTTTCCACAAAGTATTGGAGTAGTTCACCCACTTGCTCTGAAAAGGGCCCCTCATCAAATCTCGTCAGTATCGATCAAATCATGTCGGTGTCGACATGATCAATGTAGTTGGTCCCGTCCATATGTGACATGCACCAATCTTGCTTCAACTTTTTATGCTCCATCATTCTATCATTCTAGATAATCCTACAAGTTTTTGATCTATTTCTTCATCATCTTGAGTTCAGATCCATCAAGAAGTTGTTCGGTTCAAATGCTGTATAATACTTGCCTCCAAAATATGCTTTTGTGAGAACAAAACATGCTTTGGATCAAGATAAACAATCAGATCTCAACTATATAGGATTCCATAGTCGACTAAACATTATCTTGAAGAATCGCATCTATTTCAAGAGCGTCCATTCATCGCTTCAAATAGTCGTCGTACCATTCCTTTTCTGCATCAAAGTTAGAGCTTTTGGTTTTTTGGAAGTTACATCGTATCCCGATCAGGTATGCTTCTCTTTTCTTTCTTTCCCTTTCTTCCTTTTTTCCTTTTTTTAATTGGGAAGCAAAACATGTCGATACTGACCATATTGTATCGATATCGATTTGATTCTCAAGTATAATATAAATATGGAGTTTTTTGCATAAAGGACAAAAATTTGTATTTTTTTAGTCTCAAGGACACAATCTCAATATTTTAGCCACATGAACAAACATTCTTTCAAAATTAGTGATAAGGACAAACAATCTTCCAAAATTAGTTACAAGGACAAACCACCAAAATTATCAACATCCACTCGTCCACTACAAAACACTCTTCGTATAGCGACGGCTATTATGCGTTGGCGGCCGTTGCAAACCGTCGCTAGCCGTCGCTAAATCCCGTTGCACTAATAGTCGTCACAAGGCAGTATAGCGACGGCATTAGCGACGACTCCGTCACCAATTTAGTAACGGTTAGCAACGACAAATTATCTACGTGGCAGGTTGGTGGTTACACAGCTATGCATCACTATTCGTTGCAAGCCGTTGCAAGCCTGGACCAATTTGCCGTCGCTAGCCGTTGCAAGCCGTCGCTAATCTGGGTTGTTTTTTTTGACCAGCAAACCATCCTTGTCCCTTCCAGCACCAACTCCAATACTAATCAATATCCATCACTTTTACCACATCATATACACTTCAATCATCCTTCCCATAATCAAATATATCACCAATAATCCAATATAACACATATATCAATAATAACACAGCTATATACTTAAATAACCATAACATTCTACCAACCAAAATCCATCATACAACAAAACAAATATCATCCATCTCCAGTCATCAACCATCACAGAATAAGTCGTCAAGCATCAAAAAAGTACCAAATACATACATAAGTCATATCCACGAAAAGTATCCATCAACACAAACAAAAAAAACAAACCTACGAATCATCGTCTTCATCATCATCGTTCGTCCCGGGCATAGTCCCATGCTGCGCAACATTTGCTGGGAAATGCTGCGAAATGCTGCTTCGCCATTCATTGAGGTCGGCCAGCTGCTTCCGCATCTCCAAAATCTCAGTGGACCCCACAGATCTCTCATACGCCCTTTGGAAGTCTATAGCCTGTAAACAAAACAATCACGATCTAAGTACATATTTTAAGTTTCATCTACGGTCAATATAATCGAAAAAAAATAATACTACACAAATTTAGTTATTTATTATTTTTACAAAACTTAGTTAATTTTTATAATCATAATTCAGTTTACAGTAACCAGTAATTTTTCTACACTTTTTTAATATTTCTAAATTTTATTCAACTTATTATTATTATAAATCATTGTTAATTATTATTATTGAAGAAGATATAGTTATATTTTTATATACTTAGTTATTTCTAAGCTAAATTTGTTAATTTTTATAAACTTTAACGTTATTATTATACAAAATTTAATATTTTATAATCTTAGTTAATTTACTTGTTATTTTTAGAAAAACTTAGCTATGCGTTCAATTTTTACAGTACGTAGTTAATCTTAGTTAATTTGACAGTAATCAGTAATTTTTCTACACTTTTTAAATATTTGTAAATTTTATTTAACTTATTATTAGTACAAATCATTGTTAATTATTATTACTGAAGAAGATATAGTTATATTTTTATATACTTAGTTATTTCTAAGCTAAATTTGTTAATTTTTATAAAATTTAACGTTATTATTATACAAAATTTAATATTTTATAATCTTAGTTAATTTACTTGTTATTTTTAGAAAAACTTAGCTATGTGTTAAATTTGACAATAACCAGAAATTTTTATAACAACTGCTTAACTTTCATCTAAACTATAGCAATTATTAATTTAAATTAAAGTAGTTAAAACTATATACATCTTGATTGCCATAACTGTAACGCCTGTTTCGCGTCCCTGGATCTACAATCTTATCCCATATATTATTTGACTCCTGAACCGTCAAATCATCCCGTCCAAGTCTCTGTGATACCTTTGCACACTCGGCATCAAATCTCTCCTGCAATTACATCAAGTATAATTTATATTTAAACTGTAAATTAAAAGAATATGTGCAACAATATCATTGCAAAATTAAAAGAATAATCATATTTACCATAACAGATTCAGCTTTATCATCACAGTAATCATATTTGATATTCCCATCTTCGTCGGTTGTTTCAACTGCATGTGTCACCCTAAACACCTCAGCAAGCGTCGGCTCCCGGTGAAGCTTAGTCGTCTGAAATTATACATGAATACAAAATGTAACTAATTGTTTAAATAATATTACATATTTTTATAAAAACAACTTAGAAATTTACCAATTCTCTCCGCCATTCCTGAAACGACTTCGAGCCACCACGGTGCACAGCGGGGTTCTTATTTCTATTAGCGCTGTTTCGCACTGATAATGCCTGTTAATTGAGATACACGATTAATCAACTAAATAATGCAACGAACATACAAAATATAAATTAATGACTTACTTTCACCGCTTCCGTGTCCCAATGGGTGACAAATTGTGCCCACACTTCATTACCCATCCAATTGGGCCTCTTCCCTGCATTCTTCGCCCTAGAAATCGTCTCCTATAGTTTTTCCGCATTTTTTTGTTCCAGTGATTCAAAAAAACATCCATATCCTGCTCCTCAACGCGAACGGCAGCCTGCATAATTAAATTAATTTGAATTACATACAACATATTAATCGTCAATTTAATTCTATACAGTACATTACCATCAAATCAGCCAATATTGCATTCTTTACATGGGCCGGAATGTCATCCCAGTGAGGCCAGCAGGCGTGCAGCCTGCTCTTATACGCCTGTTTCGGGACTTGCAAAATAAAATCTGACGGCTCTACTTCAAATCCCATGTATAAATGTTGATGTGGATATTTAATATATTTTAAATAATATAACTGAAATAAATTCGATACTTACCCTGCACTTTTTGGCACGATCTCCGCAACACGGCGGACATCAGGAGCCGTGCCGCTAGGACCTGCGGCAGGAGAAGGAGTCTGCGTAGGAGATGCACTGCCACGTCTTCTATGAGACATATCTGCCACAAAACATAATCATATAATATATAACGAAAACAAAACAAATTAATTAAAACACATATTTCATATCAGCAATAAAAATACTGCTATTACATACCTGAGAATAATGCAGAACATAATCATTATTATTACTACACGGCTCAGAATAATGCAGAACATATTCATCATTATCAATAATATAATTATGTACCTCAGAATAATGCAAAACTTAATCATCATTATTATTACATAGCTCATAATAATGCATAGCACAGAATAATACATACTATAATCTTGTTTATTATTACAAAGCATAGAACGATACATAACATACTCAAGATAATATACTATACAACATAATCAGTCTTCATCGTTTTCTGATTCAGACTCGGTCTCGTATTCTATATCATTTTCTTCGGTACTTTCAAATGCATCTACTAAAACATTTGATTCATCATTTAACGATCCTACATCAACGTCATCGGTTATTATTATTTCAGTATTTGGTTCAAGATCCGCTTGATACGCTGCTTCGTCTGGAATATTATTTCCATCAAATGTAAATCTTGCCTTTGTTTTAATAACAGCCCACCAATCTGCTTTATCTTTTTTTAATGACGGGTACGGAGCAAAATATACTTGGAATGCTTGTTTAGCTAATACGAAAGGATCATACTTATGGTAACGCGAGGTATGCTTTATTTCAATAAGTTTATAATCTTTGTGCACGTTAATTCCAGAACCAGGAACATTACTAAACCAATTGCATTTGAATAAATAAACTTTCTCTGCAGGTTGCATATAATATGTCAACTCTAAAACCTGTGTTAAGACCCCGTAAAAATCTTTTATATGCTCATCTGCATCATCACCGCCTCTGACAAATACACCGCTGTTATATGTTAATTTTTCAGCCCCGTAATCTTTAGTGTTGAACTTAAATCCATTGACGAAAAATATTGGATAAGTCATGACATTTCTTTTTGGTCCTATAGCAAGATGTCGTAATCCTTCGTCAACAACACCATTTTTTGGATCATAAACGTAGCAGGAAAACCAGTTAGCAAAATCTTTACTGAGATCGCCAGAAGGATGTTCTGATTCGTATATACTGCAAATATGTATTACATTCATTTATAATTAATTACTATATATAAGTATAATTGAAATGTACATGAATTTAGTATTACCTGATAAATGGTGCAACTTCAATGCAATTTAACAGAACGTATGTCTGTGCTACATAGTAATCTCTATCATCTAACCATGTTTCCACACATTTCCCAGCAGGTCGGCCATGCTGTCTAAAAATAGATAACATTGTTTGAGAAGAATCTTGTTCAACAGCTTCATCGTTACGGGGATCACTTACAAAGGATAAGTTCACATCATTACTAAAGTAATGAGAGAAAAAAAACGAAGCTTCTTCTTCAAGATACGATTTGCAAATCGAACCTTCTACTCGTGCTTTTTGCCTGACTTTTTTCTTCAAATGATTCAGGTACCTTTAACAAAATTAATTTTTATTTTGTATATAAATCTAAATTTTCAACAAACATAATATTCGATATATTCAAAATTACCTCTCAAATGGATACATCCATCCATATTGCACAGGACCTCGAAGAAGTGCTTCAGACGGAAGATGAATAGGTAAATGCTCCATTACATTGAAGAAACCTGGTGGAAATATTTTCTCCAATTTGCAGAGCAGTATAGGGATTTCCACTTCAAGTTTCTGTATACGATCTACCTTTAACGTCGTCGAACAAAGCTGTTTATAAAACATACTTAATTCTGTTATAACACTCCATACTTTGGCGGGTAACAGTTCTTTGAAAATTATAGGAAAAAAATATTCCATCATTATATGGCAATCGTGACTTTTCATCCCACTCAATTTACCGTTTTTAAAGTCAACACATCTACGAAGATTAAAAGAAATTCCATCAGGACATCTGAGCCCTTCCACCCACTTTAGCACGAGTTTTACTTGTTTGTTGTCTAGCTCATAGCATGCTTTGGGTTTTTTATTATCGTCGTACAACTGAAGTTCGGGTCGCTTACAAAAGTGTAAAATATCACGTCTCGAATTCACATCGTCCTTCGTTTTCCCCTTTACATTCAAAACTGTATTAAACACATTATCAAAAACGTTTTTTTCATTGTGCATGACGTCAATATTATGACGGAGCAGTAGATCTTTCCAATAAGGTAACTCCCAGAATATACTTTGTTTGCACCAGTTATGAATATCTGATTTACCTGGAATTTCAACCTGGACCCCAGTTTCATGTATCTTTGGATAGTCTTGTACGATTTCATATATCTCTTCAGCTGACCAAACCTTAGGTGGCAGCATATTCTCTTCTCTGTTAGCTATAAAGTTCTTTTTATCCCTTCTAAATTTATGATTAACATGTAGAAAGCACCGATGACAATCAAACCAAGAAATTTTCTTTCCATACTTTAATGAAAATGCTCGTGTTTCATCCATGCAGTGAGGACATGCTAGACATCCAGCTGTGCTCCAACCTGAAAGCATCCCATACGCAGGAAAATCACTAATAGTCCATAATAAAGAAGCAAACATACGAAAATTTCTTTTTTTCGAAATGTCATATGTTTCAACTCCTTCATGCCACAGTGTTTTCAACTCTTCTATCAATGGTTGTAGATAAACATCAATTCCTTGTGTCGGATCATCAGGACCGGGGACGACAATCGTTAGAAACATATATGGAGCTTTCATACACATCCATGGAGGTAAATTATAAGGAGTAACAATAATAGGCCATGATGAATATTTACTACCAAACTGAGAGAATGGTGAAAATCCATCTGTACATAAACCGAGTCTGACATTACGGCTCTCTGCAGCAAACGCAGGATAAGTCTTATCAAAATGTTTCCACGCTTCTCCATCACATGGATGTATCAAAGTTCCTTCTTCCGGTCTTCTAACACTATGCCATCGCATATGACATGCCGTAGCAGAAGATGCATATAACCTTTGAAGTCTAGGAGTGATGGGTAAATAATGCATTCTCTTGTACGGAACTTCTTTTCCTTTCTTTTTCTTTGGTTTGTATCTTTCCTCGTTGCATATTCTGCATTTTCGAAGGTTAATGTCATCTTTCCAATACAACATGCAACCTTTTACACATGTATCTATCTTCTGGTACGGCAATCCAAAAGCATACATAAGTTTTTTCACTTTATAATGACTATCACACATTAAATTATTGGGGGGCATGTGTCGTTTTGCAGCTTGTACAACTGCTGTAAATCCAGCTTCGGTAAGATTGAATTTTGATTTCATAGTGATGTATTCGGCGGTTACAGATAATTCGGTTCCGCTTGTACAACCATCCCACAACGGCCTCTTAGCAGAATCCAATAAATCATAAATTTTTTTAACTCCCGCGGTTGGTTCTTCTTCAACATTTTCGTTGCCTTGATCAATGGTAGGAAACATTGATCGTGCTGCATCTTGCACCATATTTTCTATGGGATTCATCGTAATATTATCGTCCTCTAACACTACAGGATTAGCTGTAGGTTCAACAAGTTCCCCATGACGATCCCATAAGTAATAATTCGGCACAAAACCATATTTATACAGATGTACTTCTACTACATCCGCTTTCCAATGCTTCAAATGTTTGCACTTAGTACACGGACAACGAATTTCGTCGTCATATTTATTATTAGATTTAGCGAATCTAATAAATTCGTTTACACCTTTATAGAAATGTTCCTTTATTGATCCTTTCAGACCGGTTCGGACTTCATACATCCAACTACGATCGATGAAATAATCGAACATTTTTCCTGATTTTTAAAAATATGTTAGAAAATTTGAATAAAAAGTTCGGTACGATTAATTTATAACCAAAGACCCTTGTACAAAATTCAAATAACTCCTTGATTTATTTTTTCAATGTTTAATTCACTGTTTTTTAACCAACTAAATAAATAAACCACATTTTATATATAATTTATAATTTGAACAACAGCAAAATATTTTATTATTCATTCAACTATTTTAATATTTCTGAACTAAATTTTAAATTATAAAACATTTTTCAACTTTCATTTAACTATAATAAATGCACTACAACTACTTTTTTTTTCAAACTGTTTACAAATTTTTTTTCATTACAACGGCGCCATGGTAGCACCGGAGTAATGTCTATGCACTACACCTCTTCCTAAATTGGCTTGCACCATAAACAACAATTTTATCCACTTATACAACAATTTTATCCACTCGTATTATTCACCACTAATATTATTGAACAACCATTAATATCATCAAATAACCACTAATTATCCAATTTCAAACAATCACCAACTATTCAATCACCAAATATTCAATATAATCACCATTTCAAACACATAATCAACCATTTCAATCACCATTAACACCAATTATCATCAACCAATATTCAATAATCACCATTCACACACATAATCAACTATAACTTGTCGCAATAACACTCGAATCTACTAGTTTTCGTTAACCAATATCACATAATCAACAAACAAACATTTTTCATAATTAGGGTTTTTTGACTAAATATCAATTAAACCCAATTTAAACCCTAATTAAATGCAAAAGGAGCGGAGATTAACATACCTAGGTGATTGCAACGGGTAGAAACGGGTAGAAACGGCCGGAATTGCGACGGGGAAGAATTGGGGGTTTAGGGATTAGAAATTGGTGGGGAAAAAAATGAGGGAGAAGGCTTCGCGGGTTTCTGTTTCTATCAGCAGATCGTGCAACGGCTAGCGACGGCCGCTTTTTTTAGCCGTCGCTAGCCGTTGCAACCCTCGGTGGCTATACCATCCGGTTCTAGTAGTGGTCGCACCACCACCCACGGCCATCACATGCACTGCCGCCTCCAACACCATCCGCCGCCATCACATGCTGCCGAAAACTCTTAACTTAAAAACTGATACCTAAAAATTGCTACCGGTAATTAAAAACTGATACCTAAAAATTGCTACATAAAAACTGCTACCGATAACTAAAACTAATACCTAACAGCATATACTCAAATAAACCACCCATAATCTCCTAGGTTCTCGAATTTATCAAATTCGATCACCATTATCTAAGTTTACAGTTCATTCTTGAACAAGCATTTCAATCATAACAATCATTCTTGTAGAAAATCTATAACGACCCGCTATTTTGGACTATTCGCATCCGCACATGTCAGACTTGAGTAATTCAAAATACCGAATTGTTAATTTAAATTTGGCAAAACTGAGCATATACAGTAAATAAATAATCACAGATCACAGACACAGAGTAATAAATGCAGCGGAAATAAAAGAGATAGTAGTTCATGAATCTACTATATAAATATATAAGTTACATCAGAGTTAAACAAGATACAACGGAAGAGTAACACGATACATCAGATATAAATCAGAATACATCACTGGAATCATCGAATACCGAAAGCAGAATAGATGGCTGGATCTTCAAGCAAAGCTCCAACTCCAAAGGTGAGTCTCGAATACTGGTACACTCAGTCTGACCCGAGCGTAAAGCAAAACACAAGACACTCGAGTCAGGATTAACATTCTTATATCAATAAATCCAACTCAAGTGAAATAGCAATTGAAATACAAGTAACTCAAAGGATGTTTGGAATAACCATCCTTTAAGGATCCGTTAAACTATCTACTATGTAGTAGTGTACGATAAGTAGATAATGCCTATCGGTAATATAAGATATCAAAATAGTGTTAAGGCGTTACCATTATCCCCCTTAACACATTTTATATAAGCGTTATAGTCTATACAGCACTATAAACTCCACCGTAAACTAGTGGGCTATCAGGGAGTACTCCATAGGTATAACACAAAACAAATCGTAGTGGTCGCGTATAGGGATACAAGTATGACAAGGCACATGAGGCAATACCCAAGGTAGTGAAACTACCGTTTGCCTGATCCGGACTGGTGAGAACGCATCGCCGCAGCGATCTCAACACCGCGAAACAACACTCCCAAAATCAAGGGTGCACCAATCGACAACAAGTAATGAATAGTTTCGAAGAAGTGTGTTCGCTCGAGGTAGCTAGCCCCCATTTGGCCCGGCACGGCTCCTGTTTTAGTCATTTCCAATTTGACACAAGTGTCAAGGCTATCCATTATCGTTCTCTTTCTTCAGTCATCACGTACATCATTCCAACCACTTCATTCTGGATCACACTCCACGTATAGTTATTAAAGTGGTTTTCGGTTTAGACAGAGAGTATGTCCCTAACCGATTCCGGTCTCTTAAATAACCTTCGAAATTATTTCACCGATCGGTCGTTTATTTTTTTCAAAACCAAATCAATTTCAATTTCAATTAGAATTCGTAAACCAACATTCCATTTGTCTTTCTAAACCAATTTCCAAAAATTTACATTTCAAAACATCCAAATTACCATTTCAAAATCTTATAATACAATTTCAATTTTTATTTAAAACCATTCCAATATTCATTTAAATTCGTATATAAGTTTCATTTCTGAATCATTTAAAATGATTTAATTTACATTCAAATCAATTTAAATTCATTGATCGATTTCATTCAACATTCGTCAAGTAAATTTATCATTCAAACCAAATTCTATTTTTATTTCCAATTCATTAAATCAATTACTTAAGTTCAACTTCATTATATAAAAACTTCAAATTTAATTAAATTAGCTTCGACAAATCAACCCTTTAAATTACAAGTCTTACATTAATTTCAAAAATCACATTTGCATTTCTTGATAAAGAAATTCAATTTCACATATTCATTTACTTAGTTACAATTTCAAGCTCAATTAATAAAGAACTAAATTTCACTAATTAAAAAGTTCAATTTTAATTATCAAAGGATTCAATTTTATTTAATTATTAAATAATTCAATCTCATTAAATTATTAAATAATTTCAAAACTTAATTTAATCATTTCTTAAATTAAACAACATTCTTTCATAATTTCCTTATTAATATTTTGTTTCAGATTATTAAATATTCACTTTTAAATTTCATTAAAATTCAATTTCCAACTTCGTTTCAAAACCATATTATTTATTCAAATAAAATCTTCATTTTATTTTTAAATCAAATTATTGACCAATCGGGTTTTTATCTAATTCTCTATCCTAGGTCAAAGTTCAATTTGGGTATTTATCATTTCAACCCGATTCCATTCCAATTCAAAAATCAAAGCATAACAAAGGGAACTTGCAGTGTGATAACTGGGATGGTGTCAAAGTAAATAAACAAGCAATAACAACAATCAATAACAATCCAATAATCAATTCAAATAATCCCGAAATAACCGTATTAATTCACATTGTTGTTTGTGCGAATTAATATAATTATTTCAAGAATCTACACTATCATTTCATGTAGATTAAAGATTATTACATTACGGTTCTTCACTTGTCATCTATTTACAATTTCATACATCATCAATTTAACAACATACATTCAGTGGTTCACGGTGTAATTAAACAAATCCTACGTGTCAATAAATTTAACATTTAAAAGGGTCATATTATACAAATGTCATTTAATCAAATTTAACACATATATCAAATCTAACTATCCTACGTCAATTCCAATTCCAAATTATTTATCACTTACAACATTTACAAATTTAACGTCCAATTGTAAACATCAAACAATCAATCATTTAACAACCAAACTGGATTATCATTGCATATATAACAGATAATGGTGTCAGATGTCACAGGTGAACTGATACAGGTAATAACAGTGTAAATATCTAACAGCAACATATTTCAATTGTCGTTTCAATTTAAATCAAATTTAATAAATAAAAGAACATTAATCGTGAGTGATTGCTCACCTTTCGAGGCTAGAGAGGATGGACAATGAAATCGAGTTACGGAATGCAAGCATGACTTCCAAAGCAAAGCTAGATTGGCACGAATCTACGAACAAGGCTGATAAATAGGAATAGACGAAATCAAATCAGAACTGGATCGATGAAGATAATTGATATATGTGAATTTGTATATAACTATAAATAACTATTTATATATATAAAATCGTATACAACCTATAATTTAAATAAACAAATAACTTTAAAAATCTATATATATATACACACAAATAAATAAACAGCATTTTTAAAACACATATATATTTCGAAATCATTGTCTTAAATAAAACACATATAAAATAAACATACCTACAACAAAACTTATAACCAGATTCCAATCAAATATGTAAGAAACTTTTTATATATAAACTACTTAAACTCATACAGATGTATAATTAACATATATTTATATTAAGACTGATATACATACAATCTTGTACATAACTGTACACTTGAAAACTTTATACACACATAAATTCGGGCAACCTATATATATGTATAAACAAACAGACAAACTTATACAACTCAGAAACTATACATATAGCATATGGCTGCTATGTCAAAGATAAAGATATATATATATACATACATTGAATAAAACGTGTAACAGAGTGTTCAACTTTTATATTAATACACTTATACCGCTTATACATAACAAACATATACTTTAAAGTATATATACAGTATAAATCAAAACGTGTGTATGTAATACCTATATAACAATTGAAAACCAAACCAATGTATACATTTTTTTCTTCTTCGTAGCAAACCAAACTACTATGCTATAGCTTATATAAATTCATATATACAATCAAACAAATAACATATATATACTTATATATTATACATGACCAACCTATACTTTTTTTTTATATATGAACAACCAGAACATAAACCAAACGAGCCAATATAACAAAATGTATATATTTTCCTATACTGCTATATACATACAAATCTAAATATAAGGGTAAGTATAAAACAACCTGCACACCTATATTTGTACTAACAAATCATTTGACTTTTATATAAACTTATGTATCTATATAAGAGACAGGCTATATATATAACCTAATATATACATTATACATATTTGTTAAAACCAAGTATATATATACAATACAGCTTACATGTAGTAAACAAACAAGCATTTGTTAAAAATCAAGTAAACTTACTTTATAGAAATTTATATACAACTTGTATCAACTAACATATTTTATATTACTTAAATCATATATATACCTATATCTATACTCAAAATCAAGTTGACAAATAGTTGTCACTAGATGGCTAATACAAAACGAATCAGGCATATCAACAAGAAAGACAGCAGAAACCAAGGACTATATATATAATCGACATAGTATACATATTCTTGTTACTCAATGTAGCATGTACGCAGAAACAGGCCTGCCGACTTTAATATACTTATAATAGATAAATAAACTTTTATATAAACAAACTTATAAATATACTAACATCATAAATGTATAGTGTCAGCTATATATACTAAAATAACTAGCAATTATATATATAAAACGATATACAGTTAACTATATACATATACTCACCGACAAAACAAAGGGCTGCAAGGGAAGGGCGAAGTGAGCTATCGAGGAAGGAAGAGACTCGAGTTCGACTAGGCTGGCTCGGCCATGGAATGAAGAAATGGTGGAAGTGGCCAGGGCGGAGGCCGAGGTGGGCTACTCGGGGTGCTACACATGGAAGATGGCCGGGAAAAAAAAAGTGGGTCAGGGAAGGAAACTCGGCTGGGAAGGGAAGGCGGAGAAGTTGGTTGCTTTTTGGTCTTGCGTGTGCAGGTAGGGGATGGGGTCTTTGAACGACCGAGCAAAGTTCTAGCGTTATGGAGATAATGCGGCGGGGAGGTGTTTCGCAAGGTGGTCAGATGGAGGCAGTGAATGGGTGTGATAGTCTCGGCCTTAGTGGTGAATAAAATGAAAGGGGGAAGGGAGAGGAACAACAGGCTACATGAGTGGTTGTTGACGTCAGGGAGGGAGGAGTGACGGCGGTTGCAGCCTAAGGTGATGGTGCCGGTTTGATCGGAGCTTGGGTGCTGGGGTTTGGGTCGGTGAACAATTTTCGTGTGATGCGGCCATGGGTTTCGGCCTCGATCTGGAATGAAAGAACATGGGAAAGAGAGGGTGGGGAGAAGGAATAGGTGCAGTAGACTAGAGATTAAAGATAGAAAGTTTCAAAAATAATACTAATGGTCTTTAATTTGAAGTAACGTGAAAAATATGTAACTTGGGAATAGCAAAGGTAACTGTTAAGTTCCAAAAAGAATATTAATGGCAAAAGCTTTTTGAATTAAACGTTGGAAAAATCAAAAGGCACAGGGCAAACAAAAGGTCCAGAATTGATACCGATATGGTAACTCGTTTACGCGTTTTCGCCACGTACCGAACACCAAAATATACAAATGAATATACCGCAGAGATCAACGTGATGAAACGATCAAAACGGTATACAAATGTTAGCGGTATGATTGAGTTATAAAAAAAAATTCGAAATTTCTACTGGTGGAAAATGCAAGAAAAACGTAGAAAAATAAGATCGACGGAGCTAAAGATTTCCGAATTTTGAAAAACAAAAATGACGTCTTGCTCAGAAGACGGTTTAGAATTTTTCTATGTAAAAATATTTAAGTTTCGAAAATGTTTTATTTTCATCGCTTTTTAACTGATTAAATTGAAGTGAATTTACGTACGAAATAAACTTCCATATTTTCGGACGAAAATTTACCAGTTGCTATGTTTAACTAGACGCATTCCAAATATCAAATTTTATTTCAAAATTTTATCGTTTAAATTTCATAAAATTTCAACTAATTACGTTATTAAAACGGTTAAAATTTACGGGTCATTACACTCTCTCCCACTCAAAACTTTTCGTCCCCGAAAAGGAAGGAGGTAGGAGAATGGAGACAACCAAAAGGAAATAGATTGAAAACAAAATAAAACAATTTATTTAACATATAAATTTCAACTTAAATAAATTTATATTCAACAATTTGTTTTTAAATTCAAGGTTTTCATTAAATTGATTTGATTTCACATTTATTAATGTTAGGTACAAAAGGTTTCTTCCAAATAAAATTCAATTTAAATTCAATTAATCCAAGATACTCCCTTAAGTTGATTTAATTCAATTTATTAACTTCCAATACAAATTTTCTTCTATTAATCATAACTATAATATATTTAACGTATTATTCTATTTATCTCCATAAACATTTTATAGTTTAAAATTTAAGTGAATAACATTTATTATACGCACTCACATTTTATTTATAAAGACAATTTATTGTATCTTTTCCAATTTTCTTAAATTAACAATTTCAAAAGTCCTAAATTTGAATAGTCGTTTATTATAATCACACTTTATTCGACAAATTTAATTCTTCTTCATACCAAATTATTATTAAATTTATTCTACTTAATATACCCTATCATATATATATTAAGTATATTTACATTTATTTTAACTACTCAAATTTATTTAAAATTTCTTTTGATATCATTTTCTGCTGTATCATATTCAATTACATAGTTAACTTTAGAAAATTTAGGTAAGTTATATTGAATGCAATTGAGTATTATACAAGTAAATTTTCAATTCAGTTATTTCGAGTTAAGTATTTATAAAAGAATTTGGCTTCATTTATAATTGAAAATCATCCTTTAAGAAGATTTAGAATTTAATTTCTGATTAAATTTAAACAATTTAGAGATAAATATATACATACAATATCCAAGTCAAATCTAAATTAAATACTAATATATATGTATATAAATATTTTTAAATCAAGTCATACTTTAAAAATTCAAATCAAATTCATTTCAAAACAAAAGTGTAGCAAGCTACTGATGGTCTCTACTCTTCGAAACTCGAAAATGAATGTCGATGATGCGGCCATCATCACCGAAATTATTTTCCAGCGACAAAGAGAAGAGCACTTGATTACACATCTAAAATTTCTATGAAATGATTTTTATTCGAAAATACTTTAGATAATACATTTTAAAACCTTTAAAACCATGGTTTGAAATTTTCGGAAATTAAATTCTCAAATTCTTGATTTAAATTCATTTCAGATTCTAAATCAAATTATATCCAAGTTTTATAAATTCATTTATTCATATTATGCAATAGTCAATGGTTTATAAAACAATAAATGAAAATCAAATATTATCATTTCTGACAACAACTTCATTAATAATTTAATTTCAGCAAACTTATATTTATATATACTATAATCATACAAAACTATCTTGTTTACCAAATTTGAAAACAATATTGTGTCAGTTTGCTCTGCTCAACTGTTTTGGAAATCCTATCGATAGCGTTGATCAGACGAATCGATCGGAAACCCAAATCAACATCAACAACTCAAACAACACAACATATCTTAAAACACACACATATATATATATATTTGTTTACAAATACATTTCTTTGCTCGACGATACAGGAATGAATTTTCAAAATAAGGATAGGGTTTCAAATTTGATGGACTCAAACCAAAGAGAATTTTGATTCGAAGATAAGTTCGAAACAAAGATATGCTGATTAAATAACAAAGTAAGAAGATTGATAAGTTTGTATAAATCGCGGGCAACCTTAACCGGGTCGACCGTGACTTCAAGAATAAGATCGATGCAGAATTTCGAGGCAAATCTACATTCGATCTCAAGAAATAGAATTCAGGTATAGCAGGAGATAGATAGCATCGTAAACTGAGGATACAGAAATCTCCGGTAAATCAATGCCTATTGTAAAGGAGTTTTGCTCCTTTATGAATCATTCGAAGATTGGCGAGACCGCCGATCTATTATAGATATCATTCAAAATGGAGTTATGGGGTGCTCCAGAATTGAAAGAAGACGAATAGTGAAGGACACGAATGAATTTCGGAACCGAGGGGAACGTTCCAAAATTCAAAGGAATTGAGTCAAAGGAAGAGATTGAAACTCGAATGAGAGTGATTCTGTAAATACTTTTACCCTATATGCTGAGTTTTGCCTAGAGCTACCAAAGCTTTGATACCACTTGTAACGACCCGCTATTTTGGACTATTCGCATCCGCACATGTCGGACTTGAGTAATTCAAAATACCGAATTGTTAATTTAAATTTGGCAAAACTGAGCATATACAGTAAATAAATAATCACAGATCACAGATCACAGACACAGAGTAATAAATGCAGCAGAAATAAAAGAGATAGTAGTTCATGAAGCTACTATATAAATATATAAGTTACATCAGAGTTAAACCAGATACAACGGAAGAGTAACACGATACATCAGATATAAATCAGAATACATCACTGGAATCATCAAATACCGAAAGCAGAATAGATGGCTGGATCTTCAAGCAAAGCTCCAACTCCAAAGGTGAGTCTCGATTACTGGTACACTCAGTCTGACCCGAGCGTAAAGCAAAACACAAGACACTCGAGTCAGGATTAACATTCTTATATCAATAAATCCAACTCAAGTGAAATAGCAATTGAAATACAAGTAACTCAAAGGATGTTTGGAATAACCATCCTTTAAGGATCCGTTAAACTATCTACTATGTAGTAGTGTACGATAAGTAGATAATGCCTATCAGTAATATAAGGTATCAAAATAGTGTTAAGGCGTTACCATTATCCCCCTTAACACATTTTATATAAGCGTTATAGTCTATACAGCACTGTAAAATCCACCGTAAACTAGTGGGCTATCAGGGAGTACTCCATAGGTATAACACAAAACAAATCGTAGTGGTCGCGTATAGGGATACAAGTATGACAAGGCACATGAGGCAATACCCAAGGTAGTGAAACTACCGTTTGCCTGATCCGGACTGGTGAGAACGCATCGCCGCAGCGATCTCAACACCGCGAAACAACACTCCCAAAATCAAGGGTGCACCAATCGACAACAAGTAATGAATAGTTTCGAAGAAGTGTGTTCGCTCGAGGTAGTTAGCCCCTATTTGGCCCGGCACGGCTCCTGTTTTAGTCATTTCCAATTTGACACAAGTGTCAAGGCTATCCATTATCGTTCTCTTTCTTCAGTCATCACGTACATCATTCCAACCACTTCATTCTGGATCACACTCCGCGTATAGTTATTAAAGTGGTTTTCGGTTTAGACAGAGAGTATGTCCCTAACCGATTCCGGTCTCTTTAATAACCTTCGAAATTATTTCACCGATTGGTCGTTTATTTTTTTCAAAACCAAATCAATTTCAATTTCAATTAGAATTCGTAAACCAACATTCCATTTGTCTTTCTAAACCAATTTCCAAAAATTTATATTTCAAAACATCCAAATTACCATTTCAAAATCTTATAATACAATTTCAATTTTTATTTAAAACCATTCCAATATTCATTTAAATTCGTATTTAAGTTTCATTTCTGAATCATTTAAAATGATTTAATTTACATTCAAATCAATTTAAATTCATTGATCGATTTCATTCAACATTCATCAAGTAAATTTATCATTCAAACCAATTTCTATTTTTATTTCCAATTCATTAAATCAATTACTTAAGTTCACCTTCATTATATCAAAACTTCAAATTTAATTAAATTAGCTTCGACAAATCAACCCTTTAAATTACAAGTCTTACATTAATTTCAAAAATCACATTTGCATTTCTTGATAAAGAAATTCAATTTCACATATTCATTTACTTAGTTACAATTTCAAGCTCAATTAATAAAGAACTAAATTTCACTAATTAAAAAGTTCAATTTTAATTATCAAAGGATTCAATTTTATTTAATTATTAAATAATTCAATCTCATTAAATTATTAAATAATTTCAAAACTTAATTTAATCATTTCTTAAATTAAACAACATTCTTTCATAATTTCCTTATTAATATTTTGTTTCAGATTATTAAATATTCACTTTTAAATTTCATTAAAATTCAATTTCCAACTTCGTTTCAAAACCATATTATTTATTCAAATAAAATCATCATTTTATTTTTAAATCAAATTATTGACCAATCGGGTTTTTATCTAATTCTCTATCCTAGGTCAAAATTCAGTTTGGGTATTTATCATTTCAACCCGATTCCATTCCAATTCAAAAATCAAAGCATAACAAAGGGAACTTGCAGTGTGATAACTGGAATGGTGTCAAAGTAAATAAACAAGCAATAACAACAATCAATAACAATCCAATAATCAATTCAAATAATCCCGAAATAACCGTATTAATTCACATTGTTGTTTGTGCGAATTAATATAATTATTTCTAGAATCTACACTATCATTTCATGTAGATTAAAGATTATTACATTACGGTTCTTCACTTGTCATCTATTTACAATTTCATACATCATCAATTTAACAACATACATTCAGTGGTTCACGGTGTAATTAAACAAATCCTACGTGTCAATAAATTTAACATTTAAAAGGGTCATATTATACAAATGTCATTTAATCAAATTTAACACATATATCAAATCTAACTATCCTACGTCAATTCCAATTCCAAATTATTTATCACTTACAACATTTACAAATTTAACGTCCAATTGTAAACATCAAACAATCAATCATTTAACAACCAAACTGGATTATCATTGCATATATAACAGATAATGGTGTCAGATGTCACAGGTGAACTGATACAGGTAATAACAGTGTAAATATCTAACAGCAGCATATTTCAATTGTCGTTTCAATTTAAATAAAATTTAATAAATAAAAGAACATTAATCGTGAGTGATTGCTCACCTTTCGAGGCTAGAGAGGATGGACAATGAAATCGAGTTACGAAATGCAAGCATGACTTCCAAAGCAAAGCTAGATTGGCACGAATCTACGAACAAGGCTGATAAATAGGAATAGACGAAATCAAATCAGAACTGGATCGATGAAGATAATTGATATAGGTGAATTTGTATATAACTATAAATAACTATTTATATATATATAATCGTATACAACCTATAATTTAAATAAACAAATAACTTTCAAAATCTATATATATATACACACACACACACACACACAAATAAATAAACAGCATTTTTAAAACACATATATATTTCGAAATCATTGTCTTAAATAAAACACATATAAAATAAACATACCTACAACAAAACTTATAACCAGATTCCAATCAAATATGTAAGAAACTTTTTATATATAAACTACTTAAACTCATACAGATGTATAATTAACATATATTTATATTAAGACTGATATACATACAATCTTGTACATAACTGTACACTTGAAAACTTTATACA
The DNA here is from genome assembly GCA_030737815.1 of Allium fistulosum. Taxonomy (NCBI): domain Eukaryota; kingdom Viridiplantae; phylum Streptophyta; class Magnoliopsida; order Asparagales; family Amaryllidaceae; genus Allium; species Allium fistulosum. The sequence continues at coordinate 844,358,996 of CM060902.1, forward strand.
TACATAAATTCGGACGACCTATATATATATATAAACAAACAGACAAACTTATACAACTCAGAACCTATACATATAGCATAGGGCTGCTATGTCAAAGATAAAGATATATATATATACATACATTGAATAAAACGTGTAACAGAGTGTTCAACCTTTTATATTAATACACTTATACCGCTTATACATAACAAACATATACTTTAACGTATATATACAGTATAAATCAAAACGTGTGTATGTAATACCTATATAACAATTGAAAACCAAACCAATGTATACATTTTTTTTCTTCGTAGCAAACCAAACTACTATGCTATAGCTTATATAAATTCATATATACAATCAAACAAATAACATATATATACTTATATATTATACATGACCAGCCTATACTTTTTTTTAATATATGAACAACCAGAACATAAACCAAATGAGCCAGTATAACAAAATGTATATATTTTCCTATACTGCTATATACATACAAATCTAAATATAAGGGTAAGTATAAAACAACCTGCACACCTATATTTGTACTAACAAAATGACTTTTATATAAACTTATGTATCTATATAAGAGACAGGCTATATATATAACCTAATATATACATTATACATATTTGTTAAAACCAAGTATATATATACAATACAGCTTACATGTAGTAAACAAACAAGCATTTGTTAAAAATCAAGTAAACTTACTTTATAGAAATTTATATACAACTTGTATCAACTAACATATTTTATATTACTTAAATCATATATATACCTATATCTATACTCAAAATCAAGTTGACAAATAGTTGTCACTAGATGGCTAATACAAAACGAATCAGGCATATCAACAAGAAAGACAGCAGAAACCAAGGACTATATATATAATCGACATAGTATACATATTCTTGTTACTCAATGCAGCATGTACGCAGAAACAGGCCTGCCGACTTTAATATACTTATAATAGATAAATAAACTTTTATATAAACAAACTTATAAATATACTAACATCATAAATGTATAGTGTTAGCTATATATACTAAAATAACTAGCAATTATATATATATAACGATATACAGTTAACTATATACATATACTCACCGACAAAACAAAGGGCTGCAAGAGAAGGGTGAAGTGAGCTATCGAGGAAGGAAGAGACTCGAGTTCGACTAGGCTGGCTCGGCCATGGAGTGAAGAAATGGTGGAGGTGGCCAGGGCGGAGGCCGAGGTGGGCTACTCGGGGTGCTACACGTGGAAGATGGCCGGGAAAAAAAAAGTGGGTCAGGGAAGGAAACTCGGCTGGGAAGGGAAGGCGGAGAAGTTGGTTGCTTTTGGGTCTTGCGTGTGCAGGTAGGGGATGGGGTCTTTGACGACCGAGCAAAGTTCTGGCATTATGGAGATAATGCGGCGGGGAGGTGTTTCGCACGGTGGTCGGATGGAGGCAGTGAATGGGTGTGATAGTCTCGGCCTTAGTGGTGAATAAAATGAAAGGGGGAAGGGAGAGGAACAGCAGGCTATGTGAGTGGTTGTTGACGTCATGGAGGGAGGAGTGACGGCGGCTGCAGCCTAAGGTGATGGTGCCGGTTTGATCGGAGCTTGGGTGCTGGGGTTTGGGTCGGTGAACAATTGTCGTGTGATGCGGCCATGGGTTTCGGCCTCGATCTGGAATGAAAGAACATGGAATGAAAGAACAGGGGAAAGAGAGGGTGGGGAGAAGGAATAGGCGCAGTAGACTAGAGATTAAAGATAGAAAGTTTCAAAAATAATACTAATGGTCTTTAATTTGAAGTAACGTGAAAAATATGTAACTTGGGAATAGCAAAGGTAACTGTTAAGTTCCAAAAAGAATATTAATGGCAAAAGCTTTTTGAATTAAACGTTGGAAAAATCAAAAGGCACAGGGCAAACAAAAGGTCCAGAATTGATACCGATATGGTGACTCGTTTACGCGTTTTCGCCACGTACCGAACACCAAAATATACAAACAAATATACCGCAGAGATCAACGTGATGAAACGATCAAAACGGTATGCAGATGTTAGCGGTATGATTGAGTTATAAAAAAAAAAATTCGAAATTTCTACTGGTGGAAAATGCAAGAAAAACGTAGATAAATAAGATCGACGGAGCTAAAGATGTCCGAATTTTGAAAAACAAAAATGACGTCTTGCTCAGAAGACGGTTTAGAATTTTTCTATGTAAAAATATTTAAGTTTCGAAAATGTTTTATTTTCATCGCTTTTTAACTGATTAAATTGAAGTGAATTTACGTACGAAATAAACTTCCATATTTTCGGACGAAAATTTACTAGTTGCTATGTTTAACTAGACGCATTCCAAATATCAAATTTTATTTCAAAATTTTATCGTTTAAATTTCATAAAATTTCAACTAATTACGTTATTAAAACGGTTAAAATTTACGGGTCATTACAAAATCAGTTCATCATCATATTTAAAGCACAAATAGACCATCCATAATCAACATCTATCAAGCTCATGAAATTGCATCGTTATCTTATATAACGATGCTTTGACTCAAGCATCTCCATTCTTTGATGCAAGCCAGATCGAGTGGCTCCACTCTAGCATAAGCATGGATTCTTTTCATCTAAGGTAGTGTGCACAATGGCGAGCACGAAAGCGGTTCATCTCTAGGTAAAAAATAAAACAGTTTTTACCAAAATGGTACCTGCTGTCACTAAATCCGATACTTAAAAACCGCTCCTCAAATTAATAGTAAAACTGATACCCAAACAAAATTCATTAAATATTTGATACTAACGAAACACTAATTCAACTCAAGGACATCATATTTACTATGTAACAACTTCATTTTTTTATATAACAAAAAAACAGTAAAAAACTTCCACACTGCATTATTTTAAAAAATGGTACTAAAAAAATAAAAATGATACCTAAACACTGATCCTCATTAAACTCAACATAGCAATACATTATCAATCAAACCAATATAAATGCAAACAACAAAAAAACAACTAAAAAATGTTCGCTTCAAAATGTGAATTTATTACAGTATAATAATTTTGTTATACTAAAAAAATCACAAATTCAAAAATAATAAATATTTTCGAAAATGATACCTACAAACTGGAAAACTGATACCTAACAGCTGATACCACTTCTTCTCCCATAATTATTCCATGACTTGCTCTTCTTCTTCCTCGAATTGTTTTTTCTTCTAAAACACCACTTCACCACGGTGTCCCTGCCACTAGAGCCATCAATTTTCCATTATCATATGACTTTAAATCGAGCTACTTCAAAACCCTGGCCGTTGCCATCCACCGTCGAACCAACCACCCTCGCAGCCAATGCCATTGAGCAACCGCACTCGCCGACAACGCGTCTAAGTTTGAGGCCGTTCCATACTTATTTGCATGTTTGTCCTAGTCGCTAATTTCTTGTCCTGACTCCGAATTGAAATTCAAAAGTTTCCTTGAGGCTAAAATGCTGAGAAATTTTGTCCTTAATACTTTTTCCTATATAAATATTAACATTTAGAAATTTTTTGCCACTTCACTTCATTTTCTGGCACCTTTGTTCTTCTTCGCAACTTCGATCTTCACACGCCATTACCTCCTTCCCATATCCGCCGTCGCCGTTACTTTGATCGTCCTCGCATACTCTTTAATGCCTCCACAATATGAGCCAGCCCAGCAAGTCGGCGTCAACCATTTTGATTTTTCCACGACCAAATCTTCATCTCGAGATTAGGTGGATTCTTAGCCTCGGTTTTAGCGACATTTGTACCGCAATCATCTCGCCGTCAACGTTACTAACGTTAAGTCGTCGTTGAGTTCTAACTCAACTTTGGATTCATGCTTTTCTTTCATCATGGTTGAATTGAGATGATTGCTCGAGTGTAGACATCAAGTTTTCTTGGGTTTGCCCCCAAGTTCATTTTTGTTTCCTTGGCTAGGTGTTCACTCCGTGTCTCCTTGGTCTTCACCTCGGTTTTTCTCTAGGTCGATCTAAAATCTTCAAATGTGATAATCTTTCACATTATGGAAAAGGGGCAATTGACTTTTGTCGAGTTTTGATTGAATTTGGATCGACGACTTAACTTCAATGAGACCGTTTCATTAAATGGTCATATTGAAAGCACTTCGGCGTCCGATCGATGCATCAACACTTCAATTTGAACATCTCAATCTTGCGTTTCTACAAAGAAAGCTCTGTGTCGCTCCAAGCAATGGTTCAGTTACTACGATAATAGGTAAAATCCAACATATAATTCCGTAGCATAACAAAGCTCGTTTGCCAGCACGAGCAAGCTATTTACATAGAGTATTCACATACACCATGCTCTAGACATAGGACGAACGGTGCATAGATTGACACTTCACATTACCTTGGTCAATATATATAATCTGATTGGTCCAAAAATGTTCGTTGGACTCCATACATCGGCTACAAGGATTCTGATCAAAGTAGGGTATTAAAATAAAACATACCTAACCACATTCATCATCAAGTTTTTCAATTTAAAATGTTCTCACTAGACGATCTCCTTGTCTTAGAACCAACACCAGCTATTCTACTCCTCCAAAAGCAGGCTTATCTACCACTTAATCCTCTACATCCACTCAATCTAGAGTGAGGCATTCTATAACACACGAACTTCAGCTCTAAGCTATCCCAACCGCTCAGCCTTATGGTCCTACCCTTTCAAGGAAAGAATGACCCGTTCTAATGGTCTTGGAAAATTCTCGAGATCAGACGCCTTCCAAATTAATTGATAAAAAACTCAAAACAATCTATTATAAGAACGGGCTCTCCGAGGATGAGGTTCTACTACCTGCACCCCATCGATGGGCTCATCTCCCGCAAATTGAGTATACGACATGCAACAAATATATGTGCCTTTCTGGAGTAGTTCTGCCTTTCAATGGATTTCTTAAATTCTTTCTCTAAGAGCTTAGGCTGGCTCATACCCAGGTGCATTCAAACGGTTACGCCTTGCTCATCTCTTTATATTATTTTCATGATGCACCTAGCTCATCTGCCCACAGTCAAAGAGCTCACTTATCTATTAAGCTTCAAAAGGAGGCAGGATTCACCTTCTCTGCTAATCGTTGAAGCATACAATCGCTACAAGGTCGTTGTGGGGCTCCATAACAAATGTTGATACTTCAAAATCGAATATTTCTTCATTCCTTGTCTTAAAGGTTTCAACCACTTCTAGTTGCCCGACCATAAGTTGTTCAACCAATAACTTCTCCATACTTTGGCTTTCTTCATCCAAGCATCTAACACTCTTTCTATAACCATTATAGGTCTCCCTATACGAAACTCGACCGATGAACTAGTTCATACTCTAGAATTTCTAAAGAGGATTGACTCCAACTTGTGCGACATCTCCTATCTTCTCACAAATGCTCATATGCACCAGTTCCACTTTCTATATGATAACAAGAGCGTCGTTCCCAATCCGGTTCCAACCAAATCACCCCGGGCCGCTGCTGGTCCTTCTGCCCTGGCTCATGACTCCAATGACGAAAGACCAAGGGAATGAGGAAGGTCAAGAAGGTGAGGCTAACCTAGAAGAAGAAGAAAGAGGAAAAGAATAAAATATAATCGAAGAAGAAAATGAAGGGAGAGATGTAGAAGACAAAGAAGGAGAAGAGAAAGACGAGAATGATGAGGCCAATGGAGATGAATTATATAGGGAAACATTTCCCGAAGGTACTATAGTCACAGCACCTCCACGACCAAAGTGACTAGTAACTAAGTCTTCCTCACTTGCGCTCGAAACACGCCTTGAACCCATCAAAGGGTGAACTCTTCCTATAGGCGCCTCTAATTGTATCTTTTGGTTCCTTGAGCAATCTTGGAAATCTTGCCACCTTCTCCGAAGCATTAAACTTTGAAGATATAGTCAACACCATCCCTTATGAATTCAGCTTCCCTTCAATGGACATTCTTGCGACTGCTGTGGATGATGAGCCATCACCGGGACCCCTTGAAAATGGTGCGCATGTTAATTATGAAACATCGACACTTCCCACACTTATATGATCATGAGCATAAACACTTAGCCCTTGATCTTAATCCAATGCCTCGGATCCGACATAACTCTTCTTTTCTCAGGTATAATGAGGAGACAATGTTTGGAAAGAGTTTGTGCGGGCATAGACCATGTAACACTCCATAAATCGAATGATAATTAATTAAAAAGAAATTAATTAATAATTAGTGATACTGAAAATGGAATTTTCACAAATGTCAGAGTTTGGCTACAAATCTTGCACTATTGTGTTCATGGCGATTATTTGATCAATTTTCTTATATAAAGTTTTCTGATCGGAGTTCAAACAAAAATGTTGTTGACGTTTGAATATTTCGGATCAGAAATAATTATACATGTAATTAAAAAAATAAATAAAATAAATTAACATTAACGATTGCTTAACATTTAGGTACAATCAACGATTAATTAGTTCAGTTAAAACCTGTATAAAATAAATAAAATAACGTATATAGGGAATTAGTGAACATGTAACAAAAATAGGCAACTGGTCGACCCCTAATTGGGACCGATTGATCGCTTATGTGCTGACGGCTATAAATGAACCTAGGATGAACAATTTGGATTTAATACAAAATAATCTAACGACTGGCACCGATTCAAACCTCTATAAATACAGGCCTAACCCCTCACTATTCTCCTTGTATTTTCTGAAGCAATGACGAAGCTCTGCCATTTTCTCCTATATTTGAATTCTAAAATCTATATAAACTACAATCAATAAATATGTATAAGTAAATATATATAAGTGGAGAATGGTAGAGGGTAATAAAGAAGAATAGGTTCAGATCGAATCACTAAAGCCATGATAAATTGTAGATTCAATTCTAAATTAAATTCAAATCTCTTTTTGGATCTAAATTTCTAATAGTATGTATATTTTTGTGGCACATATTCCGATAAGAAGAAAAAGAGAGTCAAATATGAATACATGGTTTAGATCCGGAGTTTTGAAAGCTTAAAGGTGAGTGGAAAATTATGTATTTCTATACAATATTGGATTTATATCATTGTAAATCGGTTTCTTGTATGCATGAATATAATTATTTTGGAGTTGTAGCCTTAAACATAAACCATCCCTACATATTATGTAAATTGTTAACTTGAACTAAATATTGTATGCACTTGAATCTAGAAGAATGAAAATAGTCCTCAAGTTAATGAATTGTATAATAATTCTAGAATTGTTGGTTAAACGATATATGCTAGTAAGTATGAATTAAAGTTATTATAAATTGGATTGAGATTTAAGTTATATTTTAATTCATTGGAATGAAGTGTGTTGCAATGTAATTTTTTATAAACTATCCAGTTTTATAAGGATGATTAAAATTGTATTGTTTGAAATAACAAGGAATATCTAAAAAAAGAGATGTATAAAATAGGGATGTTTATCGTTTTTTGTACCGTCTATTTCAATAATAACAAAAAGATAATTTCTTGTAATTCCAAACATAACACAAGTCCTATTTTAAATGAGTTATGGAAATTTATAGTGTTAACGTTTCTTTTGGAGGATGTAGTTCAAATGCATTAAAATATAGAAATTCCTAACTATAAACTAAAATATTGTAAGCGGAGATAATAACGATAATTCAATTATAAATAGCATATGCTTTAAGTAAGAAAATAAACAATAAGCGAAGATGTATATGTAACTAAATGAGTAAGTAAGAAGATTATGATAATCAAAGGAAGATATTAATAGTTGAAAAGAATACACTTAATAATATCAAGTAGAAGTTAAGCATTAAAGGATATTTAATATAATAAAGTAGAAGTAAGCATTAATGACATTAAATTGGCATAAATGAAACAAGAAGAAAGTTAGGTAAAATAACTAAATACCAACAGTTGAACATATGAGACGTAGCAACTAAATAAATTTATGTAGCCTCAAGTATGCATTTATGACGGGTGTGAATTATTGAATTTAGTCAATAACTTAGAGTAATTAGAAATGACATAGTCATTGATATGGGTTGGAATGCGATGATAGTAGTGTTATACAACAAAAGCCTGCCCACCGCAAGAGACTACTAACAGTTGTATATACACTATACCAATGTATGACATATCCAACTATAGAACCTATGGAATTATACGTTCGCGTATAGGTGAAGGAAATATACCAAAGTAGGATGGTTCACCTAGGTCGAAGTTTCAAAGGGCAAGTAGAGTCCGCTTCAACCTTTTAGGGGGTACATTTTAAGTAACCAAATGGGCATTTCCTTGATTGCATTAGGCAATCTAAATGGAACGGTAAACATAGACTCAGCACTATAACGGTGAGGTTATACCACATATGAAGAGTAGGAGCTATTTACATAGGTCGAGATCATCATCTGTCCTGAGCGGTCAGCGAAAAGACAAGGGTTATGCCTAAATGGGCTACACCTCCTACTAGTGTAGACACGTTTAGGAAATGCACCGCCTCATAGTTGTTTGTTAGTTTGTTTTTTTTTATGAGGCAAGGATAGATAACCTTTTAATGAGAATCTTTCAAAAATGAGATAGAATACGGCTAAATAGTTGCAATGCATTATTAGATACTATGGGAGTTCCTTAGTATGCACGACGGCAAGAATGTGATACTGCATTGACAATGGATCCTGATGAGGTGCTGAGTTACAGATACTAACGGGGAGAGTATCTGGTCCAAAGGAGGACTGTGGTACTTATTTATACACACACACATATACCTATGTATTTATTCTCTACCTCGAGTAGATGGGGCGTACCGTATGCGTACTTGAAGTCAAGACAACCTAGTAAAATATTAGACACTACATGTAATGGAGACAATCGGCATAAACTAATGTTTTGTATAAAGTGTGTAATTTGCAGTCACCAAAATGTTGTTCTTCCCTTCTCCTCATTACAACCCACATGATAGCTTTAGAGGGACATGAACTGTTACAAGGCAAGAATGGTGGAAAGACAGATTTTCTCATGCATGCTCGACACTGACAATGGCACTAGAGATCAAAGGTGACAACCTTGGTCTGTAATCATATGTTTTATAATAGTTTACTATTCTGCTATAAGTTTATATCGATAGTGCTCTGATATGCTTTTGTTATTTACAAGATACCAACACCAATGATCCGTACTTTGATGGACTTATATTTTCGATTAAGCAAAAATTTAGGCCCGTTATGGTATGAGTTATTACATTTGGTATCAGAACATAGGTTAGCCAATCGTACAAATTAAGATATGTTGAGTGAACCTATTTATATTTTTACTATAATTATACATATCATACTCCAAACTCTATAAATTCCGATTATAAAGGTAGTTGCAACCATATTCTGAAAAGATGGACAACACGACTATGAGTTGGAATAATAGATGAAGTTGGAGATATACACATATCCCGATTACCCCACGGGAAGTAGATCGTATTGGAAGGCGTTGACTTAAGAAGAGCATAAGCGTGGCATATAGAAGAGTCCCTAAAAATGGATGGTACTAGACTCCGTTGTTGGACATGGATTGCCCAATGGTTGTAGATTCCCGCAAGATTATTGATTGATGATGTACATTAGGTTCAGATAAATGAAAAGTGAAGAAACTATATGTTGTAGGTATCTGGAAGCAAGAATTGAGCTAGTTCCTAAATGAAAGTGTATATAGGTCACTCCATGATGATAGTTGGATTTTTAATATATTCTAAAGGAAGATAATTTAGAAGAAAGTAGAAAAGAAGAAAAGTCTAAAAGTAGGACCAGTGAAACCCACTCCTGCCTTATATGAAAGAATATAATAAAAGGTTTGAAAAAAAAAATTTGAAACGATTTTCAAATGATTTTAGAATACCTTATTTTTGAAAAGTAAGTAAATATTAAATTTTGGTAGAATAAAATATCCTTTTATATTTAAATAAAAATTTATAGTAGAAATTTAAAATTTGTTAGACCGGAAAATTTCAGTCAAAATGGGTTTTAATAAAGAGATGTTTCTTTTGAAGGAAAAATAGAGCGTATGTATAGCTCGTTGATTTTTTTTCTATGATGAAAATTTATAAATTGTAAAATTCTTTTTCTAGGTGGACAATAGAAAGCGTACTAGTTTATCAATATGGTAGAAAAAATGAAAAGGGGACGAGAACTCAAAAATAAACCAGTAGGCGAACACACTGCGATGGTTCAATAAAGAAGCAATTTAAACAAGGGCAGTTTAGATAGAAGAAAGTTAAATAGTAGTAACATTATGAAATAGAAATAGAAAAAATATTAGAAATTTATATAAAATAATGTTAGTAATTAGAAACAATACAAGAAATTAAGACGGAAAATGGATAGTTTTCACTATGTGTAGTAATTGCACATACCTTTTAAATGTCCCCCTTATATGCTATCAAAGTCCCCACTATGATTGAGCATGGAAATAACATAAGTGATAGGAAAATAATAGAATTGAAGTTGTCATTGTTTTCTCCAATTTTTATTGTTTAAAGTTACAAAGGATGTTTTAGAAACATTGTAAAGTGCATTTTTGAAGAAAATGGTTTGGTATTAAAAAAGTTTGTTTTTGGAATACAAAACTTAATAAATAGTTTGAGTTATAAATCCCAGTTTTAAGAAGTAAAACCTTTGTTGTTAAAAAACTTTAAAGGAAAAGTTGATTTGAATGACCATTCATGTGATAAAATCTTACCCTTATTTAAAAAATAAAGATCTTTTAAAAATTAATTGCCAACATTTCATTTTGGACTTGATAAGTAAACTAAATTCAAAGATTATAAATTATAATTTTAAAAGTTAAGACACCAAGTTATTGTTGAATTTAATAAAAAGTTTCTAAGTTTGTATTTTTAAAGATAAAGGTTGTGGGTTAAGCACTTCATGGATGGGAATTTTAATCATTTTATAAAGGTGCAAACCAAACCAAAATTTTTGATATGTAATAGATAGGGATAACTACCTAGGTAAGACGGAGTAAAAATTAAGTACGAATGAAATAACTACGAATGCTCGTAGAGTAGCAATAAGGAATCCCCTTAGAGTGTAAGGAATATAGATAAGAAACTAGGAATGTTTTATTAGCCATGCGTGCAAGCTATAGGAAGAACCCACAAAGAAACGATGAATGGTATCAAAGTACAATTCTACGAGTTCTAGGATATGCTCGCATGAAAGATCAAGGATAAAAAAATACCAAAATTTGTGAATATTATCAAGAGATTTAAATTAAAAGAAGATAGTAACAGAGAGTAATGAAATGAAAAACATACATAGAGGACGTTGGTAGCCTCAATGTAACGACCCGGTATTTTGGACCATTCGCATCCATTATAAGTGCATAGGCAGACACACATGTCGGGGTTGAATTGCTCAAAATACCGCGTTGTTAATTTAAATTTGGCAAAACTGAACATATACAGTAAATAAATAATCACAGAACATAGACACAGAGTAATAATTGCAGCGGAAATAAAAGAAGTAGTAGTTCATGAAGCTACTATATGAATATATAAAATACATCAGAGTTTACAACAGAAGAGTAATACGATACATCAGAGTTAAACCAGATACAACGGAAGAGTAACACGATACATCAGATACAAATCAGAATACATCACTAGAATCATCGAATATCTGAAAGCTGGATGGATAGCTGGATCTCCAAGCGAAGCTCCAACTCCAAAGGTGAGTCTCGAAAGCTGAACCACTCAGTCTGACCCGAGCGTAAAGCAAAACACAAGACACTCGAGTCAGGATTAACATTCTTATATTAATAAATCCAACTCAAGTGAAATAGCAATTGAAATACAAGTAACTCAAAGGATGTTTGGAATAACCATCCTTTAAGGATCCGTTAAACTATCTACTAGGTAGTAGTGTACGATAAGTAGATAATGTCTATCAGTAATAATAAGATATCAAAATAGTGTTAAGTCATGGCCCATTCCACCCTTAACACATTTTTATTCCCAAAAGCATATACAAGACCGTAGTTTCCCCAAAACCGGAAGTCACCAGAGGGAAATCCATATACTAACGGTACAAATCAAAATCGTAGTGGTCGCGCATAAATGGAATACAAGTATGACAAGGCATATGAGGCAATACCCAAGGTAGTGATACTACCGTTCGCCTGATCCGGACTGGTGAGAACGCAACGCCGCAGCGCCCGCAACACCGTGAAACAACACTCCCAAAATCAAGGGTGCACCAATCGACAACAAGTATAAGTAGTTCGAAGAAGTGTGTCCACTTGAGGTAGCTAATCCTCCATTGGCCCAGCACAACTCCTGTTTTAGTCATTTCCAATTTGACACAAGTGTCAAGGCTATCCATCATCGTTCTCTTTCTTCATTCATCACGTACATCATTCCAACCACTTCATTCTGGATCATCACTCCGCGCATAGTTATTAAAGTGGTTTTCGGTTTAGATAGAGAGTATATCCATAACCAAATTCCAGTCTCTTTAATAACTTCCGTAATTATTTCACCGATTGGTCGTTTATATATTTCAAAAATCAAATCAATTACAATTTCAAATAGAATTCGTAAACCAACATTTCATTTGCCTTTCAAAATCAATTTCCACAATTTACGTTTCAAAACTTCCAAATTACCATTTCAAAACCTTATAATTCAATTTCTATTTCTATTTAAAACAATTCAATATTGATTCAAGTTCGCAAATAAATTTTCTTCCAAATCATTTGAATTAATATACTTTAACATTCAAATCAATTTCAAATTCATTTATCGATTCCATTTATCATTCAAAACAATTCTATTTAATTTCCCATTTCATTAAATCAATTTCCCAAGTTCAACTTCATTAAATCAAAACTTACAATTTTGAATTAAATTAAATTCGTCAAATCAATTCTTTCAATTACAAGTCTTACATTAATTCCAAAATATCACATTTTCATTTCTTGTCAAAGAAATTCCATTTCGCTTATTTACTTTCTTAAATAATTTTCCAAAACTCACTTAATAAAGAAAACTCAATTTCAATTATTACGAAGTAAAATCCACTTATTCAAAAGTTCAATTTTTCTTATTAAAGAATTTCAATTCAATTTAATCATTTAATAATTCATTATTAAATAATTCAAAACTTAATTATTAAATAATTTCAAAGTTTAATAATTTCAAACTTAATTATAATTTCAAACTTAATTTTTAAATCATTTCAAAGTTTAATAATTTCAAACTTAATTATAATTTAAAACTTAATTATTAAATCTTTTCAAAGCTAATTCAATCATTTCTCAAATTTAACAACGTTCTTTCATCAATTACATTTGTTAATATTTTGTTTCAGATTATTAAATATTAACATTTTCCTTTCATTAAAATTCAAATTTCAACTTCATTTCAAAACCGTATTATTTATTCAAATAAAATCTTTAATTTATTTTCAAATCAAATTATTGACCAATCGGGTTTTTATTTAATTTCCTATCCTAGGTCAAAGTTCAATTTGGGTATTTATCATTTCAACCCGATTCCAATTCAATTCAAAATCAAAACATAGCAAAGGGAACTTGCAGTGTGATAACGGGGATGGTTTCAAAGTAAATAAACAAGCAATAACGACAAACAATAACAATCCAATAATCAATTCAAATAATCCCGAAATAACCGTATCAATTCGTATTGTTATTTATACGAATTAATATAATTATTTCTAGAATCTACACTATCATTTCATGTAGATTAAAGATTATTACATTACGGTTTTCACTTGTCATTCAATTTAAATTTTTACACTACAACAATTAATCCAATATACGTCGATGGTTCAAAGTGTAATCATCACTATTCTACATGTCAATTAATTTAACAATTTAAAAGGGGTCATATTATACAAATGTCATTTAATCAATTTAACACATATATCAAATCTAACTATCATACGTCAATTTCAATTTCAAATTATTTATCACTTACATCATAAACAATTTAACGTCCAATATAAACATCAAACAATCAATCATTTAACAACCAAACTGGATTATCATTGCATATATAACAGATAATGGTGTCAGATGTCACAGGTGAACTGATACAGGTAATAACAGTGTAAATATCAAACAGCAGCATATTTCAATTTGTCATTTCAATTGAAATCAAATTTAATAAATAAAAGAACGTTAATCGTGAGTGATTGCTCACCTTTCGAAGCTAGATGGATTTGACAAAGAGACGAGCTACGAATCCAGGCACGAATTTTAAAGCAAAGCACAATTGATATGAGTTTGACGATCAGAGCTGATACATAGAAATTGATGAAATAAATCAGAACCGGATTTATGAAGATAATTGGTACAAGTGCGCATATATGACTATATGTAATTATATATATATATAATATCATATGTCTACGAGAAATTTTTTTTATTTTATATATATATATATACACACATCTTAGAATATACGAAACATATACAGACAACCAATGCAGACAACTAGTTATAACTTGCAAATGACTATATACTTATGTAGACTAGTCTATAACTAAAATATAACCTTAGTATATAACCAAAATAAAATTTTATATAAAAGTACAGTATATACATATAGTACCGAAATCAATAATGTATAAAATAAATATATTACCAATTTAAACTTCCCAGGTATGTACGAGTTTATATAAAATAATATACAAAGTTGAAATGCATAGCACGCCTACATAGAGCAGGTTATATTAACTACAACTCATTTAAAGTATACCTTACCCATACTATTAAAGCTGTACATATTGTATATTTGAAACAGAGAATATATTATATACATTTCAAAATTAGAACGAAACAAAGTAGGTGATCCAGAAAACGTATGCAGACTGGGTAACTAAAGGACATATGGACTTACATGTATACACAACTGTATAGATAGCAATACCTACATATTGAACTAATGTATTATTAAAATAAAATAGGACGTTTGTATGATATAAGTCAAAAATCACGAATTCTTAAACACATTAGAAATCAGTATTTAGTAAATAATATATATATATATATTACCTTTATATATAAATTTTTTTTTCCACAAAGAGAAACATATTTAGTGCACTTTGTTGAAGTCACGCTGATCTTCGTTACTGGCTACATTATACATGCAAGAACCATCAAATTTGGTCTGAACCAGGAAATAACAAAAACTAACAAGTGTGATGAATTCATGATAAATTATACGAAAGTCACTACATCATGGCAACAAGATTCACCTTCTCCCTTGAACATGCAGAACCTTGGAACAGAAGAAAGGGAACAATCAAGGAGCAGAAGTAGAAGCGGTTGTAGGACTACGCATAGCGTACAACTTCCTCCCGATGTCGAAAGACAGAAAAGCATCACAGCAACGTACCCAATCTGCTCGAGTCGCAAACAACGCTGATCCCACCTGCTCATATATATTACCTTTATACATGAGAGATGGGGAGGGTGAGGCGGAGGAAGGTGGGACCGACTGTGGGTTGTAAGGTGATGGGTGGTTGGTGGCGACAGGCGGAACAACGTGAGCGGCAAAGAGAAGAGGATGGGCTGAAGGAGGGCAGAGACGAGAGGGGAGACGGAGGAGGAAGTGGGCGCGGCGGTGGGAAGGAGCTCGTGGGGCTGGAGAGCACGGTGGTGGGTGTCATGCGTGGTGGAGCCGGAAGGTGGCTGAGGTGGTGGATCGGATCTGGGCAGCGTGAGGAAAGGGGATTGCTGACGAGGGTGGGGTCGGGTTGAAACTGCCTGGAAGTGGGAAAATGATGGCATGCGGAGCTCGGTTGAGAGCAAGGTGGCTGCTGTAGTCTGCTGATGGGAGGGTTGCAGCTACATTCGTTTAGGCTATATTTAGAAATGCTAGGCGAAACTTGTTTTATTGTATATATATTCTTTCAAAATAGACAGAAGCAAATTAGGAGAAAAAAAAGGAAGTCTGAAAGAAGAAAATAAGGAGGGATCACGGCAAAACAAAGAATAGGAAAGGGCAGCAATAAATGAAAAGCGGTAACAATCAATAGTCAGCTACGTGAATTCCCAGAGGTAATAAAAGCTGCTGGCTATTGGTTTCTGAACGGTGGAAAATAAACGGTCACTAGGAAATAAAAGACGGGCCGTTGCGGTTAACAGTTTTACGGTTTCAACGCGTACCGGATTTCCGAAATACACCAATGAATACACTATTGAGATCAACACCACGAGACGATCACAACAGTATACAGATATTAGAGGTACGATCGAATTATAAAAAATCGAAAATTTTTATACTAGCGAAAAATGCGAGAAAAACGTAAGAAAATAAGATCGACGGAGCCAAAGCTGTCCGAATTTGGAAAAACGACAAACTGACATCTTGCTCAGAAGATGGTTTAGAATTTTTCTATGTAAAAATATTTAGGTTTCGAAAAATTTTATTTTCATCGCTTTTTAACTGATTAAATTGAAGTAAAAATACGCGCGAAATAAACTTTCATATTATCGGATGAAAATTTACCAGTTGCTATGTTTAACTAGACGTATTCCAAATATTAAATTTTTATTTCAAAATTTTATTGTTTAAAATTTCACAAAATTTCAACTAATTTCATTATTAAAACAGTTGAAATTTACGGGTCGTTACACTCTCCCCCACTCAAAACTTTTCGTCCTCGAAAAGGAACGAGGTAGGAGAATAGAAACAACTAGAAAGAAAACAGATTTGAAATACAAAATAACAATTAATTTAACCCATATAAATTCAAATTTAAATTAATTTATATTCAATAATTGATTCAATCCATTTGATTTCACTAAAATCAATCTCAACTATTTCTAAATTCATTATCTTATTATCCCATTTCTTAAATTTACAATTTCTAAAACTATAAATTTGAATAGTCTTTTATTATAATCATATTTTTTTCAGCAATTTTAAATTCTTCTTTATTCCAAATTACTGTTAAATTTATTCTACTTAATATATCTAATCACATATATTTAACTTATATAAATTATTTTAAACCATAAAAGTTTCGATTTAAATTAATTTATATTTACTAATTTCTTTTAAATTCAAGGTATTTTCATAAGTTGATCAAATTTCAATTTATTAATTCTTTCAAAACAAATTTATTAATTCTTTCAAAACAAATTTATTTCATTATTAACTGAGTTTACTTATTATCCTATCTAACTCTATTAACATCTTTATAACCAAAATTTAGTGTATAACATTCATTATAAACACTCAAATTTTATTTATAAATTCAATTTATCTTATATATTATCCAATTACATATTCAACTTCTGAACGATTTAGGTAAGTTGTATTAGAATGCAGTTGAACAATATACAAATAAAATTTTCCCAATTCAATTATTCAAGTTTAAATATTTATTCCAAATTTTGGTTTTTATTTATAATTAAAATCATTTTTAACAAAATTTAAGAATTAGATTTCCGATTAACTTTAAACAATTTAGAGTTATATATAATCTATTTATATCAATCAAATTAAATTTTAAAATAAGATACTTATATATATATAAATCAAATTATACTGAAGAAATTCAAATCAAATATTTTTCAAAACAAACCGTAGCGAAGCTACAGAATAGTATCTCCACTTCGAAACTCGAAAATGAACTTCGATGATGCGGCCGCCATCACCGAACTTATTTTCCAGCGACAAAGAGAAGAGCACTGATTTTAACATTTTAAAATTCTTTGGAAACGATTTCTATTCGAAAATACTTTCAATAATATATACTTTAAAATTTTAAAACCAAAGTTCGAAATCATCGGAAAGTAAATTCTCAAATTTCTGAATTAAATTCATTTCAAATTCCAAATCAATTTATAAACCGTATTTATAAATTTATTTAGAACAATAAATGATAATCAGATATTATCATTTCAAACAAATAATTTAATTAACTTATTAAATTCCAGAAAATTTTACTTATATATTGATAATATATTCATACAAATTAATTTCATTTACTAAATTTGAAATCAATATTGTGTCAGTTTGCTCTGTTCAAGTGTTTTGGAAATCCTATCGATAGCGTTGATCAGACGAATCGATCGAAAATCCAAACCAACATCAACAACTCAAACAACACAATATATAAAACATTTTTAATATAAATTTACAAATACACTTCCTCGCTCGACGATACAAGAATGGATTCAAAGCAAGGATAGGGATTCAAATTTGAAGGACTCAAATCAAAGAGAATTTTGATTCGAAAGTAAGTTTGAAACAGAAGATAAGATAATTCAATTACCACAATCGGGAGATGGATGAGTTTATTTAATTCACGGGCAGCCTTACCCGGGTCGTCCGTAACTTCAAGAATAAGATCGATGCTGAATTTCGAGGTAAATCAACGCTCGATCTCAAGAGATGGAATTCAGGTATAGAAGGGAATAGATAGCATCGTAAACCAAGGATACAGAAATCTCCGGTAAATCAATGCCTATTGTAAAGGAGTTTTGCTCCTTTATGAATCATTCGAAGATTGGCGAGACCGCCGATCTATTATAGATATCATTAAAAATGGAGTTATAGGGTGCTCCAGAATTGAAAGAAGACGAATAGTGAAGGACACGAATGAATTTCGGAACCGAGGGGAACGTTCCAAAATTCAAAGGAATTGAGTCAAGGGAAGAGATTGAAACTCGAATGAGAGTGATTCTGTAAATACATTTACCCTATATGTTAAGTTTTGCCTAGAGCTACCAAAGCTCTGATACCAACTGTAACGGACCGCGTCAGTGGGGTAACGCCCACCGTAGCATACAGTAGTACCTGTGTTCTGCCTTTACAGCCAGCCTCTCGACTGCACCAACCCCGCAGGGACATGTAGGAGTAAGAGTCACCCGCTCGCTACCAAACCAAATGCGAGAACCCCCTATCATGCTGCACCCTCTAAGTGCATAGGCAGACACACATGTCGGGGTTGAATTGCTCAAAATACCGCGTTGTTAATTTAATTTGGCAAAACTGAACATATACAGTAAATAAATAATCACAGAACACAGACACAGAGTAATAATTGCAGCGGAAATAAAAGAAGTAGTAGTTCATGAAGCTACTATATGAATATATAAAATACATCAGAGTTTACAACAGAAGAGTAATACGATACATCAGAGTTAAACCAGATACAACGGAAGAGTAACACGATACATCAGATACAAATCAGAATACATCACTGGAATCATCGAATATCTGAAAGCTGGATAGATAGCTGGTGTAACGACCCTGAAATTTCGACAATTAAAATTGAAAATATTTAATCAATTTTAAATAGTTGAACAATGATTTGACTTGAATTTCAAATTATCAGAATGAATTGGTGATTAAATTTTGAATTTAATCTATTGAAAATTGAATAAAATTTGAATCTTCGATTTTAAGCCGGTTAAAAATAATTTAAAGGCTTAGGAAATTCATATTGATAATACTGGAGATAATAGAAGCTTCAGAATTGATTTTAAAAGCGATTTGTTCAATTTTGAAATTGTATCGTTTGAATTGAATTTAAAAATAACCTTCCGAGGCACAGTCTCGGAATTTGACGAAACAAGTTTCATTGGGTCCGTAATATTGAATTATTACTGGATTTCAATTTTCGTATTTATCAGAATTGTTTTGTGAATATATGGCGGGTAAACGCGTAGAAAATTTAATCGAATTCAAATTGAATTTCTGTAACAACCTGGATTTTTGCCTGAATTATAATCATCGATAAACGATTAAAGTTGACAGATAGTTTGTTGTTTGTTGTTGGAATTTTTATAACAATAAAATTTTCGTCAATTGACAAACTAATACTGGTTGTTAAATTTGAATTGGAAATTGTAAATCGATTGAAATTCTTTTATTTAAATTTTATTAATACAAAAATAAATAAATAAATACACCTAGTAAAAATTTTAACAACATAATTAAACAAAATAAAGCAAAGAATAATATAAGTTATTAATAAATAAATAAAAAATTATTAGATTTAAAAAGAAGAAAAAAAAATAAAAGAAAATAAATACCATACCTCTCGTACAACTCTCACACGTTTAAACCCATACCCTCCACGATCTTTCTCCTGTTAAACCCGTCACACCCCCTTCCCCTTCTCTTCAATCAGAACGAAAAAAGAAAAAAAAGGAAAGAAAAAAAATGGCGGTTCTCTCGTTCGTCCCTCTTCGTCGCCTCCAAATTTAGGGCTTTGCCTTGTCGTTCGATCTGGAAATTTTAGGGCTTCTTGCGATCGTCTGTGGCTGCTTCAATTTAGGCTAAGAAGATCGTCACTTCGATTTTGGAATGGCCGCTAGGGTTGCCTCCGCTTGATTCTCGAGATACCTTCGGCTACGACGTCGAATTCGTCCTCTTCGAAAAACAAAGGTGAGTGGTTCCACTCACATTCTAATTCTAGCCTTAGTGTTTTGCTTCAGTCAATTGATCTCGTTGAATGTTGATGATTTTGTTTGTATAGGGTTCGTAACCCTTGACTTTCGTTCGTACAAGATTTAATTTGAAACTGCAACTTAATTTCGTGAAAATACCTTGATACTACATTTGACTGGGTTTTGTTCTTGTGATGTAGTCTAGTTCTTTGATAGCCTGCATTGCAATAAAGATTCACTTGGTGACAGCTTGGCTAAACATGTAATTTTAAGTGCTGCCCTGCATTCATGTAGTCCAGTATTTTGTTTTGAAGAAGCAATACATTTTTGCTTCGGCACTGTCTGTCGTAGTGGCATTATCATCCATGTGTTGCACTGTCCAGCACTTTGCGCTCCTGAGATTACAATGTCCAGTTCCATTTTATTGTTCACCGGTCTTCGTATTCGTTCATTCTGACCATCTGACTTTGGCTTTGTTAAAACTGTTACCTTGTAATTGTGCTTCCTATATAGGTGTATACGTATGTATATACATATGTATATATTTATGTGGAGATTGCATTGTTGTTTCTCTGTTTTTACAAGTATGATTTTGTATAGATGCTGGGTTTTGAAATTTGACTTAGTGATTCCTCGTTCACCATGGTTTTTGACTTAAATCAATTTCTTTGAACTGTTGACATTGATTTCTAAACAAATTCACTGCTCGGCCTTCTTTAAATTGAAACTGCAGTTTATCATTCTGTCGCCTGCAAGACTTCGGGTATTCGATGTTCGCCCTGCAGTAGCCTTGATTTGGTTGATTTATGCTTACCGTTTGATTTTGTAAGTTTTTGTCGGTCTTGCACTGTCACCTATGTCTGCATATATGGGTGGATTGACTAGAAAGATATAGTTCATGTGATTTCAGTGTTTGATAGCCACTGTCTTGAATAAATTATGTTGGGTTTGCAGCTTCTTTCGGTATTAACTCTGAGGTTGTTTTTGGACTCGTTTCCACTGCAACATTTACGTTGCTTTGAATTTGTTCCAAACTGCTATTGTCTTTGGTCGTTTGTGAAATTTTGGTACCGTGTTAAAAGTTTGATTGGAGTTGTTTTGTTAAGCGTTTGTCTTCTGTTTCTTCATATATGTGCATATATATATACGATGTATGTGTGTATGCATGTATGGTCGAGTCTAACTTGTGGGTTCATTTGAAACTGGGTAACATGTCATGGTATTGTTTCATGAGGTATCTTTGCATTGTACCTTTAAGTGGTTCTGCATTTGGGGCTTCGACTTGTGTTATTTCGTGTTCTCTGTGCACATGTTCACATGAAATTGTTTTGAGTGCACTGCACTATCATTTTGTTGCATCCACTTTACTGCATATATACTTGAGTCTTCGTTTGTTATTGGCCTTCATATAGGTGCATACATACATTCATCGTTAGGCCTGGGCAGTTGGGTCATTTGGTATGCTGTTGCATCATGTTGTCACTGCATCATGCTGCCTGTTTCAATATCCATATGGTTTTTCCACTGTTGCACTTCACTTCTGAATTGAGTTTCACTTATGGTTCCAATATAGCCGAAACATGATGTTTACTTTGCTCACTTGTGAGTCAGTTTGATACTGTTTTGGGCACTGTGTTGTATTGGTCTCGAGTCTCACTGTTGCATGTTGCACCGTTATCTATGCACACGAGTTGGCGGGGTAGTGCACACGTGTACGAATGCACACGTGTGTACGGCAGCCAATAACACTGTTTATCTCTGTTGATGATTTAAATCTGCTGATTTATTGTTTAACACTGTTTAGTGTTAAAATTTTCGTTATCCGATTTCTTTGTTTAAAGAGTCGGATAGACGAGAATTATTGTGACTGTCGTCTATTTAAATTATTACTGCCTCTATGCACTAATAAACTGGTTTGAATTAGACTGACCTGTGTATTATTTTCTTTTGAATATAATACTCGGGTCAGACCGAGTATTTCTACAGCTTGAAGATTTTCGAGCAGCGAAGTTAGAGAGAGAGTAAAGAATCATTTTTAGTTTTCAGAAGAAAATTGTATTTTAAATATTCCGCTGTATCAGTATTAAATTGTATAAACTCTGATGTATATAAAAAGATTTATAGTAATGAAATAAATTCTCATTTGTTTTAATTCATTGTTATTATTCTGTGTTTCTGTGGCTGATTCTGTTTAAACCTTATAAACTAAATAACAATTCGTCTTTTTGAACGTTTCTAGTTGGTTTAATCACCGACTGGAGGCGGTCAAAAGGGGGAATGTTACAGAGTGGTATCAGAGCTTTGGTTTACACAAAGCTTAGTTTATGATGTTTAATATGAATAGTTACTAGAAACACTTTAAAAAGGAAACGTTTTTCAAATCCAAAGAAGTATAAAATTGTCTTTGAAAATGAAGATTTTTAACTTAAGAAAAGTTAAATTGAATTGAATTAGTATCAATAAATATATGGATTTGAAATTTAACTAAAGGAAAGTTAAATAAATTGAACTTGATTTGATAAAATTATTGAGATGGAAAGTTAAACTTGAAAGAGAAGTGATTATATAATACGAATTGGAAAGTTTAAATTAATAAGTTGTTTAACTTATAAAATGAGAAAGTTTAAATAAAACCAGTTTTAAATGGTTAAACAGTTTTGTTAAGTAAAACAAAATCTGCATTTGAATTGTGATATGAATTTGACTTTAGTAAAAGTTAAATAAAAATAGAATTTCAAATAAATTTGAGGCGAACTTAAGTTTTATGGTGAAAATAAATGCAAGTGAAGATAAAATGAAACATGGCTTAAGTAATAGTGAATCAAATTGAATTTGATATCAAAATGAATTGATAAAGTGAAGAATGAATATGAATTTGAGTTATAGAAAGGAAATTCAACTTTAATTGTAAAAGTGAATTTGTGAATATAGTGAATATTAGAATTCAAATTTGAATTGGAATATAAACCAATTAAAATTAAGTATGTTGAACCAGATTGAATGTAAGCAGAGTAAATAAATTTGGTTAAATTGAATGTGCATTGGTTGCTAGTTGATTGTATGGAAATTCATTAAGTATTAATGAAATTGAATTAATGAAATTTGGAAGCTATGTAAATTGAATTCAAATTGAAAGATAAGTAAATTTAAAGAGAATCAAATTTGATTTGGATTGAAAGCAAACTAACTTGAATATAAATTAGTGAATGTGAACTAATTGAATATGAATGAATGTTAGTAAAATCCAATGTGAATGAATCAAATGCGGTTAGATTGAAAATCAATTCGATGAATGGTTTACTAAAGAACTAGTAGATTGTTTTGGAAAATGGAAAACTGATAAATTTATATAATAGTTTAAATTGGAAATTTTGAATTATTATAAACGGTTTAAATTGAAGATTTGAAAGTGTTGATAAAATATTGGAATTGTATAAGTGTTAAAAGTGAAATATTTAATGGATTTCATAAGTGGATGAAAAAAAATTTCAGAATTTAAAAGTTTTATAATTGTGAAGTTATAAAATGATTCGAAGTTGCGAAATAAAAGAATTTATAAGTAATTTACTTGTAAATTAAAAATTCTGATATAAAACCGAGTTATAAAGGAAATGGTTAATAAAGCAATTTTTATAAATTGAAGTCTTTATGAATAGAAGTGAAATTTATAAACATTGTTTATAAATTCGAAACTGACTTATTTTGATAAGTAAATCTTTATAGCTTGTTAAAAGATGTATATTCACAATTTTGGACCGTGAATATATCATTGAATAAAATGAACACGTTAGGAAAGTGATATTTTAAAACGAAGTTAATTGTTTTAAAAAGATGCTTTCAAAGGCATTGAATATCGAAACCATAGATTTCAACATTCATTGTTGAAATAGACGTTTTCGAATATAAGGAAATGGTGGACTATAACACTGTTGTTATAGTAAATGATTTCCGAAAGGAAATGTTTTGCATAGTATTGGGATTTATACATCTATCTAAATTTCGAATCCCTATACTAGTGATTTTGAGTTGTCGTAACGATGTTTTACGTAACATTCGTTTTGACTCAAATAAATATGTGAAAAAGAATGATTTCCTTAAAAATGAAATATATACTTAATTTTGATTTAAGTATATCGAATATTTTCAAATGTTGAAAATAAAATGGATTTGTGAATTACTTATTTTTAAATAAGTATGGAAATGTTTTTCCAAATGTGAAATGTTGTGAATATATTCCGTAAGGGATAAATGATTTGAAATTCATTTTTGAAGTCGAAGTTGAAAAGTTAAATGAGAATTTGAACAATTTGTTCAATTTGAAATTTTTCAAAAAGATTGAATCGTTAAGTTAAAATTGAGTTTAACTTCGACATCAAAGACAATATAAGTTGAGCTTTGAATTTCAGATGATGATTTGGATTGTATGTCTAACATTGTGAATTGATGACATAGCAATTGATCTCTATTAAATATATATCTGTTGGTGGCGGAGAATTTATTCTCTTAGCTTAACACCCTTCTCTGAGACGTATGAGCTCAGAGGTTATATATCGATAGACATCAATTCTGTGTTGAGAATTGACGATGTAAGCGTGAAATTCAAATCGAATGTGAAAGTCGATAATGAAATGGAATTATGAATATGAATTAGGTTTGAGATAACCTTAAATTTCCAAATCGACTTAGAGGAAAATTTTGAAATCCTCTATTTTGTTATGAATATGGAAGTTTTAGAACTTATATATATATGAATGCGGTAAATTTGAAACCGTTAGTTTAGAAAGACATTGTTATGGGAATCTTATGTATGTTTACATAGATGTTATATGTACGAAATGGGAAATGAAAGTACTACATATATGATATTATGTTTTCCAAACTGAGGATATGGAAAAGTACCTTCCATTTATTATTAAAGAAGGTATTGGAACTCGTGAAGAGTGTCCATTTGAAATTCGTAGCTACGTAGAATTTTAGTCAGAGTGACTATTTGAATCGGAAATCCTTCGCGATAGTTCATCGCGATGAGATTAGATTTGATTGATGATGTTAGCGTAATTTGAGGGGCGAGATGCCCACAGTTACAAGCGATACCACTGGGATAGTGGCGCAACCGCCGAGTAAACTGCAATCTAATGCCAGGCGAAATTTGAGGGGCGTGATGCCTACAGACACGAGCGATTCTACTGGGATAGTAGCGTAACCGCCGTGTGTACTGCAATCTATGGCGACAACCATGGCGAAATTTAAGAGATGTGAAATCTACAGCCACAAGCGACTCTACTGGGATAGTAGCGTAACCGTCGGGTGGAACTGTAATCCATGGGGGAACGTGCTTTCCATATCCATTTTTAAAAGAATTTTTAAAAGTATTTTCACTGGGAATTGAAGCAAGTATATTTAGTACTTGGAGATTTTTAGACCTGCGCCTGGCCAGCGTATGTCTAATGTCTGTGAGAACGAAGATGGACTTGTTAAATTTCGAGTTAGCAAGTATTTTCAAACTGTAAATAGCGAATCAATAGTTTGAAATTAAAATTACATAATTCCTACCTAATGAATTAAGGAAGAGGATTTTTGTAATGTTTTGAAAGTCCACAGCTTTGGAAGAAATATATTATATAAATCTCTAACGTGAAGAATTTTAAGTTTGAATCTGAGTGTGGTAAATTAAAAATTTAGTAAAAAATTGACTAGAGTATAAATGTTAATGAAATTTTAACAACCTTTCCTTTTCGAGGACGAAAAGTTTTTAAGGAGGGGAGTTTGTAACGACCCTGAAATTTCAACAATTAAAATTGAAAATATTTAATCAATTTTAAATAGTTGAACGATGATTTGACTTGAATTTCAAATTATCAGAATGAATTGGTGATTAAATTTTGAATTTAATCTATTGAAAATTGAATAAAATTTGAATCTTCGATTTTAAGCCGGTTAAAAATAATTTAAAGGCTTAGGAAATTCATATTGATAATACTGGAGATAATAGAAGCTTCAGAATTGATTTTAAAAGCGATTTGTTCAATTTTGAAATTGTATCGTTTGAATTGAATTTAAAAATAACCTTCCGAGGCACAGTCTCGGAATTTGACGAAACAAGTTTCATTGGGTCCGTAATATTGAATTATTACTGGATTTCAATTTTCGTATTTATCAGAATTGTTTTGTGAATATATGGCGGGTAAACGCGTAGAAAATTTAATCGAATTCAAATTGAATTTCTGTAACAACCTGGATTTTTGCCTGAATTATAATCATCGATAAACGATTAAAGTTGACAGATAATTTGTTGTTTGTTGTTGGAATTTTTATAACAATAAAATTTTCGTCAATTGACAAACTAATACTGGTTGTTAAATTTGAATTGGAAATTGTAAATCGATTGAAATTCTTTTATTTAAATTTTATTAATACAAAAATAAATAAATAAATACACCTAGTAAAAATTTTAACAACATAATTAAACAAAATAAAGCAAAGAATAATATAAGTTATTAATAAATAAATAAATAATTATTAGATTTAAAAAGAAGAAAAAAAAATAAAAGAAAATAAATACCATACCTCTCGTACAACTCTCACACGTTTAAACCCATACCCTCCACGATCTTTCTCCTGTTAAACCCGTCACACCCCCTTCCCCTTCTCTTCAATCAGAACGAAAAAAGAAAAAAAAGGAAAGAAAAAAATGGCGGTTCTCTCGTTCGTCCCTCTTCGTCGCCTCCAAATTTAGGGCTTTGCCTTGTCGTTCGATCTGGAAATTTTAGGGCTTCTTGCGATCGTCTGTGGCTGCTTCAATTTAGGCTAAGAAGATCGTCACTTCGATTTTGGAATGGCCGCTAGGGTTGCCTCCGCTTGATTCTCGAGATACCTTCGGCTACGACGTCGAATTCGTCCTCTTCGAAAAACAAAGGTGAGTGGTTCCACTCACATTCTAATTCTAGCCTTAGTGTTTTGCTTCAGTCAATTGATCTCGTTGAATGTTGATGATTTTGTTTGTATAGGGTTCGTAACCCTTGACTTTCGTTCGTACAAGATTTAATTTGAAACTGCAACTTAATTTCGTGAAAATACCTTGATACTACATTTGACTGGGTTTTGTTCTTGTGATGTAGTCTAGTTCTTTGATAGCCTGCATTGCAATAAAGATTCACTTGGTGACAGCTTGGCTAAACATGTAATTTTAAGTGCTGCCCTGCATTCATGTAGTCCAGTATTTTGTTTTGAAGAAGCAATACATTTTTGCTTCGGCACTGTCTGTCGTAGTGGCATTATCATCCATGTGTTGCACTGTCCAGCACTTTGCGCTCCTGAGATTACAATGTCCAGTTCCATTTTATTGTTCACCGGTCTTCGTATTCGTTCATTCTGACCATCTGACTTTGGCTTTGTTAAAACTGTTACCTTGTAATTGTGCTTCCTATATAGGTGTATACGTATGTATATACATATGTATATATTTATGTGGAGATTGCATTGTTGTTTCTCTGTTTTTACAAGTATGATTTTGTATAGATGCTGGGTTTTGAAATTTGACTTAGTGATTCCTCGTTCACCATGGTTTTTGACTTAAATCAATTTCTTTGAACTGTTGACATTGATTTCTAAACAAATTCACTGCTCGGCCTTCTTTAAATTGAAACTGCAGTTTATCATTCTGTCGCCTGCAAGACTTCGGGTATTCGATGTTCGCCCTGCAGTAGCCTTGATTTGGTTGATTTATGCTTACCGTTTGATTTTGTAAGTTTTTGTCGGTCTTGCACTGTCACCTATGTCTGCATATATGGGTGGATTGACTAGAAAGATATAGTTCATGTGATTTCAGTGTTTGATAGCCACTGTCTTGAATAAATTATGTTGGGTTTGCAGCTTCTTTCGGTATTAACTCTGAGGTTGGTTTTGGACTCGTTTCCACTGCAACATTTACGTTGCTTTGAATTTGTTCCAAACTGCTATTGTCTTTGGTCGTTTGTGAAATTTTGGTACCGTGTTAAAAGTTTGATTGGAGTTGTTTTGTTAAGCGTTTGTCTTCTGTTTCTTCATATATGTGCATATATATATACGATGTATGTGTGTATGCATGTATGGTCGAGTCTAACTTGTGGGTTCATTTGAAACTGGGTAACATGTCATGGTATTGTTTCATGAGGTATCTTTGCATTGTACCTTTAAGTGGTTCTGCATTTGGGGCTTCGACTTGTGTTATTTCGTGTTCTCTGTGCACATGTTCACATGAAATTGTTTTGAGTGCACTGCACTATCATTTTGTTGCATCCACTTTACTGCATATATACTTGAGTCTTCGTTTGTTATTGGCCTTCATATAGGTGCATACATACATTCATCGTTAGGCCTGGGCAGTTGGGTCATTTGGTATGCTGTTGCATCATGTTGTCACTGCATCATGCTGCCTGTTTCAATATCCATATGGTTTTTCCACTGTTGCACTTCACTTCTGAATTGAGTTTCACTTATGGTTCCAGTATAGCCGAAACATGATGTTTACTTTGCTCACTTGTGAGTCAGTTTGATACTGTTTTGGGCACTGTGTTGTATTGGTCTCGAGTCTCACTGTTGCATGTTGCACCGTTATCTATGCACACGAGTTGGCGGGGTAGTGCACACGTGTACGAATGCACACGTGTGTACGGCAGCCAATAACACTGTTTATCTCTGTTGATGATTTAAATCTGCTGATTTATTGTTTAACACTGTTTAGTGTTAAAATTTTCGTTATCCGATTTCTTTGTTTAAAGAGTCGGATAGACGAGAATTATTGTGACTGTCGTCTATTTAAATTATTACTGCCTCTATGCACTAATAAACTGGTTTGAATTAGACTGACCTGTGTATTATTTTCTTTTGAATATAATACTCGGGTCAGACCGAGTATTTCTACAGCTTGAAGATTTTCGAGCAGCGAAGTTAGAGAGAGAGTAAAGAATCATTTTTAGTTTTCAGAAGAAAATTGTATTTTAAATATTCCGCTGTATCAGTATTAAATTGTATAAACTCTGATGTATATAAAAAGATTTATAGTAATGAAATAAATTCTCATTTGTTTTAATTCATTGTTATTATTCTGTGTTTCTGTGGCTGATTCTGTTTAAACCTTATAAACTAAATAACAATTCGTCTTTTTGAACGTTTCTAGTTGGTTTAATCACCGACTGGAGGCGGTCAAAAGGGGGAATGTTACAGCTGGATCTCCAAGCGAAGCTCCAACTCCAAAAGTGAGTCTCGAAAGCTGAACCACTCAGTCTGACCCGAGCGTAAAGCAAAACACAAGACACTCGAGTCAGGATTAACATTCTTATATTAATAAATCCAACTCAAGTGAAATAGCAATTGAAATACAAGTAACTCAAAGGATGTTTGGAATAACCATCCTTTAAGGATCCGTTAAACTATCTACTAGGTAGTAGTGTACGATAAGTAGATAATGTCTATCAGTAATAATAAGATATCAAAATAGTGTTAAGTCATGGCCCATTCCACCCTTAACACATTTTTATTCCCAAAAGCATATACAAGACCGTAGTTTCCCCAAAACCGGAAGTCACCAGAGGGCAATCCATATACTAAAGGTACAAATCAAAATCGTAGTGGTCGCGCATAAATGGAATACAAGTATGACAAGGCATATGAGGCAATACCCAAGGTAGTGATACTACCGTTCGCCTGATCCGGACTGGTGAGAACGCAACGCCGCAGCGCCCACAACACCGTGAAACAACACTCCCAAAATCAAGGGTGCACCAATCGACAACAAGTATAAGTAGTTCGAAGAAGTGTGTCCACTTGAGGTAGCTAATCCTCCATTGGCCCGGCACAGCTCCTGTTTTAGTCATTTCCAATTTGACACAAGTGTCAAGGCTATCCATCATCGTTCTCTTTCTTCAGTCATCACGTACATCATTCCAACCACTTCATTCTGGATCATCACTCCGCGCATAGTTATTAAAGTGGTTTTCGGTTTAGATAGAGAGTATATCCATAACCGAATTCCGGTCTCTTTAATAACTTCCGTAATTATTTCACCGATTGGTCGTTTATATATTTCAAAAATCAAATCAATTACAATTTCAAATAGAATTCGTAAACCAACATTTCATTTGCCTTTCAAAATCAATTTCCACAATTTACGTTTCAAAACTTCCAAATTACCATTTCAAAACCTTATAATTCAATTTCTATTTCTATTTAAAACAATTCAATATTGATTCAAGTTCGCAAATAAGTTTTCTTCCAAATCATTTGAATTAATATACTTTAACATTCAAATCAATTTCAAATTCATTTATCGATTCCATTTATCATTCAAAACAATTCTATTTAATTTCCCATTTCATTAAATCAATTTCCCAAGTTCAACTTCATTAAATCAAAACTTACAATTTTGAATTAAATTAAATTCGTCAAATCAATTCTTTCAATTACAAGTCTTACATTAATTCCAAAATATCACATTTTCATTTCTTGTCAAAGAAATTCCATTTCGCTTATTTACTTTCTTAAATAATTTTCCAAAACTCACTTAATAAAGAAAACTCAATTTCAATTATTACGAAGTAAAATCTACTTATTCAAAAGTTCAATTTTTCTTATTAAAGAATTTCAATTCAATTTAATCATTTAATAATTCATTATTAAATAATTCAAAACTTAATTATTAAATAATTTCAAAGTTTAATAATTTCAAACTTAATTATAATTTCAAACTTAATTTTTAAATCATTTCAAAGTTTAATAATTTCAAACTTAATTATAATTTCAAACTTAATTATTAAATCTTTTCAAAGTTAATTCAATCATTTCTCAAATTTAACAACGTTCTTTCATCAATTACATTTGTTAATATTTTGTTTCAGATTATTAAATATTAACATTTTCCTTTCATTAAAATTCAAATTTCAACTTCATTTCAAAACCGTATTATTTATTCAAATAAAATCTTTAATTTATTTTCAAATCAAATTATTGACCAATCGGGTTTTTATTTAATTTCCTATCCTAGGTCAAAGTTCAATTTGGGTATTTATCATTTCAACCCGATTCCAATTCAATTCAAAATCAAAACATAGCAAAGGGAACTTGCAGTGTGATAACGGGGATGGTGTCAAAGTAAATAAACAAGCAATAACGACAAACAATAACAATCCAATAATCAATTCAAATAATCCCGAAATAACCGTATCAATTCGTATTGTTATTTGTACGAATTAATATAATTATTTCTAGAATCTACACTATCATTTCATGTAGATTAAAGATTATTACATTACGGTTTTCACTTGTCATTCAATTTAAATTTTTACACTACAACAATTAATCCAATATACGTCGATGGTTCAAAGTGTAATCATCACTATTCTACATGTCAATTAATTTAACAATTTAAAAGGGGTCATATTATACAAATGTCATTTAATCAATTTAACACATATATCAAATCTAACTATCATACGTCAATTTCAATTTCAAATTATTTATCACTTACATCATAAACAATTTAACGTCTAATATAAACATCAAACAATCAATCATTTAACAACCAAACTGGATTATCATTGCATATATAACAGATAATGGTGTCAGATGTCACAGGTGAACTGATACAGGTAATAACAGTGTAAATATCAAACAGCAGCATATTTCAATTTGTCATTTCAATTGAAATCAAATTTAATAAATAAAAGAACGTTAATCGTGAGTGATTGCTCACCTTTCGAAGCTAGATGGATTTGACAAAGAGACGAGCTATGAATCCATGCACGAATTTTAAAGCAAAGCACAATTGATATGAGTTTGACGATCAGAGCTGATACATAGAAATTGATGAAATAAATCAGAACCGGATTTATGAAGATAATTGGTACAAGTGCGCATATATGACTATATGTAATTATATATATATAATATCATATGTCTACGAGAAATTTTTTTTATTTTTATATATATATATACACACATCTTAGAATATACGAAACATATACAGACAACCAATGCAGACAACTAGTTATAACTTGCAAATGACTATATACTTATGTAGACTAGTCTATAACTAAAATATAACCTTAGTATATAACCAAAATAAAATTTTATATAAAAGTACAGTATATACATATAGTACCGAAATCAATAATGTATAAAATAAATATATTACCAATTTAAACTTCCCAGGTATGTACGAGTTTATATAAAATAATATACAAAGTTGAAATGCATAGCACGCCTACATAGAGCAGGTTATATTAACTACAACTCATTTAAAGTATACCTTACCCATACTATTAAAGCTGTACATATTGTATATTTGAAACAGAGAATATATTATATACATTTCAAAATTAGAACGAAACAAAGTAGGTGATCCAGAAAACGTATGCAGACTGGGTAACTAAAGGACATATGGACTTACATGTATACACAACTGTATAGATAGCAATACCTACATATTGAACTAATGTATTATTAAAATAAAATAGGACGTTTGTATGATATAAGTCAAAAATCACGAATTCTTAAACACATTAGAAATCAGTATTTAGTAAATAATATATATATATATATATATATTACCTTTATATATAAATTTTTTTTCCACAAAGAGAAACATATTTAGTGCACTTTGTTGAAGTCACGCCGATCTTCGTTACTGGCTACATTATACATGCAAGAACCATCAAATTTGGTCTGAACCAGGAAATAGCAAAAACTAACAAGTGTGATAAATTCATGATAAATTATACGAAAGTCACTACATCATGGCAACATGATTCACCTTCTCCCTTGAACATGCAGAACCTTGGAACAGAAGAAAGGGAACAATCAAGGAGCAGAAGTAGAAGCGGTTGTAGGACTACGCATAGCATACAACTTCCTCCCGATGTCGAAAGACAGAAAAGCATCACAGCAGCGTACCCAATCTGCTCGAGTCGCAAACAACGCTGATCCCACCTGCTCATATATATTACCTTTATACATGAGAGATGGGGAGGGTGAGGCGGAGGAAGGTGGGACCGACTGTGGGTTGTAAGGTGATGGGTGGTTGGTGGCGACAGGCGGAACAACGTGAGCGGCAAAGAGAAGAGGATGGGCTGAAGGAGGGCAGAGACGAGAGGGGAGACGGAGGAGGAAGTGGGCGCGGCGGTGGGAAGGAGCTCGTGGGGCTGGAGAGCACGGTGGTGGGTGTCATGCGTGGTGGAGCCGGAAGGTGGCTGAGGTGGTGGATCGGATCTGGGCAGCGTGAGGAAAGGGGATTGCTGACGAGGGTGGGGTCGGGTTGAAACCGCCTGGAAGTGGGAAAATGATGGCATGCGGAGCTCGGTTGAGAGCAAGGTGGCTGCTGTAGTCTGCTGATGGGAGGGTTGCAGCTACATTCGTTTAGGCTATATTTAGAAATGCTAGGCGAAACTTGTTTTATTGTATATATATTCTTTCAAAATAGACAGAAGCAAATTAAGAGAAAAAAAAAGAAGTCTGAAAGAAGAAAATAAGGAGGGATCACGGCAAAACAAAGAATAGGAAAGGGCAGCAATAAATGAAAAGCGGTAACAATCAATAGTCAGCTACGTGAATTCCCAGAGGTAATAAAAGCTGCTGGCTATTGGTTTCTGAACGGTGGAAAATAAACGGTCACTAGGAAATAAAAGACGGGCCGTTGCGGTTAACAGTTTTACGGTTTCAACGCGTACCGGATTTCCGAAATACACCAATGAATACACTATTGAGATCAACACCACGAGACGATCACAACGGTATACAGATATTAGAGGTACGATCGAATTATAAAAATTCGAAAATTTTTATACTAGCGAAAAATGCGAGAAAAACGTAAGAAAATAAGATCGACGGAGCCAAAGATGTCCGAATTTGGAAAAACGACAAACTGACATCTTGCTCAGAAGATGGTTTAGAATTTTTCTTTGTAAAAATATTTAGGTTTCGAAACATTTTATTTTCATCGCTTTTTAACTGATTAAATTGAAGTAAAAATACGCGCGAAATAAACTTTCATATTATCGGATGAAAATTTACCAGTTGCTATGTTTAACTAGACGTATTCCAAATATTAAATTTTTATTTCGAAATTTTATTGTTTAAAATTTCACAAAATTTCAACTAATTTCGTTATTAAAACAGTTGAAATTTACGGGTCGTTACACTCAAGGTTAAGGAAGGCAAGATAGATGGTGAAAAAGTTATTAAGCCAAGTCAATTTTCCACTTAGTTATTCTAAATGTACATGGTTTATATTTCTTACCCACTGTAGTGTGGGGATGCACAATTTATCCCATAATTAGATGTAATGATTGAAGTAATGAATGGATCTTTATTTATTTGAAGCCAAAAAGGTAAGTTAATATATGTGGGTTACAACATAATGACATGTTAGAAAGGTCCATTTAATTTAAGTAGTGGGGCCACAACATCATTAATATCAGTTGATGTTGAAGGGCAGCTTCTAGCAGTTGTTTTTTAGGTTTGTTGGTCGTAAGCATTAGTTGTTTTTGTTGTATAAACGTGTACGATATTATGAGAAACGTTCCTTTTGAAAATTGATTTTCTGGATTGACTTCTATATTAATTGGAAACCTGTATAAGCAAGAAAACCTCGTGAATACACTTAACTAATGCAGAGTAGGACTGGAAGTTTATAAAATAAATTAGGAAATTTAGTCAATTAGCTACTAAAAGAAAAGAAAAGTTAAGCCCCAAAAAGTGTAAAGATTTTAGGATGTAAATTTTAGCAAGCGAAGAATAGGGAAAGGTTGTTGCAAAACCACAGGTTACTATCCTTATGTTTTAGAAGCTAAAATTTATAGATGAACATGTATGCTGATTGATGTGCTAAAATAAAAGAAAAAGTTTTAGAACTTTAAAAATCTATCGTGTAGTAGAAAGAGTTAATCATGGATGTTAACCATTGCGTACACCGTGGCTAAATTTGTTTTGGAAAGTAAAGACGTATAATTTTGAAACCTTTTTTTTTCAATTTTTTTAAAAAAACGAGTTTCTATATTTAAAATTTACAATTATTTTAAAAATCTAATTAAAATGATTTTGAACAGAAAGGGATTTTTTTTAAAATTTTGAAAAGCCTCATGCTTAGCATAGGAAAAGTTGACAGGTTGGCAAATATGAATTTTATTATACAGCAAAAGTGGCAGTAAGTAAAATATAGTTAGTGACAAGGGAAAAAAAACTTTTTTAGCTTTGTGATTTCTTTTTCCACTTTGTCGATATGTGAACAAAACTTGTTTTAAAATAATTCTATTTTAAAATTTTAAAAAGTTTAAAAGTAAATTTCATTATATGGACTGTACTTGGAAACGTTGAAAAAGAATTGGAGGCAAAAGAAAAGGTTTCAAAGTACAATGGAAAAAGGTACACAAGAGAAAGATGGAAATATAGAATTCTTCAGCTAAACCCTTTTTCGACATAAGAATATATGTTTAAAAAATTGATTTTTTTCTAAATTTTGGATGTTAGAAATGGTGTGATAGGATTTTGAATGGTAGAGATTAGATGAAAAATTGGTTGAAGTATACTTCTATTCGTAGAAGGTGCTGGAAAAGTTGGATGCGAAAATAAAGATTTTAATTTTCATTACATACATATAGAACTGCAAGTATATATATGTTGTTTGCACCATATTTTCAAATCGTTTTAAAGAACGCAATCATATAGGGGCGCCGATTTAGTATTATTCAGCATACATATCATATATGTTGTGATACACCATGCATTTGTATGCGATTGACTACAAAATTGGATGCGTATTAATTGGTTGGATAACTTAGAATGGTTGTGCGTTATGTTAGATTCTTTGGCCATTGAGGAATTTCAGGGATGATATTCTTTTAAGGAGGGAGAATGTAACACCCGTAAATCGAACGATAATTAATTTAAAATAAATAAATTAATGATTAGTAATGCCGAAAATGAAATTTCACAGACGTCAAAATTAGGTTACGAAACTTACATTTTTTTGTTCGTGGTGATTTTCTTACTAATTTTTATATATAAAGTTCTCTGGTCAGAATTCAAATGAAAAGGCTATTAACGCTTGAATATTTCGAATCAGAAATAATTATATATGTAATTAAGAAATTAAATGAAATTAATTAACATTAATGATTTCTTAACGTTTAAGTACAATTAACATTTAATTAGGTCGGTTAAAAATAGTATAAATTAAATAAAATAGCGTACAAAGAAAAACATGTGAACGCATAACATAATTAGGCAATCGTTCGACCCCTAATTTGGACCGGTCGACTGCTAGCGGCACAGTCGACCGGTGGTAGTATAGTATTCAACCCCTTGTGTGCCGACAACTATAAATCGAACTTAGGCCAAGCAGCCCGGATTTAATATAAAATAATCTAACGACTGACATCGATTCGCACCTCTATAAATACAGACCTAACCCCTCATCATTCTCCTAGTATTTTCTAAAGCAACAGGGAAGCTCTGCCATTTTCTCTTATCCTCAAATTCTAAAATCTATATAAATTATCATCTATATATATATATATATAAATGTAGAATATCATAGGATAATAAAGAAGAAAAATATGATCAAATTGAATTGCCATAGCCAAGATAAAATGTAAATCAAATTTAAATTAAATTCAAATCTCTTCTTGAATCTAAATCTCTAATAGGATATATATTATTGCGATACGTATTCCGATAAATAGAAAAAGAGAGTCAAACAGGAATACATGGTTTAGATATGGAGATTTAGAAGCTTAAAGGTGAATAGGTAATTATATATTTGTATATAATATTGGATTTATATCATTGTAAATCTGTTCCTTATATGCTTGAATATAATTATTTTGGAGTTGTAGGCTTAAACATTTACGTGAAATGAATTTGAAAATCATGTCTACATATTTTATGGATTGTTAACTTGAACTAAATATTGCATGTACTTGAATTTAGAAAGTAAGAATGAAAGTAGTTCCCAAGTTAATGAATTGTATAATAATTCTAGATTTGTTGGTTAAACGATAAATGTCAGTAAGTATGAATTAGAAGTTATTATAAATTGTATTGGGATTTAAGTAGTATTTTAATTCATTGGAATGATATGTGTTGCAATGTAAATTCTATAAATTATCCAGTTTTATAAATATCATTAAAAGTATCATTTGAAATAACAAGGAATACCTAAAAGAAAGAGATGTATTAAGCATGCTGTGTTTATCGTATTTTATGCCATCTATTTCAATTAGAACAGAAAAGATAACCTTTTGTAATTCCAAACATAACACAACTCCTCTTTTAGATATGTTATGGAAATTTATCGTGTTAATTTTTCCTTTTAGAGGATGTAGTTTCAACGCATTAAAATATAGAAATCCCCAAGTATAAACCAAAATATTGTAAGTAGAGATAATAATGATAATTCAATTATAAATAACATGTGTGATAAGTAAGAAAATAAACAATAAGAAAAGAAGTATCTGTAAAGCAACTAAATGAGTAAGTAAAAAGAATATAATAATCAAAGAAAGATAGTAATAGTTGAAAATGAACAGTATAATACACTTAATAGTATCAAGTGGAAGTTAAGTGGTAAAGGATATTTTATCTAATAAAGTAGAAGTAAGTGGTAAATGATATTAAATTGGAATAAATGAAACGAAAAGCAAGTTGGGTAAAATAACTAAATATAAATAGTTGAACATAGAAGGCGTAAAACCAAAATAAATTTACATAGTCTCAAGTATGCGTTTATGATGGATGTGAATTATTGAATTTAGTCAATAACTTAGAGTAATTAGAAATGGCATAGTCATTAATATGGATTGGAATGCAAGGTCAGTAGTGTTACACAAAAAAAGTTTGCCTACCACAAGGGAATACTAGCAGGTTTGTATATATTATACTGATGTGGGATGTATCAAATTATAGGACCTATGGAATTATACGTTCAAGTATAGGTAAAGGGAATATACCAAAGTAGAATGGTTCACCTTGGCCGAAGTATCAAAGGGCAAGTAAAGTCTGCTTCAACGTTTAGTGGATACGTTTCAAGTAACCGAATTGGCATTTCTTTAATTGCATTAGGCAATCTAAATAGGATGGTAAGCGTAGGCTCGGCGCTATGACAATGAGGTTGGTACCACGTATGAGGAGTAGGAGCTTTTTATGTAGGTCGAGATCATCGTGGGTCTTGAGCAGTCAATGAAAATACAAGGGTTACGCCTAAACGGGCTACACCTCCTGCTAGTATACACTTCTAGTACATTCACGCCTCACAGTTATTTGTTAGTTTGTTTGTTGTTAGGAGGCAAGGCTAAATAACCTTTTAATGGGGTACTACAAAAATGAGACAGAATACAGCTAAATAATTGTAATGCCATTATTAGGCACTACAGGAGTTTCTTAGTATGCACGGCGATGAGGATGTGATACTACGTTGACGATGGATCCTAACGAAGTGCTAAATTACAGATACTAGCGGGGAAAATATCCTGATCCAAAGGGGGACTGTAGTACTTATACATACACATACATGTAGTTATTGTCAACCTCGAATAGATGGGGCATATCATATGTGTATATGAAGTTTAGACGACTAAGTAAAACATTATACATAACATGCAATGTACGACAATCGACGTAAACTAATGTTATGTATAAAGTGTGTAATTTACCAGTCACTAGAATGTTGTTCGGACCCTCTCCTCATTACAACCCACATGGTAGCTTTAGAGGGACATGAACTAGTACAAGGCAGGAATGGTGGAGCACAGATTTCCTTATATATGCTCGACATTGACAAGGGCACTGGAGACCAAAGGTGTTAGCCTTAGTCAGTAATCATATATTTTTATTATACTTTACTATTCCGCTATGAGTTTATATTGATAGTGCTCTGATATGTTTTTGTTATTTAAAGGATACCAACACCAATGATCTGTACTTTCAAGGACTTGGATTTTTGATTTAGCGAAAATTTAGGCCCACTGGGTGTGGGTTGTTACAGACTAACATCGCTCCTCAACTCCAAGAGTCCTACTATCAATGCCCTAGCTCATATCAAGAGTCAGATTCTAGGAGGAGAATGATTACTTTACTTTATTTTCTTACTTTTTACATATTAACTCTATCATATAAATACTTAGCCGTATTATTATATTCACCTATACATGTGCACTTTATATATATATATATATATAATTTTATTACCTAATCGGAAAACCTTTTATATATAATAATAAATCATATATGAATAAGAAATTTATATATATTAAATATGTAGATATGTTTAATTCTAATTTATTTATTTATTGAATTCTTTTAATGGTCAAAAGTAAACAAGTGTATATAAGCACATGTATGTATGTATGTATGTATGTATAAAGTTATTTAAAATAGAAGCACCTCGGATCTGTCGGTTGTTTCGATGTTGAGTTATTTGTTGTTAGTCCTTGGAGTATAGTTCTAGGTTTTTCCCATTCCTTGAACGATAGAATGTGGAGCTATTTATGGCCACTAGAAATATTAAATATATCCACCTATTTCGCTCTTTTAAAACTTGATTTGATCGGGGTCAGAGCGACCCATTCAAAACTCTCTCCTCCATGCTTTTAGGTGCCTCCACCTCCCATGGACACTCTACGATGTTGGGCCTAATTAACACTATATATATATATTAATCAGACCATATATTTAATCAAAGTAATGTATAAGAACTATGTATTATTATAATTAATTTTGAGGCCCTAACTAAATAGCTAAAAGCCATTAAAAGTTAGTGTAACGTTTGTATTTGTTTTTAATATTGATTTATAACATCTATAAATTAATTTAAAACAAGTTGAACTCATAAAATTGCTAACAATATTGTCGTGCTGACCCCTTAGTGTGAACTTGGTTCACAATAATATTTGAATAACTTAAATACTAAAGCTCATGACTTCGTTGCTGTACAATATTAGGCAAGAGTTCAGCTGCTTATAGATTATTTTGGCAAAATCCACTTTCTAATATTTATTAAGCTACACCTTTATAATCATATTTGGTGTACATTTTCTTTTCGTTATCACTATATCAATAAGATATCCAAAGTTTGGTTAATAGTAGAAAAACTCTAATAACATATGTAGTCAATTGTGTAGTTCAATTTTAAAGTCCTTGGTTTAATCCAATAACATTTACCAATTAATTGATTTACTCTGGCCAGAGATTTTTACTTTAAGTTAACTACCAATTATGGTCATACTAAATTCTACAACATAGGAGATGAATCCTCCCTTGATTAGTGATTATTCAAGTAATTCAATATGCACCCAAGTATGATCATAACATAATCATAAAGACATGTAATTGAGCATATTCGAAGTATAATTTAAGATCAACATCACTCTCAAATCCGAGGACTACTGCACATCATTACATGAGATCTTCTATTTTAACTTAGTTTTTTTAAACCTTTAAGTACTCTTGTTGATTCTTTATGTCATATTTTGTCTTAGTTGAAATTCTATAGAGTTTTAAATAATATGAATAAATCTAATTCAAGATAACTCACTCAAATATGCAAATATTAAATAAGTAAAGTAAAATTACGATCGCACCGGAATTCTTATACTGGTTTAGGCCTTCCGTTCTACGTCCAGTCCATAATATCTCTGTAGGAATTTTACTATCCAACAATCCTTATTTAATCTGAAGGAATAGGTTTACAATTTGCCCGAGGTGCCGGACTTTACACAACTCTAAAGCAAAAACTTTTCTTATTGACTTCAAAGTGTTCTTCACAACACTAATAGTCAAATTGGAGTATACCCTTCCTAAAATATCCTTTGATGATGATGAATTGAACGTGTAGAATTTTGGAAGCAAGAAGTAGTTTTGAACATTTTAATTTCACAAAGAATATTAGAGATTTTGAGATTAGAGAGCTAGAGTTGAAATCAAAAGAGTGAATCTGGTCTATATTTTCTAAAAAGTTCTAACCATTTAAAGAATCGTATCTTTTAACAAAGATATAACCATTCAATAAATGGATATCCATTCATAAATATAGTCACTTTAGGTTTATCAACAATTGACTTGTCCATTCAAAGATATGACTTATGTATTAAAAAATAATTTAAAATAATGTCAGAGATCTGGTTAATAACCTCAGACGTTTGAATATGTTCCAGAAAAGAACACGTTCATTTTTAGCCTGATTCAGACGTCTGCTCTATTTAATCAGACGTCTGGCCATTTATATAAAAAATATTTTGAAAATAAATCAGACGTCT
Source organism: Allium fistulosum (assembly GCA_030737815.1). NCBI lineage: Eukaryota > Viridiplantae > Streptophyta > Magnoliopsida > Asparagales > Amaryllidaceae > Allium > Allium fistulosum. The sequence goes on from CM060902.1 coordinate 844,400,677, forward strand.
GGTTTTCATACCTCATATGTTTGGTACTTAACTAGAATGAAATTATTTCAATTTAGCCTTGATTCAGATGTCTGGTTCCTTTGTTCAAACATTTGATGCCATAGTCAAACATCTGTTAAACCTATCAGACATCTGAATGGTTTAATAAACTAATCTTTTTATTTCTTAGACATTTGGATAATTAAGTTAGATTTTTGACATTTTACAAGGATTTATTTGGAGAGTTTATAGGCAAAATTTGATATACTCGGACGTCTGAGTTTATATGTCAGATGTCTGGCTCTTGGAAAGGTTTAAAAGAAAATTTCTTTTTGGAAATTTTGAGTTCGAAAACCATTTTAAAATCGGCTAAAGAATACTTGTGTGCATGCATCATCAAAGGATAATATACATGTTTTATTGACTTACAAATACAATAACTCTCCTGATGGTTAATCTTTATCACTTGAACATAACAACTAGTCATTTTTCATTAGTCTTCAATGTTAAAATGTCCTGCAATGATCAACCTATACAATTTCGTAGATATATATATATATATATATATAGTTATCTCATCAAAACTAAAAAAAGGCAGGATTTAACATTCTCCCCCTTTTTGATGATGACAATCATATATTTATAAAAGAAGTATATGGTAATAATTTTACTTTCCCTATCATTAAGCCCAATAATTTCTCCTCTGTTGCATCATCAATAAACACAATAGGCATAGGAGAATTTTTTTTATGTAATAGAGTAATCATAATAGTATACATATTAAAGTGCATAACACATAGGCACAATATGTAATATGAAACGACCATCCATCAATCACGAGGAAATACAATGTCAGCATATATAAGCATAACACAAATGCTTAATCGTTTACAATCCTAAACATCAACATAAATAAACCGTTATTTCAAACACCATAGCAAACAAACAACCAAATATGTACAAGACTAAACGATAACATGGACAAACATACTAGATCATATAATAACACCAAATGCAAACGCCATGAAAACATAAAAGCACCAAGATGCAAGACCATCCCAAGCATAGCTAAAAAATGAGTAAAATGTTATGATATGTAAAAAGAAGTGTTAATATTAAAGAGTGTGTGTATGTATACAAAATAATTTTACCTATACCCCAAACTTTTCATGGTTGTTGGTGGTCACTTTCTTCCTCTTCTTCTCTACTTTCAATTTCATATTTTTTTCCACCATCACTCTTGTCCTGGTCATTCTTTATATGCTATTCTAGTCCGGATGATGACTTAGTGTGTGGAGGATTGGAGGTGGAGGATTGTAGGTGGAGGAATTATAGGTGAAGAAGAACAAGATTTTACCTAACACTTCTTATAAATCTTACCCAAGAAATTCTTTACTCCAGAAAGCTCTTTTTCAATATTTTTCATCCTTGAACTATTTCTGGAGAGTTGTTTTTCAAGCTTTTTTGGTTTTATGAAAGAAGAACTTGATTTTTGTGAATTTGAGGTATCTCAAAGTGGGATATATTATAGGAAATTACCTTTATAGGTTCAATACTGTCATCACTATCACCATCATTGCTTTCTTCCTCACAAATTTCAAGACCCTTTCCTTTAATGGAAGTTGTTGAAAAGGTTTGCTATTGAAGGCATTGCAAATATTCCTCCTACAAAATAAACAAAGGAACCGTAGCCAGGAGTTTCATAAGGGCAAAGAACTTTTTGCCGACATACATTACTTCTTCAACATCATCATAAACAAGGGGTATATTTTTCAAAAGCATTAGACGAGTAATAAAAGGCCCGTAGAGGATAGTTTTTCTTAAATGGTCAAAGAAGGCCAATAGTTCGTCTTGCAAGAATTTAGCCTTGTTAATTTCAATATTTCCAACAATTGTGCATAAGGCCTTATAATCTTTATCATAAATTTGTTCATGACTTCTAGTATGAGGGATGAAAGTACTTATTACCATCCATTCTAGCAATCGTGGTTAGACCTTAGGTATTTTGAAGTTGCGTTAGTGACTTAGTTAACCAGAGATGATGACCTATTTGGTTGCGCCTCCTATTTTCGGTGGTAACATCACTTAATTCAATTCCCTTATACCAATTCCAATAATTTGTCTGAAATAGTTACGATGAAGCTTGATGACTTTTCCGTAAACACTTGTCCATAGACACCCTTCATCGTTATGAAACTTAATAAACTTTCCTCCCCAATTTGCAAGAATTAACTTAATGGCTATGGTGTCAATATTAACATTATTAGGCTCATACAAAATTAACAGGATGATTTCAGCCCTATTAGTAGGAGCTCTCAAATTATAGATGGGAAAATTTTCTACTTTATAGAATGTCCAATACAAAAATTTCATACTGTTTAATACCTTATATCGTTCATGCTAGTTGAGTCGTTGTAGAGCCAAGCATTCAATTGTCCTTGAGACACTACCATTTGTTGAGGGGATGAACATTCTCCCATCTTCCTCTTCTTGGTGTTCTTGGTTTATGATGTTCTATTGATTTGTGTTGAGAGTATTTAAGATTATCAAAGTTGTCATTATGTCGTATTAAGTAACCATTTAAAGTAATAGCTTCTTTAACAATTTTTCCTTTGGGGGAGTATTCACTGGATTCTTCTGATGAAGAAGATGTTATTCTAATAGAAGAAGAAGAGCTGTTTCTAAATGCCATTTTGTTTTTGATAAAACGTATTAATAACAAAAATGTTCTAATGTCAAATATAAATAGAGTTTGAAAAAGCTAAAAATAGATATGTTATTTTAGTTTGATGATTTAGATTGTAGTTAAGTCATAACTAAAGTGTAACGACCCATACTTTTACATTTCAGAGGATCGTAAAATATTATTTTAAAATTCATATAAGGTTATATGACTATATAACTTTGGGAAACACCTATAAGTGACATTTCCTATCTTTAGAATTTTTCCGAACAATTTTACCCTGAAAAATTGCAACAGCTATAAATTTTGATAGAAGCCGAATTAACATCCGAGACCACTTCCATTGGAAAGATATAATAATTTCCCTTTTCGTAGAGTGGTCATAATAGCGAATTAGACTTTCTGACTAAGAGATATGGCTGTTTAAAGATTGACAGTTTTTGGAGCAGCTTAGTGGGTAATTAATGAGTTTGGGGGCAAGCCCACTAACCCATTTTGGGTTTGGAGAACTTATATGGTCGAACCATCATCCCCGAATCACTTTTACACATTCTCTCTTATATCTAAGCCTCCATCAACCCTTCTTCTACCCAAAACATTCTCTTGTCTCCTCCAAATCAAGTCTAAATCATAGATTAGAGGTAGATTAACAAGGGGATTCATTGGAGATCTTCACATCTTTATTTTAGGGAAGTGAAAGTCTCAGATTTGCTGTTAATTCTCGGATTTACGTCGATTTGCATGCAACTTGGATTTTTGGTGTTTTGGTGAGTGATTTATCATCTCTCACTTACTATATATGCGTCTATAGATTTTGATATGTTTAAACTCATTTTTGAGGTGAAATTAAGGTTTTAAAACAGTTTCCAATGTCAAACATGTAGCAAAATGAATTTTAGAATTTTTAAAGCACTTTAGTCATGTTATTTTGAAGTGTGGTTGCCTTTGTATGTGAAATGCTACATTAAGGATGCAATTACAGGATGAATTTGCTATAGTTTGATGTGTGTTTGGATACTTGGAGGAGTGGATGTGATTGTATGTATGTTGTGTTTGTGTAAATGCTTGTATGGTTAAAACGCTCATTGTAGTGACTTAGAGTTAGGAACCGTGAAATAGAACTTCGACGGATAGGCTCGAGGATGTTAGGAGTTGTATCGATGCATACAGAAGGCACACAGATCGAAGAACGAAGCATAGCGATGAAATCAGAGTAAAATTTAGTTTGGAGAAATCATAGCAGTTCTGCTTAGTGGGTGCTTGGAGTCATTCTCGGTGGTTTGTGGGTCAGCTTGGTGTTAGGTTCGATGGTTAACCAAGTTTCACTACTTGGTGGTTACCTGGAGTCATGCTTGGTGGTTTTGTGAGTTGGTTTAGTGTCAGGTTCGGTGGCCAACCAAGTTTCACTGCTCAGTGGCTACACAGAGTCATGCTTGGTGGTTTTGTGGGTCATCTTGGTGTCAGGTTCGGTGGTCGACCAAGTTTCACTGCTCAGTGGGTGCTTGGAGTTGTGCTTGGTGGTTTTGTAGATCGGCTTAGTGTCAGGTTCGGTTGTCGACCAAGTTTTACTGCTCAATGGGTGCTTGGAGTTGTGCTTGGTGGTTCTGTGGGTCAGCTTGGTGTTAGGTTCAGTGGCCGACCAAGTTTCAATGCTTGGTGGGTGCTTGGAATCATGTTCGATGGTTTTGTGGGTCGACTTGGTGTCAGGTTTGGTGCCGACTAAGTTTTCACTGTTCGGTGGTTGCTTGTTGTCCGGTTGGTGTGTGCTTGGGGCTAGACCCATGCTAGAAAATTATTGGATGCTTGGAGATGACTTGGTGTTCGAGTGGTGTTTACTTGAAGCCAGAGCTAGATCTTCTATTCGGTTTTCTTATGCTGCTTGGAGTCACAGAATGGGTTGCTTGGAGTTTGGCTTGGGTATAACTGAACTGAAAATGAAAGTTCAAGATTTTCATCATAACGCAACAATACTTTGGGATTTCTTTATGGCATACTCCAGGGTTCTTGGGGATGATATAAAGTGAAGTAGGCGACTCCAAACGACTCCAGATAACCTTGGATCTTGTGTGGCGATTAGCAAGGCGATGGTGTGGCGCTTCGACATGATGATGCCGATGACGACGACAATGACTTCAGAATCTTGGTACGATAATTCTACGACTTACGATGGGAATCTAGAGGCATTATGATGATGAAGACTTAACAATGGGTGTCGTGACGGTGATCCGCAAGGGGAATTTTAACAATGATGGCTTGCGAGTGGGATTTATGATCGCGTCCTACTGTGGAGATAGCCGTGATGGAATAACGATTGAATTCCATTATAGAGACGCATGCAAAGGGATCTTTGATAACTTGAAGGTTTCTAGTGTGCTTGTAAATATGGGGTATGTGGGTAGCTCCCATTTGGATTTTCGATCATGTCCAGATCTTGTGATAGTAGATTACCCTAAGACTTTGCGATTGTGGTCCTGGTTCCTAGCCTTTCGGAGTAGCATAGATTCGAGCACCAATGAAGCTAGGATTTCGATTGAGTTCCTGGTTTGCGGTAGTGCCATACGAGTTATTATATATCCAACGCAGACGAGTGATGGTGAGGATTATTTGATAGATGATATGTTTGCCATGATTGGTTATCAATATAGGATGTCATGCGATGTAGGTATTTTCTACTGTATACTTAGACATTGGACATTGTACTTCGATTTTACTACGCTTATATGGCTATGACAGTAGGTTAGCATATATCGATTGTTATATGCTAACTATTTGGATGTAGGGATAGTTAGGTATGGTTCTCATACCCTATGCCCCTATTTACTATATACGATTTTTATAGTATTTTGAGATGATGTATCGCTCCACCAAACTGTTGTCTGACCCAAGATTTTATGCTTTGCTTTTTATTATCTTGGGTACTCTTAAATGAGTAGATGGATAATAGGTCTGGATAGCGCATAGAGCTATCCGAAGTACGATCAGGAGGCTACGGTTTCATATATTACACTTGGAGTTTACTATTACTTATATACTATGCAGTACCGTAGAGCTATACTAGTATTTGTATTACTTTAGAGATATTTTGGAGTTTATTTTGGAGATTTGGGATGTATAAACTCTATTATTTTAGTATTTGTATAATCTGTGAACCTAATGCACTTTGATATTCTTATTTATAATTCATTTGATTATATCATTGTCTCGCTTATTTTACATCTATGTTATTATATTATATTTTGTTTATGCGCTGTTAGATGGCCTATAGGTTATGTGCTTGGATTTTCCTCTACTTTTCATTCTTGGCTACCGTCCTACATCAGCCGAGCATCCTTACAGCGCATCACATATGTATATTAGGTATCAAAGGTGTAGGGCAGTCATTCACATTTGGTATCAGAGTTTAGTTTGCATAGACAACCTAAGTTGATACTAGGATCCATTAGAGATAAGGAAGGAGCTATCGCCTTAGAATGGATCTGGCGATATATGAGAGAGCGTACTTGTTATACTTTGGTTTTCAGAACTATATACTAGTATATATATAGTGTATTAGACTCATTGCATTCATGGACACCACTTATTCCTTTTAGAGAGACTAATCATTCTTATTATAGCTTATAAGAATGAGCCAGCTAACAAGGAACGCTGCTAGGAACTCCATCTCTGGAGTTGAGGAGGGCGCAGGATCGGGGCTGCTAACCCCGATTTGCAGAACATATTCATTGAGATGGTGTGAAACATGGTCCAAAATGCCCAAGTTGCTCCTGTTGCAACAGTTGGTAGTGTGCTCCAGTGCAAGCGCCGAGGGCTGACTTCACCAAATTGAGCAAGGATTTCTCTACTCTGGTTGGAAAACCATTTCTTGGAACAGAATCAGCCATAGAAGTGTAGGATTTGTTGGATACCTATCAATGCATCTTCGAGGATATAGAGTTAGAGGATTCGATGAAGAGGAAGCCGACCTTTAGATAGCTTCAGGGAAGAGCTATGGGGTGGTGGAATGCCATCAAGATTACTACTCCTAAGGATTAGATTACCTGGGAGCAGTTTAAGGCAAGATTTGTGGAGAAGTATACACTGATTGCTTAGAAGTCAGTGCTCTTCCAGAAGTTGCTGACTTGAAACAGGGGAATATGTCTGTGTTGGAGTACGTGGTCGAGTTTGACACACCATCGAAGTACGGTCTATCTTTTATTGACACTCTGCTCAAGAAGAATGAGAAGTTTGTCATAGGCTTAGATGATTATCTTAGGGAAAATCTCATGAGTCATATTAATGAGACAATTGAGAGGCTGGTGGAGAAGGCTCTTCGACATGAGAGTCTGATCCTAAGCTTAAGTCAGTTGTTACTCCCAAGGATGAACCAAAGCCGCAAGCTGGCGTGGAAGGCAAGAGGAAGTGGGACAATAAAAAGAAGAAGCAGTTTTAGAAGAGTGGTCAGAAGAAAGGAAAGTGGGAGCTTACTTGCTAAAATTATGGGGGAAGGCTCATCTTGTCAGGGAGTGCGAGGTGGAGGGCAAGAAGTGCTACAACTGTAGCAAGCCAGGACATATCAAGAAGGAGTGTCCAGAACCGTCGTGGAATAAGAAAGCTGTGTCTGCTTACACTTTGAACGCTGTTCTAGCTTTGTTGAGTGCCCCATCAGCAAAGGAGAAGGGGAAGAGCGTCGTTATACAGGGTATGCTTTCTTATTTTGATATACCAATTTGTGTCTTATTCGATACCGGGGCTTCATATTCTTTCATATCTAATGATTTGGTAGATAGATTGGGATTGAGACCCAAAATTGTTAGCCGACCCTTGATTGTGATGAACCCAGTTGGAGGCTCTACTAGCCTTTGCATGGTTTGTCAAGACCTAGCCTTATTGAGCCATGAATGTTTGTTTGCTTGTGATTGCTTTGTTTTGGGTTTTATAGGAATCGTATTATGCGGAGAATGGACTGGCTGTAGAGGTACAGAGTAGTGGTGGATCATGAGAAGCTGTTGGTGATGATAGGGGTGGATGATGAGTGAAGGTTGGAGATAGGCTGCTTGCTTAGCGATGAGGTGATGGTTAGCTTTCTGTACTTGCTTGAGGTCCCGCACAACGAGTTGTCATCTATGCCTATACCGAGAGAGTAACGGGACATATTCGAGGAGGTGATTGGATTACCACCACGCAGGGAGATAGAGTTCGATATAGATTTGGTGAAGGACGCCTGACTAGTAGTTATGCCTTTGAGGCGTATGACACCCTGAGATTAGAAGGAATTTAAGGTGCAAGTGAATGAACCGTCGAGGCGAGGGTTCATTCGTAGAAGCATATCTGAGTGGGGCGCACTGGTAGTATTCGCAACCAAGGCGGATGGCTCTTTGAGGTTGTGTGTAGATTACCGTGAGCTGAATAAGGTGACGAGAAAGAACAAGTATCCACTTCCATGTATTGATGACTTATTCGATCAGCTCCATGATGCTAGGGTGTTCTCTTTGTTAAACCTTGCGTTGGGGTTTCATCAACTAACGGTGGCAAAGAAAAATGCGCCGATTACAGTATTTTGTATGACGTCTGGATTCTGAGTGGTTGGTTATGTTGTTCGTGCTAACCAACGCACCGACATACTCTATTGATCTTATAAACCTTATTTTCATGGATCAACTAAATAAGTTTATATTTGTGTTTGTGGAAGATATCCTTGTTTATTAGAGGATAAAGGAAGAACACAAGGAGCATTTAAGGATTGTGCTTGAGGTGTTGAGGAAGCACCGATTGAAGGTGAAATTTTCAAAGTGTCACTTCTAGAGGAGGGAAGTACGATTTTTGGGTCATGTTATTTCTAAGCAGGCTACTTCTGTAGATCCTGCGAGGGTGATAGTAGTGTAGGACTGGGATCGACCCTTGGCTGCTGCAGACGTGAGAAGTTTTCTTGGCTTTGCGAGATACTATAGACGTTTTATCCAGGACTTCTCTAAGGTAGCAGCGCCGTTAACCAACTTGACGAAGAAGAATTAAACTTTTATTTAGGATGTGAGGTGTGAACATGCGATCCGTGAGTCTTGGAAAGAGAGATTCTATTTCATGGTCCCAAAGGCAATTGAAGGAGGGGTTGACAAGCGCACCAGTGTTAGTCATTCCATGCGGGAATGAGGAGCTGACAGTATACATAGATGCATGTGATACTGGACTTGGTGCGGTATTGATGTAGAGGGGAAAGGTTTCTGCCTACGCTATTCCATAGCTAAAACCGCACGAGAAGAAGTATCCAACTCACTATTTGGAGTTAGCAGTGATAATATTTGCTTTGAAAATATGGAGGCATTATTTACTTGGGGAGAGGTTTGAGTTTTATACAGACCACAAGTCGTTAAAATCTCTACTCTCCCAGAAGGACCTTAACCTTCATCAGCAGTGATGGTTAGAGTTCCTAGCCTCCTACGACTTTGGTATTTCCTATATGCCTGCCAAGGATAATACAGTCATTGATACCTTTAGTAGGAGACATACTAGCTTGAGAGCGATGATACTGGAATGGAAGCAGTTGGAGTTTATCGCTTATTCTGATTTTAGACCTCGATGTGAGCTAGGGCTGGAAGTATTAGCTAGCCTGACGATCAGATCTACCTTGATTGAGATGATCGGTACTAGTCAGAGGAGAGATGCTAGATAGCAAAGATTATGGCGAAGATAGAGGAAGGGGTAGAGTCTAAGGAGATGAAGCAGTACAGGCTCAACCGTGTGGTTGGCTTCGTAAGGATGGAAGATTATTTTCCTTGATGTCGATGGGTTAAGGGATGAGGTGCTACACGAGTGCCATCATTCGAGATTGACTATACATCCCTATGGTAATCCCGATGGCAATAAAATGTACCACGATATGAAGCAGACATTTTATTGGGAAGGATGAAGAAGGATGTTGGGACATTCATCGAAGTGCATGAACTGTCAGTTGGTAAAGGTAGAGCAGAAGACACTGAGTGGTTTGTTGCAACCACTCGAGATTCCCCAGTGGAAATGGGAACAAGTTTTGATGGGCTTCACTGATGGATTGCGAAGACCAGAGGAAGATAGGATATCATTTAGGTCAAATCGATAGATTATGAACAGTGCCCGATTCATACCCGTCAAGTCAAGATGAACAACATCCAAATTGGCCTAGTTGTATGTAAAGTGGGTTGTGCAATTCCATGGTGTGCCGAAGAACATTGTGAGCAACCGAGACCCTTTGTTCACTTGTGGGTTTTGGAAGAGCTTACAAGAGGCATTGAGGATGGAGTTGCATCTCAGTTCAGATTATCACCCACAAAATGATGGGCAGACCGAGAGGGTGAGTCATATCTTAGAGGATCCCTTGCGGGCTTGTTTCTCAATTTCGACGGCTCGTGAGACGATCATTTTCATTTAGTAAAGTTCGCATACATCAACGGTTATAAGTCCAGCATCGGTATTGCAACATTTGAGGCATTTTATGGTCGACAATGCAACGCTTTTTCATGTTGGTGGAAAGCAGGAGAGAAAATTGATACTTGGGCTAGATATAGACACTTCGAAGAAGATCGAGGTCACTTGGCAAAGAATGAAAGATGTCTAGGATAGATAGAAGAGTTATGCAGATAGAAGAAGACATGACTTAGAGTTCTCTGATGGTGATATGGTGTTTGTTAAGATCTCTCCACTGAAGAATGTTGATCGATTCGATACTAAGAGGAAGTTGGCATCAGGATTCGTTGGTCCTTTTCCAATACGTGAGATGATCGAGAATCTAACATATAGAGTCGACTTGCCTCAGAATATGGTAGGAGTGCACAATGTGTTCCACGTATCTCACTTGCGGAAGTTTGCATTTGGCTCAGGAATGATAGTCAAACTGAATCAACCTGATGATATCGAGATTGAACCAGAAGCATCGAGACCTCGTAGGGCTACTCGTATCATCGGGCATGATACGAAGCAGCTTTGGAGGATGACGATAGAGCTGGAAAAGTTTTAGTAGAGTGAGAGCAAAGGTGATTGTACTTGGGAGACTAAGGAGAGCATGATGACATCTTACCCGGAGCTCTTTACTTGGTGAGACTTTTGTTTGTCGCATTTACTTTCACTTTCAATATCATATATGGTAGTTTAGTATCTTTCATGCTAGGGTAGGCGTAGGTATAATTTATTGCTTTTGTATGCATGTTTGATATTTGACATGTTTGCTCGTGGATGATAGGCATGCGGGGTAGCTAAGATTGACTTTACCTTGTTTGTATTGGGGATTTCAGGGGCAAAATTGCTAAGGGGGAGAGTGTAACGGCCTATACTTTATATACTCGAAGGATCGTAAAATATTATTTTTAAATTCATATGTGATCTTATGACTCTATAACTTTGGGAAATGTCCATTAGTGACATTTTGGACATTTCCTATCATTAAAAAATTTTCAAATGATTTTACCCTTGAAATTTTGTAACGGCTATAACTTATGATAAACACCGAATTAGCATCCAAGACCACTTCTATTGAAAAGATATAATGGTTTCTCTTTCCGTAGTGTGGTCATAATAGCGATTTGGCCTTTCTGGCTAAGAGATATGACTGTTTGAAGATTAGCAGTTTTTTGAGCAATTTAGTTGGTAAATAGTGAGATTGGGGCCAAGCCCACCAACTTATTTCGGGTTTGGAGACCTTATATGGCTGAACCATCATCCTTAAATCACTTTTTCACATTCTCCCTTAGATATAAGCCTTCATTAACCCTTCCTCTACCCAAAACCTTCTCGTTTCTCCTCTAAATCAAGTCTAAATCGTAGATTATGGCTAGAATAACAAGGGGATTCATCGGATATCTTCACATCTACATTTTTGGGAAGTGAAAATATCAGATTTGATATTCATTCTCGGATTTGCATCGATTTGCATGCAAAACTTTGATTTTTCATCGAAGATAGTTGTTTGGTATAATTAATAAGATGACGTGACATGGCCTCCCCGATTAATCCTAAATCACCGATTTAGGTTTCGCTTGCTTCCGCTTTACCCTATCTCGCCTTTTTTGGTTCTTCCGTATGCCTAAGAATCACAAAGGGAAAGCTTGATTTCATCGTTCATCTAATGTTACTGTTGGAGGCTCCACCTCTTGTACTCGTAGTGGCCGTAACTACTCATCATTCCCTAAGGCGCAATCTTTTGTGCTTGCTACTGTTTCATCTCCGACTCGCGCCTCAGATCCGTTTTTCATTGAAGGCTTATACGATGATTTGGTAGTCTCAGATTCTCATGTTAATCCGCCTGTTACTATACGTGACTTCAGTTTAAAGAAATACCATCCCTCTGCCAGGTAATCTCATATGCGATGTTGGTGGATCTTCCCCATCTCAGTTGGCCTCTATGCCTGATAATTCTCTATCCTCTATTTTACCTGCTGACAATTTTAGGTTTGGTATTTTAAGTGATCTCGCGTCTTCTCTTAGGAGCATAGATTCGGTTGTTGCACCGTTATCTGGTCTTGAGTTCGATTGATATTGCAAATGTTTCCCCTCTTCAAGGACCTGTAGTAAATGGTAGTTCTACATTGGAAAAATATTGATATCAGTAAGGATGATTTAGGTCAGAAAGAAGTTATTAACTCTGATGTTGCTTATACGATTCCTGTAACAAATTGTGAATCACCTATTCGACCTCCTTGTGCTGCTCTTACCTCGTCCGCTGCTCTTGGTAATCAGGTAGCTCCTCCCATTGCCAGTAAATGGTCCTCATTGTTCTCTTCCTTACCCAGAAATGCAGGTGCTTATTCTCCTCGCTCTTTTGGCATTGTTGAAATTGATGGAGCGATGGTGCCACCGATTGAGGTTATTCAAGCGGGTGTTGAATTTTGGTAAGATTGTTTGGTTGATTTCTTCCTTGACTTTAATTCACCGTATTATGCTATGAGAGGTCATTGTCGTAGTTGGAATCCTAGGGGAGGCTTCATGGTCATTTCGACGACCTAATGTTTTACGTCAAGTTCTCTAATAGAGATGAAAGACTGTATGTTCTCGAAGAAGATCCATCCATCATTGCTGGTAAGCCTTTTATCTTAAGTCCTTAGAGTCTGACAGTTGATATTGCTAGGGATCATATTTTTTCTATTCCGGCATGGGCTCATTTTACGCATATCCCATTTATCCTGCAACCCTTGATTGGGCTAGACTAGTTAGCTAGCTTAGTTGAAAAGTTCAAATGTTTTGATGCTAACACTGTGGCTAGGAAGAAGCTTGTGTACACTAAGGCTATGGTTGAAATTACGCCGAATAAGCCGCTTCACTCTAGGCTGAAGGTTCAAATTGCGAGGGGACGGATGTTTATGATTATGTTGATTATAGTTGGAAACCAGACATTTGCATTATTTGTCACTTTTGTGGCCACATTGTAGACAAGTATAAGCTTGATCTTGCTGATACTCCCCTACCTATACCGGTCAAGATCCCATTGCCTCGTCCTCCTGTTAGGAAGTGGGTTCCTAAGCCGCCTATCCCTACTATTGAAATTGTTGTTGTTTCTGAGTCTTTTGATCTGATCTATCCTCTATTCCTACTAATACTTTGTCTCTTACAGTGCCCTTGCTTTTGATTCCTGATGTTGTCTCTTCAGTCATAGATATTCCTTCTGATGTTATTGTTGATGTTCGCTCTATGGATGTTGTAGTGGCATTGCCTTCTGAGTCCGTGTCTCATGTCGTTGATGTTCGCTCAGTTGATGTTGTGGTTAGCTCTGCGGGTATTCTGATCCCTCCTAGGATGACTTCTTTTGGAGTTCATCTGGGAAGGCTTGGATTCCTGAGCCTACTGAAATGAGATTTGACCCTGTGGATGGTAGGTTCTACAAGTATTTGGTGGAGATGCTGAAGAAAGGTGACTATTTTACCATATTGAGGGTGATGGTCTTGTGCTCTCGGTGATAGGTCCATTGGGTGACCTGAATCACTTTGTTCTCTTAGATACCTCTTGGGATAGGAAATACTTTATGGTACTGACTCTCTGTGGATTTTTTTTCCTACGTTAGCTTCTCTTTTCTCTTGGTATTATCATGTTATTGGTCCTAAATCTTCGGATGATGGAGGTGGATCTTCCTCCTCGGAGCTAGACTGGCTTAGTTCCAACTATTAGTTAGTAATTTAGCACTTTTTCTAAACTCCTACGCTCTTTTTTTTTATTTAGCAGTTCTTGTACATGTACCTGAACACTTATTTTCAAACTCATTTATACATGTGGACGGCCCATGATAAATGCCGGTTAGCTTTTGCTAAAAAAACTTGGATTTTTGGTGTTTTGGTGTTTTGGTGAGTGATTTATTATCTCTCACCTTACTATATATGTATATATAGGTTTTGATATGTTTTAAACTCATTTTTGAATTCAAATTAAGGTTTTAAGACTATTTTCAATGTCAAATTTGTAGTAAAACGAATTTTAGAATGTTTAAAGCACTTTGATCATGTTGTTTTGGAGCATGGTAGCCTTTGTATTTGATATGCTACATTAGGGATGCAATTATATGATGATTTTCTATGGTTTGATGTGTGTTTGAATACTTGGATGATTTGATGTGATTTTGTGCATGTTATGTTTGTTTAAATGCTTATATGGTTGAAACACTCATCGGAGCAACTTAGAGTTAGGAACCATGAAACTGGACTTCGATGGATAGGCTCGAGGATGTTAGAAGTTGTATTGATGCATACAGAAGGCACATAGATCAAACAACGGAGCGTAGTGGTGAAATGGGGGTAAAATTGGAATTTTGGAGAAATCACACCATTTCTGCTCGGTGAGTGCTTGGAGTCATGCTCGGTGGTTTTGTGGATCGGCTTGGTTTCAGGTTTGGTATCCGACCAAGGTTCACTGCTTGATGGTTGCTTAGAGTTGTGTTTGATGGTTTTGTGGGTCGACTTAGTGTCAGATTCGGTGGCCGACAAAGTTTCACGGCTCGATGGGTGGTTGGAGTAATGCTCAGTGGGTTTTTTGGTCGGCTTGGTGTCAGGTTCAATGGCCGACGAAGTTTCGCTGCTCGGTGGGTGCTTAGAGTTGTGCTTGGTGGTTTTGTGGGTCAGATTGGTGTAAGGTTCAGTGGCAGACCAAGTTTCACTGCTCGGTGGTTGCTTGGTGTTTGGGGGGTGTTGCTTAGGCACAAACCGGAGCTAGAAAACTGGTTCGATGATTGGAGCTGACTTGGTGTCTAAGGGTTGTTTGTTTTGCGCCAGACCCGAGCAAGATGTTCTATTTAGTTTTCTTATGTAGCTTGGAATCACAAAAGGGTTTGCTTGGATGTTGGCTAGGGTATAGCTGAACCAAAAATGAAAGTTGGAGATTTTCGTCATGGCGCAACGATACTTTAGGGATTTCTTCATGGCATGCTCCAGGTTTATTGAGGGTGATATGGAGTGAAGAAGGCAACTCCAAATAATTCAGGAGGACCTTGGATCTTATGTGGTGATTATCGAGCGATGGCGTGATGCTTTGACATGATGACCCGACAACGATGACGATGACTTCAGAACCTTGGTACAATGGCTCAACAACTTACGATAGGTGTCTAGAGGCATTTTGGAGATGACGACTTAACGATGAGAGTCATGATGGTGATCTGCAAGGGTAAGTTTAACGATGACGGCTTGCAAGTGGGATTTATGACTATGTCCTACTGAGGAGATAGCCGTGATGGAATAGCGATTGAGTTCGCTTATGGAGACGTGTGCAAAAAGATCTTTGATAGCTTGAAGGTTCCTAGTGTGCTTGTAAAGAAGGGGTATGTGGGTAGCTCCCGCCTGGATTTGCGATCATGTTTGGATCTTGCGATAGTTGATTACCCAGCTTTGTGATTGTGGGCCTGGTTCCTAGCCTTTCGGAGTGGCATGGATTCGAGCACCAATGAAGTCAGGATTTCGATTGAGTCCCTGGTTTATAGTAGTGTCATACGAGTTATCATATATCCAATGCACATAAGTGATGGTGAGGATTGCTTAATGGATGCTATGTTTTCCATGATTGTTTATCACTATAGAATGTCATGCAATGTATGTATTTTCGACTGTATACTTAGATATTGGACATTGTACTTCGACCGTAGTACACTTATATGGCTATGATAGTAGATTAGCATATATCGACTGTTATGTGCTAACCTTTTGGATGTAGGGACATTTCAAGTATGGTTCTCATACCCTATGCCCCTATTTACTGTATACAATTTCTATAGTATTTTGAGATGATGTATCGCTCACGCCAAACTATTGTCTGATCCGATGCTATATGCTTTACTTCTTATTATCTCGGATACTCTTAAATGAGTATATTAGGGATAATAGGTTTGGATAATGCATGGATTTGTATGGAATATCAGCAAAAGACTACGCTTTCATATATTTATACATGGAGCTTACTATCACATATGTTCAGCCGTGCTGTACTATAGAGCTATACCAGTACTTGTACTAGTTTGGAGATTTGGGATGTATAAACTCTATTATTTTATTTTTTATATAATCTGTGGACCTGATGCACTCTGATGTTCTTATTTATGGTTCATTTGATTATACCACCGTATCTATCCTGTTTCACATCTATGTTATTATATTATATTTTGTCTATGCATTGTGAGATGTTCTATAGGTTCTATGCTTGGATTTTCTTCTACTTTTCATTCTCGGCTACCATCCTACATCCGCTGGGCACCCCTACAGCACATCACATAAGTATATTGGATACTGGAGGTGTAGGGTGGCCTCCACAAAGAGAATAAATAATCTTGTTATTTTGAGGTTAATAGTAAACTATTTCATTATGAGAGAAAATTCCTAACTTTTTTCTTGGGTTTATAAAAACATTTTCACCAAGTGGTTTTGTGAAAATATCTTCAGCTTGATTTTCAGAGTAAACAAGTTCAAGCGATGTGATGCCTTTTTCTACATTATCACGTAAGAAGTGATGTCTAATATCAATGTGTTTCATACGTGAATGATTAATGAGATTTATTTGATATATTTATAGAACTGTTACTATCATAATATATGGCTGAATTTTTTAATAAAACGCTAAAGTCTGAAGTGTTTGTTGCATGTAGATAACTTATGGACATGCCAAAGTTGTAGAGATACATTCTGTTTCACACATCGAGAGTGAAATACAATTTTGCTTCTTACTAAACCATGGCACAAGAGACTGACCAACAAAGTGGTATGTGCCACTTGTACTTTTCCTATCCATTTTTCATCCTTCAAAATCCACATCGCTATATGATACAAGTTCAAAGGGGAAACTTTTCAAATATAAAAGGCTATAGTCTCTTGTTTTTGATAAGTAGCGCAAAATCCAATTTACGACTCGTAAGTATAATTCTTTGAGATTTGCTTGAAATCTTGCACACAAGCAAACACTCATCGTTAAATCATGCCTACTAACTATTAAATATAATAAGAAGCCAATCATACTCCTATAAAATTTTTGATCAACTTCCCTATCGTTTTCATCTTTATCTAAATGTACACTAGTACTCAAAGGTGTTGGTTTACTAGAAATATTTTCCATTCCAAATCTTTTTAATAAATCATTACAATATTTTTCTTAAAAAATAAAAATCGATTATTTAATTGCTTAATTTGCAAGCTAAGAAAATATGTTAGTTCACCCATATATGATATTTCAAACTTCTTTTCCATAATGTTTGAGAATTCATTTACATAGTGTTTTATTTGTAGAATCAAAAATAATATCATCTGCATAACTTTGAACAATCAAAATAAAATTTTCTTTCTTTTTAATAAATAGTGTAGAATCAACCTTTCCAATTTTAAAACCAAATATATAATATAACTCATTAATCGATCATACCAAGAGCGTGGAAGTTGTTTCGGATCACAAAGAGCATTTTTACGTTTGAAAACATGGTTAGGAAATTTTCGTGTTCGAATAAAGCTGGTTGTTCAATGAAAACAATTACTTTTATAAATTCATTTAGGAAAGCACTTTTAACTTCTATTTGAATTTTTTTTTAAATTACGATGACAAGTAAACACAAGTAAAATTCTAATAGCTTCTAGTCTAGGGACCGAGGCAAACATTTCTCCATAGTCAATACATTCTTCTTGGTTATACCCTTGAGCTACAAGTATTGCTTTATTCCTTATTATATTACCATTTTCATCTACCTTCTTTTGGAAAACCCATTTGATACTAGTTACGGTTTAATCGTTTGGTCTTGGATCTGTTAGAACCTCCAACTTATGTTGCAATGATAGGAAATATTTAATCATATACATATATAGAATTTATCAAAATTGTAGGTATATACTATAAGCAGACACCGTGATCGGAGATATTATCGAAGATATTAAGACTCAAAGAGAGGCGAAGATTCATTAACCATACTAAAGGTTATTCTATTGTAAAAGAGTCCTAGATAAAATATTGTTAAGGTCTCCATGAGTATATATGCATACACAACTTTATATACATCAAAAACACATAGAAAACTACAATTTCATCTCACAAACATCTGAGATATACTCACAGACGTTTATGAAAAATTTCTCTTTAAAAAATAAAAATACTCATAGACGTCTGTGACAAGTGTCGGGTTAAAAAATAAAATAGTCACAAACGTCTGTCGTTACACCATAGATGTCTGTCAAGGCAAAAACTATCATATTTGAAAAGACACTTCTTTTTGAAACCAAAGGAAATCATCTTTCATGAAGAGTTGCAGCCATTAAAACGAAAAGTTTTCTTCAAAACGCAACAACTCTTCATCTGCACCTCTCTAACTCTATCAGTAGCATCTTGATTGAGAACTAACTTAACTTGCTTTTGATCTATCATATACTCTCTTGGTTTCTAAGCATTCTCTTGCATATATACTGTTTACATGCTCTCAATCCATTATAATCTTTTGGTTAAATTCACTTCCTATAACTCAAAACAATCATATTCATATACTCAAAGGAGATCATAGGAAGATTTGTAGTGTAAGTCAAAAACCGTGTTATTGGAACACAAGATTGTCAAAGACACTTTTTTATTAAGCCTATTCCTCCCGGCGAAGTGAGGGTAGTTTGTTTAAAGGAAATACCGAAGAGGAGCTTCGGGACTAGACATAGGACAGGAGGTTCGAACCAGTATAAAAACTCTGGTTTGCGGCTTTATATATTCTACAATTTATTATCTACTATTGCATTAATATATATATATATATATATACACTTGCATATTATACACAAGTTAAATAGTATACGATCCACTAGACTTCCAATTGGTATCAGAGCACGGTTATTTCAAGTTACAGTAATACGTAGTTGAAAGATATTTAATATGGCAAGTACATTTCAAGAAGGTCAATCCAATGCACATCCTCCACTATTCACTGGATCTAATTATGCTTACTGGTCTACACGTATGCGTATTTTTATGGAAGCTAATGGTCTAGAAATTTAATTAGCAACTCAAAATAAATATGAAGCACCTAACACTAATATAGGCACATGGACTGATGCATAAAAAGCAGAGGCAATTAACAATACCCAAGCTATGAATGTTTTATTTTGTGCACTCGATAAAAATAAATTTTCTCGAGTCATGTTGTGCACTTCTGCTTATGATATATGGCGTACATTACAAATTACTCATGAAGGCACAAATAAAGTCAAGCAAACAAAAAATTTCATTCTACAAAATCAATTTTCATCTTTTAAAATAAAGTGAAATGGGTCAATTATTGACATGTATGCTAGATTTCAAACTATACAACACGACCTTATGGCACTAGGAGTTAAATTCACTGATTTTGATTTAATCACATGAATTTTGAACTCTTTGACAAACGAATGGGAAAGAAAATTTTTAGCCATCGAAGAAGCTAACGATCTTTTCCAACTCAAAGTTGAAGAATTAATAGTAAATCTGATGTCATATGAAGCTAATTTACAGGCAAGAAAAGAACAGAATCAAGAAAGGAAAAACATTGCATTTCAGGCAAACAACGACAACTCTGACTTAGAAAAAGATGGGATTGTTTTCATTGCCAGAAATTACAACAAATTCAGAAAGTTCAAAAAATGATGAAATTTCAAAACAACAAAAGCACTAATTCCTCAAATCAAACATCAATAAATTACTTTGGGTGTGACAAATTTGGCCATATGAAGAAAGACTGTCCACTACCCAATAATGATAAAAAGGAAAACAAATTCGAAAATTTCAAGAAAAAGAGAAGAGTATTTCAAGTAACTTGGGACGACTCCGACTCTTCCTCTTCATCCGACAGTGACAGTGACTTAGAACAAGCAAATGTTTGCTTCATGGCTAACACAGATGAGGTACCCAAAAACAAAAATAAGGAGAAATGGATACTCGATAGTGGATGTTCCAAACATAGGACGAGAAATGCACACATGCTATCAAATATCACTTACATGGACGGTGGCATGGCCACTTTTGGGTATAATTCCAAAGGATATGTTATCGGAATTGGAAACGTCATCAATATTGGTACATCTTCTTCTCCTATTATTTCAAATGTATTGTTAGTCAAAAATTTAAAACATAATTTACTTAGTATAAGCAAATTATGCGATAAGGGATTTAGAATCGATTTTCTAAAGGATAAATGCAATATCTTGGATAAAATAAAAATTTAATTTTTGAAGGAACAAGAAATCGAAATATTTATATTCTAAACATGAATATTAATCACAATAATGATTTATGTTTAACCGCAAATAATGATGATCTATGGATATGGCATAAAAGATTTTATCATATAAATTTCAAATATATAAACAAATTAGCTTAAAACAATTTGGTAAGAGGGTTACCCAAAATAAATTTCAAAGTTAAAAATCTATGCAATGCATGTCAACTTGGAAAATTAAAGAAAAGCTCGTTTAAATCTAAATATAAATCTCTACTGAACAACCTCTTGAATTACTTTATTTGGACTTATTTGGTCCAACTCAAGTACGTTCAATAAATCATAATAAAAATGTCTTTAATTGTAGACAATTCTTCAAGATATACTTGGACACTATTTTTAAAACATAAAAGTGATACATTCGAAATGTTTAAAATTTTTGCTAAATGAATTAAGACTTTAATGGATTTAAAAATAAAAATTATAGAAGTGATCACGATAGAGAATTTGAAAATGAAATATGTACTAATTTTGGTAATAAGAAGGGAATTACTCATAATTTTTCATTACCAGGAACACCACAACAAAACAAAGTAGTCGAAAGAAAAAATCGTACCTTGCAAGAATGTGCTCGAACTCTCCTAAATGGTAGCGAGTTACCAAAGAATTTTTGGGCCGAAGCAGTTGCTACTGCTTGTTACGTATTAAATCGAGTAACTCTTAGACCTATGACTAAAAATACATGTTATGAAATATTCTACAAAATGAAACCAAAAGTATCATATTTTCGAATATTTGGATCAAAATGCTTTATTCTAAATACAAATGATAATCTTGGTAAATTCGATTCAAAAGCCGATGAAGGAATTTTTGTTGGCTATTCTGATCAAAATAAAGCTTACATAATTTTTAACAAACGAATAAATGTTATAGAAGAAAGTCTTCATGTCTCGTTTGATGAAAACTTCAAAAATATAAACAAAGACGATGAAGAAATTTCCGACTCTAATCAGATTAGAATCATTGAAAATAATAATAATCAAAATAATGTAATTGAAAATAATAATAATCAAAATAATATGATTGAAAATGATAATCAAAATAACAATGGGTTGAAATCACCTCCCCTCATTTTAAAAGATCATCCAATTGATAACATAATTGGAAATCTAGATAACAGAGTTTCGACTAGAAGACAAATAAATCAAATGAGTAATGTAGCATATATATCTATTTTTGAACCAAAAAATTATAAGGAAGCATCAAATGATGATTTTTGGATTTTAGCTATGCAAGAAGAACTTAATCAATTTGAACGTAATAATGTCTGGGAATTAGTACCAAGGCCAATCGATCAATCAGTAATTGGAACAAAATGGGTTTTTAAACGTAAAGCTGACGAAATGGAAATATCATATGTAATAAAGCTAGATTAGTGGCATATGGATATAATCAAGAAGAGGGCATTGATTATGAAGAGACTTTTGCTCCTGTCGCACGTCTTGAAGCATTAAGAATATTACTTGCTTTTGCGTGTCATCATAACTTTAATCCTTTTCAAATGGATGTTAAAAGTGCTTTCTTAAATAGTTTTATAAAAGAAAATGCTTGAGTAGAACAACCACCACTATTTGTTCATGAAAAATATCCAGATCATGTTTTTAAACTTGAAAAGGAATTATATGGTTTAAAACAAGCACCTCAAGCTTGGTATGATCGATTAAAATCACATTTAATTAATTTCGGTTTTCAAATTGGTAAAATAGATACAACATTATTTATTAAAAGAGAACAGAAGAATATATTAATTGTTCAAATTTATGTTAACGACATTATTTTTGGATCTACTAACGAAAATTTGCGTAATGAATTTTCTACAATAATGACAAACGAATTTGAAATGTCTCATATGGTTAAATTAAATTTCTTTTTAAGATTACAAATAAAATAATTAAACGATGGAATTTTTATAAATCAAGAAGAATACTATAAAGAACTATTAAAATGTTTTGAAATGGATTATACATCAAGTAAACCCACTCCAATGAGTACTACTACTCATCTAGACAAAGATGAACATAGAAAAGAGTTTGATCAAAAACTATATCGAAGCATGATAGGATTCTTACTATACTTAACCGCTAGTAGACAAGATATTATGATGAGTGTTTGTTTGTGAGCAAGATTTCAAGCACAACCTAAAGAATCACATCATCATGCCATTAAACAGATTTTACTATATTTAACCAACACTAAAGATTATGGCTTATTTTATCCAAAATGCAGTATGTTTGAACTCGTATCTTACACTGATGCGGATTTTGGTGGATGTAATCAAATAGAAAAAGTACAAGTGACACATGTACCTTTATTGGTTAATCGTTAGTTTCTTGGTTTAGTAAAAAGCAAAATTGTGTTTCTCTTTCAATATGTGAAGTCGAATATATTTTTGCTGCCTTAGCTTGCGCTCAAGTAATATAAATGCAACAAACACTTAAAGACTATGGAAAAATAATAAACAAATCTCCAATATATTGCGATAATACTACTGCTATAAATTTATCTAAAAATCCAATTAATCATTCTCAGACAAAACATATAGATATTCATCACCATTTTTTGAGATATAATATTGAAAAATAAATAATAACTCTAGAGTTTGTAAAATCCATGGATATAGAATCCCACTTCCAAACTAGAATCTCTAAAGGCTGAAGCAACCCGCTTGGCTTCTGGTGTTCGGCTTTCGCTTGTTGACAGTTAGCACATTATCTAACCCACAAGCAACATCCCTCTTCCCAATAGAAGCTTCTCTTCATATCTTGATACATCTTGGTTCCCCCAGGATGAATCATAAATTTGGATCGATGACACTCATCTAGAACTTCTCTTCTCAAGTTCTCTACATTCAGAACACATAATCGTCCCTTCTTCGTCAACCATCCTTTCCGGTCAATGCAAAAATCTTTAAGATCATCGATCTCAGATCCCACCTTGAATCTTCTAATTTTCTAGACCATTTCTGGATCCTCTTTCTATTTAGAAGCTATCCTCTTGATCAACACGGGTTGAACCTCTAAACAGTCTAACATAGCAGTACTCTGACTAGAATTAGCAGTCAATCTAGACTCTATACTACACCTAGCCAAAGCTTCTAAATCCTTCCATTCTGCCAACATAACTAACACCACATTCTGATGTTTCCTGCTAAGGGCGTCCGATACTTTATTTCCTTTCCCAGGAGTATATTCTATACCAAATAAGCAGTCAAAAACTCCAGCCACCTCTGCTGTCGCATATTTAACTCTTTCTGAAAGAATAAATATCTTAAGGATTTATGATCAGTGTATAACTCAAATCTCTCCCCTAAGAGATAATGCCTCCAAATCTTATATGTGAAGATCACTACAGCCAACTCCAAATCATGAGTAGGAAACCTTACTTCGTGCGGACTAAGCTGTTGAGAAGCATAGGCAATGACTTTATCATTCTACATCAATACAGCTCCCAATCCTGTTCCATATGCATCAGTGTATACCACCAAACCTTGGTTTCCATCTGGAACAACTAACACTGGCGCATTGGTCAAAAAATGTTTTAACTTAAGGAACCCTTCCTCACATTTGTCGGACTAAATGAACTTCACATCATTCCTGGTCAACTTAGTTAAAGGTGCTGCTATCTACGAAAAATATTTGATAAATCTTCGGTAATAGCCAGCAAGTCCGAGAAAACTTCTAATCTCGGTTACCGTCTCTGGTCTCCTCCAATTATTGACAGCTTCGATCTTAACTGGATATACTGCCAAACCTTCCTTCGAAACTACATGACCAAGAAACTTGACCTCCTTCCAAAAATGACATTTAGAAAACTTCTCCTTTAGCCGATGCTGCCTTAGCGTCTCAAGCACTACCCTCAGAAGATTCTCATGCTCTCTCTCATCTTTCGAATACACCAAAATGTCATCTATGAATCACAACATGAAGCTATCCAAGTGTTCTCGAAAAACCCGGTTCATCAAGTCCACGAAGAAAGCAGGTGCATTCGTCAATCCGAATGGCATCACTAAGCACTCATACGAGCCATACCTAGTCAGAAATGCTGTCAAAGAAAAACTGTCCTCTGCCACTCTCAACTGATGGAACCCCGTCGCCAAATCCAATTGGGAAAACACTTTGGCTCCACTCAACTGATCAAACAGATCGCCAATCCATGGCAAAGGATACCTATTCTTGATCGTCCTTTCATTCGGCTTGCGATAGTCAATGCACATCCTCAATGACCCATCTGACTTCTTCACGAAAACCATGGCCGCTCCCTAAGGCGAACTGCTTGGTCTAATAAAAAAAATTCCTTCTAGAACCACCCTCTGCACCTTCAATTCTTTCATTTCAGTCGGTGTCATCCTGCTAGGTGATCTACTGACAGGTTCAGCTCCTGGCACAAGATATATTCGAAACTCAATAGCTCATTTTGGTGATAGTCCTGTGATCGGCTCAAATACATCTGCAAACTCTATTGCAACTCAAAACTGACTTAGCTCCTCCGTTGCTTCCAAGGCACTTAACACAACACAAACACTTCGGTTAGAATTCTCTACTGAGAAGATGATTCGGTTCTGACTATTTGGATGCCTTAATGATATTTCCCTATCTTGGAAAAATATCCTAGCCTCATATCTACCCAACCAATCCATACCCAAAATGATCCCGAAATCTACGAAATCATAAACATATAGACTGCACGCAAACATATGACCTAAAAAATCAAATTCTAACTGGTCACATCTTATCCCTAGAGTTGCATACCCTCCTATTGGATTTGCAATCCTTAAGGAAGAAATAGGGTAAGTGGGTTCTAAGAATAACTTATTAACCAAATTATGGGATATAATTGAATGTGATGCACCGGTATCAAATAGTATCATAACTGGAATACTTTGAATAAAAAATGTACCTTCCATCACAGTCTTTCCCTTATCTTCTGCAGTTGGTCGGGAAGAAGACGGTGGTCCAACAGCAAAAACCTTTCCTTTTTCTGCCCTAACTGGCTCTGGACACTGGTTCTTGTAATGCCCAACTTGATCGCAGTTGTAGCACTTAATATGCTTCTTATCTACAGCCTTCTTCTGCCCCATGCCTGACCGACACTCGTTCGCAAAATGACCATTCTTGTCACATTTGTAGCAGACTAAATCAGCTTTTGACTTCTTATCTGAATCTCCCTTTGGGGCTTCTTTCTTTTTGAAGAACTTCCTCTTCTTACCCTAAGGACCCTGGGATTCAACTGGCTTCTCTCTAGCACAAATAGCAAGCATCTGTTCATGGCGAATGACCATCTCCACCACCAGATTACAGGGACCACAGATATGAGTCAGGGTCGCCTTAGCAAACTCGGGCTTTAGCCCCCGAATGAACCTTTCATTCTTTCTGATGTCAGTGTCTATAATAACGTATCCATATCGAGATAGCTCATCAAATATATTTGCATACTCGATAAATGACATGTCTCCCTGAACTAAACCCATAAATTTTCTCATTAATGCTGACTTGGCAACTTCATAAATAGACCTCTGTTTGAATCTCCTTCGAAAATCAACCCAAGTCAACTCTTCCTCTGGAATTTCGGCAATCACACCATTCCACTAATGAAAGCTGACCCTTGCAGCTGCCTAGAGGCCAACCTTCTTTTCTGCTCATCTCCTAAACCCAAATCAGAGAAAAGCCTTTCACAGTATAACAACCAATTATCCACTTCTATAGCATCTTCCGTTCCCATAAACGGCTTTCCACCCAAACTGGTGTAGTCTCGGTTTAGCTTGGCATAATTTTTGCCAACGGGAATCACATGATTTGCTCCTCCAATATTTCCAGCCACTCCAGCAGTTCCTGCTTGCATCAAATTAGCAAGGAACTTATACATCATCCACGCATCTACTGGCGGATTTCAAGCACTCACATTAGCTTCTGCATTTTCATTAGCATTAGCCTGTCGACCTTGGATCCTCCGGGTGTTAGGTCGAGCATTTCTATTAGTTGTGGTGCTTCCTCCACCTAGATTTCCTCTTCCATTTCTTGCTTCATATCTTCTTTCTCGTAAATCTGTATACGAGTCTTAGTAGATACAAAAGAACGGTCTAAGAGAAAGGGGAATTACGTACTTATATATATACCTATATATATCAAATACAAGTACGTTACAATCACGCTAACCCAAACCCCAATCAAATTTTTGATTCATTGAATTATGTTTTGAGAATTTTTTAGGTTTTAATTACTTAAATTTTCATAAACCTATGCTCTGATACCAACTTGTAACATTCCCTACTTGGAGGCCCAAAACTAACGGCTGCGGATGCTGCAGTCATCCATAGTTATTTATCCTAGACGACCAAATACGGTAATATTAGATAAATTGATATACCAAAAACACATGGATATGGAAAAAGTTTAAAATTTCAAAACAACTTTCACATTCCATTCCAAACTCATTTCAACATTCTTTACATAATCCTACAACGTTAACCACGTTCAGAAAAAATATAATTATCACAATATACTCCAAGAGCAACATATGAAGATGCCCCCTTGGTGATCAGAGTGTATAATAGGCAATAAACAACTTTGCCTTAATAAAACAATACAGTGGAATCACATGAGAAAGAACGTAAATAACTACATGCCTTCTGCACGACTCCGAAAGCTTTTTCGTCTTAAGAGGAACCTGAAAACCTCAAATCTCAATCTACTCAAAATCAATTGAGTACCCGAGAGTTTAAGGGGAAAACATAAAATTCGAGTCAGACAAAAGGCCTTATATGAATAATAATATACCATCTCAAATCATTTAGATATCTAGTGAGACCACGCCGCTTAGCGGAATGGATTTCCCCTCACTAGTATCTTAAAACCTTTGTAAACCATTTTCTGTGCCCGTGCATCCACAATGGTTAATTCAATTCAAAACATTATTATGTGATGATATGTTAAATAATTGAATCAATTCTGGACTACCCATTCCCAATTCATTTTGACTATCTGTCATAATTATAGTTTCTATGATTACCATTAACCTAATAGTTTTCATTGGCTAACTAATATCCGGTTAAACTTTTAAGGACTCCCTGTCCAATTATATAGTTTTCATGGGATTACTATGAACCTATTGGTAATTCCAATATTGTTTCTTCTATCCTAGTTTTCATGGGCTGACTAGGAACCTATTGACTAACTGTCAATATCAATTTCTTTTATCCTAGTTTTCATGGGATGACTAGGAAACTATTGACTAACTGTTAATATCTTTCTTTTTCCTTAGTTTTCATGGGCTAACTAGGAATCTATTGACTATCTGTCAATATCATTTTCCTTAAACAGTTTTCATGGGCTTATTGTTAACCTATTGGCCTCTGCCAATAATTTTTATTTATATTCACTACTAGGTCAACATAACAAGTTATTCTACCCTTTTTCCAAAGTATAGTTTTTTGGGATTCATTATAAAGTGAATATATACATACATGAAGAAGCAAACAAAATAACTTGGTTAATTCTTTTAACCCATTAAAACTTCTTCATATTCCATTTCAAAATACTTTGCTTATTAATATGTCATGGTTTTGCTTTTAGATGAGATTGGGTTATTTATTTTGAAAACTATACTTTCAAAACCTTCGAAACCTTGTTTTCAACCTCACTGGATAGCCTCCTTCGAAAACATATATCTCTTTTCAAAACAATTGGCTTATGCCTTTAAAAACACTTTAAAATTCTTCTTTCGAAACCTTTTGAATATCATAAAGTATTACTTATTAATTATTAGAAGCATAGCTTCGAAACCATTGGAAGTATCTCTTCTAAAATCATTGAAAGTCCGCCTATCGACATCGTTGGGTTTACTTTTAAAAATATCATTTGGGTCAAAAAAAGTACATAAACAAAAGTATTTCTTTCTAAACCATTCTTTACCATATAAAAATATTGGAGAATTTATAACGACGTCGAAACCATCCCTTTCAACAAAGTCGAAAGCTTACATTTAAAATATTTAAGGATAGCTTCGAAATCCCTTTCGAAACTATTGCCTTCGAAACCCATAACCCTTTCGAAGGCATTTAGAAAGTAGCTTGATATGGCTTTAAAACAAGCAATACCTTTCAACAGTATTGATGACTTCAATACACTCGAAAGGCAAAAAATCGGTGGTAGGGCTTCGACTAGGTCGGAACCCTTTCTTTCGAAAGCATTGATTTATAATTAAAGGAACTCATTCGAAACCCTTTTCTTTTAAAACAAACATGGCAACCCTTTCAAAAGCCATTATAAAACTCCTTTCGAAAACATGCATATCGACTAAGTCGAAAGCTTAGTAAAATAAAGGCAGGGGCTTATCTTTTTAAAACAAACTGAGGTAACGACCCTATCGGAAGCTATGCTTTCGACACCATACCTTTCACCTTTCTCCAATCCACTACGTATCACCTAGATGATACCACATGTATTAAATTTAACCTAATGGGGTTTCGACATAGTCGAAGGTGAAAGGAAATGGGTGAAAGGTACTCTGAATAGAGGCGAAACCTGTTTTTCTGGGTTAAATACTAAATTAAGTAATTTATATAAACTAACCTGCCTACATGTAAATTTCTTATCGGTTGCCTTAACTTTTCCCATGCTTTTCAAAACTAACCACTTTTTTATTTTGGATAAGTATCAAACTTAAACTTTTGCAAATAAAACCTTCCTTTTAATTTACACGTAAATCATTTTGATCCTCTTCTCAAAATAATTTATTTTGTATATCAAATCACTTAAGGAAAATCCCTAAAAATCATAGAAATTTAATTTGACCATTTTATCTAACATATCAAAATTTCAGACCCAAATTCTCAATATATTTTTTTGATTTAAATTATCAACCTAACGTGTTATACCTTCATTCAAAAATTCATAATAATCTTTCCATAGCTTGAAAATTATCAAACTTAAAACCCAACTCTAAAATCATGTTTTGCATAGCATAAAATTTTTCCATGGCATTTAAACATCAATATCACACGGTTTTGGTTTAAAACTGTATGAACCATCTTTTAAACAATCTTGTTTAAATTTAAACAAACCATAATTCAAGCATATCATCATCAAACATAATATATATGAATTCAAACTTAATTCCGAAACATATATTCAACAAATAGAGATAACAATTATTACTCATCTTGATTTTTGACAAGGAAAGTGGATTGAGATGAGTTTGATTCCCCTTTTTTAATCCTTTAACCTTTTCCTTTTGAATTTCCTCTTCTATTCTTCCAATTAATGGCCGGCCTTTCTCTTCTTTTTCTTACATTTTTCTTTTGTGAGAAAATGAATATGAGTGTGAATGACTTAAGGGTAAACATATATATATATATGTATGTATGTATGTATGTATGTATGTATATATGTATGTATGTATGTATAAAGGTAAGGTTAGGTGTAGTTAAATCCCATTATACCCTTACATAATTTAATTAGTCTATAAACCATTCTTTTTTAAACTCATTCTTATTAACAAGCACGACCACCTAAATTTATTCAAATCTCAATCCCCTTATCATTTAATATTTTCATTATTCTATTTAATTTATCTAATTAAATATCCTGAATAATGTTATTAAAATTAGGGGTGCTACAGGCTCCTCTCCTTAAAGAATTTCTTCCTCGAAATTCAATAAGGACTAAATACTAATCATTGCAATCATCTGTAACAACTCCTAACAACCATATTAGTCTATCTGACTAGCGATCTTCTATATAAATCTAATATAGACATACCATTTAAAACAGATCAGGATAATTATCTCGAATCTTGTCTTCTGTCTTCCAAGTACAGTCCTTCTCGTTGTCGCTTCATTGAACTTTCACTAACTTAACTGTCTTGGACCTCAATCTTTTCTCATCTCTCGCCATAACCCGAACTGGTTGTTTAACCATTGTCAAATTAGGCTCTACTACCAACTCATCCAACCCTGTTGGAGGAATAGTAGTCGCTGGATCATGCACATACTTGTGAAGATGTGACACATGAAATACATTATGGACACTTGCCATATTTCTCTGTAATTCTACTCTGTACGCGAGCTTTCCAATCCTTTCTATAATCTGGAATGGCCAACATATTTCGGTTGCACCTTCCCTGACTTCCCGAAATGTATCACTCCCTTCATCGGTGACACCTTAATAAAAACCCTGTCTCCAACTGAGAACTCTTGGTCTTTATGACTTTTATCTACGTAACTTTTCTATCTGGACTGAGCTTCCTTCATCCGATCTCGGATCAATTCAATCTTCTCTGATGCCTCTCTAACCATATCTAGACCTAAGACTAATCTGTCTCCAGTCTCTAACCAACATGCTAGCGATTTGCATGGCCTTCCATACAAAGCTTCAAAAGGCGCCATTCCTATACTAGTCTGAAAACTATTATTATAGGAAAACTCAATCAAATGCAAGTGATCTTCCCAAGATCCATCAAAGTCTAGTACACAAGCTCTCAACAAATCTTCGAGTACCTTATTGACTCTCTCAGCCTGCCCATCCGTCTATGGGTGATATGCTGCACTCATCTTGAGCTTGGTACCTAATACTCTCTGTAGACTTCTCCAAAACTCACTAGTGAATTGTGCATCTCTATCGCTGGCTATGCCACTGGGAATTCCATGAAGTCTAACTATGTTCTTTACGAACAACTTCGCCAAAACAGGTGCCATTCTGGTTGACTTGACTGAAATGAAATGGGCGCTCTTTGTTAATCTGTCCACTATGACCCATATGCTTTTATTTCCCTTGTTCGACCTTGGCAACCCATATATCAAATCCATGGATATAGAATCCTACTTCCAAACTGGAATCTCTAAAGCTGAAGCAACCCGCTTGGCTTATGGTGTTCGGCTTTAATTTTTTGACAGTTAGCACATTGTCTAACCTACAAGCTAACATCCTTGTTCAGGCCTTCCCAATAGATGCTTCTATTCATATCTTGATACATCTTGGTTCCCCCAGGATGAATAAAAAATTTGGATCTATGACACTCATCTAGAACTTCTTTTCTCAAGTTCTCTACATTCGAACACATAATCGTCCCTTCTTCCTCAACCATCCTCTTTGGTCAATGCCAAAATCTTTAAGATCATCGATCTCGGATCCCACCTCGAATCTTCTAATTTTCTCAGCTATTTCTGGATCCTCTTTCTGTTTAGAAGTTGTCCTCTCGATCAACACTGGTTGAACCTCTAAACAGGCTAACATAGCAGTACTCTGACTAGAATCAGCAATTGATCTCGACTTTATACTACCCATAGCCAAAACTTCTAAATCCTTCCATTCTACCAACATAGCTAACACCACATTCTGATGTTTCCTGTTAAGGGTATCCGCTACTTTATTTCCTTTCCCATTAGTATAATCTATACCAAAATCATAAGCAGCCAAAAACTCCAGCCATCTCTGTTGTCGCATATTCAACTCTTTTTGAGAGAATAAATATCTTAAGGACTTATGATCAGTGTATAACTCAAATCTCTTTCCTAAGAGACAATGTGTCCAAATCTTTAACGTGAAGATCATCGCAGCCAACTCCAAATCATGAGTAGGATATCTTACTTCGTGCGGTCTAAGCTATCGAGAAGCGTAGGCAATGACTTTACCATTCTGCATCAATACAGCTCCCAATTATGTTCCATATGCATCAGTGTACACCACCAACCCTTGATTTCCATTTGGTACAACTAACACTGGCGCGTTGGTCAACAAATGTTTTAACTTAAGGAACCCTTACTCACATTTGTCGGACCAAATGAACTTCACATCCTTCCTGGTCAACTTAGTCAAAGGTCTGCTATCCGCGAAAAATCTTTGATAAATCTCCGATAATAGCCAGCAAGTCCGAGAAAACTTCTAATCTCAGTTACTGTCTCTGGTCTCCTCCAATTATTGACTGCTTCAATCTTAGCTGGATCTATCGCCAAACCTTCCTTCGAAACTACATGACCAAGAAACTTGACCTCCTTCCAAAAATGAAATTTAGAAAACTTTGCCTTTATCTGATTCTGCCTTAGCATCTCAAGCACTACTTTCAGAAGATTCTCATGCTCTCTCTCATCTTTCGAGTACACCAAAACGTCATCTATGAATAACAACAAGTACCTATCCAAGTGTTCTCGGAAAACCCGATTCATCAAGTCCATGAAGAAAGCAGGTGCATTCGTCAATCCGAATGGCATCACTAAAGACTCATACGAACCATACCTAGTCTGAAATGCTGTCAAAGGAATACTGTCCTCTGCCACTCTCAACTATTGGAAACCCATTGCCAAATCCAATTGAGAAAACACTTTGGCTCCACTCAACTAATCAAAGAGATCTTTAATCCACGGCAAAGGATACCTATTCTTGGTCGTCCTTTCATTCAGTTTGCGATAGTCGATGCACATCCTCAATGACCCATCTGACCTCTTCACAAAAACCACGACTGCTCCCTAAGGCGAACTGCTTAGTCTAATGAAATTTATTCCTTCTAGATCCATTGGCTACACCTTCAATTCTTTCATTTTAGTCGGTGTCATCCTACTAGGTGGTCTACTGATAGGTTCAGCTCTTGACATAAGATCTATTTGAAACTTAATAGCTCATTTCGGTGGTAGCCCTATGATCGACTCAAATACATCTGCAAACTCTCTTGCAACTCGAACCTGACTTAGTTCCTCCGTTGCTTCCCAGGCACTTAACACAACATAAACACTTTGATCAGAATTCTCTACTAAGAAGATGATTCGGTTCTGACTATTTGGATGCCTTAATGATATTTCCCCTACTTGGAAAAATATCCTAGCCTCATATCTACCCAACCAATCCATACCCAAATTGATCCCGAAATCTACGACATCATAAACATATACAATGCATGCAAACATATGACCATAACAAATCAAGTTGTAACTGGTTATATCTTATCCCTAGAGTTGCATACCCTCCTATTCGATTCGCAATCCTTAAGGGAGAAACAGGGTAAGTGGGTTCTAAGCATAACCTATTAACCAAATTCTGGGATATAACTGAATGTGATGCACCGGTATGAAATGGTATCCTAACTGGAATACTTTGAATCAAAAATGTACCTTCCATCATAGCCTTTCCGTTATCTGCTGCAGTTGGTCTGGAAGAAGACGGTGGTTCACTAACAAAAACCTTTCCTTTTTCCACCCTAACTGGCCCTGGACACTGGTTCTTGTAATGCCCAACTTGATCGCAGTTGTAGCACTTAATATGCTTCTCATCCGCAACCTTCTTCTGCCCCTTGCCTGTGACGACCGCCCATGACCCCTGCACTGAACCTAGAGAAAGTGCACTGTAAAGTGTGCCAGGCAGCCATGGACGATTGTCAGGGTAGATTAAGACAGCAGAATCTATCGTATTCCTCACAGCGCATGGACAAAATACAATAGAACAAATATATAGTGAAGCTTCACAGAATAGAATCTCATCAATAAAACTTCATAATAGTTGAATACAAACATCTGAATAGTCAATACAACAAGCCTCACTACATATCACTCAGAGAATACAAAGCAGCGGAACATCCAGTACATGAAGTAAGAAGTAATATGCAATACTCCAGCTCGTCTTCGTCATCAGCATCGTGGAAAGCAAGAACAGCACCTGTCACCTGCTACCTAGTCTGCCCATCCCAAAATGGACGAACAGCCCAAGGCAATAAGAGTTAAAACATAAAGCCTTGAGTCAGACACAGTCTTAGTGAGCGGTAAATTAACTAACAACATACCAAAAGAGCATAAAGGAAAAGGAATAGGAATACAACCCTCCCACTCCAACCTCTTTCTACAGTGATAGACCCCAGACACACACTAAGTAGAAGCAAACATAGCAGTGCATACAATGTAAAGTACAGCAATTATCATTCGAGTCAAGGGCGATGTTTTCCAAGTACAAACCCCCAAGGCCTAAACCAAGATCAGATAAGCACCCATAAAACACTACTCTTGAGACCGAATGACGATACAACCAAACATCCATGACTCTGGCTATCACTGTTATCATTTGCTTCGATATCATCGTTAATTGAATGACCGGCTCATTCTTTCATCCGTCCGTCAAGGGCTAATGAAAACCCCGGTTCTAGACATAACTCTGCACGTCATCGTGACCCGTGCCTAGGACTATCGAATCTGCCCAGAGTACTTGACTACCCAATCAGTAGCCTTCAGGGACTATCGAATCTGCCCAACGTGCTCTTGCTTTGAGCATGCTAGAACCTTCAACAACGATTAGATCTCAGCCTTCTAGTCATCCTCCTCGACGATTATTTCCATACTAGCTCAAGCGCCTCTCGAGCAAACCATTATCCTCAAACTCGAACATTTCACCGAGTTATCAACATGCTTGGAATGATCCCGTCTGGATTAGACCAAGGCTATCTCATATCATGCTTCGCCTCATCATCATCATAGCAAAGCTTCATCTCAACATCATCATCAAATCTATCCATATGAGCTTCCTCATCCGCCACATATGCCACAAGCAGCTTTCCCAATTCAAGAGCCTTTCCCTTAGCTTTTGAATCATCTTCGGTCTAAATCAAATCATCAATCATCTAATTCATAGCAATCAATCAAGTCAAACATTAATCCAAGTAATCAAGCATTCAAATATAAGCTAAATGGACAATTATAACAATAATGGCAATTTCGTAATTAAAGAGTCAAAAGTCTAACAAGCATGAAACATGATCCATATCTCTATAATCTTGATGAATGAAATTGCATAGGTTAACATGTAGTAAAATGGTTGTCAAATCATCATGAACAATGAATCTATATGGATATATACTTAGGTTTACAAAAGTGCATGGAAATCACTACTTTAACACCAAATCAAGCCAACGATCCGATATACTCCTTTGGATCCGTGTGAGAGATAATCACCACTCACCAAATCATCTAAACACCTCAAAAGAAACCCACTTCAGATCTGGACAGCGAAGGATCTAACTTGATCTATCACTAATTCGCTTCAAACGATGAAATCTCACTTCAATGGATGTAGATCTTCAATCTAAGCTCTTGAATCTTCAATTTGATCTTCAACTTGGATGGATGGAATCACTAGATTAGAGTGGAGAAAAGAAGTGAAGAAGTTGAGCTCTCAAAATGGCAGCACTTCGTCACTTCGAAATCCGGATCCCCAAAAAGTGAGAAAATGGACGAGTATTTATAGGCTGAAAACCCCCTTAGGTCGTCCACTTTTAGGTCGTCCACGACCTATAGACCATCACGACTTACGACCTATCAAAACACTACGACCTAACGCTTTGCCGACCTAAAAACCCATACGACTTAACAGGGTCTCCGACCTACGACTTAAGCCATATCACACGCGTGCGCGAACCAGGGCTCAACGAGATACGACTTAACAACTCCTAGGTCGCTCACGACCTAACACCCAGCGACCTAACACCTTAAGCCTTCACGCGACCTAAAACATCACGACCTAAGACTTAACTATAATACGACCTAACACTAAGCCAAAACCCAGCGACTTATCGTACGCGCGACCTAACAACTTACGCGCTTAGCGACCTAACAATGCCACGACCTAACGACCTATCAACCCTACGACTTAACACACACACGCGACCTAACACTCAACTAGGATACGACCTAACTCCTTAGGTCGTCTAACGACCTAACCATGCTAACTCGCTCATCACTAGGCCGCTCACTGCTACCGCTAGTTTCCTTAGGTCGCTGCCGACCTATCTCTTAGGTCGTTAACTCGCCCAATCCCTTAGGTCGTTCACTCTCTTAGGTCGCTCCATCCTTTTAAGTTGCTCACTCAACCTAACCTATCCCACGACCTAAGCCACCACACGACCTATCTCCTATACGACCTATCTCCTATACGACTTAACTTTCTTAGGTCGTTGCCGACCTAACTTCCTTAAGTCGTTTCTCTCCTTAGGTCGACAGTTCCTATAAGTCGCCTATTTCCTTAAGTCGTCTATGACCTAAGCCTCAACATACAACTTATCTAGCATACGACCTATCTCCAAATCCTTAGGTCGCCAACCTCAACTTCCTTAGGTCGCCTATCCTTCTTAAGTCGATCAATTCTCTTAAGTCGCTCACGATCTAATTTCTATTCAACTTAAGCTTCGAACGACTTAAACCCTAGACGACTTAACAACATGCGACCAAATGATAACTGTTTTACGATGTTTTGATCCGTAAAATACGGGTCGTTACATTGCCTGACTGGCACTCTTTCGCAAAATGACCCTTCTTGTCACATTTGTAGCAGACTAAATCAGCTTTTGAATTCTTGGCTGAATCTCCCTTCTGGGCTCCTTTCTTTTTGAAGAACTTCCTCTTCTTACCCTGAGGATCTAGGATTCAACTGGCTTCTCTCTAGCACAAATAGCAAGCCTCTCTTCAGGGAGAATGACCATCTCCACCACCACATTACAGGGATCATGGATATGAGTCATGGTGCCCTAGCAAGCTCGGGCCTCAGTCCCCGAATGAACCTTTCATTCTTTCTGATGTCAGTGTCTATATTAGCGTATCCATATCGAGATAGCTCATCAAATCTATTCGCGTACTCGATAACTGACATGTCTCCCTGAACTAAATCCATAAATTTTCTCATCAATGCTGACTTGGAAACTTCAGAAATAAACATCTATTCCAATCTCCTTTGAAAATCAACCCAAGTC
This sequence comes from Allium fistulosum, assembly GCA_030737815.1. NCBI lineage: Eukaryota > Viridiplantae > Streptophyta > Magnoliopsida > Asparagales > Amaryllidaceae > Allium > Allium fistulosum. The sequence goes on from CM060902.1 coordinate 844,437,726, forward strand.
AACTCTTCCATTGGAATTCCGGCAGTCAGGCCATTCCACGAATGAAGTGCTGACCCTTGCAACTGCTTAGAGGCCAACCTTCTTTTCTGCTCGTCTCCTAAACCCAAATCAGAGAAAATCCTTTCACAGTGTAACAGCCAATTCTCCACTTCTATAGCATCTTCCGTTCTCATAAATGGTTTTACACCCAAACTGGTGTAGTCTCGGTTTAGCTTGGCATAATTATTCCCAACGGGAATCACATGATTTGCTCCTCCACTATTTCCAACCACTCCAACAGTTCCTGCTTGCATCAAATTAGCAAGGAACTTATACATCATCCCCGCATCTACTGGTGGATTTCCAGCACTCCCATTAGCTTCCACATTTTGATTAGCGTGAGCCTGTCGACCTTGGTTCCTCCGGGTGTTAGGTCGAGCATTTCCATCAATTGTGGTGCTTCCTCCACCTAGATTTCCTCTTCCGTTTCCGGCTTACATATCTTCTTTCTTGTAAATCTGTATACGAGCCTTAATAAGAAATAGAAGAAAGGTCTAAGAGAAAGGGGAATTACGTACTTATATATATACCTATATATATATATCAATACAAGTATGTTACAATCGCATTAACCCAAACCCCGATAAATTTTTTGATTCACTGGATTATGTTTTGAGAATTTTTTAGGTTTTAATTACTTAAATTTTCATAAACCTATGCTCTGATACCAACTTGTAACATTCCCTACTTGGAGGCCCAAAACTAACGGATGTGGATGCTGCAGTCATCCATAGTTATTATCCTCGGCGACCAAATACGGTAATGTTAGATAAATTGATATACCAAAAACACATGGATATGGAAAAAGTTTGAAATTTCAAAACAACTTTCACATTCCATTCCAAACTCATTTCAACATTCTTTACATAATCCCACAACGTTAACCACGTTCAGAAAAATATAATTAATACAATATACTCCAAGAGCAAGATATGAAGATGCCCCCTTGGTGATCAGAGTGTATAATAGGCAATAAACAACTTTGCCTTAACAAAACAACACAACGAAATCACATGAGAAATAACTTAAATAACTACATGCCTTCTGCATGACTCCGGAAGCTTTTTCGTCTTAAGAGGTACCAGAAAACCTCAAATCTCAATCTACTCAAAATCAGTTGAGAATCCTAGAGTTTAAGGGGAAAACATAAACTTTGAGTCAGACAAAAGGCCTGGTATGAATAATAATATACCATCTCAAATCAGTTAGATATCTAGTGAGACCACGCCGCTTAGCAGAACGGGTTTCCCCTCACTAGTATCTTAAAACCATTATAAACCATTTTCTGTGCCCCTGCATCCATAGTGTTTAATTCAATTCAAAACATTATTATGTGATGATATGCAAAACAATTGAATCAATTATGGATTACCCATCCCCAATTCATTTTGACTATCTATCATAATTATAGTTTCTAGGATTACTATTAATCTAATAGTTTTCATGGGCTAACTAATAACCGGTTAAACTTTTAGGGACTCCCTGTCCAATTATATAGTTTTCATGGGATTACTAAGAATGTATTGGTAATTCCAATATCATTTCTTTTATCCTAGTTTTCATAGGCTTACTAGGAACCTATTGATTAACTGTCAATATCAATTTCTTTTATCCTAGTTTTCATGGGCTGACTAGGAACCTATTGACTAACTATCAATACCTTTCTTTTTCCCTAGTTTTCATGGACTAATTAAGAACCTATTGACTATCTGTCAATATCATTTTCCTTATACAATTTTCATGGGCTTACTGTTAACCTATTGGCCCCTACCAATATCTTTTATTTATTTTCACTACTAGGTCAACCTAACTAGTTATTCTTGACAGGGACGCGGAAGATGATCTTAAGGCTATTTAACACAAGAGCGGGGGTGAATAGTGTTTTAAGAATTTCTTTAAAACTTCTTTGATTTAAATTGAATTAACTAACTTAATGCAAATACACAATCACAGATCAAATCACAGAATCACAAACAAATGCAAATATAAATAAAAAGCAAGTAAAGGAAAGAACACACCAGGAATTTTATACTGGTTCGGTGTTACCCTACATCCAGTCCCGCACAACTCATACAGCTTTCTATTCAATAATAATCTAGATTACAATCCCTCGATTCCAAGGCAACGAGGTACACCCTCCAGATTCTCAGGTCTCTGGGTAGAACCACTTGATTCACAGGACACAAGTTCACCCGATCGATTTCCAAGGACACGATCACACCTTTATAACCCTACACAAGTTTCTTTGAGTACAAATGTATCTATAACTCTGATAAGCACTGAGATTCTTTGAAGAGAGTGGCAGAGAATCAAACTAGAGATATTCTGGTTTGATTCACTTAAGATTTCGGCAGAATATGGATAGGATGATTAGAAAATAAGATAAGAGAGTAAAGAGGAGAGAAAATAAAGAAAGTAGTTACTTGAAAACGTTCATAACAGTCTCTATTTATAGAGAATGAATGGATGTGTCCATTCAAAGAGGTTTAAACGAATAGACACTTCTTTTTGAAAACAACCTTTGCTGTAACGGGAAGCATGTCGACATGACGAGTAAATAGGATGTCGACATGGTCTAGTAAAAAGTGATGATTTGCTTTACTTTGAAAATGATGATTTAAAACATATGCAACTTTATTCAAATGGACTCTATGTATTTGTAGAAGGTATTTAGAAGTAGAAATACTTATGAATGTATATATGTATATATATTAAAATATATTTAAAATCAAAGTAAATAAACTAAAGTAAATATAATATTAAAATAGATTTTGAGGCTAAAAGATCAAGGACAATTTTGAAATCAAAATATAACAAAATGATAAATATGATTTTGAGGCTAAAACATTTTTGGAAATATGAACGAAGGTTTTTCTTTTGAAAAGGAATATTTGAAAATCATTTTATAAAACAAGAGATAATTTTGAAAATCATTTTGAATCAAAATTAGTGGATAACAAAATAGGGCTACTATCCGTTCCACTAGATATTTCGTGAGTTCCATCTCACTAGGGTTCCATCCCTTTAACAAGAACGAAGTGGATTCCATTCCACGAGTAAATTGGATAAAAAAGAATGATAGTGCTTTCAAGGAGTTTTAACAAATATCTAACCTAACTATATTATTTGTCTTGAACTCTTGAATATCTTGAATCTCATGAGTCTTCAATCTTGAACTCTTGATCTTTGTCTTCATCAATTTTGTCTTCTTTACTGTACAGTCTTCTTTTGTTGATACCTGCATATAGATTTCCTGCACATATATATTTTATAACACTTCTATAGTTGTTGTCATCAAAACCACTATCCTATGGACTAACATTATCCCCCTTTTTGATGATGACAACCTTTGTTTATAAAATATTTATATTCTCCTTATAACTCCCCCTTAATCTATGCCTAACTAACCTATTTTATACTTCTCCCCCTTTGTCATCAACAAAAAAATGACACTAACTCCCCCTAAATCTATGATATTAATGATAGTGTTATCATTAATAATACTGAAACTAGATATAACAATGCTAAATATTGTATACTCAGAATGATATATGAGTAATATAAGAATGAGAATAATAAGTGTAACCACAAATTATTTTATTCATATCACTATATACATAACTGTTAAATGAAAAGAAAATGCATACAATAAGTAGACAAATCAATCAAACATAAGCACACATATTTATGTCTTATTACATAATCATTATAGTAAGTTATCATAAATCAACCATGTTTTAAAACCAAATCAAGTATTTCAAATCAAATCAATTTTAAACCAAATCAAACAAGTTAAATGTTACGTGGAACTTCAACCCATCCCTCTTTTCCAAAGATGGGATCCGCTTTGATTACTTCCCAATCTTCATCGTCCTGGAGCAATGTCTTCGGTGGATTTACTTGGAGATCCTCTTTGTTGAGAGCGGAGATCATCCATCGTAGTGCATCGAAATGCCTTTCTTGTTCCTTTATCATCTGCATTTGACTCAGTTCTAAGTGCCTCTGATTTCGTAGAATAAAAGTAAGAGTGTCTTTGAAGGATTTGAGAGTCTCTTCAAGATTATCACTTAGATTTGAAGAGGATGAAGCCATTTTGACGATAAGTAAGAAGGAAATAAGTAGATAAGAGTAGAGAGAAGTTATGAGAAGTTTTCTAGAAGAAAATAGGACTTAAATAGACAGGAAAGTCGTTTGAAATGAATAGACATAAGGAGTTATTTTGAATTTCAAATTGAAATGTCCATTCAGAATATTACCAGTATATGTCGACATGACCTCTATACAGTATGTCGACATACATAGCAGATTTTGCACATCTTATTTTTGACTTTTCAGTGTATATACATATGATTTATATATATATTACTTGATATAAATAAGAGTAACAGTAAGATAAACAGAGAATAAGCTTCATTTCATACTAGAACAGAGAAGTACATGAATTTCATAAAGAAAACATAAAGATACAACTTTCAATATACCAAATTTCATTGATATACAAAGAGTAAACTCTAGAAACTAGTAGATGAGGATGAAGATGATGAGATATTGAGCTTCTTGTTGACTTTGGAGAAGAACTTGTTCATAGTATTGGACATTTTGTCCAATTTTTTGTTTACGGAGTGTTTGAGAGCTTTTTGATTTTTCACAATCACTCGTTGATTGTGAAGGAGAGTCTTGTTTGATGGTCGTGTGGGAAAATCAATACTCTCTAAGGAAGTTTCTTCACTTTCTTCCTCTTCTTCTTCTTCCTCACCTTCTTCTTCCTCCTCTTCCTCTTCTTCTTCTTCCTCCTCATCTTCTTGCATTTCCTCATACCCCAATCGTGCTTCTTTTTCCGTTAGTGTTTCGTATGGTTGAAACACGTGCGGAATTTTCATAAGTGAAATATTGGAATGATTAAAAACCTTTCGTGGAAAGAATTCTTCACCTCTCATATCCACTCCAAAGTAATTAAAAATTCTAGTGAGGTATATTCCATGATATAATGCATTCTCTCCCGAATCCAAGTTTTTGTGTCGAAATTCATCCAAGATAACTTGTGCCCAATTAATATCATAATTTCCTAAAATTGCAAAAAGAGCCTTACACACTTTTTGAGTCGGGTTATTGTAATTTCCCGATCTCGGAGTAATAGTGCGTTGAAGGAGAAGATTAACAATACGAGCTTTTGGTCGAAAAAATTTGTTTTTGAAATCCATTTCTTCCTCAAAAATATTGTGAAAAGTTTCTCGATCGGTTTCCTCGATTTCAAAAGAAGAAAGATTGGAACCGGTACTTTTACACTCAAGTATGGTTCCTAAAACATCGGTATCCAAAACAATTTGTGTCCCCTTGACACTACTCCACACTTCATCATCCCTTCCATTATAAAAACCACGATTTAAATTTGCATAAAACATTTTGACAAGGTTTGGATAGCAAACAAAATCATTTTGGTTATTGTCAACCAAGCTTAGAATACCATTGTTTTGAAAGAGAGCATCAATTTCATAAGAAGCGAAGTCATTAAAAATAGCAAAATTACCCGAATGAACTTTTCCATAAGTTGCATAATTAATGTATGCAAGTATGGCATCTCTATTATTGTAGAGATGATCTTTGGTGGCTTTTGACAGCCTCATTCCGGCTACGTTGCTAGTGGATGCCATTTTTGAAGAGATAAGAGTGTTTGAAGATAAAGGTTGTTTTGAATTTGAATTGAAGATGGAGATAAGTGTTGATAGAAGATAGATATAAAGAGGTTGAATAGGTGGATTCTCTGGTCAAAGAGTCATAACTATTCAGAAATAGGAGTTAGTGAAAAGGTGGAGGGAAATTTGAATTTTGAATTCAAATTTAGAAATCTGATTTGCTACAGGTATGTCGACATTACCAATAAGTGCCATGTCGACATGCACATCAGATTTTGCAAAAATGATTTCAAGCATGTACAAGATTTATATATATATATATACTTATATATATTATAATTATTGTCTGAATATATTTTGAAAATATATTATACAGAAAATATATAAAAATAATATTTTATAAATTTTTAAAAGATATTTAAAAAAAATTAAGTTAATAAAATCAATTATATACTTAATTAATATACTATTCTAAGCAACCAATTTTCATCCAATTAAAATAGTAAACGTGTACCTTGTTTGAGTTCCATATCATCCTGATTATCTGAATTCTGAGTTGTCATAAAACACATATTTGCCAATTCTGTTTTCTGTTCATCATCACTTGAGGACGTATCTGAATCATCCAGTGTTGCTGCAAATGCTTTCTTTCTTTTCTTTGAATATTCTTTGTTTGATTGAGGAGTTTGCTTTTCTTGATGTGGACAGTCTCTTTGATAATGACCAAACTCATTGCAATTGAAGCATTTGATGTTGTTGAGTGATTCAGTGTTATTTCCAAAACTTTTTCTCTTGTGATTATTCATTTTTCTATACTTCAAGAATTTTCGAAAGTTTCTTGTCATGAAGGCTATTTCTTCATCATCATCACTAGAGTCTAATTCACCAGTTAGTGCATTAAAGGCAATGGACTTTTTTCTGATGACTTATTCTCCCTTCTTCCCTGAATTTGAACTTCATATGACATCAGATTTCCAATTAATTCATCAATCTTCAAGGTACTGATGTTATTTGCTTCTTCAATCGCCAGTGTCTTCAAATCCCATTCTGGAGTGAGTGAATTCAGAATTTTCCTGACTTGATCTTCTTCGGAGATTGCTTTTCCCAGAGATACTAGTGAATGAACAATATCCTGAAAACGACTATACATATCTGGAATAGATTCACTAGGAAACATCTTAAATAATTGAAATTGATTAGTAAGAATAGAAATTTTGGTCTGTTTAACTTTGCTTGTTCCTTCATGAGTAACTTGCAGAGTTTTCCAGATTTCATATGCAGTTTTACAAACAGATACCCTATTAAATTCATTTCTATCTAGTGAACAAAATAAAATATTCATGGCTTTTGAATTGTTTTGAGCCACTTCTCTTTGAACGGTCGTCCATTGAGCAAAATCAGTTGTGGGCTCAGTGTATTCAGTTTGTGTCATATTCCATGTTTCTAAACTAATGGATTGTAAATATATCTTCATTCTACATGCCCAATATGCATAGTTACTGCCATTGAAAAGTGGTGGTCTGGCAGTGGACTGACCCTCTACAAATGAACTAGAAATACCAGTGTTGGTAGCCATTGTTACTTTTCAAAAATCAGGTTATGAATACTTTGAAAAACTTGCTCTGATACCAAATGACAGGGACGCGGAAGATGATCTTAAGGCTATTTAACACTAGAGGGGGGGGTGAATAGTGTTTTAAGAATTTCTTTAAAACTTCTTTTATTTAAATTGAATTAATTAACTTAATGCAAATACACAATCACAGATCAAATCACAGAATCACAAACAAATGCAAATATAAATAAAAAGCAAGTAAAGGAAAGAACACACCAGGAATTTTATACTGGTTCGGTGTTACCCTACATCCAGTCCCGCACAACTCGTACGGCTTTCTATTCAATAATAATCTAGATTACAATCCCTCGATTCCAAGGCAACGAGGTACACCCTCCAGATTCTCAGGTCTCTGGGTAGAACCACTTGATTCACAGGACACAAGTTCACCCGATCGATTTCCAAGGACACGATCACACCTTTATAACCCTACACAAGTTTCTTTGAGTACAAATGTATCTATAACTCTGATAAGCACTGAGATTCTTTGAAGAGAGTGGCAGAGAATCAAACTAGAGATATTCTAGTTTGATTCACTTAAGATTTCGGCAGAATATGGATAGGATGATTAGAAAATAAGATAAGAGAGTAAAGATGAGAGAAAATAAAGAAAGTAGTTACTTGAACACGTTCATAACAGTCTCTATTTATAGAGAATGAATGGACGTGTCCATTCGAAGAGGTTTAAACGAATAGACACTTCTTTTTGAAAACAACCTTTGCTGTAATGGGAAGCATGTCGACATGACGAGTAAATAGGATGTCGACATGGTCTAGTAAAAAGTGATGATTTGCTTTACTTTGAAAATGATGATTTAAAACATATGCAACTTTATTCAAATGGACTCTATGTATTTGTAGAAGGTATTTAGAAGTAGAAATACTTATGAATGTATATATGTATATATATTAAAATATATTTAAAATCAAAGTAAATAAACTAAAGTAAATATAATATTAAAATAGATTTTGAGGCTACAATATCAAGGACAATTTTGAAATCAAAATATAACAAAATGATAAATATGATTTTGAGGCTAAAACATTTTTGGAAATATGAACGAAGGTTTTTCTTTTGAAAAGGAATATTTGAAAATCATTTTATAAAACAAGAGATAATTTTGAAAATCATTTTGAATCAAAATTAGTGGATAACAAAATAGGGCTACTATCCGTTCCACTAGATATTTCGTGAGTTCCATCTCACTAGGGTTCCATCCCTTTAACAAGAACGAAGTGGATTCCATTCCATGAGTAAATTGGATAAAAAAGAATGATAGTGCTTTCAAGGAGTTTTAACAAATATCTAACCTAACTATATTATTTGTCTTGAACTCTTGAATATCTTGAATCTCATGAGTCTTCAATCTTGAACTCTTGATCTTTGTCTTCATCAATTTTGTCTTCTTTACTGTACAGTCTTCTTTTGTTGATACCTGCATATAGATTTCCTGCACATATATATTTTATAACACTTCTATAGTTGTTGTCATCAAAACCACTATCCTATGGACTAACAATTCTACCCTTTTTCCAAAGTATAGTTTTTTTGGATTCATTATAAAGTGAACATACATGAAGAAGCAAACAAAACAACTTGGTTAATTCTTTTAACCCATTAAAACTTCTTCATAAATTCCATTTCAAAATATTTTGCTTATTAATATGCCATGTGCATTTAGATCAGATTGGGTTATTTATTTTAAAAACTATACATTCAAAATCTTCGAAACCTTGCTTTCGACCTCACTAGATAGCCTCCTTCGAAAGCATATATCTCTTTTCAAAACATTAGGCTTATGCCTTTAAAAACACTTTAAAATTCTTCTTTTGAAACCTTTCGAATATCATAAAGTATTACTTATTAATTATAAGAAGAGTAGCTTCAAAACCATTGGAAGTATCTCTTCCTAAAGCATAGAATGTCCCCCTTTCAACATCGTTGGCTTTACTTTTAAAAATATTATTTGGGCCCAAGTAAATATATAAACGAAAGTATCTCTTTCGAAACCATTCTTTACCATATAAAAATATTGGGAAATTTACGATGGCGTCGAAACCATCCCTTTCGACAAAGTCAAAAGCTTACATTTAAAATATTAAAGGATAGCTTCAAAACCCCTTTCGAAACTATTGCCTTCGAAACCTATAACCCTTTCAAAAACATTTAGAAAGTAGTTTGATATGGCTTTAAAACAAACAATACCTTTCAACAGTATTGATGACTTCGATACACTCAAAAGGCAATAGAATCAGCGGTAGGGCTTCGACTAGGTCGGAACCCTTTCTTTCGAAAGCATTGATTTATAATTAAAGGAACTCCTTCGAAACCCAATTTTCTTTTTAAAAAAACATGGCAACCCCTTCAAAAGCCATTATAAAACTCCTTTCGAAAACATACATATCGACTAAGTCGAAAGCTTAGTAAAATAAAGGCAGACGCTTATCTTTTTAAAACAAACTGAGGTAACGACCCCATCGGAAGCTATGCTTTCGACACTATACCTTTCGCCTTTCTCTAGTCCACTATGTATCACCTAGATGATACCATGTGTATTATATTTAATCTAATGGGGTTTCAACATAGTCGAAAGCGAAAGGAAAGGGGCGAAAGGTACTCTGAATAGAGGCGAAACCTGTTTTTCTGGGTTAAATACTAAATTAAGTAATTTATATAAACTAACCTGCCTATATGTAAATTTCTTATTCGTTGCCTTAACTTTTCCCATGCTTTTCAAAACTAACTAAATTTTTATTTTGGACAAGTATCAAACTTAAACTTTTGCAAATAAAACCTTCCTTTTAATTTACACGTAAATCATTTTGATCCTCTTCTCAAAATAATTTATTTTGTATATCAAATCACTTAAGAAAAATTCCCAAAAATCATAGAAATTTATTTCGATCATGTTATCTAACATATCAAAATTTCAGACCCAAATTCTCAATATATTTTTCTGAATTAAATTATCAACCCAACGTGCTATTTCTTCATTCAAAACTTCATAATAATCTTTCCATAGCTTGGAAAATTATCAAACTTAAAACCCAACTCTAAAATCATGTTTTGCAAAGCATAAAATTTTTCCATGTCATTTAAACATCAATATCACATGGTTTTGGTTTAAAACCGTATGAACCATCATTTAAACAATTTTGTTTAGATTTAAACAAAACATAATTCAAGCATATCATCATCAAACATAATATATATGAATTCAAACTTAAATCCGAAAAATATATTCAACAAATAGAGATAGCAATTATTTCCACCTTAATTTTTGATAAGGAAAGTGGATTGAGATGAGTTTGATTCCTCCTTTTTAATTCTTTAACTTTTTCCTTTTGAATTTACTCTTCTATTCTTCCAATTAATGGCCGTCCTTTCTCTTTTTTTTCTTACATTTTTCTTTTATGAGAAAATGAATATGAGTGTAAATGGCTTAAGGGTAAATATATATATATATATATATAAAGGTTAGGTTAGGTGTAGTTAAATCCCATTATACCCTTATATAATTTAATTAGTCTATAAACCATTCTTTTTAAACTCGTTCTTATTAACAAGAACGACCACCTAAATTTATTCCAATCTCAATCCCCTTATCACTTAATATTTTCATTATTCCATTTAATTTATCTAATTAAATATCCTGAATAATGTTATTAAAATTAGGGGTGTTACAAGCACACAACATTATTCCGAGAAACCTATGCAAACCAGGACCTTCAAACCAACCTTGGATAGACTCCCTAGCTCGTCCAAGTTGGTCTCTACTCAAGTCGTTACTTGACGATACAAAAGTTGAATCGAATTTGTGGGATATTCAACAAAACAATAATTCTGATTTCTCTGACAAATACTAAATTTATACATACACACACAAATATATATATATATATCGTATATTCATTTATTAATGATTGATATGTATTTTGGTTAATCTAAACAGTGTATTTTAATAAATTATCTTCGTTAATATTGAAAATTTTCTATATATCAGAAATATGCATGTCACAGACATATGTGATGAGACCACAGTCGTCTGTCAGCACTTTTGAGAAAAGTTTCCCTGTAGCCACAGATGTCTAAGGATACATGACAAACGTCTGTGAGAACTTTCTGTTTAAAACTCTTTCTGTCATAGACGACTATTGATCCAACATAGACGTTTGTTTATCCTTTCGGCCTAAATATTACTGAAGCCACAGATGTTTGTTCCCTATTGATAGACGTTTGTCGCACCTCAGTCAGCAGCTTTATATAAAGGAATTTACCCCTCTTTCACCATTATCTTCATTCCAACTTCTAAGTTCTAAAACCCTAATTGTCAAAACTCCCAAATTTTCAAATCAACGACTCCCAAAAAGATTTTCGCCTCCAAAAAACCAAAACAAGGCCAATCATCTTCTTCCGCTCAAGCACTGGTTACCCAAACTCATATTAGCCAATGGCTTCGAAATAATCCCAACGCAATTAGACAGTTTGAGTCTCTTACCCAAAAAAGATTCACTCCAGACCATTTTACCGCTTTGTAAATGTTCTGGAACATGAAATTCTTGGAATTACAATGGTAGCCGACTGCTGCATTTTTATTAGCTACGATGCTAATAAGGTAACCATTGACCCCCTTACTATTTATCTCTTATACTCCAATTTATGTTGTTCAGAGATTTGGAATCCTGAGAACGATAAGGGTTGGTTATGGTCTAGTGTATATGAAAAAGTAATTGAAATAGATGTATATACCCTTGGTCGAATTTTAGGTTGTTGCTATGAAGGGATTGATATGACCGATATACCAGATCATAGTCTATTACCCAGGGATGAAATTACACATCAAATATGGGAGGATAATATGCCACAATGGAAATCTATCTATCTTAAACCTAATGCCAGACTTTTAAATGGTATGATAATTAATACCATTATTCCTCGCCTAGGTAGTCATGAACAAATTTGTCCCAATGATCATAGAGCTTTATATGCCATATATGCTCAACAAGGGGTTAATTGGGCAAAATTTATTCATGACCAAATTAAAGGATTTTGGTCGTAGCATCGTCGTTCCATTGTTTATGCTCCTTACATCATGCGCATCCTGCAAAATCTTAACGTTCCTTCTTATGTATCACAATACGAAGAAATTCCCACCAAAGACAGTGGTCAGCGATATTTGTCGCTAATGCATCTTCCAAAAAGCCCTCCTCGTATTATCCTTTTTAGTCAATAGACTCAATGGCATCAACAAGAAGAAGAACACCATGACCCTCCTCTACCTAGCGCTCCTCGAAAAAGCTACTCTCATACTTCCCGACAACCACCTTCATCCAGTCATCATGCCGAATATTTTTTCGACTCCGAGTTACAAGAAGCTCATCTTGAACCAACACCGGACGAATTTCTTTCTGATTTGGCCATCAAAAATCAAAGAATAATCACGGTAAATCAGAGAGCATTAAATAGAAAGATGACATGATTTGAACGTTCTTTCTCTACTAGAATGGCAAAGATGGAGAAGACAATGGACAAAGTGGTTTTCACTTTAGTAAAAGTAATGCGCAAGGTCCATGACCACTCTTCCTCGTGATCATCATCGTCACCTTCCCCAACACCTCCACCTCGGGAACAAACACCAGTCTATCACGCACAACTCTCTCCTGTATGTACATCACACGATCGAAGTGCTCGAGGGAAGACTCCTATACAGCCTGAGGAAGAGGAAGACGACAGTGATGAGATGTACATATCCGATACTCCACATTTTCAACAACCATACATGGCATTTCAAGGTCATTCTATTTAAGAGGACGAGGAGTACAACGACTAGACACAGTGGCCAGGCTCGTATGAGTAGGATCCATCTTTCTATTGGGAATATTATGAGAATTACGGAGGATTATCCTACTCATACAATCAATATAATTAGACTTTATGTTCTATTATTTTATAACTCTTATGCTTATTTTATGTTGAACATTATCTTTCATTTTGTGCTGAACATTACTATTTAATGATTACATGCTTTGGCCATTCAATATTTGATGCTAGCATTATATATCATTTTTTGTTTTCCACCATTTTTGATAATGAAAAAGGGGGAGAAATTTATGCATATACATAAGCGGAAAAGCATATACATAGGGGAGACAAAACATAGATAAACATAATAACACTTCTATTATTGATATCTAATTCCATGAATGAATAGTTGATGTATGGTTGCATAGTTGTCATCATCAAAATGGAAGATTGTTAGAACCTCCAACTTATGTTTCAATGATAAGAAATATACAAGAAAACACTGTGATCGAAGATATTATCGAATATATTAAGACTCAAACAGAGACGAAGATTCATTGACCATACTAAAGGTTCTTCTATTGTAAAAGAGTCCTAGATAAAATATTGTTAAGGTCTCCTTGAGTATATATGCATACATAACTTTATATACATCAAAAACACATAGAAAACTGCAATTTCACCTCACTGACGTCTGAGGTATACTCACAGACGTTTGTGAACAAGTTTCGGTTTAAAAAATAAAAATACTCATAGACATCTGAGGTATACTCACAAACATCTGTGGCAAGTTTCGGGTTAAAAAATAAAATAGTCAAGACGTCTGTCATTACACCACAGACATCTGTCAAGGCAAAAACTGTCATATTTGAAATGGCACTTCTTTTTGAAACCAAAGGAAATCATCTTTCATGAAGAGTTGCAGCCATTAAAATGGAAAATTTTCTTCAAAAAGCAACAACTCTTCATTTGCACCTCTCTAACTCTATAAATAGCATCTTGATTGAGAACTAACTTAACTTGCTTTTGGTCTATCATATACTCTCTTGATTTCTAAGCACTCTCTTGCATATACACTGTTTACATAATCTTAATCCATTATAATCTTTTGGTTAAATTCACTTCCTATAACTAAAAGCAATCATATTCATATACTCAAAGGAGATCATAGGAAGATTTGCACTGTAAGTCAAAAACTGTGTTATTGAAACACAAGATTGTCAAAGACACTTTTGTATTAAGCCTATTCCTCCCGACGAAGTGAGGGCAGTTTGTTTAAAGGAAATACCAAGGAGGGGCTTCCGGACTGGGCATAGGACAGGAGGTCCGAACCAGTATAAAAACTTTGGTTTGCACGCTTTTTATATTCTACTATTTATTATCTACTGTCGCATTAATATATATATATATATATGCTTGCATATTATACACAAGTTAAATAGCATACGATCCACTATACTTTCAAGATCCAATTCTCAAACATCATTCCGTTCAAGTTGATTTAATTCTCTTGCATTGCGAAAATCCAAAAATCATCTTTTGAAGCTTCTTTAATATTTTGTCTCTATATTTGAAATATGCAATATGTTCCATTTGATTTAATAGATTTCTAGTTCTAACTCTACTGTTTACTTCATTGATTACAATGTCTAGTGGATGGTCTTTTAAAATATATGGTGGTGATTTTAAAGCATTATCAACATTTTCATTTTGTTCAGGGAGATTTTCAAAAGTTATTTGTTGATTTATTAAAATATTTTCATCTTTATCATTATTAGTTTTGAGATATTCATCAAAAGGTACATGCATGTTTTTTCAATAGTATTAGATTTTTTAAGATTTTATAAGCTTTATTTCTTTTCAAATATCCAACAAATATACCTTCATCGGCTTTCGTATCGAATTTTCCTAAATTATCTTTCGTATTAAGTATAAAGCATTTAGAACCAGAAACTCTAAAATATGATACATTCAGTTTTCTTCCATTAAACAATTCATAAGGAGTATGTTTCATCAAGTTCCTTATAGAAATGCGATTTAGAATATAGCAAGCAATATCCATGACTTCAACCCAAAAATTCTTTGGTAATTGGCTACTACTTAATAATGTCCTTGCACATTCCTGTAAGGTCCGATTTTTCTGTTCTACATCACCATATTGTTGCCGATTTTTCTGTTCTACATCACCATATTGTTGTAGCGTTCGAGGAAAGGAAAAATTATGACTTTTGCCCATTTTATTGCAAAAATCATTAAATAAATCGTTATCAAGTTCACCACCATGGTCACTTCTAATATTTTTAATTTTTCAAATTTTCAAATTTTGGATTCTTTTTGTAAAGATCTTAAAAACATCAAAATTATCACTTTTATGTTTTAAGAACAAGGTCTATGTATATCTTGAAGAATCATCCACTATGACAAACACATATTTATTATGGTTAAGAGACTTACTTGAGTTGATTCAAAAAGGTCCAAGTGAAGTAATTCTAAAGGTTTAAAGTAGAAATAATTATCTTAAATTTAAATCAGGATTTTTTTAATTTCCTAGTAGGCATGCATCATATAAATTATTAACTTTGAAACTCATTTTGAGTAAACACTTTACTAAATTATTTTTAGAAAACTTGTTAATATATTTAAAATTTATGTGACAAAATTTTTTGTACCATAACCAAAGATCATTATTATTGGCTAGAAGACACATATCATTATTATAGTTAATTTTCATGTTTAAAACATAAATATTTCTTATTCTAATACCTTTAAAAATCATATTCTCATTTTGGTCAAAAATAATGCATTTATATTTTTCAAAAGTAACTGTACAACCTTTATCGTAAAGTTAACTTATACTAAGAAAATTATGTTTTAAATTTTCAATAAGTAGTTTTAATAAGAGGAGAGTTAGATATACCATTATGGCTGATGTCCCCTATGCCCATCACATAACATTTAGTCTTATCTCCAAAGGTGATGGCTCCTCCATCCATATATTAGACATTTGTAAGCATATCTTGATTCCTCATCATATGTTTGGAACATCCACTATCAAGAATCTATCTCTCCTTTTTATTACCAGGTACCTATAAAAATTAAGAGATCAAATTGGTACCCACTTCCTACGTCAGAGTCCTAAGGGTTAGATCTTAGAAAAACCATACCCAAGAGGGTTTGGTGTTCCTTCTCAAAATAAAATTCTCATTATTATGGATAGATTTCAAAAAAGAAATTTGTATATATTAATTATTAATTAGATTGTAGTTAGTCTTTGACACCCATACTTTTATTGTTTTTACATTAGTTTTTACTAGGGGTTTATTATGACTAACATTTTTCTCTTTTAAATTATGTATATAAAGAAAAATATTTTATTATAGAAGATTTCATTTTATTGTTAACAAATCCTAAACCTTTTTTGGTTTGAAGATGGTTTTGAAACATTTATAATTTTAGATAAATTCTCTCTTCCTTTATTATTGTTAGAAACAATGATAAACGGTTTTTCAAAATTATTTTTAAGATCCTTGATTTCACTGCTAAGAAAATCAATAGTATAACCCAATTTACAGTTTTCTTTAGCGAATTTAACATTCTTGTCTTTATAAATTTTAAATTCACCATTTAGAGTAGTGATTTGAGAAGTCAAATTTGCACAAGAATCTTGTAATTTTTGGAGTTCTTCTTCCAAATAATTTTTTTATCTCTAAGCATTCCAATCTTTAACTTAGCTCTATTTAACTTCCAATAATTTCTACGTTAGTCTATTTAAAAGCCTTTAATTTTTCAAGCAATTCTAAGTTTATTTCAAATAAATCATTAAAATCAATTTCAGAACTTACATCATTGTTAGTTTCCATGAAGTCTACATTGGCTTACTCTGAATCGCTTTCTACTATCTGATGAAGAAGATGAGTCCGAACCATCTCATGTTACTTGAAAAGCTTGCCTTTTCTTTCTAAATTTTTCTTCATTCTTTATTTTAATGCTTTGCTTTTCCTTTTGTAAATTTGGGCAACCATTCTTAATGTGGCCAATTTTGTTGCATTCGTAACATTTTAGAGAGGATGAGTTGTTGTTCCCAAAACGCTTGTTTTTACCATATTCAAAAACTTTTTAAAGTTTTGGGAAAGAAACATAAAATCATCTTCTCCAATATCTAAATCATCTCTGCTTGGAAGGCAATAGTCTTTCATTCTTGAGCTTGAATTCTTTTGGCGAACAATTAACTTAATAGGACATTAAATTACTGATCAACTCTTTCGGCTTAAATGTTGAAAGATCATTGGCCTCTTCAATAACAACACCTTTTGTTCCCACTTATCCATTAAGGAGTTAAGAATTTTTGATACCATATAAAATTCATAAAAAATTATTCTAAGGTCATTAGAGAATGAGTGATATCTTGAAACTTAAAATACATGTCAACAATGGTTTCGTTCGGTTTCATTCTAAGGTTTTGAAATTGATTCTTTAGCAGTGAAATTTTGCTATGTTTAACATTATTTGTACTTTCACGTGCTACTTGTAAAGTGCACCATATATAGTAGGCGGTTTTGCAAACACTAACTCTATTAAATTCATTTTTATCTAAAGAGAAAAACAATATATTCATAGCTTTGCACTATAGGGGGCATCAATTTTTTGTGTGTTAGACAATGTGGAATACACAATGGTAGGTATGACATATTCAGCTTGCTAGCATTCCATGTGTTAGACTATGTGGAATACACAGTGGTAGGTATGACATATTCAGCTTGCTAGCATTCCATTTTTCATACCCATTTGGTTGCATATATATCCTCCTCCTAGTTGACTAGAGCATAGTTAGAGCTAGTGAATAGTGATGGTCATGCCGTGGATTGACTATCAGCAAATGTGGCGATTGTGTCTTCCATACTACTTAACAAATATCACAAACTTTTATAGTTTAATGAAAGCCCGCTCTGATACCAAATGAAATTCTATAGGATCCTAAGTAATATGAATAAATCTAGTTCAAGATAACTAACTTGGATATGTGGATAAATAAATAAATTAATTAAAAATATGATCATACCTGAATTTTTGTACTGGTTTGGACATCCCATCCTATATCCAGCACCTAATCTCTTCTTAGGAATTTTACTATCCAACAATCCTCACTTCACCTGAAGGAACATGTTTACAATTTGCCTAAGTTTCCAAATAGGACTTCACACAACTTTAAATCCATAGCTTTTCTTATTGACTTCAAAGTGTTCTTCACAACACAAATAAGTCAAGTTTGAGTACACCATTCCTATAATATCCTTTGATGATTGTGAATTAAACATGCATAATTTTGGAAGTAGAAAATAATTTTGAACACTTTTAATTTCACAAGAATATTAGAAATTTAGAGATTAGACAATAAGAGTTGAAAACAAAAGAGTGAATCTGGTCTATATTTATAATGTTAGAAAAGATGGTCTAAGAAGTTCTAACCAGTTAAGAGTCGTATCTTTTAACGAAAGTTATAACCTTTTAGGAAATAAATGTCCATTCAAAAATTAGCTATTTTAAGTTTATCGGATATCTGACTTATCCATTTAGACGTATGACTTATATATTTAAAATAATATCAGATGTTTGGTTAAATAACCTCAGACGTCTAAATATGTTCTAGAAAAGAACACGTTCATTTTTGCCCTGATTCAAACATTTGACCTATTTAATCAAACATTTATCCACTTACATAAAAAAATAGTTTGAAACTAGATCAAACATCTGGTTTTCATACCTCAGATGTCTAGTCATTAACCAGAAAGAAATTAGTTCAATTTGGCCATGATTCAGACATCTAGTTGGTTTGTTCAAACGTTTGATGCCTTAATCAAACATGTGGTCAAACCAATCAGATGTCAGAATGGTTTAGCTTTTTATTTCTCAAAGGTTTGGATAATTAAGCTAGACGTCTGATATTTTATAGGGATCTATCCTGAGAGTTTATAGGCTAAATTTGTTATATTATGACGTCTTAGTTTATATGTTAGACGTTTTACTCGTAACAAAGTTTAAAAAAATCTTTTTGAAAATTTTGAGTTCGAAAACCATTTTAAAATTGATCAAAGAATACTTGTGTGTGTATACCATTAAAGGATATTGTACAAGTTTTCTAGACTTACAAATACAACGACTCTCTTGATAGTTAATCTTCATTGCCCGAGCACAACAGTTAGTCATTTTTTCCTTGTCTTCAATGTTGATCCTGCAATGGTCTACTTGTACAATTTCAAAGCGATATATAGTTGTCTCATCAAAACTCAAAAAGGCAGGATTTAACATACTGTACATCATTACATGAGATCTTCTATTCTAACTTAGTTGTTTTAACATATAAATATTCTTGTTATGTCTTTATGTCACTTTCCAAATAACCAAAAGTACATCGTCCTTTGATCTTCCTAACGATCATGAGTAATTCACTGTCTATCATATAGAGAGCATTACATACACTTGTTTTGGAATAGCTCAAATCAGAATATGACCAAGATAAGGAAATGCACCTTGATCGTAGCTATGACTCAATCCAAGAATGGATTAAAATATATAGCCATTTTAAAGCTGGTCCTCTAACTAACTAATTCTGACCCACCTTGGATAGCTCCTAGCAACATCACCTAAATGGAACATCCACGGGCATTGGAGCTCTCTACCCAATAATACAAGGCTGGTCCAGGGTTTACTTAATTTCGAATTGAAATGAAGAAGTTATGGCATGAAAAAATCTTTTACACTTGATGATTTTGTTTGGTACCAAATAGAATTATACCAAATAGATATAACCAATCAGAATATTTCAAAACCGTGAAAATGGTCAAGTAGCCAAAATATGTTCAGAGTAGAATAACCAAAACAAATTTAGTCAAACATAATTTACTTTATAGAATATGTCAGACATGACATGCCAAATAGAATATGTCAGGTAGAATATTTCACACCAATAAATATCTGCAACATCACTTGTACAGATACAAAATTTATGGGAGCCCATATACCTCACCGGCTAGGTCGTAAGAATTGGAGCACTACCATACAACAAGAGACCATCTAGAAGTACCATAGTTGAAGTGAACTGATCGGATCTGTTAAGCCAAAAATTCAACCTAACCTTTGGGAATAAAAGGAGAATCTAGGTGGAACTTGTTCATGAGGGATATCTCATGATCAAATGCACAAATATGATATTTGTTAATTCCTTAATCATAAATCTTTGATTTCAATAGAACCTAATCGGTCATAATTGTAACATCCCCCTACTTGGAGGCCCAAAACTAACGGCTACGGATGCTGTAGTCATCCATAGTTATTAATCTCCGGCGATCAAATACGGCGGTGCTAGATGCATTGATACACAGATCACAAAAATATTAAAAAAAATTAGCAATTCAAAAACACATTTCCATATTCAAATCAAAACATTTATTACATAATCCCCAATTGCGTTAACCACGTTCAACAAAATATAATTATTACAAATACGCCAAGAGCGACATATGAAGATGCCCCCTTGGTTGATTAGAGTATATAGTAAGGCTAATAAATCCGCCTTTACAACAAAACACACAGTGGAAAGAAAAAATCTAAATATTTATCTGCCTCCTGCATGCCTCTGAAAGCTTTATTCGTTTAAGAAGAGAACCTGAAAACCCTAAACCTCAAATTACTCAAAATCAATTGAGTACCCGAGAGTTTAAGGGGAAAACGAAAACTTCGAGTCAGACATAAAGCCTGGTATGAATAATAATCTCACATCTCAATCCTTTAGATATCTAGTGAGACCACGCCGATTAGCGGAACGGGTTTCCCCCTCACTGGTATCCTAAAGCCTTTATAAAGCCATATATTGTGCTGCTGCATCCACAATAGTTAAAACATACATTTTCAAAATATTATGATGATATGCGTACTAGAAAATAATTAGGATTTCCCATTACCAGTTTAATATGACTTTCTGTCATAATTATATTTTCTAGGGTCACTATTAACCTTTTTAGTTTTCATGGGTTTACTAATAACCTTGTTATAATTAATAGACTCCCTGTCCTATTCATAGTTTTCGTGGGATCACTAAGAACCTATAGACTCCTGCCAGTTAACATAATTAATTCATGGGTCCTCCTGAACCTATTAGTCATTCCAATAACTAATCACCTTATCCTAGTTTTCATGGGTTGACTAGGAACCTATGGACCTATCCAGTAACTCAATGTACAACCTAGTTTTCATGGGTTGACTAGGAACCTACTGATACTTCCATTAGCCACTTACTTATCCTAGTTTTCATGGATTTACTAGGAACCTATTGACTAATGTCAATTCTTAATCCGGATATAGTTTTCATGGGTTCGCTATAAACTAATTAGCCCCTACCAAATATCCTTATTCATAGTTTTCTTAGGTTAACTATAAACCTTTTGGTATGCACCAATAACTACATTATCATAGTTTTCATGGGTTTACTATGAACCTCTTGATTTACCTCCAATAACTACAAAGTTTAGGCATCCTATGTTTTTGGTCACCCTGACTCCATGGATGCAATTCTACTCATTCAAAAGTTTAAGTAATTCATATTCACTATTTGAGTTAACCTACTGGTTCTTCTACTCCTTTTTTCCAAAATACAGTTATGGGTTATCATGTGAATATACTCATATTTGAAGAAGCAAAACAACAATTTAACAATACCACCCCTGTGGATTTAAAGTCCTTAAATTACATATCTTAACGTAGTTAACACCTTTAACTCATATTTTTATCAAGGCATTACTTCTTCAAAATTTACTTACTTAAAGCCATTGCAAAACTCCTTTAGTTAAGCCATGGGTTTACCTTTAAAAATTAGAGTATGGGTTTCCAAATCTTTTAAAACCAAACCTTTCGACATTGTCGAAAGGACTTCAAAACAACCGTTTCTATCCTTTCGAAACTATTGAAAACATTCAACACTTTAAACCTTTCGAAAGCATTGAACTCTTAAAATATAAACCTTTCGAAATCATTGGATCTTATCTTTTAAAATCTTACCGAGCTCAAGTTAAAACATGCGAAAGGTCCTCTTTTAAAACCTTTCAACTACGATGGAAGCAACCTTTTGACCTTCTCGGAAGGTCTGCTTTGAAAGCTTTAAAGCATTTCCTTTAAAACAATAGACTTCTGCCTTTCAAAGCAACTCCTTCGAAAGCTTGGGTTACATTTCAATTATAAAACTAGGGTAAACCATCTAAGTCAAAAGCTTTGAAACCTTTCAAAAGCAATGGGAGAAGCGGGTGGTTTTTTTATACAAGTAAACCTTTCGTCTTTATCGAAAGCAATGACTTCGAAAGCTTGGAAAAAAGCGGCAATAACCTTTCGACTGTGTCGAAAGGTTTAAAACAAAACAATGATAAGTGGTAGTGACCTTTCGACTGTGTCGGAAGGTTTCAAAACAAAATAGAAGTAAAGCAGCAGCAACCTTTCGACTTTGTCGAAAGGTTTAAAACCTTTCTTTAAACATTTGACCTGGTTGAAAGCAACCAAGTCGAAAGCTCTGATTCAAAAGCAAAGCAGGTGAAATCTTTAGTTTATAAAACAAACATACCCCAACCTCTTTGGCCAACAACCTTTCGACTGCGAACCCTTTGACCTTGTCCAATTCATTGCGTACCAAAGTGTTTGATACCATATGCATTGGTTTGACCTCATCGAAATCTTTGAACCTCTCGATCTTGTTGGAAGGTCTGGGTCGGAAGGTTTGTTGCTGTAATAGGCTGAAACATGCTAAAAGTATGATTTCTTTGTTTTTAACTTAAAAAGACAACTTTTCAACTAACCTGCCTTTGTTTGTCAAATTCTCATTAGTTAACAAATTCTTTTCAGAATGTGCTGCCACTATTTTCAAAATTAAATAGTAACTTCATTTTATAAAATGCCCCTTCTCATTAATTAAATATATAAAACATTTAAGTCCCATACCTTGAATAATTTTATATATTCATCAAAATACTTAGGAAAATTCTGGAAAAACCCCAGAAAATATATTTTAATATGTTTTCCAACATATGAAAATTTCAAACCCAAATAATCATTATTTTTGCCGTAAATAATTTAAAACTCAATAAATCATTTTCTTCACTAGAAAATTCGTATAAAATCCATATAAACTCAGAAAATTATGAGAATTAAAACCCATCTCCAAAATCATATTTTCTATAACATAAAATTTTCCTACGGCATTTAAAATCATTTCCTCTCGGTTTTCCCTAAACTGTGTAAATCCTTTATTAACCAACCTTGTTTAAACACATATAAATCACAATCAAGCATATCATCATTCAACATATCATAAAAACATATTTATCCTTAAATCCAAAACCATCTGATGTAAAAATAAAAATAGAGATGTAGAAACTATTATTCACCTTAGATTGGATAAGGAAATTGAAGTTTGATTGAGATTGATTCCTTCTAACTTGATTCCTAGCTTTTAGTTGATTTTCTCTCCTCTTCTTCCTAATAGCCGACCTTGCTCCTCACGGTTATAAATATTTTTGTTTGAGATAAAATGAACGTGCAAAACCTAATGGGAATGATAATAAGGGTGGTAAGTATGGTCATTTACCCTAGTGCCCTTATGTTTATTTTCCTAACCATTTACATATGTTCATTAGATTTTAAATAAGCACGGCCGTCTAGTTTATTGATCAACCTCAATCTCCTTATCTACATTATTCTATTTAATTTATTCTAATTAAATCTTCTGAATAATGCCAATAAAAATAGGGGTGTTACAATAATTTTTGCAATTCAAGCATATTAAAACATTCTTAAGTTATAAATGAGACCGGAGTGAGAAGAAAATTCAGAAAAGGCCCGTTTTTATATGAGAGGACATCCTTATTTATAGTAAAATTACACTCTTGGATGCTTGACACATGTCATTTAGAGTTTTGGACTATCATGATTTGATGATGACGTGGTAGATAATGGATGTGACACACGGTTTTCTTAAGATGATCTTTTGTATCATTGCTACTTCTCACATTCTGCTAACAGGGAACAAAATGTCCAATGAAGCGTATGGAAAAGACTATAACTTCAATAGAGTTGTAGCCTTGTTTCCACGATAGCGTTTCACGATCTTGATACCTTAGAATTCCCATATCTTTGTATGCACTATAACTTTATGCACACAATATCTTGAACCATGCGATAGATGTTTATCGTATAGACTTGAAGCTTCCTCTTGGCTTTATAGCATTCTATTAACATGATAACTTTGTTATTCGATAGCTCTTTAAGTTTGTAAACTCGATAGATGTTCATCTTGTAAGCCCGATAGCATTACATCTTATAAGGCTAATAGATTTTCATCATGTAGACTCAAATAGTCCTTTTCCTATAAATCCAATGGCTTTTTATCTTAAAACTTGATAACATTTCATCTTATAAGCCCGGTAGCTTTTTATCTTGCAAACTCGACAAATCTTTATCTTGTAAACCCAATAGCTCTTTACCTTAAAACCTTGATAGCTCTTCATCTTATAAACCTGATAGCTCTTTACCTTGTAAACTCAATAGTATTTTATCTTATAAGCTCGATAGCTTATAACCTTGCAAACTCGATAGCTCTTCACCTTATAAACCCAATAGCTCTTTTTCTTGTAAACTCAATAGCTCTTTATCTTATAAACCTAATGGCTCTTCATCTTATAAACCTGATAGCTCTTTATCTATTAAACTCAATAACATTTCATTTTATAAGCCCGACAACTTTTATCTTGCAAACTTCATAGCTATCCATTTTATGAACTCAATGGCTCTTTATCTTGTAGACTTGATAGCTCTTTGTCTTGTAAGGTCAATAGCTCTTCACCCTATAAACTCTATAGCATTTCATATTATAGACCCAATAAAAACTCTATCAACATGATAGCTTTATAGACCTAATGGAATTTATCTATACAATGATAGCATATTATCAATATGATAGCTTTATAGACCCAATAGCATCTTATCAATACAATAGCTTAGTAGAACCGGTGGCATCTTATCAATACGATAAATAACATCTTAACCATATGATAACTTTATAACCCCAATAACTTTCCATATTATGATAGCTTTATGATCACCCTCTTTTTTCCATAATTACCATTAGTATCTTTTGTCGTATTACCCCTTTTTTCTTACTTCATGAAAAATTGGTGTAACATTTTCCTCTAAAAAGATTGCTTATGCTTTAGCTTAAGGAAAATTTTTGTTTCTTTTTCCTATAGTTTCCGCCTAACATGATTTCTTCTTGCCTCTTTCTTCTTAATTGTAGTTGACGCCATCTATATACGTTGTTCCCTTCTAGTTAGGCTTCTTGTCGACCCTATAAATTCATCAAATGTATCAATAAAGAGTTGTTTCATACCAAAGCTTACTTTCTATCTATGTAGGCCCTATTGATTTTTGAATTTGGTTACTTAAGACTAACTTAAGGAAATTTGTCTAATATGGCCACTTGACTACTAGTAGATCCGCATATTTTTCATATATACGAATGACTCCTTATTGGTGAATATTGATGACACTCTCATGACTACTCAGTAGACCATTTTCTACAAATGGTATCTTAATCAGCCTTTTCTTGATTGAATTTTCCATATTCATCAATTTCTTCAACTCTTTGCCATCCATACTCTTTATTGATGGTTGCTTTGATCGAGCATGAGTAGTGAGGCCAAAGGCTTTCTTAGGCCATTCTTAATATCCTCCTTTGAACATTTGAATGGTTGTCTAAGAACTAATGTTTAAAGTCTTCCCAACTCCAACGTTTGGTGCATTAGAACAAGTATAAGGGCTTCACATTACTAGGTGCAAGGGTTTCCTTTCCCAAAAGAATCTTACTAAACTCTTTAGGTTGGGAGTTTCATTAAACTCAATGCATTTTGAACCAGGAGTCACCTCATTATTTAGACTCACTAAGGGAATGATTTGACTTTTATGTAGAACATTTCTCAGCACGGGTTTGGTCGACAGATAGAGATATGTTTTTGGAAATTGATTTTTCATATATCCTTCATCAAAATATATTTTCCAATGATCCTTCGTTAACATGACTTTCAGTCGATAAACCTAGGAAGGTTTTCGGAAATTTATTTCTTAAGCTTTTTGGATATTGATTTATTTCAAATATCTTTCTTAAAAATTGATTTTCCAAAAATCCTTCTTTAGACCAAAGTTGCTTTCAATGTTTCAAACATATGAGTTTGGAATTGTATTTATTACCGAAAGCTTAAGAAATATTATAATTGTAACAAACCGCCCTTCATAATACCAAAAAGTCATCATCTCATATCAATGATAGACTCCCGAATACCACAGAAGACAGATTGTTGAGGTAATATTAGAACAAAACACTAAACTAAGACATCGATAAGATCTCACAACAAAATGATAACATATAATATACTGAATGTAACGACCCGTAAATTTTAACTGTTTAAATAACGTAATTAGTTGAAATTTTTTGAAATTTTAAACGATAAAATTTTGAAATAAAAATTTGATATTTGGAATGCGTTTAATTAATCATAGCAACTGGTAAATTTTCATCAGATAATTTGGAAGTTTATTTTCTAGTGTAATTTTATTCCAATTTATATCAGTTAAAATTGATGATAATAAAATGTTTTCCAAACCTGAATATTTTTACATAGAAAATTCTAAATCATATTTTGAGTGAGACGTCATATTTAGTTTCTTCAAATTTGGACTGTTATTGCTCCGTCGATCTTATTTTCGACAAAATAGCAGCATTTCGTACCGATATCGACTTTTGATCGGATGATCGTACCACTAATATCTGTATGCCGTTTTGATCGTCTCGTCGTGCTGATCTCTGCGGTATATTTATTTCCGTGTTTCGGTGTCCGGGGTGCAGCGAAACCGTGATACGATTTGTCGTATCAATACTCGTTTTGAACTTTTCGTATTCATGTGTCCATCCAAATTTTCCAACAGATGAAAAATCAAATAGCCGTTTTGTTATCATTATTATTCCCTGAATTTATGCTTGACTGTTGCTATCCCATCTGTTCAAATATATTTACTATTTCACTTTACTCCTGGTTCGTTTCTTTTTCTCGGTTCCTCCATTCTAGCTTACTTTCCTCTTTCCCTTTTGCTTTTGAGTAATATGAATATAATATATCAGGCTACATATTTTTCTCCCAATCTTGAGAGCACGTTCAAAACTCAAGTTCCCTCTGCCTTCATTTCTTTTCGCCTCACCTTCCCTTGCGAGCTTCTCCGCCCCACCACCGCTCGAACCACCAACCAAGACCGAACCGACCCCACTTCCTCAAAGCCCCGACTCACTACCTTCCACCGACCTTCACAATTGCTTTCCACCTCCGCGCGCGCACGTCCTCCCATCGAGACAACTCGGCCCTAGATTCGGCCACCACTTTGCAGCAAGCACCGCCTTCCATCGAGCAACAGCCGCTCACCGTTCCAGACCATCGACTAGCTCGACTTCGGCCGACCCCATCTCCTTCCGACTTCCTCCACAGCCGGCCTCTGCCTTCAGCTTACAGCCATCTTCGTTCTAGCCCCCTCTAGTATAATATAGGTAATATATTTATGCTATAATTGGTTAAGTATATTATTTTATAAAGTAGTTTCAACTGTTAGTTTTTTTTATATGTACGTGTTACATTGTCATATTCTGTTGTCGTGAATATGTAGTTCCCAAAGCTTTCTATGTATTTTTAAAGTG
Organism: Allium fistulosum; assembly: GCA_030737815.1. Taxonomy (NCBI): domain Eukaryota; kingdom Viridiplantae; phylum Streptophyta; class Magnoliopsida; order Asparagales; family Amaryllidaceae; genus Allium; species Allium fistulosum. The sequence continues at coordinate 844,465,586 of CM060902.1, forward strand.
AATGAAGTTATAGTTTTATGACAGTTTATATAGATAGTTTATTTATGATTTGCTGGGTCCAAATATATATATGTGTATTTATATAGTTTGTTTGTTTATTTTGTGTTCACATTATATGGGTATTTCAATTTTGAAATGAATATAGATTGTTAAATATAAGTTTATATGAGTCGTTTATAACCTTTTGTTTATATCTATAAGCTTACATAAATTATGCAGAACTCGGTTGCTTGTATATATAAGTTATGTAAGCTATATATAATCTGTTTGAGTTCATATTGAATTTTATTAACTGGTTTTATAATAATTATTGATTTAAAATATATATATATAATAAGTGTGTAAGCTTTATATACTAGCATTTATATTGTTAAATGTTATATATATACAATACATTTAATCTATAGTCAGTTTTATATCAGTTTATCCATTTAGTTTATAAATATTGATTAAGCCAGCTTCATATTGCTGTTCTTCTATGTTTTGGGAAGTGTTCATTTTTTTCTTCTGTTTATGTATATGCGTATGTATTGGGTTTGCATGCTAGTTGATTTAAATATAAATATTTTATATGTACGTTATTTTAAAATATGTATTTTAAGTTAAGTGATGGTTTTGTAAGATATTATATATATACAGATTCTATGTTATATATATTGTAGATACGTTGTTGTGATATATGTGATTTATAGTTTGCAGCAATATGTTAAAAAAAAGTTTTTTACTAGTAGATAAAGTCGAGTCTGTATATGTCTGTTTATATGTTCCAAAATATACATGTTAGTTATATATACTTTGTTTTTTATGTATTGGGAAAAAATGATGACTTTGGAAATTATATATATTGTTTTAAAATGTAAGTATTTTGCAATTATATGTATTTATTTCAAAAAATAATGTATGTATATATGTTTGATTTTATGTGTGTTTTAATTCTTAACAATGGATTTTGAAATACATACATACATACATACATACATACATATATATATATATATTTATTTATTTAATTTAATATATGTTTGAATTTAGAATATGATTATATATATAGTCGTATATGGTTATATAAGTCCACTGATACCAATTATCTTTATCGACCCAGTTCTGATTTGATTTCGTCTCTTCCTTATCTATCAGCTTTGTTCGTTGAATCGCGTTTATCTATCGCTGCTTTGGAATTCGTAGCTTGTCCTGTTGTCTATTCTCTCTAGCCTCGAAAGGTGAGCAATCACTCATGATTAATGTTCTTATATTTATTAAATTTTATTTCAATTGAAACGACAATTGAAATATGCTGCTGCTAGTTATTTATATTGCTATATATATGCCATTATCTGTATCTGTTCACCTGTGACATCTAACACCATTATCTGTTATTTATATTGCTATATATATGCCATTATCTGTATCTGTTCACCTGTGACACCTGACACCATTATCTATTATTTATATTGATGATATATGTCTGTTATATTATTATCATATCTGTTATCACTCTGCAAGTTCCCTGTTAGTATAGAATTCACTATGGGTTGAAATGATATATACCCGAACGATCTGTAGAATAGGAGAAAATCGTTATGGGTTGAAATGATAAACCCAAGCGATTTTCATTGAATTAAATTTGGGATTACGGGTTGAAAAGATATATACCCGTATATAATTTAAATTACGAATTGAAATGATAAATATCCGTATCACTTGACCATAGGGTAGAAATTTTATACAGACACCGTTGGTTTATATATATAAATATTTTGAAATTGATTTCTATGGTTTTGAAAAGAAATATATGGTTTTAATAAATATTGATTTTAAAAATTTATTAAAGTTGATTTATAAAGTTGATTTGAATCAATATAAAATATGTTTAAGTATTTATGTAAAATTTATAATTTCAAATATAGAGTTTATAATGTTTCAGGTTGAAAGATAAATTTGAAATTAATTTGGAATTTTTAATTATTTAATAATTATACTTAAATAAGTTTGATTTGAAATCTATTAAATTTGAAATTTTAAGATATGTTTTATAACTTGAACTTGATTATAAAGTGGCTTAAATGAATATTTCAAACTTATATAAATTTAAATGGGATATTTTGTTTATATAAATTTGTAAATTGAAGTTGTATTTAGATGTATTGAAATGATTAAAGAAATATCTCAGAAACTAAATGTAATGAAATTAAATTGAGATATAAATGGAATTATCAAAATTTAGTTTTTGAAATGTGGAATATTTAAAGCTTTGAAATATATTGAAATTTAATGGTTTATTTTGTGTTTCAAATCTATATTTGAAATCGTTATAATTCAAAATGATTTATGGAGAATTGAATTGAGTTGAAATTTATGAATTGAGATTGAATTTAGTTGAATTTGGAAGTCGAGATAATTTGAATCGATTTGTGAATTTATGGAAGCTATTTTATTTTATAAAGTATCTTTAAACTATATCTACAACTATTTATATTTTACTTTATAAATTATTTTAATATAAACTATTTTATATAAATCATTTTCAATATATATTATTTTATTATAAACTATTTTAACTTATAACTATTTTATATAAACTATTTTTATTTTATAAACTATTTTATTATATACACAAATTTAAATATCTAAACTGTTTAAGAGGAAAGTGTTATGAATTCCAAAATGTTATGATTTCAAACTATAGTTTCAAAGTGTTATGAATTTCAAGGTTTTGATTTCCAAAGTGTTATGATTTTAAAAGACTTACGATTTCGAAAGCGATATAACTTTGGAAAGTGATATGATTCTGGAAATGGATTTATTTAAAGTGAAAGTGATATCGTATGGATATGGTTTTGAAATGGCAATGATATTTCGGTTTGAAATATAAACTATTTTGAAAGTTTACTAAATGACCATCGGTGTAATTAATACGTAGTTATTAAAGATACCGGGATCGGATATGGACATACTCTCTGTCCAAACCGAAAACCACTTTAATAACTAATATTCGCGGAGTGTTGATCCAGAATGAAGTGGATGGTTTGGTGAACGCATTGAATGAAGAAAGAGAACGATATTGGATGACCCCTGACATGACTAAAACAGGAGCCGCGCCGGGCCATTGAGGTTCGCCACCTCTAGCGGACACACTTCTTCGATACCATATCTATTACTTATGTGATTCGATTTGGGTGCACCCTTTGATTTGGGAGTGTTGTTTCTCGGTGTTGAGGTAGTAGCTGCTATGCTCAACATCAGTCCGGATCACACAACTACTAGTATCCTAGTTGGTATCGCCTCATATACCTTGTCATACTGATTATCCTATTCGCGACCACTACGATTTGTTTTATGTTATACCTATGGGGTACCCTCTGATAACCACTAGTTTACGGTGGGGCTTACGGTGTTGTATAGACTATGACATGGTAAAAATGTGTTAAGGTTGGAATGGGCCATGACTTAACGCTATTTTGATATCGTACTTTACTGATTAGACATTATCTACTTAGCGTACACTACTACATAGTAGATAGTTTAACGGATCCTTAGAGGATGGTTATCCCAAACATCCTCTGAGTTACTTGTATTTCAGTTGTTATTTCACTTGAGTTGGATTTATTGATATAAGAATGTTAATCCTGACTCGAGTGTTTTGTGTTTTGCTTTACGCTCGGGTCAGACTGAGTGTACCAGTATTCGAGACTCACCTTTGGAGTTGGAGCTTCGCTTGGAGATCCAGCTATCTATCCAGCTTTTAGATATTCAGTTGATTCCAGTGATGTATTTTGATATTTTATTTGACTATTGTATTCGAGACTTCTGTTATATCTTATTTAACTCTGTTATATATATAGTAGCTTCATGAACTACTATTCTTTTGTTTCCGCTGCATTATTGTTATATTACTCTTTGTTTGTGATATGTGATTATTTTATTTACTGTATATGCTGAGTTTTGCCAATTTAAATTAACAATTTATTATTTTGAATTATTCAAGTTGGACATGTGTGGATTTATTGTCGATTTGAATGGTCCAAAATAGTGGGTTGTTACATGTGGTATCAGAGCTCTGGTTTTAGGCAAAACTCAGCATATAAAGTAAAATTCAATTACATAATCACTTTCGTTCGAGCCTGAATTCCTTCTTCTTTGACTCGGTTCCTTTGAATTTTGGAACGTTCCCTTCGGTTCCAAAGTCCATTCGTGTCTCCCATATTCGTGTCTTTTGATTCTGGAGTATCCCATAACTCCACTTCAAATAATCTCTATAATAAATCGGCGGTCTTGCCAATCTGAATGATTTGTAAAGGGGTGAAACTCCTTTACAACAAACATTGATTCACCAAAGATTTCTGTATCCTCGGTTTACGATGCTGTTATCTTCTGCTATACCTGAATTCTTGAAGTCTCGGTTGACCCGGTTAAAGTTGCTCGTGATTTATATAAGTCTATCCATATTCCTTGTTTGAAAATTTAAACATCTTATCTCCCTATTGAGTCTATCTTCTAGTCTGAGTTCTTTTGATTAGAACCTCTCTAATTTGAATCTCTATCCCTGTTTTTAAATCTATTTTGGAATCATTCGAGTGAGGGTGTGTATTTGTAATTAATATAAAAATGTTTTATATATTGTGTTGCTTGAGTTGTTGATGTTGAGTTGGGTTTTCGATCGATTCGTCTGATCAGCAATATCGATAGGATTTCCAAAACACTTGAACAGAGCAGACTGACACAATATTATTTTCAAATTTGGTAAATGAAATAAATTTGTATGATTATATTATAATAATATAAGTAAAATTTTCTGGAATTTAATAAGTTAATAAAAATGGTTGTTTGAAATGATAATATTTGATTATCATTTATTGTTCTAAATGAATTTATAAATATGGTTTATAAATTGATTTGGAATTTGAAATGAATTTAATTTAGAAATTTGAGAATTTTGTGTTCGGTGATTTCGAACTTTGGTTTTAAATTTTTAAAGTATATATTATTGAAAGTATTTTCGAATAGAAATTGTTTTCAAGGAATTTTAAAATGTTGAAATCAGTGCTCTTCTCTTTGTCGCTGGAAAATAATTTCGGTGATGGCGGCCGCATCATCGACATTCATTTTTGAGTTTCGAAGTGGAGAAACTATTCTGTAGCTTTGCTATGGTTTTGTTTTGAAAAAAAATATATTTTGATTTGAATTTCTTCAGTATAATTTGATTTATATATATAGGTATCTTATTTTAAAATTTAATTTGATTTGATATAAATATATTATATATATCTCTAAATTGTTTGAAGTAAATCGGAGATTTAAATTCTTAAATTTTAGGTTAAAGATGATTTCAATTATAAACTGAAGTCGAAATTCTTGGATAAATATTTAACTGGGAATAACTGAATTGAAAAATCTTATTTGTATAATACTCAATTACATCTCAACATAACTTACCGAAAATTTTCAGAAGTTAAAAATGTAATTGGATAATATACAATATAAAATCCTTTTTAAATAAAATTTGAGTGTTATAATAAATGTTATACACTTAAATTTTATTATATAGATGTTAATAGAGATAAATAAGATAATAAGTTAATTGAATAATATATGAGACAAATAAATTTGTTTGAAGGAATTAATAAATTGAAATTAGATTAACTTATAGAAATACCTTGAATTTAAAATCAATTATTGAATATAAATTGATTTAAACTGAAATTTATATGGTTTAAATTAGTTTATATGGTTTAAATATATTTAATAAGATATATTAAGTGGAATAAACTTAATAATAATTTGGAATAAAAGAATTAAATTTGTTGAATAAAATATAAGCATAATAAATGATTATACAAATTGATGATTTAGAAATTGTTAATTGAAGATAATTGGATAATTAGATAATGAATTTAGAAATAGATAGATTGATTTAACTTAAGTGAACTCAAAGGGATTTAACCAAATGTTGAATATTAATTAGTTTAATTTGAAATTTATATGGTTTTAAAATCAGTTGTTTATTTTGTTTTCAAAGCCATTTTTCTTTCTGGTTGGTTCTATTCTCCTACCTCCTTCCTTTTCGGGGACGAAAAGTTTAGAGTGGGGGAGAGTGTAACGACCCATAAATTTTAACTGTTTTAATAACGTAATTAGTTGAAATTTTGTGAAATTTTAAACAATAAAATTTTGAAATAAAAATTTGATATTTGGAATGCGTCTAATTAATCATAGCAACTGGTAAATTTTCATCAGATAATTTGGAAGTTTATTTTCTAGTGTAATTTTATTCCAATTTATATCAGTTAAAATTGATGATAATAAAATGTTTTCCAAACCTGAATACTTTTACATAGAAAATTCTAAATCATATTCTGAGTGAGGCGTCATATTTCGTTTCTTTAAATTTGGACTGTTATTGCTCCGTCGATCTTATTTTCGACAAAATAGCAGCATTTCATACCGATATCGACTTTTGATCGGATGATCGTACCACTAATATCTGTATGCCATTTTGATCGTCTCGTCGTGCTGATCTCTGCGGTATATTTATTTCTGTGTTTCGGTGTCCGGGGTGCAGCGAAACCGTGATACGATTTGTCGTATCAATACTCGTTTTGAACTTTTCGTATTCATGTGTCCATTCAAATTTTCCAACGGATGAAAAATCAAATAGCCGTTTTTTTATCATTATTATTCCCTGAATTTATGCTTGACTGTTGCTATCCCATCTGTTCAAATATATTTACCATTTCACTTTACTCCTGGTTCGTTTCTTTTTCTCGGTTCCTCCATTCTAGCTTCCTTTCCTCTTTCCCTTTTGCTTTTGAGTAATATGAATATAATATATCAGGCTACATATTTTTCTCCCAATCTTGAGAGCACGTTCAAAACTCAAGTTCCCTCTGCCTTCATTTCTTTTCGCCTCACCTTCCCTTGCGAGCTTCTCCGCCCCACCACCGCTCGAACCACCAGCCAAGACCGAACCGACCCCACTTCCTCAAAGCTCCGACTCACTACCTTCCACCGACCTTCACAATCGCTTTCCACCTCCGCGCGCGCACGTCCTCCCATCGAGACAACTCAGCCCTAGATTCGGCCACCACTTTGCAGCAAGCACCGCCTTCCATCGAGCAACAACCGCTCGCCATTCCAGACGATCGACTAGCTTGACTTCGGCCGACCCCATCTCCTTCCGACTTCCTCCACAGCCGGCCTCTGCCTTCATCTTACAACCATCTTCGTTCTAGCCCCCTCTAGTATAATATAGGTAATATATTTATGCTATAAGTGGTTAAGTATATTATTTTATATACTGATATATATATGATTACTCATATATATATTACAATTCATTTAAGCTAAAAGTATATATAGGTTATGACAGTATATATATTAGGTCTGACTATTTTATAAGTTTTATAGATGTGCTATTATATATATTTTAATCTACTTTCGGCAGTGGGTATTTAGAGATATGCTGTTGAATTTAGTTTTTATATTTTATTAAGAGTTTATATATATATAAAGTAGTTTCGACTGTTAGTTTTTTTATATGTACGTGTTACATTGTCATATTCTGTTGTCGTGAATATGTAGTTCCCAAAGCTTTCTATGTATTTTTAAAGTGAATGAAGTTATAGTTTTATGATAGTTTATATAGATAGTTTATTTATGATTTGCTGGGTCCAAATATATATATATATATATGTATTTATATAGTTTGTTTGTTTATTTTGTGTTTATATTATATGGGTATTTCAATTTTGAAATGAATATAGATTGTTAAATATAAGTTTATATGAGTCGTTTATAACCTTTTGTTTATATCTATAAGCTTACATAAATTATGCAGAACTCGGTAGCTTGTATATATCAGTTATGTAAGCTATATATAATCTGTTTGAGTCCATATTGAATTTTATTAACTGGTTTTATAATAATTATTGATTTAATATATATATATATAATAAGTGTGTAAGCTTTATATACTAGCATTTATATTGTTAAATGTTATATATATACAATACATTTAATCTATAGTCAGTTTTATATCAGTTTATCCATTTAGTTTATAAATATTAATTAAGCCAGCTTCATATTGCTGTTCTTCTATGTTTTGGGAAGTGTTCATTTTTTTCTTCTGTTTATGTATATGCGTATGTATTGGGTTTGCATGCTAGTTGATTTAAATATAAATATTGTATATGTACGTTATTTTAAAATATGTATTTTAAGTTAAGTGATGGTTTTGTAAGATATTATATATATACAGATACGTTGTTGTGATATATGCGATTTACAGTTTGCAGACATATCTTAAAAAAAAAAATTTACTAGTAGATAAAGTCGAGTCTGTATATGTCTGTTTATATGTTCCAAAATATACATGTTAGTTATATATACTTTGTTTTTTATGTATTGGGAAAAAATGATGACTTTGGAAATTATATATATTTGTTTTAAAATGTAAGTATTTTGCAATTATATGTATTTATTTCAAAATATAATGTATGTATATATGTTTGATTTTATGTGTGTTTTAATTCTTAACAATGGATTTTGAAATACATACATACATATATATATATATATATATATATATAAAATTTAGGGGCATTTCACCAGAAGGACAAACTTTGCAGTCCAATTAGTTTCTAGGACACACATTCGAAGAAATTACTTTCAAGGCCAAAGTCGGCAGAATAATTACTTTCAAGGACAAAGTCAGCAGTCCAATTACTTTCAAAGACACAATTTCATAGGTTTTTAGGCCCTGGAAACTAATTATTTTGCGTTTTGTCCTTGAAAGTAATTATTTCAGTTGTGTGTCCTAGAAACTAATTCCACTTGCTAAAGAGGCCCTTGTGGCTAATTTCCACTTAATTTAATATATGTTTGAATTTAGAATATGATTATATATATAGTCATATATGGTTATATAAGTCCACTGATACCAATTATCTTTATCGACCCAGTTCTGATTTGATTTCGTCTCTTCCTTATCTATCAGCTTTGTTCGTTGAATCGTGTTTTTCTATCGCTGCTTTGGAATTCGTAGCTTGTCCTGTTGTCTATTCTCTCTAGCCTCGAAAGGTGAGCAATCACTCACGATTAATGTTCTTATATTTATTAAATTTGATTTCAATTGAAACGACAATTGAAATATGCTGCTGCTAGTTATTTATATTGCTATATATATGCCATTATCTGTATCTGTTCACCTATGACACCTGACACCATTATCTGTTATTTATATTGATGATATATGTCTGTTATATTATTATCATATCTGTTATCACTCTGCAAGTTCCCTGTTAGTATAGAATTCACTATGGGTTGAAATGATACATACCCGAACGATCTGTAGAATAGGAGAAAATCGTTATGGGTTGAAATGATAAACCCAAGCGATTTTCATTGAATTAAATTTAGGATTACGGGTTGAAAAGATATATACCCGTATATAATTTAAATTACGGATTGAAATGATAAATATCTGTATCACTTGACCATAGGGTAGAAATTTTATACAGACACCGTTGGTTTATATATATAAATATTTTGAAATTGATTTCTATGGTTTTGAAAAGAAATATATGGTTTTAATAAATATTGATTTTAAAGATTTATTAAAGTTGATTTATAAAGTTGATTTGAATCAATATAAAATATGTTTAAGTATTTATGTAAAATTTATAATTTCAAATATAGAGTTTATAATGTTTCAGGTTGAAAGCTAAATTTGAAATTGATTTGGAATTTTTAATTATTTAATAATTATACTTAAATAAGTTTAATTTGAAATCTATTAAATTTGAAATTTTAAGATATGTTTTATAACTTGAACTTGATTATAAAGTGGCTTAAATGAATATTTCAAACTTATATAAATTTAAATGGGATATTTTGTTTATATAAATTTGTAAATTAAAGTTGTATTTAGATGTATTGAAATGATTAAAGAAATATCTCAGAAACTAAATGTAATGAAATTAAATTGAGATATAAATGGAATTATCAAAATTTAGTTTTTGAAATGTGGAATATTTAAAGCTTTGAAATATATTGAAATTTAATGGTTTATTTTGTGTTTCAAATCTGTATTTGAAATCGTTATAATTCGAAATGATTTATTTAGAATTGAATTGAGTTGAATTTATGAATTGAGATTGAATTAAGTTGAATTTGGAAGTCGAGATAATTTGAATCGATTTGTGAATTTGTGGAAGCTATTTTATTTTATAAAGTATCTTTAAACTATATCTACAACTATTTATATTTTACTTTATAAATTATTTTAATATAAACTATTTTATATAAATCATTTTCAATATATATTATTTTATTATAAACTATTTTAACTTATAACTATTTTATATAAACTATTTTTATTTTATAAACTATTTTATTATATACACAAATTTTAATATCTAAACTGTTTAAGAGGAAAGTGTTATGAATTCCAAAATGTTATGATTTCAAACTATAGTTTCAAAGTGTTATGAATTTCAAGGTTTTGATTTCCAAAGTGTTATGATTTTAAAAGACTTACGATTTCGAAAGCGATATAACTTTGGAAAGTGATATGATTTTGGAAATGGATTTATTTAAAGTGAAAGTGATATCGTATGGATATGGTTTTGAAATGGCAATGATATTTCGGTTTGAAATATAAACTATTTTGAAAGTTTACTAAATGACCATCGGTGTAACTAATACGTAGTTATTAAAGATACCGGGATCGGATATGGACATACTCTCTGTCCAAACCGAAAACCACTTTAATAACTAATATTCGCGGAGTGTTGATCCAGAATGAAGTGGATGGTTTGGTGAACGCATTGAATGAAGAAAGAGAACGATATTGGATGACCCCTGACATGACTAAAACAGGAGCCGCGCCGGGCCATTGAGGTTCGCCACCTCTAGCGGACACACTTCTTCGATACCATATCTATTACTTATGTGATTCGATTTGGGAGTGTTGTTTCGCGGTGTTGAGGTAGTAGCTGCTATGCTCAACATCAGTCCGGATCACGCAACTACTAGTATCCTAGTTGGTATCGCCTCATGTACCTTGTCATACTGATTATCCTATTCGCGACCACTACGATTTGTTTTGTGTTATACCTATGGGGTACCCTCTGATAACCACTAGTTTACGGTGGGGCTTACGGTGCTGTATAGACTATGACATGGTAAAAATGTGTTAAGGGTGGAATGGGCCATGATTTAACGCTATTTTGATATTGTACTTTACTGATTAGACATTATCTACTTAGCGTACACTACTACATAGTAGATAGTTTAACGGATCCTTAGAGGATGGTTATCCCAAACATCCTTTGAGTTACTTGTATTTCAGTTGTTATTTCACTTGAGTTGGATTTATTGATATAAGAATGTTAATCATGACTCGAGTGTTTTGTGTTTTGCTTTACGCTCGGGTCAAAATGAGTGTACCAGTATTCGAGACTCACCTTTGGAGTTGGAGCTTCGCTTGGAGATCCAGCTATCTATCCAGCTTTCAGATATTCAGTTGATTCCAGTGATGTATTCTGATATTGTATTTGACTATTGTATTCGAGACTTCTGTTGTATCTTGTTTAACTCTGTTATATATATAGTAGCTTCATGAACTACTATTCTTTTGTTTCCGCTGCATTATTGTTATATTACTCTGTGTCTGTGATCTGTGATTATTTTATTTACTGTATATGATGAGTTTTTCCAATTTAAATTAACAATCTATTATTTTGAATTATTCAAGTCGGACATGTGTGGATTTATTGTCGATTTGAATGGTCCAAAATAGTGGGTCGTTACACTGAATATATATGAACATAATAAAATGACAATATATAAGAAACCGCACTAGTAGAAGCAACTGATAAATAAATATCAGTACAGAAAGTAAGAATTCATCAACTCCCAACAACATTGAGTTCTGAATAAATATCTTATACAACAGTCTCATATACAAAACATGTTTGTCATGTACTACAAAAAATCAAGTATATGTATCCCAAAATATCGATGCCATGCCTCTGAAGTGCTCCGGCAACACATTCTTATAGCATATTCCCAAAATACCTTAATCCCAAACCACTCATTCGAGTACCCAAGAGTTGTCATGACAAACAGACAAAGGCAAAACATGGGTCAGACTTAAAGCCTGATGTGAAGGGAGCTATCTCAAAATACTGTATATCAAAACAATATACAAATAAATAGGAAACAACTAAATCACAACCAGTCGTCTCCACAAATGTGGCTCAAGGGTACTCTGGACCACCCATAAATAATTACAGTAAACCCAGCTCAAAAATAGGGAAATATACCTTAACTTGCTCTTCTCCTGTAATCAATGAGTTAGCAAAACTAATTGTTTGTACCAAAATTGGGCACAACACTCTTCGGAAGGGTTTGAAGAGATAAAAATGAAGAAATTAAATGGAAAAGGAGGATTATTTAACAAACACTTCAAAAACAAATAAGAAAGAATGCAGAAACATAGAAATTTAGAGTGGTTTGGCGTATTGCCTACGTCCACTATGAAGTTGATGATTTTATCGATGTTTTCTTGATGATTACAACTAATTACAGCAGATTACAGTGTTGAAATTCGAGTACAGTAGCGGCGTTGTAGCGCAAAAATGTTTTCAGCAGAGTCTAGACGTCAGAGAGCCAAAAGATCCCTTTTCTGTGAGCTCTGGGTTGCTATTTATAGGTGTAGGATGCAAATATCTCGCTCAGATCTCGGGAGACTTCTTCTGGCACGTGGGTGGGCCCACGCGATCGATCCCATGAAGTTTCGACTCAATCCGTGATCGATACGAACGTATTTCGTATCGATCAAGATTTGACCCAATCGAGTCGAAACTTGGCATGAACATTCCTTAGGTCGTACGTAAGCTCCTGTGAAAATTTCATAGCATTTGGACTTGTGGATTGCAAGTTATGATTGATTCGAATTCGAGTCTTCGGTAGGCTGTTTGGTTCGAATCGATCTCTTCATATCGACGACCACACACGTGATGCTAGTTGACGTGGCGCTTTCTTTCAGGATCGATCCGAAGTCCACGCCGAATCGATCGAGTCTTCCCAATGTTTGCGCCTCATTCATATTGATTTGACTGGGCCGTGTTCGTATCGATCGCAGTTGCCTCATTCGTATCAACGGAAATGGCCTTGTTCGTATCGATAGATGTGGTTTAGTTCGTATCGATGAATATGACTCAGTTCGTATCGTGCACTATGGCTCTGTTCGTATCGATTGTGTGGTCTTGTTCATATCGATCTAAGTGGTCCAACTTGATGGATACGAACAAAGGATGACGTGATGGATACGAACAGTGGTTACTTGTTGGATACGAAGTAGTGATCATTTGATGGGTACGAATAGGTTCGATATAAAGAGAACCGCCTTTGGGTGGATACGAAGTATACCTCGGTGTTGTAGTTGATGGATGCGAAGTAGGCTACAGCCGATCGATACGAACAACGGTAACATGATGGATACAAACAGTGATTATTTGATGGATACGAACTGCCAATGTCTAATGGATTCGAACAAGGCTTTTTAGATGATGGATACGAAATGATGCGCTCTGATGGATTCGAACAAGGCTCTTTAGCTGATGGATACGAAATGACGCGCTCTGATGGATGCGAATAATGTGTTCTCTTGACTCGTATCGATCATATCTCGTGCATACAAATTCCGATTGACTTGAAACATAGAACATTGGCTTTCACAGCTTAGCTCGTCATGTTTTGTCAATTGTAGCCTGATTCGGACTCTGAAAAAATTCATCGATAACCATAACAAACCTACGTATAACCGATCTACGGGATGGACTTTCCTTGGTTTCCAATCAAGTTCTTAGTATCACGGCCTTGCCAAAAGGCGAGATAACATTTGCCCCCCCAAAGTACAACTTGTGAGAACATGGCGTGCTTTGAAAAGCTGCAATCTTTATTCTGGACAGTTTTATCTGACTTGTTGACCGATAGATGTCTTTTCGTCGAAAGATGTAACCTTTGATTGATTCGTTGGAAACAAAAATCATTAACCGTAGACTGCCAATTGTTGTACTGTGTACTATTGTAATCGAGCGCTGTATGAATATTCAATTCCTGCGAATTTTAATGATTGGATGTTAGTCCATTATAAATGAATGTAGGTTAGCCTGACTCCCGTTAACGTTCATACGTTCACGAGTCGTTGTCAGTTTTTGTTTTGTTTGTTTTTTTATATATATCGAATTCCATATTGTCCCTCTCCTGAATCAATGCGAAATTCGATTTGTAACAATGCTTGATGGTTTTTGGAGTGTTCCTTCGTATCAATCCTCTCCTGGATCGATGTAAAAGGTCGAAAAAATTATCTTCAAATCGATGTCAATCGACACGAATTTAGTTGTTATTTTAATGTAGTTCGTATCGATGGATATGAAATCTTAGGGTCTTCGAATAGGGGATACGAAATTGTCGTTTCGTATCGATGGAATTGAGTGGCTTAAGTGTGATCCTACTGTATCCTTCGTATCGATGGAACTCTTACTGATGGATATGAAGATGATGGCCGATCATTAGCGGATACGAAATGCCAATTTCCACACCGCTCTGAGTTGATGGATACGAATGGTTCTCTTCGTATCGATAGAATCTCTGACCATTTTAAGCGGTTTTGGCTACTGGGATACGAAGCGTTTTCTCCCTTGGATACGAGACCATATAAATACCTTTTGTACTTAGAATTATTTCACTTGCTCAACTTTTACTTTCTTCTTTCGTATCGATAAAGCACTCAAGAAACGAAAACTGTATTCGTCCAAATCGTCTAACACTTTGTTCCTTCGAACCGATTGCTCCACTTAGGTAATTAATCCATCCATTCTATTCTAGAACGATGAGACTTGAGTTTCTATGCCAATTCGTTCAAGGTCATGGCCAATCCCGACGACATCGCTACCGGCGTTGGGTCGGAGCGAGATTGAAGGAGGAGCAATGGCGTTCAAACAGCTTGGGGAAGAAGGTCGACTGATGGATACGAGAAGGAGTGTTGTAACATTGGGAGGTAATTCACATTGATCTGGGAATATTAGGAGTTCGTATCGATCCTGGAAGTGCTGAATGAAAAGGCGAGATTAGTATCGATCTGCGGCGATCGATACGAAGACTTAGCCCGCATGATCGATACGTAGTTCTAACTCCGGTGATCGATACAAAAACTGGGCCGGTGATCGATGCGAAGTCCTACCCCTAGCGATCGATACGAAATATAGACCGATGATCGATGCGGAGACCAAGGTTTCAGATCGATATGAATCTTAGTCTCACATGACCGATTCAAAATTGAACTTTTGTTGAATGATCTAGGTTTAAATCTTGATGAATATGAAATCTTGTGCATACTCGAACCTGACTCCGACGAGATTCAGCCTCGCATATCTGGACTTAACTGTTAAACTGCATATTTGACTGCCCTTCGAAGCTCGTCGATGGAACTGTAATTTGACAAAATTTTAACAAACTTTTACTCGGATTGGTTTCTAAAGTCTGGATGGCACGGTTGTGACGGTCAGTGATGACGGTTTTCAGTTGAATTTTGAAGTCTCGTCTTTCCAACATCTTTAGAACTTAAAGAAATTTAAAGCATTATGCAGCACTGCACTACACAACACATTCACGCACTTCACACTGGGGAACACTTGGGTTTTTATTGTCTAATGATGATTTCTAATAAGTTGATTAGCTATGGAATCCACAAGTACACAACAGCAAGAGCCTCAGGATTCATCTCCTTTCATCCTAGAGATTCCGGCCATCGCGGCCGAAGTTATAGACCAGCTCCGAATGAGCTTCCAAGAGCGACTTTTACTGCGAACTCGCAAGATTCAGTACCGTCCAACGTCTCGGAAGACATGTTGGGGCGTATTTGCCTAATGCACGGTTTGTCATTGGACGATGTTCTTTTACCGGGACCAAATGATAGACCGCACGCTCCCTAGAGGGGTTTACTGCCTTCAACCGCCATGCGTGCGCAGCAGGAACACTTCCTCCTTTCAACCAATATATTAGGGAAGTGTTGTCTTTTCTCGGAATTGCCCCATCGCAACTACATCCCAATGGATATGCTCTGTTGAACAGCTTATTTATTGTATTCATGGAGTATCTCTTTCGGCCACCGGCTCCAACAGAAATCAGATATCTTTTTAACTTCTAGAGTAGGGGAGATAGTCCATCTTTTACATTCCTAGAGGCGGTCAAGAATTTCCAAGTAGTAACCGGATCTTGGACAAGGCTGAGTTACTTTAAAACAGAATGGTTCTACGTCCGGTGCCCCCTGGATTTGCCAACTGATGGCTATTCAGACGTAAGTGTCACGGTCTTCTCCAGGAGTTGTCAAGATAATTGTAGTTGACGTAAAACTAATATCTCCTTTTCTTTACAGCTGCAAGTTCACAACCTGAAGGCGGGTATTTCAAAGAGATAGTAAGGGTCCTTCAAGAAGTTCCGAGTGAAATAAGGGACATTAATTCGGTTCTAACCGATAAAAATTTGAGAATCGTCGGACTGATTGAGCGGAATCAAAGCATAAGGCTGGACACTGAGGGCAGTCTCGAAGAAGCGATTGAAACGCAAAGCTTCCGGGGTCTTAATAACCGAAGGGGTCGACGAAGAGAGAACACCCACGGATGACAAATTTGTGGCTGGGCCTTCGGCCGGATTTCAAGCAAAAGAAGGAAGAAGAAAAGGCAAGGCCGCCGCTTACAAACGTTCTAAGTCTTCGAGGTGGAAATCTGTTATGGTTTCCTTGTCGGTTCACGGCATTAGAATCTCAGAGGCTCCTTCCTTGCCAACAGAGAGTCCTTTTGAAGGACTTGCCGATATTCCGATTCTGGATTACGTGTCACTTCAACACGACACCGGGTTGGAGGAGCTTGACAGTGCTCTCGATCTTAGCGAGTCGCTTCCTATGAATGCGACCGACATTTCTGGTTGGTCGGGGGGTTGCACATACATACGCACTTCACGACACTACACGATTTCCGATCATTAATTGTCCGATTCCAGATATCACTAAGCCTGCCTCTTTTCCTTTTTTACAGGTACAATGTCCGGATGAGGGTCGATGTTAGGAAGTCTTCGCTCTGCTTGCCGATCTTCTTCATATTATGATTCACGCAGGAGGGAAGAAGATAGAGACCGCGATCACGGGTACTCTAACTAGGAACATCAAGGGAGAGACAGGGATAGGGAGTACAGACACCGATCCCGCTCTCCTCCTCTTAGACTCCCTACACAACCTTCGGGTCAAGGGAGACAGCCAATAGAGCCCCCTCATCACAAATCATCCTCGCATGCCTCTCGGTCTGATTCGCAATGTCATAGAACTGAGGTTGAGCCCCCTGTCGTTGTTGAACAAGCTATCACTGAGCCCACTGGTGAAGGGGCTATTAAAATCGCTCAGCTGAGGAAAGAGTTCACAAATATATGCTTCGATGGCTACGATTTTCCCCCCCATTTAAAGAGAATTCCATCGGAGGCGGAGAACACGATGCATGATTACAATCATGAAATTTATTCCCAGTATAAAGAGTGGGCGAAGGCTGCAAAGAAAGCATAGAAGGTGGCCTTTGAGCGGGCTAAAATAATCGAAAAGTTAGAATCTGATCTTGCTCATAAGGACCGCATCGTCCAAGTGCTCACTGATGAATCCGAGTCCTCTCGAAAATCAGAGATAAAGGCCACCAAAAAGGCCGATGAGGCAAATTCGGCCATGGAGAAGATGAGGCAGACACATTATGCCTTGGTGGAGCAGATGGGTCACCGCAACACCACTGTTACAGCTGAAAGGGATGCCGCTCTGAAAGAACTTGCCGAACTTAAAGCTAAATTTTCTGAGATCATCAAGGAAAAAGATGATGCAAACAAAGCGGCCCAAGAAGCGCGTGAACAGGCTGTTGCGCTTCGGGGTGAACGAGATACCGTGGCTAAGGTCTGAGTGGTGGAGACTGAGGTCGAAGAGAAAGTTCAAATGGCTGAGTCTAAGCTAGAGGCTGATATTGAAGATCTCTTCATTGTTTATAATGCCAATGTTCTGAGGCACAGAGATCTAGCCTGGCTTGACAACTACCCGACTCATTTATATAACGCTTGGGGCCGATTGGTTGAGGAGGAGAAGGCGGCGCATCTGGGTGAGTCAATTGACGAGTTTGAGCTTGAGAATCGCATGCTCAATGAGGATGAAAGAAAGATTCTCCACGAGTCGATGATTCTACATGAAAAAGAATGGCTCGGCACCCAACACTTGGAGGTTGGAGAAGGTTCAGGTGTTGAGCATCACGGAGTGAGCGCTGAAGTTCCTGCGCCAATCCAACCTGAATCTGCATATGTGGTTGATCCTCAGCCCATTCCTGCCTATAATCCGGACCAGCCGCAGCTATCTTCGGCCAGAGAACAAGTTTTTGAGGTTGTTCAACCGTCCACAAGCCAAATTGAGGAAGGTATTCTGAACATTTTGTATGCTTATCTGAAGTCGGAATCGTCATCTGAATTAAATACTAACAGTTCTTATTTTGTTTCTTGTCTAGTGATTGATGCTACACTAGTCGTGCCTCCTGCCACTCAAGAATCACATCATATGCAGGAGGCCATAATAACTGAAGCGACCACCATAACTACAACTGCACCGATTGATGGAACGCAGGGGAGCACGCTTATCTTCGATGAACAGATGATGGAAGAACTTTTCGGTCAACACAGCGATCCCTTTGCAGACCTACCATTTGTTATGGGTGGAAGTGTACCCGCTACCAGCTCTTCAATTCCAACCGCTAATGCTCCCAGCGAGACCCAAGCAATTCATGAAGAAGAAATATTGGCCGAGATTGACGCCGAAATGGAGGTAGCGGCTCATGACGGTAGTTTTGAAGGTGGGATGGCGGCACCTGGTCCGGCTCCGTTAAGGATGATATCACCTGGTGGTACAGTTATTGACACCAGCGTGCCTATCCCGCCTCCTATAGCCGATCCAGTTCCTCCAACTCCGCCCTCAGGGAACATACCCGTGCACTTGAGCTCGGATGAGGAAGTTGATATCATGCCCCCTCCTGGAGATCAGCCGCCGAAGGGCAAAGGCTCAAAAAGAAAGACAAGTGGCAGCTCCAGTGGGTCAACAACAAAAAGGAAGCCGAAAAAGAAAAAAGAGTAGACGTGCTTCTTCGGTTTATTTTTGGTAGATAGATAGGAATCTACTTTCGTTTTTCTTTCGTAGGTCGTGTGTAGATGCAGGTTCGGCCCCCACTAGAAGGAATTTTGGAATCAACTTGTATATAATTTCTTTTCATAGATAATTGAAATAAAACATTATTCTTGTTTTGAACTTGATGTGTGTTTACTTGCTTAAGTGTTTTAGCATTTGACCTCCTCGTTTGAGTTTATTCGTCAAGTCCTACAATCACGGCCACAAGTCACGATGGGACATTAGGTTGAACTCTGATATTGCACTGCTTTAGTTAGCAATTGAACCTTAAGTTCTGCCCCCAGTTTCAGGGATGAGCTAAAAAGATCGGATAGCGATCGTATTTCGCTTTCAATGCAGCATGCTCAGCATTGTTGAATTGATGTTGAAACAAGGAGGATTTTAGTGACCGAATCACACTTGCTCTTTTATTGATGATTGCATCCACGCTCCGGGGACTTAAGTTATCTTTACGGGCGATCAGCCGTGTTTGTTTAACACTTATCATTTTGTCCGCACTCTGGGGACTTAGAGTCAATTGGTATTTTATACTCCAGTCCACGCTCCGAAGACTTGGAGTCGGTTGACGTTTACCTTTCGGTTTGCACTCTGAGAATTCGGATCGTTTCGATGTCTATACTTCGGTTCGCACTCTGGGATTCCGAAGTTAGGTGATGTTTTGTACCCCAGTTCACACTCTGGGAACTTAGAGTTAGTTGATGTTTATACTCCGGTTCGTATTCTGGGAATTCGGAGTTGGTAAACAGACGGTCAGTCACATCTGTTGCATGTTTTTGGATTTCGCTCGCACTCTGGGAACGAAAGGTGTATCAGGATCATGGATGGTCGGATCACATCCACCCTGAGTTAACAAGTGAGGTCGTTAGATGGACGGGTCCACCCTCCTCAAACTTGGTTCATATATGGGTGAAGTTGTTAGGTGGACGGATCCCCCTCTTCGAAAACGTATTTGTAAGTTTATACTCCAGTTCGCACTCTGGGAATCTGGAGTTAGGTGAAGGATTGTCGTGTATCAATCCTTTTTTGACTTTGGTGTGATGGCTTGTCCCCGAGCTCGGGTTTCACTTAGCGAGTGACCGGTCGTATCATAGTCACTCCATATTTGAATAAATCCCACCGTATGATGGAACTTAGCTCTCCGTGCATAGTGATGATCATATGAAGTATTTCAAGTAAATCACAGCTCTGGCTCGAAGAGATTGCATTTTATTGCTGAAATAAGAAAATATGGCAAAGTCAGGTGCCTTATTATAAATTCTAATCTCGAAATGTAGAAACAAATTGCAAATGAAAAATAAACTGAATGAATAAACAGAGCCTGTTATGTGTAGTAGCGAAGAAGACTCTCGCTATTCCAGGCTCTCGGAAGAGTGAGACCATCAACGGTTGATAATTTGAATGTGCCATCTCCAAGCTTTCGTTCAATAACATATGGTCCTTCCCAAGTTGGCTTCATATGCGAAGGGAACGGATAAATTCTTTTGAGTACGAGATCACCAATTTCAAAGGTTCGGGGTCGGACCTTGGCATTGTATAATTAGGCGACTCGACTCCGATATGCGGCTGCCCTCAAATCAGCCTCTTCACGCTTCTCATAAAAAAATCGAGAGATTCAGCAAGTAATATAGCATTTGTCTTCGGATTGTAGTATGTCACACGATGAGAAGGTACTTCTAATTTGACTGGAATAACAGCATCTGAACCATAAGAAATAGAGAATGGAGTATGACCTGTTGCGGACTTGTGGGTTGTACGGTAAGCCCATAAGGCCATAGGAAGTTCATCGACCCATTTGCCCGCAGCTTTTTGCAGTCGTTTCTTCAAAATGGACTTTATAACTTTATTAACAGCTTCAACCTGTCCATTTGCTTGAGGGTGTGCGACTGCGGAAATTTTCTTCTAAATGTGGAATCGTTGACAGAAATCTTTAAATTCGGCACTATCAAATTGGGTCCCGTTGTCAGTGATGATAGTTCGTGGAAGACCAAATCGGCAGATGATGTTGCACACTACAAAGTTGATTGCCTTCTTCGTTGTGATTGTAGCAAGGGGTTCAGCTTCTGCCCACTTGATAAAGTAATCAACTGCTACGATGGCGTACTTCGCACCACCTTTTGCTAGAGGTAAAGAGCCAATGATATCAATTCCCCATACTGCAAACGGCCATGGGCTGACCATTTGAGTTATCTCAGTAGGCAGGGCCCTAGGAATCCGAGCATGCTTTTGACATTTATCACACTTCTTGGCATAATCCGTTGCATCACGGTTTACACTCGGCCAATAGTATCCATACCGGAGTACTTTTTTAGCGAGTGCTTGCCCCCCGGTGTGATCGCCACATTCCCCTTCGTGTACATCATGTAATACTCATTTGATTTCATCGTGGGCGATACACCAGAGTAAAGGAACAGAGTATCCTCTTCTATACATAACTCTGTTTTGAATTGTGAATCGAGAAGCTTTTCGAAGAACTTGTCTCTTTTCACTCCTATGCTCTGGCAGGATTCCATGTTCGAGATAATTTCTGAATGGAGTCATCCACGACTCCCTTCCGGAAATGACATCAAATACCCAATCGGTTTCCATCTGATCAATGCTTGGCAAAGATAATACCTCTACGGGAACAAGTCCCATTTGCTGCGCTTCACCTGTACTGGCTAACTTTGCCAACGAATCAGCTTTCTGGTTGTGTTCTCGTGGTACGTAATAGATACCATAATAGTCGAACTGATTCAGTGTCTCCTGAACCCGAGCAAGGTATGCGGCCAATCTTCGATCTCTGGCCTGGTATTCCCCTCGAACTTGACAGACGATCAA
Organism: Allium fistulosum; assembly: GCA_030737815.1. Classification (NCBI taxonomy): domain Eukaryota; kingdom Viridiplantae; phylum Streptophyta; class Magnoliopsida; order Asparagales; family Amaryllidaceae; genus Allium; species Allium fistulosum. Next base: position 844,487,658 of record CM060902.1, read on the forward strand.
TTGCGAATCATAGTAAATTTCCACCGCAATGATTCTTAAATCTCTGGCAAGTTTCAATCCAGCCAATAGGGCCTCATATTCAGCTTCGTTATTAGTCGCACGGAAGTTGAACTTTAGGGTGTAACATATAGATCTACCTTCAGGAGTTTCAAGAACAACCCCGGCACCTGAGCAACGGTCATTTGATGCACCGTTTGTATGCAGCTTCCATATATACTTGGGAGATTCACTGGTTTCGGGCAAGTCCTCTGGGATGGTAAATTCGGCAATGAAATCTGCTAGGACTTGTCTTTGAATGGCTCGCCTTGGAGTGTAAGTAAGGTCAAACTGACTTAGCTCGATATTCCATTTGAGTAACCTGCCAGACATCTCAATACGCGTGAGGACCTGTTGTAACGGCTGGTCGGTATAAATGGTGATTGGGTGAGCCTGGAAGTATGGACAGAGCTTTCTTGAGGCAATAACGAGACAATAAGCCAATTTTTCTAGCTTCGGATAATTTCTCTCAGCTCCGGTAAGCCGATTGCTTATGTAGTAGACCGGCTTTTGTATTCGGTCTTCCTCCCGAACTAGAGCAGCACTGATTGCGTTTTCTGATACCGCCAAGTAAATGTATAATTTCTCGTGATCGATAGGCTTTGACAAAATTGGCGGTGTGGACAGATGTTGAATTAGCGCTCGGAATGCGCCCTCACATTCCGTAGTCCATTCAAAGTTTCGTTTTCCTTTTCGGATCAGATCGAAGAAGGGAATGCATTTGTCAGTGGACTATGAAATGAACCTGCTCAGTGCTGCTACTTTCCCGTTAAGACTCTGGACTTGCTTTATAGTTTTTGGAGTTTCAAGATTTCTGATCCCCCAGATCTTTTTGGGATTGGCTTTGATTCCTCGAGCGTTGACGATAAACCCGAGGAATTTTCCGGATGCTACCCCCAAAGTGACATTTCAATGGGTTGAGCTTCATTCTGTATTCTCGGAGGATATTAAACATTGACTCCAGGTCTTCGATGTGATCGGTAGAAAATCACGATTTGACTAACATGTCGTCGACATATACCTCCATGGTCTTTCCGATCTGGTCAACGAACATTCGATTAACTAACCGTTGATAAGTCGCCCCAGCATTCTTGAGTCCAAAAGGCATAACTTTATAGCAATAGAGTCCCATATTGGTTACGAAGCTGGTATGCTCTTGGTCGGGCAAGTGCATGGGTATCTGATTGTAGCCAGAGTACACATCCATGAAGGATAAAAGTTCATGTCCAGCCGTTGAGTCTACAAGTTGATCAATTCGTGGAAGTGGAAACTGTCTTTGGGGCAAGCTTTATTCAAGTCTGAGTAGTCAACACATGTTCTCCATTTCCCATTTGGCTTTCGGACAAGTAAAGGATTTGATACCCATTTCGGGTATAATGCATCTCGAATGAACCCATTCGTCTTAAGCTTATCTACCTCTTCTTTAAGGGCGGTAGATCTCTCTGGATCCATACCACGCCTTTTTTGCTTGACCGGGACGTATCGCGGGTCAATATTTAGTGTGTGGCTCGCGATGTCCGGCGAGATCCCACACATATCAGAGTGCGTCCAGGCAAACACGTCAAGGTTTACCCAGAGAAATTCAACCAATTCCTCTTGCATTTGTCGGCTTAGCTGAGACCCAATCTTTATCTTCTTCGAGTCATCATTATTGTCGATTGGAACATCGATTGTCAGTTCGGCCGGAGAAGCTTGACTGTCTTTACTTTCATCTTCACTTTTGGTATCTCTCGGGTCAAGATCTCTTTGGAATTGGTTGGGGTGCCCGGGCCTGGGCCCAGGTGCTAACTGTCAATTATCCGTAAAGCGGACGCAGAGATTCCTCTACGCCCTTTCCTTTTTCCTTTCGCTGCGCCTCGCGCAGCTCATCAACGTAACATGCTCGCCCTGCGGCCTGATCCCCTTGAACAACTCCAACACCATTGTCGGTGGGGAATTTCAAAGTCAGACACCATGGGGCGATGGCAGCCCTGAATTCAGCTAGGGCGGGTCGTCCCAAGAAAGCATTGTATGGGGAGTTTATATCCAAAACAACAAACTGTAGTATCTGGACTCTTCGGCGCTCACCAATCCCCAATTCCACTGGCAATTCTACCTCTCCAGTGGGTATTGTTGCACTCCCGTTGAAACCGTGAATGTGAGACTGGCATGGCTTCGAGTCTTTAGTCTCCATTCTTATCTGGTCGTAAGCTCATTTAAACAAAATATTCACAGAGCTTCCACTGTCTACCAAGATCCTCTTCATCCAAGCAGGACCTACTTGAGCTGATATGACTAGCGGATCTATAGTGGGGGCTTCGACCCTGTCAGCATCCCGACCTCGAAACACGATGTCATCTGCCATCGTTCTCTGTTGTTTGGTCGGAGCCCCATCTTCAGAAATACTACAACATTCAAAGTCTGCATGCCTGATAGAGCTGGCATACGACTCCATTTCCTTCCAACTTTAGTCTGCTGGATGAGGACCACCACAAACAGTGTTTATCACCAACCTCCCGCCAGTACGAGCGGGTTCCTCCTGTCTAGCCGGGTTCGGCACATGATTTTGATTCGATAGGCCCGCACCTCCAAACTGCGGCGCCCGAACAAACTGTTCTAACTTCCTTTCTCTTATCAACTTTTCGATGAGATCTTGCAAGTGACGGCATTCATTCGTGTTATGGCCGTAGCTTTCGTGGAACCTACAAAATTTCCTATTTGAATTTGCTTCTCCGATGACTATTTCGGAGCAGGCTTCTTGTACTGAATAGTATTGCAGGTTTATAGATATACATTCTCCAGTGACCTATTCAGAGGAGTATAATTATCAAACATTGGAGCTGAACGCTGTGGGCCACGGTTTTGATCCCGTTTTCTATTTTGGTTACCACAGCATTTTTGCTGATCTTTCTTATTCTGAATATTCAATTGTACTTTTCCGAAACTCTCCTTGGATTGTTTAACAACAATGTTACTCTGAATTCCTTCCACACTAGGCCCCACATCATCCTTCTTCCTAGACTGTTTCGCATCTTCCCTTCTCAAGAATTGAGCTGCTTTGGAATAGAAACGGTCTAATGATGCAGGGGGTTTTCCGGCCAACCAGTTGCCGAATTCAGAATTGGGCTCAATTCCCTTAGTCAGTGCCATAAGAATAGAGTTATCATTTGGGTTGCTGATCTCAGCACATGCAACATGAAATCTCTCTAAATAACGCCTGAGTGTCTCCCCAGGAGCTTGAGTGACACTAGATAAAGTATTAACATCCTTCGGTCTTGCGACATGCATACGAAATTGCTCAATAAATTTTGTCGCCAACTGATCAAAGCATGAGATAGATCGAGGTGGCAGTCGGGTAAACCACATAGTCGCTATGCCCCCTACTGAAATCGGAAAGCTTCGGCACTTGACTGCATCATCAGCTCGTGCAGCGTTCATCAACCATTCGTACTTTAGAATATGCTGATTAGGGTCATAGTTCCCTTCATAAACGAGTAAAGCCGGCATCCTGAATCGCCGAGGTGGTTCAGCATAAAGTATCTCGTCAGTAAAAGAAGTATGACTCCGGGAGATTCCCCAGTCGTCATTGATAAGTCCTTGACTTTCACGGATCATTTGACGGATCATTGCAGACAGATCGGGCATCTGGGCATTTTGAGCAGGCTGGGCCAAGGTGTGGTCGGGTTCCACAATGCGAGGAAGGGACGGTCGCTGTCGACGGTCCGTGTCTCGCCTCCTTGGCTCTATGTCCTCGAGGACGTAAGATTCAGGGTGGTATTCACGCTGGTGATGGTTCGGATTTGTCCGATTTCAGATCTCAGCATCTAAATCAGTGGCTGTTGTGGTACGGTTATCAATGACATGATGTGGGGTAGTGCCTCCTCGGGAGGAGGGTCCAGTTTGACGGCTGGTTGACGGGCCAACTCTCAGTTGCCCAACATTCAAAGTGTGTTGATGCCCAGTGGCCTGTGTGTAACTTTCGTCTAGCCTTGGGCATGTAGACCTGTGATGATAGTCAGAATAAGCTGAACTCTCGGTGGAAGAATAGGAAGCTTGATCCCTCCTGGATCTCCTTCGTCGCTGACGGTTCAGTTGATTAGTTAATTCCGCGTTAGCACAAAGCTGTTGAGTGAGCTGCTGACGGCTCTGAGTCAATTCTTGCATCAACATCTGAAATTCTTCTCTGGTAACAGGTCCTTGAGGATCTGATGGTCCGGTAGCATTCTGATCGGCTGGAAGCTGCTGCACGGGATTCTGTCTGTCCCGTCCTTCTAGATCTACAGCTGTAGAAGTAGTCCTTGTGTTAACCATGGTGGATGATGAAGCTCTCTCCTAGACTTGTAGCAAATCTGAATAGGATGGAAGAACTTCTGGAATTGAGATCTGGTTCTTCTCCTTGGATTCTTGCAATCCGGTATCGGTAGTAGATCCAACGAGCAGAAGGAAAAAAACTGGGTTTTTTATTCTTAGTGAAAGCACCAAAGTGTTTGTACCAAAATTAGGCACAACACTCTTCAGAAGGGTTTGAAGAGATAAAAATGAAGAAATCAAATGGAAAAAGAGGATTATCTAACAAACACTTCAAAAACAAATAAGAAAGAACGCAGAAACACAGAAATTTAGAGTGGTTCGGCGTATTGCCTACGTCCACTATGAAGTTGATGATTTTATTGATGTTTTCTTGATGATTACAACTGATTACAGCGGATTACAGTTGAAATTCGAGTACAACAGCAGCCTTGTAGCGCAAAAATGTTTTCGACAGAGTCTGGACGTCAGAGAGCCAAAAGATCCCTTTTCTGTGAGCTCTGGGTTGCTATTTATAGGTGTAGGATGCAAATATCTCGCTCAGATCTCGGGAGACTTCTTTTGGCACGTGGGTGGACCCACGGGATCGATCCCATGAAGTTTCGACTCGATCCGTGATCGATACGAATGAATTTTGTATCGATCAAGATTTGACCCAATCGAGTCAAAACTTGGCATGAACATTCCTTAGGTCGTACGTAAGCTCCTGTGAAAATTTTATAGCATTTGGACTTGTGGATTGCAAGTTATGATCGATTCGAATTTGAGTCTTCGGTAGGCTGTTTGGTTCGAATCGATGCATTTCGAATCGATCTCTTTGTATCGACGACCACACATGTAATGCTAGTTGACGCGGCGCTTTCTTTCAAGATCGATCCGAAGTCCACGTCGAATCGATCGAGTCTTCCCAATGTTTGCGCCTCGTTCGTATCGATTTGACTGGGCCGTGTTCGTATCAATCGCAGTCGCCTCGTTCGTATCAACGGAAATGGCCTTGTTCATATCTATAGATGTGGTTTAGTTTGTATAGATGAATATGACTCAGTTCGTATCGTGCACTGTGGCTCTGTTCGTATCGATTGTGTGGTCTTGTTCGTATCGATCTAAGTTGGTCCAACTTGATGGATACGAACAAAGGATGACGTGATGGATACGAACAACGGTTACTTGATGGATACGAAGTAGTGATCATTTGATGGGTACGAATAAGTTCGATACAAAGAGAACCGCCTTTGGGTAGATACAAAGTATACCTCGGTTTTGTAGTTGATGGATGCGAAGTAGGCTACAGCCGATTGATATGAACAACGGTAACATGATGGATACGAACAGTGGTTATTTGATGGATACGAACTGTCGATGTCTGATGGATTCGAACAAGGCTTTTTAGCTGATGGATATGAAATGACACGCTCTGATGGATTCGAACAAGGCTCTTTAGCTGATGGATACGAAATGACGCGCTCTGATGGATGCGAATAATGTGTTCTCTTGACTCGTATCGATCATATCTCGTGCATACAAATTCCGATTGACTTGAAACTTGGAATGTTGGCTTTCACAGCTTTGCTCGTCATGTTTTGTCAATTGTACTAGGATAAAGGAAAATCACAGAATACAAGTGTAGAAGTGATAAAAGTGCAATAATATAAGTCTACACCATGCTACACACAATAATAGTGTAAATCGGCCAATATATCACAAGCATAACCTAATCAATGCATGAAATAGGGAAAATCTTTCACCATTCTATACTGAACGAGATATATGAATGGAATATAAGTGAAGCAACTATACCCTATGCGATCTTGGATTTCCATATATAATCTTGCCCTTGAGAGTCTACCAAGTGGAATTGAGTGCCCTTATCGACTTCTTGTCTGTACAAGTGCCCATACAGACCTAGACCGCTCGCCGGGCAACTATGAAAACCCATTCCACTGAAGTGCTTCCTAGTGTCTATATCTATGCAACTTCAATAGGGGTACAAATACCCCTTAAGCGTCGCTCTGGACCCTTCCGAAGGCTTAGTCCAAAACCATGAAACAATGTCTAAACGAATACGTAGCACTGGAACCACACTACAACTCGAATCTAATCGTCCGTCCCATAATTACCACGTCGTGTACTTGCTTTGACCCTAGCCGATCACTCAAACACAATGATGCTTTAAATCATGGAATCTATGCTAAACACTAATCTATACGTCCGCCCAATCTAGAACCGATCACTGTCGTCACATGCTCGCACATCTGCCTGAGTCTGGGGCTGACCCCTTGCTATCACATGCTCCTTCCAATAGAACACGCTTATCATACGTAACCGTAAATCCAATCCCCATCCAATCTCATATTCGATTAGCTCTCGGTCGCTACCTCGATCCCCTAATATTCCCATGTTGGAAAAGTTAGTGCCTTACACTCCTTGCTTTGGTCGCCTTCTTGACCGCTTGCTCGATTGCCTTAGTGATTGTTACCGATCACTAATGCATCTCATTGCACCTACATCCGGGTCCCGTGCTTCACCTTGTATCCAACTTTCCTGAATAGCCCGAAGCCTCTTTGAAGTCGTGCCAAGACCCCATGAAGAACCAAAATCGAACAGGGAAAGAAAATCCCCTAAGACTTTCCTTGCCCGTGCATTCAGTCGATTGGGGATGTCATTCAGTCGATTGGGGATGTCATTCAGTCGATTGAGTCGGTCGACTGAACCCTATTCCTAGTCAACTGAGCCTGCCTCCCTCAATTTTTTGTTTGGGGTTTCGCTCTTGGGAATGCTTTGAACACCCTTTCAGTCGACTGAATTACCTTCCCGGTCAACTGAAAGCAGAAGGTCTTAGGAATAAGCCTGGGATAGGTACAACTTCTCGAAACGTTCGCTGATTCGCGTGTCGTTTCCTCCGATGCTTCATCCGATGAGCTGCCTTACTACCCAAGCCTGCTTTTACCCCATTGGACCCTTTTTGAAATTCATTAGTTGATATTTTTAAGTGGTTCCTTATGTGTTAAAAAACCGATTTTGACACAAAATCCACTCTTTGCATGCATAGAGTTCGATAGGCGATTATAATGACCCGGTTTCCTCTAACAATGCCAAAATGCACTCATTCGGCCATCTAGGCTTATGTGATGCCCACACGTGCTAACACACTCATTTGTGCACATTTACACATACATGCACAAGCACACTTCCCAACGTAAGTCACGTTTCAGACTTCACCAGATCGATTACTTGGCCCAATGTATTCCCATGCAATTTAACGCACACGATAGTCGCTACGACTACGTAAAATTCTCGCAGCAAACTTATATTCAGTAGTATACCCATATAACTAAACAATTGCATACATATGTAAACAAACAAACATATAACAATTCACACATCATTTTGATTGTTATATTCTTTAAATACACGTATACGTATACTTGCCCATACTCATATACATACACATATATTAAATAAGTAATTCATTAATTACTTTATCAAATCTTACTTTTATTTGCAAAACCTTTTTAGTAAAGTCTAATATGGTTTCATACTATTTTATAAAATCTCATTTCTATTTATAAAATCCATACTTCACTTATAAAATCATATAACCGACCCTATTATAAATTATAATTAAGCTTCATTTACTATTTTATAAAATACCATTTTATAAAATAGCTTCTTTACTTATAAAAACCATTTCTATACTTAAACAATATTCATAAATACTAATTAAACTTTATAACCCTCTAATCACTTTGATAATAAGTGTACAGTTCAAAACTTGTTTAATTAGCTTACTAACTTTTCTAAAATCTTTTCAATTAGTTTTATTATCACTAATTAATGACGTGCATATAGTTATATTATGTAATTAGTCTTTAATCAATCACTACAACACATATAATCATTTAATTAACCTAAAAATCAAATTCTTATGTTGCTAAATATTTTCAAAAATAGTTATTAAGGTCTTAAACAAATAGTAAGTTAATATCATCATGTTTATAACATAAATATAAGCCCAAATCAACTCAAACAATCTCCCAATTACTTCATATAATTCTATAATCATCAACAAATGAAAATATGAAGATCAACACATAAATATAAATGGAGAATCATCCCACTCACCTTGTTTTTCCCTAACCAAGCTCTAATCATCAAAACCCACTTCTTAGCTCTCTTTAAATCATAGATGAAGCTCTAGATCACAACTTCATGTTAATCCCTTAATGGCTTTTGTAGGGAATACGATGAGAGGAATTATGGTGATTTTTATTTGAAATTAGGAAATTTATTTAACGGGATTAGGATTTGGGGATTAAAGAGGGATTAAGGAGATATTACGAGAGTAATTTGAGGAGATGGATGAAATGAAATATGAAATGGAAAATGAATGAAGTGCTTAGCTACAAATAAGCTAAGGTAGGGTAAGCTAGTGGGTTTAGCCCAATTCTCTTCATCCGACACTATTCATCCTCGAAAATCATCGACTTCAAACATAGTCAATGTAACACCCCATATTTTTAGTGATATTATTTAGGAAATGTAATTAGTTAAATTAAACTAAATAATGTGTGATTGGTTAATGGATTGAGGTTTGTGATTTAATTAAGGGGTAGCCATGCCATGTTAATGAGTAAACAATGAATCAAAGAATTAAGGTGTTAGGAAATAAGGAAGGGAAAAATAGGAAATTGATTAAACTTATAGCCTAAACCTTTAGGATACCAAAACACATGTTCATTTCATATTTTCTCAAACAAAAACACTTCTAAGGTCGGTCATCATTAGCAATCTCAAGGGAAGATAAAGCTAGGATTTAAGAGAAGAACCAAATCAATTAATCAAGATCAAATCTCACATCCTCAATCACAAAGCTAAGGTGAATAATAACTACATCTTATTTTTCTTAATGCTTTTCAGTTTTAAGGTAAAATACGAATTATTTGCATGATTATGCCATGTTTTTGAATGATTAAATGATAGATATGCTTGTTGATGATTTATGCTTATTCACGTAGATTTTTATGATATGTTTTAATGTGAAAACCCTATTTAACAAGATCCAAATACCTTGTGAATTTAGACTTAGATCAGAAATGATATTTTAGAGGTGGGTTTCAATTTTCATAGTTTTCTGAATTAATGTGGTTTTTATATTAATTTTCTAGTGAACAAAATGATTTATTGGGTTATAAATTATTTACGGCTAAATAATTAATTATTTGGGTTTGAAATTTATATATGTTAGAAAACATATTGAAAATGATTTTTTCGAATTTTTATAGAATTTTCCCAAAGTGTTTTGATGAATATATAAAATGATTTAAGGTATGGGACTTAAATGTTTTATATATTTATAAAACGAGAAGGGTTATTTTATAAAGTAAAATTATTGTTTATTCCTGAAAATTATGGCAGTACTTTTAAGAAAAGAAAATTAAGCAACCAATAAGATTTTAACAAACGTAGCAGGTTAGTCAAAAAAGCATTTCTCTTTTAAGTTAAAGACAAAATTTTCTTGTTTTTAGCCTATTTGCCACATTTGGCACCCTGCTTCCGACATAAATGGCTTTCGACTTAGTCCCCTTGCCTCAATCAGTGTTGAACCAATGCATATGGCAACAAAGACTTGGTGCGCAGTGAATTGGAAAGAAGGCGGAAGGTATGAGGTCGAAACCCAGGGGTTTCGAAGGGGTTGAAGCACGTCTTTGTTTTAAAGTGAAAAATGTGCCTACTTTGCTTTTGACTATGTTGCTTTCGACTTGGTTAGCTTCTGACTGGGTCAAATGATTTAAAGAAATGGTTTTAAGGAGGTTGCATCTTTGTTATTAAATATAGGCTTTCGATTAAGTCGAAGCCCATTAGCTGCCGCTTTTCTTACCTTTCGAAGTCAATGGTTTTAGAAGGTATACTTTGTTTTTAAACTTGGTCACTTCTTCAATGCTTTCGGAAGTATGGTTTCGACACCATCACTTTTTTATTTAAGAATAGCTTTCGAAAGGAATTATTTTGACTCTATTGGGTTTCGGATCCTTTTTCTCTACTTGAAGGCATAATCCAAATGGTTTCGTTCTAGACGGTTTTCAAAGGTTTCGAAGGGGTAAATTTTGAATGGTTTTGAAAGGTGTTTTCCACATGTTTTAAATTAAATCCAAATGCTTTTGAATGGTTTGTTGTTAATAAGGTTTGACACTATTGAAAGGTTTTAAATGAAGGTTTCGGAGGGGTGCTTCCCCAGTGCTTTCGGATGGTTTAAAGAAAGGTTTCTAAGGGGTAGTTCCCCAATGGTTTCGAAAGGTTAAAAGGAAAGGTTTTCCAAAGGCGTCGAAATGCAATTTTAAAAGAAAGATGTTTGAGGTTTTAAATATTTCGAAAGGAAGGTTTTTCAAGGTTTTTGAAAGGTTTTGAGGATGGTTTTGAAAGGAAGGTTTTGGCCTTTCGGCCTAGATGAAATAAATGGTTTTACTTAGTTTCGAAAGAGATGCTTTCAATGAATTCGAAAGGGGTACTTTCAAAAGTTAAATGTTTTATCAACAAAGGTTCGAGTAAAGTTATATATATATAACATGGCAAGGTTATTTTGATTAAAGCATATTATATATTTTCCTTATTCAAGTTTGATTTAAAGGTTTAAATTAGTTTGAAAAGATTTTCAAGAAATTTTTTGGGAAGTTATCCTTAAGTAAAATGACTCAGATATTAGAATACCAGATGGGACTGATATAGGGTCACGCCCTATAAATTATCTATTAGCCCCAGCTAATTTAGTCCAAAATTCCAGTGTGTAGGGCTTTGTCACAGGTAAGACTAAAATTATGATTACATACAGAAAGGAATATATATGATTGTAAACAGATAGGTTATTGGTGAGCCCGCAAAACCATTAGGATCAGGTGACCTTGGGAGATCATAAATTAGGGACAGACCATCTATAAGAGAAGTATTTAACAATAGTTGAGGACAGACCGTCCAGAAGAGGTGTGTCTAACAGATGTTAGATTATTTTGTTATATTGTCTAGTAGGCCCGAGTCAGCCAAATGTTAATGGTTAGCCAAATAAAACAATAGTGCTTAGACAGATAGTCCATTTGTTACCTGATATATATGCTTCATAATAATGCTTTACAGTTTTAACAAGTTTTGGTTGCAGGATAATGATTTGCAAAAAGATATGTTTTAAAAGGATATTAGTGAGGGGAAACCCGTTCCTCTAAGCGGCGTGGTCTCACTTAATATCGTTCATCCGAGATGTATAGTATTATTCTCACTAGGCTTTATGTCTGACTCAAAGTTTACGTTTTTCTCCTTAAACTCTCGAGTGCTCAAAACTGATTTGAGTAGGCTGAGGGTTGAGGTTTTACAGGTTTAATAGGTCAACGAATAAAGCATCCGAAGATGAGCAGGTAGCTGACGTATAGCTATATAGGAGTTGATGTTTTGTTTTATTTTCCATTGTGTTGTACTTAAGACAGTTATGTCTATGTAGTAGTCTGGTCAACCAAGGGGGCATCATCATATGTCGCTCTTGACGTATTTATGTAAAAATTATATTTTATCTGAACCTAGGAAACGGTTATGGGATTATGTAATTTGAAGGTGAAACATGTGTTTTAAAATATAATGTGAAAAAATGTTTTTGAAATCTGTGATTTTGTTGCATATTCAAGTGCTTCCAATATTATGGATACCATTAACATAGCCGTATTTAGTCACTGGAAGTTAATACCATGGATGATTGCAACATCTATAGCACTTAGCTTTGGGCCTCTTGATAGGGGATGTTACAACTTGGTATCAGAGCATAGGTTTATGAAATACTTTAACTAAAAATGATTTTTCGAAAACATTATCCTTAGGAATTATAGTAAAATCGAGGTATAGGATAACGCTATATTAACGTACTTGTACTTGTACTTGCTATATATAAGTATACGCTATATCTCTATTCTCCTATCTCTATTTAGGCTATTCTTCTGTATCTCACGAGGCTTGAATATAGATATGGACGTTAGAAGAGGCAGAGTTAACCTAGGAGGGGACAACACCACCACCAACGAAAATGCCCGACCCAATACAAGGAGGTCTCAAAGTTAGGCTCAAGCTGAGAATGTTGGTGATGGAGTCCCACAAGTAGATATAGGGGCTATGTATCAGTTTTTCGTAAACATGATGCAAGCTGGGATTGCCGCTAGAGTTGTTGGAGGAATGCTACAGGAGGAGTTCAGGAAGCTCCAGTGGTCAATCATTATGCTAACTTGAGTAGAGACTATGCTAAGCTTAGAGGGAAGCCGTTTATTGGAACTGAGGATGCTATAGAAGTGGAGAACTAGTTGTTGCACCGTGAAAGGATATTTGCTGGTTTAGGGCTCAATGACGAGCAAAAGAGGAGACTTTCCACGAGACAGCTTCAAGGGATAGCTTTGTTTTGGTGGAATTGTGTGACGGCTGGAGTAAATGAAGAGGAGATGACATGGACTGAGTTTAGGAGAAGGTTCCAAAAGAGGTTCGTGTCAGTAATGGCGCAGTCTGTTTTGATTAGGAAGTTTGCTAAGTTAGAACACAGAGAAATGTCTGTACTGGAGTATGCTAGCAGGTTTGAAGAGTTGGCTAGATATAGGTATGCCACTGTTGATATAGTGATGAAGAGGAATGAAAAGTTCATCAGGGGATTGAAGCCTGAGTTGGCTAGGGCTACCTTACCGCATATCAGAGATCCATGTGATACGGTAGTGGAGATGGCGTTAAGACATGAAGAGTTGCTTGCTTGTTTGGAGAAGAAGAAGGAGAAGGAGGTCTAGGTTGGGCAAGGTCAAAAGAGAAAGTTCTTTCATAAGAAAGGTGCTCAGAAAGGTGGAGCAGCAAAGAAAGGGTAAGTCTTAAGTGGTCTGTTACAAGTGCGATAATAAAGGCCATTATGCTTATGAGTGATGGACGGGCAAAGGAAAGAAGACTGCTGAGAAGAAAGGAGTTAGATGTTTCAACTGTGATCAAATTGGGCACTATAAGAACTAGTGCAAAGAGCCAGCTAAAGGAGATAAAGGCCAAGTATTTGCATTGGAGCCTGCTACTTCAAAGCTGATAGTGCATCAGAAAGGAAAGGCAGTATTGGGAGGTACACTTCAGATCCATGATATGTCTGTTAGCATTTTTTATATTTTTGCATCACATTCTTTTATATCTCGATGTTTGGTAGATAAGCTTAACCTAGAACCCACGTATTTAGTTACATCCTTAAGAGTTGCAAATCTGATAGGAGGTTATGCGACACTTGGGATGAAGTGTAACCACTTAGAGTTTGATTTGTTAGGTCATACCTTTGTTTGCAGTTTGCGTATATTTTACTTTATAGGGTTTAGAATTATATTGGGTATGGGTTGGTTAAGTGAATATGATGCTAGGATATTTTGCCAGGATAGGAAAATATCACTTAGACACCCGGGCTGTACTGATCGGGTAGTTTATACCGTAGAAAACCCTAGCTGTGAGGTGAATACTTTGTTGGGGTTGTGGAGTTAGAGGATGAGTTAAATCACGTTTTCATGGTTAGAGAATTCGCAGATGTCTTCAAGCCGGTAGTGGGATTGCCACTGAAACGAGCCATTGAGTTTAGGATAGATTTGGTACCTGGAACAGAACCAGTAAGTAGACCGCCAAGCAGGATGACGTCGACAAAAATGAGGGAGTTGAAGGCTCGGTTGGTAGACTTGGAAGATAAGATTTTATCAGACCGAGTAGTTCACCTTGGGGAGCAGCCGTAGTATTTGGTAAGAAGTTGGACGGATCGTTAAGGCTATGTATCGATTATCGTAAGTTGAATGAGAAGACGATAAAGAATCGATATCTGTTGCCCAAAATTGACAATTTGTTCGATCAACTGAGTGGAGCCAAGATAGTTTCTCAGTTGGATTTGGCTATAGGTTTCCATTAGCTTAGAGTGGCAGAAGATAGTATACCTTTGACAGCGTTTAGAACATGGTATGGGTCATATAAATGGTTAGTTATACCGTTCGAACTCACTAATGAGTCGGCATTCTTTGTGGATTTGATGAACCGGATTTTATGAGAGCACTTGGACAGATTCATGTTGGTTTTCATAGATGATATTCTGATATACTCTAAGGATGAGAAGGAGCATGAAGATCATCTTAGAGTTGTGTTTGAGATGCTGAAGCAGCATCAACTAAAGGCAAAGTTTTCGTAGTGGCATTTTTGGAAAAAGGAAGTGAAATTTCTTGGTCACGTGGTTTTGGAGAAAGGGTTGTCAGTCGATCTAGACAAGATCGAAGCTGTTAATAATTGGAAAAGACCAAAAACAGTAACCGTGATAAGATGTTTCCTTGGATTGGCTGGATATTATCAGAGGTTTATTAAGGATTTCTCGAGGATATCAACTCCAATAACCAAGCTAACATGAAAGGATGTGAAGTTTGTGTGGACCGATAAGTGTGAGGAAGGGTTCCAGAGCTTGAAACACTTGTTGACCCATGCACCTGTGTTAGTGGTTTTGGAAGGCAATCAGGGCTTGGTAGTTTATACAGATGCGTGTGGAACTGGATTAGGGGCAGTGTTAATGCAGAAAGGCAAAGCGATTGCCTATGCTTTTAGACAGCTTAGACCGCATGAAATTAGATACCCGACCCATGAATTGGAGTTATCTATAGTGATATTTGCATTGAAGGTGTGGAGACATTACCTTTTAGGAGAGAGGTTCAAGCTTTATACGGATCATAAGTCGTTGATGTACTCGTTCTCTCAGAAGGAGCTGAACATGAGATAGTAGAGGTGGTTAGAGTTTTTAGCTGCTTATGACTTTGGAATTGAATACACACCAGGAAAAGGCAACAAGGTTGCAGATACGCTTAGTTAGAAGCATCAGAATGCAGTGTTAGCTATGCTAGCAGAATGGAAAGACTTGGAAGCATTGTCAGCTTGGAGAGTGCAGTGGAGATCCGAGGCTGGGTCTAGTGGAGGATCTGCTATATTGTCTTGTTTAGAAGTCCGACCGATATTGATTGAGAAGATTGCTTCTAAACAGGAAAAGGATCCAATGTTAGCTGATAGGATCGAGAAATTAAGAGCGATGACTTGAAAGATGACATTCTTGACCAAAGTGGGTAGTTGAGAAAGAAGAGTAGATTATGTGTTCCAAATGTGGGAGACATAAGGAAGGAAGTTTTAGAGAAATGCCATCGTTCAAAGTTCACTATTCATCCAGGAGGAACGAAGATGTATCAGGACATGAAAAGAAGTTTCTTCTAGGAAGGAATGAAGAGGGATGTTGGCTTATGAGTGAAACAGTGTTTGAACTGTCAGCAGGTGAAAGCCGAGCATCAGAAGCCAAGTGGGTTACTTCAGCCATTGGATATTTCGATTTGGAAATGGGATTCTATTTCTATGGATTTCATAAACGGGTTGCCGAAATCTAATAAAAGAAATGAAAGTATATGGTCATAGTGGACAGATTGACCAAGAGAGCCCATTTCATCCCCGTTAAGTTAGATAGGACGGCACATGTATTTGCTAAGTTATTTATGAAGAATGTGGTTAGACTTCACGGAATTCCTAGTTGTATTGTTAGTGATAGAGGTTCCTTGTTCACTAGCGAATTTTGGAAG
This sequence comes from Allium fistulosum, assembly GCA_030737815.1. Classification (NCBI taxonomy): domain Eukaryota; kingdom Viridiplantae; phylum Streptophyta; class Magnoliopsida; order Asparagales; family Amaryllidaceae; genus Allium; species Allium fistulosum. The sequence continues at coordinate 844,503,593 of CM060902.1, forward strand.
AGTCTACAGGAAAGTTTAGGAACCAAGCTCAAGATGGCTACTGCTTACCATCCGCAGACAGATGGGGAAACAGAAAGAGTTAAGATCTTGGAAGACTTGTTAAGATCTTGTGTATTAGACATCGAGGGATCATGGGAAGACCATCTGCATCTAGTCGAGTTTTCATATAACAATAATTATCAGACTAGTATAGGGATGGCACTGTTTGAACCTTTATATGGAAGACCATGCAAAACTTCTGTATGTTGGTTAGAGACCGGAGATAAATTGTTCCTTGGTCCCGATTTGGTAAAAGAAGCAACAAAAAAGACTGAGTTGATAAGGGCGAGAATGAAGAAAGCTCAGTCTAGGCAGAAGAGCTATGCGTACAAAAGACGGAAAGATTTAGAGTTCTCTGTTGGAGATCATGTTTTCGTCAAAGTATCGTCAATGAAAGGTGTTATTAGGTTCGGGAAGACGAAGAAGTTAGCACCGATGTTCATAGGACCATTTCCTATTTTAGCGAGGATCGGGAAACTCGCATATAGAGTAGAGTTACCGAGTAGTTTGGCAGGAGTCCACGATGTTTTCCATGTATCTCATCTGAGGAAGTATGTTAGGGATCCAGACACTACTATAACACTGACTATGTTAGAAGATTTAGTAGTGGAACCAGACATGACTATAGTTAGGAAGCCTATCCGGATAGTCGCAAGAGATGAGAAGAAGTTGAGGAATAAGATAGTCAGATTAGTAAAGGTCCAATGGAGTGACGATGCTAGAGACTATACTTGGGAGACTGAGAGCAGGATTAGAGATACTTATCCTGATTTGTTTGATGGTATGTTTTACCTTCGATTGTTTTGTTGTGTACCTTATCGTAATTTCGAGGACGAAATTCTTTAAGGATAGGAGATTGTAACACCTCATATTTTTAGTGACATTATTTAGGAAATTTAATTAGTTAAATTAAACTAAATAATGTGGGATTGATTAATGGATTGAGGTTTGTGATTTAATTAAGGGGCAGTCGTGCCATGTTAATGAGTAAACAATGAATCAAAGAATTAAGGGGTTAGGAAATAAAGAAGGAAAAATAGGAAAATGATTTAACTTATACCCTAAACCCTTAGGAAACCAAAACACACATTCATTTCATATTTTCTCAAACAAAAACACTTCTAAGGCCGACCACCATTAGTAATCTCAAGGGAAGATAAAGCTAGGATTCAAGATAAGTGTGACGACCGCCCATAACCCCTGCACTGAACCTAGAGAAAGTGCGCTGTAAAGTGTGCCAGGCAGCCATGGACGATTGTCAGGGTAAATTAAAACAACAGAATCTATCGTATTACTCATAGCGCATGGACAAAATACAATAGAACATATACATAGTGAAGCTTCACATAATAGAATTTCATCAATAAAACTTCATAATAGTTGAATACAAACATCAGATTAGTCAATACATCAAGCCTCACTACATAACACTCAGAGAATATACAAACAGCGGAACATCCAGTACATATAATAAGAAGATAATATGCAACCCTCCAGCTCGTCTTCGATATCAACCCCGTGGAAAGCAAGAACAACACCTTTCACCGGCTACCTAGTCTGCCCGTCCCAAAATGGACGAACAGCCCAAGGCAATAAGAATTAAAACATAAAGCCTTGAGTCAGACAACAGTCTTAGTGAGCAGTAAATTAACTAACAACATACCAAAAGAGCATAAAGGAAAAGGAATAGGAATACAACCCTCCCACTCCACCTCTTTCTACAGTGATAGCCCCCAGACACACACTAAGCAGGAGCAAACATAGCAGAGCACACAATTTAAAGTAAAGCAATTATCACTCGAGTCAAGGGCGATGTTTTCCAAGTACAAACCCCCAAGGCCTAAACCAAGATCAGATAAGCACCCAGAAAATACCGCTCTTGAGACCGAATGACGTACGATACAACCAAACATCCATGACTCTGGCTATCACTGTTATCATTGCTTCGATATCATCGTTAATTGAATGACCGGCACATTCTTTCAGCCGTCCGTCAAGGGCTAATGGAAGCCCCGGTTCTAGACATAACTCTGCACGTCATCGTGACCCGTGCCTAGGACTATCGAATCTGCCCAGAGTACTTGACTATCAATCATTAGCCTTCAGGGACTATCGAATCTGCCCAACGTACTCTTGCTTTGAGCATGCTAGAACCTTCAACAACGATGAGATCTCAGCCTTCTAGTCATCCTCCTCGACGACTATTTTCATACTAGCTCAAGCGCCTCTCGAACCAACCATTATTCTCAACTCGAACCATATCACCGAGTTATCAACATGCTTGGAATAATCCCGTCTGGATTAGACCAAGACTATCTCATATCATGCTTCGCTTCATCACATCCTCGCAAAGCTTCATCTCAACATCATCATCAAATCTATGCATAAGAGCTTCATCATCCGCTACATATGCCACGAGCAGCTTTTCCAATTCAAGAGCCTTTCCCTTAGCTTTTGAATCATCTTCGACCAACTTGTCTAAATCAAATCATCAATCATCTAATTCATAGCAATCAATCAAGTCAAACATTAATCCAAGTAAACAAGCATTCAAATATGATCTAAATAGACAATTATAACAATAATGGCAATTTCGTAATTAAAGAGTCAAAAGTCTAACAAGCATGAAATCATGAGCAATGTCTCTATAATCTTGATGAATGAACTTGCATAGGTTAACACTTAGTAAAATGGTTGTCAAATCATCATAAACAATGGATCTATATGGATCTATACTTAAGTTTACAAAGATGCATGAAAATCACTACTTTAACTCCAAATCAGGCCAACGATCCGATATACTCCTTTGGATCCGTGTGAGAGATAATCACCACTCACCAAATCACCTAAACAACCCCAAATCAACGTGCTTCAGATCTAGACAGCAAAGGATCTAGCTCGATCTATCACCAATCCGCTTCAAACGATGAAATCTCACTTCAATGGATGTAGATCTTCAATCTAAGCTCTTGAATCTTTAATTTGATCTTCAACTTGAATGGATGGAATCACTAGATTAGAGTGGAGAAAAGAAGTGAAGAAGTGTAGAAGTCGAGCTCTCAAAATGGCAGCACTTCGTTGCTTCAAAATCCGGATCCCAAAAAGTGAGAAATGGACGAGTATTTATAGCTGAAAACCCCCTTAACTCGTCCGCCTTCTTAAGTCGTTGCCGACTTAACTCCTTCTCCGACCTAACACTCCAGACGACCTACGACTTAGCTGCTATGCCGACCTAACACTCCAGACGACCTACGACTTAGCTAACTCACCTGTCTACGACTTAACCAAGACGCGACCTAACATTTAGCTATCCTCCTTAGGTCGCTTACGAGCTAACAACTCACGCGACCTAACATTTAGCTAGGGTACGACCTAACGCAACACAGAACCCATGACCTAACTCTTAGGTCGCTACTCACCAGTTCCTTAGGTCGTTGCCGACCTACGACTTAACTGGGTATATGACATAACGACTCAACAACAAGTGCGACTTAACTGTATACGACTTACGACCTATCTCTGGCCGACTCAACACACACGCGACCTAACGACTCATCACCCTATTCCCTTAACTCGGCCACGACTCAACTGAGTTACGACTTAACTGCTAGACTTAGGTCGTTCACATCCTAACTCCAACACTCCTTAAGTCGTTAACTCGCCCAGCCGACCTAACATTTAACCTACCCTTTAGGTCGTCACCGACTTAATTCTTCTATCTATAAGTCGATCATTACCTTAAGCCTGCCTATTCTTGAGTCGCCAAATCCTTAAGTCGTCCCAATCTCTCCTAAGTCGGTCAGTTCCTTAGATCGTCTATCTCTTAGGTCGTACACTTCCTAAGTCGGTCACTTGACCTAAGCCACCCCATACGACCTAATTTCCCCATGACTTATCCCAATGCCTAGGTCGCTCCAAACCTTCCTACGACCTAAGACTTAGACTCTAGACGACTTAGCAACAGTGCGACCAAATGTCAACTGTTTTACGATGTTTCGATCCGTAAAATACGGGTCGTTACATTCTCTCCACCTTAGGAATTTCGCCCCCGAAATTCCAAACAAACAAGGCAATCAAAGACTATTCTGCACGCCTACCATCCATAGCAATCAACAAACCATGCATCCAATTCTAGCTTAGCGTACAGAATTCTAACACCAGAACAAGTTACAATATCGTGAGATGACACGACACCTTAGGGCCATACCTTGAAGAGTTCAGGATGAGCTGCCTTCATCCTCTCTTCCACCTCCCACGTACAGTCGTTATCATCATCACTCCATTGTATCTTGAGTAACTTAACTATCTTCCTCCTAAGCTGTTTCGTGTCGGTTTCCACAACACGAAGCGGCTTACGAGGTCTCTTATCAACTGGATCAACTTCAAAATCTTCACAGCTATCAGCAGAAACCACTGTATTCGAGTCGTGCACATACTTCCGTAGATACGATACATGAAAAACATTGTGCACACTCGACATCTTCTCTGGTAACTCCAATCTGTAGGCGAGCTTTCCAATTTGCTCAATGATTGGAAATGGTCCAACAAATCTCGGAGTCAGTTTCCCTTTCTTCCCGAATCGAATAACATTCTTTAGAGGAGAAATCTTCACAAAAACCATATCTCCAACGTCGAATTCCAAATCCTTACGACGCTTATCGGCATAACTTTTCTGACGGTCTTGGGCTGCCTTCATTCGTTGCCGAATGATCTCTATAAAATCTGAAGTCTGTCGAATCATCTCTGGCCCAAGCATCAGCTTTTCTCCTGTCTCTAACCAACATGTCGGAGAGTTACACGGTCTTCCATACAATGCCTCATACGGTGCCATACCAATGCTTGACTGGTAACCGTTATTGTATGCAAATTCCACCAAATGAAGGTGATCTTCCCATGATCCTCCGAAATCCAAAACACAAGCTCTGAGGAGATCTTCCAAAACTCTGTTGACTCTCTCGGTCTGACCATCTGTTTGAGGATGATAAGCTGTACTCAAACACAACTCGGTTCCCAAGACTTCCTGGAAGCTCTTCCAAAATCCACTAGTGAACAATGGGTCTCGATCGCTCACTATACTCTTCGGAATACCATGGAATCGAACTATCCACTTTACATACAACTCAGCCAACTTTGATGCGGTCCTAGTCGATCGAACAGGAATGAATCTTGCACTTTTAGTTAGACGATCTACGATGACCCAAATTCCTTCATTTCCCGTTCTGGTTCTAGGTAGTCCATCAATAAAATCCATCGACACTTGTTCCCACTTCCATGTAGGAACCTCTAATGGCTGAAGCAATCCACTGGGCTTCTTCTGCTCAGCTTTCACCAATTGGCAGTTCATGCACATGGAAATAAAATTTCCAACATCCTTCTTCATACCTTCCCAGTAGTAGGCTCTCTTCATATCCCGATACATCTTATTTCCACCTGGATGAATTGTCAGCTTCGAGTGATGACTTTCCTTCAGAACTTCACTCCTCAATTCATCGATATCGGGAACAACTAGTCGTCCTTGCTTCCGAAGCCAACCCTCTCGATCGACCTCGAATCCTTTATCCTTTTCTGGATCCAATCCAGATTCTAATTCACGGATAATCTTGACAATCTTATCATCTCGTTTTTGACTCTCGCCAATCCTTTCCACAAGAGTCGGTCTTATCGATAAGTTTGCCAACATCTCAGGTTCCAATTCGCATCTAGGCCTGAAGTCAAATCCAGCTAAATACTCGAGATTCTTCCATTCTGAAAACATGGCTCCCAATCCTGCATGTCTTCGACTTAATGCATCTGCCACTGCGTTACCTTTTCCCGGAGTATAAGCTATACCAAAATCATATGATGCCAAAAACTCTAGCCAACGTTGCTGCCGAAGATTCAAATTCTTTTGGGAGAAAAGATACTTCAACGACTTATGATCTGTAAACAACTCGAATCAAACTCCCAGTAGATAATGTCTCCACATCTTCAGAGCAAAAACAATCGCCGCTAACTCCAAATCATGAGTCGGGTAATTCCTTTCATGCGGCTTCAGTTGTCGACTGGCATACGCAACAACTTTATCCCTCTGCATCAGCACTGCTCCAAGTCCAGTACCACATGCGTCGGTGTAAACCACCATCTCATTATTCCCACTAGGAATAGTCAAAACAGGAGCACTTGTCAGTCGCTCTTTCAGGATTCTGAAAGCTTGCTCACACTTATCATCCCATCTGAACACTAGGTTCTTCTTTGTCAATCCTGTTAACGGTGTAGCCACCTTAGAGAAGTCTTTGATAAACCGTCGATAATATCCTGCTAATCCAAGAAAACTTCTCACATCGGATGCATTCTTAGGTCTAACCCAATCCTGGATTGCTGCCACCTTAGCGGGATCAACCGCTATTCCATTTCCAGAGATAACATGGCCTAAGAACCTCACTTCACTCTTCCAGAAGTGACACGTCGAAAACTTAGCCTTCAGCTGATGTTTCCGCAAGATTTCCAAAACAATACGCAAGTGCGTCTTGTGCTCTTCTTCAGTTCTGGAATAAATCAGAATATCATCCACGAACACAAGCACGAACTTGTTCAACTGATCTCTGAACACTCTATTCATAAGATCCACAAAATATGCTGGCGCGTTAGTTAATCCAAACGGCATTACCAGCCACTCAAAGAAACCGGATGGTGTCCTAAAAGCAGTCTTCGGCACACTATCCTTAGCCACTCTTAACTGGTGAAATCCCGTTGCCAAATCCATCTGAGAAAACACCTTAGCTTCGTGAAGCTGATCAAACAAGTCATCTATTCTCGGCAATGGATACTTGTTCTTCTTAGTCACTTTATTCAGCTCACGATAATCCACACACAACCTCAACGATCCATCTGCTTTGGTTGCGAACACAACTGGTGCACCCCATTCGGACACACTACGCCGAATGAATCCTTTCTGCAAAAGGTCATCAACTTGCACCCTCAATTCTTGCTGTTCTCTAGGCGCCATCTGCCTAAGAGGCATCACAACAGGTCTGGCTTCTTCAACTAGATCTATACAAAACTCGATCTCTCTATGCGGCGGTAACCCTTTGACCTCGTCAAAGACATCCTCAAATCCATTAGCGATTGGCACAGATGACAGTCCATCCCGTGGAACAACCAGCGAATACATGAAGCTCATGAAGACGCCTTCTTCATGCTTACATCGTATCACAATCTTTCACCCCTCCACATTCTCGACTGTCACCTCCAACCTTTCACAATCAACCTTTGCCGCATACTTCATAAGCCAGTCCATACCCAAAATAATTCTGAACCCCGCAAAGTTCAGAACAAAACAATCACAAACAAAAGAGCAACCATGACTCGATACACTCAGACCACGGCATAACATACACAAACAAGACGAACCCCCGACTGGATTAGTCAGAACCAATGGCCTATCAACAATATCCGGTTCTAAACCCAACCGTCTCATAAGTTCACTACAAACAAAAGAATGCGACGCCCCAGTATCAAACAGAACTCTAACTGGAACACCACATATGGAAAGAGTACCTTGAACCACTACACTCTTCCCTTTCTCTTCAGCGGTAGGAGCTTTCGAAGATGATGGAACAGCCCCCAAAGCATAAGCTTGCACAATCTGCTTGTCCCTCCTCGGTTCTGGACAATTCTTCCTGATATGCCCCGGCTTATCACAGTTGTGACACTTCATCGGTACCTTCGGATTCTTACAATCCTTAGAGAAATGGCCCTTCTGCTGACAATTATAGCAAGTCATTTCGCCCTTCGGCTTCTTCTGGCCATCCTTACCCTTCTGCTGCTGCTGCTTCCTCTTCTTGTTTCCACCCTGCTGGGGTTTAGACTCTTCCCTGGTTACAGCAACAACAGATCCTTCCTTAGGAAACAGACTCTCATGCCTGAGAGCTTTCTCCACAAGCTTCTCAAATGAATCGTCCAAGTGATCCACCAACTGTCTCCCAAGATAACTGTCCAAGCCTATCACAAACTTCTCATTCTTCTGATATGCAGATTCAATATACGACCGAGCATACTTAGACAAGGCTTCAAACTCAGAAACATACTCAAGAACTGGTCTTCCACCTTGCTTGAGCTCCATAAACTTCTTGAACAGAACAGACTTCTGAGCTGTAGAAATGAACTTGGCTTCAAATCTGACTTGAAATTGCTCCCAAGTAATTTCTTCCTCCGGAGTATTGATGGTAATAGAGTTCCACCAATCAGAAGCTCTCCCTTGAAGCTGTCTTGATGCTAACTTCCTCTTAGTTGCATCCTCAATTCCCAAGTCACCAAAGATCCTTCTACAAGCATCTATCCACCTCTGAACTTCAATGGTTGATTCTGTTCCCAAGAAAACCTTCCCTCCAAGAGCAGTAAAGTCTTTACACAACTTAGCAAAATCCACCGATCTTGGAGCCTGAACCTGAACTCCAACATCAACTGCTGTCCCCGGAACTGGTATCCTTCTCATGATCGAAGTCATCATAGCTTCGAACATAGCTGCATAATCAGCAGTCCCTTCAGCAGCACGGCCTTCCCTAGCAGCTGGTCTCCCTCTTCGACTCATTCTCAATATCTATAAAAAGGAATGATTAGCACATCTAGGGAAACAACTGCATAAAGGACTTAAACTCTACTAAGCTACTATATATAGTAATCATCCATAAAAATACAATTACGTCTCTCATACGTAGTTACGTCAGCGAGCGTTGGGTAAAATCGATTAACCAAAGCTCTGATACCAAATGTGACGACCGCCCATAACCCCTGCACTGAACCTAGAGAAAGTGCACTGTAAAGTGTGCCAGGCAGCCATGGACGATTGTCAGGGTAAATTAAAACAACAGAATCTATCGTATTACTCACAGCGCATGGACAAAATACAATGGAACATATACATAGTGAAGCTTCACAGAATAGAATTTCATCAATAAAACTTCATAATAGTTGAATACAAACATCAGATTAGTCAATACATCAAGCCTCACTACATAACACTCAGAGAATATACAAACAGCGGAACATCCAGTACATATAATAAGAAGATAATATGCAACCCTCCATCTCGTCTTCGATATCAACCCCATGGAAAGCAAGAACAACACCTGTCACCTGCTACCTAGTCTGCCCGTCCCAAAATGGACGAACAGCCCAAGGCAATAAGAATTAAAACATAAAGCCTTGAGTCAGACAACAGTCTTAGTGAGCAGTAAATTAACTAACAACATACCAAAAGAGCATAAAGGAAAAGGAATAGGAATACAACCCTCCCACTCCACCTCTTTCTACAGTGATAGCCCCTAGACACACACTAAGCAGGAGCTGTTTGCACAAAAAATGGACAAACACCTCAAAGTTGTATGATTTAGTAGATCTTACGTTGTTCTTATTGATTTGGGTGATTTATGCAAATATATGAAAAGCAGGGGCTAAACTGTAAAAGACACGCAGATTTATAGTGGTTCAGCCAGAATGTGCCTACGTCCACTTTATATGTTATTTCTCTTCTCTTGTTTTGATTACAAGTACAAAGCTTTGATACAAGTAAAAGAAAGTTGTTTGAAAGTTCTCTCCGTGCTTGAGCTCTCAAACTTGTCCCCCAATGTTGTACCCCTACCCCTCTATTTATAGAGTGAGGCTAGGGGTAGGGGTCTTGGAGGTATACAGCAGCTGGCGGGCCTAGGCTGATGTAATCTGGTCTAGTGGAGCGGGTCTGGCTTACTTTGGTTCGGTGGTAGAAGCATGGTGGACCGGTGTGCTTGGTTCGGTGGGAAGTATGTTGAGTAAGTTGGTCCGGTGGTTTGGTGGAAGGATGTGAGTAGGTTGGTCCGGTGGTTCAGTGGAAGGATGTGAGTAGGTTGGTCCGGTGGTTTGGTGGAAGGAGGTGAGTAGGTTGGTCCGGTGGTTCGGTGATAGGGGATGGTTCGGCAGGTTGTTCTAGGTGGTTCGGTAGGAGCTTGAGAAGCTGGTTGGTTCGGCAAAGGTAGGAGATGAGTTGATTCGGCAGAGGTGATTGGGTTTGTCTAGCCTTGGACCGGTGGTAAGAATTTACCCAACATTTGCCCCCCAAAGTGGGGTATATGCTGGCGTATGGCCTACTTTGTTTCCTTTCATTCGATCGCTGAGTGCCGATCCAACTGGTCCGGTATCCTATATTTGCCTATAAGTAGGGCCTGTGTACTTTCGTTATTCCTTTCCAATCCAAGATAGCCGAACCAAACATCCCTGCCGAATCAAGCTCTCTACCGAATTGCTTCAGAAACACCGAATCAGGTACTTGACTTCCCTTCACCGAATGAAACTCGTATGTTGCACCGAATGAACTTTAGCTGTGAATGCTGAATGAGCCATTTGTGAATGAGAATACCGAATGGACCTTTGAGAGTGAGAATGCCGAATGAGCCATTTGTGAATGAGAATACCGAATGGACCTTTGAGAGTGAGAATGCCGAATGAGCCATTTGTGAATGAGAATACCGAATGGACCTTTGAGAGTGAGAATGTTGAATGAGCCATTTGTGAATGAGAATACCGAATGGACCTTTGAGAGTGAGAATGCCGAATGGACCTTTGAGGGTGAGAATGCCGAATGGACCTTTGAGAGTGAGAATGCCGAATGGGCCTTTGTGAATGAGAATGCCGAATGGACTTGATACACTTGATTTTTTCACTTTTTATATCGCGAGCGAAATTTCAGACTGCACACACTTGCTCCTTTACTTCCTCTATTCTAACGACGTTCTTCTCTGTGTTTGCAGATAAATGTCTCGAAAAGCAGAAACTCGGTCAGATAAAAAGAGGTCTCAAGGCGAAGGAGAATCTTCCGCAGTGCCCCCTGCTCAGCCAGGACCGGAACGTCACGGATCTACCCCGAGATCACTAGTGGACGGGTACGGCCCTCAGGAGCTTCTGAACTCCCCGCCTGATTGCTTTCCCAGCTCCCTCAAGGAGGAGCAACTTGATGTCATCTCCCGTTCTTTTGGAATCGATAGAGCGCGCATGCTGTTGCCAGGGAGAGAAGTTCTGCCATATGATCCTCCCGAAGGGTACTTTGCCTACAGCAGATACCACTGCATGTGTGGTGCCATTCCGCCTCTTAATGCTTGGGTAGCCAGCTTCCTCACATATCTAAAGGTGGCCCCATTCCAGCTTCAACCCAACTCCTATGCTATACTGGTGAGCCTCTTCGTCATCTTCCAGAGGAAGTATGGTCGTGCTCCTTCCAACCGGGAGATCCGGTACTTGTATAATCTGAGGGGCTATAAGAAGGGGTCCCCATACATCAGCTTGGAGTCAGCTGTGACCTTCAAGCCGGTCTTGGATCTGTATTCCAAATTCAACATGTTCAAGAAGGAGTGGTTCTTCGTCAGGGACGACTCTGTTTCTATTCGGCGTTTTACTTCTGGATGTAAGTCGATGCTTTATTTATAATTTCCATTCTGGTTGCGATGCTTCTTCTCATACATTTTCATTTTTGCTAGCGACAGGTGGCTTTGCAGTTGTGGAGACTGATCGCTTGGTTCAGACGGCGGCTGAGATAGAAGCTATCCCCAGGGTTTGTATAACAGATGTGTTTCCTTATCCGAATCTTCACTTGGTCCTTAGCCCCTGGTTCAGCCTCCTCATGATATCACGGAGGAGGATACTGAATTCGTGCTCTCTCCGCACCCGTCTGAAAATCCTACCGTCACTCAGATTGATCGTCCTGACTTGGCTCGGAATCCATTTGCTGGTCATCCTGACCTGGATCCAAGTTCCCATGATGTCACCTTTGACGAGGTTACCGGTGAGCACCTTCTTCCCCGCAATCCCATGGTACGGGTGCTTGATGAGGCTAAGTCCTTAGATCTCGATTTACTTACTACTCGGATAGTTACTATGGGAGATGAGGCCAAGGCTAATATTGATCGGGTGGCGGAGGAGACTAGGAAGCTGATGGGGCATCATGCCCGGCTGGTTAAGGCTGGAGAGGAGATTGGGAGTGCCAACATTCGATTACGATTGGTGGTTTCGGATCAGGCCAAACAGCTTGCTGATCAGGCCATTCAGATTTCTCAGCATGAGGCTGCCTCCGGGCGGTTGAGGAAGACTATGGAAGAGGCTAGTAAGGCGGAATTGCGGAAGATGGAGGCTGCCTGCAAGGAGCAGATTGACATGGCTATTGCCACAGTGGATGAAGTCCGGAAAGCGGATTTGGAGCAGGTAGAGGAGCTGTCGGGGAGGCTTGAGGCCGCAGAGCCCGCCCAAGCTAAGCTGAAGGAGGAGATGGAGGCGACGCGGAAATCCCTTCAGGTTGACTGCTCGAGATACCGACTGGAGAAAGAAACTGCCCTTGGAAGGTTGTCGGCTTCTGAGGCCCGGATGAGGGAGTTTGAGGAGAATGAGGGAATGATGGACAAAAAGCTTCAGGACATGTACTTCCGAACTTGGAAGCAGGGCAACCTATCTTGGATGGATGATTATCCTAGGGTCATGGCTAAGATTTATCTTCGGGCTCTGGAGGAGACTAAGGCTGATGTGGATAAAGAGGATGGCGTGGCCTTCAGCATGGATGTGGTCACTGCCCAGTTTACCAAGGAGGAGAAGGTGGCGGTGAAGGAGGGCATGCGGTTGCTTGATGCTGAGGAGGCAGGTGTGCAAGTAGAGGATGACGACCAGGACGGTCAAGAAGCAGGTGCTGGTAAGTCTTTCTTTTAATCTCTCCATTAACTTGGTTGCTTATTATTAATGAATCCTTTCTCTGACTGGACAGGTGGGCAACAGGACAAGGATAAATCTCCAATGCAGCCGGTCCCTTGATTAGACCTGGAAAAACTCTTTTTGTGGACTTTGACAGGGTTGTATATGTTAGTCTTAAAATAGTAAAGCAACTCTTAAGTTGTAATATTTTGCTACTTGTAATAAATAGCTCTATTCTTAATGTGTAATTCTTTAACTTAAGCTGATTTTGTCGTCTTCTGAATGTTTGTTGTTATTTTGACATGTCTGTATGAGAGATATAGTTATGCATATTCTTGTAATCAAATTGTGTTTGATGTCAGGTTCTTGTTTAAAACATAATTTTATGATTTGCAATGTTAACGTGAGGCGTGAATGAATTATAGTCATGTATTTACATATGAAAGGAGGAAATACTGCCCTTTTTATTTTGCTTGTAGATGGAAGCTTTGAATATCCTGCGTGACTGAGTAAAGGATGCGGTTTGGTATCTTGTCGTGAGCATCTGCTTCCATTAGTAAATGTTTCCTGTCCTGTGTCCTGTACTTCAGGGATTGTTACAGAGGATAGGGGAAAAGTTGCTTAAGTAAAATTGAAATATGTGAAAAAGTAAAACTTTCAATCACGGAAGGCCTTCGATGTGCTTAAGTTCGTGGCAAACGGGCTTTGTAGTCACTTTCCCTAGCTGTGGGTCTTGGAGACATTTGTCACCCATCTTACACCTCCGCGGGGAGTTAATTCTTTTTTACCACAGCCGCACTTAAGACACATCGGAGCCGAGATCGCGCACAGTAACTACCCGGGCCATTATGGCCCGTAATCGTGGGTATTATTCGATTTACTATGGCCGGCTAGCGTGGGTGCCGATCGTCAACCGTGAACTGCCCCTGGCTGGCCACACCTTATGTTGGGGCTTATAGTCGGTTCACAGTTGCCGGCGAGCCTAACGCCGTAATGAGCTGCCTCGGCTATAGTCGGCCTTCTCGGTGGCTTATAATCGGCTCATTACAGTTGGCTTTGAGGGCCGTCGCGAGCAATGAGTTAACCCGCAGCAGAGGGATGCCGGAGCGAAAGTGTCTCATTGGCGAGGGCATAGATTCGTATAGTACCTGTTAGGTCTTGTCCAGGAGAAGTCGCACTGTGGAGCGCCTTGAATGAAAATGCTATTTGCATAGGATTTTGTTCAACAGAAAAGGATAAAGTTAACAAGAAGCCAAGATATGAAGGAACAAGTTAAAAAGAGACAAGTTTTTTTTAAAGTGGTTCGGCACGAAAATGCCTACGTCCACTGATTCTCTTTGTTAATTCACTTCATATGGGCAGTACAAGTTAAGAAAAGTATCGACGAAGGTGTTGGATGTTCCATGCCCTCTGGAACACCTCCCCGTCCACTGTTGACAAAATATAAGCTCCATTGTGGAGATCTTTATGAATTACACCATCCCAGATTGGATCTAGTGCTCCGGGGCGAGGGAAGATTCGCTTGAGGACAAGATCCTCTTCTTGTAAGGTACGATGCTTGACTTTGGAGTTGTATTGTGCAGCCACTTTTTGCTTGTGGGCTGCTGCTTTGAGGACTGCATCATTACTTCTCTCCTCAATTAGATCCAAAGACATGTGAAGGAGTTCTTCGTTCTCTTCTGAGTTATAGTGGATCCTACGGTGGGAAGGCACGATGGTTTCAACTAGGAGCATAGCCTCCGGTCTGTATGCCAAAGAGAAAGGAGTATGCCCTGTTGATGTTCCGAAAGATGTGCGATAGGCCCACAGTGCCGTAGGGAGTTCATCCACCCAAGCGCCCTTTGACTTTTCGAGCTTCTTTTTCATTAGAGTTTTCAGAATTTTGTTGACGGCTTCGACTTGTCCGTTTGCCTGGGGATACGCTACGGTTGAGAAGCTTTTGTGAATTCCATGCTCTCGGCACCAGTTGGCGAATTCCTTGCTGTCAAACTGGAGTCCATTGTCTGATATGATTTTGAATGGGACTCCGACCTGCATAGAACATTTTTGATTAAGAAATTAATAATTTTTACTGAAGATACTTTATTCAGGGGTTCTGCTTCCACCCATTTGATGAAATAGTCGACTGCCACTATAGCATATTTGGCCCTGCCTCGGCCCATTGGTAGTTCGCTGATTAAGTCAATTCCCCATACAGCAAAGAGCCACGGGCTAGTCATTTGAGTAATCTCAGTTGTTTGTAGTGAATTCGGCGATGAAATCGGCCATGGCCTGCCCCTTGATGGCGGTGCGAGGATGGTAGGTAATATCATATCGACTTAGTTCAATGCACCATTTACATAGCGTTCCAGTCTCCTTCTTCTGATGTGTTCTTCAATCAAGTCCCGAAGATGATGGCATTCATTGGTATCATGCCCATGGGATTCGTGGAAACGGCAGAGTTTTCCAGACTTAATTGCGTTATCTGATTCCTTCTTGTGCGGGGGGCGTTTGTATTCAACTTCGTCTTGGGTGGCAAGGAAGATATTTTCGACGGTCTCGTTCAAAGGAGTGTAAGTGTCGAATCTCGGTCCTGGCCGATATAGGCGCTTTTCTCCCTTCTTGCCCCCAGCATTGTCTCGGGAATCATTTCTTCGAACGTCCCTTGCCACAGCAGGGGCGTTGCTGTGAGTTGCCTTATTTTGCTGTTCTGACTGCCCCTCGACGGCAGCATCCTCGAGCCTCATATATTTCCCGACTTCATGGAAGAAATCGGGTAAAGTAGATGGTTTTTCTTTTGTCAACCGTCTAGCGAATTTAGTGTCCGGATGCACACTACTACAGAGGGCCATTAGGATAAGCTTCTCGTCGGCATCTTGGACTGCGGCCGCTGCGGCATTGAATCGGGTTAGGTATTGTTGCAGTTTTTCTCCGAGTTTCTGTTTGATGCTGGATAAGGAATAAGCGTCCTTAGGCTGTTCCACATGAATGCGGAACTGACTGATAAACTTTTCTTTCAACATTTCCCACGAGCTGATGGATCCCTGGGGTAAATGACAGAACCAGGAGGTAGCTAGATCTGCTAAGAATAGTGGAAAGCATTTGCACAGTACTCCCTCTGTTGCTCCACTCATGAGCATATGCTGTGTGTATCTTTGTAAGTGTACGATGGGGTCGGAGGTTCCTTTGTAAGGTTCCATTGTTGGCATCTTCCATTCTCGGGGGGTGATGGCAATTTCGATATTGCGGGCAAAAGGGCTGGTTACCCTAGCGCCTATCCGTCGATCTCTTTGATCCCGTTGGACGCACTCTCTGAACAAGCATGCCATCCTTTCATCAGAATTTGGAGCAGATAGAAACGAGTTCGGTTCTGTTCTGTGGGATTGATTCCGTCCAGATGACCTGTAGGGATGATATCGTCTATCATTCCTCACGTTTTCCAGCGGCTTCCTTTGATCTTCTGGGAGCATGCTAGGGTCAGCTACAGTTGGCCCTTGCCTTGATCTTCCTCTGCTGGGTTCTGATCTAAGCACTTCCTCGGGTCCAACTTCGGGCTGGACTCTAGCTCGGCCCCGTTCACCGGTGTTTTCGTGGTTAGGCAGTATGACAGGCTCAGCTACAGTTGACCTTTGTCCGGTACCTCCCCCGTTGGATTCGTTACCAAACGTTTCCTCAGGCCTAACTTCGGGCTGTGCTCGGTCTCGGCTCCTACCATGGCTACTTCTGCTGTTAGCTCCTTCGAAGAAGGAAGATCTTTGTTGTCTCTGAGATCCTCCAGACTGGGACTCGCCCCATGTTTCAGTGTTGCGGTTGGATTCTTCAGCGTCCCTTAAGCGTGACATGAGATGGTCCACCAAGGCTTCTTGCTGGGACGTGAAACGGTTAGTTACTTCAACCACAACGCTGTCCAAATCTGCCCTAGTAATTGCTGTAGGCTGTTCTGTGGCAGGAGTGGTTGGGTTAGCCTGTCCTTCATTTGTTACTGTTGCTGGAGGAGGACGATTTACTTGATTCGTGACAACTGGATCTGGAAGACTGCTGGATGCGATGTTTTTTCCTTTGTTAACATCTTTTCTCTGTTTGGGAGGCATGTTTTCCAAGTGGCGGACGATGCTGTTAGGAAAACTCGTTAAGTGGATGAAGCTGAAGCTTCGAGCTTCTAGCTCTCAATGAAAGCACCAAAAATGTTTGCACAAAAAATGGACAAACACCTCAAAGTTGTATGATTTAGTAGATCTTACGTTGTTCTTAGTGATTTGGGTGATTTATGCAAATATATGAAAAGCAGGGGCTAAACTGTAAAAAGACACGCAGATTTATAGTGGTTCAGCCAGAATGTGCCTACGTCCACTTTATATGTTATTTCTCTTCTCTTGTTTTGATTACAAGTACAAAGCTTTGATACAAGTAAAAGAAAGTTGTTTGAAAGTTCTCTCCATGCTTGAGCTCTCAAACTTGTCCCCCATTGTTGTACCTCTACCCCTTTATTTATAGAGTGAGGCTAGGGGTAGGGGTCTTGGAGGTATACAGCAGCTGGCGGGCCTGGGCTGATGTAATCTGGTCTGGTGGAGCGGGTCTGGCTTACTTTGGTTCGGTGGTAGAAGCATGGTGGACCGGTGTGCTTGGTTCGGTGGGAAGTATGTTGAGTAAGTTGGTCCGGTGGTTTGGTGGAAGGATGTGAGTAGGTTGGTCCGGTGGTTCAGTGGAAGGATGTGAGTAGGTTGGTCCGGTGGTTTGGTGGAAGGAGGTGAGTAGGTTGGTCCGGTGGTTCGGTGATAGGGGATGGTTCGGCAGGTTGTTCTAGGTGGTTCGGTAGGAGCTTGAGAAGCTGGTTGGTTCGGCAAAGGTAGGAGATGAGTTGATTCGGCAGAGGTGATTGGGTTTGTCTAGCCTTGGACCGGTGGTAAGAATTTACCCAACAGGAGCAAACATAGCAGAGCACACAATTTAAAGTAAAGCAATTATCACTCGAGTCAAGGGCGATGTTTTCCAAGTACAAACCCCCAAGGCCTAAACCAAGATCAGATAAGCACCCAGAAAATACCGCTCTTGAGACCGAATGACGATACAACCAAACATCCATGACTCTGGCTATCACTGTTATCATTGCTTCGATATCATCGTTAATTGAATGACTGGCACATTCTTTCAGCCGTCCGTCAAGGGCTAATGGAAACCCCGGTTCTAGACATAACTCTGCACGTCATCATGACCCGTGCCTAGGACTATCGAATCTGCCCAGAGTACTTGACTATCAATCATTAGCCTTCAGGGACTATCGAATCTGCCCAACGTACTCTTGCTTTGAGCATGCTAGAACCTTCAACAACGATGAGATCTCAGCCTTCTAGTCATCCTCCTCGATGACTATTTTCATACTAGCTCAAGCGCCTCTCGAGCCAACCATTATTCTCAACTCGAACCATATCACCGAGTTATCAACATGCTTGGAATAATCCCGTCTAGATTAGACCAAGACTATCTCATATCATGCTTCGCTTCATCACATCCTCGCAAAGCTTCATCTCAACATCATCATCAAATCTATGCATAAGAGCTTCATCATCCGCTACATATGCCACGAGCAGCTTTTCCAATTCAAGAGCCTTTCCCTTAGCTTTTGAATCATCTTCGACCAACTTGTCTAAATCAAATCATCAATCATCTAATTCATAGCAATCAATCAAGTCAAACATTAATCCAAGTAAACAAGCATTCAAATATGATCTAAATAGACAATTATAACAATAATGGCAATTTCGTAATTAAAGAGTCAAAAGTCTAACAAGCATGAAATCATGAGCAATGTCTCTATAATCTTGATGAATGAACTTGCATAGGTTA
The DNA here is from genome assembly GCA_030737815.1 of Allium fistulosum. Classification (NCBI taxonomy): domain Eukaryota; kingdom Viridiplantae; phylum Streptophyta; class Magnoliopsida; order Asparagales; family Amaryllidaceae; genus Allium; species Allium fistulosum. The sequence continues at coordinate 844,522,136 of CM060902.1, forward strand.
ACACTTAGTAAAATGGTTGTCAAATCATCATAAACAATGGATCTATATGGATCTATACTTAAGTTTACAAAGATGCATGAAAATCACTACTTTAACTCCAAATCAAGCCAACGATCCGATATACTCCTTTGGATCCGTGTGAGAGATAATCACCACTCACCAAATCACCTAAACAACCCCAAATCAACGCGCTTCAGATCTGGACAGCGAAGGATCTAGCCCGATCTATCACCAATCCGCTTCAAACGATGAAATCTCACTTCAATGGATGTAGATCTTCAATCTAAGCTCTTGAATCTTCAATTTGATCTTCAACTTGAATGGATGGAATCACTAGATTAGAGTGGAGAAAAGAAGTGAAGAAGTGTAGAAGTCGAGCTCTCAAAATGGCAGCACTTCGTTGCTTCGAAATCCGGATCCCAAAAAGTGAGAAATGGACGAGTATTTATAGCTGAAAACCCCCTTAACTCGTCCGCCTTCTTAAGTCGTTGCCGACTTAACTCCTTCTCCGACCTAACACTCCAGACGACCTACGACTTAGCTGTTGTGCCGACCTAACACTCCAGACGACCTACGACTTAGCTAACTCACCTGTCTACGACTTAACCAAGACGCGACCTAACACTTAGCTATCCTCCTTAGGTCGCTTACGAGCTAACAACTCACGCGACCTAAAATTTAGCTAGGGTACGACCTAACGCAACACAGAACCCACGACCTAACTCTTAGGTCGCTACTCACCAGTTCCTTAGGTCGTTGCTGACATACGACTTAACTGGGTATATGATATAACGACTCAACAACAGGTGCGACTTAACTCTATACGACTTACGACCTATCTCTGGCCGACTCAACACACACGCGACCTAACGACTCATCACCCTATTCCCTTAACTCGGCCATGACTCAACTGAGTTACGACTTAACTACTAGACTTAGGTCGCTCACATCCTAACTCCAACACTCCTTAAGTCGTTAACTCGCCCAGCCGACCTAACATTTAACCTACCCTTTAGGTCGTCACCGACTTAAGTCTTCTATCTATAAGTCGGTCATTACCTTAAGCCTGCCTATTCTTGAGTCTCCAAATCCTTAAGTCGTCCCAATCTCTCCTAAGTCGGTCAGTTCCTTAGATCGTCTATCTCTTAGGTCGTACACTTCCTAAGTCGGTCACTCGACCTAAGCCACCCCATACGACCTAATTTCCCCACGACTTATCCCAATGCCTAGGTCGCTCCAAACCTTCCTACGACCTAAGACTTAGACTCTAGACGACTTAGCAACAGTGCGACCAAATGTCAACTGTTTTACGATGTTTCGATCCGTAAAATACGGGTCGTTACAATAAGAATCAAATCAATTAATCAAGATCAATTCTCACATCTTTAATCAAAAAGCTAAGGTGAATAATGACTACATCTCTTTTTTCTTAATGATTTCAGTTTTAAGGTAAAATTCGAATTATTTGCATGATTCTGCCATGTTTTTGAATGATTAAATGATATATATGCTTGTTGATGATTTATGCTTATTTGTATAGATTTTTATGATATGTTTTGATGTGAAAACCCTATTTAACGATATCCAAATGCCTTGCAAATTTAGACTTAGATTACAAATGATATTTTAGAGAAGGGTTTCAATTTTCATAATTTTGTGAATTAATGTGGATTTTATATTAATTTTCAAGTGAAGAAAATGATTTATTGGGTTACAAATTATTTACGGCTAAATAATTAATTATTTGGGCCTGAAATTTATATATGTTAGAAAACATATTGAAAATGATTTTCTGGAACTTCTGTAGAATTTTCCCAAAGAGTTTTGATGAATATATAAAATTATTTAATTATTTAAGGTACGGGACTTAAATGTTTTATATATTTATAAAAGGAGAAGAGGTATTTTATAAAATAAAATTATTATTTATTTCTGAAAATTATGGAACTACTTCTAAGAAAATAAAATTAAGCAACCAATAAGATTTTAACAAACATAGCAGGTTAGTCAAAAAAGTATTTCTCTTTTAAGTTAAAGACAAAATTTTCTTGTTTTTAGACTGTTTCGCCACTTCAGCACCCTGCTTTAGACACATATGGCTTTCCACTTAGCCCCTTTGCCTCAATCACTATCGAAACCAATGTGCATGGCATCAAAGACTTGGTGCACAACGAATTGGAAAGATGGCAGAAGGTATTAGGTCAAAACCCAAGGGTTCCGAAGGGGTTGAAACACGCCTTTGTTTTAAAGTGAAAATGTGCCTGCTTTGCTTTCGACTTGGTTGGCTTCCGACTGGGTCAAATGGTTTAAAGAAATGGTTTTAAGGAGGTTGCACCTTTGTTATTAAATAAAGGCTTTTGACTAAGTCGAAGCCTTTAGTTGCCGGTTTTCTTACCTTTCGAAGTCAATGATTTCGGAAGGTATTCTTTGTTTTTAAACTTGGCCACTTCTCCAATGCTTTCGGAAGTATGGTTTTGACACCATCACTTCTTTACTTAAGAATAGCTTTCGAAAGGAATGCTTTCGACTCTAATGGGTTTCACATCCTTTTGCTCTACTTGAAGGCATAATCCAAATGGTTTCGACCGAGATGGTTTTCAAAGGTTTCGAAAGGGTAAATTTTGAATGGCATTGAAAGGCGTTTTCCACATGTTTTAAACTGAACCCTAATTCTTTCGAATGATTTGCTGTTACTAAGGTTTGACGTTTTCAAAAGGTTTTAAATGAAGGTTTCAAGGGGGCTTCCCCAATGCTTTTGGAAGGTTAAAAGAAAGGTTTCTAAGGGGTGGTTCCCAATTGTTTCGAAAGGTTAAAAGGAAAGGTTTTCCAAAGGTGTCGAAAGGCAGTTTTAAAGTGTTTTAAAACAAAGATGTCTGAGGTTTTAAAGCTTTCGAAAGGAAGGTTTTTCAAGGGTTTCGAAAGGTTTTAAGGATGGTTTTGAAAGGAAGGTTTTGGCCTTTCGGCCTAGATGAAATAAAGGATTTTACTTGGTTTCGAAAGAGATGCTTTCAATGGATTCGAAAGGGGTACTTTCAAAAGTTAAATGTTTTCATCAACAAAGATTTAAGTAAATTGTGTATATATATATAATATGGCAAGGTGATTTTGAGTAAAGCATGGAGATTATATATTTTCCTTATTTAAGTTTGATTTAAAGGTTAAATTAGTTTGAAAAGATTTTCAAGAAATTTTTTGGGAACGTATCCTTATGAAATTGACTCGGATATTAGAATACCATATGGGACTGGTATTGGGTCACGTCCTATACATTAGCTCTTAGCCCCATCTAATTTAGTTCAAAATTCCAGTGTGTATGGCTTTGTCATAGGTAAGACTAAAATTATGATTACACACAGAAAGGAATATATGTTTGTATACAAATATGTTGTTGGTGAGCCCGCAAAACCATTAGGATCAGGTGACCCTAGGAGATGTTAAATTAGGGACAGACCGTCCAGAAGAGAAGTATTTAACAGATAGTTAAGAACAGACCGTCTAGAAGAGAAGTATTTAATAGATAGTTAAGGACAGACCATCCAGAAGAGGTGTGTCTAACAGATGTTAGATTATTTTGTTATATTATATGGTAGGTCCGAGTCAGCCAAAGGTTAATTGTTAGCCAAACAAAACTATAGTGCTCGAATAGATAGTCCTTTTGTTACCTGATATGTATGCTTCATAATAATGCTTTACAGTTTTAACCAGTTTTGGTTGCAGGATAATGATTTTCAAAATAATATGTTTTAAAAGGATATTAGTGAGGGGAAACCCGTTCCACTAAGTGGCGTGGTCGTACTTAATATCGTATATCCGAGATGTATAGTATTATTCACACCAGGTTTTATGTCTGACTCGAAGTTTATGTTTTCCTACTTAAACTCTCAGGTGCTCAAAATTGATTTGAGTAGGCTGAGGGTTAAAGTTTTACAGGTTTTGTAGGTTGACAAATAAAGCATCCAAAGACGAGCAGGTGGCTGACGGATAGCTATGTAGGATTTGCTGTTTTGTTTTATTTTCCACTGTGTTGTACTTAAGACAGTTATGTCTATGTAGTACTCTGGTCAACGAAGGGGCATCATCGCATGTCGCTCTTGGCGTATTTATGTAATAATTATATTTTATCTGAACTTGGGAAACGATTATAGTATTATGTAATTTGAAGGTGAAACTTATGTTTTAAAATGTAATGTGAAAAGATGTTTTTGAAATATGTGATTTTGCTTCATATTCAAGTGCTTCTGATATTATGGATACCATTAACATAGACGTATTTAGTCGCTGGAAGTTAATACTATGGATTACTACAGCATATGTAGTGCTTAGCTTGGGCCTTTAGATAGGGGATGCTACAGTCAAGTTTATACTCATTTTACTCACATCCAAAAAAGTGAACTCAACCACCGGTGCATCGAGTCCTAATTCGCTCGTATGTAAAAGTCAAGTACAATAGGTGTTTTGCTGCTTAATGATTAAATATTTATATTAATCATTTAAATATTCAATTGTTACAATTGTGAAGTGTTACACTCTCCCCTGCCTTAAAGAATTTTATCCTTAAAATTCCCATGAGTACGAAAAGGTAACAGGACTGAACAAACTTCTCGAATCTCAGTTTCGAAAATTCCAACAACACTTTCCCTTATGCTATTAGCATTACAGAAGCTCCCGAATTAAAATGCATCACACGACTAGGGAATATGTGATAACCTACATTATCCCATGCTTTCGAAAAATTCATACCTCCCTTAAGAAAGCTTCTCACCATTTAAATGAAATTAAAGCATATAAGCATTTAAATAGTTATACATCAGCTCTTTAGTATCTAATTGTACTATATAAAGAAGATTGTGCACTAACCCAAAATTCAATCATGTAGAACCTTAGTGCAATGATTGATACTACTATAATCATACACGACAACTAGTTGGAAAGTAAGCTCAAGTGAGTCAGTATCAAAATATACCGCTGACTCTGAGTCACATCAAAAGACAATACACTCGTATAGATTTCATCTCGACCTCATAGTAGGCATGAATGATATGCGATCTATTCTAAATAGTTGTCGCTATCACTCTTTGACTCATACTTTAATCATGAAATTATAACTACCATACATGCAATCAAACACATAAGATAAGAAACAATCAATCAATAACAATCAACATCCATAAGTACCAAGCAACCATCAAACAATAGCAAACGATGATAAACAATAATAACTAGCATACAAATTATTAAACATGCAAGCAAGTAACAAAATCAACAATAACCAAAATCAGGCAACAACAAACAACATCAAAAAAATAGCAAGCAAACATAAGCAGTACTAAGCAATAGCAAGCAATAACAAGCAACAAGAAATAATAAGCAATAAGCAATGAATCAATAGCAAACAATAATCAACAAGTAGCAGAAAGCATACAAAAATATGAAATATTCAAAAAGAGTCTGTACCAACATGCACAGTAACCAATCAAGATTTAAATGTGCATCTTAGACCATAAACTCCGATGAGTCTATTCAACATTCAAAAGATATAAATGCCTAAGTGGTGTAACCCTTTTCATGAATATAATACACAAAAGACCGTTACACCTCCTACTACGAAAAGGAAAAACTTACATGATATGCAGGAACATCAAGTCTCGAAACTCTTGAATAAATCCAATGCCTTAACTCTCCTTTTCTTCTGTAGAACTCATTCTCCAAAGAAGAAAATTCTAATAATTAATTTATCATAAAATAAAGATCTATAATTGCTTGGGTTTGCTTGGGTCCAAATTCACATCAACCGCACAATGTTAATAAGGATAATGTGCTAAGTGCACTACGATGCTCGCCTAGGAAAGTACCATCTCATCACTTAAAAGATTATTCGAATTGCCACAAAACCGGTCAAGAAATCCTTTTCTGAACTATCCTATGCAACATTAACTATACCGCATTAAAATTTTACAATAACTAAAGATCAACAAAGTGATACGATGCCCGCTCCAATCTTTCATTTGCTCATAAGATTTCTTTGTTAAATTAGGGTCGGCCACTTGACTCCTCTCATGCGAACTCTTCCAGTTCCTTGGTCCGACTACTGAAATTCCCTTACATGACAAGATTTGTGCTTCGAAGATCTCCCAATCAACTCAAGAACCCGACTCAAGTGCTCGCCTTTAAGAATCGAGTGAAAACCCTTGCCTAACTGGTGCAAACCACCTAAAAACCTTGCACTCGAATTGGGGAATGGAAACTAGTATGTGAATGGAATGTTTCTTAGAAAATACCCTTTCATCACATGGGATTACTCCCATCGCCTAAGGTTTACTAACTCAAAGAAAAATACAATTTTAACACGAACGACTCTAGGCAAGCGTCTATAGTTCATCCACTAGGTCTCTCCTCATTACTGGGCATCCACTAAACCCTACCTAGATATAAATCCAAGTCACACTTCATTGACCAACCCTACTCAACTTGAAAGCTCATGCATCAAGTTTGAACGATAGTACTCTCAATCGCTTCACCTCGGCTTTGTAATTAAGGTGATTCATACAAAGTTTATCTTTACCCAAGAATTTATCTATTATGAAAGGTCTCATGTTTAGCCTATCTACCAAGTAACTAGCAACAAAAAAATATATCGCTCAAGTGTTGGAAAGAACACAAGCGAGTTCCTTAAAATAGAGCATACCTCACTACATAAGCTCCTTCCGTTTCTCCTAAGCCATAGGCCTGCTAGGACCTGGTAATGCCTATAAGGCATAAGACATCATCACTTACTCACCCTTCGATAAATGTAGGACAGTCCTTGTTCAACTAATTAAGTCAATCACAATTAAAGCACTTACGCTTCACTTTAGCTGGATGACATTTATTAGCGAAATGCCCCCATATGCCACAGGAGTGACATACTAGGTTAGCTTTCTTTTTTGCATAACCTCGATCTTCCTTGTATCATGGTCTTTACACTTCGGTTAGAGCTTTGGTTTCTTTCCACTTTTGCTACCTCAAACGGTATCTCATGGGCGTTCTTATGGAGAAGAACCATCCAACGAAACATTCAAAAGTGGATCCCAGCAGGGATAAGGCTGAGCAAGGAACCCCAACTAATGCTTTAAGACCTAAGGCAAATCTTTTTTGCCCACAACAACGGAGCACCGACCATTTCAAATCCCAAAAACAAAAGGTTGAGTTGGTCAACATTCATTTACCGACAAGCTACCATGTTCAAGATGGATGGAATGCTCAAGATACACGCCTTTCTAAATCTTATAAATGAACTGAGAACCAAAGCGATGCCTGAATTAATTCCAAATCATAGGCTTCCTCATCAGCCGTAAAAACACTACATCCTACCCAACTAAATTTTCCCTTCTCCAAATGCCGAGAAATACTCTTCTTAGGAGAACATTCTCCAAACCTGCATCGATGGAAGCCTTCTCATGCATGTGTGTAAGACCGCGTCTCAAGAATAGTCTCAGGGCTCAAATATGGCTTCCTTCCAAGGCTAAGGAAATTCCCACACTACTTCAAAGAATCTAAAGCTGGTGGAGTTGAAAATAATGGTGCTTCAAGGGCCATACCACTTCTAACGCCACTACAACAAAATAGCCTTTTTACAGCATTTGAAAACAGCTGTTAAAGGATATAACAACGTTGTTAGAAACGCTGTCTAACGACATGCGGTTGTTGATATACAATTTCTAACAGCTAAAAGAAAACGCTATCAAAAATAATTTTATACAGCGTTATTTTGTTGCTGTTAATTCGTTTTCTAAGCGTTCATATTTTGCTATTTTAAAATTAAAACAGCGTTTTCAAGTTGCTGTGAAAAAGTGTTTAGGGTATTATTTTACATTTTCATCAGCGTTTTTAAGTGCTGTTAGTAAGTTATGATAGCGTTTAAAATACGCTGTCTAAAGCTTATTCATTAGTTTTCAACAGCAAATTACAAACGCTGTTATTACTTATTTCATTAGCAGTTCATAAACGTTGTAGTACCAATATACTTTATCTTTTCAAAGAACTCACATCAAGGTATTAACGCTATCGTATTAATATGAATTATTTTTCCGAAAAACTGACCGCACGTTTTAAACGCCGTCGTTTATGACATGTCGTACCATTGCAATATTCACATACCATTAATCCAATTGCATTTAATTATATTTCAATCGGATAATATAAAAAACATATACAAATCAAACTAAAAACTACAAAAATAAAAGCATAACAATTTATCATTTCCATAAAATAAGTTGAACACAATATCCATGAACAAAGTTTACTCAAACAATGATGAAATTTATAAACCATCTTCATACAACATTAGACAAAGGCACAATATCTACAAAGTTTGCATCAAATATTAATGACAAAACATGCAACAAAAAACTTTTCATGTGCTAACTAGGCCGAACCTCCAAAAACCTAAAGAGTATCTTGTGCATTTTTTGCATCTAAAAACTTCACCTACATGTAACTGCAACAACCCAAAATTTAAGCTATAGTAATTAATTAATGAATTAATTAAATGATAAAATAACTTTGTGAAATTATCAGAATTGAGTCACGGGAGTTGCACCATTGTGTCCGTGGTAATTTTCTGGTCAATTTCCATATATAGAACGTCAAAATCCGAGCTAGTATGAAGAAGACATGAATTAAAGAAGAAACGAGAAAAAGGAAAGAAAAAAAATATGGGGCTAGGTCGACCCTCACAATGGCAAGGTCGACCTATAGGTCGACCCTTGCTAGTGAAGGTCGATAGGTAGGTCGACCCGCCTACCCAAGGAATGCATTTTTTACATTGCTTCGTCCAGAACGATTTTAGCACGTCATTTTGCAACTTTTGTCCAATCCTGTGCGTCCGTGCTTCCATCCGACGGTTCCCATCGAGCCTATGACATGGTTGCACTAGATTTAATCTTCAAATCCAACGGTCTGAGATTCACAAGTGGCACTATAAATAAGACCCTAGGCCTAGCTATTTTTCTCATTCAGATTTTCTCCATCTGGGTTCATTGCCTAAGGCTGGACCCTAAAGGGAATATTTTTCCGAGGAGAAGATCTTTTTAATTAAAATATTTTACACCCTAGAAGTGGATCCGGGAAGGCCAAGGAAAAAAGCTAAGGACCACAGGTGAGTGTTTAAGTAATTATTTTAGATTTTTAAGTAATTTAAAATAATAGGGTTTCCAATAGTTGTAGTTTTTCTACAATTTTGAGACCGCTTTTATACAAGTTGTTTACAGTTAATTTTTTTAATGTTCTTTTCAGTCTATTTTATTTAGCTATTTTATCCATTTATTTACAGTTATTTACTGTCATTTACAGTTATTTGTATTTTATTTATATCCGTTTTGCGTTAGATTTCAACCTGTAAATTTCAGTTCTTTTTATTCCTTTTACGCGAATAAATTAATAAAAAGTGGATAATTCGCTAATATGGACTAAATTTTAAGAACACTAAAATTACAAAAAATTGGACGTAAATAAGTAGAATTGTAATAAAAGAATATAGACTGAAATAGGCAAATTTGACATTTGCAAGCAAGTTATAACTAGTAGATTATAACTAGAATGACGAGATAAAAGAGAAATTATAACATAGGTTATAATTAAATAGAAAGAACAGAAAGAGGCTTATTTTAAAGACTTACACTAAGTTAATAAGCAAATATAGCAGAGATAATAGAAGAGGCTTATTTAAAAGGCTTAGAATAAGTTAATAAGCAAATAGAGCAGAATGAACAAAAGAGGCTTATTTAAAAGACTTATATTAAGTTAATAAGCAAAGATAGAAGTAGGGCCCATAACCAATAATAATCCCTTTCAGACTAGGACTGATGGTTTCACAATAGGTGAGGCTGGGGATGACCCTTTTAGAGTAGGACTGATGGTCTCACAGTAGGTGAGGCTGGGCATAACCCTTTCAGACTAGGACTGATGGTCGCACGGTAGGTTAGGTGAGGCTGGGACACGCTTATGCTAACTAAAGTAACTAAGAGCCCAATAGATAGAAGTTCAAATCAAAGGATTTGGGCAAGGGGCGCAACTAGATTTTGTTTGGTAGGACCCGGATTGGAAGCATTCCCTTTCCAGATTAGGACTGATGGTCTCACAACACACTTAGGTGAGGCTAGGCAGGACCCTTTCAAACTAGGACTGATGGTCTCACAATGGAGGAGGTGAGGCCGGGCACGCTTATGCTGTTTAGGGTAAGAGGGAGCAACATATAGTGCGAGCCTAAAGGTGGTCGTGCGTGCGGCCTCGGTGCAAGAGATAAGTCGCTATTGAGTTCCAAAGCGCTAAATAGGTGTCTTTTTACTATGGGACCCACAGGATGGGACTAGCTCATAATGGCACAACAGAGATAGAAGGCCGATCAAAGGGTAGAATTAGGACTTCAACCTAATTAAAGTAGGATTAGGAATTCAGCCTAATCAAAGCAGTTATCTAAGACAAGTGCAAACAATCGAACTATCTTAGCAAAGCAAACAAATAAAACCATATTTTATTTCCAGCTTTATCTTTTCCTTTATTTCCTTTTTTTACTAGAACTGTTACAAAGTCTATTATCTTTACCTTGCTTAAAAATACTAGTAGTTACTTCCACTCCCCATACTTTTAGTCTGACCCACTCTTCTGTTTTCCCCTTTTCCCCCATAGGACAATAGAGGCAGGGACAGTAGATTTTGGATTTCCTTGGAGATTCAGCTGTAGATATTTTCTTCGTGTATTCTTCTTCTTCTTTTCAGTTTTTATTTTCATGTACTGGTGTTGAAAGGGATGATTTTATGTATGTACTCTAATATTGTGACTGAAATGGTGTTTTTCATAAGACATATGTATTTGGTATTTTGAGACTTATTTTGGTTATGACCAATTTTATGAAGTTTGATTTTTAAATAAATTGTTTTAAATGTTTCCGTTGTTTTATTTATTTTTTCTTGTGAATCTTAGTCTCTGTAAGTTTTAGCTATACCTACAATGCACATATTCTTTAGTGTGCCCTTTTTGGATATACTAACGGGTGTGGGGTGTTTCAGTAACAATGAAATTTAAAAGTTAGTGATCAAATACACATATAAAATAACATATTTAATTTGCAACTACTAAAAAATTGCAACACAGATTTACATTGTAGCATTAACTTAGTTTTGAATGCAATAAAAACACTTTTTTTTATCACTATTACAAGTTGTTAATGCTCAGTATTGAATTGAAACAAGTGAGAGATCGGTTTTGAAACAAACTGAGCATTAGCTCAGTTTTGTTTTAAAACTGAGACCTCGGTTTTAAAACAAAACTGAGCATCAGCTCAGTGTTGACCCAAAACTGAGCATTAGCTCGGTTTTGTTTTAAAACTGAGAGCTCGGTTCTCCTCAAAACTAAGAATTTACAACTTGACATAAAAGTATGAAGAGTGACCATACTCCACTGTTGTTGCAACTGGCTGATCTTCAATAACAAGTTAAGGGTAGGCCTTTTAGGCATGTTAACTCTTGGTGTCAATTAGATGGGTACGAAGACTGAACTCAGAAAGGACTTGAAACTAAAACCTATGGTACTCATATGCAAAAATGATTGCTATCACATATTACAAAAAAATTGTTCTAGTTCTACAGGTTAAACATGGTATCAGAAATCAAAGACACGGCAATCAAAATGAAATGTTGCACACAATACTACTTCTGTTTCACATACACTACTGCAACGAAAGGAACAACATAAAAGTCTTACTTTTGAAACTACTAGGAAGCAAGGACAGGCTTTGCTTAACACAGATTTGAACAAATCCTAGGTGACAGATACACATACAACTGCAACTAGACAAGGACATGCCACATTTGACAAAAACAAACCAAGGAGTAAGCTTGTAGACACACATACAAAGGTGGCTTCTCAACTGGAACCAGTTGCAAAAGGAAAGGCATGGCAACCTTCAAAAACAAACCAAGGAGTAAGGTTGTAGACACACATACAAAGGTGGCTTCAAAACAGGAACTAGTTGCAAAAGGAAAAGCACGACAACCTTCTGACATTCTATTGCAAAAGGATGGGAAAGGAGAGGAGGAGGTCCACTCTAGTTTTGGAAGAAGAAGTAGTTCTAAAAGAGAACAGGATGAGGTGACAGAAAGTCAAAAGGCATAGGGATCGATTTAAGATTTAAGACTTGGCCAAAAGCTGCATTTGAAATCAGTTCAGCATCAAACATATTTAGTCTAGTATTGAACATAATCGACACCAAGCCAAATAGGGCCTAGCTACGGTTGCACCTAACCTCATACATCACAAACCCATGTCCAAGATGACAGACCTATTGATGAGAGAGATAGAGCTAAAAGGGAACACTATAAGAGTAGGATTCATGATCATGATTTAAATTTATAGGACATTGCATGCATGATTTTCCAAGGCAACAAAACTCTTAAATGAGTGGCTAACAAATTCAAAAGCAATAGGGACAAAATCAATAACCTAAGCTATGTTCTGTTACATGAACACTTTTATGCATTTTTATAACAAAGTTTTATTAACTAAGGTCCTAGGTTAAAGGTCATATCAATGAATACTAGGTGTGTGTGTGTCTGTGTGTGTATTACAGACTATAAAAAATTTGTTTTAAAACTAGTTTTATAAATATATGTACTGTATTTACATACCAAAATATCAAACATAACTTATAAAAGAAGAACAAGAAAATGGTGAATCGACAATAGCCAAATGAACTAATGCCTAGAACCAAAATGGTTCCAGACTTTTTTCACTGGCACACCGGTGGTAGGCCACCGGTCTACCAGTCAGAACTGCACTTGGAGCTAACGAGGTTCCAGGTGATCTTCGGTTAATTTCGGTTGAGTTCAGGTTGATTAAATAAAACATAAATCAAGAGATGCTGGAACACCGGTATAATAGCATCTGTATTTTGAATTATGAATTCAACGTACTTTTATTTTTAACATTGTGCATATTTTATAAAAACAAGATGTTGTGAAACTTACGTAGAAGTTGAGTCCACCCTAACATTCGCAGTAGGCCATGCTACCGGCGAACCAATAGCATCTGATAAGCATTCCATGAATGACGTAGGCCTCCATAGAGGTGCATTTGGGACTTTTACAATATCCACCCAAATTCTTATTGCATTTGGTCCCAATGGAATAGAATGAACCTTATCATTTGGATCAATTGAAGATACGGTGCCTTCAGCTACTATTTTCCCGTGCCATCCACGTCAAACATCTTGCACTTGGTATTCACCGTGAAATTTGCACTCTAATCATATTAAAAAAATGTTGATACATTATCAAAAAATCTTATAGATAAATAAACATGTAAAACTAACTAATTGACACATTCAAATAAATTAGTAAAGTAATCCATCCACTAATGCATCACATGGACAGTATTACATGAAAGACATTTTTCAATTAAATCATACGAGAGGATTTGATTATATGAAAGGTATGCCTAGATTTGGCCATTTCAGTTTTATCATTTCAAAGAACTCTTCAATAATTGTTTATAGGATGAATGTAATGACATGCATATAATATTTCAATGGTACAAAAGTAATATTTACTCCCTGTTATCCATGTATTAAAAGAAACACTATTTCCCGGAGTCTTTAGAGAAACATGTTTACTGGAACTTTATTGCTAAACTTTTAATATTCTTTTTTGTTATACTAGCCATTTTAAAAAATTATTCCAACTTCCAATTAAAAAAGAAGAGCAGATACCATGGTGGCTACAAGTATAGCAGCAATACTGATCTCATTAACCATTCCAGAACTAGCAACATTGCCTGATGGAGTAGAAGATGATCCTGAAGGTGTCGCTGTAGTTGCTGATGCTGCAGGTACACGTAGTTAAAAATATAATTGTCACCTGATTTCATATCTGAACATTAACATAATTTGAAACATTGATAGGCATAAATTAATCTATATTTTTCCACATACAGATATTTACGTGTGAACTAACCTTTGGTGCTATTGGTAAAGATCCATAGTCTGGTGAACTCGGTGATAATTTAAGCAGCTCTATTTGCAAATTGAAACCATTAGCAGTGACCAATTTGTCAATACAGAATAAATTAGAAAACATTTCGACCTGGAGTTGAATTATAGTTATTCTTATTTGCTATTTTAGCTTCACCACGTTAATTTGAAATTAATATTTGATTTTAAAGTACTAGTTTGTGCTTTGGATCAAATGAATGGACAGTTCAAGTTAAATTGTGCAGTTTAGCAATTTTTGAACTTTAAAACTTGAAGAAAAATGCACATCCACAATTTGAGGATTCATAATTCATTTGATTTGTCACATTTATTTATATCAATTGCATGTAAAGTAAATTCAAATCCATAATTTTATTTAGTGTAGTGCTAAGGGCACTGGGCTAGATGCTAGGGGCTACCGCGTCCATGATGATAAACTTAAATAGCAAAAACAAGACAAATGTCCATGATGATAAACTTAAATGAAAATAAACTTAAATTGAGGATGGACATGAAGTTAATTACCTCATGTCCACCTTCAATTTAACATCATGTGGCTCTGTTAAATTATTATTTTCGTCTACAATCCAATCGAAATTAAAATAAGACAACTTTCCAAGTAGATGAAAAACATAATTTAAAATCAAATTTATTCATTCACTTGCATTTTTATTCACCTCTTCTCCATACATGTATAGAATCCCTATAGAGAAAAAAGATTAATAGAGAAGATCGTTCAATAATTGTGATTGCACATGGATTGAGCTTGTCTACCTGAGAGCAATCTTATTACAGATACATTGCCAAGCTTGCTGTTTTGTGAAGGGACCAAATTACTGAGTATTTACAGTCTCTTACTGAGTATTCATGAGCTCTACAAGATTAAATATTCAAGCAAAAATAGTTCTGTGCATTTACTTATTTTCTAAAGCTTGAGGATGAAATATTGTTTTGTGGTAATGATAGAGAGATTGAGCTGTCAATTTTATCTATATTTAATATCAGTATGTATGCACATTCGATAGACGTGTGCATAGAAAATTTTGACCATAGTTGGAAATAAGTTTAAAAATGGATTATTGTTGCATACCTTTATGTTTAATTCTTCGATTTTAATTCAATTCAATGTAGATACATAAATTGTTTGTGATAGCAGTTTGCTCAAATGCAATGTATAAATATATAAATAATTTGTAAACATAGTTAATTTGTATAAACATGTTTAATTTTATAAATGTATAATTTACAAAACTTGCTTTGCTTTCTGTAAAAATAAGTCAATTTTTGTAAAATAAGTTAATTTTTATATAAAAGTTCTATAAAATAGATTAATTTTCATAAATTTAGTTAATTTTTATGAAAATAGTTAACTTAGTTAAAAATATTGTTAAAATTAATTAATTATTATAAATTTATTTAATTTTTATAAAATTTTGATAGTATATAGAAATTTATTTAATTTTTATAAAACTTTAACTTAGTTAATTTTTTATAAAACATAGTTACTTTTTATAAATTATTTATGTTTTATAAAACTTAGTTAAATTTTAGAAATTTATTTAATTATTAAACTTGGTTAACTTAGTTAAATTGTTATAAAACTTAATTGTTTCTTATAAATTAAGTTTTTTTGTATAACTTATTTAACTTGTTATATTTTGCATTTTTATATACTTAGTTAATTTTTGTAAATTAAACTTGTTAACTTTTATAAAACTCAGTTAACTTAGTTAAATTTTTATAATACTTATTTAATTTTTATAAACTTATTTAATATTTATAAATATTAGTTAACTTAGTATAATTATAAATCTTAGTTAATAATAGTAATAATTATTATTATTGTTATCATTATTATTATAGAAGATTTAGTTATATATATTCTTTATATATACTTAGTTAATTTTTATAAACTAAACTTGTTAATTTTTATAAAACTTAGTTAGCTTAGTTAAATTTTATAATGCTTGGTTAATTTTTATAAACTTATTTAATATTTATAAATCTTAGCTGTTTATTATTATTGTTGTTGTTGTTGTATAAGATTCTGTTAATTTATATTTTTATATACTTCGTCGATTTTGTTAAATCTTTATAAAACATAATTAATATTAGAAACTTGGTTTTATAAACAAACTTAGTTAACTTAGTTAAAAATTTAGTCAATTTTTATAAACTTGTTTAATTTTTATAAACTTGTTTAATTTTTATAAAACAAAGTTAACTTAGTTAACATAAAACTTATGCCCACGCAACCAACAAAAAAAATGATGCTAACAAGCGTTAGTAGTGCTATCAAACTTGGTCAAGGAATCCTTGATTAGAAGGAACAAATTCACATACTTCCTCGAAAGATCTACTTCTTGACCCGATAACCATTTCTGAACTACAGTCTTCCACCTAGAATATTAATGCACAACTCACTTACTGTCTGCAAATAAAGTGTATTCTATCAGTAGATCAATATAGGTTGAAACTAAGGTTTGGAAACGAAGAAAAGGTGAATGAAATCCCTAAATGGATTAGATGTCATATTAAACCTCAAATTATGTTAACTGGATATGATATATGATGTTTGAAAACGAATGAGAGTAAACTAAGTGTTAGGGACTCAAAATGGAAATGTTTTCTAATGAAAGAAGTTTGTTCTTTTCTTTTCTTTTTTATTGGTATCCCAATTTTTAGAATAACCCATCAGAGAAACAATACCAACTTTGTGTGAAGGTGATATACGTGCTTTGAATCACATAATTAAGCATATGCAGCTGGTTAAAGCACTTTATTGTATCAATGAATAGAACTAATGTCAAAGACTATTCTCTCCTAGTCTCTGTGTAACGACCCTGATTTTTGGCCATCTAATATTGAGTGATTAACTAAATTAAATTATTGGAATATTAGTCTTAATTAGTCAAATAGATAAATTTCTGATAATTAAAATATTGGGTAAATAAATGGCTTAAAAACTATAATAAACATTGGCTTATAAATCTTTGGATATGGTAAACCTTATAGAAAGAATAAATAATATATACATGACTCCACCAATTAAGTTAAGACGAATATCCGTAAATGTATAAATATATATATATATATGTAAGCTTTTTGATGATTAAAAATATATAAATATGTGAGTTTAGATAGATATGGTTATAAAAGTATAGTATATGAAAATAAATATCTATATTTATATGTATATACACACCTGGATGTATAAATTCCAAAATGGCGATTTCAAACTTAAGAATATATATATATATATTTCAATATATGTGAAACATGAGTGTATTTAAATGGTAGGTGAATATGTATAATGATATAAGTAAATATATAGGTACTCATGTTATATAAATTAGTAAATAAGTAATATATATGTGTTAATACACAATAGTGAGTATGTAAGTAAAAATATATGCAGGTAAGGGGATATATATATACCTGTAAACAAAAGAGGGAACATAGAATTAAATGCAAGAATACACGTTTCAACTCAAGCACATAAAACATCATCTCAAGCATACATAACATCTTATCAATGTCAAAAGCATATCAGGTCAAGGTAAAATTCTGACCAAAGAAAAATAATAAATAAAACAGAAAGAAAAAAAAACGGGTCACTGAGTACATAGAGGCATCTTACCCTTCTCTGTATATATGTATCTCCTCTGTTCATTTTCTTTCATTTGAAGTAAGTTAAACAAAAGAAAAAGAAAACAACACTGCCATTTAAAAACAAAATCCAACTCAAACAAAAGAAGATCAAAATCAAGATCAAAGGCAGATAGCAGCCTTGAAAGCAGTGTTCTCTGTTCAACATTATCTGTGAGTAAACATTTTAAATTAAAAACTTAAGTAGATAAATTTCTGCTGCATCTGAATTTCTATGATGATGATTGCTTTGCATGGATGTATATAAGTAAGCCTCTGTGTATATATGAAGTGTGCATATTTGTTGATTTTAAACACCTCTGTTCTTAGTTCAAAACCTATGGTTTTGATCAAAAATTCAAAATCTTCTCACCTGATCTTTGTCAGACTTTGAGATTCAAACACAATATGATTATTTAAACATAGATTAAAGTTTAAAATTTGCATTCAAGAAAATAGGGTTGAAAATCTTCTGGGAATTGGGTTAATACAGTGAGATCTTTGAAATGATAAAAATCAAACAATTTAATTTGTTGATTCAAGTATGCAACTTGAATCGTCTCTAGAAAACTTGATTTTTAAAACAAAAATCATGAATTTTAGTTTGGATTTGAAGTAGCATTGCGGTGATGACCAGAAATGTGATTTTGAACAAATTCTGGTGATCGGAGAATTTCTGATGGTCGGGGTGTCGACTGGAGGGGGAGGAAGGTTCGCCGAGTTGGGAAAAAATAACAGGAAGGTGGATAAACCACCGTGGCGTCGGCGGTAGGTCGATTGGGTTTTTAACCTTAGTTTTTGTCAAGGTCAGAAGTAGGTCACCGTGGCATCTCTAGTGAATTGAGATGCACGGGATTCAGGGAAAGGGTGGCGTGGAGGATTAGCAAGGTGTGGTCGGATTTTGGGAAGCTCTGGTGGTCGGCGTCGCCTGTACAAGGCGAGTTTGGTCGGAGTTCTTTGTTCCAGGTGGCTCGAGTATGTTCGATTTCGATCGTGGACTTGTATGGATGTTCGGGTGATCGGGATTCGTTGATGAGACGTTCGTCGATGTGCCGGAAGGTTCATCGGAGGACGGAGGCGACTCTGGTGATGGTGCAAGTGCATGGTGGTTTTGCTTGGGTCAGTGGGTTGTTGAGGAGGTTGTCTCGAAGTGGAGCACGAGTGTTTGGGGTAGTGACTCGAGTTTATACTCGAGTAGTTCGTGAGTGATTTGCTAGCAGGATTTAACTTCAAAAATTAACTAAGTTTTTAAAAAAAATAGGAAAGGAGAAGGAAACTCGGGGCTTGGCTCGAGTGATATTCGGGTTTGACCCGAAGCAGAAATTTTAAAACAGTGTTTAAAACTTTTCACGTTTTTATGAAAACAAGTTTTTTAATTTAAATAAAGTAAGTTTTAAATTTCAAATGAATCTTGTTTTAAAATCTATTCTTTATAAAATAAATGTTTTTGAGTAATTGATTAGAGAATATTATGTAAAGTGTTTAACTTGAATTTGTTAAGTTAAATTTTAACTTATTTTAAATCTTAATTAAAAAGATTTAACAAAGGAAGATAATTTTTAAAGTTAAATGTTTAAGGTGTTAATGATAATTAAGCCATTAATAAGATAATGTTTTATCTTAAGATAATTAAGGTTTTAATGATTTGAGATTAATTAAGTTAATTAAGAAATTTAAGTATAATTAATTTATTTAGTTAATTAAGGATAAAGGATTAATTAAGTAATTAATTAAGAATAATTAATTAATTTAATTAACTAATGATTATGATTGATTAATTAATGATTAGATATTAATTAATTTGTAATTAGAAATTACTTAATTAAGTAATTAGAGGTTGATTAATTGGTTTATAAGGTAATTAAGGGATGAATTACCCAATTTTAATTAATAAAATGAATGTGATTATTTTAAGTTAACTAATTTGTTAATTAATTAAAGATAATCTCTTGATGGTTGATTAAGTATAAATGCTTAATGAGATTGATAAGAGTAATTACTTATTGTAAGTAATTAATGGATAATTACTGGATGTAATTAATAAAAAGGAATTACTTAATGGGAAGTAATTAAAGAATAATTACTTAGTGGAAGTAATTAAGGGTAAATTACTCAGTGTAATTAATCAAGGATTAATATAATCAATTAAGGGGTTAACTAATTAAAGTAAGTAATTACATGATGGTAATTACTGTTTATGATAAATTAAGGTTGATTAATGGAAGTGATTAATTAAAGTATAATTAATTAATGTAATTAATTAAGGATCATTAATTAATGAAAGTAATGAGAGTAATTAAAGGTTAATTACTGTAAATGGTTAAGAATAATTAATTTGAGTAATTAATTAAGGATTAATGTAATAAATCATTGTTAATTACTTTATAAGAGTAATTAAGGGATTATTTAATGTGATGGGTAAAGGCTAATTAATTTGTGTAAGAGTAAATTACTTATTGTAATTAAGGATAATTAGTCAAGGATAATTAATTAAGATGGATAATTAAAGGATGATTAATTAATTGGGTTGTAATTAATTAATGTTAAGTAAAGGTAATCTAAGTGATTAAAGTTAGTAATTAATTTAATTAGAGAAAAATTTAATTAATTTTGGAAGTGATCAATCTTGCTTATGAATGATTGAATGATGTTAAATGCCTTGAATTGGTTGATATCTCTGATATGAAATGTTTTATGATATGATATGTTTGGGTGGACAGTGGTCATGTGGTTATATATCAATGATGAATTGCTGTGTAAAAAGTGACATCCTGTATTTAAAGTTGAATTGTATTTAATTGAATATCTTAGGTTAAGATGACTTGAGATTCGAAGAGACCGGAGTCGGGTATCAGTAAATACCTGAAACCACTTCGATTTGTAATCTACAAATTCTTTTTATAAACTGGATATGTGGTATTGAACAGGCTGGAATGGAATGAATTGTGTAATATGGATATTTAACCTAAAATTGTTGTGTGATAAATGATTGACTATGAGTACTCGTAAAAGGGTACGAGTTACCTTGATATTCACATATGTATAGCTTGGTATTTCATGTTATATGGGTTTACTCACGCTGGTTTCCAGCCCGACTCGGGTGTTACTTTATTGTAATGCTCGGGTCAGACCGAGTATTACGGATTTTCAGGTTAGGACGTTCTGGAGTTCAGAAGGCGAGCCGGAAGGCAGGAACGTATGGTATATTCCGCTGAGAGATATTGGTGTTATATTGTTGTTGTCTGGGACAAGTTGATTATAACTGTCCAGTTTATTGTGTGTGGTTGTAACTCTGATGTATTGTATATGAGTTGGCAAGTACAGCTTTTCTTTGTATAAATGCTATTATTTGATATTATATTTTATCCGCTGCGAATGTGAGAATCTGTGTTTTGTTTCTGTTTCTTCTTCTATCTCTTTCTTCTTTTCCCTAACTATCCGAAATTTTCGGGATAGGAAGTTTCGGGTCGTTACATTTTGTATCAGAGCAAAGGGTTAAGCGAGAACCTTGGCTCTGGTGGGTTTACTCATCAGGGATAGGGTTAGTATTACCCAAGGATGAGTTGAGTGTATATATATTTATATATGAGAGCGTACTTGTTATTTTCTTATATAAAGGTTTTAAAACTGGATGATTTTATAAAAGCTTATATCATATTTATAAAGCAATAATTGGTTATTAAATAAGAAATTAAGTAACATATATATACATATCCAAATAAGGATTGGATAAAATGAACTATACAAATAAGATGAATTAAAATGGTTTCAAACCAGAAAATAAATGGTTATTGAGTTTAAATAGGATGATTGTTTTCCAATAAACACATAAATGTTTTAAGGAAGTAACCATTAGATGTGAATAACTTGTAAATTAGAAAGGATGTAAATTGAAAAGTTTTGAAATTGTTTCAAATGTTAATAGAAATAATAAAGAGTATTATTCAAAATATTTTGAATGTGATCTTATTTTAAAATAAGAGTTGTTTGAAAGCATTAAAGGAAACTGTTTGAACTAAAACCAAAAGTGGTTTAAAATTTAAGGATAACTTAGAGTGTAAAGGAAATAATATGTATATATGAGGGATATACATAATATCAAAAATGGGTTGAAATAAACTCTAAATGTTGAGTTTTAAATTTGGAATGAGATGTGAAACCCAAGGTGGTAAGTTTTTGAACTTATAAGATTATTAATGTGAAGTTTAAATTTTGAAGCAGGAATTCAAATTGGGTAAGGTTAATGAAATTAAATTGAATTTAACTTAGGGGACGTTAAATAAGAACAACCTGAATTGGAAATTGGTTGGAATGGAGTTAGGGAAATTTAACAGTTTGGCTCTGGACTATTTTCAAAATAAATTGTTTTAATGTAAACCTATTTTTCCAAGCTATTTACTATATATAACCTTTCTTTTTAAAACCAAATTATCTTATACTTAGTTTACAACTATTTTGAAACTAATTACTATTTTACAACTACTTACAAACTAATTACTATTTTATAACTATTTTGCAACTATCCAACTATTTTAAAATTATTTAACTACTTTACAACCATTTTAAAATTACTTAACTATTTTACTACTATTTGCAGCTAATAACTATTTTACAACTTCTTATCTATTTTAAAAAATTTCAAGCTATTTTATTAATACAAGTTGGTCAAAGTGCAAACTGTCTATAATTTAATATCAATTGAGATAAGAATTGAAGTGTTAACCCAAATGGAAATTGGGAGCAATTGTGAATGAGTGAATAGAAATCTAAATGAATGTGAAGTAAAAGAGAATTGATTTAGCTAATAATCAATGATGATAAATACGTAGGATGTACATATATTATTCTATTCGCATAGTGATTTGATCCAGATTCGAGCATAGAATTTCGATCCGAGTTGGGATTTTTCACTCGATTTTCGACGGCGAACCTGGATTTGGATTTTGATTGGTTCTGGAAATTCTCTATCATAATTATGGCTATGCAAGGAGAATGACGGTTTCTGATCAAGAAACCAGATCTGAGTCCGCACTAGAAAGTCGGATGGACGATACTTGTTCGGAAGAGAAATTGTGTGATCGAGGGAGCGATCAGATTTATATTGCATACGGATGATATGTGTACATCGTACGAGTTTGAATGAAATTGATATTGAAAATTTATGGATAAGAACTGTAAAATGGTTTTTGAAATGAACAGTATATTTTGTGAAATATATGATGAAATAAAGTGGAAATTGGATATTTCTATGGTAGAAATTTACTTTATGGAAATAAGTAATATGGTAAGTGACTTTATAGAGTAATCAAACTTGAATATTTGATTTGGAATAAATAAAGTTATATATCTTTGTTATATAAGATAAATCTCCCATTGTTGAATCTAGCCAGAATAAAAGGGTTTTGAAAGTATTTGAAGTATAAAAGTGAATTTATACAAGTATGAAGTGATTCAAAAATTTCCCAAGGTTATCATATATATATACGTATATATAAAGGATTTTGAGAAAATGATTTTGGAAAAAGGTTTTGGGAACCTATGGATTTCTAAAAAAAAGGGCTTTTGATTTTTGAGGAAAATCAAATTTGGAATTTGGAAAGCCTAGTTTGTGAATTATCGATTTTGAGAAAGGAGATTTATATGAAATTCATACTAGGTGTATGATTTGGAAAATACTATATGTGTATAGTTTAAAGTGTTTTGAAAGTGGCTCTGGGAAAATAGGCGCTCCCTTGAATGAACTTCTCAGGAGTGCCACAGGGTGGTACTGCCTTGAGCCCTAAGGGGGGGTTCTGAAGTTGATCCTATGAGGAGTCTGGACAAACTAGTTCCTGAGGATTGTTGGGTAGCGAAAATCGAGGGCGCTGATGCCTACAGGGGCATTTGGGTTATGCTGTGACGACAGTGTAACTCGATGTCACTGCGATCTACTGTGTGGACCATAGAAAAATCGTGTGGAGGATGAGTGCCAACAGTCTACACTTGATTTTGCCGGGATGGCAACGTAACATCGGTGGACTGCGATCTATGGTCAAGTGGAGAAGTTTCATTCTTTTGGCAGCGAAATTCGAGGGCGCTGATGCCTACGGTTATATGGGTTTTTGCTGTGATAGCAACGTAAAGCCCGGGTATAACTGCGATCTGTAGCGGGTTCCATGGTGTAATCGAGGGGCGCGGAGGCCTACAGTTATCTATGGATTTTGCCGGGATGGCAACGTAACCATCGGGTTAACTGCGACCATGGATGGGGGTGATGATTTCCAGAGCATTCTAACCAAAGATGTTTCCTCTATTTCCAAAATGTTTTCTATATTTTCACCAAAATATTTTCCAAGTATTTTCACTGGGTGTTGGTAACGGGTTTACCAAGTACTTCTAGATTTTCAGTCCTACGTCTAATCAACGTATGACCGAATTTCTATAAGAACAAGGATGGACTTATTGAAACATCGAGTTATAAAAAGTATTTTTATATAAAAGCTATTTTGGTTATATTATGTTATTATAAGTGTTTAAAATTTTGAAATAAGGGAGTAAAAGAGTTAAAAAATGTTTAAAGAATAATTTGACTACAATACGCAGTAAATAAAAATTCTCGTTCGTTCCTTTTCGAGGACGAAAAGTTTTAAAGGGGGGAGGAATGTAATGACCTGGATTTTTGGCCATCTAATATTGAGTGATTAACTAAATTAAATTATTGGAATATTAGTCTTAATTAGTCAAATAGATAAATTTCTGATAATTAAAACATTGGGTAAATAAATGGCTTAAAAACTATAATAAACATTAGCTTATAAATCTTTGGATATGGTAAACCTTATAGAAAGAATAAATAATATATACATGACTCCACCAATTAAGTTAAGACGAATATCCGTAAATGTATAAATATATATGTAAGCTTTTTGATGATTAAAAATATATAAATATGTGAGTTTAGATAGATATGGTTATAAAAGTATAGTATATGAAAATAAATATCTATATTTATATGTATATACACACCTGGATGTATAAATTCCAAAATGGCGATTTCAAACTTAAGAATATATATATATATATATATATTTCAATATATGTGAAACATGAGTGTATTTAAATGGTAGGTGAATATGTATAATGATATAAGTAAATATATAGGTACTCATGTTATATAAATTAGTAAATAAGTAATATATATGTGTTAATACACAATAGTGAGTATGTAAGTAAAAATATATGCAGGTAAGGGGATATATATATATATACCTGTAAACAAAAGAGGGAACATAGAATTAAATGCAAGAATACACGTTTCAACTCAAGCACATAAAACATCATCTCAAGCATACATAACATCTTATCAATGTCAAAAGCATATCAGGTCAAGGTAAAATTCTGACCAAAGAAAAATAATAAATAAAACAGAAAGAAAAAAAACGGGTCACTAAGTACATAGAGGCAGCTTACCCTTCTCTGTATATATGTATCTCCTCTGTTCATTTTCTTTCATTTGAAGTAAGTTAAACAAAAGAAAAAGAAAACAACACTGCCATTTAAAAACAAAATCCAACTCAAACAAAAGAAGATCAAAGGCAGATAGCAGCCTTGAAAGCAGTGTTCTCTGTTCAACATTATCTGTGAGTAAACATTTTAAATTAAAAACTTAAGTAGATAAATTTCTGCTGCATGTGAATTTCTATGATGATGATTGCTTTGCATGGATGTATATAAGTAAGCCTCTGCGTATATATGATGTGTGCATATCTGTTGATTTTAAACACCTCTGTTCTTAGTTCAAAACCTATGGTTTTGATCAAAAATTCAAAATCTTCTCACCTGATCTTTGTCAGACTTTGAGATTCAAACACAATATGATTATTTAAACATAGATTAAAGTTTAAAATTTGCATTCAAGAAAATAGGGTTGAAAATCTTCTGGGAATTGGGTTAATACAGTGAGATCTTTGAAATGATAAAAATCAAACAATTTAATTTGTTGATTCAAGTATGCAACTTGAATCGTCTCTAGAAAACTTGATTTTTAAAACAAAAATCATGAATTTTAGTTTGGATTTGAAGTAGCATTGCGGTGATGACCAGAAATGTGATTTTGAACAAATTCTAGTGACCGGAGAATTTCTGATGGTCGGGGTATCGACTGGAGGTGGAGGAAGGTTCGCCGAGTTGGGAAAAAATAACAGGAAGGTGGATAAACCACCGTGGCATCGGCGGTAGGTTGATTGGGTTTTTAACCTTAGTTTTTGTCAAGGTCAGAAGTATGGTCACCGTGGCATCTCTGGTGAATTGAGATGCACGGGATTCAGGGAAAGGGTGGCGTGGAGGATTAGCAAGGTGTGGTTGGATTTTGGGAAGCTCTGGTGGTCGGCGTTGCCTGTACAAGGCGAGTTTGGTCGGAGTTCTTTGTTCTAGGTGGCTCGAGTATGTTCGATTTCGATCGTGGACTTGTATGGATGTTTGGGTGATCGGGATTCGTTGATGAGACGTTCGTCGATGTGCCAGAAGGTTCATCGGAGGACGGAGGCGACTCTGGTGATGGTGCAAGTGCATGGTGGTTTTGCTTGGGTCAGTGGGTTGTTGAGGAGGTTGTCTCGAAGTGGAGCACGAGTGTTTGGGGTAGTGACTCGAGTTTATACTCGAGTAGTTCGTGAGTGATTTGCTAGCAGGATTTAACTTCAAAAATTAACTAAGTTTTTAAAAAAAAATAGGAAAGGAGAAGGAAACTCGGGGCTTGGCTCGAGTGATATTCAGGTTTGACCCGAAGCAGAAATTTTAAAACAGTTTTTAAAACTTTTCACGTTTTTATGAAAACAAGTTTTTTAATTTAAATAAAGTAAGTTTTAAATTTCAAATGAATCTTGTTTTAAAATCTATTCTTTATAAAATAAATGTTTTTGAGTAATTGAGTAGAGAATATTATGTAAAGTGTTTAACTTGAATTTGTTAAGTTAAATTTTAACTTATTTTAAATCTTAATTAAAAAGATTTAACAAAGGAAGATAATTTTTAAAGTTAAATGTTTAAGGTGTTAATGATAATTAAGCCATTAATAAGATAATGTTTTATCTCAAGATAATTAAGGTTTTAATGATTTGAGATTAATTAAGTTAATTAAGAAATTTAAGTATAATTAATTTATTTAGTTAATTAAGGATAAAGGATTAATTAAGTAATTAATTAAGAATAATTAATTAATTTAATTAACTAATGATTATGATTGATTAATTAATGATTATAGATTAATTATTTTTCAATTAGAAATTACTTAATTAAGTAATTAGAGGTTGATTAATTGGTTTATAAGGTAATTAAGGGATGAATTACCCAATTATAATTAATAAAATGAATGTGATTATTTTAAGTTAACTAATTTGTTAATTAATTAAAGATAATCTCTTGATGGTTGATTAAGTATAAATGCTTAATGAGATTGATAAGAGCAATTACTTAGTGTAAGTAATTAATAGATAATTACTAGATGTAATTAATAAAAAGGAATTACTTAATGGGAAGTAATTAAAGGATAATTACTTAGTGGAAGTAATTAACGGTAAATTACTCAATGTAATTAATCAAGGATTAATATAATTAATTAAGGGGTTAATTAATTAAAGTAAGTAATTACAGGATGGTAATTACTGTTTATGATAAATTAAGGTTGATTAATGGAAGTGATTAATTAAAGTATAATTAATTAATGTAATTAATTAAGGATCATTAATTAATGAAAGTAATGAGAGTAATTAAAGGTTAATTACTGTAAATGGTTAAGAATAATTAATTTGAGTAATTAATTAAGGATTAATATAATAAATCATTGTTAATTACTTTATAAGAGTTATTAAGGGATTATTTAATGTGATGGGTAAAGGCTAATTAATTTGTGTAAGAGTAAATTACTTATTGTAATTAAGGATAATTAGTCAAGGATAATTAATTAAGATGGATAATTAAAGATGATTAATTAATTGGGTTGCAATTAATTAATGTTAAGTGAAGGTAATCTAAGTGATTAAAGTTAGTAATTAATTTAATTAGAGAAAAAATAAATTAATTTTGGAAGTGATCAATCTTGCTTATGAATGATTGAATGATGTTAAATGCCTTGAATTGGTTGATATCTCTGATATGAAATGTTTTATGATATGATATGTTTGGGTAGACAGTGGTCATGTGGTTATATATCAATAATGAATTGCTGTGTAAAAAGTGACATCTTGTATTTAAAGTTGAATTGTATTTAATTGAATATCTTAGGTTAAGATGACTTGAGATTCGAAGAGACCGGAGTCGGGCATCTGTAAATAACCGGAACCACTTCGATTTGTAATCTACAAATTCTTTTTATAAACTGGATATGTGGTATTAAACAGGCTGGAATGGAATGAATTGTGTAATATGGATATTTAACCTAAAACTGTTGTGTGATAAATGATTGACTATGAGAACTCGTAAAAGGGTACGAGTTACCTTGATATTCACATATGTATAGCTTGGTATTTCATGTTATATGGGTTTACTCACGCTGGTTTCCAGCCCGACTCGGGTGTTACTTTATTGTAATGCTCGGGTCAGACCGAGTATTACGGATTTTCAGGTTAGGACGTTCTGGAGTTCAGAAGGCGAGCCGGAAGGCAGGAATGTATGGTGTATTCCGCTGAGAGATATTGGTGTTATATTGTTGTTGTCTGGGACAAGTTGATTATAACTGTCCAGTTTATTGTGTGTGGTTGTAACTCTGATGTATTGTATATGAGTTGGCAAGTACAGCTTTTCTTTGTATAAATGCTATTATTTGATATTATATTTTATCCACTGCGAATGTGAGAATCTGTGTTTTGTTTCTGTTTCTTCTTCTATCTCTTTCTTCTTTTCCCTAACTATCCGAAATTTTCGGGATAGAAAATTTCGGGTCGTTACACTCTGCATTGTTTATTCTTTTCCAATACCTTATGAAAGTGGTACTGACCAATTCTTCATCAAGATAATGCAAGTTAAATAATAGTTAGCAAGCGACATAGAAATAATACAATCGAATTCTAGCGAGGTTGTAGTATAATACAGCAGCATTTGAATACCAAGTGGTACATTTGCAGTCAAATGCCTAAAATGTAAATTAATTAGTCAGTCACTAGCCTGGTTGAATTCAGAATCTATGCCCTTTTCAAATTTATTCTGAAAAATACTCTTTATAGCCTGCTCTTTTATTCTTGCATTGGGTTGCAAATTCAAAAATGTCTTGTAGAGCATGATTCTGATAAAATGTAATGCTGAAATAATAGTTTAGAAACATACCTCCTAAGACCTAGAGACCTGGAATCTTGACGCAGTAGGGCATAAGGAGTTAGCACATTTGAACCTTTGAAGCACAATTAAAACACAATAAGAATATTGGAATTAAAATTTTCCATATATCCTATATAAAATGAAATTTACTCTGTTGCATAGATTGTATATCAGTGGCGTTGACAGCCTTCATATTTCTCCGGTAGTCATTTGAAAAGGAACTGTCTACCGAGTGATACTGATATTCTTATAAATGGTGATCGAGTCAAGAAGTAAATCTTAGTTAACTTATTGTTATTCTTATAAATCTTAGTTTATTGTTATTATTATAGAAGATTAAGTTATATTTTATATTTTTATAAATTAAACTTGTTAATTTTTATAAAACTCAGTTAACTTAGTTCTAGTTCTAGTTGTTCGACAATCACTTTGCAAAACTTACATATTAACATGGTTAAAATAAAAAAACATTGTGCCCCTTCGCTAAATTCTTCTCTGCAATCAGATATTTCAATGAAATAACATACAAGCTGCAATAAATGCGAAACTTAGGTTAATTGATACTTCAATGGTATTCCTATAACATATTCACAAAATATCGGACTGAATCCTAACTAAAATATGCGATAAAGTTTGAAAGGTGAAACTGTTGTAAAGCATACCAAAAGAAAGCTCAAATGTCATTTTGTTTGTCAACCATGCTAAAAACATAAAAACCAAGCCATATTCATTATCTAGTTTTCACTAAACAAATGTTTTTGAAGAGCTCAAAACATAGAAAATGTTTATTCAAAATTTGAGGAAGATGATATCGATAGACAAGAGAAATTATGACATAAACCATGCTGTTGAATTTTATCAATGATAGAAAGTAGTACATTCTTAACTAATTTGCATGGAAATAATTTGCATGTCCATACTAACAAAACATGGTATATATCCAAAGAGAACTAAAACAACAAAAGATCATAAAACGCTTTCAATAGATGTAAACAGAGAGAGTAATACTATTACCTGACAGAGTAAATAAACATATGATCACATTATGTTAAAAAAAAGCAATTGCTGCATGTACCTCCAGTATTAATCCTTATTATGGCACTAGAAGTCTCTTGAATTGATTTAATTGAAGCTCCTTGTTTTCCAATCAAATGAGGGTATGAATAGATGGCACCAATAATTAAATGGTCGTAAGAGTGGAAGATCCTATATTATTTGTTTCAAAGTCGGAAACATGCACTACAACAAAATATGATATTAATAACGCTATTTAATAACGCGTTATTCTGAAGTGTTATTATTGACCCTTAATTATCTAGTTACCGGTTGATTTTTGTTCTCCCTACAGGTGTAACGCGCGCATCTCCCTTCCCCTTCACATGTAACGCTGCCCCAAAACATATCCCTCCAACTTCCCAAATTATTTTCCCTCTCCCTCCAAAACCATTGCGCCTCCCTCCAAAACACGTGCATCTCCCTCCTCCAAATTACGTTAGCGATTCGAAGACTCCAAAACGCGCGCAGCTCCCTCCTTCAAATTACGTTAGCGATTCGAAGAAAGCAAAAACCCTCTCAAGTTTTGTCGAAGAAAGCAAACTCCTTTGATTTCGAAGCTAGGGCTTTGCGTGTAGCTCCGATCTGTCGAAGCTAGGGCTTCGCGTTTTGGATATAATCTTTGATTTTGATTCTGGTAAGCGATAAAATCTTCGATTCTGGATTTCGCCAGAACTGAGCGTGTCGCATTGGCCTGTGAATTTATTCATGGAGAAAAATGCAGCTTTCTGGATTAACTTATGGTAGAGATTTGGATCGAAAGTCTAGCTACGGTCACCTCAGTAGCCTTTATTAGGTAAACTTACCGTCTCACTCTATTCTAAATTCTTTATCATTTTAATAATTGTTAATTTTTTTCTTGATTTTGATTAGTGGGCATGTAGCAAGTTTTTTTTTGCAACATAAGATTGTCTCTAAGTTCATAATTTCTCTTTTTGCAAGTAAAGATGACTTTAAAGAATTTCTATTAGGGTAAGATGACTTATTTTTGCTCTAAATCGATTAATCCAAGGTAATAATAAATTCAGATTTTCCCTAACCTTTCTTGATTTCATTGTAATGTCTATGTATCACATTTTAATTAATAACAATAATTCATGTATGAGTTTTGGCAACAAATTAATTTTAAATCCGTAATAAGGGACGAATTCGGCTATTAACTTAGGGAGGGTTAGAGATTAAGTAATTCAGTTTTTAGTACACAGGTGAATGATTAAGATGTTGTAAGTGTAAGGCTGTGTTTAATATTATAAGTTTGATCCGTGAATGTTTAATCAATTTTAACTTTTATGGGTGATTATTTACAATCAAAATATTGCAAGTATAGTGTAACAACCATTAAAAACTTTAATAAGCATGCTAGATGCTTAGCAATCTAAATCATAAAAATGCACATGTTGCAGTAAATGTTTAATGTTAATAAACATTTGTGATAACTAACTAGACATGGTGTAGAAAATAATAGCATTGCTATTAGCAATGGTGGTAGAACATTGGCTTACCTGTGTATAAAGAAGAGTTGTTCAAAGTCATCCCATATACTTCTTTTAAATCTTGTATTTATACTTGTGAATATAAGCCATTATTGCTTGTTTTATTATCATTTTGGTCTGAAATTTTTTGAGAAACCATATTTTATTCACTAGTAGTTTCACGTGGGAGAATGAAAAATTTTCCTAAAATAAATTACAATATATCAATCATGTCCATATGCAAACAAAATAGCGATCATTTTCCACATCTTGTTATGAACCTAGAAAACATATTGCTGATTTTTACCTACAAAAACTTAAAATATCGTTTGTTTTGGCTTCTTCTCACAGTTGTCTCTCCCTTTTGATTATGTCCTTAAATGGTACTTTGGTGGATCCATGTAATGGATTATTGGAAAAACATATAGTTTTTTGAATTTTGGAGAATGGATTGAGATTATTTTGTCCCTGTTTCCATCCTAGTCTTTTTATTTTATTATGGTACTTCTGCCTTCTGATCTAATTTTTAATTTTAGAGAATGGATTAGGTTGATTTTATGCATTTGTTCTGTTTTGGTTGATTTTACGTATCCCTGAACAAGTGACTTGATTTTTAAATTAAAAGAAATGTATCAATGAGTTTAAAGCAGTCCTAATTATTTCAGCTCAATTTTTTTCAAACAGCAATTTTTTAAATTTTAATGGCATATAAGATCATTGACTATTGTGACACAGCTACTGATAAGTATTGTTAGTAGACTAAGCAACACTAACAGCTTTTCAAATTGTCTTAGACTAGCGATTGATGATTTTTTTTAACAAATTAATGAATTCACCGGTTGTATATGGTACTAATCAAGTGCATAGAGATTAGGCTAGATCCAGAAGCAATGTATCGAAATGTTAGAAATTTCCCATTGGTAACATATCTTATAATACAATGTTTATATATCTGTATTTTCTATTTATTGGGGATCAAAGTTTACTATACTACATCTCTTGCATTTATTTAGAGTAGAGCTTTTTTTCTTCAAAATTAAGCATTTAGTCCCTAAAAATTATTTGTACATGCAGTTGTCACTTGTAGGCCGAACATTCTTTTATACTATGCAATTTGTCAGACCAAATATATTCTTATTTACATCACATAAATAAGTAGTAATTATGGCTCTTAGTACCCTAGATTAATTACTATTTGTTGAAGTAAATGTTTAATTACTATTTTACTTGCTAAAATAGCAGGATAGTGGACTGTTTTCGCTTTTACTGTAAAATCACTCAAAGAATTCATTCACTTGCCCTTTTTTGAGAAAATTACAAAAAGGTTCAAACTCCATTAAATGCTCAGTTATGAATGCTTGTATCTTATTCCTATGCCTTCTCATAGTCATTTCAGTTTAGAAAATTTTTGAGTTTGCATCACCTTCCTACAGCCATAGAACTTTAGTTTTTATTTATTATTGACATGTTGTAATTCAAGCTCCATTTAAAGTTTAAGTTGCTGGTTAAGCTGATGCATTTGATCATACAGTTATTCATCAAAGGGATTACTGTTAATTTGATATGGAGTATATATCTGCCACTTATTTTTTCATATTAACAGCATTAATATTTCATCTGTCTCTACCTCTATTCCAGGTTTTCAACAAATCTATAATGTAATTTAGTTTACAAAATCAAGTTGTACATGTCACTTCCCAAGAATTGACATACCTAGATGGTTTTCCTTTATCCAATTTTTGTTCTTCTATGAGCTTGACAGGTACAGGTGTGTGATCACTAATAATAGTAGAACAAGGCAAGACAACGGTTGATAATGAGGAAAAGTGTAAATGAAGTCAAAATTCACAAGGATATCGTCAATGCTTATAGTAGTCCTTTTTCTTCTCCAAGTGCATTTAAAGCCCTGAAGTCTTGTCTTAGTCAGTCCTGACTGCATAATATAGTTGTTGAATCCAAGAAAAAAAGAAAATTAGACCAGTGGACCACCCTTTTAACTAGAGAAAAATCAGGTAAGAATTATCATTACATTTTGATCACTAATTGCTTGCACACTTGAACACTTGCATACACACTTGAACACTTGCATACAGTCACTTGAACAGTTGCACACTTCAACCATTATACACTTGAATACTTGCATACTTGTACACGCTAACAGTTTGCATTACCAGACTTACAAAATGACATGTTTTTTTATTTTGACAGAAGTGGGACAGAAGTAGACACAGTGGGACAGAAGTAAACAAACCTCAAGTAATTTTTTTTTATTGGTTTCACATCTTTGTATTTTAACTTTTTATTCAATTAGTAACATAATTTTCCTATGTTTAAATGTAGTGCAACTTTGATAAAAATATGAAGAAGTGTGATTTATTGGATTGGCGAGGGAATGAAGAGATCGTTGCTGAAGGAAGATTCGTGTCAGACGATCCAAACGAGATTGTCAATGATGTTCCTTTAGGGCCGGATGCGATGATAGTTTTAGTTGACTGTCCAATCAAGCTTGATGCTTTTCTATGGAGGCCTACACCTTCTTAGCGGCTATAATGAGCTATTGAATAAATATTGATAAAATAATAATAGTAATAAATGCTTTTCTATGGAGGCCTACACCTTCTTAGCGGCTATAATGCTTTTCTATGGAGACCTACACGTTCTTAGCGGCGATAATACATTACCTAAGTCTATAACAATAATAATAGTAATAGTAATAATAATAATAATGATAAAATATTAACCAAGTTAACTAAGTTTTATAAAAAAAAATAACAAATTTATTTAATAATAATAATAATAATAAATTAACTAAGTTTATAAAAATTAATTAAGTTTATAACAATAATACTAATAATAACAATGACAATAACAACACCAATAACCATAATAGTTAAAATAAAATTTGATAATCTTAGTTAAATAACCATAATAATAAAATTAACTAAGATTAGTTAAATTAACTAACCATAACAATAAAATTTAAATAATCATAATAACCACAATAAAATTAACTAAGATTATAAAAATTAACTTCGTTAATTAAGTTTAATAAAAACCAAATAAGCATACAAAAATTAACTAAGTTGATAAAAAAATAATAACATAATTAACTTTTAAATTTAATTAAGTTTGATAACAATTAACAAAATTTTGAACAATAATAATAATAATAACTTATAAAATATTAACCAAGTTAACTAAATTTTAGAAAAGTTAACTAGATTTGTATGACAATAACAACAACAATAAATTAACCTAGTTTTATAAAAATTAACAATGTTTAAAATAATAACAATTAATAATATTAATACTCATAACAAATTACTTACTAAATTAACTAAATTTTATAAAAATTAACTTAGTTTATTAAAATTAATTAAGTTTATAATAATATAATACTAATAACAACAATGATGACAATGGCAGTCATAATAATAATAATAATAACAATATTATTAGTTAAATCAAATTTTATTTCTTATCAATTATCAACAACACCACCAAAATTATCAATCAACACCTATTTATTCAAGTTCACACATCAAATGTAAACAACGACCCATCCAAGCCACAAAGTGAACTCATATTAATATTCTATCAATAACAACCCTTAAACTCAGGAAGAACTTAGCTTATGTCATGGAGCATGATTCTATCAAATAAAATCATAGTACAATTTGTTAAGTCTAGTTTGATAATAATTAACAAACCGTAACAATAAAATTTAAATAATTACAATAATCACAATAAAATTAACTAAGAATGTAAAAATTAACTTTGTTAATTAAGTTTAATAAAAACTAAATGAGTTTATAAAAATTAACTAAGTTGATAATAAAAATAATAATATAACTAATTTTTAAAATTTAACTAAGTTTGATAACAATTAACTAAATTTTGAATAACAATAGTAATAAATTATAAAATATTAACCAAGTTAACTAAGATATATAAAAATTAACTAAATTTGTATAGTAACAACAACAACAGTAATAAATTAACTAAAATTATAAAAATTAACTTCGTTTATTATTATATAAAAAATAAATAAGCTTATAAAAATTTAAATAATAATAATAATTCTACTAATTTTTATAAAAAATTATTATTTATAATAAAAATACAAACAACAACAATCACTATAGCAACAGTAACAATAAATTAACTAAGTTTTATAAAAATTAAAAACGTTTAAAATAATAGTAATAATAACAATAAACAAACCATGTTTATAAAAATTAACCAAGTTACATAACATTTAATTAAGTTTAGAATAATACCAAAATTATAAAATATTAACCGAGTTAACTAAGTTTAAAAACAAATTATAAGATATTAGCTTATTAACCTTATAAGATTTTACTCACCGTAGCTTTTAAGTCAGTTTATAGGGAAAAAACGACATTTCTCAGATATTAGTTTATTAACCTTTGCAAATACTGCACCAAATTACTTTGTGTTCAAGAATTGTAGTTTTAGATCATTATTTTGCTAATTCTCTGAAACTGTCCGTGCCTCTCTAGTGTAGTTATAGCTGTGCATATTGCGTAATTTCGACAAAGAGGGAGGTGGTTGATTCATTTTATTTCTTGCACACTCCATACTTTGCGTTATTGGTTTCTGGGATTTCCATATCTGTGAATTGTTATAGTAAGATGTTTTGTGAATTGCAACATATTTTAGAAGTGCATGTTGAGAAAGGGATGCAGAATGGACAGAGAATTACCTTCCCTGGTAAAGCCGATGAAGCGGTAATTGCCCTTAGTCATAGTTTCTTTTACAGTTTCTTTTACTGTTTAAATACTATTACGAGAACATCCATGCTCTCCTTTTCTAAAACAACTTGACTAACGTATATTTTCTGGTGTGCGGCCAGATACAATTACAGGGGATATTGTGTTTGTGCTACAACAGAAGGAACATCCGAAATTCCAAAGGAAAGGAGATGATTTGTTTTAGAAACATACCCTCTCTCTTACTGAGGCTCTTTGTGGTTTCCAGTTTGTGTTAACTCATGATAACAGGCAACTCCTTATCAAGTCTAATCCTGGAGAGGTGATCAAGCTAGGTAAAAATTATAGAATATGGACATTGATGGCTCAACTTATTGCGATAAATGTCACTGATCTTAGACCTTTAGCAGTCGGGAAGAACTTTAGTAGAATATGTGATACTGCATATGTTCATCTAGCACAAGATCTATGATACTTGAATATCATAACTTGCAACTATTGTAATTTAGCCTGCCCCAGTACTTCTGACTTTGCTGGTGGCAAAGAAACAGTACTCTTTAAAAGAGATTTGAATGACTGAACTATCTAACTATTAAGGTATGTGGTGCAGATCAATTCAAGGCAATCAATGATGAAGGAATGCCAATGTATCAAAGGCCATTTATGAGAGGGAAGTTGTTCATCCAGTTCTTAGTTGATTTCCCTGATTCACTCACTCCAGAACAGTGTAAAGTGATTGAAAGTGTGCTCCCACCTAGAAGTGCCTCTTCTCAGCTCACAAATATGGAGATTGATGAACATGAAGAAACAACAATGCATGATGTGAACATTTGACTGTAACTACACTGGATAGGTAGTTGATTTCCATATTTTATTTTGTGAATTGCAACATTTCCTGGGAGGTAGTTGATTTCCATATTTTATTTTGTGAATTGCAACATCTGATTAACGTATAAAACAAAAATACAAGAAATTCTTAATCAATCACCTATTTCATGCATGAGCCAATAATAGTTTCAGGTTATTGCTGAAATAAGTAGACATTTGCAGCGTGGAGTATTGCAGGTTGGGGTTTTGTAGCTTGGAGCCTGGTAGGGAGGTAATTATGCTAATTCCTTGTGAAACTATTAAACTGTTGACGTTTTAATTTCAAACTATTTTCTACTATGTATTTTTGATTAATTATTATGTAGAATTTTGAGAAAACCTATCTATTTTAGTTTTTGACATTTTATGTTGTTTTTGATGAAATGTGACTCAAACATTGTGAAATTGAAAATATTTTTGTTTCTAAATATTTCCTTACATTATGCACACGAGTCTTTCATTTTTTACATACCCAGATGTTGTTACTTATATTTCGAAAATGGCTAATTGTATTAATTTGTATAAGATGATGGCAGCTTAGTCAAACATGGTATAAGAGCTTTAGTACATGTTTTCATAGTCTCGCCTAAGTTTTATAATAAACAAGTTTGATTATGTCCTATTTGTATCTAAGAACAATGCTCATTCTTTTTACATGACATTTCTGGTGGTACTAGGAAATATGAAGCGTTAGACAAGAATGTTGAATATGTTGAAGCTGATGGATTACCTCTTCAATGATAAAGTATAATTCAAACAGAAGACAACGTGCTGGAAATATTATCTACAAACTAAGTTTTCTTTTGAAATGTCAGTGTTGCACTTCTATCAGTTCCTTGAAACCACGAGTATTTTATTTCTTACATTTTTTCTTCATTGTAGTGTTAATTTTTAAAGTTCTAGTTTATGACAAAATGATTTTCATCATAGTTTTATATAATTATTTTCAAATTGTTCTGAATTTTCAGGAAGTACTACCAATGACCGAAGACATGCATGAAGAAAGGTTTTGAGCAGTTCAAGTTCTTAGTGATGCATTTGTTACTTGTAGACGTTAACTTTGAACTATGTTGTCTTTTGCTATCATGAATATGTATTGAATTTGGTAACTCATGTATTGAACTTATTTTTTGTTAGTTGATACTTTATTTTGTTATCATGAATATACGTTACATTTGCTGATTATTATATTTTTTTCGTTCATACATTGTTCAAATCGTTATCTATTTAAAGAAGATTCATTTTGATTGTTATTATTAAAATGTAATAGTGGGGTGCATCAAATATATAGTAAAATAAAGCATAGCTCCTAAAAAGCGTTATAACTATATGACATAAGTGCTATAAAAAGATAATGCAATGTATGAGGTTACTGCCAAAGGATAGCGGCAAATAGGCGTTATAAGTCATGCTCTTTTATAGCGGCTACTTTATGCTATGAAATCATGCTCTTTTATAGCGGTTTTTTTTGTGTTATAAATGTGCAATTCTTTTTTATAACATGTCGATATACAACGTTTATCAAACCGCTATAGTTGTGTTTAATAGCGGCTATATGCCGCTATAAAAAACTATTTTTCTTGTAGTGATGTTTGAATACTCTTATCACTACATCCATGGTAAGAGAGATTTTTACTTCCAGTTCCTCTTTACCAAAACTGAGAACCTAAACGAACAATGGTTCAATTACTGTCAAGACAAGATAAATATATCATGGTGCAGAAAAGGAAAGCATTATGTGGAATTGATAGAAAAAGGCATGCAAAGTTGTTTAGGTGAACAGCCAAGAGCATCAAGAAAGCACTGAAAAAGAAACAATTGTCATTGTATCCAGCTACCAGAGCATACATGTTAATAAGGATAACTAATATTAGTATTTGATCAAAAACTAAATCTTATGATTCTCAACAAAATCTTTCTCTTGTTGCGTACTTATCTATAACTAATGGACTTCATAAATGATGTAGGTGTCTCCACTGACTTTTGTTTTATTCAGAGTTATGTAGCTCAAAAAATACATAGGGGCATGGATATGGCGTAGTGGAACATTTCCATATATGTGTATGTGCGCACATGTATAGGCATGCATGCATAAATACTTTTAAGTTGCAACTAGTAAAAATCTATCTATATTCGATTATTATTCACACAATCCCCAAAATCCAGTTTCTTAGAACAAAATATGCAATGTAGCAAGTTTACACAATAAACCTTGACAATAAAACACAACAATTTAATATTGTATATTTCAAAACCTACAATTTACATAAGTATAAGTTAGAGATGAAAAGGCAAAATGCAAGATGAAGCATTTGAAAACCTGGTCACATTTTGTACACGGGTATGCAAAATTGCAGGATGAATAAGGGAATAATTTGCATTATATGCTAACCAGTTTTACTGTAAACTAGTGGACAGTGGACTTTTGTGTATGTTTAGTGTATTGATAGGGCAAAGTGCAGGCTGAATAATTGGAACCATTTTCATTTGTTACAGACTTCACACAAACAGCCAGGGATCCATCTTCAAGACCCTATGCACACATACATAATTGCTTGTATGTATACAGACACACATATAACAGTCGAATAAATGATTGTGGACAAAATTTATCAGAACTTCTTGTCCTTATTCTAAGGGTTGTCATACTAATCTACTATAGATAGGACACTCAGATTCAGGAAAAAAGTGTACAATTTAGATGCTTTCCATTTTTTTATAAAACTATGGCAGCGAATCATATCAGTCAACTGCACAAGTAATTCAATCACACATAAAAAATAAAAAAAAATAAGTGAGGCTTTAGGGGACACAGTACATACTCAAGAAAATAGTGGTTGCAATGGTATATGCACAGATAAGCAACTTATTAGTAAGTAAATGTTATCAGATTGGATTTGAACTAAAGTAGCTTATTATTTTATATGTTCATATAAATACTAAAATACACCATGTACTTTTTATACTGCTAATAATTATTGACTTCTATAACTTATTTATTGCTGCAAAATTGTACAAGTTTTCTAAAACAACAATTCCCATATTAAACGAGCAAGCAGTTGGAATTACTTTTTCTCCGACGGAACTGCATTAACCATAAAAATTTAATTGGGCTTCTAGTCCAGTCCCATTGGACCTAATTAATCTAATGCATATCTGCCTGCATAATATTATCACTCCCTTATGGAGCCATCGGGCAATAACTAAAATATAGTCAAATGTCTAATGAAACCGAAGATAAAAAACTTAGTAAACTCTATTAGTATACAATAATTAATTAAATAAGTGAGTTGTGATATTACAAATGTATGCTATAATGAGGATATCCACAAGGAAATTAAAATAAGCAAATTTTTGTTACAAATGTATTTGAATGAAATATACATGTACTGATATGCAAGGTGTAAAACATAGCTACCAAATTTTTGGTGATTATAATTTTAGAAAAGGTAAACAAAGCACAAAATGCTTATGTTTACATGGTTAGATAAGTTTTAGCTTCAATTCATGGTCAACAAAGTTTAGTGTGATCTAGTTCATTTAAATCACAAACTAAGATTAGATAGAATTCTACATAATAATCAATTAAGAAACTCTATACGTGCAATAAAAATGATAAAGCTAGGTTAAGTATATGTACCGAGGACATCCGACGGTTGTTTTTCAATTTATTCTTGTCAAAATATGAATTCAAATGAGTGTCTAATCATTGTTCTTCAATATGGACTGCAGAATGTTTAGGGGGTGAGACTTTGTCTTCATTGTCTTATGACAGCTAACCCACCACACTATATGAAGTTCTATCAGCCTGTTTTTCACTGATAATCTTGTTTTAATACGAAATTCTAACACTAAGAATGTTCCAGTATATTTCTTTGCATGTTCCTGTACACTCACGTCTAAAATAACTCAAGTTAATTATGATTATATTACTCATATTTTCCAGTATAGTACTTGACCAAGCATGGCTAATCACAGTAACTAGATCGCATATAAAAGTACATTTTAAACCTAAATAACAAAATTGAAATTGATGTATGAATAAAGAAACACATACTGAAATAACAAAATCAAAATTGATGTTGATTAAACTAATCGAAGAACCCATTTTAAACCTAAATCGACGAATCGCTGAAAATTAGTACTTGTAGATGGAGCAGCTAGCAGTGATGATTCAGATTGGAACGAATGGTGAAGGGAGATGTCTGAATGACAGAGCGGGGGCGATGAAGGCAAATTTCGATGATTGGAAGAGAGATTTAATTCAGCTTTAGGTGGTAAGGTGTTAACGAGATGAAAGGCTAAGAAAAGTGATTTGGGGAAGTGAAAAAAAGAGGCGGCAAAGTTATATTATTTACGTTTTCTCAGCGTTCAGACGTAAAAGTTTCCCTTCAGGATTTTTGTCCACCGCATTCAAGGCACAAACGCTGAGAATAGTTGCTATCAATTGGGTTTTTTTTTGTAGTGTGCCAACCGCATCTGTTGGAAATGTTCACGGGTTATGGAATATCTTTTGCAATGGCTAAATAGTCTTTGAAATAATCGAGCGTCTCAGACTTCCTATCCATAGTTGCTCGTGCACTCCATCTACTTATACTGATAGCCGAGCAAAGATACCTTAGCAACTTGTGATAGAAATAAATTAAAGTCCAAAAGGCAAGTGGTGTATGCAGTATAATATAGTGGAATAATACAAGTACACTCACTGTAACGACCTGTCTTTTTGGACGGTTTAAATCGACAATACGACACACACGTCAGACTCAAACCATTCAAAAGGGCAGATTGTTATGGGGTAAATAAGAAAAAAGCAGAGAAAGAAAGAAAAAAACAAATATAGAATCTCGCAGCGGAATGACAAAATATAATAATCAAATAAACAGTTCATGAGGCTGTTTTACAAATAATATTTGATTACACTTTTACGATACAGAATCAGAGTACATACAATAGTGATAAATAAGTAATGCAGCGGAACAACATGATGTAGTGGAAATGATAGAATAAATAGTAATAGTACTAAATCTTCGCCTTCATCCTCTAAGAGCAGTCTTTCATATACTGAAAAGCTCAGACCGACCCGAGCGAATTGAAAAGACAAAACACTCAAGTCAGAACTAAAATATCTTATGTAAGTTAAATCAACAGTAGATAAATATGAGTGTAGCGCCGTTAGAGATGTTTACGGGGTTTGACATCTCCTATCTAGTGTCTAACGTGAGTGCAATAACTTAAGAGATGTTCGAGATTCCCATCTCCTAAGGATCCGTTAAACTATCTACTATGTAGTACAATACGCTATTATAATAGTGTCTACAGTAAAGTATTAAAATAGCGTTAATGCATTACCCATATCCCCCTTAACACATTTTATATAATGCCGTAATCTATACAGATACTGTAAACTCAACCCGTAGGTGGGCTATCAGGGAGCACTCCATAGGTACAACACAAAACAAACCCGTAGAAGGCGCGATAGGGCATATGAACACGACACTCAAGGCAATGCCAAGGTAAATATACCGTTTGCGGATCCGGACTGGTGGTAACACATAGTAGCTACTACCGCCCACCTCGGAACAGACTCCCATAATCAAAATCGAGGGGTGGCCACTAAATCATCATAAAGTCAAAATATGGTATCGAAGAAATGTGTCCGATCGGAGGAATGAGCTCACTTGGCCCGGCATGGCTCCTATTTTAGTCACATCTAAGGTGACTCACGGAAGTCGGGGTCACGTAAATACCTCATACAGAATCGTTCGCCAAACCATCATACTTCATTTCTGGAATCTCCACCACGTACACAGTTGTTAAAGTGGTTTTCGGTATTGGCAGAGAGTATGACAATACCCCATCCGGGTCTCTTTAACAACCAAACGTTTAATTCACACCAGATGGTACTTTTACATTTCAAAAGTCAATTCACAATTAGTATCAAAATATCATATTCTCAAAACCATATCATTTTCCGAAATCATATTTACTATCGAAATTATATTACATTTGAAATCATATCACTTTCGAATTCATATTTCCAAAATAGATTAAATCCTTATTTAAAATCATCATATTCCTCAAATATGTCATTTAAATCCCTACTTATGTTATAACATCATTTAATCGTATTCTACTTAAAAATCAAGGATTTAAATATAGAACTTCCACTTTACAAAACCTGAAATTCAGAAAATAGTTTAGATAGTTTAAAATAGTTTAAAAATATAGTTTAAAATAGATTAAAATGGATTAATATAGTTTAAAATAGATTAAAATGGATTAATATAGTTTAAATAGATTAATATAGTTTAAAATAGATTAAAATAGTTTAATATAGTTTAAAATAGTTTAAAATAGATAAATATAATTTAAAATAGATAAATATAATTTAAAATAGATTAAAATAGTTTAATATGGTTTAAAATAGATTAAATAGATTTAAAATAGATTAAAATGGGTTAAAATACTTTAAATAGATTTAAAATAGATTAAAATACTTTAGAATTTCGAGTTAAACCAATTTCCAATTCCAACCTTCAAACTTGGATTTTCAAAGTAATTCAATTTATATAAATCAATTTCCTTCAAAATATCATTTAATCCAATTCAAGATTTAAGGGTTTTAAAATCGTTTAATTTAACCAATTTCGGTGTCCGTATATAATTTTCTACCCTATGGTCAAGTGATACAGATTTTTATCATTTCAATCCGCAAAAATTTAAATTTACATGTATATATTATTTCAACCCGCAATCCCAAATTTCAAATCAATGAAAATCGCTTGGGTTTATCATTTCAACCCATAACGGTTTTCTCCTATTCTATATGATCGTTCGGGTATGTATCATTTCAACCCATAGGGATTTTCTAACAATAACTAAGGGAACTTGCAATGTTATAACAATATAAATATAACATCAAATCATCCAATATCAACAATTAAACATGCATCACAATCATCACCCAAATCAATCAAAAAACATAAGTAGATAACTGATTATCATTAACAGGTATTAAATTGACAATTAAATTCAATATTAAATTAAACGATGATTAAATGCAATAAAAGTTAAATTTAACTAGAATGACAATTTAAATATACCAAACATCAACCAATCAATTCCAAATCACATCATAAATTCAATTTAACTAACATAAGATAATTTAGTAGTTGTGAGTGGGTTAAAACACTCACCTTTGATTTATAGTCGATTTAAATCCAATGAAAGCCCAAAATTCCAATAGAAGAAATCGCGCGTGAATCGAAGTTTATATGCAAAAGATATTCATGTTATAAGAAATATTATTAAAAT
Source organism: Allium fistulosum (assembly GCA_030737815.1). Taxonomy (NCBI): domain Eukaryota; kingdom Viridiplantae; phylum Streptophyta; class Magnoliopsida; order Asparagales; family Amaryllidaceae; genus Allium; species Allium fistulosum. Next base: position 844,566,511 of record CM060902.1, read on the forward strand.
AATAATTGGTACACGTTTAAATAAAAATAAACAAAGTTTAATACTTACGTTTTTCTCAAGATAGGCTTCAGGCAATGATGGAAAAACAAACAAAGATGAGGGCAGGACATGTAGGAAAAATAAGAAGGATGAAACTCGTGTTTCATAAAAGAAAGCTTTTGAATTTGCAAAATGAGAGCTTTTGAATTTGCAAGTTCACATTAAAATGATTCAGGGAAAGGAAGATTTGAAATGGAGATCTAAACATAGGAAATGAAGCGGCGACAAGAAAAAAATGAAGGAACAATTTTAAAAACGTAAACAATTTGCTGATGAGATTATAGCTTCAGCAAAAACTAATTTGAACTAAATGAATATGAGGTGTCATGAGAAACAAAACGTAAAAGAAGAAATAAAATGGTAGGTTATTTAATAATAAAAAAATGAAGGTGGAGGGACAAAATGAATGTCACGTTTCTAAAATGAAGGCTTTAGGAAATATAGGCTACCAAAATAAATAAAAAAATATGAGGTGAAAGAAGGCTACAGGAAAACAAAATGAAAATAAATGAAGTGGTTGTAGAAATATGAAATGAGATGGAGAAAACAACAAACTCACGTTTTTTTTACTTTAGGAATTGGAGGTAGGACATGGTGTAAAGAGGTGAAGAAAGGTTAAAAAAATGTATACATATAAAATGAAACTCACGTTTGATAAGATGTAGCTTCAGGAAAAAGAGGAAGGAAATAAATGAAAATGAAGAAACAACAAAAATGAGGAAAGAAATGTGGTATGTATTAAATAATGATGAAGGAATGCACGAACCAGATGTACACTACCAACTAACCTTTGGAATTCAAATTTCAAACTTATGTCTCCTCTTTATTACTTTCCTGAACTCCCATAAACCCATAGTTACATCTATTTAATTTTACATTAACACACAATAAATAAAAATAAATTCTTTACACAAATTTGTGTAATTAATTAAGGCAATATACAGCATTAAGAACCTTTCATCTCTCTCTGTGATTAGATTAGGAATCTAAACAAACATGTTAACATTTCGATTAAACATTTTACTAGGAACGCATTAACATACATTAAACAAATATGACAACGTAAATGAGGTAATATAAATAGGTGTATAATATATATATGTATGTATGTATGTATGTATGTATATGTACATATTTATCTCCATTTATGGTTTACATTCATAAATAAAAGGTATGCTACTAATCCACATAAGGAGGCAATGAATGTAAGAGTAAACTAGAAGAGCGAAGATGGAAAGGTAAATTACGTTGCAATTAAAATCTAATCAAGTCTAAGTAAAAAGGAAATAGTCAAGTGTAAATCTATTTTACCCTTTTACAATCTCCTATTAACATTTAATTTAAAACCATATGAGATTTCAAACCTAAATAATCCTTTTTTATACAATTGGATCTGAAACGTAAGTTTATATTTAGGTACAAACATATATGCAGTAAACCAACACTAAAATTAGAAACATGAACTGAATTAATTGGAAATAAATCACCCAATTTAAATTTATTTCAATATACGTCTACAATTAACATCTTCTATCTTTTTAATCAAAAGGTTCCGATCACATTAATTGTCATTGATTTCTAAGTTAAATTTGAAAAGAGAAAGGAGACAATTCAATTCCTTTTATAGCAATTTAACGTATTTATGGAATTATTGTATACAAACCAAAAGCTATTAATTTCTTGTTAAATAATTGATTTCTTATTCCTATAATTAAATTGTAAGCTAAAATACATTTCAAACAAATAAACATATGTTTACTCCTTTACTAAACTTATTCATTTTTGTTCTTTTATTTTTAATTTAAATGTTCTCATATTAAATAAACTATTACCTTATGAATTTATTCAACATAAGTTTTCATTTTATTTCACTCAACTTTATAGTTAACATCTTTTCTTATATTAACTGCAATATTTAATTACATTAAATTTCATTGATTTCCAAATTGATATCAACGGATTAAATAATAAGATGATAAGTAAAACAATATTTACATTTAAGTAATTTAAACACATTTAAAAAACACATTTATAAATCAATTCAGTGTTGAATATTACACTAATTACAATGTTCAATTTCAATTGTAATTAAATCCAATTAATTATATTTTAATTCCAATAAATTGATTAAATTTGACTTCAATCTTTTATTCAATCATTTATTGTCAAATGGGTAAAACTAACACTAATTTACATTTTATTACCTCAATATTCTACGGTTATTGCCTTAATTCACATTAACATAACATTTAATTACATTTAATGCAATTTATTTCTAATTTGATTTCAATAAGTTAAACAAATAGGACAAATAACAATTATCACCTTTAGCTTAATTTAATCACATTTAATAAGTTGATTGTCTACACAATGTTATAATTATTTGCACAACACTAATTTTTATTCAATTACAATTTATTACATACTATTTCATTAATTAATACACCATTTAAATTATCAATTACTCTTTAATCCAATTATAAATTAATACACACATTGTTACGATTTATTTACAATCTATAACCAATCATAACTTTTTAATCATTTCCATAAATTGGAATTACATTTAAAGCAGTTATCAATTACCTTAATTTAATACTATTACATTTTATTCCAGTTATTATTCCCATTAATAAATCTTAAATTTTTAAATTTCTCACATTAATTAAGTCACAAATTTTTATTTCTTCCAATATTACATTATACATCTTATTAAATTCAATAAATTAATTATCGGAAAATTACGGGTCGTTACACTCTCTCTATGTTTCTTCTTTCACCAGATTGATTAACTCAAACTATTATACTTAGTCCGAGTGTTGAGCCTAAGCTTCGATGCCAAATGTAACAACATGCCCTTCATAATACCCAAAAGCCATCATCTTATATCAACGACAGACTCTCGAATAACACAGAAGACAAATTATGATGATAAAATTTGAACAAAACACTAAACCAAGACATCAATAGGTTCTCACAACGAAATGATAACATATAATACACTGAATGTACATGAACATAATAAAATGAAAATATATAAGAGACCGCACTAGCGGTAGCAACTTATAAATAAATATAAGTACAGGAAGTTATAATACATCAACTCCCAATAGCATGGAGTTCTGAATAAATATCTGATACAACAGTCTCATATACAAAACAGGTCTGTCATGTACCACTAAAATATGAAGTATACATATCCTAAAATATCGATGCCAGGCCTCTAAAGTGCTCCAGCTGCACATCCTAATAGCATTTCCCTAAAAGCACCCGACTCCTAAACTACTCAATCGAGTACTCAAGAGTTGTCATGACATAAACAGACAAAGATAAAACATGGGTCAGACTTAAAGCCTGGTGTGAGAGGAACTATCTCAAAACACTGTATGTCAAAACTATACACAAATAAATAGGAAGTAGCTAAATCTTAGTCGACCCTCTCCACAAACGTGACTTAGGGGTAATTCGGACTGCTCATAAACAAGTACATTAAACTCATCTAAAAAATTAGGAATCATACCATAACCCGCTCTTCTTGTGTAATCAACGACTCACCATAACTATTATAATCTGATTGATCTGTAACAATACACTATGATAAAGGAAATCATAGTATACAAGTGTAGGAGTGATAAAAGTGCAATAATATAAGTCTACACTATGCTTCACACAATGATAGTGTAAATCAACTAATATAGCACAAGCACAACATAATAAATGCATGAAATAAGGAATATCTACCATCGTCCAGTACTGAACGAAATACATAAATGGAATATAAGTAGAACAACTACATCCTATGTGATCTTGGATTTCTACATACAATCTTACCCTTGAGAGTTCGCCGATCGAAACTGAGTACCCACATCCACCTCTTTTCTGCACAAGTGTCCTTATGTAGACTTAGACCGCTCTCCCAAAAACTATAAAAACCCTACCATTGCAGTGCTCCCTAACGTCTATATCTACGCTGCTACTACTAGGTATAAGTACCCCTTAAGCATCGCCCCAGACCCTTTCATAGGCTTGATCCAAAACCATGAAACAATGCCTAAATAGATACATAGAACCGAATCTAATCGGCTATCCCATGATTACTTCGTCATGTACTTGCTTTGACCCTAATGGATCACTCAAGCACAATGCCGCTTTGAATCATGGAATCTATGCTATTCATCAATCTACACTTTTACCCGATCTGGAACCGATCGTTGTTGTCACATTCTCGAATATCTGCCCGAGTCTGGGACTAACCCTTATTTTCATGTGATCTTTCCAACTGAACATGCTTATCGTATGTGACCGTAAATCTGAACCCTATCAGATCGCATATCTGATTGGCTCTCGATCGCTATCTTGATCTCCTACTATTCCCGTATGGGAATAGTCAGTGCCTTGCACTCCTTACCTCGATTGCCTTCTTGATTGCTTGCCCAAACGCCTTAGTGATCATTTCCAATCACTAATGCATCTCATTGCATCTATATTCAGATCCCGTGCTTCACATTGCATCCCACTTTCCCGAGTAGCCCAAAGCCACTCCGAAGTCATGCTAAGACCCCATGAAGAACCGCAATCGAACGAGGAAAGAAATCCCCGAAGACATTCCTTGCCCACGCATTCAGTCAACTGGGGATATCATTCAGTCAATTGAGCTAGTCGACTGAACCATATTCCTAGTGGATTGGGCTTAGTCGACTGAGCCTGCCTCCTTTAGTATACTATTTTGGGTTTCACTCTCGAGAATGCTCTGAACACACTTTTAGTCAACTGAATTACCCTTTCAATAGACTGAAAGCAGCAGGTCCCATGCACTATGCCTGGGACATATATAGACTTCTAGAAACGGTCGCCGATTCGTTTGTCGTTTCCTCCATTGCTTCACCCGATGAGCGACCTTGCATCCCAAGCCCGCTTCTACCCTATCAGACCCTTTTTGAGTTCATTAGTTGACATTTTGAAAGTAGTTCCTAATATGTTTAAAAATTGATTTCCATATAAAATCCACTCTTTGAATGCGTAGAGTTTAACGAGCGATTACAACAACTTGGCTTCCTTTAACAATGCCAAAACACACTCGTCCGGCCATCTAACCTATGTGATTCCCACACATGCTAACACACTCATTCATGCACATTTACACACACGTGCACAAGCACAGTTCCCAACGCAAGTCACATTATAGACTTCACCGGAGCGATTACTCAGCCCGATGTATTCTCACGCTACTTGGCATTCTTTGTAGATTTGATGAATCGGGTTTTTCGAGAGCAGTTGGATAGGTTCGTATTGGTATCCATAGATGATATTTTGATATACTCTAAAGATGAAAGAGAGCATGAGGTTCATCTTAGAGTGGTGCTTGAGACATTGAGGCAGCATCAACTGAAGGCAAAATTTTTGAAGTGGCATTTCTGGAAGAAGGAAGTAAAGTTTCTTAGTCATGTAGTCTTAGAGAAAGGGTTGTCTATAGATCCGACTAAGATCGAGGCTGTGACTAATTGGAAGAGACCCGAGACAGTGACTGAGATAAAGAGTTTTCTTGGATTAGTTGGGTATTATCAGAGATTCATTGAGGATTTTCCATGGATAGTGGCACTAATAACCAAGCTAACGTAAAAGGATGTGAAGTTCATTTTGACCGATAAGTGTGAGGAAGCATTCCAGAGATTGAAACACTAATTGACTAATGCACCTGTGTTAGTTGTTTCAAAGGGGAATCAAGACTTAGTGGTGTAAACGGATGCATGTGGAACAAGATTAGGAGCTTTGTTAATGCAATGGGTAAAGTGATTGCCTATGAATCTCGACAGCTTAGATTGTATGAAGTTAGATATCGAACACATGATTTAGAATTAGCTGTGGTAATTTTTTCATTGAATGTGTGGAGACATTACCTGTTGGGAGAAAGGTTCGAGTTGTATAAGGATCATAAGTCTCTGAAGTATTTATTCTCTCAAAAGGAGTTGAATATGAGACAGTAGAGGTGGTTAGAGTTTTTGGCCGCTTATGACTTTGGTATCGAGTATACATCAAGAAAAGGAAACAAGGTTGCAGATGGACTTAGTAGAAAGCATCAGAACGCAGTATTGGCAATGATAGCTTAGTGGAAAGATTTAGAGGCATTAACTTACTGCAAGTACAATGGAGATCTAAGAGTAGTTCCAATACAGAAACAGCTATATTGTCATGTTTAGAAGTTCGACCAGTGATGATCGAAAGGATTGCTTCTAAGCAAGGAAAGGATCCACTATTACCTGAACGAATCAGAAAGTTAAGAAATGGAACGGAGAGTGATGACTTGAAAGATTTTAGTCTTGACCAAAATGGGTGGTTGAGGAAGAAAGGACGACTATGTGTTCCAAATGTAGCAAACATTAGGAAGGATATTCTTGAAGAATGCCATCATTCAAAGTTCATTATTCATCCAGGAGAAACTAAGATGTACCAGGATATGAAAAGGAGTTTCTTCTGGGAAGGTATGAAGAGGGATGTAGGCTTATAGATGAAACATTGTTTGAACTGTCAACAAGTAAAAGCTTCAGTAACCAAGTGGGTTATTTCAGCCTTTAGATGTTCCAGTATGGAAATGGGATTCTATCTCAATGGATTTTATAGATAGGCTGCCAAGGTCAAATAGAGGAAATGAAAGTATATGGGTTATAATGGACAGGTTGACCAAGAGTGCCCATTTCATTCCATTTAAGTCAACCATGATGGTACCTGTTTTAGCTAAGTTGTTTGTGAAGATGTAGTTAGAATTCATGGAACTCCTAGTAGCATAATAAGCGATAGATATTCCTTGTTCACTAGCAAGTTCTGGAAGAGTCTACAGGGGACTTTAGGTACCAAGCTCAAGATGAGTAACGCTTACAGATGGGCAAACGAAAAGAGTTAACAAAGTCCTTGAGGATTTGTTAAGAGCTTGTGTGCTAGATTTTGGGGGATCATGGGAAGACCATCTACACGTAGTCGAGTTTTCATATAACAATAGTTATCAGACTAGTATAAGGATGGCACCGTTTAAAGCTCTATATGGAAGGCCATGCAAATCTCCTGTTTGTTAGTCAGAGACTAGAGATAGATTAGTTCTTGGTCCAGAATTGGTTAGAGAAGCTGCAAAAAAGATTGAGTTCATTCGATTCATAATGAAGGAAGCTCAGTCTAGGCAGAAGAGCTATGCAGATAGAAGATGGAAAGACTTAGAGTTCTCAGTTGGAGATCATGTTTTTGTCAAGGTATCACCGATGAAAGGTCTAATTCGATTTGGAAAATCAAGAAAATTAGGGCCGAGATTCATTAGACCATTTCTTATTATAAAAAGGATTGGGAAACTTGCATATAGAGTGGAGTTACCAAGTAGTTTGGCAAGAGTCCATAATGTTTTTCATATTTCTCATCTAAGGAAGTGTATCCGAGATCCCAAGACTACTATAGCACTGACTGTGTTAGATGACTTAGAAGTCAAGCCGGATTTGACTATATTTAGCAAAACCAGTTCGTATAATCGCGAGAGATGAGAAGAGGCTAAAGAACATGATAGTCGGATTAGTCAAAGTCCAGTGGAGTAATGACGAGAAAGATTGTACTTGGGAAACTGAGAGCAAGATTCGAGATACTTATCCTAACTTGTTTCATGGTATGTTTTACCTTTATGATTGGTTTTGATGAGTACCTTATCCTAATTTCGAGGACGAAATTCTTTAAGGAGGGGATTCTGTAACGACCTAAATTTTGACTGGCATTATTTAGGATATTTAATTAGATAAATTAAATGAAATAATGTAAATGGTTAAGAGAGTTGAGATTTGAATATTAGAGGGTAGCCTTGCCTAATTAACTAATGAACATAAAGGAATTAAAATGAAACAAGTAAGGGTAATAGATAGGGCAAAATAGGAATAGGTTATATTCTTATACCCTAAACCCTTATACCACTTTCATTTTACACGTTCATAAACAAAAACTAAACCAAGCTTGGCTGGCCACCATTAGGAGAAAGCAAGAAGAAGACAAGCTAAAATCAAGAGGAAGAAGCTTAATCAATTTAATTCAAGAGCAAATCTCAACTCCTTAACAACAAGCTAAGGTGAATAATAGGTTACATCTCATATTTTCTTATTTTCAGTTCTAAATTAGATTCCAATATGTTTTGCAAGGTATTATGCCATGTTTTGAATGATAAATAGATATATATGCTTGTTGATGAATTTTGTTTGTACATATAGATTTTTATGATAGTTATGATTGAAAAACCTATTAAATGACATCCAAATGCCTTGCGATTTTGATATAAGGTTAGAAATATTATTTTAGTGATGAGTTTCAAGTTTTATATTTTTTCAAATTAATGTGGATTTATTATGAATTTTCTAGTAAAGAAAATGGTAAAATTGGGTTTAAATTAATTACGGCCATTATATGTTAGCTTTGGGTTAGAAATTTATATATGTTAGTAAACATATTAAAAGTGATTTATGGGAATTTTCGGAGAATTTTCCTAAGTGTTTTAATAAGTATATAAAATTATTTAAGGTATGGGACCTAAATGTTTTATATGTTTATAAAAGGAGAAGGAGCAATTTGTAAATGTTTTAAATTGTAATCTCTGAAATTCGGCAACATTTTTAGAAAATATTTTGAAAAGTATTGGCAACCAATCATATGTTGACAAACAAAGCAAGTTAGTTAGAAAGAAATTACTTTATAAATTTAAAAATCAGTTTTGTAAGGTTTATCTGCTTCGCCACTTATATCAGCACCTTTCAACCTCATATTGCTGCCTATATCTAATTCAAAACCAATACACATGGTATCAGCTTCAGTATGTAGTGGATTGGAGTTGGGCGGTAGGTATGGAGTCAAAACAGGCCTTTCGAAGGGGTTTAAGTAACTTCTGAAAACTTAGAACTATTTTGGTTGTAAATGAGGCTTTCGACTTGGTCAATTGTTTTAAAGAAAAGAGCTTTCGAAAGAGGTTGCCGCTTTTGTTTTAAAAAGAAGGGTTCGAAGGGGTCGAAACCCCTGCTGCCGCATTCTACCTTTCGAAGCAATGCCATCGGAAGGGTTCTTTTATTTTAAACCCTGAAGCCACTTCTCCAATGCTTTCAAAGGGGTTAATTTCGACACCATCCACTTCATTTATTTAGGAAAATGCTTTCGAAAGAGTTGCTTTCGTCCCAGTTCTCTTAAGACCTGTTTAATATTTTGAGAGCTAAACCCAAAGGTTTCAAAAGGAAGGGTTTTAAAGTTTCGAAGCTATGTTCCATACATTTTTACTTGAATCTAATGCTTTCGAAAGGTTTGTTTTAAGTAAAGGACTTTGATACTTTCGAAAGGTATCTAATGAAGGTTTCGAAGGGGAGGTTCCCCCATGTTTTCGAAAAGATTACCTTGAGTGTTTGAATGGAAGGTTTCAAATGTTTTCGAAAGGCAAATAGAAGTGTTTTGAAAGGAGGATGTCTAAGGTTTCATAAATCTTTCAAAAGGGACACTTCCAATGTTTTCGAAAGGTCTTTTGTAAATGGTTTTGAAAGGTATGTTTTGGCCTATCAGTCTAATGTTACAAAGTAAAGTAGTTAACTTGTTTCAAACGAGGTACATTCAACAGTTTCGAAAGAGGTACTTTCAAAGGTTTTGAAAGAGATTGTTTAAAGATTTTAAACAAAGGTTTCGAAGGTTTTCATCAACAATGTTTTGAGTAAAGCATATATCATTGCAAAGAGATTTGAGTAAAGCAAATAGTATGTTTTCCTTGTTTAAGTATGATTTAAAGGGTTAAATCAATTCGAAAGATATTTTCAAGGAAAATTTGATGGGTAGTTAACCCTAAGTAAATGACTCGGATATTTGAATACCAGATGGGTTTAGGGTCGAGCCCTATACATTAGCTATAGCCCCTAGCTAATTTAGTCCAAAATTCCAGTGTGTAGGGCTTAGTCATAGGTAAGACTTAATTGATGTTACACACAAAAAGGAATATACAAAGAAGGAGGATAGGTTATTGGTGGTCCCGCAAAACCATTAGGATCAGTTGACCCTGGGAGATGTAAGTTAAGGACAGACCATCCAGGAGTGTTTCTAACAGATGTTAGATTGTTTATTTTGTCTGGTAGGCCCGAGTCAGCCAATGGTTAGTAGTTAGCCAAACAAAACTATATTGCTCAGACAGATAGCCTATTTTATTACCTGATTTATGAGCTTGTATGATATTGCCATTATTATTTTAACCAGTTTGATTGCAGGATTCTAGTTTGCGAAAAGATATGTTTTAAAGGGATATTAGTAAGGGGAAACCCATTCCTCTAAGCGGCGTGGTCTCACTTAATATCAAAAATCCAAGATGTAATAGTATTATTCACACCAGGCTTTATGTCTGACTCGAATTTTATGTTTTCCCCTTAAACTCTCGGGTGCTCAAAATTAAATTTGAGTAGATTGAGAGTTAAGGTTTTTCAAGTTTAGTAGGTTGGACGAATAAAGTTTCCGAAGGCGTGCAGGAGGCAAAGCTAGCTATATAGGAGCAATTTAGTTTTATTTTCGCTGTGTTGTATTTAGGCTGATATGTCTATTTAGTACTCTGGTCATCCAAGGGCGCATCTTCATATGTCGCTCTTGGCGTAATTTGTAATAATTATATTTGATCAAAACCTAGGAATCGTTTGGGATTATGTAATGGAATATAAAACATGGTTTTGCAATGTAATTGGTAAAGTTATTTTTGAATCTGTGATTTTGTTTCATATTCATGTGCTTCTGACATTATGGGTACCATTAACATTGCCATATTTTGTCACCGGAAGTTAATAGACGACTGCAACATCTGTAACGCTTAGCTTCGGGCCTCAAGATAGGAGATGTTACACATAACATTCATACATCATACATGAATTAAAATCATCAAGATTCAAAATCAACAATTATAACATGAGATAGATTTTATTATTATTCACCTTGAATGGATAAGTAGACTTGAGATTTCATGGTTGATTAAGGTTTCCTCTTGAATCTCTTTGCTTTTTCCTCCTCTCTTCTTGTATAATGGCTGACTTTGTATTCTTTGATTGTTCTAAGTTATGAAAAGTGAGAATAACATAAAGGGAGAGGGTTTAAGAGATAAAAGGTTGGATATTCCTATTTCACCCTTTTCATATATTCTCTTTTATCTTAAGTTATAAAAAAATCTTATTGTCCAACTAGTTAATTAAGTCTTGACCATTTTAAGTATCAAATCTCAATTCCCTTATCACACTGCGCATCACATTATTCTATTTAATTAATTTAATCAAATCTCATGAATAATGTTAATCGAAGTTAAGGGTATTATAGGCTCCCCTCCTTAAAGAATTTCGTCCTCAAAATTCATTAAGGACTACCAACAAGTATATTAATCATGCAAACATATGTAACACACAATGCTAGTATACCCTACCAGTTACTATGTCTATGCAAGGAATATAGAACATACCATCTTAACAGCTCAGGATAAGTATCCCTAATCTTGTCCTCTGTCTCCCAAGTACAGTCTTTCTCGTTGTCACTCCACTGGACTTTCATTAACTTCACTGTGTTGTTCCTTTATCTCTTCACATCTCTCACTATAACTCGAACTGATTATCTCACAAAAGTCTGATCCGGTTTTATTACTAAATCTTCTAATGCGGTCAGAGCAATAGTAGTCTCTGGGTCATGCACATACTTCCTAAGATAAGAACCATGAAACACATTATGGACACCTACTGAACTACTGGGTAACATTACTCGGTATGCAAGTTTCCCGATCCTTTCTATAATAGGAAATGATCAAACATATCTTGGTGCTAACTTTCCTATTTTTCCAAATCACATCACACCATTCATTGGTGATACTTTGATAAAAACTTTATCTCCAACTGGGAACTCTAGACCTTTACGCCTCTTATTTGCGTAACTCTTCTGCCATACTGAGCCTCCTTCATCCTACCTCGGATTAACTCGATCTTCTCCATTGCATTTCTCACCAGATCTGGACCTAACACTAATCTGTCTTAGGTCTCTAACCAACATACGGGCGATTTGCACGGCCTTACATACAAATCTTTGAAAGGTGTCATTCCTATACTAATCTGATAACTATTATTATAGGAAAATTATACCAAGTGCAAATGGTCTTCCCATGACCCACCAAAATTTACTACACAAACTCTCAAAAAAACTTCAAGTACCTAATTAACTCTGTCTGTCTGTCTGTGGGTGATAAGTGGTGCCCATCTTAATCTTGGTACCTAATATCTCTTATGGATTCTTCCAAAATTCCCTAGTGAACAAGGCATCTTTGTCACTAACTATACTACTAGGAATCCCATGCAGTCTAATAATGTTCTTCATAAATAACTTCGCCAATACAGGTGCCATCCCGGTTGACTTAATGGGCAAGAAGTGTGCATTTTTGGTCAGTCTATCCATTATGACCCATACACTTTCATTTCCCCTATTTGACCTTGGCAGCCCATTAATAAAATCCATGGTTATCAAGTCCCATTTCCAAACTGGTATATCCAAAGGCTGAAGCAGCTCACTCGGCTTTTGATGCCCCGCTTTTACTTTTTGGAAATTCGAACATCGCATTACCCAAAAGCCTACATCCCTTTTCATACCTTCCTAGAAGAAACTTCTCTTCATCTCCTGATACATCTTGGTTCCTCTAGGATGAATCGTAAACTTCAATCGATGACATTCCCTGAGAACTTCCCTCCTTAGGTTACCAACATCGATAATACATAACCATCCCTTCTTCCTTAACCATCCTCTCCGATCAAAACTAAAATCTTTTTAGATCGTCAATCTCAGTTCTTCCTTCCAACCTTCTAATCTTCTTGGCAAACAATGGATCATCTCTCTGCTCAGAAGCAGTCCTTTTGATCAATACTGGTCGAACTTCCAAACAAGATAACACTGCAGTACTCTGACTAGAACTAGCAGATGATCTCAATTACACACTACAAGTAGTCAATGCTTCTAGATCTTTCCACTCTACCAACATTGCCAATGTTTCATTCTGATGTTTTCTACTAAGGGCGTCCACTACTTTATTTCCTTTCCCAGGTGTATACTCAATACCGAAATCATAAGCTGCCAAAAACTCCAGCGACCTCTGCTGTCTCATATTCAACTCTTTCTAAGATAATAAATATCTTAAAGACTTATGATCCATGTACAATTCAAATCTTTCTCCCAAAAGATAGCGTCTCTAGATTTTCAATGCAAAAATCACCGTTGTCAACTCCAAATCATGGGTCGGATATCTAACTTCATGTGATCTGATCTATCGAGAAGCTTAGGCAATTACTTTACCCTTTTGCATCAATACAACTCCTAACCTTGTTCCACATGCATCCGTATACACCACTAAATCCCGATTCCCATCTGGAGCAACTAACATGGGCACATTGGTCAACAAATGTTTTAACTTAAGGAACATTTCCCTACATTTATCTGACCAAATAAACTTCATGTCTTTTCGGGTTAACTTAGTAAAAGGCAATGTTATCCACGAGAAGTCCTTGTTAAATCTTCGGTAATAGCCAACTAGTCCAAGAAAACTCCTTATCTCAATCACCGTCTCAGGCCTCTTCCAACTTTTAATAGCTTCAATCTTAGATGTTCGGCTAACAGCCCATTCTCTGAAACTACATAACCAAGAAACTTCACCTCTTTCTTCCAGAAATGACACTTCGAAAACTTCGCTTTAAGTTGATGCTGCCTCAACGTCTCAAGCACTATCCTAAGGTGAATCTCATGATCTCTTTCATTCTTAGAATATATTAAAATGCCGTCTATGAATATTAATGCGAACCTATCCAAGTGCTCTCGAAAAATCTGGTTCATCAAGTCTACGAAGAATGCTGGCGCATTAGTTATCCCGAACAGCAGTACTAACCATTCATATGAACCATACCTTGCTCGAAACGTTGTCAAAGGAACTGTCCTCCGCCACCCTTAGTTGATGGAACCCTATTGCCAAATCCAACTGGGAAAACAATTTGGTTCCACTCAATTGATCGAACAAATCATCAATTCTCGACAAAGGATACGTATTCTTTATCGTCTTCTCATTCAGCTTTCGATAATCAATACATAATCTCAATGACCCGTCCGGCTTTTTCACGAACATCGTGGTCGCTCTCCAATGCGAACTACTTGGTCCAATAAAACTCTTTCCTTCTAAGTCCACTAGCTGCAACTTTAATTCCTTCATCTTGGTAGGTGTCATCCTGCCAGGTGGTCTACTTATGGGTTCAGCTCCAAGTATAAGATCTATATGAAACTCAGTAGCTCGTTTCGGTGATAGTCCTGTAATAGGCTCAAGCACATCTGTGAATTCTTATCTCATAACCAAAACCCAATTTATCTCATCTTCAACCTCTATTGCACCTAACAAAGCATAGACATCCAAACTCGAATTCTCTATTGAGTATATGATTCGATGGTGGTCGTTTGGGTGTCTTAATGATATTTCTGTATCTTGAAAAAATATCTTGGCGTCATATCTATCTAACCAATCCATACCCAGTATGATCCCGAAGCCCACAAAATCAAATACATGCAAACTGCAGGCAAACTTATGACCTAATAAATCAAGTTCTAAGTGGTCACATCTTATCTCCAGAGTTACATACCCTCATATCGGATTTGCAACCCTTAAGGAAGTAATAAGGTATGATGGCCCTAAACACAACTTATCTACTAAACACTAAAAGATAAAAGAATGCAATGCATCAGTATCAAATAATATCTAACTGGTGTGTTATGAATCAAAAGCATACCTTCCATCATAGACATTCTTTTCTCAGCAGCAGTCAGTTCAGAAGATGATGGTTACAAAGCAAAAACCTTTTCTTTTCAGCTTTGACCGGCTCTGGACACTGATTCTTATAGTACCCTATTTGGTCGTAGTTGAAACACTTCACCCCTTTCTTCTCTACAACCTTCTTCCCCTAGTCATTTTGGCACTCAATAGCAAAATGCCCCTTCTTATCACACTGAAGCATAAAAGATCAGCTTTCCCTTTCTTGGTAGCTCCGTCCTTTTGAGCTCCCTTCTTCTTAAACAGCTTTCTCTTCTTATGCTGAGAATTCTGGTTCTCCACTGACTTCTCCTTCCTAAAATTCGAAAGCATTTTCTCATTCCTAATAGCCAACTCCACTACTACATTCGATGGATCTCTAAGATGTGGCATAGTTTCCTTGACAATCTCCAACCTCAACTCCCATATAAACTTCTCGTTCCTCTTAATAACAGTATCAATAGTGGCACATACATATCTGAATAGCTCATCAAACTTAGCAGAGTACTCCAACACTGACATTTCTCCCTGCTCCAACTCCATAAATTTCTTGAGCAAGACTAACTTGGCTACTTCATATAAAAAACCTTTCCTCGAATCTCCTTTGAAATTTCACCCAAGTCAGTTCCTCCTCAAACACACCCACTTTTACTCCATTCCACCAATATAATGCTATACCCTGCAACTATCTCGAAGCCAATCTCATTTTTTGATCATCATTCAAATCCAGATCAGCAAAAATTCTCTCATAATGCAATAACCAATTCTCCACTTTAATTTAATCTTTAGTCACCAGAAAAGGTTTCCCACTCATACTAGTGTAATCTCGACTTAGCTTAGCTCTAGCAATTGGAGTAGTTGGAGTAGCAAATCAAGAAGCTCCAGCGTTCAAAAATTATGATATTCTGAGTAGAGATTACGCTCGTTTGGGAGGAAAGTCGTTATTGGGACTGAAGACGCCATTGAAGTAGAAAACTAGTTACTACATTGTGAAAGAATCTTTGCATATTTGGGGCTCCATGATGAGCAGAAGAGAAGCTTGCTTCTAGATAGCTTCAGAGAGCAGCACGGTACTAGTGGAACAGTGCTACAGTGGGAGTTATTGAGGAGACAATGACATGGGATGAGTTCAAGAGGAGGTTTAGAGAGAGGTTTATGTAGGAAATTCTAAGTCTACTCTATTTAGGAAGTTTGCTGAGTTGGAGCAGGGAGACATGCCTGTGCTTGAGTATGCTACAAGGTTTGAGGAATTGGCGAGGTATGAGTATGCTACTGTAGATACTATGATTAAGAGAAATGAGAAGTTTATCAGGAGGTTGAAGCCTAAGCTGGCTAGGGATATGTTACCGCATATAAGGGATCCATGTGATGTTGTAGTGGAAATGGCTTTAAGGAATAAGGAGATGCTTGCTTTTCTGGAGAGAAACAAGGCAAAGGAAGTCAAGGTGGGGCAGAGTCAGAAAAGAAATTTCTTCCATAAAAAAGGGGATCAAAAGGGTGGAGCTGGAAAGAAAGGAAAGTCGGAGGTTGTCTGCTTTCAGTATAATAAGAAAGGGCATTTGGCTAATGAATGTCGCTCGATTGATGGAAAGAAGGTGATTGGGAAGAAGAATATCAGGTGCTTCAACTGCAATCAAATTGGACACTATAAGAACCAATGCAAAGAGCTAGCTAAGGATGGAAAGAGCAAGGTGTTTGCATTGGAGCCACTACCTCGAGGCCAACAGCAGAGGAGAAAGGAATAGCTATGTTGGGAGGTATGCTTATGATTTATGATATGTCAGTTAGCGTTCTGTCTAATACCGTGCATCGCATTATTTTATATCTCGTTGTTTGGTAGATAAGATTAACCTAGAACCCTCATACCTAGTTACTTCCTTAAGGGTTGCAAATCCGATATGAGGGTATGGGACGTTTGGGATGAAGTATGACCACCTAGAGTTTGATTTGTTAGGTCATACCTTTGTTTGCAGTTTACATGTGTTTGATTTTGTAGGGTTCATAATTATTTTGGATATGGATTAGTTAAGTAAGTATGATGCTAGGATATTTTTCCATCATAGGAAAATATCACATAAACATCCTGACTGTAGTGATCGGATTGTATATACCATAGAAAACCCTAGTTGTAAGGCGAATGCATTGTTGGGTGTTGTGGGGATAGAGGACGAGTTAAATCGAGTTTTCGTGGTTAGAGAATTTGCAGATGTTTTTGAACCTATAGTAGGATTGCCACTGAAACGAGCCATTGAGTTTCGGATAGATTTGGTGCCTGGAGCGGATCAGTGAGTAGACCGCCAAGCAGAATGATACCTACCGAGATGAAGGTGCTAAAGGTGGAGTTGGTGGATTTGGAAGACAAGAATTTTATTAGGCCAAGCAGCTCAAGTTGGGGAGCAGCCGTAGTGTTTGCAAAGAAGCTGGATGGATCATTAAGGTTATGTATCGATTATCGTAAGTTGAATGAGAAGACGATAAAGAATCGATATCTGTTGCCTAGAATTAACAATTTGTTCGATTAGTTGAGTGGAGCCAAGGTATTTTCTCAGTTGGATTTAGCAACAGGTTTCCATCAACTTCGGGTAGCAGAGGATAGTATTCCTTTGACAGCGTTTAGGACTAGATATGGATCGTACGAATGGTTAGTGATGTCGTTTGGACTAATTAATGCGCCAGCATTCTTTGTAGATTTGATGAACTGAATTTTGCGAGAGCACTTATATAGGTTCGTGTTGGTGTTTATAGATGATATTTTGATATACTCTAAGGATGAGAGGAAGCATGAAGTTCTTCTTAGGGTAGTGCTTGAGACGCTGAGGCAGCATCAGCTGAAGGCGAAGTTTTCGAAGTGCCATTTCTGGAAGAAGGAAGTGAAGTTTCTTGGTTATGTAATCCCAGAGAAAGGATTGTTTGTAGATTCGACTAAGATCGAGGCAGTGAATAATTGGAAGAGACCTGAGATAGTGACCGAGATAAAGATTTTTCTTGGATTAGTTGGGTATTATCAGAGGTTCATAAAGGATTTTTCGCAAATAGCAGCACGGATGACCAAGCTAACATGAAAAGATGTGAAGTTTGTTTGCACTGATAAGTGTGAGGAAGCATTCCAGAGCTTGAAACACTAATTGGCTAATGCACCTGTGTTAGTTGTTGCGAAAGGAAATCAGGACTTAGTAGTATATACAGATACATGTGGAATAGGATTAGGAGCTGTGTTAATGCAAAGATGTAAAGTAATTACCTATGCTTCCCGACAGCTTATACCGCATGAGGTTAGATATCCGACGCACAATTTGGACTTAGCTGCGGTGATTTTTGCATTGAAGGTGTGGAGACATTATCTTTTAGGAGAAAGATTCGAGTTGTATATGGATCATAATTCGCTAAAGTATTTATTCTCTCAGAAGGAGCTGAAGATGAGACAGCAGAGGTGGTTAGAGTTTTTAGCCACTTATGACTTTGGAATTGAGTACACACCAGGGAAAGGCAACAAGGTGGCAGCTGCACTTAGTAGGAAAAATCAGAATGCAGTATTGGCAATGATAGCTGAGTGGAAAGATTTAGAAGAGTTTATGACATGTAGAGTGCAGTAGAGATCTGAACCAAAATCTAATAAGGAAACTGTTGTGCTGCCATGTTTAGAATTTCGACCAGTTATGATCGAAAGGATTGCTTCTGAAAAGATGAAGGATCCAGTATTAGCTGAGCGGGTTAGAAGGTTAAGGGATGGAACAGAGAGCGAAGACTTGAAGGATTTCAATCTTGACTAGAACGGGTGGTTGAGAAAGAAAGGAAGGCTGCATGTTCCGAATGTAGGAAGCATTAGGAAGGAAGTTTTAAAGGAAGGCCATCGCTTGAAGTTCACTATTCATCCGGGAGGAACTAAGATGTACCAGGATATGAAGAGGAGTTTCTCTTGGGAAGGTATGAAGAGGGATGTAGGCTTATGGGTGAAGCGGTGTTTGAACTATCAACAGTTAAAAGCTGAACATCAGAAGCCAAGTGGGTTACTTCAGCCATTAGATATTTCAGTATGGAAATAGGATTCTATCTCAATGGATTTTATAGATGGGTTGCCAAGATCAAACAGAGAAAATGAACGTATATGGGTTATAGTGGATAGATTGATCAAGAGTGCCCATTTCATTCGAGTTAAGTCAACCAGGATGGCACCTGTTTTGGCTAAGTTGTTTATGAAGAATATTGTTAGACTTCATGGAATTCCTAGTAGTATAGTAAGTTATAGATTCCTTATTCCCTAGCGAGTACTAGAAGAGTCTACAGGATACTTTAGGTACCAAGCTCAAGATGAGTACTGCTTACCATCCGCAGACAAATGGAAACACGGAAAGGGTTAACAAAGTCTGGGAGGATTTTTTAAGAGCTTGTATGCTAGACTTTGAGGGATCATGGGAAGACCATCTACACTTAGTCGAGTTTTCGTATAACAACGGTTATCAGGCTAGTATAGGGATGGCACCATTTGAAGCTTTGTATGGAAGACCATGCAAATCTTTAGTGTGTTGGTTAGACCGGGGATAGGTTGGTTCTTGGTTCGGATTTAGTTAGAGAAGCTGCAGAGAAGATTGAGTTGATTCGAGCTAGGATGAAAGAAGCTCAGTCTAGGCAGAAGAGTTATGTTGATAAAAGACGGAAAAATTTAGAGTTCTCTGTTGGAGATCAAGTTTCCATTAAGGTATCACCGATGAAGGGTGTAATTTGATTAGGGAAGCCAGGGAAATTGGCACCGAGATTCATAGGACCATTTCCTATTATTGAAAGGATCGGGAAACTCGCACATAGGGTGGAGTTACTGAACAATTTGGCAGGAGTCCACGATGTTTTTCATATTTCTCACCTAAGAAAGTGTGTTCGAGATCCAGAAACTACTATAGCACTGAATGTGTTAGAGAACTTAGTAATAGAGTCAAATTTAACTATAGTTAGAAGACCAGTTCGTGTAGTGGCAAGGGATGAGAAGAGGCTAATGAAAAAGACAGTCAGATTAGTTAAAGTCCAGTGGAGCGACGATGAGAGAGACTATACTTGGGATAATGAGAGCAGGATTAGAGACACTCATCCTGATTTGTTTGATGGTATGTTTTACCTTTTTGATTGATTCGTTGAGTACCTTATCGTAATTTTGAGGACGTAATTCTTTAAGGAGAGGAGCCTGTAATGAACCTAATTTTAAGTAACATTATTTAGGGTATTTAATTAGTTAACTTAAATAAAATAATGTAATGATTAGGGATTGAGATTTGTGATTAATAGAAGGGTAGTCATGCCTATTTGGACTAATGAACTAAGGGAATTAAAATGAATTAAGTTAGGGTAAGTAGATAAGGGCAATATAGGAATAAGTATATTCTTATACCCTAAACCCTTAAAACATAACCATTCTCACGTTCATTTAACACATTCATTCTCACAAACAAAAATATATAAGAGGTCGGCCACCATTAGGAAAGCAAGAATAAGATAAAGCTAAAATCAAGGGGAAGAAGCTTAAGCAACTTAATCAAAGATCAAACCTCAACTCCTTAATCTCAAGCAAAAGGTGAATAATATGTTACATCTCATATTTTTGATGTTTTTGGTTTCTAGATCAGATCCGAATATTTTGCAAAGTAATTGCCATGTTTTTTATTGTTAAATTGGATATATATGCTTGTTGATGATTTATGCAAATTCATATAGATTTTATGATATGTTTAAATGTGAAAACCCTATTAAATGACATCTAAATGCCTTGCGATTTTAGTATATGATTAGAAATGATATTTAAGAGATGATTTTCAATTTTCATAATTTTATGAAATAATGTGGATTTAATATTAATTTTCTAGTGAAGAAAATGGTTATTTGGGTTTAAAATTAATTACGGACAATATATGTATGTTTTGGGTCTGAAATTAATATATGTTAGAAAACATATAAAAAGTGATTTATGGGATTTTTGTAGATTTTTCCTAAGTATTTAAAAGATATATAAAATTATTTAAGGTATGAAACTTAAATGTTTTATATATTTATAAAAGGAGAAGGGGTATTTTGTAAATAATTTAATTAGTTTATTTCTGAAAATTTTGGCAGTACTTTTAAAAAAGAAATTAGCAACCATATATGTTTTGACAAACAAGGCAGGTTAGTTGAAAAGAATTGCTTTAAAAGGTTAAAAATCAATTAAACATGCTTTTTACATGTTTTGCCACTTTCGGCACCTAGCTTTCGACTAAGTACCTCCATCACCATGGAAACCAATGCGCATGGTATCAAAGACTTGGTACGCAACGAACTGGACATAGGCAAAAGGTAAGTAGTCGAAACACGGGGTTCCGAAGGAGTCGAAGCTTTACTTCATTTTTAAATGAAAATGCGCTTGCTTTGCTTTTGCTTTCGACTTAGTTAGCTTCCGACTGGGTCAAATTATTTTAAAGGAATGGTTTCGAGAGAGGTTGTGCTTTTTGTTTTAAGTAAATGCTTTCGAAGAGTAATTTGTAAATAATTTAATTAGTTCATTTCTAAAAAAATTGGCAGTACTTTTAGAAAAGAAATTAGCAACCAATTATGTTTTGACAAATAAGGAAGGTTAGTTGAAAAGAATTGCTTTAAAAGGTTAAAAATCAGTTAAACATGCATTTTACATGTTTCGCCACTTTCGGCACCTAGCTTTCGACTAAGTACCTCCGCCTCCATCACCATCGAAACCAATGCGCATGGTATCAAAGACTGGTATGCAGCGAATTGGACATAGGCGAAAGGTAAGTAGTCGAAACACGGGGTTCCGAAGGGGTCGAAGCTTTACTTCATTTTTAAATGAAAATGCGCCTGCTTTGCTTTTGCTTTCGACTTAGTTAGCTTCTGATTGGGTCAAATTGTTTTAGAGGAATGGTTTTGAATGAGGTTGTGCCTTTTGTTTTAAGTAAGTGCTTACGAAGAGGGTCGAAACCCCTAGCTGTCGCACCTTACCTTTCGAAGCAATGCCTTCGAAAGGGTTACTTTGTTTTAAAACTTAGCCACTTCTCCAATGCCTTTGAATGGTTGGTAATTTCGACAACATCACTTCTTTACTTAGGAAATTGTTTTTGAAAGAATGCTTTCGACTTGGTTGTTTTACGCCCTTTGTTCTGTTGAAGGTAAAAGCCAAAGGTTACGAAAGAGATAGTTTTAAATGGTTTTGAAAGGTTATTCCACATGTTTTACTTGAACCAAATGCTTTCGAAAGGATTGTTTATAGAAAAGAATTTGAATGCTTTCAAAAGGTTTTAAATGAAGGCTTCGAAGGGGTGGTTCCCCGATGTTTTCGAAAGGTTTTAAGTGGAAGGGTTCCAAAGGTTTCGAAAGGTATCTTTATAGTGTTTTTTATAATGTTTTGATAAGAGGATGTCTAAGATTTTAAAGCTTTCGAAAGAAACATTTTTCAAGGTTTTCGAAAGGTTTATTAAGAATGGTTTCGAAAGGTATGTTTTGGCCTTTTGGCCTAAGGTTTTACTTGGTTTTAAAATGGGTACTTTCAATGGATTCGAAAGGGGTACTTTCAAATATTTAAATGTTTTCATCAACAAAGTTCTGTGTAAAGTATATATAACATGGCAAGGTGATTTGAGTAAAGCATAGAGTATATTTTCCTTGTTTAAAGTATGATTTAAATGTTTAGATCAATTTGAGAGAAAATGTTTTCAAGGAAAATTTTATGGACAGATAACTCTAAGTAAAATGACTCAGATATTAGAATACCAGATGAGACTGGTAGAAGGTCGTGCCCTACATTAGCTATTAGCCCCTAGCTAATTTAGTCCAAAATTCCAGTGTGTAGGGCTTTGTCACAAGTAAGACTAAAATGATGTTACACACAAAAAGGAGTATACAGAGTGAGGGTAGGTTATTGATGAGCCCGCAAAACCATTAGGATCACTTGACCTTGGGAGAAGTAATTTAGGGATAGACCGTCCTGAAGAGGAGTATCTAATAGAAGTTAGATTATTTGTTTATTTTGTCTGGTAGGCCCGAGTCAGCCAAATGTTAGTAGTTAGCCAAACAAAACTATAGTGTTCGGACTGATAGTCCATTTGTTACCTGATTTATATGCTTACATGATATTGCTTTATTGTTCTAACCAATTTTGGTTGTAGGATTAAGATTTGCAAAAGAAATGTTTTAAAAGGATATTAATGAGGGGAAACCAATTCCGCTAAGCGGCGTGGTCTCACTTAGTATCAAATAACTGAGATGTATAGTATTATTCACACCAGGTTTTATGTCTAACTCGAAGTTTATGTTTTTCCCTTTAAACTCTCGGGTGCTCAAAATTAATTTGAGTAGATTGAGAGTTTGGGTTTACAGGTTTAGTAGGTGGACGAATAAAGCTTCCAAAGACGAGCAGGTGGCTGAAGTTAGCTATGTAGGAGTTGTTATATTTTTATTTCCGCTGTGTTGTATTAAGTATGTTATGACTATTTAGTACTCTGATCATCCAAGGGGGAATCTTCATATGTCGCTCTTGGCGTATTTATATAATTATTATATTTGATTTGAACCTGGGAAATGATTGAGATTATGTAATGGAATATGAAAAATGTTTTGTGAAATGTAATCAGGAAAGTTGCTTTTTGAAATCTATAATTTTGTTTCATATTCATGTGCTTATGATATTATGGATATCATTAACATTACCGTGTTTGGTCACCAGAAGTTAATACTATGGATAACTGCAGCATCTGTAGCGCTTAGCTTCGATCCTCCAGATAGGGGATGTTACATCCTAGTGTTGGGCCGAGCATTTCTATTGGTTGTGGTGCTTCCGCTACCTAGATTCACTCTTCTATTTCTTGCTCCTATATCTTTCTTTCTCGAAAATCTTCATACGAGCCTTAGCAAGATACATAAGAATGATCTAAGAGAGAGGGGAGAATAGGGATAGAATACATAGTTACATATAACAAATACAAGTACATTACTATAGTGTTATCCCATAACCCAATCTTATTCTCTGATTCCTTTTGGATTATGTTTTCAAAAACTCTTTAGGTTTAAAATTCTTTTAATCATAAACCTATGCTTTGATACCAACTTGTAACATCCCTCATTCCGAGGTTTAAAACTAACCGCTACGGATGCTGCAATCATCCATAGTTATTAGTTCTCGATGACAAAATGCGGCTATGTTAAAGATAGAAATAATCAAAAGCGTATGAATATGAAATGATTTCAAACACAATTCAGAAATAACTTTTACATTCCATTTCAAAGTATGATTTCATATTCATCACATAATCACATTCGTAATTCCACATCAAAGACAATATAATTATTACAAAATACTCTAAGAGCGACATATGATGATGCCCCCTTGGTTGATCAGAGTCGAATATTTGGCAATTATATAACCTGCCATTACATCTAAACAGACAAACTCAACAACACATCGAATTAAAATAGAACTCCTACATAGCTAGATTGCCTTCTACATGTCTCCGAAAGCTTTTTCATCCTACTAAGAAACTTGGAGTCCCTTATTCCCGACCAACTCATTTGAGTACCTAAGAGTTTAAGGGGGAAAACAAAAACTTCGGATCAAACAAAAAGTGTGCTGTGAATAATAACCTACCATCTCAAACCAAATAGATATCTAGTGAGACCACACCGCTAAGCAGAATGGGTTTTCCCCTCACTAGTATCTTATTCAAAATACATTAACCATATATTGTGCTCCTGCATCCACAATGGTTAAAACACAACAATATGTGATGATATGCAACATGCAATAAACACTGGATTACCCATCCCAAATTTATTTGACAATCTGTCTCAATTTATAGTTTTCCTAGGGTCAATATTAACCTATTAGTTTTCATGGGCTGACTAATAACTTGTCTTAAAACTTAGGGACAATCTATCCAACTTCATAGTTTTCATGGGATCACTAAGAACCTATTGGTTTCTACAAATAAATTTCCAATCATAGTTTTCATGGGCTCACTATGAACTTATTGGATTCTCTAATAACCTCTCTCATTTCATAGTTTTTATGGGATCACTAAGAACCTATCGGATACCCTCCAGTAAATTTCCAATCATAGTTTTCATAGGCTTACTATGAACCTATTGGACTCTTCCAATAACCTATCCAAATCAATAATCTTTTGATCAGTTTTGGGCATTCTACATTTTTGATCTACTTGATCTCTTGGATGCAATTCTACTTACTTAGGAGTTAACTCTATTTTACAGCCACCACTGGGTCAACATAGCTGGTTATTCTGCCCCTAATACCCCCAAATATAGTTATGTGTCATAAATGATTTGAGTGTGATAATAACAACTATGCATAATAGCAGATCAACTAAACTCAAGAACATATAGCATCCATTATTCAGATATGTTCACTCATAATCTTTTATGTGCCATAATTACTTAATCTTAAATAATCTTTGGCAATTTTTCTTAAAACTCGGGCTAAACCATTATTCAATTCCTTCGGACCAATTTCATTCTAATATATGATTAATCCCTTTAATTCATATTTAGTTCAAGGAACCATATAGCTCTTTATATTACCAAAGCCTTATGACATTTTATAAATCACCTTTTGCATTGCCATGTTTATGTTTGAAAGTAATATGAGGTTGCCATCTTTAAATAGGTTATAAATTTATCAGTGTCAACGTCCATACACTATCGACAAAGAGACTTAAGGATCTTTGCCTTTGTTAAGATAATCATAAACACGTGGCATTAAAACCCTTGTCGACCTTTATCAAGGTCGAAGACCAAAATCGTGAATCCTTTTAAGTATTAAAACTCTTATAAAAAATGATGTTGTCGACTTTCATACTCTATAGGTTATTCGCCTATTTAACCGTGTCGACACCAATAGTGACGACGACAATGTTGCACTACATCGTTATAAAAGCAATACAATGAACCTCACTGACCTTGATGAATAGCGGCACCAAGACAAGTGGTGTTGTTATAAAAACTTACTTAGTTCACTTCGGTTATTATGCCGCCTAATAGATATATAGGGTCGAAGTCAAGACATGTGGGATCACTGCCATTGGTGTAGACGACTTCGAAAGCATTCAATACAATATTATGCGGCATTAGTTAAAATGTAGGTAAAGTTAGGTGAATCACAAAGTAGCGATGCCGCCCTACATAGGTTGCCGACGATGTCGGTGTCGACATTGTTGGAACCCTTCCATAGCTACCGAAGTAGCTATCATAAGCTTCCTTTAATGTCAACGGCGACACTCATAGAGGCATTGTTGTTTAGGCTTGATGAGAATACAAGCGGCATGGCATGATCGTAATTATAAAAAACCTGAATTTTTTCTAATAAAATCATATACTATTCACCAAACCATAATTTTTGTCCAATTTCTATTGGATAAAAACATCTTTCAACATATTCTTCTCAAAAAAACTACCGCATACATTTCTCAAGTTCCAAAACAATTTTCAACTTTAATTAATTAATATCCTTAATTAATTATAAATTTAAATGCTTATGTAGCATAATAATTTCATAATAAATCATAATCACTTGGGAAAAATCCCAAAATATTCACAGAAATTCAGAAATGTTATTTTCTTTATCATATAAAAATTTTGAAGCCAAAAACTATGTTTAATTATTTTTAATAATTAAAACCCGAAATTAATCCAATTTCCACCTTAGGAAATTCATAAGTTACTTAATATAGCAATGGAAAATTATAAAATTAAAAACCCATCTTCAAATTATTATTTTACATGTCATATTAGAAAACAAGTCATTAAGAGATTATTGACTAAGGTTTTTCTCTTAAATCTATCATTTGATTTCATAAAATCCATTTATTTCATCATTATTCAAAACATGGCAAAATCAATATGACATAGCATTCGAACATCATACAAAAATTAAAACCATCAAGATTCGAAATCAACAATTATAATATAAGATGGATTCTATTATTATTCACCTTGAACGAATAAGTAGACTTGAGATTGATAGTTGATTAAGGTTTCCACTTGAATCTCTTTGATTTTTCCTCCTCACTTCTTATTTAATGGTCGTTCTTGTATTCTTTGATTGTTTTTAAGTTATGAAAAGTGAGAATAACATGAAGGGGGGAGGGTTTAAGGGATAAAAGAATGGATATTCCTATTTTACCTTTCTCATATATTCTCTTTTATCTTAAGTTATAAAGCAATCTTACTGTCCAATTAGTTAATTAAGGCTTGACCTTTTTAAGTATCAAATCTCAGTTCCATTATCACACTACATATCACATTATTTTATTTTATTAATCCAATTAAATCTCCTGAATAATGTTAATTAAAATTAGAGGTGTTACAGTCTAATAAGAACTCTCGTACATTATAGAGAAATTATGATTTTTGCTACTGATGTCGAGAAAATAATTTTTTTCGGTTTTCAATAAACCATTAAGAGTACTAACTCTACCATATGGCATGATGCATAAATCTAGATTGGATTCGAAGTACATCAGCAAAATTTAATTTTGATAGTTGTACCCTAGGAGATGTGATCCATCGATTGCAAAAGTGTCTTCGAGAAGAACGCCGAATTATTTAGAATATAAGCTATGTTGATAGAGTAACATCCCAAATATCAATTATTGTATTAACTTAACATAACTCATTATAACATCCTGATATTTTCAACCATTCGCATCCATACATGTCGGATTTGAATTGCTCAAAATATCATATTGTTAATTTAAATTTGGCAAAACTCAGCATATACAGTAAATAAATAATCACAGAATCACAAACACAGAGTAATAGAAAATAATGCAGCGGAAAAAAAAGTATAGTAGTTCATGAAGCTACTATATATATATAACAGAGTTAAAAAAGATACAACAGAAGTCTCGAATACATAGATGTCTCAATACAATAGTCAAATACAAGATCAGAATACATCACTGGAATCAACTGAATAACTGAAAGCTGGATAGATAGCTGGATCTCCAAGCGAAGCTCCAACTCCAAAGGTGAGTCTCAAATGCTGTATCACTCAGTTTGACCTGAGCGTAAAGCAAAACACAAAACACTCGAGTCAGGATTAACATTCTTATACCAATAAATCCAACTCAAGTGAAATAACAACTGAAATACAGTAACTTAAAGGATGTTTGGGATAACCATCCTTTAAGGATCCGTTAAACTATATACTATGTAGTAATATACGCTATTATAATAATGTCTATAGTAAAGTATACTATTTAAAAATAGCATTAAGGCTTCACATTTTCCACCTTAACACATTTTTAGGTGTGCCAATAGTCTATACAGTACCGTAATACCCCGTAAACTGGAGCTACCAGAGGATACTCCATAGGTACGACACAAATCAAACTCGTAGTAAAGCTCACTATGGTAGGTGACACGGCACAACGAGGCAATGCCAGGGTAGATATACCAATTACGCATTCGGACTGTTGGTAACGCAAAGCCGCAGCAATCGCCCAACTCGAGCAACACTCCCGAATCAAGGGTGCGCACCAAATCAATCACAAAGTGATAGAATGGCATACGATGGAGTGTGTCCGATAAGAGGAGCTACCTCATTAGCCCAGAATCGCTCCTGTTTTAGCCACCTTATGCCAACTCACGGGAGTTGGGTCCATGTATATACCTCAAGATCGTCGTCACCATCCTACTTCATTCTGGAATCTCCACCGCGTACATAGTTGTTAAAGTGGTTTTCAGTATCGACAGAGAGTATGCCCATATCCGATCCCGGTCTCTTTAACAACCAAACGTTATTATAACACCGCAGTCATTTCAAAATAGTTTATCTTTCAAAACCAAAATATCATTTCCATTTCAAAAACATATCAATATGATATCATTTCCATTTCAAAATATTCACTTCCAAAAATCATAGTACTTTCAAAGACATAATACTTTCGAAACCAAACCGTTTGAAATAATAATACTTTGGAAATCATAATACTTTGAAATTCATAACTTTCCTTCAACAATTTAGATATTAATAATAGTATATAAAATAAAATAGTTTATAAAATAAATAATTTATATAAATTAGTTATAAGTTAAAACAATTTTATTAAAATAATTAGTATATTTAAAATAGTTTATATATTAAAAATAGTAATATTAAAATAGTTTATATTAAAAATAGTTTATATAAAATAATATAAAATAGTTTTAAATATAATTTTAAAATACTTTATATAACAAAAATAGCTTCCTCAAATTTCACAAATCGATTCAACTCAACTCGGATTCCAAATTCAAATTAATCAATCTCAAATCATCAATTTCAATTCAATTAACATTTCAAATTATATCGATTTCAAATACCGATTTGAACCACAAATAAACCATTTCAATTTCAATATATTTCAAAGCTTTAAATATTCAACATTTCAAAACTAAATTCGATAATTATATATATATATATATATCAAATTCACTTTACTATTATTTAGTTTTGAAATATTTACTTAATCATTTCAATAACATCTAAATACAATAATTTACAAATTTAAATAAACAAAATATCCCATTTAAATTTATATAAGTTTGAAATATTCATTTAAGTCACTTTAATCAAATTCAAGTTATAAACATCTCTTTAAATTTCAAATTTTTTTATGAATTTCAAATCAAACTTATTTAAGTATAATTCTTAAATAAATATAATTTCAAATTTATCTTTCCCTCTGGATCATTATAAACTCTATATTTGCAAATATAAATTTTATATAAATACTTAAACATATTATATTTTGATTAAATCAACTTTATTAAATCTTTAAAATCAAAATTTATTAAAATCATATATATTTCCTTTCAAAACCACAGAAGTCAATTTCAAAAAAAAAAAATATATATATATAGACCAACGATGTCTGTATATAATTTTCTATCCTATGGTCAAGTGATACGGATATTTATCATTTCAATCCGCAATTTAAATATATACAGGTATATATCTTTTCAACCCGCAATCCCAAATTCAATTCAATTGAAAATCGCTTGGGTTTATCATTTCAATCCGTAACGATTTTCTCTTATTCTACAGATCGTTCGGGTATGTATCATTTCAACCCATAGTGAATTCTATACTAACAGGGAACTTGCAGAGTGATAACAGATATGATAATAACATAATAGGCATATATCATCAATATAAATAACAGATAATGATGTCAGATGTCATAGGTGAACAGATACAGATAATAGCATATGTAACAATGTAAATAACTAACAGCAGTATATTTCAATTGTCGTTTCAATTGAAATAAAATTTAATAAATATAAGAACGTTAATCGTGAGTGATTGCTCACCTTTCGAGGTTAGAGATGAACGAGAATGAGATGAGTTACGAATCCAAGCACGAATTCCGAAACAATGCTGAATTGGTACGAATTTGACGGACAAGCTGATAATACGAATAGACGAAATAAATCAGAACTGGGTCGATGAATATAATTGATATAAGTGAACTCATATATAAAACTATATATATATATATAACTATATATATAAATTATACTCGAAATTTAACCACATATTAAATCAAATAAATATGAATTTCAAAATCCATTATTCCAAATTAAACACACATAGAAAAATCGAACATATATATACATTATATATATTTTTTGAAATAAATGTAAATGCAAAATACTTTCATTTTAAAACAATATATATAACTCAGACATTGAACAAAAGGTATGCCAACCTAATATACATATCTAACCCATGTATATATATATAGTATATAAAATCATTTTCCAAAACTGATATCTATATGCATGCAATCGTACAGCAACCTATAGATATAAAATAAACTATGATAAATCTTTTATATTAAAACATAGCAGACTAATATATATCTATATATATATATATATTTTAAACTATACAAACTGATATGTACTTTAAAATTTTACAAGTTAAAGCATATATATAGGTAAACACAATATATACAATTGAAACCAAACTTACCTATACTTATACACAAGATAACATATAATATTTTATAGCCTAAGTATTATACACACACAGATTATAATAACCTGTACAACTTACATATTATATATAACAGCTGTATAGTACACACATCATATATGAATATAAATATATATAGCTTAATATATAAACACTTCCATATATTACACTTTGAAGTAAACAATATATATGTAACAAATATAAGCCGAAATGTATATAAACTTACTTATATATATAAACATAAAAATATATTTATCAAAAATTTAGAAGTAAATAGGTATAGATGCAGACTCAAATAAAATATGTATGCAAGCTTCTCATATATACACGGCTCTAACATATTTGATATATATATACACAATAAAGTATTTATATATATACTTTTACAACAACAGATTTCTATATTATAACTTATATAAACTAGCCTTTATACAAATGGTATATATATTATACCTTTATACAAATGAAGGAGATCCATTTGCATGGCCAAGCAGGCTTCATGTGAAATATATATATACTAGATTATATATGTAAACTAATACATATGCACGCTGCTCAAAAATTCATGCAAACACAATACATAAACGTATGCAGCCACCATACGTATAAACACAGTACAAGTTGAAATCTGTAACATTTTTAAAAATCAATGCATATATATACTTAATAAAATGTAAGATACCAATATGTAAAACTATACAAAATGTCCATATCAACATACGTATGAAAATGCGTACATTAAAACTACACACACACACACACACACATATATATATATATAGAAACTAGAATATCCATATATCAAACTCAAATAGCAAACTCAAACAGATATATATATATAAACACAGTACAAGTTGAAATCTATATATATGTAAAGTATATATATATATATAAACTAGTAGGAATACAAATATACCGATACACGAAATCTTGTATAAATATATATATATATATATATATATATATATATATTATAAAGGAAGAGAAGTTGCAAAACCAAATATATATGTATAAACAATATATACACTAATATATAATATAACAAAACAAATAAAGACACGTATCGCTTTAAACACTTACGCATGAAATACAGTGAGAATAAGGTGGCGTCGGCTAAGGGACAGGCGAAGGTTGAAAAGGTCAGGGATGCAAGGTGGTATCGGTGATGGAAAATAAAAAGCAGGTCGAATTGCAGGCGGTGGTTGCTACTCGGCATTGGTAGTAGTTGTGGCGGAGGAAGCGGAGATGATGGGGGTGCGATTGCTAGCATGAAGAAGAAGGAGGGACGTTTGCCAAAACTGATAGGGAAGAAAAGAAGTACAACCGAACTAAAAATTGAAGTAGCAGATACAAAATGAAACGTTGGAATCACGAAAGTGAAGATTTTGAAAATATTGATTGCACGGCTATTAGTATAATACGATGGAAATCGAAAGGACAGAGGGAACCCAAAAGGTTGAAAGTGGGTACCGGTATGGTTACCGTTTCGCGGATTCCACTACGAACCGGACTTCAAAACATAGATGTGAATATACCACAGAGATCAGCACGACGATACGATCAAAGCGGTATACAGGTATTAGTGATATGATTATCCGATCAAAAGTCGATATCACTACCGAAATGCTGCTAAAATGTCAGAAATAAGATAAACGGAGCAATAGAAGTCCAAATTTAGAGAAACGAAATATGACGTCTCACTCGGAAGATGATTTACAAATTTTTTGTATAATAATATTCAGGTTTGGAAAATAGTTTATTACCATCAAATATTAACTGATTTAAATTGAAATAAAATTATACTAGAAAATAAACTTCCATATTATCAAATGAAAATTTACCATTTGCTATGTTTAATTAGACATATTCCAAATATTAAATTTTTATTTCAAAATTTTATTGTTTAAAATTTCACAAAATTCAACTAATTAAATAAATAAAACCACTGAAATTTATGGGTCGTTACACTCATCCTCCAAAGGAGAAAACCCTAATATTTAAATCATCATTAAATGATGATTTACTAATGCTTGTATTTGCTCTGGTTTAAACTCACCTCCACCGCACAATATTAATATATTAAGTGCACTACTTTGGTCGCCTAGGCAAGTATCATCTCATTACTTAGAAAATTATCTGACTCACAGCAAAAACAATCGAGAAATCCTTCCTTGAACTATCCCAAGCAACCTTAATTATAATATACTTATAATTTACAATGGCTACCAAAATGACATTATGTCGGCTCCAACCCATTGTTTGCTCGTAAGATTACTTTGTTAAATAAGGCTCGGCCACTTGACGCTTCTCGTGTGAACTTTAATTCATAAATCTCTTCGCATGACTAAGGTCGTGCTTCTCAAATGCTCAAATGCTCTTCTAGGGATTAAGAATCATGTGAAACCCTTTTCTAAGTGGTGCAAATCACCTGGAGACTCTATGCTCGAACTAGGGATAAGAACTGGTACGTGAATGGACTAATCCTTAGAAAATACCTTTCCAATATATGGGATTACTCCATCATCTAAGTTTTACTAATACAAGGAAAAACAATTCTAACACGAACAACTTTAGGCAAATTTGTATAAGTCATTCGCTCAGTCTTTGCTCATTACTGGGCATCCACCAAACCCTACTTGGATGCAAATCCAAGTCACACTTCATTGACCACTCCACTCAACTTGAAAGCTCGTGCATCATGTTCGAATGGTAGTCCTATCGGTCGTTTCATGCAAGCTTAGCAACAAAGGCTATACATACAAGGTTTGTCTTTATAAAAGAACTTACCTATTGTGAAAGGTGTCAAGTTTAAACTATCTACCAAGTTACTAAGAATAGATGAATATACAGCCCAAGTATCTGAAAGAGTAGAACTGAGTATACCAAATAAAAAGCCTAACTTGCTACGTAAGCTCCTTCCATTTTTCTGAGTAGTGGGCCTGCTAGGACCTGGTAATATCTGTAAGGCATAAGTCATCATCACTTACTTACCCTTTGAAAATGTAGGTGAATTCTTCTTCACGTGACCAAGCTGATCGCAATTGAAGCACTTACGCTTCACTTTAGTTGGGTGACATTTCATAGCGACATGCCCTAATATGCCATAAGAGTGAAATACTAGGTCAGCTTTCTTCTTCGTATAAGTTTGATCTTTCCTTGTATCTTGGTCTTTTCTCTTCGGTTTTCTTTTCACTTTTGCTACCTCCAATGGTACCTTACAAGTGTTATCACAGAGGAGAACAATCAAATGAGACTTTTAAAAGAGGCCCTTAACATAGATAAGACCAAGCAATGAGTCTCCAACTGATGCTTAAAGACCTAGGCAAACTTCTTTGCCTACACCAATGGAGTACCGACTATCTCAATCCAAAAATCAAACCAAAAGATTGAATTATTCAACATAATCCTTCACTGACAAGATGCGCTGCAC
The DNA here is from genome assembly GCA_030737815.1 of Allium fistulosum. Taxonomy (NCBI): domain Eukaryota; kingdom Viridiplantae; phylum Streptophyta; class Magnoliopsida; order Asparagales; family Amaryllidaceae; genus Allium; species Allium fistulosum. Next base: position 844,600,804 of record CM060902.1, read on the forward strand.
AAAATGGATGAGATGCTAAAGCTACATGCCCTTCTCAATCTCAAAAATGAACTAGGACCCAAAGCGATGCCTGAATTCATTCTTACTTACGGGCCTGCTCATTAGCCTCCTCTACCAATTTGTCCTACCAAGCAAAGCTCCCCACATGCACGTGTCCAAGGTTGTGTCTCAACAACATTCTCAGAGCTCAGATATGGTTTCCTCCAAGGCTAAGGAAATCCAGCATAGCTTCGAAGAGTCTAAAGTTGATGGGGCAAGAAATACTAGTGCCTCAAGGGCCACTCACCTCTAATGCCAACCGCCCTGCGAGAAATGTTTGTGGGCAGTAGAGTATCCCTTGTAGTAGCTAAATAGTTTCTGAACTAATCAAGAATCTTAGACTGACTATCCACAGTCGCATATGTCTTCATTTTCTCATACTGATAGCATGGCAAAGATAGTGTAATTCAGATTTTAGACCATGTGGTTTTCAAACAAATCTGGATGTTAAGATGATGACAGAATGGTTCATGAACTTGGTAGCATGCTTTAAATGACATTAGGATAAGCCCTAAAGGGATAGAGTGCCTAAAATTAGCATAAAAATATCTCGGTACCGACTACTTTTAGGCATGTATCTATCTGTTTTTTGGTACCATACGAAGCTCTAGAGTTATGGCTTATAGGTTAAAGTGATTATAACACCCTATAAAATCAACCGTAAATAAACAAATTTAATAAATTAATTTAAATGAGATAGCAGTATAAATAGAAATTTTGTAGAAGTCAAAATTTGACCACGAAAGTTATTTCATTGTGTTCATGATGATTTTCTGATCAATTTCCATATAAAATATGTTGAAAACATAGCTCAAACGAGGAAGTAACGGACGTTTGAAGTTTCGAATCCAAACTAATTTAAATAAAATTCAAATTCAAATAAACAATTAATTCACAAATTTTAAATTCAAAAGTTAATAGTAATTACACTTAAGGGTTAAGTAAATGTTAAGATTAACGGTAATGTTAAATAAAAATTAAGGAAAAAAATAACAATGGCAAAAAGTTATACGTTCCCAAAACAGGGGAGTGGTTAACCCCTCGACTACGACTGATCGACCACTAGTGATCAACCGATGGGAGGTGGCGATCGACCGCCACCTATAAGTGGCGACTAGGGTTTTGGTTATTTTAACGTTCTAGATTTTATTATTTTTAACCAGCCTTCATCCGATGGTTCTAGTGCTTTCCAACCACTATAAATAAGAGCCTAGTCCCCTCACTTTTATTCACAAAATATTTTGGGAATATTAGCGATGCTCTATCAATTCGTTTGTTCATAGATTTAGAAAACTCCATTAGGGTTTCAGGTAAGAAATCCTATATATCTACCTTTGTTTATTGTTTATTTTCTTAACCTGTTCTCCTCCAAACTTCTAATTTTCTGAATCTAATGAATATACCAATCCCTTGCTTTATATATATATATATATATATATCAAAATGAAGAGACCTGAAAGAGTTTATTTAGGGCATGTAAAATCCAAGAGAATGCAAAGCTAAGGACCCTGTGAGTGGAAATCTTATTTTTCTATTTTAGTGATTGAATAGTGTAATTTGGATTTGATATATGCCTTTGGGGGTTTTGGATAACAAAAATGTCACTTCTTAGGTTGGAATCTTAATTGTTTTGTATAAAAATAATTGAATTTATGTGGATTTTGCAGTTTGTATTTTCCTCCTATTCCACTTCTTATTCTTTTTTTGGATCTGATTAGGGGATTAGATTAAGAAATGATGTATAAGATACGAATTCTTATTCGTAGTTTGCATTGCCTATTTCTACAAATTAAATAGAAATTCCCTTGTCTAATTTCATATAAAAAAGAGTTGAATAGAGCGTAAAATCAATTAAGTTGTAGGTTTCCATTATTATTGCTATATTCCATTGTTTAAATATAAAATAAGTTGGAGTTGGATTCTAAGTACAAGTCTATTGATTTGATTTTGGGATATTGGATTTATGGTAAAAATGATATTGTGGAAATAAGACTTGTATAACTTTGGAAGATATGACATTTAAATGTTAGTTTAGGGCGTAATTCTCGCGCGCATAGAAGTTAATAAATATACACACACACGTACATATTAACCAAAGTAAATAACATACAGTTGTAATGTATTGATGGCGTAGTTAATTAAGTTAATAATTATCATTTAAATCTCCCTTAGGAAAGTAATAAATTAGGCGAGATAAGAAAGATTTCTTATAAGGCCTAAATAGAGAATACAATGAGATGTGTGATAATACACTTGGACAGTATTATGAAATATGACTAAGTTATAGGGATACGAGGTCAGTCAAAAGCACATAGAAGTCTGTCCGGCTAATCTGGCTACAAGCAGTGTGATTGGGATTGATGTAAGACATCACCTATAATAAGTAACTACGGATGACACGAGGTTAGTCCCAATTCTGTAGGATAAATCTTGCCAGTTAATCTGGTTACCAGTTCCAACAAATAGTCGTGCTAATGGAGACGTCTTCATGTGGTACGGGTCATAATATGAAGAGCCAATTTCACGGATCAGAGGTATTAATTGGTTGTTTGAGGGCTCACCTCTTTCCCTTATATAAAGTATTAAATGGTCGGGATTGGGTTTAGGAAAGAATTAGGATATCTCAGAAAGGTTCGCTTTGATAGAAGTATGCGAAGATATTTCTGTGCAATGTTAGCTAGAGAGGTACCTGTGAGGAGTCTAACTTGGGAATAGGAATAAAGTAATGTGTGCCTACCTCACTTTAGGTTTTAAATGATCAGAGTCTTCCTATTTTCCATTAAAAGGTATGAAGTGGCTTGGGTTCTATCCCTTGCATTCGTAGACATTAATAATGATGGTCATAGGTTATTGATTATGAAGAACCTGCTTCGGGGATTGAAGTATTAAGGGGTTGTTTGAGGGCCCGCCTCTTTTCCTTATATGAAGTATTAAATGGTTTTGAATATAGTTTACATGCAAAAGACATGTCCTTATTTAAATTATACTGCCCAAGTACTGATATAGAAAAGCTCGAGATTCTCTATTCATCAGACATTATTTTTCTAACTCCCTCCTCACAACATATGTTAAGGAAGGAGACAATGATCAAGATGGAGATGGCGATGAGAGGAGCTTGTGGAAATAGTCTATTTACTATATATGCTATTTTCTGGTGTACCTATTTGAAGTTAAAAATGTAAATTTTTAACATGATTATTTAACGATTGTTGTTGAAATTATATTATGGTTTTGTGACATTTATAGTTGAAATAAAACGGGTACTATTTATGCTATTATATTTTATCCTTCTACTGTAGTTTTGAATAAATAGATAAATAGCTCTATTGTTCTTTTTACCTACTAACAGCCATCTTTGGAATGAGTTTAAGTTTCGATGGGCCTTTTCTGGGTCGGAATTTAGGATTGTTTCGACGTGGATTGTTATAGTGATCCTCCCAGGGCCCATTTTTGTAGGAGTGAGTGAACAACTCCAAGGAAGCTATAGAGATAAGGACAAGTACTGAAGATGTCAGATCCTTTCGGTAACGACCTGATTTCTAGGACAAAAGTTCTAAGAACTTCATGGATTGAAGATAGAAGACCAAGTGGAGTGAGATGGCATGACCTATCATCATAAAATTAGATATGTATCGATCATTTTTATCGATACCAAGATGGTTTTATTCGCCAAGGGACTTCGTCTCCCCTTCGACATTCTCGGATCTGAAATTAGACTTGGTATTTCAAGATCCGACGTTTTCTCTATAAATATCAAGCATATGGCAACTCAAAAATGAATTTTGGCACTTCATGTTCTTCTCTCCCTCTCTCTCTCTACGAACTTATCACAAAGGAAGCTACCTTTTGCTGTTCTAGGCTATCAGAATTTGAAATCCCTTCTATTTTTGACGAATCTCTAAGTAATAATATTAAAGTGCACACGGGCCTCAGATTTGCCGAACCACTGTAAATATTTCCTGTGTTTCTTACTTTGTTTTGTTATTCATAGCTAGATCTCTTCAATTAATTTTGTTTTGGGGTATTGTCCCACTTTTTGGCTCAACATTTTTAGTGATTTTACTAGGAAAGACTTTTCTTAGGCTTAGATCTAGCTATCTATTGTGGATTGGAGTGTCCAAGAGTTAGATCTAGAAGGTTTTCTATCTAAAGCTTGAAGGAACTTCATATTGGAATCAATGGCACCAACAAGGAAGTCATTTAGATCTAGGACAATCACTCGTGGAATTACGGAGCTTTCTACCATGATGAAGTTACTAATCAACCAACAACAGCATTGCCAAGACCATCCGCTCCTCAAAAGATGGCCGCGAGAATGGAATTCGATAAGATGATGGCAAAGTTGAATCAAAAGATGGAAGATAGTCAGAAGGCTCAACTTGACGAATGGAGCCTTCCTGACCCAACAATCATAAAGGATCAAGAGGAGCAGGAGAGAGGCATCACCTGCTGGATCTGAAGAGGATATCTCATATTCTATGGTTAGAATGGAAGGGATGGAAAGAAAAAGCAGAAGGAATGGGCTACTGGATCAGCAAAATGAAATGTTGGAGGAACAGGAAGAGCACCTGCTAAGGGAATTCAGATTGGTACCGATCAAAATCAGATCGGTACTGTTATACCAATTTTTAGTCTAACATCGAAGTATTTTGAAATAAAATTTAAATAGAACCTAAACAAACTCATAATCAAAATAATATAGATCGAAAATGTCCAAAATGCCCAAAATATCCAAGGTTCAAGTCATTCTTTTCTTATATAGAATTTGAGTACATATATAATATTCATTATTCAATGATCAATATGCAAAAGATACAAGTCATCTCCTTTGTTCTATTTCTAAAATCAAGGATGGACTCATTATGCAAATTCCTATTTTTGAAGGTCCGTATGTTCAAAAATTCAGGCCATCTTCATCTTCGCCGGTCACTAAAAGAGGTCTCAAGCTCTCAAGTGAGCTTAGAAATTTCAAGTCCAAAATAATGATTTGTGATAAGAGGGAGAAAAAGGAAAGGAGCCCCTTCATAGGTGGGGGTGGGTCTTTATTTATAAAGGTTGGATAGTGGCATAACTTGCTTGGATTGGTTGATCAAAGTTGGTGTAGATTGATGATACACAAGGTGGATGGTCTTGATGATTCTATTTGTCATCATCTTAATACTACAGCAATTCATGTGGATCGCTATCTTGGCCATAGTATCAACAAAGGTAGCGTAGCTTTATTAGAGTGATTTGAAGCTTTACTACATATAATTCACTTTATATAAATATACTACTTCTTTATATGAGCTATTGCTAGCATTTTACCATGTGACGGCTTGTAACTCCCACTGCAATGGCTTAAATAACCAACTCACTATGACCTTGAATTATCAACTCACGATGGCTTGATAGTTTGAATAATTTATTCATAGTGGCTTAAATAACCATCTTATAATGGCTTGATAGCTTGAACAATGATCTTACGATAGCTTCCAGAGTTATATCACGATGGCTTCTATTTTTCACCTTTAAAGTCATTACACGATGACTCTATTAAATTAACATATGATGGCTCCAATCAACATGCGATAGCATAACTGACACACGATGGCTCTATTCAACATATGATGGCTTCAATCAACACATGAAGTCCGCATGAAGGCTTTGATCAACAAATGAAGGCTCTGATCAACACATGAAGGCTCTATTCAGCACACGAAGGCTCTGATCAATACACGAAGGCTCTCTGATCAACATACAAAGGCTTTACAACATACAAAGGCTCTGATCAACACACAATGGCTCTGTTCAACGCACGAAGGCTTTATTCAACACATGAAGGCTCTTTCATTTATCAATCTATTCTTGGAATTTTAGGTGTAATAGGCACTGACCTGAATTTGTGGCCCTTAAAGGGGAAGGGAGCCAAGACTTTCAACATGTCTAATTCCAAGGATGATTTGCAGGATGTTGGCAATAAGGATGGATTGGATGCTGTATCTCAGGATATTGGTGTTCAAACTACCGTTATAGAGCCAATTAGGCATCAAAGAAGAACCGAGAGAGTGGTTATCCCAAATACTGGAGAACCTAGATGTCAACGAGCAAACCGAGACTGTTTGCAGAGCCAAACACTTAGCCTAGCTCTTCATAGTCATCCTTCAAAGTACCAGGCTAGTGTGGAGCATATAGAGGACATGATTAAGTGGTTATTGGAGGAAAATAAATGGAGAAAGAATGAAGATTAGGGCTCTGCACCTAGCATAATTACATTCACAGAGAACATCTTAAGGGAAGAGTATCCTAGGAAGTTTACGATACCTACAATGTCATCGTATAATGAGACTACTAACCCTAGGCAGCATTTTTAAGTAAGAGTGGCACATGGATTGTGCCAGAGCAATGGATGCAGGTCGACGTAGGTGTTTCCCTATCTTTCTAGATGGGGTTACATCGATGTGGTTTACTTAGCTCGTGTCAAAATCCATTTTGACTTTTGATGAGTTAGCAAAGAAGTTTTTGGAGCAGTTCAGGCTCCACACCGCCTAACCTAAGGATGTGATGTCCTTGCCGAGCCTTTCCTAGAGACCTCAGGAGTCACTGAAGGGGTTCTTGAATAGGTTCAATATTGCAATTACTAAAGTTTGTGATCCAAATGAGAGTATGGCATTGATGGCGTTGGTCCGGGGTATACATCCGGATATGGACTTTAGGAAATGGATATGGATGAAGTAGTCGACAACTATAGAGGAGTTCCACTGAAAGAAAAACTAATTCTTGTATTTGGAAGAGGCAAGTTAGGTTGTTGGAAAGACTGATGGTGGACAGTCAAAGGAAGTAATTCAAAGTAATGTTGTTATTAAGTAGATCAGTGAGAGCATCGGAAACATGGCTGTGAATCCTAGTAATTCTGGTAATCAAAGGAAGAGGAACCTCGGGGTTGGAGGTTCACGAAATGATGCCAAAAAGCATCCGCAAAATGTGAGACCATAGGAGTACATGCCTCTAAACGATACGCTCGAAAACATATACCTTACCACACAAGGCACAAAAAGGTCTAAGAAGTTGCCTAGGAAAGAGGTGACCGAGGAAGAAAAGTGTTTTAGATATTATTGTTTCCATGAAACTCATGGGAATAATACGAATGAGTGCAGACATCTTAGAGATTTTATTGAAGAATTGATAAGAAAGAAGAAATTGCAGTAGTCTGTAAGAGGACCGCAGGATGGCAGACAAAATACGAGACCCTAAGGGTCGAATGCCCAAGGGAACCAACTTGGACCTAGCATAGAGGGGCCTAGGCAGTTAGATGGAAGGATAGTCATAAAAACCATGATTGGAGGACATCATCTAGCAGAGAAAAGCTAGATTAAGATAGATTGGTATGTGAGTTCGTTGAGGCATGTACCATAGGAGAAACTACTTCGGTATTAAGAATGAAGCTCCGGCTAAGCAGCAAAGGTTGATGGATGATGACATCGTGTTTCAGAATAGGGATTCTGATAGGGTCAAAGCACCAACCTTCGATCCTATGGTGATAGTGGCTATTCTATGCCTTGCTGCGGTGTACAAAGTATTGGTGGATAACGGAAGCTCGGTGAATATTATGTTCAAAAAGACGTTTGGTCGGATGAGGATAAGTATGAAGTATGTTAAGCCTTGTAAATCCTGGATTCAAAGATTTATCAATTAGGCAAAACAACCCATTACTACAATTGATTTGTCCATGGAATTGGGGGATGGAGACCGCAAGATTGTGCGGGTTTGGAAGTTCATAATTATGGATGAATATTAAACGTACAATGCCTATATGGGTTGGCCGACCCTTGCTAATTTCAGGATAGCACTAGCTTCTTAGTGCTTGATGATGTAGTTCCCAATGGAGAATGATGTTGGATCGATTAGAGGAGACTATAGCGTTGGTCGAGAATTTTACATTATCGAGCTCATATAGGCAAAGTGATGGAAAAAGGAAAAAATATAGAGAAATCTCTCTACACTAAGAACGGGGATGCATAGCAATTAAGCTGAAGCCCTGGCTAAAGAAACATAGTATGTTCTACAAGTTTATGGATCCTAGGAAGAAGTCAGAGGAAGTGCGGGCAACACCAGCCAAGCTGATGGTTAACGTATCGGTCGATATGGACGATCTTACTCGGGTTCTTAAGATTAGATCTTAACTCAGCACTAGATCAAGGAAGGAATTAGTCAATTTTCTCTAAGGAAATCTTGATATATTTGCATGGACACATTCGGATATGTGCGAGATATCATTGGAGATAGCATGCCACGCACTGAACGTGGACCCAAAATATCCACCTAAGCGATCTTGGTCCAAAGTGATTGGCTGCGTTAAAGGAGGAAGTGGATAAGCTGAAGGCCAACGGCTTCATCCATGATGCTTTGTACTTTAAATGGGTATCGAACCCCATGTTGGTCGAGGAAACAAACAGAAAGTGGCAAATGTGCATTGGTTATTAGAAATTGAATAAAGCATATCTGAACGATAGCTTCCTTCTGCCTTAGGATTGACCAGCTAGTAGACAGAAAAACTGGGCACGAGTTACTCTCTTTTATGGATGCCTATTATGGAAATAATCAAATACCAATGCACATTCCGGATAATGAGCATATTAGTTTTATAATGGATTTGGGATTATACTGTTACTGAGTAATGCCATTCTGCCTGAAGAATACAAGAGCTACTTACCAGAGATTGGTGAATTACATGTTCAGAAACCAAATCAGATGAACGATGGAAGTGTATGTGGTCGATATGCTCGTGAAGTCATGGCTACCAAAGAACCACTTCGATGATCTTTCGAAGATGTTCAAAGTGTTACAGAAGTACGAAATGAAATTATATTCGTTGATGTGTTCTTTTGGGGTTGCATCGGGAAGTTTTTAGGATTTATCATGAAATCAATGGGCATTGAGGCAGATCCGGAGTAGATTTATGCCTTGAGGAATATAACTTCCCTAACCACAAAGAAGGAGTTACAAAGATTGAATGGGAAGGTCATCAATTTGAGTCAGTTCATCTTAAAGGCGACTAATAAGTGTAAATCATGCTTTGATGCTCTCGAAAAGGGAAAAAGAAACTTCGAATGGAAAAAATGTTAGGATACCTTCGAGGAATTACTAAGGCATATAGAAATACCACTAGTTTTATCCAAGCCATTACACAGGGAAGATTTGTATCAAGCTCTAAGCGCAACATTGGTACATGAGAAGATGAGGATTCAAAGGCCAATTTACTAGACCAGCAAGTAGTTTACCGAAAATGAAAAGAACTATCAAAAGTTGGAGAAACTCGGTTATTGCTTGTCGATTGTATCGAGGAAGTTGCGACTGTATTTTTAGGCTTACCCGATTAAGGTGCTTAAGAATCAACCTTTGAAGCAGGTACTATAATGACCTGAGACTTCGGGAAGGTTACTAAAGTGTAACATTGAACCGAGCTAGTCGACATTACTTTCCATCCAAGGAGGGCCATAAACGGATAGGCATTGGAAGCTTTCATCATTAAATTTATCATACATGATGATGAAAAGGAAGATGAAATGGTCATAGTTTCTCAATGGAAACTAAATGTAGATGAAGCTTCAAATGAGCGTAGTTCTAAGGCAGGAGTGGTACTCGTGACTCCATAAGGATGACCAGTTTGTTATGCATTGAAGCTAGAGTTCTCCATGATAAATAATGAGGTTGAGTACGAAGCGTTGGTAGAGGGACTCAGGATAGCGAAGGAACTAGAGGTAAGGATGCTGCATATACTCAATGACTCCTAGTTGGTGATTTGCTATGTAAAGAAGGAACTTCAGGCTAAAGGTGTGAGACTTTCCCCTTGCCAGACAAAAACACTGGAACTATCGAATGATATAAAGCTTTACATGATAACGCACATCCTCAGAGAGGAGAATGTGAAGGCTAATATACTGGCCAAGTTAGCTGGCACTGGAGATGCGCAATTGTTAGGATTGGTTTTGATGGAGGTTTTATTAGCTCCAAGTATTGATCGGATGGATGTTGATTGGATTTAGGAGGATGAAGATGAAAAGGAGTCATGGAAACTCCGATCTAGGGCTATTTGCTTAAGAGAACTCTCCTAAGAGGAAATAACAACCGATAGAAACTCTTTCGTAAAGTGCCACGATTCATAATGCAAGGAGTGCTATACATGAGAGGTTTCTCGACCCTCATTCTTCAAGGTGTAACTTTAACACCTTGTAAAATCAATCATAAGATAAATTGGATAAATTAAATTAAATAAGATAAGGGTAAAAATGAAAATTTCAAAAAGTTGGAATTTGACCATGAAAGTTATGTTGTTGCGCTCGTACCAAAATTCTGATCAATTTCCATATATAAAATGTTAAAAACGGAGCTCAAATGGAAAGTTATGTAAGTTTGAAGTTTTGGATTTAAAATAATTTGAATAGAATACAAATTCAAATGGGTAATTAATTATAAAATTTAAAATTTAAAAATTAACAATAGAAAACTTAGGGAGTTTTGGTTTATAAAAACATCATATTATAAAGCTCCAAACTCCTTCAATGTGAAATGTTAATTCTAGGTTGAAATCTCAATTGTTTATATAAAAATAATGGAAATTGTATAGATTTGCAGTTTTTATAATTTTACCTTCTATTCCACTCCTTATTCTTTTTTTTGAATTTGATTAAGGAATAGTGTGTAAGGTATGGATTTTATTCGTAGTTTGCACTGCTTATTCCTATGAATTAAATAGAAATTCTTTTGTTTATTTTTATGTGAAAAGGGAGCCGAATAGAGCGTAAAAATTGGAACTGTATGTTTCTACTATCAAAATATTCCATTATTTTGATGTAATAAATTGAGTTTAGATTTTAATTGTACACAAGTCTGTTCACTGGAAATTTTGGTTATGAATATAAGAATTTTGGTATTGTTGATAATATGAAATAAGACTTGTATAATTGTTTAAATAGTTGACATTTAAATGCTAGTTTAGGGCATATATTCCGCATGCTTAGAAATTACTAGACGTGTGTATGTGTCTATATATAAATGAGTGTAATTAACATATAATTATAATATATAATTGCATAGTTAAATAGGTTATTAATCTTGTTAAATCCCCCTTAGGAAGGTAATTAATGTTAAAAGGCATAATAAGAAAATTTTCTAGTAAGGTCTTAATTATGGAAATGATGAGATATGTGATAATATATGTAGAGTGTATAAAGATTATGACTAAGTTATAGAGATGCGAGGTCAGCCAAAAGCACACAGAAGTATGCCCGATAAATCTGGCTACCAATGGTGTGCTTTGTGGCTGATGTGAGATATCGCCTATAATAAATCAGTACAAAGACATGAGGTTAGTCCCAAATTCTGTAGGGTAAATCTGCCCAGCTAATCTGGCTACTAATACCTATGAATAGTTGGACTAATGTGAAACATCACCATGGTTATGAGTCATAATACGAAAGAAATGCTTCAGAGATTGAAGATATTAAGTGGTTGCATGAGAGCCCCCTCTTTTCTATGTAGGAAGTAGTAAATGATAGGGGTTATGGGTAAAGCATGGTAGAGGATATCCTAGTAGACGGCCTACTTCAATAAGAAGTATTAAGAAGCTGAAAGAATTCCATGCAATATTAGCTTTACTAGTGAGGTGTCCACCTTAGAATTATAGGTCATAAATGGCATGCACTTGCCTTATATAAGGTAGCAAATGGTCGGAGTCTATCTAATTCCCATTAAAAGGTATTAAGTGACTTGGGTACTATCTTTTGCATTGATAGGACATTATTGACCATAAATATAGATTATTAGGATGGTAGCAAGTTAGCTATGGGTTTATATTTGGAAAGCCTTTTATGTAAGCCTTTAGGCTTGTATTTGGAAAGACTTATGTTGTAGGTAGAAAAATGTAAAACAAATTCCTATTTAATTATATTGTCCAAGTGCTAATGTACTAAGGCTCGAGATTTTTATTCACCGGACATATGTTGTTCTGACTCCCTCCTCATTACAACATGTGTTAGGAAAGTAGACGATGTTAAAGGCAAAGGCATGGAGAAAACTTGTGGCAATTTACCTATTTATCTACTTATGATATTTTCTGATGTACCCATTAGAGTATAATGATGTATTTTGAAAATGTTGTACTACAGATACATATCGTGCTATGTATTTTATAACACTCTGAAGTTGAATAAAATGAGTACTGGTGTTATTATATTTTATCCTTCCGCTGTGAGATCTGAATGTATAGATAAATAGCTCTGTATTGTTCTTTTTACCAACCAACACTAGCTTTGAGATGGGTCTATGTTTCGATTGGTCTTTTCTGGGTTGGAATTTAGGTCCGTATCGGGGTGGGTAGTTGCATTAGATATCAGAGCCTAGGTTACCAGATTAGTGGGGAAAAAAATGCATATGAGAGATGTACGTGTTAATTTTGAAAAGATTTTTCCAAAAACCCTTATTATAGGTACGAGTATATATGCACGCCGAGGTGGGCCTACATCTAATCAATGTGCATGCATTAATTCAACAATGCGCTTGTATAGAATCTTTCAAAGCATGTATAACGTTTTGTTTACAAACATAGTATGTACTTTCTCCATTTATGTTATCGTGTCCATAAATTTTGTTTTTTTAGCCATGGACCACGTCTAGGCATTATAAATCATTAATGAGAAGAAGGCTGTATAGTAGTCTCATCGTAATTTATTAATGGCTTATTTCATATTTTATATTCACATATAAAACCAGAATGCAATTGTTATATAAATGGACATTTTGAAATAAATACTTGTAAATATATAAAAACATTATCCCAAAATGTGTTTTTGTAGTTTTCATCTAAACCACTTTAAGAATTTCGCTTAAAGCCTACACACAAAAAATGGACTGAAATAAATAGGTAAAAACAAAAACAAAATTGGAGTTGGCATAAGAGTAGAATATCAAAAGAGGCAGCGGAATAACAATATGCCTAAAGATATATTCTATTTGTGATCTGTGATTATTACATGTTTTGTCGACCGTATTATATATTTTATATTAAGCTATGGCTTACAATCTTCTTAGGATGCTCGCTATTGCTCACTATAACACAATTACATAACAGAAATCGGTCCATTACCCATACTTTACATTATTTAATTTCATGCAATAGTAATTTGGTAATGCGTCCTCATCCTGGTAAACCCTTCTCTATGTCTAAAAGTCTTTATAAGAATTGATGCTAACAAAAAAGTCCATATTTTGTTTTAAAACTACTACACCAACAGTTGGCTGCATAACTACCACGTCTTTACTATCATATATCTCTTTTGCAAATTCTCCTAAGATAACTCATTGAATTTACACATAAAAAGTCAATTCATGATTGAAATGTCCACCTGAGGAAGAAAATTACATAAGATGGAAATCAAAAGTAATATCTCTTTAGTAAAATAAAAAATAAGGGTACAATATTTGAGGTTTCATACTGAATCCTAGACTCACAAACAACCCTAATCACATCAAAATTTAGCTTTATCTCATTTTGTAAAACATTGTTGAGATGAAATTGTTTATACTTAGCATGCACTCATCATCATCATGCAGTTTTCCTCCTTGCATCATTGAGTATCACTATCATTAATGTATGCATAAATCGCTTAAACCATTAACTGTTATATCCATAAGCTACATACCCTATATATTATATATCTATCAATTACTTATAATATTAAATATTCACTGATTCTTGTCTTTGCTATAACTATAGCCTAATTAATTTTTCAACGTTTAATTACCATGCTTGATATTATTTCTTGCATTCCATATTGATTTTATCAGAGAATTAATTAAGAAAGTAGGAGTAGCAGCCGTGCCTGGTTGTGGCTTTTTTCACACATCATTGAGTGGTAAAAAGTATCATAACAGGCATGTGAGGTTTGCATTTTGCAAGAGTCATGAAACTGTTAATGCTGCTGCTGAATTATTGAATCGTATCGTACAAAAGTATATGTATTGTATGGTACCTTCTATAGAAGTTTGTACAACATTAATATTGGCATTTTTTTTATAGAAATGGCATTTTGTACAATTTGAAGGAATCAAACTAAAACCAAATTCACACATTATTAATTTTACCAAAAAATTAACTTGACCATAGTGAAAACCAAGAACTGCTTTACCATTGCAAACTGCACAAAACACACGCGAAAAATCATTTCTACATGAAAAAAAAATCCCCGAATCAAGTTGAGATAATAATCTTGTATGCAGTGGGATAGAATGTACAGTATTTGCTAAGTCAAAAGTTGGTGCATTGTCTTAGCTACAGGTATCTTATTTGAAGATTCAGGGACTAAGTAGATTTGATTTCATACATTCATAATTATTGAATGACGTCTAAGAAACATATGTATTTCCCTAATAAATAATTATACAGTGAAAATATAACTAGTGAATTTAATATGCCTAAATCTAGTATTATATATGTACATGATTCAATCTCCATTACAAAACCAAACTGTCAGCTATACTTGATTTAATCTCCATTGTAATGACTATGGACAAAAATTCATAAATCCAAAGCCAGTTGGTAGATGTAAAACATGATCCCAAACTGTAAATATTGTAGTAAAAGCAAACTACAGAAAATTTTGACATAATTATTCAATAAAATCTAGGGTTTAGTGTAATTTGCAGCAGTGTTAATAAAGCATGATGTTAAAAAATACCTATGTGGTGGTTGAAGTTTGAGATCGAATCAACACCTGCCTAATGATTAGTGCTTGGGGAAGTTGAATAATTGCAGCCGAGTCAAGTAACCCTAGTTTCTACAAAATCCTCCGACTGCAGACTTTAGCCGATGGAGTAGGTGTAATGTCCGCCAAGCATCGGATTTGTTGATCAGTTAGCATGGTGGATGAGTGGCGCCGATGATGGATTGCCGATGATGGATGTGTAAGTTGGGGTGGTTAGGGAATTTTACGGTGTTGTGAAATGGGAAATGTGAAGTGGGCAATGAAACGAAAAAGCGGAAAAACAGAAGGCAAAAGGGTATTTTTGGAAATCCAGAAAGACACCGTTGAAAACAGTTCATTGAATTCTCATTATTAATAGTAGAGATATATATACACTTTATTATGAACATACGCATATACACTAGGCAAATCTTTCTTTCGGCGTATAATACTATCTTAGGAAATTATAACTAGATGTTTAACCTACAGATAGTAGACTATGGCTAAAAATACTTCTTCTTATAAGATTGGGAACTCCGCCAGAAGAATGCCCACCAACCGGGGGATGCCCGAATAGTTTAAAGAAAACCTCAGGCACGTAGGACAAGTCCCTATTTCCTAACAAACTGCACCGGCAACACCCATCGTTCTGCCTACCAAGGCAGCACCTCATCTCATCGATTTCCCAAAATGTGCAAGGAGTTTATAAGTAAGGGAGGAAGAATATTCTAGAAAGGAAAGCTTCTTGGAGACTAATGCATGGATAGATGACTACAAGAGGATATTTTGGGAGATTGGTTGGGAGGATCAAGTGAAGCAAAGAATAACAACTTGGCACCTTAAAGGAGAAGCCTTGGATTGGCAGAATTCGGTGGTTGGAGAGAACGTTGGTAGGATTGTCACTTGGGATGAGTTCAAGAACCGATTTAAGACAAGGTTTATGTCAAGGACAGATATACTTTTGCAACTAAAGAAATTCATTCAGCTTAGGCAGGGAGACACCACTCTAAAGGAGTACATTAGTAAGTTTACAAAATTAGATAAATTCGAAATGAGCTTAATTGATACACCCATGAGAAAGGTCATGAAGTTTGTTAGGGGTCTAAATTCCCCACTTAGGGAATGGTTGTTGACTCGAATACGCATTGGAACTACCTACGAGATGCTTGTTGAGATGGCTTTATTGCAGGCGATGAATGCTGGGGAGAAAGAGATAGAGAAGAAAAAGGAGAAGGGGAATGTAGGACCCACATAAAACCAAGGAGGGGTCAAGAAAGGAAATAATAAATCAAACAGGAAGTGTAACAACTCGTCCCGAAACAGGCCTAAATTTGATCCAGAAAAGGCCCATCGAAACTTAGACTCATTCCAAAGCTGGCTGTTGGTTAGTAAAAGAAAAACATTACAAAACTATCTATCTATTCTTTCAGAACTCATAGCGGAAGGAATAAAATATAATAACAATAATAGTACCCATTTATTTAAAATCATTACAAATCTCACAATACATAACAACAACCGCTTACCATATTTTTTTCAAAATTACATTTTATGTGTATAATAGAAAATAACTTGAAAAGATAGACAACAACTGCCACAAGCTTCAGTCTCTCCATCTTCAAGCATTATCAACTCCTTATCTAACATGTGTTGCAATGAGAAGGGAGTTAAAACAACAAGTGTTTGGTGTATAGAAAATCTCGAGCCTACCATTTCAGTAGTTGGACGGTACAATTTAAATGAGAATATTTCTTATGTATTTAAAATCATTTAATACTTCATATAAGGAAAGGAGGCGAGCCATCAATCAACCACTTAATACATTCCATTCTTGAAGCATTTTTCCAAATCTTGTAACCCATAACCAATGTCATAAATGTCTAACAATGTGAGAGATAGAATCCAAGCCACTTAATACTTTTTGATGGAAAATATTTAATACTCTGCTTACGGAAGAGAGGCAGCCCTCAAACAACCACTTAATACCTCAAAACCCTAGAGTAGGTCTTCATATTATGACCCATACCCACGGAGGCGTCTCACATTAGTCCAAGCATTCGTAGGAACTGGTACCTAGATTTACCCTATAGAAATGGAACTAACCTCGCGCCTTCCATGGTTACTTATCATAGGCGATGTCCCTATGACTTAGTCATACTTACAACACTCTTAATATATATACACACCTCATCATGTTCATTAATTAGGCTATATAAGAATTTCTTCTTATTTTTCCTTAACAAATCAATTACTTTCGTAAAAGGGATTTAATGACACTTAGTATCTAATTAACTACACAATTAATACATTATAATTGTATGTTATTTATGGTAATTAATATATAAAATATGCATCTACTATTTTTTATGCGTGTAGAGATTTCGCCCTAGCTAACGTTTAAATGTTAATTCCTTTCTAACAACAATAATACAAGTCCTTTTTCCATATTATTAATAAAGTGCCATATTTCCAATATCCATAATAAGGGATTTCAATATGCTTAGCAAAGGATTCAACATTCACATCTAAAAATTATAATAAACAAACTTGTACATAATAAATTTTTTAACTCAATCTATCACATCAAATGATGGAATAATCTCAAAAACAGAAATTGCAATCCTATTTTCAATCTTTATTCAACCCCTCTTTTACTAAGAATTTAAACAATGGGATTTCTCTTTTATTTTCATATGGAATAAATGGTGTAAACAACGAATAAATTCATACTTGTACACCCTATTCCTTAATTGAAACTTCATAATCAAAAATAGAATTTAAGGAGGAGTGGAATAGAAATTAAAATCACCAAAAACTACATATCCTAACAATTTAATGTAAACAATTGAGAATTCCAAAAGAATTGATATTCCAAATTATAGGAGTTTTGGGGGATTTCATTTTGTTTTATTTTTGTAAACCCAAACCCCTAAGGCATATTCAAATCCATAATATACTAATTAATTGCTGAAATAAAAATGCTAAGATTTCCACTCACAGTTGGTCCTTAACTTTGCTTCTCTTTGTATTTGAAACTTCCATTATAATCTCCTTCAGATCTCTTCTTATTGGTATATACAATAAGGGATTTGTATATATATTAGATTCAGAAGGTTGGAGGAGAAAACGTTAGAAATTAAATAATAAACAAAGATAAGTACTTAGGATTTTTTACCTGAAACCCTAATGGAGTTTTCTGAATCTAAGAAGAGATGAACTGACAGAGCTTCACCGATGTTCCTAAAATATTTATGAATAAAAGAGAGTGGTCTAGGGTCTTATTTATAGAGGTTGAGACGTACCAAAATAGTAGGATGGAAATATGTTTAAAATGGAAAAATCTATAGCGTTTGCTGATAGGAAAACCCTAGCTGCCACCAACAGAAGCAGTCGACGGGTTGGGGTCGGCGGTTGACCCATCCGACTATTTTGGAAACGTAATTATTTTGTACCATTGGTTTTATTTAATTCCTTTATTATACTTTAATGTTAATTTTTAATGTTATCAATTTCTTAAACTCCAAGTCTAATCTCAGTTAATTTTCAGTTTTCAAATTTCAAATTTAATTAGTTATTTGAATTCGAATTAAATTATTTTAAACCTAAAAACTTCAAATGCCCATAACTTCTTCATATGTTTGTGGTTGAAGACTCAAGTGTTAAGTATACTGCATTTAACACAAGATATGGCTTATATGAATTTATGGTTATGCCATTTGGCTTGACAAATGCTCCTTCATATTTTGTTGATTTAATGAATAGAATATTTAGAGATTATTTAGACAAGTTTGTACTGATTTTTATTGATGACATTTTGATTTATTCCAAGACAGTGGAAGAGCATAAAAATCATTTGCATTTAGTTTTGTCAAGACTAAGGGAAAATGATTTAAAGGCAAAAATTTTAAAATGTGCATTTTGGAAGGAAGAAGTACATTTTCTTGGGCATGTTATCTCTGCCAAAGGAATATCAGTAAACCCCAATAAGGTAGTGGCAATCCAAGCATGGAAAAGGCCTAGTACCATCAGTGAGATTAGATCATTCATGGGGATGGCAGGATATTATAGGAGATTTATAAAAGATTTCTCAAAAATATCATCACCACTTACCAATTTAACTAGAAAGAACCAAGCCTTTGTATGGACAGAAAAATGTGAGCAAGCTTTTATCAAAATAAAAGAAGCTCTGATTAATGCACCAGTATTGAGAGTGCCAGAAGGAAATGAAAACTTAGTTGTGTACACTGATGCAAGTGGCTCTGGGTTAGGGCCTGTGTTGATGCAGCAAGACCAGGTGATAGCCTATGCATCTAGGCAATTAAAGCCACATGAAACAAGATATGCAACCCATGATCTTGAACTAGCAGCAGTTGTGCATGCTTTGAAACTTTGGAGACATTATTTGTTAGGTGCCAAATTCATTTTGTACACTGATCATAAGGCATTGAAATATTTATTCTCACAAAAAGATTTGAACATGAGGCAACATAGATGGGTAGAGTTCCTAGCTGCCTATGATCTAGATATACTTTATACACCAGGCAAGGCAAATAAAGTTGCAGATGCCTTGAGTAGACAACATGCCAAAGTAGCCATGTTGATGATGGAAGAGTTTAAGGATTTGTCTATACTTACTGATTTGGAAATTGAGGAAAACAGTGAGGTACAAATGATACCCATTGAAGAAGATGAAGGTAAAGGGAAATTAAGTATGATATCTCTGCAATCAGATTTACTTCTTAAGGTTGGGAAAATGCAGGAACAAGACCTAAACATGGTGGAAAAGAAAATGCTCATATCAAAAGGGGAAGAAGTAGTAGACTATCAAGTTGATAAAAATGGTTATTTAAGGAAAAAAAATAGGATATGTGTTCCAGAAAATATAAAGTTAAAGGAGGAAATATTAAATGAATACCATAGGAGTAAGTACTCCATACACCCAGGTAGCACCAAGATGTATCAAAATTTGAAAAGAAATCTTTGGTGGAAGGGGATGAAGTCAGATGTGGCCATACATGTTGCAAGGTGCATGACTTGCCAACAAGTCAAGGCAGAGACACAAAGGCCATCAGGACTATTGCAACCCCTTAGTATACCACAGTGGAAGTGGGAGGATATATCTATGGATTTCATAGATGGTCTGCCTAGATCTAAGAAGGGAAACACAAGTATATGGGTAATAGTGGATAGGCTAACTAAGGTAGCACATTTTATCCCAGTTAAAACAGATAGAAATGCTCCAAAATTGGCTCAAATATTCATGAAAGAGGTAGTAAGGTTGCATGGCATACCCAAAACCATTGTGAGTG
The DNA here is from genome assembly GCA_030737815.1 of Allium fistulosum. Lineage (NCBI taxonomy): Eukaryota > Viridiplantae > Streptophyta > Magnoliopsida > Asparagales > Amaryllidaceae > Allium > Allium fistulosum. Next base: position 844,620,872 of record CM060902.1, read on the forward strand.
ATAGGGATACCATCTTCACCTCAAGGTTTTGGAAAAGTTTTCAAGAGGCCATGGGGAGTGAATTGTGCTTAAGCACTGCCTACCATCCACAATCAGATGGTCAAACTGAGGTGGTGAACAAAGTCTTAGAGGATTTGTTGAGAGCATGTACACTGGACTTTGGAGGCAACTGGGAAGACCACCTTCATTTGGCTGAATTCACATACAATAACAGTTACCAAAGCACCATAGGGATGGCACCATTTGAAGCCTTATATGGCAAGCCATGTTTATCACCTATATGCTGGGTAGAGACTGGAGAAAGGGTTGTTCTAGGACCTGAATATATTAAAGAAACTACAGAGAAAATTGGGTTAATAAGAAAAAGAATAGCAGCAGCTCAAGATAGGCAAAAGAAATTTGCAGACAGGAAGAGAAAACAGGTGGAATATGAAGTGGGAGACTTTGTTTTTATCAAAGTTTCACCTATGAAAAAGGTTTTGAGATTTGGCAAGCAAGGTAAGCTCACACCAAGGTATGTTGGACCCTATAAAATTCTGGAAAGAATTGGTTCATTGGCTTACAAATTAGAATTACCAGAGGAAATGAAAGCAATGCATAATGTTTTTCATGTGTACCAACTTAGAAGATGGGTACATGATAAAGAAGACATTTTGGAAAAGCCTACCAAAATTCAAATAAATCCTGACTTGGTTTATGAAAAAGAGCCAGTGGGGATTATAGCCAAGGAAGAAAAGAAATTAAGGAGCAAAACTTTGAAACTAGTAAAGGTCCAGTGGAGTAGTGATCCTAATGACTGCACATGGGAGTTAGAGGATAAGATTAGGATGGATTATCCTAAGCTTTTTGCAAATTAAAAGGTAATTTTTTTTTTATTTTTTTTTTCTTTGGAAAAAATTTGTTATGCATGGTTGATATGATTGAATATGTTTGTTTATGCATAGGCTTGATAGATTTTCTTAAGGTCAGTGAATGCATGTTACAAATACTAGAAAATTGTGAGGACACAATTCCTAAAAGGAGGGGTGAATGTAATTCCCCAAAATTTTGAGGAAAATGATTTTTAATAAAATGATTCAGTTTAAAAATAATTGGATCAAATATTGATGGAATTTTAAATTAAATGATGTGCAGAGATATGTGTGCACATGTACACTGGAAATAGCACAAGGAAGAGATTTAAAAATTTCTGAAATATATATATATAAGAAAGTAAATTCCTTATCTAAAGCATTGGATTGTAATTTAAGCATAACATAAGTTAAAAATGAAGTATATGCTTAAATGTATTTTCTGTGAAACAAGGAGAGATTAAATAAATAAATATTTTTACACATGTATATTCTGTGAGCAGAAAAATGTCAAAGCTAAGCAAAAGAGTAACATTAAATAGGTATAAAACATTAAACAGGTATGTATGTTATGTATAGGCAGAAATAGAAAGAAGGGGGATTTCCAAAAATGAGCAAATGAATAAATATAGTCACACACTTTTAACATGACTTGAGTGAGTGGCCATTTTCTGAAAAAGTAAAGAAAAGAAAATGCAGCCTTTAATTGGTTAATATGGCCAGGGGTAATTAGGGATAAAAATGAGAAAATGCAAACAATGCATGATGCCAGTCAGGACAGAAATGGAATTTTGTCTTGAGAAAAACCCTAGTAAAAATATGCTTATAAATAAGTAGTTATGGCCAGAGAAATTTTTTTACCCGAGCTACTTATAATAGGAAAAGAAGAAAACATTTTAAAGGAAGAGAAAATATACTCAGGGATTTTCTGGATCAATAAGAAGAAATATTTAGGTGAGTAATCTCACTAGATTCATGGCATTAAGACCTGATATGAGGCAGCCAAGTTTTTATGTTGCTATTGAAAATTTTCTGATCTTTGTTAATCACAGTTATATTAATGTTGTTGAATGGATTTTTTTTGAGCTGATATAATGTTTATTATGGATGCTCTTTGGATGGATTTCTTTGATCTGTTAGAATGGTTGCTATGGATGTACATACTACTATTTGTTTACATTTTGAAAAAAAACTAAGGCAACAATACCTTAAAATCAAGGAAGGAATACTCACTACTGATGGGGATCTATGGCAGGAAATTATTCTTTTAAAAAAAAATAAAGTAAATATATTATGAGCTGCATTATATTTTATATAAGTGCTGAGGCTTAAGAGAAGAAAATGTTAGGGATGCAATAGAGATTTCTATGTGCTGATTCCCTAATGAAATAGAAAAATTCACAAGATAAAAATTGTGATTCAGCTAGATCTTGAATCTAGTTCAATCACAGTTACTTGTAAATCATAATAACATAGCATGCCATGGCTCCACACTCAGTTGTAGATGTTCTTTTATATGATTTAAAGTTAAGACATCTTATAGCAATATTTATGAAATGATTATCTGTTTGTTTTTTAACAGTATACTTGTAGGATATAGGGAGGTGTTTTTTATACACTGTGACATGTCCACTTAGCTATTTGATGCTAGGATTTTAACCAACACTGCTAGTAAATATACTAGGGGTATGAGCCATGAAAGCTGCTGGAATGCTTGTCATATTTGAAGTATGCAAGTTGGCACATGGTTTGTTTAAGCCCTGAGATCTTTGTGCAATGATGTGAATTAGTTCATTGCAATGTGTCCCTGTGATTCCTTACTAGCAGATGAGGCTAGGGATTTAAATTAATGAAAACAACCTGTAAATGAAGAAATAGGAAGATGAGTATTTCCTAGGTTGGTTGGAATGGAACACTGGTTATTCCATTAAATATACACACTGCAGATTGATACTCATGATTGAATAAATAAATTTGTGTGAATAGATGATAGACAAAGGTATCATTCTTGTATCATAATGTATGAAATATAACAAAGCAGTGGATTAAAGAAATTACATGGATACAAAATAAGTATTAAGGCTCATCACCCAGAGCTTAATGTTTTGAATATTTTGATGTTGCTCATACCAGATCTTAGATCTGACCCTTGTTTGCTCATGGCATATGGGGCGTCTCATTTTAAAATGAGGCAGCCACTCATGCTCTTTCAGGGAATGCAGGCACTAAGTAGAAAATGAAGTTATGGCTATTGTGGAGGAGTGAATGAACATGCTAGCTAGTTTCAATAAGAGCTTAAAATGATTATATCTGCATGTATTCAGGAAAAATTATGTTTCTAAGATTTTCAGTCATGTAATGAATATTCTATGGTTAGTGATCAAGTTGCTCTTATGTTCTGTAAAGTGTTAGATTTAAATTAGTTGATCTGACAAAATTGTTGTATGTTAAGGTTTGATCTTTTTTTGAAGTATTGACTGGAACATAAACAAGCAAAATATGATCAAGTGTTAGCTATGAAAACCTGGAATTATTCTTATGAATATTCTTAAGTTCAAATTTTTGACATAGCAAATCTTATGCAAATACACAACTCATTAGGTGTCATGTGGGCTAAGATTAAGGCAAACAAGTCACATAGATTGAATCTTAAATAAGAAAGTTTTTAGAAAATACATAAGTGGAAAATGATAAGTGAATATATCATTTCTGGCCTTAGCCAAATATCAATACCTTTGATCCATGATCTGAAATAAAAATTTCAAGAATCTTGAGATTTAACTGTCATGGTAAATTGATATTAAAAACTATCAATTAGAATGAGCAAGTTCATATAAATTAAATATGCATAGGATTTACTGACTTATTACAAATATTCAAAAGTATATAGTAATTAACTTTAGGCAGGATACCTTAAAATCCAAATCAAACAGAATACTCTTGTTTAACAAAAAATATATACTCTGAATTTAAACAAGAGAAACACGTACATCTTCATATGTATGTGTATATTATTAGGGATACACTGATATATTTATATTGGTAATGAGTTTTGAATCCTGGTTGAATTGTTTGAAAGAAAAATGACTCTGATAATTCAAAGGAAGTTTAAATCAAACTTAAAAGTGAAAATGAATATAGGTGGACATCCAGACACATATAAATTAAATGTGCATATGCATGTACATAGAGATCAAATTTAGACGTCTGAGATTAAATTTAGACGTCAGTCATAAGAATTTAGACGTCTGTCACAAAAATTTAGATGTCTGAATTTAGTTCAAAATGTTTTTTTACTCTCTGTTTCAATTCTAGATCTCTGAGCTGTCTGTCATAATAATTTAGACGTCTGAGATTAAATTTAGACGTCTGTCATAAGAATTTAGAAGTCTGAACTGCTGATTTTGCTAATTTGCCTATTTAGAAAAGAAATAAGTGGCTATGTCAATAGCTTGTATGGTATTCTGATTTCTATTTGATTTAAATTCCCTCTGATGGAAAAAAAATCCTTATGAAATTAAGGTAGAAATAGGAGGGTCATTTCAAGCTTCCACTTGCATTGTGGGCTATAGGAAGACTCACAAGTTTGCGATTAGACAAACACCATTCGCTTTGGCCTACGAATCAGATGCCATGATTTCGATTGAACTGGAAGTCCTGGCCCTAAGGTCAATGAAGAACTCTTACTTGAGTCCCACGATTTGATTGAAGAAAAGCAAGAAGAGGTTGAATTAAGGGTAGCTACTTACCAGCAAAGAATAGCATGACATTTCAACACCAAGGTCCAGAATCGTATCTTCGAGATAGGGGTTTCATTTTCAAATGAGTTCTCCTCGGTACGGGTGCATTTGGTCTGAATTAGGAAGTTCCTTATAAATCGAACATTAGCTTGGAGATGGAATTTTTAAGCTACCTACTATTGATGGAATCCCAATTCCACGGGCATGTAATAGCGACCTATTGCGACGCTATTTTACTTAGATTTTTATTTAGTTTATTTTATGCAAATAAGCCACCATAGTGAAATAGGGGCAGTGTAATGAGGCAGGACTTGCCACATTTTTTGTTTATAAATAAAGTTAGCTTCTTGAACTAATGGAATCGTGTTCTTGTAGGTAAAACTCTATGTTGCGTGATTGGCAGTACAATTAGGTACCTGGAGATAGGTACCTACTCCTTTGGTCCAAGATCAAGACAGAGGAGTATAAGGGTTGATTGGATAATTCAAGCCTATCCCTCCAGTATTGACTATTGCTCGAAGGTAGGCAAGGTCAATAAGGAATATCCAGAATTAGGTAGCTAAAAGCGCCAGTTTCCATAGATAGAAACCGGTGCATGATCAAGCTTTTAGTGACCACACCGCCGGCTTGGTAGGACGTGCTAGGTCGAGAATAAGCAATGATGGTAAAAGGATACTCGTGGTCGACGCCGAAGATAGGTGAGGATGAGAGTGGATGCCCAGAGATAGACTTCTAAAGCATCGGTTCTTGGAGATAGGAACTGGTGTATGACCAGGATTTTCACGATCGCACTTGCGGCCCAATAGGACATGCTCGGTTAAGGATAAGAGAGGACAATCATTGAATGCCTTCGATCAATACTTGGAGAAAGGTAAGGTCGAAAGCCAATACTCGGAAATAAGTATACTGAAATCCTCCGGTCCAAGACCAGAACCGAGAAAGTATAATCAAACTGGGGGCAATTAAATAATTTGCCTCACATTATTAACCTTTGACCAATGTCTAAAGACAGGCAAGATCGAGGGATGATGTGCAGATTCTGGTATTTGGAATGCCAAGTCCCAGAGATAGGACTCGGTATATGATGAAATTACAAAAGGTATGATCCCACTCACAGCATAGTGGAACATGCTTGGCTGAGGATGAGTGGTGGAAATCAATGGAAAATACCAATTATGCCCGATTACTAGCGAGATTGAAGGCATTAAGATATTGAACGTCCAAACCACTGGTCCCAGAGATAAGAACTGATATGGATCTCGATTTATTTATAACTGGTTATTGGTCGAAGGAAAATCGACCTAGGAAAAGCAGGAATAACCGTGGAGTTGGTTCAATATCAGTTTTGTTTAGCCAAACAGAAACGCTTTGGCAACAAAAAACAGAATAGAATAATGGAATATAGTTAAAGTAATTGCAGTAATTTTACTTATATGTATGGAGTTACAGTAAGTAAAAACATTGTATAGACTCAGGCATGTATCATACTGATAAATTGTAGCACAAGCAGTTGTTTATATATATGCAGGTAGTTGTATATAGGTAGGAATAATATATAGAATGCAAAAATTTAAATGGAACATAGATTGAAACAAATAAACAATCTTTCGTTGCATTCAATCTTTATATACAATGGATGCGGAGAACGACCTCGCACAAGCATGGCCTATATACAGAAGAAAGACAGAAAGGTACAACCAAAAAGAGGCAAAAAGCAAACTGTTTAATCATCAATAAAGACCAACTGGAGAGCCTACTTCTTGTATGTCTTCTTCTTCTTGCCACCTTTGCTACTCGAACCATCGCGAGGCCTCTTCGGGCCTTTATCACCCTCGAGTTTCTCCTTCGGTGTGCTTGCCTCGAAGAGAGTGGTATCTCTTTCAGTGATTGTGAGATAGGATCTTTGGGTTGGTCATGCGGAGGCTCAAATATTCCTGTGGAGGCGCCAGCGCTGCTACCCTTCAGAGGTTTGATGGTAATAGAAAGTATTCCCAAAGAAGGCTTTGGCTCCTCGGTATCGATGGATTTTTAATGTTTGAGCTCGATTTTGATTTTCACCTTGGAAACATTGATCTTTAACCTCTCCATCATAAAAATGGGACCAGTTGGGCCCAAAGCACTTGTGATGATGATGTCTTCCCCAAGGGACTATGAAGTGTTGTCTGATCCCTCCAGAGCTGCGATTTTCTTTGAATCGAAACAAAGAATGGAGCTGGAGGTAAGGCTTGGAATGACCAACCTCGTTGTAACGGAGGTTGACTCGGAAGTAATTGCAACATAACCCAAGCCATGTATGATTGGTGGAGGAGGAGGAGAAAGCGACGGGTGACTTATGAGTTCACAAACGGAGAAGTAAAGGTTAGTTACTATCTCGAGCGAGAACTGAAGGATCTCGAACACTTGAGAGATGAGAGAAATACCTTCACCAAGACAAGATTATTAAATAGGAGATTTAGAAATGTCCCACTCTTCAAGTGTGGGTTGCATCAATTGGTCGACAAAGGGGAGAATGTAAGGTTCGACAGAGGTGATTGCTACAGAAGCTAGAATAATATGGATGGCCTCAGAGTTGCCCTCTCAGATGTTGGAATCTTCGCTGCGAGCTCTTCGATCTTAAGAGATGATGATTCTGCAAGGCCCGATGCACTTGGACTAGCAGGAGCTCCACTGGCAACTTCAACAACAATGATATCTTCTGTGGCTAGGATAGCTTTTCCTTCTTTAATTTTTCGCTGTCGTCGTTATCGAGATACTTATCTTTCTATTCATCTTCGGTGAGGCCTTCACCAGTCACTTCCGCACGATGTAGTACCCCTTCCCAAGCATTGGTAAGAGTGATGGCAACCCACCTCTTAATGCTAGATCTGGATATAAAGATGAAATGAATTTGGGGATGAATTCTTTCGTGATGTCGGCAGCCGTCGAGGTGAGCAACGAATGGTGATAGCGGCAAAGGAACAATGGCGACGGTGCTTGCTTGATGGTGGAAAATGGTTTCAACTAAGGGTTGGAGCACAAAGGATTTTGGCACCGAAAGAATGAGACCGGGAATCAAAATGAAGACTTGAGATATAATAAACTAAATGTTTGAATTTATAACGCTCGTTGACTAAGCAAACCTCAGTACCGACCTGAATTGGTTAGTACTGACATGAAATTTCATCTCAAACCAAACAAAGCAGAGGAAAGGGAAAAGGAAGGTAGTACGTACCTGTATGAGGCATAGAAAGATCTCTAAAGTATAGATCTTTCCCTACGCACGGAGAGTGGTACTACTGCTATTTAAAGCAATCGAGCGGATATGTATGAAATAGAGATGACACTTTAAAAAACTTTTGGATAACCAATAGATTTGTATGGATAAGGGTATATGCTTGTCTTGTTCTAGACCATACTTTGTTTCTAACAAAAGCATACTCTAAGTGCAAGTGTTATCCGGCTTTTAGACCAAGCGGCTTTCAAACAAATCTGGACTTTAGAATGAAGACGAAATGGTTTAGGAACTTAGGAGCATGCTTAGAAGGACGTTGGGATAAGAGAAAAGGGATAGAGTGCCCATATAGGCACAAAAATATCTTGGTACCGACTACTCTTAGGCCGGTACTGGTCTGTTTTTGGGTAGCATATGAAGCTCTAGAGATATGGCTTATGGGTTGTTGGTTAGAGTGATCATCTTAGGGTCCATTCAAAATGAGTGGATAAACAACTCCAAGAAAGCTTTGGAGATAAGGATAAATAGTGAAGATATCAGAACCTCTCGGTGACAACCTAATTTCTAGGACAGAAGTGCTCGGTACTTCATGGATCGAAAGTAGAAGACCAAGTGGAGTGAGATGGCACGACATGCCATCATAAAATCAGATCAGTATCGATCACTTCTGATCGTTATTGAGACGATTTTATTGACCAGGGGACTTCACCTTCCCTCCAACATTCTCGGATCTGAAGTTAGACTTGGTATTTCAAGATCCGACGATTTCTTTGGCGATTTCTCTATAAATAGCAAGCTATGGCAACTCAAAAAGGACTTTTGGCATTTCAACTATCATCGGCCCATGCTGAATGAAATACAAGTGGTGCAACTGCACCTTATGTGATCTTTGGATTTGTATATATATTCATAATTATTGACGTTAGGGAGCACTGCTATGGTAGGGTTTCATTATTTCCATGAGGGAATAAATGAATACTTAAGGGAATAAATGAATACAAATCAAAATTTCACAATCGCCTTTCATCATCTATTAGGTAAAAATATTTTCTTATTTTAGGGTTTAAAACTTTTGAGAAGTACGTAAGATTTGCTATTGAGAAAAGATGAAAGATATAGCTTTGTAGGCCCGAGTTGTGTAGGATTGAGAGACAGGATGGAATAGGTGGTCAGAAATATATAGAAAATAATATCTAATAAAATTATAATGATGGCTGGAAAAAGAAAAAAAAACGAGTGCCAATAGCAACATACTACAAAAATATCAAAATCGTTGGTTTTTCGATAGAATTTTATGGACAACTCTAAATAGGTTGAAGAAGATTACATAACAACCGGTTATGTATATAAATTAGATCATTGATCATAATAGAAAGGTTTCATTCATTTGGACAGGTTACATAAAAGTGATCAGTTAGGCAATCCATATTTTATCCATGACTCACATCTTTAAGAGAAGAACAAGTACTATTTTCTTATGAGTTTGCAATTTATTTCAATAATGTCTCCTAAAATTAAGTACAACTAGTAATATTAATGAAATATAAATAATAAGATTACAAATCCAAAATTATTCAGTTTGAAGTAACAAATGAATCGGGATTTGTTAAAGAAACACATGTACGTAGTGAGAGATATTTGTTCAATAAGCGTTCAATTATACCATAATAGTGAAAATAATCAGCCTACTGACATATTTTACCAATATTTCATTTAGCCCACTTATGCAACAATTGATACAGTGGTACTTTTATGAGCACTCAGTTGTAAGCAATGGTGGTAGCTTTAATCAGTATGCTATATAGTACTATACTCACTAGCATCATTCAACTAATTTGTCAATGCCAAATTTCCTTGAGGTAATTTCTCTGTTCAATACATTCTCAGTAAACTAGGTAACCCAATACGTAGGCATGGAATGATCAATAGAGAGGCTAAAGTTAAATGCAAGTAGAACTTGCATTTGCTTTACGAAATGTCAGTTATAAATTAATCATACATACCAGCTACATCTTCCTAAATTATAATTATGTTTCGTTCTCAGTGACCTCTTTTTTCTTCTGATGATCCCCATTTTGTAGATTTCTTTCATGAAGCAAGCAAAATTTCTTTTTCCTTTTTTCTACTCAGATTCCTATTATTTTTTTCCCATCATTGCTATTGCATTTATCAATTTCTTCCTCAATTGCTTTTATGATGTAGACCTGAGAAAATATTGCAGAATAGTAACAGTTCATGTTTTGATGAAATAAATTTCATATTAAGAGTTGGATGCAATGAAAAATGACATGAGTTAATGGTCAAGAAAATGAAAGCAAACCAATACAATACCTTGAACCTTGCAGGTGCAACAAGTTGAAAAACCAAGGCATCTCCATCTTCCAGATCATGAGCTATTGAAAATCCTCGCCATCCGCCACTGAGCCCACTTTTCCTTGCTAGATATTTGGACTCATATTCCTTTCCTTCTTCGTCTTCTAATACCATTTGCAACTCCCCTTCTTCAGGTAGGTGATTCTTGCAGAATTGTTTCGGCATGTTCTTCATTCATTAAAACAAAAACACTTCAAAATATGTCTTCATTATTATACACCCAACATATACCTGTTATGGAATAGACAGCCCTTAAACTTTGAGCATTTTTTTACATCCTTCTTTGATTTGATTGTTATGAACTGAATGATCCAAACCATTTATATTCACTACAGCTCCAGAACGTTGTCTAAATCTAGATGGATGCATTATTTTATTTTGTACAGTTTGATTCAAAGTTTCAAACTTAATCGTAAATTTACAAAACGAATTGCCAATGCAAAGAATATGATTTAATACACACACACAAGTGTGTGTGTGTGTGTGTGTAAGATCCATTATATTAACCATTCAGTGCAAGACTATTCTTAACATAATTCCTCATGTATAGCTTATCTTAAACCAACCCCTTCCATTCCACATGTGGAGGTCAACTACATGCTTTGATAGCATATTAGATAATCAATTATTATCACAATTTTTATTTTTATTTTTATTTTTATTTTTTATTATGGTTAATGAATGTCAATGGGATTTGATCCAAATACCTCTACGTAAACAATCTAAATACATACCACTATCGCATAGCGACATACATCCTAAAACAAAGCTAATCGACAATGTGGATAGTTGTCTCTTATTATTTACACAAATTTCACTATATCAATTGCCAAATGTTAGACTACTTTTAACAATATTACTCACATGAGGTGTCTATAAGCCAAACACAAGAACTTTGGATGACATGCGACCATGTGTAATGTACCTTTAAGCCTAATAGATACATTTAATTTTGTATAAGCATGAATGACTATTAGATACAAACATGGAATAAACATTGATCTGATGCCCTAACACATAACCACTTTGTTTCAAAATATGTTGGTCATGTATGTGATCTATTACAATTGAAGCATGATCAATTATATTGATTATTCAATGTGGAATCATACACTATGTTATTTGATGTTTTCTTAAACCTTATAAATTATCAAAGTGTGGGAAAAGACTCCACATTTTCTCTGCCTATTATCTTTTCTTTATAGCAAGAAGTGTAATACTCTATGTCTGTTAAGCTAGATTTTTTTTTTCTTTCTTTCTAGAAAAAGATCCAAGACTATTATGCAGAGCTTTTCAGGGTATCACTGATTCATATATGATAAATTGGTGCAACGAGGATACAACTTACAAGCCAAAAGCAACCAGACACATGGGACCGAACCATTGGCTTGGTGAAAGAAGGATGACAATCCTTTAAACTGCACTGAAATTTCTCTGCCCGTCTGATGGCATCAAATCTTTGATCGTCGGTAGCAATTCGTCCATTATAGGATCTTCCATCATTATTGTTTGTAGAGCTTTTTCTAAAAAAAAAATAGGATTACAAATAACTTGAAGAATATGGCATTAACTTTTAAAGTTAAAAAATTGACAATAATCTAATGCGGGTATCATACCTTTTGTAGTGTGAGCTATATGCTGCTGTATTACCCTGACGCCAATTGAACATTTTATGAATTTATTATTTAGGTAAATGAAGAGTATCGGTTCTATATAAAAATCTTATACTATGTGTGCTACGTTTTCCAGCAATTCGGGTACTGGCTGAAGAAACAAGGAAGAATTCAAAGGGGCGGCATGCGGAACCCACATGCAGGCTCATACTGAATTCTTCCTTGTTCGAACAGCCAGTACCCAAATTTGCCGGGAAAAGCAGCTTTATTGGGGTGTAAAATGTGTATAATACAATAAGATGTAAAAAATCAGAATTGATATTTATGGAAAACAAATAAATTGTTGAGGAAAAACAGGTAAGTAGAAAATAGCACCAAATGAAAGAAATGATTGTTAGCTTACCAGCAGTTTATATTCCATCCGCGCAAACTCCAACATTTCTTTTGAAATTCCCATTTTCTGAAGGGAAAAAAATAAAAATAAAGTTGCTAATTAGCAAAATATGTATGATAGATGTACACAGGTGTGTGTATGTGTGTGCATACATACATATGCATGTGTTTGTCATTTCGATATTTCATCCTCGATTTTTGCTCAACTCAATTTTCAATATTTAGGAATATGACAATTTTTTCCAGCCATAATCTTCATATCATCAACATCATCGCTATAGAAAATTATTTTATTTCGATGCTTTTAGCCAATCAAAATTAATTGTGAGAAATATTGTATACTTAAAACTCTTATTATAATAATTAATCCAAAAAATATTAAAAAAATTCGGTCAAGAAATATCAGAATAAGATAATTTTTGCATTGTTGTTGATGATTGTATGAAGGTCATGTGTGCACAAAATTATCAAATTATGATGACTCTAGATAACAAAATACGAATGGGCCACAAGTCAAAGGTACAAGAGTTAGGATGCAAATTCTTTCTTTATGTATACTAGTATAAAACGCAAATGCGTGCATCTAATAGTTGGAGATATTTAGTTTTTATTTAATATAAAAAGTTAATGGACGAATATGTCCTATAAGTGTAAAATCTTTGGTAGTTACAATATTTTTATTTCAAGCAATTTTGTTGATAGTGTTGGTGGAAAATTGATAGCAAATTCCATTGATGGTTGGTCAGAAAAGGGATGGTGGCGGAAGGTGCAGGCCGATGGTGAGATTTCTTTGATGGATGAGGGTATTTTTGGAATTTCATAAAAACACCATGGAAATCTTATTCATTAGGTTCTCTTTGTTAATAATAGAGGTAGAGATGGAGATAGAGATGAAGCAACATCATGGCAGTGTATAGTCGTCTGCAATGCTGAGGGAGTAACACCAAATATCAATTTAATTATTTGGTAGTAAAACTAATTCTAAGAAAGCATGCTGCTAACAGTGTAGCATTTCAGTATAAATTTAAGCGAAGACACGGACATGTGAGTTTATATAGTTTCAAGGTGTCTCCTTAAAATCCGGTATGGAAGAAAATCAAAGCATTTGATTAAATGTAAACCAGGAACATATTAATAATTATATATGAATATGAGATCGTTAAGTCGATATAGTGAAATGAGATTTACTAGACTTACCGAAAGCATATACTAATACCATTACGTGCAGTATCAATTCTTAAAAGCTCACACAGTCTTGTGTGTGTTAATTTTTTTATATAAAAAAAAGCTGCCAGTGACAACACTATCACAGACATACAGACAGTTACAATGTCATAAGAAATCTAGGCATCATGTAAATCTAGATAGAGTCCAAACGAAGCCTTTAATAGCATGGCTGAAAATTTCTGTAAAACTACAAATATACTGAAATATGGGTTCATCATTTGTGCGTCTGGGATAATTGTCAGTAAAAATTAACTAGTTGGATAGCATTTGTTGATTTGTTACGCTAGAATCTATACAGTTGTAGATTGTGATCTAAAAGAGATGTAAATAGGGCTGACAATTAGAACCGAGAACCGCAAACCCAAACCGACCCGACGAGTTTCGAGTCAGGTCTGGATGATGAAAAATACCATAAAGACCCGATCAAACCTGACCTGAACCGACCAGACCCAAAAGATCCGATCAAATCCGACTCAAATCGATCCAACCCAAGAGCCCGATCAAATCCGACCCAAACCGAACCGACCCAAAAGCCCGATCAAAAAACAATGAAATACATGCATTTTTAGTGTTATAACCAAACCAGAACCGACCCGGCCGGATCTAGCTTTTAAAATGTATAATTTGAATCCAACAATATCCGACCCGTCTATAAGCGATTCTCATTGAGTTGTCCAGATCCATTAAGTCGGGTTTAATTGACGACCCTAGGTGCAAACAAAAGAATCAACTTGCATGATATAAATTTGACAGGCAAATTTACAAAGTGAAAACTTATTTATCTCATGAGTTACTTTGGGTAACTCGACTTAATGTGTTTGGAACAACTTAGAATAGTCATTAAGAAGGTACAAATAAATTTGACAAGTAATACTTATTAATTCATTTATTTAACATTGACAACGTTCTTTGGTCAAAGTTAACCTTTTTCGTCCTTGGTTGCACTCAAAAAATTTATGGTACTGATTAGGGTTGAATTTGTTCATTTACAATTCAAATTTTACACTTACTATTTAAACCATGAAAAAATGCAAAATAATTAATAGTCATAAATGATTACAAATTATATACTGCAATAATTGATTAATGAAAATAAGTTTTGAGATTGACTTATAGGTAGGACAACAAATAACCAACATTTTTTTGTTAATAAAAAGAAAACATTATCATAATTAATTTTAAATATAAATATATTTTTTAAAGTATTTGTATATAAACGTGGGTTAATTCAATTCATAAAACAATAACATTTTAAAATACACCAAAAAAAATATAATAAACTAATATATATCAAAAATTATTTTACATACACAGTACCCCTTTTATAAAACTACCATTGTTTTCATCTTCGTCATCTTACCTGTTTAAAACTTAAAACGCATTTACATAAAACTAGAAATTTGTACCTAAGTTAAATTAAAACTCAACAAAATGAACTTTATTTTTGATACTAATATTGTACCTTATTTTAAATAAGAAATGAATTCTTAATTTCTTATAATCAATTTTTTAACATGATTTATTAGTGCCAATAAGTGTCGATATCGGAGATTGAACCCGTGACTTTTAATCTCGTAGTCTAACTACCAACCAACTGAGTCAACCATATTGGCTTCATTATAATCAACTTTAATTTATAAAAAAACTACTTTTAAATTAGAGCGGTTAGTTGTGAAAATTATTTTAATTGATATTTTATGCTCAACTAATTCATTAAAAAAATGCACATATATTTGATCATTTTTTTTAATTTGATAAATTACATAAAATAAATTAAAAAATTGTATTTAAGAAGAATGGTAACATAGTCTAATGGTTTAAGTAACTTTTAATGTATGAATAGAAGTTACATAGATGGTTGCTAAGCACAACAAAACATACATTTGCTAGTACCAATTTTACAAAATACCAACACAAATATATGCATTTCTACCTAATATCGTTTGCTATTTAAACGTATTATATACAACTTAAATACTCATTAAAGAATAGAATATTAAGATTTAGAACATCCTTGGTTGGGGGGCAAGAAACTTTCAAAATGCTTGAGATTCTCTCTTTGACATTGAGAAAAGGAAAAAAGAAACTAAAAGGCTGTAAAAAACAAGTATATTGTATAAAACAATCTTCCAATAGCATAATAGAAATTATGCTGTCGATTTTAATCAAAAAGAAGAAAGAAGAACACAAATGGAAACTAACCTCTAAATGCTTGAGATTTCCTCTAATTCGTTCTCTTAGGGTTTCGTCGTCTGTGATGATTGCGGAGGCAGCAGCCATTCCCCCTTGTTCCCTTTTCATCTTCAAACGTCCTTCCTGAAGTTACAAGTCGAATTGAAAAGAAAGCGCCTTTTCAAATTGAAATAAATGGAGCGCAAATGGAGGGAATAAAATAACAAGGGTAATGGTACGGATTTTCGGTTGGAGTGGAGTGGGCATAAATGCACAAACAAAGGGCATTATTAGAGCATCTCCAACCCTCCTGCTTTGTAAAGTCAAAAATTGACTATGTGGCATGGTTTATTTAACATTGTGAAGAACATGTTAAATGATTTCATATTAAAATACAAATTCACATCTTTCTTTACTCCAATGCAATTGTAATGAAATGAACTAAATTGATCAATTTTGTTTATGTGTCATCATATTAGTGTTGCTTACTAATTGACATTGTTAAGTAGAATGTCTACTACTAGACATTCTCTTTCACAATGTCTAGTAAATATTTTGACACGTCATCATTTACATTTAATCTACAATTGCATTGGAGATACAAAATTGAACAAAAATCCTAATTATCCACATGGCATTGACATTACATTATAATAACATGAAGGTTGGAGATGCTCTTAGGCTAAATGCTCAATTTTTTGTATAACAAAAAAAGTGCAAAAAATGGACTGAACAATTTATTTTTTTTACGTCCAGCATTGGAACTCTAGAAGTCCGTCGTTGGAACGTCCTACTCCGCTTAGTGGCATCTCAATTCAGCTATGGATCTGTTGTTCCATAAAAATTCAGTTAAGTTGAATATTTAACTAAATTTTTTTGTTTATTAGAGATAACCTAAGAAAAAAAAACTACACTAAATAAATAAATATTTTAATGAACTATACCGTATTCTTAAGTCTCGTTCAAGAACAGTCAAAACGTTCTTGAAAAAGCGATCAATGGGATTACGTCCGACTTATTTGAGAAAAGTCGGACGTAATTCCTGTTATAAACTTTGTCGAGAGCTGTAAATGAAAACACAGCTCAAATCTCATTGTATTTTTTTCTTATACAACTTCTAGGTTCGAACATACAAAATTGGCTTTCTTATTCTTTGCCTCGTCCAAAAAAACCGTCCAAAGATGATCTTGCAATTATTTTGAAAGTTTGATGATTGTGGAGGGAGTCGTTATGGACTCTGGTAGAAAAATCATCATAGGTGATGATGCTAAGGGCGAGGCGAGCTAAAGCATAAGGCATTCTGTTTTCGAAGGGTTTTAGAGTTCGTTCTCCATAATGGGACCGGACTGGTTTACAGCAGGTGGAATATGTAGATTTAAAAAAATATATCATATTTTGGATAGTAGTGGACTTAAAAAGTCTAATTGGTTGTGCTAGATCCAATCTATTTTATTTAAATAAAATTAATTTAATTTAATTTTCTGATTTAATTAATTTGAGTTAATTAAAATAATTTTTTATATAGATTATGAGTATATCATTAAATATTTATACGAGTATAAAGTGCACGTGCAACATGATAATATGTACGTAATTGATGCACGAATATAAATGTTGAAATTTGCATCTATAACGTATACATTGGCCATTTGTATACGCGTTGACTATTCAAAATTATTTAAAAGTATATGTATACGTTTATAGATAAATTTTGAAATTTGTTATTTAATAAAAAAACATTTTCTTTTAAATATCTACATATATTTTGAATTTAAATTTAATATCTAAAACATCCACTATTGACTCAGTGAAATAATTTGAATTTCAGAACTAGATCAATAAAGTATAACATAAAATTTTTTTAGGGGTTTTTAGGCACAGGGAAAAAGTTGGAGAAAAATTTAGTTTCAGGGACAAGAAGTTTGGTTTTTAGGTTAAAGGACACTTTTTAGTGTAAATCACAGAATGATAGTTGTAGCTATCATTTTCTATTTACACTAAAAAGTGTCATTCAGACTAAAAACACAAACTTGTTGTCCTTAAGAATAATTTTTTTTGCAACTTATTCCCTGTGCCTATTTTTCTGATTTTTTTAATTAGTTAGAATAAATACCGTTTAATTATTTAGAATAAATATAAATGTACGCACACATAGATATAATATGTGTATGTGTGTATGGATGTATGTATGACCTTTTTCAATTACGGTTTACATTCTCCATAATCATGGCGGTTGAGGAAAGGAATGGTGTTTCAAACCATAATTTTTTTAAATCAATTTTTATTCTCTAATCTTTTCCCATCTCAATTCGATAATATTATTCTATACTAATCTCAATTCACTTATAATCTATATTATCATTACATACAATTATTATTACAATTTCAGATTATAATTTCTTTCCTTTTTCTCTCTTTTCTACCTTCAACTCTTATGCAATCGACACTGGAGGGGCAATAGGCAGAGGAAGGTGGAGGTTGTATGCAAGGGGAAGAAGGTGTGGATCTAGTGCAGAAAAATGATTATTCAAAGGGTTGGACAAATCAGCCCAGATCTAGTAACTCAGGGGAGTAACCTAGGGGTTTAGGAAGGGGTGCGCACCTGTGCAGTTAATGCCCCGCTATATCCCCGTTATAACTCCGATATATCTTATAGCGGATTCCTACCGCTACGATTTTTCCATATATCCCCAACATATAGCCTTTCCGCTTTAATCCCCGCTATTTCCGCTATATCCCGTTATTTCCGCTATATCTTCTATAAAAAATTGGATTGAAAAATGATATTTATACGCTATAAAAATTATAAAATTAATTAATTTCATTGAATTTTTTATATATGTTTAGAAATGATAATACTCTAATATTCTACTAAATTAAATTAAGTTATATAACAGTTTTACGTTCATTTACAATACATTTGCACATATTTTTATTTAAAATTATTTTTGTATTAATTATAATTCAATTGAATGTTAATTTTTCACATAATTACTATCTATATATTTGTAAAAACAACAAGTATGAGATTTATATGCTATTTTAGAGTAATCCGATATATCCCGCTATATCTTCGCTACATCCCCGCTATGCCTTTTTGCACCTCTACCGCATTGAATCCACCGAGCACTTTAACTGCACAGGTGCGCACTTAATCAAGTTAACCGATCTAACCGATCTTAATCGAACTGCTTTAACTGAAAAAATTGATTAGTCGAACTTTCAGTTAACCAACCGATGTTAACCAACCAAGATCGGATTCCTTAGTGGTTAACCATGGTTCATGCTTCGGATAAACGTTAACCAAAATTATTTTTAAATTATAAAGAAAGCCCAAATCCAATACTATTCGCAACCCGGACCACCCATTTCTCCCTAACCCTAATCGAATTGTGCTTGCCAATGCCAGCCGCTGTTTACAATTCGTTCCCAAAAATATATCTTGTTCATTTTCGTTCCCCAAAATAGACTAACCTACCAAATTTTTCGCCCTTGCTAAACCTTCGAATCCAAATACAAATTGATCCTCCATCGCCTTGGTTTTCATTGTTTGCTAGCTGGATTGTTGATTTGAATTTTGGGCAATGGTTAATGTTAACAAGAAGAGGACAAATGGCAGTTTGATTTATTTTGTGTAGTTTTAGTGTTTAACTGTATTATTTAAATTTTATTGAGTGTTTAATTAGTTTATGCTTATAACAGCAGTTCATGTATTGATATAACAATATTATGGTATAATATTTAAATAAAACAGATAAACTAGTCTTTATCTTCATGGATTGATTTATTTCAGTTCATAGAAGTTTTATTGATTTATTTTGTGTAGCTCGTATATTTAATTATTATGTGTTCATATGGTATAATATCGATTCATATAACATCAGTTGATAAACTAGTCTTTATCTTCATGGATTGATTTATGGTATAATATTTTAATTTATTTTGTGTAGTTCATGGATTGATTTATTCTAGTTCACGGAAGTTTTATTGATTTATTTTGTGTAGTTCATTTAAAAAATATTATGTGTTCATATATGGTATAATATCAGTTCATTTAACATCAATTGATAAACTATTCTTTATCTTTATGGATTTCAGTTTGAATTTAATGAATATTATGAATAATAAACTAGGTATAATACTCATTTATTTCTATTTGGTTTTTTGCACTGAATTTTGCAATGTTTAGTCATTCTTGTGATCATGTTCATCTCATATGACAAATATCATTATTCTTGGTATAAAGAAGTTCATGTTCATATATATCAGTTCATAATATATCAGTTCATTATATATCAGTTCTGTGAACAATATCATATATCAGAGCTTACAAGAGGCATTTTGAAATATCATATATGAACAGAAATATATATTTAGAATTTATCTTTCTAAATATATTACAGGAATGATTTTAACACACCTCGATCGTGAGTAAAGATTGTAGAAATAATTCAAAGATGTAATGTTGTTGTGATTTGCAATATAGTTTTTCTGATCGTTTTCACTTCTAATTCGCCATATATCCTTAGTTCTGTTCCATGTCCTGGTATCTAGACAACATTCTCGGTCTTAGTTTTATCCTATCATTTTTTCTAATAAATAAAGCAGTGCCAGGATGGTTTTCTGGTCACTAAACATTATTTCTGATAATATCAACAACTGTTGCATTTGAATCACCTAGTGTAACTAGATTCAGTAAGAGATGGTTATATGGTATATTATCTGGTAGGCATCCAAATAACAACAAAATTATCAGGAAACCATTTTCTTGGTTTTAAATCAATCATCGAGGTATTCCTAGTTGATTATCACTGAATTATATGCATGAAATGTATTAAGCTCTTTCTTTTCTTTCTTTCTTCTTTTTTATCTTTTGTTTACTTCTTTATTTATTTTTGAAAAACTTGAACGTGACAATGTTGCCATGGTGTTTGAATTTATGACAGCAATTCATACGCAAACCTGATTGAATACAATCTCCGTACTCTTCCACAACATATAATCATTAAAGCTCTCATGCATGATTGATATATATTGCAAAATTATGCTTACTACTTTATTTTTCTTCATCGATGTGATGAAATTTATGAATTTGTTAACTTAGTTCTGGGATTCGTATGCTGAACATTGTACTAAATTTAATTTTTGTTTTCTTGTGATATAAATACAATTGTAAATGTTTGATTATAGTGGAGGTGCTAATGTCATTCTATAGTAAATTTTGAACTGCGCATGTAAATTATTTTGAGATGCTATTAAAAACATGGTTGAGTAGATATCTGTAGCCAAGATTAATGTAGTGACTATATTGAACCTATATGTACATTTGATATCTGTAGACTGTAGCTGAAAACTTACGTTGTATTGAACCCATATGCAGCAAAGATATTTGTAGACTATAGTACTCAGAATCCTTGTTTCAAACTGCGACTGATACACACATATGTATGTATGTATGTAACCGATACATACATATATAAACCTATCTGTAGCTTGTTGCATGTGTGAGGAATATTATACTGCATTTTGCATGTGTGAGGAATATTTATAAATAAGCATTTTGTCCATTTGGCATGTTAAATTGATATATATGCAACTCGTATACATATATAAAACATATACACACCATACACACACATATGCAACTGATACATAATCAAAATATGTATGGTATAGACTGATAAAGTATTAGCTTTTAAACTGTATATCATCAACTGATATACAGTTATACTGTGTAACAGTACAAGTAGGTAAATATTCTAGAGAAACAAACGATGATGATGAGTTTATGGAAGAAGCGGATGATGAGGAAAACGACGATGAAGACATCAATGCTAGAAATAGATAGATCTTCTAGACATTTAATAAATCAGTTCATATAATTTTTATTTATTAGCTAACTGATATCAGTTATATAATATCATATATATCCATTCACATATAGTTAAATTAATAGAATTATCAATTCATATATCATATATATGAACTTTTATATATCATATATATATTTCAATATATGTTTAAAAACAAACTAACTGTATAAACAATGAATATTATATTAACTGGATTGTTCGATTTTTGATTTTAGGTGATAGGTGGATGTGGTGATATTACACATATATACAATAGATAGTTGCATATGCTCTGACTTATAATTCATAATTGTCATATTGTTGTTGTACTCAGGTATCTCCAATGATAATTTTTATTTATTAGCATTTGAAATACTTTATATTGTAAGTAATATAATTCTTGTAGATAAGTGCTTCGGTTCAGTTTATACGTGCTTATATTATATGTTGTAGTTATAGTTTATAGTTATAGTTAATTAATAGCCTAAAGTAATGTATAATTTATAGTTTATACAGTTGTAACATGTATTGATAGTGTAACATACTAACATGTACTGATAGTGTAACATGTACTGATAGTTGTAACTTGTACTAATAGTGTTATACCTTAGACTTTAATTATCACCTCAGATTTGGATAGTGTAACATGTACTGATCAAGCATCAACGCCTCATATTTTAATTATCAACACCTCAATACATATTTCAGTTAATATTGTATCAACATGGATAGATAGATTGGTTTACTGTTTCTACTAATTTCCATTTTGCAGTGGAAGATGGATGGACTTGAAGCTCGGCCTGAATTGGTCTTAATGTTTCTACTAATTAATGCTTACTACCATTTTTTTGATCTCCAAACGATTTGTATTAATGTATTATCAAACTATGAATGTAATTATTGTAGTATTGTACTAAGAATTGTGGACTATGACTGCATGTATCTCTAAACTTTGAATTATGGACTTTTATGGACTGTAGACTGTTGTGGATTGTTAATTATTATTGCATTGTATACTAGCTGCACTATTTACTCCAAGTCCTCTTTGTCGTGATATATATGCGACAAAAAGCGCTTAACCGACAATTAACCATTTAGCGATTAACTATTTGGTTCGAATGGTTAATTTAACCATTAAATTTAACTGGTTAACCGCAGTTAAATTTAATTGGCTTGGTCGGTATGGAAGACCAAATTTAACCGATAAACGATTAACCAAACCATTAATTTTTACTGGTTAACCATTTAAATTAACCAATCGGTTCGGTTAATTGACATGCCTATCCATAGGTTCAGGTATAAAATTTTGGTTCCCATGGACATGAAGAAATTTTCGTACTCGGATGCTCTCAGAAGAAGGGAGGCCAAGAGGGTCGATCGATAAAATTGGAATTTGTGGAACCATTAGTATGGATGAAAGGAGAAAAGGATTGATGACTATAGAGGTAATTAATAAAGCTAAAAATGGATGGAATTTCTGTATTATGCTATATTTGGTTGGTCTAAGGCCATACTTCAAAGCATTAGAAGCTTACATCAAAATGGTATGGAAGATAGAGGGGAATGTAACCAATCGAACAAGTGAGAATGGATTTTTTTATAGCAGTATTTGAACGTATGATTGATTGCAATAAGATACTAGATGAAGGGCCTTGGTTTTTCGATAAAAACTTGATCGTTATGATAAAATTGAACCCAAATATGAAAACCGATCGAGAAATTACTTACTAGCATGCCGGTACGGATCCGCCTGCCAGGACTCGGTTTTCGTCTTTGAGGGCCTAACGTTATTAGTGCACTTGTCAATTCTATAGAGGTGCCTATCAAAATGGATGAAGCCATGGAGAAATGGACAAGAATTTCTTTCGCTAGGGTGTTGGTTGATATCAAAGCAGAATTTGATTTCCCTAATTTTCTAGGGGCGATGAGTGAAAATGGCAAAGTTTTTAAGCAATAAGTAATTTACGAAAACTCACTAGCTAGATGTGATAATTGTTGCTGTTTTGGACACTTGAGTAAACAATGCCCCATGAGCAAAGTGTGGAAGCCTAAGGAACAACAAGAAAACTTGGAAAACAAATAGGAGAATGGAAAATGCGTAAAGATAATCAATATTATAAATCAGGATGAGGTGAAGATTTTGAAGAGGGATGGATTTATAGAGGAGAAAGAAGACCAACAGCCCAAGAAGTGTACTAAGAAGGATGAGGTTAACTTGACAGGTGATATGGAGTGAAAGGTGGAGTCAAACCCCGAGGATGTTATTCCTAAGAATTCCCTTAAGGAAGATGAGGTAACTATCAGGCAATTGAACCAGGTGAAGGAGGTTCTAATAATCGAGTTAATGGGAAAAAGAGAAAGTGCAACATGGTAAGGAAGGTAAAGATTTGGTATGAAAGGAGGGGGGGTGAGATTGTTAACGAGATAAAGAAAGAAGGAGGTAGTGCATCATTGAAGGAGAATGTTGCAGGCCCGCTTAAGGAGTAAGTGAAGCACTAATTTCTCATGAAACGACAATAGAGGTTGAGGACGGGTCCTTATATAAATAAGTTGAGGGAGGACAACACCATGTGTTGTAATGTTTGTTTAAGGCCCTTATGTGTAGATGGTGGCAAACCCATGGCGTCGCCCGTTGCCTCGGTTTAGCAAAGCGAACTTAGTTTTCCATCATCAGACCTCGCTATATCTGATCCAACTATTTTTCCCTCTATCCCCGTTCCTAATAATATTTCAGCTTATATTTCTCCCCATACTAGATAATGTCTTAAGCGTGAAAAATCTATTTTGCAGGTTGAATCGAGCCAACATTAGGGGACAAAGGAGAAAAAGGGCGTGAGTAATACATATAATCATGTAATAACAAAAGATAACCCCACAGAGTTGCCTAGGAGCCATGCCAGCAAGCATAAAATATATGAAATCATCAAGAAGGATCTGTTGGTTAAAAGAAACCCGGAGTGAGATGAGGCACATAAAGATAGTATTGAAGAGAGTAATGGTGCCATTATTTTAGGCAAAAAGTTGAGTAGCAAGTTCAAACTTAATTAATGACAATTTTAGATTGGAAAGAAAGGTAGATAGACAAATCCAGCAGAGTTTAGGAATTAAGGAAATTGATCCATAAATACGATGTAGATTGTGTTGGGGTTTTGGAAAATAAGTTGAGAAGCTTTAAGCTTGGTAGGCTTTTACTCGGTTTTGGGTATAACTGGATGATGATAAATAACGTAACATGCTACTATAAATGTAGTATTACTATTGCTTAATAAGGAAGTGTGGGACTATAGCATCATTAGCATGAACGACCAACATATCACTTTGGAGATAAGAAATATAGAAGGCACAAGATGCAATCTTACTTTTGTCTATGCACAAAATTTCAATTATTTAAGAATGCCACTATGGGGGAATTTATAGGAGGATGTTATCTCAATATTTAGACCCTGGATGATCTTGGGTGATTTCAGTTGTATTAGATTTGCCAGCGAAAAGAAAAGGGATATAAAGTTTTGTGCAGCAAAATGAAGAAACTGGACAATATTATGATGAAAATAGGATCATAGGAGCTTGATATAAAAGGATTTCAGTTTACTGGGTGGTCAGGTCCAAGTAAGAACACTCTTACTAAGATAGACATAATTTAATTAATTAGCTATGGATGGACACATTCAAGAAGGCTTATGCCTCTTTTCTTCCAACTTGACTAAGTGATCACAACTCGATTTTAGTCTCTCTGTTTGAACATGATTAGGCTATTAGTAAACCTATTTGCTACATGAATCATTGGGGTCTCTTTGACGACTATTAGGAAGCGTTAGAGGAAGGATGCCATTGTTTTTCGATGGCAGATCAATGTATAGTCTCATTGAAAGACAAAAATGTGAAGGAATACCTGAAGCAATGGAGTAAAAATAAAAATAACATTAAAAAGAAGGTCAAATTCTATAAGGAAAGATGCGATCAATTACAATGCAAATTGGAAATTGTGTGGGATGAAGAAATGAGTTTGGAACTTCATAAAGTGAAAGTAAAACTTGAAAAAGCCCTTCATCAATAATATATAGATACCAAATAGAAGTCAAAATGTAATTGGCTGCTCCTAGATGATGAAGCTACAACATTCTTATAAATAATCGTGATAAGGAAATTTGCTAAGAACTAGGATAGTAGAATTTTAGTTGATGATAATGTTTGCAATAGTCATTCAGAATTTTCAAAGAAGGCTGTTAGGTACTACATGCGACTGCTTAACAAACTCGCTGTGAGTCAGCGAAACAGGGATCTTAAGGCTAAATTAACACAAGAGCGAAATAGGAATCAAAGTGCAGATAAAAATAAATGTAGTAAAAGTAAAAAGGAAAGAACACACTAGGATTTTATACTGGTTCGGAGTTACTCTACATCCTATCCCACACAATTCCTTATACGGATTTCTTTTTAACTAGTAAATGCAAATACAATCTTGATTTCAAGGCTATAAGACACACTCTCCAGAATCCCGACCTTTGGGTAAAGTCAGTTGATTTTCAGGCTACAAGCACACCCACTAGATTTAAGCATGTCCAATTAATTTTACGGGCTACAGTCACACCCACAAGTATAGCAGTATGATTTGATAGAGTTTTATAGACTCGGATCTTCAATCTTGATTATAATTGATCCTATAACTCTTGATAGCACTTTGATCTTGGTTTGAGTGAGAGAGATTAGAGAAATCAGAGTGTAGATGAAGGAGAATCAAATTAGTGATGATTGAATTTGATTCTGGTTGAATTTCGGCAGAGTGCGGGTATATATTGATTTAGAAAATGAGAGAGTGGAAGGATAAGAGATGAATAAGAAAATGATAATTAAAAATTCGTTTGGAAATCCGGTATTTATAGAGAAACAACGGTCAGATCCATTCATGAGGAGATACGACGAAAATACACTTCTTTTGAAATTTAAATTTTGAAAAAATCGACTACTATGTCAACATACATACAGTGTATATCGACGTACTCTTTTTAAAATTTAAAAATACTTTAAAACATTATTTTGAAAACCCGTTGTTTTGTAAAATAGTTTGATACTTTGTAAAATCATTTAAGTATAGTTTATGCATATTTTAATCATAATAAAACTTTATTTAACAATTTTAAATTTTTTAATATATTGTAAAATATATATATATATAATCAATATAATTTTAACTTATTAAAGTATAAACAAAAAATTCAAATATATATATATATATATATAAACTTAAAACACTAAAATAATATCTTTATAAGTATAAGATCGAATATCATTTTGAGAAATATTTTGAAAAGCTTATTTTAAAACCAGAATATTTGAAAAAAAAATTAAAACAAAATTAGAGTAGGAGAGAGAGATCAGGAAAGTGCTATCAAGGTTTTAACATAAATTCTATGACTCTATAATATATCTGGAATACCTTGAAATCTTGAACTCTTCAATACTCATGAGTCTTCATTCTCCAACTCTTGAAACTCTATATCAGCATCTTGAATATACTCTTAGTACTGTACAACCTTCTTAATCAACACCTGTCTAATATCCTACACTATATAGTATATATAACTTGATGAAACATTAGTACTTATATTTTATGTAATGTCTATAGTTGTTATCATCAAAACCAATACCTAAGGTATTAATAATCTCCCTCTTTTTTATGATGACAACTCTGTATATAAAACATAATATAACTCCCCCTAGATTACAAAACTCTGCCTTAATCTATGCCTAGATTTTATATATTTCTTCCCCTTTGTCATCAATAAAAATAACCACCTAAAACTATAACTTTAACACGGACTCTTACTCTAACTCTAACTCTAACTCCCCATATATAAAATATTATAGACTAATGACATATAATAATAATGAGAATGATTTATATAAGTTAACAATAAGTGATATTTAAAATGAGATAATCATAATATGGAAATGATGATAAGAATGATATATAAGAAAAGATAAGTTATAACACAAATCATTAATAGTAACCAAACCAATATATATATTCATTCAATACCATACCATAATCCAACCACATCTTAAAATGTACATATAAGTAAGTAAAACAAATGTTGAATTAAATTAAACATACACATCGCACAATTAAATTAACGAAGATAAGTACCATGCTAACTTAATTTCCTAATGATCAAGGATTTGTGAATATGACAATGAGAATAATGAAGACAAAAGTTCCCATTTTGTTCGACGAGATTTCCATCTCGGTCGAAACATACTTCTCCGACGCATCGGACTTCGTCATCTTCCTCCATGTGTTCTTTCTCTTCTTCTTCCTATTCTTCCTAGTCATCACTGTCTTGAATGGGGTTATGAATGGTCAAACTTGCAGAATTATCTTTAATAACTAATGGATTCGTAGGATTATCCAATAGATATTTTTACAAACTGCGAAGAATTCTACTTTGTTTCTCTTGTTCTTTGGACATACGAAGTTGTATAACCTGTATTTCAGTCAACATCTCCATAACATTCTTCATTTCTCCTTCCAATTTAATAACTTTGACCATAGTAGTGTTCTTAAAGGAGCCTTGGGTAGCAAAAGGGAAGAAAAATGATGAATTCTCTTCTCTGGAACGTTTAGGATTAGAGGAGGCCATGTTTTTTGTTTCAGAAGTTTAAAACAGATATAATACAGAGAAATGAAGAAGAAATCTGAAGTTAGGTTATTATATAACCACAACCTTGAATTTTAGAGGGAAATTTAAAAAATAAAAATTACCGTTATATGTCGACATATGGGGATAGGATATGTCGACATATATGTTATAATTTTGATTATTTTGTTTTTCTTTATTTTCTTTATTTTTTACTTCATTATTTTTATATTTCCGATAGAGAACAAATTCCTAACTCTCTTCTTAACTTAGTAAAAGATGTTCGATTCAGTGGTTTTGTTAGTATATCAACTATTTGGTTTTCAATCTTTATGAATTCAAGTGATATTATTTCTTTTTTTACATTGTCTCTTAGAAAATTGTGTTTTATATCAATATGTTTAGTTTTAGCATGATGAGTTGGACTTTTAAATAGATTCATCGCACTTGTATTATCACGGTATATTGGTGATTTAGTAAAATTTAAACCAAGTCATTTAATGTTTGTTGCATATAGATAACCTGTGAACATGCTAATGCTGTTGAAATATATTCTGCTTCTGTCGTAGACATAGAAATAGAATTTTGCTTCTTACTAAACCAGGAAATCAGAGAGTGTCTGTAACATCCCCTATCTTAGTTCTCGAAGCTAAGCGCTATAGATGCTGTAGTCATTTGTAGTATTAACATCCGGTGACAAAATATGGTAATGTTAATGGTATCCATATTATCAGAAGCACATGAATATAAAATAAAAATCAACATAGATTTGAAAACAACTTTTTTGATTACATTTCAAATTAATATTTCATATTCAGATACATAATCCCAAAACGATTTCTAGGTTTTGATCAAATATAATTATCTCCAAGAACGACATATGAAGACACTCTCTTGGATGATCAGAGTACTAAATAGACATATCAATCTTAATACATCATAGCGAAAATAAAACTAGATAACTCCAATATAGCTAACTTTGCCTCCTGCACGTTGTTATCCAGCAAATTAGTCATCATCCTTGAAGAAGAAATTAAAGTTTTTCTTCCTGATTTCCTTGCATTTATTGCCTCAAATAATTAATAAAAACCAGCCATATCTGCACCATAAATACCAATTCATTACCCATCAAAGCCGGATTTAATGCCCAATAAATGCCATGATAACCTGCTTATTTATTACTAATTAATGCCAACCATTTCCATATCAAATATTCCTTAATTCCCTTCATCCTTACCTTAAATAAGAAGATTATGGTGCAATTAATATCAACCTAGTCAGCGTCACTACAATTCCACACCATCACTGGGTCAAGGCTTACAACTATAAAGACACCTAGTATTGCAAAAGAAAAGGGGAAGAAAATGAAACATAAAAGATGACTTCTCCTCTCCTCCTCAAAATCTCTTGTAATATGAAACTACAAGCGATAAATAAATTATAAAGTGGATGTAGGCCATAGATTTAGCCGAACCACCATAAAAAATTTGTGTCTCTTTTACCTTTTCTTCTTTTTTTCTGCTTATTTTTATGATCTGTGTTTCTGTTTTTTGGATTTCCGTTTAAGTTGGTGCTTTCACACTTGATCCAGGGTGTTGATCCATTTTTTGGGTCAACATTTTGGTGCTTTCACTGAGAAGAATAAGGGAATCTCAGATCTAAAGCTTATTCTATGTTAGGAAGAAGATCCAACTCCAGACCCGAAAGAAAAAATTTAGATCTAAAAAACAGGTTCCTAGATCTAGCTTTCAGAAGATGAAGAAGGCTCATACAAGGAAAAGTGCTATCGAAGGCACTTAGCAAGGGGGCAGCCAGGAGGCATCCTCTCATTCAAACTTTCCTTCTACCATGAAGCAAATAGCTGGGGGTAGCCAGCAAGGACCAGAAACAAGGGGCATGCAAAGCCCCTCACTCAGATAAGTACCTGACTCTAGGGTCTGCTAATCAAATAGAAATTATCATCAACTGAAAAGAACTAAAAAAATGAGATCTAGAAATTAGACTCCTTTCTGCATTTGAATTGTGCATCATTAAAAAAGTGCTTTAAAGGTTAGCATTTGGGAAGCGATTTACTCATGTAAGCGATCCCAAATGTAAGCGGTCCAATGCTCTGATTTCTTCCCAAGAGCGACACCTCATAAAAAATGATTTCTTGCATAAAACCAGTTTTAAAGGTTAGTGCTTAGAGAACGACTTACACATGTGATGAGAGACCCCGAACGGTCCACAGCCATGCTCTGATTCGTTCCTAAGGGTGACACCTTTCAAAAATCTTTACAGCATCATTCTTGCTTTCAATCAAAGTTTATAGAAGCGACCTGGGAACTGCTCTCTAAAGTATCTCTTGAATATGAATGTTCTCGAATATGAATGATTAAGTCTATCTCCTTGTGCAGGAATGGTCCGACACTTAACATCTGTCAAACATCCAGAGAGATGAGAATTTGATGCCAACAAATTTGCTTTCACCAACACAAGTTCTTGAGCGAAGCATATCTCGTTACCAAGAATGCATACTTCGGGAGGCAAATGTTATCCAGCAAATTAGTCATCATCCTTGAAGAAGAAATTAAAGATTTACTTCCTGATTTACTTGCATTTATTACCTTAAATAATTAATAAAAACCAGCCATATCTGCACCATAAATACCAATTCATTACCCATCAAAGCCGGATTTAATGCCCAATAAATGCCATGATAACCTGCTTATTTATTACTAATTAATGCCAACTATTTCCATATCAAATATTCCTTAATTCCCTTCATCCTTACCTTAAATAAGAAGATTATGGTGCAATTAATATCAACCTAGTCAGCGTCACTATAATTCCACACCATCACTGGGTCAAGGCTTACAACTATAAAGACACCTAGTATTGCAAAAGAAAAAGGGAAGAAAATGAAACATAAAAGATGACTTCTCCTCTCCTCCTCAAAATCTCTTGTAATATGAAACTACAAGCGTTAAATAAATTATAAAGTGGATGTAGGCCATAGATTTAGCCGAACCACTATAAAAATTTTGTGTCTCTTTTACCTTTTCCTCTTTTTTTCTGCTTATTTTTGTGATCTGTGTTGCTGTTTTTTGGATTGCCGTTTAAGCTGGTGCTTTCACACTTGATCCAGGGTGTTGATCCATTTTTTGGGTCAACACACATCTTTGAAGCTTATTCGTCCAACCTAATAAACCTGAAAAACCTTAACTCTCAATCTACTCAAATTAAATTTTGAGCACCTGAGATTTTAAGGGGGAAACATAAACTTCAAGTCAGACATAAAGCCTGGTGTGAATAATACTATACATCTTGGTTATCTGATATTAAGTGAGACCATGCCGCTAAGCAGAACGGGTTTCCCCTCACTAATATCCATTTTAAAACATATCTTTTGCAAATCAAAATCCTGCAATCAAACTGATTAAAGTAAGAGTAATAATATCATATATGAATATAAATCAGGTAATCAATGGACTATCTGTCCCAAAAATATTGTTTTGTTTAGCTAACTATTAACCATTGGTTGACTCGGGCCTACCAGACATAATCAATTATCTAACGTCAGTTAGACACATTACTGGGCTATCTGCCCTTAACTATCTTCTTCTAGGGTCAACTGAACCTAATGGTTTTGCAGGCTTACCAATAACCTATCTCTCCTCTATATATTCCTTTCTGTGTGTAACATCATCGTAGTCTTACCTGTGACAAAGCCCTACACACTAGAATTTTGGACTTATATTAGCTAGGGGCTTATTAGCTAAAGTATAGGGCGTGACCCTATACCAGTCCCATCTGGTATTCTAATATCTGAGTCATTTACTTAGGGTTAACTACCCCTTCAAATTTTCCTTTAAAACATTTCTTTCAAATTGGTTTAACCCTTTAAAACATACTTAAACAAGGAAATATATGTTTTGTTTTACTCCAATAATTTTTCCATGATATATATATATATACTTTGCACAAAACAATGTTGATGAGATATAATTGGATTATCCATCCCTCCAAAGTAAGTTAAAACCCCTCTTTAACTTAAAAGATCTTAGGCCAAGAAGCCAAGGTAAACCATTCGAAAACTTTGCTTAAAAACTTTAAACAATACCTTTCGAACCCATTGAAAGTACCCCCTTTCAAAATAAGTTAACTACTATACCTTGAAACACTAGGCCGAAAGGCCAAAACATACCTTTCGAAATCATTGAAGGTATCCCTTTGAAAGCTTTATAAAACCTTAGATATCATCTTTCCAAAACAGTTTAAACTTGCCTTTCGAAAGCATTGGAAACCTTCCATTTAAAGACTCAAGTAAACCTTTCAAAAACATTGGGGGTACCTCCCTATTGAAACCTACGTTATATACATTTTGAAAGTATTAAAATTTCTTACTTAAAACAAACCTTTCGAAAGCATTGGGTTCAAGTTAAAGCTTGTGGAATATAGCTTCAAAACCATTTAAAACCATTCCTTTCGAAACCTTTGGGTTTAACTTTCAATATATCTAAAGGTCTTAAAAGAACTGGGGCGAAAGCAACTCTTTCGAAAGCATCATTCCTAAGTTAAAGAAAGTGGATGGTTTCGAAACCAACCCTTTTGAAAGCATGGAGAGACGACTTCAATGTTTAAGGCAAAAGAACCCTTTCGAAGGCATTGATTCGAAAGGTTGAATGTGGCAGCAGGGGTTTCGACCCTCTTCAAAAGCTCGTTTTAAAAATAAGGAGGCAACCCATTTGAAAGCCTTTTTGTATAAACAAAAGAAATTGGACTAAGTTGAAAGCTAATATAACCCCTTCGAAAGCATCCTTTATAAACAAAAAATAGTTCAAAGTTTACAAGCGCAACTTCGACCCCTTGAAAGCTTGGTTTCGATAGTATAGCTTCCACATTTCTCCAATCTACTATGTATCAACGAGTTGATACCATGTGTATTGGTTTCAACATGGTCAAGGGTGGAAGTATGGAGTCGAAAGGTTACAAAGAAGTGGCAAGGTAGTAAATATTATCAAAACTATTTTATGGCTATCTAAAGTAATTGCTTTTCAGCTAACTTCCCATATTTGTCAAAATACTATTGGTTGCCAATTCTTTTAAAATATCTTTTCTGAAAGTGCTACCGAATTCAGGAGTTAACAATTTAAAACATTTAACAAATTGCCCCTTCTCCTTTTATAAACATATAAAACATTGAAGTCGCATACCTTAAATAATTTTATATCCTTAATAAAACACTTAGGAAAATTCTTCAAAAATTCCCATTACTCACTTCTAATATGTTTTCTAACATATTTAAATTTCGGACCCAAAGCTAACATATAATAGCCGAAATTAATTTTAAACCCCATTTAACTATTTTCTTTACTAGAAAATTCATAATAAATCCACAACAACTTAGAAAATTATAAAACTTGAAACCCATCTCTAAAATAATGTTTCTGACTTTATATCAAAATGCAAGCCATTTGGATATTTAATGGATTTTCCATTAATTCTTATCATAAAATATATATGAAATAGCACAAATCATCAACAAGTATATATATCCTTTTAAACAATCAAAACATGGCAATATTCTTGCAAAATAAATTCGGATCTTATTTAGAAACCTAAAGCAATAAAAATGAGATGTAATCTATTATTCACCTTAGCTTGTTGTTAAGGAGTTTGAGATTTGCCCTTGAATTGATTTGATTAAGCTTCCTTCTTGAATTCTTGCTTAACATCCTCTTATATTCTTCTAATGGTGGTTGGCCAAGCTCTAGGTTTAGTTTTGGTTTGTGAATATTGGAAATGAGAATGGAATAAGGGTTTAGGATATAAGAATATAACATATTCCTATTTTGCCCTTATCTTATTAGCGTTACTCACTTTAATTTAAGTTCCCATTTGTTTATTCATTACTTATTGCACGGCTACCTTATAATTATACAAATCTCAATCACTTAACCACTTTAAACTTTACATTATTCTATTTAGTTTATCTAATTAAATCTTCAAAATAATGTTATTTAAAATTATGGATGCTATAGTGTCCCAAAAAGCGACAAGTTCCACTCGCACTTTTTCAGTTTGATTTACAACCAGCGTAGTCAGTATCACTATATGAAATTAATTCAAAGGAGTCTTCTTTTGGATAAAAGAGTCCATAGTCTAATCTGTTGTTTATATATATCAAAATTCATTTTACGGATTTTAAATGAGTTTCTTTAGGTTGAGATTGATATCTTGCATAGAGCCAAAGACTATGCATTATATCAAGTCTACTAGCAATTATATAGAGTAGTGATCCAATCATTCCTCTATATAATTTTTGATCTATATCTTTTGAATTTTCTTCTTTATTTAATTTTCATTAGTTGCCATGAGAGTTGGTTTACCACTGGTATTTGACATACCTAATTCCTTAACTAAATCTTTAGCATATTTTTCTTGACTAATAAAAATTCCATTACTTAGTTGTTTTATTTGTAATCCTAGAAAATAATTTAGTTCTCCCATATGACTCATTTCGAATTCTTTAGTCATTATTTCTGAGAATTCCTAATTTAGTTTATCGTTGGTAGATCCAAAAATGATATCTACATATATTTGTATTAACTGAATATCATTTTTATCTCTTTTAATGAAAAGTGTACTATCTAGTTTTCCTATTTCAAAATTTGATTGTAATAACTAGAATTTAAGTCCTTCATACCAAGCTCTTGGAGCCTGTTTCAGACCATACAATGCCTTCCTAAATTGACTAAGTAGTTTTTTGTGGTTCTACATATACATCTTCTTTAATAAAACCATTTAAAATGCACTTTTAACATCCATTTGATATAACTTAAACTTATTATGATTAGCAAAAGAAAGTAAAATTCGTATAGATTCTAATCTTGCTACAGGTTCAATGGTTTCATCAAAAACTATTCCTTCTTTTTAACAATAACTTTGTGTAACTAATCGAGCTTTATTTCTCACAACCTCCCATTGTTCATTCATTTTGTTTCTATATACCCATTTAGTCCCTATTATGGATTTATCCTCCGGTCTTGGGACTTATTCCCACACATCATTTCTTTTAAATTAATTCAATTACTCTTGCATAGCAAGAATCCATGAATCATCAGTTGATGCTTCCTTTGGATTTTTAGGTTCGATAGTTGAAATAAAAGCAACGTTACTCGTTTTATTTAGTTCATTTCTAGTTTTAACAACAGATTCAACATTTCCAAGTATATTTTCTATAGGATGATCTTTCAAGTATCTTGTTCTTTTATTTGGATGTGAATTTTCTGAATTATTACTATTTTCATTTTCGGTAATGTAATGACCCGTCAATTTTTCAATTTGATATATTATATTTATTTTTTAAATATTCAAATATAAGCTTTTAAAAACATAGATTATGGTGTTTTGAACAATAAATAATAATGGGAATAAGTATTTACGAAAATATTTGCTTTAGAAAAATATTGATAAAATGACAAAAAACCACTTTATCGATAAACAACTCTATAATCAAAAAACATCGCACACGGAGCTGGATACATCACTTATTTTGAACAAGAATATGAAATAAAATATTTTATTTTATTTTTGAAAATTGAAAGCATATATGACATCATTAGTGATGCCATTATATTTAATAATTAATTTATGATTTTAAACTGAGATTTAATGATTTAATAATTATTATAATTATTCAAATAATTGTTTTTAAATGATAATAATTCATTTTAAATAGTTATAAAGTGATAATAAATAATTTATAATATTTTTATGGAGATATATGTTGAATTGAAAATTTTAAAAAAATTAATATCGCTTTATCGGTAAAATAGCAATTTTTGTAAATAATTGTTAATATTGATTTAAATAGTTTTATAATTCAAATCAGATCATTTTAATTAATTAATAATGATTATAAATTTATTTTCAAATTTTGTTTACATATATATGTAATTTAAATTATAAGTGAAAATGTGTCCGGGAATCGGTTTCCCGATTTTCAACGGTTTAACGGACATAAGTTGTTCGAAAGTCATTGCAACCTTGTTTATATGTCATATGCACATATATAACATACAAATGCATCCACAAACATATACATACATCCATATACATACATCCATATATATACACATAACACATTTATACATTTATATATAAACAAAGTTAAAAATATCTAAGATATTTTACAAAACATAACCCTCAAGCCATTTAAAGTCAATGCACATGGCTTGGAAGTGAATGAAGTGATGAAGCACATAGAGAGGGGAGGATTAACGTGTAAGGTGATGGGATGGGAGGGGAGTGGGCTAAGGGTAGTTTTTTCCATTCACTTTATGACGCAGCGGATTAAACAAAACAATCTTCAATCGGTGAAAGTAGCAATCGATGGATTGATGAATACTGAAATGCCCGAATTCGTTGATCCGAAGATACCGAATTCTAGCTATCCCGAACTCGTTGATCGCGCACGATACCGGGTTCAAAGATCTTCAATTCTTCAAGCGTTGATCAAGCGCACTTGATTCCGCGAATCGGCTTCTGCAATCGTTGAATCGAGCGCACTCGATTAACCGAAAGAGGAGATAGGAGATTACACTCAACTACCAATTTGAATGAAAGCACAAAGCTAACAAAAGAGAATTTTATTCAAAAATCAACAACCTTTCAAAATGTACAATGCACGCCTATTTATAACATCTTACAACACACGCCACAAATTTGTACAACACTTAGGTCGTTAACGACCTACGACCTATAATGGAGCGACCTAAAAAGTACACGACTTAACAAAGCATACGACATACAACAAACGACCTAAAAGATTACAACATAAGGAAAATACAACACATCATGTTACATCACTTAAGTCGTTTCCGACCTATAACCTTCGACCTACGACTTAACAGGTCCAACGACTCAACAGCAGCGACATATCTTTCTTCGCGACTTAACTTTGGAGCGAGCGACCTAAAATGAACGGCATCTGTCTTGAGCGACCTAAGAATGAACGGCATCCCTTCATTCGCGACCTAAAGAAGCTGCTTCCGAAAGAACTTCGCGACCTAAGTCTTCGCGACTTAAAATGTGCGACTTATCTCTCCAGTTCACCCAGCGACCTATCTTAAGTCGTGACTGTTTCCTGCGACCTATCATAGGTCGTGACTTGTTAGGTCATAGCCCCCTGTTAGCTCGTTCCAGCGACCTATTTCTTATCTCGTTAGGTCGTACACAAGTTAACTCGGTAAGTCGTTCCAGCGACCTATCTTCCAACTCATTAGGTCGTACACGACCTAAAAACATGTTAGGTCGTTCCAGTTTCTCGTTAGGTCGCACATTCCCACTAGGTCGTTGTCGATCTTCACTAAGTCATTGGAACGACTTAAAGACTTCGTTAGGTCGGCTGCGACCTAAAACTTGAACTTTCCACAATTCTTCACGAAATGTTAACTCGTTAATCTCCTCCTTAGGTCGTGAGCGACCTAAGACTTCCTTAGGTCGTGAGCGACCTAAGACTTCTCTCCAGGCTACATCATCCTCCCTAGGTTGAGAGAAATTTGTCCTCGAATTTGCACTTCCTGCATCCACCACAACAAACTCATCCCTATGATATGGTACGAGATGCCTAACATTGAATACGTCAGACGTATACACACCATCTGGCAGCTTCAATTTGTAAGCATTTTCATTAATTCGTTTTACGACTTCCACCGGACCAATTTTCCTGGCTTTCAACTTGTTATAAGCGCCTACTGGAAAACGATCTTTTGTTAACACTGCATAAACCAAATCACCTTCATGAAATTCAACACTCCTTCGTTTCAAATCTGCAGTTCGTTTATACTTCTCATTTGCTTTCTCCAATCGTTCCCGCACGATTTTATGACATTCCGTCAATCCCTCAACAAAATCAGCAGCTTTCTTAACTGTTCCCTTTGAGTGTGGTATCACCGTTAAATCCAACGGTCCCTTTGGCATACTAGAATATACAATCTGGAATGGACTGAACCCCGTGCTACGATTCACTGCATGATTATGAGCAAATTCGGCCTGACATAACTTCACATCCCAACTCTTCAGATTGTCTTGCACAAGACACCTCAACAACTTTCCCAATGATCTGTTCACAACCTCGGTCTGTCCATCCGTTTGCGGATGATAAGCGCTGCTAAAGTTCAACTTCGTCCCCACCATCTTCCACAAACTTAGCCAAAAATGACTCAGAAAACGAGTATCTCTATCCGACACAATAGATTTTGGCAATCCGTGAAGTCGATATATCTCTTTGAAAAACAATTGAGCAACATGAACAGCATCCGCCGTCTTCTTACAAGCAATAAAATGTGCCATTTTCGAAAATCGATCAACCACCACATAAATGGAATCGTTACCACGTTGTGTCCTCGGTAATCCCAACACAAAGTCCATACTCACATCAACCCATGGTTTAATTGGTACAGGTAACGGCATATATAACCCAGCATTAGTTGCAGTTCCTTTCGAAACCTGACAGATATGACATCGCTCCACAAACCTCTCCACTTCTTTCCTCATCGATGGCCAAAAGTAAGACTGTGAAATCAACTGTAATGTATGGTCTCTCCCAACATGTCCTTCTTCATGTAGCTCTTTTACAATCTTCATTCTCAAACTACAATCAGGTATGCACAATCGATTTCCCTTGAACAGAAAACCATCTTCTATCAAAAACTCATCCGTCTTTCCCTCCTTGACTTTATCAACCACCTTCGCAAAGTAAGGATCATTGACAAATAATTCTGGAAACATTTCAAATCCTGTCACCTCAACTTTCAGTGTAGTCAATAAATGACTCCTCCTACTCAAAGCATCAGCCACTCGATTCGTCACCCCTGACTTGTGTTTAACAACAAAAATAAACTGTTGCAGATATGCAATCCACGATGCATGTCTCGCTGAAATCTTGTCTTGTCCTTGTAAATGCTTTAACGCCTCATGATCAGTGTAAAGAACAAACTCCTTCTGAAATAGATAGTGTCTCCAGTGTTTAATAGATTGCACAACAGCATAAAATTCAACATCATATGTACTGTATCTCATCTTTGCTCCTGATAACTTCTCGCTGAAGTATGCAATCGGACGTCCCCTCTGACTCAACACTCCTCCAATTCCAACCTTGGATGCATCAGTATGTAGTTCAAACACTAACTGAAAATCTGGTAATATTAGAATTGGTGCAGACGTCAAGAGTTCTTTGATTCGCTCAAAAGCAACCCCCGCTTCCTCCGTCCATGCAAACTGTTTACCCTTCATGCAATCAGTAACAGGTGCCATCACACTACTAAAGTGTGGAATGAACCTCCGATAAAATGAAGCCAACCCATGAAAACTACGAACTTCCGTTATCGTCTTGGGCTGTGGCCAATCTCTAATAGCTTCGATTTTACTTTGGTCAACCTGTATTCCTTCTTCCGACACAACATATCCAAAAAATAAAACACTCTTCGCCATAAAAACACACTTCTTTGTAGCAGCATAGAATTGTTCTTCACGAAGAATAATTAGCACTTTCTTCAGATGTTGAACATGCTCTTCTGTACTAGCACTGTAGATTAGAATATCATCAAAGTAAACCACAACGAATTTCCCAATGTATGGCCTAAAAATCTGGTTCATCACCCTCATGAATGTACTTGGTGCATTCGATAGACCAAACGGCATTACCAGCCATTCATACAAGCCTTCCCTCGTCTTGAATGCTGTCTTCCATTCGTCCCCTGGTCTAATGCGAATCTGATGATAACCGCTCTTCAAGTCAATCTTAGAAAAGATTACGGACCCACTGATTTGATCCAATAAATCATCAAGTCTCGGCATCGGAAATCTGTATCTGACTATGATCTTATTCAATGCTCTACTATCTGTGCACATCCTCCACGTTCCATCCTTTTTGGGTACCAATAGAGCTGGTACAGCACAAGGACTTAAACTCTCCTGCACACGCCCCTGTTCAAGCAATTCCTCTACCTGCCTCCGCAACTCTTCATGTTCCTTCGGACTCATTCGATAATGTGGTCTGTGTGGCAACACAACATCTGGAACAAGATCTATCTGATGTTGTATATCCCTCAACGGTGGCAACTCCGTTGGTAACTCCTCTGGAAATACATCGTCAAATTCTTTCAAAACTGGTTTAACTTCTTCTGGAATTTCAACTTCTTCACTGCTCTCACGCCCAATCAATAAAAATACTTCAGGCTCTTCTTCAACCTCCTTAACAAACTCCTTCAAAGATAACAAAGTTTTGAGCTCTTCAATCTCCTCCAACTTGTTTTCCTCCTGTTGTCGCTTCTTTGGAACTAGAGTAATCTTTGTGCCTTCAAACATGAAACTGTAACTGTTGGTACGCCCATCATGTTGCACCGCCCTATCATACTGCCACGGTCTCCCCAACAACAAATGACAAACGTCCATATCTACCACATCGCACCAGATTTCATCTTTATATTTCTTCCCAATTGAAAACTTCACACAAGCCCTTCGTCCAACCTTCACCTCCCCGCCTTTCCTCAACCAAGCTAGCTTGTACGGTTTCGGATGTTTCTCAGTCTTCAACGCCAACTTCCTCACAGCTTCGGAAGAAATTATATTATCACAACTTCCAGCATCAATAACAAATTTGCAAACTTTCCCCAGAATAGTACATGTTGCCTGAAAAATATTGCTCCTTAACCAACTACAATCCTCCTCTTGCTTTGGTGTTAAACAGGACCTCTTCATCATTAGATTGTAACCTTCGTCTCCCGTCACTTCTTCTTCCTCCTCATCAGGTGGTGAATTGTAACATTCAGCTTCGTCTTCCTCATCCTCAACCTCCGCTATCATAGCTCTCTTCTTCGGCTTCGGACATTCGCTACTTTTATGACCCAATTCCTGACAATTGTAACATTTGAAACCATTGTTAACTTTCGCCTTCTCAACCTCCTTCACCACTGGTCTACTGATAGGTTTAGAAACATTAGAACTCCCACTAGCACCCTTCATTTGATTGTTGGAATTAGTAAACACACCACCTCCTCGTCGTCCTTATTTCTCCCAAGCCAGCGCCTTTTGATGTGCTTTTGCCACAGATCTTGGATCGAACATATTAACCATATCCTGAATCTGCATTCTTAATCCCCTAATGAATCTAGATGTCAGCTGCTCTTCCGTTTCCA
Source organism: Allium fistulosum (assembly GCA_030737815.1). Lineage (NCBI taxonomy): Eukaryota > Viridiplantae > Streptophyta > Magnoliopsida > Asparagales > Amaryllidaceae > Allium > Allium fistulosum. Next base: position 844,662,126 of record CM060902.1, read on the forward strand.
TAATATCATTCCTTGCAATCAGTTGATAAAATTCGTCAGCATAGTCATTCACAGATTTCGTTCCTTGTCTCAAGTTTTGCAACCTCTGATACATAAGCGACTGATAGTTATAAGGTAAGAACGTCGCTTTCATCAATTTCTTCATCTTCTCCCAAGATTCAACCTTTGACTTCCCCATTCGTTCACGTGTAAGTTTGGTTTGCTGCCACCACGCCAAAGCTCTACCCCTCAACCTTGTAGCAACCAACTTCACTCTACGATGCTCTGGAACTTCCTTGAAGTCAAAAATCTCTTCAACATTAGCTACCCAATCTAGAAACTCCTCTACTTGCATACCACCTTTGAATTTAGGAATTTCAGTCTTCATCCCCGACTCCCATTTGTGATCATACTCAGAGTGATTTCTTCCTTGTCCTCGTCCTTGTCCTCGAACACTACCACCATCATACTCCTCTTCAAAATCAGATGTATATCGTTGTCTATCTCGTCCACCCACATCTCTACTCCCATCACGTCTACCACCATCATCCCTTCTATCTACATTCCTCCGTTCACGATCATTCACGTTCCTCCCACGCCTTTGATCATCATCAACACTTCTGTCTCGATTGGAATGTGGCGAGACTCTACTTCCCCCATGGTTAGATTCAGGTGAAACCCGTCTCCGATTTTGATTCATCTCTAACATCATCTTCTCTAACCGACCAATTCCTTCGTTAAGCTTTTCACTAAAGTATTCATTGATTCTTTGCTCCATCTCATCAGCTTCTTCTCTTCGATACAAAGCTTCTACGTTTTGGTGACGATTAGCTCTTCTCGTCGGCATACTTGAAACTTCCCAAACACTTCAAATTCAAACACAATTCGAACTTTGATCCAAAATGAAATGGATCGAAACTTCCACTTTTGTTGCAATTCGCGATGAACACGATGAACAAAATTCTCGGCCCAACTTGATTTCTTCAAAACTCCAAAATGATTAGGCTCCAAGTCTCGATCTAGCTATGATTGGCTAGAACAAGCTCTGATACCAAACTGACGCAGCGGATTAAACAAAACAATCTTCAATCGGTGAAAGTAGCAATCGATGGATTGATGAATACTGAAATGCCCGAATTCGTTGTTCCGAAGATACCGAATTCTAGCTATCCCGAACTCGTTGATCGCGCACGATACCGGGTTCAAAGATCTTCAATTCTTCAAGCGTTGATCAAGCGCACTTGATTCCGCGAATCGGCTTCTGCAATCGTTGAATCGAGCGCACTCGATTAACCGAAAGAGGAGATAGGAGATTACACTCAACTACCAATTTGAATGAAAGCACAAAGCTAACAAAAGAGAATTTTATTCAAAAATCAACAACCTTTCAAAATGTACAACGCACGCCTATTTATAGCATCTTACAACACACGCCACAAATTTGTACAACACTTAGGTCGTGAACGACCTACGACCTATAATGGAGCGAGCTAAAAAGTACACGACTTAACAAAGCATACGACATACAACAAACGACCTAAAAGATTACAACATAAGGAAAATACAACACATCATGTTACATCACTTAAGTCATTTCTGACCTATAACCTTCGACCTACGACTTAATAGGTCCAACGACTCAACAGCAACGACATATCTTTCTTCGCGACTTAACTCTGGAGCGAGCGACCTAAAATGAACGGCATCTGTCTTGAGCAACCTAAGAATGAACGGCATCCCTTCATTCGCGACCTAAAGAAGCTGCTTCCGAAAGAACTTCGCGACCTAAGTCTTCGCGACTTAAAATGTGCGACTTATCTCTCCAGTTCACCCAGCGACCTATCTTAAGTCGTGACTGTTTCCTGCGACCTATCATAGGTCGTGACTTGTTAGGTCGTAGCCCCCTGTTAGCTCGTTCCAGCGACCTATTTCTTATCTCGTTAGGTCGTACACAAGTTAACTCGGTAAGTCGTTCCAGCGACCTATCTTTCAACTCGTTAGGTCGTACACGACCTAAAAACATGTTAGGTCGTTCCAGTTTCTCGTTAGCTCGCACATTCCCACTAGGTCGTTGCCGATCTTCACTAAGTCGTTGGAACGACTTAAAGACTTCGTTAGGTCGGCTGCGACCTAAAACTTGAAATTTCCACAATTCTTCACGAAATGTTAACTCGTTAATCTCCTCCTTAGGTCGTGAGCGACCTAAGACTTCCTTAGGTCGTGAGCGACCTAAGACTTCTCTCCAGGCTACATCACTTTAGATATGGTAACAACCCAAGTTCCAGTGGGTCCGGATTTTTCGCAAAAAATGCTAAAACCCAAGCCCATTGAAGCCCGAGTTGGGTATCTGGTATCCTGCAAATAGGCAAAGACAAATATATCAGAGCTTAGATAAATATCTCACAGCGGAACTGATTAAAATATAATAGTAAGTAAATACTCGCCAATAAAATAACACTTTCTAAACAAGTGTCTCAAAGCTAGGAAGTCCCTGCCATCTACCTAACCTGTAGGATGTTATGAGGAGGGGTCAGAACTAAAGTTCTGGTGAATGGACAAATTATACACTTCTAAGCTTAATTCTACATATACCGTTTTATTTCCATTTACTGTTATGTTAGGTTCATTGGGTTTATAATACTCTCGCCTCTGTGCGTGAATCCTTGTATATCTCTTTCACGTATTCCTTATAACTTGCACAAAACATCTTTATTTGTGATTCATAGTAAATTATATCATTATTCATTTCATTCTAATATATTAAGGTATGTTTACTCTATATTTACTTACATAAGATATTTCCTACTAAATTCATTAATTTATCGTACATTATTTTTCCAAAAGAACTCATTTTTAAAACTTCTTTATAACTAGAAAATATTTTCATATACTTATTTAAGTAATAATTGTACATACAAACCACTTTAGAGATTATCTCCAAAACTCATTTGGGTCAAAACAGATGTTGCATAAAACACCGTTACTACAACCCAAAAATACTAATATATGGATTCAATTAAAATAAATATTAATAAATCCCATATGCTACGTAAAAATATTTACTTTGGGAGTCACCGACTATAACAATATTGTCATAGCCTATGCTTCCTTTATTTTTAATGAAAACATTTATTAAAACAATAAATGTTGTAACCTACGTTTTCGATACTTAACACACTCTAGGTTTTTATATTTAAAATCTTTTTTTACCTACAAAGAAACTTGCGAGCTATACATGCTCTATAATTCTTTAAAAAGAATTTTACTTTTAACAAAATTTACGTCATATAAAAACCAATTTAAATTTCATACCACTTATTTTTTTTTCAAAAACTCAATATTTACTTCCTCAAATATATTAACAATTATATTTTTCAACTTTCAATTCAAAAGTTTCATTTTATTGGGTTAAACATAAAGTGGATTTTCTTTTTACTAAAACCTCTTATTCCTTCCAAAATAAAAACACTCTCCCCGCTATCCGTAGGGAACTTCCCTACGTCCTATAACATATGGATACAAATTTCCTCTCAAAACATGGCTTATTTGTATGCTATAAATCGGTAATAACATAGGGTTCAACATACTTGGGTCATCCCAAACCCAACTAGCAAACTAAGCACAAATATACTTCTAAAAACTTTCCATATGTTAAAATTATAATTGGGGACTATTTGGATTTTAGTACATAATATATTTATATTTATTCAAAAATACAAATAAGTTCACTCACTATCTACCTAGGAATCCTAAACCTAGGCTCTGATACCAAATGTAACAACCCAAGTTTCGGTAGGTCTGGATATTGTGGAAAAATGCTAAAACCCAAGCCCACTGAAGCCCGAGTTTGGTATTCGGTATCCAACAAATAGGCAAAGATAAATATATACGAGCTCAGATAAATATCTCACAACGGAACTAACTAAAATATAATAGTAAGTAAATACTCACCAATAAAACAACACTTTCTAAACAAGTGTCTCAAAGCTGGAAAGTCTCTGCCATCCACCTAACCTGTAGGATGTTATGAGGAGGGGGTCAGAACTAAAGTTCTGGTGAATGGACAAATTATACACTTCTAAGCTTAATTCTACATATACCATTTTATTTCCATTTACTGTTATGTTAGGTTCATTCGGTTTATAATACTCTCGCCTCTGTGCGTGGATCCTTACCATCTACTCCCTAGTAGATTAAAATCTAATAATTGATATATATATATATAGCTATATATCCAATGACCGCATTGGTCCTAGGTACTACCCATAGTACCTTCCGTATCCTCCTCGCAAAGGACTCCAACGTCTTACTTCCATGGCGTTCTGTGACTATATCTATAAAGGACTGCCTCATAAGACCTACAATACAGATGTTCCGTCCTCTACTATGAAAATGTAAAACGACGTCCGCACTAGTCTACGCTAATGCTCGGACATCCTCAATGTACCACCCAGTGCGTACCTTAAGGACTATACGTAATCGTTCTGTCTACTCCCTGAATCCCGCTTAACAAGGTCTACCTTGTACGTAATTCAGTCTAGGATTTTCTATTTCTGTAAAGGACTGCCTTTATAGGCCTACAATATAGATATTCTATTTCTGTAAAGGACTGCCTCGTTAGGCCTACAATACAGATATTCTATTTGGTCTGTCTCTTTTCTTATCATGGCTATGGCCCTACGCAACCACCCCTCAACTAATCGAAAGACTTCTAAAGAGCTAAGTGGTTGTGCCCTACTGCAAACAATCTAAACATCCAATTGGCTACACCCCTCATCCAATGTCTCGATAGTGAAAGTATCATTGGATTGTTGGTTTAACTCTAGTCTTTCCCGAACTCCCTCTTGGTTTTGATGCTGGCCCGATATCCACATGCGACTATCCTTTTGGGTCCTGCCCACTAAACTTACTTGCAAGTACTAGGACATACGAATATCCTACTCCAAACATCAACTGCTTTTGACTGCCTACAATGGTCCTGTCATGCAAAAAGCAGTCAAGGCATACTCTTCTGATGGAACACCTACAGACCTGCCTCTGGATGACTGCTTCATAACGCCTACCCCAGAGGGCCATACTAGAGTACCCTCACGTCCCGTTGAAGTCTCGTACTTCCTTATAGCCCAAAATAACTAAGTTGGACGTGCTTCTTCTGTGCTGAAATCTATGATAAACTGCTTTGTTAGGCTCTTCATCCTTTAAGCTGCTCCAAACACATCTCACTCTTTCATTAGGCCCTAAGTCTAATTTTTTAATTTGCGTTTAGTTTACTTTTCTTATTCTATTGGCTATTTATATACCCTAATTAGCATAATTTTATCCCAGCCTCACCTAACTGTTGTGAGACTATCAGTTCCTGACTGAAAGTGAATGCTGTTGGTATAGGCCACTTCTATTATCTTTCTTATTAACTTAATTTAAGTCTTAAGTTTATTAAAATATGCCTCTTCTGTTCTTTCTACTTAATTATAACCTATGTTATAATTTCACTTGTAATTGTCGCTTTTATTTTCTTTTATAATCTGTACATTATAAATATAATTACAAGCGTCTCTTTTCTATTCTTGTCAGTCTTCTTTTAATATGATGCTGAATTCTCTTCAATTCTCTTATATTATATGACAAGCTTAGCTTTTGACTACGTCCGCTTGTCACAAATTTACTTATCATAATAACTACTTTACTTTTATTCTATTGTCTGCGCGGTAAATGCAGATCTAGGTACATTTCTGTTTATAGCTTCTAATCTTATCTAATAATTAACTTGATTCCTTCAATTCTTTGCTTTAGCAGTTACGGATTATTGTTTATAGCATTATTTAGTTGGTTACGAAAACTGTGCTAAAAATTCATTTCCATATTTTAATACTAAATAATGCTATAAACAATAATTCGTAACTGCAAGATATTTCTTTTATTATCTCTTTACTTTTTGGATAGTGCAAAATACAGTGGTTTCTCTATTTTACATCAATTCCGTTTTCTTTCTTTTATTCTCACAATTACGTTTATTGTTATCTTTTTAAATATTAAACTATAGAAATGTATTCTATTTTCTAAACCAACTGATTAATCTGTCACGTACTTCCAAATCAAGTTATTAGATTTTTCTTTAAGTTATTACTCCTGTTTTAGCATAATTACTGTAAATTTCTATCTTTCTCCTTTTATTTCAGCTTTTCTTATTTTACATCTAATTTCGATAAATCTAGTATTCTTCTATTTTAGTCCGTATTTGCGAGTTCTTCTCTTTACTATTTTATTCGCGTAAAAAGGAATAAAAAGAAGCTAACATTTGCAGGCTAAATTTCTACTTTAAAATAGATGAAATCAACTGTAAACTTCTTACTTTTAGGCTTACGTCTTTCTTTAACTATCAAGCCTAATATTAATTAAATATAAGCTCTCTTAGACAATTTACAGTCTCAGCATAACTAATTAACTGAATTAATTACTGAAATAAATACTAAATAAAATTATTTAATCAGAATCTAATGATAATATATCATAAACATAAAAGGTATATAATTAAATCCACTCATATGTCGTCCTTAGCTTCAATCTCTATCCCTTTTAATTTGCTACGCTTTTCTCCGCTTTTTCCCATTTTTGATTTGCTATAAATTCTCTGATTTGTTTGCGCAATTCTCTGATTTGCTGTATATCATAAACATATTTCCCGCTTTTTCCCATTTTAGTTTGCTGTAAACGACGACAGTTGATTCATAGAAAATAGTGTGGGCTAGAGTTAAATTATGTTCAATTTATAGGTACAGTGAACAACTAGGAACCATCCAATTAACCCTAAAAACAATCCTCACCATCAGAACTTGATTTGTTTACGTTAGCTTATAACGTATAACTCTCCAACGTTATTTATTTGTTCCTTTGTTATATGACCCTGTTAATTCTCGTTTCCTTCTAAATAAGATTCTCCCATTAATTATCCAATTAACAAGATCATATATATATATATCCAATATTAATTGATTCTTATACATTATAATTTTTTACCAATTTGAACACGTCAATCAATACCTATATTAATTGAATGCATATAAAAGTTATACTTTTTAATTTATTCTTATTAATTTACCTACATCATAAACCTAATTACTTTGTTTGATTTTTGTACGCGCTCCAATTTTTTTTAACTTGGAAACAAATAATCCTATAACTGGTATTTTCTTATAGCTAATTAATTCACATTATTAGCTATTGTAATGATGGCATATTCTTTGATTAATTGACACCCCTTTTAAAACGCTCAACTAATTGCCAATTAATTAATTGACACATTTTCACATTTTAATCGATATCCAAATTAATTCCTATTCGTCACTCAATCACACATTTATTAGTTGTACATATTTAAACCGCCAGTTCATTACCCAATTAATTGACATATAAGTTTCCCACTTTTATTAATTGACGATTACTTAACGTCTTTAATTAATTTCTCAATTAATTGATTACGTCAATTATAAATTAATATATGTATGTTATCATTTAATTTATTCCCCACATACATTTCCCTTTATTAGAAGATCCCTTAATTAATTAATGTTATAAAAGTGACATATTCTCTGACTAATTGACGCCTCTACGTCTCTTAATTAATTCCTCTTTTAATTGATTGATGCGTCAACTAATTACACACTCATTTGTTGCATATACCTATGTAACCTCTTAATTTTTGAATGCGTATATTTGACATTTATATTTTTCACTGTTTTGCAATTATGTTAATTCAATTGATTTTATTTGTCATTAAAGCGCGGGGTGTTACATTCTCCCCCCTAAGGAAATTTCATCCCCGAAATTTGATAAGGGTTCAATCATGCAAACCTTCGTGCATCCATTCTACACTAGCAACCATTTAGTGTACAACCAATTTTGCAACAATCCTTGCATAGTGCAAAGTGCAACACATCATAAAATATATGCATGTACAAGAATTTCTAAGCGGTACCTCATATATGAATGCCTTTTCTTTTAGAAATTCCTTTTAAAACATGATGCACATATCCTAAATATACTTGCAATTTCTATATGAATGCAATCTTTTGAAAACTCAAAACAGTTTTCATCCAATTTTTCCCACACTCCTACTGAATATGAGCATAGTTCAAAAAATTTTACGTCCAAACCTAAAACACAACTTTTAATTTTTGAATTTTAGAAAATTCTGATTTTCCTAATTCGATTTCTTATGTCTAAAAGAAGGTAGAAAACGGAAAATTTTCACATTTTTCCATTTTACTTTTGCGTATCTCTCACTTCGTACTTGGAACTTATGCCGCTATCCTATAAAATCTCTATTTTCTTTCCCAAGCACAGTTTACATAAGAAAGAATTTTCTTTTCAAACTTTTTCCCTAGCTTAATTAATGGGAAAGATGTATTTTTCTTTTGCAATTTTCATTTATTTCTATTGACGTTTCTGTTGCTTTCTTTAGAACTTACTGTTTTTCATTTAGTTACCTTATATCTGCTTTTACTCTTCTTTTAATACAACAACTAAATACAGCTATCATCTAGGGTAATGAGGTCTAGAACCATGTCCACTTTGACACAGAAAGGTCCTACTCTAGGAGCCCAAGTAACTCATATGCTCCTCCTACCGTCTATTACTTGTTACCAACTTACGTTGTATTACTCACGACGAATAAGATTTATTCATCTCTTCTATTCCATGTTCAAAAAGGAATAATTAAGTCTCATTTACTGCAATGGATAAGGATTTCAATCTATGTAGTCTCTATCTAAAAAGGCAACTAAGCTTGGGGAAATTCTCTCTTTAGCTTTCATCTTTCCCCAACTAAGGTCTACCTATCCCAATCACATGTGTCTTATCATCTTACTAATATCACTTCACTATTCTTCGAAAGTCTACACACATGAAGCAACATTTCTAGGTTTTCACTAGTGTCCTATACACCTTACGGGAATTTTCATTATTACTACTAGAAGTAATTACTGCTATAGCCTTATACTTTTCCCATTACACCTAGGAAATGATTCATATCTACTCCATATTTAAAAGTCTGGTTTGGTTTGGTATTTATCATTTTACTTCAAAAATTAAAGCTTCTAAATTTTATCGTTTCAAAAATTTATTTACTTTTCCACCAAACCATTTTTTTTAAAACATGTCTTACTTGTTCTTAAAACATTTTTCCTTTTTATTGACTTTAAAAAAAATGTCCTCACATGTTATCAAAATATCCTTTTTTATAGGTTTTCAAATTTACTAAAACTAGAGTAAATATGAACAATTATTTTATCAAAAATCTCTTAACTTTCCTACTCTTTCAATTACTTAACCTTGAAGAAGTTACTAACTTACTACGCTTAATGGTTTTATACCTTAATATATTGGAATTACTTTCTCTTATGAGAAACCATTAACACTAAAACCTTCTATGAATCCTTTAAAGGAGGATTTCATGTTTATGTGAAATTATAAGGAATTTATTTTATATTTTATCGAAATAGGCTATAAAAAATATGGTGCTTTCCATACCTTGTACATCTCTTTCACGTATTCCTTATAACTTGCACAAAACATCTTTATTTGTGATTCATAGAAAATTATATCATTATTCATTTCATTCCAATATATTAAGGTATGTTTACTCTATATTTACTTTCATAAGATATTTCCAACTAAATTCAATAATTTATCGTACATTATTTTTCAAAGAACTCATTTTAAAACTTCTTTATAACTAGAAAATATTTTCATATACTTATTTAAGTAATAAGTGTACATACAAACCACTTTAGAGATTATCTCCAAAACTCATTTGGGTTAAAACAGATGTTGCGTAAAACACCGTTACTACAACCCAAAAATACTAATATATGGATTCAATTAAAATAAATATTAATAAATCTTGTATGCTATGTAAAAATATTTACTTTGGGAGTCACCGACTATAACAATAGTGTCATAGTTTATGCTTCCTTTATTTTTACTGAAAACATTTATTACAACAATAAATGTTGTAAGCTATATTTTCGATACTTTACACACTCTAGGTTTTTATATTTAAAATTTTTGTTTGCCTACAAAGAAACTATTGACCTATACATGCTCTATAATTCTTCAAAAAGAATTTTACTTTTAACAAAATTTACATCATATAAAAACCAATTAAAATTTCATACCACTTATTTTTTTTTCAAATACCCAATATTTACTTCCTCAAATATATTAATAGTTATATTTTTCAACTTTTCAATTCAAAAGTTTCATTTTATTGGGTTAGACATAAAGTGGATTTTCTTTTACTAAAACCTCTTATTCCTTCCAAAATAAAAACACTCTCCCCGCTATCCCTAGGGAACTTCCCTACTTCCTATAACATATGGATACAAATTTCCTCTCAAAACATGGCTTATTTGTATGCTATAAATCAGTAATAACATAGGGCTCAATATACTTAGGTCATCCCAAACCAAACTAGCAAACTAAGCACAAATATACTTCTAAAAACTTTCCATATGTTAAAATCTATAATTGGGGACTATTTGGATTTTAGTACATAATATATTTATATTTTATTCAAAAATACAAATACGTTCACTCACTATCTACCTAGGAATCCTAAACCTAGGCTCTGATACCAAATGTAACAACCCAAGTTCCGGTGGGTCCGGATTTTTCGCAAAAAATGCTAAAACTCAAGCCCACTGAAGTCCGAGTTAGGTATCTGGTATCCTACAAATAGGCAAAGATAAATATATCCAAGCTCAGATAAATATGTCACAACAGAACTGACTAAAATATAATAGTAAGTAAATACTCACCAATAAAATAACACTTTCTAAACAAGTGTCTCAAAGCTGGGAAGTCTCTGCCATCAACCTAACCTGTAGGATGTTATGAGTAGGGGGTCAGAACTAAAGTTCTGGTGAATGGACAAATTATACACTTCTAAGCTTAATTCTACATATACCGTTTTATTTCCATTTACTGGTATGTCAGGTTTATTCGGTTTATAATACTCTCGCCTCTGTGCATGAATCCATCCCATCTACTCCCTAGTAGATAAAACCTAATAACGGATATATATTTATATATTTAGCTATATGTCCAATGACCGCATTGGTCCTAGGTACTACCCATAGTACCTTCCGTATCCTCCTTGCAAAGGACTCCATCAACCTACTTCCATGGCGTTTTGTGACTACATCTATAAAGGACTGCCTCATAAGGCCTATACAGATGTTCCGTCCTCTACTATGAAAACGTAAAACGACGTCCGCACTAGTCTACACTAATGCTCGGACATCATCAATGTACTACCCAGTGCGTACCTTGAGGACTATACGTAATCATTCTATCTACTCCCTGAATCCCGCTTAACAAGGTCTACCTTGTATGGAATTCAGTCTGGGATTTCCTATTTCTATAAAGGACTGCCTCTATAGGCCTACAGTACAGATATTATATTTCTGTAAAGGACTGCCTCGTTAGGCCTACAATACAGATATTCTATTTGGTCTGTCTCTTTTCTTATCATGGCTATGGCCCTACGCAGCCACCCCTCAACTATTCGGAAGAATTCTAAAGAGCTAAGTGGCTGTGCCCTACTGCAAACAATCTAAACATCCAATTGGCTGCGCCCCTCACCCACTGTCTCCATAGTGAAAGTATTATTAGACTGTTGGTTTAACTCTAGTCTTTCCCGAACTCCCTCTTGGTTTTGATGCTGGCCCGATATCCGCATGCGACTATCCTTTTGGGTCCTGCCCACTAAACTTACTTGCAAGTACTAGGACATACGAATATCGTACTCCAAACATCAACCCCTTTTGACTGCCTATAATGGTCCTGCCATGCAAAAAGCAGTCAAGGCATACTCTTTTGATGGAACACCTACAGACCTGCCTCTAGAGGACTGCTTCACTACGCCTACCCCAGAGGGCCATCCTAGAGTACCCTCACATCCTGTTGAAGTCTCGTACTTCCTTCTAGCCCAAAATAACTAAGTTGGACGTGCTTCTTCTGTGCTGAAATCTATGATAAATTGCTTTGTTAGGCTCTTCATCCTTTAGGCTGCTCCAAACGCATCTCACTCTTTCATTATGCCCTAAGTCTAATCTTTAATTTGCATTTAGTTTACTTTTCTTATTCTGTTGGCTATTTATATACCCTAATTAGCATAATGTTATCCCTGCCTCACCTAACTGTTGTGAGACTATCAGTTCCTGACTGAAAGTGAATGCTGTTGGTATGTGCCACTTCTATTATCTTGCTTATTAACTTAATTTAAGTCTTAAGTTTATTAAAATAAGCCTCTTATGTTCTTTCTACTTAATTATAACCTATGTTATAATTTCACTTGTAATTGTCGCTTTTATTTTCTTTTATAATCTGTACATTATAAATATAATTACAAGCGTCTCTTTTCTATTCTAGTCAGTGTTCTTTTATTCTGATGCTGAATTCTCTTCAATTCTCTTATATTATATGACAAGCTTAGCTTTTGAATACGTCTTCTTGTCACAAATTTACTTATCATAATAACTACTTTACTTTTATTCTATTGTCTACGTAGTAAATGCAGATCTAGGTACATTTCTGTTTATAGCTTCTAGTCTTATCTAATAATTAACTTGATTCCTTCAATTCTTTGCTTTCTCTTCTTATATTATAGGAAGCAGTTCTATTCTATTTAGTTGGTTACAAAAACTGTGCTAAAAATTCATTTCCATATTTTAATACTAAATAATGCTATAAACAATAATCCATAACTGCAAGATATTTCTTTTATTATCTCTTTACTTTTTGGATAGTGCAAAATACAGTGGTTTCTCTATTTTACATTAATTCCCTTTTTCTTTCTTTTATTCTTACAATTACGTTTATTGTTTTCTTTTTAAATATTAAACTATAGAAATGTATTCTGTTTTCTAAACCAACCGATTAATCTGTCACGTACTTCCAAATCAAGTTATTAGATTTTTCTTTAAGTTATTACTCCCGTTTTAGCATAATTACTGTAAATTTCTATCTTTCTCCTTTTATTTCAGCTTTTCTTATTTTACATCTAATTTCTGTAAATCTAGTATTCTTCTATTTTAGTCCGTATTTGCGAATTCTTCTCTTTACTATTTTATTCACGTAAAAAGGAATAAAAAGAAGCTAACATTTACAGGCTAAATTTCTACTTTAAAATAGATGTAATCAACTGTAAACTTCTTACTTTTAGGCTTACGTCTTTCTCTAACTATCAAGCCTAATATTAATTAAATATAAACTCTCTTATACAATTTACAGTCTCAGCATAACTAATTAACCGAATTAATTACTGAAATAAATACTAAATAAAATTATTTAACCGGAATCTAACGATAACATATCATAAACGTAAAAGATATATAATTAAATCCACTCACATGTCGTCCTTAGCTTCAATCTCTATCCCTTTTAATTTGCTATGCTTTTCTCCGCTTTTTCCCTTTTTTGATTTGCTGTAAATTCTCTGATTTGTTTGCACAATTCTCTGATTTGTTTGTATGTATTTCCTTGCTTAGTTTTATTTTTGGTTCGAGGAAAGATTTGATTAACATAGGAGAAAGAAAGAGGGAGAAGAGAAGAGGAGTTTGCTGTAAACGACGGCAACTGATTCAGAGAAAATAGTGTGGGCTAGAGTTAAATTACGTTCAATTTATAGGTGCAGTGAACAACTAGGAACCATCCTATTAATCCTAAAAACAATCCTCACCATCAGAACTTGATTTGTTTATGTGACGCCCCACCTCTATACTCACACTAGCCAAGGACACTACGGGGTATTGCCGTCGACTAGCACGAAGAATAAGGCTATTAAGGAGTGACCATCTGTGTATTTGCTTTGTACGAGTACCGATATGTCAGATAATATGACTTGCATTTCATTTCAAGAGGAAATCCGACATATCAAATACAAACTCAAAGCTACTACACAGTGGCTATGTGTGCTTCGGAAACAAATATAGAAATAAGCATAACACAAATCAGTCATAAATATTCATATCACAAAGGCGGAAACAGATATGAATATAACACATAGAAGTGTACATCAAAAATAGTGGTCATACACGATCCACTATATCACAAAAGAATAGGTACAAGTGCTAAGCAAAAGAATATGTATACATCAAGAGTCTCTATCTCAAAGGTATAAAAGCAAAAACTACTAAGCTAAAGTAGTTAGCCAAAAGTCAAAAGCTAGCCCCTGCCAAGAAGTCAAGTGGAAGCACCTGTAATACCTCGGTCTGACCCGAGTATTATTTAAGAAGAAAAATAATAAACGGATCAGTCTAGCTATAAATATCATATAAGATGAGAAAGGATAAGAGATACCACAAAAACGTATGATAACAATAATGCCATACTGTGACAAGTATACATTTGATAACAATAAAAATCATCCAATATCTCAAATCTTGTCAAATATCCAAAAAGAATATCACATTCCTTAGCTTATTCACCAAACCCCAAATATTGACAAAACATATCAATGTCAATCGCAAAAATTGGTGAAACACAAATTCCAGAAATACACAATTAGAAATCCAGAAAACACAAAGGGGGAGGCCTATCACAAATGGGAGCATGAAAACTCACCAACACGTGTATCATAAACGGGTCGCTATCCCATGGTCGCTAACCATAGAGCCGGTGCAACAACGTAGTACAATAACGGTACACCCGAGGAACCTGAAACTCAAATAAGCCGGAACAACGACGTTGTGACGACCGCCCATGACCCCTGCACCGAATCTAAAGATAGAGCGCTGTAAAGTGTGCCAGGCGACCATGGACGATTGTCAAGGTAAGATTTAAAACAACAGAATCTATCGTATTACTCACAACGCATGGACAAAATACAATAGAACATATGTATAGTGAAGCTTTACAGAACAAAATGACATCATATAAAACTCCATAATAGTTGAATACAAGCATCCACATAGGCAATACATCCAGCCTCACTACATATCTCTCAGAGAATACAAAACAGCGGAATATCCAGTACATATAATAAGAAGATAATATGCAACCCTCTAGCTCGTCTTCGATATCAGCATCGTAAGAAGAGAACAGCACCTGCCACCTGCTACCTAGTCTGCCCGTCCCAAAATGGACGAACAGCCCAAGGCAATAAGAATTAAAACATAAAGCCTTGAGTCAGACAACAGTCTTAGTGAGCAGTAAATTAACTAACAACATACCAAAAGAGCATAAAGGAAAAGGAATAGGAATACAACCCTCCCACTCCAACCTCATTCTACAGTGATAGCCCCCAGACACACACTAAGCAGAAGCAAACATAGCAGAGCATACAATTAAAGTAAAGCTACTATCACTCGAGTCAAGGGCGATGTTTTCCAAGTACCAAGGCCTAAATCAGATAAGCACTCAGAAAATACCGCTCTTGAGTCCGAAATGACGTTACAACCAAACATCCATGACTCTGGCTATCACTGTTATCATTGCTTCGATATCACCGTTAATTGAATGACCGGCACATTCTTTCAGCCGTCCGTCAAGGGCTAATGGAAACCCCGGTTCTAGACATAACTCCCGCACGTCGTCGCAGCCCGTGCCTAGGACTATCGAATCTGCCCAGAGTACTCGACCATCAACAGTTGGCCGTTGGGACTATCGAATCTGCCCAAACGTACTCTTGCTTAGAGCATGCTAGAACCTTCAACAATGATGCTATCCAAGCCTCCTAGTCATCCTCCTCGACGACTATTCTCATATCCATTCATTATCCTCAACTCGAATCATATCACCGAGTTATCAACATGCTTGGAATGATCCCGTCTGGATTAGACCAAGTCTTCATCACATGATTGCCTCGCTTCATTACATCCTCGCAAAGCCTCATCTCATCATCTCATCATCAAATCTATGCATAAGAGCTTCATCATCCCGCTACATATGCCACGAGCAGCTTTCCCAATTCAAGAGCCTTTCCCTTAGCTTTTGAATCGTCTTCGGTCTAAATCTAATCATCAATCATCTAGTTCATAACAATCAATCAAATCAAACATCAATCCAAACAATCAAGCATTCAAATATGATCTAAGTAGACAATTATAACAATAATGGCATTTTCGTAATTAAAGAGTTGAAAGTCCAATAAGCATGAAAACATGGATTATATCTCTACAAACTTGATGAATGAACTTGCATAGGTTAACATATGATAAAATGGATGTAACATCATCATGAACAATGGATCTATATGGATCTACACTTAGGATGAAGAAAATGCATGGAAATCTCTATTTAACACCAAATCGAGCCAACAATCCGATATACTCCTTTGGATCCGTGTGAGAGATAATCACCACTCACCAAATCACCTAAACAAACCCAAATCAATACGCTTCAGATCTGGACAGCGAAGGATCAAGCTTGATTTATCACGAATCCGCTTCAAACGAAGAAATCTCTCTTGAAAAGATGAAGATCTTCAACTTTAGCTCTTGAATCTTCAATCTTGATCTTTGATTTGGATGGAAGGAAGCACTAGATTAGAGTGGAGAAAAGAAGTGAAGAAGTGTAGAAGTCGAGCTCTCAAAATGGCAGCACTTCGTCGCTTCAAAATCCGGATCCCAAAAAGTGAGAACAACCCCTCCTATTTATAGCTGAAAACTGCCCTTAAGTCGTAACTAGTCTATCTCCTAAGTCGTTTCCGACTCACCCCTTACGACTTAACTAAGCTACGAGTCAACACACGCTCCTACGACTTAATCCTCATCTGTCTACGACTCACGACAAAGCAGCCATCTCCTAAGTCGTATACGACTTATAGCATCTTCCGACTCAACACAAAGGCTACGACTCATCAGAAGATACGACTTAACAAAGAGCTCAACCTACGACTCATAAAATAACTGGTACGACTCATCAGACAACATAAGTACGACTCATCAGACAACATAAGTACGACTCATCAGACAACTTGAGTATACGACTCAACAGCTTACTGGAATACGACTCATCGAACAAACACTTAACTCGGCAACGACTTATGAATGCGTGACCTAACATATGACTCGGTCACGACTTAACCCCTTAGGTCGCCTACGACCTAACCAAAGCCAACAACTAGCCTTCCTTAAGTCGTCTAACGACCTAACTCCAAGCTCTGGGTCAACACTCCCACCTCCTAAGTCGTCCAGGTCTTAAGTCGACCACTACCTTAACTCGTCAACCGACTTAACACTTAACTCAAAACCTTAAGTCATCTATAATAACATAAGTTGGTCACTTCCTTAGGTTGTCTATCCCTTAACTCGGCAACGACTTACAACCTACGACTTAACACTTGCCGAGTTAACTTCAACCTACTAACCTAGCCCAGCTACGACTTATCTCCTTAGGTCGTCGCCGACTCACCCCTTTGAGTCCTTAACTCGCCCAGACTCATCACTAACTCGTCCAGAACTCCTATCTCCTAAGTCGTATACGACTCACGACTTATGCTAAGTCGTGAACGACTTAGGACTTAGGCAAAATTTGCCTAAAATCTGAAATGGCCCAAAACGCTAAAACTCCAGATTTGACGAACTTTTCGATCCGTAAAAATACGGGTCGTTACAGACGTAGTGCAATAACGGTACACCCGATGAACCTGAAACTCAAATATTTCGGAACAACGACGTAATGCAATAACGGTACTTTCGATGAACCTAAAACTCAAATATTTCGGAACAACGATGTAGTGCAATAATGGTACGCCCAATGAACCTGAAACTCAAATAATTCGGAACAATGACGTAGTGCAATAACGGTACGCTCGATGAATCTGAAACTCAAATAATTCGAAACAACGACGTAGTGCAATAACGGTACGCCCGATGAACCGAACTCCATAAAACCCATAGGTCACTAGCCTATAAAAATGAGACGAAGCTCAATAGAATGGGGTACAGTCCCCCACGCGGACAAAGAGACATCGCATGTCGCTAGTCTAAATCATAAAATGATCATCATTGATCAACAAGAAGCGTAAATTACACTAAGCTAGTAAATAACTGAGTTTAGCTTCATGTCCCATAACCACTGGCTTAACTTAAATATTTACGAATAGATTGTAGATTTCCACTCTAAAATTGTCACAGGAGTTCAATCGAACAAGTCCAAGAATTAACCGACAAAGTAAACGCAAGCGTTTCATACCACTTGTTTTGCTAAGCCGTTTAATTAGATTTTTCATACGAATGAGGTAAAGGTTTGTATATACTAATAGATTGGAAAAGAGTTTTAAAATGAGCTTTGTATTTAAAAGTAATATTGAAATCATTTTTGTGAAAGAGTTTGAGTATTTACTACTAGTATAGAAACCTTTGTATTTAAAAGTGACAAATCACAGAAATGATTGTAAAAACAATCTATCACCAAAAATTCACATTCGACGACGTGAATCAAAACCATAGAAATCGATATCAAATCCATCAAATGGATATTCCCAAAAATCCAGAAAAGAAGTCATCAAAGTCGATAATAAAGGACAACGACTAATCAGATCAACAAAAATCGATAAGAAAATGGAAATTCGCACAAAATAGGAAAAATGGGCAAAAACCAACAGGACCAGACGTCTGGTTGGTTCGGCCAGACGTCTGACCTGGGGTTCTGCCAATTTCTGTTTCTTTCCCCCCTTTTTTTTCAGAACCCCCCTCCAGACGTTTGGTATAGTCCAACCAGACGTCTGGTCCAACCAGACGTCTGGTATACTCCAACCAGACGTATGGTCAAGGGCTCTGCCCTTTTTTTCTTCTGCCAAATCTCTATTTTTTCTTCTGGTGCCCTAACCAGACGTCTGAGTTCTTCAACCAGACGTATGGTTGCCTGTACTGGGCAACAGTTTTCCTAGGCCATTGATGGCCAAATCAGTTCGAAAGCGATTGGACGAGCGACGGGGGCTAGGAAATTATGCCAAGCGACAACCCAGCCTTATAGGCTCTTCGATACACCCCAAATAACATGTCCAAACATTCAAGATAGGATCTTTAAAGATTTTGACTTCAAAATACCAAAATTGGAAAGCTCACCAAATCAATTCAGATCAAAGCAAACGAATATGAAATAGATGTTAGGAATTCATACCTAACAACAATGAAAGCTATAGACATAGATGTGAGTTCAAGAACTCATCTTTAAACCCAAAACAACAAATGAGAAGCTTTAAAACAAAGGAAAGATAAACCACTCTTCCACTTCAACTCAAGAAGCTCCAATCTAAGCTCATAAGCAAATATTTCCTAAGTTAGGGTTTAGGAATTTCTGAAAATTGAAGAGAGATTGAGATGGAGAAGATGAAGAGGATGCTTACCTAAGCTTCTCTTTGATTTCTAGAACTTGAATTTGAATTTCCTAGTAAACTAGGGCTTAGGAATTTTGATTTCTTTTCTCTTCCCTCATTTTCCTTTAACTTGAGTGTTAGGAGATAATAGAATGAATGAAGAGGAGTTGGAGGAGGAGTTAGGGTATTAGATGAGTTAGGGGGCTGAAACCCAAACCCAAAGCCCAATAGGAAAAATAGCAAAATTCTACTCAACTTCAAACATATCGACGTTTATACTAAAAAAGGTCGCAAATGCCATTTTGGACTCAATGGAAGTGGTCTCGAGTCCGGATTCGACCGTTTACAAAAGTCACATTTTGGACTTTAAATTCAACTAACGATTCTATATTTAAACAAAACATTTAAATATTTAATCGTAAAATATGCGTGTTGTTACAGTTTACGTTAGCTTATAACGTATAACTCTCCAACGTTATTCATTTGTTCCTTTGTTATATGACCCTATTAATTCACGTTTCCTTCTAAATAAGATTCTCCCATTAATTATTCAATTAACTAGATCATATATATATATATATATCCAATATTAATTGATTCTTATACATTATAATTTCTTACCAATTTGAACACGTCAATCAATACCTATACTAATTGAATGCATATAAAAGTTATACTTTTTAATTTATTCTTATTAATTTACATACATCATAAACCTAATTACTTTGTTTGATTTTTGTACGCATTCCAATTTTTTTTAACTTGGGAAATAAATAATCCTATAGCTGGCGTTTTCTTATAGCTAATTAATTTACATTATTAGCTATTGTAAAGATGGCACATTCTTTGATTAATTGACACCCTTTTTAAAACGCTCAACTAATTGCCAATTAATTAATTGACACATATTCCCATTTTAATCGATATCCAAATTAATTCTTATGCGTCACTCAATCACACATTTATTAGTGGTACATATTTAAACCGCCAATTCATTACCCAATTAATTGACATATAAGTATCCCACTTTTATTAATTGACGCTTACTTAACGTCTTTAATTAATTTCTCAATTAATTGATTGCGTCAATTATAAATTAATATATGTATGTTATCATTTTTTTTATTCTCCACATACATTTCCCTGTATTAGAAAATCCCTTAATTAATTAATGTTATAAAAGTGACATATTCTCTGACTAATTGACGCCTCTACGTCTCTTAATTAATTCCTCTTTTAATTGATTGATGCGTCAACTAATCACACACTCATTTGTTGCATATACCTATGTAACCTCTTCATTTTTAAATGTGTATATTTGACATTTATATTTTTCACTGTTTTGCAATTATGTTAATTCAATTGATTTTATTTGTCATTAAAGCGCGGGGTGTTACATTCTACCCCCTAAGGAAATTTCATCCCCGAAATTTAATAAGGGTTCAATCATGCAAACCTTCGTGCATCCATTCTACACTAGCAACCATTTAGTGTACAACCAATTTTGCAACAATCCTTGCATAGTGCAAAGTGCAAAGTGCAACACATCATAAAATATATGCATGTACAAGAATTTCTAAGCGGTACCTCATATATGAATGCTTTTTCTTTTAGAAATTCCTTTTAAAACATGATGCACATATCCTAAATATACTTGCAATTTCTATATGAATGCAATCTTTTGAAAACTCAAAACATTTTTCATCCAATTTTTCCCACACTCTTACTGAATAGAAGCATAGTTCAACAAATTTTATGTCCAAACCTAAAACACAACTTTTAATTTTCGAATTTTAGAAAATTCTAGTTTTCCAAATTCGATTTCTTTTGTCAGAAAGAAGGTAGAAAATGGAAAAACTTCATATTTCTCCGTTTTACTTTTGCGTATCTCTCTCTCCATACTTGGAACTTATGCCGCTATCCTATGAAATCTCTATCTTCTTTCCAGGGCCGGCCCTGAGCACTTGGAGGCCCAAGGCAATTTTTATTAAAGTGTAATAGAATAAAATTTAGAGGGCCTCAGATAAAGATAACGTTGCAAAAAATTACACTGAAGTAGGACTTGAACTCTGGTTGTTCAGGTGTAATAGCAAACACTTTACCACCAAGCTAATTGAGCTTTTGAACACTAGAAGATAACATATTTTATATATATCTATTTTTAAAATTTGGGGCCCCAAAGAATTGGAGGCCCTAGGCCACCGCCTTGGTGGCCTTGGGCCAGGGCCGGCCCTGCTTCTTTCCCAAGCACGGTTTACATAAGAAAGAATTTTCTTTTCAAACTTTTTCCCAAGCTGAATTAATGGGAAAGATGTATTTTTCTTTTGCAATTCTCATTTATTTCTATTGATGTTTCTGTTGCTTTCTTTAGAACTTACTGTTTTTCTTTTAGTTACCTTATATTTGCTTTTACTCTTCCTTTAATACAACTACTAAACACAGCTATCATCTAGGGCAAGGAGGTCTAGAACCATGTCCACTTTGACACAGAAAGGTCCTACTCTAGGAATCCAAGTAACTCATATGCTCCTCCTGCCGTCTATTACTTGTTACCAACTTACGTTGTATTACTCACGACGAATAAGATTTATTCATCTTTTCTATTCCATGTTCAAAAAGGAATAATTAAGTCTCATTTACTGCAATGGATAAGGATTTCAATCTATGTAGTCTCTATCTAAAAAGGCAACTAAGCTTGGGGAAATTCTCTCTTTAGCTTTCATCTTTCCCCAACTAAGGTCTACCTATCCCAATCACATGTGTCTTATCATCTTACTAATATCACTTCACTATTCTTCGAAAGTCTACACACATGAAGCAACATTTCTAGGTTTTCACTAGTGTCCTATACACCTTACGGGAATTTTCATTATTACTACTAGAAGTAATTACTGCTATAGCCTTATACTTTTCCCGTTACACCTAGGAAATGATTCATATCTACTCCATATTTAAAAGTCTGGTTCGGTTTGGTATTTATCATTTTACTTCAAAAATTAAAGCTTCTAAATTTTATCGTTTCAAAAATTTATTTACTTTTCCACCAAACCATTTTTTTAAAACATGTCTTACTTGTTCTTAAAACATTTTTCCTTTTTATTGACTTTAAAAAAAATGTCCTCACATGTTATCAAAATATCCTTTTTTATAGATTTTCAAATTTACTAAAACTAGAGTAAATATGAACAATTATTTTATCAAAAATCTCTTAACTTTCCTACTCTTCCAATTACTTAACCTTGAAGAAGTTACTAACTTACTACGCTTAATGGTTTTATACCTTAATATATTGGAATTACTTTCTCTTATGAGAAACCATTAACACTAAAACCTTCTATGAATCCTTTAAAGGAGGATTTCATGTTTATGTGAAATTATAAGGAATTTATTTTATATTTTATCGAAATAGGCTATACAAAATATGGTGCTTTCCATACCTTGTACATCTCTTTCACGTATTCCTTATAACTTGCACAAAACATCTTTATTTGTGATTCATAGAAAATTATATCATTATTCATTTCATTCCAATATATTAAGGTATGTTTACTCTATATTTACTTTCATAAGATATTTCCTACTAAATTCAATAATTTATCATACATTATTTTTCAAAGAACTCATTTTAAAACTTCTCTATAACTAGAAAATATTTTCATATACTTATTTAAGTAACAAGTGTACATACAAACCACTTTAGAGATTATCTCCAAAACTCATTTGGGTCAAAACAGATGTTGCGTAAAACACCGTTACTACAACCCAAAAATACTAATATATGGATTCAATTAAAATAAATATTAATAAATCCCGTATGCTATGTAAAAATATGTACTTTGGGAGTCACCAACTATAAAAATAGTGTCATAGTCTATGCTTCCTTTATTTTTACTGAAAACATTTATTACAACAATATATGTTGTAACCTACATTTTCGATACTCAACACACTCTAGGTTTTTATATTTAAAATCTCTGTTTACCTACAAAGAAACTAGCGAGTTGTACATGCTCTCTAATTCTTCAAAAAGAATTTTACTTTTAACAAAATTTACATTATATAAAAACAAATTCAAATTTCATACCACTTATGTTTTTTCAAAAACCCAATATTTACTTCCGAAAATATATTAACAACTATATTTTTCAACTTTTCAATTCAAAAGTTTCATTTTATTGGGTTAGACATAAAGTGGATTTTCTTTTTACTAAAACCTCTTATTCCTTCCAAAATAAAAACACTCTCCCCGCTATCCCTAGGGAACTTCCCTACTTCCTATAACATATGGATACAAATTTCCTCTCAAAACATGGCTTATTTGTATGCTATAAATCGATAATAACATAGGGCTCAACATACTTGGGTCATCCCAAACCCAACTAGCAAACTAAGCACAAATATACTTCTAAAAACTTTCCATATGTTAAAATCTATAATTGGGGACTATTTGGATTTTAGTACATAATATATTTATATTTTATTCAAAAATACAAATACGTTCACTCACTATCTACCTAGGAATCCTAAACCTAGGCTCTGATACCAAATGTGACCCAAGTTCCGATGGGTCTGGATTTTTCGCAAAAAATGCTAAAACCCAAGCCCACTGAAGCCCGAGTTGGGTATCTGGTATCCTACAAATAGGCAAAGATAAATATATATGAGCTCAGATAAATATCTACCAGCGGAACTGACTAAAATATAATAGTAAGTAAATGCTCACCAATAAAATAACGCTTTCTAAACAAGTGTCTCAAAGCTGGGAAGTCTCTGCCATCTACCTAACCTGTAGGGTGTTATAAGGAGGGGGTCAGAACTAAAGTTCGGGTGAATGGACAAATTATACACTTCTAAGCTTAATTCTACATATACCGTTTTATTTCCATTTACTATTATGTTAGGTTCATTCGGTTTATAATACTCTCGCCTCTGTGCGTGAATCCTTCCCATCTACTCCCTAGTAGATTAAAACCTAATAACTGATATATATATATATATATGTAGCTATATGTCCAATGACGCATTGGTACTAGGTACTATCCATAGTACCTTCCGTATCCTCCTCGCAAAGGACTCCATCATCTTACTTCCATGGCATTCTATGAGTACATCTATAAAGGACTGCCTCATAAGGCCTGTAATACATATGTTTCGTCCTCTACTATGAAAACGTAGAACAACGTCCGCACTAGTCTACACTAATGCTCGGACATCCTCAATATACCACCCAGTGCGTACCTTGAGGACTATACATAATCATTCTGTCTACTCCCTGAATCCCGCTTAACAAGGTCTATCTTGTACGGATTTCAGTATGGGATTTTCTATTTTTGTAAAGGACTGCCTCTTTAGGCCTACAATACAGATATTCTATTTCGGTAAAGGACTTCCACGTTAGGCCTATAATACAGATATTCTATTTGGTCTGTCTCTTTTCTTATCGTGGCTATGGCCCCACGAAACCACCCCTCAACTAATCGAATTAAAGAGCCAAGTGGATGTGCCCTACTGCAAACAATCTAAACATCCAATTGGTTGCGCCCCTCATCCAATGTCTCGATAGTGAAAGTATCATTGGACTATTCGTTTAACTCTAGTCTTTCCCGAACTCGCTCTTGGTTTTGATGCCGGTCCGATATCCGCATGCGACTATCCTTTTTGGTCATGTCCACTAAACTTACTCGCAAGTATTGGGACATATGAATATCCTACTCCAAACATCAACCCCTTTTGACTGCCTACAATGGTCCTGCCATGCAAAAAGCAGTCAAGGCATACTCTTTTGATGGAACACCTACAAACCTGCCTCTAGAGGACTGCTTCACTACGCCTACCCCAGATAGCCATCCTAGAGTACCCTCACATCCCGTTGAAGTCTCGTACTTCCTTCTAGCCCAAAATAACTAAGTTGGACGTGCTTCTTCTGTGCTGAAATCTATGATAAACTACTTTGTTAGGCTCTTCATCCTTTAGGCTGCTCCAAACGCATCTCACTCTTTCATTAGGCCCTAAGTCTAATCTTTTAATTTGCGTTTAGTTTACTTTGGCTACTTATTTAGCCTAATTAGCATAATCTTGTCCCAGCCTCACCTGACTGTTGTGAGAATATCGGTTCCCGACTAAAAGGGAATGCTGTTGGTATGGGCCACTTCTATTATCTGGCTTATTAACTTAATTTAAGTCTTAAGTTTATTAATACAAGCCTCTTCTGTTCTTTCTACTGAATTATACCCATGTTATAATTTCACTTGTAATTGTCGCTTTTATTTTCTTTTATAATCTATACATTATAAATATAATTACAAGCATCTCTTTTCTATTCTAATCCGTCTTCTTTTATTATTATGCTGAATTCTTTTTAATTCTCTTATATTATATGACAAGCTTAGTTTTTGACTACGTTCGCTTGTCACAAAGTTACTTATCATAATAACTACTTTACTTTTATTCTATTATTTGCGCAGTAAATGCATATCTAGGTACATTTCTGTTTATAGCTTTTAGTCTTATCTAATAATTAACTTGATTCCTTCAATTATTTGCTTTATCTTCTTATATTATAGGAAGTAGTTCTATTCTATTTGGTTGGTTACGAAAACTGTGCTAGAAATTCATTTCCATATTTTAATACTAAATAATGCTATAAACAATAATCCGTAACTACATGATATTTCTTTTATTATCTCTTTACTTTTTGGATAATGAAAAATACAGTGGTTCCCCTATTTTACACTAATTCCCTTTTTCTTTCTTTTATTCTTCCAATTACGTTTATCGTTATCTTTTTAAATATTAAACTATAGAAATGTATTCTATTTTCTAAACCAACCAATTAATCTGTCATGTACTTCCAAATCAGGTTATTAGATTTTTCTTTAAGTTATTACTCATGTTTTAGCATAATTATTGTAAATTTCTATCTTTCTCCTTTTATTTTAGCTTTTCTTATTTTACATCTAATTTCTGTAAATCTAGTATTCTTCTATTTTAGTCCGTATTTGCCAATTCTTCTCTTTACTATTTTTTCGCGTAAAAAGGAATAAAAAGAAGCTAACATTTACAGGCTAAATTTCTACTTTAAAATAGATGTAATCAACTGTAAACTTCTTACTTTTAGGCTTACGTCTTTCTCTAACCATCAAGCCTAATGTTAATTAAATTTAAGCTCTCTTATACAATTTACGGTCTCAGCATAACTAATTAACTGAATTAATTACTGAAATAAATACTAAATAAAATTATTTAACCAAAATCTAACGATAATATATCATAAACGTAAAAGATATATAATTAAATCCACTCACATGTCGTCCTTAGCTTCAATCTCTATCCCTTTCAATTTGCTACGCTTTTCTTTGCTTTTCCCCTTTTTGATTCGCTGTAAATTCTCCGATTTGTTTGCGCAATTCTATGATTTGTTTGTATGTATTTCCTTGCTTAATTTTATTTTTGGTTTGGGGAAAGATTTGATTAACAGATGAGAAAGGAATAGGGAGAAGAGAAGAGGAGTTTGCTGTAAACGACGACAGCTGATTCAGAGAAAATAGTGTGGGCTAGGGTTAAGTTACGTTTAATTTATAAGTATAGTGAACAACTAGGAACCATCTGATTAACCCTAAAAACAATTCTCACCATCAGTACTTGATTTGTTTACGTTAGCTTATAACGTATAACTCTCCAATGTTATTCATTTGTTTCTTTGTTATATGACCGTAATAAATCATGTTTCCTTCTAAATAAGATTCTCCCATTAATTATCCAATTAATTAGATAATATATATATATTTATATCCAAAATTAATTTATTCTTATACATTATAATTTCTTACCTATTTAAACACGTCAATTAATACCTCTATTAATTGAATGCATATAAAAGTTATACTTTTTAATTTATTCTTATTAATTTACATACATCATAAACCTAATTACTTTGTTTGATTATTGTACGCGTTCCAATTTTTTTTAACTTGGAAACAAATAATCCTATAACTGGCGTTTTCTTATAGCTAATTAATTTACATTATTAGCTATTGTAAAGATGGCATATTCTTTGATTAATTGACACCCTTTTTAAAACGCTCAACTAATTGCCAATTAATTAATTGACACATTTTCCTATTTTAATCGATATCCAAATTAATTCCTATGCGTCACTCAATCACACATTTATTAGTGGTACATATTTAAACCGCCAATTCATTACCCAATTAATTGACATATAAGTTTCCCACTTTTATTAATTGACGTTTACTTAATGTCTTTAACTAATTTCTCAATTAATTGATTGCATCAATTATAAATTAATATATGTATGTTATCATTTAATTTCTTCCCCACATACATTTCCCTTTATTAGAAGATCCCATAATTAATTAATGTTATAAAAGTGACATATTCTCTAACTAATTGACGCCTCTAGGTCTCTTAATTAATTCCTCTTTTAATTGATTGATACATCAATTAATCACACACTCGTTGGTTGCATATACCTATGTAACCTCTTAATTTTTAAATGTGTATATTTGACATTTATATTTTTCACTGTTTTGTAATTATGTTAATTCAATTGATTTTATTTGTCATTAAAGTGCGGGGCGTTACAAATATTTCCTTCCATTTTTTCCTATAAATACCCATCCATATCCTCCTTCATTCTTCACAAATTCATTCTTCTTCCTTTTCACCATTCTTGATCTCCTTACTGCTCTTTAAAGGTTTCTCCTCTTTAAGAGAGGTAGGAGGGTTAAAAATAGTGGAGTGCTTAAGCACCAATCCGCTAATTACTCTCTAACATCTTCTTAATCTACTTCTTCCTCTTCTCTTCTTTAATGGCGCTTGGCCGTGAGCAATAAGGAGGTGGGATGGGCTATGGCCGAAAGCGTTAGAGGTAATGGAGGCAAGGGCTGTAAGCATGGAGCATTTTTGGGTGATGGTCGAGCACTTGAAAGAGAAGTGGAGTTGTTTAGTGATGTATATATTAGTGAAGTTTAGTAGTGATTTAGATAAAGAGTTGTGGTGATTTGAATGTTGGTAGGAAGATTTGGTTTGATTTATGGTGAGGACTCGATTTACTTACATTTACAAAATAATTATATGAATGTTTAATTTATAAATTTAAATGCTTGGATGATTACTTGATTGATTATATGGATGTTGATATGGTCGATAACATGGTTTTGATAGATTATGAGAAATCATAATAAAAATGTTTAAGTAATTAACCTTGATTAATTAATGAAAAAAAATCCATATGGATGTGTATATGAAGTTATTTAGCCTCTTAATGGTTTTAAAATATAAAAAAGTTTGGAAATGAATATTATAATATTTTGAAATGGTTTAAAAGTGAATAAGTGATCTAATATGGAAAATATTGGTTTAAATGTTTGAAATTGGTTTATGAATGTTTTATAAACATAAAAATTCAATTTGGAGAAGTTTTGACAAAAAATAAATTTGGAGTCAAAAATAGGCGCGTCGCGTAATGGCAGCTTGCGATTTCGCACTGTAGAATTCAAACAAGTGTAGAGAGTGAATATAGTTCGGAATTCTTCGAGATAAGAATTTTTTGAACTATTATATTCATAGTTTTCAAAAAAAAGAAAATATCGAGATTTCATTTAATATATTTTAAAATATGAACAAATCAAGTTCTCAAGAAAATCGCGCTATGGTAGTTCGATGGCCAAAGTCGCAAATGTTTTAAATATTTTTTTTAAACGGTTAAAAATATGGAATAAATCTTATAAATCTTTTGAAATGTTTTAAAAGTGATTTGAGTTATAAAATGAATTTTTAAATGATAAAAAGTCTTTTTGACCAATATTGCTTAAAAGGCACTTTCCGCAGCACTTTTTTCGCAGCACTTTTTTTTATAAATTTTGAAATATAGTTTTAAACGCAACCGTTCTTTTCCAAATCTTTTGTAAATGTTTTTAAATGCTTAATAAGTTTGTATAAAGATGATTTTGAAGGATTTATGAAATGGTTAAATGTTAAATGATTTAGAGTCGACCAAATAACTAGACCGCTTTATCGGTGTCAAAGATATTGTGTCTAGCTTGAGTTTGGAAAAGCAGTTTCCTGCTCTTCCAGGCTATCCAGACCGACCCATTGAAGGGGATAGTAAATTTGGTTTACTCAGATCAAAATTTCCCAAAGTATAAAAGATAAAAAATTTCAAATTTAAATAACTTGGATTGAATAGAAATGATTTAGAAATATTTTCCTAAGTAAAAGGCGAAAGGGTTTGAATTATTCCATGATTCAAAAAGGTTTAAATTAACCAAAAGGATTTGATAAACGAGGCTTAATGATTCCATATACTATGAAAAAGATAAAGAAATATTTCAATGAATATATCTCTAAGAGATATCTATAAATGAATAAAATATGAATTAAATTTAATGATGATTGATAATCACATATGAACTTAACATGTTTTTAATCGATGATTGGTTCAGAGAAATCGGGGTCGGATTTGGGTAACTTGTATCCAAAAACCACTTCAAACTAATGTATATGTTCGGAAGTGAAGACATGATGATGATGATTTTTGAAGACAGGGATCTTCATGACGAAGGGCTGCTTGCCACTAGTCCCTTGGGGTGAAATTTACCATATTATACATATATATATATATAGTGGAAGTAGTGCTATGTTATGAAAATCTTCGATTGCAAGGACTACTTGCTAATAAGGGTAGTAGGAGGAGTGTCTTCGGTTTCGTTCAATCCCAGAATGAACTTGTATGGATGAATGTCTGACATTGCATTTCTGAGATCACAATGTTGACTTTTACAAATGTACATCTGTTTGGTGGTGGAGAAGGCAACTTCTCTTAGCTTAACACTCTTCTCTGAGATGTACGAGCTTAGAGGTTGTATGTTTGTTAAAGTCAATAATGATTGAAGGAATGGCAATGTGGCATTCAAAGTAGAACCTGTTATGTTCAAAGCGTGGCTTTGTGAAAGGCAAAGCGTAGCTTTATGGAGCGTACCCTCACGAGGCGCACATCCTAGGAATGATATAGGATACCGTGTGGTCTGCGGAGACAATTCGGGCTAAGAAGTAAGAAGGTGACCGGAGTGAATCTGGGCCTCATGGACTGGTATTGGAGGCTGATAGAGATCGTGTAAAGCCACCAACTAATACCCTGTACCATAGTAGTGTAACAACGTAGTTCGGAGGCTGATGAAGGTTGTGTAAAGCCATGCAAAAACTATGGGTTATGCATGGATCAGAAAAAAGGTCACTAGTTCCCTATCATGTTGAAAATCCAATTCAAATACGTTGCCTTTATGGTTTTGATTGTAGAATCTACTTTTAAAAACTAGCTAGTAAGCCATTAAATTTAATCAATGTAACGATTTTGGCTATCCTGATATATTATTTGAAAAGTGTTTTCAAAGGAATGTCATTAAAGATAATATCAAATTATTTTGGTATAAAAGTGTTTGGTTATCATAAGGTAAAAGCCCGTCCGTATTTATGTGTGGATGTGGTCTTATGAGTTACCCTTCTTTTCAAAGTTTTTTAACTAGCATCAATTTACAAATCGAGTATCTCATGCTAGTTTATCAAGCCTCATCCGGGTGTTTTTAATACTCGGGTCAGATCCGACTTGTTTCAGGTTTAGTTGAAGACGCTTAGAGTTTCCAAGGAGAGCTGGAGATCTTCATCTACGTATGAATGTATTTTATTATCCATTGCATCTATTGCATTTGTTTTTATTTTTCAGTAATTGTAAAGATAGAGATTTATAACTCTACAGGCCGAATCTAGGTGAGACTCTGATATTGTGGTCAAATTTTTCCGTTGTAAAGACTATTGTTGAAATAATATATGTTATTCCATTCGTGTGAGATTCTATTCTATCTTTATTTTCTTTTTCTCCTAATAATCGGGCTTTCCGGCACTTGGATTTGTAGCATGAGGATGTATTATTGCCGATTTTCGATGGTCGAAAATCCCGATCGTTACATTTGGTATCAGAGCTTAGGTTGAGCGAACACTTTGACTTTGGTGAGGTAAAACTCATTATAGATAGGGTTAGTAGTACCCTAGATTGAGCAACTCATTAGAGATAGGGTTAGTAACACCTTAGAATGAGTTTGAGAGTACTATATATATGAGCACATATTTGTTATTTGATATAAAAATATTTTGTGTTGATTTATCTATTGAGTGGTTTATAGATTCTGGTCGATGCGCCTGAGCACTATTATCGATAGGGATTTCTAAATACTTAAATAAGACAAACCGACACACTGTTTTAAAAGGATCATATTTTAAGTATAAAGGAATATCTTTTGAAAGATATAGATATTTATGTTTGTTAGTTTATGGTTATGGGTATAATAATATTCCGTTATTATCATTTGTTGATTGAACGAACATCTTATGAATTAAGTTTCATGATTTGACTATAATATGTTTGATAAGAATATTGGGTTAAGGTTAATGAATTTGTGTAAGATAATAAAATAAGCATGTAGTATAAAATGTAATTTACACAAATAATTTTATAAAAGATGGATATGAAAGATATGTTATATAAATTTTGAGAAACTAAAATTTAGGTATTTTGGAAAAGAATTATGGAATTTTAAAAGGAAGTAAATTAATATAAGATAATTTTATAAATGGGATTTATAAAATGGTTTCATAATCTCTAATGGATTTTTGGAAAGAAATTTCAAATAAGAAATTTGAAAAGTAAGAGTCTCAAATGATAACTAGTTTGAGTGGCTCGAAAATAACTAAAAATGGGCAGGAGATATGTTCGGATGGTAAACACTTCTCTTAAGTATTACCTTTCTTGTTAAGGGGATATAGGATACTATTGGTAGTACCTAATTTCTTGGTACTATTTTGGAGTTACTCGATCTATATATTTTTTCTTAAGTTAAAAGGATAATTTTGATTTATTATTTGATAGGTTAATATCAAGGTTGTAAAAAGGAATATATTATAATGAGTGAAGTTGATTGTAATTTTGGAAAATAAAAGGTAATTTATCTTTTAAATTGAAATGATTCCTTTGAGATGAAATGTTTTCCTTTAAGAAAAAAATTTGAAAATTAATATTTAAAGTGATTATATAAGGCATCTTTATTAAAACAATGTTGAATAAAAGTTTATGAATTGTTTTCATAAATATTTTTAGAAGATTAATAAGTACGTATGAGGTACATAGATCATTTCATCGTACGATTTTGATCTAAGATTCGAGTACGAAACTTTGAGGTGTTTACACCGGTCTGAAAAAGAATTTATCACTTGATTCTTGACGGTGAACATTAATGAGGATTTATGATTAGGTACTTGAAATTTCTATTATAGTTGAGGATTATGTAAGGGAAACAAAGTTTTCTTATCAAGAAGCCAGATAAGAGTCCGCACTAGAGGATCGGGGGATCAATACTAGTTCGGAAGTAAAGTTGTGGATTCGAATAGCAGATCAAATTAGATATTACGTATGAATGATCTATATAATCTATATACATCGTATGAATGTAAGTTTAAAAATAACTATTTTGGGAAAAACCTTTGGATTTTTGTTTTGTGTAATTTCGATGACGAAATTCTTTAAAGGGGGAAGTCTGTAAGGACCCGCTAATTACTCTCTAACCTCTTCTTAATCTACTTCTTCCTCTTCCCTTCTTTAATGGCACTTAGCCATGAGCAATATGAAGGTGGGAAGGGCTAGGGTCGAAAGCATTGGAGGTGATGAAGGAAAGGGCCGTGAGCATTGAGCAATTTTGGGTGATGGTTGAGCACTTGAAAGAGAAGTGGAGTTGTTTAGTGATGTATTAGTGAAGTTTAGTAATGATTTAGATGAAGAGTTATGGTGCTTTGAATGTTGGTAGGAAGATTTGGTTTGATTTATAGTGACGAATCGATTTACTTACATTTAGAAAATAATTATATGAATGTTTAAATTATGAATCTGAATGCTTGTATGATTACTTGATTGATTATATGGATGTCGATATGGTCGATAACATGGTTATGATAGATTATGAGAAATCATAATAAAAATGGTTAAATAATTAACCATGATTATTTAATGAAAAATAAATCCATATGGATGTGTATATGAAGTTATTTAGCCCCTTAATGGATTTAAAATATATCAAAAAGTTTGGAAATGAATATTATAATAATATAATATTTTGAAATGGTTTAAAAGTGAATAAGTGATCTAATATGAATAATATTGGTTTAAATGTTTGAAATTGGTTTATAATTTTTTTATAAAAATAAAACTCAATTTGAAGAAGTTTTGACAAATAATAAAATTGGAGTCAAAAATAGGCGCGTTGCATAAGTATAGTTCGTGATTTAGCGCCGTAGAATTCAAACAATGTAGAGAGTGAAATATAGCTCAGAATTCTTCGATATAAGAATTTTTCGAACTATTATATTCATAATTTTCAAACAAAAGAAAAAGATCAAGATTTCATTTAATAGATTTTAAAATATGAGCAAATCAAGTTTTCAAGAAAGTCGCACTTTGGTAGTTTGTTGGCCAAAGTGATAGATTTTTTAAATATTTTTTTTTAAAATGGTTAAAAATATGGAATAAATCTTATAAATATTTTAAAATGTTTTAAAAGTGATTTGAGTTATAAAAATGAATTTTCAAATGAAAAAAAGTCGTTTTAATATAGCTTAAAATGCACTTTCCACAGCACTTTTTCACAGCAATTTTTTTATAACTTTTGAAATATAGTTTTAAACGCAATCGTTCTTTTTCGAATATTTTTTAAATATTTTTAAATGATTATGAATTGTTATAAATATGATTTTGAAGAATTTATGGAATGGTTAAATGTTAAATGATTTAGAGTCGATCAAATAACTTGATCGCCTTATGGGTGTTAAAGAGATAGTGTCTAGGCTTGAGTTTGGAAAATTAGTTTCCTGCTCTCCCAGGCTATCCGGACTGGCTCGACGGAGAGGATAGTAAATTTGATTTACTTGGATCAAAATTTCCAAAAGTGTAAAAGATAAAATTTCGCAAATTTAAATAACTTGGATTGCATAAGAATGTTTTGGAAATATTTTCCTAAGTAAAAGGTGAAACGGTTTGGAATTATTCCATGGTTCAAAACGTTTTAAATTAACCAAAAGGATTTGATAAATAAGGCTTAATGATTCCATATACTCTGAAAAAGATAAAGAAATATTTTAATGAATATATCTCTAAGAGATATCTATGAATGAATAAAAAGATGAACTGAATTGAATGATGATTGATAATAACATATGAACTTAACATCTTTTTAATCGATGATTGGTTCGGAGGAACTGGGGTCGAATTTGGGTAACTCCTATCCGAAAACCACTTCGAATTAATGTATACGTTCTGAAGTGAAGGCATGATGATGATGATGATTTTTGAAGACTAGTCCCTAGGGGTGAAATTTACCATATCATATATTTATGGTGGCTGTAGCGCTATGTTATGAAAATCTTCGATTGCAAGGACTACTTGCTACTAATGGTAGTAGGAGGAGTGCCTTCAGTTTCATTCAATCCCAGAACGAACTTGTACGGACGAATGTCTAATATTGCATTTCTGAGATCACAACGTTGACTTTTACAAACGTACAGTTGTTTGGTTGCGGAGAAGGCAACTTCTCTTAACTTAACACCCTTCTCTGAGACGTACGAGCTCAGAGGTTGTATATTCGTGAAAGTCAATAGTGATCGAAGGAATGGCAATGTGGCACTCAAAGTGGAACCTGTGATGATCAAAGTGTGGCTTTGCGAAAGGCAAAGCATGGCTTTGTGGAGTGTAGCCTCATGAGCTTCACATCCCAGGAATGATAATGGATACTATGTGGTATGACGGATACAATTCAGGTTAAGAAGTAAGAGGTGACCAGAGTGAATCTGGGCCCCATGGACAGATATTGGAGGCTGACGGAGATCGTGCAAAGCCACCGACTAATACCCGGTACCATAGTAGTGTAACAGCGTAGTTCCGAGGCTGACGGAGATCGTGTAAAGCCATGCGGAAACTACGGGTTATGCGGTGGATCAGAAAAAAAGGTCACTAGTTCCCTATCATGTTGGAAATCCAATTCCAATACGTTACCTTTACGGTTTTGATTGTAGAACCTACTTTTAAAAACTAGCTAGTAAGCCGTCAAATTTAATCAATGTAACAATTTCGGATATCTTGATATATTATTTGAAAAGTGTTTTGAAAAGAATGTCATTAAAGATAATATCGAATTATTTTGGTATAAAAGTGTTTGGTTATCATAAGGTAAAAACCCGTTCGTATTTATGTATGGACATGGTCTGATGAGATACCCTTCTTTTTAAAGTTTTTTAACTGGCATCAATTTACAAATCAAGTATCTCATGCTGGTTTATCAAACCTGATCTGGATATTTTTAATACTTGGGTCAGATCCAAGTAGTTTCAGGTTTAGTTGAAGACACTTGGAGTTTCCAGAGGAGAGCTGAAGATCTTCATCTATGTATGGACATATTTTATTATCCGCTGCATCTATTGCATTTGTTTTATTTTTCAACAATTATAAGGACAGAGATTTACAACTGTCCAGGCTGAATCTAGGTTAGACTCTGATATTGTATTCAAAATTTTCCGCTGTAAAGATTACTGTTAAAATAATATATGTTATTCCATTCATGTGAGATTCTGTTCTATCTTTACTTTCTTTTCCCCTAACAATCGGGCTTTCCGGCATTTGGATTTGCAGCATGAGGATGCATTAGCGCCAATTTTCGAGGGTCTAAAATCTTGGTCGTTATAGGTAATCTCATAATTACTAATTTCATTTGGGTTATCAATATTTTCATCTTTATCAATATTTGGATTACAAACTTTAAAATTCTCATCAAATGAGACATGTAATGTCTCTTCAATAGTATTAGTTCCAGTATTGAATACTCTATAAGCTTTACTTCTATTTGAATATCCAATAAAGATTCCTTTATCTAATTTAGCATCAAAATTATCCAAATTATCTTTAGTATTTAAAATAAAACATTTACTACCAAAAATTCTAAAGTATGATACTTTAGGCTTTTTATTATAGATTAATTCATATAGTGTTTTTTAGCTAATTGTTTTATAAAAGTCTCTTTAATATATAACATGCAGTACCAACTACTTCAGCCCAATTTTTTTAAGATAAATTGCTATCGTTTAGCATAGTTCTAATGCACTCTTGAATCGTCTTATTTTTTTACGTTCTACCACTTTATTTTGTTGTGCTGTTCTTGAAAATGAAAACTTATGTGTTATACTATTCTTGTTACAAAAATTATCAAAATTTTCATTTTCAAATTCTCCACAATGATCACTCTGAATAGTTTTAATTTTACTGGTCATTTGATTTTGAATTCATTTAAAAAAGATTTTAAACATTTCAAAAGCATCACTTTTAAGTTTCAAGAAAATTGTTAGGTAAACCTAGAATAATCATCTACGATTACAAATACATATCTACTGTGATTTATAGATTGTATCTGTGAGGGACCGAAAAGATCTAAGTAAATAAGTTTAAGGGGTCGAGAGGTAGAAATCATATCTTTTGATTTAAAAGAATTTTTTCTACGTTTTCCTAATAGACATGCATCGCATAAATTATTACCTTTAAAATTCTTTTTGGGAAGACCTTTAACTAGATCATTTTTAGCAATTTTAGATATTATTTTGAAATTCAAATGACCAAATCTTTTATGCTAAATACATGGATCACTTGATTCAGCCAAAAGACATAAATTATCATTTCATATTTTCATACGTAATATATGGATGTTTCGTTTCCTAACACCTTCAACGATAATGTTGACTCATTATCTTCATGCGACATTTATCCTTTACAAATTTAATTTTGAAACCCTTATCACACCATTGACTAATACCCAAAAAATTATGCTTTAAATTCCTAACTAACAAAACATTAGAAATAGTAGGAATTTTAGAATTACCGACATTGCCGATGCCAATCACATATCCTTTAGAGTTGTCTCCAAAATTTATTGATCCACCATCTTTGTAAACTATATCTTTCAAAATCTTCGGATTTCTAGTCATGTGTCTTGAGCATCCATTATTTTGATCTATAGAGTTTGATCATCAGATGTTTGTCATTAAAAGCCATGTAACACATATGTTCCTGCAATTCATACCTTTTCAAAAGTTCATGTGATTTTTTATAATGAATATATGCAAATCTATGAAACAATATTATAATGATTTTGCAAATTATCTTTTTGAAAATAGTGTTAAAAATATTATCAAAAATTGCATTAAAACTTTTTCAAAAAACAGATTATGAATACTTTGAAAACTAATGCTCTGATACCAAATGTGATTTAGCGGAATAGGGATTTTAAGGCTAAATTAACACTAGATGGGGGGGGGGTGTGATTATACGAATATTTTTCAAAATTTTTCAAGATTATACTTGGAATGATGTTATTAACAATCAGAGAAACAATCACAGAATCAAAATGCAAATAAAAATAAATTCTGTAAAAGTAAAAAGGAAAGAACACACTAGGATTTTAAACAGGTTTGGAGTTATCCTATATCCAGTCCCACACAATTCCTTGTATGGATTTCTTTTTAACTAGTAAATGCAAATGCAATCTTGATTTCAAGGCTACGAGACATGCCATCCAGAATCCCGACCTCCGGGTAGAGTCACATGATTTCCGGGCTACAAGCACACCCATTGGATTTACGAGCTACTAAGCACACCCAATTGATTTTATGAGATACAATCACAACTACAAGTATAGCAGTATGATTTGATAGAGTTTTATAGACTCGGATCTTCAATCTTGATTACAATTGATCCTACAACTTTTAAATAGAATGTTGATTTTGGTTTGAGTTGGAGAGATGGGAGAAATCAGAGAGTAGATGAAGGAGAATCAAACTAGTGATGATGGAATTTGATTCTGGCTGAATTTTGGCAGAGTTTGGATATATTTTTATTTATAAAATGAGAGAGTAGAAGGGGGAGATATGAATAAGAAAATGATAACTAAAAAGTCGTTTGGAAGTCTGGTATTTATAGAGGAACAACGGTCATATCCATTTATGAAGAGATATGACGAAAAGAAGCTTCTTTTGAAATTTAAATTTTGAAAAAACCGGCTACTATTTCGACATTCATACATAGAGTATGTCGACATACTCTTTTTAAAATTGAAAAATACTTTGAAAGATTATTTTGGAAACTCGTTATTTTGTAAAATAGTTTAATACTTTGTAAAATCATTTAAGCATAGTTTATGCATATTTTAATCATAATAAAACTTTATATAACAATTTTAATTTTTTTTAATATAATGTAAAATATATATATTTCAAAACTCCTCCTTAATCTATGCCTAGATTTTATATCTTTCTCCCCCCTTGCCATTAACAAAAATAATCACCTAAAACAATAACTCTTATTCTAACTCTAACTCCCCATGAATAAAATATTATAGACTAATGACATATAATAATGGTGAGAATGATTTATATAAGTACAATAAGTGATATTTAAAATGAGATAATCATGAAATGGAAATGATAATAAGAATGATATATACGAAATGATAAGTGATAACACAAGTCATTAATAGTAACCAAACCAATCTATATATTCATTCAATACCACATCATAATCAAATCACATCTTAAAATATACAT
Source organism: Allium fistulosum (assembly GCA_030737815.1). Classification (NCBI taxonomy): domain Eukaryota; kingdom Viridiplantae; phylum Streptophyta; class Magnoliopsida; order Asparagales; family Amaryllidaceae; genus Allium; species Allium fistulosum. The sequence continues at coordinate 844,701,127 of CM060902.1, forward strand.
ATAAGTAAGTAAAACAAATGTTAAATTAAATTAAATATACATATCACACAATCAAATTAATGAAGACAAGTACCATCCTAACATGATTTTTAACGATCGGGGTTTTGTGAATATGACAGTGAGGATAATGAAGGCAAAAGTTTTCCTTTTGTTCAACGAGATTTCCATCTCGATCGAAACATAATTCTCCGACGCATCGGATTTCATTATCTTCCTCCATGTGTTCTTTCTCTTCTTCTTCTTCCTATTCTTCCTAGTCATCGCTGTCTTGAATGGGGTTATGAATGGTTAAACTTGCAGAATTATCTTTAATAACTAATGGATTCGTAGGATTATCCAATAGATATTTTTGCAAATTGCGAAGAATTATACTTTGTTTCTCTTGTTCTTTGGACATTCGAAGTTGTAAAACTTATATTTCAGTCAACATCTCCATAACATTCTTCATTTCTCCTTCCAATTTAATATCTTTGACCATAGTAGTGTTTTGGAAGGGGCCTTGGGTAGGAGAAGGGAAGGAAAACGATGAATTCTCTTCTCTAGAACGTTTGGGATTAGAGGAGGCCTTGGTATATTTGTTTTAGAAGTTTACAATAGAGAGAATACAGAGAAATGAACAAGAAAGTCGAAATTTGGCTATTATATAACCACCAATTTGATGTTTAGAGGGAAATTTAAAAAACAAAAATTACTGTTATATGTCGACATCGAGTGATAGGATATGTCGACATATATGTTATAATTTTTATTTTTTCTTTATATTTTATAATGTTTTCTTTATTATTTTTATATTTCGATAGAGAACAAATTCCTAACTCTCTTCTTAACTTAGTAAAAGATGTTTGATTCAATTGTTTTGTTAATATATCAGCTATTTGATTTTCATTGTTTATAAATTCAAGTGATATTATTTCTTTGTTTACATTATCTCTTAGAAAAGGGTGTCCTATATCAATATGTTTAGTTCTAGCATGGTGAGTTGGATTTTTAGATAGATTCATCGCACTTGTATTATCACAGTATATTGGTGATTTAGTAAAATTTAAACCAAAATATTTTAATGTTTATTGGATATAGATAACCTGTGAACAAGCTAATGCTGCTAAAATATATTCTACTTATGTCGTAGACAGAGATACAAAGTTTTGCTTCTTACTAAACTAGGAAATCAGAGAGTGTCCCAAAATGTGACAAGTTCCACTTGTACTTTTTCGATCTGATTTGCAACAAGCATAGTCAGCATCACTATATGAAATTAATTCAAGGGAGTCTTCTTTTGGGTAAAAGGGTCCATAGTCCAATGTGTTGTTTACATATCTCAAAATTTGTTTTATGGATTTTAAATGAGTTTCTTTAGGTTGAAGTTAATATCTTGCAGAGACAAACACTATGCATATATCAGGTCTACTGGCAGTTATATAGAGTAGTAATCCAATCATTCCTTTATATAATTTTTGATCTACATTTTTTGAATTTTCTTCTTTATTTAATTTTTTATTAGTTTCCGTAGGAGTTAGTTTACCACTGGTATTTAACATACCAAATTTCTTAACTAAATCTTTTGCATATTTTTCTTGACTAACAAAAATTCCATTACTTAGTATTTTTATTTGTAATCCTAGAAAATAATTTAGTTCTCACATATGACTCATTTCAAATTACATAGTCATTATTTTGGAGAATTCCTTATTTAGTTTATCGTTGGTAGATCCAAAAATGATATCATCTATATATATTTGTATTAACTGAATATCATTTTTATCTCATTTAATTAAAAGTGCACTATCTACTTTGCCTATTTCAAAATTTGATTGTAATAAATAGAATTTAAGTCTTTCATACCAAGCTCTTGGAGTCTGTTTCAGGCCATACAAAGCCTTCTTTTGTAAACATGATTAGGTAGTTTTTCATCTTCAAGAAGTGGGGTAGTTATACATATACATCTTCTTTAATAAATCCATTTAAAATTCACTTTTAACATTCATTTGATATAACTTAAAATTATTATGATTAGCGAAAGCAAGTAAAATTCTTATAGCTTCTAATCTTGCTACAAGTGCAAAGGTTTCATCAAAATATATTTCATTTTCTTGATAATAACCTTGTGTAACTAATCGAGCTTTCTTTCTCACAACCTCTTCTTGTTCATTCATTTTGTTTCTATATACCCATTTAGTTCCTATTATGGATTTATTCTCAGCTCTTAGGACTAATTCCCATACACCATTTTTTGTAAATTGATTCAATTCCACTTGCATAGCAAGAATCCATGAATCATCGGTTGATGCTTCCTTTGGATTTTTAGGTTCAATTGTTGAAAAAAAATCAACGTTACTCATTTTATTTAGTTAATTTCTTGTTTTAACAACAGATTCAAGTATATTTTCTATAGGATGATCTTTCAAGTATCTTGTTCTTTTATTTGGATGTGAATTTCTGAATTATTATTATTTTCGTTTTCGATAATCTCATCATTACTAATTTCATTTGGGTTATTAATATTTTCTTCTTCATCAAAATTTGGATTATAAACTTTAAAATTCTCATCAAATGAGACATGTAATGTCTCTTTAATAGTATTAGTTCTAGTATTGAAAACTTTATAAGCTTTACTTTTGTTTGAATATCCAATAAAGATTCGTTTATCTGATTTAGCATCAAATTTATCCAAATTATCTTTAGTATTTAAAATAAAACATTTACTACCAAAAAGTCTAAAGTATGATACTTTAGACTTTTTATTATATAATATTTCATATGGTGTTTTCTTAGTTAATGGTTTATTAAAATTCTATTTAATATATTACATGGAGTACCAACCGCTTTAGCCCAAATTTTTTTAGATAAATTACTATCATTTAGCATAGTTCTAATACACTCTTGAATCGTCCTACTTTTACGTTCTACTACTCCATTTTGTTGTGGTGTTCTTGAAAATGAAAAATTATGAGTTATACCTTTCTTATTATAGAAATTCTCAAAATTTTCATTTTTGAATTCTCCACTGCAATCACTTCGAATAGTGTTAATTTTACTAGTCGATTTGGAATTGGTTTAACAAAGATTTTAAACATTTCAAAAGCATCACTTTTAATTTTTAGGAAAATCGCCCAATAAACCTAGAATAATTATCTATGATTACAAATACATATCTACTATGATTTATAAATTGTATCTGTGAGGGACTGAAAAGATCTAAGTGAAGAAGTTCAAGGGATTGAAGGTAGAAACTATATCTATTGATTTAAAAGAACTTTCTCTAAGTATTCCTAATTGACATGCATCACATAAATTATTGACTTTAATATTAATTTTTGGAAAGACCTCTAACTAGATCATTTTTGTAATTTTAGATATTAGTTTGAAATTCAGATGACCAAATCTTTTATGCCAAATCCATGGATCACTTGATTTAGCTAAAAGACATAAATTATCATTTAATATTTTCATACTTAATATATAGATGTTTCAGTGGCTAATACCTTCAAAGATAATGTTTGACTCATTATCTTCATTGCGACATTTATCTTTTACGAATTTAATTTTGAAACCTTTATCACAAAATTGACTAATACTCAACAGATTATGCTTTAAATTCCTAACTAACAAAACATAAGAAATAGTAGGAGTTTTAGAATTACTGACATTGCCGATAACAATCACATATCCTTTAAGGTTGTTTCCAAAATTTACTGATACACCATCTTGGTAAACTATATCTTTCAAAATCTCTGGATTTCCAGTCATATGTCTTGAGTATCCACTATCCAATATCCATTTGTCCTTTTTGATCTGTAGAGTTTGATCATCAGGTGTATGTTCATCAAAAGCCATATAACATATCTGTTCCTGCAATTCATACCTTTTCACAAGATCACGTGATTTTTTATGATGAATATATGTTAATTTGTGAAACTATATTATGATGATTTTGCAAATTCTTTTCAAACATAGTGTTAATAATATTATCAAAAATTGCCACTAAAACTTTTTCAAAAATCAAATTATGATTACCTTAAAAACCAATGCTCTGATACCAAACGTGAATCAATAGAATAGGGATTTTAAGGCTAAATTAACAGTAGAGGGGAGGGGGGTGAATGGTGTTTAATGGATTACATGAATAGTTTTCAAATTCTTTAAGATTCTACATGGAATGATGTTATTAACAACAACAGAATCAAAGTGCAGACAAAAATAAATACAATAAAAGTAAAAAGGAAAGAACACACCGGGATTTTATACTGGTTCGGAGTTACCCTACATCCAGTCCTACATAATTCCTTGTACATATTTCTTTTCTACTAGTAAATGCAAATACAATCGTAATCTCAAGGCTATAAGACACACCTTTCAGAATCCCGACTTCTGGGTAGAGTCACTTGATTTCTAGACTACAAGCACATCCACTAGATTTACGGGTTACTAAGCACACCTACAAGTATAACTGTATTATTTGATAGAGTTTTACAGAATCAGATCTTCAATCTTGATTATAATTAATCCTATAACTCCTTTATAGCACTTTGATCTTGGTTTGAGTGAAAGAGATAAGATAAATCGGAGAGTAGATGAAGGAGAATCAAATTAGTGATGATCGAATTTGATTCTGGTTGAATTTCGACATAGTTTGGATATATTTTGATTTAGAAAATGAGAAAATAGAAGGGGAGAGATGAATAAGAAAATGATAATTAAAGACTCATTTGGAAGTCTGGTATTTGTAGAGGAACAACGGTCATATCCATTCATGAAGGGATATGGCAAAAAGACACTTCTTTTGAAATTTAAATTTTGAAAAAATCGACTACTATGTCGACATACATACATAGAGTATGTCGACATACTCTTTAAAATCTAAAAATACTTTGAAATTTTATTTTGAAAACTCATTGTTTCGTAAAATATTTTGATACTTTTTAAAATCATTTAAGTATAGTGTTTGCACAAAAAATGGACAAACACCTCAAAGTCGTATGATTTAATTGATTTTATGTTGTTTTTAGTGATTTGGATTATTTACGTAAATATATGAAAAGCAGGGGCTAAACTGTAAAAGACACACAGATTTATAGTGGTTCAGCCAGAATGTGCGTACGTCCACTTTATATATTATTTCTCTTTTCTTGTTCAGATTACAAGTACAAAGCTTTGATACAAGTATCTGAAAGTAGTTTGAAAGTTTTCTCTGTGCTTTAGCTCTTCAAACTTGTCCCCATTATTGTACTCCTGCCTCTCTATTTATAGAGTGAGGCTGGGGGCAGGGGTCTTGGATGTATATAGCTGCTAGTGGGCCTGGGCCGATGCAATCTGGCCTGGCAAAGTTGGTCCGGAATGCCTTGGTTCGGTAGTACTGTGGTCCGGTGATAGTTGGTTTGGAGTTTGATTCGGTGATGAGTTGTGAGGTGTGGTTCGGTGGTTCTGGTTTGGAGTTGGTTCGGTAGTGAGGTGGGAGACAGGTTGGTTCGGTAGGCACTCTGGTTCGGTAGGCACTCTGGTTCGGTAGGCACTCTGGTTCGGTATTGCTTGGACGTGGAGTTCGGACCGGCAATGCTTGGAGGAAAGATGGTTCAGTGGTACTTTCCTTGTAATGGCTCGGCGGAAAATACCCTCAACACTTGCCCCCCAAAGTGGGGCATATGCCAGTATATGTCTCACTTTGCTTTAGCTTGGGTGTTTTCATTCGGTCCTATGTGCTGGAACATCCGGTCCGGTCACCCGGCATTTGCCTATAAGTAGGTGTGTTATGCCTTCGTCATTTCTTATCGAGTGAAATAGCCGAACCAACTAAGTGCCGAATCAAGCTTGACTGTTCCAACAGCCGAATCAACTGAGTACCGAGTCCCACTTAACTGCCGATCCAGGTGAGTTTGTATCTGCCGAACGAACTTTCATGGCTGGACTACCGAATGGATATGGGGTTCGAATACCGAATGAACTCATACCTTTAAACCACCGGATGGACCCGGGGATTCCGAGCACCGAATGAACCTTCATATTTGAACTGCCGAATGAAACTTGGGGATTTGAGCACCGAGCCTCACTTGCATTCTTGAATTGCCGGATGGAACGCGTGCTTGAATCACCGAACGATAACGGTGAGTATAAGTGCCGAACGACACTTCGGCCTTGAACTACCAAATGTTCTTCAAGCGAAACCCCTATCTGTATGTACCTGCTCACTTACTTCTCCTGTTCTAACGATGTACTTTTTTGCGTTGCAGATAAATGTCTCATAAAGTCGAAACTCGCTCCGAAAAGAAGAGATCCCAGGATAGAGAGGAGCCTTCCGCCGTGCCCCCAGTCCAGTCAGGACCGGGACGTCATGGGCCCACCCCGAGACCATTGGTAGATGGATATGGTCCTCAGGAGCTTATGAACTCACCTCTTGATTGTTTCCCTAGCTCACTTAAAGAGGAGCAACTTGACGTTATCTCTCGCTCCTTTGGGATTGACAGAGCACACATGCTATTGCCGGGGGAAGGAGTGATGCCGTATGGACCCCCTGAAGGCTACTTTGCTTACAGCAGGTATCACTGTATGTGTGGTGCCATCCCGCCTCTCAATGCCTGGATAGTCAGCTTCGTCACATACCTGAAGGTGGCTCCACTTCAGCTTCAACCTAACTCCTATGCCATTCTGGTGAGCCTTTTCGTCATCTTCCAGAGGAGATACGGGCGTCCTCCTTCCAACCGGGAGATCCGGTATTTGTACAACTTGAGGGGTTATAAGAAGGGATCTCCATACATCAGCTTGGAATCGGCCGTATCCTTCAAGCCAGTCCTGGACTTGTACTCGAAGTACAACATGTTTAAAAAGGAATGGTTTTTTATCGGGGACGACTCTGTTTCTATACGTCGCTTCACCTCCGGATGTAAGTCAAGGCTTATTTACAATTTCCGCTCTGGTTGCAATGCTTCTTCTTATGTATTTTTATTTCTTGCTAGCGACAGGTGGTTTTGCGGTTGTGGAGAATGATCGCCTAGTTCAGATGGCAACGGAAATAGAAGCTATTTCAGGAAGAGATAGGTCGGCTGCTTACTTGATCAGGAACGCTACACTTCTGGGGCACAACCTGATCTTACCACATCAGTCCGTGGTCAAGCAGAGGGATACAGCGGAAGAGAGGGCTGCCCAAGCTAAAGGAGGGGCTGCGCCGAAGAGTAGCAAAAGGAGACCCTTTTCGATACCTCCAACCGCCGGGGGAAAGAAACTGAAGAAGTCTGACGGTCCCTCTCCCAGTACATGTCCAGACATTCCGGAGGAGGGAGATGTGGATGAGGGGAAAAGGCGGAGATGAATGTAACGACCCGTAAAATTTCGATAATTAAAAATGTTAATTTAATAAGATTTCATGGTTTAATGTTGGAAGAATTAAAAAATTTGAAATTTATGTATGGTAATAATAACTAGAATTAATTGCAACAATATTTATCTAAGTTAATTATTAATGAATTAAATGAAATTCTAATCACTTAAAATGACTCAAATATTATAACTTGGTTATAAGGGAATATAAGAAAACAAATGTAAATATTGGGTTAACTAATGAAATAATATATAGTCATCGGAAATGGAATCAAATTGGTATTGTATTGGTAATTGTGACATTTGTTGTAAATAATAAACTTAGAAGAGCGATTTAAAGTAAATAGTGATAATTATTAAGTTACTTGTTTATTTGTCAGTCGAATTGAATTTAGAAACCAATTGCAATTGAAATGAAATTTTATATATTAACTGGGTTTATAGTCAATAACTGAAGTTAATAACAAAATGTTGGATGCACTGGTGAATAAAGTAATTTGAGTGATAACTAAAATTCAATTAAATTATAATATTGAAATGTGTCAAATATTGAACAATTAAACTGTTTAAATTTAATATTGGAAATTAATTGAATAACGGGAATTGAATAACTGATTATTGGAAATGGTTGTTATATAATTTGAATTTGTTTTAAAGGTTAAATTTTATAAGTTCATTTTCGAATATTTCAAAAGATAGTGATTTAAGAATAATCAAATTTGTTTAAATTTAATATTACAAATGTTTGAATAATTAAATTCCGAATTTGATATGATTAATTTGATATTGAATAATTTGATATTGAAATTTAATATATGAAAATAGAGTGAATAACTGAAATTTGATTTAATATGATTCAAATTGGTTTCCAAAGTGAATATAAGTTATATTTGGATTATAATAGAGTTGATAAGATTTTTAAAATTGGAATTTTAAGAAACTCTGTAAATTTTGAAAAGTCGTCGATTTAATCGACGAGTAAAAACAGCCTTCCGAGGCACAGCCTCGGAATTCGACGAAACCTGTTCCATTGGATCCGTAATAGTGTATTATTATCGGATTTAAAATTTTGTAACAATCGGAGTTGCTATTTGACCGTGGCAGCTGAAAACGTTTAGAAATTCATTTAATCGTTTTAATTTAAAATCGATCGTTTATTTCCATAACTCGCACATACGATCAAATTAGCCTTCGAAACACGTTCCATTGTGCTCGGAGTGTGGGTAAAACATTATGAACGCCAGTCGGCACGTCTATTTTGGAGTTCGTCCGGAAATCGTGTTAATTGTTGAAATAGTATTAAAATAATATGTATATACGTATATAAATATGTTTACGCATAGAAACCCTAGTTAATTCTCGTGGCTGCCAGAGATAATTTCGATGGCCGAAACATTGCGACGTTTCCCCCTCGTTTTTCTCTTCATCAGTGCTTCGATCGAAGAAACCTCCAACATGAATATCGTAGAGCTAGGTGAGATCTCTCCATCCAACGGCAGATTTCGTTTATCGTCGTCGTATGGCGGAGGAATTTGGTCGCGTTCATCTCGCGCTTAGGGGCGATTTTCTCGACATTCGCGGCACCGAGTTCAATGCCGTCCTGGCCGAGGGTCGAGGGGAGGTAGGCGCTCCTGGTGGCAAGCACTGATCAAGTTCAAGGCGGCGATGGAGATGGCGTTTGATCGGTCATAGTTTTGTTAGTGGGTTCGAACTGCTCCTGTACGTGTTTGGGAAGAAGGAGCAAAGCACGGTCTTGATTTCAGAAGGGTAACGAGCGGCTCTGATCAAATTGTTGGTTTAATTAAAATTAAAGTTGTAAATCATTTATATTAAATTTGTTTAAATCTTTAAAATTGGATATCTTCTTCATGCTTTATTAGAATCGGACGAAACTGGCGATGTTGGAATCGCAGAGATGAGAGCTTCGCTGCAGTACAGATCCGGGAGTGTTTGGAGCTCGTTAAAATTTTAGGTTAAACCGAACGTCGTTCGATTTGATTTAAAATCGTAAAATCAAGGTGAGTGTTTTATAATGCTCACATCGTACTGAATATCTTTATGGTAGTTAAATTTGATATTATGAAGTGATATGAATTTTATTTGTCGCTGTTTGATAAAATTTAATTATCATATAGATTGTCATTGAATTCACCGTTGAAAATTTAATTGACAGTCAAACTGAAATTAAAATGGAATTGCGATTAAATTACTTGACATTGATAACTATGAAATTGCCGTGAATTGTATTGTCTATTGGATGATGTATTTCGATGGATGCTATTGGTTGATATTTAAATGTTTGGATGTTTATTTGCTTATATATATATCCTGTTATGCACACATATGACACTGTGATTTGATTTAAGTGATATATATTCATCCCTGACATTTAATTGAAATAACTAATCACTTGGCCATAGGATAGAAAATTATATACGGATACCGGATTAGTTAAATTAATAATTTAAAAATCGTTGATCTGAAACTCATTTAAATGTTTTGATTTAAAGGTTATAAATAAAATAAATTTATAGAAATCGAATTTATCGCAAATTGAGTTTGGAATGTTGAAATAAATTTTGGTTAAAAGAAATTGCTTAATAATTTAAGTTGAGACTTTGAAATTTAAAATTGGGATATGATTGAATTTCGAAAATTTATTTGCTTTAAAGATTGAACATCATTTGAGCTTTGAGTATTACTAAGTAAAAGTGATATAAAAATGATATTTCGAAATTGAGCTTGAAATTGAATCATATTTGAATTTGGATTTAAAATTGAATATTGAAGGATAAATTTTGTTAAGTGTTATAAATTGATATTTTGAAAAATCAAGCTCCAAATCGATATAAATTGAAATTGAATTAATTGAAGGTGAATGTAGAATTGAATTAATTTGAAGTCAAAGTTGACATTCATTTGAATTGAAACCGAAATTGAATCGGTAGAATGGAAATTGAAATTGATTTGAATTGGGAAGTTATAATCGAAATGGTTTGGTTTTGAAGATGTTTCAGTTTTGTTTCCAAATTTCTCTGTTATATAAACCATCTTTAAATACTTAAACTATTTTAATCTATTTTAAATCTACTTAACCCAATGTAAATTATTTTAAACTAGTTTCTATTTGAAATCCATTTAAATATTTTAAGTATGTCAACTATTTTAATTATTTAAAACGACTTTTAAAACTACTTAAAATTATTTTCTAAAATTTCAAGCTGGTCAATAAGGTTAAATGTGTATATTTAAATCTTGAATTTAAATGCGAATTGGGTTAAATGAAGTTGCAACCTAAATTGAAATTTGAAATGATTTTGAAACCGAAATGAGATATCGAGGCGAAAAATGATTTTGAAACCGAAATGAGATATTGAGGAGAAAAATGATTTTGAAACTGAAATGAGATATTGGGGCGAAAAATGATTTTGAAACGTAATCTTACATCTTGAATAGATATGATGATATTTGAAATGGATTTGATTTTGAAGCGAATATGATATTTTAATATCAATTATGAATCGATTTGAAATGTAAAAGAGCCATCAGTGTAATAATACGTAGTTATTAAAGAGACCGGGATTAGATATGGACATACTCTCTGTCGATACCGAAAACCACTTTAATAACTATTATACGTGGAGTGTTGATCCAGAATGAAGTGGATGGTTTGGTGAATGCATTGACTGAAGAAAGAGAACGATTTTGGATGACCCCTGACATGACTAAAACAAGAGCCGCGCCGGGCCATTGAGGTTCGCCACCTCTAGCGGACACACTCCTTCGATACCATGTCTATTACATTTGTGATTCGATTTGGGTGCACCCCTTGATTTGGAGTGTTGTTTCGCGGTGTTGAGGTAGTAGTTGCTATGCTCAACATCAGTCCGGATCACGCAACTACTAGTATCCTAGTTGGTATCGCCTCATGTACCTTGTCATACTGATTATCCTATTCGCGACCACTACGTTTTGGTTTGTACCTTTAGTTTATGGATTGCCCTCTGGTGACTTCCGGTTTTGGGGAAACTACGGTCTTGTATATGCTCTTGGGAATAAAAATGTGTTAAGGGTGGAATGGGCCATGGCTTAACGCTAGTTTGATATTTTACTTTATGATAGACATTATTGTATATAGCGTATTTTACTACATAGTAGATAGTTTAACGGATCCTTAAGAGATGGAAAATCCCATAACATCTCTTGAGTTATTGCACTCACGTTGACACTGGATTGGAGATGTCAAACCCCGTAAACATCTCTGACGCCGTTGCATTCATATTTATTTACGATTGATTTAACTTTCATAAGGATATTTTAGTCCTGACTCGAGTGTTTTGTTTTTTCATTACGCTCGGGTCAGTCCTGAGTTTTGCAGCTTATTGAAGATCTATTCTGGAGGACGAAGATGAAGATTTGGTATACTATTACTATTATTATCCTTGCATCATGCTGTCTGCTGCATTATTTTATTTGTTCTGTTATATATGTATAACTCTGATAAATGATGTATAAATGATAATCAAAAGTATATTAAACAGCTTCATGAACTGTTTATTTGATTATTATATTTTATCTTTCCGCTGCGAGATTCTGTGATTGTTTCTTGTTCCTTTTCTCTTCTTTTCTTAATTACCCCAATAACCATCTGCCCTTTTGAATGGTTTAGAATCGGCATGTGTATTTGATCGTCGGTTTAAACTGTCCAAAAAGGCGGGTCATTACAGTTGGTATCAGAGCTTTGGTTTAGCGATAACCTTAGCTTTGTGGGGTCTGACTCTTTATAAATAGGGTAGTAATACCCTATGATGAGTCGCTGAGTGTATGTATGAGAGAGCGTATTTGTTAGTGACATAAAATTGTTTTATATTGTGTTGGTTGATTTGTTGAGTGGCTTATGGATTCTGGTCAATACGAGTAATTAACGTCATTGATAGGGGTCTCTAAACACTTGAACAGAACAATTCGACATAGTATTGTTTTGAAATTGGGTAAATGAAATAATTTTGCCCTAATTATATTTTATATATAAAGAAATAATTTTTAGAAATTATTATGATTCATCCAGTTTGTTGGTTGTTAGAAAGGATAATATGGATGGTCATCATAAATGGGATATTGTGTTTTAATAAATAAGGTTTATTACAAAATAAACAATGATAAAACAATTTATAGAATGTTTTAAGAAAGTAAAATTTTGTAAGAATAATTTATAAATGTGACTTATAAATCAAGATAGATTTAAATTAAGAAATATCGAGTTTAAGACCCGGAGATTTTGAAAGTGGTTTTCAAAATTTTGAAGAAAATATGTAGTGATGTTAGTTGAAAAATATTTATGGGAAATATTTTGAAAGGAGTTTCTTTTTTATAAATTCAGTACTCCTCTCTTATGTCGCTGGAAAATAATTTCGATGATGACTGCGCAGCATCATCGACGTTCATTTTCAAGTCTCAAAGTGAAGGAGACTTATGCGAAGCTTTGCTTTGCTTCAAAACTGTTTTGAAAAATACATTTTGGTTTAAACTCCAAAAGTATGATTTGATATATATAAGATATAAATGCATATATTTATTTCAAATGATTTGAGATAAACCGGGCATTTAAATTTCTAAGTTCTGTTAATTAATATTTTTCAAAATATTTGAATGAAATGTGAATAATCCGAACTTACATAATAAGAGAAAAAAAAACTCTAAGCTAAATGTTTTGAGAAACTTTAGAGTTGAAGTGTAACTCTTAAAATTGGAAAGTATTGAAAGGTAAAGAAAATATAAACAAGTTAAAAATTGGGAACATTCTAATTTAAGTAAAAGGAAATTCTATAAATTTGTGTAACACCAAAATTACATTCTGATAACATATAACAAGACTTACCAAATGTTAAAAGTTAAAATGATGTTTTGGATATGTAATGAGATATTGTATAAATAAACAGAACCTGAAAGTAATTGAAATATACAAATAAGGAAAACTCAAAAAGGAATTAAAATGTATATAAATGGAAAGGTTGGTTGTGAAAAAAATTATATATACTTAAATATAGCATGAAATGATGAATGGATAAATGGAACAAGTAAGTGAACTTAAGAAAGAAGACAAATGAATTGTATAATATCTTTGTAGACTGGTTATAGAAAACAAATATAAATTGCATAGGGATTTTGAAATTGAATTTGTAACTTTTGAGATAACTGTAAACTAAGAAAATAGACTTTATGGGATGACTATAAACTAAAGTGATGATTAATAAAATGTTCCACAAATAAATTTGTTATTAAATGAAACTATAAATATGAAGTAAATGTAAACCAAGGAATTTCGTATAGCTAAGAATCAATTGGAAAATGAAATTGAATTTAATTAAATTATATAGAATGTTTAAAATGAACTTGAGTAAGAAAATTCTATGATATGATGTTTAAGAAAAGATAATGTTAAAGAATATGCTATGTAGAGAAATGAATACACTAACTGAATAATGGATTGTGAATAATTAATTGTAAATAAAAATAGAAGTCAATAAAATAATTTAGTATAGATAAATTGGATAGAAAATCCATTGGAAGGTGATATGTGAGTTGTACGTATATTATTTTATTCGCATAACGATTTGATCCAAATTCGAGCACAAAATTTCAAGATGATTTATATCGATCCAAGTTAGGATTTTCACTCGATTCTCGACGGCGAACCCTGGATATGGATTTTTGATTTGATTCTGGAATTCTCTATCATAGTATATAGCTATGCAAGGAGAGTAACAGTTCCAATCAAGGAACCAAATCTGAGTCCGCACTAGAGAGTCGTGGGAACGATACTAGTTGGAAGTGAAATTGTGTGATCGAATAAGCGATTAGATTTGATTTTGCTCACGGAAGATATATGTACGGCTTACGGACTTAATTAAAGTTAATATTGGAAATTTAAGATGCCAAACATAAAATGATTCTTTTAAATTTATATGATTGGTTATCATTGGTAAATAAGATGCAGGTATTTAAAATCAAGGAAATTTGGATTGCCCGACAAAAGGTACATGTTTATTTTGTCATTGGATTTGGAGATTTTTGATGAGCCACTTGGCTTTTGATTTTCTTTTGTTGGTTTGGGGCCCGTAGAGGCGTTTTGTAGCTGTACCGATCGAGCCGCGCAAAGGAGACTCTGCCAAAATTTTTCGTAAATCGGGGTGTTAGAAATTTTTTTCAAGTTTTAAAATTTTATAACTTGTTTTGATAACTAACTTTAAAATTTAGAAAGCCGTTCGGAGTAACTTAGTGGAAGCGTAGTTATGACTTTATAAATGGAATTTCATTGTTTTATAAGTTGGTTTGAATAAAATATATCTAATGTTGAATTCTATACTTAGTTCCGTTTCCCTTCTTTTTCCTTTTCGAGGATGAAAAGTTTTGAGTGGGGGAGAGTGTAACGACCCATAAAATTTCGATAATTAAAAATGTTAATTTAATAAGATTTCATGGTTTAATGTTGGAAGAATTAAAAAATTTGAAATTTATGTATGGTAATAATAACTAGAATGAATTGCAACAATATTTATCTAAGTTAATTATTAATGAATTAAATGAAATTCTAATCACTTAAAATGACTCAAATATTATAACTTGGTTATAAGGGAATATAAGAAAACAAATGTAAATATTGGGTTAACTAATGAAATAATATATAGTCATCGGAAATGGAATCAAATTGGTATTGTATTGGTAATTGTGATATTTGTTGTAAATAATAAACTTAGAAGAGCGATTTAAAGTAAATAGTGATAATTATTAAGTTACTTGTTTATTTGTCAGTCGAATTGAATTTAGAAACCAATTGCAATTGAAATGAAATTTTATATATTAACTGGGTTTATAGTCAATAACTGAAGTTAATAACAAAATGTTGGATGCACTGGTGAATAAAGTAATTTGAGTGATAACTAAAATTCAATTAAATTATAATATTGAAATGTGTCAAATATTGAACAATTAAATTGTTTAAATTTAATATTGGAAATTAATTGAATAACGGGAATTGAATAACTGATTATTGGAAATGGTTGTTATATAATTTGAATTTGTTTTAAAGGTTAAATTTTATAAGTTCGTTTTCGAATATTTCAAAAGATAGTGATTTAAGAATAATCAAATTTGTTTAAATTTAATATTACAAATGTTTGAATAATTAAATTCCGAATTTGATATGATTAATTTGATATTGAATAATTTGATATTGAAATTTAATATATGAAAATAGAGTGAATAACTGAAATTTGATTTAATATGATTCAAATTGGTTTCCAAAGTGAATATAAGTTATATTTGGATTATAATAGAGTTGATAAGATTTTTAAAATTGGAATTTTAAGAAAATCTATAAATTTTGAAAAGTCGTCGATTTAATCGACGAGTAAAAACAGCCTTCCGAGGCACAGCCTCGGAATTCGACGAAACCAGTTCCATTGGATCCGTAATAGTGTATTATTATCGGATTTAAAATTTTGTAACAATCGGAGTTGCCATTTGACCGTGGCAGCTGAAAACGTTTAGAAATTCATTTAATCGGTTTAATTTAAAATCGATCGTTTATTTCCATAACTCGCACATACGATCAAATTAGCCTTCGAAACACGTTCCATTGTGTTCGGAGTGTGGGTAAAACATTACGAACGCCAGTCGGCACGTCTATTTTGGAGTTCGTCCGAAAATCGTGTTAATTGTTGAAATAGTATTAAAATAATGTGTATATACGTATATAAATATGTTTACGCACAGAAACCCTAGTTAATTCTCGTGGCTGCCAGAGATAATTTCGATGGCCGAAACATTGCGACGTTTCCCCCTCGTTTTTCTCTTCATCAGTGCTTCGATCGAAGAAACCTCCAACATGAATATCGTAGAGCTAGGTGAGATCTCACCATCCAACGGCAGATTTCGTTTATCGTCGTCGTATGGCGGAGGAATTTGGTCGCGTTCATCTCGCGCTTAGGGGCGATTTTCTCGACATTCGCGGCACCGAGTTCAATGCCGTCCTGGCCGAGGGTCGAGGGGAGGTAGGCGCTCCTGGTGGCAAGCTCTGATCGAGTTCAAGGCGGCGATGGAGATGGCGTTTGATCGGTCATAGTTTTGTTAGTGGGTTCGAACTGCTCCTATACGTGTTTGGGAAGAAGGAGCAAAGCACGGTCTTGATTTCAGAAGGGTAACGAGCGGCTCTGATCAAATTGTTGGTTTAATTAAAATTAAAGTTGTAAATCATTTATATTAAATTCGTTCAAATCTTTAAAATTGGATATCTTCTTCATGCTTTATTAGAATCGGACGAAACTGGCGACGTTGGAATCGCAGAGATGAGAGCTTCGCTGCAGTACAGATCCGGGAGTGTTTGGAGCTCGTTAAAATTTTAGGTTAAACCGAACGTCGTTCGATTTGATTTAAAATCGTAAAATCAAGGTGAGTGTTTTATAACGCTCACATCGTACTGAATATCTTTATGGTAGTTAAATTTGATATTATGAAGCGATATGAATTTTATTTGTCGCTGTTTGATAAAATTTAATTGTCATATAGATTGTCATTGAATTCACCGTTGAAAATTTAATTGACAGTCAAACTGAAATTAAAATTGAATTGCGATTAAATTACTTGACATTGATAACTATGAAATTGCCGTGAATTGTATTGTCTATTGGATGATGTATTTTGATGGATGCTATTGGTTGATATTTAAATGTTTGGATGTTTATTTGCTTATATATATATCCTGTTATGCACACATATGACACTGTGATTTGATTTAAGCGATATATATTCATCCCTGACATTTAATTGAAATAACTAATCACTTGGCCATAGGATAGAAAATTATATACGGATACCGGATTGGTTAAATTAATAATTTAAAAATCGTTGATCTGAAACTCATTTAAATGTTTTGATTTAAAAGTTATAAATAAAATCAATTTATAGAAATCGAATTTATCGCAAATTGAGTTTGGAATGTTGAAATAAATTTTGGTTAAAAGAAATTGCTTAATAATTTAAGTTGAGACTTTGAAATTTAAAATTGGGATATGATTGAATTTCGAAAATTTATTTGCTTTAAAGATTGAACATCATTCGAGCTTTGAGTATTACTAAGTAAAAGTGATATAAAAATGATATTTCGAAATTGAGCTTGAAATTGAATCATATTTGAATTTGGATTTAAAATTGAATATTGAAGGATAAATTTTGTTAAGTGTTATAAATTGATATTTTGAAAAATCAAGCTCCAAATCGATATAAATTGAAATTGAATTAATTGAAGGTGAATGTAGAATTGAATTAATTTGAAGTCAAAGTTGACATTCATTTGAATTGAAATCGAAATTGAATCGGTAGAATGGAAATTGAAATTGATTTGAATTGGGAAGTTATAATCGAAATGGTTTGGTTTTGAAGATGTTTCAGTTTTGTTTCCAAATTTCTCTGTTATATAAACCATCTTTAAATACTTAAACTATTTTAATCTATTTTAAATCTACTTAACCCAATGTAAATTATTTTAAACTAGTTTCTATTTGAAATCCATTTAAAGATTTTAAGTATGTCAACTATTTTAATTATTTAAAACTACTTTTAAAACTACTTAAAATTATTTTCTAAAATTTCAAGCTGGTCAATAAGGTTAAATGTGTATATTTAAATCTTGAATTTAAATGCGAATTGGGTTAAATGAAGTTGCAACCTAAATTGAAATTTGAAATGATTTTGAAACCGAAATGAGATATTGAGGTGAAAAATGATTTTGAAACCGAAATGAGATATTGAGGAGAAAAATGATTTTGAAACCGAAATGAGATATTGGGGCGAAAAATGATTTTGAAACGTAATCTTACATCTTGAATAGATATGATGATATTTGAAATGGATTTGATTTTGAAGCGAATATGATATTTTAATATCAATTATGAATCGATTTGAAATGTAAAAGAGCCATCGGTGTAATAATACGTAGTTATTAAAGAGACCGGGATCGGATATGGACATACTCTCTGTCGATACCGAAAACCACTTTAATAACTATTATACGTGGAGTGTTGGTCCAGAATGAAGTGGATGGTTTGGTGAACGCGTTGACTGAAGAAAGAGAACGATTTTGGATGACCCCTGACATGACTAAAACAGGAGCCGCGCCGGGCCATTGAGGTTTGCCCCCTCTAGCGGACACACTCCTTCGATACCATGTCTATTACATTTGTGATTCGATTTGGGTGCACCCCTTGATTTGGGAGTGTTGTTTCGCGGTGTTGAGGTAGTAGCTGCTATGCTCAACATCAGTTCGGATCACGCAACTACTAGTATCCTAGTTGGTATCGCCTCATGTACCTTGTCATACTGATTATCCTATTCGCGACCACTACGTTTTGGTTTGTACCTTTAGTATATGGATTGCCCTCTGGTGACTTCCGGTTTTGGGGAAACTACGGTCTTGTATATGCTCTTGGGAATAAAAATGTGTTAAGGGTGGAATGGGCCATGGCTTAACGCTAGTTTGATATTTTACTTTATGATAGACATTATTGTATATAGCGTATTTTACTACATAGTAGATAGTTTAACGGATCCTTAAGAGATGGAAAATCCCGTAACATCTCTTGAGTTATTGCACTCACGTTGACACTTGATAGGAGATGTCAAACCCCGTAAACATCTCTGACGCCGTTGCATTCATATTTATTTACGATTGATTTAACTTTCATAAGGATATTTTAGTCCTGACTCGAGTGTTTTGTTTTTTCATTACGCTCGGGTCAGTACTGAGTTTTGCAGCTTATTGAAGATCTATTCTGGAGGACGAAGACGAAGATTTGGTATACTATTACTATTATTATCCTTGCATCATGTTGTCTGCTGCATTATTTTATTTGTTCTGTTGTATATGTATAACTCTGATAAATGATGTATAAATGATAATCAAAAGTATATTAAACAGCTTCATGAACTGTTTATTTGATTATTATATTTTATCTTTTCGCTGCGAGATTCTGTGATTGTTTCTTGTTCCTTTTCTTAATTACCCCAATAACCATCTGCCCTTTTGAATGGTTTAGAATCGGCATGTGTATTTGATCGTCGGTTTAAACTGTCCAAAAAGGCGGGTCGTTACAATGAAGGAGGTGAGAGCGGAAGGAAAGGAGGAGGTGATGGTGGTGGCGATGGCACTGGGGCTTTGTCTTCTGGGGAAGTAGGCGAGATGCAAGAGTGGACGGATGACGCTTTCCGCCAAGCCTTCGAAGGTTTGGAGGAAACAGAGAAGTCCAAGAAAGCTGATAAAGTTGGGACCGATGCCGATTTATCTTCCGGGAGTGCTTCTACTGAGGCAACTTCTGCGGTTCAAGGTGAATTTCTCTCTATTCTTTTTAATTCTCGAATGATGGCTCAATACATGCTGGTGACACTTGATTTTTACTCCAGGAGCGGGCAAAACGGCCAAGACCTCGGATCTTCGGCACAGGCTTGAACAATACAAACTCCTCAAAGCTTCCGCCAAGCCGAAGCCTCCTACTAACCGTCCTGGAGATGTAGTCGGCTATCGTCCTCTTCTTGGAGTTATTGAAGAAGATATACAAAAGAGGAAGAGGAGTCGGTCTACGTTTGAATCTCTTCCTGGCCCTCCGGCCCCACTCCAGCCTATTCATGATATTGAGGAGGAGGACACCGAGTTTATACCTTCCCCACATCCGTCTGAGAATCCAACCTTCACCCCGGTAGATCACCCTGGCTTGGTTCGTAACCCGTTTGCGGGTCATCCAGACCTGGACCCGGCCACTCATGACATCTCCTTCGATGAGGTTACTAGTGAGCATCTTCTCCCTTGCAATCCTATGGTACGGGTGCTTGACGAAGCTAAGTCCCTGGACCTTGATCTGCTTACTACCCGGGTTGTAACTCTGGGGGATGAGGCTAAGGAAAATATTGACCGGGTTGCTGAGGAGACTAGGAAATTGATGGGGCACCACGCCCGACTGGTCAAGGCTGGGGAAGAGATAGGAAGCGCCAACATTCGGCTACGGTTGATGGTTTCTGACCAGGCTAAACAACTCGCCGACCAAGCCATCCAAATCTCCCAGCATGAGGCCGCATCCAGACAATTGAGGAAGACTATTGAAGAGGCCAGTAGGGCGGAGTTGCGGAGGATGGAGGCCGTCTGTAAGGAGCGGATTGACATGGCCATTGCCACGGTGGATGAGGTTTGGCAAGCGGATCTCGAGCGGGTAGAGGAACTATTGGGGAGACTTGAGGCTGCGGAGCTTGCTCAGGCCAAGTCGAAGGAGGAGATGGAGGCGATGAGGAGGTCCCTTCAGGCTGACCGTTTACGGTATCGATCGGAGAGGGATGCTATTGTTGCAAAGCTGCGGGCTTCTGAGGTCCGAATGAGGGAGTTTGAAGAGAACGAGGGGATGATGGATGGGATGCTCCAGGATATGTACTTCCGTACTTGGAGGCAGGGTAACTTGTCCTGGATGGATGATTACCCCCGGGTTATGGCTAGGATCTATCTCAGGGCTCTAGAGGAGGCCAAGGCTGAGGCGGATAAGGAGGGTGGTGTGGCCTTCAGGATGGATGTGGTTACCGCCCAGTTTACCAAGGAGGAGAAGGTGGCAGTGAAGGAGGGCATTCGGTTGCTTGCAGCTGAGGAGGCAGGTGTGCAAGTAGAGGATGATGATCAAGATGATCAAGGAGCAGATGCTGGTAAGTCTTCCTTTCTAGTCTTTCCGTTAACTTGGTTGCTTATCACTAACGAATTCTTTCTTTGACCGGACAGGTGGGCAACAGGACAAGGATAAAACTCCGACGCAGCCGGCTCCTTGATTGGACCTGGATATCTTTTTGTGGACTTGACATTGTTGTATATGTTAGTCTCAAAACAGTAACGTGACTCTTAGGTTGTAATTATGTTGCTTGTAATAAACAACACTATTCTCGACGTGTAATTTTTTAACTTAAGCTGATTCTGTCGTCTTTTGAATGTTTTTGCTATTTTGACATGTTGTATGAGAAATATAGCTATGCATATTCTTGTAATTAAATTGTGTTTGACGTCAGGTTCTTGTTTAAAACATAATTTCATGACTTGCAATGTTAGCGTGGGGTGTGAATAAATTATAGTCACGTGTTTACACATGAAAGAAGGAAATACCGCCCTTTATATTTTGCTTGTAGATGGTAGCTTTGAATGTCTTGTGTGACCGAGTATGGAATGCGGTCCAGTATCTTGCTGTGAGTATCCGTTTCCATTAGCGAATGTCTCTTGTTCTGTGTCCTGTACTTCAGGGATAGTTACAGAAGATAGGAGAAAAGTTTCTTAAATAAAATTGAAATATGTGAAATAGTAAAACTTCCAATCATGGAAGGCCTTCGATGTGCTTAAGTTCGTGGCAAACGGGATTTGTAGTCACTTTCCCTAGCTGTGGGTCTTGGAGACATTTGTCACCCATCTTACGCCTCCGCGGGGAGTTAATTCTTTTTTACCACAGCCGCACTTAAGACACATTGGAGCCGAGATCGCGCACAGTAACTACCCGGGCCATTATGGCCCGTAATCGTGGGTATTATTCGATTTACTGTGGCCGGCTAGCATGGGTGCCGATTGTCAACCGTGAACTGCCCCTGGCTGGCCACACCTTATGTTGGGGCTTATAGTCGGTTCACAGTTGCCGGCGAGCCGAACGCCGTAATGAGCTGCCTCGGCTATAGTCGGCCTTCTCGGTGGCTTATAATCGGCTCATTACAGTTGGCTTTGAGGGCCGTCGCGAGCAATGAGTTAACCCGCAGCAGAGGTATGCCGGAGCGAAAGTGTCTCATTGGCGAGGGCATAGATTCGCATAGTACCTGTTAGGTCTTGTCCAGGTGAAGTTGTGCTGTGGAGTGCCTTGAATGGAAATGCTATATGCACAGGATTTCGTTCAACAGAAAAGGATAAAGTTAACAAGCAGCCACGATATAAAGGAACAAGTTAAAAAAGAGACCAGGTTTTTTAAAGTGGTTCGGCATGAAGATGCCTACGTCCACTGATTCTCTTTGTTAATTTCACTTCATATGGGCAGTACAAGTTAAGAAAAGTATCGACGGAGGTGTTGGATGTTCCTTGCCCTCTAGAACACCTCTCCGTCCACTGTTGACAAAATATAAGCTCCGTTGTGGAGATCTTTATGAATTACATATGGTCCATCCCAGATTGGATCTAGTGCTCCGGGGCGAGGGAAAATTCGCTTGAGGACAAGATCCCCTTCTTGTAAGGTACGATGCTTGACTTTGGAGTTGTATTGTGCTGCCACATTTTGCTTGTGAGCTGCTGCTTTGAGGACTGCATCATTTATTCTCTCCTCAATTAGATCCAAAGACATGTGAAGGAGTTCTTCGTTCTCTTCTGGGTTATAGTGGATCCTACGGTGGGAAGGCACGATGGTTTCAACTGGGAGCATAGCCTCCGATCCGTATGCCAAAGAGAAAGGAGTATGCCCTGTTGATGTTCTGAAAGATGTGCGATAGGCCCACAGTGCCGTAGGGAGTTCATCCACCCAAGCGTCCTTTGACTTTTCGAGTTTCTTCTTGATTAGAGTTTTCAGAATTTTGTTGACGGCTTCGACTTGCCCGTTTTCCTGGGGATACGCTACGGATGAGAAGCTTTTGTGAATTCCATGCTCTTGGCACCATTTGGCGAATTCCTCGCTGTCAAACTGAAGTCCATTGTCTGATATGATTTTGAATGGGACTCCGTACCTGCACAGAACATTTTTGATCAAGAAGTTAATAACTTTTGCTGAAGAAACTTTATTCAGGGGTTCTGCTTCCACCCATTTGGTGAAATAGTCGACTGCCACTATAGCATATTTGGCCCCGCCTCGGCCCATTGGTAGTTCGCCGATTAAGTCAATTCCCCATACTGCAAAGGGCCACGGGCTGGTCATTTGAGTAATCTCAGTTGTTGGTAGCCGCGGAATCTTAGCGAACTTCTGGCATCTGTCACACTTTCTGACGAAATCTAAGGCGTCCTTGCTTAAGGTGGGCCAGAAATATCCATATTGGATTATCTTTTTTGCTAAAGTTTGCCCTCCGGTGTGATCTCCGCAGCTTCCTTGATGTATGTTGGATAAGATTTCCCTAGCTTCCCTTCCAGCGACACACCTTAATAGGGGGTTAGAGAATCCGCGCCGATAGAGGGTGTCCTCTTGTATTGTGTAGCGGGAAGCTTTCCTTAAGATTTTCTTGACTTCGTTACGCCCGTTGGGTAGTGTGCCATTTTGTAAGTAGTCTCGGATGGGAGTCATCCAAGTTGCTTCTTCGGTTGCAGCTATCAGATTCACCTGCTCAAAACTTGGGGTCAGTTGCTTTGAGATGGCTACTGCTCCGGAAATAGCGCCGTCTCTCATGCTAGCTTGCTTCGCCAATTCGTCGGCCTCTTGGTTCTCTTCCCGAGGGATGTGTTTGACTAAGTAGTGGTCCAATCGACTGAGAAGTAACTTGGTCTTCTTTAAATATGCTATGAGTCATTCTTCTCGAGCATGGAATTCTCCTAGTATTTGATTAACAATAATTTGAGAATCGCTATGAAGACACAAAGAATTGGCTCCGATTTCTAAGGCAAGTTCTAATCCAGCTACCACTGCTTCATATTCTGCATCGTTGTTGGTGGCAGTGAATTCCAACCTTATAGCATAGTGCAGCTTACTTCCCCTGGGAGTGATTATTACCACACCTACCCCCGAGCCTTGTTCGTTTGATGCACCATCCACAAAAAGGTTCCACTTGATGTCTTCCGCTATTTCTGATTGCTCTTTACCTTCGTTGGTAGTGAATTCGGCAATGAAATCGGCCATGGCCTGCCCCTTGATGGCGGTGCGAGGATGGTAGGTAATGTCATATTGACTTAGTTCAATGCACCATTTAAGTAGTCGCCCAGAAGTGTCGGGACGATGGAGTACTTGCCTCAGCGGTTGATCAGTTAGAACTCTGATGGAATGAGATTGAAAATAGTGTCGCAGTTTTCGTGATGTGATTAGCAAACAGTACGCTAGTTTCTCAAGTTTAGGATATCTGGCTTCCGCCCCTGTAAACCTCTTGCTTACAAAGTATACTGGCCGCTGCGTGCGTTCGTCTTCTCTAACCAATGCAGCGCTTAGAGCATGAGATGACACAGCAAGGTATAGGTATAGCTCTTCGCCCCTGTTCGGAGTTGAGAGTACTGGCGGTCTCTGGAGGTGTTCGATTAAGTTAAGGAAAGCTGTTAAGCATTCATCAGTCCATTCGAATTTTCCTTTCTCTTTCTTTAGAGCTTCGAAGAAGGGGATGCATTTGTCGGTCGCTTTGGAGATGAATCTGCTCAGGGCGGCCACCTTCCCATTTAGGCTCTGCATTTCTTTTCGGGTAGAAGGTATCCTGATATCTTTCAAAGCTCGGACCTGTTCAGGGTTTGCTTCAATTCCTCTGGCATGGACGATGAATCCTAGAAACTTTCCTGATGATACTCCGAAGGAGCACTTTAGAGGATTCAGCTTTATTCCATATTGGCGAAGTACTCGAAACATTTCATCCAGGTGGCTCACATGGTTGTCGGCTTCCCTTGACTTTACCAGCATGTCATCCACATAAACTTCCATAGTTTGTCCTATTAGCCCCGCAAACATCTTGTTGACGAGGCGCTGATAGGTGGCTCCTGCGTTTTTTAGTCCGAAAGGCATTACCTTGTAGTAGTACAATCCCCGGTCAGTGATGAAACTAGTGTGGTCTTGATCGGGAGCATGCATAGGGATTTGGTTATATCCTGAGTATGCGTCCATAAAAGATAAGAGTTCGTGCCCGGCTGTGCTGTCTACAAGCTGATCGATTCGGGGAAGTGGGGAGCAATCCTTCAGGCAGGCGTCATTTAAGTTGGAGAAGTCAATGCATGTTTGCCACTTCCCATTAGCCTTCTTTACCAGTACCGGGTTGGCGATCCACTCTGGGTAGATGGCTTCTCGTATGAAGTCATTGGCAAGTAGGTTCTTTACTTCTTCATTGAGGGCTGCTGATCGTTCTGCCCCCATACTTCTCTTTTTCTGTTTTACTGGCGCCTTGGTAGGATCAATGTTTAGTACGTGGCATGCTATGTCAGGGGAGATTCCGGTCATGTCAGCATGTGACCATGCAAATACATCCAAGTTGTGGCGGAGAAAGTCAATGAGTTGTTCCTTCAACTCTGCTTTTAGTTGTGACCCGATTTTCAATAGTCTACTCGAGTCATGTTTGTCCACAGATACAAATTCCATAGCCTCTGCAGGCTCGACGGTGGCCTCCTCCTCTTTGTCCCTGGGGTCTAATTCACTGAAAGGGTCGCCGGTATATCACAGAGGAGGGGCTTTCTTTAGTTGCTATGCTTCCAAACTTTTTGTGCAGAGGGCAACCTCTACACTTTTCCCTTTATCCTTCCCGTGGTTGTTGCGAAGTTCAGTTACATAGCAGTCTCGAGCCACGTCCTAGTCTCCCTCTACTTCCCCTATTCCATTGTCCGTTGGAAATTTCATCTTTAGGCACCATGGGGCCAGAACAATTTGGAAGTCAGACAAGGCTGGTCTTCCTAAGAAGGCGTTGTAGGCCGAGTGGTTTTCTATCAGCACAAATGTCTGTTTCCGCACAACGGAGCGCGGATGACTCCCAATTTCAACAAAGAGGTCCAGTTGCCCGAGGGGCATCTTCGCATCTCCCGTGAAACCGTGTAGTGATTTATTGCAGGGAGAAACGTCCTTTATTAATAGTTTCATTTTGTCGAATGCATGCTTGAATAAGATATTTACTGAGCTTCCAGTGTCTACTAGAATTCGGAAAATTTCAGCCGGACCGAGCCGAGTGGCGATAACCATGGGATCCATGTGAGGGTACTGCCTTCCCTCTAGGTCACGCCTACTAAATGTGATGTCATCACTCTCTATCCGCTTCGGGTGGCATTCTTCTATAACAGAATTAACACAGTCTTCATTGTTCCTAAGCGACTTTCCATATCTTTCCATTTCTGCCCAGCTCCTGTCGGCGATGTGCGGTCCCCCCAAGATGGTATGGACCACTATCTTCTCTTAACTAGAGCCGCTAGTGTTGCGATTTCCTCTGCCTATCTCTAGTGAGGGTAGCCTTGGGTTCTCATTGGCAGGAGCTGGAGTCCTGTCCTGACCTTTTACATAGCGTTCCAGTTTCTTCCTTCTGATGTGTTCTTCAATCAAGTCCCGGAGATGATGGCACTCATTGGTATCATGCCCATGAGATTCGTGGAAGCGGCATAACTTTCCGGACTTCTGTGCGTTATTTGATTCCTTCTTGTACGGCGGGCGTTTGTATCTAACTTCGCCTTGGGTGGCAAGGAAGATGTTTTCGACGATTTCGTTCAAAGGAGTGTAAGTGTCGAATCTCGGTCCTGGCCGATATAGGCTCTTTTCTCCCTTCTTGCCCCCAGCATTGTCTCTAGAGTCATTTCTTCGAACGTCCTTTGCCACAGCGGGCGCGTTGCTGTGAGTTGCCTTATTTTGTTGCCCTGACTGCCCCTTAGTGGCAGCATCTTCAAGCCTCATATATTTCCCGGCTTCATGGAAGAAATCGGGTAAAGTAGATGGTTTTTCTTTTGTCAACCTTCTAGCAAATTTAGTATCCGGATGCACACCACTACAGAGGGCCATTAGGATAAGCTTCTCATCGGCATCTTGGACTACGACCGCTGCGACATTGAATCGGGTTAGGTATTGCTGTAGTTTCTCTCCAGGTTTCTGCTTGATGCTGGATAAGGAATAAGCGTCCTTGGGTTGTTCCACATGAATGCGAAACTGACTGATAAACTTTTCTTTCAACATTTCCCACGAGATGATGGATCCCTGGGGTAAATGACAGAACCAGGAGGTAGCTAGATCTGCTAAGAATAGTGGAAAGCATTTTCACAGTACTCCCTCTGTTGCTCCACTCATGAGCATATGCTGTGTGTATCTCTGTAAGTGTACAACGGGGTCGGAGGTTCCTTTGTAAGGTTCCATTGTTGGCATCTTCCATTCTCGGGGGGTGATAGCAATTTCGATATTGCGGGCGAAAGGGCTGGTTACCCTAGCGCCTATCCCTCGATCTCTTTGATCCCGTTGGATGCATTCTCTGAACAAGCGTGCCATCCTTTCATCAGAATTTGGAGCAGATAGAAACGAGTTCGGTTCTGTTCTGTGGGATTGATTCCGACAGATGACCTGTAGGGATGGTATCGTCTATCATTCCTCATATTTTCCAGTGGCTGCCTTTGGTCTTCTGGGAGCATGCTAGGGTCAGCTACAGTTGGCCCTTGCCTTGATCTTCCCCTGCTGGGTTCTGATCTAAGCACTTCCTCGGGTCCAACTTCGAGCTGGACTCTAGCTCGGCCCCGTTCACTGGCGTTTCCGTGGTTAGGCAGTACAACCGGCTCAGCTATAGTTGACCTCCGCCCGGTACCTCCCCCGTTGGGTTCGGTTCCAAGCGTTTCCTCAGGCCTAACTTCGGGCTGTGCTCGATCTCGGCTCCTACCATGGCTGCTTCTACCGTTAGCTCCTTCGAAGAAGGAAGATCTTTGTTGTCTCTGAGATCCTCCAGACTGGGACTCACCCCATGATTCAGTGTTGCGGTTGGACTCTTCAGCATCCCTTAAGCGTGACATGAGATGGTCCACCAAGGCTTCCTGCTGGGACGTGAAGCGGCTAGTTACTTCAACCACAACCCTGTCTAGATCTGCCCTAGTAATTGCTGCCGGCTGTTCTGCGGCTGGGGTGGTCGGATTTGCCTGACCTTCATTTGGTACTGCTACTAGAGGGGGACGATTTACTTGGTCTGTGACCACTGGATCTGGAAGACTGCTGGTTGCGATGTTTTTTCCTTTGTTAACATCTTTCTTCTGCTTGGGAGGCATGTTTTCCAAGCAATGAACGATGCTGTTAGAAAGAAGGTTAAGTGGAAGAAGCTGAAGCTTCGAGCTTCTAGCTCTCAGTGAAAGCACCAAAAATGTTTGCACAAAAAATGGACAAACACCTCAAAGTCGTATGATTTAATTGATTTTATGTTGTTTTTAGTGATTTGGATGATTTACGTAAATATATGAAAAGCAGGGGCTAAACTGTAAAAGACACACAGATTTATAGTGGTTCAGCCAGAATGTGCTTACGTCCACTTTATATATTATTTCTCTTTTCTTGTTCAGATTACAAGTACAAAGCTTTGATACAAGTATCTGAAAGTAGTTTGAAAGTTTTCTCCGTGCTTGAGCTCTTCAAACTTGTCCCCATTGTTGTACCCCTGCCCCTCTATTTATAGAGTGAGGCTGGGGTCAGGGGTCTTGGATGTATATAGCTGCTGGTGGGCCTGGGCCGATGCAATCTGGCCTGGCAAAGTTGGTCCGGAATGCCTTGGTTCGGTAGTACTGTGGTCCGGTGATAGTTGGTTTGGAGTTTGATTCGGTGATGAGTTGTGAGGTGTGGTCCGGTGGTTCTGGTTTGGAGTTGGTTCGGCAGGGGATAGGACATGTGTTGGTTCGGTAGTGAGGTGGGAGACAGGTTGGTTCGGTAGGCACTCTGGTTCGGTAGGCACTCTGGTTCGGTAGGCACTCTGGTTCAGTATTGCTTGGACGTGGAGTTCGGACCGGCATTGCTTGGAGGAAAGATGGTTCGGTGGTACTTTCCTTGTAATGGCTCGGCGGAAAATACCCTCAACATGTAGTTTATGCATATTTTAATCTTAATAAAACTTAATAAAACTTTAAATAATACTTCTGAGAATTTTAATATAATATAAATATTATATATATATATATATTTATGTATAAAACCAATATAATTATAACTTATTAAAGTATAAACAAAAGTTCAATATATATATATATATATATATAAACTTAAAAACATTAAAATAATATCTTATAAGTATAAGAGATTGAAAATCATTTTGAGAAATATTTTGGAAAGATTATTTTAAAACTAGGATATTCGAAAAACAATTTGAAACAAAATTAGAGAAGGAGAGAGAGATTAGGAAAGTGCTATCAAGGTTTTAACATAAATTCTACGACTCTATTACGTATATGTAGTATCTTGAAGTATTAAACTCTTAAATACTCATAAGTCTTCATTCTCTAACTTTTGAAACTCTATATCAGCATCTTGAATCTACTCTTGATACTTTACAGTATTCTTAATCAACACCTGTCTAATATCCTGTACTATATACTATGTATAACTTAATAAAACATTAGTATTTATATTTTATATAATGTCTATAGTTGTTATTATCAAAACCAATACCTAAGGTACTAACACTCGCCATCAAAAGCAGGCCAAAGGTGGTATGCACAATGTCATTTTATAACATAGACAGAGCTTTCTAAATGATCAAATTGACTTAGATGAGAATAGAGAAGTGGTTTTTAGCATATAATACTGCACCGCTCTGGGCCTAGACAATTTGAATTCTATATTTTATAAAGTGCATTGAAACCAGATGAAGGACTTAATTCTAAAAGCCATCAACGATATATTTGAAAAGGATAGGCTAATTAAGGAAATCAACCATGCCTTTATTCATCTTATTGCAAAGAACAGAGATGCTACAGAAATTCAATAGTTTAGGCTTATACCTTGATATAATATGATTTACAAAATTCTAGCCAAGTGTTATATAATAGGATGAAGCTGTTCAACGAGGAGCTCATTTCAGAAAATTAGTGCGCTTTCATTCAAAATCGTCATATTGGAGATGGTATTTTGATGGCATATAAAATTGTTAGGGGTTTTGGCAGAGCAACTAATAAATCCATGTGTATAAAAATCGACCTCATTAAAGCATATGAGTTTTTAGAAAGAGGGTTTATTTTGCATATGCTAAAGGAAATGAACTATATAGACAGATGGATAGAAGTTATTTGGGAAATGGGTCTTCGCCTAGCTCCTTAATTATGTACTAATGTAGCCCACATGCTTTCTTTTCATAGCAGCACTGGCATTAGGCAAGGAGATCTGTTATCGACATTCCTATTTTCAATTACTATGGAGTTTTTATCTTGTTGATGGAGCAAAAAATGAAAGGTAAAGAAATTAGACTAGCAAAGTTGATATTATAGTCTTTGCTAAAGTTAATATGACAGCACTGTTGATACTAATGAAATTTCTAAGAAAATGTATGAAGCAACGAGACTTCAATTTAAATTCCAATTTTATTAAGTTATTTAAAATAACTTTTATTTTTGAAACTCATTTTCAAAAACTTTCAATTCTAATTCCAAAACTATTTTTGATTCAAAAATTCAATCTTTAGAATTGTTAAAAACCTGTGACTTAACTGATTGCCACGTGAAATCCACATTTGTGTGTGTATTGTGTAGTCCAAGGGTTTAACACAATAGTGCAACAACATTCAACCATCACAGATCAAATATAACAATATAATTGATAAGCGGTATAAACTATAACGCTTATCTTTCATTCACAGATCACAGATATATATATATCACAGATAAACAAATCACAGATCACAACACAAATCAGGATATATCACAAAGCATCACATATCCTTATAAATTTCGAATGAATTTACAAAATCATTTCCTTTTTAAATAAATTTCTTTATCTCTTCAAATCTATTTAAAAATCCAAATTTTAAATAAATTCTTCAATTTATAAATAATATTAATAAAAATCCTTTTACTAAAGTCTTTTCCCATATTTCGGAAAAAATTTGATAAGTTTACAAAAATCAACTTTTTATACTTTTAAATTCCTTCTTTCAAATTAATTCAATTCTTAAAAATAATTTTCCAAAAATCCAATTTTATTTATTTCTTGTATCCAACGATACCAAAAATACATTCGGCTAAATTTTTAGCCTTCAACAATTTCAATCACAAAGATAATCACACAGAGATTATAAATAATCAACACACAACATATGAAACAAATTCAAATGTTTGAGGAATCCAGTTGGATCCCTCCAACCTGTTTCCCTGGCATCCACAGATGTTAGCACAATACCAATTCCACTTCGAGGTGGAATATCACGGTATATGGGATTTATAGATATTATCCGCTATTATGCGGCGCAATAGGGTCTCATCCGCTATATAATGCGGGAAATCAACTCTAAATACATATATAATACCAATTCCACTTCACGGTGGAATATCGCGGTATATGTTTTTAATATAATAACCTCCGCTTAATATGCGGCGTATAGGGTCTATTTCAGCACAATAGATAGAAATCATCATTCAATTCACACAATCAACACTATCAACAATTTTAAATCTAACTATTTAAAATTTAAATCGAAACACAATTCGATTGAGTGAGAAGTTCTCACCTTGCTTTCAATAACGGCTGCAGTATTTTATTTCGAATAAAATTAAACACGCATTTAATTTTACTCAAAATTATCACTAGCTCCAAACGACTCCAAACCAGCTCCATCGCGAAGAGCTCGACAAAATGAACCCGACGCAATTCGTTTCATCAAAATCCAACCTCGTATCAAAAAGTTATCACATTTTAAAGTTTGAACGAATTAATATATATATATATATATTTATATTTACAATTTTCATTTTAATTTCAAACCCACACTCATCATAGCCGTTCAATTCCTCCAAAGCAAATCTGGCCGCTACCATCATCTTCTATCACTCACGCATACAGGCTTCTCGAAAGCGAAGACAACCCAATGCCGCCACCCAAACCTTAGATGCCGCGATCACTTCGCTCGATTAGACGAAGATCAGACGACGCTGCAACGAAGCCCCACCTCTCCTCTACCTTCGGCCAGAGCACGGTCAGGCTTGGTCCTCCCTGTGCATCGAAACGCGTGCACGAACACATGACGTTCAAGCTCGAATTGACGACGATTGACTTCGTTTTAAACGATCTCCACCGTTGATCACGTAGAACTCCTTGCTCTCTACAACATTGCAGTTGACAATATTTCGAATCATTTTGTGGATTGGGGGAAAATCGAAGAAGAACGAGAGAACATTTCAGCCATTCATCTCTATAGTGACGGCCGGCTAACCCTAGCTAGGTTTTGTGAAAAATGAAAATAGTTTTGGCCTTTTATAGAAAATTGACGAAACACTATTCACTCGAAATTTTTTGAACTCCAAATGAAGCGTGCCGGATGACGTTTCTAGGGTTTAACCCGCGTTCCGAACACAATGGAACGTGTTTCGGGAGCTAATTTGGTCATATGTGCGAGTTATGGAATTAAATGATCAAATTAAAAATTAAATCGATTAAAACGATTTCTATGCGTTTTGGCTTGCCCCGGACAAACCGTAAATCCGATTGACACGAAATTTGAATCTTACAATAATTTAACATTACGAATCCAATGAAACTGGTTTCGTCAAAATCCAAGACTGTTTGAAAAATGGTTAATTTCACTCGTCAATTAAATATTAAATATTCAATTTTCACAAATTAACTTTTAATTCAAATTTAAAAGTTTACAAACATCATTCTAACTTCAATATGATTTATTATAACTTTATAAATCATTTTTATACACATTAAACCCAATTTCCAATTATTTCCGAAATTTCAAATATTAAATTATCGATTTAATTATCCAATTAAATCACTATATTCAAAATATAATTTATTCAGCTTACAAATTTCACTTGTTAATATTTAGAATCAATTAAATATCTGAATTTCAAATGACAGAAATTCTGGGTCGTTACAAATCCTATATATATATCTATATTTGTTTATTGTTTATTTTCTCAACCTATTCTTCTGGAAACCTCTAATTTACTGAATATAACTTATATACAAATCTCTTGTTGTATATATCAAATAGAAGAGATCTGAATGAGTTCGTTGAGCGCATGTCAAATTCAAGAGAAGGCAAAGCTAAGGATGTCTATGAGTGGAAATCCGAGTTTTTCTATTTAGTAATTGAATAGTGTAGTTTGGATTTGATATATGCCTTAGGGATTTTTGAGTTACGAAAATATCACAATATAGATTCCCAAATTCCTCCAAAGCGAATTGTCAATTCTTAGGTTGGAATCTTAATTGTTTTGTATTAAAATAATGGATTTTTTATGGATTTTGCAATATATATGTTTTACCTTCTATTTCGCTTTTTATTCTTTTTCTTTAGATTTGATTGTTGGATTTGATCAAGAAATTGTGTGTAAGGTACGAATTCTTATTCGTAGTTTGCCCTACCTATTTCTACAAATTAAATAAAAATTCTCTTGTATAATTTCATGTAAATAGGAGCCGAATAGAGCGTAAAATTAATTAAATTGTAAGTTTCCATTGTTATTGTTTTATACCATTGTTTTAATATAAAATAACTTGGAGTTGGATTCTAAGTACAAGTCTGTTGATTTGATTTTGGAATATTAGATTTATGGTAAAAATGCTTTTGGGGAAATAAGACTTGTATAACATTGGAATATTTAACATTTGAACGTTACTTTAGGTAGTAATCTCTACATGCATAGAAATTTAAAAATGCATACTTATATATATAAACTAGTGTAAATAACATATAATTGTAACCTATTAGTTACGTAGTTAATTGATCTAATAACTCTCATTTAAATCCCCTTTAGGAAAGTAATTAATCAGGCGTAATAAGAAGGATTTTTTATAAGGCCAAAATAATGAATACGATGAGATGTGTGATAACACGCTTAGAGAGTGTTATGAAATATTACTAAGTTATAAGGATGCGAGGTCGGTCAAAAGTATACAAAAGTCTGCCTAGCTAATCTGGCTACAACAATGTGACTTTGTGGCTGATGTAAGACATCGCTTATAATAAGTAACTTTGGATGATGCAGGGCTAGTTCTAATTCTGTAAGGTAAATCTGCCCAGCTAATCTGACTACCAGTTCCTATGAACAGTGAGACTAATATGAAATGTCTCTATGGGGTACATGTTATAATGCGAAGGACCTACTTTAGGGAATTAAAGTATTATGTGGTTGTTTGAGGGCCCGCCTCTTTCCCTTACATGGAGTATTACATGGTCAGGATTGGGTTTAGGCACAGTTGAGGATATCTCGAAATGGTCCGTTTCAATTGAAGTATTAAGTTCCGAAGAGATTTCCGTGCAATGTCTACTAAATAGAGACCAGTATGGAGTCCACTTAAGGAATAAGTATTAAGTGACGATGGCCTACCTCAATTGAGGTCTTAGATCATTAGAGTCTGCCTATTTTCTATTAAAAAAGTATTAAGTAGCTTAGGTTCTATGTCTCGCATTGGTAGACATTAATAACGATGGTTGTGGGTGATTGATTATGGGAGAACCTACTTAGGGGATGAAAGGTATTAAATGGTTGTTTGAGGACCTGCCTCTTTCCCTTATATGAAGTATTAAATGGTTTTGAATACAGTTTAAAATGCGAAGGACATATCCTTATTTGAATTATATTGCTCAAGTACTGGTATAGAAAGGCTCGAGATTTTCTATTCATCGGATATTGTTGTTCTGACTCCCCCCTCATTACAACACAGGTTAGGGAAGGAGACAATGATCAAGATGGAGATGACGATGAGATGAGCTTGTGGCATTAGCTTATTTATCTATTTATGCAATTTTCTGATTTAAACATTTGAAGTTAAAAATGCATTTTTGAATAATATGATGTAACTGTTATTGTTGATATGTTATGGTTTTGTTTTATAATGTTTAGAATTTGAAATAAAATGGGTATCATTTATGCTATTATATTTTATCCTTCCGTTATGAATTCTGAATGAATAGATAAATAGCTCTGCGTTGTTCTTTTTACTGATCAACAACCAGCTTTGGAATGGATTTAAGTTTCCATGGGCCTTTTCTAGGTCAAGATTTTGGCCTGTTTCATGGAGGGCTGTTACATTTGATATCAGAGCTTAGGTTACTCGATCAACGGGGAAAGTATATGTATGAGTGACGTATTTGTTATTTCTAAAAGCATTTTTCAAAATCCCTATTATGTATATATATATATTTTGAAGATACGTCTAACTCTACAAATTCAAACTATAGAGGTAGTTGCAACCATATCTCAAAAGGATGGGCAAAACAACTATGATTTGGAAAAAAAAAGTAGAATTAATTTACATTCCTACTCCGATTACCTATGGGGAAGAGATCATATCATATGGAGTGGACTAAGAAGAGCATGACAACGATATATGGAAGCACCAAGAAGTTGAATGGTACTTGACTCCTTTGTTAGACCTAGACTTCTTTATAATTGTGGACTTTGTAAGCATAATAAACAATAGGGATAGAAAATGTAAATTGCAAAGGTTGTAACTCCATGATTAATGAAGTGATAAATATGGAAGAAACAAGCGAGTAATAAGAATTTAATAGAGATATAAATGGAATAATTATGGAGAGATAACGAAGACATAATACGTAAAATTTGAATGAATACATAAATGTCCTTAATAATTGTCCATTAGAATTATAGCCATTTATTATGGACAATTGACATTTATAGAAATTGCAAATAACATGATAGATAGTAATTAAATATTATAAGGCAATTCATCGGTTAACATCCAGAAGTAAGATGTGAAGAAGGAGTGAATCAAGCTTCCATAAGAAGGAAAAAATTAATTACCATAAGAGGATAATCAGATTTATAAAGGTGGAGTAGGAAAGTTCAAAAGAAGGAACAATTAAAGTCAATTTCTAAATCCAACCCATGAAAAGGAATTTGAAAAAAAAAGATTTATGAAAAATCCTTAAATTATTTTGAAAGGGATTTTTAAAGGATTATAAAATGAAAACCTTGTGTATCATAGGTTAAAATTACTTTTTGTTTGCAAGAAAGTGATTTTAGTCAGGTTTGGAAATATGTTTCCAATTGTTTGTGACAAGTTAGGAAGAGGATGTAATTTTAAAAAAAAGAAAGTGGTGGAAGGTTTTAAAAATAAAATGGTGGATAAACTTTATAAAAAGAAAATGGTAAATCAAATGATTTGAAGGCTTGAAAAAAATTGTTTTTCATTTTTGAAAATTTTAGTTTAAAATTAGTTGAGTTAAATAGTTTCCAATTTCTGGATTTTTCATTTTTGAAATAAATGTAAAATAAGGCATATGTTGAACCTAACAATTTTTCTCAATTATAAATTTGAAAGTTGATAATTTGAAAGAGCAAGAAAATTTGGAGATTCCTAATCTATAAATTAGTTGAGTTAAAAGGTTCTAACTTAAAAGAATTTTGCATCCTTGAACTTCTTTGTTTAAAATTTATCGAGCTAAAAAGGTTTTAGTCTAAAAATTTTGATATAGGGATTTTTCGTAGAACATAGGGTTGACTTGATAATTTTTCCTACTTTATAAAATTAGAGGTTCCTTTTCTTAAAATTCTTTTAAAGGGGTGTATAAATGAAAACATCATTTTATTAAAATGGGATAGAAAGAATAGAAGGTTAAGAATGCTCGATAAGGTAGGTGGGAGGAATATTCTCATATAAGGAATTGTAGAGAATAATAGCTGAGACATGTAGTAATAGCATAAGGAATTTATATAAAGTATGATTACTAATATAAGAGGAAAATAATAAAATGGAAGTTATCATTGTTTACTCTATTTTTCATTGTTTAATGTTATTCAAGATGTTTTGAAAAATTGAAATGAATGATTATTTTGTGTGATAGTTGAGTTTTTGAATTTTGTGGGTTAAAAATCCCGCTTTCAAAAGAAGAAAGACTTTTTTTGTAGAAAGTAATTAAGAAGGGAAATTTGTCATAGTTCCTTTTTGAAAGCCAAGCAACTTTTGATTGTTATTAATTAAATGTCCAACTTTTAAAATATTAAATCTTTAATGTAGAAAGTATTTGAGAAGGAGAATTATTTTACTTTTTTTGGAACTAAGAATTTTGGATTCTTGATAAAAGTTTCTAAATTTATATTTTCAATGATAAGAATTTTGGATCTAGCACTTTATGGTTGTGAAATTTTAGTTTTACAAGGAATGATTAGAGCTAAACCAAATTTTTATGGAGTAGATAGGATCATTAAATAGGTAAGAAAGGTCAAAGGTTTTAGGATACGTATAAATAAGAATAGGATGTACAACCTGATCGGGAAATTTGAAATCAATCCCAAACCTTTATTTGTAGAAGGTGGTAAACTTGTTAAGATATTCCAGATCTATAATTGGGTTGTAAATTAGATTGCCCTAGATGACTTAGAATGTAAATTTCTACGTTTTAAT
Organism: Allium fistulosum; assembly: GCA_030737815.1. Lineage (NCBI taxonomy): Eukaryota > Viridiplantae > Streptophyta > Magnoliopsida > Asparagales > Amaryllidaceae > Allium > Allium fistulosum. The sequence goes on from CM060902.1 coordinate 844,738,665, forward strand.
TTATTCGGAGTAGTTTTTGTTTAATTTCCATAAATGATCATATTCTAAAATATGTATAAAAGCACGTTGTTTGAATTAACAGAGGATGTACCAAAAAGAGAAAGAGATGTGTAAGATATGGGTATCCTTTGTCATAGTTTACAGTATACATCTCAATAAAAAGAGAAAAAATTCTTTGTAATTTCAAACAAAGTAAAATTTTCATTTCTGATTAATTTATGGGAAATTATAATGGTAACCCTTTTAAAGGATGAGTCTGATATATTAAAAATGTGGAAATAAGTGCTCTAGTTTAGAAATTAGTATACACATGTAACCGTGCTTAACGACTAAAGATAAAAATATATAAATAGCATAATTTACGACTATATACGTAATAATTAGTAAATAACGGATAAGGATCTATGGACATTGATTACAAATTTAACGGGCAATAAATTTGTAATTAATGAGAGTTAAAAGGAATTAAAAATGGGACTGATTAGGAAAAGTTTTATATTGCATTTATGGAAGAATTAAATCAAAGAAATAAATGGATTTTGAAATTTGTAAAAGGTTAAAGGGATTAAATGAGGATTGAATGGAAATGGTCCACTTTTGACAGTAATGGTCAATTATTATGGGTATATTAACTGAAGTAATGAATGGAACACATTTATTAGAAACTAAGATGGAAAATTAAGGAAAGTGGGCAATAGTGGAATGACATATAGGAATGTGCATCTTAATTCAGTAGGGAGTATTAAGACCTTAACACAATTTACACCAGTTGATGATAAATGGAAACCTCCAATAAAAAATTTCTTTTAGAGTTTTAGGTTTTAATCACTAGTTATCTCTCTTAATTACAGGGAAAGCATAAGATGTGGTTTAAGATATGTCCCTGTTTTATCACTATGTTGACCTTATAAATGAGATTAAAGCGCTTGATAAATATATGTTATTGAGAAGCCACGTAAATAAAGGAATTTTATAGGAACACTTAACTAGCGATGAACCATAGATAGGACTGTAAGTTAATAAGGGAATTAAGTTAGCAACCAGATTTGTAAGGTTTTGAAAGTTGGGAAACTTGGCATCAAGATTTATAGGGCCTTTCCAACTTTTGGAAAAATAGGAAAACTTGCGTACCATGTGGTGTTACTAGACAAATGGGCAGAGTCCATGACGTTTTTCACGTTTCGCATTTGATGAAATGCCTTCATAACACATCCATTGTGTTAGAGCCTAATCAATTGGGGGATATTGTAATAGAGCCAATAACATCCCATGCCACTGCACGCATTGTGGAGCACGAAACTAGGAACCTCCACAACAAAGAAATTAGGTTGGTTCCAATACAATGGGGAGAAAAACTAGTAGATAGCAAAAGATTTCTTGTCCTAAGCTTTTCAAACTTTCCTCTCCAAAATCAGGTTATGGATGCATCGTGGTTGCTAGGTTAGATGGTAGGAGAAGATTGCTACACTTTTCACTGTCACTTTGCACTCATGTAGAAAATTTTGCATTTTTAGGTCTTTGCATACACACTTATATGCCATGATCACACACTCACGCTAGGATTAAGCTCATTTATAACATGTCTATAGTACATAATCACATTGCACTTTTGGTTGAGTAGATGGGTGTGCAGATAACTTGTTTATATAACATGGATATTTATTAGGAGTTGCGTTGTTCGCCGTTTGGAAAGATTTCGAGGACGAAATCCTTTTGAGGGGAAAGAATGTAACACGCCGTAAAATCAACCATAAATAAACAAATAGGATAAAATAATTTAAATAAGATAGAGGTAAAATGGAAATTCTGTAAAAGTCAGAATTATGCCATGAAAGTTATACGTTCCGTTCATGGCGATTTTCTGATAAATTTTCATATATAATGTTGAAAACGGAGCTCAAATGAGGAAGTTATGGACGTTTGAAGTTTTGGATTCAAATTAATATAAATAGAATTGAAATTCAAATACATAATAAATTTCTAAATTTGAAATTCAAAATTTAATAGTAATTATACTTGGGGGCGTAAATGTTAAAATCAATGATAACGTTAAATAACAATTAACAAAGAAAATAAATTAACAAAGGCAGAAGGTTTTACATCCCCAAAACAGGGAAGCGGTCGACCCCTTGACCGCGACCGGTGGACTGCTAGCGGTCGATTAATGGGAGGTGTCGGTCGACCGCTGCCTATTAAGTGGCGGCTAGAGTTTATGTAATTTAATGTACCTGATTTTATTATTTTTAACCTACCTTCATCCGACGGTTCTAGTGCGTTTCAACTACTATAAATAAGACCCTTGTCCCCTCACTTTTATTTACAAAATATTTTGGGAACATCAGCAAAGCTCTGTTTGTTCATCTCTTCATAGATTCAGAAAACTCCATTAGGGCTTTAGGTAAGAAATCCTATATATCTATCTTTGTTTATTGTTTATTTTCTCAACTTATTCTCCTCCAAACCTCTAATTTTTGAATAAAACGTATATACAACTCGCTAGCTGTATATTTCAAAAAGAAGAGATCTGAAAGAGTTCATTGAGGGCGTGTTAAATTCAAGAGAAGGCAAAGCTAAGGACCTCTGCGAGTGGAAATCTTAGTTTTTCTGTTTCAGTAATTGAATGGTATAGTTAGGAATTGATATATGTTGTCATGACCCTACTTTTCAGCCCTCGAATGCTGACACCAAATACATCCACGATATTAGTGTGTCGAGCACCTAAGTGCCAGAAAGATAGAAAGTTAGGGTAAAAAAAGAATATAACACGAAAGAAAGAACATGACATCAGAATCTCACAACGCAATGGTAACATATAATATCAAAAGAATAGTACAAAGGATTACTCTAAGTACATAAATACCAGAGTTACTAAAACCTAAGTGCTATCATCAGCCTGGACAGGTTGATAGTTGTAGCAACCTGTCCTCACATTTGCTGATACATCAAATAGTAAGGCAGTGGAAATAAGATACTACGAAAGATAATCATGCAGCTCATCTCCATAAGCTTTAAGCGTCCAAAGATAAATTTGGAAATATACATGGGGCTGATCCGAGCATTATTAGAAAATAACACCTGGATCAATCTGGCAAACAAAATTAAGAAACTCAAGAAATAAGAGTGACATATAATAGCACAATTTTGAGACTGTACAGATTACCATTGCAGGTTTTCCATCAAATGAAACCAACCATTCATTAAGTTTAACCTATAGTGTTATGATAGATAATGTCTAGAGTGTAGCACATAAATCATATCAAATAGCTGCTATGTGAATGACACAACAATAATAGGTATATAATCAAAACTGCTAAGGCGCGTTTGTATAATGGACTGTTTAGATCTCCTTGAATTGAGTCGAATCCAAACTCCTACAGAAAGATTAGAGATATCCTTCCGAGCAACGTACATCTCTAGGGAATATACTATAGGAAATACATAACTAGCCCATGCCCAAAACACTCGTAGTTTCGAATGCATCGCTACCGCATGCATATCTGCAAGTTATACTAGATGGAGTCGCATGCACCCTTGGGATTGATAAAAGGCTATGTTCCCTTTGGCTATGCATCCTATATCTAGTTTTAGTCATTTACAATGTCAAGGCTATGTTCAGCATCTCTCACCTGAATCTTCATCACTTAAACAAAACACGAACCCTAAATGGATTCTATCATCTTGAACAGATTACAAATCGCTATAAGATTCGAGCATTGTGAACAAATCTCGAATCTCCATATAGATTCGCGCATAAGTCTTTGGACGAATGCAAATGATGTTCTCTACCTTGGAGTACTCCTCAAGATAGACAGTCTCACACGATAGTATCACTTGAAATGTTAACGCTGACCTCTCCCTTGGACTTAACCTTAGAATAGACAATTCAACTCTATAAAATTTCACTTCACATCCGCTTCCAAAATATAAAACTCGTATACTCGTTTTGAAGTGGTATTCAACAAGTAAAACACTACTGATCCTGATCTCTCCAAAACCAATTTGATGAATCTCCGGTAAACTCAATTCTTGTTCTTTCAAAAGTAAGCGAAAGCTAGAGATGTTTCGTATCAAAAACGACCAAAAATGCTGACCTCTCTATACCTTTTGTTTATACTTTTAAAACCCTTTTTAAAATGACATATAAGTATAGTAATTTATTTACCAAAAAATTGATATATAAATAACAACTCAAAAGATATTTTATTACACAAGACATAAAATAGTCAACATAATTTCTAAAAACTATATATACTTAAAAATACTTTTAAAGTACTTTATAACACTTATAATAGGTTTTAAAACATTTACTCAAAATATTACTTGAAAATAACAAGTTTACAATTTCCTTAAAAACTTGGAAAAACAAGTTTTTATTATAAAATCCTCTTATTTAAAAATTCACAACTAATTCTTAAATATTCTTATATATCTCAAATCACTTTCGAAATAGTCTAATATGTATTAGTAAACACTTGTAGATAGAATGAAACAAAATACTTAAATTTAAATATCTTTTCAAACCTTTAAAGTCTAAAAATAAAGGCTAAAAGGGGCAGTTTTGCACAAGTGAAGTTTTGGCTACTTTTAGAGATGTTACTTAACCTTTTACTATCCAAGATTTTTAATAGCAATAAATATACATATAAACATTATAAATATGATAAGAAACCCCCTAAGGATCTCTCTGCAAAGTTCCATAGAAATTGCTAAAAATAAGGCAATTCACAAGTGCATCCATAACGACTATCGCTATAAGTGCATTTTCAAATCTGAGTCCGATCTAAACCAAAGTCCATCTATAACCTATGTGATTTGTTCTAAGGTCTTGTCACAAGTCATAAAAGTCCATTCCAAGTCCATTCATATGGATCACAATGCTTCTTGTTTTCAAAACAAGAATCAAGCTAATGTTTTCAATAATGTTGATAACAATTCAACAACTAAAACACAATCAAAACACAACATATATATGTTATATTTTCCATTCAAATAGGTGTGTTAACTCACCTTTAACCTCTCAACAACTAAGATGTAAGCACCTAAGTCCAAACCCAACGTTGCAACCACCTTTTCTTCCTTTCCTTTCCTTGGTTTTGCCTTCCCTCTCTTCAAATAGCTCACGACCATCCTTGATAGGGTGAGTGTAACTTTGTCTCCTCAATTTCTTACTAGATGTAAGGTGTTATAACATTCCCCTAAGACCGCACTCCAAATTTGAGTTGATTTGGATACGATTTGCAATTAATTTCTTTTAGGAATTCAAAGAAAAAGAAGAAGCCATTAAAGAAGCTTGTATTAGCTTTGTGAATTTGTGATTTATTCCTAAGGGTATGCCCTTTCTTGTATCGGCTCCATTTCATATTGCCTAAGCTTACCTTCACCTCCCTACCATGCCATGGAAGTCACCTCCCATCACTTCTGTTTTACATTACTTCTCCTTTATGCTAATTAAACTTATACTCTTCTCATGACAATATCTTTTATCCTAATGGAAGCTTCTAGAATGTTCCATGCTTCCTGAAGTTAATTAGTTGCTAATGTGTTCATTTGATCATTAGGCAAGTGCACAAGAGTCGAACAACTTATATCGAATTAAAAGCTGTTTACCAATAAACCGATATTCGGTCACATTATCGATTTCAATCGAAGAATATTTTTTTGTAAACAATTTTCAGCAACAAGTTTCTTATGGTTATCTATTAATTAAATGATGTCTAATAAGGTTATAAAATCAAATTTATAACACTTAGTTATATTTTAAAATGTTTCGATATTCGAAGGTGGAGTGTTCGAAGTTCCAGGTCGCTACATTCTCCCCCACTTAGAATATTTCATCCTTGAAATTCACATAAGAATGATAATTAAAGGAGATGGAAGAACAAGATATATATATTTATATAACCTACTATTGAAACTATATATATGAACTAAACTGAAAATCAAAATGCATACTAAGTGACTCCACCCTAAGCGGTGAGTACATTAGAAAAGATACACGATACAACCATAAGAAGGATCCCTAGTCTATAAGCAACCCTGGATAGAATTCCGTCAAACCACCCTCCGTCTTCTTGGTACCACCCTGAGCATCCTCGTGCCACGACACTTCTAACCTTCACAAAGGAACAAGCATAAAAATACTCAAATAGTATTCACAATTACTATCAACCAATGCTCATGGTTAGCTTAGGTTTAAAACCTTCCATCGTCCAAGGACGGTAAACAATCTACTAAGCATACCTTATGCTCAACTATCTCAGGTCATTACTTAGACGATTATCCATGCTACCTCATAATAAATCAGAGTCATTCCCCAAACTCTTCGTAAGTGAACAAACATAGTATATAAATGTACTAAAGCCCGTACGATGCACATTAACCATCCATATGAAATATCCAATCTAATCACTTGTTTGATCACATAAATTTCACCTTCAAACTAGTATGGATCACTTGACCTCTCTAGTGCAGACTCTGATCTAGTTCCTTGATTAGAAACCTCCGTTCTCCTTGCATAGCCATACACCATGATAGAAAAAATTAGGATCGTATCACGAATCCATATCAAATGTTCGTCGTCATGAATCAAGTGAAAAATCCTTGTTCGGACCGGTGTAAACCACCTCGAAAACATATACTCGAATACTAAATTAAGAACAATTATGCGAATAAACTTATCTACATACACTTACGTATTTATCCTATTGGTTTGTACACCAATTCTTTTTAATCACCTTCATTTATACAATTAGTATGTCATTCAATACTAAAACCATTTGTGAACCATTTCATAAAACATAACTTCAAGTTAATCTACATTTTATAACTTAAGTTCATACTCGTATAATACTCCATTACATCCTAAGAGTATATACAAACATCAAATTTGTTTTACATAATAAGGATGATCTACAATTTAAACTTGTTTTAAGTTACTACCTTCTCAATTCAAGTGTTATATAAACTCAACTTTATATTTTCCAAGAACACTTAGTTACAAGTACTATAACGATTCAGAAGTTTTTGACTATCCAAAATCATCCAAAATTCCATTTCATTTTAATAAATGAAAACTATTAAACAATATATCATATTATGATGCACCTACCATACTTTCCTAACACATAGGCTATATATGTCTATGAAATAACTTAACAAGAAAACTTTAGAACTAACCACCGGTTTTCATTCCAAATCATTTTGAAATAATATATACATATAACTTTTGTATATCAAATCATACTTTCAGAATTTAACCAAAATTCGTTTTATCAAAACAACTTTGTAGCATCCCACACTTAGAAACCCGAAAAAAGCCGATGATGCTATAGTCATCACCAAAATTATTTTCAAGCGACATAAGTGAGTTCAGTACATCCAAACCATACTTTTGGTATTTAACCAAAATCATTTTAAAGTGGCATCAAATACTTTGTATGATAATACTAAGTATCATGACCTCAATCTCCTAAACTAATTTCCCAAAAATTTACTTTCAAATAAAACTATTATTATTTTCTTCAAAATCTTGAAAAATATTTTCAAAGATACTAGGGTCTAAGTTTTGAATTCCCTGTTTAAATCCTTTTTATTTATAAGCCATGTTTTATAAACTATAAAAATTACTTTCTTATACAAATCTTTTCACAAATATTTGTTCCCTAAATATTCTATCTTTCCTTTTGTTTATAGTAAACGTCTTTTACAAAATTTAAACTTCTAACCCAACATTATCACCGAACGCCTTATAGTCAAATCGTAAAACTTAATTCACAAGGTGTTCGTTTTAATGTATCCACAATTACTGTCTACCCAACCCTTGATGGATAAAGGTAAAGCTGCTCATAAACTGGTTGAGCACAAATCAATAATAAATAATACTCCTAAACTGACCGAGCATGATTTAAATAATCATCAAGGTTATGGGATATTAATCTATGAGAAGTACTATAGTCAAACAAACATGAATGGAAAAGCCATAAGGAGATAGTATACCTGCATGAATCTGCTTCCCCTTACATCTACAGAAATAACAAAGACCCTAGACTGCCCCCCTTTCTGGAGAATAGGATAATCTCTAATAAAATGGCCAGGTTGATGGCAACCATGACAACTTTTGGTGCAAACTGTGCCTCAATCTCCGGACCTTCCACAATTAGTGCTTCACTATCTATGCTCTAGCCAAACTACACTAGAAATATCTCTTAGGGGATGACACTTCTGATTGTTGTCCCCAGCTGGTTAGGATTAGATGGCTTTGGAGCTAAGCACTCAAACCATAAAGCTATATTCACCAAACCAACAAAAGAACCCATGATATAATTAGCCATATCCCTTTGGAACTCAGGACGCGTACCTGCAATGAACATCTCATTCTTCTTCAGTAGCATGTCTACTAACCCCAACCCAAATCGAGACAATGCAATGAACCGATTATCATACTCCGCCACGGTCAAGACCCCCAACTTTAGATCCAAGAAGTTCCTAAACAACTAAGTCTTTACGGGTTCCGAAACAAACTTCCTCTCAAACTCATCTTTAAATTGGGTCTAAGAGAAGTCGTTCTCTTAGACATCAACTGTAATAGAACTTCACCAATCCATGGCTACATTTGTCAGATGTCGCGATACCAATCTACGTTTCATTGCATCATCTAGCTCTGTATCTCTAAATATTCGATTGCGTAGTCTAAGCCAAGACTCAACTTCTATAATAATCTCCGTGCCACTAAACCTCTTACCCCCGCCTCTTATAATTACAATAGAGCGAAGAAAAACTCATCCGAGACCTGACTAGCATGACCTCCACTACAACATTCACCCTTGGTTTCTCAACTACAACCACATTCCTTGGTTCTCGATCCCCGCCATTCGCGACAGTACTACCCCAAGCACCTCTAGCATTGACAACCATAGTACTCATGGTTCTTAATAGCTAATCAAATAAAAACACCTTTAGGACATAAAAGGATAGAGTTATTTCAAAAAGAGAGTTACTAAGGAAGAGATATCCCTAAGAAATAATTTTAAATTCTAGTTTTCAAAATAAAAATACACTTTCATATGTATAATACACTCGACTCATTCTAGAGTGTCACTTACCATATTTCTAACGAGCCGTACGCAACCAAAGCCAAGGTGTTCACTAAACCTGGCTTTGATACCAAATGTAGCGACTCGACTTTTCGACCCTCGAATGTCGATATTAAATACATCCTCGGTATTCGTGTGCAGAGCACCTAAGTGTCCAAAAGACAGAAAGTTAGGATAAAATAAAATGAAAGAGAGAACACAACATCAGAATCTCACAACAGAATGATATTATATAATATCAAAGGAACAGTACAAAGGGTTGCTCTGAATACAGAAATTTCATAGTTACTAAAACCTAAGTACTATCATCAGCCTTGATAGTTATAACAACATGTCCTCACATATGCTGATACATCAATTAGTAAGGCAGTGGAAATAAGAATACTACGGAAGGTAATCATCCAGATCTTCTCCATAAGCTCCAACCGTCCAAAGCTAAATATGGAAATATACACGGGGCTGATCCGAGCATTATAAGAAAATAACACCCGAATCAATATGGTAAACCAGTGTGAGAAACTCAAGAAATTAAAGTGACATATAGTAGCATCTTTTTGAGACCGTATGGATTACCGTAGCGGTTTTTCCCTCAAATGAAATCAACCATTCATTAAGTTTAACATATGGTGGTATGAGAGTGTAGCACATAAATCATGTCAAATAACTGTTGTATGAATAACACAACAATAATAGGTATATAATCAATGCCGGTAAGGTGCGTTCACATAATGGATTTTCCATGGATATCTCCTTGGATCAAGCCGAATCCGAACTCTTGCACAAGAATCGGAAATATCCTTCTAAGCAACGTACATCTCCAGGGAATGTACTATAGGAAATACATAATTAACCCACGTCCAAAACAATAGTGGTTCCGAATGCATTGCCCGTGCATGCATATCCGTAAGTAATACTAGATGGAGTCACCTACAGCCTTGGAATTGCTAAAATGCAATGTTACCTATGACTATGCATCTTATATCTGGTTTTAGTCATTTCCAATGTTGAGGCTACGTTCGACATCTCTCACTCGAGTCATCACTCGAACAGAACAATAATCCCCAAAAGGATACCATCATCTCGAATAGATCACAAATCGCTACATGGATTCTAGCATCTTGAACAAATATTGAATCTCCATATAAATTCCTGCATAAGTCTTCTGACGAATGCTAATGTTATCCTCTCTCTTGGAGTACTCCTCATGATAGACCATCTGACAAATAACATCGTTTGAAATGTTAACGGTGACATCTCCCTTGGACTTAATCTTAGGATAGACAATTCAACTCTATAACATTTCACTTCACAACCACTTTTAAATCATAGAACTCAAATACTAGTTTTGAAGTGGTATTCGATAAGTAAAACACTTATCGATCCTAATCTCTCTAAAACTAATACGATAAATCTCCAATGAACTCAATTTTGGTTCTTTCAAAAATAAGTGAAAGCTAGAGATGTTTCATACTAGTGCTCCTCCCCAAAGGTTCTCTTGGTATGAAATCATGAAGCCTTTTGATAACTTCTTAGGTCATATTTGATCAGGTTCGATAATTGACTAATCGATTATCTAGTCAGAACAATTGCTTATAAAAATCAATATTTGTATGCTTAACTTGTTTTCGACATTCCAACTTAACTATTCCTCGCCCAAGAATGAAGCCAGGCAAGTTAGAGCACTAGTTGCATAAAAACCTTGCCTAGACACTTCATTCTTGAATCTCACAAATAAATAAGTCTACCTCGTCGGCTTTTAGTGTTAAGTATAATATTAATGATTTCCATAAACAAGTAAGAAATCAACACGATTAATAAGTTTTTGACATTTTTCAACTTACTATTCCTCGATCAAGAGGGAAGCCGGTAGGTTAGATCTCTATTGTTCTATCCCTACTCGTACATCAATCTTAACACTCACAAATAGATAAGCCTTACTTTATCGGCTTTTAAAGCATAGTTAATTACTTTTCAAACAAGTATGTAAATAATTAACCATTTGGTCGTTTAGCAATTTAACCCCTCTCTAAACCTTTTGTTTATACTTTTAAAACCTTGTTTAAAATGACATATATATATATATAGTAATTATGTACCAAAAACTTGATATGTAAATACACAAATCAAAATATATTTTATTACATAAGAAATAAAATAGCCAACATATTTTCAAAAAACTATATATACCTAAAAATGATTTTAAAATACTTTATAATATTTATAATAAGTTTTAAAACATTTACCCAAAATATTACTTGAAAATAACAAGTTTACAATTTCCTTAAAAACTTGGAAAAACAAATCTTTATTATAAAAATCCACTTTTTTAAAAATTCATAACTAATTCTTAAAATTCATAAATGTCTCAAACCACTTCTGAAATACTCTAATATGAGGTAGTAAACACTTTTAAAAATAATGAAACAAAATACTTAAATTTAAATATTTTTTCAAACATTTAAAATCCAAAAATCAAGACTAAACAAGGTAGTTTTGTACAAGTGAAGTTTTGGCTACTTTTTTAGATGTTACTTAACCTTTTACTATCCAAGAATTTTAGCAATAAACATACACATAAATCATCATAAATATGGTGAGAAATCCCTAAGGATCTATCTACAAAGTTCCATAGAAATTGCCAAAAATAAGGCAATTCACAAGTGCATCCATAGCGACTATCACTATAAATACACTTTTAAAGCCGAGTCCGATCTAAACCAAAGTCCATCTATAACCTATGTGCTTTGTTCCAAGTCCTTGTCACAAGCCAATACAATTCCATTCCAAGTCCATTCGTATGGATCACATATGATTCTTGTTTTCAAAACAAGAATCAAACCGACATTTTAAACAATATTAATAACAATTCAACAACTTAAAACACAATCAAAACACAACATATATATGTTATATTTTCCATTCAAAGAGGTATGTTAACTCACATTTAACCTCACAACAACCATGATCTAAGCACCCCAGTCCAAACCCAACCTTGTAATCACTTTTCTTCCCTTCGTTTCCTTGCTTTTGCCTCGCTTTTTCCTTCCCTCTCTACAAATAGCTCACGGGCATCATTGATAGGGTAAGTGTGGTTTTATTTCTTTAAATTATAACTTGATAGAAGGTGTTATAATATCCTCTCAAGACTTCACCACAAATTTAAGTTGATTTGGATATGATTTGCAATTATTTTGCTTTAGGAATTTAGAGAAGAAGAAGAAAAGTCATTAAAGAAGCTTGTAATTGCTTTGAATTTGTGATTTATTCCTAAGAGTATGTCACTCCTTATATAGGCTCCATTTGGTGTTGCCTAAGCTTGCCTTCACACCCCACCATCCCATGGAAGACTCACCTCCTATCACTTCTCCTTTACATCATTTCTCCTTTATGCTAATTACACATATACTCTTCTCATGATAATATCTCTTATCCTAAAAGAAGCCTACAGAATGTTCCATGCTTCATGAAGAGGTTTGTGTGTGTTAATTAGTATCGAATGTTCATTTGATCATTAGACAAGTGCGTAAGAATTTGAACAACTTATATTGATTGAAAAATTGTTCACTGATAAACTGATTTTAAATCACATTATCAATTTTCCATCAAAGAATATATTTTTGTATACAATTTTCAAAAACAAGTTTTTTTATCATTATCTGTTAATTAAAAGATGTCAAACAAGGTTATAAAATCATATTAATAACACATAATTATATTTCAAAATGTTTCAATATTCGAAGACGAAGTGTTCGAATTTTTGGGTTGCTATATATGCCTTGGGGTGTTTTGGATTATGAAAACATCACAATAAAAATCCCCAAAATTACCCCAAAGTGAAATGTCAATTCTTAAGTTGGAATCATAATTTGTATTAAAATAATAGGGTTTTTGTGGATTTTGCATTCTATTCCACTTTTTATTCTTTTTCTTTGGATTTGAATAAAGGATTTGATTAAGAAATAATATGCAAGGTACAAATTCTTATTCATAATTTGCACCTATTTCTACAAATTGAATAGAAATTCCCTTGTATAATTTCATGTTAAAAAAAGTTGAATAGAGCGTAAAATTAATTAAATTATAAGTTTCCATTATTATTATCTTATTCCTTTATTTTAATATTAAATAAGTTGGAGTTAGATTATAAGTACAAGTCTATTGGTTTGATTTTGGAATATTAGATTTATGGTAAAAATGCTATTATGGAAATGAGATTTCTATGACGTTGGAAGATTTAACATTTGAACGTCAGTTTAGGGCGCAATCTTTGCACGCATCGAGATTAATAAATGTGTACTTATACACATAAACCAGCGTAAATAACCTACGACTGTAATGTATTAATTGCATGCTTAATTAAGCTAATAATTGTCATTTAAATCACCCTTAGGAAAATAATTAATTAGGCGAAATAAGAAGGATTTATGGCAAGGTCTAAATAATAAATACGGTGATATGTGTGATAACACACTTAGAAAGTGTTATGAAATATGACTAAGTTATAGGGATGCAAGGTCAGTCAAAAGCATACAGAAGTCTTCCCAGCTAATCTGGCTACCAGCAATGTGATTTTGAGGTTGATGTGAGATATCGCCTATAATAAGTAGCTACATATGATGCAAGGTTAATCCCAATTCTATAGGCTAAATCTGTCCAGCTAATCTAGCTATCAATTCCGATGAATAATCAGACTAATCTAAGACGTCTTCATCGGGTACCGTCATAATATGAAGGACCTACTTCAGAGAATTAAAGGTATTAAGTGTTTGTTTAAGGGCCTGCCTCTTTCCTTTACATGAAGTATTAAATGGTTGGGATTGGGTTTAGGCACGGTTGAGGATATCTCAGAAAGGTCTACTTCAATTGAAGTATTAAGTGTTCGAAAAGATTTTCGTGCAATGTCGACTAGATAGAGACTGTGTAGAGTCCTCCATAGGAATATGTATTAAATAATATGGGACTACCTCAATTGAGGTTTTAAATGGTAAGAGTCTGCCTATTTTCCATTAAAAAGGTATTAAGTGGCTTGGTGTCTATGTCTTACATTAGTAGACATTAATAACGATGGTTATGAGTTATTGATTATAGGAGAACCTACTTCGGGGATTGAAGGTATTAAGTGATTGTTTGAGGGCCCACCTCTTTTCCTTATATGAAGTATTAAATGTTTTGAATATAGTTTAAAATGCGAAAGGCATATCCTTATTTAAATTATACTGCCTAAGTGCTGATATAGAAAGGCTCGAGATTTTCTATTCACTAGATATTGTTGTTCTGACTCCCTCCTCATTACAACACAAGTTAGGGAAGGAGATGATGATCAAGATGGAGATGACAATGAGCAGAGCTTGTGGTAGTAGTCTATTTATCTATTTATGCTATTTTCTAATGTACCTTAAAATACCCCACCTGGAGACCCACCCTAATAAAGGATATTACTACGTAATACGATTTGCTAGTGTAGAGAATGAGGCTGTTTAGGAGCGACCATCCATGAATATTGCTTTAAGAAAATATTGAAACATTGAATTGAGTGATGTTTTTTTTAAAGTAGATTTGACGTATCCAATACATGCTTAAAATGGTATTACAGTGGCTATAATAATTGCGCAGAACAACATAAAATATTTCAGTATATAGAATCACAGATTACACAGCAGAGAATATATATATCATATACTGGAAAGATCAAATGAATATACACAAGGAGTTGCTTACAAAAATAGTGATATGAGTACAACATGCCTTACATAATAGATACAACCCAGGTCAAAATGATACACATAAACTAGGTCTCTATACCAACATGAATATATACATAGCACAACGACATATGATAGAGCAAAATAATATGATGAAAGATAAGATATCATCCTAAGAGGTAGGCTTCAGGCTAGGAAAACTCTAAGATTAACAAAAGAAACCTGAAAACAACCCGGTCTAACCTGAGTATTGTTTAAAATAATAAACAAGTCAGTCTTATACCGGTTTAAGTCAATAAGGTGGTATAACATAATGAACATACATAAACAGAATAAACGAACAATTAGTGCATATCCCTACATAGTGCATGTTCATATACTATAATAAAGCACATGTATTAATAATCTAGAGCAAGTTCCAAATACCATATTGGTAACTCATAAGGGAATAGCCCAAAAATGTAGTATTTGCCACAAAATACAGTTAGCATCAAAGTCTTGAAATTCACCAAAACAAGAAACTCATGAATAGCCCCATAAGGGAAAAACTGGAATTTCGTGAAAACTCAATCAAATCTCAAATCTTAGAATATAACTAAATAACACAAAATGGCGCCAAACAAAGGCGAGCACGAGGTTACGTCTAGCAAAGACGTACCTAAAGATAGCGCCCAACTGGAGACGGATCCAAGTTCATGTCTAACAGAGGCAAGCACGAGGCTACATCTAATAGAGTCACACCAGAAGGTAGCGCCTAACTAGAGAAGGATCCAAATATCATGCCTAACAGCTAGCAGGAGGCTACATCTAACAGAGACATACTCGAAGGTAGCGCCTAACCGGAAGTGTCACATACTTCCACTCAGTAACTAAATGAATTTTGCTAAAGCGTCCCATACCACCCGACGAACTTCAACTATTTACTAAGTGATCATAAACTCTACTTAATAAAACAGATTTAATAATATAATAAAAATGTTCAACCAGGTGAGTCCGGAAATTAACCGATAAAGTAAACGCAAGCATTCCATACCACTTGTTCTACTAAACCGTTAAATCAAATTTCTCAACTGACTAAGATAATACTTTATATTGAATTTAGTTTGAAAATTCCTTTTTAAAAAGATTTGTTTACATAAGAGATTTGATAATATTTGAAATAAGATTTATATAAATTATGTGCATATAGGAAACTAGTTTGGAAGACCATTTTAAAACATTTTCTTTGGAAAAGGATATTGATAACCTGAAATCACTTTGATACATAAAGTCACTTATTTGAAATATATTTAAAACCAAATAAGTAAGACCATATGATATCACTTATTTAGAAGACACTTACTTGAAATCACTTGGAAGACACTTCTTGCCACTAGTACTTCATGCCATGGTGCTTGAACTCCAACTTCTCTGTCCTAATTCAAGTCGTCATGTCTTCCAAACGACCTATTTTACATCGTAGAAACAAGTCGGTGCTGGTTTCTATACTTAGCCAATCTTTGATCCAACTTCATAGACGACCTCTACTAGCAAGCACCTTCCACCTCCCTAAGTCACTACCGACTTGGAGCAAGCTACAAAACTCAGTACCGACTTGAAAAGTTGACATCAACTTTTGTACTTTGTGAAATGGAGCTTGCGATTTGAACTGCGAGCTCCACCTATGCTCCAGGTCCCGTCTTTCAAGTCTCGCCCAATTTCGACAACTTTTGCCTTTGATTTGCCCGGTTTCTCAACCAATCTACCAAACATCCGAAGCACTAGCAAACAACATCAAATTACAACATACAATCGTGCAATAACATGCATATACATCCATTCACACAATCAATATATGAAGATATGATAATCAAACTAGTTTTGCCATAAATCTAAGTTTGCACTAACATATGCATATGAGTGGTTGAAATTACATTAGCAAGTGAATAGACGTTACAAAACCCATTTCTAAAATTATTTTCCATATTTCTGGTCATAAACATACATGAACAAGTGGTTAAAGTTAGAAAACCATTTTAGAACAAAAACCTGTTTAAAACAATCATTTTAACTATATAAACAAGTATATATGAGTAAGAGGTCAAGAACCACTCACCAAATACCTAAAATACCAATTTCTCTCCTCAAATCTGAAGTAGACAGTGAACGAGATGAATCTAATCAGCAAAAATGATAATCTTAAGTTTCCTTATGTTATTCCCCCTTTCTAATCAATGATTTAGCTAAGATTAGTAAGGAAAAGGCGTGACTTTTGATGACATTAGGGCTAATGAAGGTTTAGATATATTTTAGGGAAGAAGGAAATGACTTAGGTCAGTTCATACAGCCTCCTATTAGCACAAATTCAAAGTGGGTTAGTGAGCTTAAGCACGGACATAGTTAATTACCCACTCAAATTGGCCAGTAATAGCCAAAACTTGAAACTGCCATAACTTCAAATGACACATCTGTTTTTCTATTATGACCACTCCATGAAATGGAAAACCATCATCTTGAAGCAATTGAAGTGGTTTGAGACCCTATTTCGGCTCCTATCAAAATTTATATCCAAACAAGCTTTTCAGGGTCAAAATGGTCACATAGAAATTCAGAAAAAATCATAGATGTGAAAAAGTCCCTAAGACTCACTTCCTAAAATCTTAGAGTCATACGACCTCATATGAAAAAAAATAAAACTATTTTACAATCCTCCGATATGTAAAACACAGGTCTTTACATCATGTACTTAAGAGTGGTACATAAGGTTAATACTATTTCATCTAAATAATAGTTTACAAAATCACACAAGATAAGGGTTTATAAGAAATCCCAATATATCATAGGCCAAGAAGTTGACAGGTTGTGCGAGTTGAAAGATTGCACATAATAATTGTTCGTAAGGGATCTTGTATGAATCTCCCCAAAAGGATTTTAGGAAAGACTGCCATTGGATGACAAATTTATGTTTTAAACATAAGTTTTATAAACTAAAATTAGTTTTATAAATAAAGAAATTCATAAAATGTTTATGAATACCTATTCTGTTACATTGAGAAACAATTGTTGTTTCAAGATATAACAACTTCATTGTGAAGGAATTTCTTTAAGGAATTATTGGCAGTTAAATGGAATTAGATATGATCCATAGACGTAACTGATTAAATGAGATGAAATGAAATTAACTAACCTAAACGAACATATCACATTATAATGTCTAATGTATTCTTGCACACTGAAGAAAAACTATGAATTTCTTATCAATGTCGAGAATAGATAATCGTCAGCTGTCAATTAATCCATTAAGAGTATTGACTCTATGATATGGTATGATGAGCAAATCCAAAGAGATTCCAAGTACGTTATCAAAATATGATTTTGGTAGTCATATCCGAAGGGATGTGATCCATTCACCGCGATTGTGTCTTTAAGAGCCTAATGTTGTTGGAATTTAATAAGCAACGTTGATAAGACTAATCTCAAAAATTTTAATTGTTGAAATTAGCGTAATAGATTTGTTATTCAACGTACTCAAGTTGTTTTGGATTTACTCACAAAATTATCACTTGATAAGACTTAGTGTTTTGGTACATATGTGCTAAAATAGAAAATTCTAAATAATGTTTTAGAGTAGGCTATTTGCATATAACAACTAAAGTATCTCGATGTAATAACCCTGGTTTTGGTGATTACCTATAAGTATTAAATTATAACGAAGGTTATAATTTAATATTATATATTAAAATAAATTGAAAATTTAAATTGTTTATATGGAATAAACAATGAATTTCGAAAATAAAATGTGAAAATAAAGTTTGGAAACTTTATTTTGTTTATTTGTGAGAATAATGAATGAAATATGATTTTATTTAGTGAAAATGCAATAATTCTAACAATTATTGCCAAATGCTTCTTTAAATAATTTTTAAAGAAAGTGATTATTTTTATAATGTTGTTTATTTAAATAAAAAGGTGAAATTTGGTTTAGAATTAAGTTTTGGTTTTAAAATTGATGAAAAGTGGTTTGTTATATTTTATTACACAAAAAAATTATTTTTGTGTAATTTTTGAAGTTAAAAATGAGGATTTATGTATTTATTTGTGTAAAATTGGTTATTTATGTAAAATAAGAGTTTTTGATAATAAAAATATTTTTAAAACTAAAATTATCTTTTTATTAAGTGTAAAATATTTTATTTAACATCTAGATATGTTTACATAATTTATTTGTGTTAAAAACCCGAAGATAATATGTTGTTTTGATAATTACATAAGTGTGTATAATTGTTTTAAGTGATAATTATTCACTTATCTTAATTTCTTTTGGTTTGGGTCCAAAGCCCACTTAGTAATATAAGCCAGAACTAAGATGTGAAGAAAGTTTCTTCCTGTATGTACTTTACTTTTTCATCTTCTCTTTCAGTAAGAAAACAAAGACAGAAAATAGAAAACTCCACCATTTTCAACCTAAAGCTTTTAGTCTTCAATTTTCTTCAACAAATTGCTATTTCTTAACAAATCTAAAGTGAAACAACAGGTAATCCACTCCATAAACCTAACTATTTCATCAAAATCTAAATTTAAGCAATGGGTTGTCTATTAATTGCTTTTCTTCCTTTGCATGTTTCTGTTTCAAGTTTTTACAGGTTCTTGAAGGCAATTCTTACTCAAAGCTTGCTTCTTTCAGCTGAAAACTCGGATTTTGATCTTCAATTACAATGTGAGTATCAAAACTCACAAATGTTAGCTGAAGCCAAGCTTAAAAATTCCAAAATCTAAGCAAAAATAGCTTCAGTATATTGATTTTATGTTCATGTTTTGTTTTTGTGAAAATTGAGTTTGGGTGTCACTTTGCATGTCATTTTCTCCAAATTACGGCAATGAAATGCTACCGGATTTTCTTCAGTTGATAGCATGTGTGTTGTAGTATATGTGTGCCAAATTTCATTGCAAAACATATTCGTTTGATATCTAAAAACTACACTGCAAAATCAATACGAGCACTGTAATTCACCTGTTCCTATTTCTGTTTTCTGAGCTGTTGCAAACATGACCTGAGTACATGTTTGAGATAGCATATCTTTTTCATTTCCTGTCGGAATTCATTGATTCTTTTTTTATTTGAAAGTTGAAGTTTTCTAATATGTGCATACCTATTTTTAGTTCAGTCTGAGGCCGTTTGTTCCTCTGTTTCATTCCTGAAAGTTGAACTCGAGATGGTTTTTAGGCCTGTACATATTTCCGTTTTCTGAGTTGCTGCAAACATGGCCTAAGTGCATGTTTGAGACAGCGTGTCCTTTTCATTTCCTGTCGGAATTCATCGATACTTTTTTTGTTTGAAAGTTGAAAATTTCTACTATGTGCCTACCAATTTTCAGTTCAATCAGAGGTCGATGTTCACCTGTTTCATATTTGAAAGTTGAACACGAGAGGGTTTTCAAACCTTGGCAGAATTCAACGTGGCCTGAGTCCAAGTTTGAAATTTCATATCTTTAGCATTTCATATCAGAATTCAGTGAATCTTTTTCAGTTCATAGATAAATTGTTCTACTTTGTGTATATCAAATTTTAGACCATTCCGAGGTCATTAAGCCATTCAAATTATGTCCGAAAGTTGAACCCGGAGAAGATTTCAGACCTGGGTATTGTTTTTGCCTATGCATTTTTTTGTGTTCTGCCTTCTTTTTCCATCCGACTTTTGACTTCTACTTCATGTTTTGTGCTATTTCTGAACTGTTTCTAGGGCTATGATTCCTATCGATAGGATAGCCAAGATTTTGGAAAATTTGAGATTCAAATTGAATCGTTTTGAAATGAATTCGAGTGTCGGTTTTGAGTATTCTTTGATTTCGAGCACGGGTTTTTCCAAACGAATTTGAAATAATTTTTAAAATAACTTAGCTTTTGAAATAATTATTATATAATATTTTTCAATTATTTCCAAGTTATAAAAACTATATATTCTCTATAATAAGGGAATTTTCAAATATTATTTTCAAAAACGATTTTGAAAAATTATTTTAAAAGCTTGTTTTCTCAAATAAATTTTTTTATATATAAAATACACATTTTTTCACTATTCGAGCAAATGAGAAGGAGAATTAAACGGTTCGGTAAAACACGTGGTATGGGACACGTGCGTTTATCTTATCGGTTAATTCCTAACTTGTCCATTTGATCATTTTGACCTTCGGATTGTATTTACCGATGAGATGAGGTAAACATTTTACTGCTTTCTAGTGTGGCATTTACTAGCGGTTAGTAAACCGTTGGGTGCGAACATGTGGTATGGGACGCACGTTAACACTTTTCGGGTTCCTATCTGAGAGTTTGTGACACATTTGTCTTCGAGACGTATTTGCCAGTACTGGACCTTTGGGTCATTTGTCCTTCGGGATGTTTGTCATTGCGACGTATTTGTCCTTCGGGACATTTGTCTTCGAGATGTGGCGCCTTATTTTGAGAGAACGGTACTTGGCAGGCTTCGGCCAAAAGCACGTGCTATGTCTTTGAGATGATTTCATTTATTATTTGTGATTTTCCAAGTGTATCGCCTTTTTTTTACATTATTTGCCATTTGAGCCATTTCAGATATCCTATATATGGCGATCACATCTTTGGAAATTTAAACTCCTTTGAGTTCTATATTTGGGATTTGAGTTACCAACACTTGGCGTTTATTTGAGATTGAGATTTGTCATTCTTGGCGTTTATTTGAGATTTATATTCTCCTATTTTGGAGATATATGTAATTGCCTTTATGGCGTATTTTTGAGATTGAGATTTCTCTTTTGGGAATGCATTTGAGATTGCCATTATGGCGGATTTCGAGATTCCTCCTATTTAGGAGTTATGTTTTCTCTAAACCATTATTGTTGTTTTGGGATATGCTTATGATATGAGGCATGCTATGCTTAGTGCTTTTGTTATGGAGTTTATCGCTTTGGGATTATATATTTGTTTAGTGAAACCACCTCATCACTTGAAGTAATCACATGAACTTAGAATTATTTCATCTCATTTGAGAAGAATTATCTCCCTTATCCTCATGCATTATATTATCGTTTATCCTATTAAACTGATTGTTTTAGTTAGACTGACCCGTGTATTTTATACTCGGGTCAGACCGAGTTGTTTCAGGTTAGGTACCTATTTTGGACTTAGCCTTTCTACTTCCACTTGGATATATATACTTATCACTTTTTGTTGTAGTCTTTTGATGACTCTTATATATGTATATTTTTGGCTCGTTGTATATATTGTGGTCTTTGAACCACTATGATGTATCATTTTGTATTGTATAGTGATGCATCTGTATATATGTATATATATCTGCCGTTTGCTGTTCCGTGATGTGATATAGATTTTAGTTTTTTTATTTTGTTCTGATAGATCTGATAGCCACCTATAGTTTTGTATTAAGCATTTATTGAATATGTCAATCCACTTGAGATAGAAAAAAATAGAGCATTTATCGACGTATTTAGTAGATGTTTAAGATAAGGCTATAGATGGTCGCTCCTAACCATCCATATTCTCCGCATTAGCAGAAAGTATTACCCAGTAATACACTTTGTTAATGTGGGTCTCGGGGTGGGGCGTCACAATCAAAGTCAATGGGAGTGATATAGATATTGTGAGTTTTTGGATATGATTCATGAAATGATACGAAAATATCATAAGCATTAAGATAGAATAAGTATTTGATAAAAATACCAAATAGTTTGATTTTCAATCAAGTGTAAAGGAGCATATGAAAGAATGTTAATAAGTACATTGATAATGCTAAACTCTAAGTAAACAACACAGTGTTCAGTTTAACGATATACTAGTACTAAAATCAACCTTAGTTTTTTTAATACTCAACTTTGGATTATAAATGATATCTTTTATAGCGAGTATAAAAGATATTGGAAATATCCCAAATCGATATGCAAAGACATTATATTAAATTGTTCAATACGGAACACGTGAGATGAGTTTCTTAAGCATTGGCAATAAGAATTATCATACATGTTATGTGGTCTACGATATCGTGATTTGTTTATGCATTTGATACATGAAGTGAATATTAAATCCAAATTGATATCACTAAATGGTTGTTTGAAGTGTTCTTGTGTATTTATGAAATACTAGAGAATTGTTTATAGAAATAAAAACTCTTTATGAAGGAGTGTTCGGACTCAAACTTCATAAGTAATATTGAGTATAATATGTCAATAACAAATTCAAGTTAAGAATCTTTAAGTTGGAAATGTTCCAAATGAAAGCCCGTGGCTGATCCAATGAAATAGGCTAAGTACATCCCTTAAATAGTGCCATAATAAAACAATGTACATAAAAATATAAATGCACAAATTTATAACTGAGCCGGTTTCAAATGTTGAGAATCTTATAACATTGTTATATGATAACAATGTTGCGATATAATTCGTAACAGAACTTAGAGCTCTCTAGAAGTCGAGAGACATATTTCGAATTGTACCACATGATAAAACAGTTTATCACCATCAGAGAGTGTTGATTGATAGAGTAGATAATTGAAACATAATAGTATACCCGTTTGTAGAGGGACTAATCCAATTGGTTTTGAGAAAACCAATTAGAGAAGTTGGAATAAGATTCCATAATTAATCCCAAGTGCAAGTGGGAGATTGATAGAGTTAAGGGTATGCCCTAGGGGAAATTATGTAATTTATTATATATATATTTAACTCATTGACCAACCTTGTTCGAAATAAAAGGTGTTTTCTTTCTATTATATACATGATATAATGTTGTTATGTTAATTTACTAATTTAATTAAAAGTATATTTAATAGAAAATCCATAAATGGTATGCTTTGTGATAGTAGTTATAAAGTGTTGTAACCGTGAGTAGTATATCATAATAAAATTAAATATACCATTTTAAATGTTCCTAGTCAAGATGCATCGAAATAGGATATCGATGTATCCGTTGAGACTAGAGTATGCAACGCTCTCCAAATGTGGACAGTGTATTATTCATGGCTGCTAGGGATACCTAGAGGTTACAGACTGATAGTTATTGGATAACTATAGAGCGGCTCACTCGATAGTTTATTGTTGGTTAATATAACTAAGGTCAAACAAAAAATATCGACGTGATTGATTTACATAGTTCTCTCAACTTGAGAATGTTGTAGATCTTCAATATGAAAGCTCCACTTTGATTATAGTCAAATCGTGGAACAACGTCCATCGAGTGACTATAATTGAGTCGAGTGGAAGTATTGGAAGTGACCAAATCGAATAGACACGTAATATCAAATACAATAATGTGGTTAAAATAATCCATATAATACATCTGTACCACATCTCCTGAAACAAATATGTACACAAAAGAATCTAGGCTCAATATTAGATATAACACTATGGGAATATGTACACATATACGAGATGAAGATAAGATGAATGATAACTATACAACTGGAGTGAAATCCTCTCTATAACTATCAAACTGGAGCACTTGAAGTATCTCGATCTGACCCGAGTATTATAAAATAATCAACAGTTCAGTCTAGACTATAATAAATGGGTTAGGTAAGATAAACGTTGACCCAAAAAGTGGACCAACGCCCTGGTTTAGATTTGAAAGCACCAGCCCTGTTTTCACAGAGCAATATAACAGATCACATAAATAGGAGAAAGCAATAAAGGAAAGGAGACTGAAGACTTTTATAGTGGTTCGGTTGTTAACTAAGCCTACATCCACTTTATACTTTTATTATAAGCTGACTGCTATTACAAAAGTTGTTTGATTATAAGGCTTTAGCTAGTCCTAAGTTGAATTGGATCTCCAGAGTTAGAATCCATTGGAGAATCATGGTGTATTCCTTCTAAGATTGCTTCGTGGAAGATTGGAGGTGAAGAAGATTTAAGCCGAGCTTCAGCAGTCAGTTTCCAGAACTCCCTTTATGTTGTAGGAGGCAAGCTATTTATAGAGGTTGGAGGGCTTCTGGGCTAGGCCCATCATTTTCAGGTCTCGGGTAAGGTGCAGGCGACCCAAGATGACTCAGCGGTCGAAAATTGATAAACTTCGTGGGTCGCTAGCGACCCATAGACTTAGTCGATTTTTGCCCACTGAATTCCTCTCCCTTTAGTCGTATTTCGTAGTTTGTTTGTTCGTGGTCTTCAGGGAGTGCATTGACTGCTTTTGTTAAGGCCACAGAGGTTAATCCTAGACTCCGGCACTGGAGATGTCTTCTTATGTATTTGTCGTTGTAATCACATTCTGATGGCAAGTCGCTGGCTGTCTATTCTTAAACCCTTGTTGTAGTGCAAGGAGACTGGTTTCCTGGCTTCGTTGACTCAGGTTATCATCCTAACCATGTAGCTCGATCCTTGTTGAACTCTAATCGTAATAACTCCGGTTAGCTCTTGAACATCCTGCGCCTTAAGTCTACCTAGCTTACTGCCGGTATCTGCTGGGTTAATAACCCGGATAACAATAAACAATGGATGTTGTAACACCCCACCTCTATACCCATACCATCCAAGAGTATTACAGAGTAATACTGTCATATAATACAGAGAATGAGGCTATATGGGGTACACACGTGAATATTTCCTTGGACTAACACTGGTACGTATTAAAACATCAAATATAAAACTCATCAGTACGTACATAGTATCGATACAAAGCAATAGACACGCGTGCCTTCAGGACATAATAATGCATAATATAAAATACAACACAAAGAACACAGAGGCAACCACAGCGATAATATATAATATAAATACATTAATGTTATATAATACAATTCATACGCCAATTATATATATACATATAATGAAACAATGTCAAACAAATATCATGTATAATCCAAATATAGAACTCCTCTAAGCCCAATGATACACATGCTGGTTAAGTCATCCATGTACCTGAAATGTCTCAGACTGGCCCTAGTATTATTTTATAATACGCGGGTCAGACTATGTCTAATCAAGGGTATATAATAATAATGAAAGAATAATTTAATCATTGAATGGTAATACACACATACATATATTTATATATATAACCATAAATAGTCATTAAGGCATCACATTACCCAAAAAACTAAAATCCATATGAAATAGTCAATACGGATTTCAAGATGTCATTACCCATAAAGAAATACATCTAATCATACAATCATAGAATCAATACAAATGGGTGAATCATACATATCTAGAAATCGATATCAAATCCAAAATAATCAGTAATGAGACATCCATAAGTGAAGTCGAATAGTAATAAAACAATGCCCACTATCTCTCTTAATCTCATATAATAAAATGCCAATATCAAATCAATAAGGAAGATTTGAGCTGGCCCATAACAATGCTGCAATATACAAAATCATATATCTTGACCCACGACCCTTGGAGAGGCGAAACTCTCGACTGAAAGGTCCTAAGAGATAGAGACAACAGATCAATAATAAGTATGCCGTCTGCCTAAGAAAGATACGAGATTGATTATACTCTAGATACAGTCTCAGGTATAATCTCATTTATACATAATATATTTCTATCTACTACCCACATACATCCATATACATCCACTTATACCGAAATCAGACGGGAGACTGACAACATTTCTGCTTGCTCCAAGGTCCACACATGGTCCGTATGATATGACTCCTACAGTCATCAGTTACCATTACCTCTTCCCTGTCGGTATCCTGACAATGATCCACCATATGCTCGACAACGCGTAGCCTCTTTGGCTACGACTATCGACATGCGCCCCTATGGTAACCAACTGTTGGCCTATGCGACACAAGGGGCAACAACTATCTATCTCGTGATGCACACTGAATATAATACAATAATGATGCTGTGGATCAGGGGCACGACTTTCTCGATCAGGCCGCTAGGGTGGATACTAGCCAATCTGGTTCACTCCCGAAACATAATGGGAGTCAGACTAAGGTAGATAGACATATAACGTACACAAACTATGTGACTAACTAGTAGCCTCCATACGTGCATACCGCAGCGCATCACGCACAACATACAAAACATACACAACATAACCCCATATGAGAGTCTTCCATGAGCAAAGAATAACCGAATAAATAACACAACGGTGTCCCATACCACTGCATGTTACTAGTCCATTTATTCAGTGCTCATATATCACACTCGCTCCTCCTATATTCTATATAACGAGTCCAAAGAATAACCAAAAAAGTGTTACCGAAAGTCCCATACCAAACGGTATCACTAAACTGTTTATTATAAATTCTCATCACAAAGAATAATTAGTACGAAATCATATAGATAAATGTCATCAGTATATCATAATAAAATCATTAACTAAATCAATGTCAATGCAGAATCACTCATATTATCAAAGTCAGTATAAAGATCAGAACTATAAACTGGTATAAAATTAGATTGTTCTGATAAACAATAAATAAACAAATCAATACTTAAAAGATATCATATATATATAACATAATAAATGTTAAGAGCTAGATAATAAAATTCGTACTCATGAATAATTTAAATAATTATCTAAATTCAAATATAGTTTAATAATTACAATAGATAACTAATTTCTTATCATTATATAAAATTAATCAATTATTAAATGTCTATTAATAATATCATAAAGCTTATTTTAAATTCGAAAATTAGCAAAACTTAAATAAAACATATGTCAAGATTTCACAAATATTCATTAATTACTATAAAATTTCCATCAATTAACATTGCATGTATATATGTATACATATACATATGCGAGAACCTGTTAGGGGAAATTCGCACATACGACTGGTCATAAGGAAGCAATGTTCAAACATTCAAATGAACAGTAGAACTGTTACCCGACACCTTGGCCTGGCTACAAGACGATGATTGCAGAGGTGATGGTTAAAGATTCTGACCAAGGAAGGGTTGGAGATATAAAGGATTTGGTGCATTCAATATGTTTCGGCATTTCTGTATGGCTCGGCCAAATTGGAGGAACACATGGCTCGGTCAAGGCAGTCCAGAACACATAGCTCGACATAGAGTGGATCGGCCAACATGAGCATGACAAAGTAGTTCGGACCCGGTGGATCGGTGTCCACCGCTCGACCTGGAAGAGGAACTCATCACTCGGCCTAGAGGAGAAGTGCGTCGCTCGGTCGAGGGAGGATAGCCAAGACAGGTCGGTCAATTGTCGATCGGTGTGGATTTTGTCCGGCCTTAGAAGCGCAAAGTCATTCGTTGCTCGACTATGGGAGACTTTGTCTCGTTCGGTCCAGATGTTTCAGCAGTTGCCGCTCAGTCAAGGAAGGGAAGCTATGCATGGATCGGCTAAGGTGCTTTGTTCAATCCTGTTTGGTGAAGGTGGTTCGGTCATGTATATGTCGCTCGGTCAAGAATGGGAAAACGAGATGGCTCGACCATGAAGGGAAGACTAAAGTGGTTCGGCCGTTCATCGTTCGAACCAGGAAATTAGCAGATTACCTACATGGCAATGTGACCTGTCTTTCTTTTCTCCAGGCCATGTTACTAGCCGCTTCGAGTCATAGGAGACTTCGCTTCGAGATCCATTACGAGTTGCTCCAAGTCCTTTGAGGGCTTACTTCGAGTCATTTGATAATCGACCACCGATCAGACATGATGGGTCGGCATTTCTCGGTCGGCCTAAGGTCATTCGTAGTGTCTGGACCGGCCATCTAGAGATTACAACTATGGGCCAACCTACTTTGTTCTTGGGCTTGTGCAGGGAGTCTCGCCTCTCTTCGTCTATAAATAGAGGGGCGAGGACACAGTGGAGAGGACCTTTT
Organism: Allium fistulosum; assembly: GCA_030737815.1. Classification (NCBI taxonomy): domain Eukaryota; kingdom Viridiplantae; phylum Streptophyta; class Magnoliopsida; order Asparagales; family Amaryllidaceae; genus Allium; species Allium fistulosum. The sequence continues at coordinate 844,767,227 of CM060902.1, forward strand.
TTCGAGAACTCCAGGGATAATCTGCCATTTTTCGTACTCACTTCTTTCAGTTCAAACTTGGATACGAGTTGTATGTTTATGGATTGAATCTTATTCAAGTCTTTTAGAAAAGCAATAAAGATTACATTAACAGTGGACGTAGGCAATCATGCCGAACCACTATAATTCTGGTGTTCTTGTTTCTGCAGTTACTTTTGCTTATATTCCTCTGTTTTAATTTACTAGCTTCATTAATCTCTCTACATAAATCTATTCTTAGGTGTTAGTGACCAATTCTGGTGCTAACATTTTGGTGCATTCACCGAGAACGAATTCTCAGGCTGTTAGGATCTCCTTTGTTGCTACTGGATTGAGGAAATCCCTCGAAGAAGATCCAAGTTCATTCACAAGAAGTTCATAGATTCTACTCAGGGTTCCGACCGATAACTCTACAATGGGAAGACCATGTACTAGATCAGCCTCCCACAACGCGAATGTCAACAAGACCGCCATCGTCCAACAAGTGGGACCTAGCAATCAACAAGCTAATCTGGGCGTAGGGATCGCTGCCGTCCTGAACCAAACAGAAGTTGTCAGTAGAACAGAGTTCAACGAGCTGATGAGGGAACTCGTGGAAAACATGAGACAGCTTAACGAGAAGATTCAAGCTAACGCCAATCTCAAGACCCAGATTGCTCAACAACAGCATCAGAATGCTGGAGGAAACCTCGTTTCCTACTCGTCGTCTGATAGCTCCGCTTCGTCAGATGATCATCACAAGCATTGACGCCGTAGGATTGAAGCGGCACAAACAGCTGTAGTGGAACAATCCAACAGAACTGGTCCAGGCACTCTACCTGGAGCCGCGGCTCCTCACTTGCTCCGGGAAAATCACGCTTCAACTGGAGTTAGGAATTTGAGATCTGGAGCACAGGTGGAATCTGGCGCACCACCGTGCCAGGGTCGTAGCAAAGCGGGTCCCCAAGACATGCATTTGGGAGATCACTTACCACGGAGGCACCGGCCGGAACGGTCACGCAGGACGGAGTCCAACCTGCCACCTCCCATTCAAGCCTCGGATCTATTAGCTATGATCAAACAGCTAATGAGAGAAAACCAGGGCTTGTCTAACAACGATTGGGGTACAGCTAGGAGTCATACTCCGTTCACAGATGCTATCCTACAAGCTGAATACCCCCGGAAGTTCAACATGCCGACTATTCCGGCCTATGAGGGGAAGACTGATCCTGACAACACGTAATGAGATACGAGTGGATGATGGACTCGACTAGGGCGAATGATGCGACTAAATGTAGGTGTTTCCCAATAACCCTATCCGGAATCGCCACCATGTGGTTCACCAGACTTCCTCCGCGATCAATCTCCAGGTTTGATGAGTTAGCGACAAAATTTGTGGAACAGTTCAGAACTCATATCACTCGCCCAAAGGATGTGATGTCTTTATCCAGTGTGATCCAGGCTCCAAGGGAGTCGTTAAAGGAGTATTTGCAGAGATTTCACGTTGCTGCTACCGATGTAAGCAACCCGAATGACCACGCTATTCTCATGGCCGTGATGCGAGGGGTATACCCGGACTCGGAGTTTGGTGATTGGCTGGCAGGAAAACCTCCGGCTACCTTGGAGCATTTTTATTCAAAGGCGCACCAATTCATGAGAAGGGAGGAGGCCAGGTGGACGAGGCGTGGCAGTGTGCCCAGGCCTGGCAAGGAGACGGTGCAAAGCAATGTTGCGGTAAAGCAATCTGGTGACAATTTTGGAAAGGTCCAGGTTAATGTTCAAAACAAGCCTGAGCAGTCTAAAGGATCCGGAGGAGGCAGTTCCGGTAAGAAGAGGGAGGCAGGAAAGTGGAAACCTAGGATCCCGACATACAGTGAATACACTCCTCTGAACGCATCTCTAGAGAATATTTACTTATCAACTTGTAATACATTCCAATATCGAAAGCCATGCCCAAAGGAATCCATTGAGGAGCAAAAACAAACCGGGAAGTATTGCCGGTTCCACGAGACCTACGGGCACAGCACCGAGGAATGTAGACACCTCCATGATGCTATAGAAAAACTGATTCGGCAAAAGAAGCTACAACAATTTGTTAAGAATCTGCAGTAAGGCGGACAGGGGACATCCGACTCTGATCGCGGGCAGGCTCCACATCGACCTGAGGAAACCGCTCGGACTGTAGGTAGACTGATCATAAACACGATAGTTGGTGGGCCCCACCCGGCAGACAAGAATTGGCAAGAAATGAAGCGTTATGCTAGTTCCCTAAAGCATGCGGATTTTGAGTGTTGTTCAAACACAGAAGATGGAACCCCAGCGAAACAGCAGCGAATGATGACGGATGATATAGTGTTTAGAAGCAGAGATGCCGATAAGGTGGAGGCACCTACCATAGACCGATGGTCATCTCGGCAACGGTTGGGCCGGCGTTTGTGAGAAGGATATTGATTGATTGCGGGAGTTCGGTGAACATTATTTTCAAAAAGGCGTACGACCAAATGAAGATGGAGACAAAGGATTTGAAACCATCTAAAGCCTGCATTTACGGTTTTAGTGGTGCATCAACTGATGCGTTACCGGTTGAGTTAGGAGAAGGCGAACGTAGGAGGATGGATCCTACCGTTCATTGTTTTGGATGTTGATTCCACTCGTATAACGTTTTTCTAGGCCGACCGGCCGTGGCGGAGTTTAGGGCAGCTTTGGCCCCGTGGTGTTTGACTCTGAAGTTTCCGACGGATAAGGTAGTTGGGGTAGTGCATGGCGATCAAGCGACTGGTCGTGCATGTTATGTGGCTGAGCTGAGAGAGGCTCAACGAAGAGAGAAAGGAAAGGTTGTGGACAACTCTGTCCGCATCCAGGTTAAACAAAATTGACAAATAGTGCCCGAGCCTTGGCTCGGGCAACAGGGTCGGATCTATAGAGACATAGATTCGAGAGACGAAGATGAAGAACATAAGGAGTCTAAAGCTGCACCAGCTGAACTGACGATTGACATTTCGGTCAGCCATGATGACCCGTCACGGGTGCTTAAGATTGAATCACAACTCACTTCCTCGATGATTGAGGATCGAACTGACTTCCTCCGAGCGAACCTGGATGTGTTCGCTTGGACCCACTCTGATATGTGCGGGATTTCTCCCGCTATCGCAAGTCATATGTTGAACATTGACCCAAAATACGTACCAGTAAAACAGAAAAGGAGAGGTATGGACCCGGACAGGTCTGCTGCTCTCAGAGAGGAGGTGGACAAACTCAAAGCCAATCGGTTCGTCCGCAACGCCCTCTACCCTGAATGGATTTCTAACCCCGTACTAGTGAGAAAAGCGAATGGGAAATGGAGGACTTGTGTTGATACTCAGACCTGAACAAGGCATGCCCTAAGGATAGTTTCCCTTTACCTAGAATTGACCAGCTGGTTGACTCAACAGCAGGGCACGAATTATTGGCATTCATGGATGCGTATTCGGGATACAATCAAATCCCGATGCACATCCCAGATCAGGAGCACACTAGTTTTTTCACGGATGTCGGATTGTATTGTTATGTGGTGATGCCTTTTGGGTTAAAGAACGCCGAAGCAACTTATTAGCGCTTGGTAAATCGAATGTTTAAAGACCAAATTGGTAGAACAATCGAAGTCTATGTGGATGACATGCTCGTGAAGTCATGGCAGTCAAACGACCACATTCGAAACTTGGCGGAGATGTTTGATATACATAGATACTACGGAATGAAAATCAATCCACTGAAGTGTTCCTTTGGTGGAGCGTCGGGAAAGTTTTTGGGTTTTATTGTCAATGCATGGGGAATTGAAGCTAACCCAGAAAAGATTCAGGCTATTCGGGACATACAAGTGCACAGAACTATAAAGCAAGTACAAAGCTTGAATGGAAAAGTCGTCGCATTGAGTCGATTCATATCTAGAGCGACCGACAAGTGTATTCCCTTCTTCGATTGATAAAGAAAGGGAGGAGAAATTTTGAATGGACGCCCGACTATGAGGATGCGTTCCGAGCTCTGGTAGGACACTTGGAAAGTCCCCCGGTTCTGTCAAAGCCTGTAGACCATGAAGTGTTATATGTATACTAGGCCGTGTCTCAACATGCCATCAGTACGGCCTTGGTTCGCGAGGAGGACCGAATTCAAAGGACAGTATACTATGTCAGTAAACGTTTAACGGGGGCAAAAAGAAATTATCCCAAGATTGAGAAGCTAGCTTACTGCTTGGTGATTGCATCACGCAAGCTCCGTCCGTATTTTCTGGCATACCCGATCAGTGTTTATACCTATCTGTTGAATCATGGATTTTGATTCATGACAACGTACAATGATTAACAAGAAGAAGCAAAGAAGATGCGACTACTAACCGAAGGAGATATGCTAGCACTTTGGAGATCTCAAGGCCACATTTTATAAATGTGTTAGTACATATTTATTATTGTTTGTAGAGTAGTTATTTTTGTTAAAATCTATCCTCAAAATCTCTCACAAACATCAACAAAATAGCCATCTTCATTATAATTTTAAATAAGTTGGATAATGTGCATATATATGCACAAACAGCTAAAGCAGTCGACTGGTGCATTTCAACCAGTCGACTGGTTCAGCAGTTTGCTCATATATAAGCAAACATGCACATAAACGTGCACACATCTTTTTCAACCAGTTGGCTGGTAGTTTTTTACCAGTCGACTACTGTATTCCAACTGTCATTTTTTCTGAAAAGACATCTCCTCTAATGAAGAGTCTCAATCCATATCTCTTCATAAAAGATGCTTCTTTTGATGAGAACTATTCGTGAATGATTATATCTCTTAAACAACTATATAAACACATTAGTTCTACATCAAAAATTATCAATTTTATTTTATTGCTTTCTGATCTTACTCTCTAATATTATTTTCTACAAAGCTATCATATTCTTCCTTCAATCCTTATTCACATTCATAAATTTGAGGATTAGATTATAGGAAGTTCTGTACATCATTGACTCATTAGTGTTATTAAGAACACGAGAAGTCAGAAACTAATTTGTATTTACTATTGATCCGTTCTGCTGCTCGGGTTAAGTGAAGTCCTCTTCGGCTGTTGAGGCGAAATCCTGTTCTGTTGCTCAGGTCCTTGTTCGGCTGCTCAAGGGTTGTTTAAACCTATTCCTCCGGGTTAAGTGAGGCTATTGTTAGTTGGTCAATTCCAGAAGAAGTCTGGGACTGGACGTAGGACGGTGCTCCGAACCAGTATAAAATATCTGGTGTCATTTTACTATATTGCTTTTATATTCCGCACTACTTACAGTATTACTGTCTTCACTACTCTGTATTATCATATATCCATATTACACGATCCGTACACACTTTCATTTGGTATCAGAGCCAGGCATCTTATAACCGTTACATAGTTATTTGATACTTTGCTAATATGGAAAATAACACTAACACTAGTTTTACTGAAGGTCAATCTACAGGACGACCTCCATTCTTCAATGGCATGAACTATAATTACTGGGCTACACGTATGAGAATCTATATGCAATCTAATAGTTTTGAATCATGGAATATTTCACAAAAAGAATACACTCCTCCTACTGGAGAATACTCTACATGGAGTAATACACAAAAATTAGATGCAACTGCCAATGCTAAAGCAATGAATATGTTATTTTGTACTTTAGAGAAAAACGAGTTTAATCGTATTAGTATGTGTGAATCTGCATATGAAATATGGCGTACACCGAAGATCACACATGAAGGAACTAATAAGCTTAAACAAAGTAAGATCTCTATGCTCAAAAATCAATTTCAAAACTTTAGGATGAATCAAGATGAATCAATTAATGACATGTATTCTAGATTTCAAGACATTTATCATTCACTATTAGGACTAGGAGAAAAATATACTGATTTTGATATTGTTTCGAAAATCCTTAACTCTTTAACGGATGAGTGGGAAAGAAAAGTATTAGCTATCGAAGAAGCTAATGATCTCTCTACCATGAAACCAGAAGAGTTAATAGGAAATCTAATGTCCTATGAAGTAAATTTGCAGGCAAAGAGAGTACAGGCACAAGATAAAAAGAATATAGCTTTTCATGCACAAGAAGAAGAAGAAGGTTCTGATGATGAAGATCTTGCATTCATTGCCAAAAATTTCAAAAAGTTTTTGAAATTTCGAAAAGTTAACAAAAATAATAGCAAAAGAAGTTTCAATAACGGATTCAACAAACCATCAAACTTTGCTCTGGAATGCTATAATTGTCATAAGAAAGGTCATATTCAAAAAGATTGTCCAGAACTGAAGAAAACCTACAAAAGCAAGAGCAAGAAGGACAATTACAAAAGGAAAGCTTTCTCAGTAACATGGGATGATTCTTATTCCTAATCATCATCTGGAAGTGAAAGCGACAATGACACTGAACAAGCTAATGTTTGTTTTATGGCTACAGATAATAAGGTTAGTGATTTCACATTTGATGATTTAATTGAGATTAATTCAGAACTTCTAGACACTCTTAAAAATCTCAAGAAAAAATATAAGGAAACTCGTGAAAATCAAAATAAAGCAGAATTCGAAAAGAATATGCTTAAAGATGAGAAGAAAATACTAGAGAAAGAACTTGAAAATCTTCAAAAATTATTCTCTAATATTAATTCTCAACTTACCTTATTAAGTCAAGAAATTGAAACTCAAAAAGAAAAGAATGATGCTTTAGTTCTTGAAAATCACGAGTTAAAAACTAAAGTTAAAATGATTGAATTAGACAATATTGGTCTTAAAAGTAAGTTAGAAGATATTACTAAAAATGTCTCAAACTTCAATAAAGGAAGAGAAAATTTGTCTAAAATTATTGAAAATTCTCAATCTGTTTCAAGTAAAAGAGGTCTAGGATATGTTAAGAAATCAATACCTCTACATAAAAAGGAAAATAAATGGAGAAAAGATTCTAAAAGTAAGATCACAAAAGATAATTCAAAAAGGACTAGTTTAAAAACTATAAAAATATGGATTCCTAAAACAAACAACACTTTGATTAGGAAGAAATATATAAATTCCTTTTTTGAATCTGTGTACAAAAATGAAAATTATATTATCAAAGGGAATACTGAACCCTCTTGGGTTTGGTTTCCTAAGACCTAACTCTTAGGACCCTATAAGAAAAGTGGGTACCAATGTTATTTTCTTATTTTTTTGCAGGTCCCACTCAAAAAGAGAGGAAAATGGATATTAGACAGTGGTTGCTCTAAACACATGACAGGAGACAAAAATATGCTATCAAATATTATTTACTCAGAAGGAGGCTCTGTCACTTTTGGAGACAACTCCAAAGGTTTTATCATCGGCAAAGGCGATGTGAGCAACAACGGTATATCTAATTTACCTCTTATTTCAAATGTTTTATTAGTTATAAATTTAAAACATAATCTTTTAAGCATTAACTAATTGTGTGACAAAGGATTCAAAATCACATTTTCAGAAAATAAATGTTGTATTTTTGATCAAAATGAAAATCTTATTTTTGAAGGTAATAGAGACAACAATATTTATGTTCTTAATATGAAAATAAATCATAATTCAGATATGTGTTTAATAGCCAAAGAAAGTGATCCTTGGTTATGGCACAAACGTTTCTGTCATATTAATTTCAAAGCCATAAATAAACTTTCTAAAAATGATTTAGTAAAAGGTTTACCTAAAATGAATTTCAAAGTAAATCATATTTGTGATGCATGTCAATTAGGAAAATTAACTAAGTCATCTTTTAAATCTAAAAAGGTTATTTCAACAGTACAACCACTAGAATTACTACACATGGATTTATTCGGACCAACTCAAGTACAATCCATAAATCATAATAAGTATGTGTTTGTAATTGTTGATGATTTTTCTAGATATACTTGGACTATTTTTATGAAAAACAAAAGTGATACTTTTGAGTATTTCAAAACTTTTGTCAAAAGAATTCAAAATTTCAAGAATTTAAAAATAAAAAATATTAGAAGTGATCATGGTGGTGAGTTTGAAAACGAAGCTTTTGAACATTTTTGTAAAAAGAAAGGAATAATCCATAATTTTTCTTTTCCTCGAACTCCTCAACAAAATGGAGTAGTAGAACGGAAAAATAGAACTTTACAAGAATGTGCAAGAACTTTGTTAAATGGAAGTACGCTACCAAAACATTTCTGGGCAGAAGCAGTTGCAACATCCTGTTATGTATTGAATCGTGTTTCTATTAGACCACTAACCAAAAATACTTCTTATGAATTGTTCTATGGCAGAAAACCAAATATTTCCTATTTTAAAGTCTTTGGTTCCAAATGTTTTATCTTAAATACTAAAGATCAGCTTGGCAAATTTGATCCAAAATCTGATGAAGGAATCTTTATTGGATATTCAGATCGAAGCAAAGCATATCGAATTTTTAATAAAAGATCTAAAATCATTGAAGAAACATTACATGTAACTTTTGATGAAAATTTTATTACTAAACCAAGTAGAAAAGATGATGAAGAATTTTTTGAAAATATCACAAATATTGAAACTACAAATTTTGAGAATTTTGAAAATACTGTTCATAATGAAAATCAAATTGATAATCCTGTTCAAACAAAAATAAGATCTCCACCTCGAATTTTACGGGATCATCCTGTTTAAAATGTGATTGGAGTAATTAATTCAACTGTTAGAACAAGAAGTCAATTGAATCAAATGGGTCATGTAGCTTTTCTCTCTTCAATTGAACCTAAAAATATTAAAGAAGCCTCAACTGATGATTATTGGATTATCGCTATGCAAGAAGAACTAAATTAATTCGAAAGAAATGATGTTTGGAATTTAGTTCCAAGGCCTAGTGATCAATCATTCATTGGTACAAAATGGGTCTTTAAAAATAAAGCTGATGAACTTGGAAATATCACTAGAAATAAAGCTAGATTAGTTGCATAGGGATATAATCAAGAAGAGGGAATTGACTATGAAGAAACGTTTGCTCCGGTTGCTAGATTAGAAGCAATACGTATCTTATTGGCCTATGCATGTTTTCATAATTTTAAACTGTATCAAATGGATGTTAAAAGTGCATTTTTAAATGGTTTTATAAAAGAAAATGTTTATGTTGAACAACCTCCTCTATTTATACATGAACAATTTCCAGACCATGTTTATAAATTAAAGAAAGCTTTATACGGTCTTAAACAAGCACCTCGTGCCTGGTATGATCATCTCAAAAGTTATCTTATATATTCTGGTTTTGAAATTGGAAAGGTTGATCAAACTCTCTTTATCAAAAGAAATAAAATGGATATTTTAGTTATTCAAATATATGTTGATGACATTATTTTTGGGTCTACTAATGAAAAACTATGTAAAGAATTTTCAAACATAATGACCAAAGAATTTGAAATGTCCCATATGGGTGAATTAAATTATTTTCTTGGTTTACAATTTTCTTCTGGTAGAAAGCTTTTTTAGCCATCTTTATCTTCTGAAGCTTTCGCCTATATATATATACTCTCTATTTATATATTATCCTCACTCTTTCTTTTACAAACAAAAGTAAAGTTTTTTATATTTCAAAACAATGACTCTAGATCTATTCTTGGCAAATATTATCATCCTTATGGCTTCTAACCACAACTCTTCTGATGAACCATCATGTGAAGATTTTTCAACACCATCTTCTGCATATGGTTCTTCTGATTCTCATTTACCCACTCCAACTGCTAGAAATCATACCGGATATACTCCGGAAAAGAAGAAGTCTAGACGGTTTTTGTTTTTCGGTTCCCCGGATACTAAACAAAAGATAAATGATATGCATCACTATCAACGGGAACTAGTTGAACTAAACCGTGAAATGTATTACGAATAGAAAACAAATTCAAGACGTCTACAGTTTCTTGCAGATATTGGATCGAAAATTTGTGGTTGTTCTACATCTAACGTACATCAACCAACATCTTTTCATCCTCATTCTTCTCAACCGTCTTCCTCTCATTATAATCCATGAGAACCAAGTCCTCAACCTCCTCCAATCTCTCCAAATTATACGTCTCGGAATAACATTTGGTCTCCTCTTCAACCATATATTGAGAACACCAAAATAGAACCAGAAGAGGAAACAACACCGAAGACAACTCCAAAGAAATCTCAAAATAAAACTCCAAAGAAATCTCCCAAATGATTTCTTACTTTATTTGTATTTTGTTAGGTTATATTTTGATCCATTGTTTCAAATAAATGATCAAAAATCTCAAACAAGTGTTGGTCATACTGTTGTTATGTATGAAAATCTATATTTTATATATATATATATATCTATATACTTTTTATATATATCAATTTTTACAAGTCATGGTATCTCTGTACATCAAAGTATTCCAGGAGTCGACTGCCCAAGTATCAACCAGTCGACTGCTTTACCTATAGTTGCTCTCTGGTTTCCTTATCCAGTCGACTAAGTTCCACCAGTCGACTGGTTTACCTTAGTTCTTCTCTGTTTGCCTTAAACAGTCGACTGGATATCTTTCACCAGTCGACTGCTGGACTACGATTTTTAAAATTTTTTAAGCAAACCGGAACACCTTTTCACTTTTTGACCTAATATCTTTTTGACACCTCATCTGCATCTATTCTAAAACCGTTTCATCTTTCTTCAGTTTCATAATTTCAAAACCTATCATCTCTTCAAACTAGTTTTCGAATAGCAATAAAATGGCTCCTCCCAAAACAAAAAAAAATAAAAAACTTCATCTTCTTCCACTCAAGATCCCATTGATACATATATTGCTCAGTGGTTGTACGATGCTACTGCCATTCAACGATGGAGAAAATTGAAAAATGTTCCAATTTTTGAGAGCTCATTTGTTGTTTTTCCGGATTTCTCGGCCTACGGTCTTCTCAACATTGCTAGGCAAGGTAAATTAGAATCTTTGCTCGACTATGAAAGGAACAAGTTACCAATAAATCACATCATGGTAAAACTTTTTCTGGCTAACTTGAATTTGGGTCACCAAGATCCACGAGGTAACCGAGAAAATTGCATTTGGAGCTTAGTTTGTGGCAAGAAATTATTTCTTCCAATTGATCGTGTTGGTCATATTCTTGATACACCAACAAATGGGATTAATCTTAATGAAGTTGATTGCGTAGTTCATACTCGAAATGAAGTCAGTCACCATTTTATAGAAGATAATTCAGATGGTACTAAGTCAATTGGTCTTCGTCCTACAGCCAGATTACTTCATCGGGCAATGATGCGCTCTATTCTTCAATGCACCGGCACTTTTGATCAGGTTTATCAAGAAAATTTTCGTGCCTTGTATGCTATATATGATGGTCAAGACATTAATTGGACTCAACTCATAGTAGACGAGCTACTCGCCTTCAATCAAGGTGCTATGAAACATATTTTCTATGCTGAGTACATCATGCGTCTACTTAAACATTGTGAGGTCCCGGAACCAGATTCTGAAATTTCAACCGTCGGCATTCTTAATGCAAATACTATAAAACTCATGAAGCTCCCTCCTCCTACTCTTCACATTATGCCCTATGCAGATTGGCTTGCACGTCCACATTCACGACAACCTCAACAACCACCAACTGCTGCCTCTCATTCTTCAAGACCAAGCGATGTTTGTATTCCCTCTGCAACTCTCTCATCAAAAGATTCATTGGATATAGTTGCTCGAAATCAATTGCTTCTAAAAGCTCGCTTGAAAAGAATGGATACTAAAATCGATAAGAAATTCGATAAGGTAAAATCATTCTTTATCAAATTATGGGACGCAATCTCCTGCTCTTCATCAACTTCTCATACTGCTCAAGATCCGGGAAAACGTCCTGCACCTCAATTCACATGGAGCACTTCAGATGAAGCTACTAGTTCCTCTCCAAGTATTGGCGGACCTTCTTCTGAACCACAGCACAAAAGCAAAGGGAAGGACATTCAAGAAGAAGAAGAGGAAGGAGACGATGAACAAACAGATTCCGACTAATCATTCGTGGTTATCTCTGGTGATGGTTTTTGGAATATTATTAACTACTATACTATTATAAGAGACATGTATAACTAGTCTCTCTATGACTACTGCTACTATCTGTTCATACTTCATATTTTGTATGCTATCTATTTATGCAATGCTTCTACTTTTTCTTTTTGTCGATGACAAAGGGGGAGAGACATAGGTGGACTAACTTTTATTTGCAGGAAATCGATAGAGGAAGAATAATAAATTCAGGGGGAGTTTATATTCTTTTTACTACGACATATATATTCTTCTTTACAGGTTGTCATCAATCAAAAAGGGGGAGAATGTTGAATCATGGATTTTGATTCATGACAACGTACAACGATTAACAAGAAGAAGCAAAGAAGATGCGACTACTAACCGAAGGAGATATGCTAGCACTTTGGAGATCTCAAGGCCACATTTTATAAATGTGTTGGTACATATTTATTATTGTTTGTAGAGTAGTTATTTTTGTTAAAATCTATCCTCAAAATCTCTCACAAACATCAACAAAATAGCCATCTTCATTATAATTTTAAATAAGTTGGATAATGTGCATATATATGCACAAACAGCTAAAGCAGTCGACTGGTGCATTTCAACCAGTCGACTGGTTCAGCAGTTTGCTCATATATAAGCAAACATGCACATAAACATGCACACATCTTTTTCAACCAGTTGGCTGGTAGTTTTTTACCAGTCGACTACTGTATTCCAACTGTCATTTTTTCTGAAAAAACATCTCCTCTAATGAAGAGTCTCAATCCATATCTCTTCATAAAAGATGCTTCTTTTGATGAGAACTATTCGTGAATGATTATATCTCTTAAACAACTATATAAACACATTAGTTCTACATCAAAAATTATCAATTTTATTTTATTGCTTTCTGATCTTACTCTCTAATATTATTTTCTACAAAGCTATCATATTCTTCCTTCAATCCTTATTCACATTCATAAATTTGAGGATTAGATTATAGGAAGTTCTGTACATCATTGACTCATTAGTGTTATTAAGAACACGAGAAGTCAGAAACTAATTTGTATTTACTATTGATCCGTTCTGCTGCTCGGGTTAAGTGAAGTCCTCTTCGGCTGTTGAGGCGAAATCCTGTTCTGTTGCTCAGGTCCTTGTTCGGCTGCTCAAGGGTTGTTTAAACCTATTCCTCCGGGTTAAGTGAGACTATTGTTAGTTGGTTAATTCTAGAAGAAGTCTGGGATTGGATGTAGGATGGTGCTCCGAACCAGTATAAAATATCTGGTGTTATTTTACTATATTGCTTTTATATTCCGCACTACTAACAATATTACTGTCTTCACTACTCTGTATTATCATATATCCATATTACATGATCCGTACATACTTTCACTATCAACCTTTGCGACAGGTGCTCCAACGACCAGAAACCTCTGGGAGGTTACTCAAGTGGAACATTAAGTTAAGTCAATTCGATATCACTTACCTGCCACGGAGGGCTATCCAAGGGCAAGCGCTGCAGACTTCATCGCAGAATTCACCATATCGGGCGAGCCAAGTGGTGTTGATGTCATTCCCCCTATTGGATGGAAACTATACACCGATGGGGCATCCAACGACCGTTGTTCTGGGGCTGATGTTATTCTAGTAACTCCCGAAAACCGATCCATTAGTTATGCTTTAAAGCTCGATTTCCCAGCTACAAACAACGAAGCCAAATATGAAGCATTGATTGCTGGCTTAAAACTTACCAGGGAATTCGGAGAGAAATCGATTGAAATCTTTTGTGACTCATAATTGATGGTGTATCAAGTACGAGGAGACTACCAAGCAAAGGGGTAGAGACTTGCCCCATACCTTGCTCGGGTTCAAGAACTATTGGCAAACCTCGAATATTATGATATTTCGCATATCCTGCGTGAACAAAATGGAGAAGCCGATTCATTAGCAAAATTCGCAAGTACTGGTGATGCACAACAGATGGGTTTGGTTCCCGTTGAAATCTTACGTACCTCGAGTATAAACGAGATGGAAGTAGACTCTGTGTCAGAAACAGAAATTGAGGAGTCGCGGATAACCCCGTTCAAGCACTACCTGCTACACGGGACTTTACCTGAAAGAAAGAACGAAAGACGATAAGTCATTTTCAAAGCCTCACGGTATATAATGCAGGATTGAATTATGTATTGGAAAGGGTGTTCGGTTCCTTTACTTCGATGCATCGCCCACGATGAGATAAAGCGGGTCTTGAAAGAAGTTCATGAAGGAGAATGTAGCGACTATACCCGGGGGGCAGACTTTAGCCAAATGATCCTCCACTATGGATACTATTGGCCAACCGTTAATCATGACGCCGCGGACTATGTGAGAAGATGCGACAAATGTCAAAATTATGCGAAGATTCCGAGAGCTCCGTCGACGGAACTCACACAAATGGTTAGCCCCTGGCCATTTGCAATATGGGGGATCGATATAATCGGCTCCTTACCAATCTCCAAAGGTGGTGCAAAATACGCAATTGTTGCGGTTGATTACTTTACCAAGTGGGCAGAAGCAGAACCCTTAGCTACGATCACCACCAAAAAGGTCATTAATTTTGTTGTACGAAACATCATATGCCATTTTGGCCTCCCACGAACTATCATTACAGACAAGGGAAATCAGTTTGAGAGTAGGGAGTTCAAAGAGTTCTGCCAAAAATATTGCATTGAGAAAAGATTTATGGCAGTCGCTCACCCAAAAGCCAATGGACAAGTGGAAGCCGTAAAAAAAAAATCAAATCCATTTTGAAAAGACATTTGGAGAAGGCTAGAGGCAAGTGGGTGGATGAAATTCTGACAGCACTCTGGGCTTATAGAACCACCCATAAGTCCGCGACTGGCCACACTCCATTCACGTCGGCATATGGCACTGAAGCTGTTATACCCGTGGAACTTGAAGTTCCTTCTCATCGGGTGACTCACTATGATCCTAAGATGAATCAGGATCTTTTAATGGAATCGCTGGACTTTGTGGACGAAAAACGTGATGAAGCTGATTTAAGAGCGGCTGCATATAGGCACCGAGTTGCTCGATATTACAATGAAAAAGTTCGACCGAGAATCTTTGATGTGGGCGATCTCATTTTGAGGCGAGTTTTTCCGATCCCATCACATATGAATCCCACATGGGAAGGTCCATACGTCATTGAATGGAAGCTTGGAGAAGGAACTTTCAAGCTAGTGATCGTTGATGGCGTGACGCTCCCCCAAGCATGGAATATCGAGCATTTGCGCCGTTATTACACTTAGCCCACTTCTTTCGCATTTTAGTAGTAATTGTTTCTAGTATGTTTTTCTTTTGTTGTTCTTTGTCTTTGACATGTAATAAGACAGTTCAGTTTGTTCCTATTTGTTATGATCAATAAAGGCTTGAAGCCACTTTTCTATGAACTGTTGATGTTCCATGTTTTATCATTTCATGGCAAAATTAAATCACTTTATTCTGTCCGGCGTATGAACGCGCACACGAAATTAAAAGTCAATCGATAAAATAAAAAATCTCTAAGTCCTTGGAGTGCGGACTAGAGTACTCTGAGTCCCCGGACTGCGGACTAGAGTATAAAAGACTTAAAAATCTCTAAGTCACCGGAGTGCGGACTAGAGTACTCTGAGTCCCCGGAGTGCAGACTAGTGTATAAACGACTTAAAAATCTCTAAGTTCCTGGAGTACAAACTAGAGTACTCTGAGTCCCCGGAGTGCGGACTAGAGTATAAACGACTTAAAAATCTCTAAGTCCTCGGAGTGCGGACTAGAGTACTCTGAGTCCCCAGAGTGCGGACTAGAGTATAAACGACTTAAAAATCTCTAAGACCCAGGAGTGCGGACTAGAGTACTCTGAGTCCCCGGAGTGCAGACTAGAGTATAAACGACTTAAAAATCTCTAAGTCCCCGGAGTGCGGACTAGAGTACTCTGAGTCCCCGGAGTGCGGGCTAGAGTATAAACGACTTAAAAATCTCCGAGTCCCCGGAGTGCGGACTAAAGTACTCTGAGTCCCCGGAGTGCGGACTAGAGTATAAATGACTTAAAAATCTCTAAGTCCCTGAAGTGCAGACTAGAGTACTCTAAGTCCCCGGAGTGCGGACTAGAGTATAAACAACTTGAAAATCTCTAAGTCCCCAGAACGCGGACTAGAGTACTTTGAGTCCTCAGAGTGCGGACTAGAGTATAAGCGATGCAAAAAATTTCTAAGTCCCTAGAGCGCGGACTTGAAGATTTATGATTCAAGAAATTTCCAAGTCATGTGGAAAGACTTCAAATTTCGACTACAAGTTAGGCAGTAAGCTAAACAGCGAAGATCATCGAAGACAAAGAAACAAAATTTTATTTGCTAATCCGAAATAAAGTTCCATTACAACTTTCCTCGAGTTTGGAGCAAAAAGTCGATTTACAATGACTATGAAAATAAACAGAAATAACTGCATAATTCAGACTTATTCGGATTGGATGTGGCACGACCGGATAGATACTTTTTTGATTTTTTTCTCCTTCTTCGGCTTCTCCGAAGGCTCCTCACCCAAGCGCTTTCTCTTGGACCCCTTGCTTCCTAGCGAGATGGTGCCCGGGGAAGGAAGAGGAACTTCCAGTGGCATGATCCCCCTGGGGAGAATTATCTTCAAGGGCCTATTTAAAGGATCATCAAGTTCCATCACTTGAGGTTCGACTTTAACTTTGGCCTTCACTTTCTACTCTTCTGCAACTCACTCCCCCATGCTAAGTTTTGAAGTAGGTCCAGAGGCGCCAGTGATTTCAACCTCGTCAAGTTCGTCCTTGGGCGAGGGATCCTTGGCCTTGTCCTCATCGAGTGCTCCAATTACTTGGGCATCGGGTCCGGGAGCATCCCTAGTGTGAAGCTCTTCTGCTATTTTTTCTTCCTTCTCCGTGGCGACATTGCTCCTTAGAGTTGGTTCAGGATCAGAATGACCTACGTGGAGTCATAAAGGATAAGTGTTAGAATACATCTATTGTTCATCAAAAGCAATGGTCCTTTCAACCCTAGAAAGAAAAATTACACACTGGCTTCCGGTTGACTCTCAGCTGTTTTAGGAGTCTCACCCTCGGGAATAGGAGAAAGAACATGAACATCTAGCCTAGGTTTCTCTGGGTCATATCCAACATGCTGCTCGAAAGGATCGAGTGATAAGCAACCAGCCGGCGGGGCGGAAGGAGGAACTAGAGACTTGGTTCCAGATGATCCAACAACGTCGTCCTTCCCTTTTGATGAGGAGGAATCTCTTCCGTAGAGGGCTTTGGCTACAGATAAGTCGGAAGGCTCATTTCCTCGAAGCACTTCCTTCACAAGAGACTCCTCATCAATTTCTTCGGTGCTCAGCTCCACTCGCTTAATTTTTACTAGAGTAGCACATGCTTCAGCTAACGATTCAAGGTAGCCTTCGCCCAGAAATGATAAATATCGATGCATGAGAACTCGAGCGTTGTATTCAGCAATAAGCGGATCGAATAAGCATTTAATTACTTCCCTCCCGGCTTCAGCAGCTGCCTCAAGGCGAGAATCAATCTCTGTCAATGCCATTCTTTTGCCCTCTTCATGGGCCGCATCCTTTAACGCTTCAGCTTTAGAAAGTTCCTCGTCGAGCTTCATTTTTTAAGAGCTGTGTTGTGACGATTTCCTCGCAATACCGTTGCGACTCTTCTTGTGCAGCGGTTTTCTCTTCTTTTTATTTAAGTAGCAGCTCCTCCAGTTCTTTAACTCGCCGAGCGAGGACATCCTTTTCTTTTTGGATGGAGTCTTTTTCTAAGGCTAGAGCACAGCTACGTTGAACTGCCTCATCGATTTCCTTTTTATGAGTGACTTCCAGACGGCTGACTGCCTCAGTTGTATCTTTGGCATTTTGTTGAGCGGCCTCAAGTTGAGATTTGTACGAGGAGAGCTCTTCGTCCAGGACTTTGATAATCTCTTTATCATGAATGGCTTCAAGTTTCAGGCGATCGATTTCATGCTGACGTTCCATAGAAACTTCTGAAACTTTTTCTACCAAATGGACAAACGCATCGTGTTGGACATAGACATCGTTATTGTAGGCGGTGGCGCTTTGTTTGATATGCCGTGGAATTGGCTGAATCGCAGGAAGAAATTTCAGCCCGTCGAATCATATCTTAGGAAATGTGGCTTTAAGCTCGGCTAATCTTTCGTCAATCGGCGGGTCATGCATAGGAGTTGGAGGAGTATGCCTGGCCGGAGCCACAGACTTTTTATGAGGCTCACGAGATTGTTTTGTGCTGGATGAGTCAGAGTGTTGGTCGCAGGGAGCTTCAAATTGGGATCCCTTCTGAGCGGATTTATCCTTACCGTGCTATGAGTGAGGTAGAGGGTCGTTGGAGTATGAAGAGTGGCTGTATGTTTTTCTTCGCGAAGACGACGAGTCTCTAGGACGGTAATCCCTATCGCCGCTGTCATCTCTTTCCCGGCGTCTACCTGACCCCGAATCCCGACTGGGCCGCGACGCGGTCAAATCCGTGAGTGCGCCCCATATCACCTGCACAGAAATCAAATGAGGGCGAGTTAGAGAGAATAATATGATGGCTAAAACTTAAGTATAGGGTGAAGTGTGAGTGTTCATGTGTGTCCTAGTGTTTCCCCCCGACGGACCGGTTTCTTTTGCTTTATTTATTAGAGTTTTTTCTCCATGATGATGAATCTGATCGCCTCCATCGCCTCTTGCGGGCGAATTAAGTCCCATATCCCCTAGGTCATTGAAACCATAATTCAGTAGGTCATCAGGGATGGTCAGGTTTGAAAGACCTTTCAATGAACCCTCTAGATGTTGAGGAGACGACTTATTCTCAACCGGAGTGATTGTAACTTTAGAAGTTCCTCTTATTGTTTTCTTTTTCAATTTATAGGCTAAGCTTTTTTTCCTCTTCGAAGGGGGAAGCGATTTGGTGATGCCATATTGGTGCAATATTGGAGCCTAATTCCTCATCGGTCATTTTCGGCACCTCAGCCTCCTTTATTTCACCTTCCTTGGATATATCGGGGGTTCCTCCTGTAGAGGGTATCGAAGGCCCAGCTTGCCCTTTGCCTTTTTCCATGGTGGGTCTAGTTGTAGCAACGCCTGTTGGGAGACTAGTTCGACGACCTTCCGCTAACAATCCAACTTTCAAAGCGATTCATTGGAAAGGACGGACTTGATATCCCGGTAGCTCGGATGGCCTCGACGGCCTCGGAATACTCAGTACCTTCGGGATGTGGGCTGATAACTGTAAAAGTCGAAAGAAGTTTAAAAAGAGTGCCCGTCGTGCCATAGACAAATATTGTTCATGGGATGGAACTTACTCCCTTCCAGCCATCTTCTCACAAAGCCAGCGGGCAGCGTACATAAAACCATTCCTGCTTATATTGGGAGAATTTACTCCATGCCCCCGTCAGAATCTGACACTTGGAGTGTGGCTCAAGAAGTACGAAGGATGGATTGTCAGACCGTCTTTTGAAGCGATAGATGTAGCGGATATCACCAGGAGTGGGAAGCCTGAACAAGATGCTCATGAAAAGAATACAAGTGCCATAGATGAACGCATGACTATTGGGATGTAGCTGTGCCGGGGCAATCCCGATATACTATAACACTTCACGGAGAAAGGAGTTGAAAGGTGGCACGCTACCAACCCAGCACATGAATTTATTGCACGCTGTATATCCAGTTGAGGGCAGGTGAGGCCAATCTTGCCCCGACGGAACTAGAACATCGTCGAAAGGGATCTCGTGAATTGTACACAACCGACGAAGAGCGGTTTCACTGATTTTTGAAGCTTGTGAATCTATAGGATCGTCCAGAATGACTGCCCCGTCTACAACGTCAGGAGCCGGGCCAATAGCTGCAGTTGATGGATCCAGAATATCTTGCGTAGGAGTTGTCGGTGGACTTGAAGTTCCTACTACTTCCTGCTGAGAACTTGCCCCAGGCTTGTTTGAAACTATGGCAGAGCTCGATCTTTTGGACATCTTGAACGAGCGTCAGGTATGGATAGATACCTGTTTGAACTATGCTTGAAAGACAATCAATATTAGATATAATGACAAAAATATTCCCCCCGTGTGGTGTGTGGACTAGTGCAATCATTCGAGCATGAGTATAAAATAATTAAAGATTTAAAGACCGATGAAGTGTGATTGAGCCTTAAGCTATCGTCTTCGGAGACCGTCATCGCTGGCCGTCTCCGAGAGCTTGTCCTATGTTTGATAGTAAGGATCTTGGAATCAGGCATCGGCATCATATGTTGAAGGCTGTTATTTGCTTTGGCTGAGTTTAATTCGCATTTACTATTGTTAGAACTATGAAGTTATCAGTCCGAATTGGTTCTATATGCTCAGGTGCTTAAGTTCTTATCATTATTCATTGTTCAATAGTCAGGCATGGAAATATGTGGTCTTGAAATATACTGTATTCAAATTGAAGTGATTTTGATTATCAATGCCGACCCTAATGCCCAAAGCCGAACGACTCTCTAAGCCTACATACCGAACCTCTCACCTACAAACTACCGAACGACCACATTCCTAAACATATGTTAACCGGCCCACTCTCTTATTCTAGGCCGAACGACACTCTCACCCTTGCACTACTCCCACCAAGGATTTACCTACCTACCTAACTTCCTACCGACCCGTGCTTCCCTTCGAGGCCGAGCGACTTCCTCGATCGGGATGCCGAACCACACTCTCATCTCGCAACGTGACTGACCCGCGTTTACTCTTGAGTCACTCATCACGGGACACCTTCCCTCTTCCACCTAAATCGTAACTTCCAAATCCTGAAAACTACGACTACTAAGAGACTATTTCGTCAACCATCTACAGCGGTCGAAGCTCTAACTTAAAGGCCGGCCTTCCTCGTGGTTTATCTTTCCCTCTCTCCTCAATTATCCTCTACCCGTTCCTATAACCTGAGAAAAGGGAAAGCCACCCACTCGAGTAGCAGAACTTTGTATGCAATCCTGAGTACTGATAAGAAGTTCATACCTATGAAGAATACTTGGGATTTGCGGTAGATTCGAGATGTTGGATTGAGGAGTCGATTGACTGGAATCGCGAAGGGAGAAATATAATGTTCGATGGTAAACGAGTAGGTAGGTTTGGGAAGATAGGAAGAATATGGGCTGGTGAGAGTAGAATAAGAAATAAGGAAAGGGGAAGAAGCAAAGGATGAGGCTTTTAAATGGTAGGAAGAGAAGATGAATGGGCTCTCCAGTAGACCCGGTCGTAGCACTTTGGGAAGTCGGTAATTAGGCATGCGCACCACAGCCCAAGTAAACCGACGATGTGGGTCGGCCTTGGTATGGTGACCTGCCCCTTGTTCTAAAAAAAGAGAGAGAGGAAGAAAATGTAACTAAATAAAATTATATAAACGAATGCACGTGGTGCTAGGGAAGTTCGCCTTGTGTCGACCTCCGAGAGATCGTACACGTTTGGCATTTGAAAGCAAGAACTGATTACTGTTTCAAAGTGT
Source organism: Allium fistulosum (assembly GCA_030737815.1). NCBI lineage: Eukaryota > Viridiplantae > Streptophyta > Magnoliopsida > Asparagales > Amaryllidaceae > Allium > Allium fistulosum. Next base: position 844,788,721 of record CM060902.1, read on the forward strand.
GTCGTGTTTTTTCACACGACACACTTTGGGGTGCAAATGTTACCCGACACCTTGGCCCGGCTACAAGACGATGATTGCAGAGGTGATGGTTAAAGATTCTGACCAAGGAAGGGTTGGAGGTATAAAGGATTTGGTGCATTCAATATGTTTCGGCATTTCTGTATGGCTCGGCCAAAGTGGAAGAACACATGGCTCGATCGAGGCAGTCCAGAACACATGGCTCGACAAAGAGTGGATCGGCCAACATGAGCATGACAGAGTAGTTCGGACCCAGTGGATCGGTTGTTCACCGGTCGGCCTGGAAGAGGAACTCATCGCTCGGCCTAGAGGAGAAGTGCATCGCGGTCGAAGGAGGATAGCCAAGACAGGTCAGTCAATTGTCGATCGGTGCGGATTTGCGGCTTTAGAAAGCGCAAAGTCATTCGTCGCTCGGCTAGGGGAGACTTTGTCTCGTTCGGTCCAGATGTTTCAGTAGTTGCTGCTCGATCAAGGAAGGGAAGCTACGCATGGATCGGCTAAGGTGCTTTGTTCAATCTTGTTCGCTGAAGGTGGTTCGATCATGTATATGTCACTCGGTCAGGAATGGGAAAACGAGATGGCTCGGCCATGAAGGGAAGACTAAAGTGGTTCGGCCGTTCATCGTTCGAACCAAGAAATTAGCAGATTACCTATAGGGCAATGCGACCAGTCTTTCTTTTCTCTGGGCGACGTTACTAGCCATTTCGAGTCATGGGAGACTTCGCTTCGAGACCAATTACGAGTTGTTCTGAGTCCTTTGAGGGCTTACTTCGAGTCATTTGATAATCGACCACCGAACAGACATGATGGGTCGGCATTTCTCGATCGGCCTAAGGTCGTTCGGAGTGTCTGGACCGGCCAACTCAAGATTACAACTATGGGCCGAGCTACTTTGTTTTGGGTTAGCGCAGGGAGTCCCGCCTATCTTCGTCTATAAATAGAGGGATGGGGACACAGTGGAGAGGACCTTTTGTCGAGAACTCCAAGGACACTCTGCCATTTTCGTACTCACTTCTTTCAGTTCAAACTTGGATACAAGTTGTATGTTTACGGACTGAATCTATATTCAAGCCTTTTAGAAAAGCAATAAAGATTACATTAACAGTGGACGTAGGCAATCACACCGAACCACTATAATTCCGGTGTTCTTGTTTCTGCAGTTACTTTTGCTTATATTCATCTGTTTTAATTTACTATCTTCATTAATCTCTCTACATAAATCTATTCTTTGGTGTTAGTGACCAATTCTGGTGCTAACAAGAATGCACCATGATGCAAAGGGAATGCATAAAGTTTAGGTCAAGTGAGTACACACTAGAACAATAGCAAAGAGTGCATCAGACTTGACCAAATTTTGCAATCATTTTCCAACAAGTCAAAACTCAACAAGAAGATGACATGCAGACATTCAGACATGAACTCAACAAAGGATAAAACACAATCTGTCAGCATGCACAATAAACATGCGGTAGCTAATTGAAATTCAAACTTAAGGATACACATACACACAGCAGGAAAGCAATGAGCTGGAGTGCAACTCGTGTGCAACAACAAGATCAACAAGGGAAATGCAAAAACGTATGAAAGGGAAAGGTATCGGTACAAAGTAAAACAAAACAAGTGCACATGGTCATAAACAAATGGAATAAATGATCAAAGCCAAGTACATGCATATACCAGTGAATATGAACAAGTACGAGACGTAGAGACAAGTGCATCAGCAATGGTTTAGACCAAACAAAAACAACAAGGCAGGTGAACTGATTGTCGTATAAGACTTAACACCATCATGGCACAACAATTTAAGGAATGGTGCAACAAAATAGTGCACACAAACCAATATAGCAAAAGCAACTATTCACACATATATACATACCCTACTCTCATAAACACTAACACTACAATATGCACATTAATCCCTTGTTGACACGCATGCACACAAAAGTAAACACATACACACATCATATGTGTATACATATATTTATATTAATAAGCACAAAGACACAATACACTAAAATATACCGAGTTAAGAAACGCACCCAATATAAGTATCTATATTTTTTTATTTTAATTTATATAATAAAATGATAAATATACATCTTAGCTAAATTATGAGAATAATATAAAGACTTGTATAGGTTACATACCCATAACACTCCCATATACTTGCATAGAGGAAATAACTATAATATCAAAAGGTACGAAGAGCAGAAAACGAAAGAAATAAACATGGAGGAGAATAGCAATAAAAATATAGTTCAATATGAATGAACATAACAAAGGTATGGGAGATGAAGGCGTGCAATATACTAAATATATATTGTACTTCTTTAAGTAGTGTGACCTGGGTACTTGAAGACACATTATCACTTACACACTAACTCTATCCCACTAAACATACACAAAAGCTCATGAATACACACATAACACACTTATATTATCGCAACACACGAACACATACTCGAAACACTAAATATACATAGCCCAAAAACTCATGTAGCAAAGAGTCTCATCCAAGGATGAGAAATAAAGGCTAAAATTCAAAAATGAATGCAGGAAAATACATTATGATATAAATAAATCAAACACTCAAAATATATGTTCGATTAGCATAGGTATTGTGAGAAAGTTCTCAACTGCAACTTGCTCTCCTCTTTTACTAACCTTTAGCTACCCATACGCACACCACACAATAGTGCAGTGACAAACACCAGATGATCACAAATATTTATAAATGTACATATTTTAATTTGATAAATTTAATTTATTCTATTTGATATTTTTATTTATTTGCAAGCAGATGGAATGGAACTTGATTGCTTCCAGTCGAAGAAGTTAGATTCTGAGATGAGATAAGGATGAGTAAAAAAAATATCCTAGTGATAAGAGAATTCTAGAAATAAATTTGAGTTTGGGTTCTCTTTGGCTTTGGCCTTAAAACTTGCTCATAAGGATATATATATATATATATATATGGTTTCATTCTTAAACCAAATTCAATTTACTCAACACAAGTACATAAAATCATCCCTTTACCAAGCTATTATTTTATTTCGGCTTTATCTATTTTATAAAATATTATTTTCCACGTTTTATCTTATTTTAATTTACTTATTTTATTCTCCCAACTTGAATTATTTTATTAGATAGTTACAAAACCAATATCAAATAAACCATCAAATTACAATTTTATTAAATAAATTTCTATTATTAACGTTACTTATTTACTACTTAAAAATTAAGTTGTTATAGACTTCCCCCCTTGACAAAATGCGTCCTCGCAATTTCCTATAAGAAAAAATCTATAACAAACTAATTATTCAAAACTTAACCAAACTATTTAAATTCGTTTCAAACTTTCAAAGCATTTATTTAGAAGAAAAGTGTTTTATACAATCTCAATATCTTTCATTTAAATAAATTTCCTTTTTTACTATGATACACTTTGCCTATATTTTCTTGCAATTCTATTTTATTTTCATACAAACACAATTCAAATCAAATTCCTTCTCAAATAATCTTTAAAATATTTTAACAAACCTTCAAAATCTTATAATTGAAATTCCCACTAAAACTGAAATTTTGCATATAATGAATTATTTTCTACATATTTCATAATTTCAAAACATTTCATATCCTAAATTTAAGTTCAACTGTTATTTTGCCAACACTTTTCATAATTAAACAGATAAATAACTCTTTTAAATCAAATCTAAGAGGGAAAGTGATAAATTTTCTTTCAAAATTTAACACTTCAAAAATCATTGTAGATCATTTATCAAACTAATTCTCAATTTAATTAAATCATACAAAAAATAGATCTTTAAATCATATGTATATTTAAATATCCACATCTTTAATCCGAAAACTCTATAATCTTTACACATCATATATGTGAATCATTATTAAATACATATATACTTATATTCACAAATTCTCAAATACAATAAAATAGAGTGATATTGCCTTGCCATGTACTATAGTGATTACTAATATCAATTGGCTGCAATATTGAACACATAATCAATACTGCCTCGCCAGTGACCACAACTGTGCACTAATATCTAATAGCTGCAACAATCACTAAAAAGACACACTATTATATAAAATATATCCTTTATAAATCTAAATCTCTAACATCACTTTATTCAAAAATAATTTACTTGCTTAATTTTTCCATTTAAAACATTCAACTCTACTCCAAATAATTTAATTTTTTTCCACAAAATCAATTATGTCTTTCTAAATCATTGTGTCCAAATGTCTCGTTCAAGCATTTAAGAATTTCTATCGAATATGTGTGCACCGCATCGACCAAAATCCTTATCACACTCAATGGACAAGTTGATACAATTTTACTTCCAAAATAGCTGCACGTATTGCTTTCACAAATTTATTTAATGTACTAGTTTCAAAATATCAATTTTCCAAATCCTCATTTAATACTTTACTTATAGTATATACTTTTCAAATGTTTTGTAGTTAAAACTTTCACTTCACTTTACTTTTAAAATCACTTAATAATATATATGACCAATATCTATATATAATAACTTTTCCTTTCACCGAACACTTACAAAATTTTAAAATATTTACAAACAATCTTTAAAAATCATATATATATATATGTGTGTGTGTGTGTGTGTATTTTACTCAACCAATCATTTCAATAAATAACTTATAATAATAAACCAAATAAAGATGCTCAGGGGAAATTAACAATTCTGTTGCGCACTTTGATAAAGCAAAGCAAAACTCAAATACGAAACCACAAAATAAATACCACAATACAATATCAAACCATCCAAAATCATACGATACAAATACAACTTGTTAGACTAACTCCTTTCGTCCTTGCTACTCCAACCATTCTATAAGCTCAAAAGAACTAAGTGAAAGATAATTATAATTTCTAAATAACAAATACGTACCTGATGATTACTCCCCGGTAATCATCCAATATATATAATAAAATATACTATTACTTGTTATAGAAAATTTTCTATCTCACCCAAGGGCAGGGACTCCTTAGTCTTAACCAAACCAATGACTCGTGTCTTTTATATACGACGTATTGTTCTGAACTTGTTTTGATACCATTCTGTAACACCTCACCTCTATAACCATACAATCCAAGAGTATTACAGAGTAATACTATCAGGTAATATGGAGAACGAGACTATATCGCGTACGCATGTGAATATTCCCTTGGACTAACACTGGTATGCATTAAAACATCAAATATAAAACTCAACAGTACATACATAGTATCGGTACAAAGTAATAGACATGTGTGCCTCCAGGATAGAACAATACATAATATACATTATAACACAGAGAACACAGAGTCAATTGCAGAGATAATATAATATAAATATATTAATGTTATAATGTACAATTCATATGTCAATTATATATATATACACACATATAATGAAACAATGTCAAACAAATATCATGTAATAATCCAAATATTGAACTCCTCTAAGTCCAATGAAATACATGTTGGTCAAGTCATCCCTGTATCTGAAATGTCTTGGACTGACCCGAGTATTATAAATAACACATGGGTCAGACTATGTCTAATCAAGGGTACATAATAATAATGAAAGAATAATTTAATCATTGAATAATAATACAAACACACACACACACACACATATATATATATATATAACCATAAATAGTCATCAAGGCATCACATTACCTAAATAACTAAAATCTATATGAAATAGTCAATGCCGATTTCAAGATGTCATTACCCATAACAAAATACATCTAATCATAGAATCAAAGAATCAATACAAATGGGTGAATCCTACATATCTTTAAATCGTCATCAAATCCAAAATAATCAGTAATGAGACATCCTCAAGTGAAGTCGGACAGTAATAAAATAGGGTACTTTTGGCACAGGTCCTTATTAAGTTTCAAAATTCACGAAAAGTCCTTCACTAAATTTCAGTGTAAATTAGGTCCCTGTTTTTTATTCACGATTATTGCAGAGCATGATGCAACATTTCATAAAAGTTGCTGACATTTCCGCAACATTTCTGTACACTGTGAACATAGTGTATGAAAGTTGCCGAAATATCAACACTTATTTATAAAAGTTGTTGATATTTCAGCAACATTTATGTACACTGTGAACACAGTTTATGAAAGTTGCTGAAATATCAGCACTTATTTATAAAAGTTGCTGACATTTCAGCAATAATTTTTCTTTTTTTTTACAATAAAACTTTGACACAGATAGTTGCTGAAATATCAGCACTTATTTATAAAAGTTGCTGACATTTCAACAATAATTTTTCTTCGTTTCCAGAAGACAGGGACCCGCTTTACAATGAAACTTTGACAGGGACCCGCTTTACAATATGAAAGTATGATAGGGATGCCTCCCTAATTTCCACAATAAAATAATGCCCACTATCTCTCTCAATCTCATATTATAAAATGCCAATATCAAATCAATAAGGAGATTTGAGCCAACCCATAACAATGCTGCAATACACAAAATCATATATGTTGACCCACAACCCTTGGAGAGGTGAAACTCTCAACCGAAAGGTCCTAAGAGATAGGGACAACAAACTAGTAATAAGTAGGCCGTCTGCCTTAGAAGGATACGGGGTTGATCATACTCTAGACACAGTCTCAAGTATAATCTCATCTATCTACTACCCACATATATCCATATACATCCACTTATACCGAAACCAGATGGGAGACTGAGAGCACATCTGCTTGTTCCAGGAATCACACATGGTCTGTATGATATGACTTCTACAGTCATCGGTTACCATTACCTCTTCCCTCTCGGTATCGTGACAATGATCCACCATAGGCTCGACAACGCGTAGCCTCTTCGGCTACGACTATCGACATGTGCCCTTATGGTAACTGACTGCTGGCCTATGCGAAACAAGGAGCAACCAACTATCTATCTCGTGATGCGCATCGAATATAATACAATAACAGTGCCGCAGATCGGGGGCATGGCTTCCTCGATCAGGCCTCCAGGGTGGCAACTGGCCAAACTGGTTCACTCCCGAAACATAATGGGAGTTGGACTAAGGTAGATAGACATATAATGTACACAAACTATGTGGCTAACTAGTATCCTCCATATGTACTTACTGTAGCGAGTCACACACAACATACAAAACATACACAACATAACCCCGTATGAAAGTCATCCACGAGCAAAGAATAACTGAATAAATAACACAATGGTGTCCCATACTGTAACGACCTAGAAATTTTAACTGTTTTAATAACGTAATTAGTTGAAATTTTGTGAAATTTTAAATGATAAAATTTTGAAATAAAAATTTGATATTTGGAATGCGTCTAATTAAACATAGCAACTGGTAAATTTTCATCCGAAAATATGAAGTTTATTTTCGTGCGTAAATTTATTCAATTTAATCAGTTATAAATTGATGAAAATAAAATGTTTTCGAAACCTAAATATTTTTACATAGAAAAATTCCAAAATCATCTTCTGAGCAAGACGTCATTTTTCGTTTTTCCAAATTCGGACTTCTTTGGCTCCGTTGAACTTATTTTTCTACGTTTTTCTTGCATTTTTCGATAGTAGAAAATTCAAAATTTTATAATTCAAATCATACCACTGATATTTATACACTGTTTTGATCGCCTCATCGCGCTGATCACCGTAGTATATTTACTTTTGTATTTTGGAGACCGGCACGCGTCGGAAACGACGAACAGTGTCGTACCGGTACCGAACAAAAGATGAAGATTTGGCTTTTTATATTTTCCCTACGTTTCAAGCCTTAGCCGTGCACTCCAAGTATCGATAAATGGCTTTAATAAATTTCACTTGAATCCAAGGGACGGGACCGTTCAGATTGCAATTTATTTTATTTCATTCAAAAGTAAATTTGCATCTACTATCTGTTCCACCTGCCCGCTTCCTCTCCTATCGTTCTATTTTTTCTTTCCTTCCTCTTTCATTCTTGTCAAGAGGAAAAAAACACAACAAACACATCCATCACCTAACATCTCAAGCCCAGCTTCTCCGCAACTTCTTCCCACAAACAGTTAGGCCTCCATCCTCCATCAACGACGACCCCTCCACTTCCTCCTGAAGCCTCATCGCCACGCAACTACCACCGCTTGAATCTTGCTTGCCTCCACCCCATCAGATTGCCGCAGCAAGTCTTCCATCACCGCCACCCACACTAAACTGTCGAACCTCCAACCTAGCTCCTCTTCTTCCCTAGGCCAAGCACCCATGCTCACCCTCTACTTACTTGCCATGGGAACTGATCGTTCACTCTTCTGTGTACTGGTATAGCATATATATCATATATATATAGGACAGTTTATATATATGTGTCAGACTGTGATTTTGGTTTATACAGTTCTAAGTTTATAAAGTTATAAAGTTTATATAGTTTATATATATTGTATTATAATGCTGATGAACAGTTTTATCCATTTATTTTATATATAAAAATGGCTGTCACATGTTCTAATTCACATAGTTGTTTATAAATATTAGTGTGCACTTTTATTTTGAAGCATACATATGTTGAAGATAATATGCATATAGGTTATATGTATATATATATATATATATTTGACTATTGTACATATATTTATATGAAAGTTTATATGCATCTATAGCTGTATTTTATTTATAACAGTGTTTGCATATATGAGTTTGTAAATAAGAGAGTTTGTATATCCAGATTGTAGTTATATATATAGTTGATGGTCTGCATAGTTCTAGAGCCTGCATTTGTATTTTTGGTTAGTTATATAAGTATTATGACAGTCATATATATTTTAAGTATGAAAAATTTTAGTTAGTATATACATATAAATCTTATATATATTTATATATATAAGGTTACAGTATATGTATGTTGCTTTTATTTGTTTAAAAAAATGTTATAAGATTTGTTGTATACATGTAGGTATTCGCAAGTTATAAAAGTTGTTTGTTTAATGTAAAAATAAGTTTACATATTGTTTTAAGATGGTTATATAGCAACATATATATTGTCACCTGTTTGTATAAGTTTACTGTTCATCACTGTTATCTTAGTTTATATATTATATGTTTAACTGCTAAAGTTTTAACGTGTTGATTCAAAATTTATTATATATATATGTTTGAATTTAATATTTAAGTTTTGTGTAAACAATGATTTTGAAATACTTATATATTTAATTTAGTATCTGTTGAATTTAAAATATCATTTTTATATATAAAGAGTTATATATAGTTATATATATAGATATAAATTCGCTTATACCATTTATCTTTATCAACCCAGTTTGATTTGATTTCGTCAATTCCAAGCTATCACCTTTGTTCGTCGAATTCATGCCAATCCTGCCTTGCTTTGGAAATCATCATTTGGATTTGCTCAATTTTGCAATTCAAAGCGTAGCCTGTTGTGTTGTCTATCTTCTTGTGTTCTCTAGCCTCGAAAGGTGAGCAATCACTCACGATTAATGTTCTTATATTTATTAAATTTGATTTCAATTGGAACGACAATTGAAATATGCTACTGCTAGTTATTTACATTGCTATACATATGCCATCATCTGTATCTGTTCACCTGTGACATCTGACACCATTATCTGTTATTTACACTGTTACATATATGCTATTACCTATATCTGTTCACATGTGACACCTGACACCATTATCTGTTATTTACATTGATGATATATGCCCGTTGTATTATTATTATTATCATATCTGTTATCACTCTGCAAGTTCCCTGTTAGTATAGAATTCACTATGGGTTGAAATGATACATACCCGAACAGACTTTAGAATAGGAGAAAATCGTTATGGGTTGAAATAATAAACCCAAGCGGTTTTCATTTGAATTGAATTTGGGATTACGGGTTGAAAGGATATATACCCGTATATAATTTAAATTACGGATTGGAATGATAAATATCTGTATCACTTGACCATAGGGTAGAAAATTTTATACAGACACCGTTGGTCTATATATATAAATATTTTGAAAATGATTTCTTTGGTTTTGAAAAGAAATATGTGGTTTTAATAAATATTGTTTTTAAAGATTTATTAAAATTGATTTAATAAAGATGATTTGAATCAATATAAATATGTTTAAGTATTTATGTAAAATTTACATTTTAAATATAGAGTTTATAATGTTTCAGGTTGAAAGATAAATTTGAAACTGATTTGGAATTCTTAATTATTTAACAATTATACTTGAATAAGTTTGATTTGAAATCTATTAAATTTGAAATTTTAAGATATGTTTTATAACTTGAATTTGATTAAAAAGTGGCTTAAATGAATATTTCAAACTTATATAAATTTAAATGGGATATTTTGTTTATATAAATTTGTAAATTGAAGTTGTATTTAGATGTATTGAAATGATTAAAGAAATATCTCAGAAACTAAATGTAATGAAATTAAATTGAGATATAAATGGAATTATCAAATTTAGTTTTTGAAATGTGGAATATTTAAAGCTTTGAAATATATTGAAATTGAAATGGCTTATTTTGTGGTTCAAATATGTATTTGAAAATTGATAATCTGAAAAGGTTTATTGAGAAGTTGAATTGAGTTGAAATCTATGAATTGAGATTGAATTAAGTTGAATTTGGAAGTCGAGATAATTTGAATCGATTTGTGAACTTGTGGAAGCTATATTATTGTATAAAGTATCTTTAAATTATATCTACAACTATTTATATTTTACTTTATAAATTATTTTAATTTAAACTATTTTATATAAATCAATTTCAATATATATTACCTTATTATAAACTATTTTAACTTATAACTATTTTATATAAACTATTTTTATTTTATAAACTATCTTATTTTGTACACTAATTTTAATAGCTAAACTATTTAAGAGGAAGGTGTTATGGATTCCCAAATGTTATGATTTCAAGCTATAGTTTCAAAGTGTTATGAATTTCAAGGTTTTGATTTCCAAAGTGTTTTGATTTTAAAAAACTTATGATTTCGAAAGCGATATAACTTTGGAAAGTGATATGATTTTGGAAATGGATTTCTTTGAAGTGAAAGTGATATCGTATTGATATGGTTTTGAAATGGCAATGATCTATCGGTTTTGAAATATAACTATTTTGAAATTTTATTAAATGACCATCGGTGTAATAATACGTAGTTATTAAAGAGACCGAGATCGGATATGGACATACTCTCTTTCGATACCGAAAACCACTTTAATAACTAATATACGCGGAGTGTTAATCCAGAACGAAGTGGATGGTTTTGATGAACGCATTGACTGAAGAAAGAGAACGATTTTGGATGACCCCTGACATGACTAAAACAGGAGCCCTGCCGGGCCATTGAGGTTCGCCACCTCTAGCGGACACACTTCTTCGTTACCATATCTATTACTTTTGTGATTCGATTTGGGTGCACCCTTCGATTATGGGAGTGTTGTTTCGCGGTGTTGGGGTAGTAGCTGCTATGCCCAACATTAGTCCGGATGACGCAACTACTAGTATCCTAGTTGGTATCGCCTCATGTACCTTATCATACTGTTTATCCTATTGCGACCACTACGATTTGTTTTGTGTTATACCTATGGGGTACCCTCTGATAACCACTAGTTTACGGTGGGGCTTACGGTGCTCTATAGACTATGACATTATAAAATTGTGTTAAGGGGGATTATGGTAACGCCTTAATGCTATTTTGATATCGTACTTTACTGATTAGACATTATCTACTTAGCGTACACTATTACATAGTAGATAGTTTAACGGATCCTTAGAGGATCCCAAACATCCTTTGAGTTACTTGTATTTCAGTTGTTATTTCACTTGAGTTGGATTTATTGATATAAGAATGTTAATCCTGACTCGAGTGTTTTGTGTTTTGCTTTACGCTTGGGTCAGACTGAGTGTACCAGTGTTCGAGACCCACCTTTGGAGTTGGAGCTTCGCTTGGAGATCCAGCTACCTATCCAGCTATCAGTTATCCAACTGATTCCAGTGATGTTTTCAGATCTTGTATTTGACTATTGTATTTGACTATTGTATTCGAGACTTCTATTGTATCTTGTTTAACTCTGTTATATATATAGTAGCTTCATGAACTACTATTCTTTTGTTTCCGCCGCATTATTGTTATATTACTCTATGTTTGTGATCTGTGATTATTTTATTTACTATATATGTTCAGTTTTGCCAAATTTAAATTAACAATTCGGTATTTTGAATTATTCAAGTCCGACATGTGCGGATGCGAATGGTCCAAAATAGCGGGTCGTTACACATACCACCGCGTGTTACTAGTCCATTTATTCAATGCTCATATATCACACTCGCTCCTCCTATATTTTATATAATGAGTCCAAAGAATAATTGAAAAAGTGTTACCAAAAGTCTCATACTAGACGGTATAACAAAACCCTTAAAGGATATTATATATATATATATATGTATGTATGTATGTATGTATGTATGTATAACATAATAAAAGTTAAGAGCTAGATAATAAAATTTATACTCTAGAATAATTTAAATAATTATCTAAATTCAAATATAGTTTAATAATTACAATAGATAACCAATTTCTTATCATTATATAAAATTAATCAATTATTAAATGTTTATTAATAATATAGACAGCTTATTTTAAATTCAAAAATTATCAAACTTAAATAGAATATATGTCAAGATTTCATAAATATTCATTAATTGGTATAAAATTTCCATCAATTAACAATACAAGTATATATGTATACATATACATATGCAAGAACCTATTAGAGGAAATGCACACATACGACTGGTCATAAGGAAGCAATGTTCAGACTTTCAAATGAATAGCAGCAACACACAATGATGCAAGGGGAATGAACAGAGTTTAGGTCAAGTGAGTACACATTAGAACAATAACAAAGAGTGCATCAGACTCGCCAAAATTTTTAAATCATTTTCTAGCAAGTCAAAACTCAACAAGAAGATGACATGCAGACAGCCAAGCATGAACTCAACAAAGGATACAACACAATGGGTCAGCATGCACAACAAACATGCAATAGCTAAATGAAATTCAAACTCAAAGGTACACATACACACAACAGGAAAGCAATGAATTGGAGTGCAACTCGTGTGCAACAACAAGATCAGCAAGGGAAATGCAAAAACATATAGAAGGGAAAGGTATCGGTACAAAGTAAAACAAAACAAGTGACATGGTCATAAACAAATGAAATACATGATCAAAGCAAAGTACATAAATATACCTATGAATATGAACAAGTGTGAAACGTAGGGACAAGTGCATCGATAATGGTTCAAACCAAACAGAAACAACAAGGCATGTGAACTGATTGACGTATAAGACTTAACACCATCATGGCACAACAATTTAAGGAATGGTGCAACAAAATAGTGGACACAAACCAATATAGCAAAAGCAGCTATTCACACATATATACATACCCTACTATCATAAACACTCACACAACCATATGCACACTAATCTCTTGTCGACACACACGCACGCAAAAGTAAACACATACAGACATCATATGTATATACATATATATTAATAAGCACAGAGACCCAATAAACTAAAATATACCCAGTTAAGAAATGCACCCAATATAAGCATCTGTATTTGTTTATTTTAATTTATATAATAAAAGATAAATATACATCTCAGCTAAATTATGAGAATAATATAAAGACTTGTGTAGGCTATATACCCATAACACTCACACATAATTGTATAGAGGAATTAACTATAAAATCAAAGGGTACAAAGAGCAACAAACCAAAGAAATAAACATGGAGAAGAATAGCAACAAAAATATAGTTCATCATGAATGAATAGATCAAAGATATGGAAGATGAAGACGTGTAACATACTAAATATATATTGTACTTCTTTATGTAGTGTGACCTGGATACTTAAAGACACATTATCACTCACCCAAATAACTCTATCCCACTCAACATACACAAAAGCTCATGAATACACACACAACACACTTATATTATCACAACACATGCACGCATACTCGAAAACACTAAATATGCCAGCCCATGATGTGCACGTAAATGTGCATATTTTTACCACCATATTTAATCTATTTAAATTAAATAAATGATCATATTGGGTATTTTAATGTAACGACCCGTAAATTTCAACCGTTTTAATAATGTAATTAGTTGAAATTTTGTAAAATTTTAAACGATAAAATTTTGAAATAAAAATTTAATATTTGGAATACGTCTAGTTAAACATAGCAACTGGTAAATTTTCGTCCGGAAATACGAAAGTTTATTTCGCGCGTAAATTCACTTCAATTTAATCAGTTAAAAAGCGATGGAAATAAAATATTTCCGAAACCAAAATATTTTTACATAGAAAAATTCTAAACCATCTTCTGAGCAAAATATCAGTTCGTCATTTTTCCGAATTCGGACATCTATTGCTCCGTCGTTCTTATTTTCTGCAAAATAGCAGTATGCTGGTACCGATATCGATTTTGATCGGATGATCGTACCACTGATTTCTATATACCATTTTGATCGTCTCGTCGTGCTGATCTCTACGGTATATTCGATTGTCAAATTCGGTGTTCCGGTGTACGTTGCACTTTGCGTAACGCCTACCGTATCGGTAACCGTTTCATGCCTTTTGGCTTCCGGTGTCCATTCAAACTCAACGGTCATCATTTTAATTTTGTCTTGAATTCCAGCGTTTGAATTTCCCTATGCCTAGCGTTAAATTTATTTCACGGTTTCAATTTATTTGAGGTTGCTTTCTCTTTTCATTTTAAGACTGTACATTTTCTACTTTCCTTCTCTTCACACAAACATCACTTCCTCATTTCGTTTTCATTTCTGAGAATCTAAATTTAAGTAGAAAATAATGTGGCTCTCCTCTTCCCCCTCTCATTTTACCAAGTTTTCCTTCCCCTTCCCCATCGCCACCCTCCGGCACACACTCCACCACAACCCACCCTACAGACCTGCAAAGCCTCCGCACGTTTCCACCTCCTTTCCTCCATCCTCCCTCCGCCCAGGCAGCAGCACGCCAAGACCAGCCTCATCGAGCACACCCACTTCGTTTCCCAAAACCCGAGAACAACACCTCCCCTTCCACCACGTTCAATCCCATGACCTCACCTCCACCTCCGCATCTCCGGCCGTGGCTCACAAATCCACATCTGTCCCCAGCCTTGAACGCCAACTTCACCCCACGTGACACCCAGATCCGCCCGAGGCAACACTCTCCAACCTCCGCCTATGGCCACCATCCGCCTTCCACTACCCATCATCCCGCTCACCTGACCAAACTGCCAGCCTCTCCTCTTCCCTCCTCCTCTCCCCTCCTCCTCTCCTCTCGCTGTCAAATTCTGAGCAGCCGAGCTCCTCAACAAGTTGCATGCGCACCTCCTTGTTGATGTAGGTAATATTCAAGTGTACAGCAGGACCTATTTGATATTATATTTTATACATATGTATATAATAGTTATGGGTTACTGTCAGATATATATTGTATATATATTAATTGTTATATACGTATATGTTTAAAGTTTTGGGCATGTTATAGAGTTATTTAACAAGGCATATATATGGTTACAGTATATATTCTGTTGTTTTATTTATACGTTAATCTTTTGATTCTTATAATAGTATATATGTTATACTATTATGTATTTACAGTACTATATATACATCATTTGTTATATGTCGTGCAAGTTACATGATATGTCCTGTAAGTTCTCATATTTACATATAGAATTTGAGTTATAAATGTTGTAAATAAGTTTTGTTTATAATAAACATCGATTATGAAATATAATACAATGGTTCTATAAGTTTGTATAATATATGGCTATTAAATTTTATTTGTATTATTGATGTTTTACAGTAAAGTTATATTTGTAGTAATATTTAAACTATAAGCTTACAGCCGTATATATTTGCAAAGTGTATATATTTATAGTTATTTTAATGTCAGTTTATACATTTTGTTATTTAGAATATTGTTGTGTCGTACATTCGAGTTGCAGTATTAAATAAAATTTTGTAAGAATAGATAGGTATGGTTGTTATGTATATATAAGTCGTATAGGTGTTATTCTACTAAAAATATATCAGTATATTTTATACAAGGATATATATACATTGATTTTTCTTTATTTATGAATATGTTCTAAGTTAAGTGTTAGGTTTGTAGTATCTTATATACTCAGATTTTAAGTATAAGCTGTAGATATGTGTTTTCATTTTTCTTAGCTGATTTAAAATGGCACTTGGTATGTTAATATTTGTTATATGTGTTTTAAAGGTAAACAATGACTTTTAATTATATAATAATATATATACTCTGTCTCTATCCAGACGATTCTGATTCGTGTCTATCAATCTACCTTTCAGTTTCGCCGTCGAACCTACTTTCAGCTTACTTCGCTTTGAGATTATTGCTTGGATTTGTTCGATGGTCTAGATCGTGATCAAATTCGTAACTCGTTTCATTGTCTATCTCTCTAGCCTCGAAAGGTGAGCACTCACTCACGATTAACGTTCTTTTATTTATTAAATTTAATTTCGATTGAAACGACAATTGAAATATGCTGCTGTTAGTTAATTACACTGTTATATATGTTATTGCCTATATCAGTTCACCTGTGACATTTGACACCATTATCTGTTAATTACTTATGTGATGATGATACAGTTTGGTTGATAATTGATTGATTGTTGATGTTTATATTGGACGTTAAATTGTTATTGTTAAAATGATAATTAGTATAAAATTGAAATTGGTATAGGATAGTTAAATGTTAAATTTGATTAATTGACATTTGTATAATATGACCCCTTTAACTGTTGAATTTATTGACACGTAGGATGTGTTTAATTACACTTTGAACCACTGAATGTATGTTGTTAAATTGACGATGTAGGAAATTGTAAATAAATGACAAGTGAAAACCGTAATGTAATAATCTTTAATCTACATGAAATGATAGTGTAGATTCTAGAAATAATTATATTAATTCGTACAAATAACAATGCGAATTAGTACGATTATTTCGGGATTATTTGAATTGATTATTGGATTGTTATTGATTGTTGTTGTTGCTTGTTTATTTACTTTGACACCATCCCAGTTATCACACTGCAAGTTCCCTTTGATATGTTTTGATTTTGAATTGAATTGGAATCGGGTTGAAATGATAAATACCCAAATTGAACTTTGACTTAGGATAGAAAATTAAAAAAAAAAAACCCGATTGGTCAATAATTTGATTTGAGAATAAACGAAGATTTTATTTGAATAAAAATATGGTTTTGAAATGAAGTTGAAATTTGAATTTTTGATGAAAGGAAAATGTTAATATTTAATAATCTGAAACAAAATGTTAACAATGAAATTGATGGAAGTATGTTGTTTAATTTGAGAAATTAATTGAATTTAGTTTGAAATTATTAAATTTTGAAATGATTTAATAATTAAGGTTTGAAATTATAATTAAGTTTGAAATTATTAAACTTTGAAATTATTTAATAATTAAGTTTGAATTATTTAATAATTAAATAAGATTGAATTTTAATGATTAAATTGAATTGGATTTCTAATAAGAAAATTTAACTTTTGAATAAGTGAATTTTGTTCGTAAATAATTGAAATTGAATTTCTTTATTAAGTAAGTTTTGGAAAATTATTTAAGAAAGTAAATAAGTGAAATGGATTTTCTTTGACAAGAAATAAAAATGTGATATTTTGGAATCAATGTAAGACTTGTAATTGAAAGAATTGATTTGACGAATTTAATTTAATTCTAAAGTGTAAGTGATTTAATGAAGTTGGACTTAAGAAATTTATTTAATAAATTGGAAATTTAATAGAAATTGTTTGAATGATAAAGTAACTTAACGAATATTAAATGAAATCGATAAATGAATTTGAAATTGATTTGAATGTTAAATTAGACTAATTTAAATGATTTCGGAATGAAACTTATATATGTACTTGGATCAATATTTGAATCGTTTAAATAGAAATTTGAAATTGAATTATGAGATTTGGAAATTATGATTTGGAAGTTTTGAAACGTAAAGTATGGAAATTGGTTTTTGAAAAACAAGTGAAATGTTGATTTACGAATTGAAATTGAAATTGAATTGTTTTGGTTTTGAAATATATAAACGACCAATCGGTGTAATAATTTCGGAAGTTATTAAAGAGACCGGAATTCGGTTATGGATATACTCTCTATCTAAACCGAAAACCACTTTAATAACTAAACGCGGAGTGTTAATCCAGAACGAAGTGGATGGTTTTGGTGAACGCGTTGACTGAAGAAAGAGAACGATATTGGATGACCCCTGACATGACTAAAACAGGAGCCGCGCCGGGCCATTGAGGATCGCCATCTCTAGCGGACACACTTCTTCGATACCATATCTATTACTTTGTGATTCGATTTGGGTGCACCCCTCGATTATGGGAGTGTTGTTCGCGGTGTTGGGGTAGTGGCTGCTATGCCCAACATCAGTCCGGATCAGGCAACTACTAGTATCCTAGTTGGTATCGCCTCATGTACCTTGTCATACTGATTATCCTATTCGCGACCACTACGATTTTGATTTGTACCTTTAGTATATGGATTGCCCTCTGGTGACTTCCGGTTTTGGGGAAACTACGGTCTTGTATATGCTTTTGGGAATAAACAGGTTAAGAGGTGTATGGGCCCTGCTTAACCCTACTTTGATATCTTTATATTACTGATAGACATTATCTACTTAGCGTACATTACTACCTAGTAGATAGTTTAACGGATCCTTAAAGGATGGGTATTCCAAACATCCTTTGAGTTACTTGTATTTCAATTGCTATTTCACTTGAGTTGGATTTATTAATATAAGAATGTTAATCCTGACTCGAGTGTCTTGTGTTTTGCTTTACGCTCGGGTCAGACTGAGTGTACCAGTATTCGAGACTCACCTTTGGAGTTGGAGCTTTGCTTGAAGATCCAGCCATCTATTCTGCTTTCAGTATTCGATGATTCCAGTGATGTATTCTGATTTGTATCTGATGTATCGTATTACTCTTCTGTTGTAAACTCTGATGTATTTTTATATATTCATATAGTAGCTTCATGAACTACTATCTCTTTTATTTCCGCTGCATTTATTACTCTGTGTCTGTGATCTGTGATTATATCTATTTACTGTATATGTTCAGTTTTGCCAAATTTAAATTAACAACGCGGTATTTTGAGCAATTCCACTCCGGCATGAGTGTCTACCTATACACTTATAATGGACGCGAATGGTCCAAAATTCTGGGTCGTTACAGTTGGTATCAGAGCTTTGGTAGCTCTAGGCAAAACTCAACATATAGGGTAAATGTATTTACAGAATCACTCTCATTCGAGTTTCAATCTCTTCCCTTGACTCAATTCCTTTAAATTTTGGAACGTTCCCCTCGGTTCCGAAATTCATTCTTGTCCTTCACTATTCGTCTTCTTTCAATCATGGAGCACCCCAATAACTCCATTCTAAATGATATCTATAATAGATCGGGGGTCTCGCCAATCTTCGAACGATTCGTAAAGGAGCAGAACTCCTTTATAATAGGCATCGATTTACCGGAGATTTTTGTATCCTCGGTTTACGATGCTATATATTCCATGCTATACCTGAATTCCATCTCTTGAGATCGAGTGTTGATTTACCTTGGAATTCAGCATCGATCTGATTCTTGAAGTTACGGACGACCCGGTTAAGGTTGCCCGTGAATTAAATAAACTCCTCCATCTTCCGATTGTGGTAATTGAATTATCTTGTCTTCTGTGTCAAACTTATTTTCGAATCAAAATTCTCTTTGATTTGAGTCCATCAAATTTGAATCTCTATCCTTGCTTTGAAATTCATTCTTGTATAGTCGAGCGAGGAAGTGTATTTGTAAATTAATATTAAAATGTTTTATGTATTGTGTTGTTTGAGTTGTTGATGTTGATTTGGGTTTCCGATCGATACGTCTGATCAACGCAATCGATAGGATTTCCAAAACACTTGAACAGAGCAAACTGACACAATATTATTTTCAATTTTGGAAAATGAAATAAATTTGTTTGATTATCTTGTGAAATAATAAGTAAAATTTTCTGGAATTTAATAGGTTAATTAAATTGTTGTTTGAAATGATAATATCTGATTATCATTTATCGTTCTAAATAAATTTATAAATATGGTTTATAAATTGATTTGGAATTTGAAATGAATTTAATTCAGAAATTTGAGAATCTATTGGTTTCCGGTGATTTCGAACTTTGGTTTTAAAATTTTAAAGTATATATTATTGGAAGTATTTTTGAACAGAATTGTTTTCAAAGAATTTTAAAATGTTAAAATCAGTGCTCTTCCCTTTGTCGCTGGAAAATAATTGCGGTGATGGCGGCCGCATCATCGACATTCATTTTCGAGTTTCGAAGTGGAGATACTATTTTGTAGCATTGCTACGGTTTTGTTTTGAAAATATTTGATTTAAATTTCTTCTATATATTTTGATTTATATATAAGTATCTTATTTTAAAATTTAGTTTGATTTGATATAAATATATTATATATATCTCTAAGTGGTTTAAAGTTAATCAGAAATCTAATTCTTAAATTTTGTTAAGAGATGATTTTAATTATAAATAAAAACCAAAATTTGTAATAAATATTTAAACTTGAATAATTGAATTGGGAAAATTTTATTTGTATATTGTTCAACTGCATTCTAATACAACTTACCTAAATCATACAGAAGTTGAATATGTAATTGGATAATATATAAAATAAATTGAATTTATAAATGAAATTTGAGTGTTTATAATAAATGTTATACACTAAATTTTGATTTTAAAGATGTTAATAGAATTGGATAGGATAATAAGTAAACTTAGTTAATAATGAATAAATTTGTTTTGAAAGAGTTAATAAATTTGTTTTGAAAGAATTAATAAATTTGTTTTGAAAGAATTAATAAATTGAAATTTGATCAACATATGAAAATACCTTGAATTTAAAAGAAATTAATAGATGTAAATTAATTTAAATTGAAACTTATATGGTTTAAATTAATTTATATGGGTTAAATATATGTGAGTAGATATATTAAGTAGAATAAATTTAACAGTAATTTGGAATAAAGAAGAATTTAAAATTGTTGAAGAAAATATGATTATAATAAAAGACTATTCAAAATTTATTGTTTTAAAAATTGTAAATTTAAGATAATAAGATAATGAATTTAGAAATAGTTGAGATTGATTTTAGTGAAATCAAATGGATTAAATAAATTATTGAGTATCAATTAATTTAAATTTGAATTTATATGGTTTAAATTAATGGTTATTTTGTATTTCAAATCTGTTTCCATTCTGGTTGTTTCTATTCTCCTACCTCGTTCCTTTTCGGGGACGAAAAGTTTTGAGTGGGGGAGAGTGTAACGACCCGTAAATTTCAACCGTTTTAATAAAGTAATTAGTTGAAATTTTGTAAAATTTTAAACGATAAAATTTTGAAATAAAAATTTAATATTTGGAATACGTCTAGTTAAACATAGCAACTGGTAAATTTTCGTCCGGAAATACGAAAGTTTATTTCACGCGTAAATTCACTTCAATTTAATCAGTTAAAAAGCGATGGAAATAAAATATTTCCGAAACCAAAATATTTTTACATAGAAAAATTCTAAACCATCTTCTGAGCAAAATATCAGTTCGTCATTTTTCCGAATTCGGACATCTATTGCTCCGTCGTTCTTATTTTCTGCAAAATAGCAGTATGCTGGTACCGATATCGATTTTGATCGGATGATCGTACCACTGATTTCTATATACCATTTTGATCGTCTCGTCGTGCTGATCTCTACGGTATATTCGATTGTCAAATTCGGTGTTCCGGTGTACGTTGCACTTTGCGTAACGCCTACCGTATCGGTAACCGTTTCATGCCTTTTGGCTTCCGGTGTCCATTCAAACTCAACGGTCATCATTTTAATTTTGTCTTGAATTCCAGCATTTGAATTTCCCTATGCCTAGCGTTAAATTTATTTCACGGTTTCAATTTATTTGAGGTTGCTTTCTCTTTTCATTTTAAGACTGTACATTTTCTACTTTCCTTCTCTTCACACAAACATCACTTCCTCATTTCGTTTTCATTTCTGAGAATCTAAATTTAAGTAGAAAATAATGTGGCTCTCCTCTTCCCCCTCTCATTTTACCAAGTTTTCCTTCCCCTTCCCCATCGCCACCCTCCGGCACACACTCCACCACAACCCACCCTACAGACCTGCAAAGCCTCCGCACGTTTCCACCTCCTTTCCTCCATCCTCCCTCCGCCCAGGCAGCAGCACGCCAAGACCAGCCTCACCGAGCACACCCACTTCGTTTCCCAAAACCCGAGAACAACACCTCCCCTTCCACCACGTTCAATCCCATGACCTCACCTCCACCTCCGCATCTCTGGCCGTGGCTCACAAATCCACATCTGTCCCCAGCCTTGAACGCCAACTTCACCCCACGTGACACCCAGATCCGCCCGAGGCAACACTCTCCAACCTCCGCCTATGGCCACCATCCGCCTTCCACTACCCATCATCCCGCTCACCTGACCAAACTGCCAGCCTCTCCTCTTCCCTCCTCCTCTCCCCTCCTCCTCTCCTCTCGCTGTCAAATTCTGAGCAGCCGAGCTCCTCAACAAGTTGCATGCGCACCTCCTTGTTGATGTAGGTAATATTCAAGTGTACAGCAGGACCTATTTGATATTATATTTTATACATATGTATATAATAGTTATGGGTTACTGTCAGATATATATTGTATATATATTAATTGTTATATACGTATATGTTTAAAGTTTTGGGCATGTTATAGAGTTATTTAACAAGGCATATATATGGTTACAGTATATATTCTGTTGTTTTATTTATACGTTAATCTTTTGATTCTTATAATAGTATATATGTTATACTATTATGTATTTACAGTACTATATATACATCATTTGTTATATGTCGTGCAAGTTACATGATATGTCCTATAAGTTCTCATATTTACATATAGAATTTGAGTTATAAATGTTGTAAATAAGTTTTGTTTATAATAAACATCGATTATGAAATATAATACAATGGTTCTATAAGTTTGTATAATATATGGCTATTAAATTTTATTTGTATTATTGATGTTTTACAGTAAAGTTATATTTGTAGTAATATTTAAACTATAAGCTTACAGCCGTATATATTTGCAAAGTGTATATATTTATAGTTATTTTAATGTCAGTTTATACATTTTGTTATTTAGAATATTGTTAAGTGTCGTACATTCGAGTTGCAGTATTAAATAAAATTTTGTAAGAATAGATAGGTATGGTTGTTATGTATATATAAGTCGTATAGGTGTTATTCTACTAAAAATATATCAGTATATTTTATACAAGGATATATATACATTGATTTTTCTTTATTTATGAATATGTTCTAAGTTAAGTGTTAGGTTTGTAGTATCTTATATACTCAGATTTTAAGTATAAGCTGTAGATATGTGTTTTCATTTTTCTTAGCTGATTTAAAATGGCACTTGGTATGTTAATATTTGTTATATGTGTTTTAAAGGTAAACAATGACTTTTAATTATATAATAATATATATACTCTGTCTCTATCCAGACGATTCTGATTCGTGTCTATCAATCTACCTTTCAGTTTCGCCGTCGAACCTACTTTCAGCTTACTTCGCTTTGAGATTATTGCTTGGATTTGTTCGATGGTCTAGATCGTGATCAAATTCGTAACTCGTTTCATTGTCTATCTCTCTAGCCTCGAAAGGTGAGCACTCACTCACGATTAACGTTCTTTTATTTATTAAATTTAATTTCGATTGAAACGACAATTGAAATATGCTGCTGTTAGTTAATTACACTGTTATATATGTTATTGCCTATATCAGTTCACCTGTGACATTTGACACCATTATCTGTTAATTACTTATGTGATGATGATACAGTTTGGTTGATAATTGATTGATTGTTGATGTTTATATTGGACGTTAAATTGTTATTGTTAAAATGATAATTAGTATAAAATTGAAATTGGTATAGGATAGTTAAATGTTAAATTTGATTAATTGACATTTGTATAATATGACCCCTTTAACTGTTGAATTTATTGACACGTAGGATGTGTTTAATTACACTTTGAACCACTGAATGTATGTTGTTAAATTGACGATGTAGGAAATTGTAAATAAATGACAAGTGAAAACCGTAATGTAATAATCTTTAATCTACATGAAATGATAGTGTAGATTCTAGAAATAATTATATTAATTCGTACAAATAACAATGCGAATTAGTACGATTATTTCGGGATTATTTGAATTGATTATTGGATTGTTATTGATTGTTGTTGTTGCTTGTTTATTTACTTTGACACCATCCCAGTTATCACACTGCAAGTTCCCTTTGATATGTTTTGATTTTGAATTGAATTGGAATCGGGTTGAAATGATAAATACCCAAATTGAACTTTGACTTAGGATAGAAAATTAAAAAAAAAAACCCGATTGGTCAATAATTTGATTTGAGAATAAACGAAGATTTTATTTGAATAAAAATATGGTTTTGAAATGAAGTTGAAATTTGAATTTTTGATGAAAGGAAAATGTTAATATTTAATAATCTGAAACAAAATGTTAACAATGAAATTGATGGAAGTATGTTGTTTAATTTGAGAAATTAATTGAATTTAGTTTGAAATTATTAAATTTTGAAATGATTTAATAATTAAGGTTTGAAATTATAATTAAGTTTGAAATTATTAAACTTTGAAATTATTTAATAATTAAGTTTGAATTATTTAATAATTAAATAAGATTGAATTTTAATGATTAAATTGAATTGGATTTCTAATAAGAAAATTTAACTTTTGAATAAGTGAATTTTGTTCGTAAATAATTGAAATTGAATTTCTTTATTAAGTAAGTTTTGGAAAATTATTTAAGAAAGTAAATAAGTGAAATGGATTTTCTTTGACAAGAAATAAAAATGTGATATTTTGGAATCAATGTAAGACTTGTAATTGAAAGAATTGATTTGACGAATTTAATTTAATTCTAAAGTGTAAGTGATTTAATGAAGTTGGACTTAAGAAATTTATTTAATAAATTGGAAATTTAATAGAAATTGTTTGAATGATAAAGTAACTTAACGAATATTAAATGAAATCGATAAATGAATTTGAAATTGATTTGAATGTTAAATTAGACTAATTTAAATGATTTCGGAATGAAACTTATATATGTACTTGGATCAATATTTGAATCGTTTAAATAGAAATTTGAAATTGAATTATGAGATTTGGAAATTATGATTTGGAAGTTTTGAAACGTAAAGTATGGAAATTGGTTTTTGAAAAACAAGTGAAATGTTGATTTACGAATTGAAATTGAAATTGAATTGTTTTGGTTTTGAAATATATAAACGACCAATCGGTGTAATAATTTCGGAAGTTATTAAAGAGACCGGAATTCGGTTATGGATATACTCTCTATCTAAACCGAAAACCACTTTAATAACTAAACGCGGAGTGTTGATCCAGAACGAAGTGGATGGTTTTGGTGAACGCGTTGACTGAAGAAAGAGAACGATATTGGATGACCCCTGACATGACTAAAACAGGAGCCGCGCCGGGCCATTGAGGATCGCCATCTCTAGCGGACACACTTCTTCGATACCATATCTATTACTTTGTGATTCAATTTGGGTGCACCCCTCGATTATGGGAGTGTTGTTCGCGGTGTTGGGGTAGTAGCTGCTATGCCCAACATCAGTCAGGATCAGGCAACTACTAGTATCCTAGTTGGTATCGCCTCATGTACCTTGTCATACTGATTATCCTATTCGCGACCACTACGATTTTGATTTGTACCTTTAGTATATGGATTGCCCTCTGGTGACTTCCGGTTTTGGGGAAACTACGGTCTTGTATATGCTTTTGGGAATAAACAGGTTAAGAGGTGTATGGGCCCTGCTTAACCCTACTTTGATATCTTTATATTACTGATAGACATTATCTACTTAGCGTACATTACTACCTAGTAGATAGTTTAACGGATCCTTAAAGGATGGGTATTCCAAACATCCTTTGAGTTACTTGTATTTCAATTGCTATTTCACTTGAGTTGGATTTATTAATATAAGAATGTTAATCCTGACTCGAGTGTCTTGTGTTTTGCTTTACGCTCGGGTCAGACTGAGTGTACCAGTATTCGAGACTCACCTTTGGAGTTGGAGCTTTGCTTGAAGATCCAGCCATCTATTCTGCTTTCAGTATTCGATGATTCCAGTGATGTATTCTGATTTGTATCTGATGTATCGTATTACTCTTCTGTTGTAAACTCTGATGTATTTTTATATATTCATATAGTAGCTTCATGAACTACTATCTCTTTTATTTCCGCTGCATTTATTACTCTGTGTCTGTGATCTGTGATTATATCTATTTACTGTATATGTTCAGTTTTGCCAAATTTAAATTAACAACGCGGTATTTTGAGCAATTCCACTCCGGCATGAGTGTCTACCTATACACTTATAATGGACGCGAATGGTCCAAAATTCTGGGTCGTTACATTTAACTTGTTTAAACCAAAATTCAAATTATTTGAAATTATCACATATTCATCCTCATATAGGGGCAAAATGGTCATTTTTATGCATTTATTAAATTGTGAAAATTTACTTGGAATTTTCTATGTTGTTTTGTAGGAAATTTGGTGAATTTTACAAGTGGTTACATGATGATATATGCATGCACAAGAGTGAAGAGAACAAATGAAGATGGAAATAATTCAAAGTGAAGATAATGGAGGACCCCACCTACCCACCTACCTTAATGTACAAATTAGAGGCTAATGCACATGCTTATGGAATTAATGGCTTCATGTACACCTAAATGAGGATTATTTGAAGCTAATGATTACTTGGCCTCCACACTTCCTAAGAGGGTATTTTGGGCAATCCCCAAAAATATGAATTAGGGTTTAACACATGTATAAAATCCTCTTATGTTTCATGTAACCCTCTTCCTCCCTTAGTCTCTCTTAGTTTAGTTTAGGTTCAAAATAAAAGACAAGTTCTCTTTCTTTCATGGCTACTTAGCCATTTCTTCTCTTATGTAATTCCTTTTTTATGCAATTTAATACATGTTCTTTTTCTTTTCTTTTTTATTTCCTTTCATGTTGTAGTGTAGATTTGTTTATTTATGCAAGTAGTGTAGATTTTCTTTTATGCAATTAGAATAGTTCTCTTTTCCATTTGCTATCTTTTTCCTTTTGTTTATTTCATGTTGCTTTCTACATTTGTTGACTTGATAACAAATATGACAGGCTAATCCCTACAATTTAGGGGAAATGAAGCTCTCTAGTATGTAGATGCACCATAATATGATATTTATGCTCTTCTTTTGTGCTTTAATGAGAATGCATGAAGTGGTTAACTTGTTGTTTTGCTTTGAATTTGATAGCCTATATTGCTGACACCAAATAGGCTATACTTAAACAATCACTAACACAAATTATCTCTTCATCTACATATGATGATGGTAATGAAGTGAATGTTGAAATTAAAATTTGATGGTCTATATTTCTAATTAATAGTTAATAGGCCATACTTAAAATAGATTTTGCTTTCAACTTTGTTGACAATTTTCATATGATTTAGTGAGTAGTTTAAGGGATGTGCTATAGTTTGATGGCTTATGTTGAGCTAATTAATAGCACAAATAGGCCATACTTATGATAAACACATCAATTAAACTAACTAATGACCAAAAAGGAGAAATCATAATTTCATGTTGTGTTGACTTCTAGGATCTAGAGAGTGGAAATTACTTCTAAATTGCCTCTACACTCTCATATTTTTATATATTTTCTTTTGCTAGTTTGTTAGTTTTCTCATTTTTCTAGCTTAACAATCTCTCGACTTTGGTATAGTTTGATTGAATAGATTTTTAAAATCATCAATTCCCTGCGGATCGACCCGTATTCGCCACGTACTACAAGTGTACGCCATGCGCTTGCGGTTATTTTTAATTTAAATTTGTTCGATGGTTTTCTAAACCGATAGAATTTCCATCGACGAACAAGTGCATCAGACTCGCCAAAATTTTTAAATCATTTTCTAGCAAGTCAAAACTCAACAAGAAGATGACTGTGATGCCCCACCTCTATGCTCATAATAACAAAGAGTATTAAAAGAAATACTGTCTATTATTACGAAGAATAAGGCTAGATAGGAGCGACCATCCGTAATTGGCCTTACACTAATATTGGTTATCTCGATAGGAGTGGTATATACTTGTTATTTTTCTTCTATTATTTATTTACTCCCATCGACATATCCAATTACCAGTATAAAACAAACTACGATAGTTCATAATAGTTTAGGACATTAGATATAACAATAACATAGATAATATAAATGCGGAACACAGATTAACAAAAATCTCATATATATATATATATATATATATATATAACCGATGTCAGTTACAATATAGTTGATACGATACATATGATACAACTACAACTGTCGACTCTAGAAGTTATATATACAAGTACATTATCGACTAATATACATGAATACATATCGTTCTATACAATGACACGACTACTATAAAATGACACTGACAACTTCAGAAGATGTGAAAAGTCTTCAAATCCCGAACAGCAACTCAAAGAAGGAAATCTACAACCTGAAATAACTCCGGTCTGACCCGAGTATTAAATTCAAAGGAAAATAATACACGGGTCAGTCTAATTCAAACTCAGTTATTAGTGCATAGGAGCAATAATAATCAAACGTCAAATAGACGACAGTCACAGAAATCTCGTATATCCAACTCTCGATACGAGAATTGGATAACGACAAATATAATACTAAGCAGTGTAAATCAACAAATCAGAAATCTTAAAATGATCAAACACATCAAATTTCTGTGTGGCTGCAGCACACGCACGCGTGCACTGCCTCGCCACACAGTACGTGAAATCATCACGACGGTGAAGACTAACAGCAATCAAAACGGTAGAAATCAACATAAATAAACTTACAGGGTCAAACCCGGGTCTTTGAGACCGGATTCAACTCGCTGTAAAATCTCAAAAATCAATCTGAAACAATCAAGAACCAACAACTCAAGCAAAAAGCAAATCCAAGTCAAACATTATCACTGTATCAAGCCCAGCTCGACAGTGAAGACATCCAATATGCCACAGAGAACAAAATGACCAGGGACAGTTAACAAGAATGGCCAAAGTCAAGTATGCTAAGGAAATGCCAAACTCCATAACCAAGGCAAGTATGAACAACTACACATCAAAGTCCAAAGTTACACTGAAACAGTAAATGGTGAGGTATTATATTTCAAGTCAAACGGTGAAACAGAAGTACACAGGAAACTCAACCATGTAGACAACAATGTCTATCCACAATGCAACCAGGATCAAGACAGGAGTATCAGACTACAAACTCATGGACCAACTACAATGGAGAGACCTTTGCAAGTGTACAAGTTCAGAATGACATGTGCAAACCACACTGGAACAAAATGACAACATCAACATGGATGCAGATACAAGACTGTCAGCAAGTAAATTCAAAGTGACAGTAACCAGTGTACAATAGGAAAGACAAGTCGAAATTACAAAGTGAACCAATGCAAATAATACAATGCATCAATGCAATGTATCAGACTCAAGCTAAAAATCAACTCAGTGATGTTCAAATGAATAAACTCAAGACCAGAGTAGCTCAAGGTCAAGTAAATACAAATCACAGTGTCCAGAATCAAATGAACATATAGTTCAAGTGTTCAGTTGCAAATGTATGCATATCAGACTTCAGTGCAACAATACATCCAAGACCAAGCTCAAGTGTCTACAAGATGAATTAGACAATACCATAGTCAAGGGCGAACAAACAAAAAAATAACATCGTCCAACTCAAATCCAAAGTCATTAAAGCCAGAAATTCAAACAAGAATCAACTTCGTGAGTATCCGACATTAATTTGTACAAACTGCTAAAGTCAGAGAATCTCATAAAAGCATCAAATGGTCGAAAGTAACAAGTGACAAGGGGTTCGAATATGTAGCAGTTTCGAATATCAACACAAGTGAAGCCGACATTAACCAAGTTAGTGCCAAGATCGAACCATCAAAATCGAAACCAGGATGAGTATATTAAGGAATCGAACTAAAGTCAAAAAATCAAAACCATGTGGATTGAAAACACCAAAGAAACCATCACAACAAAACAAAATCGAATTGCCGAAGACCTTGGGAAGAAAAATAAGCAACGAATTCAACCAAGTCGTGAATTCGCATTCCCAAAATCAAGTGGTCGAGGTCAACAAAATCAACTGCCAGCGATACGAAACAATTGAAACAGGGAATCATCATCACGGCAAAGCGATTTAATATAATCAAAACAAGCCAAGGAAATCATGAAATTGCCAGTTCCAAACTACTGAGATTTGAATGAGATGTGAGTGAAAATTACAATCACTCACCTTTGCCTAAAGCTGCCGTGAGCGAAGTGAAAGAGACGTCGATCGACAAGGCAAACGCGAACCTTCGATCGAGCTTCAGCAGTTGTCTTCTTCGATTCGTCTAAAGCCCTAGTTTTTGAACGAGGCAGCCACCATTTGAAAACGAACGAACGAAGCAATCATGGCCTCCATTCTTCTCTATTGTTTGCGATGCGAGGATAATGGAGGCGGAGGGACGAACGAGCAACCACAAGAAGACGCCATTTTTATTCTCTCGTTCGATTTTTCTAGGGTTTCAAATCAGTACGAATGAGAAAATAAAGGGGGTCGGGTTTCTCTGATATTATCACAGCATTTCAAATAAAGGTGGGCCGAGACTATAAGCTAAAGCCCTTCAACATTTACCCAAACATTTATTAAAGAATTTTACAACTAAAAAGAATTTCAAATTTGATTTAAAATCCCCAAACAACGATTAACAATTTTATTAAAGAATTTTAAATACGATTTAAAACTCAATATCAATTTGTCAACTAGGTTAAATCGTCATTTTGTTGATAATTAAAATTTACAAAAATCCCGGTTGTTACAGACTCCCCTCCTTATAAAAATTGCGTCCCCGCAATTTTCATAATTAAGGTCGTCATTAACAATAAATTTTCTAACATAAACTGGTTATGCTAGAAAATAAGAATCGAGAACACAAATACCAAAGAAATCTTTTAATCTCAATAAAGAGATTCGCAAATTTTCAACAAAATCTAACTATCAATAGATAATCAGAAAATAATCAAAACCGAATAAATGTAGTCATCAGCAATATCCAATCATCCAACGATAGTCAGAAAATCAATCAACAAATATCAAATTATCAAAAACGACGATCAGAAAACATCAAATATCTACTTATCTACTTATCAAGACGATAATCAAATTTCAAATCAATAAAATTCGATTATCAAAATCGATGATCAAATTTCAAATCAATAAATATTCGATTATCAAAAACGATAATCAAATTTCTCAAATCAACAAATATTCGATTATCAAAAACGATAATCAAATTTCTCAAATCAACCAATATTCGATTATCACAAACGATAATCAAATTTCTCAAATCAACCAATATTCGATTATCACAAACGATAATCAAATTTCTCAAATCAACAAATATTCGATTATCAAAAACGATAATCAAATTTCTCAAATCAACAATTATTCGATTATCACAAACGATAATCAAATTTCAAATTCAACAAATAATTGATTATCTCAAGCGATAATCAAATTCCAAATTCAATAAATATTTGATTATCTCAAGCGATAATCAAACTTCAAATTCAACAAATATTTGATTATCTCGAGCGATAATTAAATCTCGAATCAACAAATATTTAATTATCTCAAGCGATAATTAAATCCAAAATCAACAAATATTTAATTATCTCAAGCGATAATTAAATTTCAAATCAACAATTATTTAATTATCTCAAGCGATAATTAAATCTCGAATCAACAAATATTTAATTATCTGAAGCGATAATTAAATCTAAAATCAACAAATATTTAATTATCTCAAGCGATAATTAAATTTCAAATCAATAATTATTTAATTATCTAAAGCGATAATTAATTCTCAAATCAACAATTATTTAATTATCAAAAGCGATAATTAAAAGCAACAATTATCCGATTATCGAAAACGATAATCAGAACTCATATCAACAAATATCTAATTATTACAAGCGATAATTAGAAACAACAAATATCCGATTATCAAAACGATAATCAGAACTCATATCAACAAATATTTAATTACCGATACGATAATTAAATCTCATAACATCAGATATCTAATTACCTGCAGATAATTAGAAACAACAAATATCTAGAAATCAATTAAGAAGACTAGAAAATCAACATAAAAGCTTGGATCGATCCCATCATATGGCGAGTCTAAGCTACGCCGCACGTTCATCTCATATGGCCGAAGCCTACCAAGTACTGTCATCATAATTTTGGCGCCCAACATATGACCCGAAGGTCCAACATATGACCCGAAGGTCTAGTACTGGTATTTGACCCGAAGGTCCTCATAGTGGCTCGAAAGCACACGAAAGCATCAAAATATTTCAATTAACGAGTCCGGAATTAACCGAAATAACAAACGCACATGTCCCATACCATGTGTTTTACTAAATCGTTTGATTCTCTTCATCGTTTCCTTGAAAGTGCAAAATTCATCAAAATCATCAAACAACGGATATTTCAATTAATGAGTCCGGAATTAACTGAAATAGTAAAAGTGTGGTTCCATACTCCGCACTTTTGCTAAATCGTTTAAATCTCTTCATCGTTTCCTTGAAAGTGCAAAATTGTGTATTTTGTAAAAATACACTTTACATTCTCAAACGGACAAGTCCGGAATTAAGCGAATCAGTAAAAGAAAGGGGTCATAGTCCTCGATTTTGCTGAAACGTTTAAATCGCTTTCTCATTCTTTTGAAATTGCAAACTGTAAAATTTCTGAAAACAATTTTTATTTATTTTGTAAAAATAACAATTCACATTCTCAACTGAACAAGTCCGGAGTTAAGCGAAACAGTAAAAGAAAGGGGTCATAATCCTCAATTTTGCTGAATCGTTTAAGTCGCTTTCTCATTCTTTTGAAAACGCAAATCGTTAAAAATTTATAAAACAATTTTCATTTGTAAAACGATTTTCCAATCACGTGATTAAAATAGCAAATCAGTAAAAATTTCGGTGAGGAAATCGTACTTCTCAAAATACCGTAAAAACGGTCACAAAACAGCATTGCGGAATAACCGCTTGAAAATCCACTTTTAAAATTTGACGGTTACTGAAGCCAAAGCGACAGTAATTTTAAAACGTCAAAATCACATCAAAACAATCTACATCAAAATGTAATATCAGTGAATTCTCATTCATCAAAATGCCACAAAACACCGTGCTTCAAAAATTTAGCATTGGTGTAAAAATCTCGTTATAAAGATAACGGCAACAAAATACGTTTCATAACCTAGTATCGGTTCAACGTAAAATAAATACAGTAACGTGCAATTCATTTGCACGCACATTACAATATAAACAAGGAAATCATTAGAGTGTATCTTTAATGAAGACAACTCAAAACAGCAAAAGCTAATCAATAGATGATTAGTACAAAAGAAAGCCAGCGGAAATTTCAACAAAAATCACATATCTGCAATTTCTTCGAATCCTCAATTCGGATTCGAAATTCTCAAAGAAACAAAATAATTACAGCTATGTAAACAACAAATAAAATTCATATCAATTTCGTATTTCGATTTTTAAATCAAAAAGATTATCAGTTGTACTCAGCGAAGATAGTTTCACTGTTTCCGCTGCGCACTCTGATAAATAGAACACAAATCAATCAAATCATCGGAACACAATTTCATCAAAACAACAAAACACAATTCCACTTTTATTTTTAAATAAAGATATTTAAAAATTTCATCAAAATTTCAAAACTTTAGTTTTGACTCAAATCACAGATAAAACATCGACCAATAGTTGTAACATATGTTCTATCCAAGTTATGTTTTATATTATGTCCATAAACCCCAAGCTCTGATACCAACTGTGACGCCCCACCTTTATGCTCATAATAACAAAGAGTATTAAAAGAAATACTGTCTATTATTACGAAGAATAAGGCTGGATAGTAGCGACCATCCGTAATTGGCCTTACACTAATATTGGTTATCTCGATAGGAGTGGTATATACTTGTTATTTTTCTTCTATTATTTATTTACTCCCATCGACATATCCAACTATCAGTATAAAACAAACTACGATAGTTCATAATAGTTTAGGACATTAGATATAACAATAACACAGATAATATAAAT
This sequence comes from Allium fistulosum, assembly GCA_030737815.1. Taxonomy (NCBI): domain Eukaryota; kingdom Viridiplantae; phylum Streptophyta; class Magnoliopsida; order Asparagales; family Amaryllidaceae; genus Allium; species Allium fistulosum. The sequence continues at coordinate 844,823,237 of CM060902.1, forward strand.
GCGGAACACAGATTAACAAAAATCTCATATATATATATAACCGATGTCAGTTACAATATAGTTGACACGATACATATGATACAACTACAACTGTCAACTCTAGAAGTTATATATACAAGTACATTATCGACTAATATACATGAATACATATCGTTCTATACAATGACACGACTACTATAAAATGACACTGACAACTTCAGAAGATGTGAAAAGTCTTCAAATCCCGAACAGCAACTCAAAGAAGGAAATCTACAACTTGAAATAACTCCGGTCTGACCCGAGTATTAAATTCAAAGGAAAATAATACATGGGTCAGTCTAATTCAAACTCAGTTATTAGTGCATAGGAGCAATAATAATCAAACGTCAAATAGACGACAGTCATAGAAATCTCGTATATCCAACTCTCGATACGAGAATTGGATAACGACAAATATAACACTAAGCAGTGTAAATCAACAAATCAGAAATCTTAAAATGATCAAACACATCAAATTTCTATGTGGCTGCAGCACACGCACGCGTGCACTGCCTCGCCACACAGTACGTGAAATCATCACGACGGTGAAGACTAATAGCAATCAAAACGGTAGAAATCAACATAAATAAACTTACAGGGTCAAACCCGGGTCTTTGAGACCTGATTCAACTTGCTGTAAAATCTCAAAAATCAATCTGAAACAATCAAGAACCAACAACTCAAGCAAAAAGCAAATCCAAGTCAAACATTATCACTGTATCAAGCCCAGCTCGACAGTGAAGACATCCAATATGCCACAGAGAACAAAATGACCAGGGACAGTTAACAAGAATGGCCAAAGTCAAGTATGCTAAGGAAATGCCAAACTCCATAACCAAGGCAAGTACGAACAACTACACATCAAAGTCCAAAGTTACACTGAAACAGTAAATGGTGAGATATTATATTTCAAGTCAAACGGTGAAACAGAAGTACACAGGAAACTCAACCATGTAGACAACAATGTCTGTCCACAATGCAACCAGGATCAAGACAGGAGTATTAGACTACAAACTCATGGACCAACTACAATGGAGAGACCTTTGCAAGTGTACAAGTTCAGAATGACATGTGCAAACCACACTGGAACAAAATGACAACATCAACATGGATGCAGATACAAGACTGTCAGCAAGTAAATTCAAAGCGACAGTAACCAGTGTACAATAGGAAAGACAAGTCGAAATTACAAAGTGAACCAATGCAAATAATACAATGCATCAATGCAATGTATCAGACTCAAGCTAAAAATCAACTCAGTGATGTTCAAATGAATAAACTCAAGACCAGAGTAGCTCAAGGTCAAGTAAATACAAATCAAAGTGTCCAGAATCAAATGAACATATAGTTCAAGTGTTCAGTTGCAAATGTATGCATATCAGACTTCAGTGCAACAATACATCCAAAACCAAGCTCAAGTGTCTACAAGATGAACCAGACAATACCATAGTCAAGGGCGAACAAACAAAAAAATAACAACGTCCAACTCAAATCCAAAGTCATTAAAGCCAGAAATTCAAACAAGAATCAACTCCGTGAGTATCCGGCATTAATTTGTACAAACTGCTAAAGTCAGAGAATCTCATAAAAGCATCAAATGGCCGAAAGTAACAAGTGACAAGGGGTTCGAATATGTAGCAGTTTCGAATATCAACACAAGTGAAGCCGACATTAACCAAGTTAGTGCCAAGATCGAACCATCCAAATTGAAACCAGGATGAGTATATTAAGGAATCGAACTAAAGTCAAAAAATCAAAACCATGTGGATTGAAAACACCAAAGAAACCATCACAACAAAACAAAATCGAATTGCCGAAGACCTCGAGAAGAAAAATAAGCAACGAATTCAACCAAGTCGTGAATTCGCATTCCCAAAATCAAGTGGTCGAGGTCAACAAAATCAACTGCCAGCGATACGAAACAATTGAAACAGGGAATCATCATCATGGCAAAGCGATTTAATATAATCAAAACAAGCCAAGGAAATCATGAAATCGCCAGTTCCAAACTACTGAGATTTGAATGAGATGTGAGTGAAAATTACAATCACTCACCTTTGCCTAAAGCTGCCGCGAGCGAAGTGAAGGAGACAACGATCGACAAGGCAAACGCGAACCTTCGATCGAGCTTCAGCAGTTGTCTTCTTCGATTCGTCTAAAGCCCTAGTTTTTGAACGAGGCAGCCACCATTTGAAAACGAACGAACGAAGCAATCGTGGCCTCCATTCTTCTCTATTGTTTGCGATGCGAGGATAATGGAGGCGGAGGGACGAACGAGCAACCACAAGCAGACGCCATTTTTATTCTCTCGTTCGATTTTTCTAGGTTTTCAAATCAGTACGAATGAGAAAATAAAGGGGGTCGGGTTTCTCTGATATTATCACAGCATTTCAAATAAAGGTGGGCCGAGACTATAAGCTAAAGCCCTTCAACATTTACCCAAACATTTATTAAAGAATTTTACAACTAAAAAGAATTTCAAATTTGATTTAAAATCCCCAAACAACGATTAACAATTTTATTAAAGAATTTTAAATATGATTTAAAACTCAATATCAATTTGTCAACTAGGTTAAATCGTCATTTTGTCGATAATTAAAATTTACAAAAATCCCGGTTGTTACAATGACATGCAGACAACCAAGCATGAACTCAACAAAGGATACAACACAATGGGTCAGCATGCACAACAAACATGCAATAGCTAAATGAAATTCAAACTCAAAGGTACACATACACACAACAGGAAAGCAATGAATTGGAGTGCAACTCGTGTGCAACAACAAGATCAGCAAGGGAAATGCAAAAACATATAGAAGGGAAAGGTATCGGTACAAAGTAAAACAAAACAAGTGACATGGTCATAAAAAAATGGAATACATGATCAAAGCAAAGTACATAAATATACCTATGAATATGAACAAGTGTGAAACGTAGGGACAAGTGCATCGACAATGGTTCAAACCAAACAGAAACAACAAGGCATGTGAACTGATTGACGTATAAGACTTAACACCATCATGGCACAACAATTTAAGTAATGGTGCAATAAAATAGTGGACACAAACCAATATAGCAAAAGCAGCTATTCACACATATATACATACCCTACTATCATAAACACTCACACAACCATATGCACACTAATCTCTTGTCGACACACACACACACAAAAGTAAACACATACAGACATCATATGTATATACATATATATTAATAAGCACAGAGACCCAATAAACTAAAATATACCCAGTTAAGAAATGCACCCAATATAAGCATCTATATTTGTTTATTTTAATTTATATAATAAAAGATAAATATACATCTCAGCTAAATTATGAGAATAATATAAAGACTTGTGTAGGCTATATACCCATAACACTCACACATACTTGTATAGAGGAATTAACTATAAAATCAAAGGGTACAAAGAGCAACAAACCAAAGAAATAAACATGGAGAAGAATAGCAACAAAAATATAGTTCAACATGAATAAATAGATCAAAGATATGGAAGATGAAGACGTGCAACATACTAAATATATATTGTACTTCTTTATGTAGTGTGACCTGGGTACTTAAAGACACATTATCACTCACCCAAATAACTCTATCCCACTCAACATACACAAAAGCTCATGAATACACACACAACACACTTATATTATCGAAACACATGCACGCATACTAGAAAACATTAAATATGCCAGCCCAAAAACTCACGCAGGGAAGAGTCATATGCAGGGAAGAGAAATAAAGGCCAAAATTCAAAAATGAATGTAGGAAAATGCACTGTGATATAAATAACTCAAACACTCAAAATATATGTTCAAATGGTTTTGATTAGCATAGGTATTGTGAGAAAGTTCTCACCTGCTACTTGCTCTCCTCTTTTACTAACCTTTAGCTACCCATATGCACACCACACAATAATGCAGCGACAAACACCAGATGCTCACAGATATATATAAATGTACATATTTTAATTTGATAAATTAGATAATTTATTCTATTTGATTTTTTTTGCAAGCGATGGAAATGGAACTTGATTGCTTCCAGTTAAAGAAGTTAGATTTTGAGATGAGGTAAGGATGCGTAATAAAATATACTAGCGATAAGAGAATTTTAGAAATAAATTTAAGTTTGGGTTCTCTTGGGATTTGGGCTTAAAACTTACTTACAATGATATATATATATATATATATGTATGTGTGTTTTTATATATGGTTTCATTCTTAAACCAAATTCAATTTACTCAACATGAATACAAGTTCATAAAATCATCCCTTTTCCAAGCTATTATTATAACATCCCTAATTTTTTATAACATTATTCAGGAAATTTAATTAGATAAATTAAATGGAATAATGATGATAAGGAGATTGAGATTTTAAATGAAACGTATATGGTCATGCTTATTAATAAAATTAAACGGGCTTTAATTAGGTTATTAACTAATTAAATTACACATCGGCATATTAGTAAAAATAGCCTCTTTATCATACATGGCTATACACATATCACCCTTGTCCATTCACGTTCCATTTTTCATTTTTCACAAATGCCAATCTTAAACCTAAGAGTCGGCCATTACCAAGGAAACTACGAAAATTGTGTATAATAAAATATATTGGCAGGGGCCAATAAGTTCATAGTCAGCCCATGAAAACTACGGTTTGATACTAGTAGAGGCTAGTAGGTTTGTAGTTAGCCCATGAAAATATATCTGGATTAAGATATTGACAATCAGTTAATAGGTTCCTATTTAGCCCATGAAAACTAGGATAAGAGAAAAGATATTGGATTTACCAATAGGTTCTTAGTGATCCCATGAAAACTATGAAATCTGACAGATAGTCCGTAAACATTTATCAAGTGTCATTTATAGAAGAAAGAGGTTAAATTCCTTGGTCATGTGGTTTCAGAGAAAGGATTGTCGGTTGATCCAGATAAGATCGCAGTTGTGAATAATTGGAAAAGACCAGAGACGGTGAATGAGATCAAGAGTTTTCTTGGACTTGATGGTTACTATCAGAGATTCATTAAGGATTTCTCGTGGATAGCATCACCCTTGACTAAGCTAACCAGAAAGGAGGTGAAGTTTGTTTGATCCGACAAATGTGAGGAAGCATTCTTTAAGTTAAAGCATTTGTTGACCAATTCACCAGTGTTAGTGGTCCTGGATGTAAACCAAGGGTTGGTGGTATATACTGATGCATGTGGAACTGGATTAGGAGCAGTGTAGATGCAGAATGGTAAAGTTATTACCAATGCATCCGGATAGCTTAGACCACATGAAGTAAGATATCCTACTCATGATTTGGAGTTGGCAGCAGTGATCTTCGCATTGAAGATTTGGAGATATTATCTCTTAGGGAGAGGTTTGAGCTTTATACCGATCATAAGTCTTTACGGTATTTATTCTCTCGGAAGAAGTTGAATATGAGACAGCAGAGATGGCTGGAGTTTTTGGTTGCTTATGATTTTGGTATAGAGTATACACCAGGAAAATATAATAAGGTAGCAGATGCTCTTAGTAGAAAACATCAGAATGTGGTGTTAGCAATGTTGGCGGAGTGGAAGGATTTAGAAGCCTTAGTCAATTGTGATGTGAAGTTAAGACCGACTGCTGGTTTTAGTCAGAGTACCGCTAGGTTATCTTGTCTAGAAGTTCAACTAGTGTTGATTGAGAGAATTGCTTCTAAGCAGAAGGAGGATCCAGTATTAGCTGAGAGGATCAAAAGGCTTGAGGTTGGAAAAGAGATTGATGATCTAAAGGATTTTAGCCTTGACCAGAGAGGATGGTTGAGAAAGAAGGGACGATTGTGTGTTCCGAATGTGGAGGACTTGAGGAAGGAAGTTCTTAGAGAGTGTCATCAGTCCAAGTTTATGATTCATCCTGGAGGAACCAAGATGTATCAAGGTATGAAAAGGAGCTTCTATTGGGAAGTTATGAAGAGGGATGTTGGCTTGTGGATTGGACAGTGTGCAAACTGTCAACAAATGAAAGCCGAACATCAAAAGCCGAGTGGGTTGCTTCAGCATTTCGAGATTCTAGTTTGGAAATGGAATTCGATATCCATGGATTTTAAAGATGGGTTGCCAAGAACAAATAGGGGTAATGAAAGTATATGGGTTATAGTGGACAGATTGACCAAGAGTGCCCATTTCATTCCAGTTAAGTCAACCAGGACGGCACTTGTTTTAGCTAAATTGTTTCTGAAGAACATAGTTAAACTACATGGAGTTCCTATTAGTATAGTCAATGATAGAGATGCTTTGAATTCTGGAAGAGTCTACAGGAAGTGATGAGTACCAAGCTTAATATGAGTACTGCATATCACCCTCAAATAGATGGGCAGACAGAGAGAGTCAACAAACTACTCGAGGATTTACTGAGAGCTTGTGTATTTGATTTTGGTGGATCTTGGGAGGACCACCTATATTTGGTTGAGTTTTCCTATAACAATAGTTATCAGACTAGTATAGGAATTGCGCCGTTTGAACCTTTGTATGGAAGACCATGCAAATCACCTGCATGTTGGTTAGAGACTGGAGACAGATTAGTCTTAGGACTAGATTTGGTTAGAGAGGTGTCAAAGAAGATTGAGTTAATCTAAGGAAGGATGAAGGAAGCTCAGTCCAGACAGAAGAGTTATGCAGATAAGAGGCATAAGGATCTAGAATTCTCAGTGGGAGATAAAGTTTTCATTAAGATATCACCTATTAAGGGTGTGGTGCGATTTGGAAAGTGAGGAAAGTTAGCACCAATATATATTGGTCCATTCCAGATTTTAGAAAGGATTGGAAAGCTCGCATGCAGAGTAGAGTTGCCAAGCAGTGTGACAAGTGTCCATAATGTATTTCACGTGTCTCATCTTTGTAAGTATGAGCATGATCCAGAGACTAATATTCCTCCAATAGGGTTGGATGGCTTAGTGGTGGAGCCTAATTTGACTATTGTTAGACAATCAGTTCGGGTTGTAGCTAGAGATGAGAAAAGATTAAGGAACAAGACAGTCAGGTTGGTAAAAGTTCAGTGGAGCGACAACGAGAAGGACTATACTTGGGAGACAGAGGATAGGATTAGAGATACTTATCCTGATCTACTTTGACGTTATGTCTATATTAGATTTATGTAGATAGTTGCTAGTCAGATAGAGTAGTATGGCTGTTAGTAGTTGTTACAGATGATTGCTATGTTTAGTATTTAGTCCTTACTGAATTTCGAGGATGAAATTCTTTAAGAGGGAGCCTGTAACATCCCTAATTTTTGATAACATTATTCAGGAAATTTAATTAGATAAATTAAATGGAATAATGATGATAAGGAGATTGAGATTTTAAATGAAACATATAGGGCCGTGCTTATTAATAAAAGTAAATGGGCTTTAATTGGATTATTAACTAATTAAATTACACATGGGCATATTAGTAAAAATAGCCTCTTTATCATACACGGCTATACACATATCACCCTTGTCCATTCACATTCCATTTTTCATTTTTCACAAATGCAAATCTTAAACCTAAGAGTCGGCCATTACCAAGGAAGAAAGGAGCAAACTTTATTTAAAGCCAGAAAGGATTAATCAACAACCAATCTCAAATTCCTTATCATGTCTAAGGTGAATAATGATCTTATACCATCTCCATTTTTTCTATGATTATATGTTTTCGGATTTATGATTAAATCATTTTTATGATGATATGGATGATGATATGCATGGATTATATTATATTTGATTTATCTTAATTCCCCAACATACGAAATTGTATAGTTTTAAGGTAAAACCGAGAGTTCATGACTTTTAAAATGCCATGGAAAATTTTTATGTTAAGAAAAATATGATTTTGGAGATGGGTTTTAATTTTTAGAATTTTCCAAGCCATGGAAAATTTGTTGTGAATTTCTAAAGGAAAATATGATATAATTGGGTTTAAATTTTATTTCGAGTATTTTAGGAAGGAATTAGGTCTAAAATTTTTATATCTTTGATTACATAAAAAATTGATTTTTTGTGATTTTTGGGGATTTTACCCAATTGATTTACTAGGGAAAATAAATTATTTTAAAAGAAGGACTTTTCTGCATTTGTTGGTTTTGATATATGGAAGGGCTTAAATGTTACAACTTTGATTTAGACATAATTAAATGCGGCAGTTTTTAATGGTAAACTGTTTGAATAGTTTAAAAGTATCCAATCAAGGAATTACAACAGGCAGGTTAGTATAAAGTGATTACTATATTTAGCTAAAATCCAACATCTTTCAAAAAAAGGTGGTTCCGCCCATTTCAGAGGTATCTTTTGACTCCTTTACCTCCGCATCAACCCAGTCGAAACCGTTAGAGTCGAAACCAATGCACATGGTAGCAATGTTATTGGTACGAAGTGAATTGGTAAGCAGTGGAAGGTGGGGTGTCGAAAGTGATGCCAGAGTCGAAACCTAGGTTTACTTTTAAAAGAAAAGCGCCTGCCTAGTTTCTGAAGGGCTTTCGACCAAGTCGATACCCTATAAGGTCGAAACCTTAGTTTGTTTTCAAAAGTTAAATTCTTGTTTTTTTACTTAAAGCTTTCAATGTAGTTGAAACTCATGCTTTCGAAAGGTTCTTTATAAATAGTTTTCGAAGGGGTCCCTTGCTTTCTTTATGGTAGTGCTTTCGTAGGATTGGTTTCGACCAAGTTGAATTTCAGCCGCTAATTTACCTTTTGACTATATTAAAGCCATCTATGTTGTCGAAAGTTACCTCTATTTAACTTAAACTAAGCCTTTTCCCGAATGTTTTCAAAGGGAGTTGAGTGTTTCGAAGGCACTGGAGTCGAAAGGAGGTTCGACTCTATCCTTCAAAGTTTTAATTCAAAGGTTGTTGCCTTCGAATAGATGGTTCCGACACTATAAACTTTTTTCCCAAAACAATTTTATAGTTGGTTTAGAAAGAGATACTTTCATACATAACCATTTTGACCCAAAGAATGTTTTATAAAAGTAAACCCAATGCTTTTGTAAGGAGTATATTCATTTATTTCGAAGCTATGTTATAAAGGATGTTTTGATACCATCGAAAGGTATATTTGGTTTCGAAAGAGATGTTTTTAAGATTTCAAAACACAAACCCAATCTCAATTTAAAGGAATAAGCATGGCATGAATAAAAAAGGATTTTGAAATGAAGAAGTTTTCATTGATTATAAAGGTTAAAGGGTTTAACCAGATTATATAAATATAGGAGGTAATAACCATAAGTGTTGGTATAAATTGTTGATATGTATACTTCTTCATTTACATTGTTATTAACCCATAACTGTATTTTGGGAAAGGGCAGAATAACCAGCTAGGTTGACCCGGTAGTAAATATAATTTAAGAAATGTTAAAACCTAAATTAAAGATATTGGCAGCCAATAGATTCGCAGTTAGCCCATGAAAACTGTGTATAATCAAAGATATTAGCAGGGGCCAATAGGTTCATAGTTAGCCCATGAAAACTATGATTTGATACTGGCAGGGGCCAATAGGTTTGTAGTTAGCCCATGAAAACTATATCTGAATTAAGATATTGACAGTCAGTCAATAGGTTCCTAGTTAGCCCATGAAAACTAGGATAAGAGAAAAGATATTGAAGTTACCAATAGGTTCTTAGTGATCCCATGAAAACTATGAAATCATACAGATAGTCCAAAAATATTTAACAGGTTAATAGTAGCCCTTCAAACTATAATTGAGGCAGATAGTCAGAATGAATGGGGATGGGTAATCCAGATTTGATTTACTTGTTTTGCATATCATCATAATATTTTGAAACACTAGGGTTTTTAACCATTGTGGATGCAGGAGCACAGTATAAGGTTTTATAAATGTTTTAGGATACTAGTGAGGGGGAAATCCGTTCCGCTAAGTGACATGGTCTCACTAGATATCCAAATGGTTTGAGATGGTAGATTATTATTCATACCAGGCTTTATGTCTAACTCGAAGTTTTTGTTTTCCCCTTAAACTGTCGGGTACTCAATTGATTTTGAGTAGGTTGAGAGTTAAGGCTTCCAGGTATTCTTTTAGATAAATAAAGATTCTGAAGACATGCAGGAGGCAAGCTTGTTATTAGAATTTTTTTATTTCCACAGTGTGTTTTGATTGTAAAGGCAAATTATTTAATGCCTTATTATATACTCTGATCAACCAAGGGCGCATTTTCTATGTCGCTCTTGGCGTATTTTGTAATTATTATATGTTATCTAAATGTGGTCTACGAACTGGGATTATGTAATCAATTTGGAATATTTTGAAATGGAATGTGGAATTTGTTTGCTGTTTAATTTTTTTCCATATTCTTGGGTTTCTGTGTATCAATGTATCTAATATCGCCATATTTGGTCACCGAGGATTAATAACTATGGATAACTACATTATCTGTAGTCGTTAGTTTTGGACCTCTAAGTAGGGAATGTTACAATTATTTTGTTTTGGTTTCATAAAATATTATTCTCCCCGTTTTTATCTTATTCCAATTTACTCATATTATTCCCCTAACTGAATACTTTTATTAGATAGTTACAAAACCAATATCAAACAAACCATCAAATTACAATTTTATTAAATAAATGTCTATTATTAACATTACTTATTTATTACTTAAAAATTGGGTTGTTATAGATATAATGATCTCAAATATGAACACAACGCCAGGAATTGGCTAGTAGTAGGAATGCCTTAATAAACTCCAAGTGTGTAATCACCAAATATCAAAACCCAAAATAGCTTCTAAAAGCAAAATCCCCAAAATCGTTCGGTGATAACATAAATAACATCAAATCTAGAAATCATAATTGAAATCAGAAAATCACATAAACGGGGAAAGGCACCAAAACTCCATGATTGGTGAATAAATTCAGCTACATGCGGGTATCTCCAAGATAGACGTATAAGTCTATAACATCAAGATAGGTATAAGACCTATAAACATCAAGATAGGAACAAGTCCTATAAGCCTCAAGATAGGAACAAGCCCTATAAACATCAAGATAAGTACGAGATCTATAAACGCCAAGATAGGAACAAGTCCAATAAACACCGAAGGCGAGCCATAAACTCGTCGATAAGTGTTATATACCTCTGAATAGTAATCAAATAAATAACAACTGTGTGTCCCATACTACACGTGTTTATTTAAACATTTACTATAAGTTAGTAAACTCCAATTGTGTACAAATGACTCAATCGAACAAGTCCGGGAATTAATCGAAAAAATAAACGCGAGCGTTTCATACCCCTCGTTTCATTAGTCCGTTTAAATCGATTTCTCATTCGATTGATGTCGTGCAATTTTATAAAATAATTTACTTTGAAATCCCTCTCGAAAATATTATTTTATAAACTAGAATATATATGTATATATATTGGAAAGCCCTTGCAATATATATATAAGTACAATTATAAACCATTGTTTCAAATCAACTTTAAAGCCATTATTATTATAAGTAATTATATTTTTTATATATAAATATTCCAAATATCTTTTACAAAGAATATATGTTCATACTCAAATGATTTGAGAAAACGGTTCGGATTGAAAATCATTCTTTTGAAAACTCTAGTTGGAGCATGCAACGGAAGTTGTGTGTTGTGTCATGGACCCATAAAGCAATTCTATGGTATAATAAACTCTAAGATGAACTCACAAATTCATAAATTAAAATCCGGAATTAACGTTGAAATCAGAATAGAAAATGACACCAAAAGCAAGCAAATAGGTTCAAGCGATCGAACGGACAAATGGAGGAGTAAAGGGTGCAAATGGAGCCCGAAATGGTGTGACCTAGGTCTCAGCCTAGGTCATGCTGGTCCACCAGTCATAGTGACCGGTGCATCAGTTGGCACGCCTGGGCTGAGTCCCAGGCAATGCCAGCGGTGCTCCGTTTGCCCGTTTGTGGTGTTTTCTTCTCTGAATTAAACCTGGACATCTACTAGACTGAATTAGCTAACATGTGAGCATCGAAATAACTACAATGGAATGAAATGCATGATCATATGAAGTAGATTTTTATCAAATAGAGAATCAAGTTTCATATGTCAAGAAAATCAACACAAAATTGGGATCAATTCAACATCAAATTCATCCATAACAACAACAGCGATAACCTTTAATCTATAGGCTAGAAATGTGAGATTAACTCACCTAATTAAGATTGAATGGATGATTAGAACCTGGATTTCAATTAGTTTAAAACTTTCAGCTACAACCTAGGTTAATTTTGAATGATGCAAAAGCATGAATTACAATCATGATCAAAGCTGAGATTAAATACTCGATAGATGTAAGATGTGATGGTAGAGATTACCTTAGCTTTGCATCTTCTACTAATAATTAAAAGCCCTTTGATTTAAGCTTGATTTGGGGATTTAATCTAGTTTCTAGGGTTTGCAAATAAGGTTAATTTATTTTCAAATTTTTTTATCTTGGCTGAAATAAAAACGTGATGAAGTAAAACAAGGGTATGTGGATTATTATTCACTCGCTACATGGGCCTAATGGGTATCCTATAACCAAATAAGAAAATGTATACTAATTTCTATTGATTTCTCTCATAAACCAATAATTAATACTCAACTATATTTATGGAAGCATAGATTAATTTTCCTCAAATTTTACCAAACCTCCAACATATCAAAAACTCCCATTTTATTAATATTGAGATATTTTGTAAAACTAAATATAACTTTTAAAACTAAAAGTTATTCTCATCATTGTTAATAAAATAAACTATTAGTTAACATATATAATAAAATCTCATTTGAACAATAAATCTCAATATTAACATTTTATTAAATTTACAACATTTGTTGTAATAATTTGAAACGGAAAATATTTATCATAAATTTCCATTTGAAATAAATAAGTGGATAAACCTTGGAAAATTTCATAATTTAAATTACAAAATTATTTCCATATAGTTAATAAATTCTCATTTTCCCCAGGGTTATCCTTATATTATCAAATATAAGAAGTTAAATTACACAATTTCTAAAATTTAATAGATTTTCCCAAATTCATTTATTTTCATCTAGAAAGCCATTTAATTTGGAAATATAGCCAATAAAATTTTCCAAATTCATTTTAAGGTTAATTAAGATAATTTTAAACATATTTTAAATTTAATTCCATGTAATTTCGACCAGGGTTGTTACAAAATTTGTTTTTGATTGAATGAATAAAAGTTTTCTCATTCTTTAATTAAAACTTCCATAATCAATTCGCTTAATTATGTCTCCCTCTCCACTCCTCTCTCTTCATATGGTATTGTTGAAATTACAAGCCACCAAATGACATAAAATTTCCACAAATCACTTCATGTAATTATCTTTTATTTAAATTTATTTAAAATTATACCGATATCGTATATCGATGCGGGCAAATATGAATTTTATAGATGTATTCAATTAATTGCAAAAAACTTCCAAACATCAACAAAATTAAATAATAACTAATATTTCTTACATATTAATTAATTTAATTAATTTAAAACATTTTATATACTAATTGAATTATGTAGTTTTTCATAGAATTCATCATCACGGTTATGCGATCAAAGGTATAAATTCAATCGGCGATTAATATCGAATAATTCGAATATTGACTTTCACACATCACCTTAGCTAGTGATGTGACATTTTTGCTAAATTTATTACTTACACATCTTTTATAAAATCTAATTTTACTTATTATAAGCGGTACCTGGTAGCAACAAATATTTAGATCAATTCTCATCAAAACCGTACCATATTAGGACTTATGGAATTTGGTTTTAGTCAAAATTCCAACGTCGTTGACATTCGACTTTGTAATTCCAAATAAAAAATCCTTGGTTCAATAATAATAATATTATTAACCATACTACTCTAGCCCGAGACTTTGATTTTGAGTTGACTATAATTGATCGTGATACTGATCTTGTAACACTCCGTAAAATGAACCATAAATAAATAAAGTAAATTGAATTAAATATGATAAGGGTTAGATAAGGAAATTTTATAAAAGTTGTGATTTTACCCCGAACGTTATTCCGTTGCGTTCGTGGTGAAATTTCAATCTATTTCCATATATAATATGCTGAAAACGGAGCTCGAACAAAGAAGTTATGAGCATTTGAAGTTCTTAGATTTAAAATAAATTAGTTTGAATTCAAGTTCAAATGAGAAATCAAATTTAGGGTTTAAATTCTCGAAAATTAGGTTGGGTCTAAGTAAATGTTTAATTAACGTTTAACGTTAAAAAGGTAATCAGGGAATAAAATAATTGGCAATGGAAATAAATAAACGTCCTCTAAATAAGAAGACCGATCGACCGAAGTGGTCGACCGGTCGCCCAAGGGCGGTCGACCTCTTGGCAACCATAGTTACTAATGGCGACTAGGGTTTTAAGTTTTGTTTTATTTGGTTGTACGCTCTAGATTTACCTATTTTCTATCTACTTCCATCATTCGGTTCTAGTGCATTTTAACTCCTATAAATAGAATCCTATCCTCTCCACTTTTATTCATATTTTTAAGGGAATATGACGAAGCTCTGCCGTTGCTATCTCTCTAATAAGATTCATAAACTCCATAGAGAATTCAGGTAAGAATTTAACTTATTTCCTATTTGTTTTTTCTTTCTCCGATCTATTCTTCTCCAATTATTCTGAATCTAATGAATATATACCTCTTCCCTATTGTGTGTGTGTGTATATCAAAAGAGAGAGATTTTGGAAGAGATTGGAAGGCTACAAATCCATTTGAGTGAAGCTACGGCTAATCTGTGAGTGTAATCCTTAGTATTTCTTTTCGACAATTGTTTAGTGTATTTCCTTTTGGATTTAAATATGCCTTAGGGATTTTGGGATTTTGAAAATATGATAGATAAAATCCCGCAATTTTTTTATTTCGATATGTCGATTTTATGCTAAGATTCCCAATTATTTATATTAATTTGATAGGACTTGTTTCGTTTATGCAATCTTTGATAATTTCATATTCTATTCCACTTCTCCTTCTTCTTTGGTTAAATTGCGATTCTTCAATAAAATAACACTACGCCATAGATGGCCTACTGCAACGAAATTACATGGTGTTGCTAGCTATAATGTAACGATAGGTATGCTGATTTTTGTCTATTACAACACTCGCTTCAAGGTGTTAGCATAGGTATCAACAAGATGTTGCAGTAGCTATAGATGTATTCAAATTAAAAAATTAATAAAATTAGCAATCCGCGTGAATACGATCCAACGGTCTACATTTAATCCGACTGTTAAAATGGATCGTCGCTGCATTTTTTACCAAATTTTTGTTTTCCCGCGTATGTTCGTGTAGATCCCCTTTCAGTTTTCAATTCATAATTCTCAAATCAAAAAGCAAATTCACGAAATCCAGCAAATTCATACTTCCAATTCGCGATTAGAATCAATTCATAATTCGCAAATCAATTCGCGTGGAGATGGAAGATGATTTTAGGCGATTAGAATAAATCAAGTATCAAGTTCCAATTCGCGATTCATCTTCTTTGGGGATCCGCAAGTCTGATTGATGAAGTCGCCTGCTGCTTCATGTTGCGTTCAATGCTTGGAAAGTTTGCTGAAGATTGCCGAGATTACGATGTCACTGACCAGTGATGCTGTGTTTCAGATCTAGAGTGGCTCGCAGTGCCATCATTCGGTCTAGAAGCGAAATTAACAACAGAAAACGAATGTTGTGTTTCAGATCTAGAAGCAAAATCAAGGGCGTCATCTTCAAATTCAGTATCTCAGACTCAAGCATCTTCTTAGCAACAATCTGTTTTGCATATGAAGGCTTCTGGTTTTTTTTTTAATATTATTTGTGCTTTTTGATGATTTCTTCTTCAGTTTTTGAAGCTTGGGAATATGTTAGCTTATTAACTTTGGATGTTTTGCAGCTCCTAAGAGAAAAATTCATTTTATGAAATATGTATCCAAATGAGTTCAGATTCTTGATGGATACTAGTTTTGTTGTACAGTCAAATTTGGTATTCACGCTCAACTGATGCTCCAAGTCATGCTAACCTTGTATATTTGGTCTGGACTGAACTGGTACCATGCTAACCTTGTTCTTTAACATGAACTGATGCTCCAAGTCCTCTGTATATCATATTACTGCCTATGTTTCTCTTGTACATGCCTGATGCATTCACTGTTTTTGCTTGATGGGCTGCCTATGTGTTGATGATGTAATTTGATGAGGCAGTGAGTGGGTGTTTTGTGAAAGAGGTTGGGAGTGTGGTCAGTGTTTCAGGCAATTGTGTTTCAGGTAAGTGGTAGATGGGCAGTAGTTCCGATGGGTGATGAAGTTGTTGAGGATGGGGTTTGCTAAGTTCAGTCTTCATTTGTGCATCATTTTACGTCGTTTCAAAGAAGGTCGATCCCCGCCGGGACTGCGGTGCCCCGGACGCCCGCCGGCGCTGCGCCCGGACCCGCTTCTCGGCTCACCTTCGGCTCGGCACTCGGCTCGCCTTCGGCTCGGCACACGGCTCGTCATATATTTGTCAGTGTTGGTGTCTGTATAAATTGAAACTGCATATGTAATGAGTGAACTGAGTAATGTAGTGAGGAATATTTGTATATGTGAATATCAGTGTTATATATCATTGAATTGTAAAATAGTGGAGTCAGGAATTTGTACTATTTTAAATGTTGAAATAAAATATTTATTTAAATAAATTACTGTTTGAATATTAAATTCTGTGCGATATAATTTTATTAAATAAATATTTATTTATATTAAAAAATCAAATATGCTCTACATTGTGGGCCTCACAAATTCAGATAGTTAATATCTATAGCAACATTTTGGAATGTTGGTACAGACACCTATGGATGTTGCTATAGACCCAAATAGGGTTCTATTGCAACAATATTTCTTATGTTGCCTTAGATAGTCAAAATGTTGCCTTTGAGGTCTGCGGCAACGCGGCAAAATGCATCACCGAGAAAGTGTTGCCTTTGCCCTTTTTTAGCCTACAGCAACATTTTTTGGCACTTCCTGCATCACTTCTTTGGTGTTGCAGTATGCAATCTATGGCGTAAGGGGTTTAGATTACGAATTCTATTCATAGTTTACACCACTTCTTCTTATCTATTTCTTTGTAAAGGAGGAGTTGAATAAAATATGGGGTTTAGATTGCAATTCTTATTATTTATGATATTCCATTAAATTGGTGTAATAAATTGAGTTTCTATTTTATTTACAAGTCTGTTATTGCAGTTTTGGTTATGAATATTTGTTCCCTATTTGGACATTAGAATCCCATGAAATCTTGGGAATTTGAAGAAAAAGGATTTGTAATAATAATTGGTTAGGGATTAACATTTAATGCTAATTTAGGGCGTAAAATCTGTGCATTTTGAACTTATTAGGCACAAATATTTATTTAGCTCTGTTACGTGATTAACGTATAATTATTGCTTATATGGCATAGTTAATTAGGCATTTATTTACATTTATTTCCCATATTAGGATGGTAACTAATTTCGAGGCAAAAATAAGAGGAAACTCTTATGCAGCCTAATTATTATTTTAAGGCGTAATAAGGAAAAATCCTTATAAGGCCTTTTAATGAAATGGTAAGATGAGTGTGTGTTTATATATATATATATATATATATGGAGAGTAATTGATTTATGGCTAAGTCATAGGGATGCGAGGTCAATAGAGTTACTTGACAGAAGTTCCGAAGCTACTAGCAGTTGTGTACACTTTATTGACATGAGATAGACTTATGATAAATATTTGTAATGACGCGAGGTTAGTTCCCAATTCTGCAGGGGAAATCTGCCTAGATAATCTGACTACCAGTTCCTATGGATAGCGGACTAATGTGAGACATCATTATGAGCATGGACCATAAGATAAAGGGCCTTCTTCTGGGTTTGAGGTATTAAGTGGTTGGACCAAAAATTTTCCTCATATGAAGTATTAAATGGCCATTGGGTTATGTTAGGTAGTAACTCTATAGGGGTCCGCTTTTGGAAATAGGTCTTAATGATGGGGTCTGCCTTATTTAAGGTCTTAAATGATCAGAGTCTGCCTATTTTCCACTGGAAAGTATTAAGTGGCCTTTGGGATTCCATGTGATACAGCAGGATATTACCATTGAGGAGCATGCTTTTGGAAATAGGCCTTAAATGATGGAGTCTGCCTTAATTAAGGTCTTAAATGACTAGAGTCTGGCTATTTCCACTAGGAAGTGTTAAGTGGCTTGGGTACCGTCTCTCACATTATTAGCTATTTATGACGTATGATTGGGATATGGGATTCTAGAAACCTATTTATGGAATGGAAGGTATTAACTAGTTGGACCCACCTCCTTTCCTTATAAAGAAGTATTAAATGACTTTAAATGGTTTTATATTCGTAGACATATTCTTATTTTGAAATATACTACGTAAGTACTGAAAAGGTAAGACTCGAGGTTTTTATTCACCAGACAATTGTTCTGACTCCCTCCTCATTACAACGTAGGTTAAGGATGGAGTGATGGCGTTGACGATGCTTAAAGATGGAGAAGCTTGACTAGTGGCAATATTTATTATTATTTGCTTTTATGTGTACCTATCGATTTACACAACTTTTGTAATGTATATTAAATTACAATTTTTATGAGATTTTGTGTTATGACATTTTTATGGTTTTGAAATAAATGGGTACACTTTACTATTATATTTTGTTCCATTCGCTGTGAGTTCGGAAAGTTTAATTATGGTTCTGCAATGTTATTTCTTTTACTACCAACAAATTTCTTTAGAATGGATTTCGATAGGCCTCTTCTAGGTTGAGATTTAGGCCTGCTTCGGGGTGGGTTGTTACAAATCTCATATAACTGAGGTGATGAATTCTCTTTCACTTTCAATGCTTCAATTCAGACCCAACTATAGTCATTTGATGGATGTCATGCCATGATTTAACTATAATTGAAGTGGAGTGTCCACATTGAAGTTCCATAGTATTCTCTAGCTGAGGGACTTGTGTAACATCATCACATCAAGATTGTTTGTTTGATCTTAGTTATATTCACCAACATGTAACTCTTGAGTGATTCATTCCATAGTTATCCAATAACTATCAGTACGTAACCCATTTAGTGCCCCCAGCAACCACAAGAAATAAATTGCCCAACATTTGGAGAGAGTTACATATTCTAGTCTCAACGGATGAGTCAATACCCTTTCTAGAAACATCTTGACTAGTAATATCAAAACATTATGTTATTTCAATGCGATAAAATTCTCATGATTACATCACTTTGTAATTACTATCACGTAACATATTATTTAAGGATTTTCCATCTATATACTTTAAACTAATTAGTTAACTATTTATATCACTATATATCAAGTATATAATAGAAAGAAAAACACCTTTTTTGAACATGATTGGTTATAGAGTTAGATATATGTAATAAATTACATAATTGCCCCTAAGGCATACCCCTAACTCTATTTGTCTTCCACTTGCACTTAGGGTCAATTATGGAATCTTATTCCAACTTCATTGGTATGTTTTCTTAAAAACTAGTCGTATCGGTCCCTTTGTGAATTGGTATGCTATTTTGTATTCATTATCTACTCTATCAATCAACTCTCTTTGATGTGAATAAACAACCTTTATCATGTGGAACTATTCCGAGTATATCTCTTGATTTCTAGTGAGGTCTAGGTTCTTTTACAAATTATATCGCAACACTGTTATCGTATAACAATGTCATGAGATTCTCAACATTAGGAATCACCCTCAGCTCAATTATAATTTTGTTTATTTATCTATACTTCTTATATTATAGTAACCTTTGGTTGAATCAGCTACTAATTATTGTTTAGAACAATTACAACCTAAAGTTATTAACTTAAGTTTGAAAACGAATTTAGGATTGACATACTATACTCGATGTCATTAATGAAGTTCGAGTCCATGCACTGTTAATCGCTATGCACTAGATCGAAGATGACCAATAGTAGTAAACAATGTAAATGTAGCGGAATAGTATAATAGACCACACAGTTGATTTTATACTGGTTTGGACCTCCCATCCTAAATCCAGTCCCAAAGCTGTCCTTCAGTATTTCTAACCAAAATACCCTCACATCATTAGGAGGAGCAGATTTGCAGATTCTGCCTGAACAACCAAATATGATTTCAACAACCATTACAAGCAGTGTAACAAATGTTACTTTCTGACATAGCTTAACTTAATATACATAATGTTACTTTGATCTACAAATACTCGTATAACCCAACCAAACTATA
Source organism: Allium fistulosum (assembly GCA_030737815.1). Classification (NCBI taxonomy): domain Eukaryota; kingdom Viridiplantae; phylum Streptophyta; class Magnoliopsida; order Asparagales; family Amaryllidaceae; genus Allium; species Allium fistulosum. The sequence continues at coordinate 844,843,543 of CM060902.1, forward strand.
TCGAGTGGATGTGTAAAGGCTAAAGAGTTTATTCGACTAGAATATGGGATGTGGAGATGAAGCAAACTTGTCAAAATCTCTGAATCACATGAATTTCTTGAAGTTTGAAGTATTACTTTAGGAATTGAGAGTTTAGGAATAACGTTGTGCTATTTTATGATTCTTGAAGGCTTAGAGGTATATATAGTTATTGTAGGGATGATAAAATAGAGGTCCAGCCTTTCATATTTGCCATTGATGAAGAGAAGTAACCACAGAAGCGAAGAGATGCAAAGACACGGGTTTAGGAAATTTGCCATATTATACTAATTCAATTGACTGGGAGAAAGGTTCAGTCGACCAAACTAATATAAAAATCAAGCCCGAGATATAGCCAAAAGCACACAACTATATATGGTTTTAGTTGACTGGGATCATTCGTTTGGAAGCTTTATTCAGTCGACTGAATCACTATAAATTTCAAAAACTTGAATGGTGTAGTGGTAAAGGCATATGCTACTGTCTCAGCCCACTTGGGTTCAAATCCCAGCTTTGCATATTTTAAGCTATTTTATTTTCCAACTTTTCCATTACTATTTTGACCTAAAATAACTCAATAAACACATTAGTACCATTGTTGTATGGTTTTTATCATTAAAACGCCATATATATATATATATATATGGTTCTTTCATGCACTTCTTCATAAGGAGCTCATTATTTCTATAAACAATTCTCTAGTATTTCATAAATACTCATGAACATTCTAAACTGTCATTATGTGATCTTAATTCGAAATTGTTACTTTCTTTATGTATGATAATTCCTATTGCCAATGCATAAGGAATCCATCATACATGCTCTATATAAAACAATTTTAATATCGTATCAGCGTAAATCATTTGGGACAATCCCATCATACTGCATTATAAAGATGTCACTTTCCAAACCAATGTCAAGTATCAAACAACCAAACCGAAATGATTTTAACATGAATACATCGTTAACAATCATAAGTTTGTTGTTTACTTGTAGTTTAGAAACATATTTTAGTATCTATTAATATTCTTTCAGAAAGACATATTAATATTCTTTTAGAAAGTCACACGCTTCCTTTGCATTTTTACTAAAATTTAAATTATTCGATTACTTTATCAAAATACTTATTTAACTCTGATGCTTACTGAATAACAATTTCATATCATTTCTTGGATCACATCCATACTCACAAACTTAGTCATCGTTCCTCCGACTTTGAGACATTTTGGTTGTTATGTGCAAACAATCTATTCTAAATCATCATTTAGAATTTTTGTTGCAACATATATGTACCAAAACTCAAAATCTTACCAAGCGATAAATTTTGTTAGTAAATAAGAATTAACTATAGCATGTTGAATGACGAATCACTTTCTATAGTTGTAATAATTGGAATTTATGGTATTATTCTTATCAATGTGGCTTATATACTAATTGCATTGATCTTCTTCTCGAACATACTTTTGCAGCAAATATATTATATATTTTGAGTACCAATATCAAATCGTATTTTGATAATGTACTTCAAAACCATTCCATATTTACAGATCATGCCACCTATTAGAGTTAGTACTCCTAATGACTTACCTAAGATTGAGGAAGTTCTTTTCTTAACATTAATAAAATTCATAATTTTTCTTTAATGTGCGATATTTATTACTAGACATACTAATTTGTCATGTCTATTTATTTTGGTTAATTTCATTCCATCATTCATTATCAGTTTAATTTTTGACTGTATCAAATCCATTTTACTATCAATAATTTATAAAAGAAATTCCTTCATTATGTAGTTGGCACTTATTGAAACAATAATTGTTTCTCGGTGCAATGGAATGGAATAGATATTCATATAATTTTTATGAACCACCTAAATATATGTATGAAACTGCTTAAATTTACGATACTTATGTTCATAACATAAATTGAGCAATCAATACTGACCAGTATCAAACTCCTTTGGGGTGGTCCATACAAGTTCCTTTATAAGAAAGTTTTACGTACAACCTCTCGACTCACACAGCCCGTCGACTCCTTAACCGAGGATATGTAGAGGTTACTTATAAACTTTTATCTTGTATGATCTCGTAAACTATTCTTTAAATAAAATAAATTTTTAACCATATATACTTACTTTAAACACATTGTAACACCCTTTAAAATCAACCATAAATAGATTGAGTAAATTAAATTGAACAAGATAGAGTTGAAAATGGAAATTTTAGAAAATTTGAAATTTTATCTTGGAAGTTATTCCATTGCATTCGTGGTGAAATTCCGATCTGTTTCCATATATAATATTCTAAAAATGAAGCTCAAACGAAGAAGTTATGAGCAATTGAAGCTTTCAGATTTAAATTAATTTAGTTTAAATTCAAATTCAAATGAATATTTAAATTCAAGGTTTGAATTTAAAAAATTAACCGTAGATCTAGTTAGGGGTTAAGTTAAATGTTAAGTTAAATAATTAACGTTAAAAGTTAATTAGTGAATAAAATAAACAAGCAACGAAAACAAATCTGAACACCCCAAATAAGTGAAGAGGTCGTCACCTCCGACCTCAACCAGTCAACCCTTAGCTGTCGACTGGTCTATGAGGGGTGGTCAACCCTTATTTTAAGTGGCGGCAATGATTTTTAATCGTTTCAACATTTTAGATTTGTTTTTTTTCACCTAACTCCATCCTACGGTTCTGGTGTGTTTCAACTCCTATAAATAGAACCATACCCTCTCTATTTTTATTCACAAATATTTAGGAACTCCGCGAACCTCTTCAATTAGATTCAAAAATTCTATTAGGGACTTAGGTAAGGGTTCTCATCTTTTTCTAATTATTCTTTTATTCTATTTTCTTCTCCTCCAACCTCCTTAAATCTAACAAAATTATACACACACACACATACATACATATACATATCTTTCGCAGTATACAAATATCAAAAGAAGGAGAACTGGAAAAGAGTTGCATTGACGTTGCAAATCCATACCAGAAAAGTATAGGATAATCTATTAGAGGAAACCATAGTATTTTTATTTCAATAATTGATTAGTATATATCTATGGATTTGAATATGCCTTTGGATTTTGGGATTGTGAAAAAATAGATAAAATACCCCAAAATCCTTTTTTATTTCAAAATATCAATTTTAGATGGATATTCTCAATTATTTATGTTAATTTGACGGAATTTATATTGTTTATGCAATTTTTGATAATTTCATAGTTTATTCTACTTCTCTTCCTTCTTTGTTTCAAGTTATGAGTTTCTAATAACAAAATAAGGGTGTAGAGCGCAAATTCTATTCCTAGTTAACACCACTTATTCCACACAAAATTGCTTCACTTATTTCTGTGTAAAAGAGGATTTGAACAGAATTAGAAGTTAGGGTTGCAATTCCTATTGTTTATAATACTCCATTAGATTGATGTAATAAATTCGATTTCTATTTCGATTTACAAGTCTATTTATTGCAGTTTTGGATAAGAATATTTAATCCTTGTTATGGATACTGAAATCTTGGAAACCTGAAGGGCAACGACCTGTTAGTATTATGGTTAAAGTAATTGACATTTAACACTAATTTAGGGAATATGAACTGCACACTTAGAAGTTATAAGGCATAAATATATATTTATTTCTATTAGCGTAATAAATGTATAATTAAGTAGTTAGATAAGTAATTGATTCCCCTTTAGGAAGGTAATTAATATTTTAAGGTGCAATAAGGAAGATTCCTGGTAAGGCCTTAGTTAGGAAACGGTGAGATGAGTATTATAGATGTAAAGTATTTAAACTATGGCTAATCATAGGGATGCGAGGTCAGTAGAGTTGCATGACCAAAATCTGCCCTTCACTTTGAGGCTACCAGTAGTTGTGTACACTTCCTATTGACGTGAGACATCTCCTATTATAAATATTTGTGATGACGCGAGGTTAGTCCCAAATTTTGTAGGGTAAATCTGCCCAGCTAATCTGCCTACTAGTTCCTACGAATAGTCGGACTAATGTGAGACTTCATTATGAGTATGAGCCATAATACAAAGGGCCTGCTTATGGGTTTTGAAGTATTAAGTGGTTGTTTAAGGGCTTGTATCTTTTCCCCAAATGAAGTATTAAATGGCCAAGGGGCTTGTTATTAGGCATGACAGGCAGTATCTTAATAGGGGTCCACTTCGGGATAAGGTATTAAGTGATTAATTTAGGTTCTGCCTTCCATAAAGAAGTATTAAGTGGCTCAAGGGATTCCATGCGATGTCAGCTAAATTGTTACCTCTGACGGGTCTGCCTTGGGAATAGGTATTAAATGATGGGGTCTATCTTAATTGAGGTCTTAAATGGCCAAAGTCTGGTTATTTTTCAATTAAAGGTATTAAGTGGCTTGGGCACTATCTCTCGCATTATTAGATATCTATGATAAGGGATTTAGGTTATGGGATTAGAAATCTACTTTGGAAATAAAAGGTATTAAGTGGTTGATTGTGGACCCTCATTCTTTCCTTATAAGAAGTAATAAATGGTTTTATGCACGTTAGACTTATTCTTAATTCGAAATATATTGCCCAAGTACTGAAATGGTAAGACTCGAGGTTTTTAATAACCATACATTTGTTGTTCCGACTTCCTCCTTATTACAACATAGGTTAAGGACGAAATGATGATAGTGATGATGCTTGAAGATGGAGTGGTTTAAGCTTGTAGCAGTTAGTATTATCTTTTATGATGCTTTATGTTGTACCCATGAATTTTGGTTAAATGATGTAATGGATTTTATTTGACAGATTGATGATGTTTTGTAGTACGACAGTTCAAATGGTTTGAAATAAATGGGTACAATTTGCTATTATATTTTATTCCATCCATTGTGAGTTCTAAAATAATAGTTATCGCTATATACTGTGACTTCTTTTTCCAACCAACAACTAATCTTAGAATGGATCTAAGTTTCGATGAGCCTTTTCTAGGTCGAAATTTAGGCCTATTCTGAGGTGCGTTGTTACATTTGATATCATAGCTTAGGTTACCCGATCAACAGGGAAACTATACATATGATTGACGTACTTGTTATTTTTGAAAAGGTTTTAAAAAAGAATTTTCAAAAATTATTACTATATATATCTATACCCTTATTTCTTTAAACATACATGCACACACTAAGCAATCCTTTTTCTTTCAGCATATAATATTGTCTTAGGAAATCATCTGTAAAGGCTCAACCTAAAAATAGTTGATATGGCTGATAATCAATCTTCTTCCAGAACTAGTATGCATTCCTATAGAAGACCTCCCACTCTCGGAATTCCCGAATGGTTTAAACAATATCTTATGACTGTTGAGCAATTTCCTATTCCTCCAACTGCATTGGTGGCACCGCTTCCCCGCCTACCGATGCACCACCCCATCATATTCGATTTCCTAAATTATGTAAGGACTTTCTTAATATGGGAAGGAAGACATACTCTAAAACCAAGGGATATTTGAAAGCTAAGACATGGGTTAATGATTTAGAGAAAATATTTAGAGAGCTTGATTGGGAAGATTAGCTAAAAAAGAGGATGATAGCTGGGCACATCAAATGAGAAGCTTTAGATTGGTGGAACTTGGTGACGGAGGAAAACACTGGAAGGATTTTCTTGTGGGATGAATTCAAAAATAGATTTGAGATAAGGTTTATGTCTAAGGTAGAATTAAGTCTACAATTGGGGAAATTCATTCAGCTTATGCAAGGAGACTCCACTCTAAAGGAGTACATAGCTAAGTTCACATAGATGGCTAAATCAAGATGAGCTTGATAGATACACCTATGAAAAAGGCCATGAAGTTCGTGAAGGGACTAAATTCCCCATGGAGAGAAATATTGTTGACCCAATTACCTATTAGTGTTATGTATGAGATGTTGGTGGAGATGGCAATACCACACATAACTAATGTGGACGATAAGAAGGCAGAAAATGTTGCACCTACCCAAAAGCAAGGAGAGTCCAAGAAGGGAAGCTTTTGGGCTAAAAAGAAGTCAAAGGGGAAGTTTAAGAAGGACGGTAAGGCATGCAAGCGATGCCAAAAGAAATGTCATGAGGCTAAAGATTGTAGGGTGAGTCTGATGGAGGAAGCTTTTAAAGGGAAGTGCTTTAAGTGCCACGAGAAAGGGTAGCTCAAGAATCAATGCCTTAAGTTGGCAAAGGATCAAGCGGACAAGCTTATGCTATTGAAGTCGCCCCTATTGTATGTAGACCACCGAGAGACCAATAGAAGACAGCATTAGAAGGCATCACTCTTATTTTAAGGGTTATAACTCGTACCCTATTTGATTCAGGGGAATCGCATACCTTTATAGCTGGGAATGTAGCAAACTTTTTAAACCTTCATACTCTGATTGTCACCAGCCCAATAATGGTCTCTAATCCTATTGGGGGTTCTGACACGTCTCTCTTTTATTTGTAAAGACCTAGTGTTGGACATATGCGATGTTGATTTCATATGTAATGCATGCGTTCTAAATTTTGAGGGGTATGGCATATCTTGGGTATGTATTGGTTAACATATTATGGAGCAATTCTTGATTATGATAGGAGGGTTGTGTGATTAAGAAGTTATGGAGGCCATGACCTAGAAATTCTTTATACACCCCAAGATATAGTTGAGTTAAGCTTTCTATAATCAATAAGTCTATTTGTTGGAGAGAAATCATCTGTACCCATAGTTTGTGAATTTTCTGATGTCTTTGAGGAAGTCTTGGGTCTCTCACCCTATATGGAGATTAAGTTCCGACAAGATTTGAAGAAAGACACAAGGCCAGTCGCCCTTCTTTTAAGACACATGGCCATTAAAGAAAGAAGAGAATTGGATAATCAAATCTCTGAACTATTAAAGAAAGGATTCATCTAATGGAGTACTTCGAAGTGGAGATCCCCTGTTGTTTTCGCCACTAAGGCAGATGGTTTGTTGGGACTTTGTGTCGACTCTAGGGAATTGAACAAGTTGATAAGGAAGAATAGGTACCCTTTACCTAGGATAAATGACTTGTTCGATCAACTTACAGGAGCTAAAGTCTTTTCTCAACTAGACTTATCAACCGGATTCCATTAGTTGAGGATTGTAGAACAAAGCAAGTCGAAGACTGTATTTCGCACACCAGATGGACTCTATGAGTGGGAAGTGATGCCTTTTGGATTAACAAGTGCCCCTGCATACTTTTTTAGATTTGATGAATATGGTATTTAGTGAATAACTCAATAAATTCATCATTATGATCGTAGATGATATTTTGATTTTCTCCAAGGCCAAAGAAGAGCATGACGACCACCTAAGAGAGGTACTAGGAACCTTAAGAAAGCACCGGCTTAAAGGCAAATTTTCTAAATGCCAATTTTGAAGAATAGAAGTTAGATTCTTTGGGCATATTGTTTCTGAGCAAGGACTGGAAGTACACCCATTAAAGTGGAAGCTGTTCAAGAACGGAAGACTCCTAGAAATGCATTGGAGGTTATAATTTTTCTTGGGTTGGCAGGCTACTTCAGAAAGATCAAGAACTTTGAAAGAATAGCAGCCCCTTAACCCATTTGACTAAGAAGAACCTGGTCTTTTCTTGGGATGATAGATGCACTAAGGTATTTTAGAAGCTTAAGGAGTTATTGACTAGTGCACCTGTGCTCACTATTCCCAATGGAACCAACGGTTTTCACAAATGCTTGCAGCACAGGGTTAGAAGCAATTCTAATGTAAGAAGGAAAAGTAGTTGTTTATGCTAGTAGGAAACTGATGGATCATGAGAAAAGATATTCGGTTCATGACTTGGAGTTGGAAGCTATCGTCTTTGCCTTGAAGATGTGGAGGCATTATCTGTTGGGAGAAAGGTTTGAGTTATTTTACGACCATAAATCACTCAAATCCCTATTTTCCCAAAAATATTTGAATCTTAGGTGGCAAAGATGGATGGAATATATAGCGTCGTTCGACTTTAGTATTCAGTACACCCTTGGAAAAGGGAACGTAGTCGCCGACGCCCTTAGTCGGAGATGTGCTACCTTAGGTGCTATATATATGGATTGAGGCAGTTGGAGTTCCTCTCAAATTTTTACTTCCAACCACCAACATAACCCATCCAAGGGTTTTTAGTGGTTATGGAGATTAGGCCAGCCTTGATGGACTGCATAGGGCATGAGCAAGTGAAGAATGAGAAGTTAGTAGAGGTTTTTGAGAAGTTGGGGAGTGGAGAGCATTTCCCCATGCTAGTAGGTATTCAGTTAATGAGAAAGGATGCTTAAGAAGGAATGGACGCCATTGTGTCCCAGTGGTTAATAATTTGTTGAGAAAGGTGCTTATCGAATGTCACCACTCAAAGATGACCATCCACATCGGAGGAGATAAGATGTACAAGGATATCAAGAAGAATTTCTTTTGGCCTGGAATAAAGAAGAGTGTTGCTGAGTCTGTTTGTAAGTGCTTGACATGTCAGAGGGTAAAAGTTGAGTAAGGAAAGCCTAGAGGGTTACTATTCCAATTGGAAATTCCAACCTAGAAGTGGAAGCATATTTCGATCGATTTTGTGTTTCTTAAAAGTCAGAGGGGTAATGAAGATATTTGGTTTGTTGTGGATAGGCTCACTGAGAGTGCCCATTTTATTCCGGTTAGGAACAATAGAACTACCATTTCCCACACGCAGATCGACATCAAGGAGGTAGTTCGATTGCATGGAATTCCTATGAGCATAGTTTGTGATAGGGACCCCTTGTTCACCAGTGAGTTTTGGAGAAGCCTACAAGTAACTTTGGTAACTTCTTTGAATCTTAGCACTGCATATCACCCATAGATTGATGGTCAAACAAAGAGGGTGAAAAGGATTTTGGAAGACTTTTTGAGGGCTTGTGTTTTGGATTACGGAGAACATTGGGAGCAACATCTACCTTTAGTTGAGTTCGCATATAATAATAGCTATCAAGCGATAATTGGTATGACCCCTTTTGAAGCACTTTATGGGAGGCCTTGCAAATTGCCAAGTTGTTGGTGGAAAGCCACTAACAAAATATTACTCAGACCCGATATGATCTGTGATGCCATAAAAAAAAGAGTTGATCCAGCAATGAATGAATGCAGCGCAAGACCATCAGAAATCATACGCAGATAGAAGAAGGAAAGAGCTTTGAGGTTAGAGATATGGTATTTGCCAAAGTCTCCTCTCTTAGAAAAGTGGTTAGGTATGGCATGTCTGGAAAATTGGAACCAAGATTCATTGGGCCATTTAGAGTTTCGGAATGGATAGGAAAACTTGCTTATCGCATGGAGCTTCATGACAGATTGGCTGGAGTCAACAATCGTAACGACCCAAAATTTAACCACTTTAAATAGAAATATTTAATATATTATTAACTAATTAATTAATGGAGTTTATAACTCAAGAATACCCCTTTTTAAAAATAACTAGTAATGGTGAAAATATTTTTAAATTTTGTTTGTAAAAGTATTTATTTCGAAAGAAAGTAGAAAATGCGACCAAAAGTCTTTTTGAAAAATTTCAATTCTTCACTATTAAAAAGTTGTTTAAAATGTTGTAAACACCTTAGTTAACATATTTACACATTTTAAATAACTTAACATGGATTAGTAAATAAAAAAAGTTTAATAACATAAGTGTACTTATGTAAGAAAGATGTGACCATTTTTAAGTTTTAAATCTAATTAAAACAAAAGAAATTATGAAACATCACTACATTTCAAATCCTAGTACACAATTAAGTATTACATGTTAAGTAAAAGGGGGTCACCATGGGTTTTGGCATGTGGACCAATAGGGATGGATAAGGTGATGAGATGGCCAAAATGTAGTGGAAGATAATGGTACTTAGGGATATTTTTAGTTTCATTTCATTCATTTTTATATACACAAATTTCTTTATTTTCATTTCATTTTAATCATTCACTTTACTTTTCAAAAAACCAAGCTCTTATTTACAACTTTAATGGCTTCCTTCGAATTTTTAAAGTTTTAAAAATCATATTTTTCCACTTCAAAACCTTTTAAAATCTTGTTTAAACTCTTGTTTTCTTTCTTCTCTTCCTTTTCAAATTCTTAGCCCTACCTCCACCTCATCACTCAAGTCGAGCCCTAATTAATCATCTATGACCGAGCCATTTTGTAGCTAGGCCGAGCCCATTTCAAGGGGTCTAGTTCAAAAGCAAGCCTTTTCCAAAGAAAATTTCAAAAGTTCTAACCTTTTGCAATTCGAAAAGGGTTTAGTGAGTGAACACTTTATTTCTAGGAAAAGTTTTAAACTTTTTATGTTTGCGAAATTCACGCATGATATGTTGCTTGAAAATGTTGGATCTTCATGTGTAAGTTAAGTATGTATGCTATTTATTGGTGACTGAAGTTAGACTTGGAAAATATAGTCTAAAAGTATAGTTTTAGTTGTAAAGTTGCTATCTTTGCTCATGAATGTGTGATGATGCGATTTTGTATGTGCGAGCTTGTATGTGTGGTTATGTGATATGAAAGTTAGCATTTTTACATGGTATCGTGACTCGAGATCATTTGGAAAGAAATCAAGCTTGTACTAGTTTTCAAGTCACTAAAGTTTCAAAATTTTAAACTTTGTTTAGTTTTTAAAATAAAAGTTTTTCCATATGTTTTTAAAAAGAAGTAAAGTTAAACGTAAAATTAGAAGTTGACGTTGGAGTAAGATCTAAACTAGATCTAACTTTAAGGAGTTGCATTCATAGCGATAGTCGCTGTGAATGCAGTTCCGGAAACGTTAGTGTTTTAAATCTTAAAATGATTCTTTTTGAAATAGTTTTGAAAATCTTTTTCAAAAATATTAATTAAGTACAAAAGTTAATTATTTTTGTAATTAAATATGAGTTTAATAATTAATTGACTAATTAATTATTTAATTAAGAATATTATTAATTAATTATAATTAAATTAAGTAACTAGTGTTTAATTATGAATTAAAGTTAATTAATTAATTAAGAAAGTTTAATTAATATTAATTAAGTAAAAATTTAATTAATAATTAATTTTATTTAGTTAAGTGTAATTAAGTTTAATTAATTACTATTTAATCAGGGTTAATTAATAGTTAATTACTAATTAGGCAGGGTTTATTAAATTAAAATAATTAGGTTTAATAAAGATTTAATAAAGGGTTAATTAAGTTTAATTAATTTATAATTAGAGTTAATTAAGATTTAATTAGAAATTAACTAATGATTTAATTAGTAATTAAATAAAGATTTAATTATTATTTAATAAAGGTTTAATTTTAAACTCTATCAGTTATTTTAAGTCAGTTCTCATTATAAGTAAACTAATTTTAAACCAAGAGATCTCTTGTTTGTACCATTAAATAACTAAACAACTACAAATGAGTTATATATTAAACTTACTAAATTGTTTAAACATTTGTTAACAGAATAAATACCTGTTCTACTATAACCTAATTATGTTGATTGTTTGGATATCTGTTAGCAGAATAAATCCCCGTTCTGCTATAATTAAACTTAATAGATTGTGTGGACATCTTTTAGATGGACAAACCACTAATCCTGCAATTATATTGTTTGGATATGCATTTTCCAATTGATTTATATTGACATGTTATTCTCTGATTTGGTTATGGATTGCATTTACATATATGTTGGCTTATGTAAATAATTGTTATGTGACTTGGATGACAAATTTAAATAAATGGTAACTTGATTTAGCACCATTATGGTCCTAAGCCTCCTTTCAAATTTGTAAAATTATTGTTTTTAAATTGACTTTAATTCTATATCAATTTGAGATTAATTATTTTAAATGATTTTGTAAGATGCTCAATTATTTTGATAAAGGAGATTTGCAAATGATACTTTAAGAGAAGGAGATTATAAATAATTTTGGATATTTATAAAAGATTTTTATAAATGATTTCTAGATATTTATAAAAGAGTTTTACAAATGGATTTATAATATAAGAAAAGGAGATTTATAAATAAAAGAGACTTATTAAAATGATTTATTGAAGAAAATTTATAAAAGAATTAAAGATGGGATTTCCCTTAACTGACCTTTTCAATTGTGGTGGTGTAGACATTTATTCCATGTTTAAAACCGAAGGGATGGTGTTTAGGGTTATTTTTATCTCTAATTTAAATAACTTTTTTCTAATCCTTTTAATATACTTTTGAAATACAAAATCTTTCACAATGCTTTGTGAATATACTTATTCCAGTGTGATAAGTATATGAATGTTTTGATAAATATTTTGAACTGAGATTTAAATAAATGAAACTTATTTTGAGGCTTAGTGGTTGCTATGGGAAAGTTAAATCTCTGGATTATTGTTTGATTATGTATTTGATAGTTAAATAACCGATTATCAAATTTTGATCTATTTTAACTTAGGAAGTATGTTGTGTATATTCGCGTTCCCCGGTGAAGACTTGAATACTTATTGCATACTATCAAAGAACCGGAATTGAGTTAGCCAGAAATTACCGCCTAGTTTTGGAGACACCGGTTTCAGATAAGTATGATTTATCTGAAATACTCCAAACTAAAAATGTTTGTGATGGATTGTGATGAAGTGTGCTATGGAGCTATACTATTTTTCCTGAGGGTGATTACAAAATGGAAGATAGTAAATGTTGAATGTTTGTTCGATCCTGGAACAACTTGTATGGATGAATGATGGCATTACATTTCTGCCTGGAGGGCTGTGTTAGCATTCCAAAATGGTCTACAATAAGGAAAAATGTAATCGTGGTCTCTCAAGCCTCACATCTCGGTAATGGCTAAAATAGGGTATGTCGCAAGGCTATGTAGGCCGCTCCCATTAAGGTAGGATCATCCCAAGATCTAGAGATGATATCTCTATATATGCTTCAAGCCCATTTATTGTTGTTAATCATAACCAAGGGGTGATCATATTCGGTACTATCCAGTCAGGGATAGGCCGGCCTTGCTATCAGAGAGTCTCAGCGAGGCTCTCACTGTACATTTTATCTAGAGGTGTATAGATTTTTGGAAGATAGTCCCTTACCTTGCCATTTGTTGGAAATTCATTCTCCAATAAGCGCCTTTGGTTTTGATTGTATACCTATTATTGCTATCATATACACAAATCACAGCTACTTGATATATTTACTTTAAACCCTTAGACATTATAATAATGTCATTGAATTTTATAATAAACATATTTTGGTTATCGTAAGGTAAAAACCCATCCGTGTTTATGTGCGGTGAAGTCTTATGAGATACCTTTGATTTCAAAGGATTCTATAAGTTATAATAAAATTTCTTGTGATTTGAGTTTCTCATGCTGGTTTTACCAAATTGACCCGGGCGCTATTTTCTTATAATGCTCGGGTCAGACCGAGCATGTTTTCAGATTAGCTTAGATGCTTTGGAGCTCAGGAGGCAAGCTAGAGGTCCAAGATGTATCTCTCGTATGTTTCGTTATTTTCGCTATTTGGAAGAAATTTTTATCAGTTATGTAGGGACAAGTAGTTTTAATAGTCCCGGGTAGGAAGTTGTACTATTACGACTCTGATGTACCATTTGGAAATGATTATGTAATTTTTTTTGTTAATTATTGTATATTGTTCCTTTACGTTGTAAGATTCTGTGTTCTTTATTTTCTTCTTATCTTTCATTTTCTTTTATCCCTAATGACCTATCTTTCCAACACTTGGATGCTCGACACATGAATACCATGATGTATTAAGTGTCGACTTTTGAGTGTCGAAAATGCAGATCGTTACAATAATATTTTCAACGTTTCTCGCTTAAAAAATGCTTTCATGACACTGCTATTAGGGTTGAACCTGATTAGTTTGGCAATTTATAGATAGAGCCAACATCGCCTCATGCCACCCTTGCATTATGGAGCACGGAACTAGGAGACTCCGCAACAAAATATTTAGGCTTGTCCGAGTACAATGGGGAGATAACCCGACAAAAAGCACATGGGAAACCAATGAGAAGATGAAGATCACTCTTCCAAAGCTTCTCATAGGTAAAATTTCTCTCCAAAATTAGGATTTTGGTTCCATCATGCTTGCCGGATTGGATGGTAGGAGATGGCTACCACACTTTTTCATAATCATTTAACACTCATGTAGAAACTTTTATGCATGTTTAGGCTATTTGCATACATACTTGCATGACACGATTTACACACTCACGCTAGGATAGAGCCCATTTTAGTATGTATGTAGTACATAATCACATTGCATTTTGGTTGAATAGATGGTTACATGGATAACTTGATTGTGTAACATGGATGTTATTGTGTGTTGCACTGTTCGCCCTTGAAAGATTTTGGGATGAAATCCTTTTTAAGGAGGGAAGAATGTAACACCCCGTAAAATCAACCATAAATAAATTGAATAAATTAAACTGAACAAGGTAGGGTTGAAAATGAAAATTTTATAGAAATTAGAATTTGACTACGAAAGCTATTCCGTTGCATTCTTGGTGAAATTTTGATCTGTTTCCATATATAATATGCCTAAAACAGAGCTCAAACGCAAAAGTTACGAGCGTTTGAAATTTTCAGATTTAAATTAATTTAATTTGAATTCAAATTCAAATGAATAATTAAATTAAGGTTTGAATTTCAAAAACTAACTGTAGGTTTAGTTGGGGGTTAAGTTAAATAATTAACGTTAAAAGTTAATTAGTGTATAAATTAAACGAGCAACAGAAACAAAGCAGCACACCTCAAATAAGTGAAGAGGTCGACACCTCCAACCCCAAGCGGTGGGCCCCTAGCGGTCAACTAGAGTATGGGGGTGGTCGACCCCTATTTAGGGTGGTGGCTATGATTTTTCAGCATTTAAATGCTCCAAATTTATCTGTTTTCACCTAACTCCATCATACGGTTCTGGTGCATTTCAACTCCTATAAATAGGACCCTATCCTCTCTACTTTTTATTCACAAATATTTGAGAACTCTGTGAACCTATGCCATTTCTTCTATTCAGTTAGATTCTGAAATTCTATTGGGGATTTAGGTAAAGATTCTAATCCTTTTTTAATTATTCTTTTATCTATTTTCTTTTGCTCGAACCTCCCTAAATCTAACGAAATTATATAGATGCATATCCTTCGCTATGTATATATATCAAAAGAAAGAGATCTGGAAAAGAGTTGCTTTGGTGTTGCAAATCCATACAAGAAAAGCTAAGGATAATCTATGAGTGGACACCTTATTATTATTATTTCAGTAATTGATTAGTGTGTGTCTGTGTCTCCATATATATATGTGTGTATATGTATATATATATGTATATATATATATGGATTGTGAAAACAAAATAGATAAAATCCCCTAAAATTCCTTCTTACTTTGAAATGTCAAATCTATATGGAGATTCTCAATTATTTATATTAATTTGATGGAATTTAGATTGTTTCTGCAGTTTTTGATAATTTCATAGTCTATTCCACTTCTCCTCCTTCTTTGATTCAAATTGTGAGTTTTCAATAATGAAATAAGGAGGTAGAGCACAAATCTTATTCTTAGTTTACACCACTTATTCCACACAAAATTCCTTTGCTTATTTTTGTGTAAAAGAGGAGTTGAATAGAATATGAAGTGAGGGTTCCAGTTCCTATTGTTTAGGATATTTCATTGGATTATTGTAATAAATTGGATTTCTATTTCTACTTACAAGTCTATTTATTGCAGTTTTGGATATGAATATTTAATCCTTGTTATGGATTTTGAAATCTTGGAAATCTGAAGGGAAAGGAGTTGTGTTAGTATTATGGTTAAAGGAATTGACATTTAATGCTAGTTTAGGGCATATGAACTAAATGTTTAGAAGTTATTAGGCACAAATATATATATTTATTTCTATTAGTGTAATAAACTTATAATATAGCGTATAATTGCATAGTTAGATAGGTAATAATTATCATTGATTCCCCCTTAGGAACGTAATTAATAATTTAAGGCGCAATAAGAAGATTCCTTGTAAGGCCTTAATTATGAAATAGTGAGATGAGTATTATATATGGAGAGTATTTAAACTATGGCTGAGTCATATGGATTCGAGGTCGGTAGAATTGCACGATAGAAGTCTGCCCTTCACTTTGAGGCTACCATCAGTTGTGTACACTTCCTATCGATGTGAGACATCTCCTATGATAGATATTTGTGATGACGCGAGGTTTGTCCCAAATTTTATAGGGTAAATCTGCCCAGCTAATCTGGCTACTAGTTCCTACGAATAGTTGGACTAATGTAAGACGCCATTATGAGTATGACCCATAGTACGAAGGGCTTGTTTTGGGGTCTATAGGTATCAAGTGGTTGTTCGAGGACCTGCCTCTTTCCCCAAATGAAGTATTAAATGGCCAAGAGGCTAATTATTTGGCACGATACATAGTATCTCGATAGGGGTCCACTTTAGGATAATGTATTCAGTGACTGATTTAGGGTCCGCCTTTCCGTAAAGAAGTATTAAGGGCTCAAGAGATTCCATGTGATGTCTGCTAGACAGTCACCTTTGAGGAGTCCACCTTGGTAATGTATTAAATGATAGGATCTACCTCAATTAAGGTCTTAAATGGCTAGAGTCTCCCAATTTTCCAATAAAATGTATTAAGTGGCTTGGGTACTATCTCTGGCATTGTTAAATATTTATGACATGGGATTTGGGTTATGGGATTTAGAAACCTGTTTTGGGAATGTAAGATATTAAGTGGTTGATTGTGAACCTGCATCCTTTCCTTATAAGAAGTATTAAATGGTTTTATGTACATTAGATATATTCTTATTTTGAAATATACTGCCCAAGTACTAAAATGGTAAGACTCGAGGTTTTTATTCACTAGAAATTTGTTGTTGTGACTACCTTCTCATTACAACATAGGTTAAGGATGGAGTGATGACGGTGACGATGCTTGAAGATGGAGTGACTTAAGCTTGTGGCCGATATTATTATATTTTATGACGTTTTATGTTGTACCCATGTATTTTGGATAAATGATGTAACAGATTTCACTTGACTGATTGATTATGTTTTGTATTATGACATTTCAAATGGTTTTGAAATAAATAGGTACAATTAGTTGTTATATTTTATTCTATCTGTTGTGATTCTGAAAGAATGGTTTTTTCTCTTTACTGTTATTTCTTTTTCCAAATGGTTATTGCTCTATATTGTTACTTCATTTTCCAACCAATAGCCAACCTTAGAATGGATCTAAGTTTCGATGGGCCTTTTCTGGGTCGAAATTTAGGCATGTTACGAGATGGGTTGTTACATACATGACCTTATAGAAAGAAGTTAATTCAATTTCACTCATTACCCGTCACACTTTATCTAACAAAGTTTGTTTACTTCTTATCGATACATCATTATGTTTCATAATGAGGAGTGACATTAGAGATTGAATTTCTTATTCGATTTTAGGCATATTTGAAATCGTTTCCCTTTATACTTACTTATTCGACCAAATTGAATTTTCTTGTTTCCATTGCATATTATGTTCTATACTTTCGTTTTATATTCAATGAACTTACCATAAATAGATTACTTATGTATCAAACACACGGTTTATTTTATGTAAATTCATCTATTAATTAAGCTAAGCATATGGAATTATTTTTGGTATTACTATACTTTCGACCGCATACATCTTTATGTATCTGGAGAGTTCACCAACTCTTATGTTGCTCTCACCAAATGGAGGCTTTGTCCTTAATTCCAAAATAATTGTAACACATTATAGATACTTTGGTGTTATTTAGCTAATGCAATAAAAACCGTTACTCTATTAGATTTATCTCATAACAAATATTCAAAACATTCATCACAAGGTCAAACTATCTTAACTTTCAGTCAATATTGAAATTAATTATTATTTCATAATTTTTATTTTATATTTTCACAAAAATAATTTTTTGTGCCTTGATGCATCCGTTGATAAGTATTACATGGCATACTCCTACTATTTCCACCATTACTATAATAGCATATAAAATATGAAGCTCTATTCAACTACATTTTATGGTTTATTCATTTCTTTTACTAAAATTAGTTTATAGTCGAAAGTTTTTGATCAAATATCTTAAACTCATGAAATGAATTTTATAGAAAACAGTTTTCTATAGATAAACACAACTGTAATAAGAATTACATTTACCATTCGATATTAAGATTCTACTAGTTTTTTATACAATTCTCATTTCCGACATCACTTCATGAAGCACCATTGACTATTCACTGTTTTCATCCCAAGTGCACCTAACTTCATCCACTCTTGTACATTTGGTTTTCCTTTTCTAAACGGTCAAACCATTCAAAAAGGAAATCCTCAGTGTAATCAATCATACTGATTTGCTTATTTCCAATGAATTAATTTCATTGAAGTTTCATATTACAAACCATGACTATTAACCGTATAATGTTTAAATGTGATTGGATATGGATAAAATATTCATATTCTTGTATTTCTTCAGAGTTCAAAACTCGTAAATGACAAAACACAATCTCAAACGAATAACGTCTTGAGCGATTAAGGCATGAATGTTTTAACAGATTTGGTAAATTAGCGCTTGCATCAGTTTTGAAGTGAAAACACGCCAAAGGATTCAGTGGTAAGTATATCTTATATTTCTTTGTCAATCTTTAATTTAGTTCAATTGTATATTTTTGCTGATAAACAGTTTATCAATTATATAAGTTGTATAAATTATCGATGTAGATTATTTTAACCTTATAGAGCAAACGTTTAAATAATATTAGAAAGGTTAAATGTTACCATTTATTTTTCTAGCAAGGCTCCCACTATATTTTTATGTTTCTCAAAACCATAAGAAAACATTGAAATCTTTTGATTTCTCTAGCGGGTTTTATTAATCGTTTGCCTTAGGGTTCAGACCTTAAGGAAAGCTCAACAAATCATAGGCCCGCAAGCGATGGATAACACCTGATCAGTTGCACCATATACAGATCGTACCATATATAGACCCTAATCCATGGTTTTTGTCTTAATCTCATATTGGACATGAGGAAAGCTCAACAAATCAAGGAAGATTATTCACTCGTATCCACCATTTCGTGACGGCCTAACTATAATGACATACCTTGAGGAAATATCCAAAAATATATGCAGTTATTATACCTCTTCTATTCTAAATATTAATAGTACTACACCTAACATCCCTAGCTAGAGGAAAGCTAAAAAACTAAGGTGTGTGCAAGTAGTCTATTAATATAATAATGGTAGAGGTCAACATTTATATTATATATTTATAAACTTTAACATATTTATTTGAGTGATATCGATTTAAGGATCGTAATTCAAGTGTAAGAAATATATGAAATCACTGTATACATACTATATGTATATACTTATTCCTTAAATCTCATTAGGTTTCTTTCCAGTTCAACTTGATTTTATACCTCCGTATATTATATAAGTTTATTTCATATTTAACCTTTTATAATTTAATTAACTTATATAATAGTCATATATATATTATTAATTAAATCATATTTAATTAAGTTTAATTTTTTGATTTAATTACCAAATTACCTAAATTATTCTTAAAATTCAAAATTTTATCTTATTAATCCTAAACAATTAAGATGGATATTAATTATAACACTTATTGTTTTACATGCATATATCATTATATATGTACATCTTATTTTACCACTTAACATTTAGTTAATTATTTATCAAATAAATATTTTTTTAATTAAAATAATTCTAGTTAAATATTTTAATAAATTGAAAATTATTTTAATTTCCTTAAACAATTTAAGATAAATACATATACATGTTATACCACAACATTTATAGTTATATACATATACATATATCAACATATATATGTTTTAATTTAATTGTTTAACTTTTAATAATTTATTCATTTAATCAATCTAATAAATTAAATTTCAAATTCCTACTTTATTTCCAAAACAATTTTGAAAATGCATTTTATAACTTTTATAAATTTTATTTCATATTTTAAATTAAAAATATCTTTTCAATTTTCAAATAAAATTTAAAAATTAGCCTAAGGCCCATATTCAAACTGGGTCTTTTCTATTAGGGATAAACTTTGGGCTCACTTCACCTTTCAAGCCAGGTCGATAACTAGGTAAAACATGGTACTTGGTTACCCAAAACTAACATAGACTACTTTTTTAGGCACCCTACTAAATGGGTATGCTTAATTAGTTGGCCCTAACATGAATGATTTAGACTGCATAGACTATATGACTTTAATACCATTGAAGGAATTGGGCCACTCGAAAGCGGGTGAAATAGGTAGATTTCAAAATTTCTATTTTGGTTCTTTTGGGCCTATGAAATCTAAAAGTATATTAGATCCAATCTAAAAAAGTTTTTTTTTAAATCTTATTTTATTTAGATTGTTTAAAATGGACTTTGAATTTGATTTAAATTTAAATGTATGAGTGTATGAAATACACCAATATATGTGACAACTACTTCTTAAAGTTAATTTAGAGAAGGAAACCTTACGTTTCTTTCTCTAAAACACATGCAATTAATTAAGGGAAAATTTTGTATTTTATTTAAAGAGAGAAATCTTTTATTTCTCTCTCTTTAATTAAACTAATTGATTTATTAGATCTCATTAATGAAAAAATTATACATAGCGTAAATTATGAGTATACCCGAATACACTCTAGTGATCAGTGAATATTATGCAAGTGCAATAAATAAGCAGTGTACATGATTATTTAATCATGTACTGGTGTTGGGATTTACACCGTAACAGACCCATTTGTCCCTTTGTATATGCATTTTTTGTTTACATATATACATGTCAAAAATAAGTTTCCCTTTATTACATATAAGTTTTCAAATCTAGGATTAACAATTAAAACAATGGTTTTAATTAAGGAAGAGTTTAAAAATAAATTTTACAGTTTTACACAAAAGTCCATTTTGATTAAAGTTAAAATAACATAAAAACATGTATATATAAAAATAATTCCAAGTTATGTTTTAAGTTTAAAATAACATATGTATACATAAATATTGTAATTCAAGTAACATATATGTTTAAATTTAATGTTAACAAATTTAATCAATCTTTTAACTTGGGTAGGAAATATAAACGTTTATAAATTTACACAAAAGTCCACTTAAGGATCCTAAAAAAAATTTAACTTTTATGAATATAATAACCAAATGAATTATTTTCTAAAAATAACCATATAACACAAAAAATTAAATTTCAAGGCAAGTTTAAATAATCAACAAAAATAGTTTATTTGTGTTAAGTATACAAATGTTACAAAATTATGACATAATAAATTGTACATTTTTTATAAAGAATAATTCCAAAATATGACAAAAGTAGTCTAATAACTTAGACACATACAAATTTGTCATAATATAATTCAGATCTAATTATACAAAGAATATGGACAAACAATTAAATGAGACAAAGGATTTGAAATATATCAATCATAATAAATATATAGTCAATGGAGAAGTAAAAAAAGGAGATCTAAATTAAATCAATATGATGATCATACAATTAATTGAGGTGGATGAAAAAGGGGGATTCGAGTTATATTACAAGATGAACATACAAAATAGAAAAGATGTAACATGAATATAATCTAAACCATATAAACACAATGAAAATATAGTTAAATAAAATTAGAATTACATAAAATGAAGCCAATGATTTGCACCTTGAATAAAGATATCTCCTCATATCTCCAAGATCCATACTCAGTCATTGCAAGAGATGGATAAATCACTTACGTTTCATTATTTTTGATGTTTGCATTTGATTTGGATTTGATAAAATTTTGGAGATCTTTAATTTTTTTCTTCCATGGAAGGTTAGGAGGAGAGAAGAGAAAAGTGAATGGAAAAAATGAATATCTGTAGGAAATGAATTAGTGGATTTAGTTTTAATTGAAACAATTAAACTATCTTATTCTTTAATTAAAACTTCCCTAATCAATTCCCTTAATTATCTCTCTCTATCCGCTCGTCTCTCTTCACACAGTATGGCTGGAATTACATGCCATTAATGGCATAAAATTTCCATAAATCACTTCATGTAATTATATTTTATTTAAACTCATTTAAAATTACATTAATATCTTATATCGATTCGCACTAGTATAAATTTTATAAATGCATTCAAATAATTATAAACAACTCCCAAAAATCAGTTAAATTAAATGATAATTAATATTTCTTAAATATTAACTAATTTAATTAATTTTAAATATTTAATAAACTAATTAAATCATGTGGTTTTTCAAAGAACTCATCATTACGGTTGTGTGACTCAATGTTGTAAATTCAGTAAGCGATTAATATCAAACAATTCGAATATTGATGTTAATACGTCACCTTAGCTAGTGATGTGACATTTTGGCTGAATTTATCACTTACACATCTTTTGGTAAAATCTAATTTTACTTATTATAAGCGATACCTGGTAGAAACAATTATTTAAACCAATTCTCTTCGTTAAAACTATATCACATTAGGACTTATGGAATTTGGTTTTGGTCAAAACTCCAACAGCATCCATATTCAACTTTGTAATCCCAAACACAAAATCCTTGGTTCAATAATAATAATAATTAACCATACTACTCTAGCTAGAGACCTTTATTTTGAGTTAACTATATGTGATCGTGATACTAACCCTAGGTAATCGAGGAGGCAAATTCTCTATTAAGTAGTGTTTTACATCCATTGCTTCAACTTAGACCCAACTATAGTCGTTTAATAGATGTCATGCCATGGTCTAACTATATTCAAAGTGTAGTTTCCACACTGAAGTTACTCGGTATTCTCTAGTCGAATAAATTATGTAACATCATCACTTTGAGATTGTCTATTTGGCCTTAGTTATATTGACCAATAGAGAATTCTCGAGTGAGTCATTTCATAGTTATCCAATAACTATCAGTACATAATCCCTTGGTGCCTCCAGCAACCATGAGAAATACGCTGAACAACATATGGAGAGCAGTATGTACTCTAGTCTCAATGGACGAATCGATACCCTTACTCGAAACATCTTGAGTAGGAATATTAAAATAATATGTTATTTTAAATATGATAAAATTACCATGATCACAACATTTTTAAATTACTATCACATATCATTTAAGGATTTTCCTCCTCTATACTTTAGATTAATTACTTAATTATTTATGTCACTATTTAACTAGTATATGATAGAAAGAAAAACACCTTTTATTTTGAACAAGATTGATCACAGAGTTAGATATATGTAACAAATTATATAATTTCCCCTAGGTATACTCCTAGCTCTATCATATATTATATCACACTAGACATCTTGTTGACCGTAGGACGAAGCGATCAACTCCCTTATGAACCTTAGTTAGGATACATATGTACATACGTACACACACATAGTTTTGAGGTACATATTGAGAATATGGATATCATAACATATTAACTAAATTAGTTAATTATAAATTAATTATAAAGAAAATTTATATAAACATTAACAAAAAAATATTTTAATCAATAAAATTAAATTAAAATATTTAACCATCTTTTAGTAATCAAAATACTAAATTTTATTTAGTATTAAATAATACACAAACATAAATTTAAGATCTTGTACAAATTAATAAAATTATTTTTCTGAAATTCACCCTTTTAACCCCACCATCAGTGCACCTATTCCAATAATGATGTCAGAGCCCATATTATATCATCCCCATTCTGAACTTGACAGTAGACACTGATGATACTGCAGTCATCCCTAGTATTATTTTCAAATGACAAAATGTGATCAATTATTGTATCATTAACATCAAAATCACATGAATTTACAAATTTTCACAAAGCATTTTCAATTCTTTCACTTCAAATTCATTACATGCCAATTACATAGCTCTACAATTACATTGTTCAAATATACTACAATAAATACAAATATGATTCCAAAAGTGACATGTGAAGATGCCTGCTTAGATCATCAGAGTAATAACTACCGATGGTTACAGCGCTCCTCTATACCTATATCAACAAAAGCAGTTATATAATACAATATGATATAAACTAGAATAATAATAGCTTGCCACCTATACGTCTCTAGAAGCCTTATTCATCTTAACCTAAAAACCATACTCCCGACCTACTCAATTGAGTACCTGAGAGTTTATGTAACGACCCACCTTTTTGGACAGTTTAAATCGACAATAAACCACACATGTCAGACTCAAACTATTCAAAAAGGAGGATTGTTATGGTGTAAATAAGAAAAAGCAGAGAAAGAAAGAAAAACAAACACAGAATCTCACAGCGGAATGAAAAAATATAATAATCAAATAAACAATTCATGAAGCTGTTTACAAATAACCTTTGATTATACTTTTACAATACAGATCAGAGTTACATACAACAGGAATAAATAAAAAAAGGCAGTGGAACAACATGATGTAGTGGAATGAATAGAATGAATAATAGTAGTATACAAATCACCGTCTTCGTCCTCCAGAAAGCAGTCTTCGATATACTGAAAAGCTCAGGCTGACCCGAGCGAATTGAAAAGACAAAACACTCGAGTCGGAACTAAAAGATCTTATGTAAGTTAAATCAACAGTAATTAAATATGAGTGTAACGCCGTCAGAGATGTTTACGGGTTTTGACATCTTCTACCCAGTGTCTATCGTGAGTGCAATAACTTAAGAGATGTTCGGGATTTCCATCTCCTAAGGATCCATTAAACTATCTACATGCATAGTACAATACACTATTATAATAGAGTCTATAATAAAGTAAAGTATTACAATAGCGTTAAGGCGTTACCGATATCCCCCTTAACACATTTTATATATTCCCATAGTCTATACAGTACCGTACGCTCCTCTGTAAACTGGAGGTTTACCCACAAGGCACTCCATAGGTATTGTTAACCGGCATCTTGGCCCGGTTACAAAACGACAGTTGAAGAAATTATCATTAGCACTAGACAAGATTCTGATCAAGAAGAGATTGGAGGTGGTAGCAGGTTGTCAGGCCCACAACAAAGCAAGTGCATTCGGCCTGCCTGGCCTGGTGCGCAGATTCACCTACTATGGGCAGAGGCACCTTGTTCCTAAGCCCATAAGGGAAGTCCAACCTATCTCGTCTATAAATAGGAGGGCAGTAGCCCAATGAAAGGGACCTTTTTTGGAGAACACTGGGGAGACTCTGCCATTTTCAAGACTCATCTTCTTTACTTAGCAATTGTATTCAAGCATTTGATCTACGAGTTGTATCTGTAATCAATCATTAAGAAGATCAATAAAGTTTAACCTCAAAGTGGACGTAGCCAATTACGCTGAACCACTATAAATCCGGTGTTCTTACCTTCTGCATTTAAATTATCATATTCTTCCTTGTTTAATTTATCTTCATCACTTGTATCTCTACACAATCTTTCTCAACGAGGTTAGTGACCAATTTTGGTGCTAACACTTTGGTGCTTTCACTGAGAATTGAATTCTCAGCTTGATTGGATCTCATCATCTACTAGTGGATTTCCATATTCGCGAGATAGATCCAGTTGTATACTAGAAAACTTCCTATTCTACTCAGATTTGAAAGAAATCTAAAGAAACTAATAACCGTAGATTGGATTCACTGATGTACGAAAGATGTGGTGATTGGATGTTGAAGTTTGCACTCAAGTTGAATGAAGGCCGACCCTCCTCTGAAGGCAATTCGACCGATCGCCCCAGAAAAGGCATATGCCGACCGCTTCAGTAAAGGTCTATGCCGACCGCTGCAGGAAAGGTGTATGCAGATACCTCCAGGCCGAACGCCCTTCCAGGCCGAACATAACTCTAGGCCGAACGCCCTTCCAGGCCGACCATACCTCCAGGCCGAACGCCCTTCCAGGCTGAACATATCTCCAGGCCGAACGCCCTTCCAGGCCGACCATACCTCTAGGCCGAACGCCCTTCCAGGCCGACCATACCTCTAGGCCGAACGCCCTTCCAGGCCGACCATACCTCTAGGCCGAACGCCCTTCCAGGCCGACCATACCTCTAGGCCGAACGCCCTTCCAGGCCGACCTTACCTCTAGGCCGAACGCCCTTCCAGGCCGACCTTACCTCTAGGCCGAACGCCCTTCCAGGCCGAACGCCCTTCCAGGCCGAACGCCCTTCCAGGCCGACCATACCTCTAGGCCGAACGCTCTTCCAGGCCGATCCATACCTCTATGCCGAACACCTCTGTAATGCCGAACGGTATTGTATGCCGAATGACTCGGTTCTGCCGAACAAAAATGAATGCCGAGCACCTCTATAATGCCGAACGGTATTGTATGCCGAATGACTCAGTTGAGCCGAACAAGAATGAATGCCGAGCACCTCTGTAATGCCGAACGGTATTGTATGCCGAACAAGAATGAATGCCGAGCACCTCTGTAATGCCGAACGGTATTGTATGCCGAACGACTCGGTTCTGCTGAACAAGAATGAATGCCGAGCACCTCTGTAATGCCGAACGGTATTGTATGCCGAACGACTCGGTTGCGCCAAACGAGAACGAATGCCGAACACCTCTGGAATTAAGTTACACCGGTCCCTCTCTCAAAAAACAATCTGACCGGTCCCTATTCCAAAAAATATGGATCGGGTACGACCCCTATTTTAAAAAATAATAATTTCGGATAGTGAATTCAAAACTCTAGCCGCAGCGCAGGGCCTCCGGATAGTGAATTCAAAACTCAACTTAATAAAGGAACATTCTATCCACTTCCCTGACATCCCATGATCGACCAGGGCATAGAGGATCAAGCGACAGCTTATGAACAGCATCAAGGGAACGGACAAGCAACCGCTATTCAAACGGTACTCCCAAAGGTTGGAGAACATAGATGATATGACTCCAAGCACCATTCTTCGCTAACCCGGCACTTCGAATTTAGTGACTCCAAGCAAACCAATGTTTAGCTCTAAGCAATTTATTCCAAATACTAACAAGGGTATCATACTGATCGCGTTTGAGGAAAGTCGACCTCCAGATATATTTTGGCAGCTAGTTAGCTAAAGAGCCTCCTGCGACTATGGATCGTTTCTTTTACAAAATGAATCAGAACTAAAGTGAGGAGGAGCGGAGCATACTAGGAAAAATAAAAATACAGGCCTGTCGGCTAAGGACATTGATTCTAGTAGACAAAACAAGATCTCAAAATTCGACTCATATGCTCTTTGATAGATTCAATCGATAGCCTCTACTTGGAAGCTCACGACTCAAATTGGTACTGGAAACCAACCTCGAGAGAGCCCATCGAAGTCCAAAGAAAATCGGAGGAATGTTGTATATTCCAAGATGCACACTGATCCTGACATTGGCGATTACAATCACCTCCGAGGTGTGATCGAAAAGCTTTTTCGGAAAAGAAAGCTTCAGTAGTACATGCAAGCCTCATAGAAGGGCGAGCCAGGAACTGCGGATGCCCATCAATAAAGAACTATAATTAATAATTGAACAGTTGGCAGTCGGCATCCCGCTAGAAGGGGCTAGGGGCAGAGTTGAACAGCAAGCAAACGATGCTGCTCCACTTATCAACGAGATTTATCCCAAACTTCTTTGGATTATTTTCTATTTCAATTTGAAATGTGATTTGAATTGCAACTGACTTAAACTAAACTTCTTCCAAAACGATGCAGGTGACCAAGTACTCAAAGTTGGCTTCCAACCAATCCACGCAGACCTTAATCAGATTTGTGGAGTTTCATCAAGACGAGCATGATTTGTTCTCTCATCATCAACCATGTGCCTTTGATTTGGGGCCAAGGACTAGAGATTGAAAAGCTCATCGTGGTCAGAGCCCAATACCAAGCCAACGTAACCGATCATCCACTCCAATCGAGTCATAGAACAAAGTTCGACAAAATACAGATACCCCTCATGAAGCTTAGTGACGCCAGGATCCGTCTAAAGTGGACGTGATTTGATCATCTACACATCAAATCCTACCCTGAACACGAAAGGTTGTTCGAAATCCCAACTTGAAGTAGCTATGGTAGACTGCCTACTCGTTAACCATCGCTCTCAATATATGGACACGACTGCACCTTGGAACAGATGCAACTTACTTTGTCTACTCAACAATCTATTATCCTTATTTTCTAGAAGGAGATACAGAGCAAATTATAAGAGATTTGGCTATCTAACCCAACATGGATGTGATCCAACCATCTGTCATATACCTCCTTCCTTGACTTGATTGGAAGAGCTATAATCACCAAGCGAACGAGAATCGATCGTCCATTTTTCAAATTCCGTCCCTCATCCTAGGGGGCAGAATCCCATTCCGTAAGCAAACGTGGTTCGATTGTTCATTCGACGAGATTAGCCTCGATACAGTAGATGAATACAAATTAAAGAGTGGAAATACGACTGCTCTCAACTTAAACCTCCAAGTCCCCAGAGTGCGGATTGGAGTACTCTAAGTCCCTAAAGCGCGGACTAGAGTATAAATGACTTAAACCTCCAAGTCCCCAGAGCGCGGACTAGAGTTTAAACGACTTAAACCTCCAAGTCCCCAGAGCGCGGACTAGAGTTTAAACGACTTAAACCTCCAAGTCCCCAGAGTGCGGACTGGAGTACTCTAAGTCCCCAGAGCATGGACTAGAGTATAAATGACTTAAACCTCCAATTTCCAAAAGTACGGACTGGAGTACTCTAAGTCCCCAGAGCGCGGACTAGAGTATAAATGACCTAAACCTCCAAGTTCCCAGAGTACGGACTGGAGTACTCTAAGTCCCCAGAGCGCGGACTAGAGTATAAACGACTTAAACCTCCGAGTCCCCAGAGTGCGGACTGGAGTACTCTAAGTCCCCAGAGCACGGACTAGAGTATAAACGACTTGAACCTCCAAGTCCCCAGAGTGCGGACTGGAGTACTCTAAGTCCCCAGAGCGCGGACTAGAGTATAAACGACTTAAACCTCCAAGTCCCCATAGTGCGGACTGGAGTACTCTAAGTCCCCAAGCGCGGACTAGAGTATAAATGACTAAAACCTCCAAGTCCCCAGAGTGCGGACTGGAGTACTCTAAGTCCCTAGAGCGTGGACTAGAGTATAAACGACTTAAACCTCCAAGTCTCCAGAGCACGGACTGGAGTACTCTGAGTCCCCAGAGCGCGGACTAGAGTATAAATGACTTAAACCTCCAAGTCCCCAGAGTGCGGACTAGAGTACTCTAACTCCCCCGAGTGCAGACTCGAATATAAGCAAATCAGATCTCTAAGTTCCCTGAATATGAACTATGACACAGATGACTTGAATTTGTCAAATCCCTGACATACGAGCTAGAAAGTATTCTAAGTGCTCGAAGCACAGAATGGAAGTTCAACAACTCCCGAAGAGTTTCCGAGTTATATGAAGATGGACTGAGAAGTCTATGTTACTCACAACTTCTTGGATTAAAATCACAATCACAAAGAAAACTGAACAATAAGAGTCTTTTGTAAGACAAAAAAGGAACTAAACCTTATTCAGAAATGAGTTTCTATTACAACCCCTCCAAAGTTCGGAGTCGACATTCTATTTACAAGGACTAAGGAAATAGATGAAAATAATTACATGACTTAAACTAACTCTCGTTGAACGAGGATAGTAATCACTTCTTGTGCCTCTTCAACTTCTTTCCAAACGGCTCCTCTCCAGAGCATTTACCCTTGGTACTCTTCTTTGATAGAGGGGTAGCAACTGAAGGAGTACGGGGGCCTTCCATGGGCTTGGACCCGCCAGGAAGGATGACCTTCAACGGCTTGTTCAAAGGATCGTCCAAGTCCACAACTCGGGGCTCTACTATGACCTTGACCGTCTCCTCCTTCTCTTTCTCGAGCTGCTCCTCCATGCTCAATTCGGATGTGTGCTCAAAGGCGCCTGTAATTTCTACTTCATAACCCCCGTCGGTAGGAGAGGAGGATTTAGACTTGTCTTCATCAAGCGCTCCGATCACCTGAGCGTCTGGACCAGGAGCCTCCCCTGCGTGAGTGGCTTCACTTGTTCCCCCCCCACTTCCTTGGCGACATCGCTCCTCGGAGTAGGCTCGGGGTCAGAACGGCCTGCACAAAATCGTGAAAAACAAGCATTAGAATGCAATAGTCCTGCATAAAGAATAACGACTTTCGAAATCTTAAAGAGAATCTTAAAGAGAAGGATTATCTACCAGATTCAGGCAAACTCTCAGCCATCCGGGGGGTCTCACCCTCTGGAATGGGAGACAGAATGCGGACTAAAGTACTTTAAGTCCCTGAGTGCGGACTAGAGTATAAATGACTCAAAAACCTCTACGTCCCCAGAGTGCGGACTACAGTACTCTCAGTCCCCAGAGCATGGACTAGATTATAGATGACTTCAGAAAAATCCTTAAATCCCAGAATCAGACCAGATTACTCTAAGTTCCCAAAGTGCGAACTAGAGTATAAACGAGTTGACGAAAATCTCTATGTCTCGAACTGTGGACTAAAGCATAAACCGTTCGACAAATCTCTAAGTCCCCGGAGCGTGGACCGAAGCATGAACACAATTTGGGCGCGAGTCAACCGGGGGGAGAATAACACTAAGTCACCAGAATGCAGAGTGGTGTATGAACATCGATAAATAGACGAGTGGATTCCGACCATTTTCTATTCCGCAAACTTCGGCCTGGAATCGACAGGAGGATTATTAACCCGCTGAGGATGGAGTTCGACCATCCAACTAGTGACCTGGCCAAATCAATGCTGGGGGCAGGGGTATAAAACACTAAAAAGCCGAATACGACAGCTTACTATAGCTCTAGCGTGGCGTTCTTTATAACTTGAGGCAGCGACTGCAGGGAGGCCTCAATACAGAACCAATCGAAATGGCATCCAAAGCTACGAGCAACCTACTATATCATACCTCAGAGAAAGGGTCAATGCCGATCCGCACCAAGCACATACGAATGTGATTCGGATGTTTTTTGAAAAACTATGACCCCCAGAGTATGAAAAGGAGGGTAAACCACGAATACTTGGTCAAAAATTCTCCAGCACCCTCGTTCGATTCGTCAGGAGGAGTATGAAACTGGATGAGCATAACCCGACTGCATTTGTAGCCAACTTTACCCCGAGATCTGATTACAGAGCATGAACCAAAGTGGACGTGGATGACCATCCACTGTCCAAATTACGCCCTGAAACTTACGTGGCATCGAAGTATTCCTCTTGGAATGAAAAACCACGATAAAATCCAAGATAGGCGAGACCTAGTCTCCCATCGACTGACATGATCCCACGATTCAACGGGAAAGAGAGTAAAGCTAAAGTGGGCGTGGCTGGCCTTCCTACTTATCGGTATATGCCCCAGACCTGGGGGCACGAGCGAGAAGCAAGATGAATGTGAACCGACTATTCACCAATCACCTCTATGTCTTTGGAGTTTAGGTGAAAACATACACATAGCTAGGACGAGACTCAACCGTCCATGTAGTACATTTATCAACCCGAGATTGGGAGAAGACGCATGGTCATCCAAAAACTGGCTATGATAGCTTAGTATTAAAACTTATATATAGTGCTTACAGCTACTCAAGGCAATGACCGAAAGGATGCCTAGAGATAGAATCGTTAAATCGATACCTTAGCTCATGGGCAATTGACTTTCACTCCAACCCGAAGGATGGGTAAAGAATCATGAATGCATTGAATAGAAAGTGCGTTACTCGAATGCACAAGCAAATTCAAACTCATAGCAAGATCCAGCTATACAGTTGCATGCCACTCGAGGCTGACCCCCACTAGACATTTCCTTTAATGCGCTTTTAAGCCTGATTTTTGGCCATTTGCTGATAATCTATTAGGGCATTCAGAGCCCTTCGCTATTAGACTCAATAACTCATGACAAGACTCTAGGATTCGACTAGAGTAACCATCAACATTGGCCGTCCCAACCATATTTCACATTGAATGTTATGCAAAATAGTTACATCTTTACTCAAAGAATCTGGGATGGCACCTGCTAAGCTGACGGTCGACATTAAAGCCAGCCATGGCGACCCTTTCCGGGTGCTAAATAGCGGATCACAGCTCAGTGCAATGATGATAAAAGAATTAGTTGGATTTTTCTGAATAAATGATGATATGTTCCCTTGGACCCATTCTGACATGCATATGTGATTTCATTAACTATTGCGAGCCATGCATTGGATATCAACCCGAAGCTACAAAAGCTAGAACAATCTCTATTGATTTCATCATGAAAGCTCCACTCTTACTTTTAGGCTCACCCCATTAACATCTATGCCTACCAGCCGTTGCGACAGGGCATACAATGACCTAAGACGTCTGAAAGACTACTTAAATAGAATATCGAACTAAGCTAATTTGATATCACTTATTTCCCACGAAGGGCTATCCAAGGACGGAAATTAGCAGACCTCACACCCAAATTCACTACCTCAGATGACTACTCGAAGAGTAGCAGAGAACCAACCATAAGATGGAAAATGTATGCGGATGGAGCATCAAATGATCAGTTTTATGGCATAGGAGTCATGATAATGACTCTTGAGGAACGATCAATCTGCTACGTCCTAAAACTTGATTTACCTGTAACAAACAACGATGCTTAGTATGAAGCCTTGACTGCCAGCCTCAAACTTGCTAGAGGATTTGAAGTGAAAACTTTACATATCTTTTGTGATTCATGATTGGTAGTATACAAATTTAAGGAAGTTGATCTTGCTAGGGGGCATTGCCTTGCTCCTTATCTCGACCAAGTCCAAGAGCTACTAACCGACTTCACGTATTACATCATTACACACATACTCAGCGGACAAAATGAAAAGGTTTCATGGTTGACTCCTATCAAAGACTATCTACAATGAGGAATTCTTACTGAACGGAGGAAAGGAAAATGACAGATCCTCCTCAAAGCTTCACGCCAATCATCTAAGAATAAGTCGTGTGTCAAAAGGAGTTTATCCATCCCCATGCTTCGGCATATCGCCGATGATGATATCTTGAGCAAAGTCAATGAAGAAGAATGCGGTAATAACATTAGGGGGAAAACCATGATAAAGAAGATACTCTACTACAGGTATTACTGGCTAACTATCAACCCAGATGCAGTTGATCATGCTAGACAATGTGACGAGTGCAAAATGTTTGCAAAAAATCCGGGAACCCCGCCGATGGAAACTATTCAAATGGCTAGTTCATAGTCGTTTGCCACTTGGGGGAACTGAAATCATCTTCTTGTCAATCCTAAAGGTGGTGCGAAATACACCACCATAGCAGTTTATTACGTCACTAAATGGGCAGATGAAGAACTCTTAACCACAACCAAGATAAAGAAAATAATCAACTTCTTTATCTGTAACGTCATCTATCCTTATGACCTTCCATGATCCATTATAACTGCAAATGGACAGGTTGAAGCTGTGAACAAAATCATAGAGTCTATACTGAAGAGAGGTTTGGAAAACTCCTCAAGTGGCTGATTGCAACCCTTATTTCACAGAAAATACAAACAAGGAATCGCGATTGAATTGCAATTAAACTAGATGGAGTTGGCGACGACTTATGAGCATCTAAAACGCATCCGAGAGCCAATGGCAAGAACATGTACCCGAACGTGCATGTGTACATCCGAAAAAGTTCGACTTCTTGAAATCAACAGAAATTGAATTCTCACTAAGGGTTATTAAGAGAAGACTAGATCAGATAGCCGAAGCTTATTAGCTTTGCAAAATCAGACACGGATGGCCACTGATGAACTACAACCATGGATTAATAATATTGGGAATCGACCAAGCATCACGATGACCAAAGAAGGATACAACACCTTGGGAGGATAAATTGGAGGATAATGACTATTCAAGAAACATGGTGGATTTCTTTCTGAAGACAAGGAATACTCGCTGATTCAAAGCGTGTTGTGTTGCTTCACACGACACACTTTGGGGGGAAAATGTTAACCGGCATCTTGGCCCGGTTACAAAACGACAGTTGAAGAAATTATCATTAGCACTAGACAAGATTCTGATCAAGAAGAGACTGGAGGTGGTAGCAAGTTGTCAGGCCCACAACAAAGCAAGAGCATTCGGCCTGCCTGGCCTGGTGCACAGATTCACCTACTATGGGCAGAGGCACCTTGTTCCTAAGCCCATGAGGGAAGTCCAACCTATCTCGTCTATAAATAGGAGGGCAGTAGCACAATGAAAGGGACCTTTTTTGGAGAAAACTGGGGAGACTCTGCCATTTTCAAGACTCATCTTCTTTACTTAGCAATTGTATTCAAGCATTTGATCTACGAGTTGTATCTGTAATCAATCATTAAGAAGATCAATAAAGTTAACCTCAAAGTGGACGTAGGCAATTACGCTGAACCACTATAAATCCGGTGTTCTTACTTTCTGCATTTAAATTAGCATATTCTTCCTTGTTTAATTTATCTTCATCACTTGTATCTCTACACAATCTTTCTCAACGAGGTTAGTGACCAATTTTGGTGCTAACAGGTATGGTACAAAACAAAATCGTAGAGGGCGCGAAATGGCATGTGAACACGGCACTCAAGGCAATGCCAGGGTAGGATTCTACCATTTGCGGATCTGGATTGGTGGTAACACATAGCAGCTACTACCGCCACCTCGGAATACACTCCCATAATCAAAATCAAGGGGTGGCCACCAAATCAATCACAAAGTCGTAATATGGTATCGAAGAAATGTGCCCGATAGGAGGAATGACCTCACTTGGCCCGACATGGCTCCTGTTTTAGTCACATCTAAGCTGACTCACGGGAGTCAGGGCTACGTAAATACCTCATACAGAATCGTTCGCCAAACCATCCTACTTCATTCTGGAATCTCCACCACGTACACAGTTGTTAAAGTGGTTTTCGGTATTGGCAGAGAGTATGACAACATCCGATCCCGGTCTCTTTAACAACCAAACGCTTATTTCACACCGGATGGTTCTTCTACATTTTCAAAACCTTTTCATAATTGATATCAAAATATCATATTCAATTCAAAACATATCACTTTTCGAAATCATATTCACTTTCGAAATCATATTCACCTTCGAAATCATATTACATTTGAAATCATAATTTCTTTCAAAATCATACTTCCAAAATAGGTTAAACCCTCATTTCAAAGTCATCATATTAAATCAAATATGTCATTTAAATCCCAACTTAGGTTATAACATCATTTAACCATATTCGCTTTTACATCAAGGATTTGAATATAAACATTTCCACTTTACTTAGTCTGAAATTTAGAAAGTAGTTTAGATAGTTATAAATAGTTTAAATAGTTTAACATAGTAAAAATAAAATTTTAAATAGTTAAAGTACTCAAAAATAGTTTAAGAATAGATTAAAATAGTTTAAATGGATTTAAGATTTATTAAATAGATTTAAAATAGATTAAATAGATTTAAAATAGATTAGTTAGGTTCAAAATAGATTAATTAGATTTAAAATAGGTTAAAATAGATTAAATTGGATTAAATAGATTAAATTGGATTAAATAGATTAAAATAAATTAAAATAGTTTTAAATTGATTAAAATAGTTTAAAATAGATTAAATTAGTTTAATAGTTTGAAAATCTTAATAATCAGGATTTAAAAATAATATATTTTTAAACAGTTTATATTAAAATGATAAATTTGAAATTAATGTCAAAATAAACTGTTTCTTTCATTTCAACACATCTGGACCATGTCCAGCTTTCAAATCAACAAACTAAATTTTGTCTTTCAATTGAAATTCTCATTTAAACCATTTAATCAATATCGATTTCAAATCTAAGTTCGAACAATAAATCCAAACTATTTCAAATTTAGTTGATTTCAAAGTTACATTTTCAAATGTTTCAATAACTCAATTTCGATAAATTTCATTTATACTTTAAATTCAAATTTTAAAATTTCATGTGAATTTCTTTAAACAATTCCTTTAAACCAATTCCAATTTCAACATTTAAAGCTTGGATTTTCGAAAATAATTTAGTTTTATAAATCCAATTTTATTTCAAAATATCATTTAACTGAATTCAAAAATTACGGATTTAAAATCATTTAATTTAACCAATCCGGTGTTCGTATATAATTTTCTACCTTATGGTCAAGTGATACAGATATTTATCATTTTAATCCGCAATTATTTAAAAATTTACGAGTGTATATCATTTCAACCCGCAATCCCAAAATAAGTTCAAAATCCATAAAATCGCTCGGGTTTATCATTTCAACCCATAACGATTTTTCCCAAATCTATAGATCGTACGGGTATGTATCATGTCAACACATAAGAATTTTCTAACAATAAACTAAGGGAACTTGCAATGTGATATCAATATATATAATAACATAACATCTAGTCATCCAATATCAACAATTAAACATTCATCACAATCATCATTCAAATCAACCAATAAACATCAACAATTAACTTATTATCATTAACAGGTATAAACTGGTAATTAAAATTTAATATTAAATTAAATGGCAATTATATTCAATAAATTCAAATTTAACTGGAATGACGATTTAAATATATCAAACAACAATCAATCAACTTCTAATCACATCATAAATTCAGTTTAACTAACATAAGACAATTTAGTAATGTGAGTGGTCAAAACACTCATCTTCGATTTGTCGTCGATTTAAAATCCAAAATTAGCCCTAAAATTTAACAGTCTTAGAATGTAGCTACACTAGTTCCAAAATGTCTGAAATTCCGATATGATCCCAACGGAGAAAACTGCACGTGAATCCGAGCTCATATGCAAAAGTTATTAACGTTAGAAGATTGAAAATTTTCGACTTCGGGTCTTACTTCGAGTCGCTGCCTCAATTACCCGGCGATTGCTCTAAGTTTTTGCCAAAATGACCCGAGACCTGAGTCATTTGGCTCCTGACTCGAAGTCGCTGCAGGGTTTTTACCTCTGGAACTCGAAGTGCACCCAGATCCGCCTTGTTATCTGGTCACTTGACCCGGCTACAAGGTGATAATTACAAAGGCTTTGATTGAGTCTGGATAGGACTTGAGTTAGTTAGAGACTGGAGACGGGATTGATCCATTTTGGGTAGTCCGACATATGTGCATTTTTTGGCCTATATGTACGGTTCGGTCTATGTACATCGCTCGGCCTAAGAGTATGGTTCGGCCTTGAAGGATGACGCATATCGCTCGGTCAAGAATGGGTAAACGAGATGGCTCAATCTAGGCGTCCAAGGAGAGGTCGCTCGGCCAGGTTCGTTCGGCAACCACCGTTCGGCCACCTTTGTTCGGCAACCATCGTTCAGCCACCATCATTCGGCACACCATCGTTCGGCCACCATCGTTCGGCGACCACCGTTCGGTATGGCTGCCTCAGCATACAGAAGTCGCCTACTATGGGCCGAAGTACCTTGTTCCTGGGCCTACGAAGGGAGTCCAGCCTATCTTCATCTATAAATACAGAGGCAGGGGTACAGTTGAAAGGACCTTCTTTTGGGAGAACTCTAGGGAAACTCTGCAATTTTTTATACTCTCCTATTTTTGATTCAAACTTGTATTCAAGTGGTTTATTTACGGATTGTATTTGTATTCAAGTGATAGGGAAAGTAATAAAGATCATATTCAAAGTAGACGTAGGCAATTACGCCGAACCAATATAAATCTGGTGTTCTCGTTTCTGATGTTCTTTTTGCACTCAATTGCGTTATTTTTCTGTTTTAATTTACTTTCTTCATTAATCTCTCTACATAACTCTATTCAAGGGTGTTAGTGACCAATTTTGGTGCTAACATTTTGGTGCTTTCACTGAGAATTGAATTCTCAACTTGATTGGATCTCATCGTCTAATAGTGGATTTCCATATTCGTGAGATAGATCCAGTTGTCTACCAGCAAACTTCCTACTCTACTTAGATTTGAAAGAGATCTAAGGAAGCTATTAGCCATGGGATTGGATTCACTAATGTACGCAAGATCTTGGGATTGGATGTTGAAGTTTGCACTCAAGCTAAACGAAGGCTAGCACTTCTTTGAAGGCAATTCAGTTGATCTCTCATATGGCTGAACCCTCGACAAGGCAAATGTGTATATGCCGACCACTCCAGAAAAGGCGTATGTCGACCGCTCCAGAAAAGGCGTATGCCGACCACTCCAGAAAAGGCGTATGCTGACCGCTCCAGAAAAGGATGTATATCGATCGCCCCACATACTCCGTATAGCCGATCCACCTTGGCCGAACCACCTTTGCGGAGCCACTCTTGGCCGAACCACCCTGGTCGAACCGCCTTGGCCGAGCCACTCTTGGCCGATCCGCCTTGGTCGAACCGCCTTGGCAGAGCCACTCTTGGCCGAACCGCCTTGGCCGATCAACCTTGCCTACATTCCAACACCGGACCACCTTCTATTCTTGTGCTTTACAAGCATACCGACCCAGTGTATACCGATCCCTCTCTTAAAAAACCATCTGACCAATCCATGTACAAAAAAATATGGATCGGGTACGGCCCCTATTTAAAAAAAATACTTTTTCGGGTACGAACCCTAGCCGCAGCTTAGTGCCTCTGCATAGTGAATTCAAAACTCAACTTAGTGAAGAGAGATTCTATCCAATTCCCTTACATCCTATAACCGACCAGGGCATAGAGGGTCAAGCGGCAGCCTCTGAATGGCAACAAGGGAACGGACAAGCAACCGCTACACAAACGATACTCCCAAAGGTTAGAGAACGTAAATGATATGACTCTAGGCAAATGCAGGAAAATTTTGACCAAAACCACTCTCGAGTAAAACCAATTTTTTCTCTAACCAAATGCCAAGATGACTCCAAGCACTATTCTTCACTGACCCAACACTTCGAATTTAGTGACTCCAATCAAACCAATGTTGGACTCCAAGTAATTTGTTCCAAATGCTAATAACGATACCATGCTGATCGCGTTTGAGGGGAGTCAACCTCCAGATATATTTTGGCAGCTAGTTAGCTGGAGAGCCTCCTACGACCATGGATCGTTTCTGTTACAAAATGAATCAGAACCAAAGTGAGGAGGAGTGGAGTAGACTAGGAAAAATAACAATACAGGACGTTGGCTAAGGACTCAGATTCCAGTAGACGAACCAAGATCTCAAAATTTAACTCATATGCTCTTTGAAAGATTCAATTGATAGCCTCTACTTGGAGACTTGCGACTCAGAGTGGTACTGAAAACCAACCTCGAGAAAGTCCACCGAAGCCTAGAGAAAATCAGGGGAATGTTGTATATTCCAATAGGCTCACTAATCCTAACACCGGCGATTAAAAACACCTCCGAGGTGTGATCGAAAAGCTGATCTGAAAGGAAAGCTTTAACAATATGTGCAAGTCCTGTGGAATGGCGGGCAACGAACATCCGATGCCTATCAATAAAGAACTAAGATTATCAATTGGACTACTGACGGCCGATATCCCTTTGAAGGGAGCTAGGGCCAAAGTTGAATAGCAAGCACACGATGCTGCTTCACTGATCAATGAGATTTATTCCAATCCTCTTTAAATAATTTCTATTTCAATTTCAATTGTTCTATGAACTACAACCAACTTGAACTAAACTACTTTCCAAACAATGCAGGTGACCAAGTACTCAGAGTTGGCCGCCAACCAATCCACGCAGACCGTGATCGGACCTATGGAGTTTCATCAAGACGAGCATGATTCGACTGCTCATCATCAACCATATGCCTTTGATTTAGGGCCATGGACTAGAGATGGAAAAGCTCGTCACGGTCCATTCATCGACCTCCATATTTGATTTGGTGGCCTAAGCAAGGCATGGAATGAATGTGGCCTGATCATCCATTCCTCGTGTCATAAAGTAAAGTTCGATAAAATACATATGCCTCTCCTGAAGCTCAGTGATGCCGAGATCTAACTAGAGCGGACGTGATTTGATCATCTACACATCAACTCCTACCTGGAACACAAGAGGTAGTTCGAAAGCCCGACTTGAATTAGCTGTGATGGACTGCCTACTCGTCAACCATCGCTCCCAATACCTGGACACGACTGCACCTTGGAACATATGCAACTTAGTTTGTCTACTCAGTGATCCATTATCCTCGTTTTCTAGAAAGAGATACGAAGAAAATCATGCGAGACTTGATTATCCAACCCCAGGATGGATGTGATCCAACCATCTATCGTATACCTCCTTCCTTGACTGGTATGGAACTCTCTCTGACCCGAAGTCGCTGTAGGGTTTTCGCTTCTGAAACTTAAAGTGAACCTCTTCCCGACTCGAAGTAAATTTGGAGCAAATTTTTTATTTATTTTTTATTTTTTTGATATTAGGTTTTGAAATTTGGGAATTAGGTTTGATGTTCTAATGTTTGAGAGGGAGGAAGAAGATGTACGTACATCAATAATAAAATGAGAAACAACTAGGGTATATAACAGCTTATATATAGGCAGGGTTGGATCGAAACGATAACAACGACCCGGAAAGCCCGTTTCGTTACCGAAATGAAAATGGGTCATCCAATATATCGAAATATAGATTTTCAATATTTCTAAACTTAATGGAACAAGTTTCAAGTCCTAATTCCATTGTATACAGAAGTTGGCTTTTAAAATCACCTTATTTCAAATTGATTTCAGTTAAATTGATTTCTACGCGTTTCGAGCCCGCACGATTAAACGACAAGTCTGATCGCTACGAAACTTGAAAGCCTACAAAAATTCACTGTTACGGATCCGATGAAACTAGTTTCATCGAAATCCAAGACAGTGGACAAAATGGCTGTTTTCACGTTAATTAAATAAATTATTATTAAATTAAATTTATCTCTTTTCAAATTCAAGTTTTATAACTAACAAATTTTTATCACTTTTGATTAACTAGTAATTATAATCTTTTAAAACAAATTTTCCATGTCAAATTCAACTATTAATATTGCGCTAATTACAGCGTTCTAATTTCCAATTGCAATGAATTCATTAATTATAATTTAAAACCCAATAAATTGATTCATTTTGATTTCAATCTTTTTATTCAATCAATCATTACTTTTTGGACATAGTTAACATTGGTTTTCCATTTATTACATCAATATTCTACAATTTTCATCTTAATTCATATTAACAGAATATTTATTTACATTTATTGCAATTGATTTACAGTTAAGTTTCAACAGAATAAATAATGTAGTGATAATCAAACCATTGTTACAACTTACAATTTCAAACACTATTCTATGTT
Source organism: Allium fistulosum (assembly GCA_030737815.1). NCBI lineage: Eukaryota > Viridiplantae > Streptophyta > Magnoliopsida > Asparagales > Amaryllidaceae > Allium > Allium fistulosum. The sequence continues at coordinate 844,884,766 of CM060902.1, forward strand.
TATTGTTAACAAAAAAAACTAATAAATTTGCATATAGAATAATTATTCTATTTTAATCAATCCTATTAATTACGTACAATTTCACAGTTTAATACAACATTTGATTTATTTACTCATTTACAGTTTATACCCAATTTTAACTTTACAACCATTCCAATTAATTGAGATTTCATTAAAATAGTTATCAATTGCCTTAAATTAACATTATTAAATTTCAATTAATTGAATTTGCATTAAAATGGTTATCCATTAACTTACACTAACATAATTACATTTCACTCTAGTTATTATTCTCGTTCTTAAACTTAATTTTTTTTATTTTTTACAACATTAAATTCCAAAACTTATTTTATTAATAAATTTAATTATTGAAATTTACGGGTCGTAACACTCTCCCCCACTCAAAAATTTTCGTCCTCGAAAAGGGAAAGAAGGGATTAAGGAATTAATATATTTTATTCAAATTATTCAATTTATAACAATTAATTTTCTTAATTAAGTATTAAATAAAATATATAAATTAATAACCAATTAAATCCTTTATATTCAAGTTAATAAAAGTTTGAAAAACATTTTCACTTTCACAAAAATTTCTAAGTCTGAAATTTACGGAAAATTACGGTAGAGTCTCCTTTGTATGGAGAGGTCCGAGAGAAATAATAATATCAAAAATAAACATATACATATCATATTTCAAAATAAAATATCCCAAACCATGGGAAAAACAATATAATATAGCTAGAAAACCGTAATCCGAAAACGTACCTATTTGTCGGGCAAATAACGCTTATTTATGAAACCAAAAGCAGTAGCTAATGCTTCCATAAACCTGTATTTCACTTATATAATCCAAAATATTTAGAATTATGGAAAAGAGAAATATTTACGTTGTTTCAATTAATAAAACAAATTAACACAACATAACAATAGTCACTTTGTAAACAAAACATACAACCAGCACATGCAATCAATGTAATCAATTATCCATCCATAACAATCAAAACAAACGGTTTGTTCGGGTTTAGACACTTCTAATTGTATAGAATGATAAATAGACTACTAAGTATACCATACACTGAACAGTCTTAGATAAAACTTAATAGATTATTTATACATCCTAAACAATTTAAAGTATCAGCTCCCAATCATCTTTTAAGCCAAACAACCAATAAATTCAAATGTCATGTAAGTTTTTCTTATTAATCTCCTTTCACATTATTTATTGTTCATCATCATTATTATTTTTCATACAATGATTATTCTCTTTAATTTACATTCATTACTTACAAAGATTCATTTCCCATTCATTTAATCATATAATGCCAAATTTTTCCTTTTCATTACTTAACATCCGTTGCTTACATAAGTTATTTCCATTTTAATTATTAGATTATCCATTATTATGTAAGCCTCTTTACAATTTATTTCACCATTAATAGATTATTTCCTTTTCACATCCATTTCTAAATCATTTCACATTTTTTGAAGTTATAATCATTCAATTTATATAGTACTCACCTTTACTACTCATTTTGATTATAAATGACTTCAAGCACTAACTTAAGTTTATAATCATTTATTTATAGTATTCACTTTTCTATTAAATTTAATTAGTAGCATTTCAAATTATTAACTTAAGTTCATAACATTTTATAACATCAGAATTCTTATTTATAGACACAATTCCATTGAACACTTTCATTACTTTAGTTTTACTTGTATAATATTCTATTATCTATTCTTATTAACATTTTAACTTTTAATATTTTAGTGAGTTATACATATGTCTTTTAGAATGTAATTGAATGTTACACAAGTTTATCTTATTCATTTAGTTAACAAATGTTCAATAATTACATCTTCTAAATCTTCATATCTACAAGTTATAGATTTTCAATTTCTTATATATTTCATTAATCACTTAGCATCAAATTTCTTATTTTTTTCCGTTTTTAGAAGTTTCATTTATTCATACTATTCTTATCTTCATAAATTTACATTCATTATTACAAAATTTCATTTCTCATTTATACATACAATGCTATTTTCCATTTCTATACATCCATTTACTTACATGATCACTTTTTCCATTCAATTATTTAAAATAACCAATGAATTCATTATTTAAGTATTGCATACTTATTATTTCAATTTACTCCACATTTATTATTTACTTTGATTTCCTTTTAAGATCAATATTCATTTGTGAAGCATTCATACTTAGATTTTTATTCTTTCTTTTTTCTTTTCACTTTTATTTCTTTCACATATAGTATTCACTTTCACTATTTACTTTAATTATAATTGGCTCCAAACATCACTTAAGTTTATAACCTTTCTATATATATCTTAATTATTCACTTAGAAACATAATTCCCTTTGAACACTTCATATCCAATTATTAAATAGTTAGGATTTTATTTCACTACAATAATTGAAGTTTCTAATTTACAAAACTTAATAACTAAATACCGGGTTCCATTTCAAATCATTTCAAGATAATATATATTCATATCTCTTTTATATATCAAATCCTATTTAGAAATTAAGATTTGTTCATCAAACAAATGTATAGTAAAACTACTACAGCGGTCTTCCCACTTTGAAACTCGAAAATGAACGTCGATGATGCATGCACTCATCACCGAAATTATTTCCCAGCGACGGAGAGGGGAGCACAGAATTTATTTCCTTTAAAACATTCCTTTAAAACTCTCTTTCAAATCACATTGAAATATTTATATCAGAAAATACTTTCAAATTATACTAATATTATATTCCAAAATCTTTCGAAAGAAATTTTCAAAATCCCGGAACTTAAGTTCTAAATTTTCAATTTATATTTACTTTATTTGTAAATTCTATTTTACAACCAAGATTTATAAATTCCACTTCTTAACAAACAATTATATCACATCTAATCATCTTATTTATAAAATTATTCTTTTATATACAAAATATAATACTAGGTAAAATTATTTCATTTACCTATATTTCAAAAAAAAAATTGTGTCGGTCTACTTTATATATTGTTTAGAAATCCCTATCGGTGCCATAGCGTCTCATGTACCGACCATAATTTATAAATACTAAACAGAACAAATTAACGAAATCCAAAAACCTTTTATAACACTAACAAATACGCTCTCTCATATATATACACTCAACGACTCATTCTAGGGTGTTACTACCCTATTCCTAATGAGTCAGACCCCACAAAGCTAAGGTTATCGCTAAACTAAAGATCTGATACCAAATGTAACGACCCACCCTTTTGGAAAGTTTAAATCGACAATAAACCATACATGTCAGACTCAAACTTTCAAAAAGGAGGATTGTTATGGGGGTAAATAAGAAAAAGCAGAGAAAGAAAAAAAACATAGAATCTCGCAGCAGAATGACAAAATATAATAATCAAATAAACAGTTCATGAAGCTGTTGAAAAATAACCTTTGATTATACTTTTACAATACAGATCAGAGTTACATACAACATGAATAAATAAATAAATGCAGTGGAACAACATGAAGTATTGGAATGAATAGAATGAATAATAGTAGTATACAAATCTCCGTCTTCGTCTTCCAGAAAGCAGTCTTCGATATACTAAAAAGCTCAGGCTGACCCGAGCGAATTAAAAAGATAAAACACTCGAGTCAGAAATAAAAGATCTTATGTAAGTTAAATCAACAGTAATTAAATATGAGTGTAACGGCATCAGAGATGTTTACAGGTTCTAACATCTTCTATCCAGTGTCTATCGTGAGTGCAATAACTTAAGAGATGTTCGGGATTTCCATCTCTTAAGGATCTGTTAAACTATCTACATACATAGTACAATAAGCTATTATAATAGTGTCTATAGTAAAATAAAGTATTAAAATAACGTTAAGGCATTACCCATATCTCCCTTAACACATTTTATATATTCCCATAGTCTATACAGTACCGTACGCTCCTCCAAAAACTGGAGATTTACCTAGAGGGAACTCCATAGGTATGGTACAAAACAAACTCGTAGAAGGCGCAATACGACATGTGAACACGGCACTCGAGGCAATGCCAGGGTAGGATTCTACCATTTGCGGATCCGGACTGGTGGTAACGCATAGCAGTTACTACCGCCCACTTCGGAACACACTCCCATAATCAAAATCAAGGGGTGGCCACCAAATCAATCACAAAGTCGTAATATGGTATCGAAGAAATGTGCCCGATAGGAGGAATGACCTCACTTGACCAGGCATGGCTCCTATTTTAGTCACATCTAAGCTGACTCACGGGAGTTAGGGCTACGTAAATACCTCATACAAAATCGCTCGCTAAACCATCCTACTTCATTCTGGAATCTTCACCACGTACACAGTTGTTAAAGTGGTTTTTGGTATTGGCAGAGAGTATGACAACATCCGATCCCGGTCTCTTTAACAACCAAACGCTTATTTCACACCGGATGGTTCTTTTACATTTTCAAAACCTTTTCATAATTGATATCAAAATATCATATTCAATTCAAACCACATCACTTTTCGAAATCATATTCACTTTCGAAATCATATTCACCTTCGAAATCATATCACATTTGAAATCATAATTTCTTTCAAAATCATACTTCCAAAATAGGTTAAACCCTCATTTCAAAATCATCATATTCAATCAAATATGTCATTTAAGTCCCAACTTAGGTTATAACATCATTTAACCGTATTCGCTTTTACATCAAGGATTTGAATATAAACATTTCCACTTTACTTAGTCTGAAATTTAGGAAGTAGTTTAGATAGTTATAAATAGTTTAAATAGTTTAACATAGTAAAAATAAAATTTTAAATAGTTAAAGTACTCTAAAATAGTTTAAGAATAGATTAAAATAGTTTAAAAGGATATAAGATAGATTAAATAGATTTAAAATAGATTAAATAAATTTAAAATAGATAAATTAGGTTTAAAATAGATTAATTAGATTTAAAATAGGTTAAAATAGATTAAATTGGATTAAATAGATTAAAATAGATTAAAATAGTTTTAAATTGATTAAAATAGTTTAAAATAGATTAAATTAGTTTAATAGTTTGAAAATCTTAATAATCAGGATTTAAAAATAATATATTTTTAAACAGTTTATATTAAAATGATAAATTTGAAATTAATGTCAAACTAAACTGTTTATTTCATTTCAACACATCTGGACCATGTCAAGCTTTCAAAGCAACAAACTAAATTTCATCTTTCAATTCAAATTCTCATTTCCATTTAATCAATATCGATTTCAAATCTAAGTTCGAATAATAAATCCAAACTATTTCAAATTTAGTAGATTTCAAAGTTACATTTTCAAATGTTTCAATAACTCAATTTCGATAAATTTCATTTATACTTTAAATTCAACTTTTAAAATTTCAAGTGAATTACTTTAAATATTCCTTTAAACCAATTCCAATTTCAACATTTAAAGCTTGGATTTTCGGAAATAATTCAGTTTTATAAATCCAATTTTATTTCAAAATATCATTTAACTAAATTCAAGAAATTAAGGATTTAAAATCATTTAATTTAACCAATCCGGTGTCCGTATAAAATTTTCTACCTAATGGTCAAGTGATACAGATATTTATCATTTTAATCCGCAATTATTTAAAAATTTACGGATATATATCATTTCAACCTGCAATCCCAGAATAAGTTCAAAATCCATAAAATCGCTCGGGTTTATCATTTCAACCCATAACGATTTTTCCCTAATCTATAGATCGTTCGGGTATGTATCATTTCAACCCATAGGGATTTTCTAACAATAAACTAAGGGAACTTGCAATGTGATATCAATATATATAATAACATAATATCCATTCATCCAATATCAACAATTAAATATTCATCACAATCATCATTCAAATCAACCAATAAACATCAACAATTAACTGATTATCATTAACAGGTATAAACTGGCAATTAAAATTTAATATTAAATTAAATGGCAATTATATTCAATAAATTCAGATTTAACTAGAATGATGATTTAAATATGTCAAACAGCAATCAATCAACTTCTAATCACATCATAAATTCAATTTAACTAACATAAGACAATTTAGTAATTTGAGTGGGTCAAAAGACTCACCTTTGATTTGTCGTCGATTCAAAATCCAAAATTAGCCCACAAATTTAATAGTCTTAGAATGCAGCCAAACCTATTCCAAAATGTCTGAAATTCCGATACGATCCCAATGGATCAAACCGCACGTGAATCCGATCTCGTATGCAAAAGTTATTAACGTTAGAAGATTGAACATTTTCGACTTCGGGTCTTACTTCGAGTCGCTGCCTCAATTACCAGGTGATTGCTATGAGTTTTTGCCAAAATGACCCGAGACCTGAGTAATTTGGCTCCTGGCCCGAAGTCGCTGAGGGTTTTTGCCTCTGGAACTCAAAGCGCGCCCAGATCCGCCTTGTTTGGCATGGAACTCTCTCTAAGCCGAAGTCGCTGCAGGGTTTTCGCTTCTGAAACTCAAAGTGAACCTCTTCCCGACTCGAAGTAATCCTGGAGCAAAAAATTTTATTTTATTTTTTTATATTTATTTTTTATTTTTATTTTTTTGGAGATTATGTTTTGAAATTTGGGAATTAGGTTTGATGTTCTGACGTTTGAGAAGGAGGAAGAAGATGTACGTATGTATAGAAATAATAAAATGAGAAACAACTAGGGTTTATAACAGCCTGTATATAGGCAGGGTTGGATCGAAACGATAACAACGACACGAAAAGCCCGTTTCGTTACCGAAACAAAAATTGATCATCCAATATATCGAAATATAGATTTTCAATATTTCTAAACTTAATTGAACAAGTTTCAAGTCCTAATTCCATTGTATACAGAAGTTGGCTTTTAAAATCACTTTATTTCAAATTGATTTCAATTAAATTGATTTCTATGCGTTTCGAGCCCGCACAATCAAACGACAAGTCTGATCGCTACGAAACTTGAAACCCTACAAAAATTCACTGTTACGAATCCGATGAAACTAGTTTCGTCGAAATCCGAGACAGTGGCCAAAATGGCTATTTTCACGTTAATTAAATAAATTATTATTAAATTAAATTTATCACTTTTCAAATTCAAGTTTTATAACTAACAAATTTTTATCACTTTTGATTAACTAGTAATTATAATCTTTTAAAATAAATTTTCCATGTCAAATTCAACTATTAATATTGCGCTAATTACGGCGTTCCAATTCCAATTGAAATAAATTCATTAATTATAATTTAAAACCCAATAAATTGATTCATTTTGATTTCAATCTTTTTATTCAATCAATCATTACTTTGTGGACATAGTTAACATTGGTTTTCCATTTATTACATCAATATTCTACATTTTTCATCTTAATTCTTATTAATGCAACATTTACTTACATTTATTGCAATTGATTTACTATTAAGTTTCAACAGATTAAATAATGCAGTGATAATTAAACCATTGTTACAACTTACAATTTCAAATACTATTCTATGTTTATTATTAACAAACAAAACTAATAAATTCACATACGGATTAATTATTCTATTTTAATCAATTCCAATTAATTAGGTACAATTTCACCGTTTAATACAACATTTGATTTATTCACTTATTTTACAGTTTGTACCCAATTTTAACTTTACAATCATTCCAATTAATTGAGATTTCATTAAAATAGTTAGCAATTGCCTTAAATTAACACTATTAAATTTCACTTAATTGAAATTGCATTAAAATGGTTATCAATTAACTTACACTAACATTATTACATTTCATTCTAGTTATTATTCTCGTTATTAAACTTAAATTTTTTAATTTTTCACAACATTAAATTCCAAACTTATTTAATTGATAAATTTAATTATCGAAATTTACGAGTCGTACAGTTTAGGGTGAAATAAATAACTACGGGTCAGACAAAAAGTTTAGTGTGATAAATTTTAGTATATCCCAGTCAAAATAAATAAATAGTGAGATCTCCCTAGGATGAGTTTCCTCTCACTATTATCTTATAATCAAATGCAAATCATAACATTTATCTGCAACCAAAATAGTTAGAATTTAACATAAACATCATATAAAATGGGTCAAATCTGAATAGTTCGGTATTTAATAGGTCTAAGGGTTACACATTCATCTGCTCCTCCAATTAAGTTTTCGTACTTTGACATAGTTCTCCCAGGGTCATTACGAACATACTATTTTTTGCAAGCCGACAAAAAAAATTATCGGTTTGACTTGAACCAAAAACATGCCCAGATAATCCGATAGTCTTTCGCCATAAGAGTACCAAGCTGCTCCTATGACAAAAGAAAATAATCATAATGGTCATTTGTTCCCTTAAGGATACCAAGCTATCCCTATAACATAAGATGAAAAATAATAGTGAGCGTTACTACTATGAGTTCCCGGATGCGTATACAAAAGTTTACCTTTAATATCGATAAAGCCCTATGCATTGGAATAGCGTACCTGAATAGCCGGAGGTTTAATGGCTAAAGTGCGGGGCACGATGCTAACACCAGTCTTCACCCTTAAATCTAGTTTGTAAACATCAAATGAGCCATTTCTTTTGATTAGTCCTGGGCATTTTAACACAATTTGATCTTCCAGATCCACTGGATGCGATTCTACTCACATAGGAGTGTAGTGTTACCATACCACTAATTGAAACCCTAATTGGTTAGTTCCCAATCCCAAAGGTCATAAATGTTGGGTAATATCATATAAGTGAGCATTTAAATAATTTACATATACAATATCAACTGATCATGATATAACTTTGAACATATAAATTACCGTTCACCATATAAATATTTTTGCAAGATAGCCAATTTATGCACAAAATACTTGTAATCAAGTTTTAGTTTACTCATATAAAATCTGTAAAATGTGCTAAAAATATATTTTCCTTTCTTTAAAAATTTCATTATACAAATAAATAATTTGGAAAAAAAATCCATATTTTGTTACAAGGAAAAGTCTGACCCAACACTTATTCCACTGTCAGCGTGCATAAAAATACTCTCATATTATAGTGCTATGGAACTTCTATAACTTGTGTTATCGACCCTTTAAAATACATAGCCATCATGTGTATTAAATTTTGTGCTATCACACCTTTAAAACCAAAGATATCATCAATCAAAATAGACATAGCTATCATAAACCAAAAAATACATAACTATCGTAAATCACAAAACCATTTACCATCACACATTTATAATAACTATCGTAAATCAATGGGTATCGTAAAACAAAGGCTGTCATAAATTAGAAAGCCATGTGTTATCACACCTTTAAATAGCAATCGTAAAATAGAAATTATATAGCTATTGTAAACCAAAGAAAATAACTATCATAAATCAAGAAAATAGTTATCATAAATAAAAGAAATTAGCTATCGTAAATCCTAAAATAATAGCAATTATGTAACAAACCTATCTTTTCGACCCTTAGAAGTCGACACTAATACATCCTCGGTGTTCATATGCCGAACCACCAAGTGTCGAAATGGCAGATTGTTGGGGGAAAGAAAGTAGAAAGGAAAGATAAGGAGAAACTAAACAACATGGAATCTCACAATGCAACGGAGTAATATATATATATATATATATATATAATCAAGTCTTTACAAAATCTAAGACCTTTTTTTAATACATATACGTATCAGAGTTGGACAGTTATAACAACTGTCCTTACAACAACAAACAAACTACACATAACACATACACAATGGAAGATATCCAAAATACGAGAGTACGTCCTGGGTCTCCAACTCGACTCCATAGCTCCAAAGCATCTAAAGCTAACCTGGCAAACATGCTCGGTCTGACCCGAGCATTATAAGAAAATAACGCCCAAGTCAGTCTAGAATTCCAGCATGAGTAAACACAAATCATAAAAAAACTTTTTTGATTTATTAACTTGAAAAATCTTTTGAAATCAAGGTATCTCGTAAAACCACGCCGCATATAAACACAGACGGGTTTTTATCTTACGATAACCAAAATACTTTTATAGAAAATCCAATGATATTATAATAATGTCTAAGTGTTCAAAGTAAAATATTAAAATAGCTGGAATGTTTGCATCTCACGTTCCAACATATTTGGTATATAACTAAAACTGTAAAGCTCAAATTGGAGAATGGATTCCAACTAATGACTGGGCTACTGGGTTACCGCCCATCATAGTACACCTCTAGAATAATGTACCGAGATCGTACCTAACGACCCCTGCCAATACAGGACCGACCTAAACCTTGCTAGATAGTACTGAATATGTCATCACCCCGGCTGTTCCTAACCGTTTTATTAAGCTCATATGCACAATTGAATCTGGAAATATGAATGGTCATCTAGAAAGGCGATGACATACCCTAATGGGTGTGACACACATAGCCCTGCTGCATCTCCCCTGTTTTAGTCATTCCTGGTTGATGAGGCTTGAGGCTACGTTTTACCTTTCTTTAACACTTTCCACTTGGAATGCTAACACTGCCCTCCAGGCATCAATGCAATGCTAGCATTCATCCATACAAGTTCGTTCTGGGACTGAATGAAACCGAAAGCACTACTTCTATTACATCTATGATGGGGAACCTCTCCAATGGAAAATAGAAAATAGCCCTTAAACTTTAAAACTCCATCTTCGATTGCATGCTCTTCAAGATGTCTTCAATATGAAACATTGAGTTGGATCGAAGTGTTTTTCGGATAACATATCTGATCTTCGTCTCTTCGAAAGAACTTTCGACAGTCCCGGTAACTCAATCTCGGTTCTTTAGGAAATAAATAAACAAAGATAAGAGTGGAGTTCACATCCTAACCGTTAGTGGATGAATTTCCTTACCATTCATCCTAGAAGAACAAAACGAGTTTATACGCATATTATAGCACCTTCGATGGTAACTGTACCATATAATTCCCGCATTTCTCCTAGATATTTCCAAAGTTACGTTTTTTTTCATATTTGATAGTTGGTTATATAACTATCAAATAAACAAACATCCAATCATGGTTTAATTTCCATACGAGATCCACTAAGCCTTTATTAATTCTCCTTAATTAATAAAACCACTATAAAAATCAAAAGATCTTTTCAAAACACTATTCCCAAACTCCTTACATTTCCTTTATACTTGGAAAACATTTTTATACTTATCTCAACGGTATAAGTATATTACCAAAACATTTTACTTTTCATGCCTTGGAAACAAAATTATATACTTATATTATTAGTATAAGTATATTTACAGACTTATCAAAGTTTTCTTCTTTCCAAATCCTCAAACATTTCTTCCAAATAAAAATCATGCTTATCCTTTATCAAAAATTTCCTTTTTAAAAGCTCATCTCATATTTCAATTAACTTATAACTTTCAAAATAAAGTTATAATCCACTTTTATAAACCCTTAAGTTAATTTATAAACCTCTTTCCAAATCTCTGAAATGATTTATAAACCTTTTTCCTATTTTTAAAACTCTTTATATAAACCTTTCTATACTCCTTTATAAAATATCCTTTATAAATATCATTTACAAAATGTCATTTGTAAAACACCTTAATAACCCTTTTCGTTAGTAAAACCCCTTTCTATAAATGAGTTATCATTTATAAATATCTTTATAAGAATTATATAACTTGAAAAACCATTTATAAACCCTTAGCATCAAATTGATTAAAGAATTAAAGTAAATTCAAAACCATACTTTATAAATTCCAAATGAGGCTTAGCAGTCTCAATGATACTAATTTAAGTTACCATTTAATTTCAATTCGATTTCCAAATCACATAACAATTATTTACATAAGCTACCATATGTGTAAATACAGTTCATATCCATCAGGGAATAACACGTCAATATAACTAATTGGCATATACAAGTCCAAATAACATAACAACAGAATGGTGATTTATCTTGCTAAATAGATGTCCAAACAATTCAATTAATTAATAATAGAACGAAGATTTATTCTGCTTAACACATGTCCACACAATCAAATCACTTACATTATAGTAGAATGGTGTTTTGTTCTGCTAACGGATGTCATTTTATTCTCCTAATCATATGGGTTACTTAAGGGTTCAGACAAGAGATCCTTTGATTTGGAATCAGTCCGCTTTAAAAAGAAAATTTATTTAAAACACATTCGTTTCAGTTTTTAATGACCTTTGAAAAGATTTAAATAGATTTAATCAACTTAAACCCTAATTAAGTCTTAATTAACCCTAATTAAATCAAGACTAAATCATAATAAATTCTTACTAGTCTTAATGAACTGGATTAAGTACTAATTAACTTCCTAATGCAACTTGGTTAAGGTTAACTCAAATTGTTTAAAAGTTAAACCCTAATTAATCAAATATTAATCAAATAATCCGTTAATTAAATAAATAAATAATTAACCACTAACATTAATTGAATACTTATTAATCACTTAATTACTTCTTAACCACATTAATCACTAATTAAAATTCATTAATTAATTAGTAGTCGTTAATTTAACTAAAGTGATGATTAACCTCTAATTACCTTCTTAATTACCAATTGAGTGATAATTACCTTTTAATTAACTAATTAATTAAATAATTAAATAACTAAATTACAAACTTAATTACTTTTTAATGTTACTAATTATGTTTGAAAACATTTTACAAAACAACTTTAAATTGAAAAGAATTGAAATAGAAATTCAAAACTTTAGTCGAACTACATCCATAGCGACCATCGCTATGAGTGCAGTTCACTTTAACATATTTTTAAAGCATAAACACCTTATTAACTGTACCATTTCATGTTTATAAATCTTTTAGGAAGTTTTAAAAACTTTAAAAACCAATTTAGAACTTCTAACTCTTTTAAAAAAATACAAAAAACATGATTCCATTCGGGTGTCGGATCTGTCGCAATTACATACAAAGTCGCTAACTTTTTTCTAATCTTCATGGCCATAGTTCACATACACAATCATACATCACATAACATACATCGTCCTTACCATATACCACATATATACTCACAAAGATTCATGCTTACTAACTACATAATATCACAACCAAATCACATAACCAAATCTAACTACTAACACTATTCAGATCAATGGTTATCAACATTATGACTAACCAATATTAACACTATATACTCATCACATATAATGTTAACATTTAATCTAACCTTTATACTAAAAAGTGAGTTAGTTTACTTACCAAACTTTCGCAAAAGCTACCCGAACTTAAGCTAAACTTGCCTACGACTCACTAGCTTTGAAGAACGAAGGCATTAGGTGCTAGAAACCCTCAAAATGGGCTTGGCCTAGGTATATGTAGGCTTGGCCAGAGGTGTGGGGGTGGATGTGGGGTAGTAGCCAGAATGTAGAGGAGCTTCGGGTTATCATTGATTTCAACAAAAATGGACAGAAAATGGGTCAATTTTCCATTGATTTTTAGAAAGGTAAATCGCAAAATTTTAAAAAGTGGTTAAAATAAATGTTTTAGGAAATTATTTCCTCTATCATCTTAAAAAAGAATAACTTATTTTTGATTTTTTTTACAGAAGTTATGATCAAAAGAAGAATGGTAATTTTCGGACTTGAAATTCTGGGTGAAAATTTGCTTTACAAAGATTGGGTATTTTAACATAGCTATGGTCGAAAATGGAAAAAGTGGTCAACTAGAATGCTGTAGCTACCGAAATTTAAGGTGATTTAAAAAAAAAGAAGATCACCACTTAAGATAGGAACGAAGAAGTTATGGTTGAAGGAAGAGGATGTAAGGAAATGAGAAATTCAAGGGCTATTTGTAAGCAAGATCTCACACATCATCATTTTGTCAAGTCACATCGTCTCTTCTCTTCCTCTCTCATGTCAAATCCCTCCCCTCTCTAGTCATACCACTTAAGTAATGATGGCTAATGATGAAAATATCAAGTGATATGACAAGATATATATATATATATATTATAGGTTTATTATTTTTAAACCCTTGAGTTGTCACATCACTTCTTAAACATAATTAACATAAGATAATATATTCTTAAGCATATTATTATATAGTTAGTTATCTTTCAGATATGTATATATATAGTGAACAAAGACGAACAAGGTTTCCGACAACTTTACGGTGTCGAAAGGTAGAAATTTCAGAAAACGTTCTTCGAACACATTTTCCGTTTTTCTACAAACTATTTAATTTGGTAAACACAACTGGAAAACAATTTTACCATCATTATTAATTAATTAAAATGAGTTTATATATCTATAAAAATTCATTTATTGTCTATATAAAATATATATAATTGCCTAGTTTAAGCGACTAAACTTGGGTCGTTACATTCTACCCCTCTTAAAAGATTTTCACCCCCGAAATTACACCACAAGAATACCTAATACTATCCATAAGTCTGCATGATGTTCATAGATCATTCACAACAAAATCTAATTCGAGCACCTCTCAAATACATAACTTCATCTTCGAACTAGTATCGCTTACCCGATTCTCTAGTGCGGACTCTGATTCGGCTCCTTGATTTGGAACCTCTGTTCTCCTTGCATAGGCGGATACTATGATAGAAAACTTTGGTCCCCTACCAAAAATCCTCATCAAGTTCTCGCCTTCAAAAGTCGAGTAATAGATCCTTATTCAGAATGGTGTGAAACACCTCAAAGTCATATACCCGAATCTTAGATCAAAACTATATGAGAAGGAGAAATGATCCACGCCCAATCTACGCATTTATCTAATTGGTTCCCCTAATACCAATTCTATTTCCATAAAAGTTATTTATGAAAACATTTCATAAAACTGATTTAGGTTCAACTAGTATAATACTCCACTACATCCTAAAAGTATATACCCCTATTAGATTAACTATTTCATTTTGCATTTATCTTCTTAAGAAAACTCAAGATCCAAATGCCTGTCTTTTATTTCAAAACTTTTTGAAAGAAAACTCTATATTCAATCATAGAAAATATATATCTATAGCCCAAATAACTCCAAAATGATACTAAGGGACTGGGTACTACCAAACAGTATCATATATTCCATTACAAAGAAGAATAATACTCAAGAGAAGTGCTTACCATCCGAACACATCTATTCCCCAATTTTAAGTTATTTTTGAGCCACTCGAACAAGTTAACTTAAAAATATTTCTTTATTTCAAATCTCATTTCTGAATTAATACTATACATTTTCCAATAAAACATTTATCACTAACTTGCTTTGGGTTCATTCGGGTTGAACTTGTTTCGATCATACAATGATAAAGAGAATAATTTACTAAGTGTATTACAACGTTCGCCTAGGCAAACATCTGATCATCACTTATAAGATTATTCCGATCATCACAAAACAATCGAGACTCATTCCCTCTAACCAATCCAAAGAAAATACTTTCTTCTTAACATTTTCATTTCCAACAATTTGTTTTTTGTTGGAACCAAACTACTTTCAAATAATACTAGTATCACTTTCCAAAATCTCGAAAATCATTTTTCAAAAGCACCGGGATTTAAGTTATCAAGTTTTCAACTGAAATTCTTTTTATTTAAAAGACACATCATATTTAGTCTGTTTCCAAATATTCTAACCTTTAATATATACTCTTTAATCAAATCAAATTTTAATCCAATATTAACATCGAATGTCTCACAGTCAAATTATGAAACTTAATTCACAAGGTGTTCGTTTCATGTTTTTCCCTATTCCTGTTTACCCAACCCATATCTTAAAAAGGAAGCTTTTTATACACACTAACCATAATTAATGTTCAACTAGACGAACATGACTAAACAAGCCTTAAATGATAATAATAATAACATATTATTATGTCCTAATACCTCAACCAACTTACTATACTATTTTTGAAAAACATTCTTTTTATATATAAAATATATTCTAGTTAAATTTATTTCATTTACCCAATTTCAAAATAATACCGTGTCGATTAAACTTGTTTAAGTGTTTAGGAAATCCATATTGATAACGTTGGCCAAACGCATCATCCTGAATTCTTAAGCCGCTTAACAGATCAAACAAAACAATATAAAACATTTTTATATCACTATCAAATAGCACTCTCATATATATATACACACACACACACACACTCAAACTCATCCAATGGTCTTATTTATCCTATCTATTATGAGTCAAACCACACCAAAGCCAAGGTTCTCGCTTAACCTTCATCTCTGATACCAAATGTAATGAACCTGGCTTTTCGACCCTTAGAAGTCGACACTTATACATCCTCGGTATTCATACGCCGAAAAGTTCCAGAAAGGCAGATTGTTAAGGGAAAGAAAGTAGAAATGAAAGATAAGGAGAAACTGAACAACATGGAATCTCACACGCAACAGAATAATATATATATAATCAAGTATTTACAAAATCTAAGACCTTTTCTTTAATACATATACATATGAGAGTTGGACAGTTATAACACCTATCCTTACAACAGTAGAAAATCTACACATAACACATGCACACCGGAAGATATCCAAAATATGAGAATATGTCCTGGGCCACCAACTCGACTCCATAGCTCCAAAGCATCTAAAGCTAACCTGGCAAACATGCCCGGTCTGACCTGAGCATTATAAGGAAATAACGCCCAGGTCAGTCTGGAATACCAACGTGAGTAACTCAAATCACAAAAAAACTTTAATGATTTATTAACTTGAAAAATCCTTAGAAATCAAAGGTATCTCGTAAGACCCCACCGCACAAAAACACAAACGAGTTTTCGCATATAAACATGGATGAGTTTTTACCTTACGATAACCAAAACACTTTTATAGAAAATCCAATGATATTATAATAATGTCTAAGGGTTCAAAGTAAAATATTTAAATAGTTTGAATGCCAAAATAAAATATTAAAATAGCTGGAATGCTTGCATCTCACGTTCCAACATATTTGGTATACAACTAACCGTAAAGCTCGTATTGGAGAATGGATTCCAACTAATGACTGGGATACTGGGTACCGCCCGTTACGGTACACCTATATAACAGTGCATCAAGATAGTACCTAACGACCCCTGCCAATACAGGACCGGCCTAACCCTTGCTGGATAGTACCGACTATGTCATCACCTAGGTTGTTCCCAACCGTTTTATTGAGATCCTATGCACAACTGAATTTGGAAATATGAATGGACATCTAGAAAGGTGATGAAATACCCTAATGGGTGCGACCCACATAGCCCTGCTGCATCTCCCATGCTTTAGTTATTCCTGGTTAATGAGGCTTGAGGCTATGTTTTACCTTTCTTTAGCACTTTTCTCTTGGAATGCTAACATTACCCTCCAGGCATCAATGCAATGCTAGCATTCATCCATACAAGTTCTTTATGGGACTGAACCAAACCGAAGGCACTAATTCTATACATCCATTACGGGGAATCCCTCCTATGGAAAATAGAAAATAGCCCTTGCACTTTAAAATTCTGTCTTCGATTCCATGCTCTTCAAGATGTCTTCAATACGAAACGTTGAGTTGGATCGAAGTAGTTTTCGAATAACAAATATGATCCCGGTCTGTTCGAAACAACTTTCAACAGTCCCGGTAACTCAATCTCGGTTCTTTAAGAAATAAACATGCAAAGATAAGAGCGGAGTTCACATCCTAACCGTTGGTGGATTGATTTCCTTATCATTCGTCCTAGAAGAATGAAACGAGTTTATACGTACAGTATAACACCTTCGATGGTAACTGTACCATATAATTCCCGCGCTTCTCCTAGATATTTTCAAAGTTACGTTTTTGTCCAGATTTGATAGTTGGTTATTTAACTATCAAATAAACAAACATCCAATCATGGTTTAATTTCCATATGCATTCACTAAGCCTTTATTAATTCTCTTTAATTAATAAAACCACTTTATAAAACTTGATAAAAAGATCTTTTCAAAACACTATTTCTAAACCCCTTACATTTCCTTTATACTTGGAAAACATTTATATACTTATCTCAACGGTATAAGTATATTACCAAAACATTTTACTTTTCATGCCTTGGAAACAAAATTATATACTTATCTTATCGGTATAAGTATATTTACAAACTTTTCAAAATTTTCTTCTTTCCAAATCCCATATTAAATAACCAAACATTCTTTTAAATAAAACATCCTGCTTATCCTTTATCAAAAATTCCCTTTTAAAATCTCATCTCATATTTCAATTAACTTATAACTTTCAAAATAAAGTTATAACCCACTTTTATAAACCCTTAAGTTAATTTACAAACCTCTTTCCAAATCTCTGAAATGATTTATAAACCTTTTTCCTATTTTAAAATTTTTTATATAAACCTTTCTATACTCCTTTATAAAATATCCTTTATAAATATCCTTTAAAAAAAATCATTTGTAAAACACCTTAATAATCCTTTTCGTTAGTAAAAAACCCCTTTCTATAAACAAGTTATCATTTATAAATACCTTTATAAGAATTATATAACTTGAAAAACAATTTATAAACCCTCAGCCTCAAATTGATTAAAGAATTAAAGTAAATTCAAAACCATACTTTTTAAATCGCAAATGAGGCTTAGCAGTCCCAATGATACTAATTTAAGTTACCATTTAATTTTAATTCTATTCCCAAATCACATAACAATTATTTACGTAAGCTACCACATATGCAAATACAGTTCATATCAAATTAGGGAATAACACGTTAATATAACTAATTGGCATATACAAGTCCAAATAACATAACAACATGATGGTGATTTATCTTGCTAAATAGATGTCCAAACAATTCAATCAATTTATAGTAGAACAGAGATTTATTCTGCTTAACACATGTCCATACAATCAAATCACTTACATTATAGCAGAATGGTGTTTTGTTCAGCTAACATATGTCATTTAATTCTCCTAATCATATGGGTTACTTAAGGGTCCGAACAAGAGATCGTTTGATTTGGAATCAATCTGCTTTAAAAAGAAAATTTATTTAAAACACATTCGTTTCAGTTTAAATCACCTTTGAAAAGATTTAATCAACTTAAACCCTAATTAAATCTTAATTAACTGTAATTAACTCAAGATAAAATCATAACTAAATTCTAACTAGTCTTAATGAACTTGATTAAGTACTAATTAACTTCCTAATGCAACTTGGTTAAGGTTAAATCAAATTGTTTAAAAGTTAAAACCTTAATTAATCAAAATTAATTTAGTAATCCGCTAATTAAAATAATAATTAATTAACCATTAATATTAATTGAATAATTATTAATCACATAATTTCTTCTTAACCACATTAATCACTAATTAAAACTTCATTAATTAATTAGCAGTCATTAGTTTAACTTAAGTGATGATTAACCTGTAATCACCTTCTTAATTACCAATTGAGTGCTAATTACCTTTTAATTAACTAATTAATTAATTATTTAATTTAATTGCAAACTTAATTACTTTTTAATGTTACTAACTATGTTTGAATACTTCTTACAAAAAATTTCAAATTAAAAAAAAATTGAAATAGAAATTAAAAAACTTTAGTCGAAGTGCATCCATAACGACTATCGCTATGAGTGCAGTTTGCTTTAACATATTTTTAAAGCGTAAACACCTCACTAACTTTACCATTTCATGTTTATAAACCTTTTAGAAAGTTTTACAAACTTTAAACTTAGATATAAAAACTTTAAAAACCAAATTAAAACTTTTAATTCCTTTAAAAAATTAACAAAACATGATTCCGTTCGGGTCTCGGATCCTTCGCAATTACATACAAAGTCGCTAACTTTGTTTCTAAACATCATGGGCTTAGTTCACATACACAATCATACATACCATATACCACATATACACTTACAAAGATTCATGCTTACTAACTACATAATATCACAACCAAATCGCATAACCAAATCCAACGACTAACACTATTCAAATCAATGATTATCAACATCATAACTAACCAATCTTAACACTATATACTCATCACATATAATATCAATATTTAAGCTAACCTTTATATTTAAAAGTGAGTTAGTTTACTCACCAAACTTCTGCAAAAGCAACCCAAATTTAAGCTAAACTTGCCAATGACTCATTAGCTTTGAAGAATGAAGGCTTTAGGTGCTAGAAACCCTCAAATTGGGCTTGGCCCAGGTGTATGTTGGCTCGGCCAGAGGTGTGGGGGTGGATGTGGTGTAGTAGCTTAAAGGTAGATGAGCTTCGGGTTATCATCAATTTCAACAAAAATGGACAGAAATGGTTCAAATTTCCACTGATTTTTGGAAAGGTAAGTCACAAAATTTTAAAAAGTGTTTAAAATAAAGGTTTTAGGAAATTCTTTTCTCTATCATCTTAAAAAAAGAATCACTCATTTTCGATTTGTTTTGAAGAAGTTATGATCAAAATAAGAAGGGTAATTTTCGGACTTGAAATTCTAAGTGAAAAATTGCTTTGCAAAGATTGGGTATTTTATATAGCTATGTTCGAAATTAGAAAACTTGGTCAACCAGAATGTTGTAGCCACTGGAATTTTAGTTGATTTAGATAAAAGAAGATCACCATTTGAGATGGTGATTAAGAAGTTATGGTTGGAGGAAGAGGAGGTAAGAAAATGAGAAATTCAAGGGCTATTTATAAGCAAGATCTCACACCTCATCATTTTGTCAAGTCACATCATCTCTTCTCTTCCTCTCTCATGTCAAATCCCCCCCTCTCTAGTCATACCACTTAAGTAATGATGGCTATGATGAAAATATCAAG
The DNA here is from genome assembly GCA_030737815.1 of Allium fistulosum. NCBI lineage: Eukaryota > Viridiplantae > Streptophyta > Magnoliopsida > Asparagales > Amaryllidaceae > Allium > Allium fistulosum. The sequence goes on from CM060902.1 coordinate 844,905,537, forward strand.
TGATATGTCAAGATATATATATATATATGTTTATTATTTTTAAACCCATAAGTTGTCACATCACTTCTTAAACATAATTAACATAAGATAGTATATTCTTAAGCATATTATTATATAGTTAGTTATCTATCTTATATGTGTGTATATAGTGCACAAAGACGAACAATGTTTCCAACAAATTTTCGATGTCGAAAGGTAGATATTTCGGAAAACGTTCTTCGGTCACATTTTCTGTTTTTCTACGAACTATTTAATTTGGTAAACACATTTTGAAAATGATTTTACCATTATTGTTAATTAATTAAAATGAGTTTATTTATCTATGAAAACTCATTTATTGTCTATAATATATATATATATATATATATAATTGCCTAGTTTAAGCGACCAAACCCTGGGTTGTTACAAATTGTATGTCTCAAAATATATAACTATTGTAAATCATGAATAATAACTATCATAAATCTGAAAATAATAGATATCGTAAGTCTCAAAATATATATCTATAGTAAACAAAGAGTAATAGCTATCGCAAGTTCAAAAGAATGGCTATCGTTAAGCAGAGCATGGTGCTATCACACCTTTAACTTTCAAAAGCAATCATAACTAAAAAGGCTATCCAAAAACAAGATGACGGCTATCGTAAGTCAATAAAATGGGTGCTATCATAAATTAAGATGACATTTTTCTAAATATTTTTAAAACTTATTTCCTTCCTCTAAAAGAAAATACTTTTCATCAAACATACTTTATATCAAATTTTTATTGGTTATTCAAAATCTCAACATAAACTCTTCTCAGAAAAATCGGAGAAAATTTTCTCTTGTACCCATAATGTAACACCCAGTAAAATCAACCATAAATAAATAAATTGGATAAATTAATTTAAATAAGATTGGGTTAAAAATGGAAATTTTGTAAAAGCCAGAATTTGACCACAAAAGTCATGCCACTTCACTCATGATGATTTTTTGATTAATTTTCATATATAATATGTTGAAAACGGAGCTCAAACGAGAAAGTTATGGACTTTTAAAGTTTTATATTCAAATTAATTTTCATAGAATTCAAATTTAAACAAATATTTAATTCCTTAATTTGAAATTCAAAAGTAACAGTAATTATACTTGGGGTTAAGTAAATGTTAAATTTAATGTTAATTGATAATTAAGGAATTAAATAAAAATAAATCAACGATAATCAAAACTTTCGCAAGGTGATATGAATGGTCGACCGCCTATCTTGGGCCGGTCGACCGATAAGGTAGAGGTAATGGACCAGTGGATAGGTGATGGCTAGGGTTTTGAATGCACAATGAACATTTTGGATTTTATTATTTTAAATCGACTTAAATCCAACAATTCTGGGGCATTCTAAATAATATAAATAAGAGCGCAACCCCCTTACTTTTATTCATAAATTATTTTGGGAATCATGTGAACCTTTATCAGTCTCTCTCTTCGTAGATTCAAAAAAATCTTTAGGGTTTCAGGTAAGAAATTCTAGATGTTTATTATTTTATTTCTCATTCTATTCTCTCCAATCCCTCAATTTTCGAGTCTATTCTATATATACAAATCTTTAGTTTCATATACCTAAAAGGGGAGATCTAAAAGAGATTATTAAAGGTATGACAAATCTAAAAGGAGTAAGAGCTAAGGACCTATTGTGAGTGGAAATCTTAGTTTTTCTATTTTTTGTAATTGAATGGTATAGTTTGGATTTGATATATGCCTTGAGGAGTTTTGGATTATGAAACCATCATACTAAAAAATCCCTTAAATTCCTCCAAAATGAAATGGCAATTCTTAGGTTGGAATCTTAGTTTTTTTGTATTAATATAATGGAGTTTGTGTGGATTTTGCAATTTAAGTGTTTTACCTTCTATTTCACTTCTTATTCTTTTTCTTTAGATCTGATTAAGGGATTAATTAAGTAATGGTGTTTTAGGTATGAATTCTTATTTGTTGTTTACACTGCATATTTCCATAAATTGAATACAGCCTTTTTCGAACGCGTCATTTTGCTATTTTTCTTCAATCTTGTGCGTTCGTGCTTCCATCCGATGGTTCCCAGTGAGCCTATGATGTGGTTGCACCAGATTTAATCTTCAAGTCCAACGGTCCGAGATCCCTAAGTGACATTATAAATAAGACCCTAGGCCTAGCTATTTTCTCATATCTGCGTTCATTGCCAAAGGCTGGACCCTGAATAGTATATTTTTCTAAGGAGAATATCTTTTTGATAAAATAATTCTACGCTCTAGAAGAGGATCAAGGAAGACCAAGGAATAGAGCTAAGGACCAAAGGTGAGTGTTTAGTAATTATTTTAAATTTTTAAGTAATTTAAATAATAGGGTTCTCAATAGCTGTAGTTTTTCTGCAATTTTGAGACACTTTCTATATAAGTTATTTACAACTAGTTTTTAATGTTCTTTTCAGTCTATTTTATTTAGTTATTTACAGTTATTTGCATTTATTACATTTGTTTTATGTTAGAATTTAGCCTGTAAATTTTAGTTTCTTTTTTTATTCCTTTTTGCGCGAATAAAATATTAGAATATTAAATAAGAGAATAATTCGCAAATATGGATTAAGTTAATAAGCAAATAGAACAGAGATAACAGAAAAAGCTTATTTTAAAGACTTATAATTAAGTTAATAAGCAAATATAGCAAAGATAACAGAAAAGGCTTATTTTAAAGACTTAGATTAAGTTAATAAGCAAATAGAACAGAAATAACAGAAGAGGCTTATTTTAAGAACTTACACTAAGTTAATAAGCAAGAACAGATATAGGGCCCATAACAAAAACATTCCCTTTTAGACTAGGACTGATGGTCTCACAACAGATTAGGTGGGGCTAGGCAGGACCCTTTCAGACTAGGATTGATGGTCTCACAATAGTTAGGTGAGGCTGGGACACAGGGTAAATAAGTGGCCAATAGATAGAAGCTCAAATCGATGGATTTGGGCAAGGGGCGCAACTAGATTTAGTTTGTTATGACCCGTACCAATAGCATTCCCTTTCAGACTAGTACTGATGGTCTTACAAAACACTTAGGTGAGGCTGGGCAGGACCCTTTTAGGCTAGGACTGATGGTCTGGCAACAGATTAGGTGAGGCTGGGCACGCTTATGCTGACAGGGTGAGTAAGAGGTCACAAGAGGGGAGCGATAGTGAGTGTGTACCAACGGTGACCGAGCGTTCGGCATCGATTAGGGTTGTAATTCGCTACTGCGTTCCAAGCGCTAAACAGGTGTCTTTTTCTATGGGACCCATAAAATGGGACTAGCTCACAGTGCACAACAGAGATAGAAGGCCGATCAATGGGTAGAATTAGGGTTCAGCCTAATTAAAATAGGATTAGGATTTCAATCTAACCATAACAATCTAAGACAAGTGCAAACAATCACAATCAAAGCAAACAGTTAAATAGTATTTTATCCCAGTTTTATCTTTCCTTTATTTCTTTTTATACTAGAACTATTGTTAAGTCTATTATCTTTACCTTGCTTAAAATACTAGGAGTTACTTTCACTCACCAGACTTATAGTCTGACCCACTCCTCTATTTCCCCTTCCCCCCTCCCCCATAGGCTAGCAGAGGCAAGGATAGTTGATTCAGATTTCTTGGAGATACATTCCCGGAGTTCTTCATGTATTCTTCTTCTTCTTTTCAATTTACTTTTCATTTGGTTTTTAATGTACTGGTACTTATGCGAGTGATAATTATTTTATTGTACTCTGATTTTATGAGACTGAGATGTATTTTTCATAAGACATGTGTATTTGGTATTTGAGACATGTGATGTTTTTCAAACTTATTTATGAAGTTTTATTTTGAATAATGAGTTACCATTTAAATGTTTCCGCTGTTTATATTTATTTCTCTTGTGAATCTTAGTCTGTGTGATGCTTTAGCTATACCTATAACGCACCATATCTTTTAGTGTGCCCTTTTTGGGTATACTAAGGGATGTGGAGTGTTTTACTTGGTATTAGAGCCTAAAGTTACAAGATTCCTAAAAACTTGTTTTAAAAGTAAAGTATTTTTCAAAAATAACTTATCTTCAAACTAAAATTGTTTTTCAGAAAGAAACTCTTATTATAGAAATGGTTTTCAAGTATAAAAGAGTTTTTTTTATAAAAGTCCCCTCAAAGTCCAGTTCAACCTTCTTTCGATTCATTCGAGCCTAAATTTTATTTTCTTTACATAATATGGCTGACTGGTTCCATAAAGCTACGGTACCAGAGATGCAAGGGCAATCGCCCAATACAACACCAGCAGGTGGAGATCCCATTAATCCACCTGTAGCAGCCAATTTTTCTAAGCTATGCAAGGACTTCTCTAGTCTAGGAGGCAAGACGTTTTCCGACATGGAGGATTTCATGGATGCACGAGCTTGGTTAAGGGATATGGAGCGGATATTTGGGCTGTTAGGATTGGGGGACTGACAGAGAGTTCAGCTTGCATCTGGGCAGCTGAAGGGAGAGGTTAAGGAGGTCCTTAAATTAGAAAACTCTAAGAAGCAGTGGTGGAAGAATAAGAAGGATAAGGACAAGAGGAAAGAAGGAAGACCTCAAAAGTGGATCAAGAAATGCGGAAAATGTCATAGTTGTGGATTGGTTGGTCATTACGCAAAGGACTGTAAGAAGGGCTCGATGAACGGGAGGTGTTACAACTGTGGGCAGCCTGCTCATCTTAGTAGAGTTTGTCCTCAGAGGACGGGGCAGAGAGAAGGCGCACCTACAACGCAAGTATAGGCTTTGGATGCAGCACCTTCTAGCAGTGGACCGGATAGAGGTAGGAGATTCTCTGTAGAAGGTTTGATTTCTATTTCAGATTTTCCCATTCGGACTCTTTTTGATTCTGGAGCATCTCATTCTTTCATTTCTAGTTCTATGGTTGATTGTTTGCACTTAGGTATTTCTCTAGTAGTAGACCTTATAGTTGTTTCAAACCCCATAAGAGGATCAGAACATTTATCCATGATTTGTAGGAGTTTGAAAATTTTTATACTAGGCATAGAGTTTGATTGCGACACCTATGTACTGGAATTTCCGGGATATGGGATGATTTTGGGGATGGATTGGCTATCTTCTTATGGAGCAATATTAGACTACGAGAGGAGAGTCGTCAAACTAGAGACATGCAGGTTTCTTGCGACCCACAGGGGTCAATCATGTTGAGCTTCCTTTATTCCCTTGATTCATCACTAGGAGAGTTAGATTCTATTCCAGTCGTTAGAGATTTCCCAGACGTTTTTGAGAAAGTTAGGGGACTACCCCCTGAGAGAGAGATCGACTTTAGGATCTATCTGAATGACAATCCTAAGCCGGTGGCATTGCCCGTGAGACATATGGCTCCTAGGGAGAGGAATGAGTTAAGTAAACAGATTGGTGAGCTATTGGAGAAAGGCTTCATCAAACGGAGCATATCTGAGTGGGGAGCGCCAGTCGTCTTCGCTACAAAGGCGGATGGTTCCCTTCGATTTTGCATAGACTATAGAGAGTTGAATAAGCTCACTAAGAAGAACCGTTACCCACTTCCTAGGATAGATGATCTTTTCGATCAGTTGGTTGGCTCTTCATTATTTTCTCAGCTTGATTTAGCCATTGGATTTCATCAGCTCAGGGTTGCTGATGAGAGCATAGATAAGACAGCATTTAAGACACCCGACGGATTCTTTGAGTGGTTGGTTATGCCGTTTGGGCTAACCAATGCCCCAGCCTATTTTGTAGATTTGATGAGCCATGTTTTTCGAGATGTCCTAAATAAGTTCATGGTAGTATTTGTGGACAACATTTTGGTGTTTTCCAAGAGTATGGAAGAGCATGCTATTCAACTTGAGGAGGTTCTTCATACACTTCGTGTTCATCAGTTGAAGGCAAAGTTTTCGAAATGTCACTTTTGGCGTAAGGAGGTGCGTTTCTTGGGGCATGTAGTCTTAAGAGAGGGTCTAGTAGTGGATCCCGCTAAGGTAGTAGTAGTACAAGATTGGAAGGCCCCTAAGAATGCTACCGAAGTTAGAAGCTTCCTAGGTTTGGCTAGCTATTATAGGAAGTTTATCAAAGATTTCGCTAAGATTTCATCATCGCTTACTCGCCTCACTAAGAAGAATGCGGCATTCATGTGGGACGTAGGTTGAGAGGATTCATTCACGATGCTAAAGAGAGCCCTTACTAGTGCACCAGTGTTAGTTTTACCCGACGGAGCTAAGCCTTTTATAGTATACACTGATGCATGTGGGACGGGTCTTGGGGCAGTATTGATGCAGGAAGGAAGGGTAGTATGTTATGGGAGTAGACAGTTGATAACTCATGAGAAGAACTACCCCACCCATGATTTGGATTTAGCTGCTATTGTTTTTGTGCTTTAGACTTGGAGACATTACTTGTTAGGAGAGAGGTTCGAGCTTTTCACTGACCATAAGTCATTGAAGTACCTATTCTCATAGAAGGATTTAAACTTGAGGCAACAGCGTTGGATGGAGTTCTTAGCATCATATACTTTGAGATAGCTTACACCCCTAGCAAGGGAAACGTGGTTGTAGATGCGTTAAGTAGGAAGAAAGTAACCCTTAGTCCAATGTTCATGGAGTGGAAAAGCCTAGAGTTTATTTCCACCTTTGATTTTAAGCCCTCTACGGACATTACCCCTGGATTATTAGTAGCACTTGAGGTTAAGCCTACTTTCATAGATCAGATTGGCTCAAGGCAGCGAGAGGATTCAGAGCTTATGGATATCTTGGATAGGATTAGTAGAGGAGAGGTCTCTATACATCTCCAATGCTATTCCATTGATAGTAAAGGGTGGCTAAGGAGAGATGGAAGACTTTGTGTCCTTTGCACTAGTGATTTGACGAGAGCAGTTCTAGAAGAAGCACACCGTTCTCGAATGACTATTCATCCGGGTGGTGATAAGATGTATAGAGACATGAAGAGAGTGTTTTATTGGAGTGGGATGAAGAAGGATGTAACAGAGTTCGTGGCTAAGTGTCTTGTGTGCCAAGGAGTTAAGGCAGAGCAGAAGAAGCCTGGCGGATTGCTTCAACCATTGGATGTACCCGAATGGAACTGGGATAGTGTTTCGATGGACTTCATAGATGGTTTACCCCGATCAAGGAAGGGGAATACTTGTATTTGGGTGATTGTAGATCGCTTGACTAAGAGCACCCACTTCATTCCAGTCAAGAGTAAGAGAACAACACCTATTTAGCATCCTTATACATTCGTAAGATAGTCCGACTTCATGGAGTTCCCTCTAGCATAGTGAGCGATAGAGACCCTATCTTTACTAGCGAGTTATGGAGAAGCTTGCTAGAGGCTTTAGGGACGCAGCTTAGATTGAGTACGGCCTATCACCCCAGACAAACAGCCAAATGGAGTGAGAGTTAATAGAGTTCTTGAGGATTTGTTGAGGATGTGCATTCTTGATTTTGGAGGAACTTGGGAGGAGCATCTTCCTTTAGTATAATTCGCTTATAATAATAGCTTTCAAGCTAGCATTGGGATGGCACCTTTTGAAGCTCTTTATGAAAGACCATGCAAGTCGCCTTCATGTTGGTTGGAGTCTACAGAGAGATTGCTACTTGGTCCCGACATGATTAGAGAGACGTCGGAAAAGATTGATTTAATTAGAAGAAGAATGAAGACGGCCCAAGATAGGCAGAAATCCTATGCAGACAAGCGGAGAAGGGACATTGATTTTGAAGTAGGAGACTTGGTTTTCATTAAGGTATCTCCGCTAAGAAAGGTAGTGAGATTTGGACCAAGTGGGAAACTTGCTCCCAGATTCGTAGGATTGTTCCCCATTGTAGAAAGGGTAGGGAAGATGGCGTATCGGATAAAGCTACCGGAGAGGCTCACAGGAGTTTATGATAATTTCCATGTTTGGCACTTGAAAAAGTGCTTACATGATTCAGCAGAGGTAGTGGAACCTAGTCAACTCGAGGAAGTTGAAGTGGAGAGAGAAGCATCGGTTCGTCGCATTCCTACTAAGATCGTTGGTCGTGATATCAAGAAGCTTAGGAATAAGGAAGTCTCTTTGGTTAAGGTGTAGTGGGGAGATAACATTGAGGACGCTACGTGGGAGGCTGAAGAGAAAATACGTACCTCTTATCAGTTTCTTTTCGATGGTACGTTTTGAATTTCCTATTTTCATCTTTAGTTTTGAATAGGTTCTTTCCTTAGTATCCTTTGGGAGGGTAGATCTTAGGATTTAACCTATGGATGGTAGTACTGAATGTAAACATGTTACCAGAACATGTTATGTATGATGGACACTAGTAGTTGCAAGTGTTTGCTAGTGGATGCTGATGGACGCATATATATACACTAGGCACTATTATCTCTTAGGGATCGGCCTAACTAGGTCACTAAAGCATATGCATATGGATGTGTGCTAATTTGTATCCTTATTTTATTTTCCATGGTTGCTATAAATGGATGATTATCATATGATTGTTGAATTTGGATGATGATTGTAGCATGCATGTAGAACTATCAGTTGTCATTAGGAATTTGCATTCATTTGAATACATGACACGGACATGATTGCATAAAAAGGAGGTCGACTGAATCAGTAGACCGCCTAATCATTTGCATTAGTTAGGGACATTAACACTGCATTATTGCATATGTCATAAATTGCATTAGAAAGGTTAAGGACAATGGATGTAATGGATGGTGGTTGAATATTTGGTTGTAGAATTTGGACGAAAATATTTATTTCATTCTTCTGTCCTTAGAGATTTCGGGGACGAAATCTTTTAAGGAGGGGAGAATGTAACAACCTGAAATTCAAGCTATAATAATTAATTAACGAATTAATTAAATAATAAAATAAGTTTGAGAAATTTTCATAATTGAGTCACGGGAGTTGCACCATTGTGTCCATGGTAATTTTCTAGTCAATTTCCATATATAGTTTGTCAAAATCCAAGCTAAAACGAAGGAGATATGAATTAAACAAGAATTCAGAAATATATATATATATATATATAGGTCGACCTTAGGGTCGATCCCTAATGTGCATAGGACAACCTATAGGTTGACCTTCCACATGTATGGGTCGACACCCAGGTCGACCCGCCTTCATTCTTTCACGCAGCCTTGTTCGAACGCGTCATTTTGCTATTTTTCTTCAATCCTGTGCGTTCGTGCTTCCATCCGACGGTTCCCAGCGAGCCTATGACGTGGTTGCACCAGATTTAATCTTCAAATCCAACGGTCCGAAATCCCTAAGTGACACTATGAATAAGACCCTAGGCCTAGCTATTTTTCTCATTTAGATTTTCTCCTATTTGGGTTCATTGCTTGAGGCAGGACCCTGAATAGAATATTTTTCTAAGGAGAAGATCTTTTTGATAAAAATATTCTACGCTCTAGAAGTGGATAAAGGAAGACCAAGGAATAGAGTTAAGGACCATAGGTGAGTGTTTAGTAATTAATTTAGATTTTTAAGTAATTTAAATCAATAGGATTCTCAATAGTTGTAGTTTTTCTGCAATTTTGAGACAATTTCTATATAAGTTATTTACCGCTAGTTTTTTATGTTCTTTTCAGTCTATTTTATTCTGTTATTTTTATTCAACTATTTTATTCAGTTATTTACAGTTATTTGCATTTATTTACATCCGTTTTACGTTAGAATTTAGCCTGTAAATTTTAGTTTCTTTTTTATTCCTTTTTGCATGAATAAAATATAAGAATATTAAAAAAAGAGAATAATTCGCAAATATGGATTAAAATAGAAAACATTAAATTTATAGAAATCAGATGTAAAATAAAAACTGTAATAAAAAGAAGATAGACCGAAATAGGCAAATTTGACACATTTGCAAGCATGTTTATAACTAGTGGTTATAACTAAAAAGATAAAACAGAAGAGCAACAATTATAACGCAGGTTATAATTAAGCAGAAAGAACAGAAAGGCTTATTTTAAAACTTTGACTAAGTTAATAAGCAAATTGTAACATAGGTTATAATTAGAAATAACAGAAAAGACTTATTTTAAAGACTTATAATTAACTTAATAAGCAAATATAGCAGAGATAACAGAAAAGGCTTATTTTAAAGACTTAGATTAAGTTAATAAGCAAATAGAATAGAAATAACATAAGAGGTTTATTTGAAGAACTTACACTAAGTTAATAAGCAAGAACAGATATAGGACCCTTACCAATAGCATTCCTTCAGAATAGGACTGATGGTCTCACAACAGATTAAGTGAGGCTGGGCAGGACCTTTTAAGACTAGGACTGATGGTCTCACAATAGTTAGGTGATGCTGGGACATAGGGTAAATAAGTGGCCAATAGATAGAAGCTCAAATCGAGGGATTTGGGCAAGGGGCGTAACTATATTTTGTTTGTTAGGACCCGTAACAACATCATTCCCTATCAGACTAGTACTGATGGTCTCACAAAACACTTAGGTGCGGTTGGACAGGACCCTTTTAGGCTATGACTGATGGTCTCACAATAGATTAGGTGAGGTTGGGTATGCTTATGCTGACAGGGCGAGTAAGAGGTCATAAGAGGGGGCGATAGTGAGTGTGTACCAACGGTGACCGAGCGTGCGGCATCGATTAGGGTTGTAATTCGCGACTACTTTCCTAGTGCTAAACAGGTTTCTTTTGCTGTGGGACCCACAAAATGGGACTAGCTCACAGTGGCACAACAGGGATAGAAGGCCGATCAACGGGTAGAATTAGGATTCAGCCTAATTAAAATAGGATTAGGATTTCAGCCTAATCACAGTAATCTAAGACAAATGCAAACAATCACAATCAAAGCAAAACAGTTAAATAGTATTTTATCCCAGTTTCATCTTTCCTTTATTTCTTTTTATACTAGAACTATTGCTAAGTCTATTATCTTTATCTTGCTTAAAAATACTAGTAGTTACTTTCACTCACTAGACTTATAGTCTGACCCACTCCTCTATTTCCCCATTTCCCCCCATAGGCCAGCGGAGGCAAAGATAGTTGATTCAGGTTTCTTGGAGATACATTCCTGGAGTTCTTCATGTATTCTTCTTCTTTTAAGTTTACTTTTCATTTGGTTTTTGATGTACTGGTACTTATGAGAGGAATGATTATTTTATTGTACTTTGATTTTATGAGACTGAGATGTATTTTTCATAAGACATGTGTATTTGGTATTTAAGACATGTGATGTTTTTCAAACTTATTTATGAAGTTTTATTTTGAATAATGAGTTACCATTTAAATGTTTCCGCTATTTATATTTATTTGTCTTGTGAATCTTAGTCTCCGTGATGCTTTAGCTATACCTATAACGCACCATACATTTTAGTGTGCCCTTTTTGGGTATACTAAGGGGTGTGGGGTGTTTCACTAGATTAAATAACGTACAATTATGACTTATTAACTGCGTAGTAAAAGGGTAATAATTATCATTAAATCCACCTTAGGAAAGTAATTGATTATTAAGGCAAATTAAGAAGGAATTCTTATAAGGCCTAAAATAATGAATAATGGTAAGATGTGCGATAATATATTCTGAGAGTATTATGAATTATGACTAAGTTATAAGGATGCGAGGTCAGTCAATTGCGTACAAAAATTTATCTAGCTAATCTGGCTATCAACAGTGTGACTTTGGGGCTGATGTGAGACATCACCTATAATAAGTGATTACACATGACGCGAGGTTAGTCCAAATTCTATATGCAAAATCTTCCCAGCTAATCTGACTACCAGTTTCTATGAATAGTCAAGCTAATGTGAGATGTCTCCATGGGGTATGGGTCATAATACGATGGACCTACTTTGGAGATTGAAAGTATTAAGTGGTTGTTTGAGGGCCTTCCTCTTTCCCATGTATGAAGTAATAATGGTCGGGATTTGCTTTAGGCATAGTTGAGGATTATCATGGAAAGGTCTGCTTCAATAGAGATTTCCATGCAATGTTAGGTAGATAGGCACCTGTGAGGAGTCCTCCTTGGGAGTAGGTATTAAATGATGGGGACCTACCACAATTGAGGTCTTAAATGGTCAGAGTCTACCTATTTTCCATTAAGAAGGTATTAACTGGCTTGTGTACTATCTCTCACATTGTTAGACATTAATAACGATGGTTATGGATTAGTGATTATGTAATAGGAAAAGCCTTAGGGCTTATAATTGGAAAGACATTGAATATAACTAAAATGGGTAAGACATCCTTATTTAAATTATACTTCCCAATTACTAATATAAAAAGGCTCGAGTTTTCTATTCATCAGACAATGTTGTTCTGACTTGCTTCTAATTACAACACAGATGTTCTGTGGTTTTTAACCCTATAGAATTCAAAAGGATTTAAAACATTCAGATTAAGTCAGAATGACTCGAAAATTGACCCAAAGGCCTAAAAGTACAAGACAAAGAAACATAAGAAGTTTGGCCTAGAATTACGCTAACTATTCAGACCGATACCGATCTGATCCAATTGGATCTGTATCAATCTGCAATGTTGGCTTGTTGTTCCTTCTAACACTTGCGTAGCACTCCTATGCCTCTACTAAGATCACCTATCAAGTTTGGTGATATTCCAAGTAACCTAGTTCAAGAAGTGAAGACTCAATTGATACATTCAAATACCTACCTGCTTTTGGATCGGAGCAACTTAAAATGAACTATAGAACTCATACCAACTCGAATTGACTTGAAATTTAGGGAGCACTTAAAAGAGATAAAGGAAGGTTCACACAAAAAATGAAGTCATTTGGCTAAGTTAGTTTGGATCGATACCGATGCGAAGTTTGGATCGAATCAGACCAAACTAAAGTGGGCCCCACCCTCTAAGTTCCAGTGTATAGGTCTCACACACCTCTAGAAGCTATTTGCAAAGTTTCGTCTGATTTCGATAAGTATTGAGCGAGTTGTAGATGGATCTCCTCCAAATTGAGCTAGTTTGACAAATCATGTCTGACCCACCTAGGATGGGCGTTGCCCTACGAGATCCGATTTGGAGGCTCTCCTACTCATCTACATTACATGTATGAAGTTTCGTGTCATTTGGTGAAGTATTAAGTGAGTTATGGATGGATCTTCTACGAAGGGATGAATTGGATGATCTATGAAGATGGATGATCAAGTTAACTCCAAATGACTTGATTCGGACAAGGCACTCAATTATGGGATAGGAAGACGACCAAATTGAGAAGACTCAAAAATTGCACAATTTTCGGATCGATACCGATTTGAAAAGTTAGCTCCAATCACCTCCAAACTTCTTGAGCGACCTCTGCATGATGACTACAGGCTTTTGGTAAAGTGGCTCTGGCTCAAATGCTCTCTAACCCCTATAAATACCATCTTATCTATAACAGTAAAGGGGATCTGATCTCCTGAAGCTTTGCCGTTATTTCTTAACTCTTCTTCTCCCATACAACAGCCATTAAGGGACAACTGAGATCCTCCTTTTGTCTCTAACAATGGTGGCTTGATCTAATCTAGGAAAGGAGAATTATATTGTAAACTGAACTCCTTTGTAATAGCAGTTGATCAATAAAAGAAACTATAAAGTGGATGTATGCTTCATTAACTGTCAAATGACTATAAAAATCTCTTATCTCTTTACCTTTTCTGCTATTTGCTATCACTTTTTCTATTTTATTTACCTTGATAAATAGGGCTGGTGCTTTCACACTCAAACCAGGGTATTGATCCATTTTTTGTGTTAACCACGAGTTAGGGAAGGAGAAGATGATTTAGATGGAGATGACGATGAGAGAAGCTTGTGACAGTAGTTTATTTATCTATTTATGCTATTTTTTGATGTACCTATTTAAAGATGACAATGTATTTTTGAAAATGATTACGTAATGGTTATTGTTGACATTATGTTATGGTTTTGTGACATTTGAACACTAGATCTAAAATTGGAGCAAGTCAACCAGAGCCTAGGGGCAGTCAGGAAGTATACTCAAATTCTCACCAATCTAACTATGAAGCTAGAGAAGAAATGGAAAGGCCAATGATGGAGATGCATGATGGAATCTTGGCTAGGCAATAAGAGATGATGGAGGGATTCTTCCAAAGGATGGGATGATAAGGATTTGCAGGAGCTGTAGGTATTCAAACCCTAGGAAATAATACAGGAGCTGCTAGAGTTTGATTAGAACGTAATGAAATGTTGGCTCCATGCCTAGAGCAGTTGATACTTGGGGGCAACATGAGAGTCAACCTGGGAATCAACGCTGATGATGGGATCGATATTGGAGCTAGCTTTGAAAGGGCTAACAATGGAATGACTGTTGAAACTCCGAGAATTGGTGGTATGGAAGCTAGTCTAAATACTAGAGTGCAACCAGCAGAGGAATATGTGCCAGGGCTACCCCAGAGGAGTGGAGGATAGAATGAGGCAAAGAGAGTAGGGAAGAACACTAGTGTACAACCAACGAAGTATTCGTTGGATTTCCCTTGCCAAGGCGCGGGGCAGAACATTGCTTTTGCACGAAGGCCTTCATTGGATGGTTAAAATCGAATTGCTGAATTGGTAAGAAGGTTGGTTAGAGGAGGACCCACATATCAGGGTTTGGATGATGTTAACAGAAACCCGTTTACTACTAATATCCAGAACACGAGAAATCCTCCCAATTTCAAGCTTCCCACACTGGAAATGTATGAAGGAAAGATCGATCAAATGATTCATCTGATGAGATATATCCGACGTATGGAGGTGTTCGGTGCTTCTGAGGAAGTAATGGGGCGGTGCTTCCCATTATTCTTGATGGGTTTGGCGGCAATGTGGTTTAGACAGCAGGAGAATGAGTCTATTAGCACGTGGATCGAGTTTGTGGGTAGATGTTTAAGACAATTCCGAGTTCGTGTCTCACAACCGAAGAATGTGATGAAGTTGGAAAATGTGATACAAAGACTCAGGGAGACCTTGAGAAATTATTTAACAAGATTCAATGCAGCAGCGGCTTCGGGCGATAGACCGGACCAATCAGTGATTTTGATGGTGGTAGTGTCTGGAGTCGCAAGCAAGACCAACTTCAGGGCTGCACTTAAGAGGGATCCACCAATGGATCTTGTTGAGTTTTACTATGAAGCTGAGAGATATTTACATCAAAAAGATGCTGACGCTGATAATGAAGCTGAGGACGCCAAAATTTATGTTGTGGATGGTAAGGAATCCTCTGGAGCAGGATTTGGAAAAGACAAAGGGAAAAGGGAAGCTGATGATGATTCTAGAGAACCGAAACGACAAAGGAGATAGCCCAAATTCTCTTCCTACTCTAAGCTAGCTGAATTCTTAAAAGGATATACCTAGACACTAAGCAGAAAATTCCCTATCGGAAGCCTACAAGAAGAGAGCCCACTGATCGAGAGAAAGGATCTAGAAAGTTTTGCATCTTCCATGAGTTAGGTGGACTTGAAACGAATGAGTGTCGACACCTTCGTGATCTGATAGAATAACTGGTTTGGAACAACTAGCTGCCGTAGTATATGAGGAAAAGGGTTGCGATAGCACAGCCGGAGCAGCCGCCACCCATAGCAGATGCTTCAAGGAATGCCCAGGGATCTAGGCC
Source organism: Allium fistulosum (assembly GCA_030737815.1). Lineage (NCBI taxonomy): Eukaryota > Viridiplantae > Streptophyta > Magnoliopsida > Asparagales > Amaryllidaceae > Allium > Allium fistulosum. The sequence goes on from CM060902.1 coordinate 844,921,089, forward strand.
AAGACAGATAATCCCATAACCGGGATGGATGGGAAGTCAGATCCGGCTACTATTCTTTGCTTTGGTTTCTTTTTTGCACTTTTCTTTTCGTATATTAGCGGTAAAAAAAACAATGACCCTAAACCACTTAGACGTGTGCTAAACCTATATTGGTTTCTAGTTGTGCTCTGAGTCGGATATTTGGGATGTCTGCTTAGGATAATAATCTCAGACTAGTTGGACGTCCACAAAACCTAGATTGGTCCCTTGCCACGCTCTGAGTCGGATGTCTAGGATAAACATTCAGGATTTCTGCTTATTTAATTTCTGCTTTTTTGCTTTGATTTGAAATTTGAATTTTGTAAAATCCATATTTAATGTGATGACTGATTTTGAACGCCACAGAGTCCCGACCGGAGAGATGGGACCAAAGTGCAATGTGCAAGTCTCCTTGTCGGAGAGCGAGTAGATGGACTTATACAATATTGAACACCGTAGAGTCCCGACCAGAGAGATGGGACTGGAGTGCAAGAAGTAAGTCCCCTCAACGGAGAGTAAGCAGATAGGCTTACTTAATCCCCCTTAACTTAATAAGCAAACGATTGGGAGAGATCATCCGCCTCAATTGAAACAGCAAATGATTCGGAGAGATCGTCCCCTAAACTTAACATTAAATGATCCAAAGAGATCGTGCATTAAACTTTAACGGTCCGGAGAGATCGAGCTTTAAAATAGATTTGATTCTGTGAAAAGGATTTGAATGCCTTATAAATAGAATAAAATGGATAAGTCATGGAAGAACATAGGATGATTTTGATATATGATGTGATATGATGTGATTATGATACATGATGTGATTTTGATATATGATATTATAACTCTGAATTAAATCTGAGTGGTATGTAAATCCCGGATGAACATGGGACGATTAAAGATGCGTAATGTAATTAGAGACATATGATGTAATAACTTCAAATGAAACCGGAATGATTGTGATGTATAGATTATAGTTAGATAGAGTCTAGAGTCTTTGGCTATAACAAGTTTGAAACGACTCGTGATTGACAAAAGAAAGGAACTGGATGGTTCACCAAGGCTAAAGCAGCTGGAAAGCTCAACAATCGCAAACTCATTACTGGAACTTTTTCTCGAGCAATGCACACCTTTCTTTTAAAAGGCATACTTTAGGGGGCAAGTGTTAACTTAGTTTTTAACCCAACAGAATTCAAAAGTAGTTAACACATTCATATTAAGTCAGAACGACTTGAAAATTGACCCGAAGGCTTAAAAGTACAAGACAAAGAAACATAAGAAGTTTGGCCTAAAGTTATGCAAACTATATGGATCGATACTGATCCGATCCAATTGGACTGGTATCAATCCGAAAGGTTGGCTCATGGTTCCTTCTAACCACTTGCGTTGCACTCCTATGCCTCCACTAAGCTCACCTATCAAGTTTAGTAACATTTCAAGCAACCTTGTTCAAGAAGTGAAGACTCATTTGATCCATTCAAATATCTACCTGTTGTTGGATCAGAGCAACTTAAAATGGACCTACAGAACTCATACCGACTCGGATTGACTTGAAATTTTAGAGAACACTTAAAAGACATAAAGGAAGGCTCACACCAAAAATGAAGTCATTTGGCCAAGCTATTTTGGATCGGAAAAGACCCAACTAAATTGAGCCCCACCACCTGAGATCTGGTGCATAGGTCTCGCACACCCTCTAGAAGCTAACTGCAAAGTTTCATTTGATTCCGATAAGTATCGAGCGAGTTATGGATGGATCTCCTTCAAATTAAGCTAGTTTGACAAATCAGGTCCGACCCACCTAGGATGGGCCCCACCCCATAATATCCGCTTTGGAGGCTATCTTACTCATCTGCATTATATGTAGAAGTTTCATGTCATTTGGTGAAGTATTAAGTGAGTTATGGATGGATCTTCTACAAAGGGATGGATTGGATGATCTATGAAGATGAATGACCAAACTAACTCCAAACAACTTGATATTCAGATAAGGCACTCAATTATGGGATAGGAAGATAATCAAATTAAGAATATTCAAAAATTGCACAACTTTTCGGATCAGTATCGATCCAAAAAGTTAGCTCCAAACACCCCCAAACTTCTTGAACGACCTCTGCATGATGACTACAGGCTTTTGGTAAAGTGGTTCTGGCCCAAATGCTCTCTAACCCTTATAAATACCATCCTATCTACAACAGTAAAGGGGATCTAATCTTTGCTGAAGCTCTGCCATTATATCTTCTCTTCTTCTCCTACATAACAACCATTAAGGGACAATTTAGATCCTCCTTTTGTCTCCAATGTAGGAAAGGATTGTAATCTAAACTCCTTTGTAATAGCAGTTAATCAACAAAAGAATCTATAAAGTGGACGTGGGCTTCATTATTAGGCGAACACTATAAAATCTCTTGTCTCTTTACCTTTTCTACTATTTACATTGCCTTATTTGCCTTGATAAATAAGACTGGTGCTTTCACACTCAAACCAGGGCATTGATCCATTTTTTGGGTTAACAACTGGTTAGGGAAGGAGACGATGATTCAGATGGAGATGACGATGAGAGAAGTTTGTGACGGTAGTTTATTTTTCTATTTACGCTATTTTCTGATGTACCCATTTAGAGATCACAATGTATTTTTGAACATGATTACGTAATGGTTATTATTGACATTATATTATGGCTTTGTGATATTTAAAATTTTGAATGAAATGGGTACTGTTCATGCTATTATATTTTATCATTCTGCTACGAGTTCTGAATAAATAAATATGTAGCTCTATAGTGTTCTTTTTATCGACCAATAGTCAGCTTTGGAATGGATCTGATTTTCGGTGGGCCTTTTGTTCGTCAGGATTTAGCCCTGTTTTGGGGCGGGCTGTTGCATTTGGCATCATCGCTTAGGTTACCTGATCAATGGGGAGAAGTATATGTATAAGTGTCGTACTTGTTATTTTTGAAATTATTTTTCAAAAATCATGTTATATTTTTACTTATTTCAAACAAATGCAAAACAATAGGCAAATCTTTACTTCAACATATAATATTATCCTTGGAAATGTAGATGGAGAAGATTTTACTTCAAAAGTTAATAAGGCAAAAACCATGCAATAAATAGAGAGTTATGAAAATTTAATAAGGATATCAATGGACCAATTAAAGATATTATTAAGGTAATTATGGAGAGAGAAAGAAGGCGCAATAGGAAAAATTAGAATGAATAATTAAATGTCTTTAAAAATTGTCCATTAGAACAATAATCATTTATTACAAACAATTGACATTTTTAGAAATCGTAAATAAACATGTTAGGTAGTAATTAAATATTATAAGGCAGTATAATCGTCGTTATGGCAAATTATATAGCCTTAATTATACAGACAAAGATTAGTGGGTTTAGCCCAATACATAAAAATAGATAGGAGATAAGAATCTATGTGGTGTAAACAACCAGAAGTAAGAAATGAAGTAAGATTTGAAGGAGTGTAGCAAGTTCCCATAAGGAGATAATCAGATTTTTATGAAGATTAAGTATGAAAAAAGAAAGTTCAAAAGAAAGGACAATTAAAGTCAATTTCTAAATCCAATCCCATGAAAAAGAATCTGATAAAAGATTTTTGGAAAATTCCTTCAAATGTTTTGAATAAGTTTTCAAAGGATTTATTGGAAAGTTGTTGTTTTGAAAAAGCAAGGAAATTCATAATTTAAAAATTTGTTGAGTCAAATGTTTCTGATTAGAAGAGTTTTTGGTAAAAAAAAATTTCATTTTTGAAATACTAGTTCAAAATTGGATGAATCAAAAGGTTTTCGATATTTGGCAAAAGGGATTCTTCGTTTTTAAAATAAATTTAAAATAGAGCGTAAGTTAGACTTGATGAATTTTCTTCTATATCATAAATTTGAAAGTTCTTTTCTATTTTAAAATTCTTTCTAAAAGGGGAATAAATAGAATTGAAACTTTTTAAGGAATAGAGAATAGAAGGATACAAATAACTGGAATAGGAGAACACTTCCATGTAAGGAAAATACGGAGAATAACAGTTGAAGTAGGAACCAACTAGTTAGAAGAAATATAAATAAGGACAATATTGGGAGATTTGGACAGAAATTGCATTAGAAATTTATATCAAAATGGATCAATAATCAAATTAAAAATTAATAGGATATAAGTTATCCTTATTTATTCCACTTTTCATCGTTTAAGGTTATAGAAGGTTTTTTTTGGAAAAAAATTTGGATGGAATTAAACGATGATAGTTGATAAATAAGTTGGGATAATTTTGTGAATGTTATAAAGAAAAAGCATTTATGCGGCGGCAAGAATTTTATATACAATCTTCTATTTATAATTTGTTTGAATAAGAATAAAATACTATTGAATTTAAAATGGTAATGAAAGAGAAATAAATTGGGATTGATAAGAAAATGATTGCGAAAGATTATAGGAGTTTGAATAAGACTTAAACAAAGTTATAAAAGGTATTTGATTAAGTGACAGTACATTTTGAGTAATAAAGAAATAGATGTTGATGTATATCTTTGGGATAATATAACAACTTGAAATTAGAAATTCGGCATGCATGTGGTCTACTAAAACAATTATCTTATAACTAGAAATATCTTTGAAATAATGAATTTCTACTAAAGGAAAAGATGTTATTTTGAAATGATATTGAAGTTATAATCTTTGTAATAGATTTAAAAATAGCTAATTTGGAAAAGTAATAATAATTTCCCTTTAAAATGATAGCCAATGAACTTTTCTTAAGTATAGGCCATAATTTCATGGAGTAATAAATGCTGATTTTGAACTTAATTAATAAGTTCATTTGTATGAAAACAATTTATTAAAAATTATTTTGTATGTTATAGAAGGTTTTTGAGAAGGGCAATTATTTTGCTCCTTTATGAAATAAAGCAATTTTTGGTTTAATAATAGTTTTCTTTAATAATTGAGTATTAACTATTTTGAACTAAAAGTCCAACTATTAAAGAAATAAATCTCAGTTGTGGAAAGTTGTTAAATGATAAAAGATGGTTAGATCAAGAGAAATTTTTCATGACTCCTTTTGGGAACTAACCAATTTTTGAAATGAACAAAAAGGGTTTCCAAATTTTTACTTTTTTAAGATAAATGTTTCGAACAAAGGTACCTTATAATTGTGAAATTTTTGTTCTAAGAATGGTGAGGACTAAACCAAAAGTTTTGGGAGTAAACAGGGATAACTTCCTAAGTAAGGCAGTGTAAAGGTTTTAAGATACAAATAAAAGAGGAATACTATGTACAACTTGACCTTGAAATTTGAAATCATTCCTAGATATTTAATTGTAGAATGTTGGTAAAGTTGCAAAGATATCCTAAATTTATAATTGGGTTTTACGTTAAGTTACCCTAGTTGACTTGGAATGTGAATTTCTATGTTTTATTTATTTGGAGCGGTTTTCATGTAACTTTCATAAAATTTTCAATTCCAAAATATGTATAAAAGTTGGGCATTTGAAATAATAAGGAATATACCAAAAATGGAATGATATGTGTAAGGTATGAATATCCTTTTCCATAGTTTACACTGTCTATTTCGTTAAAATCAAAGAAATAATTGCTTATAATTTCAAACGAAGCAACGATCTCGCTTTCGGTTAATTTATGGAAAATTATAACGGTATAACCACTCTTAACGTATAATATATATAGCATATTTTACGACTATAAACATAGTAGTTAGTAATTAACGTATTAGAATTTATGGACATTAATTACAAATCTCACGGGCAATAAATTTGTAATTAATGAGGACTGTTTAGGGAATTTAATATGGAATTTATGGAGTACTTAAATCGACATAACAGAAGGATTTTGAAGCTGGTAAAGAGAAAAGGGGTTAAATGAGGATTTATTATGGTCCAATTTTGATAATAAGGACCAATTATCAAGGATATATTAACTGAAGTAATGAATGGACCACATTTATTAGAAACCAAGAAAGGAGATCAAGGAAGATGAAGAATAAAGTGGATTGACATACTAAGAATGTTCGTCTTAATTAATAAGGAATATTAGGGTCCCAGCATCATTAACACCAGTTAAGAATAAATGAAAACTTTCAGCAAAAATTTCTTTTAGTCTTTTTGGGATTCCTATCGCTAGTTGTCTCCCTTATGTTATGGGAAAAGCGTAGGATATGTTATAAGACATGTTCATGTTTTATCATTGGGTTGATTTTATGGATGGGATTAGACCGACAAATAAATATTCGTATGGAGGAACAACATAAATAAGGATATTTCATAAGGACACTTAACTAGTGATAAACTGTAGGTAAGACTGGAAGTTAATGAAGAAATTAGATTATAACATGGAATAAAGGATGCTTTAATCCTAAAACAATTAGGATTCTGGGAAACATAAAATTTAGTTTACGGAGAGACACCTTTCAAGGATGACCCATCACCCCTAGGATATAAAGAGAACTTTCTATTAGACAGGGATGAAGAAGAAGGTGGCAAAATTTTCCACTTGCCATTTGACGTGCCAAATCGTTGATTAGGAAATAATTGAAGTTCGCACAAGATCGACAGAAATCCTATGCGGACAAGCAAAGAAAAGAGTTAGAGTTTGAAGTAGGGGATATGGTGTTTACCAAATTTCCCCTCTTAGAAAGGTCATGAGATTTGGAAAGTCGGAAAAGTTGGCACTAAATTTGTTGGGCTTTCCCAATTTTAGAAAGAATAGGAAGACTTGCTTATCGTGTGAAGCTACTGGATAAGTTGGCAGGAGCCTATGACATTTTTCACATTTCACACATAAGGGAATACCTTCATAGCATAACCACTATGGCAGAGCTTGATCAATTATGGGATATTAAGACTGAGCCGATAGCATCCCATGCCACCATAAGCATTATGGAGCATGGAACTAGAAAGCTCAACAACAAAGAAATTAGGATGGTTGAAGTACAATGGGGAAAAATCCGGTGGAAAGCATGAGGACTTCTCTTTTTAAGCTTTTCATTAGCAAAATTTTCTCCAAAATTCGGTTTTTGGTTGCCTCGTGGTTGTTAGACTAGATGGAAGGAGATGGTTGCTACACTTTTCACCATCACTTTGCACTAATGTAGAAATTTTTATGCATGTTTAGGGTATTTGCACACATACTTATATGTCACGATCATACACTCACGCTAGGATTGAGCTCACTTATAGTATGTCTACAGTACATAAACATATTCCAATTTTGATTGGGTATATCATTTTGTAGATAAATTTGTTGTATAACATGGAGGTTTATTTCACGATATGTTGTTCGGCCCTTGGAAAGATTTCGGGGATGAAATCCTTTTAAAGGGGGAGAATGTAACACCCCGTAAAATCAACCATAAATAAATAAATCGGATAAATTAACTTAAATAAGAAAGGGTTAAAAGGGAAATTTTGCAAAAGTCAGAATTTGACTATGAAAGTTATGATGTTGCATCTGTGGCGATTTTTTGATCAATTTCAGTATAAAATATTTTGAAAACAGAGCTCAAACAAGAAAGTTATGAACGTTTGAAGTTACAAATTCATATTATTTTACATAGAATTCAAATTCGAATAAATAATTAATCCTTAAATTTGAAATAATTCAAAAGTTATCAGTAATTATACTTGGGATTAAGTAAACATTAAATTTAACGTTAATTGATAATTAAGGAATTAAATAAAAATAAATTAACAACAATCAAAACATTCCCAATGTGATATGATCGGTCGATCGTCTTCCTTGGGCCGGTCGACCGATGGATAGGTGACGACTATGGTTTTGAATGCACAATGAACGTTTTGGATTTTATTATTTTAAAACGACTTAACTCCAACAGTTCTCGTGCATTCTAACCATTATAAATAAAAGCCCAGCCTCCTCACTTTTATTCATAAATTATTTTGAGAACCAAGCGAAGCTCTGTCAGTCTCTCTCTTCATAGATTCAAAAAAAAATCATGATTTCAGGTGAGAAATTCAGATGTTTATTATTTTATTTCTAATTCTATTCTTCTCCAATACCTCAATTTTTGAATCTAATCTATATATACAAATTCCTTGTTATATATATAAAAAGGAAGATCTGAAAGAGATTATTGAAGGCTTGGCAAATCCAAAAGGAGGAATGGCTATGGATCTATTGTGAGTGAAATCTTAGTTTTTCTATTTTAGTAATTGAATAGTATAGTTTGGAGTTGATATATGCCTTAGGGAGTTTTGGATTATAAAAACATCACATCAAAAATCCTTAAAGTTCCCCCAAAGCTAAATGTCAATTCTTAAGTTGGAATCTTAATTGTGTTGTATTAAAATAATGGAGTTTGTATGGATTTTGTGATTTAATTGTTTTACATTCTATTCCACTTCTTATTCTTTTTCTTTGGATCTTATTAAGAGATTGCATTAAGAAATAGTGTGCAGGATACGAATTCTTATTCATAGTTTACACTGTCTATTTCTACAAATTGAATAGAATTTCCCTGGCCTACCTTCATGTAAAAGAAGTTGAATAGAGCGTAAAATTAATTAAATTATAAGTTTCCATTATTATTGATTTATTCCGTTGTTTTAATATAAAATAAGTTGATTTGGATTCTAAGTACAAGTCTATTGATTTAATTTTGGAATATTGTGTTAATTGTATAAATGTTATTATGGAAATGAGACTTGTATAATTTTTGAAGATTTGACATTTGGACATTAGTTTAGGGCGTAATCTCCACACGCACAGAAATTAATAAATCCATGTGTGCGTATGTATAAGCTAGCGTAAATAACGTATAATTATGATGTATTAATTATGTAGTTAATTAGGGTAATAATTATTATTAAATAGCCCTTTGGAAAGTAATTGATTGTTAAGACAAACTAAGAAAGAATTAAAGGCCTAAAATAATGAATAATAGTGAGATGTGAAAGTATATTTTGAGAGTATTATGAATTATGACTAAGTTATTGGGATGCAAGGTCACTCAAAAGCATGTAGAAGTCTGCCCGGCTAATCTAGCTACCAGTTGTGTGACTTTTTTGCTGATGTGAGACATTGACTATAATAAGTAACCACGGTTGACACGAGATTAGTCCCAATTATGTAGGCTAAATTTGCCCAGCTAATCTTGCTACCTGTTCCTACGAATAGTCAGGCTAATGTAAGAAGTCTCTGTGGGGTATGGGTCATAATACGAAGGACTTGCTTTGGGGATTGAAGGTATTAAGTGGTTGTTTGAGGGCCCACCTCTTTCCCATGTATAAAGTCTTAAATAGTTAGGATTAGGTCTAGGCATGGTTACAGATATCTCAGAAAGGTCCGCTTCAATGGGAAGTAGCAAGTGTCCGAAGAGATTTCCATGCAACGTCTGCTAGACAGACACTTGTGAGGAGTCCACCTTAGGAGTAGGTATTAATTGATACCTCAATTGAGGTCTTAAATGGTCAGAGTCCTCTTATTTTCCATTAAGAAGGTATTAAGTAGCCTGGGTATCATCTCTCGCATTGGTAGACATTAATAACAATGGTTAATTATGGAACTGGATAAGACTTGGGGCTTATAATCGGAAAGACTTTGAATATAACTAAAATGCATAAGATGTATCTTTATTTAAAATATACTGCCCAAGTACTAATATAGAAAAGTTTTAGATATTTATTCACCAAACATTGTTGTTCGGACTACCTCCTCATTACGACACAGGTTAGGGAAGGAGATGATGGGTCGGATGGAGATGACGATGAGAGGAGCTTGTAGCAGTAGTTTATTTATCTATTTATGCTATTTTTTGTACCCATTTAAAGATGACAATGTATTTTTGAACATGATTGTGTAACGGTTATTGTTGACATTATGTTATGGTTTCTTACATTTGGAATTTAAAATTAATTGGTACTATTTATGCTATTGTATTTTATCCTTCCATTATGAATTCTGAATGAATAGTTAAGTAGCTTTGTATTGTTTTTTTACCAACCAACAGCCAGCTTTGGAATGGGTTTAAGTTCCGATGGGCCTTTTCTTGGTTTGGATTTAGTCCTTTCGGGGTGTGTTGTTACACATAATGTTAATTAATACCATAATTATTTAATTAATTACTATTTGTAGTTAAAATTTCATTTCATCAAATAAATCATACTAATTCAATAATACATGTGAAAATCTTCAAAAATTCCCAAAAATCAAATTTTCTTTGTTTTAGCACAAATAAAATTTGCAGGTCATTTCCATTTCTAAAATAATTAAAACCTAAAATAAAGCATTTTCTTAACTTAGAAAATCAAAATAAATTCGAAAATTATGAAATCAAAAATCTACCTCTAAACTAATATTCTAAACAACATATAAAATTTTATAAGCATTTAGATATAGCTAACATAGGTTTTTAATTCAAAAATCCATATTTAGTTCGATAATTTCATAAATGATAATCATAAAACATATAAATGATAATCGCATCCTACATGTTCTAACTCAACAATGTCGGATCTCTATCAAATCCAGAATAAAACAACTAAAATGAGAAGGGATGTTAATATTATTCACTTTGATTAGTTTGTACAGGAAGTGATTTTCCTTTATACCTCTTTCATCAAGCTCTTTCTCTTCTTATTTTTAAATGAAGATAGTTGATGGAGTTTGTTTAATGGAGATGGTTAATGGAACTTGCTTAATTAATGGAGTTTTTTTAGGTAATGTAGTTTATTTTCTTTCTTTTATTTGTCAAGTATGAGGAAAATGAAGTGAAAGAGCACAGAGAGGGAGATAAGAGTTAGGAAATAATTGGGCCCTAATTTTCTTCCCTTAATTGCTCCTTCTTAACAAATTTAAACTAGCACATTCCTTTCCCTTTATAAAACATTACTCCACTTTGAGTTTAAAGCCATAATTAGAAAATCCCTATGCTTCCACATGTTAGCCAAATTATTAATTTAATTATCAATTAATTAAATTTAAGAATAATAGGCCATAAAAATAAAGATGTTACAGGCCTCCTTCCTTATAAAAATTTCTTCCTCGAAATTTCGATAAGGTAGAACAATCAAACATATCAATCAAGCAAACATGTGACATAAGCACATAAAAATCAAATATTACTAGCAGAACTACTAGTCAAAATGTCTATACAATAATATAGAAAATACATCAAAATAATTCAAGATATGCCTCTCTAATCTTATCGTCGGTCTCCCAAGTATAGTGTCTTTCATTGTCACTCCAATGGACTTTTACCAACTTGGTTATCCCATTTCTAAGCTCCTTCGTATCTCGATACACTATATGAACATGTCACCTAATAATAGTCATATCAGGTTCCACTACTAAATACTCCAAAACCATTTGTTCGATAGTAGATTTCGGATCACATACATATTTTCTCAAACGAGAGATGTAAAAAACATTATGGACTCCTGCCAAAGTATTTGGCAACTAGATATGATACACAAATTTCTCGATCCTATATATAATAGGAGATGGTCCAACATATCTTGGTAACAATTTCCTTAACTTTCCAAATAGCATAACACCCTTCTTAGGTGATACTTTCACAGAGACATAGTTTCTAATCGAGAACTCCAAGTCCTTACGACTTCTATCGACATGATTTTTTTCTTTAATTTAGCTTCCTTCATCGCTCCATGGATTGACTCAATCTTTTATGTTGCTACTTTTACCAAATTTGGACCAAGCATTGGTTAATCACCGTCGACCAACAAGCTGGTGATTTGCATGGCCTTCCATAAAGAGTTTCAAAAGGCTCTATTCCTCTACTAGTTCGATAGCTATTTTTATAGGAAAACTTGATTATGTGCAAATAGTCTTCCCATGACCCTCCAAAGTCTAGTACACAAGCTCCCAATAAAACTTCAAGTAGTTATTAACCATTTCCATTTTCCCATCGTTTTGTGGATGGTAAGCGATACTTATCTTCAGCTTGGTACCTAAAACATCTTGTAACCTCTTCCAAAACTCACTATTGAAAAAAGGACTATGATCACTAACAATACTACATGGAATGTCATAAAGTCTTACAATGTTCTTCATAAATTGTTTCGCTAAATTTGGCCCCGTGCTTTTCGACTTCATGGGATAAAGTGTGCACTCTTGGTCAGTCTATCAATTGCAAACAAATGCTTTCATTTCCCTTATTTGACATTAGCAACCCATCTTTCTTAACCATAAACTTAGCATTATTTCATTTACTTACTGGTAATTAAAATAATGCTTCAGCCATAAACCTACTTCTTTCTTCATTCCTTCCCAGAAGAAACTTCTCTCGTATCTTGATGCCTCTTTATACCTCGGTACCGAATAATAATTTTCGATCAATGATATTCTCTAAGAAATTCCTTCTTAGTTTATCCACATACAGAAAACATAATTGTCCCTTCTTTCTTAACCATCCCCTTTAGTCAAGTTCATTAATCTCATGCCCCACTCAAGTCTCTTATCCATTCGGCTAGTAATGGATCATCATTTTTCTTTTCAGTAGTTTTTTCATCCATACTAGTCAGACTTCTAAATAAGATATCACCGTAGTACATTAGCTAGAGCTGGCCATCAAATTCATATGAACTCCACATGAAGTCGATGCTTTAAATCATTCCATTATGCAAACATTGGCGACATCACATTCTAAAGTTTTATGCCAAGTTCATCAACCACTTTATTCCCTTTTCCTGATGTATACTCAATCTCGAATTCACATGTTGCCAAAACTTCAATCATCTTTGTTGTCTCATTTCAACTCATTACGAGAGAATAAATACGTCAAAGAATTATGATCTATAAATAATTTAAGTATATAAGAGGCACCTGGAGTTGTTTAGCCATCCTTTTTGGAGAGCAAAAACTCCAGATAAAGGGGTTTATTTATACAAATGTTGCATATAGTTAAGATAAAACAGGGGGTAGTGATTCGGTACATAGCTTTATAGTCTCCTAATCTTTGGCAAGCGGTAGTTAATGAGATGTGCCTTATTCTCACATGTATGCCCCTCAATTGGTCGGGAAATTTCATTTTTTGAGCTCTTGACCATTTTTGAGCTTTTAAAATTTTCTTCCCTTATTGATGCACTTTTTGCTTAATGCCGATCCCTATTGATATGGGACTGTTATAAGGTAATGGGTAGGTTTTAGGTGGCTTAGCCCTTCGAGATTGGGCCACGCTAACTAGTTAGAATAGGAAGCACTAAAGATTTAAGAATTGGATTACTACATAAGAAGCACTAAGCCTATATATCAGTCTGGTTTCAGCCTCTTCTCTCCTCTCAGCTAGGGCATCGAGGTCTAGCCATAACAACTCTTCAATTTGTCCAGTGTTATGAGTGCAGCATCTCAGGGAGGGGACATCCACTTCTATGAGTAGCATGGCTACATATCCATAGGCTAAGGAGAAGGGGGAGTGTCCCATTAAGGTTCTGCTTGAGGTCATGTTGGACTAGAGTATGGGCGACAGATCTTCACCCTAATTCCCTTTGGCTTTTATGAGGTGCTTCTTTAAGGCTGAGTTGATGGTTTTTCTGACCGCCTTCACTTGTCCATTTTCCTAAGGGTGGTCGATGGATAAGAAGCATATCTCAATTCCATTCCTTTTAAAAAATACGAGGAATTGACCGTTCTCAAATTGTATGTCATTATTGGTAATGATCTTCTTAGGGATTCTGGAATAACAATCATTATCTTTGGCGATGAAGTTGAGGACCATAAGCGTGGTGATCCCAATGAAGGATTTTGCTTTGACCTGCTCGGTGAAGTAATCGATGGGGACTATAGCCCAATTATACCCTCCATTTACATTTTGGAGCTTTTCGATTATGTCAATACCCCTTGTATCGACCATGAGGATGTTCATAGAAGATAACAAGTCGGGGGAGGCTATGGCAATTTTAGTGAACTGCTGGCAGCAATCACGTTTCATGATATAATCCATGGAGTCTTTTCACTATTATCGTCCAGTAATACCCTTGTCGGGTAGCCTTCTTGACTAGTATTTTCCACTGACATGGTATCCATAAAGCCCTCATGTAGCTATTTGAGGACTTGGTCAGCTTCCTCCTTGGTAACATAACGCTAAAAAGGGATGGAGTAGCCCCTCCGGTAGAGTTTTTCATCTATTCGTTGTCTAAAAAAGAATTCTTCTAACATCCTTCCATCTTTTGGATAGTTTTTTGCTCATAAAATATTTCAAGTGTGGGGTCACCTAACTATCATGTTTCATGTTGCCTGTCATAGATTTCCATGGTAGTTGCCCCTTGCTTGAAATGTAGGGAAGACCAAAGTTCCAACAAGCCCCAAGGATTGGTATCCTTTACGTTGCTTGCTGCCTGGGCCAGAAGATTGGCTTCCGTACTCTTTTCGTAGGTATGTTTCAAGCTTGAGGTCAGAGAAGATGACAATCAGCTTCTTTTCTTTGGCAGCATAAAGGGCCAGATTTTTTCCCTTTACATGGAAATGCTCACCAATTTGATTGACAACTAGCGAGGAATCATTATATACCTAGATCACTTCAATTTTGAGTCTTTTGTCATCTTAGGACCGACCAAGATAGCTTCGTAGTCGACTTTATTATTAGTTGCTTTGAGCTTTATGGTGAAGTAGATGTTTTGCCCTTCAGGATTGATGAGGACCATGTCGATCCCACACCTTTTTCATTGGATGCCCCATCAACATATAGTTGCCCCAAGCATTGATCGACATGTGCCTCCTCATCATTGTTGTCCAAGCTAGATAATTTTGCAATAAAAACTTCCAAATCTTAGACTTTGATGGAAGTGTGAGGTGAATGGTGATGTGACACTACCTGGTTCTATGGATGATTGGTGAGACTTTGACAGAGTAGGCCTAGAAATAAGGGTGAATTTTGTGAGTGGCCATAAAAAAATAGAAATCTAGCCTCTTTACCTCAAGTATCCTATGCCCAACAACCTTTTGCTAACATAGCATATTGGTTATTGGGCCCTCTCTTTCTCTCGTAATAGAGCAACATACTGCTTGGTGATGTTTTATGTAACGACCCGTGAATTTTAACTGTTTTATTAACGTGATTAACTAAATTTTTTTGAAAATTTAATAATTAATTTTGGAAATAAAACTTTAATATTTGAAATGCGTCTAATTTAACATAGCAACTGGTAAATTTTCATTTGATAATACTGAAGTTTATTTTCTGGTGCAATTTTATTTAAATTCAAATCAGTTAATATTTGACGATAATAAAGTGTTATCCAAACCTGAAATATTTTTATGTAATAAATTTGTAAATCATCTTCTAAGTGAGACGTGATATTTCGTTTCTCTAAATTTGGACTATTATTGCTCCGTAGATCTTATTTTCGGTGAAATAGCAGCATTTCTAGTACCAAATATCGACTTTTGATACGATGATCGTATCACTGATATCCATATACCTTTTTGATCGTCTCGTCGTGCTGATCTCTACGGTATATTCGTTTGTGCATTTTGGAGTCCGATGTGCGACGAAATCTAAGGAACGATTTCCGTAACGGTTCCGCAGTTGGACTTTTTAGCTTCCCATACTTTTCATATTCCACCGTTTAAATTTGAACAGCCATTGGCTTTTGTAATTCCCAAAATTACAGCTATTTGCATTTATATCTCCAAAATTCTCGTGCTTACCTTTTGTTTTCCACTGGTTCCAATGTTTACATTGATGGTTCGTTCTTTTTCTCCCTGACCCTTCACTTCTTTCTTCCATCATCAGGCTTACAAACATTTTCCCCTGTAGCTCACAACCTCCCTCATCTTTCATTCTTTTAGCATGTTTATATTAGAGCTCGGAACCACCCAAAGCAACCAAACTCCACGACCTCCACCATTCATTCCTTCGACCTCACGTATCAGTCGACAACTCACCTCCCTCCTCCTTGAACCCGACAGTCTGCCTCGAACCACCACCCTGCTGCCACCGTACGCCACACATTTGCCGACCTGACCCCAAGATTTTCCACGTCACTTCCCTGCCCAGCCTCGCCGACCACCAGGAATAGTACCGCCACCGCCCCCACGCCAGCAACAACACAACACTGCCTTTTTCCCTGCACCCCTTTGGCCCCACCAAGCAGCGCCTCTGACACGCAACTCCCACTTCGCATCTCTCCCCTCCACCTTCCACAATCGACAGCCGAGTCCAGCTTGCCTCTGCCATTCCTCTCCACCATCACTGGTCGACAAAACCCGCACCTCCGTGCGACCCATCTAACCTCACGTTGACCTTCCCTGTTTTGAAAGGAAGCAAGTTCCCGAGCCTACACTTGTTTAATTGAAGAACTGCTCTTTGTTTATACATGGGTAATATTTAAATAAATTACATTGTTTTAAGTAAGTTATATTATATCAGTATATGTCGATTTTATATATAGTTATATATATTTTTTTGTTTGTTGTATATTTATAAGTTATCAGTTATATATATGGGGTCTGTTAAGCTATATATGTAATATGCGAATTTGTTGTTTATATAAATATATACAAGTATTTATAATACGTCTGTTGTTACAACTTATACTAATATACTGAGATACGGGTACAAAGTAAGTTTATATAAAGAAGAGGGGCAGTTTTTCCTTTGCTCTTCGGTTTATATATATATACGTATAAGTTGCATAGTTTCTATATGAGCCGTTTACGCTGTGCAAGTTTTGATATTTATATACCGGTATTTTTGTTGTATATATATATTTATATAAGCTATGTAAGTTTATTTATATAAAAAGTTTGAAAGCTATATATGTTATTTTATTCATTATGTCTGAAACTTCTTATATTAGTATATATAAGCTGTATGTGTTTGTTATAAAGTTTGTTTTATTGTATATTTATGGTTAGGTGTTCAAAGTTTGAAGTTTTGTTATATATAAAAAAGCTTGTTCAAGTTGTTGGTTAATTACATGCTATATATATTATATAAGTTACTGTTATATATACTAGTTTATATAAGATTTCAAATTCTGTTATATATATCAGTAGGTACAAGATATATTTGTATATATAGGTTCGGTCAGTTGTATTATAAATGAAGATTGTATATATATTTTACTATAAAATATAAGATTTACGTATACAAAGTTTACAAGTATGTTGAGTTTCAATATATATTTTTAACAGTCTTTACATTACAGGCTGTTGTTTATATTTTAAAATATTGGAAGTTGTTGTATACATTTATATTAGGCGTACATAATGTGTTATTTCTAAATATATGGGTTTATAACTTCTAATTTGAAAGGGTATATATATATTTAAAATATGATTTTTTATGCATAGTTATATCTATATCGGTTCACTTATACCATTTATCTTTATCGATCTAGAACTGATTTGATTCTTATCGATTCACATTTATCAGCTCTGTTCGTCGAAGTCGTGCCAATTTAACTTTGCTTTGAAATTCATGCTTGGATTTGTAACTCAACCCATTCTCGTTCATCTCTAGCCTCGAAAGGTGAGCAATCACTCACGATTTACGTTCTTATATATATTAAATTTGATTTCAATTGAAACGACAATTGAAATATGCTACTGTTAGTTATTTACATTGTTATATATATGCTATTACCTGTATCTGTTCACCTGTGACATCTGACACCATTATCTGTTATTTATATTGATGATACATGCCTGTTATATTATTATTATATATGTTATCACTCTGCAAGTTCCCTGTTAGTATAGAATTCCCTATAGGTTGAAATGATACATACCCGAACGATCTGTAGGATAGGAGAAAATCGTTATGGGTTGAAATGATAAACCCAAGCGATTTTCATTGAATTGAATTTGGGATTGCGGGTGAAATGATATATACCCGTATATATTTAAATTGCGGATTGAAATGATAAATAACCGTATCACTTGACCATAGGATAGAAAATATATACAGACACCGTTGGTCTATATATAAATAATTTGAAATGATTACTATGGCTTTGGAAGGAAATATATGGTTTTATATAAATATTGATTTTAGATATTATATAATTGTTATTTTATATATAGTTAAATTCTTGATTTTAAGCTATGCATAAATTTGTTTTAATATAAGATAAGCTTAATAATAAAGTTTGATTTTATTAAAATATAATATGGTTAAGTATTTATTTAAATTATATTTTAATATAGAGTTTATAATGATTTAATAAATTAAGGTTGAGAAGATAGATTTGAAATTGATTTGACATTGTATTTAATTAAGAAATATATTTAATTAGAAATCGATTTGGAACTTATTGAATTTGAGATTTTTAAAGGATATAATTTTATAACTTGATTTTGGTTAAGGTGATTTAAATGAATATTTCAAGTTTAAATAAGTTGAAGGAAATATTTAGTTTATTTGTAATTTTGGGTTTTATTTAAATAATAATGGATTTATTAAGTGGATATTTCAAAACTAAATAATAATAAAGTTAAATTAAGATATATATGAATTTATCAAATTTAGTTTTGAGATTGTGAAATATTTAAAGCTTTGGAATATATCGAAATTTAAATGGTTTATTTGTGGTTCAAATCTGTAATTGAAATCGATATAATAATTTATTGAGAACTGAATTGAATTAAAATTGATGATTTGAGATTTGACTAAATTTGATATTTTGGGATTGGTGTTGATTTGGAATTGATTTGTGAAATTTGAGGAAGCTATTTTATTATATAAAGTATTTTTAAATTATATTTAAAACTATTTATATATGTTACTTTATAAATTTATTTCATATTAACTATTTTAATATAAATCATTTTTAATATAAAATATTTTAAATTATAACTATCTTTATATAAACTATTTTAAATTATAAACTATTTTATTATATATACTATTTTTTATATTTAAACGGTTAAGTGGGAAGTGTTATGATTCCAAAGCATTATGATTTCTAAATTTTGATTTCCAAAGAATTATGATTTCCAAAGTGTTTGATTTAGAAAGTGTTATAACTTTGAAGTACTAAGATTTGTAAATGATATATTTGAGATGGATATATTTGAAATGGCAATGATATTTTGGTTTTGAAATATAAACTATTTTGAAAGTTTATTAAATGACCAATCGGTGTAATAATTACGTAGTTATTGAAGAGTCTGGGATCGGTTAGGGACATACTCTCTGTCTAAACTGAAAACCACTTTAATAACTATTATACGCGGAGTGTGATCTAGAATGAAGTGGTTGGAATGATGATGTTGCTGGATTTGAAGAAAGAGAACGATAATGGATAGCCTTGACACCTGTGTCAAATTTGAAATGACTTAAACAGGAGCCGTGCCGGGCCAGTGAGGTTAGCTACCTCTAGCGGACACACTTCTTTGTAAACTACTCATTACTTGTTTTGATTGGTGCGCACCCTTGAATTGGGAGTGTTGTTTCGCGGTGTTGTGATCATTGCGGCGATGCATTCTCACCAGTCCGGATCAGGCAAATGGTAGTTTCACTACCTTGGGTATTGCCTCATGTGCCTTGTCATACTCGTATCCCTATGCGCGACCACTATGATTTGTTTTGTGTTATACCTATGGAGTACTCCCTGATAGCCCACTAGTTTACGGTGGAGTTTATAGTGCTGTATAGACTATGACGCTTATATAAAATGTGTTAAGGGGGATAATGGTAACGCCTTAATGCTATTTTGATACTTTATATTACTGATAGGCATTATCTACTTAGCGTACACTACTATATATAAATAGTTTAATGGATCCTTAGAGGATGGTTATCCCAAACATCCTTTGAGTTACTTGTATTTTTAGTTGTTATTTCACTTGAGTTGGATTTATTGATATAAGAATGTTAATCCTGACTCGAGTGTTTTGTGTTTTGCTTTACGCTCGGGTCAGACTGAGTGTACCAGTATTCGAGACTCACCTTTGGAGTTGGAGCTTCGCTTGGAGATCCAGCTATCTATCCAGCTTTCAGATATTCAGTTGATTCCAGTGATGTATTCTGATCTTGTATTTGACTATTGTATTCGAGACTTCTGTTGTATCTTGTTTAACTCTGTTATATATATATATAGTAGCTTCATGAACTACTATTCTTTTGTTTCCTCTGCACTATTGTTATATTACTCTATGTTTGTGATTTTGTGATTATTTATTTACTGTATATATGTTGAGTTTTGCCAAATTTAAATTAACAATCTGATATTTTGAACAATTCAAGTCCGACATGTGTGGATTTATTGTCGATTTGAATGGTCCAAAATATTGGGTCGTTACATGTGGTATCAGAGCTCTGGTTTTAGGCAAAACTCAGCATGTAGAGTAAATTTAACTACTGAATCACCTTCGTCCGAGCTTGAATTCCTTCCTCTTTGATTCAAATTTTCTTTGAACTTCGGAACCCTCACATTCGTTCTGAAATCCATTCTTGTCTCTCCCTATTCATGTTTCCTTGATTCTGGAGTATCCCATAGCTCCACTGTATGAGTTGTAAAGGGCTGAAACTCCTTTACAACGAGCATTGATTCACTAAAGATTTATGTATCCTCGGTTTAGATCCTGCTATCTTCTGCTATAACCAAATTCTATCTCTGGAGGTCGAATGTCGATTTGCTCTAGAATTCTACCTCGATCTTATTTTGAAGTCACGGTTGACCCGGTTAAGGTTGCCCATGATTTATATAAGTTTATCCATCTTCCTGTTTGAAATTCAATCATCTTATCTCCATATCGAGCTTATCTTCGAATCAGAATTTTAAAGGATTTTCCTCTAATTTGAATCTCTATCCTTAATTTGAAATACATTTTCGAATCATCGAGTGAGGGAGTGTATTTGAAATTTATATAAAGTGTTTATATTGTGTTGTTTGAGTTGTTGATGTTGATTTGGATTTTCGATCGATTCGTCTGATCAACGCTATCGATAGGATTTCCAAAACACTTGAACAGAACAAATTGACACAATATTATTTTCAATTTGGTAAATGAAATAAATTTGTATGATTATATTATAAATATATAAGTAAATTTTTTTTGGAATTTAGTAGTAAATCAAATTGGTTGTTTGAAATAATAATATTTGATTTGTCATTTATTGTTCTGTAAATGAATTTATAAACATGGTTTATAAATTGATTTATTTGACAACTAGCGAGGAATCATTATATACCTGGATCACTTCAATTTTGAGTCTTTTGTCATCTTAGGACCGACCAAGATAGCTTCGTAGTCGGCTTTATTATTAGTTGCTTTGAAATTCAGCTTTATGGTGAGGTAGATGTTTTTCCCTTCAGGATTGATGAGGACCATGCTGATCCCACACCTTTTTCATTGGATGCCCCATCAACATATAGTTTCCCCAAGCATTGATTGACATGTGCCTCCTCATCATTGTTGTCCAAGCTAGATAATTTTGCAATAAAAACTTCCAAATCCTAGACTTTGATGGAAGTGTGAGGTGAAAGGTGATGTGACACTGACCTAGTTCAACCAACCATTTCAGGAGATTACCCGTTGTATTGGGTTGGCTCACTACCTAGTTCTATGGCTGATTGGTGAGACTTTGACAGAGTAGGCCTAGAAATAAGGGTGAATTTTGTGAGTGGCCATAAAAAAATAGAAATCTAGCTTCTTTACCTCAAGTATCCTATGCCCAACAACCTTTTGCTAACATAGCATATTGGTTATTGGGCCCTCTCTTTCTCTCGTAATAGAGCAACAGACTGCTTGGTGATGTTTTAACTCTTCAAAAGCCTTAGTGCACTCGTTGGTCCATATAAACGACTCTGCTTTCTTTATGAGGTCAAGGAATGGACATACCTATCAATTCCCAAGATAAAAAATGACCAAGCATGGCAACCATCTCATTCAGACTTTGTACTTGCTTGATGATGCAGGGGACGTACATATTTTGAAGGTCTTGGATTTAATCATAGTTTGCTTTGATTTCCTTAGCGCTTACTACGTACCCTAAGAACTTGTCAGTGCAAACTACAAAAAAGGGCTTTATTGGTTTAGCTTCATGTTATAATTGTGGAGGATGCCGAAGGTTTCAGCTGGATTCAACTAATTCCTGGTTGCTTTTTTAGATTTAGCAAGAATATCATTGGCATTCATCTCTATTAATCTTTAGATTGGGTATGTGAGCATCTTATTAATTAGCCACTGAAATGTTTCCTTCTGGTTGTAGAGTCTCCTACGTTGGTGATGAATGATGTATGCTCTTGGTTAGGACTATACATGGTAATTTGATTATACCAAGAGTAGGCATCCATAAACGTTAGCAATTCGTGTTCGCTGGTGGCATTGATGAGATGGTCAATGCGTAATAGAGGGAAGCTATCTTTTGAGCAAGCCTTGTTGAGGTTGGAGAAAACAATACATGTACTTCAAGCTCCACTGGGTTTCTAAACTATTACAAGGTTGGCCACCCACATTGGGAAATCAAATTCCTGGATGATACCATTGTTGGGAAGCTTTTCTACCTCTTTTTTTAATTCCTTGCATCTCTTTGGGTTGCACATTCTTCTCTTTTGGCGAACAGAGTGAGCTTTGGGGTCAATATTAAGGGTGTGGAATATGATGGAGGGATCGATGGTAGTCACATCTGCCTGTCCCCATGTAAACACATCCATTCTTTGCTTGAGGAAGACTATTAGCTGTGTTTTAAACTCTAGGTCTAATTCTGTACTGATTTGAGCGACCCTACTAGAGTGTAATTGTTTATCATGATAGCTTTGAGTGGGGTAGTTGGATGCCATCTGTGACAATGCCTCTAATCTAGGGTCTTTTGGGTCATCATTAATGTTTACCGCACTGGGATTTAGTTTGCATTGGTCAAGGGCATAGACTGCGCATTTGATGAGGTCCTCAATCAAGATGGACATCTATGTGCAACTGTAGGATTCTGGCTACCCTTAGGTCTTACTAATGAGTCTGCTAATATTAAGGGGGAATGGTTTGTCTATAACACCCTTGATTTTTAATAAAAATAATTAATTAATTAAAATAGAATTTTGGAAATTTTATATAAAGCTAAAAAACCGAATCTCTATAAATGAAGGAATTTGGAAATTCATTACATCAAATAGATTTTTCTAGCACAAATTAATATGTAAAATATCAGAAACAGGCATTGAATGAAGGAGATTCAGATTGTTTATCATAGCATGCTTTTAAGAGCAAAATAGCCATGTTAATGAATTTCTTCACTAACACCAAAAAACAATCAAAAAAGGGGAATTTGGTTTAGCAAAGGCTTGATCGACCATTAGAGACTTCAATGAGTGTTAGCAAAAGCAACCCTTGGTTGAGAAAGGGTTTTGATAGTTAAGTTAGTTAGGTTTAAGTCCATGTTGCTGTTATATTTATTTATTTTGAAATCATGCCTAAGTTTATATCGAAGTCATGCCATCTAGAAGTTGGCTATTGTAGACCAATCTCATTTAAATAGTAATCAAGTCTAGGCATGTCTTAGAAATCATATCAAGCTATGATAAAGATCACAACTTCTTTAGAATTCAAAACAAGCCAGTAGTCAAGAAATCTTCATTCATACGCTATGAAATAGTTGAATATACATAGCCTTATGTGTACAAAGTTTAAATGTTCAAATCGGCAAAATCCTCAAATCAATTTAGTGTTACAAGATTTAAAATGTTAGAAGCAGGAATCATTTGCCCTTCCTCATGCACCTGGGTCCTTATTTATAAGAGTTGAGATATGCGGCATAGTTGCCACATATCCATGCATCATGCTTGACCATTAGCATTAACCATATTGATGGCGCATGGTGTCATTCCTTGGTTAATGATGAACTTCGGCATACATTTGTATGATGGTGAACTTCGGCAGGATAGCGCTTAGCATCCATCCCGCCTTGGTAGTCTTTATTGATGCCATTTGATATCAACATTATATTAAGGATATGCGGCATTAATATGTGGTGACATTGATAAGTGGCTATATTGGCAATGATCGACATTGATAGGAGATGAAATCAATGGTGAAGTGGCATTGATGAGATGTGAGCTTACTTTGAAGGGTGACATTAGAATAAAGTGGCATTGGAGAGACACGATATTAATCTAGAGCAACATTGATTCTTTTGGCTACATGGAGGAAGTGCTTCATTGATGGAATGCAGCAATAATGTGATGCGACATTAATGTTATATCATGCCATTATAACACTGATGGCTTTCAACATAGAGCTTTCCAATGTTGTCATTTCCTTACTAACTTACAACATTGTTTCCAATTTCTTTGGCACGATATAATTTATTCAACTTAATAAGAGATAGGCGGCATTTATGGCATTCGGTATTGCTGGCTTCGTTGATGACCTGCGATACTGCCTATTATTCTTTATTGATGAGGGGCGACATTGCATGCTTTCGGCATTGGTTTATCTTCTTACTTTCGACATTGCTTGAATGTGAGATCGAGGCTATGTTAACACGATGCATACCTTTAGGATTGATTATGATAGTAACATTTGTCCATCTAGTATGAAGAAAGCATTCACTTTTCAAGTCAATACCTTCGGCATTGGTTTTTTTTACTGCCTATTAGTATTCTTTGTAGATCCAACCGTGCATTTAAACTTATCCAATGGTAGCTGTATGTCTTTTCTTCCACTATAAATAGTCAAGTACTTTCTTTCCTCTTTTTACATGCTATTAAAAGTTCAAACAAGCAAATTTAAATTTTGTCAAACTTACTCACAAATTCTAGTCTTTCGGCATCAAAGCGAATATTAAGGTACATATCTCCTTTCAATCGGTTAAACTAGTGAGTTAAATTAAGAATTTCTCATTTGAATAGCTGTTAGGTTTTGATTTAGGGATTTTTGTATCCGAGTTGGTGCTTAAGTTTGATATTTGATTAGGGTGGCTAATCTTCATTTTTCATTTAACTCGATGATTATTTATGCTTGTAGATTGAAGTAGTAAAGAAATTTTATGCCGTTTAGATGATTTATTGTATTAATTAAAGTCGAATGACACTGATCTTGAAATCTGGGCATTTCTAATTTAATGATGAAATGAATAGTTTATTAGACCCAAAACCTGATATTTCTCTATTTTATTTTGGCATTGATGCCTTACGACATCATTATGATGTTCGACGTTGATTAGCTTACTCTCCGTCCATTATTTTGGTGACACTACAAGAAAACTGATTTTTTGTAGCGCCCAAAAACCGCCACTATGTATTTTTAGTGGCGTTCCGATAATCGTTACGAGAAAACATGCCACTAAAACTCCTCGAGTATTAGTTGCACTTTTTTAAACGCCACCAAATTTGTTTTTTTGATAGCGTTTTTATAACGCCATAGAATTCCTTTTTTGTAGAGCCTATTTACCGCCACCGAAAAGATTTTCTCCTCCATGATACTTTTTTATGGCGTTATCTAAATTTTTTGTAGCGCCTGTTTAACGCCACCGAAAGGGTTTTCTCCTCCACGTTACCTTTTCATGGCGTTATATACATTTTTTGTAGCGCTTAATAAACGCCAGCATAAGTGTACTTGAGTTTTTAATCACTCTTTTGTAGCGACATTTTAACGCTACCAAAATAAATAATATCCAGTAGCGTTTGTTTCCCTCCACCTGCTACTCCAGATTTACCCCTGATCTAGCATCCAATTATATAATAACAGAATACGCAAGCACATACACTTTTGAACACAATATATTAAACAACTACAAAATACGTATACGCATTGAAGATCCATAAGATACATAGACATTCATACATCCACATACATAGGTGTCGACAAAAAGCTACCCGTACACATACACAACCAAACTACCATAAGTGTCATAACCGTACATATACATCTGAAATAAACGTCTGAAATAACCAAAGTACCGAGCAAAACCTGAACCACCATAAAAACCTGAACTACCTGTCATTGCTGATGTCTTCAAAACCTGAACTATCTGTCAACAAAGAACAGAACAAAAGAGTGAGAAAACAAAACCTGAACTTAAAACTGCTTAAATAAGCAATGTACTGAAACAAAACATATGGACGACAATCGACCACTTCTCTGCACTGCCACAACACTCAACTACCTTGCCACTTCTTCCTACACTATCACTGTACTGCCTTAGCCTGAACTTCATCACCAAACAAAGCACCTGCACCGCCCCACCTCCTAATACACTCCTTCCTGAAACAAAATCCACCTCCACAAACGACCAGCTTGCCTGAAACAAAATCCACCTGAAAACATCCAACCACACAAACACGCTCACCCAAACTCTCATCAATCCCATATTGCATCTCCTACAAATTGCATCACTAACATTCCACCACAATCCATACATAACTCCTCACCATCAATTATTTTCCCTCCCCTGAACCTGAACCACCAATCACAATCATTCAATCACAATTCGAATATAAAACCCCTACTTATGTACTTTTATCATTTTACCAAAAATCTATCTGCACTTTAGCTGCTAGCATTCCTAATGTATATATAAAAAAAATTATATACCTTTCATTTTGACTTAATAATGATTTTTTCCATTGGCCAAGCTATAGGAACGCCAAAGCAATCATCCATGCACGTCAGACCCGATGTTGGTCTCCATATCTCTGCATCTGGAACTATCACCAGTTCAATCCAAACTTTTACAGCATTACGTCCCAATGGACGACAATGGACCATCGTTATCGGATCAGTTGATGCAATACTTCCTTCAGCCACTACGTCTGCTCCACCCAAATCGATCAACTGGCATTTGGCATCCTTTTGCATGGTTGCAATCGGCTGAAAGAAAAGATATTATTATGCACAATGTATACATACACATTAAATAAACTTTCATACACAGTTAACTTCTTCGAATTTGAAAATTAATACTTACATTTTGCGATTTATTCATGACCATATGTGCGGATTTCATGGGAGAATTCACAACATTTTCAGTATCATCACGACTCTCATCTAGTTTTTCTTGATCAGCTCCTACTTTTGATCTTGGCCATGCTACTTTCCTACCAACGGCATCTCCAATGCACGACATATCAGATGTGGGTTGCCACAAATAAGCATCTTTATTTACTACTTTGTCCACCCAAATCACAACAGCATATGGACCGAGTGGAATACCATTAACAGTATATTTTGGATCAGTGGCGTGGATTCTTCCTTCGGCAACTACACCTTCACCCTCAGTCCAACCGTAAATCTTGAAAGTGTCTTCGATGATGCTGGTACTCTAAAATTGAGAAGTGAAATTCAAGACTTTAGTATGCTTTACAAAAACAACGAATATGTGTTAAATTTTTATTCAGATGAGGGGTGTGCTCGCTGCATTTTAGACATCAATAAGCTCACAACATATTACACTAATATACTTAACGTGAAAAAAATTACCGTACTGGCTGCACTACAGTTCAGCCGTGTTCGCAGCGGGACCTTGATGCAAACTGATGGCCAAGCAACTACCTTATTCTTAGCGTTTGCTAAGACTGCCATTTCAGGTGTAGGCCTCCATAAATAAGTATCTGCTTTATCCACTGAATCTATAACAACGCTCCCAGCATTTGGTGCAAGATGAATGCCATTGACAACGTCATCTGGGTCCATGGACAACAGCCTCCCATGGGCAACAACTCCAGAGGTTCCATCCCAATTCAATAGCAAACATACTTCATCGTCGATCTACAATTAATCAACCGAAAATTAAATCAATTACTGGATTAAAAAATTAAAATATAAATTTCATTTATTGAGTAATATAAATATTATTTTTACCGAATCAGGTGAGTTCCTTCTCGAACTTTCTTTACCCTACAGCGAAGCACGAATATAAATTAATATTTTATGAATATAAATTAATTTCCAAAAATTTACCTTCTGGTCCATCAGAGTCTGTATCATTCCCTTCAATTCTGCTATTTCCTCTCGACACCGAGACACTTGTTTATCTTTGGACTGGGCCAAAGCTAGCTTGGTTAAAGTGCAACCCCTACCCAATGCCCTTAACCGTCCCGGTTTATCTTGTCCCAGTACATGTACAAGAGCATCTTTTCCAATATCATTCTGTGTCGAGCCGAATTGGGATAGGCTACCATATTTTTTGATCTCCTCCTATATAAATAAATACACATAGATAATGTACAATGGTAAAAATATCATAGTTTCAAAAAAAAAATACCAATAAATTAAAAACAATTTTACAATAGTATTCGCAGCTTCCATGTTCACTGGTTCACCATTTTTTTTAATGTGAGATCTAATCCACACATCAGCTCTACTTATGGACGATGGATCTACACTTTCTTTTTTCTAAAAATAGAATAACATTAAATTAATAAACTGACAGGTATAAAATAATGTTAAATAATGGACCATAAGCAATCCATTTTAACATGTCATTATGATCCTTGGAGGTAATAGGTATCTACAACAAATTTCATTTAGCATGTAAATTTATATAGTAATATTAATAGTTGAATGAGAATATATTTGAAATCTAACTAACCTTCCTTTTAATCCAATCGACAAAACTTTTTGTATGTGTTTCCCAAAGTAAGGTCGCATTTTTTGTCATGCGTTGGTCTGAATTTTCTAATTCCTCCAAATGCAAACTAGTATTGAACAATTGATTATAAGTTATATATATCATTGCGAACACATCAAAATATTTAAAACAATATAACATAAACTTACTCTATAAACGGTTCCACCACGGCCATATTCATTAACACAGCTAAATGAGCACTTTCTTTCTCATTAACTGGCAATTTAATTGTCTTCGATACTGAAATTGGACGTCCCTCTAATATTCTACTACTTTCATAATCTTCATTTCGAGCTCCTTTCTCCTCTATATGTCCTGATTTCTTCAATAATTCATTGAAAAACAACATGCATTCTGTTGCAAGATACGATTCTGCAATACATCCCTCTGGCCGTGCATAGTTTCTGACATACTCTTTGAGTGTCTTCATATATCTTTCGAATGGGTACATCCATCGAAAATGAATAGGTCCACACATTTGTGCTTCTTTTCCAAGATGAATGGATAAATGTATCATTATATCAAAGAAAGATGGTGGAAAAAAATTTCAAGCTCACATAAAACGTCAATAATTTCAACATTGATTTGTTCTACCTTCTCTCTATCAAGAACACGTTGACATAATTTGTTGAAAAAAGAACATAAGCGAATTATCGTTTTTCTTGCCTTCTTTGCCATGAACCCTCTCGATGCTACTGGCAATAAATGTTGCATTAATACATGGTAATCATGTGACTTCAATCCACTAATTTTGCAATCCGACAACGAAATCCGATTTTTTAAATTTGAACAGTAGTCATCCGGTCCTTTGAAATCATACAGTCTTTTGCAAAATATTTTTCTCTCGGATTTTGACAACATATATGGAGCCGGTGGAAGATATGTTTTATTCCCACGAGGTTGTGTATGAAGCTCACTTCGAATTCCCCAATCCTCTAAATCCTTTCTACAGTTGGTTCCATCTTTGGATTTATTTCCATGCAACATTGTGCCCAATAGGCTTTCACCGATGTTCTTCTCCACATGCATCACATCTAAATTGTGACGTAATGGAAGTTTCTATGAAAACCAAAACAATAATGCACTATTGGGTTTTTCTTGTATTAAAACAATGAAAAATAAATAAATTAACCACTAACCTCCCAATAAGGCAAATCAAAGAAAATTGATCGTTTTTTCCACCTTGATAGCTCTACTTCTGTAGAACTGTTAGTATCATCATATTCATCTTCTTTATCATAGACATGCTTTCTCTTCTTACTTTTCTCCTCTATTCCTTTTCCAAAATCATTTGGATAATCCTTCAATAATGCATAGATGTTTCTCCCAGAAAGCATTCTAGGAGCACCATCTGTCTCTATGGTATTATCAAATAATGCCTTTTGTTTCCTCCGTGAATCTGAAGGAGGTAGAAATCTTCTATGACCCATGTAGGCGAACTTTCGACTATGTTTCAACCAACGAGAATGGGTATTGACACCACATAATGGGCAAGCTTTTTGCCCTTTCACACGACATCCAGCAAGATTTCCATAAGCCGGAAAATCATTAATCGTCCATAACAAAATTGCATTCAGTTTAAATAAAGTTTTACTAAATGCATCATAATCAGTAACTCCATTAGAGCACAAGTGATGCAAGTCTTCCACCAAAGGCGCCAAATATACATCAATATCATTCCCGGGTTGCTTCGGGCCTGGAATAAGTAAAGTTAACATAATATTTTCTTTC
This sequence comes from Allium fistulosum, assembly GCA_030737815.1. Taxonomy (NCBI): domain Eukaryota; kingdom Viridiplantae; phylum Streptophyta; class Magnoliopsida; order Asparagales; family Amaryllidaceae; genus Allium; species Allium fistulosum. The sequence continues at coordinate 844,951,344 of CM060902.1, forward strand.
TTCATACACAACATAGGCAAGAGATTGTATGTCACAAGCAGTACCGGCCAGCAACTATATTTCGAACTCAACATGGAAAATGGATTGAATCCATCTGTAGCAAGACCAAGCCTAAGATTGCGTGGATCAGATGAAAAAGATTTATACTTTTCATCCACCATTTTCCATGTCATAGAATCCACAGGATGATGCATTTTTCCATCGTTACTTTTATTATTAAAATGCCATCTTAATTCTTCAGCCATCTTTTGAGATCTATACATTCGTCTAAACCTCGGAATGATTGGGAAATATCTCAATACTTTAACTGGAACACCTTGTATAACCTCTTCAGTATCTTGAGTTTTCTTCCATCTCGAGGAACCACATTTTGGACAACTTTCTAAATTTTTGTATTCTTTTGAAAAGGCAACAATCATTCTCACAAGCATGTATCTTTTCAAAACCCATGTCGAATGCTTTAAGAAATTTCTTGACTTCATATAAGGTTTTGGGAAGCACGTTATCCTTCGGCAGAAATAGATGTTATACAGCTAAAAGCTTATCAAAAGCACTATCGGACAAGCCAGTCTTGCATTTAAGATTATACAAGACGGTGATGGCAGATAATTTTGTGTGATCTGTGCAACCAGGATATAATGGAGTTTCTGCATCTTCCAAGTTCTTGACTAACTCATCCTCTTTTCTTCGAGAATCAACATCGTCTTTATCATCATCAAAAAAATCTTGATTCAAAAAATCTTCATCTTCATAGTGAATCATCTTGAATAGTTCATATACGTCAAACGTATTTGTTTTATTCTCTACATTTATCTCTTCACCATGGTTACACCATACACCGTCAATGTATTTAGGATCCATTCCTTTTATAATTAAATGTTCAACGATGATTTGGTCATCATGACGACTAAGATTCCGACAATCCTTGCAAGGGCATAAATTTTTTTTCTACACTTCTTACATTCCTCTTTGCAGCATGCACGAAATTCATTGCTCCTTGTCGGTATTCTATACTAGTTCTATGAAAAAAGTAAAAAAAAAGTGAGCTTTAGTATTAGATTATATGTTCTAATTCTCAAAATACATATTAAGTTAATCATGGTTTTATCACCTGTTTAAAAAAACCCAGCCTTTTTCCATTATCGACATTTGAAGGCAAATAAGTTTCCAATCTTTGACGTATAAATTGGTTATCTGTTGTAATCAAAAAAATAACTAGACGTTGAAGTACAAATACTTGTAGCATTACTGCATATAACCATGGTGGTTTAGTAGACAAAGGCAAAGAATACTTTTCCAAAAATATAAATTTTACACTTATATTTTGCATTTAACCTCAGATTTACATGTATTTATAATTAATCCATGCATGAATTCAAAGCCTAAGTCTAGCAAATTATAGAATTACTGCATATAAATTCAAAGCCTCGGAATGTACAAACCAACAGTTTCCTCTTACCAAACCAACAGTCAACTTCACCGCCTCCTCTTTACTACCTCACATCCACACAACCGACATATTTCCAGTGCCTGCCACTCCACAAAAGACTATTTATGCTCCAACATTTACCACTCTCAACCATCGAGCCAGCCAATACCCAATCGCAAACAAACCCGCGACCTCCATCAATGCTACTTGAACCCACCAAATTCCCGAAACACGCAACCTCAACCTCCTCTCAGCAAGCAACCATTGATTCACTGAACCACTTCAACAGAACATTCATATACTCAAAGAAATCAAAGCAGATATCCCAACAGATCATTGCAATTAGGATTAAATCAACCATTTCAGTAATAGTTTAGGAAAAAATACGAAAATAAGATGCATTCAAATTCATATAAAATCCAAATAGAATCACAAAGTCGATTTAAAAGATTCATACCTAAATATACCTAATCGATTTAAAAGATTCATACCTAAATATACCTAGATCTGCTGGCTGGCGCGACTCGATGTTGAGTAAGGGGGAAACGACGGAGTTGACGATGATACTTGAGTGCGATGAAAATTTAACACGATTAAAAGGGGAAATTTTTTTCTGAAGAAGAAAGCAAATTAGGGACGAGAATTTTGTTAAGTACGAGAGTAAAATGATAGGTTACGTTTATTTAGTTCACGTGGACTCTTTTTTTTAAAAGCGGGAAACGTGAATTATTTTTTTCCACGTTTATATTATTTGGTAATCTATTTTTTGTTGCATTTACAATAAAACGCCACCGATTTTTGCAACTATAAATGGTTTTTCTTGTAGTGTGATCGATTCTGAAGCTTAGGAAACCTACAGAGTAACAGCTTTATGTCGTCAATGATTAAAAAAGGTATGACAACCTATTTGGAAACATAAGAGTTGTTGTGATGAGAGAATTTATGTAGATTACTAACTATAGATGCGATATGCATGAATTCATCATTAATTAAAAACATTGCCAAGTAAATTTTATATTGATTTATGGGGCTATTGTATGACATTGATAATCTTACCATATGTTATTATATTTATTTAGCAATCATTTCCAACATTCATATGTAGATATTATACGACATAGTTGTTGTAGTAATTTTATGGGTCACTTATAAAAATATTATCGATCTATGCCGACGTTAATCATTGATGCCAGTTATATTTATCATTTCAACATTGACCATGGCTGCGGTATTACATCATAAATTTATAATGTAACTAATGTGACATTCATCATTAATTCATCCATTCGACATAGATTTAGTGCTGCAACATAACACTTTGGTTACTCTTATGATAATTCTTCCTTTAAGTTTCTTGTAAACACCCATAAGCTTATTTTCTTACCATATGTCTAACATTTATTGCACACTCTTAATTGACTTAAGTGTTTAAGTTTTCCGTGAGGTCGACGTTGACTATGCAATGGTTATTAACTTATTGTAATATTATATGGGACTATATATTTTTAACATTTTGGTGTCATAATCTATGCAATCAATTAGCTATTCCTTGTTTAGAATACAATATCCCATTTTATATCATGAGCATTCCAATTATCACTTTTCTAATTTGGGATAATATCACATAGCAGATAAATGGAAGGCAAGAAAACAACCGAAAAGGAATCAAGAAGACTAGTAAGGGCCCAAAAGCTTCTCCTTCTACAAAAAAAGAGAATCGCCTTCTTAATATGTTGTATATTACCACTCAAGAAGAAGTAGATTCCATTCTTAAGTAATTTGGAATCATAAGTATAGAATCCGTTCATGCCGATCCATCTGGATGAATTGACAATCTCTTGGAAGGGTTTTTCGCCTTCACCACATACATATATGGCACTCAGGATATCTTCCTTTCCCTAACTTTCTTTTTAGATTCCTAAAGCACCTAAACATCGCTCCAATTCAAGTAACTCCAAATTCATACACCTATTTGACTTGCTTGGAAGTTCTTGCTAGGGAAGCCAAGTTTCCCTTTTACAGTGCTGGAATTCTTCACACTATAGCTAGCCTTGCTAAGATAGGTGAGCGGCAGGGTAACACTATATCGAATTCGTCTCCTTTTGAAAAGCTTGATCATCAATGCCGTTAATAAAACCAAAGGATGGGAAAATCAATTTTTCTATGTCAGATGCTATTCTAGGTTTAGGGGAACTTTCTCTATTATAGGTAAGTCTTTCTTTCCTGTTACTTATATTATATTAATCACTTTTCTCACAACGGATGTTTTATTTTAGGTCCATCTCCTAAGCAGTTAAGCTCCTCTGATAGCGAGACCATCAAATCCTTGACTCTGGCATCTAAGAGCATGGGTGATAGACTCACACTTCTGATGAAAGTGAATTTTCGTCACTACTCATTGATTCTAAACCAACATATAATACTTAAGGAACCGCCAATGATGAAAGAAAATGCCCAAGGGAAACGGTCGCTGGTCATCAATAGCTATAATGCTTTCTCTACTTTTTCTCCAGCGTAACTTGAGCCATTGGCAAGTTTTTAATATAACTAGTGTGCAATTTCTGATGCCATTATTTTATTGACTTATTTTCATTGTTTTAGGATTGTCTTCTCTTGTTGTCGCTTCTAAAGAGATAAGAGTTAAAGTTGGGGCTCCTAAAAAGAGGAAAAATAAAGATGAAATTCCAACCTCATCTCTATTGAGAAAACTTGCTTCCATTGAGGACTCTATTGCCAAAGAAATCGAAGCATTAAAAAAGGAAACAGACAAACAAGTTCATGTTGATATTCCATCTTCTTCCCCAAACAAAAGGCCTAAGCTTGTGGGTGACCGTACTCCTACTATTATGGATGAGGAGGAACATGTGACCATAGACTCGAGCCCTGAGGTTACAAATCAGGAATCTCTTGGGCATAAAGTTCAAGAATCTATTAAGGTGGAAGCTCACTCTTTGGATCCCCTCCTCAAGATTTCTTTTCCTACTTCTCCGATAGCCCATAGTTGTTTTTATGCTGATCTTGGGCTGTCTCCTTCCCCAAAAGACTCTTTTCCTTGAGAGGCCCAGATCCAGTTTTCTGTGGCCAGACGATCTTGTTCGGTTGGCTATCCAATCTCCATCTATTACTTCTCTTGGGTCATCGCAACCCTCAACTTATTCCAGGGATTATCTTTTCATTATTCTTAAGCAGATTTTATCAGTATGTATTTTCTTTCTTTTGGTTAATTTTTAGCTCCATAGATCCTGTCCTGACTTAAACTTATTATGCATTCCAGGTGGGAAAGAACATGTTTCTCCTTCAAGAGGCTTCTCAAGGGACTTCTAATGAAGTAGTTGAGCTCAAAAGATAGATCTCTTCGCTTAATCACAACATAATTGATATGACATCAACAAGAGATGAAGTCATTACTGAAAAAAACTATCTCCTTGCTCAATAAGGAGAAAAATGCTAAACAATTGCTAGAAAAGAAGGTAGAGGCATTGAAAGCAGACCGTAAAAAGGTCAATAAAGTGAAAGCTAAGCTAATTAAGATGAAAGTGAAAATGATTAAAAGCAGAATTTGAGAGGGCTTCCGAAAAAAGGCCGAGCTATTTAATGAGAACCAATCCTTGGTGAAAAAGTTACAAAAAAAACTAACATTTTGGCCTACTCGAATAGTATTATCAGTGATGCCAAAAAGAAAGTCATCTCTTTCCTCATTGATGCTCTTCCTAAAATTATCGAGAAATGTTATGAAGAAGCCTTATTTGTAGCATATGCTAATAATATTCAAAAGTGCCTAGACTTAGATTTTCCATTCTTCCTAAATTGGAACGAAAAATTTAAAAGAAAGTTTAGTCTTAAACTAAAGAAAGATAGGAAGGCTCTTCAGGAAGAGTTTTTTGTCAATGAAAAGGTTGACACCGAAAAGTGGCTAACCTTTGATGATCCTCCAATCGATGAAGAAACAAAATTTGATGGAGTAGAAGATGACGACGACAATGACAACGGTGATGGTGATGGAATAGGTCTTGGAGGACCAAAAGATGGGGAGATGGATCAGGTGATCCTAATTTAGATTCGTCTGCTAATGATGCAGCCTTATTGAATTCCTTGATCCTCAAGATACCACATAGAAAGATACTACTTCATAAGATAACACTCTCCTCAGCCATGAGTCGAAGGAGAAATCTCATACTCAAGTTCTGGCTTCATAGATACAGAGTTCTTTATTTTACATGTTTAAGACTTAGCTCTTAATTAATAAGCTTACTATTTTAGTTAAGGAAAAATGACAAATACTATAACGAGAATCTTTATGAAAAGAGTGTGAATAGGGATAATCGACTGAATAGGGAACTTGAAAAGCTAGTTAAAGAATATAATGCCCTGTTTGACAAATACAAATGCCTATTTGGTGATATCGTGTGATTACAATTTTTAAGGAGAAGCAAGCCGTCCCTTGCTTGAAAAGGCTTGTCTATACTGAGAGAGGTTTGTAAGAGAGAATACTGAATTAACGACACTCTTATGTTAATCGATGACAGAAACGCTTTGGTGGAGTTCCTTTATAAAATCTGTTCCAGGGGTCAATTTGTGGACTTTTCTTACTTAAGTGAAAATAGCAGAGGTTTGCTTAGATGCCTTCATAAATGATATCTAGATGATAAAGGAAGCAATCCTTATCATGAGGCTTGTTGGAACTTACCTAGGGTCACTAGTGTTCCCCTTTCTCCTAATACTCTTCCTCCCGAAAAGATTAAATATAATAAGGGAAGATTTATTTCTGAATTTTATAAGAGATCGATATTGTATGAACCTGAATGATTATATAATTGTAATATGCAGATCAAGTAGCTTATAAACTTCATCGCTTTTGTTTCTCTAATTTTCATATATTATAGAGGTTAAGGAACTCTCCAATAGCCCTATTCCTATGGAACTTTTGAGTAAGTTTACCAAGTTAAAGAGATATTTTAAGTAGAAGTCTTTAACCCATAGAACATCTCAGTTAGCAGGGCACTGCTTTCTCAGAGATCTACAAGAAGTATACACAAATCCTTCACTTTCATTTTGATTTCCTCGGTGATGAGAAGGACAAACTACTTAGTGAAATTTGAACTTATCATGCCAAATTTCTATTTGGTTACACTAGCCCTTCAATTGTAAAATGGGATTATCATCAATTCCCCTCAGTTAATACCCAGAAAAGATTAAAGCTCCTTTCGATACTACCCTTAACTTATCGGTCAGGTCATTTGAGAAGACCAAAACCGGTGTTTCAAAACTTAAAGAGTTATTTAAATGTTCAAAAAAGGAATTTTGATGTAATTTGAATTTCCTCATTGTTTTTAAACTTCGCTATTATTAAAGGAAGAGCTTATTTTTCATGCATTAATTTCCTTTTTACTTATTATAAATAGGAAAGCCAGTTAGCGCTTATACTGGTCCTACAGGTGCTCTTTCTCGATTGAACGTTATCAAAGATAAAATGATAGCCGATATCGAAAAGAGGCGCTCTTCTTAAGACGCTTCAACTTTATGATTTTTGGACAATCTAGAAGCGCAAGAGTACCACAGGAAATATTATTAATTAAGATTGTCATCTAGAAACTATAAAGAATTGACCTCTAGCTTAGGGGATCAAATAAAGAGAAGGACAAAGAATTTTAAGATTTGAAAAATAAGACCAACACGGTCATAAGGTCTGGAACTTCAGTCAATGTTGATGTAGAAATGGCTAAATTACATCAACGAATAAATAACTTAAATTGTATTTAATGAAGAGTCGAGTATTCTTCCAATCTTTGGAACTCATTATGAGAGGAGGCGATTCTAGCCTTCCTACTCCTACTTTGAGAAATGAATAAAAAAATTTCTCAACGCCTTAATGATTATAGAAGTCGGGTTGAAAAACTTGAGCATGAGAAACATATGCTTAAGCAAGAGATTGAGGAATTAAAGAGCATGGTCCAATAAGACTCTCAAGCGTGCTCTGAAGACTGAAATTGATTTAGCTGATGATGTTGACACTATTTGAAATAAAGAGAAGAAACTCAAAGAGCTTTTGGATGTGTCCATTCAACACATTACTAATTCTTCTTCAGTTGCTGAAAATCTAGAGAGGATGGAACAAAGCCTTACCCTTTAACAGAGAACTGCTTGCTGATCTTTGAATAGACCCTTTTGTAGTTCAATTTATGTACTTGTGATTTTTGTATTTAACATGTAAATTGTAAATAAACTCATACTTGAATGGTTGATATTCTATTATTTTTGCCTTTCTCTGAGATTTGTAATTAATTTACCAGTTGCAATCTGTTGCTATGTAGTTGTGTTTTAGCATAATCTGCTTTTTTTATGTTTCTAGCCTTTAATGTAGAGATTAATAACCTACTTTTTACGAGAGCTAGGCACCTTTCAGATTGAGGTTTCAAAATTTAAGTGGTATGAAACATATATTTTGATGTTGACGTAAGAATCTGCCTTTTCATTAATAGATATACAATAGCTTATTAATGGAAATTCCTGTTATTTTAGTAAGAAATCTGAATTCCAATCAGAATTGAGAGCCGACTTAATCAGCCCCATATTGGAGTAATTATAATGTCACCTGTATAGGGAACTAACAAACACCATGGAAACAACATGAGACCAAAATATTGTCTGATAATAATATGAATATGAGACCGGAAAATATATCCGACGATAGCATGAATAGAAGACCAAAAAATCCATCTGACAATAATAGAAGACCAAGAAATCCATCTATCAGTAATAGAAGATAAAAAATACATTTGGATAGAAGATAAGAAATATCTATCTAGTAATAGTGTGAATAGAAGACCAGGGCATCCATCTATCAATTATAGAAGACCAGAAAATCCATCTGGTGATAATAGAAGACTAGGAATTCCATCTGGTAGTAATAGATGACCAGAAAATTCATGTGGATAGAAGACTAGAAAAATCTATCTGGTAATAGTATGAATAGTACACCAGAGAATCCATCTGTTAATAATAGAAGACCAGAAAATTCAACAGGTAAAAATAGAATACCAAAAAATCCATCTAATAATAATAGAAGGCCAGAAAATCCACCTGGCAATAAAATGGATAAAAGACCAAAAATTATTTGATCCATAAAGAATGCTTTATCCTTGTTTTAAATTGTAATAGCTTATACTCGACTTGTTCTTCCTCTAGAAGATTGCATGGTGGTATTATATCATCCTCCCTCTAAGAGGTGCTCAGGACAGGCCGAATGCATAAGGTGTTATACCGTTGGCCCTCTAGGAAGCACTCTGGACAGACTGAAGGATTAAGGTTTTATACCATCCTCCCTCTAGGAGGCACTCCGGACAGGCCGAAGGATTAAGGTGTTATACCGTCCTCGCTCTAGGAGGCGCTCTGTCTTCGGATAGGCCGAAGGTTTAAGGTGTTGTACCATCCTCCCTCTAGGAGGTGCTCCAGATAGGTTGGAAGCTTAAGGTGTTTTGATTAGGTCTTTAAGATATTTCCTTTATTGTTTGAATACCTTCCTTTCCGTAGACATTCTTATCCAAATTTATATTCATCTATCATGGAAAGAACAAAGTTTCAGATGCTCAAATCATTTTCTTCTGAGCAAGGGGTCTTTTGGATTTCTTTAATGAATTCTTTTAATGACCCCAACTTGACTATTTTCTTAATTATTCCAACCAAAACACGACATTCATCGGTCTTATGTCCATTCCCTTTTTGGTAAGCACATAATCTCGCTTCTTATTAGGTTTAGGATAGCTCCTTGACTTATAGAAAGTGAGGAAGCTTCCACTATTTTTGCCATAGCGAAAATGTGGAAGAGAGACTTGTTTAAGTCTACATAATTGGATTTGGAATTCTCCCACAAGCTTTCTTTTCCTCTTTCATTCCTTTTTAGCCTTTTGTTGGGTTGATTGAAGCCAAACTGTCCCTATTTTTTGTTTTGTTGAGATCTCTTTTGGGCATGGCACATTTCCTTGTGGATGAACTTGTCAACCTAAAAATAGAAGTATTGTAGATTCTACATCCATGAATATAAAAAGATTTCCAAAGTAGGGTTTTCTCGATTAACCCCGAATGTACTGCCATTAGTTTTTCTCTATCAGTCACATTTCTTGTTCTCAACACTTCTAAATTAAATCACTTTTAGTGTTAGCCTAGCAATTCCTTTGATTTTTGCTTGATATTAGCTAACACTTTAGAATCTATAGTAGGGTCTTTGCACATGTAAAAATGTACTGAGAATTCATAATAAAATTGGTTCCAAGTGGAGATAGTCTTTTCTCGGTAATTCCTATACCATTTGGCAACTACTCCATGAAAAGTTACAAGAAAGAGCCTAAAACGTACAGCCCCGAAAGCGTTATAAAATCCATTTGGCTTTCAAAAGCTAAAAGTTGATTGTTTGGGTCAGTAGTTCCATCATACTTTAGGGAAGGAATCTTGATGTGGGACGGAATCCTAACATCCGTTATTTTCTCTATAACAGGAGTTTTTGGAAAAAAAATTATTTTCCAAATCAAGTGTCCTTTCTTCCTTAAGGGCAAGTATATCCTTTGTTAATATTTGGTTGGGGTTGTCTCTTTGGTAGGTTTCGTCATTATAGTAATTCCTTTCGTACAATTTTTCTTGATTCTCCTTTTGATGATCTATCCTAGGTCATGGAGAATGCATTTCTAGTTCCTTATCTTGGGTTTTTCTCTTTCCTAATACATTTATAACACTTTCATCCCGACTTTTGTATGCAGTGGTTTTGAGGTTTCTTTTGGCGATTCCACTTCATTCCTTTTTTCCATAATCTTTATCATTTCACAAGATTCTTGAGATAGAACCTTCTTAAGGAGCTCTTACATAACTAGCAGCTGTTGTGTCAAATCTTGGACTTTAGCTTCACTGCTTGTGACCTTTGTTAAGTCGAAGGTTGTCCAACCTCCGTATTCCCTAAATTGAAGCTTGGAATGATATTTTCCTCTAAAGTTGTCCATTGTGTAACTTCTTCATTTGGGATGTTATCTTTCTTGGTTCTTTCCATTTCATTTTAGTTTAGAAGAAGAAATAGGGAGATAGGAGGTTTAGGCCCTCCTTCTAGCTCCAAAATGTTAATGAATTTCTTCGCTAACACCCAAAAAGGAATAAAGAAAGGAGAATTTGGTTGAGTAAAGGCTTGGTTGTCCCATAGAGACTTCAATAAGTGTTAGCAAAAGCGACACTTGGTTGAGAAAGGGTTTAGGTAGGTAGGGTAGGTAGGTTCAGGTCCATGGTGGTATCATATTTGTTTATGTTGAAATCATGCCTAATTTTATATTGAAGCCATGCTATCTTGTAGTTGGATATCATAGATCAATCTCATTTAAATAGTAATCAAGTCTAGGCATGTCTTAGAATTCGAAGCAAGTTATGATAAAGATCACAAGTGCTTTGAAAACAAGTCTAAGAAATCTTCATTCATATTCTATGACATAGTTGAATGTACATAGCTTTATGTGTAAAAAGTTCGAGCGTTCCAATCGGCGAAAATCCCCAAATCAATTTAGGGTTACAAGGTTTAAAATATAAGAAGCAGGAAAAAAATCATTCGCTCTTCTTCATGCCCATGGGTTCGTATTCATAAGGGTTGAGATATGCGACATAGCTGCCACGTGTCCATGCGGCATGCTTGACCTTTGGCATTAACCATATTGATGGCACATGGCACTGTGCCTTGGTTAAGGATGAACTTCGACATACATATGATAGTGAACTTCGGCGCTTAGCATCCATCTCACCTTGATAGTCTTTATTGATGACATTCGATATCAATATTATATTGAGGATATGCGACATCCTTTGAAGGTTGATGAAGTGCGGCATTAATAAATGGTGACGTTGATAAGTGGTGGTCTTGGCAATGATCGACGTTGATAACAAACATCATTGATAATAGATGGCATCGATAGCAAGCGACACTGATAATAAGCGGCATTGACAATAGGCAGTATTGATGATAAGTGGCATTGGTGATGAGCGGCATTGATAGGAGACGGCGTCAATGGTGAAGCGACAATAATGAGATGCAATCTTACTTTGAAGGGTGACATTAGAATAAGGCGACGAGAGATGTGGTATTAATCTAGAGCAACATTGATTCTTTAGGCTACATGGAAGAAGTGCTTTATTAATGGAATGCGACATTAATGTGATGCGGTATCAATGCTATATCATGCCATTATAACATTGATGGCTTTCGGCATAGAGCTTTCCAGTGTTGTCATTCCCTTACTAACATGCGGCATTGTTTCCAATTTCTTTGGCACAATATCATTCATTGAACTTTATAAGCGGTATGCGACATTGATGGCATTCGGTATTGTTGGCTTCGTTGATAACTTGCGACATTGCCTATTATTCTTTATTGATGAAGAATGACATTGTATGCTTTCGGCATTGGTTTATTTTCATAATTTTGACATTGCTTGAATGTGAGATCACGACTATGTCGACATGCCGTAAACCTTCGGGATTGATAATGATAGTAATGAGCTCAAGGTCCAAGTTGGGGATTAATGGATTTCAAATTTTTGGCTATAAATTGGAAGGATACGTAACCCTATCTCATCATGTCCTCATTTCTCCTCATCCGCAGCCGCCACTAAACCTAAATCTAAAATTCTACTCTCTTTTCTTTCTTCTTCCTCAATCCATAATCAAAATTCTTTAAATTAAATCCTAATCAAATAGAGAAAATAGATCCAATCTTAAAAATTAGCAAGGCAAATAGAATAAGAAGGCCTATATAAAAATTAAATCAAAGAGGGGAAACTTGAAGATTTCTATTGGAAGTTTGTCAAAACATTGCATAAATGTAACACCCCACAACCCTTAGTATACCCAAAAAGGGCACACTAAAAGATGTGGTGCATTGTAGGTATAGCTAAAAACTTACAAAGACTAAGATTCACAAGACAAAATAATTAAAACAGCGCAAACATTTAAATAGAAATCTCATTATTCAAAATCAAACTTCATAAATACTTCATTAAACCAAATACCAAATATCCATGTCTAGTGAAAAAAATTATCTTAGTCATAACATCAGAGTACATATAATAACTATCCCTCTCAAAGAAAAGTACCAGTACAACAAACGAAACAAAAACTGAAAAAGAAGAAGTAGAATACATGAAGAAAGTCTCTGCAGCTGAACCTCCAAGAAACTCTGAAATCTACTATCCCTGCCTCTGGTGGTAGGAGGAAAAAGGGAAATAGAGGAGTGGGTCAGGCTAAAAGTCCGGTGAATGAAAATAATTACTAATATTCTTAAGCAAGATAAAGGTAATAGACTTTGCAACAGTTCTAGTAAAAAAGGAAATAAAGGAAAAGATAAAGCTGGAATAAAATACGCTTTAACTTGCTTCCTTTGCTTAGATAGTTCGATTGGATTGTTTGCACTTTTCTTAGATAATTTCTTTGATTAGGCTGAAACCCTAATCCTATTTTAATTAGGCTGTAGTCCTAATTCTACCATTTGATCGGCCTTCTATCTCTACTGTGCCCTACTTTTATCTTTGCTTATTAACTTATTCTAAGTCTTAAATATAAGCAATTTATGTTCTGTCTCTAATTATAACCTGTGTGTTATAACTTTGCTTATTTACTCAACCCAAGGTCTAAGTTTAAGAATAAGATACTTCTGCTATTTCTTCTATTTCCACTTTTTAGTTATAATTATACGTTATAACTAAGCTTGCAAATATCTTAAATTTGCCTATTTCAGTCTAAGTCCAATTTATTACAGTTCTTCTTATTTTACATCTTGTTTTATGTAAATTCAATGTTCTTATAATTTAGTTCATATTTGCAATTTATTCTATTATATTTATTCAGTTCGCATAAAAAGGAAAGTAAAAAGAAACTGACATTTACATAATAAATCCCAACGTAGAATAGATTTAAGTAAAATGTAAATAATAGTAAATATTTGTAAATACCTTAAATAACTATAAATAAATGGGAAATATATAATTAACAATAAATAATTGCAAATAACTGAAATAGAATAGCTAAAAGAAAATAGACTGGAAAACAAGTCTAAAATTTACTTAAAAATAAACTGTAAATAAACTTGCATAATGGTTATCCCAAAATTGTAGAAAAACTACAACTATTGGAAACCCTGTTATTTTAAATTACTTAAAAATCTAAAATAATTACTTAAACACTCACCTGTGGTCCTTAGCTCTTTCCTTTGGCCTTCCCGGATCCACTTGAAGGGTATAAAATATTTTAATTAAAAGATCTTCTCCTCGAAAAAATATTCCTTTTAGGGTCCAGCCTTAGGCAATGAACCCAGATGGAGAAAATCTGAATGAGAAAATAGCTAGGCCTAGGGTCTTATTTATAGTGTCACTTGTGGATCTCAGACCATTGGATTTGGAGATTAAATCTGGTGCAACAACGTCATAGGCTCAATAGGAACCGTCGGATGGAAGCACAGACGCATGAGATGAAGCGAAAATAGCAAAATGACGTGTTCAAATCAACTGAAGAAGATGTGCAAAAGAATGCACGCGGGTCAACCTAGCTATGGTGAGGGTCGACCTTCCCTATATATTTTTTTTTCTTATTTTCTCGTTTCTTCATTAATTCATATCTTCTACATACTAGCTCGGATTTTGGCGTTCTATATATGGAAATTGACCAAAAAATCACCATGGACACAATGGTGCAACTCCTGTAGCTCAATTCTATGAATTTCACAAAGTTATTTTATCATTTAATTAATTTGTTAATTAATTACTATAGCTTAAATTTCGGGTTGTTACATTCTCCCCTCCTTAAGGGATTTCATCCCCGAAATCTCTAAGGATAGAAGAATGAAATACATGTTTTCATCCAAGTTCTACAACCAACTACTCAACCATCATCCATTGCATCCATTGTCCTTAAGTTTTTCTAATGCGATTTATGATACTTATGCAATTAGTGTAGTGTCAATGTCTTTAACTAACGCAAAAGATTAGGTGGTCTACTGATTCAGTCATCCTCTTTTTATGCGATTATGTCCGTGTCATGTATCCAAATGAATGCAATTTCCCTAATGATAACTGATGGTTCTATATGCATGCTACAATCATCATCCAAATGCAACAATCATGTGATAATCATCCATTTATAACAACCATGGAAAATTAAATAAAAATACAAATGCGCACACATCCATATGCTCTAGTGTCCTATATTTAGGCCGATCCCTAAGGGATAATAGTGCCCAGTGTAAGTATATGCATCCATTAACATTCATTAGCAACCACTTGCAACCGCGAGTATCCATCATACATAACATGTTCTAATAACATGTTTACATCAAATCCTACCATCCATAGGTTAAGTCCTAAGATCTACCCTCCCAAAGGATAATAAAGGAAAGAACCTATTCAAAACTAAAGATGGAAATAGGAAATTCAGAATTTACCATCAAAGAGATACGGATAAGAGGTACACATTTTCTCCTAATCAAATCAACCTTCTCCGAAGTCTCTTTAAGCATGTCGGGACCAAATAGCAATCTCTCCGTAGACTTTAACCAAAATGAAGACGACTTGCATGGTCTTCCATAAAGAGCTTCGAAAGGTGTCATTCCAATGCTAGCTTAAAAGCTATTATTATATGTGAATTCCACTAAAGAAAGATGCTTCTTCCATGTTCCTCCAAAATCAAGAATACACATCCTCAACCGCGTGCGTCTTACTATCTTACTAATATCACCTTACTATTCTTCTATAGTCTACACACATGAGGCAACACTCCTAGGTTCTCACTAGTGTCTTATACACTTTACGAAAACTTCTATTATTACTTCTAAAAGTAATCATTGCTATCTCCTACATAGCCTTACCCTTTTTCCGTCACACCTAGGAAATGATTCCTATCTACTCCACATTTAAGAGTTTGGTTTGGCATTTATCATTTTATTTCAAAAACTAAGGCATCTAAATTTTTAAAACATCAAATCCCAAATTTTTTTGCCTATAAAAGCGTTATTTTCAAGTTTCTATTAAATTCAAAGATGCTTGGTTACTTAACATTTTATCTTTAAGATATCTTTACAAGTCTTCAAAACATCTTCTTTTAATAGATTTTCAATTTTTTGCAAAAACTGGAGTAGATAAGAACAATTATTTTATTAAAAACTCCTTAACTTTCCAATTACTTAACCTTGGAGGAGTTCCTAACTACAAATCGGGACTTTCTACAAAGGCCCTCTATAATATCTCTCCTAACCAACTCTGTCTCCAATTATTATACTTCTTATTACACCTAAGAGTTCTATACTTTAATATACTGGAACTACTTACTTAAGAATCTATAAATGCTAAAACCTTCTATGAATCCTTTAAAAGAGGACTTCATGTTTATGTGAAATTACAAGGAACTTATTTTATATTTTTTGAAATAGGCTATAAAAAATATGGTGCTTCCCATACCTTGTATATAACTTTCACATATTCCTTATAACTTGCACAAAACATCTTTATTTGTGATTTGGTTTCATAGAAAATTTTATCATTATTCATTTCATTCCAATAGATTGAAGTATGTTTAATCTATATTCTCTTACAATAGACAATTTCTATGAAATTTATTAATTTCCTAATATTTAACTTACACTTTTCTTTTCAGGAAAACTGATCATTTTCAAAATTGTTTTAATATATCCATAACTAGAAAACATTTCCTCATACTTATTTAAATAATAAGTGTACATACAAACCACTTTTTATTATACTTTTCAAAATACATTTTTATTTGGGTCAAAACAGATGTGTAAAACACCGTTACTACAACCCAAAAATACTAGTGTTAGGATTTAATTAAAATAAATACTAATAAATCTCGCATACTATGTAAAAACATTTCCCTTGGGAGTCACCTACTATAACAATAGTGTTATAGTCTATGCTCCCCTTATTTTTCACGAAAACATCTATTACAACCATAAATGATGTAACCTATGTTTCCAATACTTAATACACTCTAGGTTTTTATATTTAAAATCTTTGTTTATCTACAAAGAAACTAGCGAGCTATATATGCTCTATAATTCTTCAAAAAGAATTTCACTTTTAAAAAAATCATATAAAAACCAATTTAAATCTCATACCACTTTTTTTTTTAAAAACCCAATAAAAAATAATTTACAATTATATTTTTCAGCTTTTCAATTCTAACAATTTCATTTTATTGGGCTAAACATAAAGTTGATTTTTTTCTTACTACCCTAGGAGTACCCTTCCTGAACTTTGGTAATCTCATTTCCTTACTAAAGTCTTTTGTTCCTATTCTTCTTTTGTGCTTATATTTATTCCAAGGCACTACCGTTGAATCCACTTATCAGAAATAATTATAATTTTTGCAATTATCTACACATGGGCTTTCTAACTGAATCTATTTCACATCTCCAATCTTTGCCTACCACTCTTTGGATTTCCATAATCCGAACCTAAACGTACGAAACAGTTTCTTAAACTCTTTCCATGTGTTGACCTTCTCTATGCCCCAAGAAACACACTTCCTTAAGCCAAAAGTGACACTTCAAGAATTTTGCCTTCCACTGATGAATGCAAAGTGTACAAAGAACCTCCTCTAGATGAATAGCATGCTCTTCCATACTTTTGGAAAACACCAAAATGTCATCCACAAACTATACTACGAACTTATTTAGGACATCATAAAAAAACATGGCTCGTCAAATCTACAAAATATGTTGAGGCATTGGTTAGCCCAAATGGCATAACCAACCACTCAAAGAATCTGTCGAGTGTCATAAATGCTGCCTTATCAATATTATCATCAGCGACTTCAAGCTGATGAAATCCAGTAGCTAAATCAAGCTGAGAAAGTACTGAAGAGCCAACCAACTGAAAAGATGAACTATCCTAGGAAGTGGATAACGGTTCTTCTTCGTGAGCTTATTCAACTCTCTATAGTCTACGCAAAGTCGAAGGGAACCATCCGCCTAAGTAGCGAAGACGACTGGCGCTCCCCACTCAGATATGCTCCTCCTAATGAAGCCTTTCTCCAATAGCTCACGAATCTGCTTGCTTAACTCCTTCCTCTCCTTAGGTGCCATGTGTCTCACGGGCAACACTACTGGCTTAGCATTGTCAATCAAATAGATCCTGAAGTCGATCTCTCTCTTAGGTGGTAGTCCCCTAACCTCCTCAAAGACGTCCGGAAAATCTCTGACGACTGGAACTGAATCTAACTCTGCAGATGATGAATCAAGGGAATAAAGGAAACTCAACATGATTGACCCCTGTGGGTCGCAAGAAACCTCGAGAGTCCTACCACTGCATGTCTCTAGTCTAACGACTCTCCTCTCACAGTCTAATATCGCTCCATATGTGGATAGCCAATCCATCCCCAAAATCAGCCCACACCCCGAAAATCCCAATACATAGGCATCGCAATCAAACTTTACACCTAGGATAAAAATTTTCAAACCCCTACAAATCATAGACAAGTGTGTCCATCCTCCTATGAGGTTTGAAACAACAATGGGGTCTACTACTAAAGAGATGTCTAAGAGCAAAAAATCTACCGAAGAACTAGAGATGAAAGAGTGTGATGCCCCAGAATCGAAAAGAGTCTGAATGGGAAAATCAGAAATAGAAATCAAACCTTCCATGGTGACTTATAAATAGCTCCCGTCGGTACGTGAGTCAACAAAAACCCTTGAAGGGGTTGATTCAATCCCTTTGCAAACTTCAAGGCCTTCTTGTGCGGTGTATTCACTAACTCCATTCCAAACCGTGACAACTCATTAAATTGGTTGATATACTCCTTAACAGAAAGACTACCTTGCTTCAAGCCAATAAACCATTCCAACTACACACTCTCTTCCACTTGTGACAAAAACTTCCTCTCAAACCTCTCTCGAAATCCAAACCATCCAACACCTCTTCCTTCCAACTCAACAACCTCCCACTAATAAGAAGCCTCTCCTTTCAACTGCCAAGATGCAAGCTGAACTCTCGCCGACCCTCCAGTCCCAATCAGGCTTTTAAATCTCCCCGAGATGGCCGAGATGAAAAATCCGAGATATCAGCCAAAATCCGAGATTTGGCAGCCTATTTAGTTATAAGTGTTTTAAATATCGCCCGAGATAGCCGAGATATTTTTCCGAGATATTGGCCAAAATCCGAGATTTAAAACACTGGTCCCAATAGCCCAAATATCCTCTTTGTGTTTCTTAACCAAGTTCATGCCTCCACAAAATTCTCTGTACCAGAAAATGTCTTGCCTCCTAAATTGGCAAAATCTTTGCATAGCTTAGAGAAATCGGCTGCTGCAGGTGGGTTGATGGGATTCCCACCCGCTGGTGCTGGATTGGGCGCTTGCCCTTACACCTCTGGAGTCGTAGCTTGCAGGTATCTACATAACCAGCCTGAGACTTGGACGCCCTTTGGAAGATTAGGGGCATCCGCCATTCTATGCAAAGAAAAAGAGAATTTAGGCTCGAAAGAATCGAAGGAAGATTGAACTGGACTTTGAGGGGATTTTTATAAAAACTCTTTTGTACTTGAAAACTATTTCTAAGAGTTTCTTTCTGAAAAATACTTTTAAAACAAGTTATTTTGAAAAAATACTTTACTTTTTAAAACAAATTTTTAGGAATCCTATAACCTTAGGCTCTGATACCAAATGTAACAACCCATACCCCTTAGTATACACAAAAAGGGCACACTAAAAGATGTTGTGCATTGTAGGTATAGCTAAAAATTTACAGGGACTAAGATTCACAAGACAAAATAATTAAAACAGTGGAAACATTTAAATAGAAATCTCATTATTCAAAATCAAACTTCATAAATACTTCATTAAACCAAATACCAAATATCCATGTCTAGTGAAAAAAATTATCTTAGTCATAACATCAAAGTACATAAATTAACTATCCCTCTCAAAGAAAAGTACCAGTACAACAAACGAAACAAAAACTGAAAAAGAAGAAGTAGAATACATGAAGAAAGTCTCTGTAGCTGGACCTCCAAGAAACTCTGAAATCTACTATCCCTGCCTCTGGTGGCCTATGGGGGGGGAAAGGGAAATAGAGGAGTGGGTCAGACTAAAAGTCTGGTGAATGAAAGTAATTACTAGTATTCTTAAGCAAGATAAAGGTAATAGACTTTGCAACAGTTCTAGTAAAAAAAGGAAATAAAGGTAAAGATAAAGCTGAAATAAAATATGGTTTAACTTGCTTGCTTTGCTTAGATAGTTCGATTAGATTGTTTGCACTTTTCTTAGATAACTGCTTTGATTAGGCTGAAACCGTAATCCTACTTTAATTAGGCTGAAACCCTAATCCTACTTTAATTAGGCTGAAGTTCTAATTCTACCCTTTGATCGACCTTCTATCTCTACTGTGCCTACTGCAGACTAGACCCTTTGGCCCCTACGAAAAAGATGCAGACTAGACCCTGTTGGTCCCTACGCAAAAGATACGAACTAGACCCTGTTAGTCCCTACGCAAAAGATACGGACTAGACCCTATTGGTCCCTACGCAATAGACACCTACTACTGCATACTATACCCTATTGGTCCCTACGCAATAGATACCTACTTAGCGCTTGGAACTCAATAATGACTTATCAGCCAGTATCGAGGCCGCACGCTCGACCACCATTAGGCTCGCGCTATCTGTTGCTCCCTCCTCTTGACCTCTTATTTACCACTGCTCCAACATAAGCATGCCCATACCTCACCTATGCTATTATGAGACCACCTGTGTCTGACTAAAAGGAAATGTTGTTGGTACAGGTCTTATCTTACAAACAAAATCTAGTGGCGCCCCTTGTCCAAATCCCCATGATTTGAACTTCTATTTATTGACCTCTTATTTACCACTACTCCAGCATAAGTGTGCCCTAGCCTCACCTAATCTATTTCGAGACCTAACTAAAAAATGGAATGTTGTTGGTACGGGTCCTACTTTTATCTTTGCTTATTAACTTATTCTAAGTCTTAAATATAAGCCTTTTCTGTTCAGTTTCTAATTATAACTTGTGTTTTATAACTTTGCTTATTTACTTAACCCAAGGTCTAAGTTTAAGAATAAGCTACTTCTGTTATTTCTTCTATTTTCTCTTTTTAGTTATAATTGTATGTTATAACTAAGCTTGCAAATATCTTAAATTTGCCTATTTCAGTCTAAGTCCAATTTATTACAGTTCTTCTTATTTTACATCACATTTTCTATAAATTTAGTGTTCTTATAATTTAGTTCATATTCGCGGTTTATTCTATTCTATTTATTCCATCCACGTAAAAAGGAAATTAAAAAGAAACTGACATTTACAGAATAAATCCCAACGTAGAATAGTTGTAAATAAAACGTAATTAACAGTAAATATCTGTAAATACCGTAAATAACTGTAAATAATTGTAAAGCTATAATTAACAATAAATAATTGCAAATAACTGAAATAGAATAGCTAAAAGAAAATAGACTGAAAAACAAGTCTAAAATTTACTTAAAAATAAACTGTAAATAAACTTGCATAAAGGTTATCCCAAAATTGTAGAAAAACTACAACTATTGGAAACCCTATTATTTTAAATTACTTAAAAATCTAAAATAATTACTTAAACACTCACATGTGGTCCTTAGCTCTTTCCTTTAGCCTTCCTGGATCCACTTGATGGGTATAAAATATTTTAATTAAAAAGATCTTCTCCTCGGAAAATATTCC
Organism: Allium fistulosum; assembly: GCA_030737815.1. Taxonomy (NCBI): domain Eukaryota; kingdom Viridiplantae; phylum Streptophyta; class Magnoliopsida; order Asparagales; family Amaryllidaceae; genus Allium; species Allium fistulosum. The sequence goes on from CM060902.1 coordinate 844,972,507, forward strand.
TTTTAGGGTCCAGCCTTAAGTAATGAACTCAGATGGAGAAAATCTAAATGAGAAAATAGCTAGGCCTATGGTCTTATTTATAGTGTCACTTGTGGATCTCATTCCGTTGGATTTGGAGATTAAATCAGGTGCAACCACGTCATAGGCTCGATAGGAACCGTCGGATGGAAGCACGGATGCACGAGATGAAGCGAAAATAGCAAAATGACGTGTTTGAATCAATTGGAAGATGACGTGCAAAAGAATGCATGCGGGTCAACCTACCTGTCGACCCGTCACTTGCTAGGGCAACCTAGCTATGGTGAGGGTCGACCTTCCCTATATAATTTTTTTCCTTATTTTCTCGTTTCTTCATTAATTCATATCTTCTACATACTAGCTTGGATTTTGGCGTTCTATATATGAAAATTGACCAGAAAATTACCACAGACACAATGGTGCAACTCCCGTGGCTCAGCTCTGATAATTTCACAAAGTTATTTTATCATTTAATTAATTCGTTAATTAATTACTATAGCATAAATTTCGGGTTGTTACAATAAAGATGAGTGGGTTTAGCTACGACATGAATATGTTGTTAGATAGCATTTAAATTTTCACTTATATATCTCTTTAGATTTGAATATGATTTAAAATTGAATTGATGGTTTTTAATTGATGGTTTATATGAATTGGATAATTTAGAAAACCCAATAATACTATTTTAATAATGGGAATTCTTATTAATTAGTGGGAGGGTAGACTGAATGAAGGCCGATTCTATATATTAAATGTAAATTAATTTAGATGAATAAAACTGAATATATGTAAATGGATATAGAATAGTTTACATATAGTCAACTGGATAAGTTACAAAAAAAATTTGGATATGGTAAAAGTTTAAATTATATACATATATAGTTGTTTAAAAGTGAGGCTATGCAAATTTAGCCAATTTAACGGGGCGACCATGCCTTTGAGGATTAAGCTTTTGGAGGCATGCAGCTAATCTAGTCTGAACTGTCCTTGGTTGGCCATGCAGTACAGGCTTATTTTTCCGGGCCCTTAATTTACTAATGGTCCCTTTAGTATTTTGCGGGAATTTGAGCAATATAATCCTTAGAGAGGAAATCGAAGGCAATATGTACTTGGTCGTATATTGATAGTGAAAACAGCTCAGCGCACATTTGCACTAGAGTATGTGGTTTCACTATACTCGATATGATTGGTGATTCATGGGGTAATAAATGAGCACAGTAAATGTGTTATTATCGGAGTAATACTCCTTCATACATAGTATTCGGGACAAAGAATTATAGGTATAGGTTCCATACACCCTGATTAGAGGATGATCGAACTTTACCTAGTGACATAATGGTATAGACCGCATACTTTACTGTCTTTATAGCTAGACTTACTATTATTATTTTAATTTATTGAATGCAAGTGAGATAGGTTGAGGTATGGTTATATATACCCATACGTCTCTTACCCAGTATTTCATATATCTAGTAAATGCTCATTTATGTATATGATATCGTGGGCTAATTTCCTCTTCACACCAAGCTTTATGTCTAACCCGCATTTTGCATTTGTTTTCTTTTCTTTGACCACACATGTTGGCTAATTGTTAAGTGTTGAGGGGGAACTGTCAAGTAGGTCATGGAGAAGCTAGTGGGAATTGGAGATGATATTAGGTATCATCCAGTTTTGGTTTATTTTGTGTACTAATAAGCATCATGAATGTATAAATGAGACGAACTGCCATATCACCAGTCCTTCGATGTGTCCCTTAGATTATACCTCTTATGTTGTACTACACTATTTTCTATTATATATTTTTCCTTTTACTGTGTGTTTGCAATGACGATGCATTATGGATAGGTTTAATTTTTATCACTTGAAGGAACCCCGTGTTCCGATACTTGCGAATTGAGTTGTGGATCAAGAATTTGATTCGGGGTGCCGAGAATAATAGGTCTTTATAGTGCATCTTAAATGACTATAAACTACGACTTTACCTAAATGACTAGTACGCATATGCCTCGTGTCTAATAATTTACTTCAACAAAGTGCGTACAATCTTTGATGTTTGTATTATTCAAGTATTATTTAGGACTAAGTGTCATACCTAGGAGTCTAACAACCCTTTCACTCAGTATTAGATGGAAATTAATTAGTAATATAATTCGTAAATGCTACCAATTATTATGGACATGTTAATACAATAATTATATTGATTAATCTATTTATGTATTATTTATATGCTTGAATTTAGTTACTAAAATTATGTAAATGTTATATACATTTATTTAAATTAAACATGCCTTAAGAATAATTAAATGTCTTATTTTTAGGAAAAATATATTAAATGTTACTTTAATGGTGTGAAAATTGGTTATAATGTTTAGATTTGAATTGTGGATAATATGTAAAGGCAAAGAAGGGTGATGGGTTGATTTATTTTACTATAAATAAACCTGTAACGTGCTTCATTCTACACACATTTTTATATCGTATTATCTCCTATTAAATTATATCTCCATTTTGATGTTACATAGGAGAAACTTATTCTCTCAAAAGTGGATCTGATTATACGAAGTTTTCTAGTGAGATCAGAGAGATGCCCATTTAAGCACCTTTTGTTTGACTTTTTTATATTTCAACCATGTTAAGGTTAACTTTTATGCAGTCATTAAATCATGTTACTATTATTATTATTATCAATTATTGTATACATTCTTGAAGTTTTATTCAATATGAACATTAATCATATTTGATTGGGCCCTTTGTAATATCTTTGTCCAACGGGCTGTGAACATTAATTATAAATAGAAAATTTATATAAACACATTGTAAAATCCAGTCATTAAACCATCCTAAATCTATGAACTAACAGCATCCGAATCCATAAATGCCATGGATGACAATTCGTCAAGGTAAAGCTAAATATGTAAAATTTTGCATTATAGTACGTAATACTCCAAATGAGTGGATTCTAATAAATACATGATATGCCATATAAATTAAGTCCCATATGCATGATAAAGTATGACATGACAATATATAAGATATTAGATAGATAATCATAAAAATATTTATAGTTATGGCTCTAAACCTATTTAGCTAACAATGTCTCCATTTATGAATCAACCGACTTAGAGAATATATAACAAAGAAGAAAACATAAGGATGGTAAAAAAAAATAAACCCATGTGACTAAAAGGCATCTTTAAACTGCATAAATAATTAACATGCAAATATTTCATGATCAATATAGCAAGTGGTGTCTATACGTGGTAAGGAAAACATATCTCAATTTCTTCTATATACAACAAGTCAGCACATTTCTACTAAAGTGCTACATAAAAAGTATTAAGTCTACCAAACTACTAAATCACAATTGTTACCACTACACGAAATTTGATTTATATTGGCGCACAAAAAACGCTACAAAAAGTTTTGGTGGCGTTTTGATAAACGTCGCTAGAAAACATGCGACTAAAAATCCATGATTTTCTGTTGCATTTATTTTAATGCCACTATAAATGAATTGTTGGCAGCGTTTTTTAAAAGTTACTAAAGATCTTTTTTACAGCGTTTAAGAAACGCCACCGAAAAGGTGCCGTTTACTATCTTATTTTTTTGTTGCACTTATTATTATTTTTTGCAGCGTTTTTTAAACGCCACGGAGATTATCTGAGTTACTATAATTGCTGATTCTGTAGCGCTTTTTAAACGCTACAAAAAAATATTTTTGGTGGCGTTTTTTCTCCACCACCGTATGTTTCGATTTTATTGCCTTCTGTTCCACGACTACATCTGATTTCGCCTCCAATTCAATTACTTCAAAACTTATACAATAACGTAATATATACACACATACACATTCAAAAATAACACATTCAATGAACCACAATAACACAAACAAAAGCAATTACATAATCACCACTATATCATAACATTAGTGTCAAGTCAAAAGGTTAACCATACGTTTACACAACCAAACTACCATAAACAGTTTCATAATAGTACATGCAGCTAAAGTAGTGCTGCTACCATACATACTAGTTTCATAATAGTTTCATAACAGTTTTAATCAACCTAACTACATACATGTGCTGCTACCATACCAAAAACCAGTGCTGCTGCTTGAATTCTTCACAAACGTTTATCTACCTGTAAACAATAATAATCATGTTACTAAATATTTGTGAGGTGAAGGTATCAAAGATCAAAAATGGACAAATATAGAAGTCCTTAGACTATAATACTTCAAACAAATATGCCTCTGCGTATTAACCACTGATGTGAGCACATTGTAATCGTCCAACAACTTTTACATCATATTTGTGAAGTCAGTGCACTAGACTTGCACATTAGCAGATGAACTTATGACAAAGATAAATGTCTTTATCATGTGGCAGATTGTGACCATTCAGTTCTTAAGTGTAGAATGATATTTAACTAACTACTAGGGGTTTAAATATGTTAAAGAATGAACGTGTGTTCGCCTTAGTTGTAGCGAGCAACGCGGCCCTATTGGCTCATAGCACCTACAGTTGGGGCAACATAGTTTCACTGTGTTGGTGGATGTTGAATACAAGCTGGTAGTTAATTTACCAAAGTATTGCATTATTGCTAGAACAATATGTTGTTGATAATGTGATAGCTTATCAGGCTACGCAGTGAGTACACTGAAGGTGTTAAAACTGGTTCTGTTACATCAACTAGGGATATACTTTTCTATCAAAGTTGTACCAGGCTCCAACAACCTTTATTAGTACACGGTGAATGTGTTAAAATTGGTTATATAAATTCAACACTTCAACCACACAAACTCTGTTCCATCCACTATCAATAGCCACACAAACTCTAGCTCTACACCAATATTTATTGAGTAATATAACTAATTTTTATAGTCGATTATCTAGGAATATTGTCAGGGTATTAGAATCAAAGTTTCAAAACATTTATGATGAACAAGTTATATACCTTTCAGTTTGTTTTCAGAATGACTTTTTCCGTTGGCCAAGCTATGGGAACGCCAAGTGCATCTTCCATGCACGTCAACGCCTGACTGCTTAATGGGAGTCTTTTTGCTTTTGCTGGACCTCTACCGCCTCTTTTCCGAGATGTAATTCTGGATTCAGCTTCACTTGCTCTCCCAATTTCTCCCTCGGCATCATCGGTTTGTTCAGGAAGGATTTCATTTTCTGAACGAAGTCCTTCTTCATTTGGGTCGGAGGGGGGTAACAGGTGGCTCTTGTTCTTTGTCTTCATTGCAAACAATGGCTTGCTTCTTAGCGTTAACTGTTGGTTCTTCACTGTCGGTGCAAGCACCAGCTGGAATCTTAACCTTTTTCTTTGGATTATACTTCCGCTTTGACTTATACTTCTGAGATTCCTCATCAGCCTTTCTCTGGTTGCGAGTACGTACAAAGCTTGAATGCATCTTTTTCTGCAAATGAAACAAAAAACAGTAACTTATTTTGAGAATACTTCATATAAAGGACAGTTAACAGTATCTATTATGTAACCTTGAATACAATAGTTATTAATACATGTATATGAACTCTGTAATGTAAACTCTGTAAATAATCACATTAATACTTAATAATGGAATAATCAAAACATATAATTTCTGTAAATGTATATTAATATGTTTTCTATGCTTGCATTTACAAATGAAGGCACCTAACATCTAATAAAAAAAAGCACAACACACTCAACAAAATTTGCAACCTCTCACAAACACAAAACATAGCAATGCTAACTCACACATAACTCACACAAGCACACAGTACACAACATATTCACAAACCCAACTCACCCTACAGACAGTCAAACAACCCTCACAAACACAGTACACACAAACACATATGTAGACTAACTACCCACTTACCTTATCAATCACTATCCTCTGGTTATCACTCACTGTCTTCTGAGTTCTGATTCTTTAATATTATTTATCTGTTAATATGGAGCAAATACTTGGTACTTTAAGCAATACCATGCTCAAGTATTTGTTTTATATAGTAGATAAATGTTGTGTAAAAAAAAGATAGTATTAATATGCACCTTATGTAAATGAAAATATTCCAAAGTTAAAAATTGTATTACATAAACAGTTTACAGTGCCTTGTGATCTGAGTCTGGGAGAGGACATGCCCAAATCATAATTTGATATCATATAACTCATAAAGCAATATGAATACACTGTTGTAGTTACATACTAAATCTATCAAAAAACAACAAAATATGCCCAACTTCCAATTATGGACCACATATATCAAGGGAAGATTATCAAACAAACATTAGCTTGAATCGCTATTAGTAGAAAAAATATGCTAATGATTATGTAAAGAAAAAGAAAAAGGGGAGGAAATATTTACTTAAACTAAGAGAAACATGCAATACTTATAACCGAAAAATATCACCGAATGCTAGAAAATAAATGTATCCACTTCATAATTTAATTTGTTCTTATATCAGCAAAAAGATAACTATAGATTATTTCCAAGCTAAAGTACAAATCCTTTAGACACATCTTCCCAAGCTATCTAACCCTATTGACATCCATGAAACCATTTGGCACATCTTCCTAAGCTAAAGTAGAAATCCTTTGGAAGTTAAGATAAACATAAAATTACTTCTTTCCTTTTGAGAAAACAAAATATTTTTCATCAAAATTAAGTAAGGTGTAATTAAGATGTTATTACAAGGGAAAAAGGTATCTTTTGACAATTATGCAACAGGGAACAAACTTGGCATAGGAATGGAATTAAATTCAACATAAACATAATATTAAATTTGATTTGACATATCAAATCCAAATAGAGTCAGACAAAAAAGAAATATATTACAAAATTAAAATAGAAAAAAAATGAGTTTACCCAGAACGTGAATCAAAAATCGATCCTACATCCATGCTAAGCAAATAAATATTGTTATCAAATCATTGTGCACGAATAAATGAAGTCGTAGAGAAAATAAGTAAATGTACAAGGAGAAGGGAATCATTCTTGAATGTGATTCTAAATGTTAGAATGATGTGAAAAGGAGACTTTAGATGGAATGAACAAATTTAATGATGCATGCTAGAGTAGAAATGAAGATCCTCAATCAGAAGCTGACCATACATCTTCAAATGACCTATATGTAAGGTTTAATGCTAGGTTTTGATTCTTGAGTAGTAGACAGAACAAAGGTGGTAAATGTCAAAGCTGTCATGAAACAAGGAAAAGAAACTACTTGATTGTAATACATTTTTCAAATGATAGTACAACAAACTTTATAATCTACTCAAGTAGAACATATAATCTACTCAAGTATGCCTTCGCAATCCTCTCTAACATAACTAACATCTTCATCATCCATTTCGGTTATTTCGTTATCTTCCACGACTTGGATATCTTCCTCGATGCAATCGTGATCCTCTAAATCATTAAAACTTCTTGATGGTGCTTTCATTACAACATACCAATTAGAAACATCATTCTCTCTTGAATAAAATACTTGTCTTACTTGAGATGCAAGTATGTATGGATCTTGTGAAAACGATGCTTGCTGTAAATTAACAAGAGTGAACCCATCATCATCAACTTTTACTCCATTTCCTTTATACGCCCAACGACACTTAAAAACTGGAATATAAAACGTATGATAATCTAATAAAATTATATCTGTCAATATTCCATAGTAAGTGACCACATCAACCACTTGGGACATATCTTTTGCACTTGCTCTACGCATAGTAGTCGCATCAAAAGTCACCCCACAATTCTGAGTTTCTCTCCCTACATCTTTTATATGAAAACGTTGCTCATTGATGATATATCCGTTGTAAGACATGGCATCATCCTTCGGACCAAAAGCAATCCATCTTAACATGTCATCATGATCCTTGGAGGTAATAGGTATCTACAACAAATTTTATTTAGCATGTATATTTTATAGTAAGATTAATAGTCAATAGAGAATATATTTGAAATCTAACTAACCTTTCTTTTAATCCATTCGGCAAAATTTTTTGTATGTGTTTCCCAAAGTAAGGTCGCATTTTTTGTCATGCGTGGGTCTGACTTTTCTAATTCCTCCAAATGCAAACTAGTATTGAATAATTGATTATAAGTTATATGTAGCATTACGAACACATCAAAATAATTAAAACAATATAACATACACTTACTCTATAAATGGTTCCACCACAGCCATATTCATTAACACGGCTAAATGAGCACTTTCTTTGTCATTAACTGACAGTTTAACTGTCTTGGATATTGAAATCGGACGTCCTTCGAGTATTACACTGCTTTCATAATCTTCATTTCGAGCTTCTTTCTCCTCTATATGTCCTGATTTTTTCAAAAATTCATCGAAAAACATCATGGATTCTTTTGGAAGATAGGATTCTGCAATACATCCCTCAGATCATGCATAGTTTCTGACATAGTCTTTAAGTGTCTTCATGTATCTTTCGAATGTGTACATCCAACGAAAATGAACCTGTCCACACATTAGTGCTTCTTTTCCAAGATGAATGGATAAATGTACCATTATATAAAAATAAGATAGTGGGAAATATTTTTCAAGCTCACATAAAACTTCAATAATCTCAACATTGATTTGTTCTACCTTCTCTCTATTAAGAACACGTTGACATAATTTGTTGAAAAAAGAACATAAGCGAATTATTGTTTTTCTTGCCTTCTTTTCCATTAATCCTCTCGATGCTACTGGCAATAACTGTTGCATTAATACATGGTAATCATGTGACTTTAATCCGCTAATTTTGCAATCCTGCAACGAAATCCGATTTTTCAAATTTGAACAGTAGGCATCTGGTCCTTTGAAATCGTACAATCTTTTGCAAAATATTTTTCTCTCGGATTTTGACAACATGTATGGAGCCGGTGGAAGATATGTTTTATTCCCACAAGCTTGTGCATGAAGCTCACTTTGAATTCCCCAATCCTCTAAATCCTTTCTACAGTTGGTTCCTTCTTTCGATTTATTACCATGCAACATCGTGCCCAATAGGCTTTCACCAATGTTTTTCTCCACATGCATCACATCTATATTGTGACGTAATGGAAGCTCCTGCGAAAACCAAAACTATAATGCATTATTGGGTTTTTCTTCTATTAAAACAATGAAAAATAAATAAACTAACCACTAACCTTCCAATAAGGCAAATCAAAGAAAATTGATCTTTTTTTCCACCTCGATAGCTCCATTTTTGTAGAATCATTAGTATTATCATCTTCATCTTCTGTATCATAAACACACTTTCTCTTCTTACTTTTCTCTTCTTTTTCTTTTCCAAAATCATTTGGATAATCCTTCAACAATGCATGAATGTTTCTCCCAGTTAGTATTCTAGGAGCACTACCTTTCTCTATGGTGTTATCAAACAATGCCTTTTGTTTCCTCCGTGAATCTGAAGCAGGTAGAAATCTTATATGACCCATGTAGACGCTCTTTCGACTATGATTCAACCAACGAGAATGGGTATTGACACCACATAATGGGCAAGCTTTTCCCCCTTCACACGACATCCAGCAAGATTCCCAAAAGCCAGAAAATCGTTAATCGTCCATAGCAAAATTGCATTCAGTTTAAAAAAAGTTTTACTAAATGCATCATAAGCATCAACTCCATTACACCACAAATGATGCAAGTCTTCCACCAAAGGCGCCAAATATACATCAATATCATTCCCGGGTTGCTTTGGGCCTGGAATGAGTAAAGTTAACATAATATTTTCCTTCTTCATACACAACATAGGCGAGAGATTGTACGTCACAAGCATCACTAGCCAGCAACAATATTTCGAACTCAACATGGAAAATGGATTGAATCCATCTGTAGCAAGACCAAGCCTAAGATTGCGTGGATCAGATGAAAAAGATTTATACTTTTCATCCACCATTTTCCATGTCGTAGAATCCACGGGATGACGCATTTTTCCATCGTTGCTTGTATTATTAAAATGCCATCTTAAATCTTCTGCCATCTTTTGAGATCTATACATTCTTCTAAATCTCGGAATTATTGGAAAGTATCTCAATACTTTAACTGGAATACCTTGTATAACCTCTTCAGTATCTTGATTTTTCTTCCATCTTGAAGAACTACATTTTGGACAACTTTCTAAATCTTTGTATTCTTTTCTGTAAAGGAAACAGTCATTCTCACAAGCATGTATCTTTTCAAAACCCATGTCAAACGCTCTAAAAAATTTCTTTACTTCATATAAGTTTTTGAGAAGCACGTTATCCTTCGGCAGAAATAAATGTTGCACAGTTAAAAGCTTATCAAACCCACTATCAGACAAGCCAGTCTCACATTTAAGATTATACAAGACGGTGATAGCATATAGTTTTGTGTGATTTATGCAACCAGGATATAATGGAGTTTCTGCATCTTCCAAGTTCTTGAGTAACTCGTCCTCTTTTCTTTGAGAATTAACATTATCTTTATCATCATCAAAAAAATCTTAATTCAAAAAATCTTCATCTTCATAGTGAATCATCTTGAATAGATCATATACATCAAACGTATTTGTTTTCTTCTTTACATTTATCTCTTCACCATGGTTAAACCATACACCACCCATGTATTTAGGATCCATTCCTTTTATAATTAAGTGTTCAACGATGATTTGTTCATCATGACGACTAAGATTCCGACAATCCTTGCAAGGGCATAAAAATTTTTCTACACTTCTTGCATTCCTCTTTGCAGCATTCACAAAATTCATTGCTCCTTATCGGTACTCTATACTAGTTCTATGAAAAAAGTAAACAAATAAAAAAATTGAGCTTTAATATTAGATTATATGTTATAATTCTCAAAATACATATTAAGTTAATCATGGTTTTATCACCTGCTTAAAAAAACCCAGTCTTTTTCCATTTTCGACATATGAAGGCAAATAAGTTTCCAATCTTTGACGTATAAATTGGTTATCTGTTGTAATCAAAAAAATAACTAGACGTTGAAGTTATTACCCAAAAAAACATCCAAGCATCTTATAAATAATGCACTATTTGGAACATTGGTAACACGCCCATAGTAATGATAATAAACTACAATAAACCACATAAAATGAATAATAACAGAGATAGCATGTGCTGTAGTGAATGAAATAACAGAGATAGTTTTTATTTTTAGGATACTGCACACATGAATCAAACCCCATTTGCATGGTTACATAGATTTGTTTTTCTTCGTTTGGTGACTGAAATTATGACGCATTTGCTGAAAATATAACGCATATAGATATGTATCAGTGAGATAACTCCATGTGACCATGTAAACGCATCTGCCGGAAAATTATTTATATTGTGAACGCACAAAAATGTGAAGCCATTCAGCAAATGGTAATTAAAATTGCATATAAAAAGAACATATTAAACATGAGTAATCCGTATAAAACACATTTTAAACAATCAGTTATCACAACACATAACATAATAGGAACACAACTGACACTACATGGTAGAAACTACAGTCTTCAATTTCAATACATCACTCATCACTGAAAATTGACAGCTTAGCATAGTAGTGGAACTCAACACATACTACTGTCATGTTTGACTAACAAATCATAAAAAGATTTATACATCACTGGAACTTAGCACAGCAGCAACAAACACAACAACAAACCATAAAAAAAATTGGTTTATAGTACGAACATATAAACTTACAAATGCAATTAAAAAAAATTGGTTTATAGTTCGAACATAGACCGTAAATGCAAATAAAAAAATAACATAAATTGGATACAATTAAAGCAAGCACATCGCACTAATGATCCAAAATAAAGTTAACTCAGAAAGTAGATGTAAAAACCGATACCATAAACATGAAATCAAACAAAATCATTATTATTGTATAGGTAAACATTAAATTGAATAATTAAATTGAACTTATTGTACATAAACATAAAGCATAACAAAATATAAACTGCAGAATATATACTTACACATTCTTGTGTATGTTTCTTCATGAATGCGGGTGTGGATCTTCCATACTGCCTTAAATGAAGTCGTACTGGTTGGAAAATATACGAATGTTTAAAAATCAAAATATTATCTTTCAAATTTCTAGTCTGAAACTAAGAAAATATTTCAAGCTCGTGAAAATAATAATGAAATAGTAGAATATCACATCAGCAAGTGTATTTTATAATTCGATAATACATTTTTCATCAGCAAGTATAGTGTAGATTAGCACTTGATAGGCAAGCAAATTATTTTTGTTGCAAAATAAATGTTAATTTTGGATGAAATGCGCTTGTACAGGAACAAATGCAATGAATAAAAGCAGTTTGAACAATCTAGATATTTCAAGCAGCCTACGGCAACAACAATTTGAATACTTAACAAATTTGTGTAAGAATGGTACCAAACTAAAGTTGATTAAAATTACTGAGAGTTTGCTGTTACTGCAAAATATATATGGACACATCCTTTATTTTTATTACAAAAATACCAAAGATGTTAGTATGAATTTTATAAGTGTGTGTTAACATTGGTTGCTTGTATTATTAGTTGTTGCATCCATATAGCTCTACTTGTCCATCACTAAGGTCCACATTACAAAGAAAACCACTACTAAGGTCTACTTGACAGTATCATTTTATTTCTTTTTGCATTAAAAATTGTTCTCCTAGCCATGTTGAACGGTTTATTTTAAGAACTAAGCAAGAAAAGCTTTCATGAGTGAAAGTAAATCTTGGCATTGAAGTTCCTATAACTTTTGAGGAACAGAAATGGTGTACAAGGTCCAAACTGTGAATGAATATATGGTAATACATATTTGTATTTGTTATTTCCTTGTAAAATAAAAGGCAGACAAATTGCTTTCTTTATTAAGTAGTATTGTATCATTTCTATCAAATTTTACTATTTGTAGAACCAGAAAAACACATGTTTCCAACCAGTAATAGATTGCTCATCCGGTTTCGTTAACTAATAAATCACATTGCAAACAATCACAAAATAACTGAGCTACCCTTGCAGTAATGACGTCAGTAATCACAAATTAACTAAGATACCCTTGCAGTAATTACAATGCAAACAATCACAAAATTTCTTTAACACGGCAGTAAAAATTCTTTTTTTTATTGAAAATATCAAAACAATAAACTGTATAATTACATTCTAAGATGTAATCACAAACAATCACAAAATAAAACCTACAGTAATCACAAACAATCACAAAATAACTTGAAATATAATCTATAATAACTTGCAGCATCAATAGATTAGTAAACCTAACGAACAATTAGAAAAATTCACAAACAATTTTATGCGCAAGCTTTAATCACAATCAGAAAATCAATTTATAAAGATCAACCTAAATATACCTATTTAGGGCACCGCGAGGAGAAAAACATGTTGGAGAGCTACCACGATAATGTGGAGAGGAGTAGATGCAACGATGAAAATAAACAACGATGTGGAGATGAGTGATGTGGAGAGGAATGGTTGAATCAAAAAGCGATTTGGGAAATTATTTTGAAGCGATTTGGGAAATTTTGTTCCTTAGGTTTAGAAAATTTATAAGTGTTAGATAATTTAATGATAGGGAATGTACTGTTTACGTTTATTAGACTTAGGCGGAAAGATTTTGGTAAGGCGCGAAAGGTAAAATAATTTTTTCCGTGTTTTGACTATAGGGTGAAATGTTTTTAGTTGCATTCACAAATAAATGCCACCAATTTATGCAACCAAAGGCTAGTTTTATTGTAGTGTACTCAAGTGTATATAAAACACATACACTCTAGGCTTGCGGCCATTGAGAAAAGTAAGGTCAAGAGGATCGATTCAAGTCAGAATTGGTTAGAAGGAATTTTAGTGATGTCGGCTTCAAACTCGAGAGTGCAAGCTCAGAATTAACACAACATCGATGGATAAGGGTTTCAATAAAATGAGCATGAGTGGAAAAGTGGTGATGTAGGAAGGTGGCTCTCAAGGTTAGGAGGTTGAATATGGTAGTCGTGATGTTTCCTATGGTCTGTGGCGATCGAAAAAAATTAGACCATCATTGATACGATGACGACTAAAATTTGAAGAGAGATGGAAGGTAGTTTACTTTAATGCACCTTAACTTTTATAAATTTCATTTTAATTCTTGAATTTTCAAAGTAATATATCTCTCACATATAAAATCATTTTTATACATAACATACGTTGATGAGTTTGTAACTAAATTATGAAGGCGCTGCCAACATATATCGATAAATTATATGGATACTTTTGATGCTCTAATTAGTAATTATGGTATTTAAATCAAAATTAAATATTTATGTTTCGACGCTATCATAATTAATATATTAAGACGTTACATTTTGACATGAGTATTTAATATTTGAACTAATAAAATTGTAATCATTTAAATATATAATGAAATATTGAACTTCTGAACAAGTTTTATTTGAATTTATAATTTATTTTTATTAGTTTATGTATTTAATAGATGATACATGAATAATTATAAACACAAATGAATTTTATGTTTTTGAGGATCAAATGAATAAAATAGACTTGAAATTATTACTTTTAACTATTAAACACAAAACAAGCAAAAGTAAACATAAAATCAATTTTCAGTTAAAAATGAAAATAAAATTTAAATAATCAAAGAAAATTGAATTAAATTAATATTGAACATAAAACCCCTTTCTACATCTCAAATATGTTTATCTTACTTAATTATTCATGATAATACTATAAAAGATATAGTACATGATGATCCAAGAGGAATCTTTTTGAAAATTTTCTATTTTGCACCACTTCTCGATGCACCTGATTTAACATCCTTAATGTCCAACATTACTGATGCACCCTCCCGAATTCCCCCATGTCTTCAATATTAGAATATGTATCGAAGTGACTCCTACTTGGTCCCCAAACCAGCTTACTCCAAAATTAACCAAAAATTTGTATTGTAACCCTAAAAAAATGATGAAAACAAGCCCAAACAGCACCTCAATTCGGCTCGGTATGCCTAAGTTATCGCATTTTGAAGGTTCAACCCGAATAATGAGCAAGAGTCCAGTCGACTTAACAGGGTTTTCAATCTACTAAATAATGGTTACCTTAGTCATCAATTGAAAATCCCTTAAAATGGACTAAACTATTTCTACTTCAATTCAGGTCCAAATAGTCGATTGATTGGTCCAACCAGTTGATTTGTTCCATGGATACAGCCTGTCAAATGGACCTGGCTATAAATGCCCATATCTTTTGATCGAAGCTCTAAAAAACCCATTATTTATTCCTTCGCGATCATGAAAAAGTTCTCTTCAATATTAGTATACAATATCTCGAATTCCTATATATTTTGATGTGATTTTATTACAACAATCACGTCATGTGCATACACACAACACTTTACATACATGCCTCAGTACTCATGTTCAAGCCTTTGTTATAAGTTATTTGTTTTTTTGGATGAGTACTTCTTCTCTTTGGTAACTCAACAAATAATTCAAAGGAATCAAACATCAATTGAAAAATCCTATGAGAAGAATCATATAAATATCACCCAAATTCATTCCTTATCATCATAACATAACTCCTACTCATCCAAACATAATCAGCTTCATACAACTCATGTCAATCCAAACAATCAAGTCATCGCATTAATTTAAGTATATCAATTAATTGATTATATGATCAACTTTTATTAATGTAGTATTCATTTAGAGATCCTAATTTGAACCCCTAAGCGTCAAAAGTAGAGCTTTAGTGCTAAAATTACACTTCTATCATTTTAAAGTTGCTAACTTATTCAACACTTTGAAATACATGTTAAAATGATTCATGCAAGTAATTATACCACTTCATATCATTTATTAAGGCCTTATTCTTAACCGATTACATCCCTAGCTTCTATATGGTATTTTAGCAAACGTTTTAAGCGTTATATCTATACTTATTGCTAATCACATAATGAGAGTGCTAATCACTACATCGTGCTCAATAAATATTCATTTATCATTTGCAAACCAATAAAATTCATAAAATCTTACCAATATCATCAAATGGTGAGGTTAACATCTAAGGGCTTACTAACACTTCCGCATACACTTCTATTGCATCTTTTCTATTAGTGTTAATTAATTTATGTACTATACAAACTATAAATGGAAAGATTAATCATTCATAACTAATTTTTTAACATTTAAATGATAAATCCTAAGCCAATATAAAAATTAGACATGGGACTAATGCATAAGAGAGATCATAGAGAGTAGAGAGAAATTCCACTCATAAAAGCATCCTCTAGCAAACCACTGTGGCAGGAAGCCTAAGCTTAAAGCTTTATCCATCTTCATTGCGAGATCCAAGCCACCTTCAATCGCTCCCATTCAAATTGAGATTGTGGAAACTCTCCTTTTAGGAATTAAAAGGATTTTTATTTGATTTTAGGGAATTTATCCAGCTTAGATTAAATGGATCTAGGTCCTATACAAAAGAGGGAAGAAAAAGAGCCATTTCAACAAAAATTGGACAAATACCTCTTATCAAATTTATAATAATAGACGTAGTAGAAATATAATGCAGAAAGAGTAAAGTACACATAGATTTATAAAGGTTCAACCATATGGGGCCAACCTCATGTGTTCTTTTTATTCCTTTTCTTATATTTGAGTCTTTACAAGTGTTTCCATATGAAATATAATGATTTTATGCTATATATTGAAATCTGGGAGCTTTGTCCGGTGGTCTCTGTTTAACAAAAGCTCGAGGTTCCAAAAAAATTGTTCTTATGGCTGCGAGAGGCTTGGATATTTATAGAACTATAGAGGTCATTTGGTTACTTTGACAAATCATGCAATTTCCATGTATAACTTGCTCGATTTGACAAATTCTACATCTAAAATGATCAAAAATTTCCAAATATATCTAACATATATAAAACCCATTTAGTTTGGCTGGGAGGGCACTATTTGGGATATGTTGGTTTGGTGGATGCATGTGGACATCATGCTAGCTAGGTTCCAACCTACATCTCCTTGGTTCGATTTCACTTAGCTTTACCCTGTTTCGGTCGAGAGTCTCCACTCTCAACCAAATAAGATCTCCTATTTTGTGCCGAACCTACTGAATAGAAACACTATTCGGTGTCAAGACTACCGAGCAGGATTTCCTATTCGTTGTCAAGCCTACCTTCCTATTCGATGCTAAGCCTACCAAATAGGAAATTGCGGTATCAAGATTACCAAATAGAGGGGCATGCTCTTCACAACTCCTTTGTTTTCTTTAACTCTTTGTGTCTTGCCTTCTCTCTTTTCCTTCCCCTCCTTTGCTTCATCTGAGTATCCTATCAAGACTAAAAACTTCTTGGGTGCAAATGCCCACAATACTTGCCACCAAAAGCTCAGTTCTTAGACTACGAGGCGGGCTTTGTTAAATGCCTCGCCAACCCACTTTTTCCACCAGCTAATATGCAGTATTAACACTACAATCAATCTCATTTGGAATGTTCATGGTTTGGTGGCCAAGATTGGGTTTCCTTCTGTTTGGCACCGAACCAAGCTAACCCCCTATATAAATTTCCGAGCCCATTATATCTGAACATCCTACTTCATTTTATGTCCCCAAATTTCATAATCGATCGTCTCCTTAGTACCCAACCGCACCAGATCTACTATAAATCCTTCTAAACCATTACAACCACCATTCTCTTTGCCATCAACTTTGTTGAGCCTTCTATTTCCTATTTTCACTCCTTACAATAATGATTTTCTCATTATGACTCTTGCTGGATCAACATAAAGTAGGTTATGGGTTTAGGATTTCTTGGCTCGGCATTTGTAGATTAGGTTTATTTGTGAGGAGTGATTAAAATGCGATATCTATCGATTCAGCTACCAGATAGGAAGAAGGTCGACCACTTGCTAGTCTTCGTTTTCTACTATAGTTTAGTTATCGATCGAGAATTTCAAATATTTTTTGAGAAAAGTGTAGATTAGGAATAATTCATGCTTGTACCAAAATGTCAAAATTAATATTTTCTTGGGACTAGTTCCTTTTCCATCGCACACACTCATGCACACACAAAACTCACACACTCTATAGTAGTACATGAGATAAGTTACTATATGGAACAAGTATGTCAAGCCGTCACCAGACCCATTCGCAGACTACCTTTAGAGATCAAGCTCCATCTTTTTCGCTCCTTCAGATTCTACGCCATTGGGGCATCACTCTAACCAACCTAGTTTTGCTCATTCTCTAGTGCATGGGTATGGACCATCATAACTATTCGTTAATCCTTTAAACTCTGAGCCCTCACTCTTAACTTCTAGGGAGCTGCACATCATCATAGCTACTCATGGTCTTTCTAAGGAGGATATCCTTTTGCCTACTTTCGATCAATGGGCTCATGCCCCACCAAAAGGATACATGGCCTATTCTTGATACCATTGTGCGATCGGAGACCCGCTTCCCCTTCCCCAAATGGATCAAAGGCTTCTTTGTGTATTTTATGATCGTTACATTCCAGCAACACCCTAATGGTTATGCTATCTTAACCATCCCGTATGTTATTTTCATGAGGGAGTTTTAGGTCCCTTCCACTCACCACCAGATCAGATTTATCTATGCTATCAAAAGCAAAATGGAAGGCTCTCCTTTTATCTATGTTGAGGCAGGGAGTAAGTTTAAGCCAATAGAGAACCTATATTCTAAGTGTAGCATGTTCGAAAGGGAGTACTTCTTCATCCGAGATGATTCCCCATGCTTTTATTTCTAGCATGTCAGGTGTAAGTCTCTTTCTTCCACCCATTCCCTTTCACATTCATGGTTTCAAAATCCTATGCTAAATATTAACCCTTCCCTCCTTTGGACTTCTCTTCCAGGTGTAGTGAGAGCAACAATAGGGCAAGATCTAGAGGATATGTTACGAAGACTCCAGCAAATCCCGTTACAACTCCAGGAAGTTCCTCATTTAGTTACAAATAAAAACTTGAGACATGTCGGGCTTTTGGTCGCTGGTCACTTAATCGGGAAGGGTAGGTTACACTCCACTCATAACCTACAAAGAAAAAGAAGGGGAAAAGCTTGGCTACTGGTGAGACAAGTGAAGCACCATCCTTTTATCCCTCCAGTCCATTGCCTTTTTGACAACAATCCACCTGGAACAACCCCCACTATTCTTACAGATCCGGAGGAGTCGACATTAGGATCCTCTAGGATTGAAACTTGCAGAGGCAGTTGACTCGTGACTTTAAGGGAATGGGATAATGAATGCATCTATATGAAAATAGTTGTGCATGTGAGCCCTTATTCCTATGACATTGAATACACCGTCTCAGACTGTAGAGAAGCATACTCTTTCAGGCATATTGGCCTAAATAGCTCACTTAGGTTAGAGGTGGATGAAGCCATACACTACATATTTGGTTCCAAGGAGGAGGAAACCTTCATTCCTTGAGATATCACCATTTTTGATTATCTTCTGGACCTAGAGCTAGGAATTAATTATGAGGATTCTATGTTGATAGTGGAAATCCAACGGCAATTGGAGACCGATGAGTACCCCTAACGGTTCATCTAGATGCCCTACACTTTCGTACTTTCACACACTCTCACACATCCATGCCACTGTCATGCACCATTTGGACATTTTCCTAGTTCTAATTCAGTATCTTTATGAAATTGCAGGAAGCATGAGCTCGAAAAGAGGGAGTTGCTACCTAAAATGAAACAGTTAGGGCTAGGAATACTCTCAAAGATATCCAAAATGGTGCATCTTCATTTGGGCTGAGAAAAAATGTTGGACTAGCAACTATAAAGCTTAAGATAGAGGAGACCGTATTTTATCGCTTGACTAAAGACAAAAGTGATCAAGATCCCAAAGATGCTCTAGAAAAAAGGTCTTGTTCCCCGAGCAGCAAATCAAGATCCAGGACACTCTGGCCGCTCCTCCAAATCTCCTCGGGCTTCACCTTTTCCCTTATCTGGCTCATAGACTTCTAAGCAACAAGAGAGGATTGACAAGAGAGGGGTGCTCGTTCCTACTTCCAAAGTCTAGGATGAAGGGAAAGGCAAAGAAAGAGCTCCCACCATTATTGATCCTACAAACCCGAACATTGATGAGTTTCAAAAACCTTTATCAGCCTAGAGACCCCATCATCTTGTTTCTTTCTAAGGCAACTCCTTTCTCCTTTTTTGGGTTAATCGACCTTCCTGTCGGTAGTTTGAGTGTTAAAGGCATTATTAGAGTTTTATGACAAAGTGGTCAAAGCTGGGGAAGAAATCAGCAAGAAAACCGTCAAGCAAAATTTAAAGATCCTCGAACTAAGGAAGAAGCTACACCGAAAGGACTTAGATCATAAGGCGATGTTATATGCATTGGAGAGGTCTCAATTCGAGTAGATTAAGAAATGAAGGCCTCTCATGCCGAGGAGCTGACAATAGTAAGAGAGGAGCATTCCTAGAATATTCGGGGTGCCAAAGATGAGTACCATGCCAAGGCTGGGTTGTTGTTCGAGGATTATAGAAATGTTAAGTCCAAATTCAGAAAGGGGCTAGATAAGCTCAACAAAGTGGTTGGGAAAATGGAGCCCGACATTGCAGAGCTAAAGAAGAAAATGTTAGAATGGAGAGTTGAAAGGACCTCTCTCTCTAGGAACGACTCAATGCTGCAACTGTTGAAAAGACCACTGCATCTGGGAAAGTGAAGAAACTACAGGTGGGATGTAATGACATGAACAATCAACTTGATCAGGTAGAGAGGCTTATAAATGAAATCTACCCCAGGATGTTCATCAAGATGAGCTTGGCCTAGATGGACGATTATTAGGAAGTGGATAGGGGGACCACCCTTCCACCTAGAAGATGTTGATGCCCACTTTATAGTAGAGGAGTGGAAGGCTATTTACCTTGGTTATATCAAGTTGGAAAAGGCAGAAAAGGCCTGCAAGGAAGAAGATGATAGAAATATGAATGGTAGTCTAACTTTTGGGATGCCGACACAAGGTCAAATCCCAAAACAAGTCATCTATGCCTCATGCATAATGTCCCTCTAACCGTTTTCCACATTTCTTCAAATGCCTCCATCATCAATCAGCAACAGGACATGCCCCCTCCTCCAAATGATGCTCAACCTCATTGCGATGCTCTGGTTTCTCCTAAAGGAGGTAGGATTCTTCTATATAGTCTGCATGCCACTGCCAAGTATGTTCAAGTTTATTTGGGGAAAACCAAATCTGACAGCCCTCCTCAATCCTCCGTAGGAGATACTCTAATGAAGGGCCCATCTGAAGAGGTTATTGCTTCTAAAGTTCTATCCTTTGGGATTGTGCCCTTAGGCCCTTCTAACCCTCCAGTTGATGCGGCTAAGAATGAGATGATTATTGCCCTTAAGGATGATGTTAACATTAGGATATTGGGTGTTATAGAGTCCACTAAGGAGTTTGATAGGGAGGATGCTCTTAGGCAATAGATTCTGGTAAAATTTCCCGAAGAGGTCATAAGGGTTAAAAAAAGAAGTCTTGGAGGAGTTAAAACCAATCAGGAAGAAACAAGCTAAATTTGATGCGGCAGCCGCTGCTAAGCAAGAGAAAGAGAAGAAAGAAGGTGAACACGGGCAGTCTAAATCTCATGGCAAGCAAAGCATCTCCAAGTCCCAATTCAATGATAGGAGGGCCTGCCTCCCCTTTTCCTTTTCTTTTGAAAATAATATCGGATGCCATTTATATGTAATATTATTATTAGCTCTCACTTAATTTTGATGTGTTGTAGAGGGCGATTTTATGTTATTTCAAGGTACTTTAGGGTCCATGCTGTAAATGCTTGGATATCTGACAGTATTAACTTTTGCGTGTGTCATCCTCACACAATTGTTTTTATTCCTTTACCACACTCTTTTTTTTTTCTGTTTTCAAGTTTCTATATATTCAACCTTTGTGATTTAGGAGAGTTTTACTTAATAGATGCTTTCCTCTTCTGATAAATTTATACATCTACCACAGATAAAAATTAGAGGTTGATCGTCGGGGGTGAATTAACTAGGCGGCAGTTATGCATGTACTGCTGGTACGTCGGGTTCTCCATGGTCGACCAAGTGCTTTGAGGTTGTTATCAATGGTGAATGCCTGCTCAAGATTACTATGGTTTACCAACATTGATAAGAGGTTTGAGCTGATCGACAATAGTGGGCACCCAGTTAGGGTCACTCTGGTCCACCATCGCCGGTAAGAATTTTGGACTGATCGTCACTGGTGGACATCTGGTTAAAGTCACTTTGGTCTACCACTACCGACAAAATGTTTGGGCTAATCATCAATAGTGGACACCCGGTTAGGGTCACTTTGGTCCACCACTGCTGGCAAGAAGTTTGAGGGAAAGGAAATCTCTACCATAGCAACACCGTTTGCCACCGAATGAAAAGTTTGTGGCTGTTAGGCATATGCGACGCTTTCTAAGTGTTAATGCTATCTCGGTGTGCCTAGGTTATAACGCAAAGTTATATTTCATATCCATTATCTGTCATAAGAAGATTTCAAGGAAAGTGCAATTTACTAGAATTCATTACATAACCATTTCGATTACAGGTTTACAATATAATTAGCAAAATAATAGAAAATTATGTAACATAGCAACGGAGACATTGTGCATTCAAAGCTTCTTTGAATACAGCTCCATTCACCATGTTAAGGATGAACGCTTCATTGCCTAAGTCCTTGTCGACGATGTAAAGTCCTTCCCAAATTGGGTCGAGTGCCCCTGGTCTGGGGAAGATTCATTTTACCACCAACTCCCTTTCCTTGAGTGGGTGACATTTGACATAGGAATTTTATTGCATAGCTACCCCTTCGCTTGTGTGCCTCGGACTTCAGGGCTGCTTCCTTATGCCTTTCGTCAATCAGATCTAGTAACATGTTCAGCAGCTCCTCATTTTCATCCAGGTCGTAGTGAATCCTTCGATGTGACGGTACTATCGTCCCTATTGGTAACACCGCCTTCGATATATAGGCTAATGAGAAAGGAGTATGACCTTGGATGTCTTGAAAGAAGTATGTTAAGCTTACGGTGCCAACAGAAGTCGTCCATCCATGCTCCTTTTTCCTTTTCCAGCTGCTTCTTAATGAGGATGTGTGTGTAACGACCCATAATTTTCCGATAATTAAATTATTGAATTTAATAAGATTTTGTAATTTGATATTGGAGGCAATAAAATTTGTGATTTATTAATAAGAAAAATAACTAGAATGTAATTTTAATAATGTTAATTTAAGGCAATTGATAACTATTTAATGCAATCTCAATTAATTAGAATGATTGGAAAGTTATAATTGGTCATAAAGTGTAAATGGTAAACAAACCAAAAGTTGTACTAAATAGAAATTGTACGTAATTAATTGGAATTTAGTAAAATATAATAATTAATCCTTATGTGAATTTATTAGTTTTGTTTGTTAACAATAAACATAGAAATGTGTTTGAAATCATAAGTTGTAACAATTGTCTAATTATCATTTCACTATTTAATCCATTGAATTTAATTGGAAATCAATTGCAATTAATCTATTATATACTGCAGTTAATGTGAATTAAGATGGTAACTATAGAATATTGATGTAATAAAGGGTAAATCAATGTTAACTATGTCCATAAAGTAATGATTGATTGAATAAAAAGATTGAAATCAAAATGAATCAATTTATTGGGTTTTAAATTATAATTAATGAATTCATTGCAATTGGAATTGGAAAGCTGTAATTAGCGCAATATTAATAGTTGAATTTGACATGGAAATCTGTTTTAAAAGATTTTAAATTACGTAGTAATCAAAAATAATAAAAATTGCTAGTTATTAAATTTGAAATTAAAAAGTGATTTAATCAATTTAATAATAATTTATTTAATTAACATGAAAATATCCATTTTGGCCACTGTCTCGGATTTCGACGAAACTAATTTCATCGAATCCGTAACAGTGAATTATTGTAGGATTTCAAGTTTCATAGCGATCGTACTTGTTGTTTGATCGTGCGGGCTTGAAACGCATAGAAATCAATTTAATGAATTCAATTTAAATAAGCTGATTTTAAAAGCTAACTTCTGTATACAATGGAATTAGGGCTTGAAACTTGTTCCATTGAGTTTAAAAATATCGAAAACCTATATTTTGATATATTGGATGACCTATTTTCGTTTCGGGAATGAAATGGGCTTTTCGGGTCGTCGTTACCGTTTCGATCCAACCCTGCCTATATATAGGCTGTTATAAACCCTAGTTGTTTCTCATTTTTATTATTTCTGTACATACATCTTCTTTCTCCTTCTCAAACGACAGAACAACAAACCTAATTCCCAAATTCCAAAACCTAATTTCCAAAAAAATAAAATTGGTTGCTCCGAGTTTACTTCGAGTCGGGAAGAGGTTCGCTTCAGGTTCCAAAGGCGAAAACCCTGCAGCGACTTCGGGTCAGAGAGAGTTCCATGCCAAACAAGGCAGATCTGTTCGCGCTTCGAGTTCTAGAGACGAAAACCCTGGAGCGACTTCGGGTCAGGAGCCAAATGACTCGTGTCTCGAGTCATTTTGGGAAAAACTCAGAGTGAACACCGAGTAATTGAGGCGGCGGACCGAAGCAAGACTCGAAGTCGAAATTTTCCAATCTTCTAACGTTAATAACTTTTGCATACGAGCTCGGATTCATGTGAGGTTTTTTCCGTTGCAATCGTATTGAAATTCCGAACATTGTGAAACTGGTTTAGCTGCATTCTAAGACTATTGAATTTTGGGCCTTTATTTGGATTTCAAATCGATTTGAAATCAAAGGTAAGTGTTTTAACCCACTCACAACTACTAAATTATCTTATGTTAGTTAGATTAAATTTATGATGTGATTAGAAATTAATTGGTAGATGTTTGGTATATTTAAATTGTCATTCCAGTTAAATATGACCTTTATTGCATTTAAATCGCCATTTAATTTAATATTGAATTTAATTGTCAATTGAATACCTATTGATGATAATCAGTACTTGATGTTATTTATTGGTTGATTGAATGGTAATTGTAATGGATGTTTGAGTGTTGACATTAGATGACTGGATGTTATATTTATATTGTTATCACACTACAAGTTCCCTTAGTTTATTATTAGAAAATTCCTATGGGTTGAAATGATACATACCCGAACGATCTATAGATTAGGGAAAAATCGTTATTGGTTGAAATGATAAACCCGAGCAATTTTATGGATTTTGAATTTTATTCGGGATTGCGGGTTGAAATGATATATATCCGTAAATATAAAATATTTGCGGATTGCAATGATAAATATCCGAATCACTTAACTATAGGGTAAAAAATTATAAACGGACACCGGATTGGTTAAATTAAATGATTTTAAATCCTTAAATTTTGAATTTAGTTAAATGATATTTTGAAGAAAATTTGATTTATATAAACTGAATTACTTTTGAAAATCCATGTTTTAAATGTGAAAATGGAATTGGTTTAAATTGAAAATTTTAAAGTTAGATTTGAAGTATAAATGAAATTTATCAAAATTGGGTTATTGAAAACGTTTGAAAATGTAACTTTGAAATCTACTAAATTTGAAATAGTTTGGATTTATTGTTCGAACTTGGATTTGAAATCGATATTGATTAAATGGTTTAAATGAGAATATGAATTGAAGGACAAAATTTAGTTTGTTGATTTGAAAGCTGGACATGGTCCAAATGTGTTGGAATGAAAGAAATAGTTTAATTTGATATTTATTTCAAATTTAACATTTTAATATAAACAGTTTAAAAATATATTATTTTAAATCCTGATTATTAAGATTTTCAAACTATTAAACTAATTTAATCTATTTTAAAATATTTTAATCAATTTAAACTATTTTAATTTATTTTAATCTATTTTAATCTATTTAATCCAATTTAATCTATTTTAACCTATTTTAAACTAATTAACCCATTTTAAACCATTTTAAATCTATTTAATCTATTTTAAATCTATTTAATCTATTTTAAATCTATTTAATCTATTTTAAATCTATTTAGTCTATTTTGAATCTGTTTAAACTATCTTAAATCCATTTAAACTATTTTTAATCTTTTTTTTAACTATTTTAGAGTATTTTAACTATTTAAAAATTTATTTTAACTATGTTAAACTATTTATAACTATCAAAACTATTTTCTAAATTTCAGACTAAGTAAAGTGGAAGTGTTTATATTCAAATCCTTGATTTAAAAGCGAATAGGTTAAATGATGTTATAACCTAAGTTGGGATTTAAATGACATATTTGATTGAATGTGTTGATTTTGGAATGAGGGTTTAACCTATTTTGGAAGTATGATTTTGAAAGAAAATATGATTTTGAAAGTGATATGATTTCAAATGTGATATGATTTCGAAGGTGAATATGATTTTGAAATTGAATATGATTTTGGAAAGTGATATGGTTTGAATTGAACATGATATTTTGATATCAGTTATGAATCGATTTTGAACATGTAAAAGAACAGTCCAGGGTGAAATAAGCTTTTACTTATTAAAGAGTCCGGGATCAGATATTGTCATACTCTCTGCCAATACCGAAAACCACTTTAACAACTATGTACATGGTGGAGATTCTAGAATGAAGTAGGATGGTTTGGCGAACGATTCTATATGAGGTATTTACATAGCCCTGACTCGTGTGAGTCAGCTTGATGTGGCTAAAACAGGAGCCATGCCGGGCCAAGTGAGGTCGCACCTCCGATCGGACACATTTCTTCGATACAATATTATGACTTTATGATTGATTTGGTGGCCACCCCTCGATTTGATTATGGGAGTGTGTTCCGAGGGGGCGGTAGTAGCTGCTATGTGTTACCACCAGTCCAGATCCGCAAAATGGTAGTATCTTACCCTGGGCATTGCCTCGCGTGCCTTGCCACATGCCTTATCGCGCCTTCTACGAGTTTGGTTTGTGTCGTACCTATGGAGTGCTCCCTGATAGCCCACCAGTTTACGGTGGAGTTTACAATATCTGTATAGACTACGACATTATATAAAATGTGTTAAGGGGGATATGGGTAACGCCTTAACGCTATTTTAATACTTTACTGTAGACACTATTATAATAGTGTATTGTACTACGTATGTAGATAGTTTAACAGAACCTTAGGAGATGGAAATCCCGAACATCTCTTAAGTTATTGCACTCACGTTAGACACTGGATAGGAGATGTAAAACCCCGTAAACATCTCTGACACCGTTACACTCATATTTATTTTACCGTTGATTTAACTTACATAAGATCTTTTAGTTCTGACTCGAGTGTTTTGTCTTTTCGATTCGCTCGGGTCAGTCTGAGCTTTTCAGTGTATCGAAGAGTGCTTTTCTAGGGGACGAAGATGGAGATTTGTATACTATAATATTTATTTTATTTTATTTATTTCACTGCATCATGTTGTTCCACTGCATTATTCATTTATTACTGCTGTATGTACTCTAATTCTGTATTGTAAAAGTGTAATCAAATGTTATTTGTAAAACAGCTTCATGAACTGTTTATTTGATTATTATATTTTACCATTCCGCTGTGAGATTCTGTGTTTGTTTTCTTTCTTTCTCTACTTTTTCTTATTTACCCCATAACAATCCTCCCTTTTGAATGGTTTGAGTCCGACGTGTGTGGTTTATTGTCGATTTAAACTGTCCAAAAAGGTGGGTCATGACATTTGGTATCAGAGTGAGGTTTAGCGATAACCTTAGCTTTGTGGGGTCTGACTCATTAGAAATGGGGTAGTAATACCCTAGAATGAGTCATTGAGTGTATATATATATGAGAGAGCGTATTTGTTAGTGTTATAAAAGGTTTTGTATCGTGTTAATTTGTTCTGTTTAGTATTTATAAATTCTAGTCGGTGCATGGGTACGTTGTGACATCGATAGGGATTTCTAAACACTTAATAGGGCAGATCGACACAATATTTTTTTGAAATATGGGTAAATGAAATAATTTTGCCTAGTATTATATTTTTTATATAAAAGAGTAATCTTTATAAATGTATATAATGGTATGTGTTATGTTTGTTTGTTTGTTAGGAGGTGAAAATTTTATAAACATTGGGTGCAAAATGGGATTGTAAATAAAATGAATATAGATTGAAAATTTGAGAACTTAAGTTTCGAGACTTTGAAAATTTCTTTCGAAAGGTTTTGGAATATAATATTAGTATTATTTGGAAGTATTTTCGGATATAAATATTTCAATATGATTTGAAAGAAATGCTTTCAAGGAATTTTGAAAGGAAGTTTAAAAAGGAAATAAGTTATGTACTCCTCTCTTTGTCGTTAGAAAATAATTTCGGTGATGAGTGCACGCATCATCGACGTTCATTTTCGAGTTTCAAAGTGGGAAGACTGCTATAGTAGTTTTACTACACATTTGATTTGATCTATAAAGGATATATATATATATATACACACACACTATTTTCTAAATGATTTGTAATGTAACCTGGAGTTCAGTTCTTAAAACTTTCTGATAATTAGTAGCTTTCAATTATTTTAATGAAATGAAATATGGACTATATTAATAATTGGAAACTCCTAAAACGGAAATTAAAAAATTTGATGTTAAGTGATTAATGAAATGTATAAGAAATTGGAAATCTATAACTTGTAGATATGAAAATTTAGAAGATGTAACTATTGAACACTTTTGTTAATTAAATGAATAAGATAAACTTGTGTGACATTCAATTGCATTCTTAAAAGACATATATATATATATCTTGCCAAAATATTAAAAGTTGAATTGTTAGTAAGAATATGTAATAGAATATTATGCAAGTAAAACTTAAGTAATGAAGGGGTTCAATGGAATTACTTCTATAAATAAGAATTCTGATGTTGTAAATATTATAAACTTAAGTTAATAAACTGATACTAATGAAATGTAATAGAAAAGTGAATACTGTAAGTAAATGACTATAAACTTAAGTGATGTTTGAAGCCAATTATAATTAAAGTAAATAGTAAAATGGAATGCTATATATAAAGAGACAAAGGTGAAAAGAAAAAAAAGAATGAGTTGCTTCATAAATAAATATTGATGTTAAAAGGAAAACAAAGTAAATGATAAGTGTGACGTAAACTGAAAAAAAATGTATGTAATCCTTCAATAATAAATTCATTGATTATTTTAAATAATTGAATGAAAAGAACATATGTAAGTAAATGAATATAAATTAATGGAAAATGGCATTGTATAAATGATTGGGAAATAAATTTTGTAAGTATTGAATGTAAATTAAAGAAATAATCATTGTATGAATGAAAAAAAGAAAAATAAAAAAGAAAAGATGAACAGTAAATAATGTGAAAGGAGATTTATAAGAATAAACTTAACTGATATTTGAAATTATTGTTTGTTTTAGCTTATGGGATGGTTGAGAAAGGTACTTCTAACTGTATAAAGGTGTATAAATAATGTATTAAGTTTTATCTAAGACTGTTGAGTGTATGGTATGCTTAGTAGTTTATTTACCATTTTATACGATTAAAAGTTTCTGAACTAGAACAAACCATTTGTTTTGGTTATTATTGATGGATGGCTGATTACTTTGATTGCATGTGATGATTGTATGGTTTTGTTTGCAAGTGATTGTTGTTATGTTGTGTTGTTTTGTTTGTTATTAATTGAAACAACTTAAATTTCTCTTTTATATAATTATTAACTTCTTTGGATTGTATAAGTGAAATACTGGTTATAGAAGCAATTGCTATTGCTTTTGGTTTCATAAATAAAGTGTTGTTTTCCCGACAAATTGGTACGTTTTCGGATTACGGTTTTCTAGCGATATTATATTATTTTTTCCGTGGTTTGGGATATTTTATTTTGAATATGATATATATATGGTTATTATTGATATTATTTTTCTCCCGGACCTCTCCGTACAAGGAGACTCTGCCGAAATTTTCCGTGAATTTTGGACTTAGAAATTTTTTGTGAAAATGTTTTTCAAACTTTTATTGAACTTGAATAAGAAAGGATTTAATTGTTTATAAATTGATACATATTATTTAAATTATTTAATTATGTAAATTAATCGTTTATAAATTGAATATTTTGAATGAGATATATCAATTCCTTAATTCCTTCTTTTAACTTTTCAAGGACGAAAAGTTTTGAGTGGGAGAGAGTAACGACCCATAATTTTTCGATAATTAAATTATCGAATTTAATAAGATTTTGTAATTTAATATTGGATGAAATAAAAATTTATGATTTATTAATAAGAAAAATAACTATAATGTAATGTTAATAATGTTAATTTAAGGCAATTGATAACTATTTTAATGCAATCTCAATTAATTGGAATGATTGGAAAGTTATAATTGGTCATAAAGTGTAAATGGTAAATAAACCAAAAGTTGTATTAAAAGGTGAAATTGTATGTAGTTAATTGGGATTGATTAAAATAGAATAATTAATCCGTATGTGAATTTATTAGTTTTGTTTGTTAACAATAAACATAGAAATGTGTTTGAAATCATAAGTTGTAATAATTGGTTAATTATCGTTTCACTATTTAATCCGTTGAAATTTAATTGGAAATCAATTACAATTAATCTATTTAAATACTGCAGTTAATGTGAATTAAGATGGTAACTGTAGAATATTGATGTAATAAATGGTAAACCAATGTTAACTATGTCCATAAAGTAATGATTGATTGAATAAAAAGATTGAAATCAAAATGAATCAATTTATTGGGTTTTAAATTATAATTAATGAATTTTTTGCAATTGGAATTGGAACGCTGTAATTAGCAGAATATTAATAGTTGAATTTGACATGGAAATTTGTTTTAAAAGATTTTAAATTACTTAGTAATCAAAAATGATAAAATTGCTAGTTATTAAATTTGAAATTAAAAAGTGATTTAATCAATTTAATAATAATTTATTTAATTAACATGAAAATAGCCATTTTGGCCACTGTCTCGGATTTCGATGAAACTAATATCATCGCTTCCGTAACAGTGAATTATTGTAGGATTTCAAGTTTCGTAGCGATCAGACTTGTCGTTTGATCGTGTAGGCTTGAAATGCGTAGAAATCAGTTTAATGAAATCAATTTAAATAAGCAGATTTTAAAAGCTAACTTCTGTATACAATGGAATTAGGACTTGAATCTTGTTCCATTGAGTTTAAAAATATCAAAAACCTATATTTTGATATATTGGATGACCCATTTTCGTTTTGGAAACGAAACGGGCTTCTTGGGTCGTTGTTATCGTTTCGATCCAACCCTACCTATATATAGGCTATTATAAACCCTAGTTGTTTCTCATTATATTATTTCTATACATACATCTTCTTCCTGCTTCTCAGACGACAGAACATCAAACCTAATTTGGTTTAAATTGAAAATTTTAAAGTTAGATTTGAAGTATAAATGAAATTTATCGAAATTGGGTTATTGAAAACGTTTGAAAATGTAACTTTGAAATCTACTAAATTTGAAATAGTTTGGATTTATTGTTCGAACTTGGATTTGAACTCGATATTGATTAAATGATTTAAATGAGAATATGAATTGAAGGACAAAATTTAGTTTGTTGATTTGAAAGCTGGACATGGTCCAGATGTGTTGAAATGAAAGAAATAGTTTAATTTGATATTAATTTCAAATTTACCATTTTAATATAAACTATTTAAAAATATATTATTTTAAATCCTAATTATTAAGATTTTCAAACTATTAAACTAATTTAATCTATTTTAATCTATTTAAACTATTTTAATTTATTTTAATCTACTTTAATCTATTTTATCCAATTTAATCTATTTTAACCTATTTTAAACTAATTAACCCATTTTAATCTATTTTAAATCTATTTAAATCTATTTAATCTATTTTGAATCTATTTAATCTATTTTAAATCTATTTAAACTATCTTAAATCCATTTAAACTATTTTTAATCTTTTTTTCTTAACTATTTTAAAGTATTTTAACTATTTAAAAATTTATTTTAACTATGTTAAACTATTTAAACTATTTATAACTATCTAAACTATTTTCTAAATTTCAGACTAAGTAAAGTTGAAGTGTTTATATTCAAATCCTTGATTTAAAAGCAAATACGGTTAAATGATGTTATAACCTAAGTTGGGATTTTTAAATGACATATTTGATTGAATATAATGATTTTGAAATAAGGGTTTAACCTATTTTGGAAGTATGATTTTGAAAGAAAATATGATTTCGAAAGTGACATAATTTCAAATGTGATGTGATTTCGAAGGTGAATATGATTTCAAAAGTGAATATGATTTCGGAAAGTGATATGGTTTGAATTGAACATGATATTTTGATATCAGTTATGAATCGGTTTTGAAAATGTAAACAAACCGTCCGGTGTGAAATAAACATTTAGTTCTTAAAGAGACTAGGATAGAATATAGTCATACTCTCTACCAATACCGAAAACCAATTTAACAACTGTGTATGTGGTGGAGATTCCAGAATGAAGAGGATGGTATGGTAAACGATTCTGTATGAGGTATTTACGTAGCCTTGACTTCCGTGAGTTAGCTTGATGTGGCTAAAACAGGAGCCATGCCGGGCCAAGTGAGGTCGCACCTCCGATCGGACACATTTCTTCGATACCATATTATGAATTTGTGATTGATTTGGTGGCCACCCCTCGATTTTATTATGGGAGTGTGTTCCAAGGTGGGAGGTAGTAGCTGCTATGCGTTACCACCAGTCCGGATCCGCAAAACGGTAGTATCCTATCCTGGGCATTGCCTCGCGACCCTTGTCACATGCCTTATCGCGCCTTCTACGAGTTTGGTTTGTGTCACCTATGGAGTGCTCCCTGATAGCCCACCAGTTTACGATGGAGTTTACAGTATCTATATAGACTACGACATTATATAAAATGTGTTAAGGGGGATATGGGTAATGCCTTAACACTATTTTAATACTTTACTTTATTGTAGACACTATTATAATAGCGTATTGTACTATGTATGTAGATAATTTAACAGATCCTTAGGAGATGGAAATCCCGAACATCTCTTAAGTTATTGCACTCACGTTAGACACTGGATAGGAGATGTCAAACCCCGTAAACATCTCTGACGCCGTTACACTCATATTTATTTTACTGTTGATTTAACTTACATAAGATCATTTAGTTTTGACTCGAGAGTTTTGTCTTTTCAATTTGCTCGGGTCATTCTGAGCTTTTCAGTGTATCGAAGACTGCTTTTCTGGAGGAAGAAGACGAAGATTTGTATACTATATTATTTATTTTATTTATTTATTCCACTGCATCATGTTGTTCCGCTGTATTATTCATTTATTACTGCTGTATGTACTCTGATTCTGTATTGTAAAAGTGTAATCAAATGTTATTTGTAAAATAGCTTCATGAACTGTTTATTTGATTATTATATTTTGTCATTCCGCTGTGAAATTCTGTGTGTGTTTTTTTTCTTTCTCTACTTTTCTTATTTACCCCATAACAATCCTCCCTTTTGTATAGTTTGAGTCTGACATGTGTGGTTTATCATCGATTTAAACCGTCTAAAAAGGTGGGTCGTTTCACTTTGGAACCTTATTGACTACCTCTACTTGCCCATTAGCCTGTGAGTATGCTACTATAGAGAAGCTTTTCTTTATCCTATGTTGTTGGTAGAAATCACCGAACCCCTCTCTGTAAAACTGCAATCCATTGTCCGAGATGATTTGAAGAGTAACCTTGCACCTGTATATCACATTCCTAAACAAAAAATTTATGACCTTGGCTATTGATACCTCAGTAAGGGGTTCGACTTCCACCCACTTAGTAAAGTAATAAACTACCACTATAGCGTAGTTAGCTCCACCTCGCGCCATTGGAAGCCCTCCGATTAGATCTAGGCCGCAAACTGTGTAGGGCCAGGGGCTAACCATGTGAGTCAGTTCGGTAGGGGGAAACTTCAGAATCTTTGCGAGCTATTGGCACTTGTCACACCTCTTTGCATACTCCATCTCATCATGGTTTAATGTTGGCTAGAAATACCCATACCGCAACACTTTCTTCTCTAGGGCCTATCTCCAAATATGATCTCTGCAGCTCCCTCGATGTATGTTTTCCAACACCTCCTCGGCCTCCTTTCTAATGACGCACCTTAATAATGGTTTAGAGTATCCTCTTCGATACAACACACCATCCTGAATAATGAAAAGGGGCTCCTTCCGCGGGACATTCCTATTACCCGGTAATACTCCTTCACTTAGATGTCTTATTAACGATGTCATCCATATTTCCTCGTCATCGATAGCCATAATCATATTCACCATCTCGAAGCTGGGACCAAGCAAGTCGTAATGGGTACTGATCCAGAGAAAGGCCCAACTCCTGAACTCGCCAACTTCGCCAACTCTTCTGCATCATGATTCTCTTCTTAGGGAATGTGTTTAATCATGTAGTGCTCCATCTCTATAACACCCCCAGCTCTATACCTATACTATCAAACATATTACTAGGTAATACTATTAGATAATACAGAGAAAAAGGTGATATGTGGAACACACGTGAATATTCCCTTGAGGTACATGAGTATGTATTAAAACATCGAATAAATAACTCACATTTATGTACCCAATATCAGAACAATGTAATAAACACGTGTGCCTTTAGGATATAACAATACACAATATACAGTAAATATCAGAGACCAAAGAGTTAATCATAGTGATAATATATAATATACAATATACATGCCTGTCCAAAATGCATCTCAAGAATATACATCCCGAAGAACATCATATGTATGTATAACTAGTCTCCTCTATCCCTAGAAAACAAAAGATGGTCATGTTATCCCTATACCCAAAAAATATCGGACCGACCCGAGCATTGTGTAAATAACACGCGGGTCGGACAATATCTAAATCCAAGGTGCGAAAGATAGCAACAACTATATATCCCAATATGGCATGCTTACAACTCAATATATATATGTAACATCACACAACCTAGCATGCACATTTCATCACTCAATCATTTAATAATCCGATAACACATCAGGAAATATAATATCAAAACGGGTAAAATATCAAAACATCCAACTATCACCAATACACAAAATCATCAAGTATTATATGGGCAAGCTCACAGCTATGCCTAAGATTATCTCTCTGATAATCCTAAATAGACATATCCAGGGTCCATCTTGCTCAACATATATAAAAAACACAAAACAAT
Organism: Allium fistulosum; assembly: GCA_030737815.1. NCBI lineage: Eukaryota > Viridiplantae > Streptophyta > Magnoliopsida > Asparagales > Amaryllidaceae > Allium > Allium fistulosum. The sequence goes on from CM060902.1 coordinate 845,007,741, forward strand.
CACCCAAATAAAATATACACGAAATATAAATATGGCATACCCTCGATAACAAGGATCATTTCCTAAATAACCATGTAAAAGATAGGTAAATGGTCCAACTCCATGCTCTCAGTATCTCTAGCTATCCTAGATAGTTGTATAATCGATGTGTACGGGCTCTCAGTCTCATAAACAATCAAAGAGATCGATAACCATATGATAAACATCTAAACCTTCAACCACATAGTATTCGACTTGGATCATAGCTAATGGAATAATCATACAGTCTCTCAGACCTCTACTAATCCACTCAACTCTCAGTATTGTGGATAAACATCGTGACTCTTAGTTCTATGTTCTCTTAACATCATAAACATCTATTTCAGTATCTGTCTCAACAAATAATCGAATTGGCTCTCAGATGTAATCACAATAATCTCCTACAATTGAATAAGTATATGTCTATAGCATCTCATGCTATCAAATCAATAATAACCAGACATGAGATTGACAGCTCTCAGCCTGTTCCAGGAGCCTTCCTCACACGTTACTATTACAGTCATCATTGTTACCTCGATGGCCAATGTGACCCAATATCCATCTAGTGTAAGACAATGCAATGTAATGGTTATGACCCTGCAAGTGCCCTGATGGTAACTGACTACTGGCCTAAGTGACATGGGGCATGGCTCTCAGCCATATACACAAAAAGATGTGTCACAGATTTAAGGAGCGACCTTACAATCAGGCCATTAAGATGGATACTAGCCGATCTGGTTTACTTCCCGAAATATAATATGAGTTCACATAATAAATAGACACTCTTATGGCTCACAGCCTGCTCGCTTTCAACGAGAATCACCTTAAATATAATACCTCGTATACTCGATCCTATTAGAGTGACATCTACTCACAATGAATAATCAAATAAATGTCACAACAGTGTCCCATACCACTATATGATACTCAAACATTTATTCATTACTCATAAACTACACTCAATCTCCCAATATTTTGTATAACAAGTCCAATGAATAACCGGAGAGCATTACCGAATGTCCTATCCCAAATGGTATTATAACTCTGTTTATTCAGATTTCTCGTTATATAGAATAAAATTACCACAAAATCATAATGAATATCATCACCATATCACTAAGTAAATCAACATCAACGGTGAATCATTCTTGATATCAAGATCGATGTGAGAAAATGAGAAATCAGAAAATAAAGAAATCATATATAAAAATCAAAATTCAATTCAGAAATGAAATAATAATAAATTTCAACAAAATCTTTCTTTAAACAATTAAATCAAATATCCAAATTTATATATAAAGCATACTTTATTAATTCATAAGTAATCACATTATTTGTCAAAATATACTTTAATATATTTAAATATTAACCAAAAAATACTTCTTATTTCCAAAAATTATATAAACTTTTTAAGTAACTATTTAAAACAATCTATAGATTACTTTGCAATAAATTAATAATTCTAAAAAGAACATTTCTTTAGTAAATTTTACATTTCTAAAATAATAAAATATGGTAAAACCTTTATATATCAAATAAGTTTACCTTATTTATATAATAACTAAGAATAAAGATTAAAACACATTTGTTTACTTTTAATATATATTTTTTAACTCTAAATATTTGCAACCAAAGACATAAAATAATTTCAAAACATTAAAAATTACTTTATAAATCAAATATCCATCATTGAATTCATTCCAATATAAGATTCAATTACAAAAATTCATTTCCAAATCCTTTTATACATATTTCCAAAAAAATACAAACTCACTTTGCAAATCAAAAATAGTTATATAAACTATTTCATAATTTTATATTATTATATAATACTTTAAAATAATTTTATAAATCTCAAAAATAATTCTTTTCATTTCAAACTATAAATTTATAATTCAAAACCTTTGCTTTATATTCTAACAGTTAGAAACAAATTATCTTTAAAACAACTTTTATATCCAAAATAATTTTGCAAGAAATTATTTTATTTTCCAACCAGCTTTCTTTATTTATAAATATACTTCAATTTGATTTTAAAATACCAAAAATAATTTATCGAACATTTCAAAAATATTTAAAAACCAGAAAATCAATTGAATGTCCAAAATATTGATTATGGAGCAAAATTCTCCAAAATCATCAACAACTCATTACTATAAATTTTATCGTGTGACCGGGTCAAATTCCATTGAATTTCAGCCATCGATACACTGTACACTCAATATAAGTAATTACGCAAACTGAAATCCAAACATGCAACGTCTCCTTTGCATTTCTGATAACCAACACAAAACACCATTATCAAACTCAAATAACATCCAATATCTCAATAATCAATCAATCATCCTAAACAAATATACCAACAAAGCAATTCAACGAATATCGGGATTATATGATTATATTCAGCGAATAATGAATTTTAGATATAGATTCTGAGTTAGAAAACTCACCTAAACGATGCTCAAATTACCAAATTAGCAGCTGCATCGACCCACGAGATTCAGCCTACAACTTCACGTACATCAACAATCCACACATCAACACCTTCACCTGGCACTCATGCACGCACCTCCAAAACTACAACCTCCTTCAGTCTCAGTCACCTTAGCCTTCATCGCCTTAGTCAATTGCATCCATCGACATCACCTCAATTACTTCGCAGCCCCAAAATCAACGCCAAAACATACGTCGCAACTCCCGCTGCAACCTCCACTTGTCACACACACCTTTCGCTGCAATGCCTCAACTCGCGAAATCCTCCCTTTACCGTCGCGAGCCCAAGTCAGCCTCCCAATCTCATTCACTCTTCTGCTTCATCACGTCGCTCACCTTCAAGCAGGTAGTCACTCCTCCTTCGAGTTTCGTGTGTATCGATGTAGTTTTTTTTCAATCCCCAGGTCGCGATTTTTTAGAGCTATGACAAGAGGCAGGTTCGAGTATGAATGAATCATACAGAGAGAATGAATATTCTAAAGTAATAAGGAGAAGGGTTTGAGCTTGGGCTGAAATGGGCTTTAGTTTAATTCATTTAACTCTTTTTTCTTTTCTTTTTAATAACTACTTTTTATTAGTAAATAAGTTCCAATTTAATTTAAATTAATTAATATTTCATTATGCTGAATATATTTTTATAACCGCCTCTCACTCAAGTCGATGCATGCTTATCAATTTTCCACTATTTCAATCACAAATAACTGTTTACACTTTTAAAATATTTCATATTCAATGAAAACAATTTATTAAATTTCAATATATTATCTAAAAAGAATTTACTGATTTTTAAAGATAATAATTATCAAATATCGAATTTAAGCAATTTCATTTTATTTAAATTTACGTACAATTATGGTGTAGAAAACAGTGTTGTTACAAAGTACCCTCGTAACAAAATTGCGTCCTCACAATTTCTTATAGGGAGATAACAAACAACTCAAACCTTTACTTTCCTCTTATTGTACAATTTTTTTTCAAACTCAACTACACAATCTTCTATGTGGCTCTTTCTCTAATTCACTTATCTATGCTACAATTTAAATAGATACAATTCACGACTTTCTAATTTTCACATACAATAAAATATTATGAAAATTTTCTAAGTGTCGGATTTTTTGAAAATTTTCATAGAGTCTCTTTTGAACGAAGAGCATTCTAAAAATTCAAAACATAATATATCACATTAAATATATATCCCAACAAATAGGGCATACTGAAACACGAGGAACAACACAACATCACACGCATTCATTGCCATATGCATCAAAATACACCTTAGCTTTGTAATTAAGCAAGTTTGCTTAATACTTATGCGAATAAAAGTGAGCATGCACCAAAATCCAACGTCTTCATGTACCTAATTTTAGCTCAAATAACTAACATGAGATCACATTTTATAAATACAAGTAGTTTCATATTCATTATACAAAATAACAACATTGCATTTCATTTTGGTGAATATGCATCTAAGTTTTGGATGTCAAAATTGAAAAATTATAAAACGTTTCCAAAAGAAAATTTGTTTTACAATCAATTCATTTTTTAAAATTTCATTCGGATCACAAGAATATTGAGTATATCAAAAGTTACTGTTGCTTTATACCATGATACAAAATCCGAAGTAAATTTAAGTATGAAGACTCACTTTGAAAAACCTAAAATTTCACCTAATAAACATTAGAATTTTACAAAACTCTTCAAACAAAGTTCTTGTCTAAATTCTAAGCTTTTTGGAATGGGCAAAATCATCGAGATCAGACAAACCGTTTAAAAGTTATGATTAAAACTGTCCAACGCTATTTTCAGGACAGCAATATTCAACTATTTAAACGAGCCATACCTATAAAGTTAAGCATAATATATCAACGGTTATCATTATTATTTGCAATTTACAATAAAAATACAATAAATAAAACAAAACTAGTGAATATTCAGTATCATATAGATCATGTTCTTAAGGAATTAAATTTGAGAAAAGGACTCGTGCAATTGCAGTTATATTTCCTCATGTTGTTGTTATATTTGTTTAATAATTGATGTCGCTCTTTTAAAAATATGGATTAATTCAACTTCTCTCCATGAACTTTAGTTTTTACATTCATGTTCTTTTGCATGCACATTACCAGCAAGTTTTCAAAAGAATCACAAGGAAAGAAAATCATGAATCATAACATTGTATATTCATATTACAAGTATCAGATTTAATAAAAGCCACAGATCACATCCACAATAACGAGGTTATTAGGCAAAAATAGTAACCCTTACTTCATAATTTCAAATCAAAATTTTTGATCTCCAAACATCAACTTATAATATGGGTTTTCCAACAATGCTCATAAAAAACACTAACTAAATATTTAAGCGTCATACATATAAACACAAAATATTTTAAATTGAAGAAAAACCAAGAAAAAACTATGATCCTAAGCAACATAGTACAATTTTTTTTAAAAAAACACCATCCAAACATTGTTCTCATGCATTTTGACTTGCATCATAACCAATGAAATTTATGCAATATGTTTCACTATTGTTCACTAAAAGCAATGACGTACATTAAGTTTCACCTAAATCACATAATAAAATAATAAAAAAAATAAAAGAAAAAACTATATACATTCGTTATTTGTTCAGTGAATATATTTAGTATGTGCATTAGTTTCACCAAATTAGATATCACTAATATTAAATAATAACCTTACTTCTAAATCAAACATTACCCATACCATAAGCAATTATGTATGTTTTTAATTATAACCTATAATAGCATGTGTTCAAATTCAGGAAGTTTCACACATATTAACACACGTATACATTTAGACATGCTTTGAATATCAAGTTGTGTATGTTTAAAAGTTTATTGTTTATATACAGTTGTTTATAATAGTTTGGAATTAATGGAGTTTAAGTTTGAATTACTTTTCAAATTAAAATTATATGTGTTGCTCAAAATTTTCATAAAAGTTTATTAGGGCATGGCGGCCGCCTGTAGAGAGATAAACACATCAACCAAGTTAATTCGAGCTTCCTTGGGAACCCACCGACCCAAGGGCTGGCAAATTTATACGCTCGGGTTCCTCTCACATAAGGACAAAAAACCGATCGAAGTGGCTTTAAGGAGATAGAACAGTCAGACTGACAGAGAAAAGCATACCTACTAAAGTCCTGCCACCATGGAAAAGCACTAATACAGCTGCCATGCCACCAACTGCTCCCATCCAACATGGAAAGCAGCAACAAATTATGAGTTACGCCGCCTGACATCCTACAAAAGAAGCAACTATAGTACGGAAGGGCGGTTTATCACCATATATGCATGTATCGCTATCAACCCTCCAGCTAGCAACCATCCCACTGCCCGATTTTCCATACGAACCATGAATATCCTTAGACAACCTTAATCGCAGATCAAAGTAGGCTTGCTCGTATAAATACCCCAAGCATTTCACAAGACAATGGGTCGTATTCAGAAAACTTAGAAGGAGAATACTTCCCACCATATTCTTATCTTCTTCAAGCATTCTCCATCATCTCCATGTATCCATTGTAACAATATATATAATTATAGTGAGAATATAATACACAGTGGATGTAGGCACTCACTTTGGCCGAACCACCCTAAAATCTATGTATAACAACCCGCATATTTATCGATTATATATTTAAATATTTTATCGTTAATCGGATTTTGGTCCGAAAAGCTACTTTTTGCATACGGTCAAATTAGGACTCGAGACCACTTCCATTGAGTCCAAAATGACGTTTGCGATCTTTTTAAGTATAAACTTTGATATGTTAGGAGTTAGTGGAATTTTCACTACTTTTCCCCGCTTGTGACTTTGGTTTGGACTGCACCTTATTTTAGTTCAGCCCAACCCTCTTCCTCACTTCATTCATCATTTGTTTTAACATTCAAGCTTCATCAAAAATGGTGGTGGGAATGGGAAATTAAAATTCCAAGTTCAAGTTCATTTGCTAATTCAACATTCAACTCCAAATTCAAGTAGAAGATATTGGATTCAAGCTTTGGATTGCTTCCCCTTGCTTTCAAGCTTCATCTTCATCCATTTTAGTGAAAAGGTGAGATTTTTAATCTCACATCTTGCCTATAATCGTCATTGGATTGTTAGGAATGGTTCCCTATCACTTTAGCATGTTCATTTGCATTCGATTTGGAGGGAATTGGTGAAAAACTCTGATTTGTAGCGTTTTTGGCAAAATTACTGGGCTTAGGTCGTTCTGACTCGGAGAAGACGTCCCTGTGCATTTAGCTCGTTCGCTTTCAGGTCGGCCTTGCCTTAGGTCGCACGGCACTTAGGTCGTAGGTCGCTCTGCACTTAGGTCGTAGGTCCCCCTGCTTCATTTACCTCGCTAGGTCGTTGGCCCATGTCTCATTTAGGTCGCGAGTCTTTAGGTCGCAAGCCTTTAGGTTGCGTACCATTAGGTCGCTCGGTCTTGATGAAGGCATTAAGTCGCTCGAACCATTTTACACCTAAGTCGCGTGTCCTTAGATCGTGTACCCCTTAGGTCGCACCATGCTTAGGTCGCTCGACCCAATCCTTTAGGTCGTTAGACCTTATTATGCTTTAGGTCGCTGGCCTCTAGGTCGCGAGTCTTTAGGTCGCCATATGCTATTTTAGGTCGTATGACCTTGCTCTCTTTAGGTCGCATGACCATACTTCCCTTAGGTTGCTTGACCAACATGCAACCCTTATTTCTTAGGTCGCAAGGTCTTTACCTCGTTAGGTCGTAGGTCGCTCGACCTTATTACCTTGTTAGGTCGTGAGTCCCTTAAGTCGCTCGCCTCTCTTAGGTCGCTCGCTCTGCTAACTCACGAACACTTCTAGGTCGCAACCACTAGGTCGCTTGGCCTCCGATTTTAGGTCGTTAGACCTACTTCTGTTAGGTCGCTCGACCACATCCCCTTAGGTCGTTTGGACAGTTAGGTCTTAGGTCGTATGGCCTCAACCTTGTTAGGTCGTTTGACCTGTTTCATGCTAGCTCGCATGGCTTCTTTAAGTCGCTAGGTCGCTCGCACCTTAATGTTGTTAGGTCGCATGGCCTTGACTTCTTTAAGTCGCTCGGCCCTATACACCACTAGGTCGCTCAGCCCTTGATACCACTAGGTCGTTTGACCTGTATCATGTTAGGTCGCTCGGCATTCTTGGCCGCATTACCTACTTCCACTTTGATGTATTTTGAGCTGATTTCCTTGGATTTTCTCACGTCTTCGAACGTGAAATTTTGTGATGCGATTTGTTTCAACAATCGTTTTGTGACTTGTCACTTCAAAAATGTGAAGGCTTCAATACTAGTAGTAAATATCATAACTCTTTCATCAAAGCGATTTCAACACTGTTTTAAATATAAAGCTCGTTTTCGCAAACCGTTTTCTAATATACTAGTATATACAAGCCTTTACTTCACTCGGATGAGAAATCGAATTAAACAACTTAGTAAATCGAGTGGTATGAAACGCTTGCGTTCACTTCGTCGGTTAGCTCTTGGACTTGTTCGATTGAACCCTTTTTGTGACAATTTTCTAGTGAAGATTTACAGCTTGTTCGTAAATATTTAAGTTAAGCAAGTGGTTATGGGACATAAAGCTAAACTCATATATTGACTAGCTTGGTGTGATTGACACTTCCTTATGATCATGACGATCATTTTTGTGATTTAGACTAGCGATTGAGCGATGTCTCTTTGTCTGTGAGAGAGACTAGACCCCGCTTTTGTGATGTTTCACCATCACATATATGGGGTAGCACCCCATGGTCTTCGGGCCGTTCATGTGTTAAAATTTAATGGATAGCTTCCATGAGATAGCTTCTCGTTCATGTGTTATACGCGTTGGTGAGTTTTCATGCTCCCGTTCATGTGTTAGGCCTCCCTCCTTTTTATGTGTTTTTATGGATTTCGTGTGTTGATTTCTGGAATTTGTGCTTCACCAATTTTCATGATTTTTCATTGATATGATATCAGTTTTTGTGCATTGGTGAATTCATGTGTTATTGACTTGTTATGAATACAAGTTTAGGGTATGATACTCTATTTTATATTTGTGAAGATTCTTGTGATATTGGTTAATCTTTTGTTGATTATCATTTACATACTTATAGTAGTATGCCGTTATGGTTGTTACATGTTCATGCCATATTATTTATCCTATACCTTATCATCTGATATTTATATCTAGACCGATCCGTTTATTATTTTCTTATAAATAATACTCAGGTCAGACCGAGATGTTACAGGTGCTTCTGCTTGACTTCTCTTCGGGATTATTCTGACTTTTGGCTAACTATATAAATTAGTAGTTTTTGGGTGTACCCATTTGAGATATAGACTCTATGTTGTGTACTTATTCTTTTGTATAGCACGTGTTGCTACTCTTTTGTATTATCGTGGATCTTCCCGACCACTACTCTGATGTACACTTTCATGTGTTATATATTTATTCATATCTTCTTCCGCCTTTGTGATATGGATGTTTGTGACTGATTTATGTTATGATTATTTCTATGTTTGTTTCCGAAGATTATATATAGCCACCGTGTGATAGCTTTGAGTTTGTATCGGTATGTCGGATTTCCTCCTTAAATGATATGCATTCTATTATATCTGACATATCGGTGCTCGCACAAAGAAGTTACATGGATGGTCGCTCCTCCACAGCCTTATTCTCCGTGCTAGTTGACAACACTACATCGTAGTGTTCTTGGTTAGCATGGGTATAGAGGTTGGGCGTCACAGCTTGGTATCAGAGCCAAACTTCGGAACAATGTAGAATAACCTAACAAGGATCATCGTCCTAAGTCCACCTTAGGAGTTGTGTTTCAGGATTTGGTTCGAGTCTTCGAACCGATTCATCCTGTTTTCTTTACGATTCCTTGTTTCATCTATCAAGATTGCTTGATATTCATTTGGTGAATAACCTTTTTCTTCTTTTCTCTTCTTTAAGGAAGAGAATGTCTAGACCAGGTCGTCCCAGAGCTGGACCGTCTACTGTCACTCCCCAGGATGGAGTTTTTATGACCGCTCAACAGCTTCTTGATTTAGTAAAGAATGCTCAAGCAGCTGGTCCTAATCAGGAACCCACTCATCCTAAGTCTGGATTTGCACGTTTGTGCAACGATTATACCAACTTGGGTGGGAAACCATTCAAAGGTTCCGAGACAATTATTGAAGTCCAGGCTTGGTTAAGAACATGCGATCGAATCTTTTCTCGCATGAATCTTGTGGATCTTCACCGTGTTCAGGTGGCCTCTAGTATGCTCCAAGAGAGAGCATTGGATTGGTACGAACTTCTTATTTCTGAGATTAATGAAGCGGATCTCACCTGGGAGCAATTACGGGAACGCTTCGAATTAAAATTCGTACCAGAGGCAGAAAAGGTGACATTGGCTCGTCGTTTTATAGACCTTGTTCAAGGTGAATCCTCTATGACAGACTATGTCGCATCCTTCGAGTCACTGTCCAAATATGGGGTTGAATACATCAACACCCCATTGAAGAAGAACCAGAGGTTCGTCTATGGCCTAAATAAGAATCTCAAGAAGCCATTACTTCTAAAGTTAGAAGTTCCTTTCGACCAACTTATTGATATCGCTCTTCGTCTTGAAGAGGCTGATAAGGACAGTGACGTTGAAGTGGTGGCTTCCAAACCAAACTTCAACAACAAGAAGAGGCCAAACAAATTCAAAGGTCCTTATCCCAACAAAAAGGGCAAGCAAGCAACTCCTGCTGCAAAGGCATTTTCCCCCAGTGATAGGAAATGCTTCAACTGTGGTGCTAAGGGCCATTTTTCGAACAAGTGTTCAAAGCCCCGCTCTTGTCGCTATTGTAAAAGTCCAGATCATTTTATGCATCTATGTCCTAAGCTTCAAGACAAGGAGGGAAAGTTAAACGTTGCTCAAGCCCCTGGCAACACATCTCGCGGACAAGGTATGTCTCATTCTATCCTTGATGGCATTATTATATTTCATGATCAACCTATTAGAGTTCTCTTTGATATGGGTGCATCCCATTCTTTTATATCAAAGGAACTTGTCGATAATTTTTCTTTAAGTGTTATTGCTTTAATGACTTCTTTAAGAATTGCGAATCCGGTTGGTGGATCCGCAACTCTTAGTCTGCTTTGTAAAGATGTCGAGATTATTTTGTGTGATTTTTCTTTCCTAGCCGATTTGCATGTTATGCGTTACCTAGGCTTTGGAATGATTTTGGGTATGGATTGGCTTAATCGTTATGAAGCTCATATCCTATGTCCTGAGCGAACTATTTGTCTTCGACATCCACTCTCTGTTAAGCAGATTTCTATTGTTCTTAAATATTCGGATTCCGCTTTGGTTGCATCTTTGTATTCTTTAAATCCTTGTGATGATGATAATGATGATGAGGAGGATGTCATTTCTCTTATTCGCGTCGTTCGTGAATTTTCCGACATCTTTGAGCCCGTTTTAGGACTACCACCTAAGCGAGCAATTGAGTTCAAAATTAATCTTATACCTGGAGCTCAACCTATTACCCGTCCTCCTTATCGCATATCCAATAAGGAGAATGAAGAGATACGCAAACAATTATCCGAGTTAGAGATGAAGCAACTTATTCGCTCTAGTTCCTCGCCTTGGGGAGCTTCAGCTATTTTCGTGAATAAGTCCGATGGTACCCTTAGGCTTTGCGTTGACTACCGCAAGCTTAATGATCTTACTATTAAGAATAAATACCCTTTACCTCGTATTGATGATCTGTTTGATCAACTTAGTGGTGCTAGAGTCTTTTTACAATTGGACTTGGCTACCAGTTTCCATCAGCTTCGTATTGCAGAGGATAGTATTCCTTTGACTTCGTTCCGTACTCGTTATGGATCTTATGAATGGCTAGTTATGCCATTTGGTTTAACGAATGCTCCGGCTTATTTCGTTGACCTTATGAATCGAGTTTTCAAAGATTTCCTCGATCGGTTTGTTCTCATCTTTATTGATGATATTCTTGTGTATTCTAAAACCGAAGAGGAACATGAAAAGCATCTTCGGATTGTATTGGAAACTCTTAGGAGCAATCAATTAAAAGCAAAATTTTCTAAATGCCACTTTAGGCAATCTAGTGTGAAGTTTCTCGGTCATATTATTTCCGAATCCGGAATATCAGTGGATCCTTCAAAGATTGAAGTAATTCAAAATTGGAAGAGACCGGAGAGCGTGACTGAAATCCGTAGCTTTCTCGGATTGGCAGGTTATTACCGCCGTTTTATAAAAGACTTTTCTAAGATTGCCGTGCCACTTACTGGCATAACAAAGAAAGATATAAAATACATTTGGTCGGACAAATATGAAACTTCTTTTTCAGAAATTAAAAGAACTCCTTTCTAATGCTCCCATTTTTGTTATTCCCGAAGGGAATCAAGATTTTGTCGTTTATACCGATGCTAGTCGCGTTGGTTTGGGTGCCGTTCTTATGCAAAAAGAACCTGTTATTGCTTATGCTTCTAGGCAATTGAAGCCGGCTGAGACTAGATATGCCACACATGATTTAAAACTCGCGACTATCGTTTTCGCTCTTCGAATTTGGCGACACTATCTTTTGGGAGAGAAATTTATACTTTATACTGATCATAAGTCTTTGAAATATTTATTTTCTCAAAAGGAACTTAATTTGCGTCAACATCGTTGGCTCGAGTTCCTTGCCTCTTATGATCTTGATATCCTTTATACTCCTGGAAAGGGAAATCGGGTTGCCAATGCACTTAGTCGCAAGCAACAAGCGGTTGTTTCGATTATGATATCCGAATGGAGGGATCTCAAAGTTTTATCCACTTGTGAAATTCGAGATCGTGTCTCTAATTTATGTTCATCTTTTTTTTATGTAGCCTTGAGGCTCGTCCTTCTCTTTTAGACCGCATTCTTGAAGCTCAACAGCTAGATCCCGAATTGGCTCTTCTTAGCCATAATATTAGGGATAAAACCGATATTGAAGGTTTGAAAGACTTTGATATCGATTTACGCGGTGGCATTCGAAAATTTGGTAGACTTATCGTACCAAATACTGGAGATCTTCGTAAAGAAATTCTAGAGGATTCTCACCGTTCCAAATATTCCATTCATCCCGGTAGCAATAAAATGTACGCAGATATGAAGCGACTTTATTACTGGGAGGGAATGAAATCTGATATCGCTAACTTTGTTAAGTGTTGCATGACTTGCCAACTTGTTAAGGCCAAACATCAAAGGCCCGGTGGATTATTGCAACCATTTGAAATTCCAGTTTGGAAGTGGGATCAAATTTCCATGGATTTTATTGATGGCCTTCCCCGTTCTCGTTCGGGTCATAATAGTTTATGGGTGATCGTTGACAGACTTACTAAATCTGCCCATTTTATTCCCGTTCGGTCGAACCGAACCGTTCCTCTTCTGGCCAAACTTTTTATCAAAGAAATTGTTAAACTGCATGGAGTTCCTTCTTCCATTGTTAGTGATCGAGATCCATTGTCTACTAGTGGATTCTGGAAGAGTCTTCAAAAAGCTTTGGGAACGAAGCTTAACTTTAGCACCGCTTATCACCCCCAGTCCGATGGACAAACAGAGCGTGTGAATCAAACTCTTGAAGATCTTCTTCGTGCTTGTGTGCTTGATTTCGGTGGAAGTTGGGAAGATCATATTTCACTTGTTGAGTTTTCCTGTAATAACAGCTTCCAATCTAGTATTGGTATGGCTCCTTTCGAAGCACTCTACGGAAGACCATGCCGATCTCCTTCTTGTTGGCTTGAGGCCGGTGAGAAGCTGGTTTTAGGACCAGATCTTATTCGTGATTCCACAGAAAAGATTGAACTTATTCGACATAGGATGAAAGAAGCCCAGAGTAGACAAAAATCCTATGCCGATAACCGAAGAAGAAAATTAGAATTTTCTGCGGGAGATCTCGTATTTATTCGTGTTTCACCTATGAAGGGTGTTGTACGTTTCAGTCGATCGGGAAAGTTAGCGCCTCGATACATTGGGCCATTCCCTATCACTGAACGTACTGGTTCCATGGCTTATCGCCTTTTATTACCGGCTCAGTTTTCTGCCATGCATGACGTGTTTCACGTTTCTCAATTACGGAAGTGCCTTCGGGATTCCGATTCTATTCTTGAGCCCGGTGTTGTGGAAGAGATTGAAGTTTCACCTAATTTAACTTATGAGCAGCATCCTGTTCGGATTATTGCTTCGGAGATCAAACGTCTTCAAAATAAAGATGTTCCGCTTGTTAAAGTTCAATGGTCCTCAAATCCTAAGGATTGCTCTTGGGAGACTAGAGAATTCATCGAGCGTACACATCCGGAATTACTTTCTCATGCTCTTTGAAGTAAACTTCTTATTTCAAATTTCTTTTGTGTTAATATGCTTTTTATGGTTCTTACTTTTTATTTTCATCTTACATATTGCGAGGACGCAATTTCTTTAAGGAGGGGAGTCTGTAACAACCCGCATATTTATCGATTTTATATTTAAATATTTTATCGTTAATCAGATTTTGGTCCGGAAAGCTACTTTTTGCATACGGTCAAATTAGGACTCGAGACCACTTCCATTGAGTCCAAAATGACGTTTGCGATCTTTTTAAGTATAAACTTTGATATGTTTGGAGTTAGTGGAATTTTCGCTACTTTTCCCCGCTTGTGACTTTGGTTTGGACTGCACCTTCTTTTAGTTCAGCCCAACCCTCTTCCTCACTTCATTCATCATTTATTTTAACATTCAAGCTTCATCAAAAATGGTGGTGGGAATGGGAAATTAAAATTCCAAGTTCAAGTTCATTTGCAAATTCAACATTCAACTCCAAATTCAAGTAGAAGATATTGGATTCAAGCTTTGGATTGCTTCCCCTTGCTTTCAAGCTTCATCTTCATCCATTTTAGTGAAAATGTAAGATTTTTAATCTCATATCTTGCCTATAATCGTCATTGGATTGTTGGGAATGGTTCCCTATCACTTTTGCATGTTCATTTGCATTCGATTTGGAGGGAATTGGTGAAAAACTCCGATTTGTAGCGTTTTTGGCAAAATTATTGGGCTTAGGTCGTTCTGACTCGGAGATGACATCCTTGTGCATTTAGCTCGTTCGCTTTTAGGTCGGCCTTGCCCTAGGTCACACGGCACTTAGGTCGTAGGTCGCTCTACACCTGTGCAGTTAAAGCGCTCGATGGATTCAATGCGGTAGAGGTGCAAAAAGTCATAGCGGGGATGTAGCGAAGATATAGCGGGATATATCGGATTACTCTAAAATAGCATATAAATCCCATACATGTTGTTTTTACAAATATATAGATAGTAATTATGTGAAAAATAAACATTCAATTGAATTATAATTAATACAAAAATAATTTTAAATAAAAATATGTGCAAATGTATTGTAAATGAATGTAAAACTGTTATATAACTTAATTTAATTTAGTAGAATATTAGAGTATTATCATTTCTAAACATATATCAAAAATTCAATGAAATTAATTAATTTCATAATTTTTATAGCGTATAAATATCATTTTTCAATCCAATTTTTTATAGAAGATATAGCGGAAATAGCGAAATATAGCGAAAATAACGGGATATAGCGGAAATAGCGGGGATTAAAGCGGAAAGGCTATATGTTGGGGATATATGGAAAAATTGTAGCGGTAGGAATCCGCTATAAGATATATCGGAGTTATAGCGGGGATATAGCGGGGCATTAACTGCACAGCTCTGCACTTAGGTCGTAGGTCGCCCTGCTTCATTTACCTCGCTAGGTCGTTGGCCCATGTCTCATTTAGGCCGCGAGTCTTTAGGTCGCAAGCCTTTAGGTTGCGTACCATTAGGTCGCTCGGTCTTGATGAAGGCATTAAGTCGCTCGACCCTTTTTACACCTAAGTCGCGTGTCCTTAGGTCGCGTACCCCTTAGATCGCACCATGCTTAGGTCGCTCGACCCAATCCTTTAGGTCGTTAGACCTTATTATGCTTTAGGTCGCTGGCCTCTAGGTCGCGAGTCTTTAGGTCGCCATATGCTATTTTAGGTCGCATGACCTTGCTCTCTTTAGGTCGCATGACCATACTTCCCTTAGGTCGCTTGACCAACATGCAACCCTTATTTCTTAGGTCGCAAGGCCTTTACCTCGTTAGGTCGTAGGTCGCTCGACCTTATTACCTTGTTAGGTCATGAGTCCCTTAAGTCGCTCGCCTCTCTTAGGTCGCTCGCTCTGCTAACTCGCGAAGACTTCTAGGTCGCAACCACTAGGTCGCTTGGCCTCCGATTTTAGGTCGTTAGACCTACTTCTATTAGGTCGCTCGACCACATCCCCTTAGGTCGTTTGGACAGTTAGGTCTTAGGTCGTATGGCCTCAACCTTGTTAGGTCGTTTGACCTGTTTCATGCTAGCTTGCGTGGCTTCGTTAAGTCGCTAGGTCGCTCGCACCTTAATGTTGTTAGGTCGCATGGCCTTGACTTCTTTAAGTCGCTCGGCCCTATACACCACTAGGTCGCTCAGCCCTTGATACCACTAGGTCGTTTGACCTGTATCATGTTAGGTCGCTCGGCATTCTTGGCCGCATTACCTACTTCCACTTTGATGTATTTTGAACTGATTTCCTTGGATTTTCTCACATCTTCGAACGTGAAATTTTGTGATGCGATTTGTTTCAACAATCGTTTTGTGACTTGTCACTTCAAAAATGTGAAGGCTTCAATACTAGTAGTAAATATCATAACTCTTTCATTAAAGCGATTTCAACACTGTTTTAAATATAAAGCTCGTTTTCTCAAACCGTTTTCTAATCTACTAGTATATATAAGCCTTTACTTCACACAGATGAGAAATCGAATTAAACGACTTAGTAAAATGAGTGGTATGAAACGCTTGCGTTCACTTCGTCGGTTAGCTCTTGGACTTGTTCGATTGAACCCTTTTTGTGACAATTTTCTAGTGAAGATTTACAGCTTGTTCGTAAGTATTTAAGTTAAGCAAGTGGTTATGGGACATGAAGCTAAACTCATATATTTACTAGCTTGGTGTGATTGACACTTCCTTATCATCATGACGATCAGTTTTGTGATTTAGACTAGCGATTGAGCGATGTCTCTTTGTCTGCGAGGGGGACTAGACCCTGCTTTTGTGATGTTTCACCATCATATATATAGGGTAGCACCCCATGGTCTTTGGGCCGTTCATGTGTTAAAATTTAATGGATAGCTTCCATGAGATAGCTTCTCGTTCAAGTGTTATACGCGTTGGTGAGTTTTCATGCTCCTGTTCATGTGTTAGGCCTCCCCCATTTTTATGTGTTTTTCTGGATTTCGTGTGTTGATTTCTGGAATTTGTGCTTCACCAATTTTCATGATTTTTCATTGATATGATATCAGTTTTTGTGCATTGGTGAATTCATGTGTTATTGACTTGCTATGAATACAAGTTTAGGGTATGATACTCTATTTTATCTTTGAGAAGATTCTTGTGATATTGGTTAATCTTTTGTTGATTATCATTTACATACTTATAGTAGTATGCCGTTATGGTTGTTACATGTTCATGCCTACCTTATCATCTGATATTTATATCTTGACTGATCCGTTTATTGTTTTCTTATAAATAATACTCGGGTCAGACCGAGATGTTACAGGTGCTTCTGCTTGACTTCTCTTCAGGATTATTTTGACTTTTGGCTAACTATATAGATTAGTACTTTTTTGGTGTACCCATTTGAGATATAGACTCTATGTTGTGTACTTATTCTTTTGTATAGCACGTGTTGCTACTCTTTTGTATTATCGTGGATCTTCCCGACCACTACTCTGATGTACACTTTCATGTGTTATATATTTATTCATATCTTCTTCCGCCTTTGTGATATGGATGTTTGTGACTGATTTATGTTATGATTATTTCTATGTTTGTTTTCGAAGATTATATATAGCCACCGTGTGATAGCTTTGAGTTTGTATCGGTATGTCGGATTTCCTCCTTAAATGATATGCATTCTATTCTATCTGACATATCGGTGCTCGCACAAAGAAGTTACATGGATGGTCGCTCCTCCACAGCCTTATTCTCCGTGCTAATTGACAGCACTACATCGTAGTGTTCTTGGTTAGCATGGGTATAGAGGTGGGGCGTCACAGCTTGGTATCAGAGCCAAACTTCGGAACAATGTAGAATAACCTAACAAGGATCATCGTCCTAAGTCCACCTTAGGAGTTGTGTTTCAGGATTTGGTTCGAGTCTTCGAACCGATTCATCCTGTTTTCTTTACGATTCCTTGTTTCATCTATCAAGATTGCTTGATATTCATTTGGTGAATAACCTTTTTCTTCTTTTCTCTTCTTTAAGGAAGAGAATGTCTAGACCAGGTCATCCCAGAGCTGGACCATCTACTGTCACTCCCCAGGATGGAGTTTTTATGACCGCTCAACAGCTTATTGATTTAGTAAAGAATGCTCAAGCAGCTGGTCCTAATCAGGAACCCACTCATCCTAAGTCTGGATTTGCACGTTTGTGCAACGATTATACCAACTTGGATGTGAAACCATTCAAAGGTTCCGAGACTATTATTGAAGTCCAGGCTTGGTTAAGAACATGCGATCGAATCTTTTCTCGCATGAGTCTTGTGGATCTTCACCGTGTTCAGGTGGCCTCCAGTATGCTCCAAGAGAGAGCATTGGATTGGTACGAACTTCTTATTTCTGAGATTAATGAAGCGGATCTCACCTGGGAGCAATTCCGAGAACGCTTCGAATTAAAATTCGTACCAGAGGCAGAAAAGGTGACATTGGCTTGTCGTTTTATAGACCTTGTTCAAGGTGAATCCTCTATGACAGACTATGTCGCATCCTTCAAGTCACTGTCCAAATATAGGGTTGAATACATCAACACCCCATTGAAGAAGAACCAGAGGTTCGTCTATGGCCTAAATAAGAATCTCAAGAAGCCATTACTTCTAAAGTTAGAAGTTCCTTTCGACCAACTTATTGATATCGCTCTTCGTCTTGAAGAGGCTGATAAGGATAGTGATATTGAAGTGGTGGCTTCCAAACCAAACTTCAACAACAAGAAGAGGCCAAACAAATTCAAAGGTCCTTATCCCAACAAAAAGGGAAAGCAAGCAACTCCTGCTGCAAAGGCATTTTCCCCCAGTGATAGGAAATGCTTCAACTGTGGTGCTAAGGGCCATTTTTCGAACAAGTGTTCAAAGCCCCGCTCTTGTCGCTATTGTAAAAGTCCAGATCATTTTATGCATCTATGTCCTAAGCTTCAAGACAAGGAGGGAAAGTTAAACGTTGCTCAAGCCCCTGACAACACATCTCGCGGACAAGGTATGTCTCATTCTGTCCTTGATGACATTATTATATTTCATGATCAACCTATTAGAGTTCTCTTTGATACGGGTGCATCCCATTCTTTTATATCAAAGGAACTTGTCGATAATTTTTCTTTAAGTGTTGTTGCTTTAATGACTTCTTTAAGAATTGCGAATCCGGTTGGTGGATCCGCAACTCTTATTCTGCTTTGTAAAGATGTCGAGATTATTTTGTGTGATTTTTCTTTCCTAGTCGATTTGCATGTCATGCGTTACCTTGGCTTTGGAATGATTTTGGGTATGGATTGGCTTAATCGTTATGAAGCTCATATCCTATGTCCAGAGCGGACTATTTGTCTTCGACATCCACTATCTGTTAAGCAGATTTCTATTGTTCTTAAAGATTCGGATTCTGCTTTGGTTGCATCTTTATATTCTTTAAATCCTTGTGATGATGATAATGATGATGAGGAGGATGTCATTTCTCTTATTCGCGTCGTTCGTGAATTTTCCGACATCTTTGAGCCCGTTTTAGGACTACCACCTAAGCGAGCAATTGAGTTCAAAATTAATCTTATACCTGGAGCTCAACCTATTACCCGTCCTCCTTATCGCATATCCAATAAGGAGAATGAAGAGATGCGCAAACAATTATCCGAGTTAGAGACGAAGCAACTTATTCACTCTACTTCCTCGCCTTGGGGAGCTTCAGCTATTTTCGTAAATAAGTCCGATGGTACCCTTAGGATTTGCATTGACTACCGCAAGCTTAATGATCTTACTATTAAGAATAAATACCCTTTACCTCGGATTGATGATCTGTTTGATCAACTTAGTGGTGCTAGAATCTTTTCACAATTGGACTTGGCTACCGGTTTCCATCAGCTTCGTATTGCAGAGGATAGTATTCCTTTGACTTTGTTCCGTACTCGTTATGGATCTTATAAATGGCTAGTTATGCCATTTGGTTTAACGAATGCTCCGGCTTATTTCGTTGACCTTATGAATCGAGTTTTCAAAGATTTCCTCGATCGGTTTGTTCTCATCTTTATTGATGATATTCTTGTGTATTCTAAAACTGAAGAGGAACATGAAAAGCATCTTCGGATTGTATTGGAAACTCTTAGGAGCAATCAATTAAAAGCAAAATTTTCTAAATGCCACTTTTGGCAATCTAGTGAGAAGTTTCTCGGTCATATTATTTCCGAATCCGGAATATCAGTGGATCCTTCAAAGATTGAAGCGATTCAAAATTGGAAGAGACCGGAGAGCGTGACTGAAATCCGTAGCTTTCTCGGATTGGCAGGTTATTACCGCCGTTTTATAAAAGACTTTTCTAAGATTGTCGTGCCTCTTACTAGGTTAACAAAGAAAGGTATTAAATACATTTGGTCAGACAAATATGAAACTTCTTTTCAGAAATTAAAAGAACTCCTTTCTAATGCTCCCATTCTTGTTATTCCCGAAGGGAATCAAGATTTTGTTGTTTATACCGATGCTAGTCGCGTTGGTTTGGGTGTCGTTCTTATGCAAAAAGAACGTGTTATTGCTTATGCTTCTAGGCACTTGAAGCCGGCTGAGTCTAGATATGCCACACATGATTTAGAACTCGCGGCTATCGTTTTCGCTCTTCGAATTTGGCGACACTATCTTTTGGGAGAGAAATTTATACTTTATACCGATCATAAGTCTTTGAAATATTTATTTTCTCAAAAGGAACTTAATTTGCGTCAACAGCGTTGGCTTGAGTTCCTTGCCTCTTATGATCTTGATATCCTTTATACTCCTGGAAAGGGAAATCGGGTTGCCGATGCACTTAGTCGCAAGCAACAAGCGGTTGTTTCGATGATGATATCCGAATGGAGGGATCTCGAAGTTTTATCCACTTGTGAAATTCGAGATCGTGTCTCTAATTTATGTTCATCTTTTGTTTTATGTAGCCCTGAAGCTCGTCCTTCTCTTTTAGACCGCATTCTTGAAGCTCAACAGCTAGATCCCGAATTGGCTCTTCTTAGCCATAATATTAGTGATAAAACCGATATTGAAGGTTTGAAAGACTTTGATATCGATTTACGCGGTGGCATTCGAAAATTTGGTAGAATTATCGTACCAAATACTGGAGATCTTCGCAAAGAAATTCTAGAAGATTCTCACCGTTCCAAATATTCCATTCATCCCGGTAGCAGTAAAATGTACGCAAATATGAAGCGACTTTATTACTGGGAGGGAATGAAATCTAATATCGCTAACTTTGTTAAGTGTTGCATGACTTGCCAACTTGTTAAGGCCGAACATCAAAGGCCCGGTGGATTATTGCAACCATTGGAAATTCCAGTTTGGAAGTGGGATCAAATTTCCATGGATTTTATTGATGGCCTTCCCCGTTCTCGTTCGGGTCATAATAGTTTATGGGTGATCGTTGACAGACTTACTAAATCTGCCCATTTTATTCCCGTTCGGTCGAACCGAACCGTTCCTCTTCAGGCCAAACTTTTTATCATAGAAATTGTTAAACTGCATGGAGTTCCTTCTTCCATTGTTAGTGATCGAGATCCATTGTCTACTAGTGGATTCTGGAAGAGTCTTCAAAAAGCTTTGGGAATGAAGCTTAACTTTAGCACCGCTTATCACCCCAGTCCGATGGACAAACAGAGCGTGTGAATCAAACTCTTGAGGATCTTCTTCGTGCTTGTGTGCTTGATTTCGGTGGAAGTTGGGAAGATCATATTTCACTTGTTGAGTTTTCCTGTAATAACAGCTTCCAATCTAGTATTGGTATGGCTCCTTTCGAAGCACTCTACGGAAGACCATGCCGATCTCCTTCTTGTTGGCTTGAGGCCGGTGAGAAGCTGGTTTTAGGACCAAATCTTATTCGTGATTCCACAGAAAAGATTGAACTTATTCGACATAGGTTGAAAGAAGCCCAGAGTAGACAAAAATCCTATGCCGATAACCGAAGAAGAAAATTAGAATTTTCTGCGGGAGATCTCGTATTTATTCGTGTTTCACCTATATAGGGTGTTGTATGTTTCAGTCGATCGGGAAAGTTAGCGCCTCGATACATTGGGCCATTCCCTATCACTGAACGTATTGGTTCCATGGCTTATCGCCTTTTATTACCGGCTCAGTTTTCTGCCATGCATGACGTGTTTCACGTTTCTCAATTACGGAAGTGCCTTCGGGATTCCGATTCTATTCTTGAGCCCGGTGTTGTGGAAGAGATTGAAGTTTCACCTAATTTAACTTATGAGTAGCATCCTGTTTGGATTATTGCTTCGGAGATCAAACGTCTTCGAAATAAAGATGTTCCGCTTGTTAAAGTTCAATGGTCCTCAAATCCTAAGGATTGCTCTTGGGAGACTAGAGAATTCATCGAGCGTACACATCCGGAATTACTTTCTCATGCTCTTTGAGGTAAACTTCTTATTTCAAATTTCTTTTGTGTTAATATGATTTTTATGGTTGTTACTTTTTATTTTCATCTTACATATTGCGAGGAAACAATTTCTTTAAAGAGGGGAGTCTATAACAACCCGCATATTTATCGATTTTATATTTAAATATTTTATCGTTAATCGGATTTTGGTCCGAAAAGCTACTTTTTGCATACGGTCGAATTAGGACTCGAGACCACTTCCATTGAGTCCAAAATGACATTTGCGATCTTTTTAAGTATAAACTTTGATATGTTTGGAGTTAGTGGAATTTTAGCTACTTTTCCCCGCTTGTGACTTTGGTTTGGACTGCACCTTATTTTAGTTCAGCCCAACCCTCTTCCTCACTTCATTCATCATTTGTTTTAACATTCAAGCTTCATAAAAAATGGTGGTGGGAATGGGAAATTAAAATTCCAAGTTCAAGTTCATTTGCTAATTCAACATTCAACTCCAAATTCAAGTAGAAGATATTGGATTCAAGCTTTGGATTGCTTCCCCTTGCTTTCAAGCTTCATCTTCATCCATTTTAGTGAAAAGGTGAGATTTTTAATCTCACATCTTGCCTATAATCGTCATTGGATTGTTGGGAATGGTTCCCTATCACTTTAGCATGTTCATTTGCATTCAATTTGGAGGGAATTGGTGAAAAACTCCGATTTGTAGCGATTTTGGCAAAATTACTGGGCTTAGGTCGTTCTGACTCGGAGAAGACGTCCTTGTGCATTTAGCTCGTTCGCTTTTAGGTCGGCCTTGCCTTAGGTCGCACGGCACTTAGGTCGTAGGTCGCTCTGCACTTAGGTCGTAGGTCGCCCTGCTTCATTTACCTCGCTAGGTCGTTGGCCCATGTCTCATTTAGGTCGCGAGTCTTTAGGTCGCAAGCCTTTAGGTCGCATACCATTAGGTCGCTCGGTCTTGATGAAGGCATTAAGTCGCTCAACCCTTTTTACACCTAAGTCGCGTGTCCTTAGGTCGCGTACCCCTTAGGTCGCACCATGCTTAGGTCGCTCGACCCAATCCTTTAGGTCGTTAGACCTTATTATGCTTTAGGTCGCTGGCCTCTAGGTCGCGAGTCTTTAGGTCGCCATATGCTATTTTAGGTCGCATGACCTTGCTCTCTTTAGGTCGCATGACCATACTTCCCTTAGGTCGCTTGACCAACATGCAACCCTTATTTCTTAGGTCGCAAGGCCTTTACCTCGTTAGGTCGTAGGTCGCTCGACCTTATTACCTTATTAGGTCGTGAGTCCCTTAAGTCGCTCGCCTCTCTTAGGTCGCTCGCTCTGCTAACTCGCGAACACTTCTAGGTCGCAACCACTAGGTCGCTTGGCCTCCGATTTTAGGTCATTAGACCTACTTCTGTTAGGTCGCTCGACCACATCCCCTTAGGTCGTTTGGACAGTTAGGTCTTAGGTCGTATGGCCTCAACCTTGTTAGGTCGTTTGACCTGTTTCATGCTAGCTTGCGTGGCTTCGTTAAGTCGCTAGGTCGCTCGCACCTTAATGTTGTTAGGTTGCATGGCCTTGACTTCTTTAAGTCGCTCGGCCCTGTACACCACTAGGTCGCTCAGAACTTGATACCACTAGGTCGTTTGACCTGTATCATGTTAGGTCGCTCGGCATTCTTGGTCGCATTACCTACTTCCACTTTGATGTATTTTGAGCTGATTTCCTTGGATTTTCTCACGTCTTCGAACGTGAAATTTTGTGATGCGATTTGTTTCAACAATCGTTTTGTGACTTGTTACTTCAAAAATGTGAAGGCTTCAATACTAGTAGTAAATATCATAACTCTTTCATCAAAGCGATTTCAACACTGTTTTAAATATAAAGCTCGTTTTCTCAAACCGTTTTCTAATCTACTAGTATATACAAGCCTTTACTTCACTCGGATGAGAAATCGAATTAAATGACTTAGTAAAACGAGTGGTATGAAACGCTTGCGTTCACTTCGTCGGTTAGCTCTTGGACTTGTTCGATTGAACCCTTTTTGTGACAATTTTCTAGTGAAGATTTAAAGCTTGTTCGTAAGTATTTAAGTTAAGCAAGTGGTTATGGGACATGAAGCTAAACTCATATATTTACTAGCTTGGTGTGATTGACACTTCCTTATGATCATGATGATCTTTTTTGTGATTTAGAATAGCGATTGAGCGATGTCTCTTTGTCTGCGAGGGAGACTAGACCCCACTTTTGTGATGTTTCACCATCACATATATGGGGTAGCACCCCATGGTCTTCGGGCCGTTCATGTGTTAAAATTTAATGGATAGCTTCCATGAGATAGCTTCTCGTTCATGTGTTATACGCGTTGGTGAGTTTTCATGCTCCCGTTCATGTGTTAGGCCTCCCCCCTTTTTATGTGTTTTTCTGGATTTCGTGTGTTGATTTCTGGAATTTGTGCTTCACCAATTTTCATGATTTTTCATTGATATGATATCAGTTTTTGTGCATTGGTGAATTCATGTGTTATTGACTTGCTATGAATACAAGTTTAGGGTATGATACTCTATTTTATATTTGAGAAGATTCTTGTGATATTGGTTAATCTTTTGTTGATTATCATTTACATACTTATAGTAGTATGCCGTTATGGTTGTTACATGTTCATGCCATATTATTTATCCTATACCTTATCATCTGATATTTATAGCTAGACTGATCCGTTTATTATTTTCTTATAAATAATACTCGGGTCAGACCGAGATGTTACAGGTGCTTCTGCTTGACTTCTCTTCAGGATTATTCTGACTTTTGGCTAACTATATAGATTAGTAGTTTTTGGTTATACCCATTTGAGATATAGACTCTATGTTGTATACTTATTCTTTTGTATAGCACGTGTTGCTACTCTTTTGTATTATCGTGGATCTTCCCGACCACTACTTTGATGTACACTTTTATGTGTTATATATTTATTCATCTCTTCTTCCGCCTTTGTGATATGGATGTTTGTGACTGATTTATGTTATGATTATTTCTATGTTTTTTTCCGAAGATTATATATAGCCACCGTGTGATAGCTTTGAGTTTGTATCGGTATGTCGGATTTCCTCCTTAAATGATATGCATTCTATTATATCTGACATATCGGTGCTCGCACAAAGAAGTTACATGGATGGTCGCTCCTCCACAGCCTTATTCTCCGTGCTAATTGACAGCACTACATCGTAGTGTTCTTGGTTAGCATGGGTATAGAGGTGGGGCATCACACTATGTCTCTTTATTACTAGAATTTCCATCATTAATTCACGATCATATACTGCAGAGCTAACAACATCATTAAAACCCCACTCTCTCATGACTTCTGAGGTTGATTAGTCATTCTGTCTCGCTGATAGAATTTTTAGCCAATATTTTGGTGCTAGAAGGAGGGGCACCTCCGAAACTCTCCAGCTTCCTTCAACCGTTCCTAGACTCCACACTCAACATAGTGACGAATGGTGTCAATGAGAATGATAACTCACATGATCGAGACACCAATGGTAAAACACCACTGGTATTCCCTACCCTTTTCTCGGAGTCGGCAGCGAATTCTGGCGGACCATATCTAATCACATCGCTAGGATAGGAACCGTGAGACAAGACATAAACGGTCTAAGGGCCGCACTAGAAACTCACTCCATCATGGTCCCGGGACAGCCATCAACTCAGGCGGTCAACAACTTCCTTGCGTTGCCGGTCATCCGAAGCACTTGTGCATTTCCGACCCACCAGAGCATGCGGTTGGCATCTGAAATTGCCATCCACGCGGCCCTAGAGCCAGAAGATGATAACATAGTTAGGGGAGAGCCGAAAGGACAGCGAAATAGTGAAATCCGTGAGCCGCGTCCATAGCACCTAAGTGATCACGCTCAAACCATGGTCAGGGGAACCAAAGCCGCCTCTATACACTCCCACCCGCAAAGGGAAGTACCTCACCCTATATCTAGAGGTGAACATACCTGACCGCCACAATCACCTCCGTCATGAACAATATCTCTTTCCCTAGGTCGCTATCATGTATCGTATTACCCTGATCAACCGGCATACCACCAAGAGCCTTCACCCGTCGTTACAAGGTCATTCCCGCAATGGGTGGAAGCCAGCCTTAGGGATGAAATGATCTGGTTGCACGTTTAATGGAATATAGGCCCTGGCATCAAGGGCGGCGGCCTTTCCAATGATGAGGACAGAGAATCACTCTCCGTAGAAATCCTCCAAACGCACCTCTCAAGACGGTGCACACCATCACAAATGGACAAATACGACGCAGCATGGACCCGTCGACTCACCTTACCGCTTTCAAATCAATCATTAAAGCTGGGCAGCTCATCGGTAATACGAAGTGTTTCTCGTCAACACTTGTCGGGCCAATATCTCATTGGTTCTTACACTTAGCTCCTGGCAACTTGGGCACAAACATGCTCCGAATTCAAGATTAAATTTTTTATCAAGAACTCACGTCATGATGGGCAATGAGCTTGGAAATATCAAGCAGGTCTCGTCGCAAATTCTCTGCGCCTATGTCAACCGATGCAATCGGGAACTAGCCCAAGCCCGCGGGGCCGACAAGAATATTCTAACGATTGCCCTGTGCTCAGGCATGCGATACAAATACCGTACATGGAAAGAACTCCAAAAGAGACCAGCCTCGTCTCTTGCTAATTTCTATCAGCATGAAATGGAATCATGAGGATGGAAGATGCAAATTTGTCAAATAATGATAAACGGCGCCCCCTTAAATTTCGCCAGAAAGAAAACCATGACCGAAGAGAATGGAATTGAAAAAATCATGCATAGAGAAACCGCGAAGATGGCCCGAGGTACCAAGCTCAACATGCTAGCTATACTCCCCTGAACAGAGACATGGAAACCATCTTCCTTGCAACCAGAAATCAAGTGTCCTTCTGAAGGCCATAGAATGGATGGGCGAGAGAACCTTCCCATAGCAGCAATCAATATTGTCTCTTTCATCATATCAACGGACATTCTACTAACAACTGTCGTGTTCTAAAGCACAAAATTTAGAGACTAATTAGGGAAGGATCACTTGTGGAATATGTCAGACAACAAGTAGATCAGAGGATGGCCCGCGAAAACCGTCCGATCCAGCCTTCCCCACAATCAACCGGGGGCACTGTGGCTATGACCGACATTCTTATCATATGTGGAGGGCCAGACATAACAGTAATCGGTCGGAGTCGCCCCCTCCGGCCAGGTATATTCATTGGAAAGACAAGCCGTTAAGGCTCCAAGAACGAAAGAGGAAGATCCCCCGATCACCTTCACTGCTCTGGATCAAGGAGTGGTGGTGTACTCCCACCATGACCTAATGCTTATAACCGTGTCAATGTATGGCACCAACATCCATCGGGTTTTCATTGATGGGGGTGGCTCAGTCAACACCATGTTCAAAGAAGCCTATAACGCGCTAAGGCAGCTGGCCTTCCATCTCCACCTTGTGTATTGCCTAGTTATGGGCTCGGCGGAGTCGAGAAAATCCCCATAGGGGTTGTAACGTCATAACTACCTTCGGTACGGAACCCGCCACGGCAAAGATTCAAGTCAGTTATGTGATCCTAGACTACCCATCTGCTTATAACTTGCTCATCGGGTGATCGAACCTGATCGAATTGGATGCCATTGTGTCGTACAGTCCTATAATAATGAAATTCCCAACACCAACTGGGATTGGTGATGTTAAGGGAAACCAATAGAAAGCAAGGAAGTGCTATGTGACTTCCCTCCATCAGGCAGAGAAATGTGTCCTAATGATTCAAGAGGAACCCACCATCGAGGTCAATACCCCACTAGAAACAGAAAACGCGATTCCCTTAAGCGCAACCCAAGGGATATGCGACCTAGTCGTCAGCATGGTAAGCGATCCTCGGTCCGCTAGAGAAATTGAGGCTTTGGGCCAATTTTCCTTGCGTTGCCTCAGAGAACACGGGAACTCATGTCTAATTGGAACAAGCAGGCGACCCCTCGGTGGTAACCTGGGCCGACTGACAACACTCTAGGGTGAAAATCCATTGAGGGCGGGCATGCTACAGCCAGCTTGGTACAAAAATGTCTTTCTATCCCGATCAAAAAAATAATGGAAGCATGATCTACGCTTTAGATCAGTGCGACGAAGAGACAAACACAAGCACTGAGGGTGACCGGCTAGATCCACGAATGGGGGACCAGGTGCCTGATGGGGGCCTCGCGGCCCCTCTAGAATGCATATCTATTGACGAAAGAGACCTTACCAAAGTCATCCAGATTAGGACTGAGCTTAGTCCAAGGGTCAGGGAAGATTTGATAAAATTTCTCAGATAAAACAAAGATGTCTTTGCTTGGGGCATGCTGATATGACTGGCATTGATCCTCGCATAATCTGCCATGCACTAAAGATTGACCCAAAAGCAACCTCTATCCGACAAAAGCGGAGACCCTTAAACCATGAAAGATACAAGGCATTAGACGAAGTGGAGAAGCTACTCACTAATGGCTTCATAATGGAGGCGAACACCCGGTTTGGGTCGCGGACCTAGGCTTAGTCCACAAACCAAACGGTTAATAGAGGACATGCATTGACTTTTCAGATCTCAACAAAGCATGTCCAAAGGACAGCTTTCCTCTACACCGCATCGAATAACTCCTCACTTTCATGGATGCCTATTCGGGCTATAACCAGATCGCCATGCATGGTCCTGATTAAGAACATACCTCTTTCATCGCCAACACTGGGTTGTATTGTTATCGGGTCATGCTTTTTAGTTTGAGAAATGCAGGGGCAACCTACCAGCGTTTAGTCAACCGGATGTTTTCAGAGCAATTAGGTCGTTCGATGGAAGTGTACATCGACGACATGCTAGTAAAATAGAAGAGAGCCGACAAACATGTACTCAACCTCGCCAAAACTTTCAGCATCCTAGGAAAGTGCAACATGAAGCTGAATCCCAAGAAGTGCTTATTTGAGGTCCGATCCGGCCGATTCTTGGGGTATGTTTTGAGCCCAAAAGGAATTGAGGCCAATTCGGACATGCTTCGGGCTATTCAAGAAACCCATGTTACCAATACGGTGAAGCAGGTATAGAGCCCCAAAGGGATGGTGGCCGCTCTAAGCCTTTTATTTTAATGGCTACAGATCGGTGCATGCCCTGCTTCGACCTCGTCAAGAAGGGAAAGACCTTCGTCTGGGACGACGAATGCACCAAGGCCTTCGAAGTCTTAAAGCAACACTTGGCCACCCCTCCAACTAGCATGTTGGTGGGGAAGATCTTTTCCTATAACTGCCAGTCACCAACCATGCAATCAGCATCGTGCTCATTAGGGAAGAGGAAAGGTGCAGCGACCAATTTACTATGTAAGCAAGCAATTGGTAGGACCTGAGATAAGGTACACAAGGACCGAAAAATTAGTCCTCTGCCTCATGATGGCGGTCCAAAAATTACAACCATATTTCCAAGCTAATCTTATCAAAGTTCTAACCAACCAACCACTTAGACAGATCCTGAGTTACCCCGACACAGCAGGGAGGCTCCTCAAATAGTCCATCGAGCTAAGCCAACACCACATCCCTCCCAAGACCGTCAATCAAAGGACAAGCGGTGGCTAACTTCATACCCGAATATTCCAACCCAAGTGACAAAGGAGAGAAGGAGAACTCCCTGAAATGAACTTAGCACCATTATGTGGATGGTGCATCTAACAAGAAGGGGGTAGGAGCGGAAATGATCCTAGTCACCCCCAAAGGGAAAGAACTCTACTTCACCGTCCGGCTTACTTTCAAAGACATGAATCAAATATGAATCCCTCTTGGTTGGCCTAAAGATTGTGAAAGAACTTCGCGTGGAATCACTACATGCCTACAGTAACTCTGCCACCATCTTCAACTAAATGAACGACTACTTGCATACAAAGGAATGGTTCTGCCACTTTACGTCACTGAAGCCCTCTTGGTGGACCAATTAGCAAAAGCAGCAAGCAACCCGAGAGAAACTCTCTCATGGGTATCATTGGACACTCGAAGCACTCCCAACTTCGAGCTGGTGGCAATTTTCATGGAAATTGATTAGCCTTCCAAAGGAAATTGGATGATGGCCATATATAGGTATATCATAAACAACGAGCTACCAACCGACCGTAAGGAGGCCAGAAAAACTTTGCATCATTTGCCGCATTACATGATCATCAAAGGGAAGCTTTACAGGCGAGGATACTCGACCCTACTGCAACGTTGTGTGTCCGAAGATGAAGTCCATATTTTAAAGGAGTTGCATAAGGGCTTTTACCGAGATCACGTCAGGGGGCGAAGTCTGGCAAAAAGGGCCACTCGGTAGGGGTACTACTTACTTACCATGGTAAAGGATTCTATGAACTATGTGAAGTAATGCTTCCGGTGCTAGTGATTCTCAAAGGTCCCCAAGGCTTCCTCGGCCCCTTTGGTCTCCATGAGGTCCCCTAGCTGTTTGATACATGTGGGAACGATCTGATCAGGAAGCTCCCTAACACCAAAGCCGGATACAACCATGCAATCGTAGCAACTAGATTATTTCAACAAATGGGTTGAAGCAGAGCCTCTGACGGGTGTCATGGCTCTAAAGGTTCTCAACGTTGTTACCAAGAAAATCGTTTGCCGCTTCAGCCTCCTAAAAAAATTATTACAGACAGTGGGACCTAGTTTGAAAGCACGATGTTCCAAGAGTTCTGCGATAGAAATAGAATATAAAAGAGCTTCTCGTTGGTCGCTCACTCACGGGCCAACGGATAGGTTAAAGCAGCCAATAAACCATCAAGTCTACTCTCAGGAAAAGGCTTGCCAAAGAGAAAGGAAATTGGGTGGAGGAGCTACCTTTTGTACTGTGGTCGTATAGCACTTTCACCCAAACTTTGACCGTCCACACACCCATCTCCCTTTCATACGGGCATGAGGCCATGCTGCCTATCGAGGTGGATATCACATGCCCTTGCAAGGTGACCTATGACCATAAAAAAATTGACAAGCTCCTCAAGATTGGTCTGGACACAATCGACGAGCGGAGAATGGAAGCGGAAATCCACACCGAGGCTTATAAGAGAAAAGTCGCAAAACATTACAATGCATGAGTGAAGCTTTGACGGTTCACCGTTGACGATTTGGTTTTACACCATATGTTTTCAAACACCTAGGACCTGGCCGATGGGGTACTAGGACCAAATTGGGAAAGACCATAGGTTATCAATTCAATGCTAGCTAACGACGATACCGTCTATCTTCCCCGATGAAACCCATGTGTCTCGAACCTAGAGTCCATAACACCTACGGGCTTACTTTATATAACGAAAGTACTTTACAAATAAGACCTTTAAAGGTAATCGTTTCTTTTTGGAGAGATCAATGGAAGGCCATCTCTCTTTGCCAAGACAAGGTCTGCCACGCAAGTTCAGGATACCTGGACATGGATGAGCTCTTAGATGCTCATTTACCCAGTCCGATGACAACCCACATCCTATCAAGGGACCATGCGAGACGCAGTTCCCCTCCATGATGGAAGGATGCGCTTGACGAGGGAAGATTACCAAGCATCTAATCCGCCTTGGCACATCAGGGATAGCCAACGACCTGCAGGTCATCACGACGCTACCTGACCCGTTCCAGCAAGCGAACACGAGATATAACTCTTACTTCCTAGGGTGCATCGACGAGCTGGATGGTGATCGTAATGGTTCGTTTCCCCTCACCCGTGATGCTCCTCGTCCTAGAAGGATGAGACACAGTTGTCGAGACTGGAGCATGATAACTTAGCGCAATGCCATGATAGAATCTCTGATGTCTGATATCCGTATTGTGTCTGCAAGCAAAAAAATCGGGCTTCATTTTAACCCCTTGGTGTCGGAAAGGGAGCCTACAAGCAAATAAGTCGGATCCTTCCATGCAAACCCCACAAGCCTCAACTCCAACCCTGGGTGTCAGAAAGGGCGCCCGCAAGGAAATAAGCTAGGTCCTTCCATGCAAACCCCATGGGCCTTAACTCCAACCCATTGGTGTCGGAAAGGGGGCCCGCAAGCAAATAAGCCCGGTCCTTCCATGCAAACCCAATGGGCCTCAACTCCAACCACTGGGTGTTGGAAAGGGCGCCCGAAAGCAAATAAGCTGGCTCCTCCCATGCTAACCCCACAGGTCTCACTAAGGCCTCAATCCCCCTAGGCAAAACATACTCGCCACAACATATCTTGTGCTTCCCTTTTATTTGCAGGTACAATACTAGAAATAGGAATCTCAAACACCACATGATGCAAAAAAAGAGTTCATAGCAAACATGGGGCATAGCATACAACCCGCCGTGCTAGCTGCAATCAACCTATGACAAAAAAAGAGGAAGGAACAAGAAATAAGAAAGAAAACCAGGCTACAACCAACAACATGCAACAACCTCCTCACTCATTTAGTCGGGTCAGAGAGTCAATCTGCTTAGCCTCAAGATGGCCGGCACAGGCTTACCCTTTTTGGTTCATTTGGTGGCTGCCTTCTCTAGGTACCTTTGGGCCAAGGCAGGCATCACACCTGGGATCACAATAGGAAGGTGGAAGTTGTTCGTGAAAGTGCCCACCATAATGTTAGTCAAACTATCCCTTTCCTAATGGACTCTCTCTTTCAACCCCTCAACGTCGTCCGAGGGTACGCAAGTCTGATGGGCATCCAAAAGCCCTCGAAGATGCCCCACCTCCTGCTCAAATCTCTCCTGTACCCCCTTCAGTAGTGTAAACTCTTCCTTAAGCAATCCCCAGTTGGCAAAAGCCTAGTCTTTGACAGCCTTGATGTCGGTATTATAGCGGTTGGCTTTTGCCACTTCTTCCTCAGCCAACACCCTGGCCCAAATTGCATTTGCTTAAAGCATGATCTCTGACTCACGATCCTTTTAGGGTGGACCTTTGGCCGCAATAGCTGCATCATGCTCATCGGCAGCCAGCTCAGCTGCCACTAGGGCTGCTTCATCCTTCTCCCTCATAGCTCTCACTCTTCCTTCAATTGGGTTACTACATCATTTCCACCCGACAAACTGGCTCTAACTGCTTCCAACTCCTCCTTCTCACCCGCTGCGTGGGCCTTATTCTCCTCCAACACCTCCATCAAGGGAGTCAACCTGTCATGACCTCCCACTAGTTCGTTCGCAGCCCTCACCATCTACTGAGGACCATAATGAGAAGACTCTCCCACTTCTATTACGGCCTGCCCTCCGGTAGGTCTCGCTTGCAAATTAACAAGCTCATCGTGGACCCGCATCGCGCATGCACCCACCTGAAAATAACATAGTCCGAGTTATTGGCAAAAGGAGATGAAAAAACTGAAAAGGAAAACAGGTCTTACCATAGCTAGTTCCTTGCACAAGCTATCAACAACAGCTTATAATCCATGACCTTGCCATCCAGAGCATGGCCGGTGGGAAATCCATAAAGAATGAGCAGCAGCCACTTGAAAGGTTCATAGGAGTCTGGCCAAACCCTCCCTGTTATATCCCCGACTGATCTGCATGGAAATTGTCCCGATTTTCTCTTCATCCTCTACATTAGGCCCACGATACACAAAAACATCAACACCCTCTTTATAAGTTTCGCCACGGGCCACCCTCGTTTCATCCACCATGGCCTCTTTTCCTCATATGGCCATCATCAATCCTTCCTCCTCTCGGTCCTCACCCGTTTGCTACATGGATACTCCTCAGCACTGGAATCTTCATCAACATGAATCATGGAGCAAGAAGCGGCTACCACTTCGAAGGGCGGCAAATGAGAGACCATTACGGCTTTCCCTTTGACATCTTGCACAAGAAGATCTGCAAAGGGATCGTTCACGTCATGGTGCTCCTCAAATTTGATCTGGTCCATTGAAACAAGGAAACTTAACAAGTTAGAAAATGAGGAACCTATCACGGTAAAGATAAACATAATTAACTACCGAGCGGAGCCACCCGGTTCTGGTTCTTAATCGGAGATGCACATGGCTCAAAATCATCGCATTTAGAGTCGGTAGGTCCTGCTCTTCCCATGCCTGATGGTCCAGCATCAAGACCCCTATTTTTCGTAACACCATCACCTGAGGAAGACTAAGCCACACTTTCACCAAGGGCCAAGGGTGGAGGCTGGCCAAAAGTTCCACCGTATTTCGTCGGATCATACTCCTGCATTTTTGATGGCATATTAGATAGGGTGTCCGCATTAACTATGTGCCAGCCCTTAGCATTCCACGGGCATGCGAAATCGTCCAAACCAATGCACCCCTGGCCGGTCCTAGGAAAAAGTGTGGATTCATGTAAAGAAGACGGAACAAGGCAACTACTTGCGAGCTTCTTCAAAACCGTCTCCTTCATCTTTCTCTTCCGGCTGGTTTCTAAGCCTTCATCTTTCAAAACCGAACCAATGCACCCCTGGCCGGCCCTAGGAAAATGTGTGGATTCATGTAATTTCCCGAGTGGTTTCGGAGCATCTCCTTGGTCACTAGGTTATCCAAATCACGGAGGGTAGCATCGGCCCCCCAAAAGCCCAGCACCTGCCTTTCCACTAGCATCGCCTCGGCCTAGTTCAGCGTTTGGGACCCTACAATGGGAAAATTGAAAGAACGTCAAAAAAGAAAAAAAGAGAGGGGGAGGGGATAAAAATCATGAAGAAGTCTCACCGAAAGGTTGAAACGATCGGAAACGCAGCTGTTGATTCACAGCCCGCGGAACAAAGAAATACTAAGATTTCCAACCGAAGACGCCTTTATTTGTAACCTCAATAAAGACCACTTCTCTCTTTTTCTTCATCTGGATGTGGTAGTAGGTCCTAGGGCAATAACCAAGCTCTTTGTTAATATTAAAGAGGCAGGCGACAAGGCAGGCGACAAGGCTGGAAAAAGGTGTCCCTAACTCTAAGCGATGACATGCAATGCAAAGGCCCACCATATAACGATAGATGTTCGGAGTAAGTTGACCCAGAGCGAAGCTGAGCCCGTTCAAAAGGGACATGATGGTTGGATGCAGGGTCAAGGCCACTCCAACTCTCAAGTAACTCAAGGATAAAGTGTAGTAGTTTGGTAGGGCAGTGTCAGCTCATTTGTGGGCTTACAAAAATTAGATCAAGCTAGGGGTATAACCAAATTGGTTCAGCTCTCTGACCATGCTGTCTGTACCACCCATGAAGTCAAAAGGGACCTTAGGAGCGAAAGTCGAAGCATAATCAAATGCAACCATCCTATGATAAGATCATAGTAAACACTAGAATGAAAGCATGACGGATGCCTCCCCCTCAGGGACTAACCAGCCTCAAAGTATGGTCAAATGTGGAGGGGCACCGTCAAAAAGAGAAGAAAACAACCGAAAGGGACACCGCCAAGGGGTACCCTATAGTGGAGAAATGATTCATCGACAACCGGATGATAATGATAAATGACAATGAAGAGAGGGGCGTACCTATTAATGGATAATTTCAAAAAAAAAATTAGAATAATGGCAGAAGAAATAAGGAAACGGTAAAGGGAAAAGAAGAGGCGTCTATTTATAGACCTTCACCAGGTAAATCAACCCTTCTTTCCAAAAAGACAACCAAATTGGGACTGAGCAAGGAGATGTGACGTTAGGCTCAATTCAGATCCTTTGCCTCAGAAGTTACAGGAAAAATGGACCAAAAAAGACACTCGTAGAAAGACACGTGATAGCAGCATTGATTGCACTACAGGCATCAATCAAATTATGTCATTTCGTATCCACAAGCCCGCCCCCGCCCACGAGGGCAGGCTTTGGGGGTAAAATGTTGCTCCAAATTTTCGCAAAAGTTTAATAGGGCATGACGGCTGCCTAATGGGAGATAAACGCATTGGCCAAGCAAATCTGGCTTCCTTAAGAACCGACCCACCCAAGGGCTGGTCAATTTATACGCTCGGGTTCTTCTCACATAAGGATAGAAAACCGACCGAAGTGGCTCTAAGGAAATAGAACGGTTAGACCAGTAGAGAAAAGCATACCTACTAAAGTTCTGCCACCCTAGAAAAGCGCTAATACGACCACCGTGCCACCAACTTCTCCCATCCGACGTGGAAAGCGAAAACAAAATCTGAGTTACGCCACCTGACATCCTGCAAAAGAAGCAACAAAAGTACGGAAGGGTGGTTTATCACCATATATGCATGTATCGCTACCAACCCTCCAACTGGCAAACATCCCATAGTCCGATATGCCATACAAACTGCGAATATCCTCAGGAAATCTCAACCGCAGATCAAAGGAGGCTTGCTCGTACAAATACCCCAAGCATTTCACAAAGTAAGGGGTCAGATTCAGAAAACTTAGAAGGAGAACACTTCCCACCATGTTCTTATCTTCTTCAAGCATTCTCCATCATCTCCACGTACCTATTGTAACAATATATATATATATATATATATATGTATTATATGGAGAATAATATACATAGTGGACGTAGGCACTCACTTTGACCAAATCACTTTAAAATCCATCACTTTATTACTAGCATTCCATCATTAATTCGCGATCATATACTCAAAGCTAACAACATTATTAAAACCCCACTCTCTCACAATTTCTGAGGTTGATTAGTCATTCTGTCTCGCTGATGGAATTTTTAGTCAACAATATGATTTAATTCTAGTTCGAAACAAGCTTCTAATATTTCATCACTATTTAAAATATATAACTGAATACCTTTCTTCCTTGTAAATTAAAAATACCAAACAACTTAATATACTTCTTTTTCCAAACTACTTAATTATTTCAAACATCACCAAAAATATAATTTCTGTAACATTAATTACTTCCCAAAGTAGAAGTTCTCCTTTTACCAAAACATTGAAATGCCTCGTCCCAAATGTTTAGGAATTCATATCGATAATGTTGATCAGGTGCATCAACATTAATTCTTAAAGCATTTGACACACAAATTAACACTCAAAATTAACTGCTAAAATATTTTCACTCTTTTTATAAAATTAAATTCATATTTTATCAAATCATTTACTTGGTTAATTAAAAATATTTTCAAAAATCCATATATACAACAATCCTCTAAAACAATGAAAATGATCATACATCATCCAAAAAATCAAACAAGCATTAATACAAAAAAACACACATTTTAAAACAAACAAATAAACGCCTTCAGTGGAAAACTATCTATCAGTTTCCGCTATGCAACTCTAATCACTACTGGATCTTCTACTCAACTTGCCACACAGAGGTTTATCCATCTTCATTAATACTGACACTACTGGTCTGGCTAACCACTCCTTACTTTACTACTTCCATCAACTTAAATTCCATACAAATATTAACATACAAAGGTAATAGGGATAAAATAATATATTTAATAGGAAAATAACAAGTACATCCCTAGATGATTACCCCAGTTAACTATCATATATCTCTACTATCGATTTAATATAGGGTAACTACCCAACAAACCCAAGAGGATAGGGACTTTAAGTCACTCTAAGGTCTTGATTCGTGTCTTATATATATAATGTATTGTTCTGAACCTTGCTCTGATACCTATTGTGACACCCTCATCTCCATACCCATATATATATTATATTATATATATACATATAAGAGTATTACTAGGTAATATTTTCAGATAATAAAGAGAATAAGGCGATATATGGTAAACACATGAATATTCCCTTAGGCTAACATGTGTATGTATTAAAACATCAACTAAACAACTCACACTTACGTACCCAATATCAGCACAAAGTAATAAACACATGTGCCTCCAGGATAGAACAAAACACAATATATAGTAAATTATAGACATCATAGAGTTAATCGTAGTGATAATATATAATATACAATATACAATTCCTGTCCAAAATGCATGTTAAGAATATACATCCACGAAGTACATCGTATGTAATAACATGCAACTAAAATGTATAACTAGTCTCCTCTATGCCCAAAAAACAAAAGATGGTCATGTTGTCCCTATACCTAAAAAGTGTCGGACTAGCCCGAACATTATATAAATAACACACGGGTCAAACTATATCTAATCCAAGGTGTTGAAAGATAGCAACTACTATATATCCCTAAGTGGCATGCTAACATATACATACACACACACACATATACATATATATATATATATATATATATGTTGGTGTCTAAATTGGCCACCAATACCAATTATGTAAAAGTAAAATTATCGAATCTAATCACAGAAATATGAAGAGAATTAAATGAAGAATAAAATTAAAACAATCAGAAAGAAAGTAAAAAGAGACAAGATTTATAGTGGTTCGGCTAACTCCGGTCTATGTCCACTCCCAAATAATCCTTTTTATTATACTGAAGTTCATTTACAGTTACAATCTAAATTCCAAGATTAAAATTGGCAGAGTGTATCCTAGGTTGAAGATAAAAAGAAGTAGAAAGAAGATCCTTTTTTTGACGCCATGCCTACTTTATTTATATGGGAAAACTTGTACGGATTGGGCATAAATTTTGATAGAAGGTTCGGGAGACGAAGATGAGGTCACCTAATAATTTTCAGGCCCATTGGGATCAACAATAGGAATGAGTACTGATCCTTATTTGGTGTCCAAATGGGGTGTGATTCCCATGAAGGGTTCCTCATTATTTTAGCTACTTGCCCTCTAAGTTTCATGCCATTTCGACTTACAGTTTATGAGATATCGCATTTTCCGTGAAGTGGTGTTGCTTGAATTCTAATTTCTGTTGATCCCTCTAGAGGGATAGGTACCGATCCCTCCAATCTCTTCCAAAAGCCGTGCGATCCTTAGGGAAGCTTTTCCATGTTGTATTTTGGTTAGCCTCCAAGTTTCACGCCAATTTGATTAATAGAACTCGAGTTATTGATCAATCTTTGTTGCAATATGTTGTGAAGGCTAATTATAGCTGACCCCTATGGAGGGATAGGTACCGATCCCTCCAAATTGCTCCAAATGATATGTGACCCCCTGTGGGGTATTCTATATTGTAATTAGCTTGCGCTCCAAGTTTCATGTCATTTGGATCAGTAGATATTGAGATATTGACTAATCTCTACCAGATTTTGAATATAGCCGGCCCCTATAAGGGAAGAGTGTCAACTGCTATGGAGGGATCAATACCGATCCCTTCAAGTTGCTTGTTTTATGGTGCGACTCTCTAGGGTCCCCTCATCCTGATTCTAAAGTTTCACTTCGATCCTTCTTGTGGTTGTTGAGTTATTAATTGTTTTCTATGAAATGCACTTGCTCCTATGTGTTGAACCATATTCCATACTTCAAACATTCTGCCTTGCATATCTATCAATTCCATTCAATCTTGACTTTATGTTATTATCTGCACTTGATTTCTATGTCCCATAGTCATCACTCTGGACTCATTGGCTTCAATAATTGCAAAGTCTTTTAGGTTAAATTCGACTTTATACTGCCTTGGTAAAAGGCGGGTTAACACTTTGCCCCCCAAAATATACCTTGAGATAGGAAGGTGTGCTTTAAATTGCTGTAAATCCAAAATCCGAAATCCTTGACCCATTGATAGCCTTATTTTCCAATCCGGAATTCAATTCGTTGCCAATCAAAATCCACGATCTCTCCAGATCGTTAGTGAAATCCATCACTGTTCCGAGTTGATATACAATTCCGAATACATTCCAAATCCTTAGCCGAATCCATATCTATTCAAAGCCAATAGCCAAATCCGTGATCTTACTGGATTGTTTGCCAAATCCAAAGCCTCTATCTCACCAGATCCTTGCCAAACACAATCCATACTCGATGACCTAAGTAGGCCAATCC
Organism: Allium fistulosum; assembly: GCA_030737815.1. Taxonomy (NCBI): domain Eukaryota; kingdom Viridiplantae; phylum Streptophyta; class Magnoliopsida; order Asparagales; family Amaryllidaceae; genus Allium; species Allium fistulosum. The sequence continues at coordinate 845,047,732 of CM060902.1, forward strand.
ATCGCGTTCAAGTGAAGCGACCTACCCCTTGCCAGGTATAGTCCATACCTGAAGACCTTGATCTCTCTGGATCCTTACCGAGCTTAATCCATACTCGATGACCTGAGTAGGCCCATCCATCGCGCTCGAGCAAAGCGACCTACCCCTTGCCAGGCATAGTCCATACCCGACGACCTTAATCTCTCGGATCCTTGCCAAGCACAATCCATTCTCGATGACCTAAGTAGGCTGATCCATCGTGCTTGAGCAAAGCGACCTACCTCTTGCCAGGCATAGTTCATACCTTATGACCTTGATCTCTCCAGATCTTTGCTGAGCATAATTCATACTCGACGACTTGAATAGGCCGATCCATCACGTTCAAGTGAAGCGACCTACCCCTTGCCAGGCAAAGTCCATACCTGATGACCTGTGTTGTCTGTTACATCGATCCAAACTTAAACACTCCTAAGTCCATGTGCCAAAATATAAAATAAGTGTCCATACAGCCAATAAACCAGAGTTTGAGGCAAAAAAGAAGAAAAAATAAGAAAAAGAAAAATCAATTTCACAAACCCTAGCACTACGGCTTATCATCATCTCAAAGCATGCCTAGGAACCATCCTCGATCCCGTACATGTGTAGGTGCCTTAGCGTCGTACTGTGGAGTTTGTTACTTATTCCATGCCATCCCAATCAATTGATGACAAGTTGATGATGATGCCTTGATCCAGTGCCATTTTCATTCGAGGTGGACGGCAGCTGCTCCTGTTCCACCGGTGCAGCCCGAGTCCTTACGTATTGTTATAACTGGTCATTCCTCACGTGTTCCTCAATGATATCCTTTAAATACCCATAGTCATTTGTATTGTGCCCATCTAGCTCATGGAATAGGCATCTCTTTCCTGATGTCCGTTCGCATTTGGAGGGTTCCCTTCTTGCCGGCCTCCAATACAGATGGCATCTCGACTATCCAGATATATTCATTCTAGGCTTTAATTTAATTCCAAGTAAGAAGAGAATTTGGGTTCTCCTCTTTGCCGCTTTGATCCATCGAAGCTATTGTCCATGCTCTGTTTACCCTTGTCCTTTCCTGAGCTCTCACCGGACGGTTCTCCACCCCGTACTGTATTAATTTCCATTGCTTCTCTATTAGCTTTCACATCTTCTTGTCATAGAAACCTTTCTGCTTCATGGTAGAATTTCCCGAGATCCATCGGTGGATCCCATATTAGTGATATCTTAAAATATGAATTATCTGCAACTCTTGACACTGCTCCTATCAAAACCATCAACGGATCTGGTCAATCCACTGAAACAACTGTCGCATTGAACCTAGTTAAACAATTCTTGAGTGATTCTCATACCCATTGCTTTGCTGATGTCAATGTCATCACATTCTTGAGTCTCGTAATGTGAACCCGAAATTGCTTCATGAATCTTATGACCAATTCCGTCCAGGTGCTTATGGAACCGCTCTCCAACTATCTGAACCATAGCATAGCTACATCCGTTAAGTATAGGGGGAAGCATCATGCCAGGACTTCTTTCGATGCCCCTATTACTTCCATGTGCTGTATATACCTCATCATATGCATAGTTGGATCCTACTTTCGGTCATAAGCTTCCAGTGTTGGTAGTTTGAATTCTGGTGGATTCCTAGCATTCCTAATATTAGGAGCGAATGGACTTCTATTTATATCCTTTAGATCCCTGTTCACTAGTCCTCCACACATAGCTCACCTGATCATCTCAACAAACCACTCATTGCCTTCCAGTGGTAGTCTCCTATCATCATGTCTAAGCTACCCAATGAGTCCATGAGGGAATTATAGAACATATTCCTCCGGACGAACATCCAAATTCCGATTCACACCAAGCTCTATGGGATCGACTGCAGGTCCTCCAACATCGCAACTAACCAAACCTAGAGGCATGCCCCCTAGCCTTTAGGGATCGATGTCGATCCCTCTGGAGGGATCGATGCCTGCCCTCGGCTGCTCTGCTCCACTCCTTCATCCGTTAGCACGATTTCCATGTTCTCGATTCTAATTTCCAATGATACCTAACGCCTCAACTTCTTGATCCATAGCTCTGGTGGTTCCTATCATTCCAACTCATTGGTTATGCATTCTAGAAGCTCTTATGGCTCCAACCTGTCTGATCTGTTGGAGTAGATTCTGCATCATCTCCTTCTGTCTTTTCTGCATCCCTTCCTGCATAACGTCCATCATTGTTACCATTTCATCTCTGGTGATGTAGATAGATGTTTGACTAGCTCTAGCACCTAAGGAAGCATCATGACTCCCTTCAAAATGGCTTCTATCCGCTACTTGTCTCTTTGTTGATTGTCTCACCATTGCTCCAAAACCAAGCTCTCCAATTGATACCAAATCTGAACTCCAAATCCACAAGGGCAGCTCTCTCAATGAAAGCACTAAAATGTTGGGGTCAAAATTGGCCACCAACACCCAATTATGTAAATGTAGCAATATCCAATCCAATCATAGAAATATAAAAGAGAAATAAATGAAGAAAAAAATTAAAACAATCAGAAAGCAAGTAAAAAAGAGACAAGATTTATAGTGGTTTGGCTAACTCCGGCCTACGTCCACTCCCAAATAATCCCTTTTATTATACTGAAGTTCATTTACAGTTACAATCTGTAATCTAAGAATAAAATTGGAAAAGTGTTGCCTAGGTTGAAAATAAAGAGAAGTATAAAGAAGATCCTTTTCTAACACCATACCTACTAAATTTATAAGGGAAGACGTGCACGGATTGGGCTGAAATTTCGGCAGAAGGTTCGGGAGACAAAGACGAGGCCACCCAAGAATTTTCAGACCTATTGGGGACCACAATAGGGATCAGTACCGATCCCTATTTTGATGCCCAAATGGGGTGCGATACCTCGGGGGGCTCCCTATGATGTTAGCTACTTTCCCTCCAAATTTTGTGCTATTTCAACTTACGGTATGTGAGATATTGCATTTCCCAAAAGGTGATGTTACTTGAATTCTGATTTCTGCCGATCCCTCCAGTCTCTTCCAAATGCCGTACATTCCCTAGGGGAGCTTCTCCATGTTGTATTATGGTTAGCCTCCAATTTTCACGCCAATTTGATTAGTAGAACTCGAGTTATTGATCAATCTTTGTTGCAATATGTTATGAAGGTTGATTATAGCCGACCCCTATGGAGGGATAGGTACCGATCCCTCCAACTTGCTCCAAATGATATGCGACCCCTGTCAGTTGTTCCATATGTTGTAACTAGCTTGTGCTCCAAGTTTGGATCAGTATATTTTTAAATATTGACTAATCACTGCCAGAGTTTGAATATAGCCGACCTATACAAGGGAAGAGTGTGGACTGCTATGGAGGGATCGGTACCGATCCTTTCAAGTTGCATGTTTTAGGGTGCAGCCCCTAGGGTGAACTCCCTAGGGTCCCCTCTTCCTTTTTCTAGAGTTTCACTTCGATCTCTCTTGTGGTTGGTGAGTTATTAATTATTTTCTATTGAAATTCACTTGCTCCTATGTGATGAACCATATTTCATACTACGAATATTCTGCCTTGCATATATATCAATTCCATTCAATCTCGACTTCATGTTATTATCTACTCTTGATGTTTGTGTCCCACAGTCATCACTCTGGACTCATCGGCCTTGATAATTGCAAAGTCTGTTGGGTTAAACCCACATGTATACTGCCTTGGTAAAAGGTAGGTTAACAATATATATATATATGTATGTATGTATGTATGTATGTATGTATGTATGTATGTATGTATAACATCATACCACCTAGCATGCACATCTCATCACTCAATCATTTAATAATTGGATAACACATCATGAAATATAATATCAAAACGGGTGAAATATCAAAACATCCAACTATCATCAACACATAAAATCATCAAGTATTATATGGGTAAGCTCACAGCTATGTCTATGGTAATCGTAAATTAGACATACCTGGGGTCAAGTATTATATATGTAAACTCACAACTATATCTATGATAAAATCATCAAGTATTATAGATTATTTCTTAAATAATCGTAAATTAGACATACATGGGGTCCTTCTTGCTCAAAACATATAAAAACACCTAATAACCACCCAAATTTGACTTACATGATATATAAATATGGCATACCCTCGATAACCAGGATCATCTCTCAGGTAACAATGTAAAAGATAGGTACAGGGTCCAACTCCATGCTCTCAGCATCTCTGGCAATCCTAGATAGTTGTATAATCGATGTGTATGAGCTTTCAGTCTCGTAAACAATAAAAGAGATCGATAACCACATGATGATCATCTAGACCTTCAACCTTATAGTAATCAACTTGACTCTCAGCCAATGGAATAATCATATGATCTCTCAAACCTCTACTAATCCACTCAACTCTCAGTGTTGTAGACAAACATCAGGACTCACAGTCCTATGTGCTCTCAACATCATAAATATCTATTTTGGTATTGGTCTTGACAAATAATCGAGTCGGCTCTCAGCTATAATCACAACGATCTCCTACAGGTGAATAAGTTGGTGTCTATAGCATCTCATGTTATCTCATCAATAATAACCAGATAGGAGACTGACATATCTCAGCCTGCTCTAGGAGCCTTCCTCACACGCTCTCGATGCTACTCCTGCAGTCATCGGTTACCTCAACGGCCATCGTGACCCAATATCCACCTAGTGTCAGACAGCACTATGCAATGGTCATGATCAGCAAGTGGCCCAAAGTAACTGACTACTGGCCTAAGTGACACGAAAGCAGTGGCTCTCAGCCATACACAAAACGATATGTCATAGATTCGAGGAGCGACCATGTAATCAGGCCGCTAAGATGGATACTAGCCAATCTGGTTTACCCTCCGACATGTAATAGGAGTTTACACAATAAAAAGCCACTTTTATGCTCACAGCTAACTCACCCTTAGCGAGCATCGCCCTAAATATAATACCCTGTATACTCGGCCATGTTAGAGTGACAACTATTTACAATGAATAATCAACTAAATATCACAACTGTGTCCCATGCCACTACATAATAATCAAACATTATTCACTGCACATAAACTACACTCGGTCTCCCAATATTTTGTATAACAAGTCCAATGAATAACCGAAAAGATATTACCAAATGCCTCATCTCAAATGGTATTATAACTCCGTTTATTAAAATTTCTCATCATACAGAATAAAATCATCACAAAATCATAATGAACGTCATCACCGTATCATATCTAATCACTAAACAAGTCAACATCAATGGTGAATCATTCATGATATTGAGATCGATGTGAGAAAATGAGAAATAAAAAATAAAGAAATCATATATAAAAAACCAAATTCAATTCAAAAATGAAATATAATAAATTTCAACAAATCCTTTCCTTAAACAATTAAATCAAATATCCAAGTATATATATAGAACATACTTTATTAATTCATAAGTAATCACATTATTTATGAAAATAAACTTTAAAATATCTAAATACTAACCAAAAAATATTTCTTATTTCCAAAAGTTATGTAAACTTCTTAAGTAACTATTTAAAACAAACTATAGATTACTTTGAAATAAATTAATAATTCTAAAAAGAACCTTTTTTCAATAAATTTTACATTTCTAGAATAATAAAATTTGGTAAAACCTTTATATATCAAATAAGTTTACTTTATTTATATAATAATAACTAAGAATAAAGATTAAAACACTATTATTTACTTTAAATATATATATTTTTAATTCTAAATATTTATAATCTAAGCCATAAAATAATTTCAAAACATTCAAAATTACTTATAAATAAAATATCCTCTATTGAAGTCATTCTAGTATAATATTTAATTATAAAAATTCATTTAGAAATCCTTTTATACGTACTTCTCAAAATGTCCAAACTCACTTTATATAAACTATTTCATAATTTTCTATAATTAAATTATATTTTAAAATAAATTTATAAATCTCAATAATAATTCTTTTCATTTCAAACTATACATTTATAATTCAAAACATTCGCTTTATATTCTAATAGTTAGAAACAAATTATTTTTAAGACAACTTTTATATCCAAACTAATTTTTCAAGAAATCATTTTATTTTCCAACTAGTTTTATTTATTTATAAATATACTTCAGTTTGATTTTAAAATACCAAAAATAATTTATCAAAGATTTCAAAAATATTTAAAAGCTAGAAAATCAATCGAATATCTAGAAATATTAATTATGGAGCAAAATTCTCTAGAATCATCGTTAATTCATTACTATAAATTTTATCGTGTGGCCGAGTCAAATTCCATCGAATTTTGGCCTTCGATACATTTTACACTCAATATAAATAATTAGATAAATTCAGTGAATAATGAATTTTAGACATAGACTGTGAGTTAGAAAACTCACTTAAACGACGCCCGAATTACCGAATTAGTAGTTGCCATCGACACACGAGACTCAGCCTACAACTCCATGCACATCAACAACTTGCACATCAACTCCTTCGTCTGGCACTCATGTATGCACTACAAAACTACATCCTCATTTAGTCTCAGTCACCTCAATCAACTGCAGCCACCATCGTCACGGCAATCACCTCGCAAACCCAAAATCAAATGCCAAATCCTACATTGCAACTCCAGCTCCTACCTCCACCTGACACACACGCCTTTCATTGCACTACCTCCACTCACAACATCCTCCCTTTGCCATCGTGAGCCCAAGTCATCCTCCCAATCTAATTCGCTCCTCCGCTTCATCACGTCGCTCATCTTCGAGCATGTCGTCGCTCCTTCTTCGACTATAGCAGCTCCAAATCGCATGTGTGGTTGATGTAGTTTTTTTTTCAATTCCAAATCATGGTTTTTTTAGGGCTAAGGCAAGAGGCGAGCTCGGGTATAAAGGAGTATGGGGAGAACGAGTATTATAGAGAAATAAGGAGATGGATTTGGGCTTGTGCTGAAATTGGCTTTAGTTTAATTCATTTAACTCTTCTTTCTTTTCTTTTTAATAATTCCTTTTTATTTGTAAATAAGTTCTAATAGATTTAAATTAATTAATACTTCACTATACTAAATATATTTTAATAATCGCCACTCACTCAATTCGACGCCTACTTATTAGTTTTTCACTATTTCAGTCATAAATAATTGTTTACACTTTTAAAAAAAATTCATATTCAATTAAAACAATTTATTCAATTTTAATATATTATCTAAAAAGAATTTACTAATTTTAATTCAATTTACAATTTATTCAATTTTAATATATTATCTAAAAAGAATTTACTAATTTTAATTCAATTTATGTCAAAATAAGATGTTTTATTGATAGTTTTCAATTAAATACATATTCACTTTCAAAAATAATAGTTATCAAACACAAATTCAAGTAATTTTATTTTAATTAAATTTACGTACAATTACTGTGTAGGAAGCAGTGTTGTTACAATCTCATTAAGCAAGACTTTCACCTTTCCTAAATAGGATTTTAAGCACTCTCCCTTAGCCTAGAATTCTCCGAGCACCTATTTTACAATTAACTACGAGTCACTATGGACGCACAATGACCTAATTCCCAGCACCTTCGCTATCTCCGACTCTGCTATTAAACCTTCGTATTCTAGTTCATTGTTGGTTGCCTTAAACTCCAGTCTTATAGCATAGCTCAGTTTCTTTCCTTCAGGTGTCAACAATATTACTTCTATGCTAGAATCGTGCTTGTTCGATACTCTTTCCACATATATTCGCCATTTAAGAGCTTCTTTCCTCCGGGATTCTACTTCGTTGTCTCTAATAGTGAACTCCATAATGAAGTCTTCTAGGGCCTGCCCTTTGATTGCTGTTCGTAGATGATAGGTAATCTCATACTAACTCAACTCAATACTCCACTTATTGAGCCTTCCAAGGTATCTTGTCGGTGTAGCATCTGTCTCAAGGGCTGATCGGTTATCACTCGGATGTGATGCGATTGGATATATTGTCTCAACTTTTGGATGCGATTAATAGGCAATATGCCAAGTTTTCCAACTTAGGATACCTAGACTCTGGCCAGTGAAGCGTTTTCTCACGTAATATATTGGACGTTGCACCCGGTCTTCTTCTTGAACCAACATGGAACTCAAGGCGTTGGAGGACACTACTAAATAACAAGTTAAGGAATGCGGTCATACATTCATCCGTCCCTGTAAATTGCCTTTCTCCTTCTTAAGCGTTTTAAAGGATGGAACATACTTATTTATAGCATTTGATATGAACCTGCTTAATGTTGCTACTTTCCCATTTAGACTTTGCATCTTCTTCCATTTTTGGGGAATTTTTATGTTCTTCAAATCTTGGACTTGTTCCAAGTTTGCCTCAATTCTCCTAACTTGCAATAATGAATCCCAAGGACTTCCTAAAGGATACTCTAAAGGAAAATTTCGACGGATTCAACTTCATTTCGATTCCACAGAGTTTGAAACATCTCTTCCAAATGTGGGATGTGGTCCTTGGCCTTTTTCAACTTCACCAACATATCATCAATGTAAACTTCCATGCTCCTTCCAATCTGAGCAGCGAACACCTTGTTGACTAAATGCTAATATGTTGCACCATCATTCTTAACTCTAAATGGCATGGCTATATAGTAATAGAGCCCCGAGTCAATAAAAAGCTAGTGTGCTCCTTATTTGTGACATACATCGCAATCTGAATGTATCCCGAGCATGCATCCATAAAGGATAAGAGCTCGTGCCATGTTTTTCCATATACTAATTGGTTGATCCTCAAGAGCAAAAATCATTCCTTAGGATAAGCGTCATTTAGGTTGGAGAAATCAATGCACGTACACCATTTCCCATTCAATTTCCTAACCAAAATCGCGTTTGAAATCCATTCCAAGTACCGAGTTATCGAATGAAGCCATTGGCTAGCAAGGCCTGCACTTCTTCGTTAAGAGCCGCTAACTGCTTCAATCCTATACTTCTTTTCTTTTGCTTCATTAGGGATTTCTTGGGGTCAATATTCAATGCCTAACAGGCTATTGAGGCGGAAATTACGCACATATCCATGTGAGACCAAGCAAATACATCTTGGTTATCCCATAAAAATCCTATCAGTTGCACCTTGAGACCCAGTTCTAGCCTAGATCCAACCTTCACAAGCCTAGTTAGATCACTACTATCTATCTCCACAAATTCTATCGCCTTTCCAGTCCTAGCCGTGGCCCCCTCTCCTCCATCTTTTAGGTCAAGTTCATTATAAGGATCACTCGTGAACCCAAGCAGGGCCTTCCATTATTTACTATGCGATAGAATTCTTAGTGCATAATGCGACCTTTATACCTTTACCTTTCTCTTATTGTTTGTTTTCTCTAAGTTCTGCTACGTAGCACTCCCTGGTGGCATCTTGGTTCCCTTCCACCATTTCTACTCCATTAGTTGTAGGGAACTTCATGGTTAAACATTACTGAGTCACTACTGCGTGAAAGTCAGGTAAGGATGGACGCCCTAGGAAGGCATTATATGCCAAGAATCCATCCACTAAGGCAAAAGCTTGCTTTCCTATGGTTGATCGGGGAGTGTTCCTATCTCGAAAAACAGATCTAGCCTTCTTAAGGGCATCATGCCCTCTCTTGTGAAACAATATTACGATGGTTGCAGGGTGTAACATCTTCCATGGACAACCCCATCTTATCAAATGCATCCTTGAATAGGATGTTTATTGACCTACCACTATCTACCAAAATCCGGTGCACCTTAGCTGGGTTGATCATTGCTATAATTACTAATGGGTCTGTATATGGGTATCGCTTTCCTCATAAGTCACTATCATTGAAGGTTATCTCATCCTATTCTCAATGTAGGTTCTTGGTTTTTTTACTCGTTGTCCATAACATACACAAAAGAATCTCCATTCTTTAATGACATTGCATATCTTTCCATCTCAGACCAAGTTTTATCAACTACATGCGGTCCTTCTTCTATGATATTGATCACCAACCTCCTATCTTTTCCACAATTAGCGATGGATCCTTCGCCTCCATTTCTCGGTAGGAGCTACCTAGGGGTCTACTTCTCAGGTTCAGCGAAGCATTAAGATCCTTGACATATTGCTCTAGCTTTCTATTCCTAATGTGTTCTTTAATTATGTCCCGTAAATGATGTCATTCATTAACGTTATGCCCATGGGATTCATGAAACCTGCAAAATTTTCCCATGTTCATATCAACTTTAGTTTCCTTCTTTGACGCAGGCCAGTTGTACTTGAGTTCTGCTTGCATGGCGAGGTAGATGTTTTCTATAGTATCATTCAAATTCTTATAAGTATCAAACTTCGTACCAAGCTTGAACCTTCTTCGCTCTATTTTCCTTCCGTTAGGATTGCTTGGGTTGTTATTTTTCTTTTTCTCTGTAAGACTATCTTTATTGGTTTTAACCATAACATTCACACTATTATATGCTTCTAATGGCTTGAAAGTCGTTCCAGCCTGCCATCCAACCGCAGCTTCCTCCAACCGCATATATTTTGCTACTTCGTAGAAGAAATCCTGTAAAGTAGTTGGTTTCTTCTTAGTTGATTTCCGAGCCATCTTCATGTCGGGATGAACACCACTACACAATGCCACAAGAGTCAACTATTCGTCAACCTTCTAGGCGTTGGCAGCTGCAGCGTTAAAGCAAGTTAAGATTTCCGTAGTGTTTTGTCCTCTCATTTACGGTCTTTAGGTTGTTCTATATGAACCCTGAATTGACTGATAAAACTTTCCTTTAGCATCTCCCATGAATGAATTAAGCCGGGGAAGGTGGCAAAACTACATGGTCAACAAATCTGATTGGAAGAGGGGAAAGCATTTGCATAAAACTTCTTCTGTCTCTCCACTTGTTAACATATGTTGCGTGTATTGTTGCAGATGCACTATAGGATTAGTCAAGCCTTAATATGGGTCCACGGTAGGCATTCAGAAGCTCCTAGGATTTCAAAAGGTCTCTATCTCTATGGAAAATGGGTTACCCACTCTTGCCCCGATTCCACACTGTACCTACTCATGACGTACGCACTCTCTTATGATGCAGGCTATTTGATCTTTTGGCTTAGGGGATGGACGGTGCTGAGTGGATCTTCCTCGTCAGGGTAAAAGACTCCTTTCATTTCTGCTTTGGTAGTTTGCCTTGCGATCTCGGCTACGTTCTCTGATACGGGATCATTCACGAGGATAAGCTTGCCTTCCTGTAGTTCCCATCTCTATCAAGGCAAGGGAGCGCTGCTAGATCGAGGAGGTTCAACCATAGCCGCCCTTGGTTTGTCACCTCTTCTGTTCAGTTCAGTGCCGAACCGGTCCTTGGGAATGGGCTATGGCTGAATTCTCACTTGACTCATTTCCTTGGTGTTTTCTCATCCTGCCCCTGGTTCTCCTGATCTGATCCACTACCCGAGCATGACCTCGTCCTTCTTTTGGATCCCTGAGATATGGTCCGTCCCTTTTCTTAAGTGTTATATGTAGCTAGTTGAGTATGCACCAAGTGTATTATGACCTGATCCACAATATCCTGTTGTTGGATAGCGAAATGAGTATCAAGATCAATCATAACTTTGTCTAAGTCACCCCTTATGATGGTGTCTGGTGCTAGAGTGCTAGATGAATGATTATTCTACTCTGTAGTAGCTCGGTTAGCATTGCCACTGGAACCACCAGTCTTGCTCTTAGATTTAGGAGGCATGTTGAGAACCTTTTTCGATGAAAGCACCAAAAATGTTTGCACAAAAATTGGGCAAACACTTCCAATCAAATTTATAATAACAGATGTAGTAGAAATATAATGCAGAAAGAGTAAAGTGCACATAGATTTATAATGCTTCGGCTGTAATGGGCTTACGTCCATTGTTCATTTTTATTCCTTTTCTTATATTTGAGCCTTTACAAGTGTTTCCATATGAATTACAATGATTTTATGCTATATATTGAAATCTCAAAGCTCTATTCAGTGGTCCCTATTTAGCAAAAGCTCGAGGTTTCAAAAAAAATTTTTGTCCCCATGGATACTAGAAGCTTGGATATTTATAGAAGTATGGAGGTGATGTGGTTATTCCGACAAATCATGTAATTTCCATGTATAACTTGCTCGGTTCGATGAATTCCATATATAAAAGATATGATCATAAATTTCTAAATATATCCAGAGTTGTTCCATTTAAGTAACCCATTTGGTTCGGTTGGGAGGGCTCTATTCGGGATATGTTGGTTTGATGGATGCATGTGGACGCCATGCAAGTTAGGTTCCTACCTACGTCCTCTTGGTTCAGTTTCACTTAGCTTTACACTTGTTCGGTCTCCACTCTCGACCGAACAGAATCTCCTGTTTGGTGCCAAACCTACCGAATATAAAATAATATTCGATGTCATGACAACTGAATAGGATTTCCTATTCGGTGTCACGACTACCGAATAAGATTTCATGTTCAGTGTTAAGACCACCGAATATGATTCATGTCTAGTGCCAAGCCTACCGAACAAGAAGAATTCGGAATCGAGATTACCAAATAGTGGGGTATGCTCTTCTCAACTCCTTTGTTTTCTTCGATTCCTTGTGTCTGCCTTCTCTCTTTTCCTTCCCATACTTTGCTTCATTGGCTATCCTATTAAGACAAAACTCCTTGGGTAGAAATTCCCATAATAAGAGGAAAGGAAGATTAATGAAAAATGAAGGAGAAGTGAATGAAGAGAAGAGAGATCTACTCTCCTTTATTTGAGTCCAAACATTTTAATGGGCCTTGACCTATATGCAATCATGGCAAAAGGCACTTCCCTCCTAGCGCCAACTTTTTATGTGTTTTCTTTTTGAAAAAGACATTTCAGATGCAATGGAATAAGTCTCAGAGGTCCAATTAATCTGTATGAAAAAGTTAACTTTTTAGGCCATTTATAAATTGACTCCTGGTATCTACCTTGAAATCTAAAATCTAAAAAACATTGATGTTTATACTCAAACATCTTTTAAATGATATTCAGGACTCTTCTAAACGATATTTCTGACTCTTCTAAATGATATTCGGGAGTCTTCTAAGAATTGGCTCGTTCCACTTACAGAAATCCATTTTCATGTTCTAAATCATCATTTTAAATTACTATGGGTTAATTTACGGGTTATTACATTCTTCACCTTAAAAGAATTTCATCACCGATATTCCATGAAAGGAAAATGTAGCTGAAGCAAATTAGTAACCACCAACAACAACTATACTTAAGCATGTACATACACCCGCTATGGTGTATGTGCACGAAAGCAATAGTATATTCACACCTATGGAACTCTAGCATAAAATCTCATACAAAAAAGCATACATACACAATAACATGCATACATGCACATGATTACATACACGATCGTCAGTCATAATTATACCAAGCAAATCCAATATTATCATATAGATACACTAGCATAAACAAGTATGCAAACTAACCAAAAGTGAAAACATCATACATGGCATGCAAAAGCACTAAAACATCCAAGCAAATAACAATGACCGACACCAAAACTACAATTATACTAAAGGGAAATTTTCATATGGAAACTCAATTATCCCCTCCCTCATTTACGATCTTATGCACCTATATGCCCATTCGATATTACAAAAACAATCTAGATTATGCCACTACTCCGCAAAGATAGGATAAATAAATGCTTACACCTGCTATCATGAAGACAAGTTAGCTCAATATGTTAGGTTATCATCACTCTAATTAATCCAACAATCTCTTAAGTTAGCTTTCATACATTCCAAAATAGAACCTCTTCTTATTTGAATGGAAAAATATCAAAATCTATCACTTTGACCAAGTACTTTGTTCATATTGGTCTTAAGGCATCATCATTCATAATTGAAAGATTCCCAAACTCTTATAAGTTCTCCTTACTAATTTTGACCTAATTATCAATTGTGTACTAAACTTACCAAAGAAATGGTGAATGATATTGTCGTCCATACGAGGTTTTGAATGTAGCCATGATCTTACCCAATTAGTGGCTGCCACCATGCGTGTAAATACTATCAAGCTAAATGACCCTTACCTGGCGAATTATGTGATGCAAGAAGAAAATAATACTAACTTATGCACACTTGACTTAGCCAACTTCATACTATCTTCGTAGATCCTAAGGATACTAAGTAAGAACTCATAGCCAAGGTGTAACACCCCATATTTTGGAGAGTCCATAATATGGGAAATTAATTTAAATTAAATTGAATTGAATTAATAATACGAAGATATTATTAATTAAATTAATAATATGATTTAATTACAAGATTTCCTAAGGAAAATTTAGTTAATTAAGTGAGAGTCGCATTAAAAAAAGTTACTTGGATGGACCAAAAGCAATTAGAGCAATTTGTTTAATTTAAGTTAATAAAATGAAAAAATTCAAATTTTAATGTGAATGATTTAAGTAAAGGGAATAAATTAGTAAGGCCCGACCCACTAACATAAATTCCTTAGCCCAAACCCCTCATTCCATCTTCACTTCATTTCCATAAAACAAAACTTCCTATGAACTCTAAGCAAGGCCAACGTTTTCCAAAGAGAAAAAAATAGGATTTCAAGCCAGAAGAAATCAAGCTCTCAAACAAAAGAAGTGAAGAGATTAAATCAAGTTTAATTAATCAAGGTAAGTAAAATCTTTCTCTAAAATCTACCCTAACATATTGGGTTCGGATTCGATCTTCATATAAATGTTTTAATGATGTTAAACATGATTTGACATTTGAATATAATTTCAACTATGGTTTAAAATTTAATTAAAGTGATTTAGTTCATGTTTTAGAGTAAAACATGGTCTAATTACATCTGAATGCCATAAAATTTTGATATGATATGCTTAATGTTGAAATAGATATGGATACTTAATTTCATAATTTTTGGATTTAATGGGAATATTTTATGAATTTCTTAAGTTGGGAAAAATGGTTAAATTCGGGTTAATTAATTATTAGAAATAATAACATTTATTATTTTGACATAAAATTTTGACAGAAGGTAAAAATGTGATAAACGAGATTTTGATGAATTTTTGAGATTTTTTCCACCAATTTTTTTATTTTATATGAATTATTTAGTGAAGGAAAACACTAATTAATTAAGAGAAATTAATTAATTAATCTGGGGGGTTACATTTTGCTGGAAACAAACTACAGTGATAAGAAAATTATCCAATAAGAAGTTAACATCAAATTTGGTTAAGTAAAAAGTTATTGCTTAAGGGGTAGTAAATCAGTCTTTAATCTGTTTACAAAACCGTCATTGAACCATTTTTTACCAAGTTAAATATAATAACATAGGCTGAACTTTGCATTGATCCAAGAAAATTTGTGAACAAAATCTAGGGTGAATATGAACTTTAGTAAGCGATAGCTCATATGCATTAAAAAAATAGTCACAATGGCAACCATAAACTAGCAACGACAGCACCATATAACTCAAGATATATATAATCCAAAAAAATATAATTCAAAGCGACAACACTTCGCAATAACTTTCTCTAGGAATACATTGTATAGCAATGGGTTAGCTGTGAAATAATTAAATAACAATCGAAAATATATTTGTCACAAAAGCAAGTGTTGAACAAATTTGCACACAGAAATATATATATATATATTAATAAATAAATTATGCATGAGGTACGAGAAGGGTTAGAATTTGGACTTTTTGTAAGCTACATATGGAAGAAGAAAATATTGCACGAAGGTTATTCGCATAAATAAACAAGCACGAAGGTAGTGAGATGCAAAAGTAGAACAATGAAATAAAAATGCATCTACTTGATGCATGCAAACAATTCAAGCTAAAATACATATATGTGTGCCTGTGTAGTTAAAGCCCTGCTAAAGCCCCATGGAATCCCTGGTATAGTGCATAACAGTCTTCGACCACTACTCTATTTCAATTTTGCACTATTAAACAGTAGATCAACATTATGCCCCGCAACTTTCTGCTATACCCACTAAATCAATGCTTTTTAGCACCCTCTTTAGCAAGATTAATGTATAAAGGTTAATTTTACTAGCTCACTTTTAAATCAAATCAATAAAGTTATGTTAAAGACCCAAGTTCAAGGCATAAGTGCTCAATGTAAGCTAGAAAGATATATTAGTCATTAAATCTAGTCTACATAAACCATAATATTCTTTAATCTTGTTATATAAGATTAAACAATATTTTGTTTTCCTATGCAAATGATGTGGGAATGAGAATAAATTAACGTTAAATATTTGATTTTATATTTATTAAAGCTTTTTGCACCTCTGCTATTTTTCACTATATCCCCGTTTTATCCCGCTATAACTTTTTACACCTCCACCACTATAGAACTGCCAAGTGCTTTTACTGCATAGATGTGTACACATACATACTTCCATGAAAACATATGAGATATTTACGTGGCCTTATAACAACACACGAAGAAAATAGACCTGCATATTATTCACGAAAGGAATTGTCACAAAGCCAAAGGAATGTTATAAACATAATAACACACGAACAAAAGATA
The DNA here is from genome assembly GCA_030737815.1 of Allium fistulosum. Taxonomy (NCBI): domain Eukaryota; kingdom Viridiplantae; phylum Streptophyta; class Magnoliopsida; order Asparagales; family Amaryllidaceae; genus Allium; species Allium fistulosum. The sequence continues at coordinate 845,064,255 of CM060902.1, forward strand.
CACAAAAGCTTGCTTTTAAAATATAAATGCATGCGATGGCAACACGTGAACATGATGGCTATATGGTATATACAAGTGGAACTCATGATGATAGAAAAATAATATATAAAATAGTAAGGCATGAAGCATTGCAAGCGACAACATTTGTTAAAAGAAAGGGCGCGATGACTTGGGATAAAACATGGAACGATTTATTACGCGATGACCTAGGGAAGTTAATAGTTCATGAAGGCTTTGGTTAAAATTGAATGCAATGACCGGGTAGAAATTAAACATGATGGTACTACGTTTTAGCTTAGGATTTGCACGCCATCGTTAAATAACATTTCAATTAAACGCGACTGTTACAGGTTAACCAATATACAACAAGTAAAATGCAACTTGTAATAATTTGTAAACTATGTTTTCTGAGTAAAATAATAAATACTTAGGGCACCACGAAAGAAAGTTTCTAAGTGTTATTGAACTATTTCATAGGGATGAAGTAAATGAAAGATTTTATAAATTAACATAGTGTTTACTTATTTTTGAAAGGAAGTAACTTAGAGAAGATAGTAAATGATATAGTATAATTTAAATAAAAGAAAAAATGTTTGTTTAAGGAATGTATAATATACACAGTTAATAAATAAAACCATCTGCAAGAATATAAATGCAAATGGAAGGCCTTTGTGATAATTAGAAGGATACACCCAGCTCCTTAATTGATTTCGGTTAACATAAGGCCTTTGTGGCAATTACATATCTAAATACGACATTATAAATAAGATATAGCCCAAGTGGAAAGTGAAGTCCTGTGTGGCTACTGAATAAACAGTATCGTTAAGTCATGTCTGGCTACCGAATTATCTATATCATTAAGTCCTATGTGGCTACCAAATAGTTGGTATCGTTAGGACCTGACTAGCTACCAAATGTCAAAACCCATGACTTTATAATTGCTATCGAAAGCCTGAGTGGTTATTGAATGCTAAACCCACAACATTATAATCGATGTCGTTGATCGAAGTCTTGTGTGGCTATCAAGTGTCAAAACCATGACATTGAAATTGGCATCGTTGTTCAAACGTTCGCATAGCATTCAATTGTTTGTTCATGATAAACAAACAACAACGGGGGAGTAAGGCTTAGTAACATCCAATGGTCTATTCTTAACAAAACATGAGAATACTGGTGTGAAGCCTTTATGGAAACCTAATTATCTATTGTTGATAAAACAATGATAAAAGACCTACGAATAAAATATAAGCATAGGAACTGGAAGTCGAGTTTGGCCTAGGTGACAACCTGAAATTAAGACTACGATAGTTAACCCTGTACGCATGATGAATGATATATGGCAGGGTTCGTTAATGGATAGAAAGTGTGAGGATCACTTATGTATTAAATATATGCACTTGGTTGTTTATGTCACACACACACACACACACATATATATATTGTTGTATTATATATCTTGATGTTTATTATGTTGTGATAATGAAGCGAGGGGAAAAGTCATTTCATGTTAGCGGCATGGTCTCACTATGGATGCTTCAGGTAAAGGTTTTACTCATATCAGACTTATTATCTAACTCATGTTTTTATTATTTCCCATATACTCATGAGAACTCATTCGAGTAGGCTGAGTTTATGGATTAAACATGTACCTTTTGAACGACTAATAAGATTCTAAAGACGAATCAGGAGGCTTGCCATTTAAATAAAAGTATTTTGAAATTTCCATTGTGTAAAACCAGGATTCATAACTAGTTAAGTGTGGTACTGGCATCTTCATATGTCGGACACACGCTACTCTGGTTTTCTTATTATATATTTACCCCTGTATGAGAATGATTTGGGTTTAATGACGTAATGAATTATGTAATACAATTTGTTGATATTTAGGTTCTTTGTTTACTTATGTTGAAAAAATACTGAACTCACTTCGTCATTGGAAAATGATTTCGGTGATGACTGCAGCATCATCAGTGCCCATTTTCGAGTCTCAAAGTGAGAAATGTTACAACTTGGTATCAGAGCTCAGGTTAGGGAAACACCTATGTAAAACAGAGCTAAGCAGCAGTTGAACTAGAAAACAAACACCTTGGGGAAGGGTTATACACTATATACCACATTTGTATTTTGATATAGATATATAGGAGAATATCATCCCCTGTACAATTGTTTCCACTCTCTTTACTTCTATTTCTTTATGAACTCTTGTTAATGCGAAAAGCCAAAATGGATCTAGGAAGTTTAACACTAGGAAGAGGAGGAACGAATATTAGTAGGGAAACGGCTCATACCCAAATTAACGACCAAGGAAGGAAGGAAGCGCCGGAAGTTCATGTTGAAGCTGGCATTAAAATGCCTATCCTACGAGATTGGCTAGCGATGTGTGAAAGAATTAGTGGATCTGAAGCTGGAATAGGATCATAAGGCAAAGCTCCTGTTTAGACCATACAAGGGGTTGGCAAGTGTCTAGCGAAGGACCTAGATGGCTAAGATTCCCGAGCAAGGGATTACTCAAGATATGTATAAGGAGATGGATAATGGGAAATATATATGTCTAGCTCAGACTTGTTGGCAATGTCCCGAGAGTTTAAGGAGCTGCAAATAGGAGATATGACTATGCCAGAGTATGAGCAAAAGTTTAATACATTATCAACGTATGAGGCTGATCTGATAAGGACCCCAAGGAAGGAAGACGAAAATTTTATTTTAGGGTTGAAGCGGGGATTTAGTGACCAGATAATGGCTCATCCAGCACTTTCATTTGATGGAGTGGTAGACATGGCAATGAGGTATGAGTTGATATACGCTGAAAGACGTAGTGAGAGGCTAAAGGCCCAGGTTGATAGGAAGAAGAGGTTTACTGCTTATCAGATAGGTAAAAAAAGGCCAACAACAGAAGAGGCCTTAAGAGGAGGAACCCAAAATCCAAATATGGCGGACGTTACTTATTTCAACTATAGGCAAAAGGGGCACTATTCCACTATGTGTGCCTAGTTAGATAATAAGGATAGGTCTAAGTGCTTTAATTGCAACAAGTCGGGTAATAAGAAAAAGGATTGTCCATAATTGGGGCAAGTAACAAGATATGCTTTAGATGGCCCTTCGATTAGACCAATGACTGAAGAAAAAGGAAAAGCTCGGAGTGGTGGAGAATTTAAAGATGTTGTTGATGTGACTTGCTTTAATTGTGGCCAAAAGTGGCACTACTCCGCTAAGTGTACCTAGCCGGAGGACATGGCCAAGTGCATTATCTTTAATAGGCTAGGCCATAAGAAGAAGGATTACCCGAAAACTAAGCAGGAAAAGATTTATGCTGTGGAAGGACCTTCATTTGAGTTGACCATAAAGGAGAAAGGAAAGGGCATTGACCTTGGTCTTTTAGTTAAAGTTCTATTAGATAATAGAGTTACTCACTCTTTCCCTATCGGAAGACTTTGTCGATATTTTAGGAATAGAAACTATCTATTTGATTATGTCCTTGCGTTTGGTTAGTCCAATCGATGGGTATAGCACACTCAGGTTAAGATGCACTAACTGGGAATTTGACTTGTTTGGACTTTGTTTGTTTGTGTCCCATATGTGTTAGATTTCATAGGTACCCTAGGTAATTTTGGGTATGGATTGGTTAGTGCAAAATGACGCTAGGATTTATTGGGTTAATAGGATTATTTCCTTATGGAACCCTGTAGGTGGAAAAGAATGTCGTCCAAGGAGATGGAAGAATTGAAGAAGTGATTAATGGGACTTGAGCGTATGAACTTTATCTGACCGACTAGTTTGTTATGAGGAGCATCTGCGGTCTTTGTAAAGGAATCAGTCGTGAAAGTGGGTAGTTGAAGATTTGGAGACATTACTTATTTAGAGAATGGTTCGAGTTGTATACGGACCACAAATCCCTTAAGTATATATTCTCTTGGAAGAAGTTGAATATATGTCAATAGAGATGGTTGGGGTTCTTGGTGGCATATGATTTCGGGATAGAATATATGTCACGAAAGGGGAACAAAGTTGTCGATGCTTTAGTTATGAAGCATCAAAATGAATTATTGCCAGGATTGAAGAATGGAAGACATTAGAGACGTTAGCCTTTTGTGGAGTGCATTGTAGGAAGAATACTTGATCGAGTAGAGATCCGACATGTTAATGAGTTTGGAGGTATGCCCGGCGCTTGTAGCAAGAATAGCTACTAGGAAAATGGAAGATCAAATGATAGATGAAAGGATTAGGCGATTGGAGATGGGTGTTGATCACGAGGACTTCAAAGGATTCAAGGTAGACTCAAAAGAGTGGCTTAGGAAGAAAGGAAGACCATGTGTTTTGGATATAGGAGATCTTCAGAAGGAAGTCTTAGAAGAAAGTCATTGATTGATATTTACTATTCATCCCGATGGTACGAAGAAGTATTGTGATATGAGGAGAGTCTTCTTTTGGTAATGGATGAAGAGACGTATAGATGAATGTGTGAAGAGGTGTTTCACTTGTCAGCAAGTAAAGGCTGGGCACTAAAAGCTGAGGGGTTTACTTCAACCTTTGGAAGTGGGATTCAGTGTCTATGGATTTATTCGAGGGACTGGCTAGGTTGTGGATGGGAAATGATAGCATTTGGGTGATAGTCGATAGATTGACTAAGAGTTCCCACTTTGTCCTCGTAAAGTTGACAAGGATGGTGGCTAGCTAAGCAAAGTTATATAAGAAGAATATGGTGAGACTACATAAGATACCGAGTAGTATCGTTATTGATAGAGACTCATTATTTACCATGAGTTCTGGAGAAGTCTATAGAGCGCATTAGATACGAGGGATAGAGTCGTTATAGGAACCAATCTGGTAAGAGATGCTACTAAGAAGGTAGAGTTATTTGCCAGAATAAAGGCAATGCAATCAAGGCAGAAGAGGGTTACTCCGCCTTTTGGTCTAGGCTGGGATATCAGCAAATTGGCTGGAAAGGATGGATATCAGGATTGGAGATCGATTGGAAACATGGCTATGATCGATACCGTCAAAATTTGACCGAGCTCTGATCAAGGTGGAATCGATTAGGAATGATGAAAAAGGCTAGGAAAGGCTACGTTTCAAATTTCAAGTCAATCAGAGTTCGTATGCTCAAGATATGGATGGATCAAAATTCAAGGAAGGCAGGTTTGTATCGATGTTTTGTATCGATCAGGATGGAGACGGCAGCATACTTCGTATCGATGATTTCGAATCGATGGTTTCGTATCGATGCAATGCGCATCAGTCTAGTTGGACACGGCAAAAGGAAGGCAGCATGTTTCGTACTGATCAAGGCTGAGATCGATACGAAGAGTGGATCAGCGGTTTCAATCATTAGGATGGACATTTTGTATCGATCACTTATCGGTCGATACGAAGAAGGTAGTCGACATGGACCGATACGAAGAGCATGACACTAGATCGACACGAAGGTAGGGCAACCGATGGATACGAGAGCGTATGTTTCCATAGCAGATGATGGATACGAAGGAGGTTGGTCGATGGATACGAACAGCCTATGTTGATGGATACGAAAGCTCTCTACTTTGTATCGATAGATACTAAGAAAGCGATCAAGGTGGAGCGAAGGATATGGATCAGAGCACATGAAGTTTGGATCGATGCGAAGGCTGCGGCGATGGATATGGGGGTAGAATCGATACGAACTGGATGGAGGCGAGCAGATCGATGCGAGCGATTTTGTCTTCATGCAAACTACAACTTGGATCGATCATAACTCGAGATCTACAAGTCCAAACATCACGAAATTTTCACAGAAGCTTCCTTATGCACTCAAGAAGGTTCGTGATCGATCTCGGCTTAATTGAAGCCAGTTTGGATCAATACAAATCGAACATGGATCGGTCCAAAACGACTCCAGATCGATCATGCAGGCCCACCTGCGCAGGAGAAAAGGTATTTCGGGTTTTGAGGCGGATATTTTCGGATCTACACCTATAAATAGGAGTGCTATGGCAACAAAAAGGGGGATCTTCTCCTTCTCTAATGCTGAAGCTCTGCCATTTTGGTGATTGATACTAAATGCTTGTAATTGTAACTACAGTACAAAGGGAATAAAAAGAATTAATTCAAAGTGGACGTAGGCCGGATTGCCGAACCACTATAAACCTTGTGTTCTTTCCTGCTTTCTTCCATTTTAACTTTATTATTTCTTCATCTTTATTCTCTACTTTATCTGGATCTGAGATTTGTGTTGGAATATTGTGAATCTGTGTATACACTGGTGCTTACACTACTTTTGGGGTTTGTTACCAACTTTGGCGCAAACACTTTGGTGCTTTCACTGAGAGGGACTAGCACCCGCTACTTTGGATTAGAGTTTCAGATTTGGAGAGCTACAGGATCATATCTCAAGGGAACCATGACAAAGCAGTCATCCAGGAGACAAAGAGTGGAAAGGAGTCAGCATGAAGGGAGTTAGGAGGCTTCCTCAGGAGCGAATCCGACCTCAGTTTTCATCACTAGAGATGAGATGGAGATGATGATGGGAGCCATACAGGAAGAATTGTTGAAAAGGCAGGAGGAAATGATGCAGAACCTTCTCAGACGGTTTGGGCATGCAGGAACAGTTGGAGCTTCAGGAGTTCAGGTCTACGGAGCAGGAACAGAAGGACCCAACAGGCCATCGGACGGAGCAGCTCAACAGGGTGCAACCCCCAACCAACACACAGTTACCAATTTGGATGGATCCAGACTCAAGGGCACACCACCATGCAATGATAGACCAATTCATGGAGGGATTCCAGGTGACACTGCACAACGTGGAGCAGATAGAAATGGAGGAGTTCGTGATGAAGAGTATGTACCAGAATTCCCTCGAGAACTCGGGGGGCAACCATTGGTGGATAACACTTGACTAGCTGAGATTATCAGGCGAACTATGCACGAAGGTTTAGCAAACAGATATCTGGAAGGAGTAAACCGGAGTCCGTTTACCCGTGACATCAGAATGGCTCGGAATCCACCGGAGTTCAAGCTACCTACTCTGGAGGTATACAACGGCAGGGCTGATCCTACCGATCATCTGATGAGGTACACAAGGCATATGGAATTGCTAGGGGCATCGGAGGAAGTTATAGCCCAGTGTTTCCCTCTGTACTTGACGGACATAGCTGCTATGTGGTTCAGGCAGCTAGAAGAAGGGTCTATCAGGACATGGACAGAGTTGGTAGACAGGTTTTTGAAGCAGTTTCGGGTTCTTATCAAAAGGACGAAGAATGTAATGACACTAACATCAGTAAAGCAAAGGACAGGAGAATCACTCAGGGCTTTCTTAACTCGGTTCAATGCAGCAGTTGCTTCGGTGGATCGGCCGGATCCATCAATGGTCTTAATGGCGGTAGTATCCGGAGTCAGGACAACTCTGAGTTCAAAGTATCACTGATACAGGACCCACCAATGGATCTCGGGGAGTTCTTTCACGAGGCCAAAAGGTTTCTTCGACAGGAGGATGCAAGTCTGGATCTGAAGCCAAAGGAGGTGAATGTGGTTAAGGATGGAGAACCATCCGAGGAAAGCTCGGGTAAGGACAAGGATAAAGGAAGGAGGAAGCCGGACGATAATTTTGGCAGGGCAAGGAAACGTTGGGTAGAGCCAAAATTCTCCACTTACACGGGATTGAATGAAACATTGGAGCGGATATTCATGGAGACTCGGGATTGCCTTCCTTATCGAAGGCTGGCAAGGAGAGAACCCATGGAACGTGAGAGGGCATGAGGAGGGCACTGTCTCTTTCATGACCTGGATGGGCATGATACCAATAGTTGTAGGCATCTAAAGGATATAGTCAAGGAGCATATAAGGAATGGTTAGTTGCGGCAATATGTCGGGGCTCGGAATGCGATGGTGGAACAGGAGCAGCCACCGTCTATCTCAAATGATTTTGGCGCGAGGCCCAGGAATGATGGTCGAGTGGTTATCGACTGACAGGGATGATATGGAATAAGTAGCAAACTCGGGGCAAACGGCCAAGTCACTTACTCATGTATGGGGACGGAGATAGCCCCTAGGCATGCTCTGAGATGATGATAAACTGCGACGCTCTAGTTTGTGAAATCAGCTTTTTCTTTTTTGGTTTGGACATTAGCTTTTTTCTGGTTTGGTTTCGGAGTTTGGTTTGAACTCCTGGTTTTGTTTGATTTTTGGTTTGGACTTTGGATTGGATGCTTGTTTTCTGGTTTGGATTCCTGGTATGGATTTTTGGCTTTTGATTTAATCTGGATTTCAGATTGGATTTCGATTGGGTTTTATCTGGCTTTTGATAAATGGTCATCGGGTATGGATTGTGCCTGGCAAGGGGTAAGCCGTTTCGTCCGAACGTAGCGAGACGGCTTATTCAGGTCATTGAGTATGGACTATGCTCGACAAGGGTCCGGAGAGACCGGGATCTAGCCTAGGACTTAGGCCCCATATTATCTATTGGTTACTATTTCAGGTCGTCGAGTATGGACTATACTCGGCAAGGGTCCGGGGCGACCAGGATTCAGCTTAGGACTTAAGCCAAGGCATTACTTAGCAATTAGGGACACTGAACCAGGAACACCATGGCATTACTTAACACAGGTCGCCAAGTGTGGATTACGCTTGGCAAGAACCCAGAGAGGTTACGGATTTGGATATTGGCTATGAACGGCTAAGGATAGATGATCGCACATTCGTGAACATTTCTCTGATGTGGGGGAGTTATGTGCTTTGGAAAAGTAGGGAAGTTGGCACCTAAATTTGCAAAACCATTTCTAGTGACTGGGAGGATCGGTAAACTTGTGTATAGGATCGAGTTGCCGAGTGGTTTAGCGGGTATGCATAACGTGTTTCATATATCACTTTTGAGGAAATACGTGCATAACCCAGATTCGGTAATGGGACCGAGGGCGATTGAGGTTTTATCTTCAGAGCCAGGTTCAACATATATGAGATGACCAAAAGGAATAGTATATCATGATATAAAGGAAACGAGAAACAAAGTTATCAAACTTGTACGTATCCGATGGAATGAGGATAAAGACGATTTTACCAAGGAGGTAGATGATATGATTAGAAATAACTATCCCGAGTTATTATAGATATTCATATAGATAACTGTGTGCTTTGTTTGTCATTATATGGACTAGTAGGGCACTAGTATATTCATGTGTAATATGATTGTGTTTTAGTAGTTGCACTAACATTTATGATTGATGATTCACATTAGTATAGTATTAATGTAATCTTTCATACTTGTGTGTACTTATACGATGATGACTATACACTTTTCTTGAAATATTGTAAATTTTGTTTTCCTTATCTAAATTTTTAGGGTGAAATGTTTATAAAGAGGAGAGACTATAACACCCTATATTTTAGGGAGTCCATAATATGGGAAACTAATTTAAATTGAATTGAACTAATAATACGAAGACATTATTTGTTAAATTACTAAAGTGATTTGATTGTATGAATTGCTTAAAGGAAATTTAATTAATTAAGTGAGAGTCACTTTTAAAAAAGTTAATTGGATGGACCAAAGGAAATTAGATAAATTTTGTTTGATCTTAATTAATGAAAGGTGAACAATTTAAATTTTAATGGGAATGATTAAAGTAAGAGAATAAGTTAGTTAGGCCCAAACCCACTAACTCGTATTCCTTAGCCCAAGCCCCTCATTCCATCTTCATTTCATTTCATTTCCTAAAAAAACCTTCCTAAGAAATCTAAGCAAGGCTAACATTTTCCAAAGAGAAAAGAATAGGATTTCAAGCTTGAAGAGATCAAGCTCTCAAATCAAAGAAGAGAAGAGATTTAATCAAGTTTAATTAATCAAGGATAGTAAAATCTTTCTCTTAAATCTATCCTAACATATTAGGTTCGGATTTGATCTTTATATGAATGTTTTCATGATATTAAACATGATTTGATGTTTGAATATTATTTTAACTATGGTTTTAAATTAATTAAAGTTATTTAGTTCATGTTTTAAGGAAAAACATGGCTAATTACATCCAAATGCCATGAAATTTTGATATGATATGCTTAATGGTGAAATAGAAAAGGGATTTAATTTCATAATTTTTGGAATTAATGGGAATATTTTAAGAATTTCCTAAGTTGAAAAAACTGGTTAATTTAGTGTTAATCAATTATTAACAATAATAAAATTTATTACTTTGACATGAAATTTTTACGGAAGGAAAAATATGATAAAAGATATTTTTTGTGAATTTTTGAAAATTTTCCCATTAACCTTTTATTTTGTATGAATTATTTAGTGAAGGAAATCACTAATTAATCAAGGAAAATTAATTAATTAATTAATTTTGGGGGTTAACGTTGGAAAGGAACTGTAGTGGTAATAAACTTTTCCAATAAGAAATTGATATCAAATTTGGTTAGGTAAAAAGTTTTTGCTTAAGTAGGTAGTAAATCAGTTTTTAATATAATTACAAAACTACTACCGAACCATTTTTAACCAAGTAAAATATAGTAACATAGGCTAAACTTTGCATTTAGCCAAGAAAATCTATTCATGGAAGCAAGAATACAAAAATGGGTACCACATAACGACCCAGTTGTAGGCTTATAAACTAATAGCGACAACACATGAATTATTGGTGAATAAGAACTTTAGTAAGTGACAACTCATATGCATTACAAAATAAATAGTAGCAATGGCAACTATAAACTAGCAGCAGTGGCACCATATAACTCAAGATATATATAACCCATAAACATATAATTCAAAGTGACAACCCTTCGCGACAATCTTCTCTAAGCATACATTATATAGCGATGGCTTAGCCTGGAAATAATTAAACAACAAAGGAATATATATATATATATATATATATTTCTCACAAAAGCAAGACTTGAACAACTTTGCACACGGGTTATGTGTGTGTATGAGTTAGGATCCACAGCCCCCTATCTAGCACCATCACCTAGCCCCCTAATTTCAGCCACACGTTTATATTTAAATATTTGGCTTTTCTCTCTTCTCTCAAATGTGCTAAATATTTAAAAATAAATGTGTGGTTGAAATCAGGGGGCTAGGAGATGGTGCTAAATAAGGAGGGCAGCAGATCCTAGCTCTACGTATGTGTGTGTATATGTGACAATTAAACATACACACACGTTGATAACTCGAGACAGTTTATGAAACTAGCATCTAGCGATAACTAATATATGTATGTATATATATGTGTGTGTGTGTATTAATAAATAAATAAATTATGTGTAGGGTATGAGAAGGGATAGGCATTTGTTTTTTTGTAAGCTACAAGTGGAAGAAGAAAATATTACCTGATGGTTATCTACAATGACTTGTAAATAAGAAAGCTCGAAGGCAGTGAGACACAAAAGCAGGACGATGAAATAAAAATGCATCTACTTAATGCATGCGAATAGTTCAAGCTGAAATACATATATATGTACCTGTGTAGTTAAAGCCCCACTAAATGAATGTTATATATGTGATAACATGCCAATAAAAGATACACAAAAGCTTGCTTTTAAAATATAAATGCATGCAAAGGCAACATACGACCAAGATGTATATATGGGTATATACAAGAGGAACTCATGACGAGGATATATATATATATATATGTATGTATGTATGTATGTATGTTTGTATGTATGTAGTATATATATATATAATAAGGCACAAAGGATTGCAAGCGACAACATTTATTAAAAGAAAGGGTGCACCGACTCAAGCTAAAATATGGGATGGCTACAAGTTTATTACGCGATGACCTAGGGAAGTTAATAATTTAGGATGGCTTTGGTTAAAATTGTACGCAATGACCAATTAGAAATGAAACACGACAGTAGTACGTGTAACCTAGGGATTTGCATGTGACGACTATAGGATAGACAATATACAACAAGTAAAATGCAAATTGTAATAGTTTGGAAAGCTATATTTTTCTAAGTAAAATAACAAATACTCAGGGCACCATGGAAGATAGTTCCTAAGTATTTTTGAACTATTTCATAGGGATGAAATAAATGGAAGGTTTTATAAGTTAAAATTATGTTAACTCGTATTTGGAAGGAAGTAACTTAGAGAGGATAGTAAATGATAGTGTATTATTTAAATAAAAGATAAAAATGTTTTGTCTAAGGAATGTGTAGTGTACAGAGTTAATAAATGAAACCATTTGCAAGAATATAAATGCAAATGTAAGGAATTCTGGTAATAAGAAGGATAAACCCAACTCCTTAATTGATGATGATTAATGTAAGGCTTTATGGCAATCACATGTCTAAATACAACATTATAAATAAGGAATGACCTAAGTGGAAAGCGAAGTTCTGTGTGGCTACCGAATAAATGGTATCAATAAGTCTTATGTGGCTACAGAATAATTAGAATCTTTATATCCTATATGGCTACCAAATAGTTGGTACCGTTAAGGCCTGAGTGACTACCAGGTGTCAAACCAATGACATTATAATAGGTATCAAAGGCCTGAGTGGCAACCGAATGTTAAACCCACGACATTATAATTGGTATCGTTGATCGAAGTCCTATATGGCTTCCAAGTGTCAAAACCACGACATTGAAATTGGCATCACTGTTCGAAGGCCTGTGTAGCATCTAGTTGTCAATTTACGACAGTTAAGCAAGTATGGTAGAGAAAGGCTTGCACTGCATCCGATTTTTCATTCATGATAAACAAACAAGAACGGAGGAATAAGGCTTGAGCAGCATCCAGTGGTCTATTCTTAATTAAATACGAGAATAGGCATGAGACTCGTGTGGTAACCTAATTATCTGTTGATTATAAAATAAAGATAAAACACCTATGAATAAATCATAAGCATAGGAACTAGAAGTTGAGTTAGCCATAGTTGGCAAACTGAAATCATGACTACAATGTTAGTCTCATGCACATGATGAATGATATATGACATGGTTCATTAAGGAATATAAAGTGTGGGACTGACTTATGTATTGAATACAGGCACTTGGTTGTTTCTATGATGTACATATATATATATTGTTGTATTATATATCTTGATGTTTATTATGATGTGGTAATGAAGTGAGGGGAAAACCCATTTCGCGTTAGTGGCATAGTTTCACTATGGATGCTTAGGGTAATTTTTTTACTCAAACCGGACTCATTGTCTAACCCGTGTTTTAATTATACCCAAAAACTCATAGGTACTCATTCAAGTAGGCTAAATTTATGGATTAGACAAGTACCTTCTGAAGGACGAATAAAGACTCCGAAAATGAAGTAAGAGAATTGCCATTTAAATAAAAGTATTTTGAAATTTCTTCTGTGTAAAACCAAGATTTATAACCAGTCAAGTGTGGTGTTGGCATTTTCATATGTCAGACTCATATTACTCTGATTTCTTATTATATATTTACCCCTGCATGGGAATGATTTGGGTTTAATGATGTAATGAACTATGTAACACAATTTGATGTAATAAAAAAGATATTTAGTTGCTTTGTTTACTTATGTTGAAAAAATTACTAAAATTACTTTTCATTGTAAAATGACTTCGATGATGACTGCAACATCGTCGACATCTACTTTCGAGTCTCGAAGTGAGGGATGTTACACAAGGTGTTATCAACGATCTTGATATTCTCATTTCCTTCTTACCCCTAAGCAGTCTATCGACGAAGTCAAACGAAATCACTTCTCGCCTCCAGCAAGGAACATCTTGTGAGAACATTCTTCTGCCTAGCTTATTGCATTTAACCTTTGTGTATTTTGCTACATATCATCCTAGCTTGCGCTTTTTTCCTTCTCGATGGAATGCACGGTTTGCATTACTATACTCAATCATGTACAACGACTCTCGCTAAGGCCTCAATAGTTGCGCTTACTTATATTCAAGACACATAAATCATTTTCTAAAGCTAAGTATCTCAAACAATTTCTTATCATCTTCTTTCCATCATGCTGCACTAAGCTGGTTACTAAGTGTAACACCCCGTAAAATCAATCATAACAAATTGAGTAAATTAAAGTGAATAAGGTATGGTTGAAACGGAAATTTTATAAAATTTGGAATTTGAAGATGAAAATTATCCATTATATTCGTAGTGAAATTTTGATCTATTTTCATATATAATATGCTGAAAACGGAGCTCAAATGAAGAAGTTACGAGCGTTTGAACTTTTCGTATTTAAATTAATTTAGTTTGAATTCAAATTCAAATGAATATTTAAATTTAGAGTTTGAATTGCAAAAATTAACTGTAAGTTTAGTTGGGGGTTAAGTTAAACAATTAGCGTTAAAAGTTAATTAGATAATAAAATAAATGAGCAACGGAAACAAATCAGCGCACCCCAAATAAGTGAAGAAGTCGACATCTCTGACCCCAAGCGTTCAACTCCATGTAGTCGACCTCTAGCAGTCGACCGGTCTATGGAGGGCAGTTGGCTCCTATTTAGGGTAGCGCTACGGTTTTTCAAAGTTTAAATGCTTTAGATTTATCCATTTTTCACCTAAGTCTATCATACGGTTCTAGTGCGTTTCAACTCCTATAAATAGAACCTTATCCTCTCCATTTTTTAACCATAAATATTTGGGAACTTTGTGAACCTCTTCCATTTTCTCTCTTCAGTTAGGTTTAGAAATTGTATTAGTGATTTAGGTAAGGATTCCAATCCTTTTCTAATTATTCTTTTAATCTATTTTCTTCTCCTCCAACTTATATAAATCTAACAAAGTTATATATATACCTATCCATCGTTGTGTATATATATCAAAAGAAGGAGACCTGGAAAAGAGTTGCTTTGGCATTATAAATCCATACAAGAAAAGCTAAGGACAATCTGTGAGTGGAAGCCCTAGTATTTTTATTTAAGTAATTGATTAGTATATATCTAGGATATGAATATACTCTAGGGATTTGGGGACTGAAAAAAGAAGAAGATAAAATCTCCCAAAATTCCTTTTTATTTCAAAATGTCAATTCTAGATGGAAATTCTCAATTATTTATGTTCATTTAATGGAATTTATATTATTTCTGTAATTTTTGATAATTTCATGGTCTATTTTAGTTCTCCTCCTTCTTTGATCAAATTGTGAGTTTTCATTGATGAAATAAGGGTGTAGAGCATGAATCCTATTCATAGTACATTACTTATTCCACACAAAATTCCATCACTTATTTCTATGTAATAGAGGAGTTGAATAGAATATAAAGTTAGAATTGCAATTCCTATTGTTTTGGATATTTAATTGGGTTGATGTAATAATCGGCTTTCTGTTTCTATTTATAAGTCTATTCATTGCAATTTTTGATATGAATATTCAATTCTTTTTACGAATATTGAAATCTTGGAAATCTGAAGGAAAGGACTTGTATTAGTATTATGGATAAAGGAATTGATTTTTAACGCTAGTTTCGGGCATATGAACCGCATGCTTAGAAGTTAATAGGCATGTGTGTGTCTATATATATATATATATATATATATATTTCCACTAGTGTAATAAACGTATAATTATAGCGTATAATTATGTAATTAGATAGGTAATAATTGTCATTAACTACTTTTTAGGAAGGTAGTTAATATTTTAAGGTGTAACAAGGAAGATTCCTTGTAAGACCTTAATTATGAAACAGTGAGATGAGTATTATATAAGGAGAGTATTTAAATTATGGCTAAGTCATAGGGATACGAGGTCGGTAGAGTTGCATGATAGAAGTTTACCCTTCACTTTGAGGCTACCGGCAGTTATGTACACTTCCTATTGATATGAGACATCTCCTTTGATAAATATTTGTGATGATGCGAGGTTAGTGCCAAATTCTGTAGGGTAAATTTGCCAGCTAATCTGACTACCAGTTCCTACGAATAGTCGAACTAATGTGAGATGCCATTATTAGTATAGGCCATAATATGATGGGTCTACTTTGGGGTCTTCAAGTATTAAGTGGTTGTTTAGCGCCCGCTTCTGTTGCCTAAATGAAGCATAAAATGGCCAAGAGGCTAATTATTAGGCACGATAGGTAGTATCTTGACAGGGGTCTGCTTATAAATAAGGTATTAAGTGACTGATTTACGGTATGCCTTTCCAAAAAGAAGTATTAAGTGGCTCAAATGATTCCATGTAATGTCAGCTAGATAGTTACCTTGGAGGGGTCCGCCTTGGGAATAGGTATTAAATGATGGAGTCTGCCTCAGTTAAGGTCTTAAATGGCTAGAATCTGCCTATTTTCCAATAGAAGGTATTAATGGCCTAGGATCTATAGCATTGTTAAATATTTATGACATGGGATTTGGAAACCTACTTCGGAAATGGAAGGTATTAAGTGGTTGATAATGGACCCACCTCCTTTCCTTATAAGAAGTATTAAATGGTTTTATGTACACTAGACATATTCTTATTTTGAAATATACTGCCCAACTATTAAATTGGTAAAAGTCAAGGTTTTTATTCACCAGACATTTGTTGTTTTGACTCCATCCTTATAAAAACATAGGTTGAGGATGGAGTGACGACAGTGAGGATTCTTGAAGATGGAGTGGCTTAAGCTTGTGGCGGTTGTTATTATTATCTTTTATGTTGTACCCATTTATTTTGGATAAATTGTGTAATGTATTTTATTGACAGATTGATGATGTTTTGTTGTGTTATAACATTTCAAATGGTTTTGAAATAAATGGGTACAATTTTCTATTATATTTTGTTCCATCCACTGTGACTTCCAAAAGAATAGTTATTGCTCTGTACTATTACTTCTTTTTCCAACCAACAGCCAAACTTAGAATGGATCTAAATTTCAATGGGCCTTTTCTAGGTCAAAATTTAGGCCTGTTTCGAGGAGGGGTGTTACATTTGGTAATAGAGCTTAGGTTACCAGATCAATGGGGAAACTATACGCTTGAGTGGTGTAAGTGTTATTTTTGAAAAGGTTTTCAAAATGGATTTTCAAAAATTCTTACTATATATATGCACCCATGTTTCTTTGAACATACGCGTGCACACTAAGCAATCCTTTTTCTTTCATCGTATAATACTAACTTAGGAAATCATCACTAAAGGTTCAACCTACATATAGGTTATATGGCCGATAATCATTCTTCTTTCGGAACTGGGATCCTTCCCTTAGCAGACCTCCCATTCGAGGAATGATTGGATAGTATAAACAATATCTTAGGACAGTTGAGCAATTTCCTATCCCTCCAACTGCACCGGCGGCATCTGCTGCCCCGCTTGTCGATGTAGCACCCCGTCCTATTGACTTCCTAAATTATGTAAGGACTTTCTTATGCGAGGAAAGTTATACTCTAGAACTAAGGGATAAGTGGAAGCTAAGGCATAGTTAATGAGTGTGAGAAAATATTTAGAGAGCTCGGTTGGGAAGATCATTTAAAGAGGTAGATGGCAGCTTGGCACCTCAAAGGAGAAGCTTTAGATTGGTAGAACTTGGTAACTGTGGAAAATACTGAAATGATTTTCTCGTGGGATGAGTTCAAAAAAAATTGAGATAAGGTTCATGTCTAAAGCAGAAGCGAGTCTATAATTGGAGAATTTCATTAAGCTTAGGCAAGGGAAATCCACTCTAAAGGAGTATATACCTAAGTTCACAAAGCTGGCTAAACTCAGGATAAGCTTGATAGATACACCTATGAAAAAGGCTATAAAGTTCGTGAAGGGACTAAATTCCCCACCAAGAGAAATGTTGTTGACCCAAGTACCTATTGGCGCCACGTATGAGATGTTGGTGGAGGTGGTAATGCTACACATGGCCAATGTGGACGATATGGAGGCCGAAAAGGAGAAGGCTGCACCTCCCTAAAAGCAAGGAGGTTCCAAGAAGGGAAGCTTTAGGGCTAATAAGAAGTTGAAGAGGAAGTTTAAGAAGGACGTTAAGGTGTGCAAGCGATGGTAGAAGAAAGGTCATGAGGCTAAAGGTAGCAGGGTGAGTCCGATGAAGGAAGCTTTTAAAGGGAAGTGCTTTAATTGCCATGAGGAATGACACCTTAAGAATCAATGCCCTAAGTTGGCAAAGGAATGATCAATCAGACAAGCCTACACTATTGAAACCGTCCTTATTGCAAGTAGATCACCGAGACACCAATGGAAGGCAGCATTAAAAGGTATAACTCTTATTTTAGGGTAGCTAGGAGTGTAGTAAACTTCTTAAACCTTCAAACCCAGATTGTCACTAGCCCAATAGTGGTCACTGATCCTATTGTGGGTTCGACACATCTCTCTTTTATTTGTAAAGACCTAGTGTTGGACATATGAGACGTTGATTTCATATGTAATGCATACATTCTAAATTTTAAGGGGTATGGACTTATCTTGGGTATGGATTGGTTAGCATATTATGGAGAAATTCTTGTTTGCGATAGGAGGGTTTTACGATTAAGAAGTTGTGGAGCCCGTGACCTAGAAATTCTTTGTACACCCCAAGATTTAGTTGAATTTAGCCATCTATACTCACTAAGTCTATCCATTGGAAATCCATTATTTGTACCTATAGTTTGTGAATTTCCTGATGCCTTTGAAGAAATCTCGGGTCTCCCACCCCAAAGGGAGATCGAGTTCTCAATATACTTGGAGAAAGATGCAAGGCCAGTCGCTCTGCTTTTAAGACACAAGGCTGGTCGATAAGTTTGGAGGAGCTAAAGTATGTTCTCAACTAGACTTAGCAACTGGATTCCATATATTGAGGATTGCAGAAGAAAGCAAGTCGAAAACTACATTCCACACACTAGATGGAATCTACAAGTGGGAAGTGATTTCTTTTCAATTAAAAAAGCCCATGTATACTTTGTGGATTCGATGAGTAGGGTATTTAGGGGACAACTCTGTAAATTCATCATTATGTTCACAGATGATATTTTGGTTTCCTCCAAGGACAAAGAAGAGCATGAGGACCTCCTAAGGGATGTATTAGGAACCTTAAGAAAGCACCAGCTTAAGGCCAAATTTGCAAAATGCCACTTTTGGAGAAAAGAAGTTAGATTCCTTGGGCATATTGTTTCTGAGCAAGGATTAGCAGTAGACCCCGCTAAAGTAGAAGTTGTTCAAGGATGGAAGACTCGTAGAAATGCATTGGAGGTTAGAAGTTTTTTTGGGTTGGCAGGCTACAATAGAAAGTTCATCAAGAACTTTGCAAGAATAGCAGCTCTCTTAACCCATTTGACCAAGAAGAAACTAGTCTTTTCTTGGGATGATAAATGCACTAAGGCATTTGAGAAGCTTAAGGGGTTATTGACTAATGCACATGTGCTCACTATTCCCGATGGAACCAAACCATTTACGGTTCTTCACAGATGCTTCTGGCATAGGGTTAGGAGCAGTTCTAATGAAGCAAAAGTAGTTGTTTATGCTAGTAGGCAACTTAAGGATCATGGGAAAAGATATTCAGTTCATGACTTGGAGTTGGCAACTATCGTCTTTGCCTTAAAGATGTGCATGTATTATCTCTTGGGAGAAATGTTTGAGTTATTCACTAACCATAAATCACTCAAATACCTATTTTTCCAAAAAGATTTAAATCTCAGGCAGTAGAGGTAGATGGAATATATAGCATCGTTTGACTTCAGTATTCAATACACCCCTAAAAAGGGAATGTAGTCGCTGACGCCTTTGGTTCGAAGACATGGTACCCTAGGTGCTATATCTGAATGGAGCAACTGGAGTTCCTCTCAAATTTTAACTTCCAATCACCGACAGAACCCATCCAAAGGTTTTTAGTAGTTAGGGAGATAAGACCAGCCTTGATGGACCGCATAAGGCTTGAGCAAGTAAAGGATGAGAAGCTAGAGAGTTTTTGGAAAAGTTGAGGAAGGGAGAGAATTTTCTCCACGCTAGTACGTACTCTAGTAATGAGAAGGATGCTTAAGAAGAGATGGACGCCTTTGTGTCCCAAAGGTTGATGATTTGTCCAAAGAGGTGCATATGGAATGTCACAACTCAAAGATGACCATTCATCCTAGAGGAGATAAGAAGTATAAGGATATGAAGAGGATTTTCTTTTGGTCAGAAATGAAGAAGAGTGTAGCTGAGTTTGTTGCTAAGTGCTTGACATGTCAGAGGGTAAAAGCTGAGCAAGGAAAGCCTAGATGGTTATTATTACCATAGGAAATTCTAACTTGGAAGTGGGAGCATATTTTGATGTATTTTGTGGAAGGATTGCTTATAACTCAGAGGGGTAATGAAGTTATTATGGTTGTGGATAGACTCACTAAGAATTCCCATGTTATTCCAATTAGAAACAATAGAAATACCACTTCCCTCGCACGGATCTGCATCAAGAAGGTAGTTCGTTTGCATGGAATTCTTGTGAGCATGGTTAGTGATAGGGACCCCCTGTTTACCAGTGAGTTTTGGAGTAGCCTACAAGTAGCTTTGGGAACTTCTTTGAATCTTAACACTGCATATCACCCACAGGCTGATGGTCAAACGGAGAGGGTGAAAAGAATTTGGAAGACTTGTGTTTTAGATTTCGTAGGACATTGGGAGCAACATCAAGCTTTAGTTGAGTTCGCATATAATAATATTTATCAAGCGATAATTGGTTTGACCTCTTTTGAAGCACTTTATGCGAGGCTATGCAAATTGCCAAGTTGTTGGTGGGAAGCCACTGACAAAATATTGCATGGACCTGATTTGATCCATGATGTCATAGAAAAAGTAGAGTTGATCAGGCAATGATGAAGGCAGCGGATGACCATCAGAAATTTTATGCGGATAGAAGAAGGAAAGAACTTGAGTTTGAGGTTAGAGATATGGTATTTGTCAAAGTCTTCCCTCATAGAAAAGTGGTTAGATTTGGAAAGTTTGGAAAATTAGCGTCTAGATTCGTTGGGCAGTTCAGAGTTTTGGAATGGATATGAAAACTTGCTTATCGCATGGAGCTTCCTAACAGATTGGTAGGAGTCCACAATGTTTTCTTCGTTTCTCCCCTTAGAAAATGCCTTCATGAGACCACTATTGGAGTTGAGCTTGATTAGTTAGGGGAATTAAAAATGGAGCCAACAGTACCCCATGCCATCGCATGCATTATGGAGCACAAAAATAGGACACTCCACAACAAAATAATTAGGTTGTTCCGAGTATAATGGGGAGACAACCGAGTGGAAAGCACATGGGAAAACGATGGGAAGATGAAGATCACTCATCCAGAGCTTTTTATTGGTAAATTTTCTCTCCAAAAGTAGGATTTTGATTGCATCGTGGTTGCTAGATTGGATGGTAAGATATGGCTGCCATATTTTTTCACAATCACTTTACACTCATGTAGAAATTTTTATGCATGTTTAGGGTGTTTGGAACCATACTTGCATGACACAATTTACACACTCATGCTAGGATTGAGGTCATTTTAGTATGGCTGTAGTACATAATCACATTGCACTTTGGTTGGGTAGATGGTTGTGTAACATGGATATTATTGTGCATTATGATGTTCGCCCCTTGAAAGATTTCGGGACAAAATCCTTTTTAAGGGAGGAGAATGTAAAACCTCGTAAAATCAACCATAAATAAATTGTGTAAATTAAATTGAATAAGGTAGAATTGAAAATAGAAATTTTTATAAAAGTTGAAATTTAACCATGAAAGATATTTTGTTGCGTTCGTGGCGAAATTCTAACCTGTTTCCATATATAATATGCTGAAAAATGAGCTCAAACGAAGAAGTTACAGCATTTGAAGTTCCAGAATTAAATTAATTTAGTTTGAATTCAAATTCAAATTCAAATGAATATTTAAATTTAGGGTTTGAATTTCAAAAATTAACTGTAGATTTAGTTGGGGTTAAGTTAAACAATTAAGGTTAAAAGATAATTAGGGAATAAACTAAACGAGCAATGGAAACAAATCAGCACACCCCAAATAAGTGAAGAGGTCGATACCTCCGACCCCAAGCGGTCGACCTTTAGCGGTCGACCCGTCTATAGGGGGTGGTAGACCCTTATTTAGGGCAGAAACTAGGGTTTTCAGCGTTTAAACGCTCTAGATTTATAAGTTTTTCACCTAACTTCGTCCTACATTTCTAGTGCGTTTCAACTCCTATAAATAGAACCCTATCCTCTCCACTTTTTATTCACAAATATTTGGGAACTCCACGAACCTCCGACATTTTCTCTCTTCAGTTAGATTCAAAAATTCTATTAGGGATTTAGGTAAGGATTCTAATCCTTTTTTAATTATTCTTTTAGTTTATTTTCCTTTCCTCCAACCTCTCTGAATCTAACAAAAATATACACATATATACCTATCCTTTATTCTGTATATATATATCAAAAGAAGGAGATCTGTAAAAGAGTTGCTTTGGCTATACAAATCCATATAAGAAAAGCTAAGGATAATCTCTGAGTGGAAACCTTAGTGTTTTTATTGCAGTAATCGACTAGTATATACCTATGGATTTGAATATGCCTTATGGACTTTGGGATTTCGAAAAAAATAGATAAAATCCCCCAAAATTCATTTTTATTTTGAAATGTAAATTCTAGATGGAGGTTCTCAATTATTTATGTTAATTTGATGGAATTTATACTGTTTCTGTAATTTCTGATAATTTCATTGTCTATTCCACTTCTCATCCTCCTTCGATTCAAATTGTGAGTTTTCAATAATGAAGTAAGGGTGTAAAGCATGAATCCTATTCATAGTTTACACCACTTATTCCATGCAAATTCCTTCACTTAATTTCATGTAAAAGAGGAGTTGAATAGAATATAAAGTTAGGATTGCAATCCCTATTGTTTTGGATATTCCATTGGATTGATGTAATAAATTTGGTTTTTGCTTCTATTTACAAGTCTATTTATTACAGTTTTGGGTATGAGTATTCAATCCTTGTTATGGATGTTGAAATCTTGGAAATCTAAAGGGAAAGGACTTGTATTAGTGTTATAGTTAAAGGAATCGACATTCAACGCTAGTTTAGGTCATATGAACTGCACGCTTAGAAGTTATTATGTGCGAATATATATATATATATATATATATATATTTCTATTAGCGTAATAAACGTATAATTATATCATATAATTGCATAGTAGATAGGTAATAATTGTCATTAATTACCCCTTAGGAAGGTAATTAATATTTTAAGGCGAACAAGGAAGATTCCTTGTAAGGCTTTAATTATGAAACGGTGAGATGTGTATTTTATATGAAGAGTATTTAAATTATGGCTAAGTCATTGGATGCGAGGTCGGTAGAGTTGCACGATAGAAGTTTGTCCTTCACTTTGGGGCTACCAGTAGTTGTGTCCACTTCTTATTGATGTGAGACATCTCCTATGATAAATATTTGTGATGACACGAGGTTAGTCCCTAATTCTATAGGGTAAATCCGCCCAGCTTATCTGGCTACCGGTTCCTATGAATAATCGGACTAATGTGAGACGTCATTATGGGTATGGGCCACAATACGAAGGGCCTGCTTCGGGGTCTTGAAGTATTAAGTGGTTGTTTGAGGATCCGCCTCTTTTCCTCAAATAAATTATTAAATTACCAAGGGGCTAGTTATTAGGCATGATAGGCGCTATCTCGATAGGAGTTCGCTTCGGAATAAGGTATTAAGTGATTGATTTAGGGTTCGCCTTTCTATAAAGAAATATTAAGTGGCTTGAGAGATTGTAACGACCCAGATTTTTCAACTGTTAATTTTGAATATTTAAATGGTTTAAATATTGGATTTGGATTTATAATTTAGTCAGTAAGATTTTAAAACAGGATTTCAAGCGATTTCAAAATTTTCGAAATCATCGATTTAATCGGCGCGTTAAAATAGCGATCCGGGGCACAGTCTCAGAATTTGACGAAACTAGTTCCATTGAATCCGTAATAGTGTATTATTATCATATTTCAAATTTCGTAGTGTTTGGATTTATCGTTTGATCGTACGGGGTAGAAACGCGTTGAAATTTATATCGAAATTTAATATAATAATTGGGTCCAAAAAGCTATCTTCTCCATACGATCGAATTAGGACTCGAAACCTTTCCATTGCTTTCGGAATAGGGGTATAACAGTATAAACGCCTAGCGGCACGCCTCGATAGGAGATCGGAATTTTTAATTGTTAAAAATGAGATATTTATAATTAAATAATATTATAATCTGTCAAAAATCAGGACCCTGCCTTCTAAAACATGCCACCATCATGTATAAAGGCACCCCTATCACGTTAAATTCGCATCCCTTCCTTTCTGTCAGTTCGAATTAAAATCCTCCCTCGTTCTTCTTCGTTCAAAATCGAAACTAAACAAGAAAAAAAATGAAATCCCATTTATCTTCCTCCTTCTCAGTTTTAAATCGAGCACGAGAGAAAAAAATTCACGATGACCTGGGAATCGAAATCAATTCAATTTTAAAAGAAAAAAATGACAGTTCGTTTATCTATAAAAAAAATTATAGCGCGATTTAATCGTGATGGACGAGCGCTGGGATTCGAGGGATCAAGCATTCACGTATGCTCGTCAATGGAGGAGAGGCGACGACGCCGCGTCTAGAAGCGGAGGCTAGGGCTTGGGCTCGATTTTTAGGGCATCGCGATCAGTAGGCGAGCACGTGGGATGCGGTGGAGTGTGTGGTTGGAGTTGGCACTCGTGGCCGAGTCTGTGGAAGTGCGGCTACCTGTTGAGGGGGAGGTTGCGACATTAGTAAGGTCGAGGAAGGTCGCATGAGTGAGAAGGCGATGAAGCAGTTGGGTTATGAGCAGGCAATGGCGAGGTCGGCAGCAGGCGTTAGGCACATAGGGATGGTCGACGATGCCGGTTTGGGCAGCAGAGGTCGCGTGGGGTTTTGGATATCGCAATGAAGAAGACTTGGTTTTCACAATCTCGAGATTTAATATTAATGAAGGTAATTAACGTATTTATAATCAATTGAAAATTAATTAGTAAATAAATTGTTTTGGTAAATCGAATTCTTATAAAATTGTATAACTTTATACGAGGTCCAAATCGTGGAAACAAGTCGAGATGGGAATGGTTTGCAAATAAATATCAAAGGTGAGAAAATTCTCACTCATTTGGATTATCGGATTAATTTTAAAAATAGTTAAAATTAATTATTGGATGCCTGGTTGATTTAATAATTATTATCTGATGAATGATATATTATATATATAGTAGTATATATATTAGTATTTGGAGTGATATTCCTGCACATTATAGCGGATGAGACCCTATGTGCCCCGCATAATAGCAGATGACCCTATATACCGTGATATCCCCCTCGAAGTGGGATTGGTATTTTTATATGTTGTATTAACATCTGTGGATGCAGGGAAACAGGTTGGAGGGATCCAACTGGATTCCTAAAAATGTTGATTAATTTTCATATATAGTGATATATGATTAGTGTAAATAATTTGTTATAGATTATTGCTATGATATTTTATTATTAAATGCTATAATAGCACGAACCTTAAATTTGGTATTTTAAATACCACAAATAGTTAGTTTTGAATTTGAAGGAATTAAAAAAAAAGATTTTGAATAAAAATATTTATAGGGAAATTTGGATTATTTTAAAGGGAATTAAGTGGAATGAAAAAATATATAATTTGATTTGAGTTATACTTAACTATTTGTAAATTGATTTAAATAGAGATTTTTAAATAAAATTTTATAAAGGTATTTGAAAATGATATTTTGAAAGTATGGGAAGGAGTTGAAATCGATATTAAAAATAGATTTGAAATAAAAATAGGATTTATTAAGGAAGGGGTTTATAAAATGAAATTATATAAATAAAATTGGTTTTATAAATAAGTGAAACTCAAAGGAGTTTATAAATTTATAAACGAGGTTTATAAATAAGGGAAAATGATATCAGTAGATAAATTGGAATATAAGTTTATGATGTGAATTTATATCGAGTTATGGGAATCGTTTTGGTAAAGAAATAATGGAATCTATATTTGAATGTGAGAATAATGGTAAAATTGAGATATAATCGATGTGATACGAATTGGGAGGGATTTATAAACTGAGTTTGGCAATATTGGATTTTTAAAGTAGATTTTTGTCGAGAAATTAAAAATTGTTTAAATGGGATTTTTGATTACTATGCTATATAACTTAAACTATTATTTAGATTTAGAATATTCTGAAAGGTTAGTTATTATAATATTTAATATTTATTGAAATAAATTCTAATTTCTTTAGTCATCTTTGTAAATTAATTAGTTATTAAAAATGATTTGGATATGAGTTATCGATGTTACTTGGAATGTTTTGGTTTACTTAAACATATTTTCAAAATAAACTACTATTCCTTAAAAATACTTATTATATATATAAAATTTTAAAAGATTGAATTTATTTATAAATCCTCTCGAGATTGGAAGCGAAGTTTATTAAATGAGTGATTTTAGAAGAGAAATCTTATAGTGGGATTTTGGGAGCTTAAAGAAATTTCCGAAGTGTTAAAAAATACAAGAAATTCGAAAAATGAATTAGAATTCATAAAAGAAGTTAGAAATGGGTATTTGGAAATATAGACAAGTGCATTCGACTTTGGCAATATTAAGGAATTTACAACTAAAATTTGTAAAGAATTTTGTTAAATAGGAAATAAATGGACTACTTCCTGAATATTGGAAATAAAAGATCTTAGGGAATATGCTTATAAATATTCCTAAGTATTGGACGGGAAGAATTTGAAAATATTTAACTTCAAGATTTTAATTATAGTAATATTTTCAAAGGGATGGATTATAATTGGAAGCTAGAAAAATATTCTAAGTATTGTAATGACTTGAAAATATCCTGTTAAGGATATGAGAATTTGAGTTTGATTTCCACTATTAAAATATTGAAAGGGTTTGAATATATATCTTATAAAGATATTTTGAAAATAAATTTTTGGAAAAATTTATAATAAGGCCGATGACTGCTTATGGATGTTATATTAATAGTTAAATAATCGAATATCAATATTGGCCAATTTCGTTAATCGTTTCGAAGAGACCGGGATCAGATTTAATTATTCGAAAACCACTTCGATCCGGTTTGAACGTAACGAATGAATATCGTGGAGATGATGAAGACGGTGATTCGGTTTGTCCAGACCCAGGACAACTTGTATGGACGAATGCTATCAAAACATCGTCATTGGAGGACGATGAACATTCTAAGTGGAATTGTTTTTCTTGAAAGGTAACGCTTAGCCTCAAGCCTCATCAACCGGGAATGACTAAAACAGGGGAGATGCAGCAAGGCTAAGTGGGTCGCACCTAATTAGGGTATGTTATCACTTTTCTAGATATCCTCGGAAACCTATATATATTATGGATATGGTTGTGCATAAAAGAAGGAGCGGTCGATGGTAAGAGTGGAACACCCGGGGTGATAACATATTCGGTCTATCCAGGTTAGGGGTAGGCCGGTCTTGTGTAGCAGGGGATCCCGGCGATGGTCCTCGGTACATTGTTCTAGAGGTGTACTGTGATGGGCGATACCCCAGTGGCCCAGTCATTGTATAGAATCAATTCTCCAATAAGCGCCATACGGTTTTGATTGTGCCCAACTATGCTGGAACGTGAGATGCAAGCATTTCAGCTATTTTCTATTTACTTGGTTTAGACACTATTAAAATATCACACGACTTTGATAAAAATGTTTTAGTTATCGTAAGGTAAAAACTCATCGTGTTTATGTGTGGCGTGGTCTTACGAGATACCTTTGTTTTTCAAAGGATTTTGAAAAGGTTAATAATTCAAATTGAGTGTGTTTATCTCACGCTGGTTTTCCAGACCCACTCGGGTGTTGTTTTATTATAATGCTCGGGTCAGACCGAGTATTACAGATACAGGATAGGATGCTATGGAGCTCAGGAGACGAGCTGGATGACCAAGACGTATTTTTCCGTACTTGATTTGTATTTCCGTTGTGTGAGGACAAATTATTATAACTGTCTATTTTGAGGTATTGAATTGTTGTACTCTGATGATTGTAAGCATATAACTGTTACAGATTCTTTCGTATAAAAATCTGTTATTATATATTATATTTTGTTTCGCTGCGATTGTGAGACTCTGTGTTTGTTGTTCTATTTTTCTTCTACTTTTATCTTCTTCACCCTAAAGATTCATATTGCTGTTCAATCTGAGTTGGCTCTGGTGTGGATTATGGTTGACTCAAGTGGTATGGATTTACGGGCCTTTTCAGAGATTTTGTTCGATGTCAGCTAGATAGTCACATTTGAGGGGATCGACTTAGGAATATGTATTAAATGTTGCAGTCTGCCTCAGTTGAGGTCTTGAATGGCCAGATTCTGTCTATTTTCCAATAGACGATATTAAATAGCTTTGGAACTATCTCTCGTATTGTTAGATATTTATGACGTGAGATTTAGGTTATGAGATTTAGAAACATGCTTCGTGAATGGAAGGTATTAAGTGGTTGAGTGTGGACCCGCCTCCTTTCCTTATAAGAAGTATTAAATGGTTTTATGTACGTTAGACATATTCTTATTTTGAAATATACCATTCAGGTACCAAAATGGTAAGACTTAAGGTTTTTATTCACCAGACATTTGTTGTTCTGACTCCCTCCTCATTACATAGGTTGAGGGCGGAGTGGTGATGATAACGATGCTTGAAGATGGAGTAGCTCAAGCTTGTGATAGTTATTATTATCTTTTATGGTGTTTTATGTTGCACCAATGTATTTTGGATAAATGATGTAACAGATTTTACTTGACAAATTGATGATATTTTATGTTATGGCATTTCAAATGGTTTTGAAATAAATGGGTACAATTTACTATTATATTTTATTTCTCCGCTATGAGTTTTGAAAGAACAGCTATTGCTCTGTATGTTATTTCTTTTTCCAACCAACAGCCAACCTTAGAATGGATCAAAGTTTGGATGGGCCTTTTCTGGGTCGAAATTTAGGCCTATTTCGAGGTGGGTTGTTACATTTGGTATCAGAGCTTAGGTTACCCGATCAATGGGGAAACTAAACGTATGAGTAGCGTATGTGTTATTTTTGAAAAGGTTTTCAAAAAGAATTTTCAAAAATTCTTAATATATATATACACTACTATTTATATGAATATATGTGTGCACACTAGAAAATCCTTTTTCTTTCATCATGTAATACTATCATAGGAAATCGTCACTAAAGATTCAATCCACATATAGTTGATATGGCTGATAATCAGTCTTCTTCCAGAATGGAACTCAGGCCATGGGAAACCTTCAATTCGTGGAATGCCCAAATGGTTCAACAATATCTTAGGACTGTGGAGCAATTTCCTATTCTTTCGGCTGCACCGGTGGCACCTGCTGCCTCGCCTGCCAATGTAACACCCTGTTCTGTTGACTTTCCTAAATTATGTAAAGACTTTCTAAATATATGAGGAAAGGCATACTCTGGAACCAATGGATATCAAGAAGTTAAGGCATGGGTTAATAATGATGAGAAATTATTTAGAGAGCTTGGTTGGGAAGATCAGCTAAAGAGGTGGATGGCAGCTTGGCGCCTCAAAGGAGAATCTTTAGATTGGTGGAACTTGGTGACTGAGGAAAACGCTGAAAGAATTTTCTCGTGGGATGAATCCAAAAATAGGTTTGAGATAAGGTTTATGTATAAGGCAGAAGTAAATCTACAACTGGAGAAATTCATTCAGGTTAGGCAAGGAGACTCCACTCTAAAGGAGTACATACCTAAGTTCACAGAGCTAGATAAATTCGGGATAAGCTTGATAAATACACCTATGAAAAACGCCATGAAGTTCGTAAAGGGATTAAATTCCCCACCAAGAGATATGTTGTTGACCCAAGTACCTATTGGTACCACGTATGAGATGTTGGTGGAGATGGCAATGCTACATATGGCCAATGTGGAAGATAAGGAGACTAGAAAAGGAGAAGGCTGCACCTACCTAAAAGCAAGGAGGGTCCAAGAAGGGAAGCTTTTGGGCTGCCAAGAAGTTGAAGGGGAAGTTTAGGAAGATTTTAAAGTGTGCAAGCAATGCCAGAAGAAAGGTCATGAGGCTAAAGATTGTAGGGTGAGTCTGATGAAGAAAGCTTTTAAAGGGAAGTGCTTTAATTGTCTTAAGGAAGGCCACCTCAAGAATCAATTCCCTAAGTTGGCAAAAGAACGATCAAGCCGACAAGCTTACGCTATTGAAGTTGTCCCAATAGCAAGTAGACCATCTAGAGACTGACGGAAGGCAGTATTAAAAGGTAACTCCTATTTTTAGGGGTTACAATTCGTATCATATTTGATTCAAGGGCATCAAATTCTTTTATAACTAGGAGTGTAGTAAACTTCTTAAACCTTCAAACCCAGATTGTCACTAGCCCAATAGTGGTCACTAATCCTATTGGGGATTCAATACATCTCTCTTTTATCTATAAATACCTAGTTCTGGACATATACGATGTTGATTTCATATGTAATGTGTACGTGTTAAATTTTAAGTGGTATGGACTTATCTTTGGTATGGATTGGTTAGCATATTATGGAGCAATTCTTGATTGTGATAGGGGGTTATACGATTAAGAAATTTTGGAGGCTGTGACCTAGTAATTCTTTGTACACCCTAAGATTTTGTTGAGTTTAGCTATCTATACTCACTATGTCTATCTGTTGGAGTGCCATCATTTGTACCCATGGTTTGTGAATTTCCTGATGTCTTTAAGGAAGTCTCGAGTCTCCCATCCCAAAGGGAGATCGAGTTTTGAATAAATTTGGAGAAAGACACAAGGTCAATTGCTCTACCTTTAAGACACAAGTCCTCGAAAGAAAGAAGAAAATTGGATAAGAAAATCTCTAAGCTGTTAAAGAAAAGATTCATCTGTCATAGTACTTCGAAGTGGGGAGCCCCTGTTGCTTTTTCCACTAAGGCAGACGATTCGTTGAGACTTTACGTCGACTATAGGAAATTGAACAAGTTTACAAGGAAGAATAGGTAACCTTTACCTAGGATATATGGCTTGTTCGATCAGCTTGGAGGAGCTAAATTCTTTACTCAACTAGACTTAGCAATGGATTCCATCAGTTGAGGATTGCAGAAGAAAGCAAGTCGAATACTGCATTTCGCACAACAGATGGACTCTCTAAGTGAGAATTGATGCCTTTTGGATTAACAAATACCCCTGCATACTTTTTGGATTTGATGAGCAGGGTATTTAGGGGGGAACATAATAAATTTTTCGTTGTGTTCATAGATAATATTTTGGTTTTCTCCGAGGACAAAGGCGAGCATGAGAACCTTCTAAGAGAGGTGTTAGAAACCTTAAGAAAGCACTAGCTTAAGGCCAAATTTGCTAAATACCACTTTTGGAGAAAAGAAGTTAGATTCCTTGAGCATATAGCTTCTAACAAGGATTGGCAGTAGACCCCCCACTAAAGTGGAAGCTATTCAAGGATGGAAGACTCCTAGAAATGCATCGGAGGTTAGAAGTTTTCTTCGGTTGACACGCTACAATAGAAAGTTTATCAAGAACATTACATGAATAGTAGCTCCTTTAACCCATTTGATAAAGAAGAACCTAGTCTTTTCTTGGGACGATAAATGCACTAAAGCATTTGAGAAGCTTAAGGAGTTGTTGACCAGTGCACATGTGCTCACTATTCCCGATAGAAACAAATCATTTATGATTTTCGCATATGCTTGTGGCACAGGGTTTGGAGCAGCTCTAATGCAAGAAGGAAAAGTAGTTGCTTATTCTAGTAGGTAACTGAAGGATTATAAGAAAAGATATTCAGTTCAAGACTTGGAGTTGGCAGCTATCATCTTTGCCTTAAAGATGTGGAGGCATTATCTCTTTAGAGAAACATTTAAGTTATTCACTGACCACGAATAACTCAAATACCTGTATTTAAATCTCGGGCAGTACAGATGGATGGAATATATAGCATCATTCGACTTTAGTATTCTATACACCCCTGGGAAAGGGAACGTAGTTGTCGATGCTCTTAGTCGGAGGCACTCTACCCTAGGTGCTATATATAAATGGAGGCAATTGGAGTTCCTCCCAAAATTTAACTTCCAACTGCCAACATAACCCATTCGAGGGTATTTAGCAGTTATGGAGATACGACCAAACTTGATAGGCTGCATAAGCCTTAAGAAAGTGAAGGATGAGAAGTTAGTAGGAATTTTGGAAAAGTTGAGGAAGGGAGAGCATTTTCCCCATGCTAGTTGGTACTCTGTTGATGAGAAAGGATGCTTAAGAAGAGATGGATGCCTTTGTATCCCAATGGTTGATAATTTGTTGAGAGAGGTGCTTATGGAATATCACCACTCAAAGATGACCATTCACCCTGGAAAAGATAAGATGTACAAGGATATGAAGAGAATTTTCTTTTAGTCTGGAACTAAGAAGAGTGTAGCTGAGTTTGTTGCTAAATGCTTGACATGTCAGAGGATAAAAGTTGAGCAAGGGAAGCCTAGAGGGTTACCATTCCATTAGAAATTCCGACTTGGAAGTAGGAGCATATTTCAATGGATTTTATGGAAATTCTACAGTACATAATCACATTGCACTTTGGTTGAGTAGATGGTTGTGTAACATGGATGTTATTGCGTATTACATTGTTTGCCCCTTGAAAGATTTTGGGATGAAATACTTTTTAAGGAGGGAGAATGTAACACCTCATAAAATCAACCATAAATAAATTGAGTAAATTAAATTGAATAAGGTAGTGTTGAAAATAGAAATTTTATAAAATTTGTAATTTAACCATGAAGGATATTCCGCTGCGTTCGTGGCGAAATTCCGATCTGTTTCCATATGTAATATGCCGAAAACTGAGCTCAAACGAAGAAGTTATGACCATTTGAAGTTTTCAGATTTAAATTAATTTAGTTTGAATTCAAATTCAAATGAATATTTAAATTTAGGGATTGAATTTCAAAACTTAACCGTAGATTTAGCTGGGTTAAGTTAAATGTTAATTTAAATAATTAACGTTAAAAGTTAATCAGGGAATAAAATAAATGAGCAATGGAAATAAATCAGCGCACCCCAAATAAGTGAAGCGGTCAACACCTCCGACCCCAAGGGTCGACCCTTAGTGGGACCCATGGCGGTCGATCGGTCTATGGGGGCGGTCATCCCCTATTTAGGTGGAAGCTAGGGTTTTTCATCGTTTAAACGCTCCAGATTTATCTGTTTTTCACCCAATTTCGTCCTACGGTTCTAGTGCATTTCAACCCCTATAAGTTGAACCCTATCCTCTCCACTTTTTATATACAAATATATGGGAACTCCGCGAACCTCTGACATTTTCTCTCTTAAGTTAGATTCAGAAATTCTATTAGGGATTTAGAAAGGTATTCTAATTATTTTTTTAATATATTTTCTTCTTCTCCAACCTCTTTGAATCTAATAAAATTACACACACACCCCTATCATTCGCTGTGTATACATATCAAAAGAAGGAGATCTGGAAAAGAATTACTTTGGCATTACAAATTCATACAAGAAAAGCTAAGGATAATATGTGAGTGGAAACCTTAGTGTTTTTATTTCAGTTATTGATTAGTATATAACTATGGATTTGAATATGCCTTAGGGACTTTGGGGTTGCAAAAACAAAATAGATAAAATCCTCCAAAATTCCTTTTTATTTCGAAATGTCAATTCTAGATGGACATTCTCAATTATTTATGTTAATTTGATGGAATTTATATAGTTTATGTAATTTTTGATAATTTCATAGTCTATTTCATTTCTCCTCCTTCGATTCAAATTGTGAGTTTTCAATAATGAAGTAAGGGTGTAGAGCATAAACGGTATTCTTAGTTTACACCACTTATTCCACACAAATTCCTTCACTTATTTCTGTGTAAAAGAGGAGTTGAATAGAATATAAAGTTAGGATTGCAATTCCTATTGTTTTGGATATTCCATTGGATTGATGTAATAAATTGGGTTTTTATTTCTATTTACAAGTCCATTTATTACAGCTTTGGGTATGAATATTCAATCCTTGTTATGGATATTGAAATCTTGGAAATCAAAAGGGAAAGGACTTGGATTAGTATTATAGTTAAAGGAGTTGACATTAAACACTAGTTTAGGGTATAAGAACTGTACGCTTAGAAGTTATTATGCGTGAATTTATATATTTATTTCTATTAGCGTAATAAACGTATAATTATAGCGTATAATTGTGTAGTTAGATAGATAATAATTGTCATTAATTACCCCTTAGGAAGGTAAGTAATATTTTAAGGCGTAACAAGGAAGATTCCTTGTAAGGCCTTAGTTATGAAACGATGAGATGAGTATTATTTATGAAGTTTATTTAAATTATGGTTAATTCATAGGGATGCGAGGTCGGTAAAGTTGCACAATAGAAGTCTGCCCTTCACTTTGAGGCTACCAGTAGTTATGTGCACTTCTTTTTGATGTGATACATCTCCTATGATAAATATTTGTGATGAGGCGAGGTTAGTCCCAAATTATGTATGGTAAATCTTCCCAGCTAATCTAGCTATTGGTTCCTATGAATAGTCGGACTAATGTGAGACGTCATTATGAATATAGGCCACAATATGAAGGGCCTGCTTCGATTTCTTAGGGTATTAAGTGGTTGTTTGAAGGCCCGTCTCTTTTCCCTAAATTAAGTATTAAATGGCCAAGGGGCTTGTTATTAGACGTGATAAGTGGTATCTCGACAGGAGTTCACTTCGGAAAAGGTATTAACTGATTGATACAGGATCTGCCTTTCCATAAAGAAATATTAAGTGGCTTGACAGATTCCATGTGATGTCAACTAGATAGTCACCTTTAAGGGGACCGCCTTGGGAATAGGTTAAATGTTGGGGTCTTCCTGAGTTGACTCTTAAATGGCCAGAGTCTGCCTATTTTCCAATAGAAGATATTAAATGGCTTGGGTACTATCTCTCACATCGTTGGATATTTATGACGTGGGATTTAGTCTATGAGATTTAGAAATCAGCTTCGTGAATGGAAGGTATTAAGTGGTTGATTGTAGACCTACCTCCTATCCTTATAAGAAGTATTAAATGGTGTTCTGTACATTAGACATATTCTTATTTTGAAATATACTGGCCAAGTACTAAAATGTTAAGACTCGATGTTTTTATTCAACTGACATTTGTTTATTCAGACTCCCTCCCCATTACAACACAAGTTGAGGACGAAAATATGATGACGGCGATTCTTGAAGATGGAGTATTTGAAGCTTGTGGCAGTTATTATTATCTTTTATGGTGTTTTATGTTGTACCCATGTATTTTGGATAAATGATGTAACAGATTTTACTTGACAGATTGATGATGTTTTTTATTATGACATTTCAAATGGTTTTGAAATGAATGTGTACCATTTGCTATTAATTTTTATTCTATCCGCTGTGAGTTTTGAAAGAACAATTATTGCTCTGTATTGTTACTTCTTTTTCAACCAACAGCCAACTTATAATGGATCTAAGTTTCGATGGGTCCTTTCTAGGTCGAAATTTAGGCTTGTTCCGAGGTGGATCACTAAGCAAGCATAGGACTCAAAATAGCATATCTCATATCTTACATGTAACGTATCCACATTGGTTTCCCTTTCCCATGGGAAAACAAGAAGATCTATCTTCCTTGGAAGAAAGAAACTCTAACCATCTTGGTAATCGCCCAAGGAGATCCTCCAGTAGAAAGAGATACTTCTAACCATCCATAATCAACATGAAGCTTGAGTTTTTCTCTAAGGATAGCATCAACACTTTTCCATCACAACTATGAATAAAAAGTTGGATTCCACTTTTCATGCGTCTTGAGGATTTTTCGCTCATGAGAAACAACTCTTCCCACTTGAGCCTGAAATAACTACAGGTCTAGTGCCATAAGAATTAAGATACGTTGTCGCCTAGGATTACTCGCATCCTTCCTAATAGAATTAAAGGTGTTCCTTAGAACTAATTTTGTAATTTGTTATAATATTTAACTCTTGTATGAGAACTTTGTTTGAAATATAGTGTGTTTCTGTTTTTGTTTCTAGTGTAAGTACTTCTTTTAATTGACTGCAATTGTGAATGTGTTCATAGACATGATTTTGAATTAAGCATTTAAAATACTTATCCTTAAATTGTTATAGTCAAGATGTATCGAGAAAACGACACATTCGTTAAGCCTAATGTACCTAGTGCTCTCCATACGATGGATGGGAATTACATTTGACCATTTGAGATAACAAGGGATTATCTATTTATGCTTGTTTAGAATACAACAACTCAATAAGGGTTTTCTATAAATTAGTACAAATAATTCAAAATTGAAGATCTCATGTGATGATGTGCAGTAATTTTCAAACCTAAAAGTATTGTTGATCCTAATTATCTAGATTTTACTTTGATTATGGTCCATCATATAACATCACAATCATGTTACGATTATAGTCGGGTATATACTGAACTACTTAAAGTGAAATACTACTCAAGAGATGCTTGATCTCCTTCGTTGTAGGAGGTTAGTATCACTGTAATCGGTAGTCAATTCAAAGTAAAAAAAAAATTAGCTAGAGTAAATTGATTAATCGATAAATGTTATCAGAAGAATCCTTAAACTGAGAAATGATTTAAATAAGGAGAATGGAGGACATGAGGAAAATCGTAGAAAATAAAATGTATGATGGGAGAAATAACTACCCTTCTCATATTCTTTTTCTTCAATATTTAAGGATCTTCTTTGATTTTGAAGTTGTAATACATATGAGTGATTTGAATATGAATAATATTCAATAAATAAACATTATAGTGACATTTAATACCATATAAATGTTAATATTATCCATTTTGATAATATTCATTAAACCATCATGTCTTACATAAATAATTATCAATATTAATCATCATAAAATTGGTTGATTATTAACCACATTAATTAGAATGGTAATATTAAAATCCTGTATAAATGAAAATTTATCAATATACATATCATATCGCGTTGGTGGAGGTTGAGCTAATGAAGACTGAAATAGATTCCCCTCCGTCATCTTAAATATTTTAGAGAATTACGGTTCTAGTGTTTTGGAGACTAAATTTTATTTTGGCAGGATGTAAAGTTTACGAAAAAATAAATAAAGAAGGTAACTATCTAAAAATATCAATATGATTTTTTTTCTTTCTCCTTATTCAGGTCATTCTCCCTTTAATAATTCCCTATAACAATTTGTTTTTACATAGTTATTTAACTTATATGAACATAAATGGAATAATATTACATAATGTAGTTCTATTTGGATACAAATTAGTGGCACGAAATCTAATCTAATAAATTTTGATCATAAAATATCTTTGTGATTTCCACCTTCAATGTAAAAACAAATATACTTAATAATCAATATTTGTTGTGTTAAATTTTGCTTTGCTCCCTAAAATAATAATGCAATCATAGTATAAACTTATTTTTCACTGTTAGAACTTAGCCTGTCCCAAGAATTGGGTGGCCTCATCCAAGATTCTAGGAAGACAAAAGAAAAAATTAGTTGCCCACAAATCCACTTAACACAACACTACCCACTTAGCCAACTTTACATTTTTCAAATAGAGACACACACATAATATATATATACACACACACACACACATATATATATATATATATATTTCTGTGTGTGTATATTTCCACCACACATTCCGATTTAAATAATGATATGATGTGGAAGAGAGAGAAACATATATTATTTAAATCAGAATGCATAGTGGAGATCAAGAAGCTAAAGGGGTGCTGCAAGATAGGGGTGTCACTGAATGTATATCTTATACTATAAAGCAAAACCTTCAGTCAGCAAGTCAAACTGAAGCCTTTTTCAGACTACCCAAAATAACCTTTTTTCCAATCATTTCCAAACTGTTCTGTAAGGCTATTTCTATCGCTTGAAAAATAAATTAGTGGAAGTCGATTGATGTCAGCATGTTCTCCTCTGCTTATCTCACAGACCAAAAGGCCACTTTTTCATATTACAATCCACGGATCCAAAGGAAACACGATTTCTTCTTCTTCTCAATCTTTACAATGCAAACTAGATTTCTTTGCTTTAATCAAAGATCCGGATTTTAGGTTTGTATTTTTCGTTCGCTTGCTTTCGATTTTCAGTTCTTCTTCTTCGCATGGATTCTCTGTTCATTAGTTCTGTTTTACAATACATATAAGACAGTAATATGTTTTATTGATTTTTCATAGTTTATTAATGTTCAATTTTAGATTTCATTTGATGCTTGAGGAGAAACCATATTTGCAATTTTTTCTATTGTATTACTTCAGATTTCCTCAAATGGTCAACACAAGTTATTCTCTTTGATACATTGGCAATTCGACCACTATGCAATTTGGTGCGTATTTTCCACATTATGATGGCATGATTAGGACATACGCTACCTTCTCTCCTAATTGATAATAATCGCATCGAGAAATCAATGGTGGACAACATTAGAAAAATTGCAACTGGAGCTTAAGATATTTTTGAACTGTAAGATCTCTAACTTACTTTAATTATATGGTTTCTAGGGTTTGGTTTTCATTCCCGTAAGATCGAATTCAATTTGTTTCTTCTTCCTATTTCTATTAAAAAATTCCAGATTGTCAAGGTTATATATTGTTATTATTACTCGAAGTTTTTTTCTGTTTGTACCAAAATTGGGCACAACACTCTTCGGAATTTTTTGAAGAGATAAAGTGAAGAAATTAAATGTAAAAAGAGGATTATCTAACAAAAACTCCAAATCTCATATATGAAACTAAGTAAAATGCAAGGAGACACAAGAATTTAGAGTGGTTCGGCGTATCGCCTACGTCCACTATGAAGTTGATAGCTTTATTGATCTTTCTTTGAAGATTACAAGGGTATTCAATGAATTACAGCAGGTAATTATGATTTGCAGTAGTGAATTTCGTTGTTGGCAGCAGCTTTTGGAGTTCAGATCTGGATCTGGCAGAGTGTGGGCGTTGGAGAATTCAAAGGAGAAGAAGCCCCTTTTCGGTATGCCCTGGGGCTCTATTTATAGGTGTAGGAGGCTGGTATTTCGCTCAGATCTCGGGAGACCCTCTCTGGCACGTGACCAAGCCTGCGCGCCCAAGCCCGTGAAGTTCCGGTCCGATCCGTGATCGATACGAACAGATTTCGTATCGATCCAGATTTCATCCAATGGAGTCGAAATTTGGCGTGGACATTCTTTAGCATGCACGTAGTCTTCTGTGAAAATTTCATAGCATTTGGACTTGTAGATTAGAAGAAATGATCGATACGAAATGGGATTCTCGGTTGGCTTTTTCGTTCGACTCCCTCACTTCGACTCGCTCTCGTTCGACTCGGTGACGTGGCGCTTGAATCTCTGGATCACTCCGCCTTTGATGTTGTTTTGATCGAGTCATTCTAGGACTTTCGCCCTGTTCGTATCGATGGTATTGTTTCGTTTGCATCGATAAAAGATATGCAGTTCGCATCGATGGAGGTAGAAGTCTTCGGATGGATATGAAGTGGAGCGAGTCGAAATGTGACTCTCTGATGAAGTCGAACTAGATGGAGTCGAACAGTGGTCCTGCGAAGGAGTCGAACTAGATGGAGTCGAACAGAGGTTCTCTGAAGGATGCGGAGCGGGTCGAACAGAGGTTCTGAGATGGAGTCGAAGTGGAGCGAGTCGAACAGTGATTCTCTGATGGATGTGAAGTGGAGCGAGTCTAAGTAGGCATTCCCGATGGATTCGAACTGAGCGATTCGAACAGAGGCTGTTTTTGTCCAATTTTGCATCGATCGTAACTTGAGCATACGAACTCGGATTGACCTGAAATTTGGAAAGTTGACTCTCATAGCTTCGCATGTTGTGTCATACCAATTTAAGCTCGATCCGGACTTGGACAAAAATTTTCGATATTCATAGTGGGCCTGCGTATAACCGATTCTCTTAGACAAACTGTCTTTGGTTTCTAGTCAAGTTCTTGGTGTCACGGCCTTGCCAAAAGGCGGGATAACATTTGCCCCCCAAAGTACGTCTTGTGGGAACATGATGTGCTTTGAAATGCTGCAATCTTCATTCTGAATAGTTATCGTCTTTCCGATGAAAGCTGTAACCTTCGACTGTTTTTCTTGATAATGTAAACTGTTGTACCCTGTATTGTTGCAACTGATTGCTGTATGCTAGTGATTAGCCGTTTGTTGTTGTTATTGTTATCAGACGAGTTTCCAATTACTATAAATCTGGAATATTGAATATTAGTCCGTCATATATGCATATAGGTTAATTTTGACTGTCGCTGACGTTAACGAGTCATTGTCAGTTTATCTTATTTTGAATTTCGTATCGATCCTCTCCTGAACCGACGTGAAATTCGAACTTCAACAACGTTCGATGGTCGTTTTTGAATGTTCCTTCGTATCGATCCTCTCTTGAATCGGTGTAGAAGGTTAAAACATTGCTTTTGCATCGGTATTCGCCGCAATGATGGATACGAAATGAGCATTTCGAATCGATGGATGTTGGGTCTGATGGATACGAAGTGGTCATTCGCATCGATAGGCATTGGCTTCTGGGAGCTGCGATCTGATGGATTTGAACTGCTCGTTCGTATCTATGTTCTGGGGATGGAGTCGAAGACGACCGATACGAAGAAGGGCTTCACATCGCTGCATACTCGAGTCCATGGAGTCGAACAGCTTGTTCGAATAGATGTGGAGGAGGCATGTTGTAACCGGTCGTGTTTACTGGAATGCGTATCGTTTCTTCACTTCACCTTCGAATCCATATAAATACCGTGGACTTAGCCATTTTTTCACTTTTTACTTTTCTACTCTTGCGCTCTCGTTTTTGTATCATTCAGAAACTCGGAAAAAAGAAGAAAACATTCTTGCCTTCGAACCGATTCAGATCCTCAATCACTCGAACTAACTGCCAGATTTAGGTAATCCACTAAGCGAATCCAACGCGTAAACGATGAGACTCGATCTTTAACACCAAATCAACCAGAGTCGTGATCGATCGAAGATTCCTTGACCTCAGCTTCACGTCGATCTGGAGTAGGGGCTTCGAGATGATGAGACGGAGGCCTTCGTATCGATCGATGGCTGAGCTTTGCATCGAATCGAGTACTTTGAATACGTGGATTGATACGAAGGGGTTGCGTTTGATCGATTCGAAATGATGGCCTTGGATCGAGTCGAAGTGGATGGCTTTGGATCGATTCAAAGCGGTGGCCTTGGATCGAGTCGAAGTGGAGGCCTTGGACCGATTCGAACTGCGCAGCCCTTGGATCGATACGACAGTGTCCCTGAGTGATCGATACAAAATCGAACCTGATCAAT
Organism: Allium fistulosum; assembly: GCA_030737815.1. Lineage (NCBI taxonomy): Eukaryota > Viridiplantae > Streptophyta > Magnoliopsida > Asparagales > Amaryllidaceae > Allium > Allium fistulosum. Next base: position 845,105,481 of record CM060902.1, read on the forward strand.
GCGAACTTGAACTTGAGCGACCGATTCGAACATGAACTTTTGATGATTGATAATGAACCTAACTTTGATGACATCGAAAAACCTTGTGCATCTGAACATCTAACTCCGACGAGCTTCATTTTTGGCATAATTAGACTTGACCTTTGGACTGCATATTTGATTTCCCTTCGAAGTTCGTCGATGGAACTGCAACTCTGACAAAATTTTAACAGACTTTAACTTGGATTGGTTGATAATTTCTGGATGGCACGGCTGTGACGGTCAGCGATGACGGTCCTTCCGACTGAATTCCGGAGTCTCGTTGTTTTCATGTTTTCTTTAATCCTGTAGATCTTCTCATGTGATATACAGTACTGCACTGCACAACACACTAACACACTTTACACTGGGGGATGCACGAGCGTTATTGTCTGTTTAACAATGATTTTTCATAAGCTAGCTATTCATGGAACCTTCAAGTTCTCAGCAGCAGGAACTCCCGAGTTCAATTCCTTCAACCATCGAAATACCGGTCATTGAAGCCGAAGTTATAGACCCAGCTCTGGACGAGCGTCTAGGGGCTCGGTTTATTTGTCGTCCACAAGATTCTGTGCCATCTGGTATCTTCAAGGATATGCTAGGACGGATTTGTTTAAGGCACGGTTTGTCGCTTGACGACGTGTTACTGCCTGGGCCAAATGACAGGCCACATGATCCCCCGGAGGGGTTTACTGCTTTCAACCGTCACGCTTGCACAGCGGGGACACTTCCTCCCTTCAATCAATATATAAGGGAGATGCTATCATTCCTTGGAATAGCTCCATCCCAGCTGCACCCCAACGGGTATGCTTTGTTGAATAGCACCTTCATCTTGTTTATGGAGATCCTCTTTCGACCACCAAAGCCGATCGAGATTAGATATTTATTTAACATTAAGAGCCGCGAAGACAGCCCTTCTTTCACCTTCTTGGAGGCGGTCAGGAACTACCACATTGTAATGGGCTCCTGGGAAGGCTAAGTTATTTCAAGACCGAATGGTTCTACGTTCGTTGCCCCCTGGATTTACTAAGCGATGGTTGGATAGATGTAAGCGTTGCAATCTTTCTCTTGAATTATCGAGACAATAATAACCGATTTCAAAACTGACACACTTCTCTTCTTTTACAGCCGCAATTTCTCGGCCTAACGGTGCATACTTCAGAGAGCTAGTTCGGATCCTCCAAGCGGTTCCGGGCGAAGAGAGGCATATCGACTTGGTTCTGACCGACAGAAACTTGAGGACTGTCGGGCTGATTGAATGGAGGCAGAGCATACGGCTGGAAGGGACACTTAGAGTGGTATCGAAGAAACGGGTGAAGCGCAAAGCGCCCGCAGTCGTGATAACCGAAGAAGTTGATCCGGAGAGAACGCCTACCGATACCGAGCTCCCAGTTGGGCCTTCTTTCGATGTCCAGGATTCATGAGGAAAGAGAAAAGGCAAGGCTGTTGCTCGCAAGCGTTCTAAATCCAAGAGATTTAAATCCGTGGTTGTGTCCTTGCCCGTCCCGGGGATTAGAATTTCGGAGGCTCCTCCCCCGCAAGTAGAGAATCCTTTTGAAGGGCTTGCTGATATTCTGATTCCGGATTTTGTGTCGTTTCAACACGACGCCGGGAAGGAGGAGCTTGATAGTGCTCTTGAACTGAACGGGTCGCTTGCTATGAGTGCGGCCGACATTTCCGTTTGGTCGGGGGGTTGCACATGCATACACTTCACTACACTACATGATTCACAACTGTAAATCATCCAACCTAGGAAATCACTAACTTTTTCTTCGTTTCTCATTTTCAAGTACTATGTCTGGGAAAGGATCGATGCTCGGGAATCTTCACTCGGCCCGAAAGGCTTCTTCTTATTACGATTCCCGTGGGAGGGACTCGAACAAAGATCGCGATTGCGAGTACTCTAACCAAGATAGGTATGGGCGTGATAGGGACAGAGAATACAAACATCGGTCTAGATCACGCTCTCCTCCTCTTAGACTTCCATCCCCACTTCCTGTTTTTGTTCCACACCCGCCAGAGCCTCCTCGTCACATGCCATCTTCTCATACTTCTAGATCTGAGACTCATCTTCAGAGAGTTGAGACCACGGCCTCCATAATTACAAAGCAGGTCTCGGTTGAGCCTACAGGAGAAGGGGCTATTAAACTGGCTCAGATGAGGAAGGATTTTCCGAATATTTGCTTCGATGGCTATGTCTTCCCACCACACTTAAAGAGAATCCCCTCTGTAGTGGAAAACACGATGCATGAGTACGTTCATGACATCTACACCTAGTACAGAGAGTGAGTAAAGGCTGTAGAGAAAGCTTCTAAGGTGGCCTTTGAGCGAGCCAAAGCGCTTGAGAAAATGGAGACCGAACTCGCTCAAAGGGACCGAATTATTCAAGTGCTTACTGCTGAGGTCGAGTCTTCTCGGAAATCGGAAATTGAGGCCACCAAAAAAGCTGACGAAGCGAAGGCGGCAATGGAGAGGTTGGGGCAGACACATGTTGCCTTGGTGGAGGAGATGGGCCACCGGAACACTACAGTCACCGCCGAGCGGGATGCGGCGGTCAAGGAACTCAATGAACTCAAGGCCAAATTTGCCGACATGGCCAAGGAAAAAGATGATGCGAACAACGCAACCCAGGAGGCGTGCGAACAAGCTGTTCTGCTCAGGGGTGAACGGGATGCGGCTGTGGCTAAAGTCCACAAGGTGGGGACTGAGGTCGAGGAGAAAGTGAAGTCGGCCGAGTCCAGGCTAGAGGCTGACATCGAAGACCTTCTCGTTGTTTACAACACTAACGTGCTGAGGCACAGGGGTCTAGCCTGGCTCGATGATTTTCCGACGCATCTTTACAACGCTTAGGGCCGACTGGTTGAGGAAGAGAAGGAGGCGCATCCGGGTGAGTCTGTGGATGAATTTGAACTCGAGAATCGCATTCTGAATGAAGATGGAAGGAAGATTCTTTACGAGTCAATGATTCTGTATGAAAAGGAAAAACTCGGCGCCCAGCACTTCGAAATAGGAGAGGGTTCAGGGGTTGACCACCATGAGGCAGGTCTTGAAGTTCCAGCGTCAACCCAGCCCGAATCCTCGTCTACGGTCGATCCCCAAGCTGTTCCTGCCTATAACCCGGATCAGTCGCAGATGTCTCCAGTTGCAGCGCAAGTTACTGAAGCCGCTCTGCCGCCCACAAATCAAACTGAGGAAGGTACTCTGAACATTCCTCATATCTGCTTTAAGCCGGAATCTTTATCTGAATTAAATTCTGAGAGTCCTCTTATTTTTGTCCAGTGATCGATGCTGCACCAGCCAGGCCTCCTGCTACTCAAGAATCTTATCAGACGCAAGAGGCTATCGTGACAGAAGCGATCACCGTAACTACAACTGCCCCACCCGACGATGCGCAGGGAAGCACACTTGTATTCGATGAGCAGTTGATGGAGGAAATCCTTCGCCGTCATGGCGATCCTTTAGCCTACTTATCATTCATCATGGGTGGAGGTATTCCTGCCACAAGCTCTTCGATGTCGACTACTGACGCTCCCAACGAGGCTCGATCGGTTACTGTAGAGGAAATCTTGGCACAAATCACCACTGAAAAGGATGCCACAACACATGGCGGCAATTTCGGAGGGTGGGACGGCGGCTCTTGGTCCAGCTCCGCTTAGAATGATATCGCCTGGCGGTACATTTTCCGACACTAGTGCGGCCATTCCATCTTCCACATTTGATCCTATCCCTCCGACTCCGCCGGCAGGAAGCATCCCCGTTCACTCGAGTTTGGAGGAGGATGTTGAAATTATGCCCCCACCCGGAGACCGTCCACCGACAGGCAAAGGCTCAAAGAGGAAGGATAGTGGTGGCTCCAGTGGGCCTGCACCGAAAAGGAAGCCACGGAAGAAGAAAGATTAGACATGCTTCCTTGGTGTAATTCTGACTTTCATTTTGTTAGCCGTGTATAGATGCGGGTTCTGCCCCTGCTAGTAGGAATTTTTGGAACAAACTTGTACACGAACTCCTTTTACAATCAATAGAAATGAAACTTCTCTTTTTTGACTTCTTTTCTGTCATTGCGTATTTGCCTAAGTGTTTCAATATCTGAAGTGCACTTATGAAGTTTCAGCTTCCGAATAAAGTTTGTTTTTGTTCGCCAAGTTCGGATACCGTGGACATGGTTTGCGACCGGGAAGCGAGTTGAATTTTTGACGTCGCATCGCTTCAGTCAATGGTCGATGCTTAAGTCTTGCCCCCCAGTCTTGGGGGTGAGTTGTAGACCATCAGTCGACGATCGCTTCTCACTTATAACATGTTGAGTCTAGTGCTACCGAACGGATGTCTAAGACAAGCGGAGATTGAGTAATTCATCCATGCTTGTTTGATTGTCGATTATCATATCCTCACTCCGGGGATTCTCATTTGTTTATCGGCGGTTGGTCACACCGGCTTAAGTTTAAATCATACGTCCACGCTCTGGGGACTTGGAATCGACATATACACTCCGACTCGCGTTCTGGGAGTTCGAAGTTGATATTTGTACTTCAATTCACGCTCTGGGAACTTGAAGTTGCTGTTTTACTCCGTTTCATACTATGGGAATCCGGAGTTGGTGTTTATACTCCGACTCGCACTCTGGGAGTTTGGAGTTGTATTTTATACTCTGTTTCGCACTATGGGAATCCGGAGTTGGTGTTTATACTCCGACTCGCACTCTGGGAGTTCGGAGTTGTTGTTTGTACTCCGTTTCGCACTATGGGAATCCGGAGTTGATGTTTATACTCCGACTCACACTCTGGGAGTTTGGAGTTGTTGTTTATACTCCGTTTCGCGCTTTGGGAATCCAAAGTTGATGTTTATACTCTGACTCGCACTCTGGGAGTTCGGAGTTGATGTTTATACTCCGTTTCGCACTCTGGGAATCTGGAGTTGAATGAAGGATTGTCGTGTATCAATCCTTTTTTGACTTTGATGTGATGGCTGGTCCCCGAGCTCGGGTTTCACTTAGCGAGTGACCGGTTGCATCGCAGTCACTCCCTATTTGAATAAATTCCACCGTATGGTGAAACTTAGCTCTCCGTGCATAGTGATGATCATATGAAGCATTTCAAGTAAATCACAGCTCTGGCCCGAAGAGATTGCATTTTATTGCTGAAATAAGAAAATATGGCAAAGTCAGCTGCCTTATTACAAATTCTAATTTCGAAATGCAGAAACAAATTGCAAAACGGGAAGTAAATTAAATGGATAAACATAGCCTGTCATGTGTAGTAGCGGCGAAGACTCTCGCTGTTCCAGGCTCTTGGCAGAGTAAGACCGTCAACGGTCGATAATTTGAATGTGCCATCTCCGAGCCTTCGTTCAATTACATACGGTCCTTCCCATGTCAATTTCATATGCGAAGGACCGGATAAATTCTTTTTAGGATGAGATCGCCTAGTTCAAAGGTTCGCGGGCGGACCTTGGTGTTGTACAATCGGGCGACTCGACTTCGATGCGCAGCTGCCCTCAAATCAGCTTCTTCACGCTTCTCATCTAGTAGATCGAGAGATTCAGCAAGTAATGTAGGATTTTTCTTTGGATTATAGTATGTCACACGATGAGAAGGTACTTCTAGTTCAATGGGAATAACGGCTTCCAAACCATAAGAGAGAGAGAGAATGGAGTGTGGCCGGTCGCGGTCTTGTGGGTTGTTCGGTAAGCCCATAAAGCCATAGGAAGTTCATCGACCCACTTGCCCCCGACCTTTTCCAGTTGTTTTTTCAGAATGAATTTTATAACTTGATTAACTGCTTCGACCTGTCTATTTGCCTGAGGGTGTGCAACTACAGAGAATTTCTTTTGGATGTGAAATCGTTTGCAGAAATCTTTAAATTCAGCACTGTCGAATTGGGTTCTGTTGTCCGTAATAATGGTGTGTGGGAGACCGAATCGACAAATGATGTTGCGAACTACAAAGTTGATTACTTTCTTCGTTGTTATGGTAGCAAGAGCTTCGGCTTCAGCCCACTTTGTAAAGTAATCAACTGCAACGATGGCGTATTTCGCACCACCTTTTGCCAGAGGTAGAGCACCAATGATATCGATGCCCCACATTGCAAACGGCCATGGGCTGGCCATTTGCGTTATCTCGGTAGGAGGAGCTTTAGGAATTCGGGCATATTTCTGGCACCTATCACACTTCTTTGCATAATCCGACGCATCGCGATTCGTGGTTGGCCAGTAATATCCGTATCGAAGTATTTTCGTGACAAGTGCTTGCCCCCCGGTGTGATCGCCACATTCTCCCTCGTGCACATCGTGCAATACTCGCTTAATTTCATCGTGAGCGATACACCGGAGTAGAGGGACTGAGTACCCTCTTCTGTACATGATTCCATTCTGGATGGTAAATCGTGAGGCCTTCCGAAGGACTTGTCTCTTTTCACTCCTGCGCTCCGGCAGGGTTCCGTGCTCAATGTAATTTCTGAGTGGAGTCATCCATGAATCCTTTTCGAGGATGGTTTCGCATACCCGGTCTATTTCTGCCCAGTCAATGCTTGGGGAGGATAACACTTCTACGGGAACGAGTCCCATTTGCTGAGCTTCACCTGTGCTGGCTAGCTTCGCCAATGAATCGGCTTTTTGGTTGCGTTCTCGAGGTATACAATAAATGGCATAATAATCAAACTGATCTAGTACTTCCTGAACTCGAGCTAAGTAAGCATCCAACCTTCGATCTCTTGCTTGATACTCTCCCCGTACTTGACACACAACTAATTATGAATCACAATAAACTTCCACTGCGATAATTCTCAAATCTCTAGCAAGTTTCAAGCCAACTAAGAGGGCTTCATATTCAGCTTCATTATTAGTCGCATGAAAATCGAACTTCAAAGCATAGCATATGGATTGGCCTTCGGGAGTTTCAAGTACAACACCAGCGCCCGAACACCGATCGTTAGATGCACCGTCGGTATAAAGCTTCCAGACGTATTCAGGGGATTTACTGGTTTTGGGCAGGTCCTTTGGAACGGTAAACTCAGCTATAAAATCGGCTAGGACTTGTCCTTGAATGGCTCGTCTTGGAGTGTAAGTAATGTCAAACTGGCTCAGTTCGACGTTCTACTTGAGCAACCTACCAGACGTCTCAGGCCGCGAAAGGACCTGTCGTAACGGCTGGTCAGTGCAAACAATAATGGGATGTGCCTGGAAATACGGTCGGAGCTTTCATGATGCAATAACCAGGCAATAAGCCAACTTTTCTAGCTTCGGATAATTCCTTTCGGCCCTAGTCAATCACATGCTGACGTAGTATACCGGCTTCTGTACCTTGTCTTCTTCTCGAATTAATGCAGCGCTGATAGCGTTTTCTGATATTGCCAAATGTACGAACAACTTCTCGTGATCAATAGGCTTCGATAGGATAGATGGTGTGGATAGATGTTGAACTAGTGCTTGGAAAGCGCCCTCACACTCCATGGTCCATTCAAAGTTTCGTTTCCCTTTTCGGATCAGATCGAAGAAGGGAATGCATTTGTCAATGGACGTTGAAATGAACCTGCTCAATGCTGCTACCTATCCATTGAGACTCTGGACTTGTTTTATGGTTTTCGGAGTTTCGAGATTTCTGATAGCCCAGATTTTTTCAGGATTAGCTTCGATCCCTCGAGCGTTGACGATGAACCCAAGGAATTTTCCGGATGCAACTCCAAAGTGACATTTCAGTGGATTTAGCTTGTATTCCCGAAGTATGTTGAACATAGTTTCCAGGTTTTTAACATGGTCGGTGGAGAGTCGTGACTTCACAAGCATGTCATCTACATATACTTCCATTGTTTTTCCCGATTTGATTGGCAAACATCCGATTGACCAATCGTTGATAAGTAGCCTCGGCATTCTTGAGTCCGAATGGCATAACTTTGTAACAGTAAAGTCCCAGATTGGTTACGAAGCTGGTATGTTCTTGATCGGGTAAATGCATCGGTATCTGATTGTAGCCAGAATACGCGTCCATGAAGGATAAGAGTTCATGCCCAGCTGTCGAATCTACTAGTTGATCAATTCTGGGAAGCGGAAAACTGTCTTTGGGAGATGCTTTATTCAGATCGGAATAATCGACACATGTTCTCCACTTTCCGTTTGACTTTCGGACGAGCACGAGATTTGACACCCATTCAGGATATAGCACATCCCGAATGAACCCGTTCGCTCTAAGCTTTTCTACTTCTTCTTTAAGGGCGGCAGATCTCTCTGGATCTATACCACGCCTTTTCTGTTTGACCGGGACATACCGCGGGTCAATGTTCAGGGTGTGGCTCGCGATGTCCGGCGAGATCCCACACATGTCGGAATGCGTCCAGGCGAATTCATCAAGATTCGCCCATAGAAATTCAACCAATTCCTCTTGAGTTTGCTGGCTTAGCTGAGACCCAATCTTTATCATCTTCGAATCATCATCACTGTCAATTGGGACGTCGATCGTCAGTTCGGCCGGGGATGCTTGACTTTCTTTAGGTTCTCCTTCGTCTTTAGTTTCTCTTGGGTCAAGATCATTGAGGAATTGGCTAGGGTGCCCGGGCCTAGGCCCGGGCGTTAATTTTCAATTATCAGCAAAACGGACGTAGAGAGATTCCTCTACACCCTTTCCTTTCTCCTTTCGCTGCGCCTCTCGCAGCTCAACAACATAACATGCTCTGGCAGCAGCCTGATCTCCCTGAATGATTCCCACTCCACGGTCAGTGGGGAATTTTAAAGTCAAGCACCATGGTGAAATGGCTGCCCTGAATTCAGCGAGGGCCGGTCGGCCCAAGAAAGCATTATAAGGGGAGTCTATGTCCAATACAACGAACTATAACATTCGTACTCTCCGGCGTTCTCCAACTCCCAACTCCACTGGTAGTTCCACCAATCCAGTGGGTATAGTAGCACTCCCGTTGAAACCGTGGATTCGGGATTGACAAGGTTTCAAGTCAGTGGCCTCCATTCTCATTTGATCGTAGGCTCGCTTAAACAAAATATTCACAGAGCTTCACTTTTCACTAAGATCCTCTTCATCCAAGCAGGACCTACTTGAGCTGAGATGATCAGCGGGTCGATAGTAGGGGATTCGACTTTATCAGCGTTTCGGTTCCTGAACACGATGTCATCTGTCATCGTCTTCTGTTACTTGGCCGAAGCCCCTTCATCAAAACTACTACAACACTCGAAGTCCGCATGTCTGATGGAACTAGCATACGACTCCATTTTCTTCCAGCTTCGATCTGCTGGATGAGGACCACCACTTATTGTATTAATAACCAACCTCCCGCTGTACGAGCGGGTTCCTCCTGTCTTTCCTGATTCGGCGCACGATTCTAATTTGATGGGCCCGCACCACCAAACTGCGGCGCCCGCACATATTGATCCAACTTCCGTTCACGTATCAGTTTTTCAATGAGGTCTTGTAAGTGACGACACTTATTGGTGTTGTGGCCATAACTCTCATGAAATCCGCAAAATTTTCCTATTTGGATTTGTCTTTCAGTTGGTGGATTTGGAGCAGGTTTCTTGTATTGCATGGTATTGCAGGTTTCCAAATACACATTTTCCAGCGACGTATTCAATGGAGTGTAATTATCGTACATGGAAGCTCTACGCAGCGGACCACGATTCTGATCGCGCTTTTTGCTTTGATTTCCATTGTCCCTCTGCTAATTCTGTTTATTTTGGACGTTCAACTGAACTTTTCTGGAACTATCTCCGGACTGTTTAACAGCGATGTTACTCTGGATTCCTTCGATGTTGGGCCCTGCGTCATCCTGCTTCCTAGACTGTTTCGCATCCTCCCTTCTCAAGAATTGGGCTGCCTTGGAGTAGAAACGGTCCAATAACGCAGGTGGTTTTCCAGCTAACCAATTTCCAAACTCGGAATCAACATCAATCCCCTTAGTCAGTGCCATCAGGATAGAGTTATCATTGGGATTGCTTATTTCTGTACACGCAGCATGGAATCGCTCCAGGTAACGTCTAAGTGTTTCTCCGGGAGCTTGTGTAACACTAGACAGAGTGTTAACATCTTTAGGCCTCGCTACGTGCATACAGAATTGTTCAACAAACTTTGTGGCCATCTGATCAAAATTAGAAATGGATTGTGGTGGCAAACGAGTAAACCACATGGTAGTAATGCCCCCCAGGGAAATGAGGAAACTACGGCATTTTACTGCATCATCAGCTCTCGCAGCGTTTATCAGCCATTCGTACTTCAGGATGTGTTGATTAGGATCAGAACTCCCTTCATAGACTGGCAAAGCTGGCATCCTGAAGCGCCGAGGTGGTTCAGCATATAATACGTCATCGGTGAAAGGGGTATGACTCCGGGAGATTCCCCGGTCGTCATTACTGAGACCCTGACTTTCACGGATCATTTGACGGATCATCGCTGGTATATCCGACATTCGGATACTTGGAGCATGTTGTGCCAAGGTGTGGTCGGGTTCCACAGCGTAAGTCTGGACCGGACGCGGTCGACGGTCCATGCCTCGCCTCCTTGGTTCAATATTTTCTGGGACATAAGGTTCTGGAGTCTACTCTCGTTGGTTATGTTGAGGATCAGCTTAGTTTCTAGCATCAACACCTTGTTCGGTAGTGGCGGTAGTAGCTATGTTGCCTGTGACATGATAAGGAGCAGCACCTCCTCGGGATGAAGGTCCTGTATGATGACTAGTGGATGGTCCAGTTCTGGGTTGTCCAAGATTCGAAGCAGGTTAGGGCCCTGTGGCCTGGGTGTAGCTTACATCCAACCATGGGCGCATGGATCGGTGATGACCGTCAGATGAGGCTGAACTCTCTGTGGAAGAATAAGAACCTTGGTCTCTTATGGATCTTCTGCGCCTTTGGCGATTTAGCTGGTTGGACAACTCTGTGTTGGCGCGCAGTTGTTCAGTTAGCTATTGGCGAATCGCGGTCAACTCTTGAAGCAACATCTGGAATTCTTGTCTAGTGACCGGGCCTGATGGATCTGAAGGTCCGGCAGCATTTTGGTTAGATGGAGGCAATTGCACGGGATTCTGCCTCTCCCGTCCTCCCTGATCAGCAGCTGTAGAGGTAGTCCGTGTACTTACCATGGTGAGGTGATGAAAGTCCTTTCCTAGATCAGATGCAAATCTGAATAGAATGGAAGGGCTTCAAAGTTCTAGATCTGGATCTTCTTCTTGGATTTTTGCAATCCGATATAGATAGGAGATCCAAAGAGCAGGAGAAAAATTAGGGTTTTCTCAGTGAAAGCACCAAAGTGTTTGTACCAAAATTGGGCACAACACTCTTCGAAAGTTTTTGAAGAGATAAAGTGAAGAAATTAAATGTAAAAAGAGGATTATCTAACAAAAACTCCAAATCTCATATATGAAACTAATTAAAATGCAAGGAGATATAAGAATTTAGAGTGGTTCGGCGTATCGCCTACGTCCACTATGAAGTTGATAGCTTTATTGATCTTTCTTTGAAGATTACAAGGGTATTCAATGAATTACAGTAGGTAATTATGATTTGCAGCAGTGAATTTCGTTGTTGGCAGCAGCTTTTGGAGTTCAGATCTGGATCCGGCAGAGTCTGGGCGTTGGAAAATTCAAAGGAGAAGAAGCCCCTTTTCTGTATGCCTTGGGCTCTATTTATAGGTGTAGGAGGCTGGTATTTCGCTCAGATCTCGGGAGACCTTCTCTGGCACGTGACCAGGCCCGCGCGCCCAAGCCCGTGAAGTTTCGGTCCGATCCGTGATCGATACTAACGGATTTCGTATCGATCCAGATTTCATCCAATGGAGTCGAAATTTGGCGTGGACATTCTTTAGCATGCATGTAGTCTTCTGTGAAAATTTCATAGCGTTTGGACTTGTAGATTAGGAGATATGATCGATACGAAATGGGATTCTCGGTTGGCTGTTTCGTTCGACTCCCTCACTTCGACTCGCTCTCGTTTGACTCGGTGACATGGTGCTTGAATCTCTGGATCACTCTGCCTTTGATGCTGTTTTGATCGAGTCGTTCTAGGACTTTCGCCATGTTCGTATCGATGGTATTGTTTCGTTTGCATCGATAAAAGATGTGCAGTTCGCATCGATGGAGGTAGAAGTCTTCGAATGGATACGAAGTGGAGCGAGTCGAAATGTGACTCTCTGATGGAGTCGAACTAGATGGAGTCGAACAGTGGTCCTGCGAAGGAGTTGAACTAGATGGAGTCGAACAGAGGTTCTCTGAAGGATGCGGAGCGGGTCGAACAGAGGTTCTAAGATGGAGTCGAAGTGGAGCGAGTCGAACAATGATTCTCTGATGGATGTGAAGCGGAGCGAGTCGAAGTAGACATTCCTAATGGATTCGAACTGAGCGATTCGAACAGAGGCTGTTTTTGTCCAATTTTGCATCGATCGTAACTTGAGCATACGAACTCGGATCGACCTGAAATTTGGAACGTTGACTCTCATAGCTTCGCTTGTTGTGTCATATCAATTTAAGCTCGATCCGAACTCGGAAAAAATTTGTCGATATCCATAGTGGGCATGCGTATAACCGATTCTCTTAGACGAACTGTCTTTGCTTTCTAGTCAAGTTCTTGGTGTCACGGCCTTGCCAAAAGGCGGGATAACACTTTCGTATATGCCAATTATACTCATTGATTATCATGTGACTGTAGGCAAGTACTTGCATAGTTACATTGAGTTGTTGTTCTTATTATTGTAAAATAGATTCATTTTGGGATGCTTTTATTGTTATATGTATGCAAATATCCTTTAGTGCACTGTTATATGATCAAATATAAAGTTATGTGTCTGTTATGCTTTTATGCCAAAGTCTAAATATATGAGTAAACACAAAAATAAAGATTGTTAGAATATATTTGGTTGATGTTGCCATAAGAATTATTATTTACTGTTTGCATAATTTCCTGTAATAATAACTACAACTGCAGTCTAGCTAGACATGGTAGAGAAGTGGAAATGTAGCAAATATCGTGAAGCAAGGCTGCATTATACCCTTATAATTCTTATGTTTCAAAATTTCATATTTTGGGCGTTTTAAGTTAGCTTGCATCTCTCATGTGATTATTTTTTGTTAACATGATTTTCAGATCTACTTTTCAAACAAAAATAGCCGCAACACTCTTTTCCTTAGTGCAGTATTTTTATTACCTGAAAGGAGCATTGGCGTTCATAGTAGGATCAATACTCAAAATTCTCTACATAAATCATGAATGGAGGATTAGCTTCAACATCCAACACACTCTTTGAGAAAGAAGACACGGTGGATGATTAATTGAGGTAGACATGTTGAGTTTTTGCATGCTTTGGTTGAACCAAAGGAATTGATTTGGTACCATTTTACGTTTTATGAACTTTTAGTCTTCTTTTATGCCACCATGTCTTAATTTTTTTTTTTGCTGTTTACTTCTGTGCATGTTGCGATTGTTTGTTTTTCAAAAGACTTGCACCATACATGTACAATTTTATGTTTTAGATTTTGCACTAAAACTATTTGATGAAATGACTAATAAGTACTGTACAATTGTTTTACTATAAAGAAAGATTGGATGCATAATTTTTGTTTGTTTAATACTATTTTTCCATTCATTTTTATATCATCTTACATCAAATTGAAGTTTTATAGTTATTTTCCATTATATTTGAGTCATGGTTAAGTGACAGGTTTATGCACTGCGGAGTACAAACTCACTAATGCATCCAGGGATCGCATCATATTGCTTAAATTGTCCTGATTTCAGGCTCCATCGACTCTGCTCAATCCATCAAATGGTGCGTACCTTTGAAGTTGTCACTGAACTGAATGTACTATCGTTAAAAAAAGATATTTGCATCAATTGTTGGTAAATATTTATCATATCTGTTGCATAAAGTAAGAAGTTGTATTTAGAAATTAACTAGCAGTATTTTTGCCTCTTAATTATGTTATCCTCTTATTCATGTATAGAGACAGAAATTCCTCATAAAAGTTTACTCAGATAACAATCGTTTTTAGCAGTTCCAGGCTACCGTGGGGCTTTGTTATGTATTTTTCCTCCATTAGCGGCTGTTCGATTTAACTTATTATGATATAAGGGTGCATAATTAGACGGTTGTACATGTTCTTTCATTTATACTAATGTATATATTTATGGTAGATTATACCTTTACTACACTAGTAATGATCCAAAAAACCTTACAAACAATGTTTTTAATATTTTAGCTTTTTAGTTAATATGAATGGTTACGTCTAACAAAAACCTTGCTATTACAGTTTGGAAGCTTTGTGCTGTTGTTGGATCTTTGAGCAATGCTTCTAATTAAAGGAAGAAAGAAAGAAAGGATACTGGATGGCTCATTATGTTGTTACAACTTTCAAGCATGCTACCGAAATATGTTTATGAGTTGTGCTGTTATTGAATCTACTGAACTTTTCAACATTCTTATCATAAATTTTATCAATAAGTTATTCTCCTTTCCTTTTTTTATTGTCTATTTTATAGTTTATTGTGGTATACATTTACTTATAATGCTTGAATTGTGGCAATCGTATTTTGTGTAATACATTTTTAGTTAATGTTCAACCAGAAATTGGAAAATACTCAAAAAATATATCAGAAGAAATACAATGATTTTGAAATTTAGAGGCAAAAACGAACAGAAGTTTCAATAAACTATTTCTACAAGGATTTACTGATTTATATATATGGGCAATTCTACTTGAAACAATGGTTTTGTTGTTTATACTCATCGACATTTTAAACCTTTTAATCACCAAAATACCATCTTTTGCCTTTTTATTTGTTTACAAGTCACATTTGGTAAGGGTTTATTTTTGTTTCTCTATTGTCATGGGAGCAACGTAGTTATATACATCTATAGGTATATTATTACATATTGAATTATATCGGACAAATAAAATAATGGTTTGAGCAGGCAAAATGGGCAAAGCGCGACAAGTCAACAACTATTTATACTGCTATGTGAGTTGCATGTTTAATTTATGGGGACTATATATGTAACAGTAACACTAATCAGGCAAGACATAAAACATTCAAATAGTCTTTGTTACCATCTATATATTATTAGCAATACTAATCACATAGAGTACAACCATGCCATCCACTTAATCATATGCAGAATACAACTACACTCCTTAAAATAACTACAACCAAATTATTACATCAATTTACGTCCTACAAATTTTCATAACGACATTAATGTAAAGCGAGATTTGAATCATGCATGTATGCGCATAAAAAATACAACATTATGTATATGACAAAGTCATTTTGTAAGTTCAAAATAAATCTTACAAACAATTCCTCATGTGCACGTGCATCGCACGAGCCAAAGTACTCGTAATACACACACATATAAAAGGAAGGATCAACTACACCTTTAATCTTTCTTGATTTCAACTACATGTGCTGAATTGAATAATTATATGTCGTAGAAGAGAGAGACATCTATTATTTAAATCAGAATGTGTAGTGGAAATTAAGAAGCTAGAGGAGTGCTGCAACATAGAGGAGTCATTAACCCCCTTTATACATATATATATATATATATATATATATATATATATATATAAACTAGAACGATTATGTTGCCTAAAATTATGTAGCCTATATAATACAAATGGAAAATTATTAACGTAGTGATGCATGGATATACACACAGCAAGTGATCTCACAGAGAACTAAAGAAGTTCATCAAAGGATCATAAACAAGAGTGTTAGCATTGACACCCATTACAAAGTCAGCATGTGCGTAATCAGCTTCATAATTTACCCTTCTTCCTTCTTCGCCCTCGTGGTAGTTTAGCGTATTAGCGTATTAAGAAGGTGCAAAACGTCATTCACATCAGAGAGTGCATCTTTGCCTCCATAGCTGAAAAAGATAGGAAAATCTTCTGGTATTGTTGAAATATTGTAAGTTGGAGGAACATTTGTTCCATAATGCTCCATGTTATCATCGTTGTTGTTGTAATCGTACATTTTTATTGCACCACTTCTTACCACTGTTTATTGTCGTACACAATTATGTCAGTAAATGTAATATCCAATAAGTATCGAGTAAACTAATTCCTGAACACAACATATATCCCAAAAAGAAACATAAGAAATATATATACTGCATGAAATCCACAAATACATACTTTGAGCAATATGAACCAAGTTTTTTGTCGACGTTGGTTGTGGTTCATGTTCCAAGAACACATCTGAAGCAGACGAATTGAGGCAGCAATTTGGACCTTCATTATCCAGATAAAGGCATTTCAAAAGTCTAATTGCAGATTTTAGTGACCATACACACAAATTTTTTTAAAGATTATGTGCAAAACCAACCTGTAAAGGATGACATTTTATCAAGGCAATCAACTCCAGGTTCGTTGCATATTGGCTCCAGCATTTTGTTGATCTTTTCGCTGTTTTACAGAACATATATTGAGTCATTGACACCATCTCAATTATGATTCTGCCCAGTTAGTTAAACTTACAAAAAGAAAAAATACTACCAACTTTATAACTAATACCTAGTTGGGTCAAATTCTACAACACCTGCTTCGTAGATACCCTGGAAAAACAATTATTTGGACAAGATATGTCAAATTTATTCATGGTTCCTGTATACTTTGCAAAATTCTTACTTCTGCAAGATGAACTTTGACACAGGCTCTTGCAATTGGAGAGATCACTTGGTCCATGAAAGCTATAGGACTAAGCATTGCTGCTGATTTTACCATTGTCAGTATATCAAGCTCACTAAATGCTGCAAAACCAATTAATGTTCCCTGAAAGAAAGAAAGATCATAAAGCTAGTTCAACTGTTAAAGTTATCGGTTCAGATTACATTTTATGCATATTGAACAGTATAAATTTACCAGGGAATGCCCAACATAGTGAATTTTTTGGTTTCCAGACTGTTGATAAACATAATCAAAATTAGCAGGAATATCATAAGCTACAAGTTCATCCCACGACCACTCCCAGTAGTCCTACAAATGCCAATTAACATTGAAATAATTAAGCATCACCAGTTTAGTGTTTTATATGAGTTGTGCATTCATTAAAATGGTTAAAATGAAGAGGAGAAAATAATAAACCGAGTCCGTTGAAGAGAGTGAAGTGTGCCCTTGACTATAGATTGTTCCTCGAGTATTTGCAATCCATACATCATAACCATTGTCAGCCAAGATATAGGCTAATGATTCTTCTGGTGAGTTCAGAAGCCATGTTATACCATCCTGCATAATATTAATATATTTCGTGTTGTAAAGGATAATATAAATATTTTTCTTGAAGAACATTACGCAAGTGTAATTTTACTAGTAATTCCAGACTTCGTCAGCTAATGGACCATTAGAACACTTTTTCATACCATCAAAAATTTAAAATTTTATCAGTTTTTCAGACTATATGTGCAAGGGAATTACTATCCGGAGTTCACCAAACTATAAGATTACAATTTATACTTTGTAAGGGTTAATAGTGTAAGATTCTGTATGTTTGGATCAAGGACTCAAGATACACTACATGTAGAATAATATTACATCCAAAAATTAATAAAATGTCATATAAAAATGGGTGATCAAAAACCAATTGGTTTTAGGATAAATAACTAGTTCTTTAATGGTCAGATGTATTTGTGAAATATGTTGAGAAATTTGTCCAGTCCATACCATGAAAAGACCATGCTGCAATAAGACTGGTATCTTATTTGTTCCGGAAGATGCACCTGTTCTGCCATTTGGAATTCTTTGTAAACTCAGTATATATCCATCTTTAGTTGTTACCTTAAAAAGAAGCAAAAACATATAATGCAATTGACAATATATCTATACATAAATAAATAGAGAAGAGAAAAGTACAGTATGTTCTTCACATGGATAGCCAAAGATCTCCACCCTTGATTTACAGGCACCATTAACATTTGGTGAAGGAGCTTGCGCATCTTTTATTGAGCTCCAAATTCCTTTGTTTGTTCCTCTTGCGCCAAATGCTGCATCAAATGCAGTGTATATGCAAAATAATACTGTAAGTGCATTAAAAACACTGCTTGCCATTCTTATTTTATTTTTTTGGGGTAATATTACAATTTTTAACATTGTTAACCTTGCCCTTATATATCAGGAGATAATGTAGACAATTGACAAGGACAATGATTCACAAATATTTTAGTTCGGCGTATGCTAAACGCTTCTCCTAAATGATTCCTACAACTTTCTTGTTGTGTTCATATTTTGATTTTATTATTCCCTATATTTATCTTAGATGAATTAACTCAGCAAACATCTGCATACTCACGTATGTTAGCAGCTTGGGATGACAGTGACCTTGATATACTTGAAGTTTCGTTGAAAACTAAGACAAAATTATTTAACCCTTGGTATGAAACTAACAAGATTATAGACTAGTATATCAGAAGACAGAAAGCAAACAACAAAAAGAACGAGACAAAAATTAATTTTTTATAGTTTTATTCTTGGCAACTACACCGAAACATTGCAATTCTATGATTGACTTCATACTAAACTCAACTGCACAAGGATTTAAAATGAATCTTTCTGTGTTAAGATGATCTATTCTAATTGCAGAAATCAACAAAGTTGAAGGGAACTGTAATTGGCCACATGTATGTAGAATATCATTTTTGTGAACATAAAAGCGCAATAAGTAGCAGAAACTTGTCATTAGTTGGTCAAACTGCATCACGGCAAAGAATATAGTTACCGACAACCATCCAATGAACAATAATCACGAAACAAAGAAAAATAAACAAACAGAAAACACACTGATTTAACGTTGTTCGGCAAAATTGTATACGTCCATGAATACAACTAATTTTTGATTTTATTAGAGAAAAAGAGTACAAAAATTATATTACAAAAATTATAGATAGAAAAGTTGAGAGACTAATCTATAATTACAAGCGGAATAATCAATTTCTTTAAAGACTTTATTATAATCAAAACCCCAAATTAATAATGGTGGATTCTCTCACAGTATGAAAATAAACTGATTCATTTGTATAAATTCAGTATGCTACAATTGACATCGAGAAAAATACTTTTGGCTCTCAGAACTACCCTCAAAGTTTGGTCATTTACTTTCTTAACACCGGCTATTATTTTATTTTAAATAAACATGCATCCAAATATTTTAAAACACTCCTCCTTTTCCCAAACCAAATCCAGCTCTTTTCAAAACACAACAAATATCACATAACATACACATAAAATAAAAAATAAAATAATAAAATTTATTTTTAGTCGTCTTTAGGATAATCAAATTTTAAATAAATACTTGGGTATTGTTTGTTGGAGAAAATAAGTGCTGATTTAAGGGCCGAATGTGTGATTATTCAGTCTATGGAAGATACATAATTATTTGTTAGCAATAAGCATCAGAACATATCTCCTTGATTCAGCTTATTACAATCAGCATTAAATTTTTGCCTTTTCTCTATTCCAATCACTGATTCTCAGCTTTGCCTTTATAGTTCATCTAAAATTGCATTCACTTTCTCAATTGTACTATCTTGCTAACATCATTACGATTCTAAACATCACAAAAACTAACCTAATTTCTTACACCAATAATCAGTCTTTTTTTTATCAGAACACCAGGAGATCTATTTGGCTCGTTCTACAATTCCTTGCTGTTCAAATTTGTTACGGTAGCTTCTTACAAAGTATATATTTATTTATTGATTTGTTCTCAGTTTGTAAATTTCAAATCATGAATATCTAATAGTGCAGACAACTGCAGTTGTAGTTAATAGTCAAAACTTATCAATAAAATTAAAATTAACCCTGCAATTACGAACTGTCTTCCTGCTAAAACTACTCATAAGTTCTTTTAAATTTCATATGAAAGTGCTTTCGTGGTGCTAGATTTATTGGTATTTGCATGTGTGTTTATAAAATTATTCTGTGCGATTTACAAGATATTTGTTTAAAAGCATAGTTTCGAAGATCAAACCATTAATGGAACCATGTTGATGCAAAGTCAAATGTTTTATGCAAGATCAAAAGTTTTAGTATGGTTCAACCGGTCATACCATAAAAACCGTGTTGATCGTTATTTTTTAATTCTTGATTTAAATTGAAGATTATTCCAGTTAATGTAAAATTTTAACTAAATATAGTTAATATGTTGATATTTAAAAAAAATCATTTTTTAACATTTGATAACAAACATAAATTGAAAAAGTTCCATAACAAATTCCTTTAGTGCAAAAGTGTAAATTTTCTAGTTTTCTAAGATTAAAAAAGTTCAGTTCTAAGTTCATAAAATGTATACTAATAACGTATCATATCATCTAAGATTGATAAGACAATCCAATAATTTGGCGGTTAAGACTATGAAATTAAGGTTATTTCATTTTTAGAACCATAGTGCTCCAAGGTCTAAGGTTAACCGTGGTCGAATCGTGATTGGGTCGAGTCTTTAAAACACTATTTAAAAGAACAAATTATACAAACACTAAGGGGTAATACTGTCAAAATAAGTAAATTTAGACAAAACATCTTTTTATTCAGAAAGTAAGCAAACAACTTCTTTCTCTGTCAGCAACCAGCATTTAGCAATCAACATTCAGCAATCAGCGTTCAACCATCAACATTCAACGATTTAAACAAATGAAGCCTTGGTTGATCAGTTAAAAAATGGTTTGTTAAATCAACTTGAATGCATTTTGATGCACTTAATTGATCATCTTCTTTCACATTTTCACTATCAAACAATTTTTGTTTGAAACTATAAGTGCATTCTCAATTTTATTGTGATTGATATCCTTTATCTAAAAACAAAAAATAAAATAAATAAAAGGAAAAAAAATTGCATAAATGTTGTATGATAAAACATTACGATTTAATAACTTGCACTGAGATTTTCAGTTAAAACATAATTAAATTTTATGTCCTCCAAATTTGTGTTAGCTATGGGATCATTAAACTCATCTAAAATAAAAACCAAAATTCCTAAACAACAAATCTTAGATTGATATGTAAAACAGAAATAGACTTTAAGTAATAAAAAGTAAACTAATATCTTTGTGTTTATTGAAATTAGGAGCATCCATTAAATTTCCACTTGGCTTCATCTATTAAACAAAAAGAAATAGATTTATTATGGCTTTAGGGTTTGAATTTTTTTTTTCTTGATGACGTTTTAAGATAGTGTACATGAATTTTTCTAAAGGAGATGAAGAGACTACAGTTGTTTAGGATTGAACGAGAAAATATATTTTGATGACCATAGGCATACGAAAAAATTGATAGGTAATAAAAATTTAATGATAGCTGGAAGTATTTTCCTATTTGCTACAGTAGCGCACTAAATTTAAGGATGAAGGCTTTATTTTAGAGACTAAGAAAATTAATTGTCAAACTATCTTGAAACCTTTACAAATTTTCATTATTTTATTTTAATGCAAACAAGTAATATGATCTTGGTGACTAAACCATATATTCTAAATTTTAATTGGAAAGTTAAAGCTCCTCCTAGATCAAAGTTACATATGTGGTTAATTATACATAAAAAAATTAAATACAATTGAACTCTTAATGTAAAAGGAATGACTCATAGACAAAATATGTGTTTTTTGTGATTTGGACTTAGAAATGATAACATACCTCTATTACAATCGTTTCTAAACTAATTCTATTCTTATTAAAATTCGTAACACGTTTGTTTTAACATGGCCAACTCTAACTTTAACTGTGACTACTACTAGAATAACCTTAGATTCTGATGGGCCAAAGATTATAGTATTTTACTCGACACTATCTTTACTATTACTTGTTATGGCTTGAAAAGAACAAAAGAATGTTTAATAATGTTAACGTTCCTTTCGATAACATAATTTTGGCTATCACACCGTTCATTTATAGTTTGGCTGCAAGTACTAGTTATATATTGGCAAAAAACGTTTTTTTCATGGACTTTCTTAAAAGAGCGAAAAGTTGTTTCAATATTTTAAAGGGAAATTTTTTTATAACAGCGGAAGATATAATATGACTTATGCAATGACATTGTAATTACTTTTACTGGAGATTTACTCTTCAAACATTTTACTCTAGATTGATAACTAATTCAGTTTTACTTTGCGTTTTTGTTTTTCTTATCTCAAATATATGTATATAATCTTTAAGTTATTTTGATAACAAGAGTGATAATTTTTTCAAACGTGACACTCATTATGATGTCTCAGAAGATCGAAATCAGGACCTCTAAAAGCTCTGTCTAAAACATCGTATCTCTAACCACTTGAGTTAAAGGTCCTTAATGTATATAAAGTTTAAGTTATATACATACATATATACACACATATATATATGTACGTATGTGTGTGTATTACATATATATATGGAGGGGAGGGGGTGTGGGTGTTTTAGTTGAGTTTTTTTTAGTTTTTATGGTTGTTGGGTATTTACTGCTTATGCAGACAGATAGTGGATGCTTGTTTACTGGGATCAAATACTATTATATGGCTTATCATGGCTTTTAATTTTTTGGACTCACTCAAGACTCCAGGAACTTAGGGGCTTTATGTATCTATGGACTTGCTTACTTTAATTTACTTTGTCATTCCTTTCAGTGTATATACACCTAAGTCATACTTTCTGTCTTCCCCTTGACAATATAATTTATTTGATTGATATTTCTAGTGTCTCTTTTAGGGTTATTGGTATTTTACTATATCAATGATTATAGGCCCATGTATACTATATCATTCATTTTTCGACATGGGAGGATTTTTTATATTTTCTTTATTGTACGGGATGGGTTTTGATAGCTGCCAAACTTGTTGACGACTCCTTTTTTGAGTGTATAATAAAATTATATGAGTGTCTCTCCTCTTTTGAGGATCACTCATTTTCTCAAATAATAAGAATAACAAGAATAATAATAATAATAATAGTGATCTCGGTTTCTACTATTTCCATTGCTTGATTAAATCTGCATCAATAAACTTTTCTTTCTTCATATTATAAAATCAATTAATTTATAAATAGATTTCTTTCCTCTTATTATAAATCCATTGACAATTAATTGATTGACTAATTAATTTTTTCCTTTCAACAAAATATCACATTATAGCTTTCATTTTCCTTTCTTTACATATATAAAATAATTGATTGATTGACCAGTTAACTAATTTCCATTCTTCTTTGAAAAATATCTGAATCACTCCAGTTTAACATTTTACCTCGATTCAAATATGAAATTCTCAATTCATCACCACATCTCAACATTTTATTTGGTCCGCATCACATAGCACCAAGTTGAACTAGTTTGGACATTGTTGCTTAGGCAGAGCTTTCAAATCTTTCCCAAGCATAAGAAAGATGTATGCACATTAACAAATAAAATGCATGCAAACTAATACCAAAATTCTTCAACATATCTAGCATTGGAGACGAACCTATAGATGTTGGACTTCGAGAGACCAATGAAGATTTAACTATGCACTTCACCTTCTTCATTCCATATTAAGTGAGGGCATACTCAATATTATATACTTCAATCTTCTTCTAAAGAATTATGTTAGACATTTTGAAATCTATACCAACAGACTCATCAATAAGCTCCAAACTATTTAAAGCATAAGATGAAGAATCACTAGCATAAATATGCTCACTAATAAGACCAACTCACAAAGTCTTGCCATCGATTGAGCTACACATAGAATCTAAACCTTTGAAATCTTCTCATCAACCATGACATCATCGAAATAACCATATCACTTCGAATATGAAAATAATTTGATGACTCGTGTTTGGTATACGTCCTTCTAGTTAATCACTTGATAGAGGCCCACCTTCAACCTCTCATCAAATATCACATTCCTTCTGGTCACACATCTTCTAGTTATTTTACACCACAACATGTACCTCTTCACTCCTTCTCTATAGCATAACAAAACGTGCTTGGTTCCCTTAGGCTTCAACTTGTCATGTCTTGTAACGACCCAGAATTTTAGTCGCTTGATTTTGAACATTTAATTTATTTTAAATGTTGAATTTGAAATGTAAATGGAAGTTTAATATGAAGTTATCGATCGAATAGGTGGAATAAGATTAAAATTCCAAATACAGCGATTTATTGAATAAATTAAATTGTTGAATTAGTAATTGAAAATCGTTTGAATAATTGAAATTGGAGTTGAATATGAATCGATACGATTTCTAATGTTAATATAAATTTTATTGGAATTTATAATTAAGTTAATAAGTTTTTAAAACCGGATTTTCAAGCGATTTCGAAAATTTTGAAATCGTCGATTTAATTGACGCGTTAAAATAGCGATTCAGGGTACAGTCTCGGAATTCGACCAAACCTGTCCCATTAGATCTGTAATAGTGTATAATTATCAAATTTCAAATTTTATAACATTTGGATTACCATTTGGTCGTGTGACCTAAAAACGCCTAAAAATAATTTAATTTAAATAGTCGATTTAAAAAGCTATCTTCCGCATACGATCGAAATAGGCCTCGAGACTTGTTCCATTGGGTTCGAAATAGCGGTATAACATTAGGAATGCAAAGCGGCACACCTCAATAGGAGTTCGAGGTTTCCCTGTATTTAATAGAATGGATAAATAAGAAATCTAATCAAAATCAGATCAAGTCAAGTCATGCAGACCTAGCTGACCTATTCTGCTCTGCCCCCTACTCCGATATGAGCCGCCACCCCCTTCGTTTAAATCGCGACCCATTTTCTTTCCTCCATCAATATCGTTCGAACGAAAAACAATTTAAAAAAACAGATCAAAAGGGCGAATCGATCAGCATCGTGCACTGTCGCGATTTAAGCTTAACGACGACCTGGAGTGAGCTCGACATCGCGATTTTGGACTTAGTGGCATCGATCTAGGGTTTTGGACTCGATTGCTGATACGTGTGCGTGCGTAAGGAAGAGGGTGGCAACGTGGGAAATCGCGAATTAAAAAGACAGAGGGTTCATCGATTTTGGATTTTTTCACTGGAACGTGGAGTGGCGCATGGAGTGATGCTCGCGTGCGTTTAGCTGGGTTACTCCGGAGTGCTGACGAGACGAGATGGTATTCGGTAAATAGGTAGTTCATGGAGGAGGCGACGAGGCTTGGCAGGGTGTATGGCAAGGTTCGGTCTCGAGAGTGCGGCGTTGAGGGATGGAGTCGCGATAGTTCATGTTCGAGGTGAGAATTGTGTAAATAATTTTATTTTGATTTAGTTAAATTTTTTGTTAAGTAAAATACAAATTTAAATTGCAATAACCTATGAATTTAACAACGATTGCATATGAGATAATTAGGTTGTTAATCATTTTTATTAAGTCAATTAAGAGGTTAATTAAATTCGTATATAAGTAATTAGTTTGAATTAAGAAAATAGCTGATTAATTATAATTAAATTGTAATCGTTAATTTATATTATTTGAATTTTCTTATACGAGGTTCAATTGAACAAAATCAGTCGTGTAGGGTCGGAACTGCGAAATCTGTGCAAAAGAATTAAATTGGAACGATTAACAATGTCAGAAAAATCAAGGTGAGTAAATCCTACTCATCTTGGATTACTATTTTAATTTAAATTGTTGGAAATTAATGATTGAATGATTGGATGAATTTATAAATTATTATCAGTGAGATGTTATATTATATATAGTAGTATATATATTAGTAGTTGGATATATTTTCCACCGTTGGAGCGGATGCGACCCTATTTGCCCCGCATAATAGTGGATGACCCTATATGCCGCGATACCCCCTTTGAAGTGGGATTGATATTTTATGTTATCTAACATCTGTGGATGTAGGAAAACAGGTTGGAGAGATCTAACTGGATTCCTCACAAATGTTGATTTTTATTTTCATATATAGTGATATATGTTGAAGTTGAATAATCTGTTATAGATTGTTGTGTGATTTGATTGTTGAATGTTATAGTAGCACTGGCCTTAATTTTGGTATTTTAAATACCATAAATATTATTTTTGAATTTTAAGAAATTAAAAGGAGATTTTGAATATAAAAATATTTATATCAAAATTTGGATTATTCTAAAGAAATTGATTTAGATAAAACAATAATTAACTTCGGGTTGTACTTAACTATTCGTAAAAATATTTAAATAGAGATTTTAAAATAATTTTTATAGGGGATTTTGGACAATGAATTTTAAAATGATATTTTTTAAAAGTTAGGGATAAGAAGTTAAAAATCAATATTTAAAATAGATTTGGAAAATAAATGGAATTTATAAGGTAATAAATTTAAAAACGAAGTTATAAATGTGAATGTTTTAACAAGTGAAATCCGAATGAGTTATCAATTATAAATAGGGTTTATAAATAAAGTAAAATGATTTTAATTTGACAAATTGAAAATATAAACTTACAAGCGTGAATGTATAACGAGAAGTGAAAAATCGTTTTGGAAAAGAAATAGTGGAGTCTATTTTTGAATGTGAGAATGATTATGAAATTAAGATACAGTAGATGTGATATGAATCAAGAGGGATTTATAAATTGAAATTGGCAATATTGGATTTTTAAAATAGATTTTTGTCGGAAAATTTAAAAACTAATTTAAATGGGATTTTTATTTATTAAACTATGTAGTAAAAAAACTATTATTTAGATTTAAATATTTCGGAAATGCTAGTTACTCAAATATTAAATGTTTATTGAAATAAAATTCTAATTTCTACAGTCAGCCTTGTAAATTGATTAGTTTTATTTAAAAATGAGTTGGGAATGAGTTATCGATGTTTATTTAAAGTGTTTTAAATATTTTAAACAATTACTTAAACATATTTCTTTTTAAAAATAAATCATTATTCTTTAAAAATACTTATTATATATAGAGTTTTGAAATGATTGTAATTTATTTATAAATGTTCTCGAGATTGGTAAACAGGGTTATGTAACGAATATGATTATTATAAGAGAAATCTTATAGTGGAATTCTAGAAACTTAAGTAAATTTCTGAATAGTTGAAGAAAAAGAACTTCGAAAAGAGGAATTAGAATTCAATAAAAAAAGTTGGAAATGAGTAGTTGGAATTATAGGCAGGT
The DNA here is from genome assembly GCA_030737815.1 of Allium fistulosum. Classification (NCBI taxonomy): domain Eukaryota; kingdom Viridiplantae; phylum Streptophyta; class Magnoliopsida; order Asparagales; family Amaryllidaceae; genus Allium; species Allium fistulosum. Next base: position 845,132,523 of record CM060902.1, read on the forward strand.
GAAACCGATTTTGGAAAGTTTAAAGGAACTTAATTAATAAAATTCTGGAAATTTATAGATTCAGTTATAAATGAGTTAACAAATTTACAACTAAATTGTAAATGATTTTGAGAAATAGGAAATAAATGAAATATTTCCTAAGTTTGGTAAACAAAAGGGTTTTGGAAAATAACTGGTCATATCTTCCTAAGCATTGGAGTGGAAGGTTTGGTAGTATATCAACTACAGAAGGAATTATATAGAAATATTTTCTGAGTAATGGATTATAAATTTGAAATTGGAATTATTTCTAAGTAATGATATGGTTTGGAAATATCGTGGTATGGATATAGTATTTGAAACTGTTTTCAAATACTGAAATACTGAAAGAAATTGAATATATATCTTTGAAAGATATTCTGAATAAATATTTTGGAAAATTTATAAATATGGGCCTAGTGACTGCTTATGTTTGTAATTTGATAGTTAAATAACCGACTATCAAATCTAGCCAAATTTATTGATCGTTTCGAAGAGACCGGGATCATATTTAATTATCCGAAAACCACTTCGATTTGGTTTGTGCGTTACTAATTGTGATATCTTGAAGCTAATGGAGATGGTGATATTGAAGGAGATTCGGATTGTTCAGACCCATAACAACTTGTATGGATGAATGCTATCATTGCATTTTATCCTGGAAGACGGTGTTAGCATTCCAAGTATGAATGCTATTAAAAAGGTAAAACGTGGCCTCAAGCCTCATCAAGCGGGAATGACTAAAACAGGGGAGGTGCAGCAAGGCTAAGTGGGTCGCACCCAATTAGGGTATGTTATCACTTTTCTAGATACCCTCGGATATATATTATAAATTATGGATATGGTTTTGCATGAAAAAGAGAGCACTCGATAAAGGTGGGAACACCCGGGGTGATAACATATTCGGTACTATTCAGGTTAGGGGTAGGCCGGTCTTGTGTTGGCAGGGGATCCAGGCGAGGTCCTTGGTACATTTTTATAGAGGTGTACTGTGGTAGCCGGTACCCTAGTAGCCCAGTCATTGTATGGAATCCAATATCCTCTATGAGCCTGTACATTTTTTATTGTGCCCAACTATGCTGAAACGTGAGATGCAATCATTTCAGCTATTTTCTAATTTACTTTCTATAGACACTATTATAATATCAGATGATTTGATATAAAATGTTTTGGTTATCGTAAGGTAAAAACCCATCGTGTTTATGTTTGACGCGGTCTTACGAGATACCTTTGTTTTCAAACGATTTTTTAAACAGTAATAATTCAAATTGAGTGTATTTTCTCACGCTGGTTTTCCAGACTGACTTGGGTGTTATTTTATTATAATACTCGGGTCAAACCGAGTATTACAGATTCAGGTTAGGAAGCTATGGAGCTGGAGGAGACTCAAGCGTATTCCACGTATTTGATTATATTCCGCTGTGTGTGTAGACTGTATAGTCAGCACTGGTGAGGACAAGTAATAATAACTGTCCAGATTAATTGTTGATTGTTGTACTCTGATGATTGTATATATATATTAATAGCTACACATTCTTTTGTATAAAAATCTATTATTATATATTATATATTGTTTCGCTCCGATTGTGAGATTCTATGTTGTTGTTTCTGTTTCTTCTTCTTCTTCACCCCTAATAATCCACCTTTTTGTTTAATTTGAGTTGACAAGTGCAGTTTATTGTCAACTTAGACTGTACATAAAAGTAGGCCGTTACAACGTGGTATCAGAGCTGAAGGTTAAGCGTGAACCTTGGCTTTGGTAGGGATTACTCATTAGAGATAGGGTCAGTAGAACCCTAGAATGAGTTTGAGTGTATTAATAGATACGAGCGCGTATTTGTTAGTGAATATAAATTGTTTTATATTGTGTTGACTTATCGGTTGAGTGGCTTATAAATTCTGCTCGAGTAGTGGGACGCCACTAACTCGATAGGGGTTTCTAAACACTTGAACGCGGTAAATTGACATAGTATGGTTTTGGGAGTGGGTAAATAAAATAATTTTACCCAAATTATATTTTGATATAAAAGAAATAATTTTTTAAAATTATATTTGTAGTGTTTGGATGATAATATTATAATCAAAACAAGATTATAAAAAGATTGAAATGGTTATAAATATAACCAAATTTAAAATTGTATAAGTATGATTTGAAAAATGAGTTAAAACTAAAATTGGATTCAACCCAGAATTTGGAAATCTAATATCCCGGAATCTTTGAGAAATGTTTAAATGGATTTGAACTAAGTATTTGGAAATTGTGAAATCTCGGAAGTTTTGGAAATATTTTCCAAAGTGTGTGAAAATAAAATAGCGTTATTTTTGAAAGGGTTTTTGGATAAAAATTGTTTTAAATAGATTTTGGAAGTGATATAACATTGAACTCAATGCAGTCGTTGGAAAATAATTCTGGTGTTGACGGCCGTATCATCATCTTCACTTTTGAGTTTCTAGGTGACGGATTTGCTACCGTGGTAATTTGATATGGGATTTTTGTTTAAAAACAAGGGTCGTTTTGGAAATTCCGAAGGGAATTTGTTTTGGATAAAAACCAGGTTTGGTTTAAATTTAAAAAGTGTGATTTGGGATATATATATATGATTTCAAAATGATTTGAAATAAATACCGGGTGTTTGAATTCTAGAAATCCTTATTTAAATGTTTTAGGAAAGTATCAGAAAATAAGTTTTGAACTTATAAGTTGAGAAGGATATTAACAAGGAAGAAGTGCGAAATTGAATTTTGGAATAAAAATTTAACTTGGGTAAGTTTAAATGGATTGAAAGGAATATCAAATAGGATTTAATATTTAAATACGGACTCGAGTTAACAATAGAATTCGACTTAAGAGAAAAAAATCGAGTTAAATATGGTTTGTAATGTGTAGATTGTAATAAAATAAATGGTGAGATGAAATTGAGTGAATTAAAAATAAATTTTCTTGGAGTGAAATTTAATTTAAGTATGAATAATTCGAATATGGTTTGAAATGTTGGTTAAAAAGAATTGAAATTTAAATTAAATTGGATTGGATTGGATTAGAAATAATATCGAATTGAAGTGAGTATAAATTTTGAGTTGTGAAATAATTATATAACCATAAGTTATAAATTTTGAATGAAATAAAATTTAAGTGGAAAAAAACTTTGGAATTGTGAATAAATAAGTTTGAATAGCTTATAAAAAATTAGAATTAATGGAATAAATATATATTTAAGCTATAAAGTGATGTATAATCATGAGTTAAAAATGAACTGTGAATGTACTCGAGTATAGAATTGATGAAAATGAGAAAAATAAGTTGTAAAATTTGTAAATTGGAAAAATGGAATTGTAAAACCAAAATAAAAATAATTGGATATTTTGGTGGAGGAATAAAAATCCGAACTTGAATTATAAAAGGAATTTGAACTCAAGTAAATTAAATAAAGTGATTTTTGAAAGGAAAATCGGATTTTGAATTATAAAATAGAAGTGAACTGATTAGATAAATAAATTATTTAATTGAATATGAGAATGGAACTTAACTTGGTTAAGTAAATTGAATTGTAGATTAAGATTTAAATTGAATGTGGAACTTGAGTTATAAATAAAAATTCGACTTAAATATAAGCGAATTAAATATATTTTGAAATGTTGTAGAATAAAATTGTAATGGATTGAAATGGTGATTATTTAAGTTATAAATAAATTCAATTTAAGTGGAAATAAATTGAATATGGCTTTGGAATATTATTTAAATGAATTCGGTTATGAAATTAAGTTTTAAAGTGAAAAAATTGAGCAAATAAGATTTGTGAATGAATTGAATGGGAATCAATGGAAATGGATAAATTGATATAAAATCAATTGAAATGGTTTATAAGCGTAAGTGACTATTTGTTTAAACGAATATCACCGAAATTGCATGGAAATATGGTCGTTTGACGAAAACGGAATTAAACAAAATTCGGTGAATCAACGGCAAGTGAAGAAATTGATTTTTAATCAATTTTAAATGAATATGAATTTGTTGGGTATAAACGTAAATTTGATGCAAGCAAAATTAGTTGTAGATCATTCGAATTGACTGAAATGATATATGGATCGATTGAAGTAATTAAATTAGTATCGGAACCTTATAATTGCTTATAAATATGTTTGGCATGTGGTTTATGAAATTCATGCGTTTAATTAGTTAAATGAATGAAATTTTAGTGAATTTCATATTTTGGGACTTGCGTATTTAAATTGAGTAAGTACAGGTACCTGGAGGCTATTGGGCTAGATTTTGGTCGCGCAAAGTGCATATAAAATAAGCTGCTCGCTTAAAAACGCTAAACAAAGGTATGTTTTCGGATTAAATACCGCAATAATATAAATACTGATATATATTGTGTTTTCTGACCGTGTTGGTCGATGTATATATTTTTATCATTTTTGTCATATTGCAAAAGGCTCTTCTCCATACAAGGGAGACTCTGCCAAAAAAATTCGGAAAATTAGGGTGTTAGAAAAATTTTGAAAATTTTTTGTTAACTAAAAAGTTGATTTTTGGAATTGAATTTGAAATAAAGTTTTTTTGGTTTAGAAATGGAAAACTAAGGCTATGTTTGGTTTACCAATTTTAGTTTTGAGTTTTCGTCCATACAAAATTACGAACAACGCATGTATATTATGAAAAATGACCATTTTAGAAAACGAATTTAAAACACAAAATAGAAAACAACTTTTTTTCATTTTTCGTGTTTTGAGAAAAATGGAAGCACGAGCAACAATTCATTCTTCCGTCGTTCCTCCATCCACTTCGTGGTCCCCTCCAATCTTCCGTTCATCCCTTCCGATCTTCCTTCATTCTTCTCATTTTGAAATTAATGTTGAAAACTCAAAACATAAAATACAAAATAAACCAAACGACCCCTAATTGTTTCGGTTGGAACTAAAAGATTAGAAAAGTGAAATATTGAATTTCGCTAAGTGGGTTTTTCGAAAGCAATTGGTTTGGATCATTCGTTCTACCTTAGCAATTTCGGGGACGAAATTCTTTTAAGGGGGGAGGAATGTAACGATCCAGATTTTTAGTCGTTTGATTTTGAACATTTAATTTATTTTAAATGTTGAATTTGAAATGTAAATGGAAGTTTAATATGAAGTTATCGATCGAATAGGTGGAATAAGATTAAAGTTCCAAATATAGTGATTTATTGAAGAAATTAAATTGTTGAATTAATAATTGAAAATCATTTGAATAATTGAAAATGGAGTTGAATATGAATCAAAACGGTTTCTAATGTTAATATAAATTTTATTGGAATTTATAATTGAGTTAATGAGTTTTTAAAATAGGAATTTCAAGCGATTTCGAAAATTTTGAAATCGTCGATTTAATCAACGTGTTAAAATAGCGATCTGAGGCACAATCTCGGAATTCGACCAAACCAATCCCATTAGATCCGCAATGGTGTATTATTATCAGATTTCAAATTTCATAACGTTTGGATTTACCCTTTGGTCGTGCGATCTGAAAACTCTTAGAAATAATTTAATTGAATTTAATTTAAATAGTCGATTTAAAAAGCTATTTTCTACATACGATCGAAATAGGCCTCGAGGGTTGTACCATTGGGTTCGAAATAGCGGTATAACATTACGAACGCCAAGCGGCACACCTCAATAGAAGTTTGAGGTTCCCCTGTTTTTAATAAAATGGATAAATAAGAAATCTAATCAAAATCAGATCAAGTCAAGTCACGCAAACCTAACCAACCTATTTTTCTCCACCTCCTACTCTGATATGAGCTGTTATCCCCTTCATTTAAATTGCGACCTGTAACGACCCCGGATTTTAATTAAAATTAAATTGATAATTTATTTAATTTTTGAATTAAAATTGTATAGTTAATTGGAAATTTAAGCGAGTTTCCCCGAAGCTTATAAATTTTGGGTAAATCATTTAAATTTGAAAATATTGTATATATATGTAAATGTGTGAATATATATGTATATGGGCATATATGAGTAAATTTGAAATAATATATATATATATGTATTTGATTTGAATTTAAATCTCAAATAAATGGTTTAATAATAAATGATAATAACAAATATTAGAATTTATGGTTAATAATGGTTTGAGTTTATAAAATAATATAAGACAAGACAAAAGGAAATAAAATATATTCAAGTATCAACATTTTATATTAAAAAAAATAGAGAAGTATGTAGGCTGGAAAAAAATAAATATACATGAGAAAGATATTCATTTGTACAAGACAAGTAATAAATGCAAATGTCCTTAGCATACAATCTACATTACATTTCAGTCACCACTATCTCACCTTATATATTTGCACAGCCGAAAGCAGAGAAAAAAAATGAAGAAACATATAAATATCTAGGTATAAACAAATAAAAGAAGATAAGCACAAGCTTATAAAACAAGACAAAGTAAAATATAAACATGTACTAAGCAATTAATGCCACTATCTTTAGTACACAATATAATATATTTCAGTCGAAATAACATCATATTTGCCACCAAAACAAACCAGGCAAAGTATGAATATGTAAGTAAAGTAGTATGCAAGGCAAGAAGGAAATGAAGATAATAATATAACCTATGTACTTAAGGAAAAAAGGGATAAGTATGTAGGCATGGGGGGAACATGCATTTAATGTAACCAGTACTTTAGCACAAACTAAAGTCAATTCACAATATACAAAGGAATATTTATATCAGCCTAAAAAAAATCTCTGACCAAAACAAATAAAAATATATCATGTTATCTTCTTTTCTTATATATCAACTTCTTCATCACAATTCGTTCCTTCAAAACTAAGCAAACCTCTGAAGTAAATATCATTTCAAACCATAAACAAACTTCAATCTAAGTCAATTCAAACCAGAGATCAAGAGGATTAAAGATAAAGACTTCAGTTAGCAGTTTCTTAAGCCTGTTTCAAACAAAAGCAGTACTCTGTCTTTCAATCATATAAGTGAGTAACCTTTATCTTTAAGCTTGATCTACCTGTATGTGTGAATGCATGAAATAATCCTTGAAAATATGATGAGTAGTTTGTTTGCTTGTTGGTTTAGGAATGAAGGCATGTATATATGTATAATAATATTGTATGCATGTCTGTTAATAACATATATCAGCTCTGTTTCTAATTACAGAGTTTAAAAACAAACCAAAATCACAAAACTCCTTATCTAATTACTATTAGACTTTGAGTTTTAAACAAGACGAGTTTGTGAAATTATAATTTAGGTTTTAAAAACATGTTTAAGTATTCAAAGTTTTGAAATTCCTTTGGAACAAGAAACAAAGTAGCAATTCTTAATAACATGATATAACCAAATGATGTAATTGGCTGATTCAAGTATATATATCTTGAATTGTCTTAGGAAAACATGATTTTTAAAAAGAAAACCATAAATTTTAATGTTGTATTGGGTGAGCAAACTCTTTTGAAACTTCTAATATTGATCTGTGGTTTAAATTGGTATGAATGAGTGCTGATATGTGTATAAATGCATATGTATTCACTGTGCATGTTTGGATGTTGTTCTTCTCTGTTCCAAAGTACAGAGTTCAAAATAAAGAAAAAATTCAAAATCTTCTTTCCTGATCTCTGCTAGGCTATAGCCCACTAACAAACCAAGGTTGTTTAAACATAAATGAAGAGCTAAGATTGGTTTTAATCATGATTGTGATATATGGCATTTGGAAACATAGTTTTACAGTGAAAGGTTCAAAGTATGTTAAATTCGAATGTTATGAATTGTTGATTCAATTATGAAACTTGAATCATCTTTGAAAATTAGGATTTTTAAGATAAAAATGGTGATTTTTAGTTTAGTATTTTAGGAGCAGTTTGTAGTTGACCAGAAAAGTGTTTTCGAGCAAATTCCAGTATTAGGGCAAACTCTGGTGGTCGGGGTCTTGGTTGGAGTGAGCTAGGAGTTAGTCGATGTCGAGAAAAATATCGGGTGGATGGTTGGGTATTTTCGATCAATTCGTCGGTCGATCGATCAATTCGTGTTTTTAACCCTAGTTTGGATAGGTTGGGTATTTTCGATCGTCATGGTGGCTCTAGTGGATCGAGCTCCACCAGATCTTGGGAAATGGAAGCCGAAGTGTTGTCGAAGGGGAGGCCGGAATCTCAGCCATGCTGGTGGTCGGAGGTGCGAGATTGAGGTGGTTCCAGGCTGGAGTGGTTTGTGCTAGGTTTATCCAGAGTACTTAATTTCGATTTCGTGTAGGAATCGAGGGGTTTGGAGTTTGGATGGTCGGAGATTGTGAACGTCGACTTGCTGAAGGTTTGAGAGATGATCGGAGGAAGGCCGGGTTACTGTGCACGTACACGGCGGCCATGGCATGTATCTGAACTTTCTGGGTTTGGAGGTGAAGACGTTGACTCGAAGCAGTTCGAGTTCCTCTCGTGCTCGTCTCGGGCAGGTAGGATGGGATGCGAGGTGTAACGACCCACTATTTTGGACCATTCAAATCGACAATAATCCACACATGTCTGACTTGAATAATTCAAAATAACAGATTGTAATAAAAGTTGGAGCAAATAAAATCAAATACACAGAATCACAGACACAGAACATATCAGAATAACTCGCAGCGGAATATAAAAACCATAGTAGTTCATGAAGCTACTATAACAAACTCTCAAAACATAATACATAATATCTGTTTGGAAACATATACAATAGAAATCTCAAATAAATAGAAGTTTATGAATACCAGAACTGAAATAGAATAACTGAACTGAAAGGAACAGATAACTAAACAAGTAGAATCTCCAGCGATTCCTAGCTCCAGAAAAGAAATCCAAAGCTAAGCTGTAAATACTCAGGCTGACCCAAGCGTAAAGTAAAACACAAAACACTCGAGTCAGGACAATATATACTTATATAATGTAAACCAACTCAAGTGAACTGTAGTAGAAATGCACAATAACTCAAAGGATGCTTAGGACCGCCCATCCTCTAAGGATCAGTTAAACCATAAATTAAATACATCCCATGGTTAAAATTTCAAAATGGTATTTTATACTTCGAAATCAAATATCATTTCAAAATTCAATATCATTCAAAAAAAATCCATTTCAAAATATCAAAATATCATATTTTAAAATAGTTTATATTTCGAAACAAATTACTTCATTTTAAATCATAAAAATGAAGTTATTATATTTAATAATTAAATTATTAAATTTCCAAAATTTTAATCTCTCAAAGTTCATTTGTTCACTTAAATTAATTAAAACAATGAAAATTCAACTTTCGCAGCATTTAGAAAATGCTACGGAAAGTCACATTTAAAACAGTTCAATTTAACAGAAGACAGCATTTAAAATGCTGTAATAGGGTTACATTAGTTTCAAATAAACTTAGTTAAATTCAACCATTATAACATTTACAAAAATGCTATAATAGCCTTTAATTAAATTTAGCCATTTGGTTCATTATTATCAACTACAGCATTTACAAATGTTGTATTATCATTACATTAGAATTAATAGCATTTCAGAAATGCAGTTAATTAACTTTAAATATTCAGTATAATTTCACAAACACTTATATTTTTATATAATCATTTTTAACTTATAAAATCATATAATTTCACTTTTAAAATAATCATTCAAGTACCCTTATATTCATGATTTTATAAATTTAAACCTCCATTCTAAAATCAAAATTTAATAATAATTCACTTATTAAATTCCAATATTAAATTATAAATTCATTAAATTAAATTAAATTAACACTTAAGCTTAAATTTTAAAATATAACTTAATTCCATTTTTATTTACTTAACTTAAAATTCACCTTTAAGCCAAATTCACAAATTTCCAATTGTAGTTATATTTCAAAATGTCAACTTAAATATTCATTCATTCCACATTTTAACTTTATTCAAAATCATAGATATAATATAAAAATCATTTAAATTCACTTTAATCCAAATTATCATGAATTTATCACATTTCATATTTAATTTAAATTCCAATTATCACCAAATTAAAATTTCCCAAAATAACTTACATTTCAAATTTTCTAATTTTACCATTAATTTACTTCACTTATAAATTTTCAGAAAATCAATAATGCTTTACAAAAATCATTTTTATTTAGTTTAAACCAAAAATATTATAATATTTACATTTCTAAAATATTTTAAATTTTTTTATAAAAACATATTTTAACAACGGGCCTGTATTTCATTTTCTAGCCTAGGTAAAGTGATACGGGTAATTTATCATTTCAACCCGTAATTTACAAAGATACCCGGGTTTGATCATTTCAAACCCGCAATCCCAAGTAAATGAAAATAATTGAAAATCATTCAGGCCTATCATTTCAGCCCATAACGATTTTCTCCTATTCTAAAGTCCGTTCGGGTATGTATCATTTCAACCCATAGTGATTCTAATCTAAAGGGAACTTGCAGTGTGATAAACTGATAAAAATAATAGAACAACATAATATAACAGTAACATATAATATAATAGTTGTTTAAGCATGGGTGAACATCATAAAATCATAACATAGCAAGTGTAACATGATAATGCATTTTACAGATTCAAAAGGGGTCAATTCACTAGTTATATATGTACATATTGTCTGGTGAGAATAACTCACTGTTTTGTGCTGGAGACACAACGACGAATGCACGAATGAGATCCAAACAAGCACGATAACACAATTCAAATAAGAGTGGAGGATCCAAAGTATCAAATCCCTTGAATACAAGTCACACAAACAATAATAATATACATAAGTTTCAAATGCAAATACGATAAACAATGATAGAATAGACTGCACAAATCGAAGCGGAATTGTTTTGCACTTGTCTCCAACTCACATTGAGTTCGGCCATGAGTGTATTACAGGTCTAAATCAATGTTTTTGGTTCAGGTCTGGCTTGCTAAGGGTCGGCCTATCATGCTAGAAGGTGGTGCAAAGGTGGGTGGTGGTGGAACTACACTAACAAAGCAATATACAAGGGTTTTTAAGGCCATAGTTTGGCTCGGCCAAGGGCATATAGGTCACGGCCCTCACTATAGCAGCCAAGGGGATGGTGTGGCCGAGAGTTTAGGTGGTGCTGGAGGTGGTGGAGGTGGTGTTGGTGGCGGCCATGGGTGGTGGAAGTGGTGGATGATGTGTTCGGTCTAGGCAAGTTTTATGGAGTTTGTTCGATTTTGGTGATGGATCAATCCACAAGGAGGCATGGCTTGAGGTTTGGTCAGAGAAGTGGTGATGATGGTGGTGTTCTCAGGTGGTGGTGGAGGTGGCAGGTCATGGAGAGGAGCATGGCCGAACCTATAGAGGTGAAGAGCAAGTGCAAAACTCAAATCAAAGAAGAATAAAAGTAAAAGAAAAGAAAAGAAAAAGAAATTTTACCCAAACTTTTCTCAAAGGCAATGGCCGAAATCTTTTTGTTCAGGAATGAGAAAATGAATGTACGTGAAAGTGAAATGAAGGTGGCAGCTGAAAGAATGAAGAGATATGGCCATTTGAGTGAAAAGAAACGTTAAAATGTGAAAAGGTGTGAACATAAAAAGCCATTGGAAACCAAGAGTCAAAAGCCATTTCAAATTTCTTTAATTTATTTATATAAGTTTAAATAGCTGAAAATAATTATAATTTCAGTTAAAATTTCGAAATTGCAACAAAAATATAAAATATAAATAAATATTTATTAATTATATAAAGTTAAAATAAGAAAATAGCACAAAATTGCAAACTAGTCTAGAAAATTTGAAATTAAATGGAATAAATTTTGGAAAATTCATATGGACTTGTAAAATATTTTTAAACAAAGATAACAACATAAAATAAAAATGCATTCACAAAAATGAATAAATAAATTTTAAATTAAATATAATTTAATTGAAGAAAATAACAGAAAAATAGAAACTAGCCTTTAAAAATAGAAAATAAATTCAATAAGCTTTGGAAAATTATAACATCACTTTAAAAATGTTAAAAGACAAAGTATACATAAAATAACATATTAACACATATTAAAAGAGAATAAGACAAAGAAAATGTAATTTGTATACTTTAAAATAGACAAAATTGTTAAATAAATCAAATTGCACTCAAAATTGAAATGTACATAACTTTCGCAATTCAAATCCGTTTCCAATGAAACGAAAAGCAGTATTCATGTTATTAAATATATTTTCATAATAAAAGATAAAATTTAAGAATTTAAATATTTAAATTTAAAGTTTAAAAGTCAAAGTTTGACCAGTTGACCACAAATTCACTTTTTAGGAAAATTTACAAATTATACCAGTTTGAACTTACAATTCACATAATAATCAACATTTATATTTAAAAATGAAATTTTGAAATAAAACAAGTTTAAAATAATTTAAAATAAAAATAAAGTCAAATTTAAATATATGTAGAAATCTAGGGTTGTTACACTCTCCCCCACTCAAATCTTTTCGTCCCCGAAAAGGAAGGAAGCGGAGAAACAACTAGAAAGAACAATAGGTTGGAAGACATCCGGAAAGAAGGTAGGAAAAAAAATAGCTAGGAGGGAAAGCAGGTTGAAAGAGAAGGATGAACCATTATTTTAAATTGTTGGTTAAAGAGGTAAAATATTTAAAACACTTTAAAATCCTTTAAAAAGGTAATAACTGATCAAAGTATCATTTATATAATATTTTATCAAAATACTTTTATAACTCGATGTCTTAACAAGTTTATCCTCGTTCCTGCAGACTTTGGTAGTGCGTTGATCAGGCGCAAAGCTAGAATTCTCCAGGTACTTAGTAGACTTGTTTCAACACCTAGTGAAAATACTGGAAAACTTTTTAAAAACAGATATGGAAAGTACAATCCAAACAAAAACAAACAAAACCTTTGTCTAACCATGGTTCGCAGATACACAATGGTTACGCCTGGATCCCCCAGGAAACAATCCATATCCGTAAGCTTTCTCAGCCCTGCGAGTTACGCCATGATGACTAGTAGAATGCAGGATACACAATGTTTACACCTGGATCCCCCAGGAAACAATCCGTACCCCTAGGCCATCTCAACCAGGCGGTTTCGCTACTAATGTGACCTACATAGATGCAGGATACACAATGGTTACGCCTGGATCCCCCAGGAAACAATCCGTACCCCTAGGCCATCTCAGCCAGGCAGTTGCGCTATGCAGTCGCGCTCGTAAGACCACGGGTAACGCCATAGAATTCGATGGAAACTCGAGTATCATATCCGAAAAACCAAAAATCAAAAAAATATCGATAGACTGAATCCACAAAGCAGATATCAAGCAGAAGGCACTTTCCATATCTTTACTTCAAAAATATGTATCATATAGTACCTTTTCAAATAACTTTCAAATATCGTACTTATATAAAGTCTATTATATATAAGATTTTATTTTCAAATCAAATACTTTCCAAAATCAATAGTATATCAAATCACACTTATATAGACTTCAATTATATAAGATTTCACTTTTCAAATTGAGTACCTTTTCAAATCCATAGTTTTCGAATCAACATCATACTTATACAAACCAAATTTTTATATAAGTTCGATAACTCCCAAATCAAAGTATTTAAATAAACAAAGTTCTCAATTTCAAACCATTTCAATATCAATTCAGCTTCAAAATCATATATGATTTCACCAAATCATTTCTTCCAAATTACATAAATTTAGTTTCAAAGTTTCTTAAACAATAGATTTAGAAAATAATCCAAATTTTCAAATCAACAAAATTTAGGTCAAACAAATTCATTTCCATTTCAAACATATATTCACTTCAAAAATCATAATACTTTCAAAGTTGTAAATCTTTCGAAACCAAATACTTGAAATCATTTCATTTTGAAAATCATAACAATTTGAAATCATACATTTGAGATCATAAAACATTCCCTTAATTCTTTACATTTCACAAATTTATTCAATTAAACCAAAATCTAAAATTTCCAATTTTAATTCAATTCAAACCATCAGTTTCAATTCAATTTAGTTTTCCAACAAAACCATTTCAAATATTATCAAATTTCAAATATAGATTTGATTTACAAAATAAACTATTAAGTCTCAAATATGTTTCAAGGCTTAAATATACCATATTTCAAAACTAAATTTTTTTTAATTTCATATATCTCAAATTTTACTTCATTATTACTTAGTGTTGAAATATTTATTTCATAAATCCATTATTTTTAAATAAACTCAAATTACAGGTAAACCAAATATCCTTTCATACTAATATAAGCTTCAATTATTCATTTATCAAAATCAATGGTTTTCAAAATCATCTTATACTTACATAAAGTTTATCTTATATAAGGATCAAAATTTTCAAAAATAAATTTCGTTGCATGAAAAGCCATATGGGATTGAACATTTTTGCTTACTAAAAGATTTTTAATTAAGAATAGTTTTGTATATAAAATAGTTTGTATGAAAAATAGAATAAAATAGTTAGTTTAAGAAGAATAAAAGAAAAATAGTTTTGAAAAATGGTTTTAAATTTGATAGTAGTTTTCATATAAAAAAATTCCAATTGAATTACAAAGATATCCAACCCAACAACTTCCAATTTCAGCGTCAAGTATATCAGTGATATTAGAATATAATATGTACCTATTCCAACTTGTTAAATATATAGTTTTATAAAGATGTTACTCAGTTACAACATTTAAACTAAATTTTATTCAAAATATTTTGAAGACCAAATTCTTCTCAAAACATTTCAAATCTAAATTTCATATTAGAAAAAATTAAAAATAGCCTTATTCATTTACTTAACAAAATAGTTTCAACTTATTTAAATCATATTACTACACACTTTAAACATACATACCAAACTTATATACTTTATACTTTTCAAAATTACTTAGCTTTGAAAAGTTAACCTTGATTTGGAAGTGCTCGAACCTTCAAAATAGTTGAAGAAATCATATTTCAATCCAAGAGTTGGAAATCACCAACAAATCAGTAAATCAATTCCAAAAGATAGGGTTATATCAAATCAAATCCAAAACTCAAGGACTGAACACCGACTCAATTCAAATTGTTCAAATATATATACATATATCTTTCGAATATCACATCACACTTCGGAATTTGAAATGAAAATTGGTTTCACAAATCAATCGCATAGCAAAGCTACCGAAGTGGCCTCTCCCCCACTCAGAAACTCGAAAATCAATGTCGATGATGCATGCATTCATCACCGAAATTATTTTCCAGCGACATAAGTGGGTTCTGGACTTCCATTTTCCCGAAAACTTCTTTTGAAATTTCTTCGAAATCATTTTAAACTCATTAAAATCATTTGAAACATTTCTTATTCGGAAAATACTTTCAAATCGTATTATTTTTATTTCAAATATTAAAACCAGTTTCAAAAATGCCGGAGTCCAATCACTCAAATTTAGATTCAAAACCTTCAGTTATAAATTATTTTATATAAAACCATTTCTTATATAAATTTCAAAATTTCAAATCCACTCAAAACTTTAAATTATCAATTAAAAGGTATATAGATCCTTATAGAAAACATTTCACCCTTATATATAAAATATGATCATCCTTATCAAAATAATAACTTCGATGAATACACAGTTTTCAAAAGACAATCAATCACAAATTTTCCAAGGAATGATTCAAGGATGGATTTCAAAACAAACAGAGATTCAAAATAGAGGAACTCTAATTAAATAGAATTCTGATTCGAAGATAAGCTCGAACGAAGATGAGATAATTAAATTACCAAATAGAAGATGAACAAGCCTATATGAATCGCGGGCAACCTTAATCGGTCAACCGTGACTTCAGGAATATAATCGATGCGAAAATCTAAGGCAAATCGACCTTCAATCGCCAGAGATAGAATCTAAATATAGCAGAAGATAGAAAACATCGTAAACCGAGGATACAGAAATCTCCGGTGAATCAATGCCAATTATAAGGGAGTTTCACCCCTTTACAAATCATTCAAAGATTGGCGGAATCGCCACCCTATAAAGGTCATTCAAAGTGGAGTTATGGAATGCTCCAAAAATCAAAAGAATACTATTAGGGGAGACAGGAATGGATTTCAGAACAAGTGGGAGCGTTCCAAAATTCAAAGAAATCCTAATCGAAGAAATCCCGACTAAGATAGAAGTTCAGAATTTTAAGGAAATCCTAATCAAAGAAATTACTAACAAGGTGGATACGAAAGGGATAAAGTCCAGAAAATTTCTTTCAAAACAAGAAAATTTTATATCAAAATAATCTTTAAAAATCCTTTAAAATCATTTGATAATCATTTTATACTTCGAAAATACGTTCTCTCACAAAGGAATGATTCTGAGATTGATTTCACTCATTCTAGGGTATTTCTACCCTATCTCTAATGAGTTTTTGCTCCGTAGGCTATAGTTTGCCTAAAAACCAAAGCTCTGATACCAACTGTAACGGACCGCGTCAGTGGGGTAACGCCCACCGTAGCATACAGCAGTACCTGTGTTCTGCCTTTAAAGCCAGCCTCTCGACTGCACCAACCCCGCAGGGACATGTAGGAGTAAGAGTCACCCGCTCGCTACCAAACCAAATGCGAGAACCCCCTATCATGCTGCACCCTCTAAGTGCATAGACAGACACACATGTCTGACTTGAATAATTCAAAATAACAGATTGTAATAAAAGTTGGAGCAAATAAAATCAAATACACAGAATCACAGACACAGAACATATCAGAATAACTCGCAGCGGAATATAAAAACCATAGTAGTTCATGAAGCTACTATAACAAACTCTCAAAACATAATACATAATATCTGTTTGGAAACATATACAATAGAAATCTCAAATAAATAGAAGTTTATGAATACCAGAACTGAAATAGAATAACTGAACTGAAAGGAACAGATAACTAAACAAGTAGAATCTCCAACGATTCCTAGCTCCAGAAAAGAAATCCAAAGCTAAGCTGTAAATACTCAGGCTGACCCGAGCGTAAAGTAAAACACAAAACACTCGAGTCAGGACAATATATACTTATATAATGTAAACCAACTCAAGTGAACTGTAGTAGAAATGCACAATAACTCAAAGGATGCTTGGGACCGCTCATCCTCTAAGGATCAGTTAAACCATAAATTAAATACATCCCATGGTTAAAATTTCAAAATGGTATTTTATACTTCGAAATCAAATATCATTTCAAAATTCAATATCATTCAAAAAAAATCCATTTCAAAATATCAAAATATCATATTTTAAAATAGATTATATTTCGAAACAAATTACTTCATTTTAAATCATAAAAATGAAGTTATTATATTTAATAATTAAATTATTAAATTTCCAAAATTTTAATCTTTCAAAGTTCATTTGTTCACTTAAATTAATAAAAACAATGAAAATTCAACTTTCGCAGCATTTAGAAAATGCTACGGAAAGTCACATTTAAAACAGTTCAATTTAACAGAAGACAACATTTAAAATGTTGTAATAGGGTTACATTAGTTTCAAATAAACTTAGTTAAATTCAACCATTATAACATTTACAAAAATGCTATAATAGCCTTTAATTAAATTTAGTCATTTGGTTCATTATTATCAACTACAGCATTTACAAATGTTGTATTATCATTACATTAGAATTAATAGCATTTCAGAAATGCAGTTAATTAACTTCAAATATTCAGTATAATTTCACAAACACTTATATTTTTATATAATCATTTTTAACTTATAAAATCATATAATTTCACTTTTAAAATAATCATTCAAGTACCCCTATATTCATGATTTTATAAATTTAAACCTCCATTCTAAAATCAAAATTTAATAATAATTCACTTATTAAATTCCAATATTAAATTATAAATTCATTAAATTAAATTAACTTAACACTTAAGTTTAAATTTTAAAATATAACTTAATTCCATTTTTATTTACTTAACTTAAAATTCACCTTTAAGCCAAATTCACAAATTTCCAATTTTAGTTATATTTCAAAATTTCAAATTAAATATTCATTCATTCCACATTTTAACTTTATTCAAAATCATAGATATAATATAAAAATCATTTAAATTCACTTTAATCCAAATTATCATGAATTTATCACATTTCATATTTAATTTAAATTCCAATTATCACCAAATTAAAATTTCCCAAATTAACTTACATTTCAAATTTTCTAATTTTACCATTAATTTACTTCACTTATAAATTTTCAGAAAATCAATAATGCTTTACAAAAATCATTTTTATTTAGTTTAAACCAAAAATATTATAATATTTACATTTCTAAAATATTTTAAATTTTTTTATAAAAACATATTTTAACAACGGGTCTGTATTTCATTTTCTAGCCTAGGTAAAGTGATACGGGTAATTTATCATTTCAACCCGTAATTTACAAAGATACCCGGGTTTGATCATTTCAAACCCACAATCCCAAGTAAATGAAAATAATTGAAAATCATTCAGGCCTATCATTTCAGCCCATAACGATTTTCTCCTATTCTAAAGTCCGTTCGGGTATGTATCATTTCAACCCATAGTGATTCTAATCTAAAGGGAACTTGCAGTGTGATAAACTGATAAAAATAATAGAACAACATAATATAACAGTAACATATAATATAATAGGTGTTTAAGCATGGGTGAACATCATAAAATCATAACATAGAAAGTGTAACATGATAATGCATTTTACATATTCAAAAGGGGTCAATTCACTAGTTATATATGTACATATTGTCTGGTGAGAATAACTCACTGTTTTGTGCTGGAGACACAACGACGAATGCACGAATGAGATCCAAACAAGCACGATAACACAATTCAAATAAGAGTGGAGGATCCAAAGTATCAAATCCCTTGAATACAAGTCACACAAACAATAATAATATACATAAGTTTCAAATGCAAATACGATAAACAATGATAGAATAGACTGCACAAATCGAAGCGGAATTGTTTTGCACTTGTCTCCAACTCACATTGAGTTCGGCCATGAGTGTATTACAGGTCTAAAGCAATGTTTTTGGTTCAGGTCTGGCTTGCTAAGGGTCGGCCTATCATGCTAGAAGGTGGTGCAAAGGTGGGTGGTGGTGGAACTACACTAACAAAGCAATATACAAGGGTTTAAGGCCATAGTTTGGCTCGGCCAAGGGCATATAGGTCACGGCCCTCACTATAGCAGCCAAGGGGATGGTGTGGCCGAGAGTTTAGGTGGTGCTGGAGGTGGTGGAGGTGGTGTTGGTGGCGGCCATGGGTGGTGGAAGTGGTGGATGTGGATGATGTGTTCGGTCTAGGCAAGTTTTATGGAGTTTGTTGGATTTTGGTGATGGATCAATCCACAAGGAGGCATGGCTTGAGGTTTGGTCAGAGAAGTGGTGATGATGGTGGTGTTCTCAGGTGGTGGTGGAGGTGGCAGGTCATGGAGAGGAGCATGGCCGAACCTATAGAGGTGAAGAGCAAGTGCAAAACTCAAATCAAAGAAGAATAAAAGTAAAACAAAAGAAAAGAAAAAGAAATTTTACCCAAACTTTTCTCAAAGGAAATGGCCGAAATTTTTTTGTTCAGGAATGAGAAAATGAATGTACGTGAAAGTGAAATGAAGGTGGCAGCTGAATGAATGAAGAGATATGGCCATTTGAGTGAAAAGAAACGTTAAAATGTGAAAAGGTGTGAACACAAAAAGCCATTGGAAACCAAGAGTCAAAAGCCTTTTCAAATTTCTTTAATTTATTTATATAAGTTTAAATAGATGAAAATAATTATAATTTCAGTTAAAATTTCGAAATTGCAACAAAAATATAAAATATAAAAAAATATTTATTAATTATATAAAGTTAAAATAAGAAAATAGCACAAAATTGCAAACTAGTCTAGAAAATTTGAAATTAAATGGAATAAATTTTGGAAAATTCATATGGACTTGTAAAATATTTTTAAACAAAGATAACAACATAAAATAAAAATGCATTCACAAAAATGAATAAATAAATTTTAAATTAAATATCATTTAATTGAAGAAAATAACAGAAAAATAGAAACTAGCCTTTAAAAATAGAAAATAAATTCAATAAGCTTTGGAAAATTATAACATCACTTTAAAAATGTTAAAAGACAAAGTATACATAAAATAACATATTAACACATATTAAAAGAGAATAAGACAAAGAAAATGTAATTTGTATACTTTAAAATAGACAAAATTGTTAAATAAATCAAATTGCACTCAAAATTGAAATGTACATAACTTTTGCAATTCAAATCCGTTTCCAATGAAACGAAAAGCAGTATTCATGTTATTAAATATATTTTCCTAATAAAAGATAAAATTTAAGAATTTAAATATTTAAATTTAAAGTTTAAAAGTCAAAGTTTGACCAGTTGACCACAAATTCACTTTTTAGGAAAATTTACAAATTATACCAGTTTGAACTTACAATTCACATAATAATCAACATTTATATTTAAAAATGAAATTTTGAAATAAAACAAGTTTAAAATAATTTAAAATAAAAATAAAGTCAAATTTAAATATATGTAGAAATCTAGGGTTGTTACACGAGGCGTGCTACTCGAGTGTTGACTCGAGTCTGTGTCAGGGATTTTGAAGAGTTGCTCGGGATTTTATTGTGAGGAGTTTTTGGTTTTAGATTAAGTAAATGATACAAGGAAAGTTTAAAATTAAACTTATACCAAGTTTACTTTGAATAAAGAAAATTGTTAACAAGTTTTAAAAACACAGAATGGAAGTTTTACAAAGTAAAGGAAAGTAACAAGATTTTTTGAAGCTAAATATTAACAAGTATCAAATACAAATCATAAAGCAAATGTTTTGGATTTAATTTGGTTGACTTGATAATCTTCAAAAGAAATTTGATAACGACTCAATTAAGGAATTAATTAAGATAGATAGTTCATATTAGATTAAGGAAGGACTTGATAAATTAAGGTATAATTAATTTGTCTAAGTATTTTACAGGATAAATAGTGATCGTGATTTTATTTGAGTTAGTAAGTTAGTAAGTTAGTGTAATTGAATCTAAGGATAATTAATTAACAGGATAAATTAAAAGATCATTAATTAATGCAAGTGATTAAAAGTTATTAAATTGTGTGATTGAATAATTACCAAATAATTAATATCAATAATTAGTTTAACGGTTTACTTGGTGTTAATTAAAGATTTAAAGATAATCAATTTATTTTGTGTTGATTAAATTAATTAGAATGGGTGATAAATTAATATTGATTATAATTAAATCATATTGGATGTTTGGATTATTTTGGACGATTGAATTGTTTAATATCCCTGATTGTGATGCTCTGTTTTGATTTGAGCTGTGTTTAATTTTATTTATTATCTATGATATATGTCTGTGATCTGTGAATGAAAGATAAGCGTTATAGTTTATACCGCTTATCAATATTGAATCTGTGATGTTTGTTGTTGTTGCACTGTTGTGTTAAACCCCTGGACTACACCATACACACACAAATATGGATTTCACGTGGAAATCGGTTAAGTCACAGATGATTTAAATTTAATATTTTTGAAATTGAAATTTTAATTTCAATTGATTTTGGAAATGGATTTGGGTTAATGTTAAAGCTTTTGAAATGGAGTTTTTGAGATAAAAGTTATTTTGAATAACTTGGTAAAATTTCCAATTTAAATAATTCAATTTGAATTTGAATTCAAATAATTTGGAATTTAATTCCATGTTGGGAAATTATGGTTAAAGATGATATAAATGTGTTTGTATGAATTTAAACCATTTTAAAAGTATTGTTTGAGAATTTGGATTTACCCAAGAACCTTAACTCCTATAAATGAATCAGATTTCCAAAATGAAACTGTTTGTTTTAAAAGAATAAAAGCTTTCAGATAAGAAATGAAATTCCAGTTTAATTAAAGGAATTTCAAGATTGAATTGAAAAATGGTTTTCCAAGTTATGAGTGAATTCTTTTTGAAAGCTATGAATTGAATCTGTTTATTTTAACAGATTTAAAATAATGATTTGTTTAAACCATTTGAAATGGAATTGTTTTGAAAGCTATCAGTTAAATCTTTGTTTTAAAGATTTAACGATTTAATCCAATTGAAATGGAAATTGATTTGGAAAATTTGTAAATGAGTCTTTTGTTTAAAAGATTAAAGTGTGGAAGTTGTTTAAACCGCGAAGGTTGTTAAAATGAATCTTTTTGTTTCAAGATTTGAAATGGTAACTTGTTTAAACCATTTGAAAGAAAGTTTGGATTTAAGTTGTGACTTAATCAAAATCCCAATATCCATATATTTTTAAATATTGCGCTCACTATTCGGTTTAGCCGGGAGAGGACCTTTGTGTCATACAACCCATTCCGAATAAGTGATACGTCGTATATGGATAGCATTTGAAGACCGGTGTTGAAGACCAGGTATTTGCGAAAAAGATAGGATAACCTATCGATTGTCTCTGCACTGAGTAGCTACGGTATAGAGATTTCCTAAGTGATGGGAAATCCGATCGGGATTGTGAATACCCGGATTGCAAGGGCTTCTTCGGAAGTGCCTTCGGTTCTATTCGATCCTGGAACAGACTTGTATGGTTACATGTCTGACATTACATTTTGAGATATAAAGCAGATTTCTTTCAAATACATTTCTGTTGGTGGCGGAGAATTTATTCTCTTAGCTTAACACCCTTCTTTGAGACGTACGAGCTCAGAGGTTATGTAGTTGAAGGTTATCAGCGATATACTCCCAATTTGGTAATGTGGCATGCTGAGTGTTGCTGTGTGTTAATGGTCATTTATTGATCATTTATGATCAAAGCGTGGCTTTGTGAAAAAGCGTAGCTTTGTGGACGAGACCTCATCGAACCTCACAGACCGGAAATGGTTGAAACAGGAATGATGCGGCAAGGTTATGAGGGTCGCGCCCTTTAGGGTATGTCATTTCCTTCTAGAAAAGGGTGGTATCATGGTATGGAGCCCAGATACTTACTCATGTGGACACACTTTATTTATTATGTGTGATGTTGGTATAGAGAGCTCTCGGGTAAAGGTCCCAAAGGACCAGGGGATGGCATACTCGAGTAGTAGTTACCTACTTACAGAGGTAACCCGGCCTTGTGTTGGCAGAGAGCCGGGTAGGTTCTCCAGGCGTCCCGCCAGAGGCGTACCCATTGACAGTGGGAAGTTCCTTAGCCCGACCATTTGTTGGAAATCCATCTTCCAATACGAACCTTGTACGGTATTAGTTGTAGAACCTGCCATTTACTTATGGTGGTCACCACTGTTTAGATGGTAGCTATAGTAGGCATAGTTCGGAATGTCTATGCTGGCTAAGATTTATATTTTATTTTCGAAATGCTTTCAACACTATGCACTAATAATAATATCAAAAGAGTTTTCCTTTGCGTAGTAAGCATGTTTGACTATCATAAGAAGAAATCTCCTCCAATTCTGCGTTTGCATTGTGTGTGTGGTGGGAGGTCTTATGGTAGTTTCATTTTCCAAAAGCATTGCGGATTTCAATGTTTAAATTTCTTTTGTTGTTTGTTTAAAGATAAACTGTTTTTGTTGCTCACACCAGTCCCATGACTGACCTGGAGTTTATTGTTCCCTTCTTAAACTCTGGGTGCCCATCATTTTCCACACGGGCAGCCTAGAGTTGGGTTTCTCAGATATTCAGGTTTAGTAGATTATCTGGAGCTAGTTCAGTATTTGGAGTTCAGAACTGCACTTGCTTCTCTTTGTGGTTCGAGCTTGACATTGAAGATCATTTTGGAGTCAGTCTCTCTGACTGATCATTTGGAGTTATCATTTCTGTTTTCCGCTATATCATTATTTATCTCTGATATTGTTGTATCATATTGATATCATTGTTGTATATCATTCTGGATATTGTATTCATTGGAGTTGTATATGATATCATTGTTTTCTTTCTTCCACTGTGTTGTTATACTTAATGGTGTTATAAGCTCCGGAGAGCCAGATTCGGTGTTTGAATCTACGACATTCGAGTACAGTGAAGTACGGGTGTCGATTTTCGAAGACCGAGTTATTGGGTCTTTACACGACCCTTTTTCTTTCCATCATCAATATTGTTCAAACGAAAAACTATTTAAAAAATAGATCAGAAGGGCGAATCGATCGGCATCACGCGCTGTCACGATTGAAGCTTAGCGATGACCTGAAGTGAGCTCGACATCGGGATTTTGGACATGGTAGCGTCGATCTTGGATTTTAGGCTCGATTGCTGATACGCGTGCACACGTAAGGAAGAGGGCGACAGCGTGGGAAGTTGCGAATTAAAAAGACAGAGGGTTCGTCGAGTTTGGATTTTTTACTTGAACGTGGAGTGGCGTGTGGAGTGATGCTCACATGCGTTCAGCTGGGTTACTCCGGAGCGCTGACGAGAGGAAATGGTATTCAACAAACGGGAAGTTCATGGAGGAGGCGACGAGGCTTGACATGGCGTATGGCAAGGTTCGGTCGCGAGAGTGCGGCGCTGAGGTATGGAGTCGCGATAGTTCCTGTTCGAGGTGAGAGTTGTGTAATTAATTTTATTTTTATTCAGTTAAAAAATTTTGTTAATTAAAATACAAATTTAAATTGCAATAATCTATGATTTTAATAACGATTGCATATGAGATAATTAGGTTGCTAATCATTTTTATTAAGTCAATTAAGAGGTTAATTAAATTCGTAAATAAGTAATTAGTTTGAATTAAGAAAATAGCTGATTAATTATAATTAAATTGCAATCGTTAATTTATATTATTCGAATTTGCTTATACGAGGTTCAATCGAACGGAATCAGTCGTGTGGGGTCGGAACTGCGGAATTTGTGCAAAAGAATTAAATTGGAACCATTAACAATTTCGGAAAAATCAAGGTGAGTAAATCTCACTCATCTTGGATTACTATTTTAATTTAAATTGTTGGAGATTAATGATTGAATGATTGGATGAATTTATAAATTATTGTCAGTGGGATGTTATATTATATATAGTAGTATATATATTAGTAGTTGGATATATTTCCAGTCGTTGGAGTGGATGAGACCCTATGCGCCCCGCATAATAACGAATGACCCTATATACCATGATATGCCCCTCGAAGTAGGATCGGTATTTTTTATCTAACATCTGTGGATGTAGTGAAACGGGTTGGAGGGATCCAACTGGATTCCTCACAAATGTTGATTTTTGTTTTCATATATAGTGATATATGTTGGAATTGAATAATCTGTTATAGACTGTTGTGTGATTTGAATGTTGAATGTTATAGTAGCACTGGCCTTAATTTTGGTATTTTAAATACCATAAATATTATTTTTGGATTTGAAGGAATTAAAAGGAGATTTTGAATACAAAAATATTTATATCAAAATTTTGATTATCCTAAAGAAATTGATTTAGATAAAACAATAATTAATTTTGGGTTGTACTTAACTATTCGTAAAAATATTTAAATAGAGATTTTAAAATAATTTTTATAGAGGATTTTTGACAATGAATTTTAAAATGATATTTTATAAAAGTTGGGGATAAGAAGTTAAAAATCAATATTTAAAATAGATTTTGAAAATAAATGGAATTTATAAGGTAATAAATTTAAAAATGAAGTTATAAATGAAAATGTTATAAACAAGTGAAATCCGAATAAGTTCTCAATTATAAACGGGATTTACAAATAAAGTAAAACAATTTTCATTTGATAAATTGAAAATATAAACTCAGAAGAGTGAATGTATAACGAGATGTAAAATATCGTTTTGGAAAAGAAATAGTGGAGTCTATTTTTGAATGTGAGAATGATTATGAAATTGAGATGTAGCGGATGTGATATGAATCAAGAGGGATTTATAAATTGAAATTGGCAATATTGAATTTTTAAAATAGATTTTTGTCGGAAAATTTAAAAATTGATTTAAATGGGATTTTTATTTATTAAACTATGTGGTATAAAAACTATTATTTAGATTTTAATATTTCGGAAAAGCTAGTTACTCAAATAATTAATGTTTATTGAAATAAAATTCTAATTTCTACAGTCAGCCTTGTAAATTGATTAGTTTTATTTAAAAATGAGTTAGGAATGAGTTATCGATGTTTATTTAAAGTGTTTTAAATATTTTAAACAATTACTTAAACATATTATTTTTTTAAAATAAATTATTATTCTTTAAAAATACTTATTATGTATATAGAGTTTCGAAATGATTGTAATTTATTTATAAATGCTCTCGAGATTGGTAAACGGGGTTATTTAACGGATATGATTTTTATAAGAGAAATCTTATAGTGGAATTCTAGAAACTTAAGTAAATTTCCAAATAGTTGAAAAAAAAGAACTTCGAATAGAGGAATTAGAATTCATAAAAGAAGTTGGAAATGAGTAGTTGGAAGTATAAGCAAGTGAAACCGATTTTGGAAAGTTTAAAGGAAGTTAATTAATAAAATTCTAGAAATTTATAGATTCAGTTATAAAATTAGTTAACAAATTTACAATTAAATTGTATATGATTTTGAGAAATAGGAAATAAATGAAATATTTCCTAAGTATGGTAAATAAAAGGGTTTTGGAAAATATCTGGTCATATCTTCCTAAGCATTGGAGTGGAAGGTTTGGTAGTATATCAACTACGGAAGGAATTATATAGAAATATTTTCTGAGTAATGGATTTTAAATTTGAAATTGGAATTATTTCTAAGTAATGATATGGTTTGGAAATATCGTGGTATGGATATAGTATTTGAAACTGTATTCAAAACACTGAAATATTGAAAGAAATTGAATACATATCTTTGAAAGATATTCTGAATAAATATTTTGGAAAATTTATAATATGGGCCTAGTGACTGCTTATGTCTGTAATTTGATAGTTAAATAACCGACTATCAAATCTGGCCAAATTTATCGATCGTTTCAAAGAGATCGGGATCAGATTTAATTATCCGAAAACCACTTCGATTCGGTTTGTGCGTTACGAATTGTGATATATCAAAGCTAATGGAGATGGTGATATTGAAGGAGATTTGGTTTGTTCAGACCCAGAACAACTGTATGGATGAATGCTATCATTGCATTGTTGCCTGAAAGGCAGTGTTAGCACTCCAAGTATGAATGCTATTAAAAAGGTAAAACGTAGCCTCAAGCCTCATCAACCGGGAATGACTAAATTAGAGGAGATGCAACAAGATTAAGTGGGTCGCACCCAATTAGGATATGTTATCACTTTTCTAGATACCCTCGGATATATATATTATAAATTATGGATATGGTTGTGCATGAAAAGGAGAGCGCTTGATAAGGGTGGGAACACCTGGGGTGATAACATATTCGGTACTATCCAGGTTAGGGGTAGGCAGTCTTATGTTGGCAGGGGATCCAGGCGAGGTCCTCGGTACATTTTTCTAGAGGTGTACTATGGCGGGCGATACCCCAGTAGCCCAGTCATTGTATGGAATCCAATATCCACTATGAGCATGTACGGTTTTGATTGTGCCCAACTATGCTGAAACATGAGATGCAAGCATTTCAGCTATTTTCTAATTTACTTTCTATAGACACTATTATAATATCAGATGATTTGACATAAAATGTTTTGGTTATCGTAAGGTTAAAACCCGTCGTATTTATGTGTGACGCAGTCTTACAAGATACCTTTGTTTTCAAAGGATTTTTGAAATAGTAATAATTCAAATTGAGTGTGTTTTCTCACGCTGGATTTCCAGACTGACTCGGGTGTTATTTTATTATAATACTTGGGTCAGACCGAGTGTTACATATTCATGTTAGGAAGCTATGGAGCTGGAGGAGACTCAGGCATACTCCACGTATTTGATTATATTCCACCATGTGTGTAGACTGTATGGTCAGCACTGGTGAGGACAAGTTATAATAACTGTCCATATTGATTGTTGATTGTTGTACTCTGATGATTGCATATATATATATATATATATATTAACAGCTATAGATTCTTTTGTATAAAAATCTGTTATTATATATTATATATTGTTCCACTGCGATTGTGAGATTCTGTGTTGTTGTTTCTGTTTCTTCTTCTATCCTCTTCTTCTTCACCTCTAACAATCCACCTTTTTGTTCAATTTGAGTTGACAAGTGCAGCTTATTGTCAGCTTAGACTGTACAAAAAAGTGGGCCATTACATGTCTCCAATCAACTAAATAAGCTGAACAAACAAACACTAAAGAATGAAATAATCACAAGCATATCATTTCATATCTCCTTAAGGATCTTTGTATCTATGGCAATGGAAGGGGTGTGGTCGATGAGAAATGTCGCCTTAGATATCACATCCGCTCAAAATTTCTCTTTTAGATCAGCAGTCAATCTCAAGATCATAGCTCTCTCCAATAACATCCAACAAATATTCTCCACTACTCCATTATAACTTGACTCAATAGAAAATAGGAATCTTTATGACATGCTCGAACTTGTAATAGTTAGTGAATTCTTGTGACGCAAATTCATTACTATTTCCAACTTTGAGAACTTCCAAACGATACCCCGACTGCTTCTCTAATAAGGTCTTCCACTTTTGAAATTGAGAAAATATATCATTTTTGGTTTTCAAGAAATAGATCTAGACCTAGACCTTGCGCGAGAAATCATCTACAAATAAGATAAAATATTCGGCTCCATCTAAAGATGCAACTGGGATGAGTCTCTATACATAAAAATGAACATACTTTAGAAACTTTATGGCTCTGGTTATTTTATATTATTCAATTAAAATATTTAATATTGAGTATGTATACTATAACATTTATAGTTATACACATATATCTTTATATATAAATATATATGTATGTATTTCATTATTTATTAATTAATTTTAATTAACTTATTTAACTAAAAAATTAGTTAAATATTATTAACTTCAAAAATTCTTATATATTTATACACATACATCGTCTTAAACAATTTCAAGTTAATTTAACATTTATCATTATATATCATTTATGTGTGTGTGCATATATATATATTTAATTAATGAATTGATTAAATTTGTTAATCCTATTAATATCTAAAATTTTGAAATATTTTGTAATGCTTCCAAAATACTTTTGAAAACTATATTATAACATTTATAATATAATTCTTATTTTAAATTTAAAATTTTATTTTAGTTTCAAAAGAAAATTGAAAATTAACCCAAGGCCCAATTCAAATTGAGCCTTTTCTATTAGAGATAGCCTCTGGGGTCACTTCACCTTTCGGACTAGGTCGATAGCCAGTTAGGGTAGGGTACTTGATTACCAACAATCAGCCTAATCATTACTTTTCTATACATCCTACTAAATGGATAAGCTTAATTAATCATCCTAACATGACTAATTTAGACCGCATATGCTATTTGTTTCCAATATCATTGTTGGAACTAGGTCAGCACGTAGCATGTTAATTAAATGGGTAGATTTCAAAAAAATTGCCATTTTTGTTCTCATTGGGCTTATGAAGTCTAAAATTATTTTAGATTTGATCTAAATTAATTTTAAATAAAATTATTATGTTACATGATTTGTAAAAAAAGATTTATTTTAATGTTATATTTGTATTTTATGATATAACATGCGTATCATATACACATGCATGTGTACGTGCAAAATATATAGTGTGTATGGCTTAACATGCCCGTATATAAGTACTGAGATTTACATCGAAATGGACATATTAGCCCTTCCATATACATATGTGTTGTCTAATACACACACACACACACATATATATATAGTTTAATATGATGTAAAGTTATATTTATAAAATACAAATTTGTATAAATGTGTTTGTTTGTGTGTGTGTTTGTGTATAATATTAATATTTGTAAATTCAAATATAAATAAGGGATTATTACATACTTCCACAAATAACAAGATGGTAAAGTGCGACTGCCAAAGATCAAACCCTCTCCTCTTATTGTAGAGCAAGGAAACCATGCGGCCCGCACTAGAGATTGATCCTGAGCCAGGAACCCTCTCTCGAGATTTTTCTTTATAAACAATAATATATAAATATGCTATTATAGAAAATTTGCTTTTTAAACATTCAAAATCTTATACTTATTTTATATGTATTATAAATATGTATGTGTGTATTAACTAATGCAAAACATTATTTTATATATATACATGTTTTTAAAATAAATATACATATAATTATTTTTTAATTTCCAAAATTATTATGCATGTAGTTTTAACAAAATTTTATATATTATTACATATTTGTTTATACATTACAAATCAAGATTCGATTTAAAACCCTTTTAAAAACATTATTTAATTCAAAATTTTATTTAATTTTTTTTCTTTTATAGCTATGAGCTATATACACATGTACATATATGAATTTTAATACACACATATGTGTTTTCATCCAACGTTGACAGCATAGATACATTGAAACTGGGCCAACCCATGGGGGAGTTAATATGTAAATTTCAAAAATTTCTTCCATTGGATCTTTAATGGGCCTATGAAGCCTAAACTCATTCAGAACTTTTCTAAGTTTCTTTTAAATAAAATCAATATTTTATTTTATTTAATGAGTAAAAGGAGTTTTAAATTTAATTTGAATTTAAATATATAGTGATGAATGTAACAAATACATTCATGTGTGTATAGTGTAAGTGCAACATATAAATAGTGTATATAGTTAATATGTACATATACAGTTGTTGGGATATACACCGCAATGGATATATTCACCCTTTGTATATGTCTTTGTTGTCCATAATTTATTTTGAAGTTGTATAAAATAATAATATATGCATATATATAGTTTACTTATATTTACTTATATATAATATGTTAGAAAGTTATTTTATCTAATCAAAAGTTTACATATATATATATATATAAGGACAATCAATTATGTTAAGAAAGCAATTAATGAGGAGAGCGAAAGGTGGAGGAGTTATCTCTGTTCATTAATTTATCTTTAATACTATTTCAAAACAATTTGAAAACTCAAACGCATGCACGCAGATATATATATATATATATGAATAAATACAAACTATGTTTTAAATTAAAATAACATATATATATATATATATGTATGTATACATATAAACTTTGTAATCTATTACATTTTAAAGTTACGTAACAAATTAAAATCTACTTTAACTTAAAAGGGATTAAAAGGGTTTTAAACAAATGTCAACAACAACCAAAATTGTATTCAAAACAACAAATATGTGAAACACGTATTCAATCTCTAAAGTAATTTTAAATAATTTACATATATAGTTAATTTATATTTTTGTATATAATATATCACTTGATTAAATTAGTTTCCAATCCAAAATAGTATGTTTGTTTGTCCTTCCTATAAAATAATAATTTCTAAGACAATAACAAAATTAGATTGGACAAATTAAGCATATATATAGATTTATTGCAAAATGAATTAGATCTAAATATACATATAATATGAACATATGATGAAAAGGTTGTTGCAAATGTAGCATCTGCTTATACTATCAGAATGAATATGCAACCAATTAACATAAAAAAGATCTGAACTTTGGGCCAACATAATGAACAAATGATGAGATTAGATGCAGCAAGTATAGGATTTAAACTTCATTAACACGATGAATGTATAATAAGATAAAATTAGAATTACCTAAAGACGAAACCTAAAATTTGCACCTTGAATGAAGAATAAAACTCCAATTCGATTGAATAAACATATGGATTTTGCAAGTATCTAGAGATAATCACCACCTTGAATGTTATTGATTTATATTTGAATTTGTTTTAGGGGAATTTTTTTTTCATGGAGGCCATTAAAGGAAAGGAGATGAGATGTTTTTGTCAGGAAAAGAATAATGATGGATTGAATAATAAGAATATACAATAAAGAAAACATTAAAACCTCCTTACTCAATTCCTAATTGAATCTAATGAAATCCTTTCTCTCCGTTTCATATTTTCTTCAGAAGAAACTGAATTGCAGAAAAAATGACAAAAATCATTTCATAAAAGAGATTTAAGTGAGTCATAAAGAGAAGTAAATGACTGAGATTTAATTCCTTCTTTTAATTGTTCATTTTGGATTTAATTCGCATTTGAAAACTCTTCCCTTATCCCCCATGCATGTGGGCCTCAAAAAGAATTTCCAAAACAACTTAGCAAGTAATCTATTTAAACCCAGTTTAAATATTTTATCGATATTGTATATCAATACGCACATTTATAACTTTTATATATGCACTTTATTAAATGCTAATGATATTCAAAACAAATTAATTAAAGTTAATAATTAATATATCACAAATATTAATTAATTTACAATAATTTGTAAATTTATTAAATCGTGTGGTTTATTAGGAGTATTCATCATTACAGTTGTGCAGCTCAAAGGTGTAAATTCAGTCAGCGATTAATATCGAACAATTCAAAAATTAACGTTCACACGCCACCTTAGCTAGTGGTGTGACATTTTGGCTGAATTTATCGCTTACACGTCTTTTTAGTAAAATCTAATTTTACTTAATATAAGCAGTATCTAATAATGACGATTATTTACATAAATTCTCTTCGTCAAAACAATATCACTTTGGACTTATGGAATTTGTTTACGGTCAAAATTCTAATATGGTCCATAGTCAACTATGTAGTCCAAACACAAAGTCATTGCTTCAATAATAACAATTATTATTAACCAAACTGCTCTAGCCACAGTCTTTGACTTTGAGTTGACATCAGTTGACCGTGATACTAACCTCATATAACTGAGGAGACAAATCCTCTCTTGAATTGTGTTTCACTTCCAATGCTTCTACTCTACCCAACTATAGTTGTTCGATGGACGTCGTGTCATGATTTAACTATAATCAAAGGGAAGCTTCCACATTGAAGATCAATGGCATTCTCAAGTCGAGAGAACTGTATAAATTAGTTACGTAAATTTTTTCTGTTTGACCTTAGTTGTAACGTTTCGACTTTTTGACGCTCGAAAGTCGACATTAATACGGCCACTGTATCAAATGCCGCTCAATCGAATGCCGGAAAACCAAACCATTAGGGTTAAAAGAAGAGGAAGAAGAAGATAGAAGAAAAGAAAGAACAGAAAAACAGAAACAGAAACAATATCAGAATCTCACATTCGCAGCGGAACAATATATAATAGATAATCACTAGTCTTTTAAACAAAGAACTATATCAGTTTATACAATACAACAATGAGAGTCAATATACAACTCAATACAACAATGGACAGTTATATAAACTTGTCCTCATACAGAATACACAGCGGAATAAATAAACAAGTACGGGAGTACGTCTCGCCATCCAACTTGCCTCCAAAGCTCCAGAATATCCAGAATATCCTGATAACACAACTCTAGGCTGCCCGTGTGGAAAATTATGGGCACCCAAAGTTTAGAAAGGGAACAATAAACTCCGAGTCAGTCATGGTGACTGGTGTGAGATCGTAAAACAGTTATTTTCACAAAGAAAATAAAACAAATTCGCAATGCTTTTGGAAAATGAAACTACCATAAGACCTCTCGCCACACACACAATGCAAACGCAGAATTGGAGGAGATTTCTTCTTATGATAGTCAAACATTCTTACTACGCAAAATCATTGGATTTTTATTATTATTATTAGTGCATAGTGTAGAAAACATTTCGAAAGTATAGTATTAATCTTAGCCAGCATAGGCATTCCGCACTTATGCCTACTATAGCTACTATGTTCAATAGCAGGTTACCGCCACATTCCACGGCAGGTTATACAACTAAAATCGTACAGGGCGCGTATTGTTTCTTTGGATTTCCAACAAATGGTCAGGCAAAGGAACTTCCTTACACCGAAATGGAAACGCCTCTGGAAAGACGCCCCGAGAACCTAACCGGATCTCTGCAAACACAAGGCCGACGCTACCTCATGCTGTACAGCTGTAACTAGGTAGCTAACACACAACCTATGCCATCCCCCGGTCGTTACCGACCTTTATCCGAGGATCCTCAACCACAAAGCAACAACCACAAAGTATAATAAATTTGCAGCATCAACATAGGTAAAATATCTGGGCTCCATACCATGATATCACCTTTTGTCCAGAAGGAAATGACATACCCTAGGGGCGCGACCCCTAAAAACCTTGCCGCAACATTCCTGTTTCGACCATTACCGGGTTGTGAGGCTCGACGAAGTCTCGTCCACAAAGCTACGCTTTTTCACAAAGCCATGCTTTGATCAACAAATGATCAACAGATGATCATCAACACACAGCAACACTCAGCATGCCACACTACCAAATTGGGAGTATATCACTGATAACCTTCAACTACATTACCTCTGAGCTCGTATGTCTCAGAGAAGGGTGTTAAGCTAAGAGAATGAATTCTCCACCACCAACAAAAATGTATTTGAAAGAAATCAGCTTTATATCTCAAAGTGTAATGTTGGACATACAACCATACAAGTCTATTCTGTGTTCGAACAGAACCGAAGGCACTTCCAAAGAAGCCCTTGCAATCCGGATATTCACTAATCACGATCGGACTCCGCATCACAAGAAGAGTGATATAAATCTCTATACCAGAGCAACTCGGTGCAGAGACATTCGACAGGTTGTCCTTTCATTTTCGAAAATACCTGGTCTTCAACACCGGTCTTCAAATAATGTCCATTCACGACGTATCACTATTCGGAATGGGTTATATGACACAAAGTCCTCTCCCAGCTTAACTGAATAATGAGCGTTTGTTTTAAAAACAAATTCAAGTGCCATTTCAAAGGCAAATATTGATAGTCGGTTATTTAACTATCAACAACATTCACAACAATCAAGCCTCAATAATTTTTCCCAAATTATTAAATTTCAAAATATCTTCGTAAGATATATATATTTCCACACTTCGACATTTTGAAATCCAATTTCAAATCATATTTTCACACTTCATCACTTTGAAAACAAATTTCAAATCATTTTTCACTCTTGGGATAAAATTCCTGATATTATTTATTTCCCTTTTCCTTTATAAATTCCATTGTGAATTTAAATTTACAAATATTCACTTATACACGATTTTCAAATCGTTTCCCAAATATTCACTTTCAAACACCAAATCAAATTCCAAATTGATTTCAAAATTTACTTCAACACCAAATCAATTACAAATTGATTTCAAAATTCATTTCAACACCAAATCAATTATAAATTGATTTCCCAAAGATTTAATTTCAAATACTAAATCAATTATCAATTGGATTTCAAACAAATTTATCACCTTTAAAATAAATTCCTTTATCTCTTCCAAATCATTTAAAATTCCATTTTTAATAAACTCTTCAACTTTTAAATAATATTATTCAAAGCCCATTTATTAATATATTTTTCCATATTTTGGAAATAATTCGATAAGATTACGAAAATCAATTTTTATGCTTTTAAATTCCTTCTTTTTAATTCACCCAATTCTTTCAAAAGGATTTACTTCAAATTTCCTATTTTAATTTCAAAAATCCAATTTTGTTTATTTCTGGTATCCAACAATACCAAAAATACATTCGGCTAAATTATAGCCTTCAACACATTCAATCGCAAATATAATCATTCACAGATTATAAATAAATAATCACACAGCATATGAAACAAATTCATACAACATATGAAACAAATTCATATAATTTTGAGGAATCCAGTTGGATCCCTCCAACCTGTTTCCCTGCATCCACAGATGTTAGCACAATACCAATTCCACTTCGAGGTGGAATATCGCGGTATATGGGATTTATAAAATATCATCCGCTATTATGCGGCGCAATAGGGTCTCATCCGCTATATAATGCGGGAAATCAACAACTCCAATATATATATATATATATTCCAATATATATATATTGCTATACACTAATATATATACACACTATCACAATCAGGCAAACAATCAATAAGTGCAATATCAAATTGATTTGAGTGAGAAGATCTCACCTTTGCTTTTTATTTTGCAATCCATTTCCAATTCGACTTGTTTTCATGATTTTTGAACCTTGTAACAAACATTTGTACAATTCATTAATATTCGAAAAAAATCGAATAATCAATTTTCGTTTGATAATTTTAATTATCCAATGATTCTATTTTAAACCAATTTTCCAATAATAAATAATACTTTTTATACTTGTATTCTATTTTTTTTTCTTAACTGTATATATATTTATATACAAACAAATTATCCTATAAAACTTACTGTACAATATTTATTTTGTTTCCTTCTATTTTTCAGTAACATATTCCTATATACGCATATATATACATAAAATTAAAGTTAAAATGGGTTTATACCTTACTGCTAAATTCCATCACAGCCCAAATTCGAACTTGAAACCCAGATTTGATCGTACCTCGCCTGTACTGTCGCCATGCTACCATCACCCTAAATTGCACGTGACTTTGATTTGCCTTGCTCTCGCGGTCGACGTCGCCATCATCGACCCAAAATTCGAGCTCGTCCTCTAAGTCAACTTCGAGATTGCTGCCGCGCCATGCCCTAGCTTCCCCTTCGAATTCCCACGATTTTTGACATCACAGCCTCGCGAACGAGCTCAAGATAAATGTTGCAGCACCCAAACACAACGTGACATGCTGCGACCATCTGTGCCTCCTCCTTTCGATCGAGATCCACCACTTCCTGCCGTCGCTATCTCGAACTTGGGTCAACTCTCACGATCCTCGTGCATGCGAGTTCCCCTATTACGATTCCCGATCGAATCGATTTTAGATAATAAAAAAATTTAAAAGAGGAGAAAGGCGTGCGATAATCAGGAACGAGCTTTGATTTTCCTTTTTATACGAATGCGACTTTGTTGTTAAGAAAGAGCTCAGCCATTTTTTTCTCTGAGAGATTTTGTTTTTTTAGTTTGAACGAGGATGCTTATTTTGTTTGGCTATTTGAACGCAATGGAGAGGAGACAAGAGAACACGTTCACGTGCTCAATTGACAGGCTATAGTGCTTCTGAGGTGAAAGGAAAACACACTGATGTGAAATAATGCAGCTGGGAATTGACCAATATAATATATATAATTTAAATTTAAATTCAAATTGTCTCTAAATTTGCAACTCAAAATCGTGATCTCCTATCGAGGCATGCCGCCAGGCGTTTGTAATGTCATACACCTATTCCGAACGCAATGGATAAAGTTTCGGCTCCAAATTCGATCGTATGGAGAAGATAGCTTTTTGAACCCAGTTATTAAATTAAATTTCAATATAATTTTCAGCGCGTTTATGCATCGCACGCTCACACAACCACTCCAATCACTACGAAAATTGAAATCCGATAATAATACACTATTACGGATCCAATGGAACTAGTTTCGTCGAATTCCGAGACTGTGCCCCGGAATGCTATTTTTAAATTCAATTTAAACGATAAAATTCAAAACCGAACAAAACAGTTTCAAATTCAATTCTGAAACTTTTATTATCTTCAGTATCATCAATATGGATTTTCAAAGCCTTCATATTATTTTTAACCAGCTTAAAACTAAAGATTCAAATTTTTACCCAACTTCAATAAATTAAATCCGACAATTTAATTGCCAAATTCATTCTGATATTTGAATTCCAAATTAAACTATCATTCAAATATTTAAACTCAATTAAATATTCACATTTCAAATGTCAAAAATTCAGCGTCGTTACAATCTTCCCCCCTTAAAAGAATTTCGTCCTGAAATTACAAGTCAAGAAGAATGCTCCAATACCCGTTTATCATTTTCCCAAAACCAAACAATTTTATCAACTTATCAAACCAATCTTCTTTTTATTAAAGATCCATTATTACTTTAACTAATTTTCCACAATCAACCATAAGTTCCAAATAATATGGTTTTCTTAACAATTCAAATTTCATTTCAAATTCAAATTTTGAATTCAAAATTTTCTCAAAAATTTTCTAACTCTCTAAATTTTCAAAAAATTTCGCCAGCGTCTCCTTTGCGCGGCTAACTCAGTACAACTACAAAATGTCCCTATGGACTCCCAAATTCCAATAGAAAACAAAATGCCAAGTGGCAAAATCAAAAACTCATCAAATTTCATACTGAAATTTTAAATACATACCTTTTGTTGAGAAATTCAAATTTACCTTCGAAATCAAAATCCAATTCCATTTTCCTATAGCCTTTACAATCCCTGTATACTTTACTTAACAACAATGGCCAAATTCACTTATTGGATTTCCAAATACCCATTTTACTTAAGAATTTCATTCTTTATTTCTTAAGTTCAATATAAGTATTTACATACTTCTTATATTTATTTTCACTTCATTAACAAAGTTATATATTCATTTCCATTAAACTTTGCGTTTTCAATTCCATTTGAATTCAATTTACAATTTCAATTCTATTTGAATTCATTTTATCTTAAAACTCCGAATATTGAACTTTATCAATTATCTTTCATTCACAACTGATTCATCTCATTGTTTAAATTAGTTTCATTTACTAATTTTTTTTCAATACTTTGCTCTATTTGATCCAATTTGACAAATTTTCCGTTAACAAAAAATTTCAAAATTTTTTCAAATTTTTTTTTTTCTAACTCCCAAAATTTTCAGAAAAGTTTGGCGGAGTCTCCTTTGTACGGAGGAGCTTTTACAATTTGACAAAAGATATAAATATATATACATCGACCCACTCGGTCAGAAAAGCATAAACAGTTCATATTTCCTATTTTGTATTGCGTAGGCATACCTTTATTAGCATTTTAAGCAAAGCGGTTTATTTTTAAGCATTTTGCGCAACCAAATGCAGCTAAACGGCTTCCAAAAACCTGTACTTACTCAGTTTAAACACGTAAGTGACATATATAGGAAATCTATTAACATTTCATTTATTCTCAACAGTAAACATATAGTTTCCATAAGCAAAACACTCAAAATAATTTCCATTAGCAATTCATAAGGTTTCAATACAATTTAAATTGCTTACAACTATCTCACACATCATTCTGTTCAATTCAATTTGCATTTCATATTCACATTCGGTTTATTTCATTAACCAAACAAATTTCATTCAAAAACCATTTCACAAAACTC
Organism: Allium fistulosum; assembly: GCA_030737815.1. Classification (NCBI taxonomy): domain Eukaryota; kingdom Viridiplantae; phylum Streptophyta; class Magnoliopsida; order Asparagales; family Amaryllidaceae; genus Allium; species Allium fistulosum. Next base: position 845,171,631 of record CM060902.1, read on the forward strand.
GACAACAACCGTTTCACAATTTTATTTAAGTCGAGCTTTTATTCAAATATTACTTAAGTTATTCCAACTCAAAATTCAAATTATAGTTTCTTTGTAAACAATGTCCAATTTAAATCTTTGATTTGATTTTTCATTTATCAAATCCATTCCATCTACTAATTTAATTCAATTAGTTTATTCACTCATCCATTTTAAATTTCGAATTCCCATATTCAATTCATCCTGAATTTATTTTATCAATAACAAGGAAATTTTCAATTTATTTCTACTTCTTGAGTTTATATGCAAATTCAAACCACTTTATTCAGCTCACAATTCAATTTTAATTTAACTAATTCAACTTCCAATTCATTATTTCATGAATTAATAAATTATCAAGTTAGTTTACTTGAATTCAATCCATTTTTTTTTCCAAGTTTGGATTTTTATTCAACTTGATCCAAATCAAATCTCATTTCATTTTTCAATTCCAATTCATTTGTTTACAAATGTAGCTTCATTTGTTCATTCACAATTTCATTCCTTTTCAATTTGATTCTCATTCCAATCAAATTTCAAATATTTTTATAAGTTATCAAACTTATTTACATTCCATAACACTTTAAAGAAATTCTAGAGTCTTTTTAACAATTACTCACATTTCCTTTCAATTTATAAAACTCATTTATAAATTCACATACCAGTTTCATTTCATTAATGAATTTATTTCAAATATTTTCTTGGAATTCTATTTCAAATTATAAATCACATTTACAATTTACATTTACCAATCCCATTCGTATATGAATTTTATTTCCTTATCTTTCAATTTATATTTATAAATTTCATTTGTTAAATGAATTTATCTCCAAATCTTTGGTTATACCATTATTCCTTATTCCGTTTCCATATAACAATGATAATAATTAAATATTATCACTTCCTAACAACCAAGCATCCATATACAATAATAATTCATAGAAAATCATTTCTTTTCTATACAAAAATATTTTTGGGTAAAATTATTTCATTTACCCTATTTAAACAATACTGTATCAGTTTATCTTGTTTAAGAGTTTAGAAATCCCTATCGATTACAGTTGGCCAAACTACACCGACCAGAATCTATAAACAATCAACCGATAAGTCAACACAATACAAAACAAATTTTTATATTCACTAACAAATACGCACTCATATCTATTATTACACTCACACTCATTCTAGAGTACTACTGACTCTATCTCTAATGAGTAACATCCAACAGAGCCAGGGTTATTGCTTAACCGGCTGCTCTAATACCACTTGTAACGTTTCGACTTTCGACGCTCGAAAGTCGACATTAATACGTCCACTGTATCAAATGCCACGCAATCGAATGCCGGAAAACTGAACCATTAGGGTTAAAATAAGAGGTAGAAGAAGACAGAAGAAAACAAAGAACAGAAAAACAGAAACAGAAACAATATCAGAATCTCACATTCGCAGCGGAACAATATACAATAGATAATCACTATTCTTTTAAACAAAGAACTATATCAGTTTATACAATACAACAATGAGAGTCAATATACAACTCAATACAACAATGGACAGTTATATAAACTTGTCCTCATACAGAATACACAGCGGAATAAATAAACAAGTACGGGAGTACGTCTCGCCATCCAGCTGGCCTCCAAAGCTCCAGAATATCCTGATAACATAACTCTAGGCTGCCCGTGTGGAAAATTATGGGCACCCAGAGTTTAGAAAGGGAACAATAAACTCCGAGTCAGTCATGGTGACTGGTGTGAGATCGTAAAACAGTTATTTTCACAAAGAAAATAAAACAAATTCGCAATGCCTTTGGAAAATGAAACTACCATAAGACCTCCCGCCACACACACAATGCAAACGCAGAATTGGAGGAGATTTCTTCTTATGATAGTCAAACATGCTTACTACGCAAAATCATTGGATTTTTATTATTATTAGTGCATAGTGTAGAAAACATTTCGAAAGTATAATATTAATCTTAGTCAGCATAGGCATTCCGCACTTAGAGATAGAGTCAGTAGTACTCATGAATGAGTTTGAGTGTAATAATAGATACGAGCGCGTATTTGTTAGTTAATATAAAATTGTTTTATATTGTGATGATTGATTTGTTGAGTGGTATATGGATTCTGGTCGGTATTGTCCGTACAACTCTATCGATAGGGATCTCTAAACACTTGTATAGAACAATTCGGCACAGTATTGTTTTTAAATTGGGTAAATGAAATAATTTTACCCAAAACTATTTTTGTATATAAAAGAAATAATTTTCTATGAATTATCATAGTATTTGGATGTTTGGTTGTTAGGAAGTAATAATATTAAATTATTATCATTGGAATTGAATAAGAAATTGAAATCGTAACTCCAAAGTTAAGAAATAAAATTCATATACAAATGAAATTAAAGAATGTAAATTATAAATGTGAATTGTAATTTAAAACGGAATTCCAGAGAAGTTTTTGGAAATGTTTTGAAAAGAATTTGAAAATTTTGGAGATTTGGAAAGTTTAAATCATTTTTGAATTTGAAAATGAATTTCAAAGGTTTTGAAAAGTATTTTGGAAAGATAAAAGCTCTAAACTCTTTTCGGTCGTTGGAAAATAACTTCGATGATGACCACGGCATCGTTGGTGTTCATTTTCGGGTTTCCAGAAGAGGAATTGCTGCCAAATTGTTTTAAATGGAAGTTGTTTGGAAAATTTGGATTTTGTTTTATAAAATTCAAAGGGTAATTTGAACTGTTTTCAAAAATGGTTTTTGAAATGTTGGTAAACTCTAGAATACTATGTAGAAATATTTATGAAATATTATTAAGTTGATAACTTATACAATTTGAATTGATAGAATAAATTCAATTTAAAGGATGGAGTTAAATTAAATTAAGTATAAGTGAATCAATTAAATAAAGTGAAATGAATTAAATTCATATGGAATTTGAAATCCAGTTTAATATGAGTGGTTATAAACCAAAATGGCAAATTGAAAATAAATTTTGGGAATGAACGAAAGAATAAAACTGGAATTGAAACTGAATGTTGAAAACAAATTTGAATAAAGTGAATTACAATTTGTGATAAATTAGTAAATGAAACTAATTTAAAATGATGCAGTTGTGAATGAAAGATAATTGATAAAATTCAATATTCAGAAGTTAAATAGAATCCAAATAATGTTGGAATTGAATTCAAATGAAAATATGAAATGCGAATTAAATTGAATGGAATCAATTGCAAATGAAGTAGAATTAAAATAAATTGAATTTGTATCAATTTGAATTGGTTATAAACTAGAATGGATAAGAATTCATTTTGTTTAAAAACGAATGTAACTTCAATAGTAAGCTAAAAATGTATAAGCATATATTGGAAATTTTGTAATAGAATTTGCAAAATGTCAGTTTGAATGTTGTAACTAGATATTATGGCTAGTAGAGTATACATGTGTTATAAGGAATTGGAATTTTGATTTCAAAGATAAATTTGAATTGCTCGACAAAAGGTAAGTATTTAAATTTTAATATGAGATTTGCTGATTTCTTCTCTAGCCGCTTGGCTTTTTCTTTTTCTTTTTGAAATCTGAGAGTCCGTAGGGACGTTTTGTAGTCGTACCGTATTAGCCGCGCAAAGGAGGCTATGGCGAAATTTTTCGAAAATTTAAGGCGTTAGAATATTTTTGAGAAATTGGAAAATTTGAAAATTTTGGAAAACTTAGTAAAAATGTTGTAAAAAGTTTAACTATGGATTTTGAAAGAGTTAAACACTTAAGTGGATTTGCAAAACTAATTTGAATAGTTTGTTTTGGAAAGTTAACGAATTCTGTAACTTCTTTCTTACCTTGTAATTTCGAGGACGAGATTCTTTTAAGGGAGGAAGTTTGTAACGACCCAGAATTTTTGATAATTAAAATTTGAATATTTAATTAATTTTAAATATTAATAAATGGAATTTAGAAGTCGAATGATTTATTTTTCGAATATTGGGTTTTATTTGATAATTAAATCGATAAATTAAATAGTGAAATTCCAGAGATAATTAAAAATCGAGTTTAAAATGATTGAAAATGATTTGTAAAATTTTATTTAATCATACTGGAGTTATAGAAAGGTTATAGAACTTTTAAAATTGAATTTGGAGTTAATCCCCGGAAATGGTCAAAACAGGAAGGATGCGGCAAGGTTCTAGGGAGTAGCGCCCCTTAGTGTATGTCATTCCTTCTGGATAGAGGTGGTATCATGGTATGGAGCCCAGATACTTAACCTATGTGGTTGCTGCATTATTATTTATGTGGTTTGTTGGAAATCGGGGATCCTCGGGAAGATCGGTTACGATCGGGGGATGACATACACGTGTCAGTAGTTACCTATTTTTGCAGAGGTAACCCGGCCTTGTGTTGGCAGAGATCTAACCGTAATGTTAGGTTATTTCTCGGGTCGTCTATTCCAGGGACGTACCCATCGTGGATAGGAAGTTCCTTGGCCTGACCATTTGTTGGAAATCCAAACTCCAATACGTGACTTGTACGGTTTTAGTTGTAGAACCTGCCATCTAATATGGCAGCTATAGCAAGCATACTATAATGGTACGTATGCTGGCTAAGATTTATATTCTACTTTCGAAATGTTTTCCACTATGCACTAATAATAATATCAAAATGATTTGATTTTGCGTAGTAAGCATTTTTGACTATCATAAGAAGAAATCTCCTCCAATTCTGCGTTTGCATTGTGTGTGTGGTGGGAGGTCTTATGGTAGTTTCATTTTCCAAAAGCATTGCGAATTTGTTTTATTTTCTTTGTGAAAAATAACTGTTTTACGATCTCACACCAGTCACCATGACTGACTCGGAGTTTATTGTTTCCCTTCTAAACTCTGGGTGCCCACCAATTTTCCACACGGGCAGCCTAGAGTTATGTTATCAGGATATTCTGGATATTCTGGAGCTTTGGAGATAAGCTAGATGACAAGACGTAGTATTTGTATCTGATAGTATTTATTCCGCTGTGTATTCTGTATGAGGACAAGTTATATAACTGTCCATTGTTGTATATTGACTCTGATGATTGATGTATGTATAAAATGATATAGTTCTTTGTTTTAAAGATTATTCATTTATCTATTATATATTGTTCCGCTGCGATATGTGAGATTCTGATATTGTTTCTGTTGTTCTTCTCTTTATTTTCTTCTTCTTCTATCTTTTCTTCTGTTTTCTTCTTTCTAAAACCCTCACTATTGGAGTTTCCGGCACTCGATTGCTCGGCAGTCGATAAAGTGAGTATCGATGTCGAATTTTCGAAAGTCGAAAATTCCGGTACGTGACAGGCGCTGTCACGTACCGAAATTTTCGACTTTCGAAAATTCGACATCGATACTCACTTTACCGACTGCCGAGCAATCGAATGCCGGAAACTCCAATAGTGAGGGTTTTAGAAAGAAAGAAAAGGTAGAAGAAGAAGAAAGAAGAAGAAGAAAGAGAGAAGAAAATAGAGAAGAACAACAGAACAACATCAGAACAGAAAACAATATCAGAATCTCACATATCGCAGCGGAACAATATATAATAGATAAATCAGTAATCTTTAAAACAAAGAACTATATCATTTTATACATACATCAATCATCAGAGTCAATATACAACAATGGACAGTTATATAACTTGTCCTCATACAGAATACACAGCGGAATAAATACTATCAGATACAAATACTACGTCTCGTCATCCAGCTTATCTCCAAAGCTCCAGAATATCCTGATAACATAACTCTAGGCTGCCCGTGTGGAAATTGGTGGGCACCCAGAGTTTAGAAGGGAACAATAAACTCCGAGTCAGTCATGGTGACTGGTGTGAGATCGTAAAACAGTTATTTTTCACAAAGAAAATAAAACAAATTCGCAATGCTTTTGGAAAATGAAACTACCATAAGACCTCCCGCCACACACACAATGCAAACGCAGAATTGGAGGAGATTTCTTCTTATGATAGTCAAAGATGCTTACTATGCAAAATCAAATTCTTCTTGATATTATTATTGGTGCATAGTGTAGAAAACATTTCGAAAGTACAATATAAATCTTAGCCAGCATACGTACCATTATAGTACGCTTACTATAGCTGCCATATTAGATGGTAGGTTCTACAACTAAAACCGTACAAAGTTCGTATTGGAAGATGGATTTCCAACAAATGGTCAGGCTAAGGAACTTCCTTTTCCACGATGGGTACGTCCCTGGAATAGACGACCCGAGAAATAACCTAACATTACGGTTAGATCTCTGCCAACACAAGGCCGGGTTACCTATGCAAAAATAGGTAACTACTGACACGCGTATGTCATCCCCCGATCGTAACCGATCTTCCCGAGGATCCCCGATTTCCAACAAACCACATAAATAATAATGCAGCAACCACATAGGTTAAGTATCTGGGCTCCATACCATGATACCACCTCTATCCAAAAGGAATGACATACACTAAGGGGCGCTACTCCCTAGAACCTTGCCGCATCCTTCCTGTTTCGACCATTTCCGGGGTGTGAGGCTCGACGAAGTCTCGTCCACAAAGCTACGCTTCTCAAAAAGCCATGCTTTGGGTCAAACAAATGATCAACCTATGATCACAAAGATATAAGATCAAACAAATGATCATATCTCAAATGATCAAACACTGATCATTTCACAGCAACACTTAGTATGCCACGTTACCAAATTGGGAGTATATCGCTGATAAATTTCAACTACATAACCTCTAAGCTCGTACATCTCAGAGAAGGGTGTTAAGCTAAGAGAATAAATTCTCCGCCACCAACAGAAATGTATTTGAAAGAAATCAGCTTTATATCTCAAATTGTAACGTCAGACACACAATCCATACAAGTCTGTTCCGAGATCGAACAGAACCGAAGGCACTTCTCACGAAGCCCTTGCATATCCGGATAAATTTCTAATCACGTCCGGACTTCCCGTCACTAAGGGTGATAAAAACCTCTAAATCGGAGATCAGCCGATGTAGAGTAACTCGACGGTAATCCTTCCGTTTTCAAAAATATCCGGTCTTCAACACCGGTCTTCAAATGCGATTCATAACGACGTATCACATATTCGGAATGGGTTATACGACCCCATGGTCCTTTCCCGGCTAACCCGAATAGTGAGCGTTTATTCAAAAACAAGTGTGGCATTCAAATTCATCCAATTCACAACAAATACCTATCTAAAGGCAATTATTGATAGTCGGTTATTTAACTATCAATAAAGATGCGCAACATCATCAGATTCCAAATAATTTTCCAAATTATTTTTATCTTCAAAAATATCTTTACTAGATATAAAATTTCCACACTTCACCATTTGAAAAAAATTTTCAAATCAATTTCCACATTTCATTTTATCTTTGAAGATAAAATCTCAAAACAGTTCATTTCATATTGGAAAAGCATTTCCATACTTATTTAAAAATAAGTATTTCACAAATCTATTTATTTTCAACATTTGAAAATATTCGATATACTTAAATCAAATTAAGTATATATTCATTCTTTAAGGAAATCTATTTCTATAACACATTTATCTGAGTCAAAACGAATGTTACGTAAAACATCGTTACGACGACTCAAAATCACTAGTATAGGGATTCGGGTTTAGATAGACATATAAATCCCAATACTATATAAAAACATTTCCTTTCGGAAATCATTTACTATAACAACAGTGTTATAGTCCACCATTTCATTCTTTCTCGAAAACGTCTATTTCAACAATGAATGTTGAAATCTATGTATTCGATACTTAACACGTTTTAAAACATCTTTTAAAACAATTAACTTCATTTTACAATATCGCTTTTCCAAAACTATCCATTTTACTTAACAATATATTCACTGTCCAAAATCGTGAATATACTTCACTAATTACATTTCACTATTTTCTACACATTTTATTTCAATAAAAATCCGCTATCCAAAATCGCGAATATATCTTCTTTAAAAATCTTCTATATTTAATTTATCAAATTCTGTCGATTTCGAATTTATAAAACAACGTTTATAAATTCTATTTCTATTTTCTAACAACTTCAATTTATACATCTTCTTTAATGACCCATTCAATTTATAAGTTAATATAACTTATAATTCATTTATTTTAAAAGAAATCGTTCTTTTAAACTTTACTAAATTTAAACTTTCAGATTTCATTAACTTATGAAATCCCATTTTCACTTCATTTTAACACTTATAGAAACTTGTCTTATAATCCCAATATTTCAAATTTATAAATATCCATTTTTGTACATCTTCTAAATAAACCGTTTATAATACTAGAAATCCCAATTTAAACCATTTCATAAATTTCTTAACTTTTATTTCAAAAATCACACTTTGATTTTATTTCCCAAAAATCTTAACTTTTATAACTTTAAAATTTTAGACGTTTATTTATTTAAAATAAATCAATTCAACAATCCAATAAAACGTCTACTTTCAAAAATCACTTTAAAAACCCTTTTTAAAGTAAAAGATGTTATTTTTAAATTTCAAAACTGAATCCGATGATGCAACAGCATCAATTTGGTCAATCATAACAACAAACATCATATATCAACATATGATAACAGAATATACATCAATATCAGTAAATAAATAAATACTGGTGAGGAATCCAGTTGGATCCCTCCAACCTGTTTCCCTGCATCCACAGACGTTAGCACAATACCAATTCCACTTCGAGGTGGAATATCGCGGTATATAGGTTTTTATAATATATCCGCTTACTAACGGCGCAATAGGGTCTCATCCGCTATACGAGGCGGGAAATCAATCATTCCAATATATACATATGCCAATATGTATATATTGCTATATATATAGATATATCCTACCATATCTAATATCACATCCAAACAACAATCAAATCAATAACTGCAATCCAAATATAAATCTGAGTGAGGAGATCTCACCTTAGCATTTATTTTGCAATCCATTTCCATCTCGACTTGTTTTCTCGATTTATAGACCTTGTATAAATATTATACAATTTGTTAATATTCGAGATAATCGAATAACCAATTTTCGTTTGGTAATTTTAATTACCCAATGATTTTATTTTAAACCAATTACTTTTAATAAATTTATTTAACTCAAAATTTTATCTTTAAAAATAAACTCCCTTTATATTTCACTGCATATTATTTTTATTTCTATAGGCTACCAAATAAAATTTTCTACAGTTTATTATTTCTTTTTCTTCAGACATATATACATTTCTAAAATCACTTTATAAAAATTTCACTGTGCATATTTATATTTACACGTATATATATAAACTAATTTAATTTTAAAATACAGGAAATATATACCTTACTGCTAAGTCGATAACGAGCCACCTAGAACGTCGATCATCATCCACCCCGGCCTACTTCGAGACCATCACGTCGCGCTTGAACCCCACGAACGATCGCCGCCATGAACAGTACCTCGACTGCCCTAAATTGCACACGACCCCCAGAAAATCGATGAGTCCCTCTGCTATGCTCTGTGCATCGCCTCTGCTTGATGCCGGGCTCGAGCACACTGCCTTCGACCACATCATCTCGCGCCACCATCGAACACGATTCCCCAAAATCAGAGCGCTGCTGCCTCCCTCGACCTCATCGAAGCCAACGCGATTCGATCGCCTCTAACTGCTTCGCCAAGCTCGCCCTCTCCTTAAACGATCGCGAACTTCCAACTTCCAGGTCCTCGAACTCGCGAACCCAGACCCCCCACTAACGCGTACGCGTCGCTCGCGAACTACTGCTCGCCGAAGCCCTAGCTCGAACGCCTGCGCCACCATCCTATCAACGTCGCGAATTGGTTCGCGATGCCTCGTCTTTGAAGTGAATTGCGTGGTCACGGATTTGAATTTGTTTCGAACAAATAAAGGAAGAGGGTTGGGTTTCGATTGTATTCGTTTGAATGATTTTTAGGAAGAGGAGATTCATTTCAATTTTTAACGAGGCTTCAGCCATTTTTGTTTTGTATACGAACGAATTGATTTTTAGCTGCCATTTATCTCGGCTATCTTCTTCTCTGAAATGGATTCGATTTTACTGAGAGGAGGGAACGAGATGCTCGAGTGTATTTGAGAACAGCAGAAAAAGTTGCGTGATATCAGATGAGGATGAGTACGAAGGAGGCAAATAGGTGGCAGGTTGTACAAAATGTCGGATTAAAGAAAAAGGGATATATTGCATTTACATTAAATTTCAACTTCGTAATTCCCACGTGTTTACGTGTCGTACGTTCACATAACAGCTCCGATAAATACGAAATTTGAAATCCGGTAATAATACAATACTACGGACCCAATGGAACTGGTTTCGTCGAATTCTGAGACTGTGCCTCGGACGGCTATTTTTAAATATCGATTCGAACAATATAATTTCAAAACTGAACAAATCAATTCGAAATTAGATTCTGAAGCTTCTGTTATCTTCAGTGTCATCAATATAAATTTTAGAAGCTTTTGAAATACTTTTCTTCAGCTAAAAGATTGAAGATTCGAATTTTTATTCAGCATTCAATCGATTAAATTTTAAAGTTTAATCGCAAATTTCAAAGTTATATCGGGGATTCAAATTAAATCATCGTTCAAATATTTAAAATAAATTAAATATTCTCAATTTAATTTGTTCAAAATTCTGGGTCGTTACAAACTTCCCCCCTTAAAAGAATTTCGTCCCGAAATTACAAGTTAGGAAAAATGCTCCTTAACTCGTCTACTATTTTTCACAATCTAAGTAGTTTTATCAAATTTTCAAAACAAATCTTTCTATTAAAGATTCGTTATCATTCAACTCGTTTCCAACTTCAATTATAAGTTCCAAACAACATTGTTTACTTCAAAATTCAAATTCGAGTTTAAATTCAAATTTTAAACTTTCAAAATTTTCTCAAAAATTTTCTAACACTCTAGATTTTCGAAAAATTTCGCCAGCGTCTCCTTTGCGCGGCTAATACGGCACGACTACAAAACGTCCCTACGGACTCTCAAATTTCAAAAAGAAAAGAAAAAGCCAAGCGGCTAGACAAGAAATCATCAAATCTCATATCGAAATTTAAATACTTACCTTTTGTTGAGCAATTCAAATTTATCTTTGAAATCAAAATTTCCAATTCCTTTACACCTGTATGTCCTACTAGCCATAATATCTAGTTACATATATTCAAACCATTTTGCAAATTCTATTACAAAATTTTCAATATATACTTCTTATACATTTTTACTTCACTGTTGAAGTTATATATTCATTATCATTCAATTTTACATTTCAAATTCATTTGAATTCAATTCACAATTCCAATCTAATTTGGATTCGGTTTAACTTCTGAATATTGAATTTTATCGATTCACTTTCCTTTACAACTATACTATTTTAAATTAGTTCCAGTTACTAATTCATCACAAATTCTAATTCATTTATTCAAATTTGTCTTCAACATTCAGTTTCAATTCCAGTTTTATTCACTTTTGTTCGCTCCCAAAATTTATTTACAATTCACTATTTTGGTTTACAATCACTTATATTAAACTGGATTTCAATTCGAATTCAATTTACATTCATGTACTTGCAATTGCAAATTGATTCATTCATTCACAATTTTATTTTCATAATTAAATACTCAATTCCAGAGTCTTTTCAACCTTTTCAAAATCATTTCCAAAAACTTCTCTGGAATTCCGTTTTAAATTACAATTCACATTTATAATTTACATTCTTTAAATTTCATTTGTATATGGATTTATTTCTTAACTTTGGAGTTACGATTTCAATTTCTTATTCAATTTCATATAATAATGATAACATTTCAATATTATCACTTTCCTAACAAACATGCAACCATATACTATGATAATTCATAGAAAAATCATTTCCTTTCTATACAAAAATAGTCTTGGGCAAAATTATTTCATTCACCCTATTTAAAACAATACTGTGTCAATTTATCTTGTTTAGAGTTTAGAAACCCCTATCGATTACTGTTAGCACCAAAATTGGTCACTAACCTCGTAGAGAAAGATTGTGTAGAGATGTAAGTGATGAAGTTAAATTAAACAAGGAAGAATATGCTAATTTAAATGCAGAAAGTAAGAACACCGGATTTATAGTGGTTCAGCGTAACTGCCTACATCCACTTTGAGTTTTGATCTTTATTTCTTTCACAAGTAGTTGAATACAGATACAATCCATATATTAATGACTTGAATACAAGTTTGAGTTAAAAAGAGGAGTATAAAAAATGGCAGAGTCTCCCCATTGTTCTTCCAAAAAAGGTCCATTTTCACTGTGACCCTGCCCCTCTATTTATAGACAAATATGGGCTGGACTTCCCAGGTGGGCTTGGTGGCCGAACACTCTAGCCCAAGTGTAGTGGTCGCTGTATGCCGAACCAAGTATACCGAACACGTTGACGCCGAACCACCTTCTCAATGCCGAATGGTACGTTTGATGGGTGGGAAGTGCAGAACAGTTGTCAGTCGAAGCCGAACGTGCCTTCTGGCTGAACGATGCTTCTTAGCCGAACGATCCTTTGGCCGAACGATGTTGCCATGTAGAGTAGTTATATACGCCGAACGTCTTCTAACGCCGAGTACCACTGGATGCCGAGTACTACGCCGAGTACTCCTTGATGACGGGTACCATGGATGCCGAGTACCATGGATGCCGAGCACTACGCCGAGTACTATGAGATGCCGAGTGCTACCTGATGCCGAGTACTATGAGACGCTGAGTACTACGCCGAGTACTATGAGATGCCGATCGCTAGTTGACACCGAGTCGTCCTGTACGCCGAGTACTCAGTTGCCTGGTCAAATCTCCAGGAAACACTTGCCCCCCAAAGTGTGTCGTGTGAAGCAACACAACACGCTTTGAATCAGCGAGTATTCCTTGTCTTCAGAAAGAAATCCACCATGTTTCTTGAATAGTCATTATCCTCCAATTTATCCTCCCAAGGTGTTGTATCCTTCTTTGGTCATCGTGATGCTTGGTCGATTCCCAATATTATAAATCCAGGGTTGTGGTTCATTAGTGGCCATACATGACTGATTCTGCAGAGCTAATAAGCTTCGGCTATCTGATCTAGTCTTTTCTTAATAACCCTTAGTGAGAATTCAATTTCTGTTGATTTCAAGAAGTCGAACTTTTAAGGATGTACACATGCACGTTCGGGTACATGTTCTTGCCATTGGCTCTCGGATGCGTTTTATATGCTCATAAGTCGTCACCAACTCCGTCTAGTTTAATTGCAATTCAATCACGATTCCTTGTTTGTATTTTCTGTGAAATAATGGTTGCAATCAGCCACTTGAGGAGTTTTCCAAACCTCTCTTTAGTACAGACTCTATGATTTTGTTCACAGCTTCAACCTGTCCATTTGCAGTTATAATGGATCATGGAAGGTCATAAGGACAGATGACGTTACGGATAAAGAAGTTGATTATTTTCTTCATCTTGGTCATGGTTAGAGTTCTTCATCTGCCCATTTGGTGACGTAATCAACTGCTATGGTGGTGTATTTCGCACCATCTTTAGGATCGACAAGAAGATGATTTCAGTGCCCTCAAGTGGCAAACGGCTATGAACTAGCCATTTGAATAATTTCCATCGGCGACGTTCTCGGATTTTTTGCAAACATCTTGCACTCGTCACATTGTCTAGCATGATCAACCGCTTCTGGGTTGATAGTTGGCCAGTAATATCTGTAGCAGAGTATCTTCTTTATCATGGTTTTCCCCCTGATGTTATTACCGCATTCTTCTTCATAGAATTTGCTCAAGATATCATCATGGGCGATATGCCGAAGCATGGGGATGGATAAACTCCTTTTGACACACGACTTATTCTTAGATGATTTGGCGTGAAGCTTTGAGGAGGATCTGTCGTTTTCCATTCCTTCGTTCAGTAAGAATTCCTCATTGTAGATAGTCTTTGATAGGAGTCAAACATGACACCTTTTCATTTTGTTCGTTGAGTACGTGTGTAATGATGTAATACGTGAAGTCGGTTAGTAGCTCTTGGACTTGGCCGAGATAAGGAGCAAGACAATGCCCCCTAGCAAGATCAACTTCCTTAAATTTGTATACTACCAATCAAGAATCACAAAAGATATGTAAAGTTTTCACTTCAAATCCTCTAGCAAGTTTGAGGCTGGCAGTCAAGGCTTCATACTAAGCATCGTTGTTTGTTACAGGTAAATCGATTTTTAGGACGTAGCAGATTGATCGTTCCTCAGGAGTCATTATCATGACTCCTATGCCATAACACTGATCATTGGATGCTCCATTCGCGTACATTTTCCATCTCATGGTTGGTTCTCTACTACTCTTCGAGTAGTCATCTAAGGTAGTGAATTTGGGTGTGAGGTCTGCTAATTTCCGTCCTTGGATAGCCCTTCGTGGGAAATAAGTGATATCGAATTAGCTTAGTTCGATATTCTATTTAAGTAGTCTTTTAGACGTCTCAGGTCATTGTATGCCCTGTCGCAACGGCTGGTAGGCATAGACGTTGATGGGGTGAGCCTAAAAGTAAGAGTGGAGCTTTCATGATGAAATCAATAGAATTGTGCTAGCTTTTGTAGCTTCGGGTTGATATCCAATGCATGGCTCGCGATAGTTAATGAAATCACATATGCATGTCAGAATGGGTCCAAGGGAACATATCATCATTTATTCAGAAAAATCCAACTAATTCTTTTATCATCACTGCACTGAGCTGTGATCCGATATTCAGCACCCGGAAAGGGTCGCCATGGCTGGCTGTAATGTCGACCGTCAGCTTAGCAGGTGCCATTCCAGATTCTTTGAGTAAAGATGTAACTATTTTGCATAACATTCAATGTGAAATATGGTTGGGACGGTCAATGTTGATGGTTATTCTGGTCGAATCCTAGAGTCTTGTCATGAGTTGTTAAGTCAAATAATGAAGGGCTCTGAATGCTCTAATTAATTATCTGCAAATGGCCAAAGATCAGGCTTAAAAGCACGTTGAAGGAAATGTCGAGTAGGGGCCAGCCTCGAGTTGCGTGCAACTGCATAGCTGGATCTTGCTATGAGTTTGAATTTGCTTGTATATTCGAGTAACACATTTTCTATTCAATGCATTCATGATCCTTCACTCGCCCTTCGGGTTGGAGTGACAGTCAGTTGCCCACAAGCTTTGGCATCGATTTAATGATTCTATCTCTAGGCATCCTTTCGGTCGTTGCCTTGAGTAGCTGTAAGCATTATATATAAGTTTTAATACTGAGCTATCGTAGCCAGTTTTTGGATGACCATGCGTCTTCTCCCAGTCTCGGGTTAATAAATGTACTGCCTGGACGGTTGAGTCTCGGCCTAGCTATGTTTATGCTTTCACCTAAACTCCAAAGACATAAAGGTGATTGGTGAATAGTCGGTTCACATTCCTCTTGCTTCTCGCTCGTGCCCCCAGGTCTGGGGCATATACCGATAAGCAAGAAGGCCAGCCACGCCCACTTTAGCTTTACTCTCTTTCCCGTTGGATCGTGGGATCATGTCAGTCGATAGGAGACTAGGTCTCGCCTATCTTGGATTTTATCGTGGTTTTTCATTCCAAGAGGAATACTTCGATGCCATGTAAGTTTTAGGGCGTAATTTGGACAGTGGATGGTCATCCACGTCCACTTTGGTTCATGCTCTGTAATCAGATCTCACGGTAAAGTTGGCTAAAAATGTAGTCGGGTTATGCTCATCCAGTTTCATACTCCTCCTGACGAATTGAACGAGGGTGCTGGAGAATTTTTGACCAAGTATTCGTGGTTTACCCTCCTTTCCATACTCTGGGGGTCATAGTTTTTTAAAAAAAACAAACATCCGAGTCACATTCGTATGTGCTTGGTGCGGATCGGCATTGACCCTTGGTCTGAGGTATGATATAGTAGGTTGCTCATAGCTTTGGATGCCGTTTCGATTGGTTCTGTATTGAGGCCTCCCTGCAGTCGCTGCCTCAAGTTATAAAGAACGCCACGCTAGAGCTATAGTAAGCTGTCGTATTCGGCTTTTTAGTGTTATGTACCCCTGCCCCCAGCATTGATTTGGCCAGGTCACTAGTTGGATGGTCAAACTCCATCCTCAGCGGGTTAATAATCCTCCTGTCGATTCCAGGCCGAAGTTTGCGGAATAGAAAATGGTCGGAATCCACTCGTCTATTTATCGATGTTTATACACCACTCTACATTCTGGTGACTTAGTGTTATTCTCCCTCCGGTTTACTCATGCCCAATTTGTGTTCATGCTTCGGTCCACGCTCCGGGGACTTAGAGATTTGTCGAACGGTTTACGCTTTAGTCCACAGTTCGAGACGCAGAGATTTTCGTCAACTCGTTTATACTCTAGTTCGCACTCTGGGAACTTAGAGTAATCTGGTCCGCTTCTGGGATTTAGGGATTTTTCTGAAGTCGTCTATAATCTAGTCCATGCTCTGGGGACTGAGAGTACTATAGTCCGCACTCTGGGGACGTAGAGGTTTTTGAGTCATTTATACTCTAGTCCGCACTCAGGGACTTAGAGTACTTTAGTCCACATTCTGTCTCCCATTCCAGAGGGTGAGACCTCTCGGATGGCTGAGAGTTTGCCCGAACCTAGTAGATAATCCTTCTCTTTAAGGTTCTCTTTAAGATTTCGAAAGTCGTTATTCTTTATGCAGGACTATTGCATTCTTGTTTTCCACGATTTTGTGCAGGCCGTTCTGACCCCGAGCCCACTCCGAGGAGCGATGTCGCCAAGGAAGTGGGGGAGAAAACAAGTGAAGCCATTCACGCAGGGGAGGCTTTTGGTCCAGACGCTCAGGTGATCGGAGCGCTTGATGAAGACAAGTCTGAAACCTCCTCTCCTACCGACGGGGGTTATGAAGTAGAAATTACAGGCGCCTCTGAGCACACATCCGAATTGAGCATGGAGGAGTGGCTCGAGAAAGAGAGGGAGGAGATGGTCAAGGTCATAGTAGATCCCCGAGTTGTGGACTTGGACGATCCTTTGAACAAGCCGTTGAAGGTCATCCTTCCTGGCGGGTCCAAGCCCATGGAAGGCCCCCGTACTCCTTCAGTTGCTACCCCTCTATCAAAGAAGAGTACCAAGGGTAAATGCTCTGGAGAGGAGCCGTCTGGAAAGAAGTTGAAGAAGCACAAGAAGTGATTACTATCCTCGTTCAACGAGGGTTAGTATAAGTCATGTAATTATTTTCATCTATTTCCTTAGTCCTTGTAGATAGAATGTCGACTCTGAACTTTGGAGGGGTTGTAATAGAAACTCATTTCTGAATAAGGTTTAGTTCCTTTTTCTGTCTTACAAAAGACTCTTATTGTTCAGTTTTCTTTGTGATTGTGATTTTAATCCAAGCAGTTGTGAGTAACATAGACTTCTCAGTCCATCTTCATATAACTTGGAAACTCTTCAGGAGTCGTTGAACTTCCATTCTGTGCTTCGAGCACTTAGAATACTTTCTAGCCCGTATGTCAGGGATTTGACAAATTCAAGTCATTTGTGTCATAGTTCATATTCAGGGAACTTGGAAATCCGATTTGCTTATATTCGAGTCTGCACTCTGGGGAGTTAGAGTACTCTAGTCCGCACTCTGGGGACTTGGAGGTTTAAGTCATTTATACTCTAGTCCGCGCTCTGAGGACTTAGAGTACTCCAGTCTGCACTTTGGGGACTTGGAGTTTTTAGTCATTTATACTCTAGTCTGCGCTCTGGGGACTTAGAGTACTCCAGTCCGCACTCTGGGGACTTGGAGGTTTAAGTCGTTTATACTCTAGTCTGCACTCTGGGGACTTAGAGTACTCCAGTCCGCACTCTGGGGACTTGGAGGTTTTAGTCATTTATACTCTAGTCCGCGCTCTGGGAACTTAGAGTACTCCAGTCCGCACTCTGGGGACTTGGAGGTTTAAGTCGTTTATACTCTAGTCCGCGCTCTGGGGACTTAGAGTACTCCAGCCCTGCACTCTGGGGACTTGGAGGTTTTAGTCATTTATACTATAGTCCGCGCTCTGGGGACATAGAGTACTCCAGTCCGTACTCTGGGGACTTGGAGGTTTTAGTCATTTATACTCTAGTCCGCGCTCTGGGGACTTAGAGTACTCCAGTCCGCACTCTGGGGACTTGGAGGTTTTAGTCATTTATACTCTAGTCCGCGCTCTGGGGACTTAGAGTACTCCAGTCCGCACTCTGGGGACTTGGAGGTTTAAGTCGTTTATACTCTAGTCCGCGCTCTGGGGACTTAGAGTACTCCAGCCCTGCACTCTGGGGACTTGGAGGTTTTAGTCATTTATACTCTAGTCCGCGCTCTGGGGACTTAGAGTACTCCAGTCCGCACTCTGGGGACTTGGAGGTTTAAGTCATTTATACTCTAGTCCGTGCTCTGGGGACTTAGAGTACTCCAGTCCGCAATCTGGGGACTTGGAGGTTTAAGCCGTTTATACTCTAGTCCGCGCTCTGGGGACTTAGAGTACTCCAGTCCGCACTCTGGAGACTTGGAGTTTTTAGTCATTTATACTCTAGTCCGCGCTCTGGGGACTTAGAGTACTCCAGTCCGCACTCTGGGGACTTGGAGGTTTAAGTCGTTTATACTCTAGTCCGCACTCTGGGGACTTAGAGTACTCCAGTCCGCACTCTGGAGACTTGGAGGTTTTAGTCATTTATATTCTAGTCCGCGCTCTGGGGACTTAGAGTACTCCAGTCCGCACTCTGGGGACTTGGAGGTTTAAGTCGTTTATACTCTAGTCCGCACTCTGGGGACTTAGAGTACTCCAGTCCGCACTCTGGAGACTTGGAGGTTTTAGTCATTTATATTCTAGTCCGCGCTCTGGGGACTTAGAGTACTCCAGTCCGCACTCTGGGGACTTGGAGGTTTAAGTCGTTTATACTCTAGTCCGCGCTCTGGGGACTTAGAGTACTCCAGTCCGCACTCTGGGGACTTGGAGGTTTTAGTCATTTATACTCTAGTCCGCGCTCTGGGGACTTAGAGTACTCCAGTCCGCACTCTGGGGACTTGGAGGTTTAAGTCGTTTATACTCTAGTCCGCACTCTGGGGACTTAGAGTATTCCAGTCCGCACTCTGGGGACTTGGAGGTTTTAGTCATTTATACTCTAGTCCGCGCTCTGGGGACTTAGAGTACTCCAGTCCACACTCTGGGGACTTGGAGGTTTAAGTCGTTTATACTCTAGTCCGCGCTCTGGGGACTTAGAGTACTCCAGTCCGCACTCTGGGGACTTGGAGGTTTTAGTCATTTATACTATAGTCCGCGCTCTGGGGACTTAGAGTACTCCAGTCCGCACTCTGGGGACTTGGAGGTTTAAGTCGTTATACTCTAGTCCGCGCTCTGGGGACTTAGAGTACTCCGGTCCGCACTCTGGGGACTTGGAGGTTTAAGTCGTTTATACTCTAGTCCGCGCTCTGGGGACTTAGAGTACTCCAGTCCACACTCTGGGGACTTGGAGGTTTAAGTTAAGAGCAGTCGTATTTCCACTCTTTAATTTGTATTCATCTACTGTATCGAGGCTAATGTCGTCGAATGAACAATCGAACCACGTTTGCTCACGGAATGAGATTCTGCCCCCCAGGATGAGGGACGAAATTTGAAAAATGGACGATCGATTCTCGTCCGCTTGGTGATTATAGCTCTTCCAATCAAGTCAAGGAAGGAGGTATATGACAGATGGTTGAATCACATCCATGTTGGGTTAGATAGCCAAATCTCTTACAATTTGCTCCGTATCTCCTTCTAGAAAATAAGGATAATAGATTGTTGAGTAGACAAAGTAAGTTGCATATGTTCCAAGGTGCAGTCGTGTCCATATATTGACAGCGATGGTTAGTGAGTACGCAGTCTACCACAGCTACTTCAAGTTGGGCTTTCGAACAACCTTTCGTGTTCAGGGTAGGATTTGATGTGTAGATGATCAAATCACGTCCACTTTTGACGGATCCCGGCGTCACTGAGCTTCATGAGGGGTATCTGTATTTTGTCGAACTTTGTTCTATGACTCGATTGGAGTGGATGATCGGGCCATATTCATTCCAAGCAGTTTAGGTCTCCAAGTCAAATGTGGAGGTTGATGGATGGATGGTCGGTTGTTCGAATCGATCATAAGTTGAGCATACGAACTCGGATCATCTTGAAACTTGGAACATTGGCTTCTCTGGCTTTGATTGTTATGTCTTGTTAATCGTGGCTCGATCCAGACTCGGACAAAATCCATCGATATTCATAGTGAGCCTTTGTGTAACCGATCTCCAAGACGAACTGTCACTGGTTTCTAATCAAGTTCTTGGTGTCACGGCCTTGCCAAAAGGCGGGATAACATTTGCCCCCCAAAGGACGTCTTGTGTAAACATGACGTGCTTTGAAAAACCGCAGTCTTTCATGCTGAATATTTCCGTTCAGTTGATTGCTTGACAGTCGTCTCTTAATCGTTTCATTGCAATCTTCTTTTAGACAAATGTTCAACTAGCATGCTTTGCTTTGGTTCTGCCCCCAGTTTTGGGGATGAGTATGGAGTTGATGTATGTTTATACTCCGTCTCGCACTCTAGGAGTACGGAGTTGAGTAGATGTTTATACTCCGTCTCGCACTTTGGAAATACGGAGTTGATTAATGTTTATACTCCGTCTCGCACTCTGGGAGTACGGAGTTGATTAATGTTTATACTCTGTCTCGCACTCTGGGAGTACGGAGTTAAGTAGATGTTTATACTACGTCTCGCACTCTGGGAGTATGGAGTTGATTAATGTTTATACTCCGTCTCGCACTCTGGGAGTACAGAGTTAAGTAGATGTTTATACTCCATCTCGCACTCTGGGAGTACGGAGTTGTGCGAAGGATCGTCGTGTATCAACCCATTTTTAGCCTTGATGTGATGGCTTGCCCCCGAGCTCGAGTTTCACTTAGAGAGTGGCTGGTCGTATCGCAGCCGCTCTCTACTTGAATAAATTCCACTTGCAGGATGGAATTCAGCTCTCCGTGCATCGTGATGTTGTACATTGTATTTAATCCATAGCCCCAAATCAAAGGCATATGGTTGATGATGAGCAATAGAATTATTCTCATCCAGATGTAACTACACACGTCCGATCATGGTCTGCGTAGATTGGTTGGCAACCAAATCTGAGTACCTGGGCACCTGCATCGTTTTGAAAGTAGTTTAGTTCAAGCTAGTCGTAGTTCATAGAACAATTGAAATAGAGATGGAAATGGAAATAATTCAAAGAAGATTATGGTAAATCTCATTGATATGTGAAGCAGCATCGTGTGCTCGCTATTCGACTCCGCCCCTGGCTCCTTTCAAAGGGATGTTGGCCGTCAACCGTCCAATTGATAATCATAGCCCTTTATTAACAGGCATCGGATATTCGCTGCCCGCCATTCTGCAGGACTTGTACATACTATTGAAGCTTTCCTTTCCAGGTCATCTTTTCGATCACACCTCGGAGGTGTTTGTAATCGCCCGTGTTAGGATCAGCGAGCATCCGGGAATATACAACATTACCCTGATTTTCTTTAGACTTTGGTGTACTCTCTCGAGGTTGGTTTCCAGTACCACTCCGAGTCGTGAGTCTTAAAGTAGAGGTTGTCAATTGGATCTTTCAAAGAGCATATGAGCTGAATTCTGAAGTCTTGTTTCGGCTACTGGGATCTACATCCTTAGCCAACGGGCCTTCATTGTTATTTTTCTTAGTCTGCTCCACTCCTCCTCACTTCAGTTCTGATTCATTTTGTAAAAGAAACGATCCATAGTCGTAGGAGGCTCTTTAGCTAACTAGCTGCCAAAATATATTTGGAGGTCGACTCTCCTCAAACGCGATCAGTATGATATCCTTGTTAGTATTTGGAATAAATTGCTTAGAGCCAAACATTGGTTTGCTTGGAGTCACTAAATTCGAAGTGCTGGGTCAGCAAAGAATGGTGCTTGGAGTCATCTTGGCGTTTTCTATAGTCATATCATCTATGTTCTCCAACCTTTGGGAGTACCGCTTGAATAGCAGTTGCTTGTCCGTTCCCTTGATGCCGTTCATAAGCTGCCGCTAGATCCTCTATGCCCTGGTCGATCATGGGATGTCAAGGAAGTGGATAGAATGTTCTTTTATTAAGTTGAGTTTTGAATTCACTATCCGGAGGCACTGCGCTGCGGCTAGGGTTCGGGGGGGTTTCCCCCCGAAAAAAAAAAATTAGCCTCTTTTTTGAAAATTTGGGTCGTACCCGATTTTTTTTTTTTTTGAAAATAGGGGTCGTATAAGGGACCGGTGTAACTTAATTCCAGAGGTGTTCGGCATTCGTTCTCGTTCGACGCAACCGAGTCGTTCGGCATACAATACCGTTTGGCATTACAGAGGTGTGGTCGGCCTGGAATGGCGTTCGGCCTAGAGGTATGTTCGGCCAAAGCTGTTCGGCCAAGGCTGTTCGGTAGAATGGATCGGCATGGAGTGGTTCGGCTAAAGCTGTTCGGCCAAGGCTGTTCGGCCAAAGTGGATCGGCCTGGAGTGGTTCGGCCAAAGCTATTCGGCCAAAGTGGATCGGTCTGGAGTGGTTCGGCCAAAGCTGTTCGGCCAAGGCTGTTCGGCCAAAGTGGATCGGCCTGGAGTGGTTCGGCCAAAGCTGTTCGGCCAAGGCTGTTCGGTCTAGAGTGGTTCGGCCAAAGCTGTTCGGCCAAGGCTGTTCGGCCAAAGTGGATCGGCCTGGAGTGGTTCGGCCAAAGCTGTTCGGCCAAAGTGGATCGGTCTGGAGTGGTTCGGCCAAGGCTGTTCGGCTAAAGTGGATCGGCCTGGAAGAGCGTTCGGCCTAGAGGTATGTTCGGCCTGGAAGAGCGTTCGGCGTACGCCTTTTCTGGAGCGTTCGGCATACGCCTTTTCTGGAGCGTTCGGCATACGCCTTTTCTGGAGTGATCGGCCGAATTGCCTTCAGAGGAGGGTCGGCCTTCCTATTTTTGCAGAGGTTTGGTGGCGAACGGGAGACTCTTACCCCTACATGTCCCTGAGAGGGATGGGTTGGTTAGGCAGAGGCCGTGACAGTCGAGAGGTTGGCCGTAAAAGCAAGTTTGGGGTACCATTGTCAGCCATGGTGGGACTGGGATGGTTGCAAAGCCTACCGGTGGCTGCTTACTTCGGTACGTGACAGCGTGGTATCAGAGCATTAGAGATAGAGTTAGCAATACTCTAGAATGAGTTTGAGTGTAATAATAGATATGAGCGCGTATTTGTTATTGAATATAAAATTGTTTTGTATTGTGTTGACTTATCGGTTGATTGTTTATGGATTCTGGTCGGTGCAGTCTAGCTAACTGTAATCGATAGGGGTTTCTAAACTCTTAAACAAGATAAACCGACACAGTATTGTTTTTAAATAGGGTGAATGAAATAATTTTGCCCAAAACTATTTTTGTATAGAAAAGAAATAATTTTCTGTAAATTATTACAGTATATGGATGCATGGTTGTTATAAAATAATAATATTGAAATGTTATCATTGTTATATGAAATGGAATGAGAAATTAAAATAATAACCAAAGATTTGGAGATAAATTCAATTAACAAATGAAATTTATAAATGCGAATTGAAGCAAAAGGATATAAATTCATATACAAATGAAATTTAAGAATGTAAATTATAAATGTGACTTATAATTGGAAGTAGAATTCCAGAGAAGTTTTTGGAAATGTTTTGGAAAGAATTTGGAAATTTTGGAATTAAATTCCTTTTTGATTTGAAAATGAATTTCAAAGGTTTTGAAAGGTATTTTAGAGAGATAAAAGCTCTAAACTCTTTTCGATCGTTGGAAAATAACTTCGGTAATGACTGCAGCATCATCGATGTTCATTTTCGGGTTTCCAGAAGAGGAATTGCTGCCAAATTGTTTTAAATGGAGGTTGTTTGAAAAATTTGGGTTTTGTTTTGGAAATTCAAAGGATAATTTGAATTGTTTTCAAAATGGTTTTGAAAAGGTTGAAAAGACTCTGGAATACCATATAAAAATATTTATGGAATATGATTGAATTGATAACTTATACAATTTGAATTTTGATAGAATAAATTTAGCTTAAAGAACGAAGTTAAACCAAAGTAAGTATAAGCAAATAAATGAAATTGAATTGTTAAATTCATTTTGAATTTATAAGTGAATAAAACTAGAATTGAATTTGATTTGTGGAGTTAAACTAAAATTAGTAAATGAAGCTAATTGAATATTGACCAAATGGATAAGGTATTGAACGAATTAAATTCAATGATTATAAAAGAAAAGTAAATTGAATTCGAATTGGAAATCCAGTTTAAATGACAGTAGATTTAACCGAAGGGTAAATTGAAAACAAATTTTGGGAATGAACAAAAGAATAAAACTGGAATTGAAACTGAATGTTGAAAACAGATTTGAATTTGTAAGTGGATTAGAATTAGAAATGAATTAGTAATTGAAACTAATCTAAAATAAGCAGTTGTAAATGAAAGCTAATCGATAAAATTCAATATTCATGAGATGAATAGAATTCAAATTGAATTGAAATTGTGAATTGAATTCAAATGAAATTTGAAATGCAAAATTGAATGAAAATAGATATATAACTTCAATAGTGAATTAGAGATGATATAAGAAGTATATATTGAAAATTTTGTAATGGAATTTGCAAAATGGTTTGAATGTTGTAACTAGATATTATGGCTAGTAGGACATACAGGTGTTATAAAAGGAATTGGGATTTTGATTTCAAAGATAAATTTGAATTGCTCGACAAAAGGTAAGTATTTAAATTTCAATATGAAATTTGATGATTTCTTGTCTAGCCGCTTGGCTTTTTCTTTTCTTTTTGAAATCTGAGAGTCCGTAGGGACGTTTTGTAGTCGTACCGTATTAGCCGCGCAAAGGAGGCTATGGCTAAATTTTTCGAAAATTTAAGGCGTTAGAATATTTTTGAGAAATTGGAAAATTTGAAAATTTTGGAAAACTTAGTAAAAATGTTGTAAAAAGTTTAACTATGGATTTTGAAAGAGTTAAACACTTAAGTGGATTTGCAAAACTAATTTGAATAGTTTGTTTTGGAAAGTTAACGAATTCTGTAACTTCTTTCTTACTTGGTAATTTCGAGGACGAAATTCTTTTAAGGGGGGAAGTTTGTAACGACCCAGAATTTTTGATAATTAAAATTCGAATATTTAATTGATTTTAAATATTAATAAATGAATTTAACAAGTCAAATAATTTATTTAAAGGATATTGGATTTAATTTGGTCAATTAAATCGATAAATTAATAATTGAAATTCCAGAAATAATTGTAAATCGAGTTGAATATGATTGAAAATGATTTGTAAAATTTTATTTAATCATACTGGAGTTATAGAAAGGTTATAGAACTTTTAAAATTGAATTTGGAGTTAATCTATGAAAATTGAATATTTTAATATTTAATTATCGACTGTAAAAATAGCCAATTTTCGAAAAGTCTCAGATTTCGACGAAACCAGTTTCATCGGATCCGTAATGTGATATTATTATAAGATTTCAAATTTCGTAATTTTTGGATTTACCATTTGTCCGGGGCAAATTAAAACGCCTCGAAATCGATTTAAATCGGTTTAATTTAAATTGATCGTTTAATTCCATATCTTGCACAAACGATCGAATTAGCTTCCGAAACCTGTTCCATTGCATTCGGAACGCAGGGTAAACCTTAGAAACGTCAACCGGCACGCTCGATTTTGAGTTCGGAAAATTTCGATGAATAGTAAATTGGGCAATTTTCTATATAAGCACCTCAATATCTTCACTTTGCCAAAGAAGCTAAACCTAACCCTAATTCAAGAGCTAGCCGCCACCATTTGTCATCAAGGGCCGAAAATTGTTCATCTTCTTCCACTAATCTCTTCTAATCCGTTAACATTCATCAAAAATTACCAACTACAAAGTTGAAGAGCGTTGTAAGGGCTTTCTACCTATACGGTTGTGATGAGTTTAAGTCATCGTTTGGAGGTGTGATTGGGTTCCGTTTGGCGTGGGTTCGAGCGTGATTTATGGCGAAAAGAGGGGACCGAGCTCCACCTTGTTTTGGTCGAAGGCAGTATGGCCGATGGGCTTCGTTTTGGCGGTCATTGATCGAGTGATGGACGATCTAAGTGGGTGCTGTTTTAAACCCTAGGCCGAAGGTGATGGGTTCGTTTTACTGGGAGCTTTCGAACGGGAAGGAGAAGCTAAAACAGGCGACCTTGATTTCGTGACTTGGAACGAACGGCCCTGATGATGTTTAGGTTTAAAGAAAAAAATAATTAAATTTAAGTTGTAATTAAATTGTATCAAAATTCGTATTAACTTTAAAAATGCATATCTTTTTGCTACGTGATCAGAATTTGACGAAACAAAATGCGTTGGAATCGTCTCGACGAGCTCTACGCGATGCAATTGGATTGGAGTCGTTTGGAGCTAGTTTGAATTTCGGGTAAAATTAAACGCTTGTTTAATTTTATTCGAAATAAATGCTGAAATCGGAATTGAAATCACGGTGAGATTTTCTCACTCAAATTGAATGTGGAATTTTTGCAGTTATTGATTGCTATTGGATGTGATATTAGATATAGTAGGATATATCTATATATATAGCAATATATACATATTGGCATATGTATATATTGGATTGATTGATTTCCCGCCTCGTATAGCGGATGAGACCCTATTGCGCCGTTAGTAAGCGGATTATTTTTATAAAACCCATATACCGCGATATTCCACCTCGAAGTGGAATTGGTATTGTGCTAACGTCTGTGGATGCAGGGAAACAGGTTGGAGGGATCCAACTGGATTCCTCACCAATATTATTATTTGCAGATATTTGTTGTATATGCTGTTATCATATTGATATATGATATTGAATGCTATGATTGACTAATTGATGTTGTTGCATCATCGGATTCAAGTTTTAAAAATAACATCTTTTACTTTAAAAGGGTTTTTAAAGTGATTTTTGAAAGTAGACGTATTATTGAATTTTTGAATTGGTTTATTTCAAATAAATAAACGTCTAAAATTTTAAAGTTAAGATTTTTGTGAAATAAAATCAAAGTGTGATTTTTGAAATAAAAGTTAAGAAATTTATGAAATGGTTTAAATTGGGATTTCTAGTATTATAAACGGTTTATTTAAAAGATGTACAAAAATGGAGATTTATAAATTTGAAATATTGGGAGTATAAGACAAGTTTCTATAAGGGTTAAAATGAAGTGTAAATGGGATTTCATAAGTTAATGAAATTTGAAAGTTTTAAATTTTGTGAAGTTTAAAAGAACGATTTCTTTTAAAATAAATGAATTATAAGTTATATTAACTTATAAATTGAATGGGTCATTAAAGAAGATGTATAAATCGAAGTTGTTATAAAATGGAAATAGAATTTATAAACGTTGTTTTTATAAATTCGAAAATAAATCAAATTTGATTGATTTTAAATATAGAGATTATTAAGGGAATTTTATCCACGATTTTGGACAGTGGATAATTCTTGAAATAAATATGTAAAAAGGGATTGAAACTTGGTTATTGAAGTATATTCACGATTTTAGACAGTGAATATATTATTGAAAAAAAATAGTATGTTTGGGAAAGTGATATTATAAATGAAGTTAATTGTTTTAAAAGATGTTTTAAAACGTGTGAACTATCAAAATCATAGATTTCAACATTTATTGTTGAAATAGACGTTTTCGAAAAATAAGGAAATGGTGGACTATAACACTGTTGTTATAGTAAATGATTTCCAAAAGGAAATGTTTTTAATGTAGTATTGGGATTTATATATCTATCTAAATCCGAATCCCTATACTAGTGATTTTGAGTCGTCGTAACGATGTTTTACGTAACATTCGTTTTGACTCAAATAAATGTTGTCAAAGTAAATGATTTCCTTAAAGAATGAAATATATACTTAATTTTGATTTAAGTATATAGAATATTTTCCAAGTGTTGAAAATAAATGATTTGTGAAATACTTATTATTAAATAAGTAGGGAAATGCATTCCCAAAATGAAATGAAACGTTTTGAGATTTTATCTTTTTAAAGATAAAATGAAATTGAATATTTGAAATCGATTTGAGAATCGTATATCAGTAGATATTTTGAAAATATAAATTCAATATGGAATTTATAAAGGAAAGGGAAACTGTTTAGAAAAATAAATATTGATTTATTTTTGAAAGTGTGGAAATTTTATATCTAGTAAAGATATTTTGGAAGATAAATAATTTGGGAAAATTATTTGGAATCTGATGATGTTGCGCATCTTTATTGATAGTTAAATAACCGACTATCAATAATTACCTTGAATAGGTATTTGTTGTGAATTGGATGAATTTGAATGCCACACTTATTTTTAAATAAACGCTCACTATTCGGGTTAGTCGGGAAAGGACCATGGGGTCGGATAACCCATTCCGAATATGTGATACGTCGTTATGAATTGCATTCGAAGACCGGTGTTGAAGACCGAATATTTTTGAAAACGGAAGGATTACCGTCGAGTTACTCTACATCGACTGATCTTCGATTTAGAGGTTTTATCACCCTTAGTGACGGGAAGTCCGGACGTGATTAGAAATTTATCCGGATATGCAAGGGCTTCGTGAGAAGTGCCTTCGGTTCTGTTCGATCCCGGAACAGACTTGTATGGATTGTGTGTCTGACGTTACAATTTGAGATATAAAGCTGATTTCTTTCAAATACATTTCTGTTGGTGGCGGAGAATTTATTCTCTTAGCTTAACACCCTTCTCTGAGACGTACGAGCTCAGAGGTTATGTAGTTGAAATTTATCAACGATATACTCCCAATTTGGTAACGTGGCATACTGAGTGTTGCTATGAAATGATCAGTGTTTGATCATTTGTGATATGATCATTTGTTTGATCTTATATCTTTGTGATCATAGGTTGATCATTTGTTTGACCCGAAGCATGGCTTTGTAGAAAGCGTAGCTTTGTGGACGAGACTTCGTCGAGCCTCACACCCCCGGAAATGGTCAAAACAGGAAGGATGCGGCAAGGTTCTAGGGAGTAGCGCCCCTTAGTGTATGTCATTCCTTCTGGATAGAGGTGGTATCATGGTATGGAGCCCAGATACGTAACCTATGTGGTTGCTGCATTATTATTTATGTGGTTTGTTGGAAATCGGGGATCCTCGGGAAGATCGGTTACGATCGGGGGATGACATACGCGTGTCAGTAGTTACCTATTTTTGCAGAGGTAACCCGGCCTTGTGTTGGCAGAGATCTAACCGTAATGTTAGGTTATTTCTCGGGTCGTCTATTCCAGGGACGTACCCATCGTGGATAGGAAGTTCCTTGGCCTGACCATTTGTTGGAAATCCAAACTCCAATACGTGACTTGTACGGTTTTAGTTATAGAACCTGCCATCTAATATGGCAGCTATAGCAAGCATACTATAATGGTACGTATGCTGGCTAAGATTTACATTCTACTTTCGAAATGTTTTCCACTATGCACTAATAATAATATCAAAATGATTTGATTTTGCGTAGTAAGCATCTTTGACTATCATAAGAAGAAATCTCCTCCAATTCTGCGTTTGCATTGTGTGTGTGGCGGGAGGTCTTATGGTAGTTTCATTTTCCAAAAGCATTGCGAATTTGTTTTATTTTCTTTGTGAAGAATAACTGTTTTACGATCTCACACCAGTCACCATGACTGACTCGGGGTTTATTGTTCCCTTCTAAACTCTGGGTGCCCACCATTTTCCACACGGGCAGCCTAGAGTTAGGTTATCATTGTAACGACCCAGAATTTTGAACAAATTAAATTGGAAATATTTAATTAATTTTAAATATTTGAACGATGATTTAATTTGAATCCCGATATAACTTTGAAATTGACGATTAAATTATAAAATTTAATCTATTGTAAATTGAATAAAAAATTGAATCTTCAATTTTAAGTCGAGGAAAAATATTTCAAAAGCTTTTAGAATTCGTATTGACAATACTGAAGATAATTAAAGCTTCAGAATCAAGTTTGAAAATGATTTATTCAGTTTTGAAAATTATATCGTTCGAATCGATATTTAAAAATAGTCAATTTTCACACAGTCTCGGAATTCGACGAAACCTATTCCCTTGTGTCCGGAACGCGGGGAAAACCCTAGAAACGATAGTGACCGCGCGTAAATCTGAGTTTGGAAATTCTGGATGAATAGTGTTCGTCAAAACTTCTATAAATAGACCCATTTTCTCACAAAAGAAAATCAAAATAAAATAAGCTAGGGTTTCATCAGCCGGCCGCCTCTTGTACAATGAATGGCTGAGAAACAATCATCTTCTTCCTCAATTCTCTTGCAATCCATCGATCAATTAATGAAAGTTCCAACTACAAAAATGGGGAGCATCACGAGAGCTTTAATATCAACGGTTAAGATTTCATTTCGTCAACCAAAGGGGAGGCTAGAGGGGCGCGTGCGTCACCGTTTCGAGCATGTTTTGCTCGTGCCTGGGCCAACCGAGCTGGGAGTTATGGTAGTCGAAGGTGGAGCTTGCGTAGGGGAGTGGAATGGTGGTCTTCGATCAACTTGAAATCGACCGGGGAGGGGCGCGTGTTCTTGGATAGCACGGCAGTGATGGGTATCTCGAGTGCGTGCGGTTATCTGGAGCGAACGAGAGTGAATGGGAGGGAAGAAACAATCGTGTGGCCAGGATCTGGTGCCTTGAAATTCACGGCCAGATTTTGTTTGAGGGTAAAAAAAATGTTTTATATATTCACGCATTAGTTGATAAAAATGTTTTATGATCCTTCTTTGTTTGGAGAATTGAAAAGTTGTCACTTAACTTGTCCGTTGCTTTGAGTGTTTAGCTTTGTCAATCTATGCCTAATGTCTAACTTACATTTGCCTTATCTAATTCACTTGCCTGTAGTCTTATTTTATGAATTGAAAGTGGACACACCTTTTCTGCTACATTTATTGCTTACACCTTTTGCTTTGCCCTTTTTCTTTGGTATAAAGTCACTTTGCTGTGAATAAAATAGTGACGTGTTATACATGTTCTGTATTACTAACCCTTATTTTCACATGCTTATTTTAAAGACCTGACACTTTCTTTTCTTTGGAAATGTAGTTTGGTCCTTGCATGTTTATACCTTAGAACTTGCCTTATAAATCTTTTGATTCAGATCACTTGGTTATATTTAGTTTTTAAAACCCAGATTTGCCAGAGTTTTCTAAAACAAAGTTTAAATATATATATATAAGTCACTGTTATACTGAAGTTTCTATGTTGCTGATTCATTTCTTAGTGAAATCTGATCAGTTTGGTTGTGAAGATTTGTTCAAAACTGGTTTGTTCATTTTCTTGCATACAATTATATAAGTGTGCATGTTTTACTACACTGTTTAATTTTACCTATTACTCCTGCAGTATGTTGATATTCATGTATGCACTGTGATCAAATATGTTGTTGCATGTCCAGTTCCATTTAGTGGACTCTGTTTCAACTTCACTTCATGTATATACTACTTGGTTGTCATTGTGTATGCTGGATATTCACTTGATCTTGTTGTGTTGTCTCTGTCGCCACTCTGATCTGGTCTGCATTTATGAAGCACTCACTGACCTGAGTTGTTGCATTGGTTATCCACCTGACTTGGGTTTTGTTTACTAGTCCAGTTTCTTTTGGGCTTTGTTGTTCACTAACTCACCTGCAGTCGAGTTGAGATGTACTACGGCCTTTGGTCGTGAGTAAGATAGTTGCACTATCCAGTTTACAGTGCATACATATTTTATCTTTGTTTGTATCACTCCTTTGGTTTGTGATTTCATTGTGGCCTTGACTCTGCATATATTCATTAATGTAGTCACTGCACTCTTGTATATCATGTAGTTTATTTGGGTGGGCATTTAGGTGGGCCATGCTGCATCTGTAGTGGGGTTTCATCGAGTTTGATCATTCATTTCAGTTGTCTTGACCATTTGAGACAGTTTGCATACCATTTACACTGAGTAACCTTATCCACTGCTGCATTTATTTTTCTTACACTTGAGTTGAACCCGATTTTTGGGTTTGACCTTTGCAGTTTCTACGCACTGTAGTGGCGAGGCAGTGCACGCGTGCGTGCACTGCAGCCACCCAGAATTGACAATTTTGAATTGATATTTCTTTTGTGTCGTGATGCATTGATCTTTTATGCTGTATTGGCGAGGCCGTACACGCGTGCGTGTATGGCAGCCAATCGAACTTCGATGGTTTTTAAAGTGACAATTTCAATTGTTTTAAATTGATTTAGTCGATTTGATAAATTGTTTATTTATCTCTGTTGATGATTTAAATCTGCTGATTTTTGTTAAACACAGTTAAGTGTTAAAAGTTTCGTTATCCGATTTCTTTGTTAAAAGGATCGGATAGACGGGAATTATTGTGACTGTCGTCTATTTAAATTATTACTGCCTATATGCACTCATAAACTGGTTTGAATTAGACTGACCTGTGTATTATTTTCTTTTGAATATAATACTCGGGTCAGACCGAGTATTTTTACAGCTTGAAGATTTTCGAGCACCGAAGTTAGAGAGAGAGTAAAGAATCATTTATTTCAGGAGAAAATTGTATTTTAAGATATTCCGCTGTATCAGTATTAAATTGTATAAACTCTGATGTATATAAAAAGATTTATAGTAATGAAATAAAGATTCATTTGTTTTAATTCATTGTTTTATTCTGTGTTTCTGTGGCTGATTCTGTTTAAACTTCATAAACTAAATAACAATTCGTCTTTTTGAACGTTTCGAGTTGGTTTAATTACCGACTGGAGGCGGTCAGAAGGGGGAATGTTACAATAACTGTCCATTGTTGTATATTGACTCTGATGATTGATGTATGTATAAACTGATATAGCTCTTTGTTTTAAAAGACTAGTGATTATCTATTATATATTGTTCCGCTGCGATATGTGAGATTCTGTTATTGTTTCTGTTTCTGATGTTGTTCTGTTCTTCTTCTTTCTTCTTCTTTTCTTTTTCTTCTATCTTTTTCTTCTATTTCTTCTTTTTAAAACCCTCACATTTGGAGTTTCCGGCATTCGATTTCTCGGCAGTCGATAAAGTGAGTATCGATGTCGAATTTTCGAAAGTCGAAAATCCCGGTACGTGACAGCGTGGTATCAGAGCATATGGTTAAGCGACAACCCTGCTCTGTTGGGTGTTACTCATTAGAGATAGAGTCAGTAGTACTCTAGAATGAGTTGAGTGTAATAATAGACATGAGCGCGTATTTGTTATTTGAATATAAAATTGTTTTGTATTGTGTTGACTTATCGGTTGATT
The DNA here is from genome assembly GCA_030737815.1 of Allium fistulosum. Taxonomy (NCBI): domain Eukaryota; kingdom Viridiplantae; phylum Streptophyta; class Magnoliopsida; order Asparagales; family Amaryllidaceae; genus Allium; species Allium fistulosum. The sequence goes on from CM060902.1 coordinate 845,204,999, forward strand.
GTTTATGGATTCTGGTCGGTGCAGTCTAGCTAACTGTAATCGATAGGGGTTTCTAAACTCTAAACAAGATAAACCGACACAGTATTGTTTTAAGTAGGGTGGATGAAATAATTTTGCCCAAAAACTATTTTTGTATAGAAAAGAAATGATTTTCTATGAATTATCATAATATATGGATGTTTGGTTGTTAGGAAAGTGATGATATTGAAATGTTATCATTACTATTGAAACTGAATAAGAAATTGAAATCATAACTCCAAAGTTAAGAAATAAATTTACATACAAATGAAATTTGAGAATATAAATTATAAATGTGAATTGTAATTTAAAATGGAATTCCAGAGAAGTATTTGGAAATGTTTTGAAAAGAATTTGAAAATTTTGGAGATTTGGAAAGTTTAAATCTTTTTTTGATTTGGAAATGAATTTCAAAGGTTTTGAAAAATGTTCTGGAGGAATGAAAAGCTCTAAACTCTTTTCGGTCGTTGGAAAATAACTTCGATGATGATCGCGACATCACCGGTGTTCATTTTCGGGTTTCCAAAAGTGGAATTGCTGCCAAATTGTTTTAAATGGAAGTTGTTTGGAAAATTTGGATTTTGCTTTAGAAAATTCAAAAGATAAATTTGAATTGTTTTCAAAAATGATTTTGAAAAGGTTGAAAAGACTCTGGAATTGAGTATTGAATTATGAAAATAAATTGTGAATTGAATTCAAATGAAAATTGAAATGTTAAATTGAATGAAAATAGATATATAACTTCAACAGTGAAGTAAAAATGTATAAGAAGTAAGTATCAAAAATTTTTGTAATGGAATTCGCAAATGATAATTGAATATGTAACTAGATATTATGGCTAGTAGGATATACAGGTGTAAATGAATTGGGATTTTGATTTCAAAGATAAAGTGAATTGCTCGACAAAAGGTAAGTATTTGAATTTCAAATATGAGATTTGCTGATTTCTTGTCTAGCCGCTTGGCTTTTTCTTTTCTTTTTGAAATCTGAGAGTCCGTAGGGACGTTTTGTAGTCGTGCCGTATTAGCCGCGCAAAGGAGATGCTGGCGAAATTTTCGGAAATTCCGAGTGTTAGAAAATTTTTGAAAAAATTTTTGAAAGTTTAAATTTGAATTTGAATTTAAATTTGAATTGGGAAGTAAAACAATATTGTTTGAAAACTATGAAAGTGTTTGGAAAATTAGTTGAATTAATAACGAATCTTTAGTAGGAAGATTTGTTTTGTTGAATTGATAAAACTATTGGATTGTGAAAAATAGTAAACGAGTTAAGGACTTTTTTTCCTAACTTGTAATTTCGGGACGAAATTCTTTTAAGGAGGGAAGTTTGTAACGACCCAGAATTTTGAACAAATTAAATTGGAAATATTTAATTAATTTTAAATATTTGAACGATGATTTAATTTGAATCCCGATATAACTTTGAAATTGACAATTAAATTATAAAATTTAATCTATTGTAAATTGAATAAAAAATTGAATCTTCAATTTTAAGTCGAGGAAAAATATTTCAAAAGCTTTTAGAATTCGTATTGACAATACTGAAGATAATTAAAGCTTCAGAATCAAGTTTGAAAATGATTTATTCAGTTTTGAAAATTATATCGTTCGAATCGATATTTAAAAATAGTCAATTTTCACACAGTCTCGGAATTCGACGAAACCTGTTCCATTGTGTCCGGAACGCGGGGAAAACCCTAGAAACGATAGTGACCGCGCGTAAATCTGAGTTTGGAAATTCTGGATGAATAGTGTTCGTCAAAACTTCTATAAATAGACCCATTTTCTCACAAAAGAAAATCAAAATAAAATAAGCTAGGGTTTCATCAGCCGGCCGCCTCTTGTACATGAATGGCTGAGAAACAATCATCTTCTTCCTCAATTCTCTTGCAATCCATCGATCAATTAATGAAAGTTCCAACTACAAAAATGGAGAGCATCACGAGAGCTTTAATATCAACGGTTAAGATTTCATTTCGTCAACCAAAGGGGAGGCTAGAGGGGCGCGTGCGTCACCGTTTCGAGCATGTTTTGCTCGTGCCTGGGCCAACCGAGCTGGGAGTTATGGTAGTCGAAGGTGGAGCTTGCGTAGGGGAGTGGAATGGTGGTCTTCGATCAACTTGAAATCGACCGGGGAGGGGCGCGTGTTCTTGGATAGCACGGCAGTGATGGGTATCTCGAGTGCGTGCGGTTATCTGGAGCGAACGAGAGTGAATGGGAGGGAAGAAACAATCGTGTGGCCAGGATCTGGTGTCTTGAAATTCACGGCCAGATTTTGTTTGAGGGTAAAAAAAAAAGAAATTGTAAATGTTGATTATATTTAAAATTGTATAAAGTTTGAAATACCCTAACTTCGTCATACGATATCAGAAATTGACGAAATAAAATGCGTTGGAATCGTATCGTCGAATACTTCGCGATGCAACTGGATTGGAATCGTTTGGAGCTAGTTTGAATTTCGGGTAAAATTAAACGCGCGTTTAATTTTATTCGAAATAAACGCTGGAACGGAATTTAAAATCAAGGTGAGATCTTCTCACTCAAAATAAATTTGGATTTGCAGTTATTGATTGTTGTTTTGGATGTGATATTAGATATAGTAGGATATATCTATATATATAGCAATATATACATATTGGCATATGTATATATTGGATTAATTGATTTCCCGCCTCGTATAGCGGATGAGACCCTATTGCGCCGTTAGTAAGCGGATATATTATAAAAACCCATATACCGCGATATTCCACCTCGAAGTGGAATTGGTATTGTGCTAACGTCTGTGGTTGCAGGGAAACAGGTTGGAGGGATCCAACTGGATTCCTCAACAGTATTTATTTATTTACAGATATTGATGTATATTCTGTTATCATATGTTGATATATGATGTTTGATGTTGTGATTGACTAATTGGTGCTGTTGCATCATCGGATCCATTTTTGAAGTTTAAAAATAACGATATTATTTTTAAAAGGATTTCAAAGTAAATTTTTGAAAGAATACGTTTTATTAAATTTTGGAATTGCTTCGTTTTAAATAAATAAGTGTTATAATTTTTATGTTATAAAAAATTAAGAATTTTGTGATATAAAACAAAAAATTTGATGTTTGGGAATATGAAATGAACTATGTTGAAGAATAGTATGAATGAAGATTTTTGAATTTATTTATAAATGGTTTATAGATAAGATTTATAAAGAATTGAATTTTTTATAAATCGGAAAAATGGAATTATAAAAGGAGTTTTTGTTAATGTTGAAAAAGGGTTTATAAATGGAATTTTTCAAGAAGTAGGATTTATAAATTTTGTAAAGTTATTAAAGGAATGATTTAAGTATAAAAATTGAGTTATAGATTGATTCGGTTAATAAAATTGATTTGTAAGTTGAAGTTGTTATAAATTATAAATGGGATTTATAAACGTTGTTTATAAATCCGAAATCACTTATTTTGATAAGTGAATTGTAGAAGTTAATTAAAGGAATTATATTCACGATTTTGGACAGTGGATAAGCCTTTAAATAAAACGTGTAGGAATGTTGAATTTGGATAACGAGGTATATTCACGATTTTGGACAGTGAATATATTATTAAATAAAATGGATATGTTTTGGAAAAGTGATATTACGAAATGAAGTAATTGTTTTAAAAGATGTTTTAAAACGTGATGAGTATCGAATACATAGATTTCAACATTCATTGTTGAAATAGACGTTTTCGAGAAATATAAGGAAATGGTGGACTATAACACTGTTGTTATAGTAAATGATTTTCAAAAGGAAATGTTTTATATAGTATTGGGATTTATATATCTATCTTAATTCCGAATCCCTATACTATTGATTTCGAGTCGTCGTAACGATGTTTTACGTAACATTCGTTTTGACTCAAATGTTTTCCTTAAAGAATGAAATGTATACTTAATATTGATTTAAGTATATTGAATATTTTCAAATGTTGAAAATAAATAGATTTGTGGAATACTTATTTTAAATAAGTATGGAAATGCTTTTCCAATATGAAATGAACTGTTTTGAGATTTTATCTTCAAAGATAAAATGAAATGTGGAAATTGATTTGAAATTGTTTTCAAATGATTAAGTGTGGAAATTTTATATCTAGTAAAGATATTTTGGAAGATAAAATAATTTGGGAAAATTATTTGGAATCTGATGATGTTGCGCATCTTTATTGATAGTTAAATAACCGACTATCAATAATTACCTTGAATGGTATTTGTTGTGAATTGGATGAAATTGAATGCCACACTTATTTTTGAATAAGCGCTCACTATTCGGGTTAGCCGGGAAAGGACCATGGGGTCGTATAACCCATTCCGAATATGTGATACGTCGTTATGAATTGCATTTTAAGACCGGTGTTGAAGACCGGATATTTTTGAAAACGGAAGGATTACCGTCGAGTTACTCTACATCGGCTGATCTCCGATTTAGAGGTTTTATCACCCTTAGTGACGGGAAGTCCGGACGTGATTGGAAATTATCCAGATATGCAAGGGCTTCGTGAGGAGTGCCTTCGGTTCTGTTCGATCCCGGAACAGACTTGTATGGATTGTGTGTCTGACGTTACAATTTGAGATATAAAGCTGATTTCTTTCAAATACATATCTGTTGGTGGCGGAGAATTTATTCTCTTAGCTTAACACCCTTCTCTGAGACGTACGAGCTCAGAGGTTATGTAGTTGAAATTTATCAGCGATATACTCCCAATTTGGTAACGTGGCATACTGAGTGTTGCTATGAAATGATCAGTGTTTGATCATTTGCGATATGATCATTTGTTTGATCTTATATCTTTGTGATCATAGGTTGATCATTTGTTTGACCCGAAGCATGGCTTTTTGAGAAGCGTAGCTTTGTGGACTAGACTTCATCGAGCCTCACACCCCGGAAATGGTCAAAACAGGAAGGATGCGGCAAGGTTCTAGGGAGTAGCGCCCCTTAGTGTATGTCATTCCTTCTGGATAGAGGTGGTATCATGGTATGGAGCCCAGATACTTAACCTATGTGGTTGCTGCATTATTATTTATGTGGTTTGTTGGAAATCGGGGATCCTCGGGAAGATCGGTTACGATCGGGGGATGACATACACGTGTCAGTAGTTACCTACTTTTGCAGAGGTAACCCGGCCTTGTGTTGGCAGAGATCTAACAATAATGTTAGGTTATTTCTCGGGTCGTCTATTCCAGGGACGTACCCATCGTGGATAGGAAGTTCCTTAGCCTGACCATTTGTTGGAAATCCAAACTCCAATACGTGACTTGTACGGTTTTAGTTGTAGAACCTGCCATCTAATATGGCAGCTATAGCAAGCATACTATAATGGTACGTATGCTGGCTAAGATTTATATTGTACTTTCGAAATGTTTTCTACACTATGCACTAATAATAATATCAAAAAGAATTTGATTTTTGCGTAGTAAGCATCTTTGACTATCATAAGAAGAAATCTCCTCCAATTCTGCGTTTGCATTGTGTGTGTGGCGGGAGGTCTTATGGTAGTTTCATTTTCCAAAAGCATTGCGAATTTGTTTTATTATATTTGTGAAAAATAACTGTTTTACGATCTCACACCAGTCACCATGACTGACTCGGAGTTTATTGTTCCCTTCTAAACTCTGGGTGCCCACAAATTTCCACACGGGCAGTCTAGAGTTATGTTATCAGGATATTCTGGATATTCTGGAGCTTGGAGATAAGCTGGATGACGAGACGTAGTATTTGTATCTGATAGTATTTATTCCGCTGTGTATTCTGTATGAGGACAAGTTATATAACTGTCCATTGTTGTATATTGACTCTGATGATTGATGTATGTATAAACTGATATAGCTCTTTGTTTTAAAAGACTAGTGATTATCTATTATATATTGTTCCGCTGCGATATGTGAGATTCTGTTATTGTTTCTGTTTCTGATGTTGTTCTGTTCTTCTTCTTTCTTCTTTCTTCTTTTCTTTTTCTTCTATCTTTTTCTTCTATTTCTTCTTTTTAAAACCCTCACTATTGGAGTTTCCGGCACTCGATTTCTCGGCAGTCGATAAAGTGAGTATCGATGTCGAATTTTCGAAAGTCGAAAATTTCGGTACGTGACAATAGGCATTCCGCACTTATACCTACTATAGCTACTATGTTCAATAGCAGGTTACCGCCACATTCCATAGCAGGTTATACAACTAAAACCGTACAGGGCGCGTATTGTTTCTTTGGATTTCCAACAAATGGTCAGGCAAAGGAACTTCCTTACACCGAAATGGAAACGCCTCTGGAAAGACGCCCTGAGAACCTAACCGGATCTCTGCAAACACAAGGCCGACGCTACCTCACGCTGTACAGCTGTAACTAGGTAGCTAACACATAAGCTATGCCATCCCCCGGTCGTTACCGACCTTTATCTGAGGATCCTCAACCACAAAGCAACAACCACAAAGTATAATAAATTTGCAGCATCAACATAGGAAAACTATCTGGGCTCCATACCATGATATCACCTTTTGTCCAGAAGGAAATGACATACCCTAGGGGCGCGACCCCTAAAAACCTTGTCGCAACATTCCTGTTTCGACCATTACTGGGTTGTGAGGCTCGACGAAGTCTCGTCCACAAAGCTACGCTTTTTCACAAAGCCATGCTTTGATCAACAAATGATCAACAGATGATCATCAACACACAACAACACTCAACATGCCACACTACCAAATTGGGAGTATATCACTGATAACCTTCAACTACATAACCTCTGAGCTCGTCCGTCTCAGAGAAGGGTGTTAAGCAAAGAGAATGAATTCTCCGCCACCAACAGAAATGTATTTGAAAGAAATCAGCTTTATATCTCAAAGTGTAATGTCGGACATACAACCATACAAGTTTGTTCCGGGTTCGAACAGAACCGAAGGCACTTCCAAAGAAACCCTTGCAATCCGGATATTCACTAATCACGATCGGACTCCCCATCACAAGAAGAGTGATATAAATCTCTATACCGGAGCAACTCAGTGCCGAGACATTCGACAGGTTGTCCTTTCATTTTCGAAAATATCCGGTCTTCAACACCGGTCTTCAAATAATGTCCATTCACGATGTATCACTATTCGGAATGGGTTATATGACACAAAGTCCTCTCCCGGCTTAACCGAATAATGAGCGTTTGTTTTAAAAACAAATTCAAGTGCCATTTCAAAGGCAAATATTGATAGTCGGTTATTTAACTATCAACAACATTCACAACAATTAAGCCTCAATAATTTTTCCCAAATTATTAAATTTCAAAATATCTTCGTAAGATATATATTTTTCCACACTTCGACATTTTGAAAACCAATTTCAAATCATATTTTCACACTTCGTCACTTTGAAAAAAAAATTCAAATCATTTTTCACTCTTGGGATAAAATTCCCGATATTATTTATTTCCCTTTTCCTTTATAAATTCCATTGTGAATTTAAATTTCCAAATATTCACTTATACACGACTTTCAAATCGTTTCCCAAATATTCACTTTCAAACACCAAATCAAATTCCAAATTGATTTCAAAATTTACTTCAACACCAAATCAATTACAAATTGATTTCCCAAAGATTTATTTTCAAATACTAAATCAATTATCAATTGGATTTCAAACAAATTTATCGCCTTTAAAATAAATTCTTTTATCTCTTCCAAATCATTTAAAATTCCATTTTTAATAAACTCTTCAACTTTTAAATAATATTATTCAAAGCCCATTTATTAATATCTTTTTCCATATTTTGGAAATAATTCGATAAGATTACGAAAATCAATTTTTATGCTTTTAAATTCCTTCTTTTTAATTCACCCAATTCTTTCAAAAGGATTTACTTCAAATTTCCTATTTTAATTTCAAAAATCCAATTTTATTTATTTCTGGTATCCAACGATACCAAAAATACATTCGGCTAAATTATAGCCTTCAACACATTCAATCACAAATATAATCATTCACATATTATAAATAAATAATCACACAGCATATGAAACAAATTCATACAACATATGAAACAAATTCATATAATTTTGAGGAATCCAGTTGGATCCCTCCAACCTGTTTCCCTGCATCCACAGATGTTAGCACAATACCAATTCCACTTCGAGGTGGAATATCGCGGTATATGGGATTTATAAAATATCATCCGCTATTATGTGGCGCAATAGGGTCTCATCCGCTATATAATGCGGGAAATCAACAACTCCGATATATATATATATATTCCAATATATATATATATATTGCTATATACTAATATATATACACTATCACAATCAGGCAAACAATCAATAACTGCAATCTCAAATTGATTTGAGTGAGAAGATCTCACCTTTGCTTTTTATTTTGCAATCCATTTCCAATTCGACTTGTTTTCATGATTTTTGAACCTTATAACAAACATTTGTACAATTCATTAATATTCGAAAAAAATCGAATAATCAATTTTCGTTTGATAATTTTAATTATCCAATGATTCTATTTTAAACCAATTTTCCAATAATAAATAATACTTTTTATACTTATATTCTACTTTTTTTTCTTAACTTTATATATATTTATATAGAAACAAATTATCCTATAAAACTTACTGTACAATATTTATTTTGTTTCCTTCTATTTTTCAGTAGCATATTCCTATATACGCATATATATATATATATAAAATTAAAGTTAAAATGGGTTTATACCTTACTGCTAAAATCCATCACAGCCCATATTCGAACTTGAAACCCAGATTTGATCGTGCCTCGCCTGTATTGTCGCCATGCTGCCATCGCCCTAAATTGCACGCGACTTTGATTTGCCTTGCTCTCGTGGTCGACGTCGCCATCATCGACCCAAAATTCGAGCTCGTCCTCCAAGTCAACTTCGAGATTGTTGCCGCGCCATGCCCTAGCTTCCCCTTCGAATTCCCACGATTTTCGACATCACAGCCTCGCGAACGAGCTCAAGATAAATGTTGCAGCACCCAAACACAACGCGACATGCCACGACCATCGGTGCCTCCTCCTTTCGATCGAGATCCACCACTTCCTGCCGTCGCTATCTCGAACTTAGGTCAACTCTCACGAGCCTCGTGCATGCGAGTTCCCCAATTACGATTCCCGATCGAATCGATTTTAGATTAAAAAAAATTAAAAGAGGAGAAAGGCGTGCGATAATCAGGAACGAGCTTTGATTTTCCTTTTTATACGAATGCGACTTTGTTGTTAAGAAAGAGCTCAGCTATTTTTTTCTCTGAGAAATTTTGATTTTTTAGTTTGAACGAGGATGCTTATTTTGTTTGGCTATTTGAACGCAATGGAGAGGAGACAAGAGAACACGTTCAGGTGCTCAATTGACAGGCTACAGTGCTTCTGAGGTGAAAGGAAAAAGCACTAATGTGAAATAATGCAGCTGGGAATTGACCAATATAATATATATAATTTAAATTTAAATTCAAATTGTCTCTAAATTGGCAACTCAAAATCGTGATCTCCTATCGAGGCATGCCGCCAGGCGTTTGTAATGTCATACGCCTATTCCGAACGCAATGGAAAAGGTTTCGGCTCCAAATTCGATCGTATGGAGAAGATTGCTTTTTGAACCCAGCTATTAAATTAAATTTCAATATAATTTTCAGCACGTTTATACATCGCACGCTCACACAACCACTCCAATCACTACGAAAATTGAAATCCGATAATAATACACTATTACGGATCCAATGGAACTGGTTTCGTCGAATTCCGAGACTGTGTCCCAGAATGCTATTTTTAAATTCAATTTAAACGATAAAATTCAAAACTGAACAAAACAGTTTCAAATTCAATTCTGAAACTTTTATTATCTTCAGTATCATCAATATGGATTTTCAAAGCCTTCATATTATTTTTAACCAGCTTAAAACTAAAGATTCAAATTTTTACCCAACTTCAATAAATTAAATCCGACAATTTAATTGCCAAATTCATTCTGATATTTGAATTCCAAATTAAACTATCATTCGAATATTTAAACTCAATTAAATATTCACATTTCAAATGTCAAAAATTCAGGGTCGTTACACCTTAGTTATATTAACCAACAGAAAACCATCGACTGAGTTATTCCATGGTTATCTAATAACTATCAGTACGTAACCCCTTGGTCCCCCCAACAACCATGAGTAATACATTTTCCAACATATGAAGAGCGTTACCTACTCTAGTCTCAATGGATATATCGATATCCAATCTCGATACATCTGGACTAGGAATATTTAAAATAGTATATTTATTTTAATTGTGATGAATTACTCACAGTTACAACACTTTGTAACTATTATCACAAAACATATCACTTTTGGATTTTCTATTAAATATATTTTTAATTAAATTAATTAATTAATATGTAACCCATTATATATGTAATAGAATGAAAACACATTTTATTTCGAACAAAGATTGATTATCAAGTTAGATATATGTAACAAATTACATTATTGCCCCAGGGCATACCCCTAACTCTATCAATCTCCAACTTGCATATGAGGTCAATTTGGAATCTCATTCCAAATTCTCTAATCGGTTTTCTCAAAACTAATTGGATCGTCCCTCGATGAACGGGTATGCTATTTTATTTCAATTTTCTACTCTATCAGTCAACTCTGTCAAATACTGACAAACTACTTTTATCATTTGGAATAATTCAAAGTATGTCTCTCGACTTCAAGTGAGCTCTAAGTTATGTTATGGACCAAATCATGACAATGTTATCGTATAACAATGTTATAGGATTCTCAACATTTGGAATCACCCTTAACTCAATTATAAATTTTTTGCATTTATATTTATATACATTGTTTTTATTGTGACACTATTCTAGGTAATGTGCTTGGCTTTTTTCATTGAATTAGCCATAGTTTTTCATTTGGAACATTTCCAACTTAAAGATTCTTAACTTGAATTTATTATTGACATATTATACTCAATATCACTTATTAAAATTTGAGTCCGAACGCTTCTTCATAAGGAGTTTGTTGTTTCTGTAAACAATTCTCTAGTATTTCATAAATAAAGAAGAAAACTTTAAACAACCATTTTGTGTTCTCAATTCGGATTTGATATTTGCTTCATGTATCAAATACATAAGCAAATCACGATATCGTAGACACTATAGCATGTATGATAATTCTTATTGCAAATACATAAGGAGTCCTTCTTACATAGTTCTTATTAAATATTTTAATAAGGTGTCCTTGCATATCATTTGGGACGTTCCTAATATCTTTTATAGTTACTATAAAAGACATCATTTACAGATCTAATATCGAATATTAATACAACTAAGACTAATTTTAACATAAGCACATCGTTAAGAAAATCAACAACGTATTGTTTATTTATAGTATGAAAATATCAATGTACCTTATAACGCTCTTTCTTATGAATACACGCTTCCACTATGTTTTGATTGATAATGAAAATATTTGATATTTCTATCAAAACACTTGTTCAATATTGATGCTTTTCCGAATGATACTTTCGTATCCGAAAACTCACAAACTCAATATCGCTCCTACTAACTTCGAAACGCTCTGGTTATTATGTGCAAACAGTTTACTCTAAATCGTTATTTTGAATTTTCTGTTTCAACCCACACATATCAACACACAAAGTCATATTAGTCAACAATTTTGTGACTAAAGTCCAAACCAATACGAGTACATTGAATGGTGAATCTATTATGCTAATTTCAACAATTAAAATTAATGATGTTATTCTTATCGATGTGCTTTATTAAACTTCAACTGCATTTTTCTTTCTCTTGAAGGCACATTTGCGCCCAATGGATCATATCCCTTTGTGTACAACAATCAAAATCAAATTTTGATAAAGTACTTGGAATCTATTTCAGATTTGCGCATCATACCATATCATAGAGTCAATACTCTTAATGGTTTAATTAAAAAATCAAGGATTATTTTTTCTTGATATTGATAAGCAACTCACAGTTTCTCTTTAATGTACATGAATACTGATTGTACGTTCTAATGTGTTGTGTTCAATAGGTTCGGTTAATTTCATTTCATCCCTTATAATCAGTTTTGTCCTTGGTCATATCCAAATTCATCCTATACTAATAATTTCTTAAAGAAATTCCTTCGCTATGAAGGTTGTATTTCTTGAAACAATAGTTGGTTCTCAGTGCAACAGAATGGACTTTTATAAACATTTTATGAATTACCTTATATAATACTGATTTAGTATTAGTTTACAACATATTTCTGTTCACAACATCAATTAGTCATAAACTGACCATCGTTCCCAAAATTCTCTTGAGACGATTCGTACAGGATCCCTTACATACAATTATTACGTGTGATTTTTTGATTCGCACAAATTGCCAACTCCTTGCCCTAGGGCATGATGGGGTTCCTTATAAACCCTTATCTTGTATGATTTTGTAAACTATTCTTCGAATGATATTAATTTCAACCATGTGTACTACTCTTAAGTACACACCTTATAGAAAGAATTGAACTCAGACTTCGCTCTTCATTTAATCGTCCTTTATCTAACAAAATTTGATCGATCCTTATAATGCATCATTATGTATTATAAGGACGAGCGACTCTTGAGATTGAATCTTTATCCATTTCAGGTGCGTTTAGAACTCTTCCCAATATACTTACCCATTCGATCAAATCAAATCATTTCTATCACATGTTATATTATTTACTTCTATTTTATATTCTATGAGATTATCATAAACACATACGTGTGTATGATAAATACATGTCCATGTCTGTGATAATTCATCGGAGAATATGACGAAGTACATGAAACTATTCTGGTATTAATAGACTTACGATTGTATACATCTATATGTATTAACCCGAAGATTTCTCCAACTCTTATGACTCTCCCACTAAATGGGTGCATGGCCCTTAATTGTTAAAGATATAATTACCAATATCATGTGATTCATAATCATATAAGAAAGATTATTTCTTAAAACTACGCATAATAATTGCACGTAAATATTCTAGGCCAAAGAGTTGGCACGTTGCGTGAGTTGAAAGACTGCACATAATAATTGTACGTATGGGATCTTGTATGAATCATTCCAAGAGAATTTTTGAAAAGATATTCATTAGATGACTAATTTATGTTGTGAACATAAATATATTGTGAACTAATGCAAAATTAGTTTCATGTAAGAAAGTTCATAAAATGCTTATGAATGATCATTCCATTGCACTAAGAAACAATTGCTGTTTTCAAGAAATATCACCTTCATAGCAAAGGAATTTCTTTAAGAAATTATTGGTATAAAATGAATTTGGATACTATCCAATGATAAAACTGATTATAAGGGATGAAATGAAATTGATCGAACCTAAATGAACACATATAATTAGAACGTCTAAGGAGTATTCTCATACAATAAAGAGAAGCTGTGAGTTTCTTGTCAATGTCAAGAATAAAGAATCCTGAATTGTTTGATTAAACCAATAAGAGTATTGACTTTATAATATGGTATGATGCGAAAATCCGAAATAGATTCCAAGTACATTATCAAAATATGATTTTGATAGTTGTATCCAAAGGGATTTGATCCATTGGCCGCAAATGTGTCTTTATGAAAAAGAAAATTGCAGTTGGAATACAGCGAGCCACATTGATAAGAATATTACCATGAATTTCAATTGTTGAAATTAACGTAACAGATTCACCATTCAATGTCCTCAAGTTAGTTTGGATTTGACTCACAAAATTATCGCGTAGTATGAATTTATGTTTTGGTATATATGTGTTGAAATGTAATGACCCGCTTTTCCATACCATTCAAGTTGACAATAAACCACACATGTCAAACCCAAGTCGAACAGAAAGACAGATAGTTATGAGGAAGAAAAAAGAAAGAAGAAGAGAATAAAAGAAACTAAAAGCAACACAGAATCTCACAATCGCAACGGAATAACATATAATATAATATCAAGGATTATTACAAAAGAGAAACTGTTATATACATACATCCATCAGAGTACAACAACAATCACAATTATCAGCCTGGACAGTTATAACAGCCTATCCTCACAATTGATGATAATTTCAATAACAAAACAGTGGAAAATAAACATATACGAGAATACGACTTGATGACCTCCACCTCATCTACTGAGCTCCAATGCATCAAAAGCAATCTATAAATATGCTCGGTCTGACCGAGCATATAATAAAACAACACCCGACCGAGCATATAAATATGCCCAATCTCTCACGTCGTCATGGGGTCCTAGGATTAGTGATATCTCACATCAGTATTATGTGCACCCAACTGGTTGTAGCCTCAAAGTGAAGGGCAGTCTTCCATCGAGTGACTCTACTGATCTCGCATCACTAAGTCCAATTAACCATCCTAAGTCTTTACTTATATTATCTTAGGTAGACATTGGACTTAGCTGACTAATTCTCTTTTTATTTAAGGCAATAAGATTAGCTTAAATACTTATCTACCCATAAATCCCCGTTTATGCTCCAAATGTCAATTTGTCCATAAAATCCTAACGAGCATTTCCTAAGACATTTATGTATAATTACTAATTTCAAATTAGTAACCTTTTATATCTATTCCATTTTTCTCAGTCCCACTAATCCATTTACCCTAGCCTACTATTGCAACTCCCATATTTATTACCATTTATTGGAGTTACAAACTTTTAAATTCATTTCTCATTAATTAATTATCCTAAACGCGAGTATTACTTGTAAGAGTCGTTATTAGATTTTTATTTAATTATTACAAGCGCAGTATATTACGTACATATATCTATTTTTATCGAATAGTTATATATCTTCACTGGAATATTCTTTTCCATGTTCAATTATTGGAATCATATCTAAAATGATCATCCACTATAATTTTCATAAATTGGTCCAAAATAAAATATTTAACTTTAAAATATAAAAGATTACATCATTTGAAATTACAATGAATAATCATTTCTTTTTATTACCGAAATAGACAGTGTAAACTGTAACAAATTCATACTTTACACGTCTCTTTCTCTTTTTATTTACATTTATCCCTTGCTAGATCAAACGTTGTATTTTTCCAAAAAGGGAAAGAAATCAACTAATTTACTAATATTAAACGGATCTAAATTCCAACAATTCCAAACATAGAAAAGTTTAGATTCCAATAAGATTAGGGTAATAATCCATATTCATAACATTATTATACAACCTATTTCAGATCTGGAATAAATTTCATTCAAATCAATATTCTAAATTCATACTTTTAGGACTGTTTTCCAGATCAAGTTGTAAATAATTCTAGATCAATTCATAAACAAGAATATGTAGGCAATATTTATTATATGCATATTATATTCAGTTTGTTGCCTACAACTCATATACAATTATCCAATTAGGAATAATAATCAAATAAACACCAATGGGATAATTTTCATATTATAACAATCTATAAAATTTCTCATTCTCCTTTTAAAGGTGATCCAAAAATCCAGATTTGAAGTAGAACCTTTTATTCATCTCCAAATCCTTTTTAATCCAAGAAATATGTATAAAAGGATATATACATACATTGAAATTATAGATTTGAGAAGAGATTTGGGATTGGGAGAGAATATATATATATATACATATATATATAACCTCAAATACACGTATGGCTGATTCTCTTCTCTTTTCTGATTTATTATATTTATATTATTCTCTAATTTGTATGAATATAGATACAAATACATTGTCTTTATTAAATTAAAAAGAAAGTGGAGAATATATAGACGCTACTCCAGAAAAATATGAGAAGGGAAGGGAGAGTTAGGCCTGAATATATAGACGCTAGAATCAACTTCAACCGTTCGATTTAAAATATTAAATTCGAGCCATACATAGCCTAGGTTTACTGGAGCCGCCACACATGAAGCAGTCGACCGTCCCTTTCCTAGGGGTCAACCGCTCCAATATGTGGGCCGACCTCTGGGCCCTAGCTAATTAATCAAAAATGTTAACTTTTCTTATTTATTTATTTTCGTTTCGAATTCGTTTTTCATCCATAGCTTCTTCATTTGGACTCCAATCGCAATACTCCAAATATGAAAGTTGCTCAGAATTTTACAACAAACGTAATGGTGCAAGTTTCATGGTCAAATTTCATCGTTTGCGCAAATTTCATTTTTGAAGCCTAATTAATTAACCAACTAACTAATTAAATAACTAACGCCAAATTACGTGGTATTACATATACATATATGTGCTACCGAAATAACAAGCCCTGTGATGGGGCTTAAACCCATTAAGCCTGTATAAAAATATTATGCAATTTAATCCAATTTAATCACTTATTGATATCGTATATCAGTTGATATGTTTGTAGCTAGTATAAATATATTTTGTAATATTTATTTCTCAAATCAAAATAAAATTTTATAATTAACATTCCATAAATATTAATTAATTTAGAACAATTATATACTAATTAATTGTTTGGTCAAAGGAGAATTCTTCATTTCGGTGGTACGACCGGTCGGGCGTAAATTTAGTCAGCTGTTAATATGAACATTAACGTTCACACGTCACTTAGCCGGTGGTGTGACATTTTGGCCAAATTTATCACATACTTGTTTTTGGTAAAATCCAATTTCACTATGTTAAACGTTACTCAGTTGTGACTTTTATTTACACCAATTCTCTTCATCAAAACTATATCACTTAGACTTATGGAAGTTGGTAATGGTCAAAATTCCAATATCGCCCATATTCAACTCTATAGTCCAAATACAAAGTCCTTGGTTCAATAATAATAATTGATATTAATCGAACTACTCCAGCTAAAGATTTTGATTTTGAGTTGACCATGATATTAGCGCCATATAACTGAGGAGATGAATCCTCTCTTGAATAGTGTTTCACTTCCAATACTTCCACTCAACCCAAATATAGTCACTCGATGGATGCCATGCCATGATTTGACTATAATCAAATTGGAGCTTTCATATTGAAGATCTACGGTATTCTCAATCCAAGAAAACTATGTAAATCAGTCACATCGATATTTTGTGTTTGACCTTAGTTATATTAATCAACAGAAAACTATCGAGTGAGTCATTCCATAGTTATCCAATAACTATCAGTATGTAACCCTTAGGTGCCCTAGTCATGAGTAATACACTGTCGAGAGTGTTACGTACTCTAGTATCAATGGATACATCTATATCCAATCTCGATGCATCTTAACTAGGAATCTTTAACATGATATGTTTTATAATATCGTGATACAAAATTCATGATTACAACTATTTGTGATTACTATCACAAACACACCATTTATGAATTTTCTGTTAAATATATTTTAACTAAATTGTTAATTATTTATAACACATTATAACAAATATATAACATAAACAAAAATGCCTTTATTATGAACAACAATTGGTTACAAGGTTAATTAATTTACAGTAAATTATAAATTGCCCATAGGGCATAACCTTAACTCCATCATTCTCCCACTTGCACTTAGGGCCACTTATGGAATCTCAATCCCATCCCTTCCATTAGCTTTTTGAGAGTCGATTGAGCCAGACCCTTAGTGAATGGATTTGCTATGTTGTCCTTGGTACCTACCCTTTGAATCACAACTTCTTTCTTCTCAACGAATTCTTTAATCAGGTGGAACTTTCGAAGAATGTGTCATGGGTTCTTATGTGCTCTTGGCTCCTTTACGATCTGTTTCACCTCATTGTTGTCACAGAACAATGTCATAGGATTTTCGGTATCGCGAATAGGTCCAAGCTCACTCAAAAACTTACATATCCAAATTGCCTATTTTACTGCTTTATTGAGGGTGATGTACTCGGCCTCCATCATGGAATTAGCAATTGTTTCTTGCTTGGAACTTTTCCAACCCACGGCTCCACTGTTAAGCATAAATAGCCAAATACTGACTTACTATCATCTATATCACTTTGAAAGCTCGGACCCGTATACCCCTTCATAAGGAGGTCTCCATTCCCATATATTAGGAATAAGTGCTTAATATTTCTTAAATACTTAAGAATATATTTTATGGTCGTCCACTGTTTTTCTCCGAGATTAGACTGGCATCAGCTCACGCATCTTAATATGTACAACACATTTAGTCTAGTACATAGTATAGCGTACATTATGGATCATATGGCTGAAGCATAGGGGATCTCTCATACGCTCTTTTTCCTCATGGGTATGAGAAGCGTCCTTCTTAGAGAGGACGATTCCATACCATGTTCGAACGTTTCTAGATTTGGAATTCTCCATACTAAACCTTTTCAATATGGTATCTATGTACAAGGATTGGAACAACCCCAACAGCCTCTTAGATATATCTATATAGATCTTTATACTACATATGTTGCTTCTCCCAAATCCTTCGTGGAAAAGTTCTTGAAAAGCCAAGCTTTCAATGATTGCAGCAACGAAGTGTCATTTCCAAATAAATTATCGACATAAAGCACTAAAAAAATGATAGCATTGCCATGTTCCCCTCTGTATATGCACACTTCCTCTATGTTCTGAAAAAAATCAAACTGTTTGATTACTTTATCAAAACACTTGTTCCAACTCCTTAAAGCTTGTTTAAGTCCATAAATGGATTTTAAAAACTTCAAGCCTTGCCCTCACTCCCTTTGACCATAAAACCCTCAGAATGCGACATATAAATGGTTTCTTCTTAATTACCATTTGGAAAAGCCATCTTTACATATATTTACCATATTTCATAGTCATAGAATGCAACGATGTTTGGCATAATCCAATTGAACTTAAGAATGGCTATGGATGAAAAGCTCTCGTCATAATCAACACCTTGAATTTGATGAAATCCTTTAACAACTAGCCTTACCTTATAAGTCTCCACTTCCCCATCTGCATTTAGCTTTTTCTTAAAAATTCATTTACAACTGATGGGTTTTATCCCTTTTGGTACATCTGACAAAGTCCAAACTTTATTTTTGTACATAAAATCCATCTTGGATTCTATAGCTCCAAGCTAGAGTGTAGAGTCTTTACTCGGCAGGGCTTGTTGGGAAAATTGAGGAGTGTCATCATCTAAGACACTGTCCTCCTTCTCGTCATCCATGAGAAAATTGTACTATCTCTTTGGTGCACAAGATTCCCTACTAGACCTTCTAATAAGTTGGGTGTTTTCGTATACGGATGAACTTAGTTCTCCCACTAGTTCGGCCCTGTGTTAGTTTCTTAGATCTCATCCAAGTCTACAACTTCTATGTTAATTTCTTTTAATAGAAATTCCTTTTATAAAAAGACAGTGTGTCGAGAAAAGATGACCTTTTTTTCCTTGGTATTGTAGAATACATATCCCATTGAGTTTTTGGATATCCTATAAATTTACACAGTACCGATCTAGCCTCTAGTTTATTGAGACCAATGTTCTTAACGTATGCCGGACAACCCCACACCTTCAAACATTTAAGTTGGGGTTTCTTACTATACCACATCTCATATGGTGTTTAGGCACAGATTTAGTGGGTAACAAGTTCAATATATGTGCTATGGTTTCCTCAATAGGATAAAGGTAACTCAATCTTACTCATTGTAACATCCCCCTACTTGGAGGCCTAAAACTAATGGGTACGGATGCTACAATCATCCATAGTTATTAATCCTCGGCGATCGAATACGGCAATATTAGATACATTGATACATAGGAACACAAGAATATGGAAAAAAAATTAAACAACAAACAAATTCCACATTCCATCTCAAAATATTCCAAATTGATTACATAATCCCAGTTCGTAGACCACATTCAAGTAACATATAATTATTACAAAATATGCCAAGAGCGACATATGAAGGTTGATCAGAGTATATAATAAGGCAAGGAAAAAATTTGCCTTTACAATCAAAACACACAGCGGAAATAAAAGAACTCTAATAACAAGCTTGCCCCATGCACGTCTCGGAAGCTTTATTCGTCTAAAAGAACACTTGGAAACCTTAACTCTCAACCTACTCAAAATCAATTGAGTACCCGAGGTTTAAGGGGAAAACAAAAACTTTGAGTCAGACATAAAGCTTGGTATGAATAATAGTTTACCATCTCAAACCATTTGGATATCTAGTGAGACCACGCCGCTAAGCGGAATGGGTTTTCCCATCACTAGTGTCCTAAAACATTTATAAAACCATATACTCTGCTCTTGCATCCACAATGGTCAAAACATAGTATCTCAAAATATTATAATGATATGCAAAACAAGTAAATCAAATCTTGATTACCCATCCCCATTGATTCTGACTAGTTTTTAGGTTTACTATTAACTTGTTAAATGTTTATGGACTATCAGTCCAAATTCATAGTTTTCATGGGATCACTAAGAACTTATTGGTAACTCCAATATCTTTTCTCTTATCCCAATTTTCATGGGCTAACTAGGAACCTATTGACTAACTGTCAATATCTTAATTCGTATATAGTTTTCATGGGCTAACTACAAACCTACTGGCCCCTACCAGTATCAAATCATAGTTTTCATGGGCTGACTATGAACCTATTGGCCCGTGCCAATATCATTTATTATACACATATTTCATTAGCTTACTGTAAACCTATTGGCCCCTGCCAATATATTTAGTTTTAAGGTTTTAACGTTCCTTAATTTATGTTCACTACTGGGTCAACCTAACTGGTTATTCTGCCCTTCCCCAAAAATACAGTTATGGGTTAATAACAATGTGAATAGATATATGAAGAAGTATACATAACAACAATTAATACCAACATGTGTGGTTTATTATCCTTGAAATCATCTTATATATATATATATATAACCTGTTAAACCCTTTAACCTATTTAATCAAGGAAAACTTCTTCATTTCAAAACCCTTTATTTGTTTATTGCCATGGTTATTTCTTTAAATTGAGATTGGATTTATGTTTTGAAATCTTAAAAACATCTCTTCCAAAACCTCTGGATGACCCCTGTCGAAAGCAAAAACTTCTTTTCAAAACATAATAAACATAGCTTTCAAAATAAATGAAAATACCCCTTTCGAAAGCATTGGGTTTACTTTTAAAAACATTATTTGGGTCAACAATGGTTATGTATGAAGTATCTCTTTCGAAACCAACTAAAAACATTTTTTTGGGGAAAAAGTTGATGGTGTCGGAACTATCTAGTCGAAAGCAACAATTATTTAAATTTAAACTTCAAAGAATAGAGTCAAAAGCCCCATTTGACTCCATTGCCTTCGAAACTCTCAACCCCTTTCGAAAGCATTCAGGAAAAAGGCTTAGTTTAAGTTAAAACAAAGAGAACCCTTCGGCAGCATAGATGGCTTCAATACAATCGAAAGAAGAAAATTTGCGGTAGGGTTTCGACTTGGTCGAAACCAACCCTTTCGAAGGCTCTTGTTTAGGGAGAAAGGTACCCCTTCGAAAGCTAATACTTCAACATAATAAAGCAAACTTCCCTAAAAGCTATTTATATAAACCTTTTCGGAAGCATATGTTTCGACTGTGTCGAAAGCTTTAGGTAAAACAAAGCAAGAACTCAACTTTTGAAAGCAGAATATGGTTTCGACCCTAACGAAAGCACTACTTTCGACACCCTACCTTTCGCTACGCACCAATTTACTTCGAACCAATAACTTTGATACCATGTGCATTGGTTCCGACTATGTGGGTTTCGACTGAGATGGTTTCGACTGAGATGGTGCGGAGGTAAAGGAGTCAAAAGGTATTACTATCTGAGGCAAAACCTACTTTTCTGAATTAAAGGCTAAAATTTTGCAACTATTAGTAATTACTTTATAATCGCTTGCTTATTTGTAAACCTTTGGTTGGTAGCTGTATAACTTTTCAAATACTTTACAAAGATAACTACCGCATGTAATCAGATCCAAATCAAAGGAATTATAATGTTTAAGCCCTTCTATTAACAAAACCAATATTTGCAAATAAGTCCTTCTCTTGAAATAATTTATTTTCCCTAGTAAATCAATTGGGAAAAATCCCCAGAAATCATAGAAATTCTATTTTATCATGTTATCAAACATATTGAAATTTCAGACCCAATTTCTTCCTTAAATACTAGAAATAAAATTTAAACCCAATTATATCATATTTTCCTTTAGAAATTCATAATAAATTTTCTATGGCTTGGAAAATTCTGAAAATGAAAACCCATCTCGAAAGTCGTGTTTTACTTAACATAAAAATTTTCCATGGCATTCTAAAATGTAGACTCTCGGTTTTGCATCAAAACCATGCAAATTCATATATGATTGAATTAAAATAAATCAAATATAATATAGTTCAAACATATTATCATCCATATCATCATAAAAACGAATTTAATCATAAATCCAAAAACATATAATCATAGAATAAAATAGAGATGGTATGAAATTATTTTTCATCTTAGAGATGATAAGGAATTTGAGATTTTTTGTTGATCAATCCTTCCTAGCTTTGATTCTTAGCTTTAGATTTCCTCTTTTCCTCCTTGTTAATGGCCGGCTCAAATTTAGGTTTATGGTTTTCTTTTGTGAAAGTGAGAAATAAAACGTGAATGGACAATTACAAAGGAGTATAGCCGTGTAAAACAAAATGGCTATTACTAATATGCCCATGTCTCAATTAATTAACCTTTAAATTAATTTAAAGCCCATTAATTTTATTTTTTAAGCACGGCCCCTTATATGATCTATTCAAATCTCAATCCCCTTATCAACATTATTCTATTTAATTTATCTAATTAAATTTCCTTAATAATGTTATCAAAAATTAGGGATGTTACAGGCTCCCCTTTTAAAGAATTTCGTCCTTGAAATTCAGCAAGGACTAAATACTAAACATAGCAATCATTTGCAACAACTCCTAAAAACCATACTAGTCTAACTGACTAGCAACTATCATATAAATCTAATATAGACATACCCTCAAACCAGATCAGGATAAGTATCTCTATTCCTATCCTTTGTCTCCCCGGTACAGTCCTTCTCGTTGTTGCTCCACTGAACTTTCACCAACCTGACTGTCTTATTCCTTAATCTTTTCTCATCTCTAGCTACAAACCGAACTAGTTGTCTAACAAAAGTCAAATTAGGCTCTACTACTAAGTGATCCAACCCTGTCGGAGGAATAGTAGTCTTTGAATCATGCACATACTTGCGAAGATGAGACACATGAAATACATTATGGACATCTGTCATACTGCTTGGCAACTCTACTCTATATGTGAGCTTTCCAACCCTCTTTATAATCTGGAATGGACCTACATATCCTGGGGCTAACTTCCATGACTTTCCAAATTGTATCACACCCATTATTAGTGATACCTTAATGAAAACATTATCCCCAAGTGAGAATTCTAGGTCCTTACTTCTCTTATCTGCGTAACTCTTCTGTCTTGCCTGAGCTTCCTACATCCTTCCTCGGACTAACCCAATCTTCTCTGACACCTCTCTGACCAAATCTAGAACTAAGTCTAGCATGTCTCCAGTCTCCAACCAACATACTGGTGATTTGCACGGTCTTTCATAAGTCTCAAACGGCGCCATTTCTATACTAGTCTGATAACTATTATTATAGGAAAACTCAACCAAATGTAGGCGATCCTCCCAAGATCCACCAAATTCCAATACATAAGCTCTTAGTAGATCCTCGAGTACTTTGTTGACTCTCTCTATCTGCCCATCTGTCTGAGGGTGATATGTAGTACTTATATTAAGCTTGGTACTCATCACTTCATGTAGACTCTTCCAGAATTCACTAGCGAACAATGCATCTCTATCACTGAATATACTACTAGGAACCCTATGCAGTCTAACTATGTTCTTTGGGAACAACTTAGCTAAAACAGGTGCCGTTTTGGTTGGCTTAACTGGAATGAAATGGGCACTCTTGGTCAACCTGTCCATTATAACTCATATACTTTCATTACCCTTATTTTTCTTTGGCAACCCGTCTATAAAATCTATGGATATCGAATCCCATTTCCAAACTGGAATCTATAAAGGCGAAAGCAACCCACTCAGGGTTCTGATGTTTGGGTTTCACTTGTTGATAGTTTTCATACTGCCTAACCCACAAGCCAACGTCCCTCTTCATACCTTCCCAATGGAAGCTCCTCTTCATATCCTGATACATCTTGGTCCCTCCAGGATGAATCGTAAACTTGGACCGATGACATTCACCAAGAACTTTTTTCCTCAAGTCCTCAATATTCAGAACACACAATCGCCCCTTCATTCTCAACCATCCTCTTTGGTCAAAGCTAAAACCCTTTAAATCATCGATCTCAGTTCCAACCTCAAGCCTTCTGATTCTCTTAGCTAACACTGGATCCTCCTTCTACTTAGAAGCAATTTTCTCAATCAATACTGGTCGAACTTCTAAACAAGTAAACCTGGCGGAAATCTGACTAGAACCAGCAGTCAATCTTAACTGCACATCACAACTGATTAAAGCTTCTAAATCTTTCCACTCTTCCAACATAGCTAACACCACATTCTGATGTTTTCTGCTAAGAGCATCTGCTACCTTATTACCTTTTCCTGGTGTGTACTATATACCAAAATCATATGCGGCCAAAAACTCCAGCCATCTCTACTGCATCATATTCAACTCCTTTTGAGAGAATAAATACCGTAAAGACTTATGATCGGTATAAAGCTTGAACCTCTCCCCTAGGAGATAATGTCTCCATATCTTCAATGCGAGATCACTGCCGCTAACTCCAAGTCATAAGTAGGTTTTCTAACTTCATGCGGTCTAAGCTTCCTGGATACGTAGGCAATAACTTTACCATTCTACAT
The DNA here is from genome assembly GCA_030737815.1 of Allium fistulosum. Taxonomy (NCBI): domain Eukaryota; kingdom Viridiplantae; phylum Streptophyta; class Magnoliopsida; order Asparagales; family Amaryllidaceae; genus Allium; species Allium fistulosum. Next base: position 845,229,852 of record CM060902.1, read on the forward strand.
CAATACTGCTCTTAATCCAGTTCCACATGCATCAGTATACACCACCAATCCTTGATTTCCATCTGGAACTACTAGCATGGGTGAATTGGTCAACAAGTGCTTTAACTTAAGGAATGCTTCCTCACATTTGTCGGACCAAAAAAATTTCACCTCCTTCCTGGTTCGCTTAGTTAAGGGTGTTGCAATCCGCAAGAAATCCTTAGTGAATCTCCGGTAGTAGCCAGCAAGTCCAAGAAAACTTCTGATCTCAGTCACCCTCTCTGGTCTCTTCCAATTATTCATGGCTTCAATCTTATCTGGATCGACTGACAATCCTTTCTCTGAAACCACATGACCAAGAAATTTAACCTCTTTCTTCTAGAAATGACACTTGGTAAACTTCGCCTTTAGCTGATTCTGCCTCAACGTCTCAGTACCACTATAAGATGAACTTCATGCTTTCTCTCATCCTTAGAGTAGACTAGAATGTCATCTATAAACATCAGCACAAACCTATCCAAATACTATCGGAAAACTCGGTTCATCGGATCCATGAAGAAAGCAGGTGCATTCGTTAATTCAAATTGCATCACCAACCACTCATATGAACCATACCTAGTTCGAAATGTTTTCAAAGGAATACTGTCCTCCACCACTCTTAACTGATGGAAATCTGCCACCAAGTCCAACTGGGAAAACACTCTGGCTCCAGTCAACTGATCAAACAGATCATCTATTCTAGGCAAAGGATACTTATTCTTGATCGTCCTTTCGTTGAACTTACAATAGTTAATGCACTTCCTTAAAGACCCATCTGGTTTCTTCACAAACACCATGACCGTTCCCCAAGGCGAACTGCTTAGTCTAATAAAATTCCTTCCTTCTAGATCCACTAGCTACACCTTCAATTCCTTTATTCAGTCGGTGTCATCCTGCTAGGTGCTCTACTTACAGGTTCAGCTCCTGGCACAAGATCTATTCTAAACTCAACAGCTCTTTTCGATGGTATTCCAGTGATTGGCTCAAAGACATCTGCAAACTCTTACTACCCGAATCCGACTTAACTCATTTCTTACCTCCATAGCATTAAGTAAAGCACTAACACTCTGGTCAGTATTCTCTACTGAGAATATCACTCGGTTCTTACTATTAGGGTGTCTTAGTGATATTTCCCTATCCTATCAAAATATTCTAACCTCATACCTACCCAACCAATTCATACCCAAAATGATTCCGATATCTACAAAATTAATAACATGCAAACTACATGCAAACTTATGTCCTAATAAGTCAAGCTCTAACTAGTCACATCTTAACCCTAAAGTTGCATACCCTCCTATTGGATTCGCAACCCTTAAGGAAGTAATAAGGTAGGTGGGTTCTAAACATAATCTATCAACCAAACACTGAGATATAAATGAATCTGATGCACCGATATCAAAAAGTACTCTAATTGGTATATTCTGAATCAAAAGCGTACCTTCCATCACAATCTTTTTCTTATCAGCTGTAGTAGGCCTAGCTGGTCCTATAACAAAAATTTTCCTTTATCCTCCCTAACTGGCTCTAGACACTGATTCTTGTAATGCCCAACTTGATCACAGTTGAAGCACATCACATTCTTCTTACTTGCATCTTTTTTCCCATTTCCTGATGGGCATTCATTCGTAAAGTGACCCTTCTTGTCACACTTGTAGCAAACTACCTCAGCCTTTGACTTCTTAACCGTATCTCCCTTCTAGGCTCCCTTCTTTTTAAAGAACTTCCTCTTTTTCCCTTGAGAACCATGAGTTTCCACCGGTCTCTCTTTAGCAAAATCAGCAAGTAACTCCTCATGGAGAATGGCCATCTCCACCACTATATTACAAGTATCACGGACATGTGTCATGGTCATTCTAGCAAGCTCGGGCCTCAATCCCCAAATGAACCTCTTATTCCTTTTGATGTCAGTATCTATATTAGCATATCCATATTGAGACAGCTCTTCAAACTTAGTAGCATACTCGACTACTTACATCTCTCCCTGAACTAGATCCATAAACTTCCTCGTCAGTTCTGACCTAGCAAACTCAGATACAAATTTCTGCTCAAATCTCATTTTAAAATCAGTCCAAGTCAACTGCTCTTCCGGAACTCCTGCAGTGACACTATTCCATCAATGTAGTGTTGACCCTTGCAACTGTCTAGAGGCCAACCTTCTCTTTTGCCCATCATTCAGACCCAAATCAGTAAATATACGCTCACAATGCAATAGCCAATTCTGAACCTCTATGGCACTCTCCATTCCCAAGAATGGCTTCCCACCAAATTGGTGTAATCTCTACTTAGCAAAGCATAATTATTCCCAACTGGAGCCACATGATTAGCTCCTTCTACATTTTCAGCAATAGCAGTAGCAGCTCCTGCTTGCATCAAACCAATAAAGAATTGATACATCGCCTCCATATCTCCTGGTGGATTTCCAGCACTCACATTAGCATCAACATTTTGATTACTAGCATTAGCTTATCGACCCTAGTCCTCCTGGTAGTGGGTCGAGCATTTCCATTAGTTGTGGTGCTTCCTCCACTGAGATTTCCTCTTCCATTTCCTACTTCCATATCTCCTTTCTCGTAAATTTGCATACGAGCCTTAGTAAGATACAAAAGAACGGTCTAAGAGAGCGGGGAATACGTACTTATATGTATAACTATATATATCAAATACAAGTATGTTACTATAGCGTTAACCAAAACCCCCAATCTTATTATCTGATTTATTGGATTATGTTTGGAAAAATCTTTTAGGTTTAAGTTTCTTTTAAAGTTTCATAAACCTATGCTCTGATAGCAACTTGTAATATCCCCCTACTTGGAGGCCCAAAACTAATGGGTATGGATGCTGCAGTCATCCATAGTTATTAATCCTCGGTGATCAAATACGACGATATTAGATATATTAATACACAGAAACACAAGAATATGGAAAAAAATAAACAGCAAACAAATTCCACATTCCATCTCAAAATATTCCAAATTGATTACATAATCCAAGTTCACAGACCACGTTCAGGTAACATATAATTATTACAAAATATGCCAAGAGCGACATATGAAGATGCCCCCTTGGTTGATCAGAGTATATAATAAGGCAAGAAAATAAATTTTCCTTTACAATCAAAACACACGACGGAAATAAAAGAACTCTAATAACAAGCTTGCCTCCTACACATCCTCGAACGCTTTATTCGTCTAAAAGAACACCTGGAAACCTTAACTCCCAACCTACTCAAAATCAATTGGGTAACCGAGAGTTTAAGGGGAAAATAAAAACTTTGAGTCAAGCATAAAGCATGGTATGAATAATAGTTTACCATCTCAAACCATTTGGATATCTAGTGAGACCACGCCGCTAAGCGAAATGGGTTTTCCCCTCACTAGTATCCTAAAACATTTATAAAACCATATACTGTGCTCCTGCATCCACAATGGCTAAAACATAGTATCTCAAAATATTATGATGACATGCAAAACAAGTAAATCAAATCTGATTACCCATCCACATCCATTCATTCTTTAGTTTTAAGGTTTTAAGGTTTTAACGTTCCTTAATTTATGTTCACTGCAGGGTCAACCTAACTGGTTATTCTGCCCTTCCCCAAAAATAAAGTTATGGGTTAATAACAATGCGAATAGATATACGAAGAAGTATACATAATAACAATTAACACCAACACCTATGGTTTATTATCCTTGAAATCATCTTATATACATATATATATATGTATGTATGTATATATATCTTGGTTAAACCCTTTAACCTATTTAATCAAGAAAAAAAATTCATTTGAAAACCCTTTATTTGTTTATTGCCATGGTTATTTCTTTAAATTTAGATTGGGTTTATGTTTTGAAATCTTAAAAACGTCTCTTCCAAAACCTCTGGATGACCCCTGTCGAAAGCAAAAACTTCTTTTCAAAACATAATAAACATAGCTTTCGAAATAAATGAAAATACCTCTTTCGAAAGCATTGGCTTCCTTTTTAAAAACATCATTTAGTCAAAAATGGTTATGTACAAAAGTATCTCTTTCGAAATCAACTAAAAAAATTTGTTCTTGGGAAAGAGTTGATGGTGTCGGAACCATCTAGTCGAAAGCAACAATTCTTTAAATTGAAACTTCAAAGGATAGAGTCGAAACCCCCTTTCGACTCCATTGTCTTCGAAACCCTCAACCCCTTTCGAAAGCATTCGGAAAAAAGGCTTAGTTTAAGTTAAAACAAAGAGAACCCTTCGACGGCATAAATGGCTTCAATATAGTCGAAAGGAGAAAATTTACGACTGGGTTTCGACTTGGTCGAAACTAATCCTTTCGAAGGCTCTTGTTTAGGGAGAAAGGTACCCCTTCGAAAGCTAATACTTCAACATAATAAAGCAACCTTCCCCAAAAGCTATTTATATAAACCTTTTCGAAAGCATACATTTCAATTGTGTCGAAAGCTTTTGTTGGATCATAGGTTTTGATTGCTGACATGAAACAACAATTCACGAATCTACGACTACGACAACATCCGGACTCAACAACTCAAAGTATGGTTCATATAGTTATATATTTTAACAAGAGTCATCAAATATGTATATAGAGTCTAGTTTAGTGCTTTGTTAAAATCTTTCCTCAAGAATCATCATTCACATTCAAATAAACTTGCATGCATATTTTAATCAAAATCAAGTTTTCAAAAAATGCATAGAGCGGGGCTCGAACCTGGGTCACTAGTTTAAAAAGCAAGTGCTCTAACCAAATGAGCTATGGTGATTTTTGATTATCAATAGAATTCAGTCGACTGAACAAAGTCATTCAGTCAACTGAATATCTATAAACAACCTATTGAACTTGTGCACATATGTATACACGTTTATATTTTCAAATTCAGTCGACTGAAGTTCATAGACCAGTCGACTGACCTAGTTCCAACTGCTATTTTTTTGAAAAGACACTTCCTTTTTAAATAGCCTTCTTCCTCGCGAAGAGTTGCGGCCATTGCTATTCGTTGAGAACTCTTCACCAGTAGTAATAACTCCTTAACTACTATATATATGCATGAATTTCAAGATCAGGTTACTTCACTTACTTGCTTATACTTGAATCGTATTTTCTGAATGAACTACTCTCTTGAATTCATACATTCATCGCTTACAATCACAATTATATATTTCTAAAACAATTTGAAACTTCCTAATCTTCATATAAAAACAACTATACACATCATACTTGAGGAAAATATTATAGGAAGGGTGTCCTACAAGTGACAAATCCGTGTTATTAGGACACACAAGGTCAAAACAATCTACTTTGTAATCAAAGTCCTGTTCAGTTGCTCAGGCAGTCAAGTCCTATTCTATTGCTGGGCGGTCAGGTCCTATTCGGTTGCTTAGGCGGTAGAAGTACTATTCGGTTGCTCAGGTGGTGTAAACATATTCCTCCGGGTTAAGTGAGGGTTGATAGTTAAATTCTAGAAGGAGTCTGGGACAGGACGTCGAACGGGAGTTCGAACCAGTATAAAAAGTCCTAGTGTGCTTATTTCATTTTCTTTATTACTATTATCTATTATCTAGTTTATATTTCCGCACTAATATAATATTCCATATTACACGATCATAAGTGCTATAGGATCGAAATGGCCAACAGTTGTAAACAATGTAAATGCAGTGGTAGTGCGATATAAACTAAGTTATCCACTGATGCAGAATATGAGTATAAAAAATAAATAGTAAAGTAAATGACACCAGGGATTTTTATACTCGTTTGAACTCTCGTTCTACGTCCAGTCCCAGACTCCTTCTGGAATTTAACTATCAACCGTCACTTAACCCAGAGGAATAGGTTTACACCGCCTGAGCAATCGAACAGGACTTCTACCGCCTAAGCTACCGAATAGGACTTGACCGCCTGAGTAACAGAACAGGACTTGACCGCCTGAGCAACCGAACAGGACTTTGATTACAAAGTATATTGTCTTGACCTTGTGTGTTCTAATAACACGGATTTGTCACTTGTAGTACACCCTTCCTATAATCTTTTCCTCAAGTATGATGTGTATAGTTGTGTGTATATGAAGATTAGGAAGTTTCAAATTTCTTTTGAAATATAGAATTGTGATTGTAAGCGATGAATGTATGAATTCAAGAGAGTAGTTGATTCAGAAAATATGATTCAAGTATAAGCAAGTAAGTGAAGTAATTTGATCTTGAAATTCATGCATATAAATAGTAGTTAAGGAGTTGCAACTGCTGGTGAAGAGTTCTCAACGAATAGCAATGACTGCAACTCTTCGCGAGGAAGAAGGCTATTCAAAAAGGAAGTGTCTTTTCAAAAAATTGCAGTTGGAACCAGGTCAGTCGACTGGTCTATGAAGTTCAGTCGATTGAATTTGAAAATATAAACGTGTATACATATGTGCACAAGTTCAATAGGCTGTTTATAGATATTCAGTCGATTGAATGACTTGGTTTAGTCGACTGAATTCTATTGATAATCAAAAATCACCATAGCTCATTTGGTTAGAGCACTTGCCTTCTAAACTAGTGACCCGGGTTCGAGCCCTACTACATGCATTTTTTGAAAACTTGATTTTGATTAAAATATGCATGCAAGTTTATTTGAATGTGAATGAAGATTCTTAAGGAAAGATTTTAACAAAGCACTAAACTGGACTCTATATACATATTTGATGACTCTTGTTAAAATATATAACTATATGAACCATACTTTGAGTCGTTGAGTCTGGATGTTGTCTTAGACGTAGATTCGTGAATTGTTGTTTCATGTTAGCAATCAAAATCTATGATCCAACATTCTCCCCATTTTTGATGATGACAACTCCATTTTCTACGGACGAATCTTCGACAAGCTTTGTTGACTTATCTCTCCCTCAGAATATATTCCTGTAATTGTGCTATAGATTTCTCCCCCTGAATTTATGCCATATATTCCTGTAAATAATTAATCTTTTCTCCCCCTTAATCTGTGCTTGCATCGTTTATTCCTGCAAATAGCGTTAGAGCAATATCTTTCTCCCCCTTTGTCATCGACAAAAAGGAGAGTTTATATGATGACATAAATTATATTCCACATGAGTGTTAACATAGAACAATATAAAACAAAATAACTACTACTTATAATGTAAGGTATCAGGAAAAAAATTAACATTTAAAGCATGTGATACCTAAGGTTCTTATAATTTACTAATTTTTAGGAAACAATACCCATTTGGGTGTGGTTGAACCTTTAAAAATATAATTTTCATTATTAACTACCATATCAAAATAATCATCATTGTATTTTTCTCTATTTTTCCAATTAACAGGAACCCAAATACTTAGATAATTTTTATTCATATTTCCCGTCAATGATTTTATACTTCTAGAGAAATTATAAGCATTATTGGTCATAACAGTATTTGAATTTCTATAAAAATTGGATTTAGACTTTACTCTAAATTTAGTACTAGCACTAGCATTTTTACTATACATGAAAGCGTATCTAGTGCTATTTCTACGATTAGTTTTCTTATATCCTAAATCCCTTTTATCATGTAAAGGTCTAGAACTAGATAAAATCATGTTTAAATCGTTTTGACCTTTATTAAATTTTGTGACTTCAGTGTTAAGTTTATCAAATTTAGCTTTAAAGTCACAATTATTATTTTCAAAAGAAATATTACTAGTAGTCAAAATATCAATTTTCTCATTTAATTCAGAATTCTCATTTTTTAACGTATAGTTCTCATTTTTGAGAAGGAAATTTTGAGATTCTAAATTATCTAAAGAGGATTGTAATAAATCATTTTGTCTTTTCAAATCAAAATTTTCTTTTGAAAATTTTTCTCTCTCCTTTTCAAATATGGTGTTTTGTTCATCTAGAAAATCTTTAACGGTTATAAAATTATTCTTTAAAACACCAAGTTGATTTTCTAAATTTAACTTCTTGAATTTCAATTTCTCATTTTCAAGTTCAACAGATTTCATCTTTTCTAAAATAATAAAATTAAGATTTGAAATCTTATTGCTTATACTAACTAATTCATTATTATCTTTTACTGAAATTTGTAAATTAGAAAGTACCTTTTTGTAGTCCTCACTGGTGGCTTTGATAGGGATTTTGCCTGTTGTATTTCGACTGGATCGTTTTCTGGCCATTATTCTATGATGTTGCGACGATTGAAAGAATTCTAGGCTCTGATACCAAATGAAAGTGACTGTGCTATAGGATCGAAATGGCCAACAATTGTAAATAATGTAAATGCAGTGGTAGTGCGATATAAACTAAGTTATCTGCTATTGCAGAATATGAGCATAAAAAATAAATAGTAAAGTAAATGACAATAGGGATTTTTATACTGGTTCGAACTCCCGTTCTACGTCCAGTCCCAGACTCCTTCTAGAATTTAACTATCAACCCTCACTTAAACCAAAGGAATAGGTTTACACCACCTGAGCAACCGAACAGGACTTCTACCGCTTAAGCAACCGAATAGGACTTGACCATCTGAGCAACAGAACAGGACTTGACCGTCTGAGCAACTGAACAGGACTTTGATTACAAAGTAGATTGTCTAGACCTTGTGTGTTCTAATAATACGGATTTTTCACTTGTAGTACACCCTTCCTATAATTTTTTTCCTCAAGTATGATGTGTATAGTTGTGTGTATATGAAGGTTAGGAAGTTTCAAATTGCTTTAGAAATATAAAATTGTGATTGTAAGCAATGAATGTATGAATTCAAGAGAGTAGTTGATTCGGAAAATAGATTCAAGTATAAGCAAGTAAGTGAAGTAATTTGATCTTGAAATTCATGCATATATATAGTAGCTAAGGAGTTGCAACTACTGGTGAAGAGTTCTCAACGAATAGGAATGGCTGCAACTCTTCGCGAGGAAGATGGCTATTCAAAAAGGAAGTGTCTTTTCAAAAAAATAGCAGTTGGAACCAGGTCAGTCTACTGGTCTATGAACTTCAGTCGACTGAATTTGAAAATATAAACGTGTACACATATGTGCACAAGTTCAATAGGCTATTTATAGATATTCAGTCGACTGAATGGCTTTGTTTAGTCGACTGAATTCTGTTGATAATCAAAAACATCATAGCTCATTTGGTTAGAGCACTTGCCATCTAAACTAGTGACCTGGGTTCGAGCCCCGCTTCATGCATTTTTTGAAAACTTGATTTTGATTAATATATGCATGCAAGTTTATTTGAATGTGAATGATGATTCTTGAGGAAAGATTTTAACAAAGCACTAAACTGGACTTTATATACATATTTGATGACTCTTGTTAAAATATATAGCTATATGAACCATACTTTGAGTCGTTGAGTCCGGATGTTGTAGTAGTCGTAGATTCATGAATTGTTGTTTCATGTCAGCAATCAAAACCTATGATCCAACAGCTTTATGTAAAACAAAGCAAGAACTTAGCTTCTGAAAGCAGAATATAGTTTTGACACCCTAACGAAAGCATTACTTTCGACACCCTACCTTCCGCTACCCACCAATTCACTTTGCAATACCATTGATACCATGTGCATTGGTTCCGACTATGTAGGTTCGACTGAGATGGTCTCGACTAAGATGGTGCAGAGGTAAAGAAGTCGAAAGGTATTGCTATTTGAGGCGAAACTTACTTTTCTGAATTAAAGGCTGAAATGCAGCGACTATTAGTAATTACTTTATAACCGCTTGCTTATTTTTAAACCTTTGATTGATTGTTTTATAACTTTTCAAATACTTTACAAAGATAACTACCGCATTTAATCAGATCCAAATCAAATGAATTATAACGTTTAAGTCGTCCTATTAACAAAACCAGTATTTGCAAATAAGTCCTCTTGAAATAATTTATTTTCCCTAGAAAATATTTTGGAAAAATCCATAAAAATCACAGAAATTCAGTTTTATCAAGTGATCAAACATATTGAAATTTCAGACCCAATTTCAGCCTAAAATACTCGAAATAAAATTTAATCCAATTATATCATATTTTCCTTTACAAATTCATGATAAATTTTCTATAACTCGGAAAATTCTGAAAATTAAAACCCATCTCCAAAATTATGTTTTACTTAACATAAATTTTTTCCATGGCATTCTACAATCATAAATTCTTGGTTTTACATCAAAACCTTCCAAATTCATATATGATTGAATTAAAATAAATCAAACATAATATAATTCAAGCATATTATCATCCATATCATCATAAAAACAAATTTAATCATAAATCCGAAAATATATAATCATAGAATAAAATAGAGATGGTATGAAATTATTATTCACCTTAGATATGATAAGGAATTTGAGATTTGTTGTTGATCAATCCTTCCTAACTTTGATCCTTAGCTTTAGATTGAATTTTCTTTTTTTCCACCTTGTTAATGGACGGCACTAATTTAGGTATATGGTTTTCATTTGTAAAAAGAAATGAAACGTGAATGGACAATTACAAGTGAGTATAGCCGTGTAAAATGAAATGGCTATTTACTCATGTGCCCATGTGTCAATTAATTAACCTTTAAACCAAAAGCCCTTTTATTTTATTTTTTAAGCATGGCCCCTTACATGATTATTCAAATTTCAATCCCCTTATCATCATTATTCTATTTAATTTATCTAATTAAATTTTCTGAATAATGTTATCAAAAATTAGGGATGTCACACTCATCATGGAACGGACCATATCTAATAGGATTCAATTCCATTGCTTCGACACACTATTGTGTTATGGAGTACAAGTTGTAGCAACCTGAGAGGTACTCCCGTTATCTTTTAAGTATTATTGGATATCTTGTCCAGCATACTTACCTCCTCGATCTGATCGAACGATTTTGATCTTACGGCCCGTTTGATTTTCTGTTACATTTTTATACTCAGCAAATTTTCCAAAAATAGACGTCAGTTTTGTTCTTCATAAGATACACATATCCTTATCTCATGAAATCATCATTGAAGGTAATAAAGTAAGAACTATTATCTTTCGTAATTATATGCATCAGGCCAAATACATTACTACATACTAACCCTAAGAGTTCATCTACTCTTTCATTTGTCCTACTAAAGGGGTACTTGGTCATTTTACCTTTTAGACATGACTTATATGTGTCAAATGAATCAGAATTAATTGACGATGGAAAACCTTTGACTTTCAATTTGTGTAGTTGCTTCTCACTAATATGACCTAGACTACAATGCTAAAGATAACTATTATTAATATTGTCAAAAGCATTATTCATAGAATACTCATAATTTGTATTAATAACATAAACACCATTTTCAAAAATACCATCGTAGAATTTACTTCCATCCAAACTAATGTTCTTAACATTATTTGCACAATGAAATATATATATTCAGTCTCAGACAATCTAGAAACAGAAATGATCCTACAAAAAAGTCTTTTACAAAATAGCAATTATTTAATACTAATACTAATCCACCAGGAAAAACTAAATGGTATTCTCATACTACCGTTGCATCTATCGTAGACCCATTAATAACTTGGAGCTTCATCTCTCATTTTGCTATGTAATGCCAGCTCCTAAGCCCTTGTAATGAAATACATATGTAAGTACCGGATGCAGTATCTAAAACCAATGAAATTTTATTGATTACAAAACAATTTTGAATCATAACTGTACCTGATAAAGCCGCAGAACCATTCTACTTCCTTTCCTTGACAATCTTCAAGTAGTCAGGACAATTCCTTTTCCAATGACCTTTCTTGTGGCAATGATGACATTCATCTTTGTTATCAGTCTTCTTACCTTTCTTGTTCTTTTTAACTTCTCTTTTCCACTACTTTAAAGTCTTCAAAGCTGATGCAATACCCTTAATAGCAAGTACACCCCCTTGATCCTTAGATAATCGATCGACCTCAACATATTAAGGAGCTCCATGAGATTGACATTCAACTGGTTCATGTTATAATTTAATATGAACGGTTCATACTGAGGAGTAAGTTAACCAAGGATCAAATATACTTGCAAATCATTGTACGTTCAACTGCGAAAGCCTATCGATATAGCCCTTCATCATTAGCATGTAATCATCCACTTTCTGTCCTTTGGTCATCATGGTATTGAACAGCCTCTTCGTAAGGTCGTACCTTACAAAACGTGACTCTGTTCACCAAAAAGAGCCTTGAGATTATCAAATATCTTATGGACGGACATATTTTCATGCTGCCTCTACAATGGCTTGGCAAACGTAGACAACACAAAAACTTAGGCGATCTCATGGTCCGACATCCATTTTTCATAAGCAAGTCGTAGTTTAGGGTCTGCATCATCAATGGGTTATTCTTTAGGTTTGCAGGTAATAGCAGTCCAAAGGGGCTCATAAGTCAATTCTATTTTAATTGCTCTTAGCCAGTCGGTATAGTTAGGTCCGGTAAGTTTGTTGATTTCAGAAAATAGTTTTGGAATTGACTTTTTCTACAAGTTTAAGTGGTGGACCATTAGGACAAATCATAGTAGATGTTCTTATAATTTTAGTAAGGTTAAACTATAATAGCCCGGCTTTTTATGCCGTATAAATAAATAATTTTTACTAAAATTAAAAGCGTTTGAATTCGAAGTGTGGTGATTATATTTGGAAGTAAACCGTAAGTTAATTAAATTCTAATTTTCTTATAACAAATTAAATTAAATAACGATTTCCTTTAGGAGATTCATTGAGACCGACTAGAGTGTTATAAATTGAATATAAAACATTTTAAAGTCTGAATAATTTTTATATGAGGTTAGAATAATTGAAAATTAAATCTAGTGTGTAATATAACGATAAAAGATTAAATATAAATAAGCGAGCGTCGAATTGAACAAACTTGTCAATTATCAAGATGTAATTTATAGCGTGAGATGTGAACTAATTTATAATAAATTGAAATTAATTTAAAAATCAAGATTCAAATTTAAACGCATTAGAAACTAGCCAGAATTAAACTTAATCGAAATAGGACCTCAGCCATCAAGGCCCAAATCCCTTTTCTTTTTCTTTATGCTTTTGGAAATCTATATTTGCTTCTCCACAAACCCAGACCTGTATATTTCCTTTTTCCTCTTATCCAATTGATAGCCTTAATTATCAGAAATGGTCTGCATAAAAAAAACACGACATAGCCAAATGACGTGAAGGAGGGAGGTGTGGTCACGACTTGGCCGAGCAGCAGCGACGTCGACCTAGGCATGCAGTGGTAAGGGGGAGGTAGAAGACGTGAGCCTGCTCGTGATAAGAGGAGGCATGACGACTTGCTGGAGAATGGTCGCAGGTTCCGGGTGTTGGTAGAGGGACGATGAAGGGATGACTGTGTTGTGACAGTGATTGGCAAGGCGAGCTTGTTGTTGGGTGAGGTGCAAATCCAAGTTAGCGAGATGGAGGTCGAATTTGTGATGTTGATGAGGAGCTCGAGTCTGGTAGCAGTTGAAGGAGGTTAAGTTGTTGGCCGGTAGTGATGGAGCGATGTGGGACAACCTTTGGTTGAAGCATGCGTAGGTGAATCGTTGAAGTGCGGTTGTGAGATTAAAAGTGCAGACATGGTGTCGAATTGTTGGCAATGGCGATAACTAAGTGGTTACTGATATGGAATTCAACCATCGATTCGATGGGTTAGTCTCACTCACAACTATGTCTATTTCTTTTTATTTGATACGTATTTCTTCCATATAATTGTTTGATTTGTTTGATTAGACGGAGTGTTGATTGTTAGATGGAATTGGATGTTTGTAGATGAGTGATGTTTGATGTTGCTTGAATTGGATAGAATGGTGTAGCGAATTGCGATTATTTATTGTTGTGATGATTATAGTTAGACGGTTAATTTTGTTTGAGTAGTAATTTGATGGTCGCAAATTATTGAAAAATATTTGAAATTGTTTGGAAAAAAGATAAATAAATTGAAAGATGTAAATTTAAATCTAATAAATTATTTGAAATAAACGGTGAATTTTGGAATTATATTTTATTTAATATTAAGATTATTGGATCAATAGAAAATTTGAAAGAGGAATAATTTTGGGAATATATATATATATATATGTGTGTGTGTGTGGGGGGGGAATAATTTAAGGTTCTTGAAAAATTGAAATTATTTTGGAAATGATGAATTTTGAGATTTTGATTAAATAAGGAAATTATGAAGATTATATTTTGGTTACTGATGTGCATAATAATATTTAGAGGGTATTTATAAAATGAAGTTTGAAATCTGTACTTTTAAAATGATGAATAATTTGAATTAAAAAGAGGGAAGGTTTATAAATAATATTTTGAATTAACCGTTGGATAAATGCAAATTATTTTATTTGAGAATATTTTTTTTGCAAGGCAAGCGGGGTTAACTGGTCCCCTACCAGTTTATTGAGGAAAATATAAAAAAAGATTATGACGATGAACATGCTCATAATCATAAAAAAAACCACACAAAGGGATGTTACGAAGAAAAAACAGCACACACAAGGAAAAAAGACATGAAGAAAGAAAAGAAGACCAAAAACACAAACAAGAACTAAGTCCAACCTTTAGTCAAATGAGCACTGAAGTCAAATAGGCTATCTTTCATTTCATTTATTATAACATTCTTTAGGGCTTCCCATAGCTGTTGCATGCTCCTACCATTGTTTTCAAAACATCTTAAATTTCTTTCCTCCCAAACCATTTTCAAGTACTTCTTAAAGAAGAAGAAGTAAACAGTTTTGTCATTCTTCCTCTATCTTGTTGATTTGCTGATCAGATCCCACTCCACACCTGACAAACCATGCATATGATCAATATTTATTCTTCTCACCAGTCTACTCCATAGTCCCATCAATTCAGTGCATTCAAAGAATATGTGTTCCACAGATTCAGGCTACATCTTACAGAAGACACAAAGTGGATCAACATTCATACCATAGTTCATCATTTTAATCTTGGTCAACAAGGCATTAGTGATAACCTTCCACATCATCAAGTTGTCCCTGGCAGGAGAGTATCTTGACCATAAAACCTTATGCCAAACAATTTCAGAGCTTCCTGTCACATTAACAAGCAGATCATAAGCAACAGAGATAGAGTGAGGCTTTCCATTCCAAAGTATTTCATCAGTAGTTGCTATTTGGTAGTAATGTCCCTGATATTTATTCCAAATAGCCCTAATGTCCTGATTACTGGTGTATGGCAGCATCAGCTTGCCATCATACAAGTAATCTATAGCATGAGCATCCCTACTTATACCAGTCTGGTCAACCTGATGGGGGGAAAATATTTTTCCAAGCAATAGGCCTTCATCCATCCAGGGGTCATTCCAGAAATTGATAGCACTGGACTGAGAGAGCTTAAATTTTATAAAAGGAGAGAAAGAATTCTTAATCTTAGCAAATTCCTCCAAGTCTAGCTACAATTCTGGGGCACGGTCATTGTCCAGAAATTCTTTCTACCCAAGTTGTATTTTTTGGTCCATTCAACCCATAAGGAATCAACACCACTTAGCAATGCATCTAAAAGAGCACTAATGGCTGCTTTGTTCCATGTTTGCAAGTTAAGTACACCAAGACCACCTTTATTTTTAGGTAACTCCATTTTGGCAAAGGAGCAGGGGATGATTTTCTTAGAATGTATTGAGCCAGTCCAGAAAAACCTCAACATGGCATTTCTAACCATTTTAACCAGCTTTATTGGAAGAATATAGACCCTAGACCAATACACCATCATAGATGAAATAACAGACTTGATGAGCACAAGTCTTCCAGCTTGTGAGAGAAATCTGTTAGCCCAACAGGTCATTAAGCTACAGATTTTAGCATACAGAGGCAGGCAGTTAGCAGTTGTGATCCTAGATGAGCAGAGAGGAAGACCCAAATAATTCATGTTATTGTCCATAGATTGCAATCCAGAAGTAGCAATTAAACAATTAGCTTGTTCAGTAGAAATACCAGAAGTTAGAATATGGGATTTATTAGCATTCAGTTTCAATCCAGTCATAAGATAGAAACTGTGAAGAGTAGCTTTAATATTCTCCAAGGAGCTCTGATCAGGCTTAGTAAATAACATAATATCATCAGCAAATAAGAGGGAGGTTATTTGCGGGGACTTACATTTAGAATGAAACAAAATTTCCTTCTGCACATAACATTTTGACAACATTGCAGTTAAAACTTCCATAACAAGAATAAATAAATAAGATGAGATAGGGTCACCTTGCCTGATCCCCTGATTACTGTTGAAAAAACCTGAAGAGAAGCCATTATATTTTATAGAAAAGGTAGGAGATGAGATACAGCTGTAAATCCAAGCCACAAATACTTTTGGAAATCTCATGATGGCCATTATTCTCACAATTGATGTCCAGTGAATGCTGTCATATGCCTTTATTAAGTCCAGTTTCAACACAGCATTTTTAGAAGCTTGGGCACGACCATACCCTTTCAATAATTCATGAGTAATCAAGATGTTGTCAAGGATATTTCTCCCGGGAAGAAAAGCAGACTGATTCCTGGATATAATTCTGTTAAGCACAACAACAAGTCTAGAGGCCAAAATTTTTGATATACACTTATACATTACATTACAACAAGAAATTGGTCTGAAGGATTCAACCGAAGAGGGAGGATGAACTTTAGGAATAAGAACCAAATTAGTTTCATTCACTTCCTTTAGAAGTTTGAATTTAGAGAAAAAGTTATGAACTGCCTTTAAAAATTCTTCCTTGATTATTTCCCAACTATGGATAAAGAATTAGACATTGAACCCATCTGGCCCTCCACTAGAATGTCTATTCATGGAAAATAGGGTATCTTTTATTTCCTTATCTGTTACCTTACTGAAAAGATTGTCAGCTTCCTCAGGCTGCACTTCTGGTAATTGCAATTGGGATAGATCTTCAATAAGGGGGTTGAAATCATCCTTATTTCCTAACAAATTCTTAAAAAAGTTAAGTAGTGCTTTGTCAACATCAGTTGGATCAGTGTGCAGGACCCCAAACTCATCATAAATCTTGGTGATATGCTCCTTAGCTTGTTTAACCTTAATGGCTGCATGAAAATATGCTGTGTTGTTGTCCCCTTCAGATGCCCATTTTTGCCTCAATTGCTGCCTCTTCATATTCCCTTCAGTTCTCAAAGCTTCATTTAACTGTTCAAAGAAATTTCTCTCAGTTTCAGTAGCAGCTAAATTATCAGGATTGTTCATCATTATTTCTTGAGCTTCAATGAGCTTCTTCTTAGCACACTTGATTTTAAGGTACCATCACCAAATTTATTCCTTGCCCAATCCCTTAAGGCATATTTTGTTGCTCTTAATTTCCTGCAAAAAATAAACATAGGATTTCCATAAAAATTTTCAGACCAAGCTTTAGATATTATACTAGTATACTCAGGTTCAAGGACCCAAGTATTATAAAATTTGAAGCTTTTTTTTTCTTTTAATAACTTCTGTCCCAAGGAGAATATTATAGGTGAGTGATCAGATAAGACAGGGTGGGGGATAAAGGAAGACATTGTTGGCCATGTGGTTAAGGCTTTGATGTTAGCAAAGGAGTGATCAATGTTGGTAAAGGTTCTGACACCTGATCGACTCCTGTTATTCCAAGTGAACTCAGCTCCAGATGAAGGAATAGGAAGCAAACATGAATCCTCAATAGCTTTATTGAGGGGGTAAACGTCCTTTGGTAAAAGGGGGGTGCCTCCAAGTTTGTCATGCAAGGAATAACAGCAGTTGAAATCCCCAAAGACAAGCCAGGGATGTGTATTTTTCCTAAAAGCTGGAAGAAGATCAAGAAAAATTTGTCTTGAGTTCTTAGAATTGTGAGCATAAATTATAGATAAGTAGAAGGAAGAAGAAGAATCATTCAGATTGGCTTGGAAGTGCATTACTTGATCAGTACTAAGTACCGTGGAAAGAGTCAAAACAGATGGATCATGAATTACCATAATTCTACCATAAGTAGCTTGATTCAGATTATGGTTAAGAGTCCAAGTAGGATTTATATGTCTTGCGGCTTTATTTGTTAGGGCATCATTCAGTTTTGTTTCCAGAATAGCAAAAAGGGAAACTTTATGCTGGTTAATGAGAACTTAACTTGATCTAACTTAGATGAGGAATGTGCTCCTCTTATATTCCATATTGCATAGGTTTGCATCATTTGGTATACTTCAAAGATTGGTGAACTACATTTTTCATGCTCCTAGTTGCAGGAGAACCCCTTTGTTCAGATATGTTATCAAATTTATCATCTTTTTTAAGATTTGGTCTTTTATCACTTTTCTTTTCTGGCATAGGGTAAGTAGGAGTGTTTTTTGGAGATGATGGCGGAGAAATCCACCCAGGCAAGGTTCCATGAAAAGAGTAGGGATTTTTAGAGGTGTTGATGCTTCCTTTTTGTTCTGTCATGATCAAGTTAAATATATCATTTTCTAGTTTTTCTCTGAACTGAGATTCAGCATGATATGAAGTTGATATTGTTCTTCCATTATTAGCAGTCAACTCTTGAATGTCAGTTGAGTGCTGGGATTTTCCTCCTCCAGTACTATCTAGATCAAGAATTATTTTGTCAGAATTAATTTTGTTCTGTGCTTGTGGACCTCTGGATGTTTTTGATGATTCTCCTCTGGATTTTTTGATTTCCAGTTCCTCTAAGTCAGATTGCATTCTTAAGTTTGAAGGCACATGATCAACATTAACCATAGAGACCTCAAGCATATTTCCTATTATTTCTCCCTCCTCCACCTGCTCTTCATTTTCACAGTTAACATAGACTGGTTCATTATCACAGATTACATAGCATGGCTCATAGTCATTTTCGTCCATCAAGACATTAAATCTATTGGCTTCTCTCTTGTTTCCTTCATTTATTTTTATTGAAATGCATTTTTCCACTGAGCTAGAATGTGTTACAGGCAACTTTATGCTACTGACCTCATCCACTGAATTTCCTGTTATAATATTAAGTTTTGGAGTTAGCTTATTATTATCCTTATCTCTTTTCATCTTTGTTCCTCTACTTACAACCCTTCTCCACTCCTGCTTTTGTTTAATGACCCTTATTAGTTTTCCATTCTCCACTTCATTCACTGTGCTTTCCTTACTTGTTTCTTCTTTTGCCCTTGCCTTCTCCTCATGATTCAATTTCAATATCATACACTTTTCAGTCATGTGGCCAAACTCGTTGTAACTTATGCATATTTCGTCTCCACAAGTATTCTACTTTAACTAATTTCTCTAATCCATCAAGTAACCTTACTGCAAACTCATCCAACAACTCCACTGTTGGTGAAACTTCAACCATACATTTTGCATAACCAATTCTTTCCAACTTTTCAGTTTGCTCATCCATACACATGAATGATCCAACTCGTGATGCAAGCCAATTAATGCCCAGATGAGACCAAGCATATAATGGTATATTAGAGAGCCTAATCCATACAGGAACTGATCTTATCGTACTACAACTGTTTCCAACATTTGGATCCCACTGCTTAACTATGAATAATTTGTTCCTCATGATAATTGGATCTGATGCAATTATTTTCCTTCTATCTTCCTCACAAGACAGATTGAAAAGGAACAGAAATCCATCCGATTTGACTTTAATTGAACCTTTTAATTTCCAAATTCTTTTTAGATGTGCTATAACCGTTAGATACGAAAGAGGTTTATCAAGGAAAAAACCTACCAAGTAGTCACCCCAAACTTCATTGCCTGCCTTAATAACATTCTCTGGTGGAACCAAGACATGTCCTTCAAATTCCAGAGGCACTTGAACAGGGGAATGCTGGCCTGCATTACGAGGTTTAACTTTGAAAAGGGAATTCCATTAGGCTGGGGGAACAGACCGTGATGACTGTGATAGGGCGATTTGAGAAGGACCATGGGGAACTGGGGGAGGAGAAGGTGACCTAGCCGGTGGAGGAGGGAATGGGTCAGGCGGGAGCGGAAGAGGAGGATCTTGAAGGATCGGGTGATGAACAATAGGAGGGATGTTTGAATGTACGATAGGGATGTTTGGAAGTACGGGTTGAGGAGGAAAGGAGGGAACAGAGGCCATTAAAAAAGAAAAAAGCTGTGAAATTGATAATTCCAATTGATTTGTTGAGAATTTTCAATTACAGGGATTTGATATATATAAAACATGAAGTGAATCTTTGAAAATATTATATGCTGTTTAGATGGATTAATTGCTTTAAAAGAAGTGTTTGAATATATATGAGGATTTAAATAATAATTTCGAAAAGGTATATTTGGAGTTTACAAATATTTTGAATTAAGAATATTTAGGATTTGACGTTTGAAAGATATTTCAAGAATATTAATTCCTTAAAAGTATTTCTATGTTATTAAAATGAAAATTCAAAGTATAATTAATTTTGAGGACTTAAAATTTATCAGTGAGTTTTAATAAAGGTTCCTTTGAAACAAAATAAATTGTTATGAAATATGGATCTAGAAATTAGATGTGAAAATCAATAACAATTATTTTAAAAGAGAAGAATTAAATAAAAGAGCCATCATGTTAAATTAATTGAAGTGTTTTTATAAAAGGAAGATAATGAAGTGAAAGACATTCAAACAAATACCTTCATCTCGTTAATCACTAATTGAATGATATATTGATGTGTAAATGGATGATTGTTGATTTAGGTGTTACGAACGAAATGAAGTAAAATACTCGCTGCGTTGAATTATAAAATAATAAAATTGAAGAATAATGAGTAGAAGAGCGATTTAAGCGAGAATGAATTAATAAGCAAAGAAGAAATTTGTTTAATGTTAATTAATTCAGAGTCTCGTGTATATAGTTATATTTCACCGGCCGCTATGGGATGTCCATGTAGGGTGTATTTATTTACTCAACACAAGTATAATATCGAGTAATTCATTGAGGATCGAATATTTGATATTTGGATGTCGGTGGATTATTCAATATTGTACACCCATGTTGATCAATATTACTTGGATTTCTAACTTGACGTGTGAGGTAAATTATACTATTCCTTGATTTATTTTTAAGTGAGAATATGATTATCTCCGCCTCAGAGTGGAACGAGGAGTACGAAGTCCCTTATGAGCATTGATAGCCCGAAGTTTTTGCTAGCCCCATCCTAGCTTGACCGACCGTATGGTCGCTCCCTAAAGCGGTTGCGGTGACATAGCCCCCTCATCGCATGGTCATAGTCTATTGCACGGGCCAACTAGACGAATTCAGAATGAGACGAGGAGGTTGATGGGAGCGAGGAGCGAGGATAGGAGGAAGCGAAGTGTGATTATTCTGCAGCTAAAGACTGGTGAGGATGCTCACAAAATATTATAAATAAGGTCTCCCTTTACATTTGAGAAGCTATGAGCCTTAGGTGTAGACTCGGCTTCTGGAAGTAGCAAATAAAACAGCACACATAATAACAGTAGCAGTAAATAAAATAAAATAAAGAATAAAATAAATGAATGTATAACTGCTAAATAAATATAAATGAATTAATGTTCGACGTGTGTTGTATATTGTGTACGATGTTTGCGATGTGTGATGTGTAGATGTGTTCGCTGTGTGATGTGCAAATGTGTGCGATGTGTGTAATGCGTGATGTATGATGTGTTTGATAGATGATTGTTGTATGTTGTATGATGTGTATGATAGTGTTTTGATGTTTGATGGATGTTTTGATGTTTGATGGGTTATAGATGATGTTAGACATGTTGTAGATGTTGTACTATACCTTTGAGTCAATTTCTTATTAGGTTGTGTATATTATTCCTTGAGATAACATTTATATTCTCACCATTGAATCTAGATACAGTCTTACCCATTTATTATTTATAAAATACTCAGGTCAGTCCGAGATATTTCAAGTTCGGTACTTATTGGGCTTAATAGAGGATATAATATTAGTTGTATTTTATATTATAATATGGACTTGTGTATGAATATTGTAACAACCCTGGATTTTGGTCATTTAATTTTGAATATTAAATTAATTTTTATTATTAAAATATTGGTTTGATGGATTTAAAACTCAAATTAAATCACATGATTGTTTAAAAATCCTTGAATTGTGATTAAAATTTGAATAATGATTTATATATCTGAAATTTTAAATTGAATATTCATTTGATGGGTTTAATGAACTTATTTAACTCCTTTTAAATTTTAAATGATAACACTGAATTCAATTTGTAAATTTATTTACAGCAGTTGACGGTTAAAATAAATAATTGCTTTTTGTAACATCCCGTATATGGAGGCCAAAAGTTAAGCACTATGGATGCTGACATGCTGTAGTCATCTACAGTATTAACTTTTGGTGACGAAATACGGCAGTGTTAATGGTATCCACAATATCAGAAGCACTTGAATATGAAAAAAATCACAGATTTCCAAAAACCATAATTTCAGTGATTATATTTCAAATAAATCATATCCAAGTTACAAAAATCCCAAACGTAATCCTATGCATTGATCAAATATAATTTACAACAATACGCCAAGAGCGACATATGAAGATGCCCCATTGGATGATCAAAGAAATATAGACATAACTATCATAATAAACAGCGGAAACAATTTTAAAACAAAATTCCTAAATTAGCTATCCGTCAACCACCTGCTCATCTTCAGATGCTTTATTTGTCAAAATCTTCTAAAACCTGAAAACATAAACCCTCAGCCCACTCAAATCAAATTTTGAGCACCCGAGAGTTTAAGGGGAAACAAAAACTTCGAGTCGGACATAAAGCATGATATGATTAATATCTGTTACATCTCAGTTTATTGATAACTACTGAGACCACGCCGCTTAGCGGAATGGGTTTCCCTCACTAATATCTCTTTTCAAAACATATATTTTGCAAATCCTTTCCTGCAACCAAACTGGTTGATCTATTGGTTATAATAATAATATAGCAATATCCATTATGCTAAAACGGGAAATGAAATAGACTATCTGTCTAAAATCTGAACTATCTGTTCTAAATCTGAACTATCTGTTCTATATCTGAACTATCTGTTCTAAATTCTGAGCTACCTTCTCTTTTTTGGACTATCTGTCTTAAAATTGATTATAGTTATATCTTTTATGCTAGATAATGGGCCATCTTCCCAAAACAGGTAAAAAAGGGTGGACTAACTGTCCTAAAAAATTTAGCAAGATTCATTATGCTAATAAATGAACTATCTGTTCATATCAGAGCTGATTACACTTTCTAGACTAACTGTCCTCTGGGCTGATTGCCCTGAAAATGGACTAACTGTCCGAATTTAAAATGAGCTGACTACCCAAATTTTCTTTTGGGTTAACTACCCTTCAAAATATCTGAGCTAACTATATCTGAGCTAACTGCTCTTTAAATTTTCCTTGAAACCTTTTTTCAAAATGATTTAATCTATCAAATCATATATATAAGGAAAATATAACTTTAGCTTTACTCTAAGCTATTTTTGCCATGATATATATATATACACACACTTTACTCAAAATAATGTTGATGATGTTCAATAAGATTGTCAATCCTTTGAAATAAGTTAAAGTCCTATATAACTTAAAACACTTAGGCTATCTGCCTAATTTTTATATTTGAAACTTTTTTTTAAAACCTTCAAATAACCTTTCTAAAACATAGAAGGTAACTGCTTCTAAACTATTAATAAAACCCTTCGAAAGTATTGAATGTAACTCCTTTATATCCTTTAATAAACCCTTTCGAAATCATTAAAGGTAACTCCTTCTAAACCTTTTAAAAGCCTTCCTTTTACAAGCTTTAAAACATATGACACCCACCTTTTTAAACCCTTTAAGGCTTAGCCTTTCGAAAACATTGCAAAACTATACCTTTTGACCTTGTCGAAAGGTCCTACCTTTCGACCTTGTCGGAAGGTTTCTTTTCGACCTAGTCGAAAGGTTCCACCTTTCAACTTTGTCGAAAGCTTGGGGTACCTCTCCTATATAATAAACCTTTCGAAAGCAATGTAACTCAAAACCTTTCGAAGACATTGGGTTCAATTTAAAACAAGTGGAAAACCTTTCGAAACCAATCAACGTTAACTATTTGAAACCTTTAAAACGTTTCTACTTAAAACATTTGGATTATGCAAAAGGATCAGGAAAACATTGGAGTCAAAAGCAACTGCTTTGAAACCTTTACAAAACCTTTCGAAACCACTCAAAAATAATAAAGTGTTGGTGTTGGAACCAACCCTTCGAAATCAATGGAGAGAGGCGTCAAGTTTTAGAAAACAAAAGATAACCTTTGACTCTATTTGTGTCGAAAGGTTAGGAAGCGGCAACTATGCCTTCGGGCTAGAACAAAGCTAACCTTTCAACCTTATCGGAAGGTTTCATTTAAAACAAGAAAACAAACCAATCGAAACCATTTTCTTTTAAACCTTTTGACAATTTCGAACGCTCTTTGCCGAAAGCTAGCAGGCATATTTTCTTTAAACCAAAACAAAACTTCATCTCTTTCAAAAGCTATAACCTTTCGTCCCTAAACCTTTCGAGTCCATCCAATTCACTACGTACTAGTTGCCTGATACCAGGTGCATTGGTATTTGACCTAGCCGAAAGGTTTGATACCTTTCGACTTTGTCGAAAGGTCTGGAATGAAGGCGGAAGCTTTGCCGAAAGGGTTGAAATAGAAGAAAGACAATTTATTTGTACTTTCAAACAGTTCTTTTGTACCCCACTTGCCTTGTTTGTCTAAATTTGATTGGTTGCTAGAATTTTATATTCAAAAGTACTGTCGACTTTCCTTATTTGGAAATTTGAATAATTTTGAAAAATCCCCTTTCTCTTTTATAATTATATAAAACATTTGTCCCATACCTTAAATAATTTTATATAACTATTAAAACACCTTCAAAAATCATGGAAAAATTCCAGAAAGTCAAATAATATGTTCTCTTTAACATATATAATTTTCGAATCCAAACTGTAAATATTTTTCCCGTAAATAATTTTATAATCCAAATTAACCTTTTCTTCCTTAGAAAATTCATAACAGTTCCACAAAAATTCATAAAATTCTAAAGTTCGAAACCCGTCTCTAAAATAACTTTTTAGTTCACCATAAAAAATCGCAAGCCTCACGGATGTCATTTAATAGGGTTTTATCTCAAAACATATCATAAAATCTATATGAATATATATAAATCATCAACATGTATATATAATCTTTTTATCATTCAAACACATGGCAAATCTTTGCAAAATCATTCGGAATTAACCTTAAACCGAATCCAAAATTATTTAGAGATGTAAACATTATTCACCGTTTTCTTTAATAATTAAGGAGCTTGAGATTTGAATGAGTTTGATTTGAATTTGCTTTTCTTAAGCTTTTCTTTTGTTTCCTCTTCTTCTTCTTTCATTAATGGTGGTCGGCCAAGCTTTTCAAATTTTAGAAAATGACAATGAACGTGTGTTTTGAAATACACGGCCTAAGGAAGACAATATAGGAATGGCCTCTTTCCCATAATACCCATCCTCTAATTCATTTTAAACCCTTCATTTAATTTATTAGTTAAAAGGCACGACTACCTTAATTAAATCAAATCTCAATCTCCTAATCAATATATTATTTTATTTAGTTTATCTAACCAAATCTCCTAAATAATGTTATCAAAAATCTGGGGTGTTACAGACTCCCCTCCTTAAAGAATTTCATCCTCCAAATTACAATAAGGCTCAAAACAAACAAGAAGATAAAACATACCATCAAAACAAGTCAGGATAAGTATCTCTAATCCTGCTCTCAACCTCCCAAGTACAGTCTCTGTCATCGTCACTACACTGGACTTTGACTAATCTGACCGTTTGGCTCTAAGCCTCTTCTCATCTCTCGCAACAATGCGAATTGGCTTCCTCACTATGGTCAAGTCCGGTTCTACCACTAAATCATCTAGCATTGTCGGTGCAATAGCAGCCTTCGGGTCTCTAACACACTTTCTAAGATGAGAAATATGAAAACATCATGGACACCTACCAAACTGCTCGGTAACTCAAGTCTATACGCGAGTTTCTCGATCCTCTCAAGAATAGGAAAAGGTCCTATGAACCTTGGAGATAACTTCCCCGACTTCCCAAATCTAAGCATACCCTTCATCAGTGATACTTTGACGAAAACCTGATCCCCAATTGAGAACTCCAAATCTTTCCGTCTCTTATCTGCATAACTTTTCTACCTAGACTGAGCCTCCTTCATCCTATCTCGAATGACCTCAATCTTTTCTGCAGCTTCTCTAACAAAATCTGGACCAAGAATCAACCTATCCCCGGTCTCCAACCAACAAACAGGAGATTTGCGTGGCCTTCCATACAAAACTTCAAATGGTGCCATCCCAAAACTAGTTTGATAAATGTTGTTATACAAAAACTCGACTAGATGCAGATGGTCCTCCCATGATCCCCCAAAGTCCAGAACACAAGCTCTCAACAGATCTTCTAAGATCATCCTAACTCTTTCCGTTTGCCCATCTGTCTGCGGATGGTAAGCGGTACTCATTATAAGCTTGGTTCCTAAAAATTCCTGCATACTCTTCCAAAACTCTCTAGTGAACAAGGAATCTCTATCACTACCTATGTTTCTAGGAACTCCATGCAGTCTAATCACATTCTTCATGAAAAACCTTGCTAAAACAGGTGTCATCCTGGTTGACTTAACTGGAATGAAATGGGTACTCTTAGTCAATCTGTCCACTATAACCCATATACTTTCATTTCCCCTGTTTGACCTTGGCAACCCATCTATAAAGTCCATAGAAATAGAATCTCACTTCCACACTGGAATATCTAACGGCTGAAGCAAACCACTCAGTTTCTAGTGTTCGGCCTTTGCCTGCTGGCAATTCAAGCACTGCCTTACACACAAACCAATATCTCGCTTCATTCCTTCCCAGAAGAAACTCCTCTTTATATCCTGATACATCTTGGTACCTCCGGGATGTATAGTGAACTTCGACAATGGCATTCATCTAAGACTTCCGTTCTTATGTTTCCTACACTCGGAACACATAATCTTCCTTTCTTTCTCAACCACCCATTCTGGTCAATACTGAAATCTTTCAAGTCATCGCTCTTGGTTCCTTCTTTTAGCTTACTGATCCGTTCAGCTAACGCTGGATCCTCTATCTGCTTAGAAGCAATTCGTTTGATCAAAACTGGTCGAACTTCCAAACAAGACAATACGACTGTATCACCACTAGACCCTGCCTCAGATCTCCACTGCACTCTGCAATCTGTTAATGCTTTTAAATCTTTCCACTCATCCATCATTGCCAACACTGCATTATGATGTTTCCTGCTAAGTGCATCTGCAAACCAGTTGCCTTTCCCTGGTGTGCACTCAATCCCAAAATCATAAGCGGCTATGAATTCTAACCATCTCTGCTGTCTGATGTTCAGCTCCTTCTGAGAGAACAAATACTTCGGCGACTTATGATCTGTAAATAGCTCAAACCTTTCTCCCAAAAGGTAATGTCTCCCCACCTTCAAAGCAAAAATCATAGCAGCAAACTCTAAATCATGCATTGGATATCTGACCTCATGTGGTCTAAGCTGTCTAGAAGCATAGGCAATCACTTTACCTCTCTGCATCAGCACAGCTCCTAATCCTGTTCCGCACGCAACGGTGTAGACTATCAAATCCCGATTCCCCTCTGAACAACCAATACAGGTGCATGGGTCAATAAGTGTTTCAAACTCTGGAATGCTTCCTCACACTTATCGGTCCACACAAACTTCACATCCTTCCTCGTCAGTCTGGTCATCGGTGCTGCTATCCGTGAGAAATCCTTAATGAATCTTCGATAATAACCACCCAACCCAAGGAAACTCTTAATCTCGATTACTGTCTCGGGTCTCTTCCAACTATTCGCTGCCTCA
Organism: Allium fistulosum; assembly: GCA_030737815.1. Taxonomy (NCBI): domain Eukaryota; kingdom Viridiplantae; phylum Streptophyta; class Magnoliopsida; order Asparagales; family Amaryllidaceae; genus Allium; species Allium fistulosum. The sequence goes on from CM060902.1 coordinate 845,257,711, forward strand.
ATCTTAGTCGGATCTACTGATAACCCTTCCTCTGAGACGACAAGACCAAGAAACTTCACCTCCTTTTTCTAGAAGTGACACTTCAAAAACTTCGCTTTTAGCTAATGCTGCCTCAGCGTCTCAAGCACCACTCTAAGATAAACTTCATGCTCTCTTTCATCCATAGAGTAAATCAAGATATCATCTATGGAAACCAGCACGAACCTATCCAAGTGCTCTCAGAAAATACGGTTCATCAAATACACAAAGAAAGCTGGAGCATTCGTCAGTCCGAACGGCATAACTAACCATTCGTACGATCCATATCTGGTCCTGAATGCTGTCAAAGGTATATTATCCTCTGCTACTCTGAGCTGATGGAAACCCGTTTTCAAATCCAACTGAGAAAATACCTTTGCTACACTTAGTTGGTCGAACAAATCATCAATCCTAGGCAATGGATATCGATTCTTCATCGTCCTCTCATTCAACTTACGATAATCGATATATAGTCTCAACGATCCATCTGCTTCTTAGAAAACACTGCTGTTGCACCCCACGACGAACTGCTTGGCCTGACAAAACTCTTGCCCTCTAAATCCACCAACTGCACCTTCAACTCCCTCATCTCTGAAGGGGTCATCATGCTTGGCAGTCTACCCACTGGTTCTGCTCTCGGAACCAAATCTATCCAAAACTCAATGGCTCGTTCTGGCGGCAATCCAACTACAGGCTCAAACACATCTGCAAATTCGCTACCACGAAAACTCAATTCATCTCATCATCTAAATCCAATGCACCCAACAAAGCAAACTCTGCATCGCTAGAACCTCCTACGGTGAAAACAATCTGATCGCTACAATCTGGGTGACTAAGAGATATCTTCCTACCTTGGTAAAATATCTTAGCATCGTACTCACTTAACCAATCCATACCTAGGATAATCCCAAACCCCTCAAAATCAAACACATGCAAACTACATTCAAAAGTATGGCCTAACAGGTCAAATTCAAACTAGTCACACCTCAACCCTAGAGTTGCATACCCTCCTATTGGATTCGCAACCCGTAAGGAAGTAAATAAATATGTGGGTTCAAGGTTAAGCTTATCAATTAAACATCTAGATATAAAAGAATGCGATGCACCAATATCAAATAAAACGCTAACAGACATACCATGAATCTGAAGCATTCCCCCAAGAACTGATTTTCCCTTCTCCTGGGCTGTTGGCTTGGAAGCGGCAAGCTCCAATGCATACACCTTGCCCTTACCATCTCTAATGGGCTCCTTGCACGGGTTCTTATAACAGCCTATCTGGTCACAATTAAAACACCTGACTTTCTTCCTTCTAGCTACAACCTTCGCTTTCCCTGAACGACACTCATTAGCAAAGTGCCCTTTCTTGTCGCATTCATAGCAGACAACTTCAGACTTTGCTTTCTTGGCTACTCCACCCTTCTGAGCACCTTTCTTGGGAAAGAACTTCCTCTTCTGGCTCTGCCCAACCTGGAACACTTTTGCCTTGCTCTTCTCCAGAGACTCAAGGACTTCTTTCTGTCTCAAATCCATCTCTATAACAATATCAGAAGGATCTCTAAGATGAGACAAAGTAGCACTAGCCAATTCTGGCTTCAATCCTCTGATAAACTTCTCATTCCGTTTCAACACGGTATCTACAAAAGCATACCCATACTGGGACAACTCTTCGAACTTCCTGGTATACTCAACAACATACATCTCTCCTTGCACCAGCTCAACAAACTGCCTAATCAAAGCTGGCTGTGCCATTACTGACATAAACCTCACATGAAATCTCCTTTTGAAATCCTCCTAGGTTACTATCTCCTCATCAACTGTCGTTGTTACACTGTTCCACTAGAACAATGCGGTCCCCGGAAGCTGCCTAGACGCCAACCTCCTCTTTTGCTCGTCATTGAGCCCTAAGTCTACAAAAAACCTTTCGTACTGCAACAACCAATTCTCCACTTCAATGGCTTCCTTTGTTCCCATAAATGGCTTCCCTCCTAGCTTCACATAATCACCGCTCATCTTAGCGAAATGATTAACCACTGGAACTTCTGGAACCCCTGCTCCTGCAGCATTTCCTCCTATCACTCCGGGTGCAACTCCTGCCTACATTATATTCCTAAAAAACTGATACATGGCTTCCATTCCGACCAGCGGAACTTTAGCACCAATATTCGCTGCCTGACCTTGGCCTCTTCCTGCATTAGGTCTGGCATTCCTTTCGGTGCTTCCCCCTCCTTGGTTAACTGTGCTTCTTCTACCATCCATATATGTATTCAAACCTCATGAGACACAGAAAGATAACCTAATCAAAGATAGATGAATGGAGATAAGCACATACTTATATATAGAAAATACAAGTACGTTACTATAGCGTTAACCCAACCCCAAATCTTACTCCAATTTCTTTGGACTTTTGTTTTCAAAACCAATTTTTAGTTAAATTTTTCATAAACCTATGCTTTGATACCAAGCTGTAACATCTCGTATCTGGAGGCCAAAAGCTAAACGCTATGGATGTTGCAGTCATCCACAGTATTAACATTTGGTGACGAAATACGACAGTGTTAATGGTATCCACAATATCAGAAGTACTTGAATATGAACAAAATCACAGATTTCCAAAAACCATAATTTCGGTGATTTTATTTCAAATAAATCATATCCAAGTTACAAAAATCCCAAACGTAATCCTAGGCATTGATCAAATATAATTTACAACAGTACGCCAAGAGCAACATATAAAGATATCCCCTTGGATGATCAAAGCAATATATATATAACTGTCTTAATACACAGCATAAACAATTTTAAAATAGAATTCCTAAATTAGCTATCCGTCAGCCATCTGCTCGTCTTCGGATGCTTTATTCGCCAAAATCTGCTAAAACCTGAAAACCTAAACTCTCGGCCTACTAAAATCAAATTTTGAGCACCCGAGAGTTTAAGGGGAAACCAAAACTTTGAGGCAGACATAAATCCTGGTATGAATAATATCTGTTACATCTCGGTTTACTGATAACTGGTGAGACCACACCGCTTAGCGGAACGGGTTTCCCCTCACAAATATCTCTTTTCAAAACATATATTTTGCAAATCCTTTCATGCAACCAAACTGGTTAATCTACTGATTATAATAATAATATAGCAATATCCATTATGCTAAAATAGGAAATGAAATAGACTATTTGTTTAAAATCTAAACTATCTATTCTAAATTTGAACTATCTGTTCTAAATCTGAACTATCTGTTCTAAATTTTGAGCTATCTGCTATTTTCTGCACCATCTGTTCTAAAATTGATTATAGCAATACCTTTTATGCTAGATAATGGGCTATCTGCCCAAAACAGATAAAATGGGTGGACTAACTGTCCTAAAATTTTTAGCAAGATCCGTTATACTAATAAATGAACTATCTGCTCATATCAGAACCGACTGCTCTTTCTGGACTAACTATCCTGGAATAAATGTCCTCTGGGCTGACTGCCTTCAAAATGGACTAACTGTCCGAATTTAGAATGTGCTGACTGCCCGAATTATTTTTTGGGTTAAATACCCTTCAAAATATCTGAGCTAACTGCTCTACAATATTTGAGGTAACTACTCTTTAATTTTCCTTCAAACCTTTTTTCAAAATGATTTAATCCATCAAATTATATATATACAAGGAAAATATATCTTTTGCTTTACTTTAAGCTATTTTTGCTATGATATATATATATATATATATATATATATATATATACTTTACTCAAAATAATGTTGATAATGTTCAATAAGGATTGTCTATCCTTTAAAATAAGTTAAAGTCCTTTATAACTTAAAACACTTAGGCTATCTGCCTAATTCTTATATTCGAAACTTTTGTTTAAAACCTTTAAATAACCTTTCGAAAACATAGAAGGTAACTCCTTCTAAACTATTAATAAAACCCTTCGAAAGTATTGAAGGTAACTCCTTCATATCCTTTAATAAACCTTTCAAAATCATTGAAGGTAACTCCTTCTAAACCTTTTAAAAGCCTTCCTTTTACAAGCTTAAAACATATGACACCCGCCTTTTTAAATCCTTTAAGCCTTCGCCTTTCGAAAACATTGCAAAACTATACTTTTCGAACTTGTCGAAAGGTCCTACCTTTCAACCTTGTCGGAAGGTTTCTTTTCGACCTAGTCGAAAGGTTTCATCTTTTGACTTTGTCGAAAGCCTGGGGTACCACCCCTATATAATAAACCTTTCGAAAGCAATGTAACTCAAAACCTTTAGAAGACATTGAGTTCAATTTAAAACAGGTGGAAAACCTTTCGAAACCAATCAAAGTTAACCACTTTGAAACCTTTAAATCGTTTCGACTTAAAACATTTAGATTATGCAAAAGGATGAGAAAAACATTGGAGTAAAAAGCAACTGCTTTGAAACCTTTAAAAACCTTTCGAAACCATTTGTAAACAATAAAGTGTTAGTGTTGGAACCAACCCTTCAAAATCAATGAAGAGACGCGGCAAGTTTTAGAAAACAAAAGATAACCTTTAACTCCATCTGTAACGAAAGGTTAGGAAGCGGCAACTATGCTTTCGGCCTTGACGAAAGCAAACCTTTCGACCATGTCGGAAGGTTTCATTTAAAACAAGAAAGCAATCCAATCGAAACCTTTTTCTTTTAAAACTTTTGACAATTTCGAAAGCTCTTTGTCGAAAGCTAGCAGGCATATTTTCTTTAAACCAAAACAAAACTTCATCTCTTTCAAAAGCTATAACCTTTTGATGATTTAAATCTTCCCCGTCGGAATTTAACAACTCGTCATCAAAAAGTCCAAAAAATTCATGTTCATTAAATTCGTCTTCCTTTGTTGGATTATCAACAACTTCATTGCGTATCTCAAGTTCAAAATCCAAAGTTGTTGTATTCAAATTTTCGAAATCGAGAAAAGTAAGATCGAATTTTAAATTTGGTTCCACACTCTCAAAAGAATTTAAATCCAACTCAATTACCGTGTTTTCAACAACTTCATTAAGATTATTATTTTTCAGACTATATTTCACAGTGATATATCAACTTCACAAGCAACATAACCATTACAACCCTTTAGCCTTGCCTCATCTCTGAAACCATCCCTCTACCCTATATACAAACCACCACTACAAACTGCAACTCCACAACATCTTCCTCTACAACACTATTCACACTGTTCTAATCACTGTGCAATACCACAACACTACAAACCAAACCACCCTACTTTACACCTGTAAATGGATAAACAGCTATTTTCTAACTCTACAACACTATTCACACTGTTCACACTGTTCGGCTATTTTCTAACACTACAAACCAACATCTTCCTCTACAACACTATTCACACTGTTCGGCTATTTTCTAACTCGATAGACATTTAGCCGTCCGAACAATTGAAAATAGCCGAACGAATTTCAAAATAAAATTACCGCAAGCGCACGGCGTACACTTATAGTACGTGGCGAATACGGGTCGATCTGCAGGGAATTAATGATTTTAAAAATCTATTCAATCAAATTAAACCAAAGTCGAGTGAAATTTAAGCTATAGAATTAGAGAATGAACTAACTAACTAAAAGAAAAGAGATGCAAATATAAGAGTTAAATGACAATTTAGAGAATAAATCCACTTTCTAGATCATGTAGTTCAACACATATGAAATCATAATCTCTCTTTTATGGTCATTAGTGCTTTAATTGATGTGCTTATCATAAGTATGACATATTTGTGCAATTAGTTAGCCAACATAAGCCATCAAACTTTGACACACCCCTTAAACCACTTACTAACTTTCATGAAACTTGACAATGAAAATGAAAATGAAATCTATTTTACGTATGGCCTATTAACTATTGATTAAAAATATAGACCATCAAAATTTAATTTCAAATCACTTTCTTTTGCCATAATAATATTTTGATGAATAGGCAATTAATATTAGTGATTGTTTAAGCATAGCCTATTTGATGTCAACAATATAGGCTATCAAATTTAAGGCAAAAACAACAATTAAACCACTTCAATCATCATCATTAAGCATAAAAAGAGAGCATGAATTAACGAATAGTTGAAGCTACATAATTAGAGAGCTTCATTAACCCCTAAATTGAAGGGGTTTTAGCCTCTCATATTTGTCATTTGATTAACAAATGTAGCTAGCAACATGAAAGCAAAAAGAAGAGAAAGTGAAAGCTAATGGAAAAGAGAAGCTAATTAATAAGAATTAAACTAATCTACTTTGCATGAATGTAAATCTACACTACCAACATTAAAGTAAATGAACAAGGAAAGAAAATGAACAAGTAATTAAATTGCATAAGAAAAAGAAAGGAAATTACATGAAAATAAAAATGGCTAAGTAGCCATGAAAAAAAGAAAGAGAGCTTGTCCTTTTATTTTGAGCCTAAACTAAAACTAAGAGAGACTAAGGGAGAGGACCAAGTTACATGAAGATATGTGGTACTTATACATGTGTTAAACCCTAATTCATATTTTTGGGGAATGCCCAAAATACCCTCTTAGGAAGTGTGGAGGCCAAGTAATCATTAGCTTCAAATAATCCTCATTTAGATGTCATGAAGCTTTTAAACTCTATTAGCATGTGCATTAGCCTCTAATTTGTACATGAAGGTACGTGGGTAGGTGGAGTCCTCCATTATCTTCACTTTGAATTATTTCCATCTTCATTTGTTCTCTTCACTCTTGTGCATGCATATGTGATCATGAAACCACTTGTATATGAATTTAAATTCCTACAAAATAATATAGAAATTTTCAATTAAATTTTAGAAAATTAATATATGCATAAAAATGACCATTTTGCCCTTGGATGAAGATGAATATGTGACAAATTCAAATAATTTGAATTTTGGTTTAAACAAGTTAAAATACCCAATATGATCATTTATTTAATTTAAATAGATTAAATATGGTGGTAAAAATATGCACATTTACGTGCACATCACCTTTCCTCCCTAAACCTTTCGACTCCATCCAATTCACTACGTACCAATTGCCTGATACCAGGTGCATTGGTATTTGACCTAAACGAAAGGTTTGATACCTTTCAACCTTGTCGGAAGGTCTGGAATGAAAGCGGAAGCTCTGCCGAAAGGGTTGAAATAGAAGAAAGACTATTTATTTGTACTTTCAAACAGTTCTATTGTACCCCACCTGCCTTGTTTGTCTAAATTTGATTAGTTGCTACAATTTTATATTCAAAAGTACTATCGACTTTCCTTATTTGGAAATTTGAAAAAGCCCCTTTCTCTTTTATAATTATATAAAACATTTAAGTCTCATACCTTAAATAATTTTATATAACTATTAAAACACCTTTAAAAATCCTAGAAAAATTCCAAAAAGTCAAATAATATGTTCTCTTTAACATATATAATTTTCGAATCCAAACTATAATTATTTTTCCCGTAAATAATTTTATAATCCAAAATAACCTTTTCTTCCTTAGAAAATTCATAATAGTTCCACAAAAATTCAAAAAATTCTGAAGTTCGAAACCCGTCTCTAAAATAACTTTTTAGTTCACCATAAAAATTCGCAAGCCTAACGGATTTCATTTAATAGGGTTTTATCTCAAAACATGTCATAAAATCTGTATGAACATATATAAATCATCAACATGTATATATAATCTTTCTATCATTCAAACACATGGCAAATCTTTGCAAAATCATTCAGAATTAACCTTAAACCGAATCCAAAATTATTTAGAGATGTAAACATTATTCACCGTTTGCTTTAATAATTAAGGAGCTTGAGATTTGAATGAGTTTGATTTGAATTTGCTTTCCTTAATCTTTTCTTTTGTTTCCTCTTCTTCTTCTTTCATTAATGGTGGCCGGCCAAGCTTTTCAAATTTTAGAAAATGAGAATGAACGTGTGTTTTGAAATACACGGCCTAAGGAAGACAATATAGGAATGGCCTCTTTCATATAATACCCATCCTCTAATTCATTTTAAACCCTTCATTTAATTTATTAGTTAAAAGGCACGGCTACCTTAATTAAATCAAACCTCAATCTCCTAATCAACACATTATTTTATTTAGTTTATCTAACTAAACCTCCTAAATAATGTTATCAAAAATATGGGGTGTTACACTTTTACACCTCGATTTTTATTGACGTATTTTAAAATTAATTTAACTTATTTGATTTTTTTATTATAATTATTAGTTTTGAAAATCTTTAAATTATCTATTGATGTTTTATCGTCAAATAGCAGCATTTTGGTGATTTTACAGAATCTAATAACCAATGTATATTTTTATTGATTTGAAATCGCATCGTCATTCGAAGCGCGACCGTATTTTTATTTTGTCAATTGGAGTCCATACGCTAAACGGAAAGCGGTACTGCGAAACGCCGAAAACTACTATTTTATATATATCCAACACTTAACTGATTTTAAACTCAAACATTTCATCTCTTCCGTTTTCTTTTTGTACATATACCGCAGTGTTAACCCGCCTTTTGGCAAGATCGCGGACAGACGGGTTTAACTTAATCAACTGCATGTTTGTCGAGGCTAGGGTACGATGGATACAGTCGACTGGATGGATGAATGATGCAATGTGCTTAGGAGATGGAAATATGATTGGATAAAGATGAATCAACTATAATTTGGGTCTAGGAAACATGGTTCGGCACAAATAGTTCGTCTGGCATTCACTATTCACGTTCAAATAGCATTCAAGAGTACTCGGCATGCATAGAGCATTCAACAGACATGAGTGGTTCGGCATTCCAGGAGCACTCGTCATTCAGTAGCGTTCGGCATTGGATGGATCGTTCGGCATCTGGAGACGTTCGGCATTGGATGGATCGTTCGGCATCTGGAGACGTTCGGCATTGGATGGATCGTTCGGCATCTAGAGACGTTCGGCATGATGGAGGTTCGACACTAAGGATCGTTCGGCATTGGATGGATCGTTCGGCATCTGGAGACGTTCGGCATTGGATGGATCGTTCGGCATCTAGAGACGTTCGGCATGATGGAGGTTCGACACTAAGGATCGTTCGGCATTGGATGGAGCGCTCGGCATCAGGGAGCGTTCGGCATTGGATGGGTCGTTCGGCATACCTCACCTCGCTCGGCATTGCACCTCACACCTCAGTACCTCGCACCTCCATATCTTGGTACCTCACACCTCCATACCTCGGTACCTCGCACCTCCCAACGTTCGGCGTGAGGAGATCGTTCGGCATTCACACCTTGTTCGACATTCAGCGTTCGGCATCTATGGTTCGGCATATGGAGACCACTCCACTTGGGCTGAGGTACTCGGCTGCCAGGCCCACCAGGGAAGTCCAACCCATCTTTGTCTATAAATAGAGAGGCAGGGGCACAGTAAAAGGGGATCTTCTTTCTGCTCTCTTACTTTCTCTTTTCTAAGGCTAAGGCAACTCTGCCATTTTGTAACTGTAATCGATTATTACAGCAATAAAAAGTAAACTTCTGGAGTGGACGTAGGCCGGAGTTAGCCGAACCACTATAAAATCTGTTGTTCTTTACTGCTTTCATTTCAGTTTTAACTGTTCTTCACATTATTACTCTCTACATACATTCTATCTTTGAGCTGTGATTGGTATTTGGTGCTTTCATCTGGATTTGGGGGTTAGTGACCAATTTTGGCGCTAACACTTTGGTGCTTTCACTGAGAACTGAACTCAGGAACTTTGGAGTTAGGAACTTGGATCCTAGAAAGCAATGGCTAGACCACCAACAAGGAAGCAAGTAGCGGAAAGAAGCAATCAGGAAGGAAGTCAAGCGGCCTCTTCTGGAGCTGGAGAGGATCATGCATCCATCTACATAACTCGGGATGAGATGCAGGCAATGATGAATTCTATGCAGGAGCAGATGATGAAACGGCAAGAGGAGATGATGCAGGCTCTTCTTAGGCAATTTGGACAACCAGGAACTGCAGGTGCTCAAGATCGTGGAGCTGGACCGGAGGAACTCAACCAGCGGACAGATGGAGTGATTCAACAGGAGGCGGCTCCCAATCAACAAAAACAGCTAACAATCTAGATGGACCTAGACTCGGGGGCACACCACCAGGGAATGTTGGACCAGTTCATGGAGGGATACCGAATGACGCTACGTGGCCTGGCGTCGATAGGAATACAGGAGTACGTGATGAAGAATATGTGCCAGAATTTCCTCGAGGACTTGGGAGGCAGTCTGGATTAGTTGGAAACACTGGATTGGCTGACATTATCAAGCGGACTATTCGCGGAGGTCTAACAAACAGGGATTCGGAGGGAGTTAACAAAAGTCCGTTTACCCGGAATATCAGGACAGCTAGGAATCCGTCCGATTTCAAACTACCCACTCTGGAAGTATACAACGGGAAGACGGATCCCACGACCACTTGATGAGGTACACTAGGCATATGGAAGTGCTGGGGGCAATGGAGGAGGTTATGGCCCGATGTTTCCCCCTATACTTGACTGAAATTGCTGCTATGTGGTTCAGACAGCTGGAGGATGGATCCATTGGAACATGGATAGAACTGGTGGACAAGTTCTTAAGTCAATTTCGAGTTCACATAAAAAGGCCAAAGAACGTGATGACACTAACATCAGTCAAACAGGGGGCAGCTGAATCGCTCAGGACATTCTTAACTCGATTTAATGCAGCAGTTGCTTCGGTGGATCGGCCAGATCCATCAATGGTTCTGATGGCTGCGGTATCAGGAGTCAGAGATAATTCGGAGTTCAAAGTATCGTTGGTACGGGACCCACTGTTGGATATTGGGGAATTCTTTCATGAAGCTGAAAGATTTCTTCGACAAGAGGATGCATGTTTGGACATGAGGTCAGAGGAAGTAAACATGACAAAGGATGGAAGACTACTCAGCGAAAGCTCAGGTGGGGGCAAGGATAAGGGGAAAAGGAAGCGCTGGGGAGAACCAAAGTTCTCCACTTACACAGGATTGAACGCCACGTTGGAGCGGATTTTCTTAGATACTCGAGATCGTCTTCCCTATCGAAGGCCATCGAGGAGGGAACCCACAGAACGTGAAAGGGCATCAGGAAGGCACTGTCTCTTTCATGACCTGGACGGGCATGATACTAACAGCTGCCGACATCTAAAGGATATAATCGAGGAGCATATAAGGAATGGTTAGTTGCGATAGTATGTTGGAACTCGGAATGCGGCGGTGGAACAGGAACAGCCACCGCCTACCTTGAACGATGAGGGCGCGAGGCCCAGGAATGGTGACCGATTGGTCATCAACTAATCTTGATAGTTTGGAATAAGTAACAAACTCCGGGCAAACGGTTAAATCACTTACTCATGTACGGGGTCGGAGATAACCCTCAGGCATGCTCTGAGATGATGGCTTACCGAGACGCCCTGGTTTGTGAAATCCGTTTCTTCCTTTGACTTGGACATTTGCTTTTTCTGGTTTGGTTTTGGAGTTTGGTTTGAACTCCCTGTTTTGCTCGTTTTCTGGTTTGAATTCTGGTTTGAATGTTTGTTTTTCGGATTGGATTTTGGTAGGATTTTCTCTGGATTTTGGCTTAAAGGTCGTCGAGTATGGACTATGCTCGGCAAGGGTCCGGAGAGACCAAGATTCGGCCTAGGACTTAGGCCATATATTATCGGTTACTATTTCAGGTCGTCGAGTATGGACTATGCTCGGCAAGGGTCCGGAGCGACCAGGATTCGGCTTAGGACTTAAGCCACGGCATTACCTGCGCCCAGGGACACTGGGCCATGGTCGTCAAGTGTGGATTGCGCTTGGCAAGAACCCAGAGAGGTTAGCTCAACGCCCAGGGACACTGGGCCACGGTCGTCAAGTATGGATTGCGCTTGGCAAGAACCCGGAGAGGTTATCTCAACATCCAGGGACACTGGACCACGGTCGTCGGTTGTGGATTGCGCTTGGCAAGAGCCCGAAGAGGTTATGGATTTGGATATCGACCCGAAGAGGTCTTAAAGTCGGTTATTGGTTATTGGATATGGATGAAACATGGACTTTGGATATTGGACTTGAGGCTATTCAAAACACACCTTTCAAAGCAAGACATGTTTTGGGGGGCAAGTGTTAACCCGCCTTTTGGCAAGATCGCGGACAGACGGGTTTAACTTAATCAACTGCATGTTCGTCGAGGCTAGGGTACGATGGATACAGTCGACTGGATGGATAAATGATGCAATGTGCTTAGGAGATGGAAATATGATTGGATAAAGATGAATCAACTATAATTTGGGTCTAGGAAACATGGTTCGGCACAAATAGTTTGTCTGGCATTCACTATTCACGTTCGAATAGCATTCAAGAGTACTCGGCATGCATAGAGCATTCAACAGACATGAGTGGTTCGGCATTCCAGGAGCACTCGTCATTCAGTAGCGTTCGGCATTGGATGGATCGTTGGGCATCTGGAGACGTTCGGCATTGGATGGATCGTTCGGCATCTGGAGACGTTCGGCATTGGATGGATCGTTCGGCATCTAGAGACGTTCGGCATGATGGAGGTTCGACACTAAGGATCGTTCGGCATTGGATGGATCGTTCGGCATCTGGAGACGTTCGGCATTGGATGGATCGTTCGGCATCTAGAGACGTTAGGCATGATGGAGGTTCGACACTAAGGATCGTTCGGCATTGGATGGAGCGCTCGGCATCAGGGAGCGTTCGGCATTGGATGGGTCGTTCGGCATACCTCACCTCGCTCGGCATTACACCTCGCACCTCACACCTCAGTACCTCGCACCTCCATATCTTGGTACCTCACACCTCCATACCTCAGTACCTCGCACCTCCCAACGTTCGGCGTGAGGAGATCGTTCGGCATTCACACCTTGTTCGACATTCAGCGTTCGGCATCTATGGTTCGGCATATGGAGACCACTCCACTTGGGCTGAGGTACTCGGCTGCCAGGCCCACCAGGGAAGTCCAACCCATCTTTGTCTATAAATAGAGAGGCAGGGGCACAGTAAAAGGGGATCTTCTTTCTGCTCTCTTACTTTCTCTTTTCTAAGGCTAAGGCAACTCTGCCATTTTGTAACTGTAATCAATTATTACAGCAATAAAAAGTAAACTTCTGGAGTGGACGTAGGCCGGAGTTAGCCGAACCACTATAAAATCTGTTGTTCTTTACTGCTTTCATTTCAGTTTTAACTGTTCTTCACATTATTACTCTCTACATACATTCTATCTCTGAGCTGTGATTGGTATTTGGTGCTTTCATCTGGATTTTGGGGTTAGTGACCAATTTTGGCGCTAACATGCAGCATCATGTCAAATGCAAGAAAATAAAAGTAAATTAGATTTGCCACTTATAAATTCAAAATCAAATTCGATTCTCATCGGAAAATTATAAAAAAATGATCTCTTTGGATTCAACGAATCGAGATATTCACTTTGATATGCGTTTAGATGGGTTTGGAGAGTGTGTGAGCCTAGCATCATTTTTGAGTTAAGTGGCCTAGGGCTTCGGTTTTGTGAGGTTTTGGTGGACGATATGCACAATGGAGTTTGGCATGGTGGTTGTGGGTGGAAAGAGCATCGGCGGCCTTGAAATGGTGAGGTGCGAAGTGGGTTTGAAGCGTGCGACTTTTACTGTAGCACTGTGAGCTACAGGTCACGACTGTCTAGGGCGAGTCGGAGGAGACAGGGGTGTATGGGTTTGGAAGCTAGTGTGATGAGAGGCTCGATGGAGTTGTTGGGTTTGGTTATCGTGAAGGAATGGAGGAGTAGTGGTCGGTTTATGGCATCTACGAAGGTGCTGCGAGCAGGACTTCGATGAGGGAGAAGTATATTAGAAGGTGATTAAGAATTAATTAAAAGTGATTCATTTTAATTAATAATTTAAATAATCGATGGCTAATAAATTTAATATGTTCTCCGTACGAGGTCCTTTCGAGATGAAACTTTTTGTGTTGCGCTCGTTATGATGATAACTTTGCGATGAAACTGGTTTGGTCCAATTTGGAACAGGTTGAAAATTTAGGCTAAAACCAGACGTCGTTCGATTTTAGTCCAAAGCAGAACTCTTGTGAGTCAAACTCACCTTTCTGATTTACCAGTATAATATTATGTATATTAAATTTATTTTTATCTACTTGAATTGATTGAATTTATTAGATAAATTTGGTCTAGGATCAAGATATAATATCTTGAATGCTAATAGATTGGTTGAATTTGATCTAGGATCGCGATATAGCACCTTGAAATGTTATTAGATTATTTGAGTTTTCAATTTGTATTCAAACTTGTTTTAAGTAATAGATCGTATATATGTGGTGATAAATTGATATTGATTTTGATTAATATAATTACATTGCTAAAAAAATTATAAAGTGGTTAATGTAAGTATACTTTTTGGTGTTATCTATTTGACCAAATAAACACCATTTAATAAATGTAAGTTGTGCATCTTTGAATGACATTAGTTAGATGAATAAATTCCTACTCTGGACATTTATTTAAGCGTCAATTGATCGTTCATTATTGGTTTGTTTACATATATGCTTGATTATGTAAATGTCGCTAATTTGACTTGAGAAGTTTTGGAAGATAATGGTAGCTTGTTAAGTACCAGTAGGATTGCTGAGCCTTTACTAGATTCGGAAATTATGGATTTGATTTACTTCTAATTTTTTTTAAATTGGAAGAAAAATGTTTTTAATTATTTCTATATATACAAGGAGTTTTTTAATAATTAATTATAAATGTTTGTAGAAGTTCTTTTTGTAAGTTAATTACTATAGTATCTACAGTGTTTTAAAATAAATTATTTTATAATGTTTTTCAAGATAATAATTATTTTGTTATTAGTTATTTGAAATTAGATGATTATTTCATTAAAGTATTGTTAAAGATAATTAATTTTATTTAAAAGGTTATTTAAAGTTATTTTATTTACCTACTGGAGATTTTTTAGGTTTAAAAGTTTATTTATTATATTATTAAAATGTTTTTAGTTATATTTCTTTTACATTATTTAAAAATGATTAAAGCTAAGTTTATGTTGTTTTAGTTTATTTATATTAAAATAAATAAATTGTTATAAAATGAATTCTTTTATAAAAAGGATTTATCTAAAGGGGTTTGTAAACTTGGGAAGAGAATTAAAATTGGAAAAGAAGTTAGATTTTGAATGATTGTGGAAAAGAGGAATTTTATAAATAGGTTAGGATATTTTAAAAGAGTATTTTGTAAATAAAACTTGGAGATTTATAAGGAACTCTATAAATAGAGTTTGGAGTTTAATAAAGAAGGTATTTTAAATTAAAAATAAAAGATTGTTAAAGAAAGAAAGGGTATTTCGGAATATTTATATCTTTGTTTAAAGGATACCCATGTTTAAATCATTTTAAATGATCTTGAAATAAGTAAATCCTTATATGTTATTGGTTAAGATACTTATACCATTTTGTAAGTATATGGGAAAGATTTTTCAATTTCGAAAAGAATGATTTTAAAATATACTTATACCGCTAGGATAAGTACATGGTTATATTTTCTAAGTATAAAAAATATTTCATTTTATGAATATACTTATTTTGTTGAGATAAGTATATGGAAGTGATTTCCAATATTTGAAAGTGATTTTAAATTAATGAATATGAAGCTCAGTGGATTCCATGGAAAATGAAATCTATGATTGAATGTTTGTATTCGATAGTTAAATAATCAACTATCGAAATTGGACCCAAAATTAACTTTGGAAATATCTAGGATAAACACATGGGTTATATGGCACAGTCATCTCCGATGATGCTGTGATGTGCAAATAAATCTCATTTCCTTCTTTTAGAATAATGACAAGGAAATTCGTCCACTAACGGTTAGGAGCCGATCTTCGATCTTATCTTTGTCCGTTTATTTTCTAAAGAACCGTAGTTGAGTTTACCCAAAACTGTCGAATGTTGTTTCAAAGAGACCGAGATCAGATATGTTATCCAAAAACCACTTCGATCCAACTTAAGCGTTGCGAAGTGAAGACATCGTGAAGATGATGGAAATTCATACGGAGCTCTCAAGTGATTCATTCAGTCCTAGATCGAACTTGTATGGATGAATGCTGGCATTGCATTGTTGCTTGGTGGGCAGTGTTAGCATTCCAAGTGGAAAGTGTTATATAAAAGGTAATCATAGCCTCAAGCCTTATCAACCAAAAGTGACTAAAACAGGGGAGATGCTTCAAGGCTATGTGGTTCGCTACCATTAGGATATGGTCATCACAGAATCTAGATCGATATTATGGATCATGTATGCTCGGAGCCTATTTAGGTTGTTAATACCAACCATGGTGATGACATATTCAGCGCTATCCCATAAGGGGAAGGGCCGATCTTGACTTGCAGGGAGTTTATGTGAGGCTCTTGGTGTATTTTATCTAGAGATGCACCATGACGGGGGGTACCCCATTAGCCCAGTCATTGTATGGAAACCAATCTCCAATACGAGCCATTACGATATTGATTGTGCCCAACTATGTTGGAATGTGAGATACAAGCATTTCAGATATTTTATATATTTACTTTGAACCCTTAGACACTATTATAACATCATTGGATTTCATATGAAATGTTTCGGTTATCGTAAGGTAAAAACCCATCTATGGTTATGTGCGGTGGTCTTATGAGATACCTATGTTTTCAAATGTTTTTATAACTTTAAAATCCAGTTGGGTGTGTTCTTCTCACGCTGGTTTTCCATACTGACTTGGGTGTTATTATATTATAATGCTCGGGTCAGACCGAGCATATTTACAGATTTCTTTGGATGCATTGGGGCTTAGTAGACAAGGTGGAGGTCATCAAGTCATATTCTCATATATGTTTATTTTCCGCTGCTTTGTTATTGAAATTATCAGCAATTGTGAGGACATGCTGTTATAACTGTCCAGGCTGATAATTGTGATTGTTTTTGTACTCAGATGAATGTATGTATATAATAGTTTCTCTTTTGCAAAAAACTTTGATATTATATTATACGTTGTTCCATTGCGATTGTGAGATTCTGTGTTGTTTTTAGTTTCTTTTCTCTTCTCTTCTCTTCTTCTTTCTTCCTCTTAACTATCCTCTTTCTGTTCGATTTAGCTTGGACATGTGAGGTCTATTGTCAACTTGAATGGTACGGAAAAGCAGGTCGTTACACATGGTTTCAGAGATTAGGTTGAGCGAACACCTAGGCTTTGGTGGGGTTAACTCATTTGAGATAGGGTAAGTGAGACCCTAGGATGAGTTTAAGTGTATATATATATATATTTGAGCGTGTATTTGTTAGTGATATAAAAAAATGTTTATATTGTGTTAATTAATCTGTTGAGTGGCTTATGAATTCTGGTCGATGTGTGGGACGCCACAATATCAATAGGGGTTTCTAAATGCTTATACAAGGTAAACCGACATAGTATTGGTTTGAAACTGGGTAAATGAAATAATTTTACCTAAATTATAATTTATACATAAAGAGATAATTTTTTGGAAATTACTATAATTATATATGGCATGTCTCGATGTTGGTGAATGATAATATTTGATTATTATCATTCGTTGTTTGTTCTTTTAACAAAAGTTGTTATTATTATAATATAACAAGATATACAATGGTAAAAGGAATTATATAAGAGACTAAATTTATAAGTATAAATTATAGAATATTGATTATACTTAAAACAATCAACAATTGTGAAATGAATTTCATCAGAAGTAATGTTTATAAATATGATTCATAAGGTGATTTAGAAATGAAAAGTGAAGGAAATTTCTTAAGTATATTTATAATATGATTTGTAGAAAAAAAAATAGATTTAAGCTAAGAATTTGGAAATTTAAATCCCGTGAGTTTGGAAAACTGTTTCAAGGTTGTGAAGGTACAATAATGGTATTGTTTGGAAAATACTTTGGGTTAGAAATATTATAAATGGAATTTAAAAGAAGTAGAAAGTAATGAACTCACCTCAATCACTGGAAATAATTCTGATGATGACTGCAACATCATCGGCGTTCATTTTTTAGTTTCTAAGTAAGGAATTGCTACCATTGAAGTTTTGTTTTGATAAAACAAATTTGTTTTAGATTCCAGAGGTGTAATTTGATATATAAAGGAGTTATGTATAGATATGATTTCAAAATAATTTGGAAATAAAACCGAGTGTTAAAATCCTGAATATTTCTATCTAAATGTTTTGAGAAAACCTAAGACAGTAAGTTTTTAAACTTATGATTGGAAAATAGTATAGATTTGAAGAATATTAAGTTAAAAAAAATTTCTAATTTTTTTGAATATAAATGTTAAGAAAAGTAAATATGAAAATTAAATTATGAAATGAATTTAACTTAAGTAAAGTTAAATAAAGTAAATTAATGAAATGAAATTTAACTAAAGCAAAGTTAAATGACATTGAAATTGTATTTGATTTGCAAAGAATTAATGAAATGAACGAATAAAATTGATTGTAGTAATGAAATAAATTAGTGAAGTGAACGTAAGTGATGAAGTAAAAATAAACATTCATTATTGTATAAAATTTTTATAATAAACTTAATTAAATAATTTTATGGAATGGTTCATAATAATATTAGTATTGAAAAATACTATGTAATGGAAAGGGATTTAACTTAGGAAAGTTAAAATGAAATGATTTTATAAAATGATCCGTAAATAAATTAAATATGGAATGAAATGTTGTTGAACATAATGTGAATAATTAGATGTAAACCAATGAATGTAAATGATTGAATGGAAATAAACTTGAGTCAAATAAATTTCATGAAATTTTAAGTAAACAAGTTTTATAACTTATTGATTTGGGGAATGCTAAGCTAAAAATAAATTTCTAAATTGTTGGATATGTTAAGGAATGAAAATCATACGTAGAGATTGGTAATTAAATTTGACTTAAGTAAAGTTGAATAAATAGAGTTAATGAAATTGAATTTAAATTTGGAATGGGATTTAACTCAGGCTAAGTTTAATAAAATGGATTTTAAAAGGAGAGTTCATCCAAGAAAGATTAAATGAGGATGAATTGGATTGAAATGAATTATATGAATTAGTAAAGTGAATTAATTCCACTTAAGTTATAAAATGAAATGCAATTTGAGTGGTAAAAAGAATTGAATGTGAACTTAAGTGATTATTTTATGGAATGGTCTATAAACGAGTTCGTATGCAAATAAATTGTTGTTAACGTTGAATTGAAAATTAACGGGAATGTAAGTTAAGCAAATGAGAATAAAATGAATGTTAAATAATTTAATGCAAATCAATTGGAAGTTAATGAATTGAAGGGTAGTAATTGAATGTAAGTCAATTGATTTAATTGGAATGTAAATCAATTGAACGTAAGTAAAATTGAGTGTAAATGAGTTGGATGTAAAAGAAAGTAAATTAAAAGTTGGCATTGAAAATGCAAATCGAAATAGTTAGGAATTAATTGAATTGATATTGCTTGTTGGACGATTCTCTTGTTACATGTGTTTCATTGCATATAGTTATTGTAGTAGCTATGTTATATATTGATATTACACTACAAGAAAATCTAGTTTCAGTAGCAAATATTGGTAGCGTTTCTTCCAAAGTGCTACTAATATAGCTTTTATTTGATAATTTTTTTTCCTCTACCACTACTAAAATGTTTGCCGCCCATCCCGCTAATAATTTGGGTCAAAAAAATTCCTCTACCGCTGCTTTTCTTCTTTTCCTCTTCGTGTTATTCTATTTACTTGAAAAAGAAAACCAAAAAAAATTTGTAATCTCCACAAACCCTTTTTCACGCTTCTTCTATTTTAATCTTGTTCTCCCTTAATAAAAAAATCACAATCTCCAAAAATCTCAAATTCACGCCGCCTAAAAAGGTCTCAGCTTGAAAAATTCGCACCCTGTGCTTCTCCACACCGCTGTCGGTTCGAGTGTAGATTGTCAGGGAAGTTATCATGTCATTGCTCTTCATCTTGAATCGTTGGATCTGGAGTCACATGAACATTAAGGCAGTTGTCAATTAGAAATTGCTTCATTGGAGATGTTATCGTGGTCAGAAGATTATCATTGAGATTTAAATGTCATTGCTCGCATCTTGTCAAAGTTCGTCATCTCGCATCGTCATTGACTAGGTTGCCACCGTTGAATAATCGAAGTATGTGGCGCAGTTGATTACATATTATGTATGCAGTTTTCCTTTTTATATTCAATTTTAACATATGCATCCTCTCATATCTTACATAATAAACATACAACAGTCGATTAGTCAGACTCGGGTTATGTGCTATAATTTACTAGTGAAAACAGAACTTTAATCCAAATTTTGAAGTGCCTTTAAGAGTGTGAAATCGACCCATTATAACTATTATGGCATATACTAAAGCTTTGGGTTGAAAATTCGACTGGTTTAGAATGATTCGGGTGCAAAACTAAGGGCAGTAAAGTAGAATATATATCTTTTGAACAAGTCCATACACATACTCTAGACTGTGTAATTTTGTAGTTCGTTTAGCTAGTACTAGTCTTACTTGGGAACAATTTATAAAGGTGAAATTGTTTGTATACGAAATCCTAAACTTGGAAATTTTGAATATGTTGTATTGTATAGTAATTCAATTTGGTTAAAAAGCAAGTCATTCAAATTTTAAACTAAACTGTTTTACATTGGTAGATGGTATGAGTGTTGATGAATAAGATTCTTTGGGATATTTTTTGAAAGCCTTTTAATTGGATTTTATCAAATTTTCTATAAAGAGGAGATGATTGTATATTTGGTTAGGGATTTGAACAAAATTGTACTTATTAGTCTTTCTTGATCACAAATTGCAGCTGCTTCTTCATGTTCGGTTCCTCTTATCATAAGCTCATGTGAATTATGATATATTACCATAATCTATCATATCATAAGCTCTAGTCCATTATATGTACCTGAATTTTCAAATATATGTGTTGACTTTTGAAGTTTCCAGTATATATAAATTTTAAGACACATATGCCAAGAACCATGTATGATATGGGTTCATTTGTGTATGGTTTTGAGTAAATACAGTTTTTCATACATTTAACTATTGAAATAAGTAAACAGTTTCAAGCATGTCTTGTTTTTAGAAGGTGTGAAGGTTTCAAGTGCATGTGATTTTAGAGGCTTCGCTAATGCGGGTTTTGAGTTTGGAAGTAATTTCAAAAGATGAAGAGTTTCAAATGTAAAAACTTTGAATATACATACATACATACATAGATAAATATATAGGTTATATGAGCAGTTTTTGAAGCTTAAATCATGTTCAACCATGAACGCATGGGTTCCAAGTTCTAGGTTCAGGGATAATATGGTAAATTCAGTTTTAAATAATACGAAAGTTATGAGAACATGTCAGTATCATGAACAAAGGTGCCTGTGCTTTTAATTTTTTGAGTCTCAAATATATATATAAGATTAATTTTGAAGTATATCCTGCTTGCAAAAGAGTACATGGTTTTATGTTGTTTTGGAAATGTGAAGTTTCTAATATATGTTAGTTCTGGGCATATGGATAAGTTTTCTTATGAAAATCGAGTCTGACATTTATTAGCCTATGGGTATATAAAAATCTTGGAATGTGTTTATCATATATAGTTCTGAACTTATATAATTTAAATGAACTCAGTGCTTTATGATTTCAAATAAGTAAAGTATTAGGCGGCATATGAATTTCGGATTCATATGTCTCTAACAAATCTGTAGTTTTGAGTATTTGTAACTTTTTACTATATGCATAATTTCGAAAAATAAACTTCAGGTTTTGTTAAGAAGAAATTTTAGATATGTAGTACATAGTTTTCAAATGCCTTCCAAGCTTATAACTTCAGATATACTTGAGAAGTGATAAAAGTGTGAAGTTTTAGATAGGTCTTAAACATTGGCCTTTCAAATACATATAGACTGTTGTGCACATGAGTTCCTAGGGGTAAAACTAATTTCATTAGAATTTCTTAAATACACATGATCCAAAAGTCTTTTCTGGTGTAGTGTTACTTTCTATATACATGTTCTGTTTGGTTGTTGAGTGTTTAATAGGTGTGGATGACGTGTGCTTCACATTTAGAGCTTGCTTTCGTGCTATATTGGTTGTATATGCATGCTAATGCTAAAATAAGGTACACATCTCGGATTACATATCGTACTTTTATATTTGTCCCTACGGGATGCCTTATCTTTGAAGACGAGATGTATATTTATGATTATATATACATTGTAAATTTTTACGATCGAGTCGCACAAAAGAGTCGCTGGCGAAATTTTCCATAAATTTAAGAGTTAGAAATTTTTTGAGGATTTTGAAGAAAAAAAAATTGATAACTAAAAATTGAATTTTAGTTTTATAACTTGGAATGGTATTAGTTGGATTTGGAAATTTAAATGTGAATTGGAAGACTTAGAAAAGTTTTATAAGAAGTTATAACTATTTGATTTTGAAAGGCCAAACGACTTAGAAGAATTTGGGAATCCGTTTCACCGAACTATTTTTGAAAATATAATGGGTTTTGAGGCAATTTTATTATCTTGGCAATTTCGAGGAAAAAATTCTTTTAAGGGGGGAGAGTGTAACAACCCTGGATTTTGGTCATTTAATTTTGAATATTTAATTAATTTTGGATAATGATTTAAATATCTGAAATTTTAAATTAAATATTCATTTAATGGGTTTAATGAACTTATTTAACTCCTTTTAAATTTTAAATGATAACATTGAATTCAATTTGTAAATTTATTTACAGTAGTTAATGGTTAAAATAAATAATTGCTTTTACACCTCGATTTTTATTGACGTATTTTTAAATTAATTTAACTTATTTGATATATTTTTTATTATGATTATTAATTTTGAAAATATTTAAATTATCTATTGAAGTTTTATCGTCAAATAGCAGCATTTTGGTGATTTTATAGAATCCATTAAACAGTGTATATTTTTATTGTTTTGAAACTGCATCGTCATTCGAAGCACGACCATATTTTTATTTTGTCAATCGGAGTCCATACACTAAACGGAAAGCGGTAGTGCGAAACGCTGAAAAACTACTATTTTATATATATCCAATGCTTAACAAATTTTAAACTCAAACCTTTCATCTCCTCCTTTTCTTTTCGTACATATACTGCCGCGTTCATGTCAGATGCAAGAAAAAAAAGTAAATTAGATCTGCCATTTATAAATTCAAAATCAAATTCGATTCTCATCGAAAAATTATAAAAATAATTTTTTTGGATTCAACGAATCGAGATCTTCACTTTAATATGTGTTTAGATGGGTTTGGTGGGTGTGTGAGCTCAGCATCGTGCAGGCAGTGGAGTGTTTTTGAGTTAAGTGGCCTAGGGCTTCGATTTTGTGAGGTTTTGGTGGACGATATGCAAAATGGAGTTGGGCGTGGTGGTTGTGGGTGGAAGGAGCATCGGCGGCCTCGAAATGGTGAAGTGCAAAGTAGGTTTGGAGGGTGCGACTTTTACTGTAGCATTGTGAGCTACAGGTCGCGACTGTCTAGGCCGAGTCGGAGGCGACAGGGGTGTGTGGGTTTGCAAGCTAGTGCGACAAGAGGCTCGATGGAGTTATTGGGTTTGGTTATCATGAAGGAATGGAGGAGCAGTTTTCAGTCTATGGCATCTACGAAGGATCTGCGAGCAGGACTTCAGTGAGGAAGAAGTATATTAGAAGGTGATTAAGAATTAATTAAAAGTGATTTGTTTTATTTAATAATTTAAATAATCGATGGCAAATAAATTTAATATCTTCTCCATACGAGGTCCTATCGAGATGAAACTTTTTGCATTGCGCTCGTTACGACAATAGCTTCGTGATGAAACTAGTTTGGTCCTATATAGAGAAGGTTGAAAATTTGGGCTAAAATCGGATGTCGTTCGATTTTAGTCCAAAGCAGAACTCTGATGAGTTAAACTCACTTTTCTGATTTACTAGTATAATATTGTGTAGATTAAATTTGTTTTTATCTGCTTGAATTGATTCGATTTATTAGATTGATTGAATTTGGTCTAGGACATGATATAACATCTTGAAATGCTATTAGATTGGCTAAATTTGATCTAGGATCGCGATATAGCATCTTGAAATGATATTAGATTGTTTGAGTTTTAAATTTGTATTCAAACTTTTTAAGTAATGGATCGTATATATGTGGTGATAAATTGACATTGATTTTGATTAATATAATTACGTTGTTAAAAAAATTATAAAGTAGTTAATGTATGTATACTTTTTGGTGTTATCTATTTGGCCAAATAAACACCATTTAATAAATGTAAGTTGTGGATCTTTGAATGACATTAGTTAGCAGAATAAATTCTTGTTCTGCTATTATATTTATTTGGACATTTATTTAAGTGTCAATTGATCGTTAATTATGGATTTGTTTACATATATGCTTGATTATGTAAATATCGGTAATTTGACTTGAGAAGTTTTGGAAGATAATGGTAGCTTGTTAAGTACCACTAGGATTGCTGAGCCTTTACTAGATTTGGAAATTGTGGATTTGATTTACTTTTAAATTTTTTTAAATTGGAAGAAAAATGTTTTTACTTATTTCTATATATACAAGGAGTTTTTTAATAATTAATTATAAATGTTTGTAGAAGTTCTTTTTGTAAGTTAATTACCATAGTATCTATAAAGTTTTTAAATAAAGTGTTTTATTAATGTTTTTGAAGATAATAATTATTTTATTATTAGTTATTTGAAATTAGATGATTATTTTGTTAGAATATTGTTGAAGATAATTAATTTTATTTAAAAGGTTATTTAAAATTATTTTATTTTATTTACCTATTGGAGATGTTTTTAGGTTGAAGAATTTAGTTATTATATTATTAAAATGTTTTTAGTCATATTTCTTTTATATTATTTAAAAATGATTAAAGCTAAGTTTATGAAGTTTTAGTTTATTTATTTCAAAATAAATAAATAAATTGTTATAAAGGAATTCTTTTATAAAATGGATTTATCTAAAGGGGTTAATAAACTTAGGAAGAGAATTAAAATTGGAAAAGAAGCTAGATTCTGAATGATTGTGAAAAAGAGAAATTTTATAAATGGGTTAAGAGATTTTAAAAGAGTATTTTGTAAATAAAACTTGGAGATTTATAAGGAACTCTATAAATAGAGTTTGGAGTTTTATAAAGAAGATATTTTAAATTAAAAAGAAAAGATAGTTAAATAAAGAAAGGGTATTTTGGAATATTTATATCTTTGTTTAAAGGATACCGGTGTTTAAATCATTTAAATGATCTTGAAATAAGTAAATCCTCATAAGTGATTGGTTAAGATACTTGTACAGTTTTGTAAGTATATGGGAAAGAATTTTCAAGTTCGGAAAGAATGATTTGAAAATATATTTATACCGCTAGGATAAGTACATGGTTATATTTTCTAAGTATTGGAAATATTTCTTTTGTGAATATACTTAATTTGTTGAGATAAGTATATGGAAGTGATTTCCAATATTTAAAAGTGATTTTAAATTAATGAATGTGAGGCTCTGTGGGTTCCGTGGGAAATGAAAACTATGATTGAATGTTTGTATTCGATAGTTAAATAATCGACTATCGAAATTGGATGTAAATTTGGAAATATCTAAGAGAAACACGTGGGTTATATGGCACAGTCATCTCCGATGATGTTGTACTATGCATTTAAATCTCGTTTTGTTCTCTTAGGACAATGACATTGAAATCCATCCACTAATGGTTAGAATGTGATCTCCGATCTTATCTTTCTCTGTTTATTTCCTAAAGAACCGATGTTGAGTTTACCCGAAACTGTCGAATGTTGTTTCAAAGAGACCGAGATCAGATATGATATCCGAAAACCACTTCGATTCAACTTAAGCATTGCGAAGTGAAGACATCATGAAGATGATGGAAACTCAAAAACGGAGCTCTCAAGTGATTCGTTCAGACCCAGAACGAACTTGTATGGATGAATGTTGGTATTGCATTGTTGCCTGGAGGGCAGTGTTAGCATTCCAAGTGGGAAGTGCTATATAAAAGGTAATCGTAGCCTCAAGCCTCATCAACCGGAAATGACTAAAACAGGGGAGATGCTTCAAGGCTATGTGGTATGCTACCATTAGGATATAGTCATCACCAAATCTAGATCAATATTATAGATCATGTATTCTCGGGGCTCATTTAGGTTATTGATACCAACCAAGGTGATGGCATATTCGACGATATCCAGTAAGGGGTAGGCCCAGTCTTAACTCGCAGGGTGTCCATGTGAGGCTCTCGATGTATTTTATCTAGAGATGCACCGTGACGGGCGGTACCCTAGTAGCCCAAAAATTGTATGGAAACCAATCTTCAATACGAGCCATTACGATTTTGATTGTGCCCAACTATGTTGGAATGTGAGATGCAAGCATTTCAGCTATTTTATATATTTACTTTGAACCCTTAGACATTACTATAATATCACTGGATTTCATATGAAATGTTTCGGCTATCGTAAGGTAAAAACCTATCCTTGGTTATGTGCGGCATGGTCTTATGAGATACCTTTGTTTTCAAAGGTTTTTATAACTTTAAAATCCAGTTGGGTGTGTTTTTCTCACACTGGTTTTCCAAATTGACTCGGGTGTTATTTTATTATAATGCTCAGGTCAGACCGAGCATATTTACAGATTGTTTTGGATGCATTGGAGCTCAATAGACGAGATGGAGGTCATTAATTCGTATTCTCTTATATGTTTATTTTCCGCTGCTTTGTTACTGAAATTATCAGCAATTGTGAGGACAGACAGTTATAACTGTCCAGGCTGATAATTGTGATTGTTGTTGTACTTTTATGGATGTATGTATATAACAGTTTCTCTTTTGTAAAAATCTTTGATATTATATTATATGTTGTTCCGTTGCAATTGTGAGATTCTTTGTTGTTTTTACTTTCTTTTCTCTTCTTCTTTCTTCCTCATAACGATCCGTCTTTCTGTTCGATTTGGGTTGGACATGTGTGGTCTATTGTCAACTTGAATGGTACGACAAAGCGGATCGTTACATATATGATGTTGGATTAGATGTATTGGATTGGTCATGTATATAATTGAGATTTAGTGTGAATTTGGCTTTTTGTATCCCACTTGGACTTATATGATGTACTATATTTATATCAATGCGTTGATGTCTCTGTGTTCTCCATGATTATTTTATATTGTGTATTGTTCTAACCTTGGGAACCACACGTATTTATTGCTTTGTACCGAGACCGTTTACGTCATGGTGAGCGGTTTTTATATTATGTGACATATTCAGTGTTGGTCCAAGGGAATATTCACATGTGCTTTACCCACATCACCTTATTCCCCGTGTTACTCGATGGTATTACTCGTTAATACTCTTGGGTTATATGGGTATAAGTATGGTATTACATTTTTGTTATCGAAGCAGATTTAGAACAATACAGAGTATAAGAGACACGAGTCCTGGCCTTAGATGAGACTTAGAATCTCTGTCCTTGTGGGTGTGTGATAGATTATTATTTATACTAAATGAATAGTAGGAGTATATGATGATTTCGGGGGTAATCATATGGGGATGTATTTGTACTTTTCTTATAATATAATATATTTTTCTACCTTTTTCTGCGTAAATCTCTATACATGATGAGGATGAATAGATGGAGGCTGAAGAGGTAGAAATAGTTGGTCCAGCCAGTAGTGTCGATATTGAAGGTGAATGTTAGAACTCTATGTGGCTTTGAAGTGAGAAGGAAGTTATTTATTTGGGTAAGCTTAAAAGATCTAGTAGTGATCAGAGTGGCGTAGCGGAAGTACTAAATTTTCTTTTACCTAAGTATATTGATTGTTTAGTTGTCTTGATTGAATGATTGAAGTATCGATTTCTTTGCGTGGTTGTATTGATTAATGATGGTTGGTTTGAGGGATTTGTTTTGAATGTAGTATTCGTTAGAAACCATCACTCAAGTTAGTATTCCATATGATTTTTAATAATTTGAACCCAACGGTGTCTTCAGTTGCGAAGTTACCTTAAGAGATAATGAGAAATATTTTACGTAAAATTAACGCGGTATATTTTTATACCAAATTAAAATGGGATTAAAATGAAGGTGATAACTTGCTTATTTATTATATATATACACATGATTAATGATGTTTGGGATTTTGTAAGTCAGGTATTTTTATTGTACTCGATTGATTATTTAGCAAGCATATGTCCGATTAAAATCTTTCTGGTTATAATATATATGATTTGAGGAGAACTTTTATTAAAAGCTAACGGATGTTTTTATAAAAATTGAGTTGTTCAAGTGAATATTTAAACAGTTTTTGAAGTAAAATTTTGTGTTAATTTGTCCGTTGAGTGTAAGAATTCTGGTTGATGTGTTTGGCCAATGTTACAGATAGGGATTCCTAAACGCTAGAACGAGATTTATAGACACAAGATTTTTAAGAGTGATAGATTATTTTGAAGGAAAGAATATGTTTTGAGTTATATTATATACTAATATTTGAAATAATATTTCGAAGAAAACTATATTACTTATTTTGAAGAGAGTAGAGGGATTTGGAGAATATTTTAAAGTGAGCAACATGATTTACTAAATGAAGAGTTATTATTTTAAAAAAAAATTTGAGGAAAGCTTTAATTAAAATTTTGAGAAAGATGTCTTGGAAAGGAATTGGTATTCTAAAGAAATATTAGAGTTGAGTTTTGAAAAGAATATATATATATATATATTTTGATAAGAGAAATATTCTTTTGAATGATGTTTTAGAAAAGATGAGATATGAAAATTGTATAATATTTGGAGGTGCTTGAAATCATTTTGACTTGAGTATATATCGATGAACGTTTAAAAAAAATAAGAAATATTATTTTATAAGGGTAATTTAGTAAAGTTTGAGATGAAAATTGTATAATGTTTTGAATTTTTATAAATTATTTTGACTTGAGTATATGAGAGTAAGTATTATTATAGCGAGGTAAGAAATTATTTTAAAAAGTAATAAATTTATTTTTATATATTTAGATGTTTGAGGTGATGATTGCAGCTATCGAGCATTAGTGGACAGCTGTAGTCAATGGCAAGGCAATGTTGATCACACGGTCAACATTGCAGCCAATTGACGAAGTAAGCCACTAGAAATTCATGGCGTGGCATTATCGCTGAAATAATAAATATATTTGAATTTAAATTTAGTATGACTGTGATGTTTTATGATTGTATCTTTGTCATATTGATGATGCTTGTGATTTGGATGTGTTGTAAAGATGGTTATGATGTGATGCATTGCGGAAATATATATATATATATATATATATATGAGAAAAATAAATAAATGATTAGATTTTGATGCTAATAAAATATATTGAATTGTTTTGAATTGAAACAAAATAATATTATTCGAAAAAATTAGATGAAAGTTATGAACAGTGGTTTTAAAATATTTGAAGCTTTTGAAATAAAGATGATGTGTGTATATCTAATTAGAAGTGATATAGAAAATTATTGAAAGAGATTTATAAATTTAATGAGTGTTTTATAAAGGGTTTTCTTGATATTTTGAAAGTCAATCTTTGATTAAAAGATTATACGGGAATTATTTTGAAAGTATATTTAAAAGAAAGATATTTTTGGATGGTTTTAAAAATACGGTATCAAATTTTTTGTGAAAAGTTTAGAAATATTTGATTAATATTTTGAAGTAGTTAGTTTCAAAGAATAAGAAAGTTTTGAAATAGTGAATTATACTTGAAAATGAAAAAAAAAATAGTTCTTACTAATATAATTGTAAATTTTGATGGATTGATCCAATTTTGTCGATTCTTCTTTCATTAGTAAGGAAATTGCATAAGAAACAACTTTGATGTCTATTAGTTTCAAATTTTTTAAAGTTTATAAAGGTTTAAACATGAATCTAAGAATGTTATTTGCTGTCCCGAAATGCAAATTGGCTAAATCTAAGCTGAATACATTTAGTCATAACTTTTGAACCATTTATCAGATTTCAATTATTTTCCCTATTCTGGAAATCTTAAAACATAAGCTACAACTTTTTTTGAAGTGTTTTGCGGAAATTTGAAGTTTTTGGGGCTAAAAAGGCCGTTTTGTTAAGTGGGACTGTTTTTTAAATTTAGTTTCGGTATTGATGTTTCCATGTAAATTGATCGTAAATCTTGGTGTACTTCATAAGTTTATTATCCAAATAATGTTTAGAAAGAAAAATTCATGACTCCACAACTTTACTTTTGGAAGTACTAAATAAATTTGTGCTTTAGATACTTAAAACTTTAGTGCAAGATCGACAAAAGTAGAGGTGCAATTTTGTTACATAGTTATATGAATGTAATGTTACTTTATGCCTTTAAATGTGGTGTCGTATGGGTTGTTTGAGTTGAGATAGGTACACATGAAGCATATTTGGAATTATTGGTGATATTGACTCACTTTGCTCGCTAAATAATAAGCAAATTTGCTTTAAAATGCTAAATAAATGTATGTTTTTATAGTATGCGAATATATAATGTGATATTATATTGTTTCCTCATGTTTCCCGATGCCCTGTATTGGGATGCCACTTTGGAGATGTATATTATGTAATTATTGTGTTTTGATTTTTCGAAATGCTCTCCGTACAAAGAAGACTTTGCCAAAAATTTCCAGAAAATACAAAACAGAAAAATTTCATAGAATTTGTCATATGCGAAGAATAAAGAGTCATTAATTGAATCTATTTGAAATCATGGCATACGATAAGAGGAGTTAAGTGTAAGAGCCACATAAAGAATCAAGTGGTTGAGTTTGATAGAAGAGCGTTGTTTGCGATGAAAGACAAGGTATGAATTGTCTATATCGACTTTCCCCCATAGGACATTGTGAGGACGCAATTTTCTTAAGGGAAAAGCCTGTAATATCAAGGCTTTTTATGCCATATAAATAATATTTTTTATTAAAATTAAAGGCATTTGAATTTGAAGTGTGGTGATTAAATTTTGGAAATAAAGCGTAAGTTAATTAAATTCTATTAATAATAGATTTTGTTATAATAAGTTAAATTAAATAACGATTTCTTTAGAAAAATTTATTGAGATTAACTAGAGTGTTTTAAATTGAATATAAAAATTTTTGAAGTGTGAATAATTTTTAAATGAGGTTGGAATAATTTAAAATTAAATTTAGTTTGTAATAGAATGATAAAAGATTAAATATAAATAAACGAGCGTCAAATTGAACAACATTATCAATTATCATGATGTAATCTGTAGAGTGCGATGTGATTTAATTTATACTAGATTGAAATTAATTTGAAGATTAAGATTCAAATTTTAACGCATTATAAACTAGCTGGAATTATACTAAATTTGAAATAGGACCTTGGGCAATCAAGGTCCAAACCCATTTTCTTTTTCTCTAGGCTTTTGGAAATCTCCATTCGCTTCTCTACAAAACCTATATATTTCCTTTTCCCTCTTATCCAATTGACGGACTTAATTATCAAAAATGGTTCACACGAAAATAAATGTGACATAGCCGAATGACATGAAGGGGGAGGTGTGGTCGCGTCTTGGTCGAGTGACAACGACGTCGACCTGGGCGTGCACTGGTGAGGGGGAGGTGGAAAATGCGAGCATGCTCACGACAAGAGGAGTTGTGATGACTTGGAGGAAAATGGTCATGGATTTCAGGTGGCGGGTAAAGTGGCTAGGAGGGACGATGAAGGGACGACTGTGTTGTGACAACAATTGGCGAGGTGAGCTCTCTATTGGGTGAGGTGCAAATCCACATTAGCGAGATGGAGGTCGAATTCACGATGTGAGGAGGAGCTCGATTCCAGTAGCAATTGAAGGAGGTTAAGGTGATGACTGGTAGTGATGGAATGAGAGCAGCGATTTAGGATAACCTTGGGCTAAAGCATGCGTAGGTGAGATGTTGAAGTATGGCTGTGTTTGCACAAAAAATGGACAAACACCTCAAAGTTGTATGATTTAGTAGATCTTATGTTATTCTTAGTAATTTGAGCGACTTATGCAAATACGTAAAAAACAGGGGCTAAACTGTAAAAAGACACGCAGATTTATAGTGGTTCAGCCAGAATGTGCCTACGTCCACTTTATATGTTATTTCTCTTCTTTTGTTATGATTACAAGTACAAAGCTTTGGTACAAGTAAAAGAAAGTTGTTTTAAGAGTTCCTTCTGTGCTTGAGCTCTCAAACTTGTCCGCCATTGTTGTACCCCTGCCCCTCTATTTATAGAGTGAGGCTGGGGGCAGGGGTCTTGGTTGTATATAGCTGCTAGTGGGCCTGGGCTGAAGCAGTCTGGCCTGGAGGCGCTTTGGTTCGGCGAAGCTTTGGTTCAGTGTGGACTGGAAGATGGGTTGGTCCGGTGTTGGGTTGGTTCGGTGGCCAGTTGGTTCGGTGGCGAGTTGGTTCGGTGGCGAGTTGGTTCGGTGGCGAGTTGGTTCGGTTAGGCCAGGAGGAGGTTGGTTCGGTGAAGGATGGGGTGTCTTGATTCGGTGAAGGCGAGTTGTCTGGTTCGGTTTGGCATGGGTATCGAATGGACATAGGAATCGGCGAATCTGGATGTAACTGATGCCTCTTGGTCTCGAGATCCTCTGGGTAAGAATTCACCCAACATTTGCCCCCCAAAGCGGGGCACGTGTTTGCATGTGTCGCGCTTTGTTTTAGCTTGGGCGTTTCCTGTAGTTGAGATAGGTTCGTTCGGCGAGGAATGCCGAACCGGTTGATCCGGTTGCCTTTCGCTTGTCTATATATAGGGGCTATACCCCCTTTGCTTTTCCTTACCGAACAACCGAACCAGAGAGACGAGTTTAGCCGAATCAACTCTTTGCCGAATCAAGCTCGTACCGAACCAGGTATACGTCCTTTCGCCGAATGAACGTGATAGGTTTCTAAAGCCGAATGCTTCCTGTATCGCACTACCGAATGAGAATAGGGCTTGGTGCCGAACGAGTTTTGGTCCTTATTTACCGAACGAACTTGGTTCTTTGGGCACCGAATGAAAACTTATATTATACTACCGAATGAACCATTGAAGTGCTGCATCTGTTCGCCGAATGAACTATTGTACCGAGTGAACATGTGTTTCATACTTCGAACTTTTAAGTGAAATTCCATATTATATGCTTACTTGTTTACATCCTTTGTTCTAACACTATGCTTTTCCGGTGTTGTAGATAATGTCCCGTAAAGCGGAAACCCGATCAGACAAAAGGAAATCCGGGGGTGAAAGAGGTTCCTCTGTCGTGCCCCCAGCTCAGCCGAATCCAGAACGCCACGAACCAACCCCGAGATCGTTAGTGGACGGGTACGGTCCGCAGGAGCTTCTGAATTCTCCCCCGGACTGCTATCCCAGCTCCCTTAAGGAAGAGCAGCTTGATGCCATCTCTCGCTCTTTCGGAATTGACAGGGCGCGAATGCTGTTGCCGGGGAAAGATGTTATGCCATACGACCCTCCTGAAGGGTTCTTTGCTTACAGCAGATACCACTGCATGTGTGGTGCCATTCCGCCTCTTAATGCTTGGGTAGCCAGCTTCCTCACATATCTCAAGGTGGCCCCATTCCAGCTTCAACCCAACTCCTATGCTATACTAGTGAGCCTCTTCGTTATTTTCCAGAGGAAGTATGGTCGTGCTCCTTCCAACCGGGAGATCCGGTACTTGTATAATTTAAGGGGCTATAAGAAGGGGTCCCCATACATTAGCTTGGAGTCAGCTGTGACCTTCAAGCCGGTCTTGGACCTGTATTCTAAATTCAGCATGTTCAAGAAAGAGTGGTTCTTTGTTAGGGACGACTCCGTTTCAATCCGGCGCTTTACCTCTGGATGTAAGTTGATGCTTTTACTTATAATTTCTATTCCGATTGCGATGCTTCTTCTCATACTTTCTCATTTTTGCTAGCGATAGGTGGCTTTCCGGTTGTGGAGACTGACCGCCTGGTTCAGACGGTGGCTGAGATAGAAGCCATTCTTGGGAAATATAGATCATCTGCCTTCTTGATTAGAAATGCGATTCTTCTGGAATATAACTTAATCCTTCCGCAGCAGTCTGTAGTTAAGCTGAGGGAAACGGCGGAGGAGAGGGCGGCTGCTCAGACCAAGGAAGGTGTTACGGCAGAGAGTAGCAAGAGGAAAACTTTCACAAAACCTCCAGCTGTCGGAGGTAAGAAACTCAAGAAATCGGACGGTCCCTCCCCCAGCAATTGTCCACTTACACGGGAGGAGGAAGACATAGAGGAGGAAAGAGGCGAGGGTGGAGATGGTCGGTATGGTGACAAAGGTGGCGATGGCATCGGGGCCCTACTTCCTGGGCAAGCGGGCGAGATTCAGGAGTGGACGGACGATGCGTTCCACCAGGCTTTTGAGGGGTTGGATGAGGATCCGGCTTTGGCAGAGAAGACCGGGAAGGCGGACAAAGCCGGGACTGGTGCAAGTGAGTCTTCTCCGACCATTCCAGCCAAGGTGGCTCCGACGACTCAAGGTGAACTCTTGACTCCTGCATGCTTCATTAATGATAGGGACTTAGGAATATTTTATGACCCGCTCCCGTCCTGGAATGAAATCCAGGACTTATTGCAGTATCCCACTCCTCCCCAGGGTTTGTACAACCACAGCTGTGTTTCTTTTCCTTTTTTAACTTGTAATTTACCGCGTTTCTCGAATCGTATAGTGATGTAAGTTTGTGACACTTGTTCTTTATATCAGGAGCAGGCAAGACGTCCAAAGCCTCAGACCTTCGACACAGGCTTGAGCAATATAAGCTTTCCAAAACTTCTGCTAAGCCGAAGCCCTCGACCCAACGCTCCGGGGATGTAGTCGGCTACCGTCCTCTTCTTGGGGTCATCGAAGAGGGTATTCAACAGAGGAAGAGGAGTCATCCTTTATCCGAAACTTCGCCCGGTCCTCAGCTTCCGGCTCAGCCTTTTCATGATATCACTGAAGAGGGTAGCGAGTTTGCACCCGTCCAGAAACCCTTCCGTCACTCATATCGACCGTCCTGACTTGGCTCGTAATCCATTTGCGGGTCATCCTGATCTGGATCCAAGTTCCCACGACATTACCTTTGATGAGGTTACTGGTGAGCACCTTCTTCCCCGCAATCCCATGGTACGGGTGCTTGATGAAGCTAAGTCCTTAGATCTTGATCTACTTACCACTTGGATAGTTACCATGGGAGATGAGGCCAAGGCTAATATTGATCGGGTGGCAGAGGAGACTAAAAAGCTGATGGGGCATCATGCCCGGCTGGTTAAGGCCGGAGAGGAGATTGGGAGCGCCAATATCCGACTTCGATTGGTGGTTTCGGATCAGGCCAAACAGCTTGCGGATCAGGCTATTCAGATTTCTCAGCATGAGGCTGCTACTGGGCGACTAAGGAAAACCATGGAAGAGGCCAGTCGGGCCGAATTGCGGAAAATGGAAGCTACTTGCAAAGAACGGATTGACATGGCTATTGCCACGGTGGATGAGGTTCGGAAAGCGGATCTCGAGCAGGTGGAGGAATTGTCCGGGAAACTTGAGGCTGCAGAGCTTGCTCAAGCCAAGTTGAGGGAGGAGATGGAGGCAATGCGGGGATCCCTTCTGGTTGACTGCTCGAGATACCGATTGGAGAGAGATGCCGCCGTTGGGAGGTTGTCGGCTTCCGAGGCCCGGATGAGGGAGTTTGAGGAGAATGAGGGGATGATGGATGAAATGCTCCAGGATATGTATTTCCGTACCTGGAAGCAGGGCAACCTGTCCTGGATGGATGATTATCCCAGGGTCATGGCTAAGATTTATCTCCGGGCTCTGGAGGAGGCTAAGGCTGATGCAGATAAAGAGGGTGGAACGGTCTTCAGTATGGATGTGGTCACTGCCCAGTTTACCAAGGAGGAGAAAGTGGCAGTAAAGGAGGGTATGCGGCTGCTTGCTGCTGAGGAGGCAGGTGTGCAGGTAGAGGATGACGACCAGGATGGTCAAGAAGCAGGTGCTGGTAAGTCTTCCTTTCTAGTCTTTCCGTTAACTTGGTTACTTATCGCTAATGAATTCTTTTTATGACCGGACAGGTAGGCAACAGAGCAAGGACAAGACTCCGACGCAACCGGCTCCCTGATTAGACCTGGAAAATTCTTTTTGTAGACTTGACATGGTTGTATACGTTAGTCTTAAGACAGTAGAGTAACTTCTAAGTTGTAATTCTTGCTACTTGTAATAATCAACATTATTCTTGACGTGTAATTTTTAACTTAAGCTGATTTTGTCGTTTCTTGAATATCTGATGCTATTTCGACATATCGTATGAGAAATGTAGCTATGTATATTCTTGTAATTAAATTGTGTTTGATGTCAGACTCTGGTTCTAAACCATAATTTTATGACTTGCAATATTAGCGTGTGGTGTGAACAAATTATAGTCATGTATTTGTACATAAAAGAAGAAGATACCGCCTTTCATGTTTTAATCGTAGATGGCAGTCTTGAACATCTTGTAGGACCGAGCATGGAATGTAGTTGGATGTCCTGCCACTGTGAGTCCCCACACCCATTGGCGAGTATCTCCTACTCTGTATCATGTACTTTAGGGATTGTTATAGGGGATAGGAAAAAAGCTTTTTAAGTAAAATTGAAATACGTAAAAAAGGTAAAACTTCCAATCACGGAAGGCCTTCGATGTGCTTAAGTTCGTGGCAAACGGGTTTTGTAGTCACTTTCCCTAGCTGTGGGTCTTGGAGACATTTGTCACCCATCTTACGCCTCCGTGGGGAGTTAATTCTTTTTTACCACAGCCGCACTTAAGACACATCGGAGCCGAGATCGCGCACAGCAACTACCCGGGCCATTATGGCCCGTAATCGTGGGTATTATTCGATTTACTATGGCCGGCTAGCGTGGGTGCCGATCGTCAACTGTGAACTGCCCCTGGCTGGCCACACCTTATGTTGGGGCTTATAGTCGGTTCACAGTTGCCGGCGAGCCTAACGCCGTAATGAGCTGCCTCGGCTATAGTCGGCCTTCTCGGTGGCTTATAATTGGCTCATTACAGTTGGCTTTAAGGGCCGTCGCGAGCAATGAGTTAACCCGCAGCAGAGGGATGCTGGAGCGAAAGTGTCTCATTGGCGAGGGCATAGATTCACATAGTACCTGTTGGGTCTTGTCCACGTGAAGTTGCATTGTGAAGTGCTTTGAATAGAAATGCTATATACTCAGGATTTTATTCAACAGAAAAGGATAAAGTTAACAAGCAGCCAAGATACAAAGGAACAAGTTAAAAAAGAGACAAGGTTTTTTAAAGTGGTTCGGCACGAGAATGCCTACGTCCACTGATTCTCTTTGTTAATTCACTTCATATGGGCAATACAAGTTAAGAAAAGTATCGACGAAGGTGTTGGATGTTCCATGCCCTCTGGAACACCTCTCCGTCCACTGTTGACAAAATATAGGCTCCGTTGTGGAGATCTTTATGAATTACATATGGTCCATCCCAGATTGGGTCTAGTGCTCCGGGGCGAGGGAAGATTCGCTTGAGGACAAGATCCCCTTCTTGCAAGGTACGATGCTTGACTTTGGAGTTGTATTGTGCTGCCACTTTTTGCTTGTGGGCTGCTGTTTTGAGGATTGCATCGTTTCTTCTCTCCTCGATTAGATCCAAAGACATGTGAAGGAGTTCTTCGTTCTCTTCTGGGTTATAGTGGATCCGACGATGGGAAGGCACAATAGTTTCAACTGGGAGCATAGCCTTCGATCCGTATGCCAAAGAGAAAGGAGTGTGCCCTGTCGATGTTCTGAAAGATGTGCGATAGGCCCATAGTGCCGTAGGAAGTTCATCCACCCAAGCGCCCTTTGACTTTTCGAGCTTCTTTTTGATTAGAGTTTTCAGAATTTTGTTGACTGCTTCGACTTGTCCGTTTGCCTGGGGATATGCTACGGATGAGAAGCTTTTATGAATTCTGTGTTCTTGGCACCAGTTGGCGAATTCCTCGCTGTCAAATTGAAGTCCATTGTCTGATATGATTTTGAGTGGGACTCCGTACCTGCATAGAACATTTTTGATCAAGAAGTTAATAACTTTTGCTGAAGATACTTTATTTAGAGGTTCCGCTTCCACCCATTTGGTGAAATAATCAACTGCCACTATAGCATATTTGGCCCCGCCTCGGCCCATTGGTAGCTCGCCGATTAAGTCAATTCCCCATATCGCGAAGGGCCAAGGGCTGGTCATCTGAGTAATCTCGGTTGTTGGTAGCCGAGGGATCTTAGCAAATTTTTGGCATCTGTCACACTTCTTGACGAAATCTAAGGCGTCCTTGCTTAAGGTGGGCCAGAAATATCCGTATCGGAGTATCTTTTTTGCTAATGTTTGCCCCCCGGTGTGATCTCCACAGCTCCCCTGATGGATATTGAATAAGATTTCCTTGGCTTCCCTTCCGGCGACACACCTTAATAATGGGTTAGAGAAACCGCGCCGATAGAGGATGTCTTCTTGTATTGTATAGCGGGACGCTTTCCTCAAGATTTTCTTGACTTCATTACGCCCGTTGGGTAGTGTGCCACTTTGTAGGTAGTCTCGGATGGGAGTCATCCAAGTTGCTTCTTCGGCTGCGGCTATCAGATTCACTTGCTCAAAACTTGGGACCGTTTGCTTTGAGATGGTTACTGCCCCGAAGATGGCGATGTCTCTCATACTCGCTTGCTTTGCCAATTCGTCGGCCTCTTGGTTCTCTTCCCGAGGGATGTGTTTGACTAAGTACTGATCCAATCGGCTGAGAAGCAACTTGGTCTTCTTTAGATATGCTATGAGTCGTTCCTCTCGAGCTTGGAATTCTCCTAGTATTTGATTAACAATAAGTTGAGAATCGCTGTGAAGACACAAAGAATTGGCTCCAATTTCTATGGCAATTTCTAGTCCAGCTATCACTGCTTCATATTCTGCATCGTTGTTGGTGGCAGCGAACTCCAACCTTATAGCATAGTGCAGTTTATTTCCCCTGGGAGTGATTATTACCACACCTGCCCCTGAGCCTTGTTCGTTAGATGCACCGTCCACAAAGAGATTCCACTTGATATCTTCCGTTATTTCCAGTTGCTCCTTATCCTCGTTGGTAGTGAACTCTGCAATGAAATCAGCCATGGCTTGTCCCTTGATGGCGGTGCGAGGGTGATAGGTGATATCATATTGACTCAGCTCAATACACCATTTAAGTAGTCGCCCGGAAGTGTCGGGACGATGGAGTACCTGCCTCAGTGGTTGATCGGTCAGAACTTTGATGGAATGGGATTGGAAGTAGTGACGTAGTTTTCGTGAAGTGATTAGTAAACAATATGCTAACTTTTCAAGTTTAGGATATCTGACTTCTGCCCCAGTAAACCTTTTACTGACGAAGTAAACTGGTCGTTGCGTGCGGTTGTCTTCCCTTACCAAGGCAGCGCTTAAAGCGTGAGATGACACAGCAAGGTATAGGTATAATTCTTCGCCTTCGCTTGGGGTCGAGAGTACCGGTGGTTTCTGGAGGTGTTCGATTAGGTTAAGGAAAGCGGTTAAGCATTCGTCCGTCCATTCGAACTTTCCTTTATCTTTCTTTAGAGCTTCGAAAAAGGGGACGCACTTGTCCGTTGCTTTGGAGATGAATCGGCTTAGGGCGGCCACTTTTCCATTTAGGCTTTGCATCTCCTTTCGGGTGGAAGGTATCTTGATGTCCCTTAATGCTCGGACTTGTTCAGGGTTTGCTTCAATCCCTCTGGCATGAACGATGAATCCTAGGAATTTCCCTGACGACACACCGAAGGAGCATTTTAGTGGATTCAACTTCATTCCATATTGCCGAAGTACTTGAAACATCTCGCCTAGGTGGCTTACGTGATCTTTGGCTTTCCGCGATTTCA
This sequence comes from Allium fistulosum, assembly GCA_030737815.1. Classification (NCBI taxonomy): domain Eukaryota; kingdom Viridiplantae; phylum Streptophyta; class Magnoliopsida; order Asparagales; family Amaryllidaceae; genus Allium; species Allium fistulosum. Next base: position 845,297,586 of record CM060902.1, read on the forward strand.
CCAGCATGTCGTCCACATATACTTCCATAGTTTGTCCTATTAGCCCTGCAAACATCTTGTTGACGAGGCGCTGGTAGGTGGCTCCTGCATTTTTAAGTCCGAAAGGCATCACTTTGTAGCAGTATAAACCCCGGTCGATGATGAAACTAGTGTGGTCTTGGTCGGGAGCATGCATAGGAATTTGGTTATATCCTGAGTATGCATCCATAAAAGATAGGAGTTCGTGCCCGGCTGTGCTGTCTACAAGTTGGTCGATTCTGGGAAGCGGGAAGCAATCCTTTGGGCAGGCGTCGTTTAGGTTGGAGAAGTCAATGCAGGTCCGCCACTTCCCATTAGCCTTCTTTACTAGTACCGGGTTGGCGATCCATTCTGGGTAAACAGCTTCTCGTATGAAGCCATTGGCGAGTAGATTCTTTACTTCTTCATCGAGGGCTGCTGATCGCTCTGCCCCCATACTTCTCTTTTTTTGTTTTACAGGCGCCTTGGTAGGATCAATGTTTAATACGTGGCATGCTATGTCGGGGGAGATTCCGGTCATGTCAGCGTGTGACCAAGCGAACACATCCAAGTTGTGGCGGAGAAAATCAATGAGTTGTTCCTTCAATTCAGCTTTCAGCTGGGACCCAATTTTCAGTAGCCTACTTGAGTCGTGCCTGTCTACAGATATAAACTCCATAGCTTCTGCAGGCTCGGCGGTGGCCTCCTCCTCTTTGTCCCTAGGGTCTAATTCATTGAAAGGGTCGCTGGTGTATCGAAGAGGAGGGGCTTTCTTTAGTTGCTATGCTTCAAGGCTTTTTGTGCAGAGGGCAATCTCTACACTTTTCCCTTTATCTTTCCTGTGGTTGTTGCGAAGTTCGGTTACATAGCAGTCTCGTGCAATATCCTGGTCTCCTTCCACTTCCCCTACCCCATTGTCTGTTGGAAATTTCATTTTCAGGCACCATGGGGCTAGGACAATCTGGAAGTCAGATAAGGCTGGTCTTCCTAAGAAGGCGTTGTAGGCCGAATGGTTTTCTATCAGCACAAACGTCTGTTTCCTTACAACGGAGCGGGGATGGCTTCCAATCTCAACAAAGAGGTCCAGCTGCCCGAGGGGCATCTTCGCATCTCCAGTGAAACCGTGTAGTGGTTTATCGCAGGGAGATACATCCTTCATTGATAGCTTCATTTTGTCGAATGCGTGTTTGAAAAGGATATTTACAGAGCTTCCAGTGTCTACCAGGATTCGGTAAACTTCGGCGGGACCGAGTCGGGCAGAGATAACCATGGGATCCATGTGAGGGTACTGTCTTCCTTCTAGGTCGCGTTTAATGAATATGATGTCATCGCTTTCTTTCCGCTTTGGGTGGCGCTCTTCTATAACCGTATTGACACAGTCTTTATTGTCTCTAAGCGACTTCCCATATCTTTCCATCTCTCTCCAACTTCTGTCTGCGATGTGCGGACCTCCTGAGATGGTATGGACCACTATCTTCTCTTGACTAGAGCTGCTAGCGTTGCGGTTTCCTCTGTCGGTCCCTGGTGAGGGTAGCCTCGGGTTTTCATTGGCAGGGGCTGGAGTCCTGTCTTGACTTTTTACATAACGTTCCAGTTTCTTCCTTCTGATGTGTTCCTCAATCAGATCTCGGAGATGATGGCATTCATTGGTATCATGTCCGTGAGATTCGTGGAAGCGGCAGAATTTTCCAGACTTCTGTGCGTTATCTGATTCCTTCTTGTATGGTGGGCGTTTGTATCTAACTTCGCCTTGGGTGGCAAGGAAGATATTTTCGACGGTCTCGTTCAAAGGGGTGTAAGTGTCGAATCTTGGTCCTGGCCGATATAGGCGCTTTTCTACCTTCTTGCCCCCAGCATTGTCTCTGGAATCATTTCTTCGAACGTCCCTCGCCACAGCAGGGGTGTTGCCATGGGTCGTCTTATTTTGCTGTCCTGACTGCCCCTCAACGGCAGCATCCTCAAGCCTCATGTATTTCCCGGCTTCATGGAAGAAATCGGGTAAAGTAGCTGGCTTTTCTTTTGTCAATCTTCTAGCAAATTTAGTGTCCGGATGCACTCCACTGCAGAGGGCCATTAGGATAAGCTTCTCATCGGCATCTTGAACTGCGGCTGCTGCGGCGTTGAATCTGGTTAGGTATTGCTGCAGCTTTTCTCCAGGTTTCTGTTTGACGCTGGATAAGGAATAAGCGTCCTTAGGTTGCTCCACATGAATGCGGAACTGACTGATAAATTTTTCTTTCAACATTTCCCATGAGCTGATGGATCCTTGGGGTAGATGACAGAACCAGGAGGTAGCAAGATCTGCTAAGAAGAGCGGAAAGCATTTGCATAGTACTCCCTCTGTTGCTCCACTCATGAGCATATGCTGCGTGTACCTCTGTAAGTGTACAACGGGATCGGAGGTTCCTTTGTAGGGTTCCATTGTTGGCATCTTCCATTCTCGGGGGATGATAGCAATTTCGATATTACGGGCGAAAGGGCTGGTTACCCTAGCGCCTATCCCTCGATCTCTTTGCTCCCGTTGGACACACTCTCTGAATAGGCGTGCCATCCTTTCATCAGAACTTGGAGCAGATAGAAATGAGTTTGGTTCTGTTCTGTGGGATTGATTCCGTCCAGACGACCTGTAGGGATGGTATCGTCTATCATTCCTCATATTTTCCAGTGGCTGCCTTTGATCTTCTGGGAGCACGCTTGGGTCAGCTACAGTTGGCCCTTGCCTTGATCTCCCCCTGTTGGGTTCTGATCTAAGCACTTCCTCGGGTCCAACTTCGGGCTGAACTCTAGCTCGGCCCCGTTCACTGGTGTTTCTGTTGTTAGGCAGCATGACAGGCTCAGCTACAGTTGACCTTCGCCCGGTACCTTCCCCGTTGGGTTCGGTACCAAACGTTTCCTCAGGCCTAACTTCGGGCTGTGCTCGGTCTCGGCTCCTACCACGGCTACTTCTGCCGTTAGCTCCTTCGAAGAAGGAGGATCTTTGCTGTCTCTGAGATCCTCCAGACTGGGACTCGCCCCATGATTCAGTGTTGCGGTTGGATTCTTCAGCATCCCTCAAGCGTGACATGAGATGGTCCACCAAGGCTTCCTGCTGGGACGTGAAGCGGTTAGTTACTTCAACCACAACTCTGTCCAGATCTGCTCTAGTAATTGCTGCAGGCTGTTCTGTGGCAGGAGTAGTTGGGTTAGCCTGTTCTTCATTCGTTACTGTTGCTGGAGGAGGACGATTTGCTTGATTCGTGACAGCTGGATCTGGGAGACTGCTGGATGCGATGTTTTTTCCTTTGTTAACATCTTTTCTCTGTTTGGGAGGCATGTTTTCCAAGTGGCGAATGATGCTGTTAGGAAAACTTGTTAAGCGGATGAAGCTGAAGCTTCGAGCTTCTAGTTCTCAGTGAAAGCACCAAAAATGTTTGCACAAAAAATGGACAAACACCTCAAAGTTGTATGATTTAGTAGATCTTATGTTATTCTTAGTAATTTGAGCGACTTATGCAAATACGTAAAAAACAGGGGCTAAACTGTAAAAAGACACGCAGATTTATAGTGGTTCAGCCAGAATGTGCCTACGTCCACTTTATATGTTATTTCTCTTCTTTTGTTATGATTACAAGTACAAAGCTTTGGTACAAGTAAAAGAAAGTTGTTTTAAGAGTTCCTTCCGTGCTTGAGCTCTCAAACTTGTCCGCCATTGTTGTACCCCTGCCCCTCTATTTATAGAGTGAGGCTGGGGGCAGGGGTCTTGGTTGTATATAGCTGCTAGTGGGCCTGGGCTGAAGCAGTCTGGCCTGGAGGCGCTTTGGTTCGGCGAAGCTTTGGTTCAGTGTGGACTGGAAGATGGGTTGGTCCGGTGTTGGGTTGGTTCGGTGGCGAGTTGGTTCGGTGGCGAGTTGGTTCGGTTAGGCCAGGAGGAGGTTGGTTCGGTGAAGGATGGGGTGTCTTGATTCGGTGAAGGCGAGTTGTCTGGTTCGGTTTGGCATGGGTATCGAATGGACATAGGAATCGGCGAATCTGGATGTAACTGATGCCTCTTGGTCTCGAGATCCTCTGGGTAAGAATTCACCCAACAGGCTGTAAGTTTAAAAGTGTGAACATGGTGTCGAATTGTTGGCAATGGCGATGGTCAAATAGTTATCGATTTGGAATTCAACCATCGATTCAGTGAGTTAATCTCACTCACAACTATGTCTATTTCTTTTTATTTGATACGTATTTCCTTCATATAATTGTTTGATTTGTTGATTAGACAGATTGTTTATTATTAGATGGAATTGGATGTTTGTAGATGAGTGTTTTTTGATGTTGCTTGAATTGGATGGAATGATGTTGTGAATTGCAATTATTTGTTGTTGCGACGACTATAGTTAGATGGTTTTTTTTGTTTGTGCAGTAATTTAATGGTTGCAAATTATTGAATAATATTTGAAATTATTTGGAAAAAGTAAATAAATTGAAAATTGTAAATTTGAATCTAATAAATTATTTAAAATAAATAGTGAATTTTGGAATGGTGTATTATTTAATATTGAGAATATTGGATTAATGGAGAATTTGAAAAAGGAATAATTTCGGGAAAATAATTATATATATATATATGAATTTTTTTGGAGATTATGAAAAATGGAAATTATTTTGGAAATGATGGATTTTGAGATTTTGACTAAATAAAGGAATTTTGAAGATTATATATTGGTTACCGATGTATATAAAAATATTTATAGGATATTTATAAAATGAAGTTTGAAATCTATATTTTTAAAACAATGAATAATTTGAATTAAAAAGGGGAAGGTTTATAAAAAATATTTTGAAGTAACTGTTAGATGGATTCAAATGATTTTATTTGAGAATTTTCAATTACAGGGGTTTGATATATATAAAACATGAAGTGAATTTTTGAAAGTAATTTATACTACTTTGATGGATTAATAGCTTTAAAAGAAGTGTTTGAAAATAAACAAGGATTTAGATAATGATTTCGAAAGGGTATATTTGGAGTTTACAAATATTTTGAATTAAGAATATTTAGGATTTCACGTTTGAAAGATATTTCAAGAATATAATTTTTTTTAAATGTATTTCTATGTTATTAAAGTGAAAATTCGAAGTATAAGTATTTTTGAGGATTTAAAATTTATCAACGAGCTTAATAAAGGTTTCTTTGAAACCAAATAAATTGTTATGAAATATGGATTTAGAAATTAGATGCGAAAATCAATAATCATTATTTTAAAAGAGAAGAAATTAAAATAAAAGAGGCATTATGTTAATTAATTGAAGTGTTTTTATAAAATGAAGAGAATGAAGCGAGAGATATTTAAACAAAACCCTTCATCTGGTTAATCACTAATTGAATAACATATTGATGTGTGAATGGATTACGAATGAGATAAAGTAAAATATCTGTTGTGTTAAATTATAAAATAATAAGTTGAATAATAATGAATAGAAGAGAAATTTAAGCGAGAATGATTTAATAAGCGAAGCAGAAATTTAATTAGTGTTGATTAATTGAGGGTGTTGTGTATATAACTATATTTCACCGGGTGCTATGGGACATTCATGTGGGGTGTATTTATTTACTTAAAACAAGTATAATCTCGAGTAATTCATTGAGGACCGAGTATTTGATATTTGGATGTCGGTAGATTATTCTATATTATATACCCATACTGATCAATATTACTTAGATTTCTAACATGACGTGTGAGGTAAATTTATATTATTCCTTAATTTATGTTAAAGCGGGAATACGATTATCTCCGCCTTTGATTAGAATGAGGAGTATGAAGTCCCTCACGAGGATGTGATAGTCAGAAGTTTTTGCTAGCCCCATCCTAGCTTGATCGACAATGGGGTCGCTCCTCGATGTGGTTGCAGCGACATATCCCCTTCATCGCGTAGTCACAGTGTGCTGCATGGGCCAACGGGACGAATTCAGAACGAGGCGAGGTGGTTGATGGGAGCGAGGAGGCGAGGAGGCGAGGAAGCGACCTGCGATTATTGTGTAGCTAAAGATTGGTGAGGATGCTCATAAAATATTACGAGTATGGTCTCCCTTTGCATTTGAGAAGCTATGAGGCTCAAGTGTAGACTCGGCTTCTGGCAGTAGCAAATAAAACAGCACATATAATAACAGTAGTAGTAAATAAAATAAAATAAATGAATCTAAAATTGCTAAATAAAAATGAATGAATTGATGTTCGAAGCGTGCTGTATGTTGTGTATGATGTTTGCGATGTGTGATGTGTAGATGTGTGTGATGTGTAGATGTGTGTGATGCATGATGTGTGCGATAGATGTTTGATGTATGTTATACGATGTGTGTGATAGTGTTTTGAAGTTCGATGGATGTTTTGATGTTTGATGGGTTATTGATGATGTTGGATGTGTTGTGGATGTTGTATTATACCTTTGAGTCAATTTCTTATTATTTTGTGTATATTATTCCTTGAGATGTCGTTTATATTCTCACCGTTGAATCTAGACATAGTCTGGCCCGTTTATTATTTATATAATACTCGGGTCAGTCCCAGACATTTTAGGTTCAGGGATGATGTTACCATACTTGCTTATTGGGCTTAGTGGAGGACATAATATTAGTTGTATTGTATATTATAATATGGACTAGTGTATGTATATGATGTTGGATTAGATGTATTGGATTGGTCATGTGTATAATTGAGATTTAGTGTGAATTTGGCTTTTTGTATCCCACTCAGACTTATGTGATGTACTATATTTATGTCGATGCATTGATGACTCTATGTTCTCTATGTTTTTTTAAGTGTATTGTTCTATCCTTGGGCATCACATATCAATTCATTCTCTATGTTGATCAAAGTGAGTGGTTTTTATATTATGTGACGTATTCAGTGTTGGTCGAAGGGAATATTCACGTGTGCTTCACCCACATCACCTCATTCTCCATGTTACTCGACGGTATTACTCGTTAATACTTTTGGGTAATCGGTATAGAGGTGGGGTGTTACATAAACTTTATGTTTCACTTTACTAATAAGCCCCCACTATTCTTTTATGTTTCACTAAACTCTATGTCAAAACATAGAAGTTTTTCGACTTCATTAGTAGGTGTTAGGACTTGTCTGCCTTGGAATTCTGACTTTGAATTTACTCAACAAATCATAGCTCTACTGATGATAGATATCTCCTTATCGACTGTATCGTATATAACTCCTAACCCTCGGTACCTTATTCTAATTTCACTTCGACTTTGAGTTTGCTTAATAAATCAAAATGAAACTATTCACTCATACCTACCATATCCCGACGGCCTAAGTATAGTATATGTACCTTGAGTTTGCATAACAAATACATATGGTTATCTTACCTCGTCTATTTAATATATTAATAATACAACACATAGCATCCCTAACTTGAGTTTACTCAACAACCAAGGAGTATGCAAGTAATTTATTAATATATATTTATATGGTAGATGACAACATTATATTGAAGATTCATAATCTGTAGTGTATATAATATCGAATGATTTAACTTGTGGAATAATATAATTCTTATGAATTACTCTCGTGATTCAAGTGTAGGACACATTAGAAATCACGGTAGACGTACAATTACTTATGTATTTATTCATTAAGTCTATTTGGGTTTCTTTAATGTTCCACCTTTAGTTTATACATTCATATTATATAAATTTTATTATTATATAACTTTTGTATTTTAATTACTTATATAATAGTCTTATATATAACATTATATTAATTAAATCTCATTTAATTAATTTTAATTAATTATATATTAATATAAATTTTATAGTCATTAATTATTATATACTATAACTTTTATAGTATAATATATGTATCATATACATGTGTATATTATTTAATCAATTAACTTTTAATTAATTTATTTAATTAAAATATTTTAATTAAATTATATTAATTTCAAAATTTAATTCATATACATACACAAATATTTATGTTACTTTAAAAAAATTAAAATAACAACATATATCATAATATATAATACATGTATTCATTTATTAATTAACTTATTTAATTAATTTATTTTATTAATCTTATAATAAATTTTAAAAAATTTAAAATTAATTTGAATTATTTTCAAACATTTGAAAACTTTATTATATTATAACTTTTAATATATATTTATATCTTATTTTAAATTTAAAATCATTTATTTTTTATTTACAAACAATTTTAAAAATTAGCCTAAGGCCCAATTCAAATTGGGCATCTTCTATTAGGGGCAACCTTTGGGTTCACATATTTATTTGGGCTAGGATGATAGCCCGGTAAGGCAGAGTGCTTGATTATCCAAACTCAATCCTTCGACACTACCTCTCTAGACACCTTACTGTTTGGGCTGTAAACTTAATTAGTTAATCCTAACATGACTAATTTAGACGGCATAAGTTATTGGGCTCTGATACCATTGTTGGAACTGGACCAGCCCGTAGCGGAAGTTATAGGTGTAACACCACGTAATTTGGCGTTAGCTATTTAATTAGTTAGTTGGTTAATTAATTATGCTCCAAAAATGAAATCTGCGCAAAAGATGGAGTTTGACCACAAAATATGCACCATTACGTTCATGGTGAAATTCTAAGCAATTTTCATATTTGGAGTTTTGCGATCGGAGTCCAAACGAAGAAGTTACGGAAGAAAAATGAATTCGGGACAAAAATAATTTGAATAAGAAAATTAACGTTTATACATTAATTATCTAGGGCCCACAGGTCGACCTGCATATTGGAGCAGTCGACCAAGGGCGATCGACCACTAGGAAGGGGGCCGTCGATCGCTTCGTGTGTGGCGGCTAGGGTTAGACTAGGCCCAATGGCCCAATTTTGATCTGACGGTTCTAGTTGAATTCAGAACCTATAAATTCAGGTCTAACCCTCCCTTCTCTTCTCATATTTTTTTGGAGGCAGTAGTGAAGCTTTGCCACTTCTTATTCTCCACTTTATTTCTAAATTATAAAAATAAGATATTTATATCTATATTCATACAACTTGGAGAAGAATAGAGATCTAATAAAAAGGAGAAGAGAAGAAAATCAACTATACGTGTATTGGAGGTAATTAATATTTGTATATATTTTCTCTTCCAGTCTCAAATCTGTAGTTCTAATATATGTATATACCATTTTTATACATATTTCTTAGATTAAAAAGGATTTGGAGATGAATCAAAGGTTCTACTTTAGATCTGGGGATGTGGATCGCTTTTAAAAGGTGAGTTGGAAATTTTATAGATTTTTATAATATGAAAATTATCCCGTTGGTAGGTTATACTTTAGAATTCATTGTAGTTTACACTATCTATTTCAGTAATAAAAAGAAACGATTATTCCTTGTAATTTCAAATGATGTAACTTTTATATTTTATAGTTAAATCTTTTGTTTTGGACTAGCTTATGGAAATTATAGCGGATAATCTTTTTAGATATGATTCCAATAATTGAACATGGAAAAAATATTTTAGTGAAGATATATAACTAGAATATATTTGATAAAAGTAGATATTTGTACGTAATTTACTACGCTTATAATAATTAAATAAAACATATCTAATAACGATGCTTACACATAATATTTGCGTTTATGATAATTAATTAATGGGAAAGGAATTTAAAAGGTTGTAACTCCAATAAATGAGAAATAAATGGTAATAAATATGGGAGTTACAATAATTTGATAGGGTAAATAGATTAATGAGACTGATAAATAAAGAAGTTGAATTAATATATATAAAAAGGTTATTGGTTTAAAAGTAGTAATCATACATAAATGTCTTAGGAAATGTCCATTAGGATTTTATGGACAAATTTACATTTATAAGCATAAAAAGGGGATTTATGGGTAGATAATTATTTAAGGTAAATCTTATTGCCTTAAATAAAAAGGGAATTGGTAAGCTAAGTCCAATATCAACCTAAGATAGTAAAGACTTAGGATGGTTAGTTGGACTTAGTAGGTTAGTGATGCAAGATCAGTAGAGTCACTCGACGGAAGATTACCCTTTACTTTGAGGCTACCAGCAGTCGGGTGCACTTACTACTGATGTGAGATATCACTAACCCTAGGACCCGTGACTTTGCGAGTAATAAGACCTGCTTTAGGGTCAAGAGTTATTAAGTGGTTGTTTGAGGGCCCGCCTCTTTCCTAATTAAGAAGTATTAAATGGTCCAAATTTGAAATTAGGAGCGGTGAGGGATATCTTCATAGGGGTTCGCTTCTGGTTTGAGGTATTAAGTGGCTGCAGGGTCCGCCTTTCTTCTAAAGGAAGTAATAAGTAACCTAGTGAGATTCCAAATAAATAACGATATCTCTAAAAAGGTTTACTTCGGTATTGAGATGTTAAGTGGCTTTTTTAGGGTTCGTCTCCCTACCGAAAGAAATAACCAAGTGAGGTTCCAAATTAATAATTAAGAGTGATAGTAGATATCTTGGGAAGGGTTCGCTTCGAGTTTGAGGTATTAAGTGACTAATCTAGGGTTCGCCTCTCTCCTAAAAAGAAGTATTAAGTACCTAGTGAGATTTCAAGCGATGTCAGCTATATTGTACACGTGAGGAGTCCGCCTTGGGGTTAGGTATTAAATGACAAATGTATGCCTATAAATAGGTGTTAAATGGTCAGGGGTCTGCCTAGTCCATATTAATAAGGTATTAAGTGGATTGGGTAGAGTCTTTCACAATTCTAAGGCCGTAATAACGATAGTACCAGCAAGGAGTCTGCCTGGGGATAGGTATTAAGTGATGTAGGACCTGCCTAGAATATAGGTATTAAATGGTTAGAAGTCCGCCTAGTCCTTTTAAAGATATTAAGTGGCTTGGGTACTGTTTCTTACATGGCAACGATTTTATTGGCGATAGATGCGGTAATAGTTGGACATTAAATATTGGAAGCCTTAAATAGTGGTTAGAGGTCTTTGTATGTAGGACCCATCGACCATTGACAATATTGTTAGGAACCCACCTTGGGAATATGCCTTAAATGACGAGGTCTACATTGAATGAGGTCTTAAATGGCAAAATCTGCATATTTCACTTTTAAAAGTATTATGTGGTGATTATAGAAGCCTGCTTCATATTCAGAAGTATTAAGTGGCAAATGGGTATGGAAGTATTAGGTGGTTAATAAGACTTCGTCGGTATTTTGTACCTTGGAAATGAGTAGGTAAGTAATCATGTGTGCAATGCAAAGTTAGATTAGAATTGCTAACTTTAATAGACATAACAATTAAATGAAAACTAATCGGTATAAATTTATATTATGGACAGTTTATAGATTTTCCAGTCACAAGAACGTTGTTCTGACCTCCTCCTTATTACAACCTACATGATAGATTTAGAGGAATGAGTCACTGGAATTAGATGTGTTTAGTTGTTGGAGAAGTCTTCTTTTCTCTCATGCTCGATGCTGATGTGACAACCTATTACTAAGGAATACCATTTATTCCAAGGTAGTAGTCATAAACAGTATTCTTATCCTATTATTTGTTCCGCTTTGAGTTTAGATTTCTATCAAACTTTGATAATGTTCATGCTTATTTGTGGGTACCAAATCCAATGATATGTGTTTTGATGGTCTAGGGTTTCGATTTTTTTGAAATTTAGGCGCACTGAGGTATGGGTCGTTGTAGTAAGTGAATTTGGAAAAAAAATCCCATATTGGATCAATATTGGGCCTATGAAGTCTAATTCATTTAGAACATTTCTAACTATTATTTAAACAAAATTTTCTATTTTATTTAAATTTATAAATTGTATAAGTTTTATTTAATTTATATATTGATATATATATATATCTATATGTGTATATCATATATACATATACATGTGTGTATGTGCATGTGTGACATGTCAACTAGTGCAAGGTACAACATTCCCGTGTACAAAAGTTGGGAGTTACATCGTAACAGACACGTTAGCTCATCCAATATGCAAGTATATAATGTCTAAATATATGTATGTATATAAGTTATTATTTTACATAACGACTATAAATTGCATATGTATGTGTATGTGTGTGTGTATTTTAAGTTAGTTTAAATAATTATATACGCATACACATATATAATACTTAAAATATGTTGATAAATATTTGTATACATATTATCATATAAATAAATATTAATATTATTTATATACATTATTATAATACATTAATTTAAATATATATAAGTTATTTTGGATATTAAAATATACATTTATATTTTATAAGTTGTGAATAATATGTGAATACATATATATATATATATATAATAAAATAAAATAATTATACTCACACACATAAATATATATTTATAATACATATATATATATATTAATTAATTAATAACATTATTTGAGATAATTTTTTTATTTTTTATCTTATTTCCAGGTCATGCACACAGCATAAAAAAATTATTTTAATTTTTGATTTTAAAATGCTTTTTTAATTAAATATTCATTCAAAATTAACAAAAATCAATTTCAAAATTTTTATTTTAGATTTTAAAATTCTAGAAAATCCTAACTGATATTTTATGGATTGAAGAATTTTTCCATGTATTTTTTTGGTTTAAATTTGTTTTTAATAATTTATTTATTTGTGGTCGTTTCAAATTTAAATTTTAAAAATAGAAAATTTTATTTTTTATTTTTTATGTTTTCATTGGAAGTTTATTTGGTATTAATATAATTTTATAAAACTTGAAAATAATTTTTCATGACTTTTTCGAATTAATATAATTTATTGATGAAGTAAATTGATTTAAATAATATTAAATAATAATAAAATATTTATAAAACATTATTTTTGTTGTCGAAAATTAATATCACTATAATACATTATAAATAAAATTATATGACTAATTTTAACAATGATATACTATTGCAACTAATTATAAGATATATGTATGTATGTATGTATGTATGTAATTAAATCAATTTCAAAAGAAAATATATGTAATTAAATAATAGATGTATTAATTTAATAAATATAATAATTATATTATTTTATATGGCTGCACTAATGTGATATATATAATTAATTTTTTTTATTAAGCATAAATATATACATGCATAAAACCAAACTAATTTATGACAACATTGCTTACATTCCAGAATCGTCATCTAACTAACAGTATAATATACATATATAATAGAACATTATACTAATAATTACTAACCATAAAATCATACCTTAATCCCGAAGCCTTGAAGTACAATTGAAAAAGGTAAACTCTCTTCTTTGAAACCTTTTCCAATTCAGTAGATTGCCAGTCCTTGAGCAATTGACCTTTAACTATCGAATAACATTCGAATCTAACTTGATTTGAGTTTGTAGTGACAGAGAGGCTAGGGTATGAATTCGGCCAGCAAAGAAGCAAGGAGGAGGTAGCCAAAAATCTAATCTAATTAGGGTTAGGGATGCTTAAATAGCAGATAGAAGAGGAAAAAGAGTGGATTTCATGTCATACTAATTCTCCCTCAATATAAGTCATCCAAAATCAAGCCCCCTTGCACCATAATCAAGCTGCCTATACCATGTATGTGCTGCCTAAATAATAAGCCCTATGATGGGCCTTAAACTCATTTAAGCCCATATTAAAATATTATGCAATTTAATCCAATTTAATTGCTTATCGATATCGTATATCGATTGATAAATTTATAACTATTATAAATATATTTTGTAATATTATTTCCCAAATCATAATAACATTTTATAATTAATATTTCATAAATATTAATTAATTTAATTAATTTATAACAATTATAAACTAATTAAATCGTTTGGTTAATGGAGAATTCATTATTTCAGTTGTGTGACTTGTCAAGTATAAATTTAGTCAGCGATTAATATCAAACTATTCAAATAATAATGTTCATACGTCATGTAGCAGGACGTGGTGTGATATTTTAGCCAAATTTATCGCTTACTTAGTTTCGGTAAAATCCAATTTCACTTTGTTAAGCATTACTTGGTTGTGACTTTTATTTATACCAATTCTCTTCGTCAAACTATATCAATTTGGACTTATGGAATTTGGTAATGCTTAAAATTTCAATATCGTCCATATTTAACTCTATAGTCCAAATACAAAGTCCTCGATTCAAAAATAACAATTATTATTAACCGAACTAGTTTGGTCAGAGATTTTGACGTTGAGTTGATTTGATTTGACTGTGATACTAACACCATATAACTGAGGAGACGAATCCTCTTTTGAATAGTATTTCACTTCCAATGCTTCCACTCGACCCAACTATAGTCACTCGATAGGTGTCATGCATGATTTGACTATAATCAAAGTGGAGCTTTCATATTGAAGGTCAACAATACTCTCAAGTCGAGACAACAGTGTAAATAAGTCACATCGATATTTTTTGTTTGATTTTAATTATATTAACCAACAAAAAACCATCAAGTGGGTCGTTCCATAGTTATCCAATAACTATAAATACGTAACCGCTAGGTGCAAAGTCATGAGTAGTACACTGTCCAACATTTAGAGAGTGTTATGTACTCTAGTCTCAGTGGATACATCGATACCCAATCTCGATGCATCTTGACTCGGAAAATTTAAAATGATGTGTATTATAATATCGTAATACAAAACTTATGATCACAACTATTTGTAATTACTATCACAAACACACCATTTATGGATTTTATTGTAAATATGTTCTAATTAAACTTTAATTTATAACAAATTATATTTATAAAACACTTTTATTATGAGTAAGAATTGATTACAGAGTTAATTAATTTACAATAAATTACAGAATTGCCCCTAGGGCATACTCCTAACACTATCAATTATATTGTGATAAATTGCTCATGATTATAACACTTGATAATTACTATCACAAAACACATCATTTATGGATTTTCGATTAAATATACTTAAATTAAATAATTAATTGATATAATACATTATATCGTGTATATAATAGAAAGAAAAACGTCTTTAGTTTGAATGAGATTTTATTATAGAGTTGATAATTTATAGTAAATTACAGAATTGCCTATAAAGCATATCCTTAACTCTATCAAGTGCTACGTATGGTAGTCCCAATAAATACATCAATATCTCTTACTCGATGCATCTTGACTAGGAACCTTTAAATTAAGTATTATTATTAGATCAATTTAATTCTTGTAGGTACGACTGATTCGCAACTTCAACTGATAGAATATTATACCTAGGGATTTTCTACTTTTTATGTCTAATGCTCGTAATTGTTATTTATATCATATATAACACACATATAATAATGAACAAAACCAAAAGGACGTACTTTTATTTCGAACAAGATTCATCATAGAGTTAAGACTACATAATCATATAATTTCCCATAAGGCATTCTGCCAACTCTCTTAGTTATAGACATCCTTTCTATTAAGAAATTTGCATCCTTGTAATTTTATACGAAGTTATTATTTCATATACAACATATGTATATACTACTCATAACATATGTATATACTACTCATATTATAAAAATTTCGTTAATTATATAATGATAAATTTATATCTTTAAGATTTAGATTATGTTCCTCGCAACACAATTTACATTCCATTTATATTATTTGCTACCTAAATACTACAAATTAAATGGATTTATTGAAATGTTTAATGTTGCGTGTACATGGTTCAAAGCAAAAGAAAAGCAAATTTTCAGGAAAATTTTGACACGGTGTGACGCCCCACCTCTATACTCACACTAGCCAAGGACACTACAGGGTAATGCCGTCAACTAGCATGAAGAATAAGGCTGTTGAGGAGCGACCATCTGTGTAATTGCATTGTGCGAGTACTGATATGTCAGATAATATAACTTACATTTCATTTCAAGAGGAAATCCGACATATCAAATACAAAATCAAAGCTACAACACAGTGGCTATGTGGACTTCGGAAACAAATATAGAAATAAACATAACACAAATCAGGCACAGATATTCATATCACTAAGGCGGAAACAGATATGAATATAACACATAAAAGTGTACATCAAAATAGTGGTCAAACTAGATCCACTACATCACAAAAGAATAGATACAAGTGCTACAAAAAAAGAATAAGTATACAACAAGGAGTCTCTATCTTAAATGTATACTAACAAAAACTACTATGCCAAAGTAGTTAGCCAAAAGTCAAGTGACGGAACCTGATAAGAAGTCAAGCAGAAGCACCTGAAATACCTCGGTCTGACCCGAGTATTATTTAAGAAGAAAATAATAAACGGATCAGTCTAGCTATAATTATCAGATCAAATGAGATAGGATAAGAGATATCAAAAAAACGTATGATAACAATAATGCCATACTGCGACAAGTATACATCAAATAACAAAAAAAATCATACAATATCCCAAATCATCTCAAACATCCAAATAGAATCGCATTCTTTAAATTATTCACCAAAAACACAAATAATTGATAGAGCTCATCATTGCCTATCATCAAAATTGGTGAAACACAAATTCTAGAAATCATCAACTAGAAATCCAGAAATCACAAAAGGGGGAAAGCCTATCACAAATGGGAGCATGAAAACTCACCAACATGTGCATCACAAACGGAACGCTATTCCATGGTCGCTAACCATCAATTTTGAGCCGAAGCTCCACAAACGGCCCGAAGACCATGGGTCGCTACCCCACCAAATTGAACCAAAGTTCCACAAACGGGGTATTTAGTCCCCACACAAACAAAGAGACATCGCACTTCGCTAGTCTAAATCACAAAAAGATCACCATTGATCAATAAGAAGTGTGAATCACACTAAACTAGTAAATATAAGAGTTTAGCTTCATGTCCCATAACCACTAGCTTAACTTAAATATTTACGAACAAATTGTAGATTTCCACTCGAAAATTGTCGCGAGAGTTCAATCGAACAAGTCCAAGAATTAACCGATGAAGTAAACGCAAGCGTTTCATACCACTTGTTTTGCTAAGCCATTTAATTAGATTTCTCATACGAATGAGGTAAAGGTTTGTATATACAAATAGATTGGAAAACGGTTTTAAAAACGAACTTTGTATTACAAATAGTGTTGAAATCGTTTTGATGAAAGAGTTTGAGTATTTACTACTAGTATAAAAAAAACCTTTATATTTTAAAGTGACAAATCACAGAAATGATTGTAGAAACAATCAATCACCAAAATCCACATTCGACGATGTGAATTAAAGCCATAAAAATCGATACCAAATCCATCAAAATGGATATTCCCAAAAATCCCAAAAAAGAAGTCATCAAAGTCGATAAAAGTGATAACAACCAATCGGACCATCAAGAATCGATTAAAAATTGGAAACCCATACAAAACTGCCTAAAATAGGCAAAATGCACATTTCCCAGATTCAGTCGACTGGACTGTATGGTCAGTCGACAGATACATGCCTAGAAACTCTCGGTTTCCAGGTTCAGTCGACTGCCAGTCGACTGATAGATGGACATAAGCTTTCTGTTTCCAAGTTCAGTCGACTATCAATCGACTGATAGATAGACAGAAGCTTTCAATTTCCAGGTTCAGTCGACTGGCCATATACGTCAGTCGATTGAACTGTCATTTGCAGTATTTTCAGTCTAGCCCAAGAAGAGCAAAAATCCAAACCGAAAGTGATCGGACGAGCAACGGAGACTAGGGATTTATGCCAAGCGACAACCCAGCCTTATAGGCTCTTCGATACACCCCAATAACATGTTCAAACATCAAAGATAGGATTTTTAAAGATTTGACTTCAAAACAGCAAAAATTGGAATATTCATCAAACCAATTCAATTCAAAAGCAAATGGACAAGGAATAGATGTTAGGAATTACTACCTAACAACTATCAAAGATATAGACATAGATGTGAGTTCAAAAACTCACCTTTTAAACCCAAAACAACAAATGAGAAGCTCTAGAACAAGCAAAGATTGATTTCTCTTCAACAACACCTCTAGAATCTTCAATCTATTATCAAAGGTGATGTTTTTCCTAAGTTAGGTTATAGGAATTTCTGAAAATTGAAGAGGGATTGAGATGGAGAAGATGAAGAGGATGCTTACCTAAGCTTCTCTTGGATTTTGGACTTGAATTTGTATTTCCTAAACAAACTAGGGTTTTGGAATTCTAATTTCCAATCTCTTCCCCCATTTTTACTTTAGCTTGAGTGTTAGGAAATAGAATGAGTGAATGGATGATGAGTAGAGGAGTTATGGTTATTTGTTAGGTTGGTGGGCTAAAACCCAAACCCAAAGCCCTAAATGAAAATATCAAAATTTTACTCAACTCCAAACATATCACTGTTTATACTAAAAAAGGTCGCAAACACCATTTTGGACTCAATGGAAGTGGTCTCGAGTCCTAATTCGACTGTTTACAAAAATTAATATTTCAGACTTTAATTCGACTAACGATGCTATATTTAAATAAAACATTTAAATATACAATCATAAAATATGCGGGTTGTTACAGACTCCCCTCCTTAAAGAAATTGCGTCCTCGCAATACTTAAAAAAAGAAATAATAAGTAACAACCATACAAAGGCATAACAACACAAAACGAAGAAATTTTGAAATGAGAAGTTCACCTTAAGGAGCATGAGAGAGTAAGTCCGGATGTGTTCGCTCGAAGAATTCTCTGGATTCCCAAGAGCAATCCTTAGGATTTGTGGACCATTGAACTTTCACAAGAGGAACATCTTTATTTCGAAGGCGTTTAACCTCCGTAGCAATGATACGAATAGGATGTTGCTCATAAGTCAAATTAGGCGAAACATCAATTTCTTCAATAACACCGGGCTCAAGAATAGAATCGGAATCTCGAAGCCATTTCCGTAATTGAGAGACGTGGAATACGTCTGAATAGCAGAAAACTGAGCCGGTAATAAAAGGCGATAAGCCACGGAACCCATGCGTTCGGTGATGGGAAATGGGCCAATATATCGAGGTGCTAATTCTCCCGATCGACTGAAACGCACAACACCCTTCATAGGTGAAACACGAATAAACACAAAATCTCCCATAGAAAATTCTAATCTCCTTCTTCGGTTATCGGCATAGGATTTTTGTCTACTTTGAGCTTCTTTCATCCTATGACGAATAAGGTCAATCTTTTATGTGGCATCACGAATAAAGTCTGGACCTAAAACCAGCTTCTCGCTGGCTTCAAGCCAACACGAAGGAGATCGATCGGCATGGCCTTCCGTATAGTGCCTCGAAAGGTGCCATACCAATACTAGATTGGAAGCTATTATTATAAGAAAACTCAATAAGAGAAATATGATCTTCCCAACTTCCACCAAAATCAAGAACACATGCACGAAGAAGATCTTCAAGAGTTTGATTCACACGCTCGGTTTGTCCATCGGACTGAGGATGATAAGTGGTGCTAAAATTAAGCTTTGTTCCCAAAGCTTTTTGAAGACCTTTCCAAAATCCACTAGTAAATAATGGATCACAATCACTAACAATAGAAGTAGGAACTCCATGCAATTTAACAATTTCCTTGACATAGAGTTTAGCCAAAATAGGTACGGTCCAATTGGACCGAACGGGAATAAAATGGGCGGATTTTGTAAGTCTATCTACTATCACCCATAGGCTATCATGACCCGAACGAGAACGGGGAAGACTGTCAATAAAGTCCATGGAAATTTGATCCCACTTACATATTGTCCAAAGGTTGCAATAACCCACCGGGCCTTTGATGCTCGGCCTTCACGAGTTGGCAAGTCATGCAACGCTTAATAAAGTTAGCAATATCAGATTTCATTCCATCCCAATAATAAAGTCGCTTCATGTCCGCGTACATTTTACTACTACCGGGATGAATGGTAAATTTAGAACGATGAGAATCTTATAAAATGTGTCTTTACGAAGATCAATAATATTTGGCATAATAAGTCTACCAAATTTTCGAATACCGCCACGAGCATCGATATCAAAGTCTTACAAACCTTCAGTATCAATTTTATCCCTACAACTTTGGCTAAGAAGAACCAATTCGGGATCATGCTTTTAAGCTTCAAGAATGCGGTCTAAAAGAGAAGGATGAGCCTCAAGGCTACACAAAACAAGAAATGAACATGAATTGGATTCACGATCTCGAATCTCATAAGTGGACAAAGTCTCGAGATCATTCCATTCGGATATCATCATGGAAAAAACCGCTTGTTGCTTTCGGCTAAGGGCATCGGCAACACGATTTCCCTTTCCGAGAGTATAAAGAATATCAAGATCATAAGATGCAAGGAACTCGAGCCAACGTTGTTGACGCAAATTAAGTTCCTTTTGAGAAAATAAATTCTTCAAAGATTTATAATCGATGTAGAGAAAAAATTTCTCTCCTAAAAGAAAATGTCGCCAAATTCTAAGGGCGAAAACAATAGCCGCGAGCTTTAAATCATGAGTGGCATATCTAGTCTTGGCAGGCTTTAATTGCCTAGAAGAATAAGTGATAAAACGTTCCCTTTGCATGAGAACGGCACCCAAACCAACACGACTAGCATCGGTATAAACAATAAAGTCTTGGTTCCCCTCGGGAATCACAAGAATAGGAGCATCGGAAAGGAGTTCTTTTAGTTTCTGAAAAGCAGCTTCACATTTGTCTGACCAAATTTATTTAACTCCCTTCTTTGTCAAACTTGTGAGAGGTACGGAAATTTTAGAAAAGTCTTTTATGAATCGACGATAATAGCCCGCCAATCCGAGAAAGCTACGAATTTCCGTCACACTCTTCGGTCTCTTCCAATTTTGAGTCACTTCAATCTTTGAAGGATCCACGGAAATTCCGGATTCAGAAATAATATGCCCCAAAAATTTCACACGAGATTGCCAAAAGTGGCATTTAGAAAATTTTGCTTTCAATTGGTTGCTCCTAAGAGTTTCCAACACAATCCGAAGATGATTTTCATTCTCTTCCTCGGTTTTAGAATAAATAAGAATATCATCTATAAAGATGAGAACAAATCAATCGAGGAAGTCTTTGAAAACTCGATTCATAAGGTCAACGAAATAAGCTGGAGCATTCGTTAAACCAAATGGAATAACAAGCTATTCATAAGATCCATAATGAGTACGGAACGATGTCAAAGGAATGCTATCCTCTGCAATACGGAGCTGATGAAAACCGGTTGCTAAGTCTAACTGTGAAAAGACTCTAGCACCACTAAGTTGATCGAATAAATCATCAATCCGAGGTAAGGGATATTTATTCTTGATGGTGAGATCATTAAGCTTGCGGTAGTCAACGCAAAGCCTAAGTGTACCATCAGATTTCTTCACAAAAATAACCGAAGCTCCCCATGGAGAGGAACTAGAACGAATAAACTGTTTCCTTTCCAATTCGGAAAATTGATTATGCATCTCCTCATTTTCCTTATTGGACATACGATAAGGAGGACGAGTAATAGGTAGAGCTCTAGGGATTAAATTAATTCTGAACTCAATTGCTCACTTAGGTGGTAATCCTAAAACGGGTTCAAATATGTCGGGAAATTCACAAACAATGTGAATGAGGGAAATGACATCTTCCTCATCATCATTATCGTCATCATGAGGATTTAAAGAATACAAGGATGCTCCCGAATTGGAATCTGAATCTTTAAGAACAAGAGAAATCTGCTTAATAGATTGAGGATGTCGAAGATATATAGTCCGCTCAGGACATAGGATATGGGCTTCATATCGGTTAAACCAATCCATCCCCAAAATCATTCTGAAACCTAGGTAACGCATAACATGCAAATCGGCTCGGAAAGCATAATCACATAAAATAATTTCGACATCTTTACAAAGTAAACTGAGTGTTGCGGATCCACCAACTGGATTCGCAATTCTCAATGACGTCATCAAGCCAATAACATCCAAAGACAAAGCATCAACAAGTTCTTTTGATATAAAAGAGTGAGATGCACCCGTATCAAAAAGAACTCGAATAGGAAGATCACGAAATGTAATAATGCCATCAAGGATAGAATGAGAAATACCTTGACCAAGAGAAGTGTTAGTAGGGGCTTGCACAACATTTAGCTTGCCTTCCTTCTTGCTTTGGAGTTTGGGACATAAAGATATAGTATGGCCCGAACTTTTGCAATAGCGACAAGTAAGAGACTTCGGACACTTGTTTGCATAATGGTCCTTAGAACCACAATTGTAACATTCTCCACGACTAGAGGTAGGAGTCTTTGCTATCGAAGTTTCTTGCTTCCCTTTCTTGTTGGGATAAGGCTTGAACTTAAAAGGCCTCTTCTTATTGATGTTTTGTTTGGCACCCACAACTTCAACATCACTTTCTTTATCGGCCTCTTCGAGTCGAAAAGCGATATCAACAAGCTGATCGAAAGAAACTTCTAGTTTCAGAAGTAATGGATTTTTGAGGTTCTTATTCAACCCATGGACAAATCTCTGATTTTTCTTCAATGGGGTATTAATATACTCGACCCCATATTTAGAGAGAGATTCAAAAGATGCGACGTAATCCGTCACAGAAGATTCACATTGAACAAGGTCAATAAAACGTCGAGCTAAAGATACCTTTTCAGCCTCCGACACAAACTTCAATTCGAACCTTTCCCGGAATTGCTCCCAAGTAAGATCCGCTTCGATAATTTCAGATATCAAAAGCTCATACCAATCTAACGCTCGCTCCTGGAGCATGCTAGAAGCCACTTGGACTCGATGTAGATCAATAAGATTCATGCATGAAAAGATGCGATCGCATGATCTAAGCCAAGCTTGGACTTCTATAACACTTTCGGATCCCTTGAAAGGCCTTCCACCTAAGTTGGTGTAATCACTTCACAAGCGTGCAAACCCAGATTTAGGATGAGTAGGCTCTGGAATGGGTTCGATAGCTTGAGCATTTTTTACAAGATCTAAGAGTTGTTGGGCAGACATAAATACTCCATCCTGAGGAGTAGCACTGGATTGACCGGCGCTGGGATGGCCTGGTCTAACCATTTCTCTTCTTTAAGAAAGAAAGAAGAGGAAAAAGGTTATTCACAAAATGAATATCAAACAAACTTGATTGATAAAACAAGGCATCATAAAAAGAAATAGGATAGAATGGTACGAAGGGTCGAATTAAATCCTATAGCACATTCCTAAGAAAGACTTAGGACAATGATCCTTGCTAGATTATTTTACATTGTTCCGAAGTTTTGCTCTGATACCAAGTTGTGATGCCCCACCTCCATACTCACACTAGCCAATAACACTATGGGGTAATGCCATCAACTAGCACGAAGAATAAGGCTGTTGAGGAGCGACCATCTGTGTAATTGCTTTGTGCGAGTACTGATATGTCAGATAATATAACTTACATTTCATTTCAAGAGGAAATCCGACATATTAAATACAAACTCAAAGCTACCACACAGTGGCTATGTGGACTTCGGAAACAAATATAGAAATAAACATAACACAAATTAGTCACAGATATTCATATCACTAAGGCGAAAACAGATATGAATATAACACATAAAAGTGTACATCAAAATAGTGGTCAAACTAGATCCACTACATCACAAAAGAATAGATACAAGTGCTAGACAAAAGAATAAGTATACAACAAGGAGTCTCTATCTCAAATGTATAGTAACAAAAACTATTATGCCAAAGTAGTTAGCCAAAAGTCAGGTGACAGACCCTGATAAGAAGTCAAGCAGAAGCACCTGAAATACCTCGGTCTGACCCGAGTATTATTTAAGAAGAAAATAATAAATGGATCAGTCTAGCTATAATTATCAGATAAAATGAGATAGGATAAGAGATATCACAAAAACGTATGATAACAATAATGCCATACTGCGACAAGTAAACATCAAATAACAACAAAAATCATACAATATTCCAAATCATCTCAAACATCCAAAAAGAATCGCATTCTTTAAATTATTCACCAAAAACAAAAATAATTGATTGAGCTCATCAATGCCTATCATCAAAATTGGTGAAACACAAATTCTAGAAATCATCAACTAGAAATCCATAAATCACAAAGGGGGGAAGGCCTATCACAAACCGGAGCATGAAAACTCACCAACATGTGCATCACAAACGAAACGCTATTCCATGGTCGCTAACCATTAATTTTGAGCCGAAGCTCCACAAACGGCCCGAAGACCATGGGTCGCTACCCCACCAAATTGAACCGAAGTTCCACAAACGGGTTTTTTAGTCCTCACACAAACAAAGAGACATCGCACTTTGCTAGTCTAAATCACAAAATGATCACCATTGATCAATAAGAAGTGCGAATCACACTAAGCTAGTAAATATAAGAGTTTAGCTTCATGTCCTATAACCACTAGCTTAACTTAAATATTTACGAACAAATTGTAGATTTCCACTCGAAAATTATCACGAGAGTTCAATCGAACAAGTCCAAGAATTAACCGACGAAGTAAACGCAAGCGTTTCATACCACTTGTTTTGCTAAGCCATTTAATTAGATTTCTCATACGAATGAGGTAAAGGTTTGTATATACTAATAGATTGGAAAACGGTTTTAAAAACGAGCTTTGTATTAAAAATAGTGTTGAAATCGTTTTGATGAAAGAGTTTGAGTATTTACTACTAGTATAAAAAAACCTTTTATATTTTAAAGTGACAAATCACAGAAATGATTGTAGAAATAATCAATCACCAAAATCCACATTCGACGATGTGAATTAAAACCATAAAAATCGATACCGAATCCATCAAAATGGATATTCCCAAAAATCCCGAAAAAGAAGTCATCAAAGTCGATAAAAGTGATAACAACCAATCGGACCATCAAGAATCGATTAAAAATCGGAAACCCACACATAACTGCCTAAAATAGGCAAAATGCATGTTTCCTAGATTTAGTCGACTGGACTGTATGGTCAGTCGAATGATACATGCCTAGAAACTCTCGGTTTCCAGGTTCAGTCGACTTCTAGTCGACTGATAGATGGACAGAAGCTTTCTGTTTCCAGGTTCAGTCGACTGCCAGTCGACTGATAGATGGACAGAAGCTTTCTGTTTCCAGGTTCAGTCGACTGGCCATATACGTCAGTCGACTGAACTGTCATTTGCAGTATTTTCAGTCTAGCCCAAGAAGAGCAAAAATCCAAACCGAAAGTGATCGGACGAGCAACGAAGACTAGGGATTTATGCCAAGCGACAACCCAGCCTTATAGGCTCTTCGATACACCCCAACAACTTGTTCAAACATCAAAGATAGGATTTTTAAAGATTTGACTTCAAAACAACAAAAATTGGAATATTCATCAAACCAATTCAATTCAAAAGCAAATGGACAAGGAATAGATGTTAGAAATTACTACCTAACAACTACCAAAGATATAGACATAGATGTGAGTTCAAAAACTCACCTTTTAAACCCAAAACAACAAATGAGAACCTCTAGAACAAGCAAAGATTGATTTCTCTTCAACAACACCTCTAGAATCTTCAATCTATTATCAAAGGTGATGTTTTTCCTAAGTTAGGTTATAGGAATTTCTGAAAATTGAAGAGGGATTGAGATGGAGAAGATGAAGAGGATGCTTACCTAAGCTTCTCTTGGATTTTGGACTTGAATTTGTATTTCCTAAACAAACTAGGGTTTTGGAATTCTAATTTCCAATCTCTTCCCCCATTTTTACTTTAGCTTGAGTGTTAGGAAATAGAATGAGTGAATGTATGAAGAGTACAGGAGTTAGGGTAATTTGTTAGGTTGGTGGGCTGAAACCCAAACCCAAATCCCTAAATGAAAATATCAAAATTTTACTCAACACCAAACATATCGATGTTTATACTCAAAAAGGTCGCAAACGCCATTTTGGACTCAATGAAAGTGGTCTTGAGTCCTAATTCGTCTGTTTACAAAAAGTAACATTTTGGACTTTAATCCGACTAACGATGCTATATTTAAATAAAACATTTAAATATACAATCGTAAAATATGCGTGTTGTTACACACGGTCTAATTTGAACAGAGAGCTTAAGCAACAAATTACAATATAAATATATAAAATACATAATCAAAACATGGTTGGTTTATAACAAATATCAAAATAAATCACCCTAACAGTATGATATCAGATATATTTCAATATCTATCGTATTCTTGTAATTTCAAGCAAGCTTGCTTACTTTTTCGATGCAAATAATTGCAACAAACACCATAAATCAACTTAATGACCCTCTTGTACCTATACTCTGTTCAACAAAATAGATAAATCCACATATAAAAGCATAATACTATAGCTTTTGCATTTTTGAGTGTTCAAAACTCAAAATTTCTAGAAGTTAGCAAAAGAAAGGTTGTAATATACTGAATCCCCTTTCCAATAAGTCTAGATTTGTCAAAGTCAGGTCAATAGAATGAGTTTATGTTTGAAACATTGCAATGCATCAATCCTGAAATATAGGACATCAATTTCTTTTATTTAGCAATGGTTTGTAGCATAACAATCTAAAAGTACTGAAGAATGACCAACATAAAAGTTAAAAAAAATAATTGAAGATCAGATTGATATAATAAAAGTTATAATTGAAGCAATGAGTCGTATAAAGTCTGGATTTTTTTAAAATTTTTTATTTATTTATAAAAAACCTAATTTCGTTGGTTAGGGATGTTAAAATTTTTTATTTCTTTCCTTTGAATTTTAGCTCTTAGATTGAAGTTGGCACACTTCTTATCAGGCAAAATCCAAATTAATCAAACCAATCGTTAACTGTAAACTTGCATGTGAAGCCATAAAAGCAAGGAAATGTCTCCTTACATCTCTCCAATATTACTGCCATTTCCACAATGTCTTTTTAGATATCTTTTACTCTAAATTTTTCCACCATATTATTTGTCGCTTAACTAAAATTTTTGAAAAATTGCATTGAATATCTATTTTTTTTTAAATTATGTAATGGAACGATTGGTTCCCTACCGTTATGTGGTTGTACTAGTAATCTTAAAATGTCATTTTTTTTATCCATAAAGATATAGCCAATAGACTTCGAACAAAGATTGAATAGGCATGTCAACGGCTACTTTTGGATGTAAATAGTGACATATCTATATCTGTATCCGTATCTGTATCCGAAATAATTTTCGGATATTTGCATCCGCGAATATTGTCGGATATCGGATAATTATCATATTCGCCAATGACCGATAAATCTAGAAACATAAATGGAAAATTTTAGTTTAGTATAAACTTTTTTCAATCTTATTGATTATTAAAGTGTTAAAATAAACAAATATGGTGATAATAAATAGTTTTGAATAGTTAATATGCATTTATTGTTGGAAATAAATGAGTAAAACAATAGAGAGATGTTGGAAAAAGTGAAATTGTGCATTGGGATATGTGAGACATTTAATGCCTAGAATATGAATAGTCCCACATCTTGGAATATAATAAACAATATGTGTTTATATACTAAGATTTGGTCCCTATTATAGTTATAATAAGAAAAGAGAGACATAAAATCACAACCCATCTTAGTGGGTGGTTGCCCGTGCCTGAACCCGCACCCATGACATGGGCGAATGGGCGTTTGAGGCGTATTAGAGGCACTTAGCACTTTGCAATTGGCGGTTGGCTTGGCTTGGCTATTCAGACCAGACATTTTTTGAATTCAAACACTTTTTTGGACGAACGGTAATAAACGATCAGTTGGTAAAGGGTCGCAACCTTTCAAACAGACACGACCGTTCAGACCCAAATAGACACCTCCTCGAGCCTATATATAGACGGACAGAAAACGAAAAGATAATTGTTCTTTCTGTTTTTCTACCGCTCTTCTTCTACATAGAACTCTGTTCTTAATTCTATATTCTCTTCAGTTCGTCGTCGCTCCGCTTGCAAGCACAGCATTGTAGGGTTGGTCCGTTTCATCCTGGGAAGCAAATTGCTCACAACCTACGGTGCATACAGGGAGCAATATTGTTTCAAGGCAACAGTATTCACTGCACTCGGACAGATTGATTGGTAATTTAATTACTGATTCTATACTTACTGCTTATTTACTGAGAAATTCTGTTTGCAATATTTTTGCAACAGATTAGAAAACGTTTTTGAAACATCGGCTTTGCAGTAGTTTTTGCAACAGTTTTCTATAGCATAATTGTGATAGTGTTACAGTATAGTTATAGCGGGTTTTTGTAGCACTTGGGTTACACAGCGATAACACTCTTGAAACAATATTGATTGTTCACTGAATCTGCAGACGACGATGTCTCGGAATAGCAACAACAACTCTGCACCAACTCATACTGTGACTAACACCCAGCTTGCGCCTTTGATTCCTACAATGGCAATATCCCATGGAGAAAGGCCTGAAAAGTTCACAGGGATGGACTTTAAGCACTGGCAACAAAAGATGCTATTCTATCTGACGACTTTGGGCCTTGCAAAATTTCTTACAGAAGATGCTCCCATAGTCGAAGAACTGGAACCCGATGCAACTAAGTTGAAGCATTGAATGTCTGGAAGAGTTCTGATTTCATGTCCAAGAACTATATCTTAAATGGTCTCGACAATAGACTGTACAATGTATATTGTACTGCTCAAACTTCCAAAGAACTCTGGACTGCATTGGATAAGAAATACAAAACTGAAGATGTAGGCATGAAAAAATTCATAGCGGGAAAGTTTCTGGACTTCAAAATGATTGATACGAAGACCGTAATCAACCAGATTCAAGAGCTACAAGTCATTATCCACGAATTACATGATGAAGGAATGACTCTAAGTGAATCCTTCCAGGTTGCCGCTGCAATTGAAAAGCTTCCTCCATCATGGAAAGATTTCAAGAATTACCTTAAGCATAAGCGCAAGGAGATGACTATGGAGGAACTTGTAGTTCGACTGAGAATCGAGGAAGATAACAAAAATCTAAGAAAAAGACTTTGCTTATCATGCCTGCTAAAGCAAATGCAGTCGAGTCAGACAAACCTAATAAGAAGAAATGTGAGCATGCTCCTAAGAAGTCAAAGAAATTTCAGGGTTGATGCCATAACTGTGGAAAGAAAGGGCACAAAGCAACCGAATGTCGGGCACCCAAAAAGAAGAAATCAGAAGCAAATATGGCTGAAACTTCAGATGGAATTTCTGATATGGAGTTATGTACAGTAGTATCAGAATGTAACCTTGTTGGTAACTCAAAGGAATGGTTTGTAGACACAGGAGCCACTCGACACATATGTGCAAATAAGTGGATGTTTACAACCTACAAAACCGCAACTGATGATGAACAACTTTTCATGGGCAATTCATCTGCATCAAAGGTTGAAGGCAAGGGAAAAGTAGTACTAAAACTGACTTCTGGAAAGGAACTTACCTTGAGTGAAGTTATTCACGTTCCGGAAATTCGCAAGAACCTAATTTCAGGGTCGTTGCTTAGCAAGCATGGTTTCAAACTCACCTTTGTGGCTGATAAATTTGTGCTATCAAAGAACAGAGTGTATGTAGGAAGAGGATATGTATGTGATGGTTTATTTAAAGCAAATGTAACCACTATTGTACCAAACATTGATATGAATAAAGTTGAATCTTCTGCTTATATTGTTGAGTCCTCTAACATATGGCATTCTAGGTTAGGCCATGTAAATTTTGATACCTTGCGAAAATTGATTAATCTAGATTTTATACCAAAATGCAAAATAGACTCCAACTATAAATGTCAAGTTTGTGCAGAAGCAAAATTGACAAGAACCTCATTTCACCATGTTGAACGAGAAACTGAACCTCTAGACCTAATACACACAGATGTGTGTGACTTAAAAATGTGTCAAACTAGAGGTGGAAAAAGGTATTTCATTACCTTTATTGATGATTGTACAAGATACTGTTATATATATCTCTTTAGAAGCAAGGACGAGGCATTCGAGATGTTTAAACAGTATAAAGTAGAAGTTGAGAATCAACTTAACAAGAAAATAAAAGCTTTAAGAAGTGCTAAAGGAGGAGAATATGAATTTCCCTTCGAGGATTTCTGCATTGAACATGGTATTATACACCAAACAACGGCACCATATTCCCCTCAATCGAACGGTATAGCAGAACGTAAAAATCGTACCCTTAAAGAAATGATGAATGCTTTGCTCATAAGCTCTGGTCTACTAGATAATTGCTGGGGAGAAGCTATACTTTCTGCTAATCACATTCTAAATAAAGTGGCTCGAAAGAAGACTTCAAAATCTCCACATGAACTGTGGAAAGGCAGACCACCATCCTACAAATACTTAAGAGTGTGGGGGTGTCTTGCCAAAGTAGAAGTACCAAAACCGAAAAAGGTCAAAATTGGACCCAAAACTATAGATTGCATATTCATTGGGTATGCTCAGAATAGTAGTGCATATCGATTTTTGGTGTATAAATCTGAAATTGATGACATTCATGAAAACACCATTATCGAATCTCGAAATGCTAGATTCTTTGAACATATCTATCCTCTAAAACCCTATATTGAAAATATTGTTCAAAAGAGAGCAAGAGATCCAGAAACTCCTGAGGATAATGCTGATCAAATCACGCATGAAAGTAATATTGAACCAGAATTAGAGGAACCAAGAAGGAGCAAATGGCAGAGGACCTCTAAAACCTTTGGACCCGATTTCTATGCATATATGATAGAAAATGAACCTCTTATATACCAACAAGCAATGTCATCTCCCGATGCTCTCTATTGGAAGGAAGCTGTCAATAGTGAAATTGAATCCATTTTGCAAAACCATACATGGGAACTAGTAGATCTACCTAAAGGATAAAAAATGCTAGGATACAAATTGATCTTTAAGAAAAAACTAAAAGATGACGGCTCAATAGACAAGTATAAAGCAAGACTCGTAGTCAAAGAATTTAGACAGAAGGAAGATCTAGATTACTTTGATACATATTCACCAGTAACTAGAATCACATCAATTAGGATGCTCATTGCAATCGCAACCATACTGAATTTGGAAATACACCAAATGGATGTGAAAACTGCATTTTTGAACGGTGAACTAGAGGAAGAAATATATATGCAGCAACCTGAAGGAGTTTTAAGCCCAGGAAATGAGAATAAAGTATGCAAATTAGTAAAATCACTTTATGGCCTTAAACAAGCGCTAAAACAATGGCCTGAGAAATTTGATGAAACTATCTTATCAAATGGGTTCAAGATAAATGAGTCAGATAAACGCGTCTATATGAAACATATAGATATTGGATATGTCATTGTCTTCCTTTATGTTGACGATTTGTTATCCTAGGAAATAACAAAGCTGTAATAAAATCTACGAAGGATATGTTATCCTCTAGATTCAACATGAAAGACCTAGGAGTGGCTGATGTGATCTTAGGTATAAAAATTATGAAGACATCACAAGGGTATTCGGTGTCTCAATCACATTACATTGCCAAAATACTTGAAAGGTTCAAGTAGCATAATATAACTATAGCAAAATCACCAGTGGATATGAACCAAAATTGGTTAAAAAACACTGGTGATGGTATATATCAGCTTGAGTACTCTAGAATACTAGGAAGTATTATGTATGTCATGAACTGCATAGGCCTGATATTGCATACGATATAAGCAAGCTAAGTAGATATACCAGCAATCCTGGTAAAAATCATTAGAAAGCAATAATCAGAGTTCTAGGATATCTGAAGCATACACATAACTATGTTTTGTAATATGAAAAATATCCTTCAGTAATAGAAGGATATAGTGATGCAAATTGGATAACTGGTTCAAAAGACACAAAATCCACAAGTGGATATGTGTTTACATTAGGAAATGGAGAAATTTCATGGAAGTCATCCAAACAGACTTGCATAGCAAGGTCAATAATGGAATCAGAGTTTATTGCTCTAGATAAAGCCGTAGAAGAAGCAGACTAGCTTCAGAGCTTTTTGGAAGACATTCCAAATTGGGAAAAACCGGTACCTCCAATATGTATACATTATGATAGTCAATCAGCTATTGGAAGAGCTAATAGTAGACTATACAATGGTAAGTCTCGACATATTCGTCGTAGACATAAAACTGTAAGACAACTTCACTCTAATGGAGTTATCACTATAGACTATGTAAGGTCAAAAGATAACATTGCGGATCCACTAACAAAAGGCTTTCCTAGAGAGAAAGTTCAAACCTTGTCGATGGGAATGGGTTAAGGCCCATAAACTAAAAAGTTTCTCTAAAATGGAAACCCTACCTAGTTGACTAGAGATCCCAAGGTCTAGGTTCAAAGGGACAAATAAATTTATGATAAACTTAATAGCACCGGTATACACTCAAACCATTCCTATGTTAAGTCAGTGCATTACTTGTTGGAGAATAGGATATGTTTTGATACTTTTAATGATGTCTCTACTTGGTAATACTAAAGAACCAAGTAGGGAATCAATACCCCTTACAGAATCACCTACGTGAGTGCGAAGGCGCCGCTTCAAGGAGAATTATAAGGCCAAATTCTCTAAGCACTCATGAGACCAGGCAGGTGTTCATGGCAAAAAAGAACACAAATAGAGAACGAAGGAATATAAGAAGCGTTTATCGTGTGCTTTCTATTTTAGAATTACACAAAAGGCTTACAGTTCAATGACATCCTAAGTCTACTGATTCGCCAGTAATTCAAATAGGTAATCACTAAGAAAGTTCAAAGACAATAGTGCTACTTTAACTGATACGTTAAATGTTTTCGTGACATTAAGAACAGTCGAACAATTACTCATTTATGTTGGGGATTGTTGGAAATAAATGAGTAAAACAATAGAGAGGTATTAGAAAAAGTGAAATTGTGCATTGGGATATGCGAGGCATTTAATGCCTAGAATATGAATAGTCCCACATCTTGGAATATAATAAACAATATGTATTTATATACTAAGATGTGGTCCCTATTATAGTTACAATGAGAAAAGAGAGACATAAAATCACAACCCATCTTAGTGGGTGGTGCAACGCACCACCCCGCGCGCGCGCCCGTGTCCGAGCCCGAGCCCAAGCCCAAGCCCGAGCCCGTGGCGTGGGCGAATGAGCTTTTGAGGCGTATTAGAGGCACTTAGCACTTTGCAATTGGTGGTTGGTTTGGCTTGGCTATTTAGACCAGACATTTTTCGAATTCAAACACTTTTTTGGACAAACGGTCAGTTGGTAAAGGGTCACAACCTTTCAAACAGACACGACCGTTCAGACCCGAATAGACACCTCCTCAAGCCTATGTATAGGCAGACAAAAAACGAAAAGATAATTGTTCTTTCTGTTTTTCTACCGCTCTTCTTCTACATAGAACTATGTTCTTAATTCTATATTCTCTTCAGTTCATCGTCGCTCCGCTTGCAAGCACAGCATTACGGGGTTGGTCTGTTTCATCCTGGGAAGCAAATTGCTCACAACCTACAGTGCATACAGGGAGCAATATTGTTTCAAGGCAACAGTATTCACTGCACTCGGACAGATTGATTGGTAATTTAATTACTGATTCTATACTTACTGCTTATTTACTGAGAAATTCTATTTGCAATATTTTTGCAATATATTAGAAAACGTTTTTGAAACATCGGCTTTGCAGTAGTTTTTGCAACAGTTTTCTATAGCATAATTGTGATAGTGTTACGGTATAGTTATAGCTGTTTTTTGTAGCACTTGGGTTACACAGCAATAACATTTCACTACAAGAAAATGGTTTATTGATGGCATGATAAGATTACACCGTAGCATGACTTGCTATCGTTAGCTATTTACTAGATGTTGATATTAAAAAAATAACCCATTCACATGCTATTGATCAAAAAGAAAACGCGGGCGCCTGTATTTTTATTCTCCCGCTAATATTTCATTCTCACAACGAATACCATTTCATCCTAATTCCCAACTCCCTAAATTAATCTCCATGTTCCTCAACTTCGCTATTCGTCATTCCTCAAATTCGTCGCTCGCCGCTGCTACGATCCCTCGACCTCGCCACTGATACAATCCCTCGATCTCGCCGCTGATACGATCCCTCGACCTCGCCTTCCTCGACTTCGCCGCTGCTACGTTCCCTCGACTTGACCTCGCCACTGCTACGTTCCCTCGACTTCGCCGTTGCTATGAGCCCTACGTAGTGCTTCGATTCCTCAACTGCCGTGAACTTTGACCATTTTTTAGGTATGTATTTTTCAGCTTGTACGCATATCTCCATGTTTGATTTTGCTCCGCCTAACAATAATCGATTTTCTGAGCTAAAAGTTACTTTTGTTATTAGTAGATGAATTATTGTTTCTTATTTTGTGATAGTCATTCTTAGCCAGTTTAGCTTTAAACTTTTGGTGTAAAAGTACTTAATGTAATAGATTCGAAAGTACTTAATAAAAGTACTTAATGTAATTTTCTTATAGTCAAAACATTCGAAGAAATCAAATTTTAACAAACAAATTCAAAAATAAGTAGTCTAAAGGTATTTAACTAAATACTAACAGAAAAAAATGGCAAAAAGTCACGAATTTATGACCGTCTAAAAGTGTTCGCGCAATGTACTTACAAAACATATTTACAAAAATGCATACAAAAGTACTCAAAAAGATGCAAAAAAGGGAGGGGGTCTACTTATGCGTTGGATTTGCTGGAAGCTATCCTCATCACTGCTAATCTGCTACTTCGGGACATCATTGGCTGCACCGAGTAAATTGTCATATTCCGAGCATCCTCCTCAACTTTCTTTGTTTGTATCCAACAATAGCTTTCCTTGCTTTCTCCTATAGGAAGTTGTAGTTTTCTTCGTGACATGGTTGTAAACATCGCAAGGTGGACGTTAGGTAGTGGGTTCGGACTGGATATTAATCGCTTAAGTGGGGATTAATCGAAGTTAGGCATTTAGATCAACTCGTGTATTTCAATAAAATGCTAGTTTTTGGTTTAGCATTAATCAACTTGAATCAAATTTTTATGGGTTTAGATGGGTTTGGAAGCAACCAAGAAAAGAAGACAACCTAAACTAGTGCATAGTTTCTCAAACGATGTATCAAACCTCATCTAGCAAACTGCCTAGATGCTTAAATGGCATTGTAGTCATTACCTAGCACCTAAGCACGTGCTAGACGGACGTTTAGGTGGTAAGCATCGTTTAGCGCCTAGATGGGGCTTACGTGGAAACCAAGAATGATGTTTACAATGGTGCTTCTTGGTTACAACTCCGTATTTGGAAGAATAGATTACAGGCAATAGCACTGGCAGCATAGAGAACAATTGCTATTGATGCCAATGCTCGAATATCTAAAGATAAAGCTTCGACCAGCCAATATACCCAAATGGTGGGTATATTTTCAATTAGCTTAGGTATTTAGAATAATTCATAGCACACAATTTGGATGTTAAAAGCGTCTAACTATTATGAAACAAAATCAATTATGCAAGCATATCAAAGGGTTGTGAATACACAAGCTATAGTGTGTAGCACATTTAACCGCTTGAACCAAATTAAAATAACATAGCTGAATTCTTGGATACTAAAAGTGACCAAGTGTTATGACCAAGTGTTCTTCTGAGGAATATTTGAAATCATTTGAACGAATCATCACAAATCTATGTTTCTCTTTAACAATAATGTTGTGATGTGAATTACAGTGTATACTTTCTTGGAATTACAGTGTATATTCATGATGGAGAAAGACTGGTTGCATTCACACAGGTAATAGGATAATATACAACTACTTACACTTCGAAAATTTTAAAATTTTAATATTACAATTAATATTTGTGTTGTCTATTGTTCATCATAGAACTAGTATAGAGTACCGACAAGGAGCATGGAATTTTTTGCAATCCGCAAAGAAAAATTTAGCAATTGCAGAAATTTTTTTATGTCCTTGCATAGATTGTCGAAATCTTACTCATCATCATGACAAGATTGTGTTTGATTATAAAAGGAATGGATCCAAAGTACAAATGCAGTAGGTAGTAAAATCATGGTGAACAAATAAATATAGTTGAAGAAATGGATTTGAATGACACATATGATTTATTCCAAGCCGTTCAATATGAAGATGAAGATTTTGTCGATCATACCTTTTTTGCCGACGATAAAGATAATGTTGATGCACAAAGACGAGAAGATGATTTGATAAAAAAATTGGAAGATGCAGAAAGTCCATTGTATCCCGATTGTGCAAGTCAGACAAAATTATATGCTATCACCGCTTTATATAATCTTAAATGTGAGTGTGGTTTATCCGATACTGGTTTTGATAAGCTATTAAATGTGTTACATGTATTATTACCGAAGGATAATGTACTTCCCAAGACTATATATGAAGTAAAAAAAATCTTAAAATATTTGATATGGGTTTTGAGAAGATTCATGCCTGTAAGAACGATTGTTGTCTTTTTAGAAAAGAATACAAAGATTTGAATAGTTGTCCAAAGTGTGGTTCTTCAAGATGGAAGATAAATAAGAGTACAAAAGAGATCATGCAAGGCCTCCCTGTCAAAGTGTTGAGATATTTTCCAATCATTCCAAGATTCAGGAGAATGTTTAGATCCAAAAAAATGGCAGAAGATTTAAGATGGCATTATAGTAATAAAAGCAACGATGGAAAATGCGTCATCCTGTGGATTCTGTGACTTGGAATGTAGTGGATGAGAAATATAAATCATTTTCAACTGATCCACACAATCTCAGACTTGGTCTAGCTACAGATGGTTTCAATCCATTTGCCGTTTAAAAGTTCTAAATATAGTTGTTGGCCAGTATGCTAGTGACATATAATCTTCCACCTATGTTGTGCATGAAAGAAGAAAATATTATGTTAACATTGGTGATTCCTGGTCCAAAGCAACCGGGAAATGATATTGATATATATATATATATATATATATATATATGGCACCACTTGTAGAAGATTTACAACATTGTGGCATAACAGTGTTGATATTTATGATGCATTTAGTAAAACACTTTTTAATTTAAAAGCAATCTTACTGTGGACGATAAATGATTTTCCGGCTTATGGAAATCTTGCTGGATGTTGTGTAAAGGGTAAAAAAGCTTGTCCATTATGCGGTGTTAACACTCATAGTCGATGGTTAAATCATAGTCGAAAGATTG
The DNA here is from genome assembly GCA_030737815.1 of Allium fistulosum. NCBI lineage: Eukaryota > Viridiplantae > Streptophyta > Magnoliopsida > Asparagales > Amaryllidaceae > Allium > Allium fistulosum. Next base: position 845,334,629 of record CM060902.1, read on the forward strand.
TGTATATGGGTCATAGAAGATTTTTACCTCCTTCAGACTCATTGAGAAAACAGAAGACTTGGTTTGATAATACGGTGGAGAAAGACACCAAGCCTAGGATTTTGACAGGTAGAAACATTTCTGCTATGCTGCAAGATTTTCCTAATGATTTTGGAAAAGATAAGAAAGAAGAAATAAAAAAAAGAAAGAAGATAAAGAAGAAAAGACTAGATAAGAAAGGGAAAAAAAAGATAATGGACAAAAAAGGAAGCGTGTTCACAACAAAGAAGATGAACATGATGAGAATGATAACCCTATAAAAACAGAGTTATCAAGGTGGAAAAAAAGATCAATTTTCTTTGATTTACCATATATGGAGGTTAGTGTTTATTTTTTTTCCCTACATTGATTAAATAGAAAAATGTATATTACTAAAATGTTATATTCTTGATTGTTACAGGAACTTCCATTGTGACATAATTTAGATGTAATGCATGTCGAGAAAAATGTTGGAGAAAGTTTGCTAGGCACAATATTGCATGATAGCAAATCAAAAGATGGAACTAATTCTATAAAATATTTAGAGGACTGGGGAATTCGACATAGTCTTTTTGCACAACCTCGTGGAAAGAAAACATATCTTCCACCGGCTCCATACACATTGTCAAGTTGTGAAAAAAAATTCTGCAAGAGATTATATGATTTCAAAGGGTCTGATGGTTATTGCTCAAATTTCAAAAGATGTATATCATTAGAGGATTGCAAATTTAGTGGCTTTAAGTCTCATGATTATCATGTTTTGATGCAGCAAATATTGTCAGTTGCAATAAGAGGATTGTTGCCAAAAAAGCCGAGGAAAACAATAATCCGTTTGTGTTCATTTTTCAATAAAATATGTCAACGTGTGCTTGATAAAGAAAAGCTGCAACAACTCGATGATGAGATCGTTACAATTTTATGCGATCTTGAAATATATTTTCCACCTTCTTTTTTCGATATAATGATACATTTAACAATTCATCTCGGAAGAGAAGCTCGATTGTGTGGACCGGTTCATTTTCGTTGGATGTACCCCTTTGAAAGGTATATGAAGACTCTTAAAGATTATGTAAGAAACTATGCACGAGCTGAAGGATGTATTGCGGAGTCCTACCTTGCAGAAGAATCTATGAGATTTTTTGGTGAATTTTAAAAAAATCATCACTAATAGAGGAGAAACAAGGTCGAAATGAAGATTATGAAAACCATGCAATACTCGAAGGTCGTCCAATTTCAAAACTTAAGACAATTACATTTCCATTTAACGAGAAAGAAAGTGCTCATTTGGCTGTCCTAATGAATATGGCTATATTGGAACCTTTTTTAGAGTAAGTAAATATTGCATTCTATTTTGTTTTGTTTTGATGTGTATAACATGTATAACTTACAATTTTTTTTATGCTAGTTTGCATCTTGAGGAGTTGGAAAATTCAGACCAACGTATGAAAAAAAATGCGACATTGCTGTGGAACAATCATACAAAAAACTTCGCTAATTGGATTAAAAAAAGGTTATTGTAAATACTCTTTACTTTGCTTCAAAATAATATTTTCAAAATCTTTGGTAAATACATTGATTTTTTTCAGATATCTATTGAATCGAAGGATCATGATACATTGTTAAAATGGATTGCATATGAACCGAGTACTAATGCATTGTCATGCAAAGGATATATTATAAACGGGCAATGTTTTCACACGTAAGATGTTGAGAGAGAAACTCAAAATTGCGGGGTGACTTATGATGCCACTACTATGAGTAGAGCAAGTGCAAAAGATACCTCTCAAGTGGTTGATGAGGTCACATATTATGGGATTTTAACCGATATAATTTTGTTAGACTACCATGTCTTTTATATTCCTATTTTTAAGTGCAATTGGGCAAACAAAGGAAATGGAGTGAAAGTTGAAGACGGGTTTACTCTTGTTAATTTACATCAACATCAAGCCTCATTGTCAAAAGATCCGTATATTCTTGCGTCTCAAGCGAAACAAATCAATTATTTAAGGGAAAACGATTCTTCTAATTGGTATGTTGTATTGACAACTAACTATTATTACTTAAATCCAGTCTTCCTTGTTTAGGAATGTCTGATAATTTACTACTATCGATCATTTTTTACTTACTTTAAGGCTTTTATTATCCCGTGTTTCAGATTCTCTATGATCAATTCTTAAAGTGAAATACCTATGTTTGGTGGATTTAAGTGATTTGAAACACTGCGCATCAGTCAATGAGATTTTATGGGAAAAATGCAGACATCTCATCCAGTTATTAACTGAGAACTATTTTATCACTTATTTATTTTTAAGCAAGATTCCATCGCGTATATTTTCATATTTGTTTCTACCTTTTGTTCTGATCAAATTGAACATGAATAAGAAGCAAATTTTGGTAACTATAGATTCAATTCATGGTTGTCAGCCCATTGCACCGATCATCATTATTGCTATTGTTTATTTTATTCTTTTTTATATGGATTCATACCATTATCTCTCCATGCATTCAATCAATACAAGTTTTCGATTTTTTGTAATCTCTTTCTCTTTAGATTTATTCGATGTAGTGGTCTTCATGTTTTCTATGATTTGTTTATTTGCCTCATTGTGTGAGTATTCTTTCTTGAAGCTTATTTGAGTACACCGTACTTCTTCTTTATTAAAAATTTGTACAGTTGAGGTCATAGTAAAAGTACTTGCATATACATAGAGAGGCGATGTTCATATGTCTCCATAGACTACTCCTATGCTTTGAAATGCATAATGCATTGTTACTGCCCAACTTGCCTGCACCATCTCAATTTTCAAACTTATGTTACTAATAAATTTCTGCACTTAACTAACTCTTATATATCATGTCGAATTTGCGTAGTAGATTTACTGTTACTAGTCACTGCACTTAATTTCTGCAAATAATTTCTGCACTTAAATTACTGCAAATAATTTCTGCACTTATGTTACTAGTCAATCGCCTACTGAAATAGTGTGATGAATTTTTAGTGTTTGCATTATGAATCCGATTTAACTTTGTGTACACTTTTTTGATGAATTGATTCTCAAGCATTGCTTTTACTTTACAGGTAGATAGATGACTGTGATGCAAAAAAAGGTTACAACGAGTTATGGATCGAAGTTATTTTTGCTGCTAGAACTACTTTTTGGTTTTAACGTATGTACTACTTGCTTTTGTTTTGATATTGCTACTTGTTCTATATTTTTTTTTGAACTATTGATGACAAACTATTTATGTTTGGTGTAAGAATATTGTGTATTTTGATTATGAAATTTCATACGTTGGTTACCAAATATGTGTTCAAAATGTGGTATTGATATAATATGTTGATTTTGAAATGTGATATTGATATATATGCTAATTTAGAAATGTGGTATATATATGCACATTATGGTGGATGTTTGCAGAAATGCAATTAAAACATTCCACAGCGTTTTTAAAACGCTGTTAAAACATTCCACAGCGTATTTAAAACGATGTTAAAACATTCCACAGCGTTTTTAAAACGCTGTTAAAATATTCAACAGCATTTTTAAAAGCAGTTAAAACATTCAACAGCGTTTTTAAAACGCTATTGAAAGTTTCAACAGCGTTTTTAAAACGCCGTTGAAAGTTTCCACAGCGTTTTAAAAATGTCGTTAAATTGTATCTCAAAACATAAAGCACGATCTATTGTAACAACGAAACGCTGTAAATAAATATCACAGCATTGAAAAAACGCTATAAAATTTTATCTTAGCACGAAACAAACACTAAGAAAGATCTAAAACTGCACCCAACCAAACGCTGTTAAAAGCTTTCATGACACCAGGGAAACGTTGTTAAAAAGGACATTTAACAGCGTTTATTTCTTGTCATTGTATACCCCTGACATATAACTGCATGTCGATATACAGCATACGCAGAAACGCTGTTAAAAGCTTTTACAACGTTTTTAAAACGCTGTTAAAAGTCCTGTTTGTTGTAGTGTTTATTACGTATAATATAAACTTATAATTTAACAAAACAGTAAACAAATATTTTACATTGTACTAAAATACACATACTTTAAACTATAATTTTTTAAAAACCAAACATATAATTTTCCAATGCGGATGTCTTAATATCCACATCCTTTTTTTTTTCGGATGTCGGATATTTATCCATTGTTCGAATACGGATTTTGAATATTTCGCGTATCCATTGAAATTTATTTCTAATGTTTGTTCAATAATTTTTTTAGAACATGGTTTATTAATGACAACAAGTGTCGATCTTGGAGTTCGAACTCTTAATCTTAATTTCGTAGTCTAAACTATCAACCAACTGATGAAACCTTGTTGGCAATATTTGTTCTATATTTTCGGATGGATAATGGTTAGAGGAGACTAGACTGCAATCTAGCTAACGCGATGCATGTTTTGGAGAAGCAATAGCTCACTTTTTTGCATCTATTTGCGGTTATGCTGGTTATTTCCATAATTTTGCCGTAGTAACAGCACTGCTCGTCAGAATAATAAATCCCACCTTCTTTCCTTCCCTATGCAAATTCCACATGTTCAAATATTATATCTGCTTCTTTTTTAATTATTAAATGCACAAGTTTATTAAATAAAAATTATTTAATGGATTTGAATTTTGATGCTTGTACTGGTCATACTGCCACTTCTATATTCAGTTGGAACAAGGTAAAGTTACAGAGTAGACTGTGTACTACTACTTGGTAATATTAGTTTAGTTATTATTTAAAGAGTAATAAACTAAGGGAAATGTTCAGTAGCACTAGGCATTGCTATAATCTTAGCAAAAAAGTGGTAATGTGGACTCTCATAATATAAGCAAACTTCTTCCGACCAAAGTCACATATGGACCTAATGTACTGATTTTTTTTCTTTGGTCAAAACATGATACAACACCACAGATCAATCAAAAACGAGAATAACTTATCTAGAAACGAAAATAAAAGTTTGAACGCATGAAATTTTATATCAATCCAGCTTCAAATTGATTACCTACGTCCACTTCAATTTCAGATGATTTTACACAAGTATAGCGAATTACGATGTTTCGAATCAAGAAATCAAAGGAAATTCGAATTCAGCAGCAATTGATGGAAAAAACGGGTTAGAGAAACAAGGAGATCGCAGATCAAAAGGAAAGATATAATTTTTGTTGTTAAATGATGAATATTCATAGACGAATCGATCCATCAAAGTCGCATGTTCGTGGAAGACTAAGTAAAAGATCAAATCGATTTTTTTAGACATAAAGAATGAGTAAAACTTATAGTTCAAATCATGTCGGTGCCGTCATGATCACTAAAATGATTTTGCAACTTGTATCTTTATAGTTTACTCATATTTGTTTAATTCTTTAATTCATCAAGCTTAGTTGTAAAAATTGCTCCTACAAATCATGTCGGTGTTAACACCTCAATTATTGAATTTGAAGACAACAAATATATACAAGCATATAAAATATGGATACTAATGTTTTGCCAAATTATATAGTATATATATAGTGCAGAATATTACATAGATGCTGAATCGAAGACTGTACAGTATAAAGACTCAAGATAAAGATACGAAGGCTCATGAGTTCAAAGACACAGGAATAAAGATCTCAAGATTATAATTTAGTGTATAGAGGTATTAGTATATATTGGTAAAGTCCTTGACAGCAATGTCTGGTCTCCATCTCAAATTTTTTATCTTTGATATTTTAAATAAAAATAAATTGTTTAAATTTCAAAATATATTTTAAATTATTTTATGAAAGTTTTCTAGAGTTCAAAATATTTATAAATCATGGTCAAATTAATTTACAGAGTATATGATTTTAAAAACAATTTAAAAGAAAAGTATTTTCAAAATTCAGTAAGGTATGTCGACATACATGGTCCTTATATGTCGACATATGGACCGCTGGGTCGTTTTTTAAATTTTAAATAGAAGCGTCTATTCGACACATCTCTTCATGAATGGACACATCCATTAATCTACTATATAAAGGGGAGTGCAAACGAATTTTTAACTAACTAATTACTTACTTTCTTCTCACTTCTTACTCCCTTGAAAAATATACTTTATTCTCTTCAAAATTATATAGAATCAATTCATACTTCATTGTATTTATTTAATACTATTTTCTTACTGTTTTGGAAACATCTCTCTCTCAATTCAAAGATCAAAGCGGTATCCAAGTGGCTATAGGATCCATTGTATCAAAAGTATAAGAATTTGTCTTTGGGAAAACAATCAACTCTATTTGTGTTTGCTTAGGTATGCTTATAATGCATTCAAATCAAGTGGGTGTGCTTAGTAGCCCGTTCAAATCTAGTGGGTGTGCTTGTAGCCCGGTTAAATCAAGCAAGTTTACCCCTGACTCAGAATACAAGATGGTCCTCGAAGTTGAGATTGTATTTGGATTTGCTTTCTACCTAGTTGAAGAATGACTTTCGAAAAGAAATCTGTATAAGCACATACAGGACTGGATGTAGGAAAAATCCGAATCAGTATGAAGTCTCTAGTATCATCTCTCTAAATCTTACTTTACTTTACTGCTTTTATTTATATCTGTGATTGCATCCGCAACCGATAATTATGTGTTTTTAATCTGTGATTTAACATTAATCTTGAAAGAAAATTAAAAGGATATACATAAGTTAGAAAACAATAATCACACTCTTTAGTGTTAAATTAGCCTTAAGATTCATAATTCGCAACCCACAGTCGGTACCCACATGATTTGTCTTGTGTGAATCTTATCATTTTCTGCAAAGTACAGGACGTTGTCACCTACTGCTCAAAAGTGGGTCCATATTTAAAAACAACTCAGTTTCGACATGATTGATCATGTCGGTGTAGACATGATTCGACATGTGCCAATTCTTGCCAAACTTATTGTACTTGAACTTTTCAACATTCTTGGCATTTATTGAGTTTCTTGATGCATTTTTCGTCAATTTGAAGTTTAAATTCATCAAGAAATCACTTGGTTTAAATGATGAATAACATTTGCTTACAAAAGCATGTTTTCGTGAAATCAAAAAATGATTTGGATCAAGACAGATGACCATATGTTACTTACGAAAATGTCATCAATCGACTAATAATCGCCTTAAAACACCACGTCTACTCCAAGAGCGTTTATTTATTGCTTTAAATAGTCACCGAATCATCTCTTTTTCGTGGTAAAGTAGGAGACCACTATTTTTTGGAAGCTGCATCATATATTGATCATGTAGACTCGTAGCCGCCACATCTGAATATAGTTTAGATCTTTGCCGACGTTCATGTTCACCTCTCTCATAAGCGCACCCCCACCACGAACATCCTCCATGCCTACGTCATTAGCAGAATATTCACGACCCCGTCTTCTCGAACCACATCATTAGCCTCCGCTCCTATACGTCGCGTGCCACGTCCCCATTCATCATGCCCACATTTGTACCCTCGTCAACCAATATGGATGAAACTGCACACGTTGGTCAAAGCCTTGGTCACACCCACGCACTGAACTATTTCTCTGACCACCTCCATACCTATTTCCCCCTCTACCACCCCAGCAGCCTCATCTGCAACCCCCATTTCTGCTAAAATCACCCATGTTTCCCCCTTTTTCCTCGCCTGCGACCCACATGAAATATATATGAAAGTAATTTCTTTTTCTTCTTTCTTTCTTTCTTTACTTTTTCAGATGAGTAATGTGGTGAAGTTTGTCCTCATGAAGAAGATAAAAGGATCCGATTTTATAAAGAAAAGCCAAGTAACAAGTTTCCTGATCTAAAAACTATACATATTTTTTGTTGGATGATTTCAGATCATATTATATCTTATCTCATATTTGCCGTAGCCAGTAAGCACTATAATGACCATGCATTCATAAAGAAATATTTCATCTGGGAATTGATTGTACTTTAGAAGTGGGCTTAACAACTGGAGCTTACACAGACTTCCACTGGTTGCTCATCACAGAAAAATACTAATTTATCCAAGCATGGAGACCTGGAATATTTGGTTATGCTCCGCCGAAAGCATTAATGGTCGATCAAAAAAATAAGTACGGAAAATTAATGTTTTACTGGCTAGATACAGGCACTCACTCTAAAGTAAGCATCACATTGCATTTACCCAACTTTATGATATGGAACTATGAATTTGCATACAAGTTTATGTGTTCGGAATACACATGTACAAACTCACCAGCAAAACTTAACACGAAATTCAACATTATAGACACCTAATTCAAAAGGCAAGAACAAAATAATATAGAAAGACTACAAGAATCTGATAAAAGTAATAATTTCTTCTTCAAAAATTTGTATTGCAAAGGAAGTTCGGTCTGAGTTACAAAAATGAGACTCTGAGCTTAATCAAACAATATTAGAACTCCAACGATGACTGTTAGCTATTATATTAAAAATGAAAATAAACATATATCCAGATGCACATAAAATTTCCAGTGAATTCTCAAAAATCAAAAGACGAAGAAATACTCTACTACCTCAGCTTAATATATAAGTCTTTCATGATTAATTTTAATTTTTTATGACTTAATAAGTTATTATCATCCTATTGAATTGTTTATTCAAGTCGATTTTGTTAGATTTCGGTGATACAATATTGTAAGTCAAACGGATAAACCATAAATTAGTTACTAACCCTAAGTAACGATCTCTATAGAAAGATAGTCATTCTGTAAAGATTAGAATCAATTGTATTAAAGAAGCTCGTTATCTAACTAATTTAATGGAAAGAGAAGCACAAGCAATTTATAAAACAGTGGGAACAAAGAGGAGAGACTAAGCTGTCAAATTTAGTCCGACTTCTATTATAGTTCAAGAACGACATGTACCATGATCAGTTGCCATACAAATCCAAAAGGTAAAATGATACAAAACTGATGTAATGACATAATTCAGCTTTGTTTTCCAATACATTTGCACAAACAAATGAGACACAAACACAATCCAAGAAATTACATGATCAGAAGCAGAACATAGTTTAATCATGAGTCAATAACAAGCAAAGGTTGCACTACAATAAAGACAACGAATTGTCAATTTGGTTCACTATAATGGAGATAATAGATTGTCCGGTCTCCATTTAGCCTCTTGATTTGAACATCCTGAATAAGTGTGTAAGAATTTTATCTCAACTACAACTATATTTAACGCAAATAAAAAGAATACCGTAATTTACCTGAAGTTGGTAATTTTGAATAGTAAGTAATATCAAAACATTATACCAAATTTCCTTTTGAAAATAATGTACCAAGATAGATATAAAAATTAAAACAATACCAACATGACCATCAAATATATAGCTCAAACTCCGGAGGGTTTATACTTTATAATGGAAATCAATTTATGGCAATGGGTTTAATTGTGAAAATAATGGTTTGATAAGATAAATACAAGGAGCAATATACTACAATCTCTGCAAAACACTCACGGTTAATTTCCAACTTTAAAAACAAGATTAGAAGATACTTTTGCTGATGCAGCTTCACCTCAATCTTTTTTTTTCTCCCTAAATGATGCTTTTTTTGGCTAACCTATATCAGAGTATAGTAAAAAAAATAAAGGAACAAGGAATATAGGTCAAGGTGCATACGGATATAATACAGTGTTGATACTGATTATGACCCAACACAATCAACTTTTCGCAAATGCATTCCGGAAAAAAACCAACTAAAAGCACCACATCATCTTAACACAACTAACTATCATAAGATCTCATGAATCAAAGTTACCATAAATGTGTGTCCTCATGTCGCACTTCATTTTGTGTGATGGCGTCACCTAACGAATCTTTCAATGTGTCGACGTTCCAATTGAATATCCCTTCATTACCTCTCAACGAACACACACATGGTATAAGCAGGGCCGGTCCTGAAGATTCAGAGGCCTAAGGCAAAAATATTTTTGAGTCCAATAGTAAAAACATTTGAGGCCTCTAAATAGTGCAATACAAGACTCGATCTCAGGTTGCTGGACTAGAAATTGCTACCTTCACCACTGAGCTATACTAACTCACAGATAGGAATGAATAATTAACATATATAAATATAAAATTAAAAATCGGAGGCCCATGAAAATTGGAGGCCCTAGGCGACTGCCTAGGTGGCCTTGGGCCAGGGCCGGCCCTGGGTCTAAGCAACACTTACTTGTAACAAAAGAAATTCTCAGTGTTACATGTCACCAATCTCATATATATATATATATATACACCACTTTATACGTCATATTTCTTGCAAAGTGGGACTTACATGTCCAACCCACGTACCCACAATGCGAGTCATATCTAACAATCTTCATCTTGACAAGCATTTTCTCAAGCCTTTTTTAGAGCATACTGAAGAAAATTTTCAGTTGGGCTAGGCTTTTTCCGCTTCTTTTCACAGTTATATGCTTTTACCATATCTCCACCTTAAGGCGAATAATTATACTCAAGTCATCTTGGAGACATCTAAAGAAACTCTTACAAAGTGAATAAACAATGGCATATCCTTTCATTAATATTATGAGATATAAATAGAACTACAAAAGAGAATCAATCCAAACTGACAGCAAAAGAGTCGGTCAATCTAATTACAAAAAGAATCGGTATAAAACTAACAACGGTACTACTAAAGAATTGGTCAATAAATATATAAAGATAATCAAATATATTAATTTGATTCTCTGTTATGCCCCCGCAAGTTGGAGCTCCTTGAGGTGAGACCAATCTTGTTTAATAAGTCATGAAAACGCATGCGGGGTAATGGTTTGGTGAGTACATCAGCGAGTAGATCCGTCGAAGAGACATGAGTGACTCGTAAAATGCCATCTTGAACTTGTTTATGAATGAAGTGAAAATCGAGAGCTACATGTTTCATGCGAGAATGAAAGACCGGATTGGAGCAGAGATTTGTTGCTCCCACATTATCACAGTAGATGACTGGTTGTTGTGAGGATGTGAAACCAAGTTCAGTAAGAAGAGATGTTATCCATCTCACCTCAGCAGCTGTTGAAGCAACAGACCGGTACTCAGCTTCAGTCGAGGAGCGAGCTACTGTTCGTTGCTTCTTTGAACTCCAGGATATTGGGTTTCTCCCTAGGTAGACAATATAAGCACTGGTGGAGGTGTAATCGTCTTTGTTACTAGCCCAGTCAGCGTCCGAGTAAGCGTGTAGGGTGATAGGCGACGAATGATGTAACATAATGCCATGATCAATGGTGCCACACAGATATCGTAGTAGTCGTTTGGCAGCATTCCAATGTTCCGTAGTCGGACGATGCATGTATTGAGATAATTTATTGACTGCATAGGCAATGTCCGGACGAGTAAGTAAGAGATACTGAAGACTACCAACTACAGCTCGAAATTCGGTTGGGTTAGTAACAGTACGCCATAAATGACCTTCTGCAACATTTTTGCAAGGTGTTACCAGCTAAAATGTTGGGATAGATATAAAATTTTGGTCCTACTGCAACGTTGTATTTATGGTGTTACCTTAGCCATAAAAATGTGTTGCTCTAGCTAAAAAAGTGTAACACGATGCAACATTTTTACACAGTGTTGCTATAGATGTATTCAGATTAAAAAATTAATAAAATTAGCAATCCGCGTGAATACGATCCAACGGTTTACATTTAATCCGATTGTTAAACTGGATCACCGCTACAATTTGCCCCAAATTTTCGTTTTCCCGCTTTACTTTTCATACCATTTTCGTTCTCCCCCCATTTCCAAATCCCTAATTTCGTTTTCCATTACATTTCTATTCAATCTCTAATGGCACTGAAGCCTTTCCCGGCCTGATTCCCGTCTTCCCTTCCCTCACCTTCCCCAATCACTATTCCATCGCCACCGGCCTCTACCCCCCCTCACCACGGCATCATCAACAATAAGTTCACTGATCCCGATACGTCCAAAACCTTCGACAAAAGCGACCACGACCCCAAAGGATGGCTCGGCGAACCCATCTGGGAGACCATCGCGAACCACGGACTTCCTGCGGCCGTCTACTTTTGGGCAGGTGGCGAAGTCGAAAAATGGCAACTGGACTTGTCCAGATCTGTTTTGCCCTGCGTACAATAAGTCTGTAGCATTTGAGGATAGGGTCTATGCTGTGTTAGGGTATTTGGATGCGGTGAGAAGATAGGCAGTGGCGATGTGTCTGGATGCGGTCGGTGAAGTGATGTAGCGGGCTATGGTTGTTCCAGTTAATGGTATGATGCAGAGTCGATGCTATCATTGGGTGAATGAAGTAGATCTGAAGCTTGAAATCACCGTTGTATGATGGGTATGAATTGTAATTGAATTGAATTGAATTTATATGAATTGTAATGCTTGAGTAAACGAGTTTGGTTTTTCTTTTGTAGGCTAATGATGGTCCCAATATGATGAAAGGCGAAGCAGTCTGCTTAGAGTTGATGGTCCAAATCTGTAGATATATAGCTTGCAGTGAGGAGCAATGTTGTTTGCTATCAGCCAAGGGTGGTGCTTGGTTTTGATGCGAATTTGCAGTGTGAAAGTTTGAAGATGTTTGGGTTGTCGGAATGGGTAATCAGCGATTGTGATTAGGTGATTAGACGATTTGGCAACTGAAATAGTTTGTTGGTGAGGCAATTAGAGGATGGAGGCTGGTGGTTTAGAAGTATGTGTGGTGCATCATTTTACGTCGTTTCAAAGAAGGCTCGATCTTCCGAAATCAGATGAATCGGGCGGTGCCCACTTGGTCGATCCCCGCCGGGACTGCGGTGCCCCGGACCCCCGCCGGCGCTGCGCCCGGACCCGCTTCTCGGCTCGCCTTCGGCTCGGCACTCGGCTCGCCTTCGGCTCGTCATATATTTGTTAGTGTCGGTGTCTGTATAAATTGAAACTGCATATGTAATGAGTGAACTGAGTGATGTAGTGAGAAATATCTGTATATGTGAATATCGGTGTTATATATCATTGAATTGTAAAATAGTGGAGTCAGGAATTTGTACTATTTCAAATGTTGAAATACAATATTTATTTAAATAAATTACTGTTTGAATATCAAATTCTATGCAAATAGCATTTTATTAAATAAATATTTATTTCTATTAAAAAAATCAAATATGCTCTATATTGTGGGCCCCACAAATTCAGAAAATCAATATCTATAGCAACATTTTTGAATGTTGCTACAGGCACCTATGGGTGTTGCCATAGACCCAAATAGGGTTCTATTGCAACAATATTACTTATGTTGCCTTAGATAGTCAAAATGTTGCCTTTGAGGTCTAAGGCAACGGCAAAAATTGCATCACCCTAAAAGTGTTGCCATAGACCTATGGCAACATTTTTCGGGCCTGAGCCAACATTTTTTTTGTGTTGCACTAGGTCATTTATGGCGTAGTGTAAGTGTCGTTTCAGATTGAAGAGTGAGAATAGGAGAGGTGGCAAGCGGTGTTGCAACTGGTCGAGCATTGGTCATCTTTGTTCAAGCTAGCAACTCGGCAATGTATCTTCGTTGAGAGAGAAGAAGACCTTGAGGGCGAGGAACAACTTCGACACCAAGGAAGTAATGAAGAGTGCCGAGGTCTTTGAGCGAGAAGCGACGAGAAAGAACTGAGATAAAGTTCTGAATTGACTCTGCATTATTACCTGTGATGATGATATCATCAACATAAACAAGTAACATGATAGTTATTCCTTTTTCATTCAGAATGAACAAAGAGGTGTCAGCATCTGAGTTTGAGAAGTGAGATGCGAGCAGAAACTTGCGAAGTTCATTATACCAAGCTCTTGGAGCTTGCTTGAGACCATATATCGCCTTTCGCAATTTGCAGACATGGTGTGGATTGTCAGCATCAACAAAACCTTGGGGCTGGGTCATGAATACATCTTCAATGAGTGTTCCTTGGAGAAAGGCATTGTTGACATCGAGTTGACGAAGATCCCAACCTTGGCTGACAGCAAGAGAGAGGACGAGACGAATTGTTGTCGGCTTTACAACCGGACTAAATGTCTCATGGTAGTCTACTCCAGGTCGTTGGTGAAACCCCTTTGCCACTAAGCGAGCCTTGTACCTATCAATAGAGCCATCAGGTAAACGTTTAAGTCGAAAAATCCATTTACATCCCACGATATTTTGCACACCATTGGGAGGTACCAGTTCCCAAGTGCCATTTCGAACCAAGGCATCAAATTCCTCAGACATCGCCTGTCTCCATCTGCCATCTTTAATGGCCTGAGTTACACACGTAGATTCAATTTCAGAGGTAAGTTGGACCGAGAGGCTGAGTTTGTTAATTGGTTTATGGATGTTATTTCGAGAACGGGTGATGATGGGTGAGGTGCGGATCAAGGGTGGGAGTGATGGGATGTCCGAGTCTTGATTAAGGGCAGGTGGGGGTAAAGCCAAAGGGGCAGGTGGTGACATGCTATGAGCAATTTCAGGTATTGTGGTGGGTAATAGGGGTGGTAAGGAGTTGGGAGAAGTAGGAGAAGTGTGAGGTGGGTCTGGAATGGGAAAGGGGAGGGCTAGAGGCAGGCCTTGTTGATCTACCATCTCTGTTTGTGTGTTGGAGTCGACTGGCAAAGAGCCGCTGGAACTAACTTCAGATGATGTGGATGAAACCGGGAGAATGACATGTTGAGGGAGCCATGTGTCACATGTCAAGTCATTGGGACGAGGGAGATGTGGATCAACTTTAGACATGGGAAACTCAGATTCAACAAATCGAACATGACGTGAGATGTAGATGTAACGACCCGTATTTTTACGGATCGACAAGTTCGACAAAATCTGGAATTTTAGAATTTTTGAGCCATTTCAGATTTTAGGTGAAAATGGCTAAGTCCTGAGTCGTGAACGACTTAGTGTAAGTCGTAAGTCGTATACGACTTAGGGGATAGGAGTGACTCAGGGATTTGGCTAGTTAAGGGTGTAAGGATAAGTCGTTTGAACGACTTAAGGGGGTAGGCGCGACTTAAGGACTGGGCGAGATAAGGCTTAAGTTGTAACAGTTAAGTCGTGACCGAGTTAAGGTGATGAGTCATACCCGGTTATCTGATGAGTCGTACCCGGTTATCTGATGAGTCGTACCCGGTTATCTGATGAGTCGTACCCAGTTATCTGATGAGTCGTATCCCTGTTGTTTGATAAGTCGTAGAATGGGTTATCTCGTCTAACCAGTTAAGTCGTGGACGAGTTAAGGGATGAGTCGTAAGCTGTTGAGTCGCGCGTAGGTGATAACTCGCGCAAGTGGATGAGTCGTAGCCTTTGTGATAAGTCGTATACGAGTTAGTAGTTGAGTCGTCTAACCAAGTAAGGCGTGCGCATTTAAGTCGTAGACAGGGGGTCTGGTGAGTCGTAGGCGCATGCTATAAGTCGGAGACGACTTAGGAGATAGCTGTTTTGTCGTGAGTCATAGGCAGGTGTGTTAAGTCGTTGAAGCCAGAAGTTAAGTCGTAGGGTGTTGAGTCGTAAGTCGTAAACGACTCATGAGGGCAGACGAGTTAAGGGTTTCAGCTATAAATAGGAGAGTTTCTCTTCATTTTTGGGATCCGAATTTTTAAACGACGAAGTGCTGCCATTTTGAGAGCTCGACTTCTACACTTCTTCACTTCTTTTCTCCACTCTAATCTAGTGCTTCAATCCATCCAAGTTGAAGATCAAATTGAAGATTCAGGAGCTTAGATTGAAGATCTTCATCTCTTGAAGTGAGATTTCATCGTTCGAAGCGGATTCGTGATAGATCAAGCTTGATCCTTCGCTGTCCAGATCTGAAGCGTGTTGATTTGGGTTTGTTTTGGTGATTTGGTGAGTGGTGATTATCTCTCACACGGATCCAAAGGAGTATATCGGATTGTTGGCTCGATTTGGTGTTAAAATAGTGATTTCCATGCATTTTCTTCATCCTAAGTGTAGATCCATATAGATCCATTGTTCATGATGATGTTACATCCATTTTATCATATGCTAACCTATGCAAGTTCATTCATCAAGTTAGTAGAGATATAATTCATGTTTTCAAGCTTATTGGACTTTCAACTCTTTAATTACGAAAATGTCATTATTGTTATAATTGTCTACTTAGATCATATTTGAATGCTTGATTGCTTGGATTGATGTTTGATTTGATTGATTGTTATGAACTAGATGATTGATGATTAGATTTAGATCGAAGATGATTCAAAAGCTAAGGGAAAGGCTCTTGAATTGGGAAAGCTGCTCGTGGCATATGTAGCGGGATGATGAAGCTCTTATGCATAGATTTGATGATGTGATGTTGAGATGAGACTTTGCGAGGATGTAATGAAGCGAGGCAATCATGTGATGAAGACTTGGTCTAATCCAGACGGGATCATTCCAAGCATGTTGATAACTCGGTGATATGATTCGAGTTGAGGATAATGAATGGATATGAGAATAGTCGTCGAGGAGGATGACTAGGAGGCTTGGATAGCATCGTTGTTGAAGGTTCTAGCATGCTCTAAGCAAGAGTACGTTTGGGCAGATTCGATAGTCCCAACGGCCAACTGTTGATGGTCGAGTACTCTGGGCAGATTCGATAGTCCTAGGCACGGGCTGCGACGACGTGCGGGAGTTATGTCTAGAACCGGGGTTTCCATTAGCCCTTGACGGACGGCTGAAAGAATGTGCCGGTCATTCAATTAACGGTGATATCGAAGCAATGATAACAGTGATAGCCAGAGTCATGGATGTTTGGTTGTATCGTCATTCGGACTCAAGAGCGGTATTTTCTGGGTGCTTATCTGATTTAGGCCTTGGTACTTGGAAAACATCGCCCTTGACTCGAGTGATAGTAGCTTTACTTTAAATTGTATGCTCTGCTATGTTTGCTTCTGCTTAGTGTGTGTCTGGGGACTATCACTGTAGAATGAGGTTGGAGTGGGAGAGTTGTATTCCTATTTCTTTTCCTTTATGCTCTTTTGGTATGTTGTTAGTTAATTTACTGCTCACTAAGACTGTTGTCTGACTTAAGGCTTTATGTTTTAATTCTTATTGCCTTGGGCTGTTCGTCCATTTTTGGGACGGGCAGACTAGGTAACAGGTGACAGGTGCTGTTCTCTTCTCACGATGCTGATATCGAAGACGAGCTGGAGGGTTGCATATTATCTTCTTATTATATGTACTGGATGTTCCGCTGTTTTGTATTCTCTGAGAGATATGTAGTGAGGCTTGATGTATTGACTATTTGGATGCTTGTATTCAACTATTATGGAGTTTTATATGATGGCATTTTGTTCTGTAAAGCTTCACTATACATATGTTCTATTGTATTTTGTCCATGCGCTGTGAGCAATACGATAGATTCTGTTGTTTTTAATTTACCTTGACAATCGTCCATGGTCGCCTGGCACACTTTACAGCGCACTTTCTCTAGATTCGGTGCAGGGGTCATGGGCGGTCGTCACAGTAGATCTTTTTAGTGCTTGGATCAAAACACAGATAAACACTCTGAGTAAGTGAATAACCAAGAAAGACACAAGGTGTGGAGCGACTGACAAGTTTGTGGGGAGAATATGGACGAAGCCAAGGATAACACAAACACCCAAAGGCTCGAAGCTTGGAATAATTGGGTGGCAACTCAAAGAGTTTGTGATAGGGAGAGATCATATTAAGAGTGGGTGTTGGAAGGCGATTTATGAGATAGGCGGCAGTGGAGAATGCATATGACCAGAAGGTTAGTGGTAAGGAAGCTTTAGAGAGAAGAGAAAGTCCTGTTTCAACAATATCACGATGTCTACGTTCGGAGAAGCCATTATGTTCTGGAGTGTGAGGTGGCGAGGTGAGGTGTGAGATCCCATGTGTGGATAAGTATGTGGCAAGACCGGTGGATTTGGCGAGACCTATATATTCCCCTCCATTGTCAGAGTAAAATGTGACTATTTTTTGTTTGAAGAAGTTTTCAACAAGAGCTTTGAACCGCGGAAAAATAGTAGCAACATCAGATTTTCGTTTGAGGGGGTAAAGCCATATATAATGAGTGAAGTGATCCACAAAAATGACATAGTATTTGTAACCATCAACAGAATAAATAGGCGAGGTCCACACATCATAATAAATAATTTGAAGAGGGGAAGTAGACACAATAGATGATTTAAAAAAAGGCAATTTATGGCTTTTATTGCAAAAACAGTCTTTACAGTGAAACTGCTTGGAAGTAGAGAAATCTAAAGATAAACCAAACTTAGAGACGATATGACGTTGGATTGACTCGGATGGATGACCAAGACGATGGTGCCAGTAACATGAGGACACTTTGGTACTGACGAAGACAGAAGGACGAGAAGCTAGGTGCGAAACTGGTAATTCATACACACCACCTTTAGGTTGTCCTTCCAGCAATGTGGCCCCTGTCAGTAGATCCTTCACATGAAAAGAAGATGGTAAGAACTCAATCGAAGTATTATTGGTTTTGCAAAACTGAGATATGGAGATTAGATTTCTTTTCATGGCAGGAACAAATAAAATATTATGTAATTGAAAAGTGTGAGGGTGTTTTAATAGAAGTAGAACCAGTTTTGGAAATGTGTAGCCCAGTACCATCACCAATTTCGATATCGTCAGGCCCATCGTATGGAGCATGAAGCGAGAGGTTGCCAAGGTCAGCTGTGACATAGTGAGAAGCACCACTGTCAAGAAGCCAGGTTGGAGTTTTGACACCTGATATTGTGGCAACGTGCGCCTTTGGGTACCACTGAGATCCAATGGGCAAGGAACGAGTGGCGCTTTGTGAGGAGGCTGGTACTAGCTGAAAAAGGGGACACTGAGCAACAGTATGACCCTGTTGTCGACATCCTTGACACTTGCCTAGATAGGGCCTTTGCTGCCGAGTCACGACTTGCGGAGGCTGAGATGGTTGTTGTCGAGGAGCAGAGTGTGAAGCCTGTTTCTGATTTGACGAGAAGCGATGTGAACTATTGGACCTGGTCGCGGCATTTGCTGTGGCGAGATGAGGGAAGGAAGTAGGCTGCGCATGTTGAATAGTCAGTTCTCTGTTGATGAGTTTTTCATGAAGCTCATCAAATGAGATGAGGGTGTCCCTACCTTCCACTATATCTGCAATGTGGCGGTAGTCATCATCGAGACCCTCTAAGATCTTCTCAATGATGTCTTCCTGGTCCATCGGTTTGCCGAGTGCAGTAAGTTGATCAGTTCGACACTTAACATACTGCATGTAGTCCGATATGGACTGAGAACCCTTCGTGGCTTTCTTGATCTGGTCCTTAATTTGCTTTATGTGACCACGAGTCGGGCGAGCATAGGTGTTGGCAAGAGTTTGCCATGCTTCGCGGGAGGTGGCTGATTGCTGGATGAGCGGAATAAGAGAGGAGGAGATGGAACCGACAAGTGAGCCAAACAGCAGTCTGTCTTGTCGAATCCATGGGAGGAAAGCCGGGTTAGGAGCTTCAACATTGTTGGTGGTAATGGTGCGAGGAGGACATGGATGAGTGTTGTCAATGTATTTGTAGAGGTCATAGCCGATGAGAATAGCCTCAATCTGGAGTTTCCAGGCAAGATAATTTGTGGAGGTCAGTTTGATGATGGATGGGTGGGAGATGTTTATGAGTTGAAGATTTTGGGTTGGATTTTCTGGGTTGGGGATGGCGATAATCTGTGGATCAGTGGCCATGGTAATGCTGTCTGTAGGATTGCTGGAAAAATAGAAAAGTGATGAGAAAGTTTTAGCTTTTAGGACAGACTACTACTCTGATACCATAAAGAAACTCTTACAAAGTGAATAAACAATGGCATATCCTTTCATTAATATTATGAGATATAAATAGAACTACAAAAGAGAATCAATCCAAACTGACAGCAAAAGAGTCGGTCAATCTAATTACAAAAAGAATCGGTATAAAACTAACAACGGTACTACTAAAGAATTGGTCAATAAATATATAAAGATAATCAAATATATTAATTTGATTCTCTGTTAACATCGAGTCCTCAACGCAGTGGAGGCGGACTGCATATCCATGAGTCCTCTTCTAGCTGTAAGATCAGGCTGCTTAACTATGTTTCCACCTTGATGAGTCATTCTTCTTTGCTCAAGCCTCAAAATGTCATGCTCTGGTCGCTCTCGCATCATCAAATGATTCATCGAACCATCGGCTTCGATACCATATTGAGTTTCGGCACTCCAGTCCGTCCTCGTGTATGCGTGCGTCATTTTGGATGATGACGCCATCTAACGAAGCTTTTAATGTGTCGACGTCCCGATTGATATTCTTTCATCGTCTCTTAATGAGCACATACATAATCTTAGCAACACTTACTTGTAATAAAAAAATTCTCAATGTTACGTGACATATACACATATATCATGTTATACTCCATGCTTCTTGCGAAGTGGGACGTATCCGTCCAACCCACACATACATAATATGAGCCACACCTAACAATTATAAAGTATTTCTCGATTGTGTCCAAAATGAATTCAACAGGTTGGATTAGGTTTACCCGTTAAATTAGCATTTGGGTTGGTTTGACTCATTTAATCCTCATTTAATAAATGAATTAAATTGGTTGGGTCAATAACGAAATAGATTGGATAAGTCATTTATTGCCCAACCCAATCAATTTGTGAGGCTAGATGAAACTGCACACTTGTCTTTTTGCTACTAGCTTCAAAACTAAATGCATCCCCCTTAAAACCTTTAACATCCCCATCATCTGCAAACCAACCAACAGTCAAAGCCTTGGTCCCACCTACGCACTAAACTATTTCTCTGACCACCACCATACCTATTTCCCCCCTCTCTCTACCACCCAGCAGCCTCATCTGCAACCATCGTCTCCGCTAAAACCACCCCTGTTTAATTAGCCATCGCTTCCTCATCTGCAACCCACGCGAAATATATGAAAGTAAATTCTTTTTCTTCTTTCTTTTTTACTTTTTCGGACAAACAATGGGGCGAAGTTTGTCTTTACGAAGAAAGATAAAAGGATCTGATACTATAAATAGGAAGAGCCAAGTAACAAGTTTCCTAAACTGAAAACCATACATATTTGCGAGCAAATCCCCTGTACCCAAACATTCCTATCCCTCTGTCCCCAACCAATCGGGGACGCCGATTTTTAACCACTTTGCAATTAAACCCCCTTTCTCTCTCCTGTTGTTGGAGTTTAATTGCAAAATATTTGAAAATCGACGTCCCCGATTGGTTGAGGACGGGAACATGGGGTTTGGGTACAGAGGATTTGCTCTTATATTGCCGTAGCCAGTAAGCACTATAATGACCATACATTCATAAAGAAATATTTCATCTGGGAATTGATTGTATTTTAGAAGTGGGCTAAACAACTGGAGCTTACGTACACAGACTTCCACTGATTGCTCATCACAAAAAAAAAATATTATCTTTCTGATTTATTCAAGTATGGAGACCTGGAACATTAGGTTATGCTCCGCCGAAAGCATTAATAGTCGATCAAAAAGATAAGTATAGAAAATTAATGTTAACCCGGAAACTAGATACAGGCACTCACTCTAAAGTAAACATCACAGCATTTACCGAACTTTATGAGAGAATTTACAGAACTATGAAGTTGCATACAAGTTTATGTGTACGAAATACACATGTACAAACTCACCAGCAAAACTTTACACGAAAACATTATAGACACCTAATTCAAAAGGCAAGAACAAAATAATATAGAAAGACTACAAGAATCTAATAAAAGTAATAATCTCTTCTTCAAAAATTTGTATTGCAAAGGAAGTTCGGTCTGAGTTACAAAAATGAGACTCTGAGCTTAATCAAACAATATTAGAACTCCAAAAATGACTGTTAGCTATTATATTAAAAATGAAAACAAGCATATATCCAGAGGCACATAAAATTTCCAGTAAATTCTCAAAAATCAAAATATGTAGGAATACTCTACTACCTCAGCTTTTAACTATCAAGTCAAGTTCGCTTTCTCCGAACTGATCCAAAGGGCATTTGCAACGGTTCTGAAGTTCCAAATACCTTTCCAAATTAAAACTCCTCTTCTGATACAATTTCCTTTGTCTTGAAACGAAAAGCCTTTTCATCAAATCTTGGTAAGTTGGGTCTTTAGATGTAAAGAGAAAATAAGAGTATCCAGCTAGTATACCAGCTGTAGTGCCGAAGAAGGCGATAGGCTCCATGACATCCCATGAAAATTCCCAAAATGTGAGTCTGAAGAAAAGGCTGATTTGAAGTATGAAAAACCCTAAACCCGACCAAAGCAAACGGCGCACTTGTTTATGTGCAAGCAGGTCGAGTTCTTTCTTTTTTTGTTGTAGTTGTTTTAGTTCCTCCCTTCTTGGATCGTTTTCTGGTGTTAGTGCTAGGGGCACTGCTCTCCTTACAAGGTCCACCACCTGAAATTATGAAATAACATATCATTGTTACCATGCAAAAGCCATACAAATATTAAGCACTTCAATAAACACTGCAAAGGTGTTTGTTTGTTTACAATCAAAATCAAGTTTTTATGTTTAATAGGTGCTTTTATAATGCGACAAACATTAAGAACTTCAATAAGCGAAATCCAATTGTTTAATCAATAGTTGTGATTAATTTAAAAGTCACTTATGTACATGAAATAAGCACTTTTAAAGTGGAAAAAAAGCATCAAACATATAAATGTATGTTTTACTAAATAGGAATTGATCTTTTATACTTTAAAAGGAAAATTATTTAACAGAAAGCAAAAATGATTCTACTTTTGATTATTAAAAAGGCTCCTGAAATTTACTAGTCAAAGTAAGCAAAAAATCTACAACATTCAAAAGTAGAAAATAGATATTTAAACTAGCATAATATCGGAATATTTCAATAATAACCAAATTGCTGCAGAAGAAGATAATTGGTTAAGGTACTAAAAACATATTCTTTTTTTTGTAGTATACTAAAAACAAATTTTGGTTCTAAGTGTAGTACTGCGATACTGTAAACTTCATACCATTGTAGTTCTTTTTCTTCCTCACAACATTGCCAGATGAAGTGAAAATCCCATCTTACCACATGCCCTGATGTTTCAAGTTAAGCTTGAATTGCTAATGTTTTTAGGGTTTGTTTTTAAATTTTCTGTGGTCGTGGCCTGTATTGTTTAGCATTTCGATTTGTTTTTCGACTTCAAATTTGATTTTGTTTTACCACAAATTGTAGGTTTTAGTTGTTATATTGAAGATTTGAAAGCAATTATGGTTTAACTGGATGTAATGGTAGATTAAGTTTTGTTTTATATTTAGATCATATGAATTTTATATAACATTCATCTAAGTAATTTTGTTGTGTGCTTTTGTTTTCATTGTTTTATACTCTTTTTGAACACTAATGACATCGCAAAGAAAACGAAAACGGTAGTTTAAGTTTTACTACTATTATATAGTAGCATTATGATGCTAGTTAGTTGATTTTTAGTATTTTTGTCATTGATAAAAATATTAATGTTATCAGTTGAAAGTAACATATGTAGAGCTAATGTTTAAGTTTGTTTATAGATCTTTTCTAAAGATTATTGAGTTTGAATTATTTTATCATTTATTTACCAGTACGAAATGCACGTCCTTGGACGTGTACAAAGAAAAACGTACGCTAATTTCTATGCATTGTTAATTAGTATAAATAAATGTACATGAAAGCTAAAATTAGAATTAATGATTTAGAATGCTTTGGTCTATAAATTAAAATGACTCTTTCCGAAGTTTTATTATGTATAAGATAAGATAGTTTGTTTAGAAATTGGACATGGAAACGTGAGAGAGACAGAGTATTAAGTTATTAATGTCATAAAAGTAAATCAAAACGTGGGTAAGAGTTATCAAAATGCCCTTTGTGCTATCTGTTTTATTATGTTACTGGAAAAAGGTAAATTTGTTAATGGAAAAACTGCATTTCCCCTGCCTTGTTGTAGAATTAATGCATTCGGTTGAAAGTATTATAGCATTTTCTGCGGTTGCACCATTGGTCTATTCATATTATGAGTTTAGGTATCTTCTTATTTGTAAAGCAAAGACATGATGTAGAATTGATACTCACATACCCTGTGTAGGTTTTCTTATCATATTTGCAGTTACTTATTGAAGTAATTTATGGTTTGCCAGTTTCTAAAACATCAGAAAATGTGCAGGTACAATACCATTTTCGCAATGAACCTAGTTGTATTGACATAATGCTTATCAGCACAAGTATAGTGATCAACCAATGCCCACTGAAACTCAACTAGCAATAAACAGTAACTTCCGGCAAGACTAGAAAACTAATATTAGATAGAGCTTGTACTAAATTCCCAATTCATTATTTCATCCAGCGTTTAAGTCAATTAAAGTCACTCAATTAAGAACAATGAGATAACCAAAAAAAATGCTAATCATGATCAATTAATATCTGACCAAATGATAGTTGTAAAAGATCAAAAATCTGACCTTATCAGGGTGCAAATAAACTTTATCCCGGAAAAGCAAAACAACGCCAGCGTCATCTAGCACCTTGGCGAAAGCAGCCGCTTCTTCTCTGGTTCTAGCGACGCCAACTTCTTCACAAGCCTCTAGAAGCTCCGAATACTTAATGGCCTCTTGGGTGTCCGTACCCAGCTGCCTCTTCAACGCTTCCACGTTTACAAGCCTCATCAGTCTCTTCGCTTCAGAGAACGACATGGAGTCCTTCGAGTTTGACGTCGATTCGGGTTTCGGGTCTGATGGTGCTGAGCAGAAGTGGTGGGGCCCCCACAGTCGGCAAGAGATCCCCGTGTGAGCACGGCCAGTGAAGTTAACCGCGGACCGCAGCAGGAAGCGCGACGAAGAAGGAGAGCGCCACATTGTTTTTTGTTTCTTTTTCTTTTTTCTGTTTTGCGATTGTGGTGATAAAAAAAATGGGAGGAAAAGGGAGAAGAAAAGGGGGGAGAGAGAGAGTTTAAGATTGGAAGAGGAAAGAACAGGAAATATTCAATGATGGGATGGAATAGATATGAAGGAAGGGATTAGCTTGGTCTCGCTTCCTTAATTGTCGGGTTAATCAAATTCGTTACTTATTTCGGCATTCTGGAACTTCGACGAGAAGAACAGGAGAGCAGGAGTTAACATTAACCAATGAAACACCAAGCATTGTCCGGTTGATTGCATAACTTTATCGTCTGTAGTTAAACAGCCCGCAAATCCAAATTGTACGGGGAAAACAATGGTCAGAACAAACAACAATTCTGCTTCAACCGGGGGTAAATACTGGAGGTGGACATAAACCGCACCACTATACGGAAACCGTCCACACCGGACCGTAAAAACGGTACGGAAACCCGCACCGAATTTTCTAACCAATGCAGATACCTCAAATCAGACCGATCCTCATCGATACGGTTTGATTGCGGTTTGGACGATTTAACCAACCATATTAAATCGGACCGGACCGAAAATCTACACTAGTAATCTTACAATAAAAATATAAGCAACTCCTATCTTATTTTAGATTCTAACGATATACATTCTATTTTTAGCGTATGTTGTTATATTAATAATAATCGCTGTCATAAAGGAAGAAGTTATAGTTTTGGTATAATATTTTTCATATCATTTTTTTTGGATAAATGCTAATTATAATCTTATTCTAGTCATTTTCCTTAATGATTATGCATTTATTAATGTTGATGTTTGGTTAATCTACCAAAAAAATCTCACTTGTAGGTAAATATCAAATTGAAATATTCATACAATTAAGAATTAATCTTTCATTTCAGTATAACATTGTGTGTTTTAACTTTTAAGTGTAAAAGTTTCACACAGTTGTCTTCGTAAATTGATTGTTGATGGAAGTAATTCTCTTATTTCATATTTAATATGGGTTCAAACCGGACCGGACCGAAACCGAACCGTATTACATTCAAACCGGAACGAAACCGAACCGTTTAAAAGATTAGTATAATGGTTTGTATTTTTGATTAACCATTTGATGCGGTGCGGAAACTCCAAACTGCATCAAACCGACCCGCGCCCACCCCTAGTTAATACATCGGGCTTCACTATCCAAAACAAAAATGCTGAACTACCCAAATACTGATTTGTAAAGGATTTACGTGCAAAATTACCTAACTATCCCCAGATTCTTTCAAATTGGACAGTTCTACATACATTACACTACGGCTTTTACGACCGAACCATCAACCGTACCAACCATTCATGTGGTTACCATATACAACAGTAACGGTTGAAGAATTAGATAATCGCGGTTAACCATACCAACCATACATGATTGTTTTGTATAATATTTAACATTAAAGTTCAAATATTAATAATTTAAGTTAAATGAATAACTTGTACATTAATGATATGTACCTTTTTGAACTAATAACATGTGGATGCATAGTAGTCGTTTTATAGATAAATAAATAAATTTGCAAAAAATAGTTAAAGCTATATGAATTTATCATTAATAATGTATATAATTGAAAATATATGTACAACATGCTTCAAAATTGAAAATATTAAAGTTAACTATCAAAAACGGTTGCGGTAACAGTTATAAGAATTTAAAACTGTCAATCACGGTTACGGTTGGTGGTAATAACGACGATTATTACCACCGTAACAGTCCTATATTACCCTACTCTTCAATCTACTCCAAATTTTAATTAGCACAAACCTAAACCAAGCTAATGGATTTCAATTAGGTTTTAGTAGTTGGATTAAAGTAAGTCTAACAAGTTAATGAAGAAAAATCAAAATATGAAACAAAAACGCCAATTCAGTTGTATTTAATTTCAATTCAAGTTAATCGGCACAAACCTAAACCAAGCACTTTTTTATCTATGAACAAATTAATTTTCTTCAAGATTTCAACTGCATTTAATTTCCTATGTATGATTGACCATGTGTGTAACTTTGCCTTAGAGGGCATTAAATTTCAAATAGGTTTAAGCATTTATGGAGTGGTTCTTGAGAAGTTTAAGAACACTTGCATCGAGTTTGGAGTGTAGGTTCCGCTTTTATCTCGACATCAAACTTTAGTGTTCCTCTCCTTATCTAGGTTATAGTATTCCCGCTTAGTACAAAGTAAGACAAACTGAGCAAAGGCAATGTCTTCAAGGGCACGATTGAATGTAAGATTCCATGAAACTCGATGTGAGGTTTGAAGACCTCTGATATTATTGCATTTTTGATATTACAAATATTAAGTAGTTCTTTAAACTCAACTTTAAGTATAAGAAATCCAACTATCATGCTAGAATGAAGTGTTATTGCCTGAATGAGCTATATTATTGATCCCAAGGTTAAAAATATTAAAGTTTTTTAAGAAGGATTTCCAGAAGTGAAACATATCGTTATAGTTGTTAGAGATGTGGTGCAAGTTGTAGGTTCTATCATAAATTTGATTTAAAATAAGTTCTTTCCATTAAAGTTTTTCTTTATCATTATTGAATTTCCAGAGCCATACAATTTGGGATTTCCTGAAATGATTTGGTCATGTAAGTTTATAATTTCTAACGCCCCATTATTTAGATTTGTAAAATGTTCCCAGTTAACCATACAATTAATGCTACTACATGCGTTGTCACTGTTCCAAAGGAAGTTTCTTCTGACTTTATCTGTTTTGTCAATAACCCATTTTGGGAAAAGATAAAACGACATCTAGTAAATCGGCAGGGCCAACAAGACGGAGTTGATAAGAATGGTTCCCCTTGCTCTGGATAAAAACCTATAGTTCTAATCTGAGTTTTCTATTAAGTTTATCAATTATTATATACCAGCCTTTATTTTTAAGTTTTATAGGTCCAACAAAAAATCCTAGGTACTATATAGGAAACATCATGGCATCGCAATTAAGAGTATTGTAGACAAGGGATTCAAAATTTTCAATGTCATTGAGTACTATTACAGAAATCTTCTGAAAGTTAATCTTAAGCCCTGAAAGCATTTCGAAACTATATAAAACAAGTTTAAGAGATTCGATTTGTTATGGTGGATGTGAGGTAAAAAGCATGGCGTCACCGATGAATCGCAAAATTAAAAGACCGTCACTGGCAATCTCATTCCAAATGCTACCTAGTACACCATTAATAATATATAATTTTATGATCTTAGAGAATACGTTCGTGGCTAAGTTGAATAATAAAGGCATAAAGGATCATCTTGTCTAAGACCATATTTAGATTGAATTTTATTTCCTAGAAAACTATTGACCATAATACTTCTCGATCGGTTTTTAATAAGGACATAATCTGATCAACCCATTTAGAACTAAAGCCCCTACCCAATAGAAGGTCTTTTAGAAACACCTAATCAATAAAATTGGAAGCCTTAGAAAAGTCTAATTTAACAAGGCATAAGTGATGCTATTTTTACAATAATAATTTACAAATTCTTGAACTATAGTGACCCTATCGGTGACGTTCCTACCCTTTATAAAAGTGGATTGCATTATGTCGATTAAGTTGTTCATTTTATTGCTTAATCTATTAGCTAAGACCTTAGAAATAATTTTGATTGAGCAGTTTATTAGTGAGGTAGGACTTAAATCTTTGGGTTTTATAGCACCAACTTTCTTGTGAAGAAGGATTACGTTAGCAAAATTGAACTTCCTAATCGCAGATTACCATTATAAAACTCATTGAACATTCTAATTAGATCATATTTTACAACGTGCCAAAATTCTTGTAGAACAAAATGGAAAAACCATCTGGTCCAGGCGATTTATCGTTAGGCATATCGTTAATAGCCTTAAAGATTTCCTCTTCAGAAAAACTGGACATCCAAGTCATCTAATTTGATCATAGTATTAGCAGGATATAAATCTTTCCATATAACTGTAATTCTATGGCACCTACCGGTTCCATATATATCTTAATTCACAAGATATTCGTTAAATTGTTTCCTATATTACTATCTACCCAACCCTTGTTGTAAAAGATAAACTAATTATAAATTGGTTAAACATAAAACAACAATCAACAAACATTAATTGATGCTCATAAACTGCCCGAGCATGACTAAGCTAATAAATGAGGGATAAATAGACATCATTAATCCCTACATTAATCAACTGGACTATCAACGTATACTTCTATATCACTAATATATATCAAATGCATATATGCTCACATATATATAATGCATTCAACTCATAATAGGGCATTCCATTATCCTATCTCTTAATGAGTTATACCCAACCAAAGCCAAGGTTCTCGCTTAACCTTCAGCTCTAATACCAAAGTTCAACGAACATATTTTCGACCCTCAAATGTGACACTAATACATCCACGGTATTCATGTGCAGAACACCTAAGTGTTGGAAAGATAGAATGTTAGGGTAAAGAAAAAGAAAAAGAAAAAAGAAACAAGAAAGAGAAGAACGAAACATCATAATCTCATAATGAAATGATAACATATAATATTAAAAGATAATACACAGAGCTACTTTAATATACATGGTATTTTAGAGTTACAGATTAGAGTACTGTCATCAGCCTGGATAGTTATAACAGTCTTTCCATACAATTAGATACATACACACACACACACATAAATAATGTAGTGGAAATAAGAATACTACAGTAAGTAAAAATCCAGCTTCTCTCCAAAAGCTCAATGAACATCAAAGAAAACTTGCCTTTCTCAGACCGTTTGAAAGAACAGCCATGGAAATAAAATAAAAATAAAAATCATAGATCAGACATAAGTCTGGTATGAGAAACTCAAGAAATATGCGGCCAACATATAACAATACTTTTGAGATCTCATGGAATTCCATAAGAAATATCCCCCCAAAAGAAACATAATCAAATAAGTACATAAGGTGATATAACAGATGTTTGCGCCAAAATTGGTCACAAACACCCAATAGCCGTTGAAAGCACCAGTTCGCAATCACAGATCACAAATATTAAATATGTAGAGAAATAAGTATGCAAATCACTCTGGAAACTCAATAAAAACAGTAAATGACACAGGATTTAGAGTGGTTCGACGTTTTGCCTATGTCCACTATGAAGTTTGATGATTTTATTGCTCGATGCTTGAAGATTACAATTTCTTATAATGTAGTACAACATATTTTATGATCTAAGTCTGAATCTAAGGTAGTAGTGGTGATTTGGAGTAAATCTGGCAGAGTCTGGGCGCTCTTTAGCTCTTAAAATTGTCCGACCTCCTTTCTGAATGACCAGGGGCTCTATTTATAGGTGTAGGAGACAGATATTTTGCCTAAAATTAGGTAGACTACTTCTGGCACGTGTGGGGGCCCATGCGCCCGCGTCCAGAAAATCTAGGCCCGCTTCGGGATCGATTCGAACTCCATTCGAATCGATCAAGAATTCATCTGATGGAGCTGAAATTTGGTGAGAACATCCTTCAACATGTATGTAAGCTTCTGTGAAAATTTCATAGCATTTGGACTTGTAGATCGTGAGATATCATCGATTCGAAATAGTGTTTTCTCGGTTGATCATCTCGTTCGAATCGATCGGTTCGTACCCATTTCTTCGAATCGATCGCCTGCACGTGCTCTCGTGGTGATGTGGCGCGCAATCTTCGGGTCGATCCACTTTTCACTCCGGTTTGATCGAGTCGACTCCATGATTCTCGCCTTGCTTGTATCGAAGAATAACACGTCATCCATTCTTGTTAACTCGAAAGTATAGACATACATGGATTCAAACATTGGGTCTCGTTCGTATCGATCGTATGTACTCCGGTCGATCGATACGAAAGTGTCATAGCAAGATGGATTCGAAGCAGCATCCCTTGATGGATACGAATGATGATGGTCCAATCGATACGAAGACTGGCTGACTGATGGATGCGGGTTGAGGATGGCTGATCGATGCGAATCGAGGCCAACTGCTGATGGATTCGAACAGGGTGACGCTGATGGATTAGAACAGAGGTGTTGCCTATGGATTCGAATAAGGGTATTCTCCTTTATTTTGCATCGATCATAACTTGAGCACACGAACTCGGATTGACTTGAAATCTGGAGTGCTGGCTTTCATGACTCTGCTTGTCGTGTCCTATCAATTGTAGCCTGATCCGGGCTCGGACAAAATTCATTGATATCCATGGTGAAACAGTGTATAACGAACTTTTACGACGAACTGTCTTTAGTTTTTCAGTCAACTTTTTGGTGTCACGGCCTTGCCAAAAGGCGGGATAACATTTGCCCCCCAAAACATGCCTTGCGATAGGAAGGTGTGTTTTGTAGTTCCATAAGTTGGATGTTCATATCCTATCATTGACCTGTAAAAAACTTGATAGCCTTTCCTGACCACGAATGACGATCGTTAGCGACCGTATGTCATTTGAGGTAATATGGGACTGTTTGAGGTCGGATGCCGTTCACGGTAAATAAAGAAATGGGGCCGTTCGCGGTCGGATGTCATTCTAGACGAGTTGTGACTGTTCGCGATCGGGTGTCATTCTAGACGAATTATGATGGATTGTGACCGTTCGTGGTCGTATGGTGGACGAGATAAAATGTGATCGTTCACGATCGGATGCCGCACGAGGCAGAATGTGATCATTCACGATCGAATGTCATACTAGGCGAATTGTGACCGTTCGTGGTCGGGTGCTGCACGAGGTAGAGTGTGATCGTTCGCGATCGAATGTTATACTAGACGAAGTGTGACCGTTCGCGGTCGGGTGCCGTACGAGGCAGATTGTCACCGTTCGAGGTCGGGTGCCGTTCGAGGCTAATTGTGATCGTTCGCGATCGGGTGCTGCACGAGGCAGATTGTGACCGTTCGAGGTCGGATGCCGTTCGGGGCGAATTGTGTGTGCCCGAGGGGGACTTAGTATCATCGATACCAGGTTCACGTTCGAGTGGGTTCCTGGATCGTTTGTCAGGGTGGTTCATCACTATCTCAGAGCAAGCCTAGGGACCGTTCGTGATCCCGTACATGTGTAAGTAGTTTAGCCGTTATGGAATCACAAGTAGCATTCTTTTATTGAAAATAAGTCTTTAGCGGAAATGTTAAACAAAATCAAGTTCAAATGTTCAAATCAAGATGAAACAAAAGCAAAGCAAGGATGTCAAAGTGTAAACTCCCACAACGATAGGGTTAATAGTCATTCAGAGCATGCCTATGGACCGCTCGTGATCTCGCACATGTGTAAATGACTTACCCATGTTGGTGAGAGGTTTACGACTTGTTCATCGTTATTTCAATTAATTGATAACCATACGGTGTCCCGGCTCAGGGTCACCCCTAGCTGATGTAGACGGTGGTCGCTCTGGCTCCACTGCTGGAGCTCGCCTTCTCACATACTGAAGTAGCATACCGTTCCTGATGTGCCCTTCCACCTCATCCTTCAGATGTCTACAGTCGTTAGTGTTATGACCGTTTAGTTCGTGGAATAAGCAATATCTATTTGATTTCCTCTCGTCAACAGTGGGGTCCCTTCGTATTGGCCTACGGTAGGGAACTTGCTCTCGTGTATCACGGTAGATTCGCTCCAAACTCTCATTCAGCTCTGAGTAGGTGGTGAATCGTGGCTCTCTCCGCAGTCGCTTTGGCCCGTCACCACTATCCTCAGCCTTTCGTTTTCCTTTATCCTTGCCTGAATCCTTTTTGAGAGGCTTTTTGTCTTTAATTGCATAAACTTCTATTCCCTCTCCTTCTTCTCTTTCAGCATTAGCGTCTTCCAATCGCAAAAACTTTTCTGCCTCGTGATAGAATTCTCCTAAGTCCATAGGCGGATCCTTAGTTAATGAATTTTTGAATTCTGTGCCGTCAGCTACTCCGGACACAGCTGCCATCATAACCATGGATGGATCTGGCCGATCCACCGATGCCGCTGCCGCATTGAATCGCGTCAGGAAATTCCTCAAAGACTCCCCAGCTTTCTGCTTTAGCATTGCCAAACTCATCACATTCTTGGGTCTTGAAATGTGAACCCTGAATTGCCTCATAAATTTCTCAATCAAATCGGTCCATGTCCCAATGGAGCCGCTCTCTAGCTGTCTGAACCATAAAGCTGCTATGTCTGTCAAATACAATGGAAAGCACCGGGCCATGACTTCCTATGATGCCCCCAGCACTTCCATGTGCCTTATATACCTCGTTAGATGGACCGCAGGATCCGTCCTCCCATCATACCTTTCCACTGTTGGCAGTTTGAATTCTGGTGGGTTCCTAGCCAACCTAATCGCAGGAGAAAAGGGACTCCTGTTCACATCCTCAAGATCTCTGTTTACTAATCCGCCTCTCATGGCTTGCCTGACCATCTCTTCCAATCTATCATTGTCTCCAAGTTGTAGTCCTTGTTCACTACCTTCGATCTGCCCCCCGAGTCCGTGCGAGCTTTCGGGTGTCTACCCCCCTGGCTGAGCGTTCATCCCTCTATCGCTGCCAGGTTGCTCAGATGTCCTTGTCTCTCTTCTCGGGTTCGGATCAACATGTCCTAAGTGTGTGCCCCCCACTTCTAGAGCTGCGCCAGATGGTCCTGCCTCGTTTTGAACTCTGGTTGCTCCTTGATTTTGCACTCCAAGTTGCCCAATCTGTTGAAACAAATTTTGGATCATTTCCTCTTGTCTTCTCATCAATGCCTCCATATCATCCCTGGTGATGAAGACTGAAGCTGGGTTTGCTCCTGAGGAAGCCTCTTGACTACCTTCGTGCTGACTTCGCTCTGGCCTTGACCTTCTGCTCGATTGCCTCGTCATAGTTTTTCAAATCTGAACTTTTAAACCTTCGAATTCAACTTCCAAGCAGTAGAATCCCTGAGTTCAGTTCTTAGTGAAAGCACCAAAATGTTTGCGCCAAAATTGGTCACAAACACCCAATAGCCGTTGAAAGCACCAGTTCGCAATCACAGATCACAAATATTAAATATGTAGAGAAATAAGTATGCAAATCACTCTGGAAACTCAATAAAAACAGTAAATGACACAGGATTTAGAGTGGTTCGGCGTTTTGCCTACGTCCACTATGAAGTTTGATGATTTTATTGCTCGATGCTTGAAGATTACAATTTCTTATAATGTAGTACAACAGATTTTATGATCTAAGTCTGAATCTAAGGTAGTAGTGGTGATTTGGAGTAAATCTGGCAGAGTCTGGGCGCTCTTTAGCTCTTAAAATTGTCCGACCTCCTTTCTGAATGACCAGGGGCTCTATTTATAGGTGTAGGAGGCAGATATTTTGCCTAAAATTAGGGAGACTACTTCTGGCACGTGTGGGGGCCCATGCGCCCGCGTCCAGAAAATCTGGGCCCGCTTCGGGATCGATTCGAACTCCATTCGAATCGATCAAGAATTCATCTGATGGAGCTGAAATTTGGTGAGAACATCCTTCAACATGTATGTAAGCTTCTGTGAAAATTTCATAGCATTTGGACTTGTAGATCGTGAGATATCATCGATTCGAAATAGTGTTTTCTCGGCTGATCATCTCGTTCGAATCGATCGGTTCGTACCCATTTCTTCGAATCGATCGCCTGCACGTGCTCTCGTGGTGATGTGGCGCGCAATCTTCGGGTCGATCCACTTTTCACTTCGGTTTGATCGAGTCGACTCCATGATTCTCGCCTTGCTTGTATCGAAGAATAACACGCCATCCATTCTTGTTGACTCGAAAGTATAGACATACATGGATTCGAACATTGGGTCTCGTTCGTATCGATCGTATGTACTCCGGTCGATCGAGACGAAAGTGTCATAGCAAGATGGATTCGAAGCAGCATCCCTTGATGGATACGAATGATGATGGTCCAATCGATACGAAGACTGGCTGACTGATGGATGCGGGTTGAGGATGGCTGATCGATGCGAATCAAGGCCAACTGCTGATGGATTCGAACAGGGTGACGCTGATGGATTCGAACAGAGGTGTTGCCTATGGATTCGAATAAGGGTATTCTCCTTTATTTTGCATCGATAATAACTTGAGCACACGAACTCAGATTGACTTGAAATCCGGAGTGCTGGCTTTCATGACTCTGCTTGTCGTGTCCTATCAATTGTAGCCTGATCCGGGCTCGGACAAAATTCATTGATATCCATGGTGAAACAGTGTATAACGAACTTTTACGACGAACTGTCTTTAGTTTTTCAGTCAACTTTTTGGTGTCACGGCCTTGCCAAAAGGCGGGATAACAACAAAAAATGTCTATGGTGTGTAATATAAATAAGAAAAATAGTGGTGATGCTTACATTGGTTACACCTACAACATATTAGAGTACATTCAAAACAATTGAGGTGCGTTCGCATAATGATTATCCACGAAGACCCCCTTAGTAAACTAAGACTGATCTCTAATGACAAGGGTTAGAAGTTTTCTTCCAATCGTCATATATCTCTAGATAAAATATACTGTAAGGCTAACACAACTAGCCCATGTCGGAACGTGCAAACCCGAATCATATAGAACCTAAGTATCGACAATTCCCCGTGCGCAACATTTCTATAAATATACTCTAGATATGGAGTTGAT
The DNA here is from genome assembly GCA_030737815.1 of Allium fistulosum. Lineage (NCBI taxonomy): Eukaryota > Viridiplantae > Streptophyta > Magnoliopsida > Asparagales > Amaryllidaceae > Allium > Allium fistulosum. The sequence continues at coordinate 845,370,024 of CM060902.1, forward strand.
ATACCCCCTTGGTTTAGCTAAACCTAGGATCATGCATTCTACTCTATCCTTAGTCATATGTTGAAAATATAGTCACATTCAGTATCTCAACACATGAGCCATCATCACTCAAACAGACCACGAGTCCACAAATGGATTTCACCATCTTGAACAAACCCACTTCCAAGAGGTGGAACACGTATCTCAGTCCTGAAGTGGTTTTCGATAAGTAAAACACTTGCCGACCCCGGTCTCTTCAAGACTGAATCGATGAACTTCCAGTTAACTCAGTTCCGGTTCTTTAAAAGTAAGTGAAAGCTAGAGACAATTCATACGAATGCTCCTCCTCTAGGGTTCTCAGAGCGTATGAAGCCATGAAGCTTTTTGAGGCTTATTCACTTAGTTTGGTCATATTAAACAACAATGAAACGATCACATATGGAAGTCAAGTCTCATATTCTTATCACGTTTCCAACCTTTTCAACTTCTACCATCCCTCGGTCAAGAAGGAAGCCTGGTAGGTTGGAGCATAATTGCTTTATACCCTACTCGAGTCAACATTCTTAACTTTCACAGATAGAATCAAGTCTACTTCATTGGCTCTTAGTGCTAAGCACAAGACTAAATGTTTTCCATACATAAGTAATCATAAAAAGCACTTTCTTTAAGTATATTATACTTATCTCAAATAGTATAAGTATATTATACTTATCTCAAATGGTATAAGTATATTCATTAATCATTAACAAGATTTACTTAAATTAAAATACAATCAAAGAGGTTAAAAACAAATGTTACTTAAAACATTGTTACTATAAAACCCTTCTCTTTATAAATTAAACATATGAATTTTCTATCCTTCTGTAAAAGATTTCATACTTGTTCTTATCTGTAAAATTACCATTGTTAAAGATCTAGTTTTGTACTTAAGGGTTCAAGACAAGTGTTACTCAAACATTGTCACAACAACCCAAAACCATTTCACACTTGACCATTTTATTAAAACTTGCTTTTTAAAATATAATTACATTTAAAAGGGTGAAAGACAATTGTTACTCAAACGATGTCACTATAAACCCAAAGCAATTTACTTATAATTATCTTTAAGATATTCATCATTAAATATCTAATTATATTCCTAAGTGCAAATAATAATAAGAGTTAAAAACAAATGTTACTCAAACATTGTTTACTACAACCCAAAACTATTTACTTATAAATATCTTTAAAGTATTCTTTTCTAAAGATCAAAGCATATCCACACCTATTAATTTAGGTAATACACTTTTAGTTAAATTCACAAACCATTTATTTGGCTTAAGAGTTAAAATCAAAGCTTCCTTTATTACTTCTATAAAATACTTAATTTACTTTTTAAAACTTATATATATGATTACTTTTAAAATACCTATTAGTATGTTAAAACACTTTTAAGCTACATAAAAATATTATGATTATTAATATAGAATATTATGTAAAAATAACAAATTTTGAAATAAGTAAAAAAAATCTAAAATAAACATGTTTTATTTTAAAAGCGACTTACTTTAAAAATTAGTAATTAATTATTAAAAATATATTTAAACTTGAAACAAATTTTAAAACACTCTAATATAATTTAGAAAATAGCCTTAAAAGGATTAGAGAAAACAATTAATTTCAATATCATTTTTACACAATTTATGGTTTCAAATAGCAAAGATAGCATTTCTGGAAGTGCTCCCAAAACAATTCGCAACGGTAAAAGGTGTTTTAGACGCAAAGACAACACTCTAGAAATGCTATCTAAAGTTATGAGTTGTTTTTAACGTGATTTTGCCACAACTTTGCAGCTAGTTTTGATGCTTAAATAAAAGATCATTGATCCATTCTTTTTCCCAGTAGTTAGCGTACTTTGATACCAAAATATCATGAAGAAAAATCCCAAAGAATACCTTCTAATTATTTTATAATTTTTTTTGTAAATAAGGTATTTTTTTGAAGTGCATGTATAACGAATATTTCGTTATAACTTTTGTCACTTCGTTCAACTAGCTACCAAATTATTTAAGCTCTAAAATTTTCTACTGAGAATAATATATAGTTTACTTATTAAAAAGGTAAAGAAACCATCAAGGAAATTTCTACAAAAATAAATGTTATTTTCCAAAAGCAAGGAATTTAAAAGTGTAGATATAACCACATTTTTTACTTCAAACTTTCTTAACTTTGTTTGACTAGTTTTAAATCTTTTCAAAACTTGATATTTTTACATTAGTAAGTACTTATGATTTACTTCTTAAACCACAAAGAAAATCCCAAATATGTCTTCCAATGTTGAATCTAAAATCACCAAATACAAAGCGATTTCAAAGTGCATCCTTAAAGACTTTTTCGCTTCAACAATTTACAGCTTTATTCAATTATTTCCATAATTTTCCAAACATATTCTTTGCTGTACAACACATTTTTAGAAGCATAGAGAATAACCAAACCAAGTTATATCAAATATGTCCATAAATCGCCAAATTACATAAGTTAAAGTTAAGGGACTTCAAAGTACTTTCGTAGCGACTTTCTTGCTTCAAATATTCACAAGCACACTTTTACATCACATACAACATATCCAAATATGTATACATCAAGTCATGGCAACATTACAAGCTGTAGAGAGATTATAAAGAAGTTATAATAAATATATGTTGTCATTTTCTTTTGAAAGCAAGAGAGGTCCAAAAGTGATAGGTTGCATTTGTTTTCATATATCATTTTATATTTTGTAATCAAACATTTAGAACACATCATATACTTGTAAGATGGTGAGATAACTCACCTATTTCAAACCAAAAATAAGCACAAGATCCTACTTCCTACCTCTATCTAGCAGCAACACAACATCTTCCTACCTTTAGTCCTTAAGCAAAAGAACAAGACTAGAACAAGCCTTAACATAGCATGAACAAGAGAGGAATGGACCCAGATAGGCACGACCAAGGCAAGAAATGCCTTAATAGGGTATGACCTTGAAGGGAATAAGGGGATATGCTCTAAAACTTTGAGTTTAAAGATTGAAGATATGTTATTTAATGATGATAGCAGGAGTTTGGAGGAGTTTTAGCTTGTTTTTAGTTGCTTTGCTTAATGAAATTTGTAAAGAGATAAGAGTGAGAGATTTATTGCCTTTGTTTTTGTGAATTTGTAAACTAATGAAAGGAGCCTTGCCCATTTATTTATAGCCTAGAAAATGAAGTGCCAAATGATCACAAACCCCATCAACCTTCTCTCCATGCAATGCACACCATGCCTCCTACACATACCATATTTCCCTAAATCACTCCATGAATCAAGCCTTAAATTACGGGCCAATGTCCCCTTGATTAATACTTAGGTTTTAATTAATTTTTGATTATAAAAAGAGATGTGTTAATACTTGTTAATATGTTCATATGTTACTATACAAGTTCCAAAGAGTTCAAACAATTTTTGTTGAATAAAAAGTCAATTATCGATAAAACGGTTTTCGGTTACATTATTGATATTTCTTCCAACTATTTACCTTTGTAAACAAATTTCAAAAATGATTTTATTATCATTAGTTATTATTAAAATGGGGTTAACAAGGTTATTAAATCAATTTAATCACATTAAATCCAAGATTCAAGTATTTAAATAATTTACATATTTAAATGCGAAGTATTCAAAATTCCAGGTCATTACATTATATATATATATAGTTTAATTAATATTATTAAATAATGTCTGTAAAATATGAATTTTTATATAAATATGTATGTGTGTGTATAATCAAAATTATAATATAAAGTAATTGTAAATATTGTTACAAGTGACTTGAATAGAACCACATGGAACCTAAGTATCAACAACTCTCTATGCGCAACATATCTATAAGCATACTCTAGATATGTAGTTGACATACCTCCTTGGGTTAGCTAAACCCAGGATCATGCATTCTACTATGTCCTTAGTCATATTTCGATGATAAAGTCACATTCAGCATCTCAACACACGAGCCATAATCATTCGGACCGACCACTAATCCATAAATGGATTCCTGTATCTTGGACAAATCCACTTCCAAGAGATAGAACACGTATCTCAGTCTTAAAGTGGTTTTCAATAAGTAAAACACTTACCGATCGTGGTCTCTTCAAGATCGATGAACTTCTAGTTAACTCAATTTTGGTGTTTTAAAAGTAAGTGAAAGCTAGAGACGTTTCATACGAATGCTCCTCCCCTAGGGTTCTCAAAGCGTATGAAGCTATGAAGCTTTTTAATACTTATTTAGTTAATTTAGTCATATTAAACAACAATGAAACGACCGCATATGGAAGCCAAGACTCATATTCTCATCACGTTTCCAACCTTTTCAACTTCTACCATCCCTTGGTCAAGAAGGAAGCCTGGTAGGTTGGAGCACAATTACTTCTACACCCTACTCGAATTAACATTCTTAACTCTCATAAATAGAATCAAGTCTACTTCGTTGGCTCTTAGTGCTAAGCATAAGACTAAATGATTTCCATACATAAGAAATCACACAAAGCACTATTAACACATGCAATGCATGACCAAGTCTCATAAACGACCTTTAATCCTCTTTATATTTAATGAATCATTTATTAATTAAAATCTTTTTTATTAGCAAAACTCTTTTTATCGAATAGAACTCCTTTATTTAGTTAAACTTCGTTTTTAATTTGAAAACATCTTCTTTTAATTAAAACTTCTTTTAATTAAACATCTTCATTAGTTAAACACCTCTATTAATTAAACTTCTTTATTAATTTAACCTCCTTTATTAATAAATCTTCTTATTAGTTAATCTCCTTATTTAATTAAACTTCCTTTATTTGTAACTATTCTTATTAATTAATCTCCTTACTTAATTAAAGTTTGTAAATTAAAACTTCACTTATTTAATTAGTAACTTAACTTGATAATTAAACTTGTATATAGAAATAATTTCTGTTTATAAAAGATATATCCTTGTATTCTACTTTTCATGTATTTTACTATTCATTTATACTGTATTTTACTTTTCATTTGTACTCTTTTATGTAATTAAAAATTATTCATATACTTATCTCAAATGGTATAAGTATATTATACTTATCTCAAATGGTATAAGTATATTATACTTATCTCAAATGGTATAAGTATATTCATAAATCATTAATAAGATTTACTTACTTTAAAATACAATCAAAGAGGTTAAAAACAAATGTTATTTAAACATTGTTACTATAAAACCCTTCTCTTTATAAATTAAACATATAACCTTTCCATCTTTATGTAAAAGATTGCATACCTATTCTTATCTTTAAAATTTCCATTGTTAAAGATCTAGTTTTGTACTTAAGGGTTTAAGACAAGTGTTACTCAAACATTGTCACAACAACCCAAAACCATTTCACACTTGACCATTTTATTAAAACTTGTTTTTTTAAATATAATTACATTTACAAGGGTGAAAGACAATTGTTACTCAAACAATGTCACTACAAACCCAAAGCAATTTACTTATAATTATCTTTAAAATATTCATTATTAAATTTCTAATTATATTCCTAAGTGTAAATAATAATAAGGGTAAAAAACAAATGTTACTCAAACATCGTTTACTACAACCCAAAACTATTTACTTATAAATAACTTTAAAATATTATTTTCTAAAGATAAAAGCATACCCACACCTATCAATTTAGGTAATACACTTTTAGTTAAATTTACAAACCATTTATTTGACTTAAGAGTTAAAATCAAAGCTTCCTTTATTACTTTTATAAAATACTTAATTTACTTTTTAAAATTTATATATATATAATTACTTTTAAAATACCTATTAGTACGTTAAAACACTTTTAAACTACATAAAAATATATTATAATTATTAATATTGAATATTATATAAAAATAACAAATTTTGAAATAAGTAAAAAACATGTTTTATTTTTAAAAGCGACTTACTTTAAAAATTAAAAATTAATTATTAAAAATATATTTAAACTTGAATTTTTTTTAAAACACTCTAATATAATTTAGAAAATAGCTTTAAAAAGATTAGAGAAAAGCAATTAATTTCAATATCATTTTTACACAATTTATAGTTTTAAATAGCAAAGATAGCATTTCTGGAAGTGCTCCCAAAACAATTCGCAATGGTAAAAGGTGTTTTAGACGCAAAGATAGCACTCTAGAAATGCTATCTAAAGTTATGAGTTATTTTTAATGTGATTTTGCCACAACTTTACAGCTAGTTTTTTATGCTTAAATAAAAGAACATTGATCCATTCTTTTTCCCAGTAGTTAGCGTACTTTTGATATTAAAATATCATGAAGAAAAATCCCAAAGAGCACCTTCTAATTATTTTATAAATTTTTTGAAAATAAGGTAATTTTCTGAAGTGCATGTATAGCGAATATTTCGCTATAACTTTTGTCACTTCATTCAACTAACTATCAAATTATTTAAGCTCTAAAATTTTTATAGTAAGAATAATATATAATTTACTTGTTAAAAAGGTAAAGAAACCATTAAGGAAATTTCTACAAAAATAAACGTTATTTTCCAAAAACAAGGAATTTAAAAGTGTAGACATAACGACCTTTTTTACTTCAAACTTTCTTAACTTTGTTTGACTAGTTTTAAACCTTTTCAAAACTTTATATTTTTACATTAGTAAGTACTTATGATTTACTTCTTAAAATCACAAAGAAAATCCCAAATATGTCTTCCAATGTGGAATTATAAACCACCAAACACAAAGCGATTTCAAAGTGCATCCATAGCGACTTTTTCGCTTCAACAATTTACAGCTTTATTCAATTATTTCCACAATTTTCTAAACATATTCTTTGCTATACAAAGTACTTCTAGAAGAATAGAGAACAACCAAACCAAGTTATATCAAATATGTCCATAAATCGCCAAATTACATAAGTTAAATTTAAGGGATTTCAAAGTACTTTTGTAGCGACTTTCTTGCTTCAAACATTCACAAGCACACTTTTACATTACATACATGTATACATCAAGTCATGGCCACATTACAAGTTTTAGAGGGATTATAAAAGAAGTTATAATAAATATATGTTGTCATTTGCTTTTGAAAGCAAGAGAGGTCCAAAAGTGATAGCTTGCATTTGTTTTCATATATCATTTTATATTTTTGCAATCGAACATTTAGAACACATCATATACTTGCAAGATGGTGAGATAACTCACCTATTTCAAACCAAACACAAGCACAAGATCCTACTTCCTACCTCTATCTAGCAACAACGCAACATCTTCCTACCTTTAACCCTTAAGAAAAAGAACAGGGCTAGAATGAGCCTTAACATAGCATGAACAAGAGAGGAATGGCCTTAGATAGGCACGACCAAGGCAAGAAATGCCTTAATAGGGTACGACCTTGAAGGGAATGAGGGGATATGCTCTAAAACTTTGAGTTTCAAGATTGATGATATGTTATTTAATGATGATAGCAAGAGTTTGGAGGAGTTTTAGCTTGTTTAGAGTTGCTTTGCTTAAAGAAATTTGTAAAGAGGTAAGAGTGGGAGAGTTATTGCTTTTGTTTTTGTGAATTTGTAAACTAATGAAAGGAGCCTTGCCCATTTATCTATTGCCTAGAAAATGAACTGCCAAATGATCACAAACCCCATCCACCTTCTCTCCATGCAATGCACACCATGCCTCCTACACACACCATATTTCCCTAAATCACTCTATGAATCAAGCCTTAAATTACGGGTCAATGTCCCCTTGATTAATACTTAGGTTTTAATTAATTTTTGGTTATACAAAGAGATGTGCTAATGCTTTTTAGTATGTCTGCATGTTACTATACAAGTTCCAAAGAGTCCAAATAACTTTTGTTGAATAAAAAGTCATTTATTGATAAAACGGTTTTCGGTTACATTATCGATATTTCTTTGAACTATTTACCATTGTAAAAAAAATTCAAAAACGATTTTATTATCATTTGTTATTATTAAAATGGGGTTAACAAGGTTATTAAGTCAATTTAATCACATTAAATCCAAGATTCAAATATTTAAATAATTCACATTTTTAAATGCGATTATTCAAAATTTCGGGTCATTACATTATATATATATATAGTTTAATTAATACTATTAAATAATGTCTATAAAATATGAATTTTTATATATATGTATGTGTGTGTGTATAGTCGAAATTATAATATAAAGTAATTGTAAATATTGTTACAAGTGACTTGAATATAACATCACATTTGAATTTCAAATATGAATTTTAGATCTAAATCTATGTAATAAAATATCTAGATATTTCAAATAAATATTAATATAGTGATGTTAAATAAATAAATAAATAAATAAATATATCATAATTATTTTTAATTCAAATAAATATTATATACATATATTAATATTTTCGAAAATACATATATGTATATATATATGTAATAAATAAGCTTTAGTATGAATAAATAATTAACAAAATGTGTGTATACATTAACATATATACACACCCTAAAAATAAATAAAACTTTTCTTTTTGAAATAGTTTTTGGTTTAAAAAACAGTTTTATTTTATTAAGATTTCCATATGGAAATCATGACAAAGATTAATCTTTTTGAAAACTATTTAATACATATTTATAATTTTATTAAATACTTATATTTATATATTTTACAATGTGTGTATGTATACTTATAATATATAGAATTATGTGCAGTAACTAAAATGGATTATATATGTAATATCTAAATACAGATTCAACATATATATATATATATATATATTAGGGCCTGTTTGGTATCGTTTTTAGTTTTGCATTTTGTGTTTTCAACATTCAATACAAAATACAAGAAAATAAGGATTTTTTTACAATTCTTAGCGATTACGACGATCAATGGGAAATGGAGGGGACGAATTGTTTTCCGTCCTTTTGTTATGCCTCAAAATACGAAAAATCAAATAAACTTGTTTTCTGTTTTCTATGTTAATTTCATTTTCCAAAATTGCGTGTTTTCCAACAATGCATAAGAAGTGCGCATTTTTGTTTAGACGAAAACACAAAACTAAAAACAGCAAACCAAATGGGGCCTTAGTTTTTCAAATTTATTTTCGATAATTATAATGTATATATATTAATAAAATTAATATACATATATTTATAAAATAATGTATGTGATTTGAAATCAATTTTTTAATATTATTTAAATATAAATAATTGTTTTAAATTACTTGCCATGAACTAAATGTTATTATATACATACACAATTTTTCTAAATGTATTACGTACATACATTATCATTAAATATAGACAATACATTGGATGTAGATTCATGATATCAATTTTCTAACCAAGCCAACATATGACATAAATGAGCATATTAGACATTATAAACCAATAATATTACCTTTTACCAAAGCCTAATTGTTCACACCTTAAAAAGAAAAATATAACTCCCTAAATAGAATCCCGTATCCAAAAGTTGCTAGCTTCCCCAACATAGCTACCACTGACGATTGAATCGACTTTAATTTTATATTAAAAATGCTTGAAATGGTGGAGGGGTGTGGTAGAATTTTCGGCCAGTGTAACATCCCCTATCCGGATGTAACGATCCAGAAATTTTAACGATTTTAATAACGCAATTAACTGAATTTTTGCTTAAAAATAAACAATAAAATTTAGCAATGAAAATTTGATATTTGTAATGCGTCTATTTAAACATAGCAAATGGCAGATTTTCGTCGAAAAATATGGAAGTTAATTTATTAGTGAAATTTCAAAATTTAATTTTAATCTGTTTATTTGTTGAAATTTAAACATTTTCGAAAACTGAATATTTTTATATAATAAAAATGTAAATCATTTTCTCTGTAAGACGTCGTAATTCGTTTTGTCAAATTTGGACTGCTATAGCCCCGTTTATCTTATTTTCGACGAATTTGCAGCAGTTTCGCAGCAAAATATCGACTTTTGATAGGATGGTCATATCACTGATATCTGTGTACCATTATATTTGTCTCATCGTGCTGATCTCCATAGTATATTCAATTGTGCATTTCGGTGTGCAGTATTCGGCGAAATCTACGAAACGATTAGCCGTATCGGTACCCATTTTGGCCTTTTGGTTTCCCTGCGTCCTTTCATTTGTCCCAGAACCCAATGGTCATCATCTATTAAATTTTTTTGAATTCACGTTACTAATTTTTTCCAATCCTATTCAATCTATACATTGGTCCGTTCATGCTTTCTGTCCTTTTCTTTCATTATGGAAATTTAATAAATATTTATATATCGGTTGCCATTATATATTCTGAGAAATAAAATATAAGTTATATATTATAGCTATTAGCTGTTGCTTCCTCTCCCCATTTGAAAACCCATTCCTCTTCTTTTGCTTTGCTTATATATATTAGTTCCTTACACAACACGTCCACCTTCTCTTTTAAAAAGAAAAATATATATTATAATATAATGTCTAAGTTGATTGTTCCTGTAGCTTTATTCTTTTCCCTTCCCAGATCCACGTTGCTCACCATTTCCATTCGAAAGCCTCTCTACCTGTTCAACCTAGTTTGCCTTCACACCTGGGCTCGCAAACACCATGACCGTCCCTCCACCATCTCCACCGCGTCAGCCTCCCTTGACCCGACATTTCCGCTCCACCATCTTTCGTCATTCGCCGCCACATCACCCACGAATCCACACGTCCCTCACTCCAGTTGCCTGACCGACCCCAGTCTCCCATCCATCCTCCCTACTAGCCACACCTGAGCCCGCCACCGCCTCCCACTTCACGTGATCCGTCACTTTATCTCGTCAACCATAGCCTGCACCATCATTTCCCTAGCATAGCCGTCCGAACCCAATCAGCAACCACTCCTCTCCGCCTTGGGTCCCATGCAGTCAGCCTCACAGCCCACCTTGACAAACCTGACACCCAAGCAGCTTCAACGCCGAGCATTGCCAATGCCATGCCTCACCTAAATGCAGCCGACCGACTTCTTCTATATGATTAAAGCATATATCTTTTATTTCTATGTGCAGTACTATGGTTTCAACGGTTAAGATTAAAAGTATTTATAAAAAAAAGTCCCAAATCTGTTGATATATATATTTCTACGTTGGGAAGCTTTGCTCTTATCTTTCTTGTAAGATATATATTTCGGTTTTTTTAATATTGATTTTATTTGTAATATATATATATATGTCTATATTGATGTTAAATATAAGTGTTTTAATATATAATATAATATATATATATAGATTTTTCTTAAAATATAATATATATTTATATATATATTTTTTTCTTAAAATATAATATATATATATATTTTGATTTTATATATATAATATATACATATAGACATTGTGAATTTAATATATGTGTTTTTATTAAATAACGGTTTTGGAAATATAATATGAAGTTTTTTTTAGGTGAGTAAACTTTTGATTTTTAAGAAAAAAGTTATATATTTTGTTTTATCGATTCAAGTCCGTCGTGCTTTGCTTTGTTCGTCGATTTCGTGTTCATCGTGCTGTGCTTTGGAATTTGTGCTTGGATTCGTAGCTTGTTGTGTGTCTAATTTCTCTAGCCTCGAAAGGCGAGCAATCACTCACGATTAACATTCTTTTATTTAGTAAATTTAATTCACAAGAAATGACAATTGAAATATGCTGTAAAATTTGAATTGTTAAGTTATTTAATTATTAAATATGATATGCCATTATCTGCAATTGTTCACCTATGAGATATGACACCACAAACCTGTTATATATTATATTTAAATTTGTTGCTGATGATATATGCCTGTTGTTGATCTGTTATATTATTATCATATTTGTTCTCACTCTACAAGTTTCCTGTTAGTTTAGAAATTCCTATGGGTTGAAATGATACATACCCGAATGATTTTATAGATTAGGGGAAAATCGTTATGGGTTGAAATGATAAAGCCAAGCGATTTTCATTGAATTTGAAATTTTGGGATTGCGGGTTGCAATGATATATACCCGTAAATATTTAAATTGCGGATTGAAATGATAAATATCCGTATCACTTGACCATAGGATAGAAAATTATATACGGACACCGTTGGTTTATATTTTGAAAAAATGATTTCCATAGTTTTGAAAGGGAATATATGGGTTCTAATAAATATAGGTTTTTACAATATAATATATAAATGTTATTTTTATATATGTGTAAATTTAGATTTTTAAAATTGTATGTTTTGGAAATTTTAAATTAATAAGATAGTTTTGAAAATAAAATTTTTAAGATTTTTCTTATAACTTTATTATTTTAGAAATATATAAAATAAGATTCAATTTAATAAAATTTAATTTAATTAATACATACATTATGTTTAAGTATTTATTTAAAATTATATTTAAAAAAAAGAAAAAATTTATTTTATAATAACTTTAATAGATAAAGGTTGGAAAGATAAGTTAAAGCTGATTTGTAATTTGATTTATTTAGGAATTAAATTTAAATAAAATGATTTGAAATTTATTGATTTGAGATTTTAAAGATATGAAATTTATAACTTGATACCTTGGTTTTGATTTAAAGTGACTAAATGAATATTTTCGAATTTAAATAAATTGAAATTGAATATTTAGTTTCGATTTAAATGTGTAATTTGAGTTTTTATTTAAATGTTCATAAAAGGTGATTTAGTGAATATTTCAGAATTAAATAAATTAAAGTTAGATATATAATATTTAATTTTGATTTAAATTTGTAATTTGGGATTTTATTTAAATGCGTATGAAAATGATAAAATGAATATTTTCAAATTTAAATAAAATTAAAGTTGAATTTTGAAATATAAATAAAATTTATCATATTGATTTATTGTGAATATTTAAACTTTGAAACCTATTGAATTGGAAGTGGTTTAAATTTGAAATTCAAATCTGGATTTGAAATCGATATAAATTAGAATAGTTTAATGAGAATTTGAATTGATTTGTGAAATTGGAAGAAACAATTCTAAATATAAACTTTTTTGAATATATAACTATTTTAAAATATAAACTACTTTATATATATATATATATAACTATTTTAAAATATAAACTATTTTTGTAACAACCCGGGATTTCGTATCAATTGATTATCGTCATTAAATGATTAATGGCGATAGCTGATTGTTATTGAAATTTTTATCGATTGAAATTCTTTCGTAAATTCATCGTTTGTTGTATGGGCTTTAAAATTTGTTTTGGCCCACTTCTTTTGTTGCCGTGATTATCAAGCAAATAACCGACCCCTTTATTCATTATCTTCGAACCCTAAAAACATACGAAAAGAAAAAAAATGGTGGCTGCTTCTCGTTTGTTCCTCTCTGATGAAAATTAGGGTTTGTGAAATTCTGGAGCGCCGATTCTAATCTATTGCTGGTTGTTCACAATTGGCTTCGATTACTTCTTCAATTTTGCTTGCGGTCGCTTCCAGTTAGTCGAGTTCGAATGTTTTGCTTCGGAGTCGAATTCCCTTATTTTCGTTCGTCTTCAAAGGTTAGAGCTTCGATAGTTTGGGGGCTGTCGATTTTGAGTATCTCGTTCGAAGATTTTGTGGCCACCGAGCTCGTCTTCGCTTCGACAAAGGTGAGTAATCTTTACTCACATCTAATTCAAAGTCTAGTGATTTCGGGTTTGATCAAGTTCGTAACTTTCATTGTTAATCTGCTTCGTATATAATTGTTTGAGGGTGTGAACTGATTTGAGTTGGCCGTACTACTTCGTTTCGTTGATTGATGATTTTGACTTGGTTCGTCTTCTTGTTTCCGCGGCATGATGATTTTACTGTGATGATTTGGGTGTTCGACTTCGGCCTTATTGGACTGTCGTCTTCGACCACTTGAATTTGTTAACTTGTATCTTGGCTACTTTGTGTCTGAAACTTTAATTTAATTGCCAAAGCATCAAGTTGTTTTCGTTGTTTTCGACCTGATTTTGAGATGGGAAGAATTAGTACCGGTTTTGATTCACTGGAAATTTTGGTTCCGTGAATTTTTGTTGGCTTCGGCCATCACCTTTGCTTTGACATTGAATTGATTTTTATTATGATTGTGGCATGTCTGGTATTTTCTTTGTTGGCATCGGCTCTTGATTTTTGAGATGAAACCGTTGATTCATGAATTGTTCGAACTTGCTGCATATCATTTTTGGAACTGCTACATGGTGCTTGTATTCATCTGGAAGTTTTGAGTTGTTTTGTCTTCGACATTACTCGACTATATGCGTACATTTTTGTAATTGAAGTTTACAAGTGAGTTTTGTTGGTCAAGTTTGCAGTCTGCATATATGTTGTTTCATGTGCTTGTTCTTTCAAGTCAGTTGCATTTGAATTTGACTGTCTTGTTGAGTTCACTTGAGATTGCACTCGGTTTCGTTATTTGGTTCATGTACAGTCTGCTGTCCATTGTTCTTTGAGTTAGCGCATTGAGTCCTCATTCACTTTAGTTCATACTATATATCTATATGTGCTAGTGGCTGTGCACATCATATATTGATTGGAAGTTTAGTTCATGTATCTTGTACTTGTGTCACAGTGATACATTTATATCCACAGCTGTTTCTTGCATTTTGTTCATCAAGTCTGCAGCTTTATTTTTGTATGAAGTTTTTCCTTAGTTATGATTTTGGGTCTCTCGGCTATGAATTATTTTGTGATACTTTGTATTGACCTGTAGCTTGAACTTGTTTCATTGCTTCCATGTCATACCAGTTTTGTATGCATTCATTGCTAGTTTCATTTGCATGCTACTTGAAGGCTTGGAGTCTTTTTATACATTTTACACATTTGCCAATGTCACTGTTTCGAGCCCTTATACTTGGGTTTTAAATCTGATTTAGTTGAATCTCTGTCAATTGTTGACATCGGCCATTTTGGGATTTTTGACAATTTTTGATTTCGTGAATTTCTGGCATTGACTTGAAACTGTAAATTTACTTCTGCCCGGATTTGATAATGTCTTTGACATTTTAACTGTGGCCTCGGCTCTGGATGTAGTCGGACTTGTTGGTTGACTTATATGCATATATTGTTGACCATTGTTCGAGTTATGGGTTGTCTTATTGTATTTGAAGTGCACTGTCTTGGGTTTGAATTGAATTAGTGGTTCCATATGATGTTATGCTTGTGTTGTCTCTGCTGCATTTTGTTGAGACTACACTTGTATTGTCCACTATTTCTATTGGAGTTTGCACTGTCCATGGTTGCATTGACTTTGACTTGGTCTTGTTTTTTGGTCTTGGTCTTTGTACTTTATGTTATTTGATTCAGATTGAATATGTACTTGTGGTCTTCACTGGTACATGTTATCCGGCTTGAAGTATGCATTCATGTATGTTGTTTGGTCCCTCTTTGTTGGTTGGTTTGAGTTTTGCTGCCTTCATGTCTGTAGCCTGTTCACTGATTCATGTTTGGGCTTCCTGTAGTCTGATATGTGCATATTGAAGTCTGTTGCAGTTGAATTATGATGAGTTGCTTCTTTACTTTGAAATTGCAGTCTGGTCTCGGTCGAGGCTTGATTTTAGTGTCTTGACCATTTCATTTGAATTTTTACCTGAGTTGAACTCAGTTTAAATGCTCGGGTTTGACCTCGTGCTCGATCGGGAGTTTTCATTGTGCATTCGTGTGCACTTCGTTCATTTTGATTTGAGTTAGTGCCAGTTGTTTTTGGTTCATTTATATTGACCTCTGCAATTTTGATTACTGTTAGTATTCACTGTTGTGATGATTTCACGTACTGTAGTGGCGAGGCAGTGCACGCGTGCGTGTACTGCAGCCACACAGAACTTTGATTTGATTGATCATTTTGAGATTTGTCCAATTATCTATTTGATAATTAGATTCTGAGTTTCTAATTATTTATTTAATAATTGGATTTTGTTGTTAATTGCTGTTTAGGCAATTCTGGAATTTTCATATTATCTTCATCGATAATCTTTTTATGTATCCTTGTTGATGATTTGGAATTGCTGATTTGTTGTTTAACACTGTTTAGTGCTATATCTGCCGTTATCCGATTCTCTTATCGAGGAGATGGATATACGAGATTTCTGTGACTGTCGTCTATTTGATATTCGATTATTATTGCTTCTGTGCATTAATAACTGAGTTTGAATTAGACTGACCCGTGTATTATTTTCTTTTGAATTTAATACTCGGGTCAGACCCGAGTTATTTCAGGTTGTAGATATCTTGCTTTGGGTTGCTGTTTGAGCTATGAAGACTTTTCATATCTTTTGGAGTAGTCATGTCATAGTATAGGTTGATATGTATTCATGTATATTAGTTGATAATGTACTTGTATATATAACTTCCAGAGTCGACAGTTGTAGTTGTATCATATGTATTGTGTCAAATGTATTGTAACTGACATCAGTTATATATATATATATATGAGACTTTTGTTATCTGTGTTCCACATTTTTAGTATCTGTGTTATTATTATATATATTGTCCTAAACTATTATGAACCATCGTAGTTCGTTTTATACTGGAATTGGGTATGTCGATGGGAGTAAATAAATAAGAGATGAAAAATGAAAAAATATAAACTACTCTTATCGAGGTAACCAATACTAGTGTAAGGCCAACTACGGATGGCCGCTCCTATCCAGCCTTATTCTTCGTAATAACAGACAGTATTTCTTTTAATAATCTTTGTTATTGTGAGCATAGAGGTGGGGCGTCACAATTTTTAATATATAACTATTTTTGAAATATAACTATTTTTAAATATATAAACTGTTTTGTAGTTATGATTTTGGAAGTGAATAATGATTTCGTAAGTGATATGATTTTGAAATAGATATGATATTTTGATATGAAGTATGAATTGTTTTAAAATGATTATAAAACGATTTATAAAATAACCACAGTGTGAAATAAGCATTTGGTTGTTAAAGAGACCGGGATCAGATATTTTCATACTCTCTTCCAATACCGAAACCACTTTAACAACTGTGTACATGGTGGAGATTCCAGAACAAAGTAGGATGGTTTGGTGACGATTTTGTTTGAGGTATTAACGCAGCCCTGACTCCCGCGGGTCAGCTTGATGTGGCTAAAACAGGAGCCACGACGGGCCAAGTGAGGTCATTCCTCCTATCGGGCACATTTCTTCGATACCATTCTATACTTTGTGATTTGATTGGGTGCACCTTTGATTTGGGAGTGTGTCTCGAGGTGGGCGGTAGTAGCTGCTATGCGTTACCACCAGTCTGGATCCGCAAAACAATAGAATCCTACCCTGGGCATTGCCTCGCGTGCCTTATCACATGTCTAATCGCGCCTTCTACGAGTTTGGTTTGTACCATACCTATGGAGTGTCCTCTGATAGCTCTTCAGTTTACGGAGGAATTACGGTACTGTATAGACTATGGGAATATATAAAATGTGTTAAGGGGGATATGGGTAACGCCTTAACGCTATTTTGACAGTTTACTTTACTATAGACATTATCTATGTAGCGTATTGTATTATGCATGTGGATAGTTTAACGGATCCTTAAAGGATGAGAATCCCACACATCCTTTAAGTTATATTGTATTTCAGTTGACATTTCACTTGAGTTGAATTTACTGGTATAAGAATGTTAATCCCGACTTGAGTGTTTTGTATTTTGCTTTATGCTAGGGTCAGACTGAATGTCACAGCATTTGAGACTCACCTTTGGAGTTTGGAGCTTTACTTGAAGATCTGCCTTTGTTTATTCAGCTTTCCAGTTACTTCAGCTTGTTCCAGTTGTTTTGTTCAGGCTTGTCATTGGCATTTGTATTAGTAACTTCTGTGTATTTGAGATTTTTGTTGTATCCTGTTTAGACTCTGTTGTTTATATAGTAGCTTCATGAACTACTATTTATCTATTCCGCTTCTTATTGTTATATTACTCTGTGTCTTTGATTCTGTGATTGATTTATTTATTATATATGTTAAGTTTTACCAAATATAAATTAACAATATGTTGTTTTGAGCAATTTAAGTCTGACATGAGTGGATGATTGTCGATTTGAACGGTTCGAAATACCTAGTCGTTAGAAGTGGTATCAAAGCTCTGGTTTAGGCAAAACTTAGCATATGGAGTAAACTCATTAGAGATAGGGTAGTAATACCCTAGAATGAGTAGAATCAATTATAGAATCATATTCGTTCGAGCTTGAAATTCTTTGTTAGGATTTCCTTGGATTAGTATTTCTTTCGGATATTTGAACTATCCCTTTTGTTCTAAAACCCATCCTTGTCCTTTCCTGTTCGTGTTCTTATTGATTTTGTAGCATCTCATAGCTCCACTTCGGTTGATCTCTATGAATTTGAGAACATCTTTCCATCTCAACTATTAAATTCATCCTTATGTGTCACCGATTCCATCGGCGATCTCGCCAACCTGATGTTTTGGTGAAGTCGCATCTCTCCCATCTAAGCGCGAAATTGAATTCCGCATTGATCTTATCCCTGAAGTTTAACCTATTGTTCTTCCTCATGGATGAATAATTTCTAGGAATGGTTAGTCATGCCCTTTGAATTAACCAATGCTCGTGCCTTCTTCGTTGATCTTATGAATCGTGAATTCCGCGATGTTCCCCAACTCTTAGTCTCGGTTGACCCGGTTATGGTCGCCGCAATTAATATAAGTCTATCCACCTTTCCTCTTTTGTAATTTAATTATCTCAGCTTTCTTTCGAGCCTATCTGCTTAGTTTGAATCTGCATTCTTGAATTATCCTGTGAGGGAGTGTATTTGTAATTGATATAAAATGTTTTATATTGTGTTATTTGAGTTGTTAAGTTGATTTGGGGTCTTGATCGATTCGTTTGGCCAACACTATCGATAGGAATTCCAAAACACTTGAACAGAGCAAACTGACACAATATTGTTTTAGAAGTTGGTAAATAAAATAATTTTATGTATGAGTATATTTTATATAAGTATAATTTTCTGAAATTAGATAGTTAAATCAGTTGGTTGTTAGAAAGGATAATACTATATTATCATTTATTATTTTGTTAATATCTTAAACCATTAACTATTGTTGTATAATATAAGGAGATCAATTTTTTAAAACCTGGTTTATAATTTTTATTTAAAAATGAAATGAATTTAAATTAAGGACTTGAGAATTTAATTTCCATTGGTCTTCAATTTCTGTTTTCCAAAGTTTTGAAATATATATATAAATTTTTTGAAAGCATTTTCGAATTAAATTGTTTCCAAAGAAATTTTAAAAGAAGTAAATCGGTACTCTCCTCTTTTGTCACTGGAAAATAATTTCGGTGATGACTGAAGCATCATCGACACTCATTTTCGAGTCTCAGAGTGGAGAGACCATTTTGTAGCTTTGCTACACTTTTGTTTTGGAAAACGGATTTTGATTTGAATTTCCTGAATATGATTTGATGTATAATATATATATTATTTATTTCAAAATGGTTTGAAGTGAAACCGAAAATTTAATTCTTAAATTCTGTGTTATGTGATGATTTTCAATTATTGAAATGAAGCAAATTTTTTAATAATTAGGGTGTCTACAATGAGAAATGAAATTGGAACAACCTGAAATAGTTGAACTAGGATAAAATTTATTTGTATAATACTCAATTGCAATTATAAACATATATAACTTACCTGAATTATTCAAATAGTTAAAATGTTAATGTGAATATGTAATTGAATATTATATAATATAAATGTAAGTAATAAGATGTTCAAATATGGGAAAAAAATGTTATAGGATTTTATAAATAAAAAATTGAATAATAAATTGAATTGTCATAATAAATGTTTATACACTTAACCCATGTTATAAGTATTGTTAAGTGAATAAATTTAATAATAAATGAGTTAAGTAAAATAAAATTTTGATTTGAAAGAAAAATGAACTTAAAGTTATAATGAAAATATAGAATGTTAATAATATTAGTTAAATAAAATTGTTGGTAGATTAATTAAGTGATATTTACTATTAAAGAAATATACTATGTGAATAAAATAAAATAAATGGCAATTTATTTGGTTTGAAATTAACAATTTGAATTAACAGTTTTGAATTAAATAAAACAAATGCAACTTAATTGTTGTATCTAATACTATGTATTTCAGAATCTATCTTTCTTTCTGGTTGTTTCTATTCTCCTATCTCGTTCCTTTTGAGGGATGAAAAGTTTTGAGTGGGGGAGAGTGTAACGATCCGAAAATTTTAACGGTTTTAATAATATAATTAACTAAATTTTTGCTTGAAAATAAACAATAAAATTTAGCAATGAAAATTTGATATTTGTAATGCGTCCATTTAAACATAGCAAATGGCAGATTTTCGTCGAAAAATATGAAAGTTAATTTATTTGTGGAATTTCAAAATTTAATTTTAATCAGTTTATTTGTTGAAATTTAAACATTTTCGAAAACTGAATATTTTTATATAAAAAATGTAAATCATTTTCTCAGTAAGACGTCGTAATTCGTTTTGTCAAATTTGGACTGCTATAGCTCCGTTTATCTTATTTTCGACGAATTTGCAGCAGTTTCGCAGCGAAATATCGACTTTTGATAGGATGGTCGTATCACTGATATCTGTGTACCATTCTATTCGCCTCATCGTGCTGATCTCCGTAGTATATTCAATTGTGCATTTTGGTGTGCAGTATTCGGCGAAATCTGCGAAACGATTAGCCGTATCGGTACCCATTATGGCCTTTTGATTTCCCTATGTCCTTTCATTTGTCCCGGAAACGAATGGTCACCATCTATTAAATTTTTCTGAATTGACGTTACTGACTTTTTCCGTTCCTATTCAATTTATACATTGTCCGTTCATGCTTTCTGTCCTTTTCTTTCATTATGGAAATTTAATAAATATTTATATATCGGTTGCCATTATATATTCCGAGAAATAAAATATAAGTTATACATTACATCTATTAGTTGTTGCTTCCTCTCCCCATTTGAAAACCCATTCCTCTTCTTTTGCTTTGCTTATATATATTAGTTCCTGACACAACACGTCCTCCTTCTCTTTTAAAAAGAAAAATATATATTGTAATATAATGTCTAAGTTGATTGTTCATGTAGCTTTATTCTTTTCCTTCCCAGATCCACGTTACTCACCATTTCCATTCGAAAGCCTCTCTACCCGTTCAACCTTGCCTGCCTTCACACTTGGGCTCGTAAACGCCATGACCGTCCCTCCACCATCTCCAGCACGTCAGCCTCCCTTGACCTGACATCTCCGCTCCACCACCTTCCGTCATTCGCCGCCACATCACCCACGAATCCACGCATCCCTCACTCCAGTTGTCTGACCGACCCCAGCCTCATATATGTCCTCCCTACTAGCCACACATGAGCCCGCCACCGCCTCCCACTTCACGTGATCCGCCACTTTATCTCGTCAACCATAGCCTGCGCCATCATTTCCCTAGCATAACCGTCCGAACCCAGTCAGCAACCACTCCTCTCCGCCTTGGGTCCCATGCAGTCAGCCTTACAGCCCACCTTGACAGACCCGACACCCAAGCAGCTTCATTTCTGAGCACAACCAATGCCATGCCTCACCTAAATGCAGCCGACCAGCTTCTTCTATATGATTAAAGCATATATCTTTTGTTTCTATGTGCAGTACTATGGTTTCAACAATTAAGATTAAAAGTATTTATAAAAAAAAGTCTCAAATCTGTTGATATATATATATTTCTGTGTTGGGAAGCTTTGCTCTTCTCTTTCTTGTAAGATATATATTTTGGATTTTTAAATATTGATTTTAAATGTAATATATTTATATATATATATATATATGTTAATGTAAAATATAAGTGTTTTAATATATAATATAGTATATACACATATAGATTTTTCTTAAAATATAATATATATAGATATTTTGATTTTATATTATATATAGATTTTATATATATAATATATACATATAGACATTGTGATTTTAATATATGTCTTTTTATTAAATAATGGTTTTCGAAATATAATATGAAGTTTTTTTTAGGTGAGTAAATTTTTGATTTTTAAGAAAAAAATTATATATTTTGTTTCATCGATTCAAGTCCGTCATGCTTTGCTTTGTACCTCGATTTTGTGCTCATCGTGCTGTGCTTTGGAATTTGTGCTTGGATTCGTAGCTTTTTATGTGTCTAATTTCTCTAGCCTCGAAAGGTGAGCAATCACTCACGATTAACATTCTTTTATTTAGTAAATTTAATTCACATGAAATGACGATTGAAATATGCAGTACAATTTGATTTGTTAAGTTATTTAATTGTTAAATATGATATGCCATTATCTGCAATTGTTCACCTATGAGATATGACACCATAAACCTTTTGTATATATTATATTTAAATTTGTTGCTGATGCTATATGCATGTTGTTGATCTGTTATATTATTATCATATTTGTTCTCACTCTACAAGTTCCTTGTTAGTTTAGAAATTTCCTATGGGTTGAAATGATACATACCCGAATGATTTTAAAGATTAGGGGAAAATCGTTATGGGTTGAAATGATATACCCAAGCGATTTTCATTGAATTTGAAATTTTAGGATTGCGGGTTGAAATGATATATACCCATAAATATTTAAATTATGGATTGAAATGATAAACATCTGTATCACTTGACCATAGGATCGAAAATTATATACAGACACCGTTGGTCTATATTTTGAAAAAATGATTTCCATAGTTTTGAAAGGGAATATATGGGTTTTAATAAATATTGGTTTTTAAAATATAATATATAAATGTTATTTTTATATATGTGTAAATTTAGATTTTTAAAATTATATGTTTGGAAATTTTAAATTTATAAGTTAGTTCTGAAAATAAAAGTTTTAAGATTTTTCTTATAACTTTATTATTATAAAATATATAAAATAAGATTCAATTTAATAAAATTTAATTTAATTAATATATACATTATGTTTAAGTATTTATTTAAAATTATATTTAAAAAAAAAAGAAAAAATAGATTTTATAATAACTTTAATAAATAAAGGTTGGAAAGATAAGTTAAAGCTTATTTGTAATTTGATTTATTTAGGAATTGAATTTAAATAAAATGATTTGACACTTATTGGTTTGAGATTTTAAAGATATGAAATTTATAACTCGATAACTTGGTTTTGATTAAAAGTGACTAAATGAATATTTTCGAATTTAAATAAATTGAAATTGAACATTTAGTTTTGATTTAAATGTGTAATTTGAGTTTTTATTTAAATGTTCATAAAAGGTGATTTAGTGAATATTTTAGAATTAAATAAATTAAAGTTAGATATTTAATATTTAATTTTGATTTAAATTTATAATCTGGGATTTTATTTAAATGCGTATGAAAATGAATATTTTCAAATTTAAATAAAATTAAAGTTGAATTTTGAAATATAAATGAAATTTATCATATTGATTTATTGTGAATATTTAAACTTTGAAACCTATTGAATTGGAAGTGGTTTAAATTTGAAGTTCAAATCTGGATTTGAAATCGATATGAATTAAAATAGTTTAATGAGAATTTGAATTGATTTGTGAAATTGGAAGAAACAATTCTAAATACAAACTATTTTTGATATATAACTATTTTAAAATATAAACTACTTTTTTTATATATATAACTATTTTAAAATATAAACTATTTTTAATATATAACTATTTTTAAAATATAACTATTCTATTTTGTGGTTATGATTTTGGAAGTGAATAATGATTTCGAAAGTGATATGATTTTGAAATGGATATGATATTTTGATATGAAGTATGAT
Organism: Allium fistulosum; assembly: GCA_030737815.1. Taxonomy (NCBI): domain Eukaryota; kingdom Viridiplantae; phylum Streptophyta; class Magnoliopsida; order Asparagales; family Amaryllidaceae; genus Allium; species Allium fistulosum. The sequence continues at coordinate 845,393,796 of CM060902.1, forward strand.
TTTTTTTAAATGATTATAAAAGCTATGTATAAAATAACCACGGTGTGAAATAAGCGTTTTGTTGTTAAAGAGACCGGGATAAGATATTGTCATACTCTCTGCCAATACCGAAACCACTTTAACAACTGTGTACGTGGTGGAGATTCCAGAATGAAGTAGGATGGTTTGGTGATGATTCTGTTTGAGGTATTAACGCAGCCTTGACTCCCGCAGGTCAGCTTGATGTGGCTAAAACAGGAGCCACACCGGGCCAAGTGAGGTCATTCCTCCTATTGGGCACATTTCTTCGATACCATTTTATACTTTGTGATTTGATTGGGTGCACCTTTGATTTGGGAGTGTGTCTCGAGGTGGGCAGTAGTAGCTGCTATGCGTTACCACCAGTCCGGATCCGCAAAACGGTAGAATCCTACCCTGGGCATCACCTCGCGTGCCTTGTCACATGCCTTATCGCGCCTTCTACGAGTTTGGTTTGTACCATACCCATAGAGTGCCCTCTGATAGCCCTCTAGTTTACGGAGGAATTACGGTACTGTATAGACTATGGGAATATATAAAACGTGTTAAGGGAGATATGGGTAACTCCTTAACGCTATTTTGATAGTTTACTTTACTATAGACATTATCTATGTAGCGTATTGTATTATGTATGTAGATAGTTTAACGGATCCTTAGAGGATGGGAATCCCAAACATCCTTTAAGTTATAGTGTACTTCAGTTGACATTTCACTTGAGTAGAATTTACTGGTATAAGAATGTTAATCCTGACTCGAGTGTTTTGTGTTTTGCTTTATGCTCGGGTCAGATTGAGTGTCAAAGCATTTGAGACTCACCTTTGGAGTTTGGAGCTTTACTTGAAGATCTGCCTTTGTCTATTCAGCTTTCCAGTTACTTCAGTTTGTTCCAGCTGTTTTGTTCAGGCTTGTCATTGGCATTTGTATTAGTAACTTCTGTGTATTTGAGATTTCTGTTGTATCCTGTTTAGACTCTGTTGTTTATATAGTAGCTTCATGAACTACTATTTATCTATTACGCTGCTTATTGTTATATTACTCCATGTCTTTAATTCCATGATTGATTTATTTACTGTATATGTTAAGTTTTACCAAATATAAATTAACAATCTGTTGTTTTGAGCAATTCAAGTCCGACATGAGTGGATGATTCTCGATTTGAACGGTTCAAAATACCAGGTCGTTACACTGGAGGTCCGAAGCTAAATGCTACAAATGTTGCAGTAATCCATAGTATTAACTTCCGGTGACCAAATACAGTAATGTTAATGATATCCATAATATCAGCATCACATGAATATGAAACAAAATCACAAATCTCAAAAAAATCTTTTCACATTACATTTTCAAAACATGTTCCATATTCAAAATACAAAATCCCATCGCTTTCCTAGGTTCAGAGAAAATATAATTATTACAAAAATACGCCAAGAGCGATATATGATGATGCCCCCTTGGTTGACCAGAGTACTAAATTGTCATAACTGACTTATTACAAGCACATCAGAAATACATCAAAATGAAATAAACTACAACTCCTAAATAGCTATCCGTCAGCCACCTGCTCGTTTTCGGAAGCTTTATTCGCAAACCTACTAAAACCTGTAAATCCTCAACCCTCAGCCTACTCAAATCAATTTTGAGCTCCCGAGAGTTTAAGAGGAAAAACATAAACTTCGAGTCAAACATAAAGCCTGGTGTGAATAATACTATACATCTCGGATATACGATATTATGCGAGACCACATAGCTTAGTGGAATGGGTTTCTCCTCACTAATATCTTTTTAAAACATATCTTTTGCAAATCAAAATCCTGCAACCGAAACTGGTAAAAAACTTTAAAGCATTTAATTATGTAAACATACATATCAGGTAATAAATGGATTATCTATCCGAACACAATAGTTTTGTTTGCCTTACTCTAACCTTTGGCTGACTCGGACCTACCAGATAGATAAAATAAAAATGGCCTAACATCTATTAGACAAATCTTTTGGACGGTATGTCCCTAACTTACTCTCTCACAGGGTCCACTGATCCTAATGGTTTTGCGGACTCACTAATAACCTACACTGTGCAAATATATTCCTTTCTGTGTGTACCATAATTTTAGTCTTACCTATGACAAAGCCTTACATACTGGAATTTTGGACTAAATTAGCTAGGGGCTAACAGCTAATGTATAGGGCGCGACCCTATACCAGTCCCATCTGGTGTTCTAACATCTGAATCATTTTACTTAAATTTTCCTTGAAAACCTTTTCTTCTTAAATTGATTTAAAACCTTTAAATAAAACTTAAACCTCTATGCTTTACTCAAAATCACCTTGCCATGCTATATATACTTTACCCAAATCTTTGTTGATGAAAACATTTAAACCTTTGAAAGTACCCCTTCCGATCCCATTGAAAGTACCCATTCCGATCCCATTGAAAGTATCCCTTTCGTAACCAAAAAAACTCTTTCTTTCATCTAGGCCGAAAGGCCAAAACCTTCTTTTTGAACCCATTTACATAAACCTTTCGAAACCATTGAAATACCTTTTCCTTTGAAAGCTAAAAACCTTAGACATCCTATCTTTAAAACCTTTAAACATAGCCTTTCGAAACCATTGGAAAAACATTTCCTTTAATCCTTTCGAAACCATTGGGTACCCACCCCTTAGAAACCTTCCTTAAAACCTTTCGAAAGCATCAAAACCTTAAATCTTTCTAAAGCATTTGGGTTCAATTTTTTTTAAACATGTGGAAACACCTTTCCAAACCATTCAAAACCATCTCTTTCGAAACCTTTGGGTTAATCTTTAAAAATCTCTAAGGGTCACAAACAACAGGGTCAAAAGAAACTCTTTCGAAAGCCATAACATAAGTAAAGAAGTGATGGTGTCGAATCCATCCTCCCAAAAGCATTGGAGAAGCGGTAGGGTTTTCATAAAACAAAACCAACCCTTTCGAAGGCATTGCTTCGAAAGGTAGAAAGCGACAGCTAAGACTTCGACCTAGTCGAAAGCAGTTATTTAAAACAAAGGCGCAACCTCTTAAAACCATTTCTTTAAACCATTTGACCCAGTCGGAAGCCAACCAAGTTGAAAGCAAAGTAGACACATTTTCAATTTGAAGCAAAGTAGCACTTCGACCTCCATCGGAACCCCTGGTTTCGACCCAGTTCCTTCTGCTTTTGTCCAATTCACTATGTGTAACGACCCGCATTTTTGACCGTTCAAGTCGACAAAACATACACACATGCCGACTCAAACAATCCAAAATACAGATAGTTATTGGGGTTAAATAAGAAAAGAAAAGAAAGAACAGAAACAAACTCAGAATCTCGCAGCGGAAGGAACAAGATATAATAATAAAATAACAGTTCATGAAGCTATTAAATAAATGAATTTGATTATTATGATACATCATAAATCAGAGTTACATACATATCAGAGATAATACAATAGTGCAGCGGAAAAATAATACAGTAGTAGAATACAAATGATGTAATACCAAACTCCATCTTCGTCCTCCAGAATAGATCTTCAACCTTATCTGAAATGCTCAGGCTGACCCGAGCGTAATGAAAAGACAAAACACTCGAGTTAGGACTAAAATATCTCATGTAAGTTAAATCGTAAAAGTAAATATGAGTGTGACGGCGTCGGAGATGTTTACGGGTTTTAGACACCTCCTATCCAGTATTTAATGTGCGTGCATTAACTTAAGAGATGTTCAGGATTTCCATCTCCTAAGGATCCGTTAAACTATCTACTATATAATAAAATACGCTATATACAATAATTTCTATCATAAAGTAAAATATCAAACTAGCGTTAAGCCATGGCCCATTCCACCCTTAACACATTTTTATTACCAAAAGCATATACAAGACCGTAGTTTCCCCAAAACCGGAAGTCACCAGAGGGCAATCCATATACTAAAGGTACAAACCAAAATCGTAGTGGTCGCGAATAGGATAATCAGTATGACAAGGTACATGAGGCAATACCAACTAGGATACTAGTAGTTGCGTGATCCGGACTGATGTTGGGCACAGCAGCTACTACCCCAACACCGCGAAACAACACTCCCAAAATCGAGGGGTGCACCCAAATCGAATCACAAAAGCAATAGACATGGTAACGAAGGAGTGTGTCCGCTAGAGATGGCAATCCTCAATGGCCCGACGCGGCTCCTGTTTTAGTCATGTCAGGTGTCATCCAATATCGTTCTCTTTCTTCAGTCAACGCGTTCACCAAACCATCCACTTCGTTCTGGATCAACACTCCGCGTATACTAGTTATTAAAGTGGTTTTCGGTATCGACAGAGAGTATGTCCATATCTGATCCCGGTCTCTTTAATAACTACGTATTATTACACCGATGGCTCTTTTACATTTCAAATCGATTCATAATTGATATCAAAATATCATATTCGCTTCAAAATCAAATCCATTTCAAATATCATCATATCTATTCAAGATGTAAGATTCCGTTTCAAAATCATTTTTTCGTCTCAATATCTCATTTCGATTTCAAAATCATTTTTCGCCTCAATATCTCATTTCGATTTCAAAATCATTTTTCGCCTTAATATCTCATTTCGATTTCAAAATCATTTTTCGCCTCAATATCTCATTTCGATTTCAAAATCATTTTTTGCCTCAATATCTCATTTCGATTTCAAAATCATTTTTCGCCTCAATATCTCATTTCGATTTCAAAATCAATTTTATCTTCAAATTTAATTCAATAGTTTCAATTTAGTCCAATTCATAAATTTCTTTGAATTTCAATTAAATTCCAAATTAATTAAATCTCAATTTCAAATCAATTTTCAATTCCAAACTCAAACTTGAAATATCATTTCATATAAATTTTCTTAGAAATATTCAGAGTTCGATTAAAGTCCAAACTTTTAAAACAAATCAACTTTCGAAAATTTATGCCGTATTTCAAAATTTTTACTTAAAATCTAAACTTCAAATAATTAAACAATTTCATTTACCAAGTTTAAATTCCAACATTTCGAGCTTCAATTCAAAATAATTCAATTTCCATAAATTGGATTTTTTCATAACTTTTAAATCAAATCATTTAAATAAATTTCAAATCAACGATTTTAAAATTATTAATTTAACCAATCCGGTGTCCGTATGTAATTTTCTATCCTATGGCCAAGTGATTATTTATTTCAATTACATGTCAGGGATGAATATATATTACTTAAACCAATCACAGTGTCATATGAATGTATAACATGATATATATATATATAAGCAAATAAACATCCAAACATTTAAATATCAACCAATAGCATCCATCGAAATAAATCATCCAATAGTCAATACAATTCACGGCAATTTCGTAGTTATCAATATCGGGAAATTTGATTTTGATTAAATCCTAATTTCAATTTACTGTCAATTTAATTTTTCAACGGTGAATTCACATGACAATCTATATGACAATTAAATTTTTATCAAACAACGACAAATAAATTCATATCACTTCATAATGTCAAATTTAACTACCATAAAGATATTCAGTACGTTGTGAGCGTTATAAAACACTCACCTTGAGTTTCGATTTTTAAATCAAATCGAACAACGTTCGATTTAACCTAAAATTTTAACGAGCTCCAAATGTCTTCGGATCTAAACTGCAGCGTAGCTCTCGTCGCTGCGATTCCAACATCGCCAGTTTCGCCCGAAACGGACCTCGTATGCAAAAGTTACGCTTAAATTAATATAACGATATAATTTAAACATGATTAGCAATATAATAAAATTGATTAATCGTTTAACCTTCTTCTTCACGCGCAGCACACCCGAGACCCACTTCACGCCGTTCATCTTCATCCACGCGCGAGGCAAACGACGATCGGACGTTGATCAGGGGATGCCATCGCGTGCGCCTCTCCTTGCTCCACCTACGCGCCAAGTTTCACCACCCCATTCGCCACCGTTTGCACGCAAACCAAGAAAAACCGTACACGCTTCCAAGTCAGATTTGGGCGAATCCGTGACGTAAAAGCATAGATCACCGTATGGATTTGAAGAGCTCGCCGAGATCTACAACTTTGCTTTTGGAATTTTTTGATTTCGTTGAACGGATTGAGAGATATTAAGGAAAGAAGTTCGAGCGATTCTGGCCATTGAATAGGTGGCGGCCATGAGATAGAATTAGGGTTTCTGGATTAAAATGACAGTAAAACTGTCTTGGTTTGTGTGTGTATTTATAAAGGTAGGTCCAAAGTCGTCCGAACTCCAATCGAGACGTGCCGCCAGGCGTTTATAAGGTTTTACCCCCGTTCCGGACGCAATGGAACTAGTCCCAAGGCCTAATTCAATCATATGTGGAAGATAGCCTTTTGAAGTCGATTATTTTAAGTAACGACGTTAAATTTCTACGCGTTTCAAGCTCGCACGACCAAACGACAAGTCCGATTGCTACGAAAATTGAAACCTTACAATAATTCACTATTACGGATCCGATGAAACTGGCTTCGTCGAAATCCGAGATAGTTGTAAAAATGGCTATTTCTACAGTCTAATTTCAATATAAAATTCCCAATTTTAAATTATTAACTTTTAAATCAAATTTCAATTGTTCACAAATTTCATTTTTAATTTCACAGTAATTAACAATCTTTTACAATGCGGTTTTCCATTATAAATCCAGTATAAAAGATTACATTAGATTCAGCGTTCAATTATATTGTAATTCAAATTCAAGTTATTTAATTCCAATTGAATTCTTTTATTTCGATTTACTCTTTCATTATTGAATCAACCATTTACTTATACATTATTATCAATAGTTTATAATTCATTTACTTTCATTTTCTTCAGCTATCATCTTATTTAAATTCACAGTAATATTAAATTACATTCATTTACGTTGATTTCAATATTATAACTTCAATATTAAATGTAACATTTTATTTATTTCATTGTTTACAATCCAATTCAATTCGTTTCAATTACTTGTTACACTCAAATTTAAATCTTTACTTACGTTCAATTACAAGTTAACATCTTTATCAAATTACAGTTTCAATTATTATCTGATTTCAATCAACTGTACTATTAAGTTACATTTATTTATATTAGTTTCAATAACTTAAACTTCCACTATTAAATCTACCATTTTATTTATTCTTTGTTTACAATCATAACCAATTTGGTTTACAATCAAATTCAATTCATTATTTACATTCAATACAAGTTAACATCCATATTTAATTTACAAATAAGTTATTTCAGAATTCAGTTTTGTATTTTATCTTATAATTCACTTTTAACAACACAAAATTTTATTTCCTTCGGATTTTTATCCAAAATTTTCATTTTAATTTGTATTTTTAAAGTGTTAAAAATACGGGTCGTTACATTCTCCCCCACTTAAAACTTTTCGTCCTCGAAAAGGAACGGAGAAGGGGAAACCATCATTTAGATATAATTCTTTCAAAATATTCGACTTATTTGCAAAATTTAGTTATAGGATTTTTAAAATCTCAAAATTTTCTAACTCCCGGATTTTTGAAAAATTTCGGCAGCACCTCCTTTGCGCGGCTAGGACCAAAAAATTTCACAGTGGTAATAATTGCATGATATACATCTCATTACAAGAAGGAGGCATCCCAAAACATGGGGAACACAATAATATACCACAACATAAACCGTAATCCGAGAACGTACCTTTTATTAAGCGTTTATTAGCATTTTACTTACATTTTGCATTTAGCGCAGAAGCGAGCTCCACAAGCGAAGCGCAACCCTTTGCTACCTACTAAAATGCTCAATAATCAAGTTAGAACCATGCATATAAAGATAGATTGATATATTTAGCATAAACAACATACATATAACATGTTTAGCTTCAAAACTGAAATTCCAATTCCAGGACAGCAAACGAATCTTAGTTTTTGGTCACCTAAACAATAAAATTTTAAAATGGAATCTAAATAAAAGTTGTTGCATTCGTTTCAGGCTTTCCGGAATGTCCAAAATCATCAAATTCGGACCATCCGTTCAAAAGTTACGGCCGTTTTACTAAATGGATACGCCTCAGCCTGGGCAATGAATTGCGCAGGTCAGCGACGTTCACTCCCCTTTTAGACCATATAAATGACAGCAAAACACAAAACACTTAAAGCAAAAGTTTTAACTTAAGTTCTTAGCTTTCCATAAATAGCAAGATCGTCAAAATCCGATAAACCAGTTAAAAGTTATGGTGAAAATACTAAGGGTATATGCTATTGATTTTGCTTCCCTTTTCACAGGCCAGCGAGAAGATTCAAATTTTTAACTAAGTAAATGAAGAAATTTCTCAAGACACTCTAAACAAAAGTCGTGCTACAGTTTCTAAGATTTCCGACAAGTCTAAGATCGTCAAATTTCGTGCAGCCATTTAAAAGTTATGGTTGTTTTCGTTTCAACATATATTGGACAATTTTGGATTTTTCCAAAATTTGCTTTTATTATTTCAAAGTACAAACCATCAACCTTCAAATTTTCTAAAGAAACAATCATAAACACAAAGTCATTTATTTTCTTATTTATTCATAAAATAAGTTTACATTCAATTTGTTTCCGATTTTCAAGTTTGTTTCATTCATAATTTAAATTCAAGTCAATTTGCTTCAATTTAATTTGAGTTCAATTATTTTTAATTTCACTTTGCTTTAAATTTGAATTTAATTATTTAAAAATTTTATTCCATTTATTCAATTCCATTTACACTAATGAATTCTATTTAATCAATTACCATCCATCTAACAACCAATACATATCAAACATTAACATCCATCCAAAATCTACACTAAATCAATTATACATTTCCAAGACAAAATTTTAAATTTCATACACTTCCAAGTTTATTGACATTTAGTTTTATACAAATTTAATTAGTTTCCATTTACTAATTTTATATTTAATCAATTTTAAATTTAATTCATTTTACAACTTAAATTTCCTTTATATTTACACTATCAATAGATCTTCACATTTTGTTATTCGCAATCATACTTGTATATTATTCATTTACTTATCCTTATTAGCATTTTAAACTTTTTAAGTATTTGGTAAGTTATAGCTATGCAAATAGAATGTAGTTAAACAATATACAACTTCTTTTCATTCAATTTGAGTGTTATACCTATTAAATAAATTTCCAATTTATTATTTTCCAAATTAAGGGTTACTACTACAATTTTAAATTAATTTTTTTTAACACTTAAATTCAATATCACCTTTTCAATTCATAAGTTTCTAACAATTCAAGATTTACTTTAGTTTAGTAATTAAAATCATTTCTTATTAGAGAACTTAAGAATTTCAACTCCGGATTCGATTTAAACCATTTATATATATATATATATATATATATATATACACACACACTAATATCTTTATATCTCAAATCATACTTTTTAGAAGAATTTTAATCAGCATTGAAATATATATATATATACTTATTTTCATTACATACTTTAGAAAATTTTCAATTCAATTTCTATTTAATCCAAAAGAGTACAATTTCTAGTTTATTTCAATAGTTTAAAGTCATTAAATATTAAAGAACTTAAGAATTTCAACTCCGGTTTCATTTCAAATCAAGTTTGAAATAATATATACTTATATTACTATATATCAAGTCATACTATAGAGAATACAAAATAAAATTCAATTTTAATCAAAACAGGGTTTAGAAAAAGCTATTAAGTGATCTCCCCCACTTGGACTCTCGAAAATAAACGTCGATGATGCGTGCACTCATCACCGAAATCATTTTCTAGTGTCGAGAGGGGAGTATAACACCTACTTCATTTGAAAACAATTTCTAATCGAATATACTATCATATAATACTTATATTATACATTTCAAATTTTTGTTAATAAATTTTCAAAACACCGGAATTTAAATTCTCCATCTTAATTTAAATTCATTTTTATTTTATTTTATTTACCATTTATATTCATTTTCAATCATATTTACAATTTTCATTTCTTAAAATCATCCAATAGTCAATAGTTAGAAATATTGACTAACCAACAATAAACGATGATAATCTAATATTATCATCTCCTAACAACCAATACAATCAAAATTTATAAATTTTCAAGATAATTCTTTTATATATAAAATATAATCTAAAACAATATTATGTCAATCTGTCCTATTCGAGTGTTTAGAAATTCCTATCGATGCCTTGGCGTCCCAAGTACCAACTAGAATTCATAAATACTCAACGGAACAAATTAACACAATATAAAATCATTTTTATATCAAAATTACAAATACGTTCTCTCATATACACTCAAACTCATTCATAAGGTTTAACCCTATTTCAATGAGTTATTCCCCACTAGAGCCAAGGTAATCTAAACCAAAGCTCTGATACCAACTGTAACGACCCGCATTTTTGACCGTTCAAGTCGACAAAACATACACACATGCCGACTCAAACAATCCAAAATACAGATAGTTATTGGGGTTAAATAAGAAAAGAAAAGAAAGAACAGAAACAAACTCAGAATCTCACAGCGGAAGGAACAAGATATAATAATAAAATAACAGTTCATGAAGCTGTTAAATAAATGAATTTGATTATTATGATACATCATAAATCAGAGTTACACACATATCAGAGATAATACAACAGTGCAGCGGAAAAATAATACAGTAGTAGAATACAAATGATGTAATACCAAACTCCGTCTTCGTCCTCCAGAATAGATCTTCAACCTTATCTGAAATGCTCAGGCTGACCCGAGCGTAATGAAAAGACAAAACACTCGAGTCAGGACTAAAATATCTCATGTAAGTTAAATCGTAAAAGTAAATATGAGTGTGACGGCGTCGGAGATGTTTACGGGTTTAGACACCTCCTATCCAGTATTTAACGTGCGTGCATTAACTTAAGAGATGTTCAGGATTTCCATCTCCTAAGGATCCGTTAAACTATTTACTATATAATAGAATACGCTATATACAATAATGTCTATCATAAAGTAAAATATCAAACTAGCGTTAAGCCATGGCCCATTCCACCCTTAACACATTTTTATTCCCAAAAGCATATACAAGACCGTAGTTTCCCCAAAATCGGAAGTCACCAGAGGGCAATCCATATACTAAAGGTACAAACCAAAATCGTAGTGGTCGCGAATAGGATAATCAGTATGACAAGGTACATGAGGCAATACCAACTAGGATACTAGTAGTTGCGTGATCCGGACTGATGTTGGGCATAGCAGCTACTACCCCAACACCGCGAAACAACACTCCCAAAATCGAGGGGTGCACCCAAATCGAATCACAAAAGCAATAGACATGGTAACGAAGGAGTGTGTCCGCTAGAGATGGCGATCCTCAATGGCCCGGCGCGACTCCTGTTTTAGTCATGTCAGGGGTCATCCAATATCGTTCTCTTTCTTCAGTCAACGCGTTCACCAAACCATCCACTTCGTTCTGGATCAACACTCCGCGTATACTAGTTATTAAAGTGGTTTTCGGTATCGACAGAGAGTATGTCCATATCTGATCCCGGTCTCTTTAATAACTATGTATTATTACACCGATGGCTCTTTTACATTTCAAATCGATTCATAATTGATATCAAAATATCATATTCGCTTCAAAATCAAATCCATTTCAAATATCATCATATCTATTCAAGATGTAAGATTCCGTTTCAAAATCATTTTTCGCCTCAATATCTCATTTCGATTTCAAAATCATTTTTCGCCTCAATATCTCATTTCGATTTCAAAATTATTTTTCGCCTCAATATCTCATTTCGATTTCAAAATCAATTTTATCTTCAAATTTAATTCAATAGTTTCAATTTAGTCCAATTCACAAATTTCTTTGAATTTCAATTAAATTTCAAATTAATTAAATCTCAATTTCAAATCAATTTTCAATTCCAAACTCAAACTTGAAATATCATTTCATATAAATTTTCTTAGAAATATTCAGAGTTCGATTAAAGTCCAAACTTTTAAAACAAATCAACTTTCAAAAATTTATGCCGTATTTCAAAAATTTTACTTAAAATCTAAACTTCAAATAATTAAACAATTTCATTTACCAAGTTTAAATTCCAACATTTCGAGCTTCAATTCAAAATAATTCAATTTCCATAAATTGGATTTTTTCATAACTTTTAAATCAAATCATTTAAATAAATTTCAAATCAACGATTTTAAAATTATTAATTTAACCAATCCGGTGTCCGTATGTAATTTTCTATCCTATGACCAAGTGATTATTTATTTCAATTACATGTCAGGGTTGAATATATATTACTTAAACCAATCACAGTGTCATATGCATGTATAACAGGATATATATAAGCAAATAAACATCCAAACATTTAAATATCAACCAATAGCATCCATCGAAATAAATCATCCAATAGTCAATACAATTCACGGCAATTTCGTAGTTATCAATATCGGGAAATTTGATTTTGATTAAATCCTAATTTCAATTTACTGTCAATTTAATTTTTCAACGGTGAATTCACATGACAATCTATATGACAATTAAATTTTTATCAAACAACGACAAATAAATTCATATCACTTCATAATGTCAAATTTAACTACCATAAAGATATTCAGTACGTTGTGAGCGTTATAAAACACTCACCTTGAGTTTCGATTTTTAAATCAAATCGAACAACGTTCGATTTAACCTAAAATTTTAACGAGCTCCAAATGTCTTCGGATCTAAACTGCAGCGTAGTTCTCGTCGCTGCGATTCCAACGTCGCCAATTTCGCCCGAAACGGACCTCGTATGCAAAAGTTACGCTTAAATTAATATAACGATATAATTTAAACATGATTAGCAATATAATAAAATTGATTAATCGTTTAACCTTCTTCTTCACGCGCAGCACACCCGAGACCCACTTCACGCCGTTCATCTTCATCCACGCGCGAGGCAAACGACGACCGGACGTTGATCAGGGGATGCCATCGCGTGCGCCTCTCCTTGCTCCACCTACGCGCCAAGTTTCACCACCCCATTCGCCACCGTTTGCACGCAAACCAAGAAAAACCGTACACGCTTCCAAGTCAGATCTGGGCGAATCCGTGACGTAAAAGCATAGATCACCGTATGGATTTGAAGAGCTCGCCGAGATCTACAACTTTGCTTTTGGAATTTTTTGATTTCGTTGAACGGATTGAGAGATATTAAGGAAAGAAGTTCGAGCGATTTTGGCCATTGAATAGGTGGCGGCCATGAGATAGAATTAGGGTTTCTGGATTAAAATGACAGTAAAACTGTCTTGGTTTGTGTGTGTATTTATAAAGGTATGTCCAAAGTCGTCCGAACTCCAATCGAGACGTGCCGCCAGGCGTTTATAAGGTTTTACCCCCGTTCCGGACGCAATGGAACTAGCCCCAAGGCCTAATTCAATCATATGTGGAAGATAGCTTTTTGAAGTCGATTATTTTAATTAACGACGTTAAATTTCTACGCGTTTCAAGCTCGCACGACCAAATGACAAGTCCGATTGCTACGAAAATTGAAACCTTACAATAATTCACTGTTACGGATCCGATGAAACTGGTTTCGTCGAAATCCGAGACAGTTGTAAAAATGGCTATTTCTACAGTCTAATTTCAATATAAAATTCCCAATTTTAAATTATTAACTTTTAAATCAAATTTCAATTGTTCACAAATTTCATTTTTAATTTCACAGTAATTAACAATCTTTTACAATGCGGTTTTCCATTATAAATCCAGTATAAAAGATTACATTAGATTCAGCGTTCAATTATATTGTAATTCAAATTCAAGTTATTTAATTCCAATTGAATTCTTTTATTTCGATTTACTCTTTCATTATTGAATCAGCCATTTACTTATACATTATTATCAATAGTTTATAATTCATTTACTTTCATTTTCTTCAGCTATCATCTTATTTAAATTCACAGTAATATTAAATTACATTCATTTACGTTGATTTCAATATTATAACTTCAATATTAAATGTAACATTTTATTTATTTCATTGTTTACAATCCAATTCAATTCGTTTCAATTACTTGTTACACTCAAATTTAAATCTTTACTTACGTTCAATTACAAGTTAACATCTTTATCAAATTACAGTTTCAATTATTATCTGATTTCAATCATCTGTACTATTAAGTTACATTTATTTATATTAGTTTCAATAACATAAACTTCCACTATTAAATCTACCATTTTATTTATCCTTTGTTTACAATCATAACCAATTTGGTTTACAATCAAATTCAATTCATTATTTACATTCAATACAAGTTAACATCCATATTTAATTTACAAATAAGTTATTTCAGAATTCAGTTTTGTATTTTAACTTCTAATTCACTTTTAACAACACAAAATTTTATTTCCTTCGGATTTTTATCCAAAATTTTCATTTTAATTCGTATTTTTAAAGTGTTAAAAATACGGGTCGTTACACTATGTACCAGGTTAATGATACTATGTGCATTGGTTTCGATGGATAGAGGTAGAACTACTAAGTCGAAAGCTACCCAATCGGAAGTAGGGTGCCGAAATTGTTTAAACATGCATTTGGCATGAAAAACTTGTTTTTAACCTTTTAAGTAATCTTTTTAACTAACTTGCCTTGTTTGTAAAAATCTTATTGGTTGCTAATTTTTCTTTTCTAAAAAAACTACCATAATTTCAGAATTAATTAATTTAAATTATTTACAAAATACCCCTTCTTCTTTTATAAATATATAAAACATTTAACTCCCGTACCTTAAACAATTTTATATATTCATCAAAACACTTTGGAAAATTCTACAAAAATTCCAAAAAATCCTTTTTAATATGTTTTCTAACATAGATAAATTTCAGACCCAAATTATTTATAATTTAACCATAAATTATTTATAACCTAACAAATTATTTCTTCACTGAAAATTAATACAAAATCTATATTAATTATGAGAATTGAAACCCATCTCTAAAATATCATTTCTGATCTATATCTAAAATCGCAAGGTATTTGGATGTCATTAAATAGGGTTTTCACATCAAAACAAATCATAAAATCTATATGAATAAGCATAAATCATCAACAAGTATATATAAACATTTTGTCCTTCAAAATTATGGCGAAACTATGCAAAATAAATTTGAATTCCCTTAAAACCGAAAACATTAAGAAATAAGAGGTGTAGTCATTATTCACCTTAGCTTTATGATTTAGGATGTGAGATTTGATATTGATTAAGTGATTTGATTCTTCCTCTTGAATCCTAGCTTTATCTTCTTCCTCTTTGCTAATGGTGCCCGACCTTAGACTTATATTTTTTTTTGCTTGTGAATGTATGAATGAACATATAGAAGTAAATTCCTAAGGGTTTAGGGTATTAGAATGCTCTATTTCCTATTTTACCCCTCCCTATTTGCCTTAACACTTCATTCTTTAGTTTATTTGTTTATTCATTAACATGGAACGGCTACCCCTTAATTAAATCACAAACTTAATCCATTAATCGACCTATATTATTTAATTTAACTTAGCTAATTAAATTTTCTAAATAATTTTACTAAAAATATGGGTTGTTACAGACTCCCCTCCTTAATAATTTCATCCTCGAAATTACGATAAGTTACACATCAAAACAATCAAAGGTAAAACATACCATCAAACAAATCAGGATACACATCTCTAATTCTGCTCTCAGTCTCCCAAGTATAGTCTCTATCATCGTCACTCCACTGGAGCTTCACTAATCTGACTGTCTTGTTCCTCAACTTTTTCTCATCTCTCGCAACAATCCGGACATGCTTCCTAACTATAGTCAAGTCTGGTTCCACTACTAAATCCTCTAACACAGTCGGTGCTATAGTAGTGTCTGGATCCCTAATACATTTACTTAGATGAGATACATGGAAATCATCGTGGACTCCTGCCAAACTACTCGGTAACTCTACTCTGTACGCGAGTTTCCAGATCCTCTCTAAAATAGGAAATGGTCCTACGAATCTCAGTGCTATTTTCCTTGCCTTCCCGAACCTGATAACATCTTTCATTGGCGATACTTTCACGAAAACATAATCTCCAATAGAGAACTCTAAATCTTTCAGCCTTCTATCTGCATAGCTCTTCTGCCTAGACTGAGCTTCCTTCATTCTCGCCCTTATTAGCTCAATCTTCTCTGCAGCTTCTCTTACCAAATCGGGACTAAGGACTGATCTATCTCTGGTTTCTAACCAACATGCGGGAGATTTGCATGGTCTTCCATTCAAAGCTTCAAAGGGTGCCATCCCTATACTAGTATAATAACTATTATTATACAAAAACCCGACTAGGTGTAGATGGTCTTCCCATGATCCCTCGAAGTCTAATACACAAGCTCTTAACAAGTCTTCCAGGATCTTGTTAATGTTTTCCGTTTGCCCATCTGTCTACGGATGGTAAGCTGTACTCATCTTTAGCTTGGTTCCTAAACTCTCCTGTAGTCTCTTTCAGAACTTGCTAGTGAATAAGGAATCTCTATCACTAATAATACTACTAGGAATTCCATGCAGTCTAACCACATTCTTCATAAATAACTTAGCCAACACAAGTGTCGTCCTATTTGACTTAACGGGAATGAAATGGGCACCCTTGGTCAATCCGTCCACTATGACCCATATACTTTTATTTCCTTTATTAGATCTCGGCAACCCATCTATGAAATCCATAGAAATAGAATCCCACTTCCATACCGAAATATCCAATGGCTGAGGTAACCCACTTGGCTTCTGATGCTCGGCTTTCACCTGTTGACAGTTCGAACACTGTTTCACCCATAAGCCTACATTCCTCTTCATTCCTCCCAGAAGAAACTTCTCTTCATATCCTGATACATCTTTGTTCCTCCTGGATGAATAGTGAATTTCGAACGATGACATTCCTCCAAAATTTCCTTCCTTATGTCTCCCACATCTGGAATACATAATCTACCCTTCTTTCTAAACCACCCACTTTGGTCAAGACTAAAATCCGTCAAGTTATCGCTCTCTGTTCCATCCCTTAACTTCCTGATCTTTTCAGCTAATACTGGATCCTCTTCCTGTTTAGAAGCAATCTTCTTAATCAATAAAGGTCGGACTTTTAAACAAAATGACATAGCAGATTCTCCATTAGACCCAGCCTCGGATCTCCACTGCACTCTACAAGTCAAAAATGCTTCCAAGTCTTTCCATTCTACTATTATAGCCAACACTGCATTCTGATGCTTCCTACTAAGTGCATCTGCAACCTTGTTGCCTTACCCTGGTGTGTACTTAATTCCAAAATCATAAGCACTAATAAACTCTAACCATCTCTACTGTCTCATGTTCAGCTCCCTTTGAGAGAATAAGTACTTCAACGACTTATGATCCATATAAAGCTCAACGTCTCTCCCAAAAGGTAATGTCTACACACCTTCAAAGAAAAAATAACCGCAGCTAACTCCAAGTCATGAGTTAGGTATCCAACCTCATGCGATCTAAGCTGTCTAGAAGCACATGCAATCACTTTACCTCTATGCATTATCACTGCTCCTAATCCAGTTCCACACGCATCTATATAAATACCAAATCTTGATTCCCCTCCGGAACAACTAATATAGGTGCATGGGTCAATAAGTGTTTCAAGCTCTAGAATGCTTCCTCACACTTATTGGTCCAAACAAACTTCACATCTTTGCACATTAGCTTGATCATCGGTGCTACTATCCGCGAAAAATCCTTTATAAACCTCTGATAATACCCAGCCAATCAAAGAAAACTTCTTAACTCAGTCACCGTTTCTAATCTCTTCCAATTATTTACTGCTTCGATCTTAGTTGGATCTATTGCCAATCCTCTTTCTAAAACTACATGACCAAGAAACTTCACCTCCTTCTTCTAGAAATGACACTTCGAAAACTTTGCCTTCAGCTGATGTTCTCTCAAAGTCTCGAGAACCACTCTAAGATGAACTTCATGCTTTTTCTCATCCTTAGAGTATATCAAAATATCATCTACGAACACCAACATGAATATATCCAAGTGCTCTTTGAAAATTCGGTTCATCAAGTCTACAAAGAATGTTGGCACATTAGTTAGTCCGAACTGCATAACTAACCATTTGTACAATCCATATCTGGTCCTAAACGTCATCAAAGGTATACTATCTTTTGCTACTCTAAGCTGATGGAAACCTGTAACCAAATTCAACTGAGAAAATATCTTGGCTCCACTCAACTGATCGAACAAATCGTCAATTCTAGGCAATGGATATCGATTCTTTATCGCCTTCTCATTCAGCTTACGATAATCGATACATAACCTTAACGATCCGTCCGACTTCTTAGCAGCACTGCGGCTGCTCCTCAAGGTGGACTACTAGGTCTGATAAAATTCTTCCCTTCCAAATCCACCAACTGCACCTTTAGCTCTCTCATCTCTGTAGGTGTCATCCTACTTGGCGGCCTACTAACTGGTTCTACTCCAAGCACCAAATCTATTCGAAACACAATGGCTCGTTTCGGTGGCAATCCTACTACCGGCTCAAAGACATCCGCGAATTCTCTAACCGTGAAAACTCGATTTAACTCATCTTCTAACTCATAACACCCAACAAAGCATTCACCTCATAGCTAGGGCTTTCTACGGTATATACAATCCGATCACTACAATCAGGGTGTCTATGTGATATTTTCCTATCGTGGAAAAATATCCTAGCATCGTACTTACTTAACCAATCCAGGTTCAATATAATTCGAAACCCTATAAAGTCGAATATATGCAAACTGAAAACAAAGGTGTAACCTAGCAAATAAAACTCTAAGTGGTCACACTACATCCCAAGTGTCGCATACCCTCCTATCGGATTTGCAACTCTTAAGGAAGTAACTAAATATGTGGGTTCTAGGTTAAGCTTATCTACCAAACATCGAGATATAAAAGAATGTGATGCACCAGTATCAAACAAAATGGTAACAGACATACCATGGATCTAAAGCGTACCTCCCAATACCGATTTCCCTTTCTCCTGTGCCATTGGCCTCAAGGTAGCTGGTTCCAATGCAAATATTTTTCCTCACCCTTCCTTTGCCGGTTCCTTGCATTGGTTCTTATAGTGGCCAATCTGATCGCAATCGAACCACTTGATGTTCTTCTTCCCGATCACTTCCTTCGTCTTTCCTGTGCGGCATTCATTAGCAAAGTGCCTCTTCTTGTCGCACTTATAACAAACTACTTAAGACTTTCCTTTCTTCATGGCTCCACCTTTCTAAGCACCCTTCTTATGAAAGAATTTTCTCTTCTGACTCTGCCCCACCTGGACTTCCTTTTCCTTACTCTTCTCCAACAAATCAAGCATTTCCTCATTCCTCAAAGCCATCTGCACTACAATATCACAAGGGTCTCTAATATGAGGTAACATAGCCCTTTCCAACTCAGACTGTAACCCCCTAATGAACTTCTCATTTCTCTTCAGCACAATATCAACAGTGGCAAAACCATATCTAGCCAACTCCTTGAATCTTCTAGTATACTCCAAAACAGTCATATCTCCTTGTTCCAGCTCAGCAAACTTTCTAATCAGGGTAGACTTTGCCATAACTGACATGAATCTCCCTTCGAACCTCCTCCTGAACTTAGCCCATGTCATCGTCTCTTCATTCACTACCATAGTCACACTATTCCACCAAAATAAAGATGCTCCCTGAAGTTGTCTTGATGCCAACCTCCTCTTCTGCTCATCATTGAGCCCTAAGTCTGCAAATATTCTCTCACAATGCAGTAGCCAGTTCTCCACCTCAATAGCATCTTCAGTTCCAATAAATGGCTTCCCTCCAACCTAATATAGTCTCTACTCAGAATAGCATAATTGTTGACTACCGAAGTTTCCTGAATTCCTCCTCCCATTACTCCAGCAGCAACACCCACTTGCATCATATTCATAAAAAACTGATACATAGCTTCCATTCCATCCTACGGGACTCCAGCACCCATACCACCAGCTTGTTCCTGACCTTGGTTCCTTCTCGTATTCAGTCTGGCATTACCATTTTTTGTGGTTCTCCCCCCAAGATTTACTCTTCACGAATCCATATTTGTATTCAAACCTCATGAGATACAGAAAAATAGCCTAATAAAGATAGGAGACTAGAGATATAGCATATACTTATATATAGCATACAAGTACGTTACTGTAGCGTTATCCCATACCCCATCTTTTCTCTAATTCCTAAGGATTATGTTTTTCAAAAATCAGTTTTTTAGTTAAAGTTTTTCATAAACCATGCTCTGATACCAAGGTGTAACATCCCCTATCTGGAGGCCCGAAGCTGAACGCTATTGATGTTGTAGTCATCCATAGTATTAACTTACGGTGACCAAATACGGTAATGTTAATGGTATTCATAATATCAGCATCACATGAATATGAAACAAAATCACAGATTTCAAAAACATCTTTTCACATTACATTTTCAAAACATGTTCCATATTCAAATTACATAATCCCTTCGCTTTCCCAGGTTCAGATAAAATATAATTATTACAAAAATACGCCAAGAGGAACATGTGATGATGCCCCCTTGGTTGACTAGAGCACTAAATAGTCATAACTGACTTATTACAAAACATCATAAATACATCAAAATGAAATAAACCGCAACTCCTAAATAGCTATCCATTAGCCACCTGCTCATCTCCAAAAGCTTTATTTGCAAACCTACTAAAACATATAAATCCTCAACCCTCAGCCTAATTAAATCAATTTTGAGCACCCGAGTGTTTAAGGGGAAAAACATAAACTTCGAGTTAGACATAAAGCCTGGTGTAAATAATACTATACATCTTGGATATACGATATTAAGTGAGACCACGCCGCTTAGCGAAACGGGTTTCCCCTCACTAATATCTTTTTAAAACATATCTTTTGCAAATCAAAATCCTGCAACCAAAACTGGTTAAAAACTATAAACCATTTTATGTAAACTTACATATCAGGTAATAAATGGATTATCCATCCGAACACTATAGTTTTATTTGGCTTACTACTAACCTTTGGCAGACTCGGGCCTACCAAACAGATACAATAAAAATGGCCTAACATCTGTTAGACAAATCTTCTGGACGATCTGTCCCTAAATTACTCTCTCGCAGGGTCCACTGATCCTAATGGTTTTGCGAGCTCACCAATAACCTACACTGCGCAAATATATTCCTTTCTGTGTGTACCATAATTTTAGCCTTACCTGTGACAAATCCCTACAAACTGGAATTTTGGACTAAATTAGCTAGGGGCTAATAGCTAATGTATAGGGCGTGGCCCTATACTAGTCCCATCTGGTATTCTAATATCTGAGTCATTTTACTTAAATTTTCCTTGAAAACATTTTCTTATCAAATTGATTTAAAACCTTTAAATCAAACTTAAACAAGGAAAACATATACTTTATGCTTTACTCAAAATCACCTTGCCATGCTATTTATACTTTACCCAAATCTTTGTTAATGAAAACATTTAAACCTTTGAAAGTACCCCTTTCGATCCCATTGAAAGTATCCCTTTCGTAACCAAATAAACCCTTTTCTTTCATCTAGGCCGAAAGGCCAAAACCTTCCTTTCGAACCCATTTACATAAACCTTCCGAAAACATTGAAATATCTTTTCCCTCGATAGCTAAAAACCTTAGACATCCTATCTTTAAAAACTTTAAACATAGCCTTTCGAAACCATTAGAAAAACCTTTCCTTTAACCTTTCGAAACCATTGGGAAGCCACCCCTTAGAAACCTTCCTTAAAAGCCTTTCGAAAGCATCAAAACCTTAAATCTTTCAAAAGCATTTGGGTTCAATTTTTTTAAAACATATGGAAACAGCTTTCTAAACCATTCAAAACCATCTCTTTCGAAACCTTCGGGTTAATCTTTAAAAATCAATAAGGGTCACAAATAACAGGGTCGAAAGCAACTCTTTCAAAAGCCACAACCTAAGTAAAGAAGTGATGGTGTTGAAACCATCCTTTTGAAAGCATTGGAGAAGCAGTAGGGTTTTTATAAAACAAAATCAACCATTTTGAAGACATTGCTTCGAAAGGTAGAAAGCGGCAACTAAGGCTTCGACCTAGTCGAAAGCGGTTATTTAAAAACAAAGGCGCAACCTCTTAAAACCATTTGACCCAGTCGGTAGCTAACCAAGTCGAAAGCAATATAGTCGAAAGCAAAGCATGTGCATTTTCAATTTAAAGCAAAGTAGCGCTTCGACCTCCTTCGGAACCCCTGCTTTTGACCCAGTTTTTTCCGCTTTTGTCCAATTCGTTATTTACCAGGTTAATGATACTATGTGCATAAGTTTCGATGGATAGAGGCGGAACTACTAAGTCGAAAGCTACCCAATCGGAAGCAGGGTGCCGAAAGTGGCGAAATATGCATTTGGCATGAAAAGCTGGTTTTAAATTTTTTTAAGTAATCTTTTTAACTAACCTGCCTTGTTTTTCAAAATCTTATTGGTTGCTAATTTTTCTTTTTTAAAAGTACTGCCATAATTTTAGAATTAATTAATTTGAATCATTTACAAACTACCCCTTCTCCTTTTATAAATACATAAAACATTTAAGTCCCACACATTAAATAATGGAGCATTTCACCAAAAGGACAAACTTTGCAGTCCAATTAGATTCTAGGACACACATCCACAGAAATTAATTTCAAGGCCAAAGTCAGCAGAATGATTACTTTTAAGGACAAAGTCAGCAGTCTAATTACTTTCAAGGACATAATTTCATAGGTTTTTAGGCCTTAGAAACTAATTATTTTGCATTTTGTCCTTAAAAGTAATTATTTCAGTTGTGTGTCCTAGAAACTAATTGCGCTTGCTAAAGAGGCCCTTATGGCTAATTTCCATTTAAATAATTTTATATATCATCAATACATTTTGGAAATTATGTATAACCCAACAAATCATTTTCTTCACTAGAAAATTAATATTAAATCCACATTAATTAAGAAAATTATGAAAATTGAAACCCATCTCTAAAATATCATTTCCGACCTATATTTAAAATCGCATGGTATTTAGATGTCATTAAATAGGGTTTTCACATCAAATCATATCATAAAATCTATATGAATAAGCATAAATCATCAACAAGCATATATAAACATTTTGCCCTTCAAAATCATGGCTAAACTATGCAAAATAAATTCGAACTCCCTTAAAACCAAAAACATTTAAGAAATAAGAGGTGTAATCATTATTCACCTTAGCTTTGTGATTTAGGACGTGAGATTTAATCTTGATTAAGTGATTTGATTTTTCCTCTTGAATCCTAGCTTTATCTTCTTCCTCTTTGCTAATGGTGGCTAGCCTTAGAATTATACTTTTTTTGCTTCTGAATGTATGAATGTACATATGGAAGTAATTCCTAAGGGTTTAGGTTATTAGAATGCTCTATTTCCTATTTTACTCCTCCCTATTTTCCTTACCACTTCATTCTTTAGTTCATTTGTTTATTCATTAACATGGCACGACTACCCCTTAATTAAATCACAAATCTCAATCAATTAATCAACCTACATTATTTAATTTAATTTAGCTAATTATACTTCTTAAATAATGTTACTAAAAATATGGGGTGTTACAGCCAGCAATAGAGATAAAGAGGAGGCTGAAAAATAAAAAATGAAAGCTAGGATTTATAGATGTTTAAATAGAGGCGATACCAAGGAGAAAAATGTGGATCTCGATCCCTATTTCTCTCTTACCATTTCTCCCCCTGTTTAATTCAACACCATTATTATGGCCAGCCTTCCCTTGCACATTCCAACCAAAAATTCAAGCCCCCTTATGGGCCTCTAAATCATTTCAAGCTCAAAGAATATTCGTTGCAGTTAAATCCAATTTAAATGCATAATAATATCATATATCGATCAATGTATTTATAACTATTATAAATACTCTGTTTAATATTATTCAACACATCAAATAAATACTTATAATTAATATTTCATAAATACTAATTAATTTAATTAATTTATAAAAATTACAAATTAATAAAATCAGTTGGTAAAATGAGCATTCAACGTTTTAGTTGTGTGACTCTCAGGTGTAAATTTGGTCAGTGATTAATATCAAACAATTCAAATACTAACATTCACATGTCACTTAGCAGGTGGTGTGACATTATGGCTAAATTTAATGCTTAATTTCATTAAAATCCAAGTTTTCTTTATTAAGCGTCACCCAGCAATGACTTATTTACACTAATTCTCTTCATCAAAACTATATCTCTTTAGACTTATGGCATATGGTATTTGTCAAATTTTCAGTATCATCCATATTCAACTCTATACTCTAAAAATAAAGTCTTTGGTTCAATAATAACAATTATTATTAACTGAACTACTCTGGCTAGAGACTTTGACTTTGAGTTGACTTCAGTTGCTAACTCATATAATTGAGGAGACGATTCCTCTCTTGGATAGTGTTTCAATTCCAATGGTTCTACTCGATCCAGCTATAGTCATTCGATGGATGTCATGCCACGATTTACTATAATCAAAGTGAAGCTTTCACATTGAAGATCAACAGTATTCTCAAGTCGAGAGAACCGCATAAATTTGTCACATCGATATTTTTTATTTGACCTTAGTTATATTAACCAACAAAAAACTATCGAGTGAGTCATTCCATAGTTATCCAATAACTATTAGTACGTAACCCCTTGGTGCCCCCAGTCATGACAGTAATACACTGCCCAACAATTGGTGAGTGTTTCGTATTCTAATCTCAAAGGATGCATCGATATCCTGTCTCAATACATCTTGACTAGGAATATTTAAAACTGTACATTTATTTTATTGGGATAAATCACTCTTGGTTACAACATGCTGTAACTACTATCACAAAATAGATTTTCTATTAAATATACTTTTAATTAAATTAATTAACTAATTAATATACAACACATTATATCAAGTATATAATAGAAAGAAAACTCCTTTTATTTCGCACAAGATTGGTTATTGAGTTAGATGTACGTAATTATTACATAATTTCCCCAAGGGTATACTACTAAATCTATCAATCGCCCACTTGCATCTAGGGCCAATTATGGTATGTCAATCCCATCACTTCAATTAGTTTGATGACAACTGATCGAGTTAGACCCTTCGTGAATGGATATGCTATGTTGTTAAATTATCTACTCTGTCAGTAAACTCTCTCTGATGCTGATAAACTACCTTTATTATGTGGAACAATTCATTATATGTTTCTTGACCTCTAATGAGCTCTTATTACATAGTTAACATATAACAACAGTTAGTATTCTTAATAATTGGAAACACCCCTAGCTCAGTTATAAATCTATGCATTTATATTTATACATTTCATTTATCATGGTGCTATTCAAGACGATGTACTTAGCC
The DNA here is from genome assembly GCA_030737815.1 of Allium fistulosum. NCBI lineage: Eukaryota > Viridiplantae > Streptophyta > Magnoliopsida > Asparagales > Amaryllidaceae > Allium > Allium fistulosum. The sequence goes on from CM060902.1 coordinate 845,419,236, forward strand.
TATTCGTTGAATTAGGCATAATGTTTTATTTGGAACATTTCCAATGTAAAGCTTCATAATTAAGGTTTAAACATGAATTGATATTGATATATTATACTCAATATCACTCATGAAGTTTAAGTTCGTACACTCCTTCATAAGGAGTTCGTTATATTTATAAATAATTCTCCAGTATTTCGTAAATACTCAAGAATACTCTAAACTACAATTTAGTGATCTTAATTTGGATTTGATATTTGGTTCATGTATCAAATACTTAAGCAAATTATGATATTGTAGACACTACAACATGTATGATAATTTCTATTGCAAAAGCATAAGGAATCCATCTTACATGTTCCTCATTAAACATTATAATAAGGTGCCTTTGCATATCATTTAGGACATTCCAAATTATATCCTTTATACTTGATATAAAATATATAATTTACAAATCTAATATCGAGTATTAAACAACCAAAGTATTACTGATTTTAACATAGGTACATCGTTAACAATCAACAATATATTGTTTACTTTTAGTCCAGAAATATCTATGTACCTTATAGTGGTTCTTTCTTATGGACACATGTTTCCTCTGCATCTTGAATGAAAATCAAACCATTTGATATTTCTATCAAAATACTTATTCAATCCCAAGGCTTATAAAATAATACTTTCGTACCATTTCTTGGATCATATCCTAAAACCTACAAACTCAATATTGCTCCCATTGACTTCGAAACACTTTGGTTGTTATGTGCAAACAGTCCATTCTAAATCATTATTTAGTATTTTCCATTTTAAAACTTATGTACCAAACACAAAGTTGTACCAAATGATAATTTTGTGAGTAAATATGAATTAACTTGAGCCCGTTGAATAACAAATCTATTACGCTAATTTCAACATTTGAAATTTACGATGTTATTCCTATTAATGTTGCTCATTATATTCTAGCTATGTTCATCATTCCGTTGAAGACTCATTCGCGGACGATGGATCAAATCCCTTTGGATACAACTATCAAAATCATATTTTGATAATGTACTTAGAATCCTTTCTGGATTCGTGCATCGGACTATTGTAGAGTCAATATTGTTAATGGCTTAATTGACAATCGAAGATTATATATTCTCAACATTGATAAGAAACTCGAAATTTTTCTTCAATATGTGAGAATTCTTATTAAACACTCTAATGCGATTGTTCGTTTATGTTATGTTAATTTTAGTTCATCCCACATAATCAGTTTTATATATGGATCATATCCAATCCATTTTACTACCAATAATTTCTCAAAGAAATTCCTTTGTTATAAAGTTGGTATTTCTTGAAACAACAGTTGTTTCTCCATGTAACGGAATAGTTATTCATAAATACTTCATGAATTGACTTATATATATAAACTGATTTGGTTTTAGGTTACGATACTTAAGTTTAAAACATAAGTTAGTCATCTAATTACAATCGTTTCCAAATTCCATTTTAGAGAGATCATACAAGATCCCTTGCGAATAATTTTAATACATATATATAATTTTACTAAGATTTCCATATGGAAATGTTGATAGAAATTATTATTTTTTGAAATTTATTTAATACATATTTATAATTTTATTAAATACTTATATTTATATATTTTACAATGTATACATATATTTACAATATATTGAGTTAAGTGTCATAACAAAAATGAATTATATATATGTAATATATATTTACGGATTTAAAATATAAATGTAAATGTATAATTTTTTATTTACTTTTGGAAACTATAATTTATATATATTAATAAAATAAATATACATATATTTATAAAATTATATGGTGTTTTAAAATCAAGCTTTGTAAAAAAAGTCAATTTTTAATATTATTTAAATACAAATAATTTTTTTAAATTACTTGCCATAAACTACATGTTAATATATACATATACAAATGTTTTTTAAAATATATATAATATATACATCATCATCAAATGTAGACAATCTATCGGTATGTGGATTCGTGATATCAATTTCTAACCAACTAGCATAGGACATGAATGAGCATATTAGACATTATAAACAACTAATATTAACTTTCACCAAACCCTAATTGTTCACAACTAGAAACGAAGAATCTAACTCTCTGAATTGAATCCCATATATAGAAGTTGCTAGCTTCCCGAACACGGCTACCGTTGACAATTGAATTGATCTTAATTTAATGTTAAAAATGCTTGAAAAGGTGGAGGGGTGAGGTTAGTAAAAGAGATAAAGAGGAGGATAAAAAATAAAAAAGGAAGTAAGGGTCTAGATATGTTTAAATAGAGGAGATACCAAGAAGATAAACATGGATTTGAATCCCTATTTCTCTTTTATCTTTTCTCTTCCTTTTTAATTCAAATCCAACTTCTCACTAGCTATCATTATGATCAGCCTTCCCTTGCACATGCTAGCCAAAAATTCAAGCCCCCTTATGGGCCTCTAAATCATTTCCAAGGTGAACAATATTCGTTGCATTTGAATCCAATTAAATGCATACCGATCATATATCGATCAAATATTTATAATTATTATAAATACACTATTTAATATTGTTCAGCACATCAAATAAATTTTTATAATTAATATTTCATAAATATCAATTAATTTATAACAATTACAAATTAATTAAATAAGGTGGTAAAAAGAGTATTCAACATTTCGGTGTGTGACTCTTAGGTGTAAATTTGGTCAGCGATTAATACCGAATAATTCGAATATTAACGTTCACACATCACATAGAAAGTGGTGTGACAATATGGCCAAATTTACTTCATCAAAACTATATCACTTTGGACTTATGGAATTTGGTAATGGCCAAAATTCCAATATCATCCATATTCAAATTTATAGTCCAAACACAAAGTCCTTGGTTCAATAATAATAATAATTACAATTAGCTGAACTGCTTTGGCCACATACTTTTACTTTGAGTTGACTTTAGTTAACCATGATATAACCTCATATAACTGAAGAGATGAATCCTCTCTTGGATGGTATTTTACTTTCAGTGCTTCCACTCGACCCAACTATAGTTGGTCGATGGATGTCGTGCCACGATGTAGCTATAATTAAAGTAGAGCTTCCACATTGAAGATCAACAGTATTCTCAAGTAGAGAGAATTGTGTAATTTTTCACATTGATATTTTCTCTTTAACCTTAACTATATTAACCAACAGAAAACTATCGAGTGAGTCAGCCTATAGTTATCTAATAACTATCAGTATGTAACCCCTTGGTGCCCCCAGCAGCCATGAGTAATAAACTGCCCAACCTTTGGAGAACGTTACGTACTCTAATCTAAATGGATGCATCAATATCCTATCTCGATACATATTAAATAGGATTATTCAAAATGATACATTTACTTTATTGTGATAAATTACTCATGGTTACAACACATTGTAACTACTATCATAAAACATACCATTGATGGATTTTCTACAAAATATACATTTTATTAAATTAATTAATTAATATATAACATATCATATTAAGTATATAATAGAAGGAAAATGCCTTTTATTTCTAACAAGGTTGGTTATCGAGTTAGATATACGTAACAGTTACATAATTTCCACTAGGGCATACACTTAACCCTATCAAATATCACCCCAATCAATATTAAGGACAAAACCTGACCCACTAGCAAAGTCAATCATAGAACTAGCGAATATATCATTTAATACTAATGCACTATAAGTACTGCCTAAGGAAACTACCGAACCTAAGCTAGAGCCATCGGCTCTAGTGGCCAAGGGAGTGAATAACCCTTGGAGACGTGCACTCCTCCTTACCGACCTTCCTATTTGTATAGATTTTTCCTTACCTGACTGTTTTGGTCCTAATCCTAGTGTGACCATATCCAAATTTGTCCCACTAATTAAAACATCCGTAGGCTTGGCCAAGCATATCACATGTTGAATCGCCACGTCCGCATATAGCTTTGATATGATAAGACTGCAATTCATCTCTTCAATAAATATACTTGTTGCAACTCCTTCCACTGCATATATAGGCAGGGAAAATTCTTACCCCATTGAATCACATATTTCCCACACCCTAAAATCCCTCCCTTTTGACACACATACAACATTCAAACAAGCACCTACACTATCCTGTCTTCTCCGATGTACACAATATAAACCTACGTACTAAAGATTAACCAACACACTCGCTACCACACCTTCACTCCTACCTCAATTCACCCCTACCAAACTAGCTGCATTACCTCCTATGGAATCCCCTTATTAGCTACCATTTTCATTAAGCAACTAATTTAAAATCTTAGTCAATAGTCCCTGCTACGTCTTTATCTGCCAAAACCACATCACCAAAATCCAAACTATTTTCCATATGCAACCCACCAACCACCACTGTTTTATTGATAGAGTTATTCAAGCCAAAAACTAGAGGGTCCCTACATGACACTAATTGTCAACCCACTGAATCTCCACTCGACTCACCGTCCACCATCGAAAAAATCCCTATGTTCCCATTAAACACCCCTAATTCATCCACTAAACCATCCAATGCCTAAAAGTTTTTTATAGCGTCAAAACACTCCAACCTATGAGAAATACATGATACAGGAATCTAGATGGTTGATGGTTGTTGACCCAAGAAGCGTACAAAAGGGTCCAAGAGTAAGGGATCTAGAAGAGAAAGTTAAGTAGCCACTGCATCAAATGATGAATGTGGAAAAACATTGAATATAAAATCTACATCTGTCAATCTCTCTTTTCCACTCATTTTAAGCTTCTCCTTTAGACATGTCGCTCATCCATCGAGTAAGACTTCGGTTGTTTTATCATTAGCAATAGTCATTCCATTACATTGTCTTCCTAGAAAACTTCATTGAAGTGGTGAACAATGTCTTCTAGTAAATGAATGCCTGGTTCCCTATTAAGCTGGAGGTCATCTAGCAAGAGACCCGTTTGTCACATACATCTGTAAACTAGTTGAAATCCAGGTTCCCCTTATCCTTCATTGAGTCGTTAGCACGTAGTCACTGAGGTTTAGTAAAGGAAGATAAGCTTGAGCATGATGTGCGCTTTGTTGAAATTGATACCTTAATTCATCGGAGGAGGAGCTATACGAGGAAGAAGTGCGGAGGAGGAAGTCATGAAGTCGTGGTAAGTCACGAAGTCGCGGTGCTTGGACTTCGATCGGTGAAGTGAAGCCCTAACCCTAGAAGCAAGCTCTAGGAAGAATTGCCGAACGACTATTTTTGTTCGATGGAACTAGAGCAGTGCAAGGTGGAGATCGAACGAACTACTTCGTTCGATAGTTGGCTAACAGTTGGAGCGGCAGTAAAAATCTCGTTTGGTTGACTGAAGGTTGAGGTGAAAGATAGATTTGGAGCGATGTTTTGCTGAGGAGTGTTGCCGAACCAAAGTTTTCGTTCTACGATTTGGTGATGCCGAACGAAATATCTCGTTCGGCAACTGGGAGATGTCGGTCCAGATTTTAGTGCATTGTGCCGAACCAGATTGATATGGGCTTTGCCGGTCTAGATGGATGCCGAACCAAAACCCAGGGCTGCTATATAGTAGCTACTCATCCTCTTATCTTCACTCTATAAATAGTGGAGCTTCTGGACAACAATGGTAGCCATTCTAGAGAGCTGAAACTCTGTAGAATTTTGTCTGTATTGTTAGTTCTTTTTATGTATAGCCTCCAAAAGTGAATCAATTTTGTAACTCTAATCTTTCATTGATTAATAAAATATCCTCTCCCCAAGTGGACGTACACTGCCCCGCGGTAGTGGAACCACTATAAATACTGGTGTTATTTATTTTTCTGCATTGCATAGATTTGTGACTGTCTGTTCTGGTGTTTATCTCTGTTTATTTCATCTCACTACAATCACGATCCAGTTGTTTTCCACTGCGTTGGGGTTGTTATCCCCTTAGACTAATATTTGAAGGGATTTTCCGTAACAGTCTGGTATCGGAGCTGCAAGGTTGATTGAGGAGTGTTAGACACTTGGCAGGAGATGAAGCGACTCCAGTTGTTACAAGACCCTATACTAGAGAGATGTATATCGTGTTAGGATCACAATTGGCAATTGAGAAATGGAATGGGGATAAAGACTTCGAGAAGTGGCAATGGTGGATGAAGGCTGTTTTAATAAGGAATGAAGTCCATCCAGTAGTGTTTGCCCCTGAGGAGTTGACGGTTGACATCTCAGTCGTGGAAAAGAAGGAGATGGAGAAATGGGCGTTTACTACTTTACAACTAGCTATGGGAGAGAATGTTATATCAGAGATTAGCAGTGAGACCACTACTAGGGGCATTTGGACCAAGCTAGAAAATCTCTACTTGAAAAAATCTTTGACTAACCGTCTGATATTACTGAAGACATTTTTCACCATGCAAATTAGAGAGGGTACTTCAGTGAAGGAACATCTTAATTTATTTGATGATCTCGTGATGAAGATGAATACCATTGTCTTGAAGATGGATGAGGAGCAAATGGCAATGATTCTTTTGTGTTCTCTTCCGGAGCATTACACAGGGTTTCGCTAACAACCTTATCTTCGCTAGAGACACATTGGCAGAGGAAGATGTGAAGTCAGGCCTTCTATCTAAGGGCATGAGAGATCAGATGAAGGAGATAAGTGATGGAAGTAGAGGTGGAATTAGTAGTCATGGCCTGTTTGTTGAAAGAGGTAGAGATGATAAGAAGAATTGGCACTCTAGAGGGCATTCCAAGTCCAGGAAGCCCGGTAATGGCAGGAGAGGAAAGTCAAAGGACGGGAATTGCTTTATCTGCAAGAAACCTGGTCATTGGAAAAAGGATTGTCCATATTTGAAGAAGAAGGAAAAAGACGGATCTTCATCATTTGCAGTGGAGAAGTCTGTATCCGACAATGTGTTGTCTGCAGCAGTATCGGATGTCTCAGACCATTGGGTGCTGGACTCGGGGGTGTCTTTCCATATGACACCTAATAAGGATTACTTTAGTTCTTTCATTGGATGAGAGGGAAGCTCTATTCTTATGGGTAATGATGCTAGCTGTAGAGCAATGGGTGAATTTACAGTGAGGATCAGGATGTTTGACGGAGTGATACACACTTTGACAGGTGTCCGGTACATTCCAGGTCTTCGAAAGTCCTTAATTTCATTAGGACAATTGGCATCTTTGGGATGCAAGGTAACTTTTGAGAAGGATAGTCTGAAGGTTTCAAGAGGTGCACTAGTTCTTATGAAAGGAGATGTATTCCAAAATCTGTTTACTGAAAGGAACCACAGTTTTTGGAGAGTCGTGTGTTGGAGTAGACAGTTCTCGTGCTTTGGATGCCACAAGTCTTTGGCATCTCAGGTTGGGTCATATTTTAGAGAAGGGCTTAGAGTTACTTCGAAGACGAAGATGATCAAAGGAGAAAGCTTCGACAAGATGGACTTTTGCCAAGAGTGTGTGTTAGGCAAGCAAACTAAAGTATCTTTTGGAGTTGGACTCCATAGATCGAGGCGAGTACTTGAGTACATGCATACAGATGTTTGGGGACCAGCTGCTACTCCTTCTCTTGGAGGAGCAAAGTATTTTATCTCTTTCATTGATGACTTTTCTTAGAAAGTATGAGTGTATATGATGAAGGCCAAATCAGAGAGCTTTGAGAAGTTCAAAGACTGGAAAATGCTTGTTGAGAACCAATCTGGTTCTAGGTTGAAGGTGCTGATATCTGATAATGGCGGTGAATTTGTCTCTAGGGAGTTCCTCAACTTTTGTAGACAGCATGGCATTCAGAGACATTTCACTACACCCGGCGATCCGCAATCCAATGGAGTTACAGAAAGGATGAATGAACAGGACTATATTGGAGAAGGCTCGTTGCTTGAAATTGACGGCGAGCTTATCTAGAGGTTTTTAAGCCAAGGCATTATCAACTGCGGTGCATATCATAAATCAAATTCCATGCTTAGCTGTAACGAATGCGATTTTTCGTCGCTCGAAAATCGACATTAATACGTCCACTGTATCAACTGCCGGAAAACCGAATTGTTATGGAGAAAAAGAAGAGGTAGAAGAAGACAGAAGAAGAATAAACAACAGAAAAACACAAAACAATATCAGAATCTCACATATCGCAGTGGAACAACATATAATAGATAAATGAATAATCTTTAAATCAAAGAACTATATCATTTTATACATTACATCACATCAGAGTTTACAACAATAATATACAACACAACTGGACAGTTATATAGACTTGTCCTCATACAGAATACACAGCGGAATAGATAATATCATATACAAGTGATACGTCTCGCCATCCAGCTCGCCACTGAGCTCCACAGCATCTCCTGAATCCAGAATGACCTGATAACCTGACTCTAGACTGCCCGTGTGGAAATTGGTGGGCACCCAGAGTTTAGGAAGGAAACAATAAACTCCAGGTCAGTCATGGTGACTGGTGTGAGAACTTAAAATAGTTATTATCTTTAAAACAACACAACAAAAGAAGTGGAAATATTCGCAATGCTTTTGGAAAATGAAACTACCATAAGACCTCCCGCCACACACACAATGCAAACACAGAATTAGAGGAGATTTCTTCTTATGATAGTCAAACATGCTTACTATGCAAATCATTGGATTATTATTATTAGTGCATAGTGGAAAACATTTCGAAAGTACAATATTAATCTTAGCCAACATAGACATTCTGAACTATGCCCACTATAGCTACCATCTAAACAGTGGGGCGCCACCATAAGTAAATGGCAGGTTCTACAACTAAAACCGTACAAGGTTCGTATTGGAAATTGGATTGCCAACAAATGGTCAGGCTAAGGAACTTCCTATGCCACGTAGGAACACCTCTGGCGGGACGCTCTGAGAGACAACCTACTCTCTGCCAACACAAGGCCGGTTACCCCCTTCCCGGGTAGTAAACCTGAGATATTCCACCCCCGGTCCTTTGGGACCTTTATCTGAGCGCTCGGTAATCAACATCACACATAATAAATAACGCGTGTCCACATGAGTAAGTATCTGGGTTCCATACCATGATACTACCCTTTTCCAGAAGGAATGGTCATACCCTAGGGAAGCTACCCCTAAAACCTTGCCGCATCTTTCCTGTTTCGACCATTTCCGGGTTGTGAGGTCTGACGAAGTCTCATCCACAAAGCTACGCTTTTTTCACAAAGCCACGCTTTGATCACAAATGATCAATAAATGATCATCACACAGCAACACTCAGCATGCCACATTACCAAATTGGGAGTATATCGCTGATAACCTTCAACTACATAACCTTTGAGCTCGTACGTCTCAGAGAAGGGTGTTAAGCTAAGAGAATAAATTCTCCTCCACCAACAGAAATGTATTTGAAAGAAATCAGCTTTATATCTCAAAATGTAATGTCAGATATGTAACCATACAAGTCCGTTTCGGGTTCGAACAGAACCGAAGGCACTTCCGAAGAAGCCCTTGCAATCTAGGTATTCACAATCCCGATAAAACTTCCCATCACAAAGCAAATCTCTATACCATAGCTAACGGTGCAGAGACAATCGATAGGTCATCCTATCGTTTTCACAAATACCCGGTCTTCACCACCGGTCTTCAATACGATCCATATCGTCGTATCACAAATTCGGAATGGGTTATATGCCACAAAGGTCTTTTCCCGGCTAACCCGAATAGTGAGCACAATATTTAAAACATATGGATATAGGGATTTCAATTAAGTCACAACTTATTACCCAAATCCTTTCCTTTAAATGTTTTAAACAAATTACCATTTTAAATCATTAAACAAAAAGATTTACTTCACAAAGTTTATCCAGTTTCACAAAGATTTATTCACAGATTTCCAAATCAGTTTCCATTTCAATTTGATTAACCCATTAAATCTTAAAATTAAGATTTAATTTATAGCTTTCAAAACTATTCACAATTCAAGTCTTTTATAATATAAAAGATACACCTTTTAAAATCGTCTTTGATTTCAAAATAAAGTTTAATCATTTTCACAAAGGTTAATTCATAGTTTTTTCCAAACTATTTACAATTTCATTTCAACTTGAATTGTTTTCAATACAAAATTGGAAATCTTTTCACTTTATAAAAGCTATTATTATTTGGAAACAGATAGTTTTCATTTTGGGAAAACCTGGTTACATTTACATAGGTTAAAGCCATTCAAGTATGAGACTTGAATTATAAATTTAAATTTCCCCAAGACCGTATTTTAATTGGTTAAAAAAAACATTAAAACACCTTTTATACTTATAAAATCTTTTAAACCAAAATTCCCAATTCATTGAATTCAATTTCAAAATATTGAATTCAAAATTTAAATCAAATGATTTAAATTCCAATTCTATTAAGTTATTTAAAATAACTTTTATTTTTGAAACTCATTTAAAAAACTTTCAATTCCAATTCCAAAACCATTTTGGATTCAAAAACTCAATTTTTTTTCCAAAATTGATAAAAATCTGTGACTTAACCGATTTCCACGTGAAATCCATATTTGTATGTGTATTGTGTAGTCCAAGGGTTTAACACAATAGTGCAACAACATTCAATCATCACAGATCAAATATAACAATAAAATTGATAAGCGGTAAAAACTATAACGCTTATCTTTCATTCACAGATCATAGATATATCATATCATAGATAAATAGATCACAAATCACAACACAGAATATATCACAAAACATCACATATCAAAGATGTCAAACAATTCAACATCCAATAAAATCCAAACATCCATACGTAGGATTAATTAAATTATCTGATTAATTCAAATCAGATAAATTTCTATAAATCAATTTTACTAGTTATAGTAAATTAATAATCAATTAATTTCAAATTGATTTTCAAAATTTATTTCAAAACACCAAATCAAATTTCCAAACATTTCCAAAAGATTTCCCTTTTAAAATAAATTTCTTTATCTCTTCAAATCTATTTAAAAATCCCAAATTTAGATAAATTCTTCAGTTTATAGAAAATATTTCCATAATCCATTTATTAAGCCCTTTATCCCAAATTTGAAATTAAATCCAATATAATTCAAAAACAAAATTTTTATCTTATAAAACTCCTTTTAAATTTATCCAATTTTCAAAAAATAAATTTTTCGATAAATTTTCAACTTATATTTTCAAAAATCCAATGTTACTTATGTCTGGTATCCATCGATACCAAAAATATATTCGGCTAAATTATAGCCGACAACAATTTCAATCACCATATAATCACACGGCGATTATAAATAAATCAACACACAACATTGAAATAAATTCAAATGTTTGAGGAATCCAGTTGGATCCCTCCAACCTGTTTCCCTGCATCCACAGATGTTAACACAATACCAATTCCACTTAACGGTGGAATTATCGCGGTATATGGGATTTATAAAATACTATCCGCTATTATGCGGTGCAATAGGGTCTCATCCGCTATATAATGCGGGAAATCAACTCCAAATACATATATAATACCAATTCCACTTCAATGTGGAATTATCGCGGTATATGTTTTTAATAAATAACCTCCGCTTAATATACGGCGTATAGGGTCTATTCAACACAATAGATAACAATTTATCATCCAATCATCACAATCAACACTATCAACAATTTTAAATCTAACTATTTAAAATTTAAATCGAAATACAATATTCGATTGAGTGAGAAGTTCTCACCTTGCTTTCAATAACGGTTGCAGTATTTTATTTCGAATAAAATTAAACACGCGTTTAATTTTACCCAAAATTTTCACTGACTCCAATCAACTCCAAACTAGCTCCATTGCGTAGTGCTCGACAATACGGTTCCAACGCAAAAAGTTTCATCAGAAACGGACCTTGTATGAAGAAGTTATGACGTTTTAAAGTTTGAACGAATTTATATATAATCAATTTCATTTTTTATTTTATTTTTAAACCTAGAATTCATCTCGGCCATCGAATCCCCTTGCTCCAGATCTGGCCGCACGCGATACCTTCTTCACCCTCGTCAAAAAACGCACGCAAGAACCCAAACGCCGCCATATTTTCACGAATTTACGCGATCACCTCAAGCAACATGAAGATGATCAGAGATAGTCATTCGCATGCCCTTCGTCAGAGCTTCCCACGGCCAGAATCATGGTGAACTCGGCCTCCATCTTGTCTTGAATGACATGAACGAACGTGCGACTTTGATCGCAAATTCCCGTTGATTCGTTGCCTCGTTTTCGATCTCCACCGTTGATCTGAAAGATCTCGTCGTCCTCTTCAACTTTGTAGTTGAAAGTATTTGCTAAAAGCTGATGGATTAAGAGATTTGGAGGGAAGAAGTTGAGAGTTTTCTGGCCATTGAAAACAATTAGGGCCGGCTGAAGAAGAAGGAGGGTTGGTTTGCAAATGAAAATGATAATGTCCTTTTATAGAAAATTCTCCAAAAACACTATTCATCGAAAATTTTCCGAACTCCAAATCGAGCGTGCCGACTGGCGTTTCTAAGGTTTACCCCGCGTTCCGAACGCAATGGAACATGTTTCAGGAGCTAATTCAATTGTATGTGAGAGTTACGGAAATAAACGATCAAATTTAAATTAAATCGATTTAAACCGATTTCGATGCGTTTTGGCTTGCCCCGGACAAACCGTAAATCCGATTGACACGAAATTTGAAACCTTACAATAATATCACATTATGGATCCGATAAACTAGTTTCGTCGAAATCCGAGACTGTTTGAAAAATGGTCATTTTCACTAGTCAATTAAATATTAAAATATTCAATTTTCACAAATTATCTTTAAATTCAATTTTAAAAGTTTACAAACATCATTATAACTCCAATATGATTTAATATAACTTTGTAAATCGTTTTTAATCACATTAAACCCAATTTACAATTATTTCTGTAATTTCAAATATTAAATTGTCGATTTAATTATCCAATTAAATCACTATATTCGAATTTAAATTTATTCAGCTTACAAATCTCACTTATTAATATTTAAAATCAATTAAATATACGAATTTCAAATGACAGAAATTCTGGGTCATTACATTAGCCATAGATGAGAAGATTCCAGAGGAAAAGTGGAGAGGTAAAGCAGCGTATCTTGGTTACTTCTGAATTTTTGGTTGTCCTGTGTACGTTCACCATACAGGTGATGACAAGTTGGAGGCTAGTGCATATAAGGGCATACTAATGGGATATGCCGATGGTATCAAAGGGTATCAAATTTGGAACCCTGTTGATCAGAAGATTGTTCATTCCAGACATATTACTTTTGATGAGTCTGCTATGTTTAATCCGAAGGATAAGCTACCTACCACATTAGAAGATTCTCATAGGCCTAAGGAGATGGAACCGTGTTCCAGCCAAATAGTAGAGTTGTTGTTGGTGCTGTCGAGGAAAATGCAGTTGATGAAACATCACAGGATAGTCCACAGGTACCTTCTAGTAGTGCTGATGATGTGCATGAATCTAGAGGAAGTTCAGTTCAAGGTGGAGCTGAAAGGAATTTAGGCGAAACAGTACCTACTCGGGTCAGTCGTAGGACTATTAGGCCGCCCGAAAGGTATAGTGATTGGTATTTTGCGAACCTTAGCCTTGGCGATCAGTTTGACTATGCCCTACATGTGGTTCATGAGGAGCCGCTTGACCTTGATGAAGCTTTGAAGTCATGTAACAGTTCGAAGTGGATGTGCATATGGAAGAGGAGTTAGAGTCATTGAGAAAGAACAAGACTTGGCATTTGGTACCACCTACTCAAGGAAGCCGAGCCATAGGTCGCAAATAGGTGTTCAAGGTGAAGGATGATGGGAGATAAAAGCCTAGACTAGTTGCTAAAAGGTTTTCACAAAGAAAGGGATTGGAGTATGATGAGATATTCTCTCCAGTAGTGAGGCATACGTCCATCCGCATTTTGCTCGCTATCGTCACAGCTCATGACTTGGAGCTGGAGCAACTGGACGTGAAAACCGTTTTCTTGCACGGAGACTTGGATGAGACCATCTACATGAAGCAGCCAGAAGGATTTGTTGTAGATGGGAAAGAAAATTGGGTTTGCAAATTGAAGAAGTCATTGTATGGACTTAAGCAGTCGCCTAGACAATGGTACAAGAGGTTTGACTCTTTTATGCTTTCACTTGGTTTTGATCGTAGCATCAAAGATGCTTGTGTGTACTTCAAGCATTTAAAGAATGTTAGATGGGTGTACTTACTCTTGTACGTGGATGATATGTTGATTGCTTCCAAGGATAAGGCTGAAATCAATAGTTTAAAGCGAAACCTAAAAGCGGAATTTGAAATGAAAAACCTTGGAGAAGCAAAGAAAATTTTGGGTATGGAAATCCAAAGGAATAGAAAGCAAGGACTTTTGAGCCTCATTCAAAAGGATTACATTCGAAAGGTGCTTGCTCGGTTTAGCATGGAAGGGGCAAAGGCAATCAGCACACCATGCTTTTGCACATATAGCTTTCTAGTAAAGGCTCTTCGATCTCGAAAAAGGACAAGGCTTATATGACGAAGGTCTCCTATGCAAGTGCAGTTGGCAGCTTGATGTATGCCATGGTCTGCCCTAGGCCTCACATTGCACAAGCGGTTGGATTGGTGAGTAGGTTCATGACAAATCGACGAAAGATGCATTTGAAGCAGTGAAGTGTATCTTCAAATATTTTAGAGGAACTCCGAACCATGGACTTGTCTTTGGCGGCAGAGGAAGAGATTTCAGCTTGGTTGGATTTTGTGATTCCGACTATGCCGGTGATAGAGATTGAAGGAAGTCATCCTCCGGATATGTGTTGACCATTGGTGGGACAACGATCAGTTGGAGAGTGAGGATGTAGATGATTGTGGCTTTGTCTACTACAGAGGCAGAGCTCATAGCCGTAGTTGAAGCAGCTAAGGAGGCGCTTTATTTTAGGCGACTGTTGTGTGATTTGGGCTTCGTATATGAAGGCGTGGATGTGTACTGTGACAGTCAGAGTGCAATTCACTTAGCTGAAAATCTGGCGTTCGGCTCAAGGACGAAGCATATTGAGATGAGAGAGTCGTTCCTTGTCTCGATGAGTGAAGAGAAGCTAGCTCGTGTTCAGAAAGTTCACACAAAGGAGAATGTAGCAGACATGTTTACCAAGTCATTGCCGATTGCTAAGTTCGAGCATTGCTCGAACTTGATTCGCTTAATGAAGTGCTAGGTGCCACGGAGTGGCACAGGGGGATATTTGAGATGGTTCACAGAGACGTTTGTTTTCATGGTGGAGATTGATAGGTTCTACACGAACTGGGTACTTCGAACACTTTGTTGACAAGCGGTGGCCTTGTCGAAGTTTGTTGACAAAGTGTAATGGGTGATGGCATTGCCGAAGCTTATTGGGTAAGTATCCATTGCTTGGAGAGTGAAGGTGTAGATGAAGTTAGATGCCTTAATTGAATTTGGTATCAAGGTGGAGATTGTTGAAATTGATACCTTAATTCATCGGAGGAGGAGCTATACGAGGAAGAAGTGCGGAGGAGGAAGTCACGAAGTCGCGGTGCTTGGGCTTCGATCGATGAAGTGAAGCCCTAACCCTAGAAGCAAGCTCTAGGAAGAATTGCCGAATGGCTATTTTGGTTCGATGGAACTGGAGCGGTGCAAGGTGGAGATCGAACAAACTACTTCGTTCGGTAATTGGATGATGGTTGGAGCGGCAGTGGAAATCTCGTTCGGTTGATTGATGGTGGCGGTGAAAGATTGATTTGGAGCGGTGTTTTGCTGAGGAGTGTTGCCGAACCAAAGTTTTCTTTTGGTGATTTGTTGATGCTGAACGAAATATATCGTTCGGCAGTTGGGAGATGCCGGTCCAGACTTGAAGTGCACTGTGCCGAACCAGATTGATATGGGCTTTCCTGGTTCAAATGGATGCCGAACCAAAACCTAGTGCTGCTATATAGTAGCTACCCCTCCTTATATCTTCACTCTATAAATAGTGGTGCTTCTGAACAACAATGGTAGCCATTTTAGAGAGCTGAAACTCTGCAGAATTTTGTCTGTATTGTTAATTCTTCTTATTTATAGCCTCCAAAAGTGAATCAATCTTGTTACTCTAATCATTCGGTGATTAATAAAATCTCCTCTCCCCAAGTGGACGTACACTGCCTCGTGGTAGTGGAACCACTATAAATACTGATGTTATTTATTTTTCTGCATTGCATAGATCTGTGACTGTCTGTTCTGGTGTTTATCTCTGTTTGTTTCATCTCACTACAATCACGATCTAGTTGTTTTCCGCCGCGTTGGGTTTTTTATTCCCTTAGACTGATACTTGAAGGGATTTTCCCCAACACGCTTATGACCCATATTGCCATAGCCAATACATCTTACCAGGCCATTACATTAACATGTTTTGTATAACATTCCCTCGCACCAAAAGAAAAAATGATTTCCCTTTATTTCGATTGATCCATGGGATGTGACTGCTTTTTGGGGGAGCTCGGAGGTGAGATGTTCTATGGAAAAGTTGGAGTGGGGGATGTTTTTGGTTTTCACTTTGACAACTTGAGCATAGGTAAGATTACTTTTATTCAAAGATGGAAAGTTATCAGTTAATCGAAATTGGAGAAGGAAGATATCAAGTTATCGTTGGATGCCATTATTGTATGTTTTCTTAGGTTAACTAGGATTTAATAGCAATTAAGCCTATGCCAAGCTTGGATTGTTAGTAAACCAAGTGCATCGTGGACTTGAATGATATTAACCCCATTACAGTGAAATCCATTGCATAAGTTTCTTATCTATTTTTACTATATTAAAGTTTAACTTAATTTTCTCTTTAGACCGCATTGTTGGATGAAAAACAAAATGAATAAATTATCAAACAATTATTGAACAAATTAAACCCAAATCCAATCGCGTTCTCAATGAAGATGCTTCACAAACGGTTTTTAAATTGAAATAGCTAACAAATTAAAAAAACTATGTTGTTTGTGCTTTGATTTGGTTTCCTTTTCCATGATTAAATAGTTAGGGTTTTATTTTTAATAAAGTGAAGAGGATGATAAAAAAACGAGAATTGAAAAAGGTAAGGTATTTTGATAATAAAACGAGGTGGGAAAAGAAAAAAGTGGGATGTATGTTTTTTGCAAGAGCATCGGGATGGGAAGGCAAAAGTGGTGTGTTAATGAATTGGCCAAAGAGAAGTAACTTAAGAAATCCTAAAATGTAACTTGATAAGCCTAGATCTACTACATGATGGGTTAGATTCAGATTTAATCCAACAGGTCTAATTATCATTCTTACATGTAATAAGCATTAGTTAAACCAATAAAGTACTCCACAAATTACAAACCACCGACCATGAGGTCACTAAATACTTATATTTGCGGTCGCATAATTGTAACTGAATCATTCACCCCTTATACTAGACTCTTAGGAAAATCATGTTCGTTATGTCATACATATCTTGTTTCTCGTGATTTTGACCATAAACCTTAAGATAGAATATTGTCGAAAGTTTATTTGATACCAGGTTTAGAGATTTCTGAATTATAGAACTTTCATAAGAGATTGAAAATTAAAATTGTAAAGTAAAACAGAAAAATAACTCTAATGCCCCACCACTGACAACGTCTAAAATAAATAATAAAGGCCGTTGAAATTCGTTTGCATACTAATATCATATATTAAAAACAATGGGTCATTGGTTATATTGATAGAGTTAGGGGTATGCCCTATAGGCAATTATGTAATTTGTTCTATATATCTAACTTTATAACCAATTTATTCGTAATAAAGGTGTTTAATTTCTATTATACACTTTGTTAAATAGTGATATAATTAACTAAGTAATTAACTTAAAGTATATTAAATAAAATATCCTTAAATAATATGTTATATAATAATAATTACAAGGAGTTGTAATCATAAGGAAATTATCACAAAAGAAAATAGCATAATATTTTAAATATTTCTAGTCATGATGTTTCGAGAAAGGATATCGATATATACGTTAAGACCATAATATGTAACACTCTCCAAATGTTGGGTAGTGTATTACTCATGATTACTGGGGAAACCAAGGATTATGTATTAATACTTATTGATTATTGGATAACCATGGAATGACTCAATCAAAAGTTACTTATTGGTTAATAGCAATTAGGTCAAATAAGAAATTTCAAAGTGACGATGTCACACAATTCTCTCGACTTAAGAATGTCGTTAAGCTTCAATATAGATACTTCACTTTGATTATAGTTAATCATGGCATAGCAACGTTCGATCAATTATAGTTAGGTCCAATTTAAAGCAATGAAAGTGAAACACTACTCTATAGAAAATTCATCTCCTTGTTTGAGGTTAGTATCACGCTCAACTGTAGTCAGCTCTAAGTCAAAATCACTGGCCAGAGTAGTACGATTAATAATAAATGTTATTATTGAACCAATGATTTTGTTTATGACTAACCTGAAGGAACTAGTCCAGTTGGCGGTAGGTAAAATAGGTGGATTTTGAAAAAATTCCTATTTAGATCTATATTGGACGTATGAAGTATGAAAGGGTTTATCAGATCAAATCTAATTACTTTAAATAAAAAAATTATTTAATTTTCTGATTGGTCAATTAGAGAATTCAATTATTTGGTATTTTGTATATTACTAGTGTGGCGACTGCCCTACACCTCCGGCACCCAATATATATGTATAGTACACTGCTACAGTGCTTGGCCGATGTAGGATGATTGTCAAGGGTTGTAAAGTAAATAAAACAATTGCAGAATCTGTTGCATATCTCACATCACATTGAATAAAATATAATAATCATCTCAAATATAAAATAGGTGAGATAGTAATAATTAAATAAACCACAATATCTATGTATGTAGGTTTACAATACAAGATAGCAGTAGAGTTCATACAATTGGAAGTAAATTCAAAAGAAAACTGCCTCCAAATAGAATAAATAATATTGCCAAGGCTCCACGCTGTCGCACAATGAAATAAACAATAATGAGTCAAAATACAAGTACAAGAAAGCATCTCCTCTTGCTCGTCACTTGTATAACTCCATGTATCATCCAAACCTGCTATCTAGTCAGTTCACTTAAGAGTACCAGAGATAATAAGAAGAATAGCTTAAAACCTTGAGTCAAACAATAGTCTAGTGTGAGCGATAAATAATCTCAAAATACTATGAAAGTTTATGTAGTCTATAGGTCATAGGGTATGGAGAGTCATACCTAACTTGTCCTTGCATCCAAAAAGTTAGCATACAATAATATATGCTAATTTACCATCTACTATCATCATAAAAAGTTATTACGTCCTAGTACAATATCGGGTGTTTAGGTATCTACGTCCATCATAAAATCCTCACCATCACTCATGTACTTTGGGTATAAGAAAAACTCAAATGGCATACATAAAAGCCAAAAACCAATAGGAAAATATTGGCTTTTTAGTACTCGTCTCCCCCTACTCTATATGGTTAAGGACTAAACCATCCACATAAGGTCCAGGGTATTCCATCCACATAAGGATTCTAGAATCCGCATAATCTGGGTGGGCATGCCCACACCTCCACTGTACGAGTACCCTTCAGAAATCTCCAAGTGTCCACCATTCCTTCGCACACATCTTCGAACCCACCATCATTCTATCATTTTCCATTTGTCCATAGTAGAACTCCTCATTTATTCCACTTAGAGCTCTATTCATTTGACTCACCCTTCTGGGCCTTCATCCTTCAAGTCATCCTCATCGAAAACTCCCTAGACATCGTACATAAGTCTAGAATCCTCATATCAATGTTGTGAATCCATCACATCGAAGCGTCGAATTATCGCTTCACTATCAAAAATAGCTCGTCGTAGAGCAATAACATCAACCTCAAGAGTCGACCGCACGAACAAATATTTCGTCGTGCTCCCTGATGCCTCCTCGTCATTCATGATAAAGATTGGCCAAATCAACCATCATTAACAATGATGGGTGCTGACCACTCTACATTGGTCAATACCGACCATTTTGGTCATGTGCTTAGCTAAAAATGGCTAGTTACAAACTAAACGAAAATGTTCGGTGCCCATCATGAAGTCTAAAGCCCATGTCCAAGTCCATCGTCTTCCATCTTCAAATTGGGCAGCACGTACCCTTATATGAAAGTCTAGAGGATCTTTATAAATAATGCAACTTATATATATATATATATATATATATATACGTGTGTATATTACTACATATGTTAAGTAGAGAATAAAGATTGAATATAAGATAAATAATATAAACGAGTACACTAGATATTTTATACTGGTTCGAACCTGCCGTTCTACGTCCAGTCCCGAAGCTCCCCTTTGGTGTTTCCTTTAACCAACTGAACCTTGCTTCATCCAGAGGAATAAGCTAATACAAAAGTATATCTCATACAATCTTGTGTTCCAAATAACACAGTATTTACAGATAGTACAAATTTTCCTATAATCTCCTTTGAGTATGTGATTGTGTGCTTTGAGTTGTAGGAAGTGGTTTAACCAAAATTATATTTTGGTTGTAATAGATTGAGAGTATGTAAGCAATGTATGCATAAGAGAGAGATAAGAAATCAAGAGATAAAAGATTCAATTAATTCAAGTTCGTTAATCTCTACATCTCAGTCAAGGTAGTATTTATAGATTCAAATGGATGCAGATGAAGAGTTGTTACTATCAGATAAGTCTGTTCATTTTAATGGTTGCAACCTTTCGATGAAGAGTAATTTTTTTGTTCAATAGAAGTGTTTTTTCAAAAAATATCAGTTTTTCAAATGAAAGACGTCTGTGGTAAAACCTCAGATGTCCATGACTTCAGAAAATAATTACCCAAGGATTGTCATAGACATTCGTGGTTTTACCTCAGACATCTGTGGCTTCAGAATTTTATTTTCCCAAGTATTTCCTCAAACGTCTGTGGTTTTACCTCAGAAGTCTGTGAGTAGTAAAAGTAGTTTTTCAAATTATGTTCAGTGTATATGAAGTCGTATGTGATCTTGTTTGCATATATACTTAAAGAGATCTTAAAAATATTTTACCTAAGACTCTTTTACAGTAAAATTCTTTACTAACTATAGTAATAAATAGATCGTCGTTTGTCTTTGAGTCTCAATATTTTCGAGCATGATGTCTTCTTGTAGTATATACCTGTAATGTTAAAATGTGTACATATATATGATTGTATAGTTGTTGTCATTGAAACGTAAACTGGAGGTTCTAACACTATACTCTTCCACATATGTATCCCATCCACTTGATTTTCCATAATGTCTGCATTTGATTGGCATGCATGGAAATCTATCCATCATTCGAATTCCCATCATGTGTGCACTTAATCGACATACATGAAACTCTATCTTTATGGGATATTCCCTGACACTATATCGCCCGTCGATCGGCCTTTCAACCAAAATAAGCAAATAAACAAACATGCAACCAACAAGGATACACACATCTATTATAGCATACATATAACATATATAACATATCTATATCAATCAATTTGGGGATTCATTAAAAAGTATCCTAAATCTATTGATTTCCAAAATATAGCACGTCCATAAGAACATATATGACATCCAATTTAAACCATTTAAAAACACTTTAAAATTCTTTTGTAAAATCAAGTGCGGTATTAAACACATTAAAAATCACGTTTTAATGTTCTAAATCATTCCAAAATGTCATTTTTATACAATACTAACAATCATAGTACGATGAGAGACAATATCATTCACCTAAGTAAAAACTGTCCAATCCTAAGTCAAGTCATGGAAGGCTCCGATAAAAATGCAATATAAGAAACCGTGTCCAAATCGGAACTTATAGGCAAAAGATATGGGAGATATAAGATTTCAATATATACACACACACACACACACACACACACACACTAATTAATTAATTCCCAAACCAATAATTAATTAAACTTAATTAATAGTTACCATAACCAACTATTTTCATAATTACCTCCCCATCCATCATTTCATGTAGCTTCACTCCATACATGAAATGGCATGTCAGCAACCCATTTACGCAACCTCACAACAATGCCTCACTTCATACACTATCGCATGCCGCCTGCACTTCCTACCACCACCTGCCACCTTAGCCTACATTCCGGCCATCTTCACCTCATTAGCTCCACCCTCTGGCCACTATGAGCTGCTGCTACCAACTTTTTTTTCTTTTTTTTTTCTTCATGTACACACACCACATACACCCCTATCATACCAAAAATTAACAAATAAACTTATTTTATACGATGCATAGCATAAGTTTAGTTTTTCTCGGAGAATTTAGAATTTTGGATTTGTTGTATATCCCATGAATTTGGTTCAACTTTTGTGTCGTCAATTAATAGCTTTAGTGGAGACCAACCCAGACGAGCTGGAGTGTTAATTGAAGCTGGTTTGATGGTCCTGGTTTGTATAAATTTTTTGGAGTAATGTTATATGCTTTTATAGGAGTTTCTTATAATCGAGGAGATTTTTGATGTATGCAATTTTTTGTTGGTGAATGACCACAAATTGCTAGAGTATGCTTTTCGAGAAAATTTAGATGAGATCCTTGACGTCATTGCTCGTAATACATTTCACGTTGAACTCCTATCATTTCTTATTGATAGTGATATATTTCATTGACATTGTCGGTGAGAGATGTTGATTGTAGATCAACTGACCGTTTGGCTTTATTTTCCTTAGAGGAAAAACTAGTGTGGTATGTAGGTGATGCAACAATGTTTAGAGAGGCTGAGCGAATTGATGTAGGTATGGATTTAGTTGGTGAAACGTATGTGCTATCTGATGAGGGTGATTTATAGTCGATAGTTGAATAGGTGGAGTCATGATCGGAAGGCATTTTTTTGGGTAATATTTGTCTTAATAAACTATTTGTTTTTAGGAAGAAAATAAGCTTGATTTATAAGATGAAGTTTTTACTATACTTAGAGAATTAGTTGAGGAAAAGAAGTTCAACCATATAACTTTTAACAGAAAGTAGTTAGGTTTTATATGGTTAGTATTAGTTTAAATTTAATATGGTTTATATTAATCTAAGTGTATAAATTATATCCAGTGTAGTTTTCTATGAGCTTTTCTTCGAAAAAAATTTAAGTGTACAAAAAATAATCCAACAAATTTAGTTAATCAATTCATTGTACGAACATATCCACAGATCTCGCCTTAATTTATAAAAGTTAGTTCACTTAATGGTTTAGTAAAAATACCAGCTATTTGATTTTCGGTATTTACAAACTCCAGTGATATAATTCCTTTTTCCACATTATCTTTTAGAAAACGATGACGAATATCAATATGCTTTGTTCGAGAATGGTTAATAGGATTTTTTGATAAATTTATAGCACTAGTATTATCACAATATATAGGAGATTTTGTTATGATCTTACCGAAATCTAGAAGATTTTGTTGCATATAGATTATTTGAGCATATGCTAAAGCCGCTGAAATGTACTCGGCTTCACATGTCGAGAGTGAAAGACAATTTTGCTTTTTGCTAAACCATGAAACTAAAGACCGACCAACAAAATGACATGTCTCACTTGTGCTTTTTCTATCTGTTTTACAACTACCGAAATCAACATCGCTATATGACACAAGTTCGAATGAGCTTCCTTTTGGGTAAAAAAAAGTTGGTAATCTCTAGTGTTTGTTAAATATCTTAAGATTCGTTTCGCCACTCGATAATGTGATTCTTTGGGCCGTGCTTCAAACCAAGCACATAAACAGACACTCATTATAATATATGGTCTAGTAGCTGCTAAGTGTAGCAGAGATCCTATCATAGTTCGATATAATTTTTGGTCGAAACCTTTTCCATTTTCATATTTATCTAAATGTAGAGTAGTAACCATTAGAGTTTGTTTACTTGATATATTTTCCATTCCAAAATGTTTTAATAAATCTTGATAGTATTTTTCTTGATTTATAAAAATTCCATTTTCTAGTTGTCTTATTTGTAATTCTAAGAAATAGTTTAATTCTCCCATATGTGACATTTCAAATTCATCTTTCATTATTTTAGAAAATTCAGTGCATAATTTTTCGTCAGTGGATCCAAATATAATGTCGTCGACATATATTTGTACGGCTAAATATTTTTATTTTCTTGTTTTATGAATAAAGTGGAATCAATTTTACCAATTTGAAAACTAGAACTTTGTAAATGAGTTTTTAATCTTTCATACCAAGCACGAGGTGCTTGTTTTACTCCATATAAGGCCTTTTTAAGTTTAAATACATGATCGGAATATATCTCGTGAAAAAATAAAGGAGGTTGTTCAATATACATTTTTTCTTTTATAAATCCTTTAAAAAATGCACTTTTCACGTCCATTTGAAAAAGTTTAAAATTATGATGACATGCAAAAGCCAGTAATGTTCGTATTGCTTCGAGATGTGCTACAGGAGCAAATGTTTCGTCATAATAAATTCCTTCTTGTTGATTATATCCTTGAGTTACTAATCTTGCTTTATTTCATATAATATTTCCATTTTCATTTGCTTTATTTTTAAAAACCCATTTTGTTCCAATTATAGATTGATTGTCTGTTCTTGCTACAAATTCCCAAACATCATTTCTTTCAAATTGATTAAGTTCTTCTTGCATTGCAATAATTCAAGAATCATCTTTTGATGCTTCTTTATAATTTTTTGATTCAAAATTTGAAATAAATGCAACAGGACTCATTTGATTTAATTGTTTTCTGATAGATACTCTTGTATTTAAATCTCCAATAATATTATTAATAGGATGGTCTCTTAATATTCTAGGTGATGATGTTATCATACTATCATTATTGTCATTGACATTATTATTATTATTTTCACAAATAGGTATGTTAGTTTTGTTTATTAATTTTTCATCATCGTCATTTTTATTTTCGTTAAAATTTTTGTCAAATGAGACATGAAGACTTTCTTCTATAATATTTGTTTGTTTATTAAAAGTTCTATATGCTTTGCTTCAATCTGAATAGCCAACAAAAATTCCTTCATCAACTTTAGAATCAAATTTTCCTAGATTATATTTAGTGTTTAATATGAAGCATTTTGACCCAAATACACGAAAATATGATACTTTTGGTTTGCTATTAAAAAATATTTCGTAGCATGTGTTTTTAGTCATTGGTCTAAGTGTTACACAATTTAATACATAACAAGCAGTAACAACGGCTTCGGCCCAAAAATTCTTTAGTAAGTTACTACTATTTAGTAGAGTTCATGCACATTCTTGTAAAGTTCGATTTTCCCTTTTTACAACACCGTTCTGTTATGGTGTTTGAGGAAACGAAAAATTATGAATAATTCCCTTTTTGTTACAAAAGTTGGTAAATAGTTCATTTTCAAATTCACCTCCGTGATCAGTTCGTATATTTTTAATTTTTAAATTCATTAAATTTTTTCTTCATTTAGCAAAAATTTTGAACATTTCAAAAGTGTCACTTTTATGTTTTAAAAATAATGTCCAAGTATATCTTGAAAAATCATCAATAATTACAAAAACATATTTATTATGATTTATTGAACGTACTTGAGTTAGTCCGAATAAATCTAGATGGAGTAATTCGAGAGGTTGTTTTGCAGAAATTTCCTTTTTAGATTTAAAGGAGCTTTTCTTTAATTTAGTGTAACAACCCAAGTTTTGGTAACATTATTTAGGATATTTAATTAGTTAAATTAAATAAAATAATATGTTGATAAGGGGATTTAGATTTGATTTAATCATAGGGTAGCTGTGCCATTTAAACAATGAATTAAAATAAGAGTTAAATTGAAATAGATGAAAGGTAAAATAGGAAAGAGGACATTCTTATACCCTAAATCCTTGGTCGTGTACCCCTACACGTCCATTTCATTTTATCAAAAAAATTTAAACAAAGGCCGGCCACCATTAATAAGAGAAAGAGGAAGAAGATAGAGAAAAGCTAAGAAAGAAGCTAATTCAAATCAAATCCATTCACATCTCAATCTCTTTAATCTTTAAAGCTAAGATAAATAATGTTTACATCTTAAATTTTTATTATTCTCGGTTTTTAGATGAATTCCGAATAAATTGCATTGATTTGCCATATTTTTGAATGATGGAATGATCATATATACTTGTTGATGAATTATGGTTACATATTGAATTTATGATATGTTTTAAGGCGAAAATGTAATAAAATGACATCCAAATGCCTTGTGTTTTTTTATAAAATTCATAAATAATATTTTGGAAATGGGTTTCAATTTTCAGAATTTTCTGAATTTATGTGGAAGTTATAAGAATTTTCTAGTAAAGAAAATGTTAATTTGGATTGTAAATTATTTACAATCAAATAATAAAGGAATTGGCTCTGAAATTTTTATATGTTGAAGAACATATTAAAAGAGATTTTCTGGAATTTTTGTAGATTTTTCCTAAGTGTTTTAATTGTTATATAAAATTATTTAAGGTATGAGACTTAAATGCTTTATATAATTAAGGAAAGAGAATGGGCTTTTTGTAAAATAATTTAAATTTGTTAAACCTAGAAAGCCGGCAGCACTTTTGAAAACTGCAGTACTTTTTATTGGTAAAGAAAGAGAAAACCAATCTAAATTTGACACTTAAAGCAGGTTAGGTGCAAGGAACTATTTGCTACATGTTCTCCCCTATTTCGATGCTTTCGGCACGTGCTTTCGCCTTGGTTGGCTTTCGACTAAGTCCCTCTGCCTTCAACACCATCGAAACTAATGTGCATGGTATCAATGTATTGGTATGTAGCAAATTGGATAGAAGGCGAAAGGTATGTAGTCGAAACCAAGGGTTTCAAAGGGGTTGAGGCAGTACTTTGCTTTTAAATTAAAATTATGCCTGCTTGCTTTCAACTAAATGGCTTTCAACTAAGTAGCTTTCGACTAGGTTAGATGATTTAGGAAATGGTTTGGATGGGGATGCGCCTCTGTTTTTAAATAATTGCTTTCGACTAAGTCGAAACCTTTTGCTGCCGCCTTTTTACCTTTCGATCCAGATGGTTTCGAAAGGGTTATTTTATTTTCTAAAAACCTGGCTACCACTCCAATGCTTTTGAAGGGATGGTTTCGAAATAGATGCTTTGGACTTAAATGTTTTAAGACCCTTTTTTATGATTGAAGTAAAACCCAAATTGGTTTCGAAAGAGATAGTTTTAAATGGTTTCGAAACAGATGCTTTTGACTTTAATGGGTTTTTGATCCTTTTTCTCTACTTAAAGGCATAATCCAAATGGTTTCGACCGAGATGTTTTTCAAAGGTTTTGAAGTGGTAAATTTTTGAATGGTTTTGAAAGGTTTCCACATGTTTTAAATTGGACCCAAAGTGCTTTCGAAAGGATTGAGTTTTGACTATTTTAAAGATTTTTAATGAATGGTTTCGAAAGGGGTGGTTCCTCAGGCTTTCGAAAGGGTTAAAAGAAAGAGTTTTCCTATGTTTCCCAAAGGTAATATTAAAAAGATTTTAAAAGACGATATCTAATGTTTTGAAGCTTTTGGAGAAAAGAAAGGTTTTCCAATGTTTTCGTAAGGCTTTTATTGTTTTCGAAAGAGTCACTTTCAATGGTTTTGAAGGGGTTACCTTCAAGGGTTTCAAAAGGGTTGCTTAAAGGTTTTAACCGAAGGTTTCGAATGTTTTAAATAGGCAATATAGCCTAAGTATTTTCAAGTTAAAAAGAGTTTTAACTTGTTTTGGAAGGATAGCTAATCCTTATTAAAGTTCATCAACATTATTTTGAGTAAAGTGTATATATGTATATATATATATATATATCATGGAAAAATAGCTTAGAGTAAAGCTAAGAATATATTTTCCTTGTATAAGTATGATTTAAAAGGTTAAATCATTTTGAAAAAGGTTTTCAAGGAAAAAGATAAAGGGTAGTTAACCCTAAGAAAATGATTCGGACAATTAGTCCATTTTGATATGGACAGTTAGTCCAGTGTGTGGGCAGTCAGCCCAGTTTTATGGACAGATAGTCCATTTGTTAGCATAACGGACCTTGCTATTATGTGGTGGACAACGAGTCTACCTATTACCAGTTTTATGGACAGATAGTCCATTTGTTAGCATAACGAACATTTTTATTATGCAGTGGACAGATAGTCTACCTATTACCTATTTTATAGACGGATAGTCCATTTATGAGCATAAAGGATATTGCTATTTTGATATAATTAGTTAGATTAACCAGTTCGGTTGCAGGAAAGGATTTGGAAAATATATGGTTTAAAGAGGATATTAGTGAGGGGAAACCCATTCCGCTAAGCGACATGGTCCCATTTAATATCAGTAAACCGAGATGTAACAAAATTATTCACACCAGGCTTTATGTCTGACTCGAAGTTTTTGTTTCCCATTAAACTCTCGGGTACTCAAAATTGATTTAAGTAGGCCGAGGCTTAAGGTTTCCAGGTTTTAGTCTTTTGGCAAATAAAGCTTTTGGAGACGAGTAGGTGGCTGACGGATAGCTAATTAGGAGTTATAGATTATTTTGTTTATTTTTGTTGTGTATTACTTCAGATATGATTATATTGCTTTGATCAACCAAGGGGACATCATCATATGTCGCACTTGGCATAATTTTGTAATGATTATAATTAATCTTTACCTTGGAAAACGATATAGGATTATGAAACTTGGATATGAATTTGCTTTGAAATACAATCAGTAAAATGTTTTTAGAAATCTGTGATTTTGTTCGTATTCAAATTCTTCTGATATTATGGATACCATTATCATTACCGTATTTTGTCACCGGAAGTTAATACTATGGATGACTGTAGCATCTGTAGCGTTTAGCTTTTGGCCTCTAGATGCGGGATGTTACAACTTTGTATTAGAGCATGGTTTATGAAAAAATTTAAACTAAAAATGGTTTTTAAACCATAATCCTAAGGAATTAGAGTAAGATTGGGGTAGAGATAATGCTATAGTAATGTACTTGTATTTGGTATATATAAGTATACGGTTTATCTCTAGTCTCCTATACTTTTTAGGTTATTTTTCTATATCTCATGAGGTTTGAATATAGATATGGAAGTTAGAAGAGGAAGTGTTAACCCAGGAGGCGAGGGCACCGATGGGAGCGCCAGACCTAGTACAAGGAGAACCCAAGGTCAGGCACAAGCAGAGAATGTAGGTGTTGGAGTCCCACAAGTAGGAATGGAAGCCATGTATCAGTTTTTAATGAATATAATGCAAGCGGGAGTTGCAGTTGGAGTGTTAGGAGGAGATGCTGTAGGGGCAGGAGTTCCGAAAGTTCCAATAGTTAACCATTATTGTAAGCTGAGCGAAGATTATGCTAAGCTTGGAGGGAAGCCTTTTCTAGGGACAGAGGATGCTATAGAAGTGGAAAATTGGTTGTCGCACTGTGAGAGAATCTTTGTAGACTTGGGGCTTAATGATGAGTAGAAGAGGAGGCTTGCTTCCAGACAGCTTCAAGGAGCGGCTTTGTTTTGGTGGAACAGCGTGACAGCTGGTGTGGATGAGGAAACTTTGTCATGGGTATATTTCAAGGGAAGGTTTCAAGAGAGGTTTATATTTGCGATGACACGGTCTGCTCTGATCAGAAAGTTTGGTGAATTAGAGCAGGGAAAGATGTATGTTCTGGAGTACGCTAGAAAGTTTGAGGAGTTGGCCAGATATGGATATGCTTCAGTGGATACATTGATGAAGATGAATGAGAAGTTTATCAGGGGGTTGAAGCCTGAGTTAGCTAGGGCTACATTACCTCATATTAGAGATCATTTCGACTTTGTTGTGGAGATGGCCTTAAGGCATGAGGAGATTCTTGATTCTCTAGGGAAGAGTAAGGCTAAAGAAGTCCAGGTTGGACAGAATCAAAAGAGGAAGTTCTTTCCTAAGAAAGGTGCTTAGAAGGGTGTAGTAGCTAAGAAAGGGAAGTCTGAGATTGTTTGTTTCAAGTGCGATAAGAAGGGGAACTTTGCTAATGAGTGTCGTGTTGGAAAGGCTATGTATATGGCTGGAAAGAAGAATGTCAGGTACTTCAATTATGAATAGATCTGCCATTGTAAGAGCCAGTGCAAAGAGCCCGCTAAGGATGGAAAGGGCAAGGTGTATGGATTGGAGCCTGCTGCTTCGAAGCCAACAGCTCAGGAGAATGGAAAGGCAGTTTTGGGAGGTACGCTTCAGATTCATGGTATGTTTGTTAGCATTTTATTTGATACCGGTGCATCGCATTCTTTTATATCTAGATGTTTGATAGACAAACTTAACCTAGAACCCACATATTTAGTTATTTCCTTACGGGTTGCGAATCCAATAGGAGGGTATGCAACTCTAGGGTTGAGATGTGACCAGTTAGAGTTTGACCTATTAGGTCATACTTTTGTTTGCAGTTTGCATTTGTTTGATTTTGTGGGGTTCGGGATTATTCTTGGGATGGATTGGTTAGGTGAGTACGATGCTAGGATATTTTGACAGGATAGGAAAATATCGCTTAGACACCCTAATTGTAGTGATCAAATAGTTTATACCGTTGAAGGTTCTTGCGGTGAGATGCATGCCTTGATGGGTGCTATGGAATTGAATGATGAGTTGAGTTGAGTTTTCACGGTTAGAGAATTTGCGGATGTTTTTGAGCCTGTAATTGGATTGCCGCCAAAACAAGCCATTGATTTTCGAATAGATTTGGTTCCGGGCACAGAACTAGTGAGTAAGCCACCGAGCAGGATGCTCCTACGGAGATGAGGGAGTTAAAAGTGATGTTGGTGGACTTGGAAAGCAAGAGTTTTATTAGGCCGAGTAGTTCGCCTTGGGGAGCAGCTGCAGTGTTTGCTAAGAAACCGGACGGATCGTTAAGGCTATGTATCAAATATCGTAAGTTGAATGAGAGAACAATAAAGAATCGATATCCATTGCCGAGGATTGACAATTTGTTCGACCAGTTGAGTGGAGCTAAGGTATTCTCGCAGTTGGATTTGGTGATAGGTTTCTGTCAGCTCAGATTAGCAGAGGATAATATACCTTTGATAGTGTTTAGGACCAGATATGGGTCGTACGAATGGTTAGTTATGCCATTCGGACTGACTAATGCACCATATTTTTTTGTGGATCGGATGAACCGAGTTTTCCAAGAGCACTTGGATAGGTTCGTATTGGTTTCATAGATGATATCTTGATTTACTCTAAGGATGAAAGAGAGCATGAAGTTCATCTTAGAGTAGTGCTTGAGATGCTGAGGCAGCATCAACTGAAGGCGAAGTTTTTGAAGTGTCATTTCTGGAAGAAAGAAGTGAAATTTCTTGGTCATGTAGTCTTAGATGAAAAGATGTCAGTAGATCCGACTAAGATTGAAGTGGTAAATAGTTGGTAGAGACCCGAGATAGTGACGGAGATAAAGAATTTCATTAGGTTGGCTGGTTATTATCAAAGGTTCATTAAGGATATTTTGCGGACAGCGGCACCAATGACCAAGCTAATGAGAAAGGATGTGAAGTTTGTGTGGATCGATAAGTGTGAGGAAGCATTCAAGAGTTTGAAACACTAATTGACCCATGCATCTGTTTTGGTTGTTCCGGAAGGGAATCAAGATTTGGTGGTTTATACCAATGCGTACGGAACAGGATTAAGAGTAGTGCTGATGCAGAAAGGTAAAGCGATTGCCTATGCTTCTAGACAGCTTAGACCGTAGGAGATTAGATATTCGACACATGATTTGGAATTGGCTGCAGTGATTTTTGCTTTGAAGGTGTGGAGACACTTCCTTTTGGGAGAGAGGTCTGAGTTATATACGGATCATAAGTCGCTGAAGTATTTGTTCTCTCAGAAGGAGTTGAACATGAGACAGCAGATGTAATTAGAGTTTATTGCCGCTCATGATTTTGGAATTGAGTATACACTGGGGAAAGGCAACAAGGTTGCAGATGCACTTAGCAGGAAACATCAGAATGCAATATTAGCGATGATTGCCGAGTGGAAAGATTTGGAAGCATTGGCAGATTGCAGAGTGCAGTGGAGATCTGAGGCTGGGTCTAGCGGAGAAACCACAATGTTATCTTGTTTGGAAGTTCGACCAGTGATGATCGAAAGGATTGCTTCTAAACAGGAACATGATCCGGTATTAGTTGAACGGATCAGGAAGTTAAGAGATGGAACCAAGAGGGACACTTGAAAGATTTCAGTCTTGACCAGAATGGGAGGTTAAGAAAGAAATGAAGATTATGTGTTTCGAGTGTAGGAAACATAAGGAAAGAAGTCTTAGAGGAATGCCATCGTTCGAAGTTCTCTATTCATCTAGGAGGTACTAAGATGTATCAAGATATGAAGAGGAGTTTCTTCTGGGAAGGAATGAAGCGAGATATTGGTTTGTGTGTAAAGTAGTGCTTGATTTGCTAGCAGGCAAAGGCCGAACACCAAAAGCCAAGTAGGTTGCTTCAACCGTTGGATATTCCAGTATAGAAATGGGATTCTATTTCTATGGATTTTATTGATGGGTTGCCAAGGTCGAACAGAGGAAATGATAGTATATGGGTCATAGAGGACAGATTGACCAAGAGTGCCCATTTCATTCCAGTTAAGTCAGCCAGAATGACACTTGTTTTGGGAAAGTTGTTTATGAAGAATGTAGTTAGACTGCATTGAATTCCTAGTAGCATGGTTAGTGATTGAGATTCCTTATTCACTAGCAAGTTCTGGAAGAGTATACAGGAAGTTTTAGGAACCAAGCTCAATATGAGTACCGCTTACCATTCGTAAACAGATGGGCAAACAGAAAGAGTTAACAAAATCTTGGAAGATTTGCTAAGAGCTTATGTATTAGATTTCGGGGGATCATGGGAAGATCATCTGCATTTAGTCTAGTTTTCGTATAACAACAATTATCAGGCTAGTAGTGGGATAGCACCATTTGTAGCTTTGTATGGAAGGCCATGAAAATCTCTCGAATGTTGGCTAGAGACCAGGGATAGGTTGGTTCTTGGTCCAAATTTAGTCAGAGAAGCTTCAGAAAAGACTGAGGTCATTCGAGCTAGAATGAGGGAGGCTCAGTCTAGGTAGAAGAGTTATGCTGATAGAAGACGGAAAGATTTAGAATTCTCAGTTGGAGATCAGGTTTTCGTCAAAGTTTCATCGATGAAGGGTGTGATTAGATTTAGGAAATTAGGAAAGTTAGCATCGAGATTCATTGGATCTTTTCCCATTGTCGAGAGGATCGGAAATCTCGCATATAGAGTTGAGTCACCAAGCAGTTTAGCAGGAGTCCACGATGTTTTTCATGTTTCTCATCTCAGAAACTATGTTAGAGACCTGGAGACTACTATTGCACCGACTGTGCTAGATGACTTAGTGGTAGAACCGGATTTGATTATAGTAAGGAAACCTATTCGTACTGTTGCGAGAGATGAGAAGAGGCTTAGAACCAAGACGGTTTGATTAGTCAAAGTCCAGTGGAGCGACGATGACAGGGACTGTACTTGGGAGATTGAGAGCAGGATTATAGATGCTTATCCTGACTTATTTGATGGTATGTTTTACCTTCTTGTTTGATTTGTTGTGTACCTTATCGTAATTTCGAGGGCGAAATTCTTTAAGGAGGAGAGTCTCTAATACCCCAGATTTTTGGTAACATTATTTTAGATATTTAATTAGTTAAATTAAATTAAATAATTTGTTGATTAGGGGATTGAGATTTGATTTAATCAAAGGGTAGATGTGCCATTTAAACAATGGATTAAAATAAGAGTTAAACTGAAATAGAGGAGGGGTAAAATAGAAAAGAGGCCATTCTTATTCTCTAAACCATTGGCTGTGTACCCCTTACACGTCCATTTCATTTTATGAAAAAAAATTAAAACAAAAGTCGGCCACCATTAATAAGAGAAAGAGGAAGAAGATAGAGAAAAGCTAAGGAAGAAGCTAATTCAAATAAAATTCATTCACATCTCAATCTCTTTAATCTCTGAAGCTAAGATGAATAATATTTACATCTCAAATTTTTATTATTCTCCATTTTTAGATGAATTTCGAATAAATTGCATTGATTTGCCATGTATTTGAATGATGGAATGATCATATATACTTGTTGATGAATTATAGTTATTCATATTGAATTTATGATATGTTTTAAGGTGAAAACCCTATAAAATGACATCCAAATGCCTTGTGAATTTTTGTGGAGATCATATATATTATTTTGGAAATGGGGATTATTTTGGAAATGACATCCAAACTGTTTGCTACATGTTTTTCCCTATTTCGATGTTTTCGGCACCTGCTTCTGCCTTGGTTGGCTTTCGAATAAGTCCCTCCGCCTTCAAAACCATCAAAACCAATGTGCATGGTATCAATGTATTGGTACGTAGCGAATTAGATAGAAGGTGAAAGGTATGTAGTTGAAACTAAGGGTTAGGAAGGGGTTGAGGCAGTACTTTGCTTTTAGATTAAAATTACGCCTGATTGCTTTCGACTAAATGGCTTTCGACTAAGTAGCTTTCGACTTAGTCAGCTTTTGACTAGGTCAAATGATTTAAAGGAAATGGTTTTGATGGGGATGCGCCTCTGTTTTAAATAATTGCTTTCGACTAAGTCGAAACTTTTTGCTACCGTCTTTTTACCTTTCGATCCAAATGGTTTTGAAAGGGTTGTTTTGTTTTCTAAAAACCTGGCCACCTCTCCAATGCTTTCGAAGGGATGATTTCGAAACAGATGCTTTTGACTTTAATGGGTTTTTGATCCTTTTGCTCCACTTGAAGGCATAATCCAAATGGTTTCGACCGAGATGTTTTTCAAAGGTTTCGAAGGGGTAATTTTTGAATGGTTTCAAAAGGTTTCCACGTGTTTTAAATTGGACCTAAAGTGCTTTCGAAAGGATTGAGTTTTGACTGTTTCGAAGGGTTTTAATGAATGGTTTTGAAAGGGGTGGTTCCTAAGGGTTTTGAAAGGGTTAAAAGGAAGGGTTTTTCCAATGTTTTCCAAAGGCAATATTTAAAAGGTTTTAAAGGAGGATGTCTAATGTTTTGAAGCTTTTGGAGAAAAGAAAGGAAAGGTTTTCCAATGTTTTCGTAAGGCTTTTATTGTTTTTGAAAGGGTCACTTTCAATGGTTTCAAAGGGGTTACCTTCAAGGGTTTCGAAAGGGTTGCTTAAAGGTTTTAAACAAAGGTTTCGAATGTATTAAATAGACAATATAGCCTAAGTATTTTCAAATTAAAAAGAGTTTTAACTTGTTTTGGAAGGATAGCTAATCCTTATTAAAGTTCATCAACATTATTTTGAGTAAAGTGTGTGTGTGTGTGTGTGTGTGTATCATGGCAAAATAGCTTGGAGTAAAGCAAAGAATATATTTTCCTTGTATAAGTATGATTTAAAAGGTTAAATCATTTTGAAAAGGTTTTCAAGGAAAAAAATAAAGGGTAATTAACCCAAAGAAAATAATTCGGACAATTAGTCCATTATGATCCGGATAGATAGTCCAGTGTGCGGGCAGTCAGCCTAGTTTTATGGACATATGGTCCATTTGTTAGTGATATGCATAGTGGGACGAAGGTGTTGATGTGGTACTATACAGGCCGGTGGCAGATGTCAGGTTACTGATGTTGGTGGTTGGAGGGTATATGTGATGCAGTGGCCAGCAGTTTTGAGGAGTATGAACTGTTGATGATGTGGTTGTGATGAAGGAAGAAGTTGGTGTAGGGATAGTGTTAGCACCAAAATTGGTGACTAACCTCATTGAGAAAGATTATGTAGAGAGATTAATGAAGAAGATAAATTAGAACTGAAAAGTAGTGTAATTCAATGCCAAAAGAACAACAAAAACGAGAACACCAGATTTATAGTGGTTCGGCGTAACTGCCTACGTCCACTTTGAGTTTTGATTTTTATTGCTTTCATAAGTAGTTGAATACAGATACAATCCGTATATTAATGACTTGAATACAAGTTTTAACTGAAAATAATAAGTCTTGAAAGTGGCAGAGTCTCCCCAGTGTTCTCCAAAAAAGGTCCTTTTTCAGCATGCCCCTGCCCCTCTATTTATAGACGAAGATGGGTTGGACTTCCCTCACGGGCCTAGGAACAAGGTACCTCGGCCCATAGTAGATGACTACTGCGCACCATTCCATGTAAACCAAACGAGACATGCCAGACGAGGTTCTGTGCCGATCGAGGCTGTGTGCCGAACGATGGCTTTGCATGCCGAATGGGAACTTTGTACCGAGCCTCTTGTTACCGGGTCAAATAACCGGTTAACACTTTGCCCCCCAAAGTACGTCTTGTTGCATACCTGACGTGCTTTGAATCGAAGCAAGTTAGAGTCTCTAGAAAGAAATCCATCATATTTTCTTAATAGTCATTATTCTTCAATTTTATCCTCCTAAAGTGTCGTATCCTTCTTTGGTCGTCCCAACGTTTGGTCGATTTCCAATAGTATAAATTCAGGATTGTAGTTCATCAGTGGCCATCTGTGTCTGGTATTTTAGGGCTAGTGTACTTCGGCTATCTAATCCAGTCTTTTCTTAATAACCCTATGTGAAAATCCAAATTCTGTTGATTAAAAAGAAGTCAAATTTTATGATTATAAACGTGCACATTCAGGTACATGTTCTTGCCATTGGCTCCTGGATGCATTTTATATTTTCGTGAGTTATCACCAATTCCTTCTAGTTTAATTGCAATTCAATTGCAACTCCTTGTTTATATTTTTTTTTGTAATATTGGTTGTCATCAGCCACTCGATGAGAGGGGACTTCAAGTTCTACATAGATGATGGCCTTGGAGCCATAAGTAAGGGCGAATGGAGTATGGCCAGTTGCAAACTCATGGGTATTTCTACAAGCCCATAATGCTGTTGAGAGTTCATATACCCATTTACCTCTAGCCTTTTCCAAACCTCTCTTCAGAATAGACTTTATGATGATTTTTTTCATAGCTTCAACCAATTATAATGGATCATGGAAGGTCATAAGGACAGATGACATTAAGGATAATGAAGTTGATTATTTTCTTCATCTTGGTCGTGGTTTAAAGTTCTTCATCTGCCCATTTGGTAAAGTAATCAACCGCTATGATGGCGTATTCCACGTTACCTTTAGGATCGGAAAGAAGACGATGATGTCAATACCCCCAAGTGGCTAACGGCTACGGACTAGCCATTTGAGTAATTTCCATCGGCGGGGTTCCCAGATTTTTTGCAAACATCTCGCACTCATCGCATTGTCTAGCATGATCAACCGCATCTTGATTGATAGTTGGCTAGTAATACCCGTAGCGGAGTATTTTCTTTGTTAGAGTTTACCCCCTGATGTACTCGGCGCATTCTTCTTCATATACTTTGCTCAAGACTCATTTGATATCATTAAGAGTGATATACCAAAGCATGTGAATGGATAAACTTCTTTCTACACATGACTTCTTCTTGGATGATTTGACATAAAGCTTTGAGGAGGATCTCTATTCCTCCATTCAGTAAGAATTTCTCATTGTAGATAGTCTTTGATAGGAGTCAACCATGACCCCTTTTCTGGCTCTGTCTCCAAGATCTAGCCGATCTCTATCCGTTAATGCTTGGAATATTAAGTATTTCAATCGAAACAAAGTATGTCCGCTGCGCGTCCCTGAAACTGGCCAACATGGCCAGTGACTTGAATCTTTTCATTTCAATCGCTGAGGATGTGTGTAATGATGTAATACGTGAAGTCGGCTAGTAGCTCTTGGACCTGGTCGAGATAAGGAGCAAGAAAATGCCCCCTAGCAAGATCAACTTCCTTAACTTTGCATACTACTAATCAGGAATCACAAAAGATATATAAAATTTCCACTCCAAGTCCTCTAGCAAGTTTGAGGCTGGTGGTCGAGGCTTCATACTAAGCATCGTTGTTTGTTACAGGGAAATCGAGTTTCAGGACGTAGCAGATCGATCGTTTCTCAAGAGTCATTAACATTACTTCTGCGCCATAACACTAATCATTGGATGCTCCATCCGTGTACATTTTTCATCTGTTGGTTGGCTCTCTACTACTCGTCGAGTAGTCATCTGATGCAGTGAATTCGGGTATGAGGTCTGCTAATTTCCGTCCTTGGATAGCCCTTCGAAGGAAATAAGTGATATCGAATTGGCTTAGTTCGATATTCTATTTATGTAGTCTTTCAGACGTCTCAGGTTATTGTACGCTCTGTCGTAATGGCTGGTAGGCATAGACGTTGATGGGGCGAGCCTAAAGGTAAGAGTGGAGCTTTCATGATGAAATCAATAGACATTGCGCTAGCTTTTGTAGCTTCGGGTCGGTATCCAATGCATGGCTCGCGATAGTCGGTGAAATCACACATGCATGTCAGAATGGGTCCAAGGGAATATATCATCATTTATTCAGAAAAATCCAACTAATTCTTTTATCATCCTTGCACTGAGCTGTGATCCGATATTCAGCACCCGAAAAGGGTCGCCAAGGCTGGCTGTAATGTCGACTGTCAGCTTAGTGAGCGCAATCCCGGATTCTTTGAGTTTAGATGTAACTATTTTGCATATCATTCAATATGAAATATGGTTGGGACGATCAATATTGATGGTTACTTTGGTAGAATCCTAAAGTCTTGTCATGAGTTGTTAAGTCTAATAACGAAGGGCTCTGAATGCTCTAATTGATTATCTTCAAATGGCCAAAGATCAAGCTTAAAAGCATGTTGAAGGAAATGTCGAGTAGGGGTCAGCCTCGAGTAGCGTGCAACTGCATAGCTGGATCTTGCTATGAGTTTGAATTTTCTTGTACATTCGAGTAACACATTTTCTATTCAATGCATTCATGATCCTTCACTCGCCCTTCGGGTTGGTGTGACAGTCAGTTGCCCACGAGCTTTGGCATCGATTTAATGATTCTATCTCTAGGCATTCTTTTGGTCGTAGCCTTGAGTAATTGTAAGCACTATATATAAGTTTCAATATTGAGCTATAGTAGCTAGTCTTTGGATGATCACGCTTCTGCTCCCAGTCTCGGGTTGACAAATGTGCTGCGTGGACGGTTGAGTCTCGCCCTAGCTATGTTTATATTCTCACCTAAACTCCAAAACATAGAGTTGATCGGTGAATAGTCGGTTCACATTCATCCTACTTCTCACTCGTGCCCCCAAGCCTAGGGTGTATACCGATAAGTAGGAAGGCTAACCATGCCCTCTTTAGCTTTACTCTCTTTCCCCTTGAATTGTGGGATCAGGTCAGGTGATGAAAGGCTGAGTCTCGCCTATCCTGGATTGTATTGTGGTTTTTCATTCCAAGGGGAATACTCTGATGCGTCGTCAATTTATGGGCGTAAGCTGGATATTGGATGGTCAGCCACGTCCACATTGGTTCATGTTCTGTAATCAGATCTTGGGGTAAAGTTGCCTCAAGAGCAGTCGGGTCATGCTCATCCAGTTTCATACTCCTCCTGATGGATCAAAGAAGGGTGCTGGAGAATTAATGAACAAGTCTTCATGGTTTACTCTCCTTTCCACACTCTGGTGATCAAATTTTTTCAAGGAACATTCGAATCACATTCGTATGTGCTTGGTGTGGATCGATATTGACCATCGATCTGAGGTATGATATAGTTGGTCGTTCGTAGCTTTGGATGTCGTTCCGATTGGCTTTGTATTGAGGTTTCCTTGCATTTGTTGCCTTAAGTTGTAAACAACGCCAAACTAGAGCTACAATGAGCTATCGTATTCAGCTTTTAGTGATTTGTACTCTTGCTTCATACATTGATTTGGCCAGGCCACAAGTCGGATGGTCGAACTCCATCCCTAGCCAGTTTACACTCCTCCCGTCGATTTTAGGCCGAAGTTTGCATAATAGAGAACGGTCGGAATCCACTCTTCTATTTATCAAAGTTTATACGCCACTCTGCATTCTAGTGACTTAGAGTTATTCTTCCCCCGGTCGGCTCGTGCCCAATTTGTGTTCATGCTTCGGTCCATGCTCCGGGGACGTAGAGATTTTTCAAATGGTTTATGCTCTAGTCCACAGTTCGGGACGTAGAGATTTTTGTTAAGTCATTTATACTCTAGTTCGCACTCCGGGGACTCAGAGTACTCTAGTCCGCTTCAGGAACTAAGAGATTTTTCTCAAGCCGTTTATACTCTAGTCCGCTTCAGAGAATTAGAGATTTTTCTGAAGTCATTTATATTCTAGTCCGCGCTTTGGGGACTCAGAGTACTCTAGTCTGCTTCCGGGACATAGAGATTTTTCTCAAGTCGTTTATGCTCTAGTCCGCGCTCTGGGGACTCAGAGTACTCTAGTCCGCTTCAGGGACTTAGAGATTTTTCTAAAGTCGTTTATACTCTAGTCCACGATCTGGGGACTCAGAGTACTCTAGTCCGCTTCAGGGACGTAGATATTTTTCCCAAGTCATTTATACTCTAGTCCACGCTCTAGGGACTCGGAGTACTCTAGTCCGCTTCAGGGACAGAGATTTTTCTCAAGTCATTTATACTCTAGTCTGTGCTCTGGAGACTCAGAGTACTCTAGTCCACTTCAGGGACATAGAGATTTTCCCAAAGTCGTTTATACTCTAGTCCGCGCTCTGGGGACTTAGAGATTTTTCTGAAGTCATTTATATTCTAGTCCGCGCTCTAGGGACTCAGAGTACTCTAGTTCGCTTCAGGGACATAGAGATTTTTCTCAAGTCATTTATACTCTAGTCAGCGCTCTGGGGACTCAGAGTACTCTAGTCCGCTTCAGGGACAGAGATTTTTCTCAAGTCGTTTATACTCTAGTCCGCGCTATGGGGACTCAGAGTACTCTAGTCCGCTTCAGGGACATAGAGATTTTTCTGAAGTCGTTGTTACTCTAGTCCGCGCTCTGGGGACTCAGAGTACTCTAGTCCGCATCAGGGACGTAGAGATTTTTCTCAAGTCGTTTATACTCTAGTCCGCGCTCTGGGGACTCAGAGTACTCTAGTCCGCTTTAGGGACATGAAGATTTTTCTGAAGTCGTTTATACTCTAGTCCGCGCTCTGGGGAGTCAGAGTACTCTAGTCCGCATCAGGGACGTAGAGATTTTTCTCAAGTCGGTTATACTCTAGTCCGCGCTCTGGGGACTTAGAGTACTCTAGTCCGCTTCAGGGACATAGAGATTTTCCCGAAGTCATTTATACTCTAGTCCGCGCTCTGGGGCCTTAGAGTACTCTAATTCGCTTCAGGGACATAGAGATTTTTCTGAAGTCGTTTATACTCTAGTCCGCGCTCTGGGGACTCAGAGTACTCTAGTCCGCTTCAGGGACGTAGAGATTTTTCTCAAGTCGTTTATACTCTAGTCCGCGCTCTGGGGACTTAGAGTACTTTAGTCCTCTTCAAGGACTTAGAGATTTTTCTAAAGTCGTTTATACTCTAGTCCGCGCTCTGGGGACTCAGATTACTCTAGTCCGCTTCAGGGACGTAGAGATTTTTCTCAAGTCGTTTATACTCTAGTCCGCGCTCTGGGGACTCAGAGTACTCTAGTCCACTTCAGGGACTTATAGATTTTTTATGGAGAGCAGTTATATTTCCACCCGTTTGATTTGTATTTCATTAACCGTATCGAGGCTAATGTTGTCAAATGAACGATCAAACCACGTTTGCTCATGGAATGGGACTCTGCCCCCAGCATCAAGGATGAAACTTTAAAAATGGACGGTCGATTCTCGTCCACTTGGTGATTATAGCTCTTCCAATCAAGTCAAGGAAGGAGGTATATGACAGATGGTTGGATCACATCCATGCTGGGGTTGGATAATCAAGTCACGCACAATTTGCTTCGTATCTCTTCCTAGAAAACGAGGATGATGGATTACTAGGTAGACAAAGTAAGTTGCATATGTTTCAAGGTGCAGTCGCGTCCATGTATCGAGAGCGATGGTTAACGAGTAGGTAGTTTATTACAGCTACTTAAAGTTGGGCTTTCAAACCACCTTTTGTGTTCAAGGTAGGATTTGATGTGTAGATGATCAAATCTTGTCCGCTCTAGTTAGATCCCAGCATCGCTGAGCTCCATGAGAGGCATATGTATTTTATCGAACTTTACTTTATGACCGGAGGATTGGATGATCGGGCCACATTCATTCCAAGCCTTGTTTAGGTCTCCAAGGCAAATGTGGAGGTCGATGAATGGATGGTCGATCATATTGGCTTTGTGTTGGGCCCTGACCGTGATGAGCTTTTCAATCTCTAGTCCTTGGCCCTAAATCAAAGGCGCATGGTTGATAATGAGCGATCGAATCATGCTCGTCTTGATGAAACTCCACAAATCCGATTAAGGTTTGCATGGATTGGTTGGCGGCCAACTCTTAGTACTTCGTCACCTGCATCGTTTTGGAAGAAGTTTAGTTTAAGTCGGTCATAATTTAAAGCACAATTGAAATTGAAATAGAAATAATCCGAAGAAGATTGGTATAAATCTCGTTGATAAGTGGAGCAGCACTATATGCTTTTCAACTTTGCCCCTAGCCCCTTCTAGCGGGATGTCGACTACCAACGATTCAATTATTTATTAGAGTTTTTTATTGATGGGCATCCACAGTTCGTGGCTCGCCCTTCTAGAAGGGTTGCACGTACTATTGAAGCTTTCCTTTTAGAAAAAACTTTTCGATCACACCTCGGAGGTGTTTGTAATCGCTAGTGTTAGGATCAGTGTGCATCTTGGAATATACAACATTCCCCTGATTTTCTTTGGACCTTGGTGGACCCTCTCGAGGTTGGTTTTCAGTACCACTCTGAGTCGTGAGCTTCCAAGTAGAGGCTATCGATTGAATCTACCAAAGAGCATATGAGTCGAATTTTGAGATCTTGCTTTTGTCTACTAGAATCAGTGTCCTTAACCGACGGGCCTGCATTGTTATTTTTCCTAGTCTGCTCCACTCCTCCTCACTTTGGTTTTGATTCATTTTGTAAAAGAAACGATCCATAGTCGTAGGAGGCTCTTCAGCTAACTAGCTGCCAAAATATATCTGGAGGTCGACTCTCCTCAAACGCGATAAGTATGATATCCTTGTTAGTATTTGGAATAAATTGCTTAGAGCCAAACATTGGTTTGCTTGGAGTCACTAAACTCGAAGTGCTGGGTCAGCGAAGAATGGTGCTTGGAGTCATCTTGGCGTTTGCTAGAGTCATATCATCTATGTTCTCCAACCTTTGGGAGTACCGCTTGAATAGCGGTTGCTTGTCCGTTCCCTTGTTGCCGTTCATAAGCTATCGCTAGATTCTCTATGCCCTGGTCGATCATGGGATGTCAGGGAAATGGATAGAATGTTCCTTTATTAATTTGAGTTTTGAATTCACTACCCGAATTTTTTTTAATAGGGACCAGTCAGATTGTTTTTAAGAGAGAGATCAGTATACAGTGCATGGATCGATCGGCATACTCCCGCTCGACATACACTAGGTCGTTCGGCATGGTCCCGCTCGGCATACACTGAGTCGTTCGACATGATTCTGCTAGGCATACACTGAGTCGTTCGGCATGATTCTACTCGGCATACACTGGGTCATTCGGCATGATTTTGCTCGGCATAAACTGAGTCGTTTGGCATACTCCCGCTCGGCATACACTGAGAGTCGTTCGGCATGGTCCCGCTCGGCATACACTGAGTCGTTCGGCATGCTTCTGCTCGGCATACACTAAGAGTCGTTCGGCATGGTCTCGCTCGACATACACTGAGTCGTTCGGCATGCTTTTGCTCGGCATACACTGAGTCGTTCGGCATGGTTTTGCTCGGCATACACTGAGTCGTTCGGCATGTTTCTGCTCGACATACACTGAGTCGTTCGGCATGCTTCTGCTCGGCATACACTGGGTCGTTCGGCATGCTTCTGCTCGGCATACACTGGGTCGTTCGGCATGATTCTGCTCGGCATACACTGGGTCGTTCGGCATGATTCTGCTCGGCATACACTGAGTCGTTCGGCATGGTTCTTCTTGGCATACACTGGGTCGTTCGGCATGGTTCTGCTCGGCATACATTGAGTCGTTCGGCATGATTCTGCTCGGCATACACTGAGTCGTTCGACATGGTTCTGCTCGGCATACACTGAGTCGTTCGACATGATTCTGCTCGGCCTGGAGTGGCTCGGCCTGGAGCTGGAGCGACTCGGCCTAGATGCCATTTGGCATATATCGCTCGGCATAGACTTTTTCTGGAGCGGTCTTGCGTAGACTTGGTTTCTATGACTACGACTATCAGCTTCCTTTAGATTTCTTTCAAATCTGAGTAGAATAGGAAGTTTCCTAGTAAACAACTGGATCTATCTCGCAAATATGGAAATCCACTAGTAGACGATGAGATCCAATCAAGCTGAGAATTCAGTTCTTAGTGAAAGCACCAAAGTGTTAGCACCAAAATTGGTCACTAACCTCATTGAGAAAGATTATGTAGAGAGATTAATGAAGAAGATTAATTAGAACTGAAAAGTAGTGTAATTCAATGCCAAAAGAACAACAAAAACGAGAACACCAGATTTATAGTGGTTCGACGTAACTGCCTACGTCCACTTTGAGTTTTGATTTTTATTGCTTTCATAAGTAGTTGAATACAAATACAATCCGTATATTAATGTCTTGAATACAAGTTTTTACTGAAAATAATAAGTCTTGAAAGTGGCAGAGTCTCCCTAGTGTTCTCCAAAAAAGGTCCTTTTTCAGCATGCCCCTGCCCCTCTATTTATAGCCGAAGATGGGTTGGACTTCCCTCACGGGCCTAGGAACAAGGTACCTCGGCCCATAGTAGATGACTACTGTGCACCATTCCATGTAAGCCGAACGAGACATGCCGGACGAGGTTCTGTGCCGATCGAGGCTGTGTGCCGAACGATGGCTTTGCATG
This sequence comes from Allium fistulosum, assembly GCA_030737815.1. Lineage (NCBI taxonomy): Eukaryota > Viridiplantae > Streptophyta > Magnoliopsida > Asparagales > Amaryllidaceae > Allium > Allium fistulosum. The sequence continues at coordinate 845,464,017 of CM060902.1, forward strand.
CCGAATGGGAACTCTGTGCCGAGCCTTTCGTTACCGGGTCAAATAACTGGTTAACAGATAGTATGGTTGAGGCAAAGGGGTGTTGCAGTGTTGATGGGAAGTGGGTAGATGGCTTTGTTTCAGGCAGTGGTGAGGAGAGAGAGGGGACATAAGTAATGTTGTATAAGAGGAATATGCACAAGTGCAATGTGCAACAGTATGCAGGAATATGAAGAAGTATATGTGACAATGTATAACTTTTATATATTAAAAATAAGAAATGTAAAGTGAATTTTTTTTCTCTTTTTCAAATGCAAGCATGTAATTTTTTTTTCAAATGCAAGTGTGAAATGTTTGGGGAGCAGTAAATAGAGAGGCAGAGATCAAATAATGGCAACGCAATGTTTTTTTCTTTTTTTTATGTAAATTGTAATTGCAATGTAAATTATAAAATGAAATGAAAATTGTAAATGAAATGGAAATAAAATATTTTTGTTTTTGTTTTGAAATTGTGAATGTTTTTTTTATAATAGAAGAGAGAATGCAAGTGCAAATAAACAACAACATGCACACAAACAAAATTGAAAATAAAAATCACACAAACACACACACAATTTTTTTTGTTTAAATGCAAACACTCACAAAATAAACACACACTAAAAATCAAACAAAATAATTCAAAGAATAGAAAATAAAAATCAAAGCAATTCCCTGGAAACTACGCCAAAAACTTGTTCGTCGACAGAAATTCTATCGGTTAGAACACCGTCGATCGATTTTATATTAAAAATAACCGCAAGCGCATGGCGTACAATTCTAGTATATGGCGAGTGGTTGATCCGCAGGGAATTGTTAGATTTTAAAAAATTTCTATTCAATCAAATTAACCAAAGTTGAGAGTGTGTTAACTACAAAATGAAAATGTAAATAAACTAACAAAGGAAAATATATAAAAATATGATAGTTTAAGGGCAATTTAGAGATAAATCCACTGTCTAGATCACATAAGTCAACACAACATGAAATTATGATACCTCTTTTTTGGTCTTAGTGAGTTTAGTTGATGTGTTTATCATAAGTATGACATATTTGTGATATTAATTAGCCCAATATAAACCATAAAAGTATAACACAACCACTAAACCACTTGCTAACTCTCATGAAAAATGACAATAAAGTTGAAAATAAAATCTATTCTAAGCATGGCCTATTAACTATTGATTAAAAATATAGACCATCAAATTTTGATTTTAAAATCACTTCATTACCAGAATCATATGTAGATGAAGAGGCAATTTGTGAATAATGTGGTTAAGCATAGCCTATTTGTTATGAACAACATAGACTATCAAATTCAACATGAAACACTAAATCACAGAAACATCCATTTTTCCATTAAGCGCAAAAAGAGATAAAAAATTAGCAAGTTATATTGAATCTACATAATTAGAGAGCTTCCTTGCCCCTAAATTGAAGGGGTTTAGCCTCTAATACCCCCACACTTATCTTTTTATTCGTCCTCGAATAAAGGAAAACTAAGATAAATCCGTTTTCGTAGGGAGCACAATTGTATTGAGCGTATGCAACAAGCCGTTAAACCTTTGGGTGTCCCCAGTAGGACGAGTGTTGTCTCGTGAGGGTTTTTAGCGGATACTACGCACAAAATCCAGATGCAAAGTGAAAATATTTACAAAATGCAAGATTTATTTACAATGGGATGAATGCAAGTTCTTGAAAATATTTACAAATGAAGGATTTACTCTTAAATCGACACAAATAAGTTAAATATAAGTCTTGGTCATTATCATGAAAATTTAAGTCATTTACTCGTCAAAATTTCCAACAAAAATCAAGTTATCATAACAAATAGACAATAGTTTAACTTTTTGTTTCGGTTGATGACAAAGTGTAACTATGAAATAAATCCTTAGTTGATTATCAAAGTTTGTCAAAGTGATATTCTCATTTCTTTTCAATAACAAGTTAAATCAAACAAGTTAAAATGGTGCTTAGATTTCAATCGCTTATTCTCTCTTATTTGAAATTTTTATTGATATTAACAATATTTACATATGCCTAACTCAGGTAAACTGAGGCCAGATATATTACCCATGCACTGCCTTTCGGGCTTATGTGAGGGAATACAGAGTGTGGCGAGTGAACACACAAATGTGAACACCTATTGACTATAGGCATTATTAATAAAAGAATTTATATATACATACACCTAGCTCAGATAAACTGAGGCCAGATATACCGATCATGCACTGCCTTTCGGGATTACATGAGAAAGGTACAGAGCATGGCGAGTGTACACACAAGTGTGTACACCCGTCGACCGTAGGTGTTAATAGAAAATATTTACATATATACAAATGTTTTTTTTAGAGAGGGTTTTGCAAAATCATCTTAGCACCATTTAACTTAGAAGATAAAAATATTATATCCTTTACTTTAAATTTACCACCTTTTTTAAACAAAGATTTTCAATTAGAACATACTTCATAATTAACACATATGAATCTTCCTATATACTAGTTAAACCATTGTTATTTGTAATCAAACTTCATTTTTATTTTTGTTAAGACAAATAAATTTTCAAAAATTTCAATTTATTAACCAAAACTTATACTTATCCCATAGTGTTTCTTCAAAAATAAATCAAAATGCTAAAAAGAAAATGTTTTTGAGATTTAGGAATTTTGAGATTTTTTTTAAGTAAGAACATGAAAATTCAAAAAAATGCCATGAACTAAAAAAATGAAAATGAGACTCCCCCCACACTTAATTTTGACTGTGTCCCCACAGTCAATGCATGATATAATGAGTGTAACGGGGAAAATATGTACATATTTACAAAAGAGGGTTAGCATTCTTACTAGACGTAGCTTGGCTCATGAAGAATCATGAGCTCCTCCTCTTAGTTACCGGGCAATTCCAAGAAAGGTTTAAACGATGACCATTGACTTTGAAAATCGATCCATCCTCGGGGTTTTCTATTTCTACGGCACCATGTGGAAAAACAGTTCGTACCACAAATGGTCCGGTCCATCTTGATTTAAGTTTCCTAGGAAATAAATGAAGTCTTGAGTCATATAAAAGAACTTTTTGGTTAGGCGAAAACATTTTCCTTAGGATTGACTTGTCATGAAAAATTTTGGTTCTTTCTTTGTAAATTTTCTCGTTTTCATACGCGTCGTTCCTAAGTTCTTCTAGTTCGTTGAGTTGTAGTTTTCGGTTTTCGCTAGCTTTCTCAAGATCAAAGTTTAAGTTCTTAATCCACAATGCTTTGTGTTCGATTTCAACGGGTAAATGACAAGCTTTACCGTAAACTAAACGAAATGGGAACATCCCAAGGTTAGTTTTAAAAGCAGTACGGTAAGCCCAAAGCGCGTCGGTCAATTTTTGAGACCAATCTTTTCGATTTTTGTTAACAGTTTTCTCCAAGATTTGTTTTATTTATCGATTTGAAACTTCAACTTGGCCACAAGTGTGAGGATGATATGGAGTGGATAGCTTGTGCAAAAATGGGTTTCGTTATCACTGATTATTGTGCAAGGTGTGCCGAACCTCGAAAAGATGTTTCCTTTGAGAAATTTCATAACAATTCTATGGTCGTTGGTTTTGCAAGGAACGGCTTCGACCCATTTTGAAACGTAATCGACAGCGAGAAGGATATACAAGTTTCCAAAAGAATTGGGAAAAGGTCTCATAAAGTTGATACCCCAAACATCGAAGATTTCTATCGTAAGAATGGGGTTTAAAGGCATCATATCTCGTCGAGAAATTCGTCCAAACATTTGACATCCATCGCAAGTTTTACAAAATTCAAATGAGTCTTTAAAGAGGGAAGGCCAATAGAAACCACACCGTAGCACATTTTCCGCAGTTTTTCGAGGACCGAAATGTCCACCGCATGCTTTATTGTGGCAAAACGAAATAACACTCCTGATCTCATTATCCGGAATGCAACGTCGGATAATTTGGTCGGGATAATATTTGAACAAGTATGGATCGTCCCAATAGAAATACTTCACATGGGACACGAATTTGTATTTGTCCTGTTTAGACCAAGATGAGGGAGTTTCTTTAGTGACTAAGTAGTTCACTATATCAGCATACCATGGATCGATAGAAATCGAAAGAAGTTGTTCATCGGGGAAGTTTTCATTGATTGGCAAAGAAGATGGTGCATTCGGAAGACAAGATAAGTGATCGGCTATGACGTTATCGGATCCTTTTTTGTCTTTAATTGTAAGGTCAAATTCTTGAAGTAAAAGGATCCAACGAATCAAACGGGATTTAGCATCCTTTTTAGCGAAGAGATATCGAAGCGCGGAATGGTCCGTGTAGACAGTAATGTGTGACTCGATCAAGTAAGGTCGGAATTTTTCGAGCGCAAAAACGACAGCTAGAAGCTCTTTTTCGGTTGTTGTGTAGTTGAGTTGAGCGTCGTTCAAAGTCATACTCGCGTAGTAAATGACATGAAGGATCCTGTTGATGTGTTGTCCTAAGACAGCACCAACAGCAAAGTTCGAAAGGAAGATCCCAATTGGGTGCGCAAATGATTGGAGCAGAAATGAGTTCCTTCTTAAGATGTTCGAAAGAAGAGATACAATCAGAGTTAAAATCGAACGGAACATCTTTTCCAAGAAGAGTCGTCAAAGGACGAGCGATTTTGCTAAAGTCTTTTATAAAGCGTCAGTAAAAGCCAGCGTGTCCTAGAAATGATCGAATGTCCTTAACAGATTTGGGAATGGGTAGGTTTGCAATTACGTCGATTTTCGCTTTATCTACCTCAATGCGTTTATTTGAGATGATATGTCCAAGGACTATGCCTTGTTTGACCATAAAGTGGAATTTTTCCCAATTCAAAGTCAAATGTTTTTTTTACATCGATTTAAAACCAACTCGAGATGATGTAAACATCCAACTCGAGAATCACCAAAGATAGAGAAATCGTCTATAAAAACTTCTAGAAAGCGTTCAATCATGTCGGAAAAGATGCCAACCATGCATCGTTGGAAAGTCGCAGGAACGTTACAAAGTCCGAATGGCATACGTCGATAAGCAAAGGTACCGAATGGACACATGAAAGTCGTTTTCTCTTGATCTTTAGGAGCGATTGGAATTTGGTTATAACCGAAATAACCATCGAGGAAGTAGTAGAATTTGTGGCAGGCTAAACGTTCGAGCATTTGGTCAATGAAAAGAAGAGGGAAGTGATCTTTACGTGTTGCGGCATTTAGTTTTCGATAGTCAATGCAAACACGCTAACCCGTTTGAGTACGAGTTGGAATAAGTTCGTTTGAATCGTTCTTGACAACGGTTAGCCCAGAATTTTTCGGTACAACGTGAATTGGGCTAACCCATGAACAATCGGAGATTGGGTAAATGATTCCGTTGTCGAGAAGTTTAAGAATTTCATCACGCACCGCATCTTTCATTTTTGGATTAAGCCTTCGTTGTGAGTCACGAACAGGCTTGGCATCGTCAACTAAATGGATACATTGTTGAATAAGAGCGGGACTAATTCCCTTAATATCAGTAATCGACCATCCAATCGCTTCCTTGTTTTTCAAAAGAATAGAGAGATGAGAAGTTTCTTGGTCAAGAGAAAGAGTTGCGGAAATTATGACAAGCAACGTTTCGTTATCACCTAAGTATGCGTACTTAAGGTGATCGGGAAGTGGTTTGAGGTCCAACTTCGGGAGTTTTTCAATCAAAGGGTTGGGTTGAGATTCAGACTCAACTGGAAGCGATTCAAAAGGAAGAGTGTATTCAATTTCGTTGGAAATTTCGTGAAACAATTTTTTGTACTCGGCCTCACATTCATCGTTAAGATCAAGTGTCTCGTTTTCGAAGTTTTCGTGAATGGCACTAACTTCCAACGTTTGCTCATGAGGTTCATTCGATTGGCTTTCAAGATTAAAAATGTTGAGATCCAAAGTCATGTTTCCAAAAGAAATTTTCATTAATCCGTTACAAAAATTGATTAAGGCATTTGAGGTGGCTAAGAATGGTCGGCCTAAAACCAATGGAATTTGACTCGAGGGATTCGTCACGGGTTGTGTTTCGAGAACGATAAAATCAATGGGGAATATGAATTGCCCTACTCGAATGAGCACGTCCTCGATTTCTCCCATGGGCTTCTTAATGGAATGATCGGCAAATTGAAGCGTAACTTTCATAGGTTTGAGCTCACCTAAGCCTAATTTTTCGTACACAGAGTATGGAATCAAGTTGACACTCGCACGTAAGTCTATCAAGCATTTGTTATTCGTCTTGTCTCCAATTGTACACGAAATCGTAGGGCAGCCAGGATCTTTGTATTTTACGGGCATGGATTGGGACAAGACTTCACTCAAACTGATGGCTAAGAAGACTTTTTTGGGCACTTTAGTGTGTCGCTTTTGGGTGCACAAGTCCTTAAGAAATTTCGCGTAAGTGGGGACTTGTTGAACGATGTCAAGAAGCAGAATATTAACTTTGACTTGTTTAAAAATTTCCGACATCGTTTCCATTTGGTCCGAGTGTTTCTTTGGTCGAAGACGATGTGGAAATGGGACACGATACTCGGTAGGCGGGTCTACTCGAGTAGAAGAAGAAGAATTTTGATTGGCATTCGATTCAACGTTTGGCTCCACGTTATGTTCAGATTTGTTCATTGTTTTAGAAGTGTCAAGAGAGGTTTCCGGTAAATCGTTTGGGTTAATGACTTGATTATCGATTTGTTTACCGGAACGTAAAGTTGTGATAGCATTCAATTGGGTGACGTTGCTATCTTGAACAACATGGGCTTGATTTGAATTTGCATTTTGATTTCTTGGATTTGGAAGTGGCTGGCTTGGGAATGTTCCACGTTCGCGTTCACTTACAGAAGTGGCTAATTGACTCATTTATATTTCGAGTTTTGCAATTGATTGGTATGTGTTTTGCATATATGAAGTCAATAAACTTTGCAAATTGCTGTTTGATTGAAGGCTTTGAGTAGTTGCCTTAGCCAACATTTCAAGAGTTTTCTCAAGCGAAGTTAAACGTTTATCGTCTTGTGGAGGATGAGCAGCAGTTGGTTGAAAATTTGATTGTTGCGGTTGATTATGGGACGGACCCGCAAAGTTTGGTTGAAAATTGTTGGGCTAAAAGGGAGGATTCGAAGCATTATTTGGGAATGCTTGAAAATTGGGACGAATCATATTCGCGTTGGGATTGTTTTGGTTCCACGCAAAATTCGGATGATTTCTCCAACCAGGGTTGTACGTTGGAGAAAACGGGTCGTTTTTGGCTTTATTGAAAGCATTGATTTGTTCGACAGAATTGGGACACTGATCGGCTATATGATTAGGATCGTTGCATTTATAAGACATCGGTTAGTAAGCTTGGTTCATTTGATTCGATGAGAAAACATTATTGAATTTTTTAATCATTGCGTCGATCTTAGCTCCAAAGCAAAAGAAGATCCGATCGAGTTTGCACTCAATCGTGAGTAAATTGATTTTTCGTTCGAACGTTCCCATTGGGATGATTTTTCGGCGAGGTTTTCAAGAAATTGCCAAGAATCGTCATGATGTTGGGCAAGAAAGTTACCTTGGCACATTGCTTAGAGCATGGTTCGTGAGCTATTTTCGAGTCCATCATATAAAATTTGGCAAATCGTCCATTTATCGAAGTTATGGTGTGGACATTTTATCAAAAGCTCTTTGAATCTTTCAAAATATTTTCCAAATGGTTCCCAATTGAATTGATGAAAATTCACAATTTCGTTTCGGATTCTACTCGTTTTTTCCAAAGGGTAGAACTTTTTTAAGAAAGCTAATTTTACGAATTCTTCCCACGTTTTAATTGAGTTTGATGGTAGGTTGTACAACCATTTTTCAGCATAATCCCTAAGAGCAAATGGGATCAATCGAAGTTTGATTCCGTCATCGGAAAGTTGTTGGAGTTTAATGGTTGGGCAAACTTGTTCGAATTTAGTCAAGAAAATGTATGGGTCATCATGCTCGAAATTGCCAAATTTCGGAAGTGTGGCAATATGGTTCGAGTGAATTTCGAAATGGTTACCCGTAGGGGCGGGTAACGTGATGCAAGATGGAATAGAAACTCTATCGGGAAAGATTCTATCCATAAAAGTTAGAGGGGCGTTCTCGTTCGCCATTTCGGGAGGATCCTCTGTTCGAGTTAAACGGTTAGTTGTTGAGTCGCGAGTCCAACGATTTGTTGTTGTGTCACGAGTCCAAGTACTCATGCACAAGTGAAAGTCGAGAGGAGAATGAAGTTAGAGTCGGGTTTAGAGAATAAAAGAAAATTTGAAAAACGAAGTGAAAAATTGTTTTTGTTTTTGTTTTTGAATTTTCTCTTTCTTTTTTCTACAAGGAAGAAAACTATTTACCAAGTGAGATTTATTTTCAAAAGAAAAGTTTGATTTTTGTTTTGTTTTTGTATTTTTTTTTGAATTTTCAAATATTTACCAAAAGGATTTTTTTTAGAAAATGGAAATCTGATTTTTGTTTTTGTTTTTGTTTTTAAAATTTCAAATTTTTTTTTGAAAAGATTTTATGTTTTTTTTGGATTTTTGTTTTTTTTTTGATTGAAAATTTTCAAAGGAAAGGAAAAAAGGATTTTTTATTTTTATTTTTTAGATTAAAACTAAGTTAAGTAAAATTTACAATTTTTTTTTGGATTTTTGATTTTTGATTTTTTTTAAAATATGCATGAACTAATGCAACTAAATGAATGCAAAGGACTTAATTACAGTTTTCTGTCCTTAGTAGCTCCTAACCCAAAATTGTATAATCACGCTTTGTCCTAATCAACAAAAATATTTCTCAGCCAGGTAACGAGCATGAGTTATCGGTGCACCACGAATCACCGTAGCAATGCAGCCGACGGTTTAAGTACCTTCAGAGGAACAACCACTATAATATTTACGAATCACCGTAATGTTTATAAATTGTTATTACTCTGCCGTAGCCTAGACACCAAGAAATAAATTTGTTCAAAGAAAACAATTGTGAAGATACAATTAAGCCATAAGTGAGCTCGTGACACCCTTAAGTCCAACGTCTAACCTTTATTATTAGTCAAATTCTACGATGAAATGTGTTTGTGGGCTAAGGAAAGGGTGATGAAATCCCTCACCTTATGTGAATTGGGGTATTGCCCTTAGAAAAAAAAATAAGATGAGATGAATGCAAAACAAAAATTAAACGTGAATTTACAATGCAACTAAAATGAAGTTTGTTTTTGTTTTTTGGATTTTGAAATTTTTTTATATATATAAATGCAAATGCAAACAATAACAATGCAATTCAAATAAAAACAAGGGAAAATGGCACGATAACAGAGCGTGCAGAATTATTAGCAAATTTTTTTAGGGTGGCAATTTTTTAGCAAGCAAGCAAGCAATTTATTTTGGCAAGCAGTTCTTCCTTTTAATCTGCTTTGTCAACCTGAAAAGGAGTAAACGAAGATAAATACAACAATTTTTTTCTTTAATTATATTTATCAAAGATGAAAAAAAAACAAGTGAAAAACAAAACAACTGAAAATAAAATAAATAAAAACGACAAATGGGAAACATAACAAAATAAACAAACAAATGAACAAGGTATGTACAATAGTTTTTTTTTCTTTGTAGAGAAGAAAACAAAAATTTGAAACTAAAGCAATTTGTACAAACTAAAACTAAACAACTAAAAGCAAAAGAAACAAACACACATAAAAAAATTTATTCAAGCCCAAAACCCGGCCCACTGCACACAATCAAAAGTTCACCACGCAACACTTAACAGTCGAATCCCCTTTTCTTCACTGAAATAAAAAAATAGAGCGCGATTGTTTTTTTTTCTTTCAATGAAATATCAACACTTCAAAATCGATTGAGGCTGAATAGTGGTGAATTCAAAATCAAGGGAGATTGAGATCGTATGCTTCAAGTTTGCAGTTGTGAAGTAATATCAGGTCACCGGGAGGATTGGGGTTGTTCTCGAGTGATGGGCGATGGAAGGGTCGCGATGTGATGGAGCGTGGTAAAGATGAAGCGGTTCACGGTTGTTCGAATGGGTTCAAGGAGTGCTTGGGTTGGTTCGCGATATGGCTTCAGTCGAGTTGAGTGTTGACGCGATTGGAGTTCGAAAGTTCGATTTCTGGAGAGGTGCTTTGTGTTGTGGTATACGCTGTGGAAGTGGGATGGTGGTATGGGTCTGAAATGTATATGTTGTATGCAAGAGGTTTTGGGGTGATTGGATGGTGAACAGTAGGGAAGTAAGTAGAAATCTGTGTGTATGTGTGAAGAGCGAGTTAAAGACAAGGAAGACAGTGGGTAGATGGGAAATGTTGGAGAAGTCATAGTTTCTTGTATGTTATGTAAGTAATATGTTGTTCTAAGATGTAACTGTGGTCTAATGAATTGATGGATTGTGGGATAAACTGTGATAATAGTTGTAGATGTGTGGGATGTATTTGTGACAGAGATATGGAGCAGTTTGATCTGATGACAGATGGTTTGTATGGTTTGGGTCAGTAGTGGTGATGTATGAAGAAGTAGACTGTAATGTAGCTTGATGGTCAGATTGACGGTCACTCAAGGAGTTGTGGTCGGAGATGATGCAGAATTAGTGGACATATAGTAGACAGGAAGTGGTAGTGCACGGTTACAAGTTGAGGGATAGTTTTGGTCAATGGTGGTTGACAGGGGTGTGAAGTAGTAGCAAGACAGCAGGTTGTATAGTGAGTAAGCAAAACGGTCGTTGGGTGGTTTATGGTCAGGGGGTGGTCGGGCAGCAGTTTTGTAAGGCAGTTGTAGGATGTTGTTTGGTGGTGAGTTTTGTGGAGTTGTAGAGGATAGTGATATGCAATGTTTAATGGAGGAGTGCAGTGATGTGCACAGAGAATGGTGGTGTAGTGTTGGAGTAACAGAGATGTTTGTGATGTATGAGCAGTGGACTGTGGAGTTGTACTGGTGTTTGCTGTCAAGGGAGTAGGGCTGATGACTATTATGTTGTGTCGATATAGTGGAGTTGCTGTGGGTATTAGTGGTTGTAGTTTGCTAGGAGATGGAAGGCAGAAATGTAATGGTTGAAGTGGTTGATGTATCTGGAGAAGTGGTCAGTGCAAATCACAGTATGCAGGGGAGAATGACTGCTATATGTGATTTGTCGAAGATGAGGAAGTTGTGGAGGAGTTCAATTGCAAGCTGTAGCAGCATCAGTCGTTTGTAACAGAAGCAGGAATTTCTTGAAGTATTGTGGGGCAGTGGTGGAACTTGTGAAGATGGAAATGTGTGTATATGTAGTGGCAAGTGTATGTGCACAAATGCATAGAGGGGAGGAGGGGAATGATGCAAATGTATGGACAGAGGAGTATAGAGAAGTAGTAATGCACAATGTAAAAAAAATTCTCTTTTTTTTATGAAAGTGTATAAAAAAAGGAAAGAAAAAGAAAGATGTAAATGTAACAATGAAAATGCAAATGTGAATAATTTTTTTTTAGAAATTGTGTTTTTTTTAAATATGGAAATGCACACAAACAAAACAACTACAACAACACACACAACAAAAATACACAAAAATCAAATGGAAAATAATCCGAAGAATAGAAAATTAAAATCAAGACAAATCCCCGGCAACGGTGCCAAAAACTTATTAATCGACGGAATTTCTATCGAGTTAGAAAACCATCGAAAAATTTCAAATTAAAATTTACCGCAAGCGCACGACGTACTATTGAAATACGTGGCTAGAACGGGTCGATCCACAGGGAATTTTTAAGATTTTAAACTTGTTATTCAATCAAATTAAACCAAAAGTGGAGAGGAAATTGTTAACTACCAAAAAAAAGGCTAAAGATAGAACTAAAATGTGATTTAAAAACTATTGAACTTGAGAACAATTTAGAGGCAAATCCACTCTCATATTTTTGTAAATCAACAAACAAACAATTTGTGATCTCTAGCTTTGATATTAAGTGAAATATTGTTGTATTTATCATAAGTATGGTTTGTTTATGTTATTAATTAACATAACTCAAACCATCAAACTATAATACAACAAATAAGCCACTTGTTAATTCTCATAAAAATGAAGCAAAGCAAAAACTATTTTTAAGTATAGTCTATTTACTATTGCGATTAGTAATATAGATCATCAAAATTTGTTTTCACATTCATTTCAAAATCAAAAATCAATTAGCAAATCATGATGTAACTTGTGTTTATATTGAATAAGAATAGCTCATTTGCAAATGCAACATAAGCTATCAAACCCACTTGTATAAACTTACATCAATTTCTACTTTCATGAAGCAAAAATACAAGAGATCATAAATCATAGAATTGTTGAATTTACATAATACTTGAGAGCTTTATTACCCCTAAGTTGAGGGGTTTAGTTACTCATTTGTGGCATTGAAGCAACACAAGTAAATTTCAACATTAAAAAGAGAAGAAAATAGAAAATAAGCAAAGAAGAGAATGTAATTAAACAAAAGGAATTAAGCTACACTACTTGCATGAATGTAAAACTAATCTACTAACAAAGAAAAGGAAAGAGCATAAATAAAACATGAAAAGTAAATAAAAGCATGTAAATAAGAGAAGAGAAAGAGGCTAAGAAGCCATTTTTATTTCATGAAACATTGCTTACAATTTTTCACTCTAATTTTCTAAGTAATATGAAAGGCAGATGATGTTACATGAACATAATGGGTTATTTATACAAGCATGAAACCCTAATTCATAATTTGGGGAATGCCCAAACTACCCTTGAGAAAGTGTGGAGGCCAAGTAATCATTAGCTTCTACTAATTATCATTTAAGTGTACATGAAGCCATTAATTCCATAAGCATGTGTATTAGCCTCTAATTTGTACATTAAGGTAGGTGGGTAGGTGGGGTCCTCCATGATCATCACTTTGAATTATTTCCATCTTTATTTGTTCTCTTCACTCTTGTGCATGTATATATCATCATGAAACCACTTGTAAAATTCACCAAATTTCCTACAAAACAACATAGAAAATTCCAAGTAAATTTTCATAATTTAATAAATGCATAAAAATGACCATTTTCCCCCTATATGAAGACGAATATGTGGCAATTTGAAAATAATTTGAATTTTGGTTTAATCAAGTTAAAATACCCCATATGATCATTTATTTAATTTAAATAGATTAAATATGGTGATAAAAATATGCACATTTACGTGCACATCACCTCTCATATTTGTTATCATATCAACAAATGTAGAAAGCAAAATGAAACAAAAAGAAAAGGAAAATGCAAGCTAATGAAAAAGAGAGCTAATTAAAAAGAAATAAAAACTAATCTACTTGCATAAAATAAAATCTACTCTACTTGCGTAAATATATAAATCTACACTACTAACATGAAAGGAATAAACAAGAAAAGAAAAGAGCATGTATTAAATTGCATAAAAAATTACATAAAAGAAATGACTAAGTAGCCATGAAAAGAAAGAGAGCTTCCAATTTATTTTTGATCCTAAACTAAGGAGGCTAAGAGGAAGAGAGTTACATGAACATATAGGGTATTTATACATGTTTTAAAACCCTAATTCAATTTTTGGGAACTACCCAAACTACCCCTTAGAAAGTGTGGTGGCCAAGTAATCATTAGCATGTGTTAATCCTCATTTAAATGTGCATGAAGCTTTAATGGTCATTAGCATGTGCATTAGCTTCTAATAGTACATCAAGGTAGGTAGGTAGGTGGAGTCCTCCATGTTGTCATGAAATGAATTATTTCAATCTTCATTTGTTCTTTAACTCTTGTGCATGCATATCTTCATGAAGCCACTTGTAATTTGAATTCAAATTCCTACAAAATAACATCGAAATTTCCAAACAAATTTTCTCAAATTAATATGTGCAAAAAATGACCATTTTGCCCTTATATGAGGATGAATAAATGATGATTTGAAAATAACTTGAATTTTGGTTTAAACTTGTTAAAATACCCAATTTGATCATTTATTTAATTAAATTCGATAAAATATGGAAGTAAAAACATGCACATTTACGTGCACATCAGTTAGCATAAACGGACCTTGCTATTATGTGGTGGGAAGATAGTCTAGCTATTACCAGTTTTATGGACAAATAGTCCATTTGTTAGCATAACGGACCTAGCTATTATGTGATGGACAGAAAGTCTACCTATTACCTGTTTTATGGACATATAGTCCATTTATGAGCATAAAAGATATTGCTATTTTGATATAATTAGTTTGATTAACCAGTTTGGTTGCAAGAAAGGATTTGCAAAATATATGGTTTATAGAGGATATTAGTAATGGGAAACCCTTTCCGCTAAGCGGCATGGTCTCACTTAATATCTGTAAACCGAGATGTAACAGAATTATTCACATAAGGATTTATGTTTGACGCGAAGTTTTTGTTTCCCATTAAACTCTCGAGTACTCAAAATTGATTTGAGTAGGCTGAGGGTTAAGATTTTCAGGTTTTAGTCTTTTTGGCGAATAAAGCTTCTAGAGACAAGCATGTGGCTGACGAATAGCTAATTAGGAGATACAGATTGTTTTGTTTATTTTTGCTGTGTATTAATTTAGATATGACTATATTGCTTTTATCAGCCAAGGGGGCTTCATCATATGTCGCTCTTGGCGTAATTTTGTAATGATTACAATTAATCTTTACCTGAGAAAACGATGTAGGTTTATGTAACTGGACATGAATTTGTTTTGAAATATAATCGGTAAAATGTTGTTTTTTTGATATCTGTGATTTTGTTCATATTCAAATGCTTCTGATATTATGGATACCATTATCATTACTGTATTTTGTCACCAGAAGTTAATACTATGGATGACTGTAGCATCTGTAGCGTTTAGCTTTTGGCCTCTAGATACGAGATGTTACAACTTGGTATCAGAGCATGGTTTATGAAAATCTTTAAACTAAAAATGGTTTTTAAAACATAATCCTAAGGAATTAGAGTAAGATTGAGGTAGGGATAATGATGTATAACGTACTTGTATTTTTTCTATATCTCATGAGGTTTGAATACAGATATGGAAGGTAGAAGAGGAAGTGTTAACCCAGGAGGGGAGGGCACCGATGGGAATGCTAGACCTAGCTAAGGAGAACCCAAGGTCAGGCACAAGCAAAAAATATAGGTGCTGGAGTCCCGCAAGTAGGAATGGAAGCCATGTATCAGTTTTTAATGAATATGATGCAAGCGGGAGTTGCAGCTGGAGTGTTAGGAGGAGATGCTGCAGGGGTAGGAGTTTCGGAAGTTCCGGTAGTTAACCATTATGCTAAGCTGAGCGGATATTACACTATGCTTGGAGGGAAGCCTTTTCTAGGGACAGAGGATGCTATAGAAGTGGAAAATTGGTTGTTGCATCATGAGAGAATCTTTGCAGATTTGGGGCTCAATGATGAGTAGAAGAGGAGGATTGCTTCTAGACAGCTTCAAGAAGCGGCTTTGTTTTGGTGGAACAACGTGACAGCTAGTGTGGATGAGGAAAACTTTGTCATGGACAGATTTCAATGGAAGGTTTCAAGAGAGATTTATGTCTGCGATGGCACAATCTGCTTTGATTAGAAAGTTTGCTATATTAGAGCAGGGAGAGATGTCTGTTCTGGAGTATGCTAGAAAGTTCGAGGAGTTGGCCAGATCTGGGTATGCTTTAGTGGATACAGTGATGTAGAGGAATGAAAAGTTTATCAAGGGGTTGAAGCCTGAGTTAGCTAGGGCTACATTACCTCATATTAGAGATCTTCTGACTTTGTTGTGGAGATGGCCTTAAGGCATGAGGAGATTCTTTATTCTCTAAAGAAAAGTAAGGCTAAAGAAGTTCAGGTTAGGCAGAATCAGAAGAGGAAGTTCTTTCCTAAGGAAGGTGCTCAGAAGAGTGGAGTAGCTAAGAAAGGGAAGTCTGAGATTGTTTGTTTCAAGTGCGACAAGAAGAGGCACTTTGTTAATGAGTGTCGTGCTGGAAAGGCTAAGGAAGTGGCGAGAAAGAAGAATGCCAGGTGCTTCAATTGTGACCAGATCGGCCTTTATAAGAGCCAGTACAAGGAGCCCGCTAAGGATGGCAAGGGCAAGGTGTATGCATTGGAGCCTGCTGCTTCGAAACCAACAGCTCAGGAGAAAAGAAAGGCAGTTTTGGGAGGTACGCTTCAGATTCATGGTATGTTTGTTAGCATTCTATTTGATACCGGTGCATCGCATTCTTTTACATCTAGATGTTTGATAGACAAACTTAACCTAGAACCCACATATTTAGTTATTTCCTTACAGGTTGCAAATCCAATAGGAGGGTATGAAACTCTAGGGTTGAGATGTGACCAGTTAGAGTTTGACCTATTAGGTCATAGTTTTGTTTGGAGTTTGCATGTGTTTGATTCTGTGGGGTTCAGGATTATTCTTGGGATGGATTGGTTAAGTGAGTACGATGCTAGGATATTTTGCCAGGATAGGAAAATATCGCTTAGACACCCTAATTGTAGTGATTAGATAGTTTATACCGTAGAAAGTTCTTGCGGTGAGATGTATGCCTTGATGGGTGCTATGGAATTGGATAATGAGTTGAGTTGAGTTTTCATGGTTAAAGAATTCGCGAATGTTTTTGAGCCTGTAATTGGATTGCCGCTGAAACAAGCCATTGAGTTTCAGATAGATTTGGTTCCGAGGGCGGAACCAGTGAGTAGGCCGCCGAGCAGGATTACTCCTATAGAGATGAGGGAGTTAAAAGTGCTCTTAGTGGACTTGGAAAGCAAGAGTTTTATCAGGCCGACTAGTTCGCCTTAGGGAGCAGCCGCAGTGTTTGCTAAGATGTTGGATGAATCATTAAGGCCATGTATTGATTATCATAAGTTGAATGAGGGAATGATAAAGAATCGATATCCATTGTCGAGGATTGATGATTTGTTCGACCAGTTGAGTGGAGCTAAGGTATTCTCGCAGTTGGATTTGGCGTCAAGTTTCCATCAGCTTAGAGTAGCAGAGGATAGTATACCTTTGATGGCATTTAGGACCAGATATGGGTCATTGAATGGTTAGTTATGCCATTCGGACTAACTAATGCGCCAGCTTTCTTTGTGGATCCGATGAACCGAGTTTTCTAAGAGCATTTGGATAGGTTCATATTAGTTTTCATAGATGATATCTTGATTTACTATAAAGATGAAAGAGAGCATGAAGTTCATCTTAGAGTAGAGCTTGAGACGCTGAGGCAGCATCAACTGAAGGCGAAGTTCTCGAAGTGTCATTTCTGGAAGAAAGAAATGAAGTTTCTTGGTCATGTAGTCATAGAAGAAGCATTGTCAGTAGATCCGACTAAGATTGAAGCGATAAATAGTTGGAAGAGACCCGAGACAATGACGGAGATAAAGAGTTTCCTTGGGTTGGCTGGTTATTATCGAAGATTCATTAAGGATTTTTTGCGGATAGCGGCACCGATGACCAAGCTAACGAGAAAGGATGTGATGTTTGTATAGACGATAAGTGTAAGAAAGCATTCCAAAGTTTGAAACACTTATTGACCCATGCACCTGTTTTGGTTGTTCCAGAAGGGAATCAGGATTTAGTGGTTTATACCAATGCGTATGGAAAAGGATTAGGAGCAGTGCAGATGCTGAGAGGTAAAGTGATTTCATATGCTTCTAGACAGCTTAGACCGCATGAGGTTAGATATCCGACACATGATTTGGAATTGGCTGCAATGATTTTATGCTTTGAAGGTGTGGAGACACTACCTTTTGGGAGAGAGGTTTGAGTTATATACAGATCATAAGTCACTGAAGTATCTGTTCTCTCAGAAGGAATTGAACATGAGACAGCAGAGGTGGTTAGAGTTTATTGCCTCTTATGATTTTGGAATTGAGTATACACCAGGGAAAGGCAACAAGGTTGCAGATGCACTTAGCAGGAAACATCAAAATGCAGTATTATTGATGATTGCTGAGTGGAAAGATTTGGAAGCATTGGAAGATTGCAGAGTGCTGTGGAGATCTGAGGCTGAGACTGGTGGAGAAACCGTAATGTTATCTTGTTTGGAATTTCGACCAGTGATGATGGAAAGGATTGCTTCTAAACAAGAAGAGGATCCGGTATTAGCTGAACAGATCAGGAAGTTAAGAGATGGAACCAAGAGCGATGACTTGAAAGATTCCAGTCTTGACCAGAATGGGAGGTTAAGAAAGAAAGGAAGATTATGTGTTCTGAGTGTAGGGAACATAAGGAAAGAAGTCTTAGAGGAATTCCATCGTTCGAAGTTCTCTATTCATCCAGGAGGTACTAAGATCAGGATATGAAGAGGAGTTTCTTCTGGGAAGGAATGAAGCAAGATATTAGTTTGTACTTGGGAGATTGAGAGCAGGATTAGAGATACGTATCCTAACTTATTTTATTGTATGTTTTACCTTCTTGTTTGATTTGTTGTGTACCTTACCGTAATTTCGATGATGAAATTCTTTAAGGAGAGGAGTCCGTAACACCCCGGATTTTTTGTAACATTACTTAGGATATTAATTAGTTAAATAAAATAAAATAATGTGTTGATTAGTAGATTGATATTTGATTTAATTAAAGGGTAGCTGTGCCATTTAAACAATGAATTAAAATTAGAGTTAAATTTAAATAGAAGAGGGGTAAAATAGGAAGGAGGCCATTATTAAACCTAAAACCTTTGGCCGTGTACCCCCTACACGTCTATTTCATTTTATCAAAAAAAATTTAAAACACAGGCCGACCACCATTACAAGAGAACGAGGAAGAAGATAGAGAAAAGCTAAGGAAGAAGTTAATACGAATCAAATTGAATCACATCTTAATCTCTTTAATCTCTAAAGCTAAGGTGAATAATGTTTACATCTCAAATTTTTATTATTCCCGGTTTTTAGATGAATTCTGAATAAATTGCATTGATTTGCTATGTTTTCTAATGATGTAATGATCACATATACTTGTTGATGAATTATGGTTATTCGTATTGAATTTATGATATGTTTTAAGGTGAAAACCCTATAAAATGACATCCAAATGCCTTGTGAATTTTTATGACGACCGTAAATATTATTTTGGAAATGGGTTTCAATTTTCAAACTTTTCTGAATTTATGTGGAATTTATATGAATTTTCTAGTAAAGAAAATGTTAATTTGGATTATAAATTATTTGCAGTTAAATAATAAAGGAATTGGCTCTGAAATTTTTATATGTTGAAGAACATATTAAAAGAGATTTTCTGGAATTTTTGTAGATTTTTTCCTAAGTGTTTTAATGGTAATATAAAATTATTTAAGGTATGGGACTTAAATTCTTTATATAATTAAGGAAGGAGAAGGGGTTTTTGTAAAATAATTTAAATTTGTTAACTCTAGAAAGTCAGCAGCACTTTTGATAACTGCAGTTCTTTTTATTGATAAAGAAAGAGGCAACCAACCAAAATTTGACACGTAAAACATGTTAGGTGAAAAGAACTATTTGCTACATGTTTTTCCCTGTTTCAATGCTTTCGGCACCTGCTTCCACCTTGGTTGGCTTTCGACTAAGTTCCTCTGCCTTCAACACCATCGAAACTAATGCGCATGGTATCAATGTATTGGTACGTAGCGAATTGGATAGAAGGCAAAAGGTATGTAGTCGAAACTAAGGGTTCCGAAGGGATTGAGGCAGTACTCTGCTTTTAATTTAAAATTACGCCTGCTTGCTTTTGACTAAATGGCTTTCGACCAAGTAGCTTTCGACCTAGTCGGATTTTGACTAGGTCAAATAATTTAAAGGAAATGGTTTCGATGGGGATGCACCTCTATTTTTAAATAATTGCTTTCGACTAAGTCGAAACTTTTTGCTACCGCCTTTTCACCTTTTGATCCAGATGGTTTCGAAACGGTTGTTTTGTTTTCTAAAAACCTGGCCACCTCTCCAATGCTTTCGAAGGGATGGTTTCGACACCATCACCTCTTTATTTAGGAAATGTTTTTGAAATAGATGCTTTCGACTTAAATGTTTTAAGACCCTTTTTCTATGATTGAAGTAAAACCCAAATTGGTTTCGAAAGAGATAGTTTTAAATGGTTTCAAAATAGATGCTTTCGACTTTAATGGGTTTTTGATCCTTTTTCTCTACTTCAAGGCATAATCTAAAAGGTTTCGACCGAGACGTTTTTCAAAGGTTTCAAAGGAGTAAATTTTCAAATGGTTTCGAAAGGTTTCCATATGTTTTAAATTGGACCCAAAGTTCTATCGAAAGGATTGAGTTTTGACCGTTTCGAAGGGTTTTAATGAATGGTTTCGAAATGGGTGGTTCCTTAGGGTTTCGAAATGGTTAAAAAGAAGGGTTTTTCCTATGTTTTTGAAAGGCAATATTTAAAAGTTCTAAAGGAGGATGTCTAATGTTTTGAAGCTTTCAGAGAAAAGAAAGGAAAGGTTTTCCAATGTTTTCGAAAGGCTTTTATTGGTTTTGAAATGGTAACTTTCAATGGTTTCGAAGAGGTTACCTTCAAGGGTTTCGAAAGGGTTGTTTAAAGGTTTTAAACAAAGGTTTCAAATGTATTAAATAGGCAATATATCCTCAGTATTTTCAAGTTAAAAAGGGTTTTAACTTGTTTTGGAAGGATAGCTAATCCTTATTAAAGTTCATCAACATTATTTTAAGTAAAGTGTATATATATATCATGGCAAAATAGCTTAGAGTAAAGCTAAGAATATATTTTCCTTGTATAAGTATGATTTAAAGGGTTAAATCATTTTGAAAAGGTTTCAAGGAAAAAGACAAAGGGTAGTTAACCCTAAGAGAATGATTAGGACAGTTAGTCCATTTTGATTCGGACAGTTAGTCCGGTGTGAGGGCAGTTAGCCCAATTTTATGGACAGATAGTCCATTTGTTAGCATAATGGACCTTGCTATTATGTGGTGGACAGATAGTCTACCTATTACCACTTTTATAGGCAGATAATCCATTTGTTAGCATAACGGACCTTGCTATTATGTGGTGGACAGATAGTCTACCTATTACCTGTTTTATGGACAAATAGTCCATTTATGAGCATAGAGGATATTGCTATTTTGATATAATTAGTTTGATTAACCAGTTCGGTTGTAGGAATGGATTTGCAAAATATATGGTTTAAAGAGGATATTAGTGAGGGGAAACCCATTCTGCTAAGCGGCGTGGTCTCACTTAATATCAGTAAACTGAGATGTAATAAAATTATTCACACCAGGCTTTATGTCTGACTCGATGTTTTTTCCCCTTAAACTCTCGGGTACTCAAAATTGATTTGAGTAGGCTGAGGGTTAAGATTTTCAGGTTTTAGTCTTTTTGGCGAATAAAGCTTCCGGAGACGAGCAGGTGGCTGACGGATAGCTGATTAGGAGTTACAGATTGTTTTGTTTATTTCCGCTGTGTATTAAGTCAGATATGACTATATTGCTTTGATCAACCAAGGGGCATCGACGTATGTCGCTCTTGGCGTAATTTTGTAATGATTATAATTAATCGTTATCTGGGAAATGATATGGGATTATGTAACTTGGATATGAATTTGTTTTGAAATATAATCAGTAAAATGTTGTTTTTAGAAATCTGCGATTTTATTCATATTCAAATGCTTCTGATATTATAGATACCATCATCATTATCGTATTTTGTCACCAGAAGTTAATACGATGGATGACTGCAGCATCTGTAGCGCTTAGCTTTTGGCCTCCAGATACGTGATGTAACATTTACCAAATTAACAAGCGTCACATAGGTTTTTAACCTTGTAGTTGATTTTAGGTAATCCTCTAACTAATTCATTTTTAGCTAGTTTGTTGATATTCTTAAAATTTATATGACAAAAACGTTTATGCCATAATCAAGGATCATCAAGATTCGCGGCTAAGCATAAATTTGTATTGTATTTTACATTCATGTTTAAGACATAAATGTTTCGATTTCTAAATCCTTCAAATATTAAAATTTTATTTTGATAAAAAATATTGCATTTATTTTTCATGAAATAAAATTTAAATCTTTCATCACATAATTGACTTATAGTTAATAAGTTATGTTTTAAATTTTCTACTAATAAAACATTAGTAATTATAGGATAATTAGAAATACCGATACTGATGACTTCTCTAATGCTGGTGACAAATCCTTTTGAGTTATCCCTAAATGTTATAGTGCCACATTGATATATGTTATATTTAATAACATATTAGCATTCCAGTCGTGTGCTTAGAACAACCGCTATCTAGTATCCATTTATCTTTATTTTTTATTTTTATTTTGGGTACCTGCAAAATAAGAAAAATTTAATTGTTACCCACCTTCTTTGATTAGGATCCTACGTGTTAGTGGATGTAAGTAGCCTTATCCACGAGGATTTGGTTCCCTTAGAAATGTAATTTTTTTATATACATGACTTTTTGTAAATATTCATCAATATATTTTTGTCTTATTAGTTTATTATTTGTTTTTGGAATCCATATTTTGACCATATTTGTATATGAATTCTTAAACTTAGTTTCTAGCTTTGCCTTTTTGAATTTTGTGTATAATGTGTTGTGTTTCTTTGGCTTTTGTTTGTTTTTAAAACCTAATCCATTTTGATTTCCATATAGTTTAGATATGGTAATCAAATTTTCTAAATTTTGTTTTCCTTTTTTGAATTTTGTCACATTATTTGTTATTTTTTCTAATTTACTTTTATAATCACAAATTTCAATGTTTTTAGAATCTAAATTTGCGTATAATTCTAGTTATTCATTTTCCAGATTAACGTTTTATAACTTATAATTTTCTAAATTATTTAATAATTTGTCATTTTGAGATAATAGTGTTGCATATTTCTTCTGAATAGTTTCTAATTCTTCTTCTAAGATAATTTTTTCATCTTTTAATAATCTGATTTCTAATTCTGATCTAGTTAACTTTCCTACATATTCCTTATTTAATTTTTTGTTTCTCTATATTTATAATATAATTCAATACTTATTTCCATTAATTCAACATAAGTAAGTTCAAGATGTACCTCATCAGTGTCAACCATAAAACACACATTTGCTTGTTCCGAGTCGCTTTCACTGTCACTATCTAAAGAAGAAGACGAATCTGAATCATCCCATGTTACTTGAGAAGCTCTTTTCATTTTCTTGAATTTCTCTAATTTGCTTTTCTTTTTATCATTATTGAGCTACGAACAATCCTTCTTCATGTGGCAAAATCTCTCACATTCATAGCATTTAATCGATGTTTGATTTGAAGAGTTTGGTTTGCCGCCATTTGGAAACTTGGTCATCTTCTTGAACTTCTTGAATTTATTGTAGTTTTTGGTAATAAAGACAATCTCCTCTTCGTTACTTGCTTGGAATGCTATGTTTTTCTTTTCATGATTTTGATCCTTTCTAGCCTGCAAGTTAGCTTCTTTTGACATCAAATTTCCTGTTAGCTCTTTGACTTTAAGTTGAGAAAGATCATTAGCTTCTTCGACGGCTAAAACTTTTCTTTCCCGGTCATTTGTCAAAGAGTTTAAAATTCATGTGACTAAATCAAAGTCTGTGAATTTGACTCCAAGTGCTATGAGATCGTGTTGAATGGTTTGAAATCTTGCATATATATCAATAATTGGTTCACTTGTTTCCATTTTGAAAGATGAGAATTGGTTTTGTAAAATCGAAATTTTAGTTTGCTTGACTTTATTTGTGCCTTCATGGGTGACTTATGAAGTGTGCCATATATCATATGCAGTCTTGCAGAGCATGACATGTGAAAACTCATTTTTTTCAAGTAAGCAAAACAATACATTCATAGCTTTGGCATTATTAGATAACTCCATTTTTTTGCATCAATCCATGTGCTAATATCAGTGGCAGGTGCTTCATATTTGTTTTGAGTTGCTAGCCATATTTCTAAGCCATTGGCTTCCATAGAAATACGCATACGTGTTAACCAATAAGTATAATTAGAACCAGTAAATAGTGAAGGACGAGCAGTTGATTGACCTTCTTGAAATGTGCTTGCCATTTTAATGATTTTTTTCAACTACATGTTACTGTAGATTGAAATAACCTTGCTTCGATACCAATTGAAAGTCTATAGGATCTTTATAAATAATGCAACTTATATATATACGTGTGTATATTACTAACTATGTTAAGTAGAGAATAATAATTGAAAATAAGATAAATAATAGAAACGATCACACTAAATATTTTATACTGGTTCAGACCTCCCATCCTACGTCTAGTCCCGAAGCTCCCCTTCGGTATTTCCTTTAACCAACTGACCCTCGCTTCGTCCGGAGGAATAAACTAATACAAAAGTATATCTCTGACAATCTTGTGTTCCAAATAACACGGTTTTTGAATGATAGTACATATCTTCCTATGATCTCCTTTGAGTATGTGAATGTGAATGCTTTGAGTTGTAGGAAGTGGTTTAACCAAAAATATATTTTGGTTATAATAGATTGAGAGTATGTAAATAATGTATGCACAAGAGGGTGATAAGAAATCAAGAGAGAGAAAATTCAATTAATTCAAGTTTGTTAATCTCTACATCTCAATCAAGGTAGTATTTATATATTCAAAAAGATACAGATGAAGAGTTGTTACTATTAGATAAGTTCTATTCATTTTAATGGTTGCAACCTTTCGATGAAGGGTAATTTCTTTTTGTTCAACAGAAGTGTCTTTTCAAAAATTTGCAGTTTTTTAAATAACAGACGTCTATAGTAAAACCTCAGATGTCTTTGACTTCAGAAAATTATTACTCAAGGATTGTCACTGACGTCTATAGTTTTACCTCAGACGTCCATGGCTTCAGAATTTTATTTTCCCGAATATTTCCTCAAACGTCCGTGGCTTCAGAATTTTATTTTCCCGAATATTTCCTCAAACGTCTGTGGTTTTACCTCAGACGTCTGTGAATAATAAAAGCAGTTTTTCAAATAAAGTTCAGTGTATATGAAATCGTGTGTGATCGTGTATGCATATATACTCAAGAAGATCTTAACAATATTTTACCTAAGGCTCTTTTACAGTAAAATTCCCTTACTAACTATAGAATGGTTGATAGATCATCGTTTGTCTTCAAGTCTCAATATCTTTGAGCATGATGTTTTCTTGTAGTATATACCTATAATCTTAAAATGTGTATATATATATAATTGTATAGTTGTTGTCATTGAAACATAAACTAGAGGTTCTAACATTATACTCTTCCACATATGAATCCCATCCATTCGAGTTTCCATAATGTCTACATTCAATAACATGCATGGAACTCTATCCATCATACGATTTCCCATCATGTGCGCACTCAATCGACGTACATGAAACTCTATCTTACGGGATATTCCGTGACACTATATCGCCCGTCGATCGGTGCTTTCAACCATAATAAGCAAATAAACAAACATGCAACCAACAAGCATACACACATCTATCATAGCGTACATACAACATATATAACACATCTATATCAATCAATTTAGGGATTCGTATAAAAATAGCCTAAATCTAGTGATTTCCAAAATATAGCACATCCATAAGAACATATATGACATCTAATTTAAGCCATTTAAAAACACTTTGAAATTCTTTTGTAAAATCAAGCGCAGTTTTAAATACATTAAAAATCATGTTTTAATGTTTTAAATCCTTTCAAAATGTCGTTTTTATACTATACTAACAGTCTTAGTACGATGAGAGACAATATCATTCACCTAAGCAAAAGCTATCCAACCTTAAGTCAAGTCATAGAGGGCTTCAATAAGAATGCAATATAAGAAACCGTGTCTAAATCGGAACTCGTATGCAAAAGATATGGGAGATATAAGATTTCAATATATATATATATATATATATATAAACTAATTAATTCCCTAACCAATAATTAATTAAACTTAATTAATATTTACCTTAACCAAATATTTTCATAATTGCCTTCCCATCCATCGTTTCATGTATCTTCAATCCACACATTTATTGGCATGCCCACAACCCATTTATGCAACCTCACAATGCCTCACTTCATACACCCCCGCACGCTACCTGCACTTCCTACCACCGCCTGTCACCTCCACCTACATTTTGGCCATCTTCACCCTATCAGCTCCACCCTCTGGCCACTATGATCTGCTGCTACCAACTTTTTTTTCTTTTTCATCTTCATTTACACACACCACATACACCCCCATCACACCATTGTGAGTAGCCATCAGACTCTGCCACCACTGCGACTCCCCTACAACTGCCTTTGACGATTGCGACGATAACATCCCCCATGTCATATGCAATCAAAAATGTGAAAGACCCCATTATATCTTTAAACTTTTCAGGCTTACCACCGCCACCAAGTTCATCTACGCCTAAGATTATCTATGTTTCCCAGCTCCCTATACCGAGGAGAACAACCTATAGACAGGTTTTCCATTTGGATCTCCCCTAAAACCACCCCTTGTCGGATCTGCAATTTTTTCAGCTACGACAGTCGATGTTGGGTCAAACCATGGCCATGGCTGCTTAACACTCAGAAAATTAGAGGGACTCAACTTTTATTTCATCCAAAATAGTGATGATTTGCTTGAGAATGAGGAGGAGAAAGAAGTTAGGTAGATAGGTTTTGATGGAGAAGGAGAAAATCATGAAGGGGAAGTCGAATAATGTAACTTGAGAAAAGAGATGTAGTATTTACGGGAAGTGGGTAGGGTTAGTGTTAAGGTACATTTTATCTTTCAACTCCTCAAATTCACACAAAGGAATTTACCTGCTAATCACTTTGCCGATTTAGAATTAGCAAAATCAAGTAATCTTAATTTTGTCGTGAAGTGGTGATTATGCCGTTGAATACTTACACAATCAGGTAGCTGCACTATAACTGTATGTTAAATTGTCAAATCTAGCCTTTTTTGATCTAGATGTAACTGAAAGAAAGAATTGTACTGCTATTAACAAGGAAACAACGTAAAAACAAGGAAGGTACTAGGTTTGGATTTTAATCGATCCTATGACCATGGGGAAAGTTCTCCTTCTTCCTTTTTATTTAAGTAATTGGATATAGAATTTCATCACCAAATGAACAATTAAACCTTAAAGTTTTCCAAAAAGAAGAATGTCAGAGAGAGGTCCCCCTTTCATGCTATAGTGCCTTTTCTATTTATAGTCTTGAAGAGCATGCAGATTATTGAAATTTCTCTCTTGTCATTTGTGCCTCCACCGTTGGATCCTACCAGCCGTCTTTTTTTGTATTGTCTATTTGATGTGACTGGATTACTGATCTGTCTTTTGCGAGAAGTTTGCATCGAGGAGGGAATCCCAAAATTAGAGTGGGATTATTCAAAATTTTGGCAGGAAAATTCAAATTTGAATTTGACCTTGCTTTCAGGATGCCTGAGGAATTTTGGTGTGAAGCTCAGGTTTGTATGGATTGGTATAGAGTAGATTTCCCATTCTATTCTAAGGGTTGACTTGGGAGATGCTTAGAATATACCTAAGGCTTATTCATGATTTGGATTGCACTCTGTGCAAGTGTGCTTTGACTGCTGATGAGAGAGAAGGATTTTCACACTTGTCGTATGCCTAAAAGATAGGTTATGCATTAAGACGCACTTTGAGTGGTCCTGTATACAACATCTTTGGAGTGCTTCATGCGGCACTGTCTGGGCTATTCTCAGTATAGGCTAGAGTAGACCTGTTTGCCTCGACTCTGTATTTCACTTTTGATTCGCTATTGGGTATATCTGTCGTGTCCTATCCCTATTCTTGTTCCCAAATGCATGTAGTATTCGTCTCCTCTATCTTCGAAGCAATTCCTAGTAAGGACGGGTGTAACACTTGCCCCTCAAGTCTGTTGCGATCATAAGCCATGGTAGACTTGTTGTCTTAAGCATCCAGTCTCCGTACCTAGTTATTACTGCTTAATTTATCAATCTCCTCTGACTATATGATACGCGATTCATTTGTGTTCCGACCAGAGTGACAGTGGTGGGTTGTGAATTTGGTATGACCCACCCTTTATTGAGGCTGAAATGTCCTTAGCTGCATTCATGGTCGAGCATTTGTTTTGACCTGCCCCCTGTTTTGGGGTGTATTGTCCCTGGCCGTATACTCATTTCGAACTGCCTCCTGTTTGGGAGCGTTATGACCTTGGCCTTATGTTTGGCCATATATATGTTATGACAAGCCCTCTATTTGGGAGCATAATGTCCTTAGCCTTATGCTTAGCCGCACTCTTCTCTAGTTTCACCATTCTCATTTTTGAGATTATCGTTGTCGTTCATAGACGAAATTTCACCTCTAAACGACGGCGGTGAGCTATGAAGAGTAAAGAAGATTTGATTGAGAAGTCAGATCATGTATATACAACCTATTATCGCATGCGCATGATTTTTTTGTACTGGTTATGGCATTCTAATATCCATATGTCCAGTGTGGTATGTCGAATTAACTAACATAAGGTTTTTTATACTGGTTCAGGCATTCTAATATCCCTACACTAGTCTTTCTACTATTGTTAATCATAGAAATATTCATACCAAATAAGGTAGAATTTCATCTTGTCCAATGCATGGCTAGAAAGCCGGACTTGCATTGATGCAATTTTAAGTGTGTAGGGCCAGTATCACCATTATAAGTGTTGAGATTGCCGTTTTCGCCTACTGGTTCAACGTTTCACTAAATCAGTGACTACTGGCGGTGACCTGTGAATATGCATTGGACAATACAAAGATTTTATACTGATTCGGGTTGTATAACATCCCCACCTCTAATTTATAGTATCGTTACTTCTTTATAATATTACAATGTATATCGCATAAGCAATGTAAGTCAAACAAAGTAAGGTCTGAGGTGCTTTGAGTTCCAGGTTCTTGGAACCAAGTTTCCATCGGGTCTTTATAACAGGTATGCTTCGTTTGCTAAGACTTCTATTATGATTAATGGTCCATCCCAGTTTAACGCTCCATCCATTGGTCCTTTGTATTGGCCATCACCCGTCGCAGTACTAAATCTCCTTTGCAAAAATTTCTTTCTTTGAGCCTCGCGTTGTAACCCTTTACCATCCTTTGTCGATATGTGGTCGCTACTACTACAGCTTCATCCCTCCTCTCTTAGATGAGGTTCAGGGCGATATCTTTCAATTTCTAGATCTATTCTGCGATATATGATATTCTTCTATGTGATGGGATTTCAACTTCAATGGTTAGCATGGCCTCGTATCCCTAGGTTAGCAAAAAAGGAGTGTGACCTGTAGGAGTTCTAGCTGATGTTCGGTAGGCCCACAACAGTACAGATAGTTCCTCTACCCATCTTCCTTTAGCTTTTTGTAGCCTTTTCTTTAGTAGTTTTTTGATAGTTTTGTTTGCAGCTTCAACCTGTCCATTTTCCTATGGATACGTGACTAGGAGAAGCTTGTTTTATGCCATTTTTCTCACAAATATCTTTAAATTCTTTGGTCTCAAATTGGGTGCCATTGTCAGAAATAATTTTATGGGGTATCTTATATCTGGTAATTATATTTCTTACTACAAAAGTGACTATCTTCTTTGCCATAATTATGGCTAGAGGCTCTGCCTCTACCCATTTGGTGATGTAATATATGACCACTATGGTGTATTTGGCTTCACCTTTTGACATTGAAAGTGGTCCTATCAGACCTATCCTCCATATATTAAACAGCCATGGACTTGAGGGGGGATGAGCTCATGGGATGGTTGTCTAGCGATACTAGCGAACCGGTGATATTTGTCAAACTTTCTTGCAAATTCCTTGGCATCTTGAAGAACGGTAGACCAATAGTAGCCATATCTTAGCACATTTTTTGCCAATTTTTTCCCCTAGAGTGATCATTGCATTGTCCCTCATGTACTTCCCTTATGACCTGTAGCCCCTCTTCCTTGGAAACACACCTAGATAAGGGGTAGAATACCCTCTCTTGTATAATGTGCCATCAAAGAGGGAGTAGTATGAGGTCTGGTCTCTTATCTTTTGGGCTTCATTTCTGTTCAAAGGTAAGACTCTATTTAGAATATATTGTTTGGAGTCATCCAGTTGTCTTCCTCAGCTTATTGGAGTGAAGATTTTGCAACTGGTTGTTCCTGGCTTTCAAACGTCTCTTGGTTTTGCATGCCTTGAATGACATCCCGCTAGGCTTAGGTTGGGACTAGTATTTGATTTGATTCTGTTATACTTGGCTCTACTTGATACCCAATTGGCACTGCTTTCATTTCACTAGCATTTTGGTACAAGTCAGTTTTGCTAAAGAGTCGGCAGAAGAATTGCTTTTGCGAGGGATTTGTTTTATCTCATATTGTTCAAACTTCTCTAGTAATTTCTTAGAGAGTTCTGCATATTTGGCTAAGGTTGGTTCGTTTTCTTGGTAATTTCCTTCCACTTGATTCAAATTTAACTAAGAATCGCTGTGAACTTTAACATGCGTTACCTTTATAACTTGAGCCATTCGTAGGTCTGCAAGGAGAGCTTCATATTTTGCTATGTTATTGGTTGCTTTCAAACCGAGCTAAACTGCTCCATGTAGCCTTTTCCCATCTGGCGTGAGCAAAACATACCCTATTCCTACCCCTTATTCATGTGAGGCTCCATCACGAACAAGTGCCAGAATTGTGGCGTGCTTGTTTCTTCTTTTGAATATGGCTCAGTTGGTAAGGTGCATTCTGCAATAAATTCAGCAAGTGCTTGATCTTTGATTGCCTTCCTAAGGTAGTAGGTAATGTTGTACTGGCTAAGTTCCATCGCCCACTTTAATAAGCGACCGGATGTCTCTAGCTTCTGCAGTATTTGTCCGAGTGGTTTGTCTATAAAGACTTTGATAAGGTGTGCCTGGAAATAAGGCCACAACTTTCTCGCTGTAAGGAGCAAGTTATACGCCAGCTTTTCGACAACTGAGTAGTTTAGTTCTGCTCCTGACATCTGCTTTCTCACGAAATAGATAGACCTTTATGTCCCATCATCCTCTCGCACCACTGCAGCACTAATGGCTTGATTAGTTACAACTAAGTAAATGTATAAGTTCTCACATATTACCAGTTTTGATAATATGGGATTATTGACCAGATGGTCCTTTAGGTATTGGAGTGCTGATTCGCACTCCTCAGTCCACAGGAAGTTTCGCCCCGTCTTTACTTGATCAAAGAACGTAATACATTTTTCTATGGCTTTGGATCTGAATCTGCTCAAGGCTGCTACTCTACCATTCAGGCTCATCAGATTCTTTGACTTCTTTGGGATCCCCACCCTCTTATGGCATCGATTTTCTCAGGGTTAGCCTCGATAGCATGTGCACTCACTATATATCCTAGGAATTTTTTTAATTAGATAGCCGAAGTGCACTTCAGACGGTTTAGCTTCATATGATATTGCCTTAGGACTATGAAGGTTTGTTCTAAGTCTTTTACATGATCTAACATTGCTTTTGACTTAACAAACATGTCGTCCATGTATACTTCCACGTTCTTTCCGATCTGCTAAGCAAACATTGTATTAACTAACCTTTGATAAGTTGCTCCTATATTCTTGATTCCAAACGGTCCGACTTTGTAGCAGCACAACCCTTTGTCTGTCACGAAGCTAGTATGTTCTTGATCTAGCTCAAACACAGCTATTTGATTATACCTCGAACATGCATCCATGAATGATAGTAGTTCATGCCTACTAGTTGCATTTACCAGCTGGTTGATCCTTGGCAATGGAAAATTGTCCTTGGGGCAGGCCTTGCTAAGGTCAGCGGAATTTATATAGGTTCTCCATTTCCCTTTGAGCTTTCTTACCGGTACTGGATTAGCAATACACTTAGGGTAATATATTTTCCTAATGAACCCATTCTCTTTTAACTTCTTAACCTCTTCATGTAGAGTGTTGTATCTTTCTTGGTCTAGAGTTCTGCACTTTTGTCTAACCGAGTGCTCATCTTGGTCGTTGTTAGGCACATGGCATATGACGATCGAGTCTATTCCTATCATGTCTGAATGGGTCCAAGTGAATACATCTATAGATCATTTTAGGAAGTCTATCATTTTTTCATGAGCCTTTGCATAAGGTTCTTTTGTATGTTAAGCACCTTTGTGGGATCCTCTGGATATCTTTGGTACCACCTACCGATTTTAATTCTTTTTTTGTCGCCATTTACCTTGGTTCTATTTCATTTTCTGGTTCTCCTTCTTCTGGTGAACTCACGGAGGATGCCTGTTTCTAGGCTTCTTCAGAGAAATACTACGCATAAACTAAATTATATTCATTAGTGCCAATCATGTGCATATATGTTCTCTTCTCTTTTCTCTTAGGTTTGAGGGGTGTAAGACTACTTGCCATAGTATCAGTTTGAGTATCTGATACTGCCGCATTTTTATGCCCTGATTTAATTTCGGTTTTACTATTACAAATATCAAAAGAAACAACAAAATAGTTTGGAACAATTTTATTGCTGGAATTAAGAGTTACATGATATAATTCTCTAGTTAAAAAAATTTCCCCTCTTATGGATCCTATCCCAGACGGGGTACCACATTTAATGAGCAAATCCTTCTGAGAGATTATTGCCCCTAGATCAACCAAAGCAAGTCTTCCCAAGAAAGCATTGTAGGGTAAGGGTTGATCGATGATTAAGAAACTTGCGTAGAATGACTTGTTTAACTGGGTACTCTCAACTGTGATGAGCAGACATGCTGACCCTATTAGAACGGTTGTGATGTTGTTGAAACCGAAGATTGGTTCAGGGATGGGTTTCAGGATTTCAAATGGTAATTTCATTTGATCATTGACAGATTTGAAGATAACATTTATCCAACTTCCCAAATCAACGAAGCCTTTCTTCATGGTACAGTTTAAGATCTGCACCGTAATGACAAGCGGGTCTTGATGTGGGAATACAACTCCTGCAGAATCAGCTGCTATGAAGGTTATCTCTTGTGCATGATTCTATTTGGCATGGAAGATCTCCCCTTGAGCCTTAGCCTCCTGCACTTATTTCTCCTATGCCTTCTTGCTTGCACCAGCAAGCTGTGGGCCCTCCATGAATTGAAGCTATCAGGTTTGAAGGGTTGCCAACTTGATGTTCATTTGGATCTAGAATCAGATGGCCAGTTCTATCTCCCCCATTCTCACTCTAGAAGCCTCCCAAATATCGTTTCTCGATTGGCCTCTCTATTTCCTTTTTCAGATGTCAACAGTTATCGGTATGGTGGCCATTCACTTTGTGGAAACGGAAATATGCTCCACCTTTATTATGTTCTAGTTTCTTTCCCTTGTTCGGCAAGTTATAAGACAACTCATCTTTGGTTATCTCATATATCTACCTAGGGGAATGGGTAAGAGGGACCTTTGTGGTAAGGTTTAGCTCCTTTTTTCGTTTCTTCGGTGGATGATATCCGTTTGCTCCCCTTTTCCTATCATAGTTTGGGACAAAAATTCCCTAAGATTGACACACAGACCCAACTTCCTCCATCCTGATGTAACTAGCTGCCCTTTCATAAAAGCTTTCATACTATGACAAGATTTCATACTATTTTTATCCCATTTAGCAGTTCCTCTCCTACTTCCAACGTAAGCCACCATTAGTAGGGCTTTTTCGCTAGTTGCCCTAACTCGTAGGGCTTTCATCTTAAAGCGCTTGATTAAATGCACAGACTTTCATTCTCCCCCTGTTTCACACAGGAGATGGTGCGAATGTCGGGGGAGGCTTCCCTTCTCGAATTAAATTGTCTTAGGAAATCAGTGGATAATTTCCTCCAAGATTTAACATCTACCAACCTGTACCTTTAAAACCATCTTGATGCAGCATCGGATTAACATATAAGGAAAAATTACACATGGCCATCCTTCCAACCTTCAGGATGTCCATAAAGTATTCAGAAGTGTTATGGTGACCCTCGGGGTTGGTAGTTTCATCAAACGTGTCAATCATAGGGGCTTTGAAATTATTAGAAAAGTCGACTTTAATAATGGTCTCGCTGAAAGGAGTGCAAATTCCTTCCTCTATCCTTTCTCCGGTATTTTGTTGATAAATCTTTGCCAGCTACTCCATGTGAGTCTTGAGCTGTTGGATCTCGTATTTCCTTGATTCAAGTTGGGATGAGTTATGGTAAGGCGTGGTGTCATCATCATTTCCCATGGATTAGATTGGTCGTTCCAACAACAGAGGGTTTATGTTGGCCTGCTTGGTTTTAGTCCTGGGGTTAGCCTAAATTTTACTCTTTAATTTGGTGTCAATATTTAATCCAGAATCACCATTCCCATTAATGGGAGTGCCGTTATCGTCCACCTTGTCACGGTCTAAATTTCAGCGTTCAAATATCGACACCCATACTTCACTTGTACTCAAATGCCACAGATTCAATCGTTGAAATTCGACTCGTGCCGGAGCTTATAACACAGTAAGTATAACAACATAGCGGAAGAAAGAAATGACTGATATCATAAACATCACAATTGATACAATATCCAGAATGATATACAACAATGATATCAATATGATACAAGAATATCAGAGACAAATAATGTTACAGTGGAAAACAACTGAAGTGATAACTCCAAATGATCTTTAAAAGAGAATGCGACCAACAACTCCAACATCAAGCTCGAACCACCATCACGTTTCACAAAGGTAAGCAAGGTCGGTCGGTAGTCCGTGAACTCCAACAACTGAACTAGCTCCAACTAATCTACTAAACCTGATTATTTGAAAAACCCAACTCTAGACTGCCTGTGTGGAAAATTGTGGGCACCTAGAGTTTAGGAAGGGAAAAATAAACTCCGAGTCAGTCATGAGACTGGTATGAGTAACAAAAATAGTTTATCTTTAAAACAAACAACAAAAGAATTTTCAACATTGAAATCCGCAATGATTTTTGGAAAATGAAACTACCATAAGACCTCCCACCACACACATAATGCAATCGCAGACTTGGAGGAGATTTCTTCTTATGATAGTCAAATATGCTTAATACGAGAAAACTCTTTTGATATTATTACTAGTGCATAGTGTGAAAATCCTTTCGAAAATACAATATTAGTCTTGGCCAGCATAGGTACCATTATATTATGCCTGCTATAGCTGCCGCCTGAGGAGACAGGTTATACAAATTGCAATCGTAAAGGGCTCATATTGTTTCTTTGGATTTTCCAACAAATGGTCAGGCTAAGGAACTTTCTACTGCCACATGGGTACGCCTCTGGAGGGACGTCCCGAGAACTAACTACCTCTCTACCAACACAAGGCCGGGTTACCTCTTACTAGGTAACTACTACACGAGTATGCCACCCCCCGGTCGTTTGCGACCTTTATCCGAGGATCCTCGGTTACAAAACAACAATCACATAGTAAATGAGATTGATGCAACCACACAGGTAAAGCATCTGGGCTCCATACCATGATACCACCTTTTTCCAGAAGGAAATGACATACCCTAAAGGGAGCGACCCTCATAACCTTGCTGCATCTTTCCTGTTTCGACCATTTCTGGTTTGTGAGGCTCGATGAGGTCTCGTCCACAAAGCTACGCTTTTTCACAAAGCCATGCTTTGATCAACAAATGATCAACAAATGGTCAGCAATACACAGCAACACTTAGCATGCCACACTACCAAATTGGGAGTATATCACTGATAACCTTCAACTACATAACCTCTGAGCTCGTACGTCTCAGAGAGAGGTGTTAAGCTAAGAGAATAAATTCTCTGCCACCAAACAGAAATGTATTTGAAAGAAATCAGCTTTAAATCTCAAAGTGTAGTGTCAGACATACAACCATACAAGTCTGTTCCGGGTTCGAACAGAACCGAAGGCACTTCCAAAGAAGCCCTTGCAATCCGGGTATTCACAATCCCGATCGAACTTCCCATCACTTAGGGAATCTCTATACCGGGCGCTACTCGGTGCAGAGACAATCGATAGGCTATCCTATCATTTTTACAAATACCCGGTCTTCACCACCGGTCTTCAATTGCTATCCATATACGACGTATCACTTATTCGGAATGGGTTGTATGACACAAAGGTCCTCTCCCGGCTAAACCGAATAGTGAGCGTAATATTTAAAAACCTATGGATATGGGATTTCAATTAAGTCACAACTTATGATCCAGAAGTTTTCTTTCAAATGGTTTAAACAAATTACCATTTCAAATCTTTTTAAATAAAAAGATTTATTTCACAAAGTTCACCCAGTTTGTCACAAAGATCTATTCATGGATTTTCAAATCGATTTCCATTTCAAATCTTTTATACAAAAGATATACTTTTCGAATTTCAAACACAAAGTTTAATGATCTTCCATAAAGATTCAATTATAGCTTTTTAAAACAATTCAATTTTCAAATTGAATTAACCCATTCAATCTGTAAATCAAAGATTTAATTGATAACTTTCAAAACAATTCACAATTCAAATCTTTTATAATATAAAAGATACACCATTTGAAATCCTCTTTGATTTCAAGACAAGGTTCAACCATCTTTCACAAAGGTTAATTCATAGTTTTCTCAAACTATCTACCATTTCATTTCAAACTTGAAAAGTTTCGATACAAATTGGAAATCCTTTCTTTTATGAAAGCTGTCATTACTTGAAACAATTAGTTTTCATTTTGGAAAAACTAATTATAATTACATAGGTTAAAGCCATCCAAGTATAAAACTTGGATTTAAATTTAGATTTCCAAAACTACACTTTTAAATGGTTAAAACCCCATATAAACACCTTTTATAACTTGTACAATCTTTTAGACCTAAAATCCCAAGTTATTGAATTCAATTTCCAATATTGAATTCAAATTTAAATCAAATTATTTGAATTTCAAATTCTATTAAGTTATTTAAGATAACTTTTATTTTTGAAACTTATTTCAAAAGTACTCAATTCCAATTTCCAAAACTATTTTGAACTCAAGAATTCAATTTCTAAAATTATTAAAAATCTGTGACTTAACCGATTTCCTCGTGAAATCCATATTGTGTGTGTAAGAGTGTGGTCCAGGGGTTTTACACAGTAGTGCAACATCATTCAGTCATCAAAGATCAAAATACAGAAATATAGTTGATAAGCGGTATAAACTATAACGCTTATCTTTCATATACAGATCACCGATATATATATATTACAGATAATAAATTACATTCATCCCAGATAAATAAATTACATTACGGATCACAACATAAATCAGGATATAGCACAAAGCATCACATATCAGGGATATCAAACAATTCACCCATTCAATAAAATCCAAACATCCGTAAGTAGGATCAATTTAATTATCTGATTGATTTAAATCAGATTAATTTCTATGAATAAATTTGCTAGTCATGGTAAATTAATGATCAATTAATTACAAAATATTTAATAATTTCCCTTTGATTAATCATTAATTAACCCTTAATTAATAATTAATCCTTAATTAATGAATTAATTAACTTTTAATTTAATAAATCTTAATTAATCACATTCATTAATTAATCCTTTGATTACTAACAAATAATTATACTCAAGTTAATAATCATCATTTAATTAATTACATCCAGTAATTACTCTTAATTACTTCTCTAAGTAATTATACTTTCCAAATCGTCAAGTGATTATTCTATATTAATTTAAACTTAAGTAATTAACTTGAACTAATCCAATTAAACTCAATTAGTTACACTGAATCATTAATTCCTTAATTAATAATTATTTCTTAATCACTTTCATTAATTAATTTATCTTTAATAAATTAATTATTCTCAAAATTACCTTAATTAATTTATCACATTATCCTTAGATCAATTATTGCTTAATCACTTGGTTAATCAACTTTAATTATTAATTAATAATCCTTAATTCACAAATTAATTATTCCTTACTTAATTAATCTTTAAACCTTAATTAATTAATTTAAACCTCTAATTACTTATTTAATTAATCCAAATCATTAATTAATTAAATAGATAATTTATCCATTTTAATTAACTTAATAATTAATGAATTGCAAATTACCATTGTATCTTCATTAACTTAAAACAAATCTCATTTTTATTAATGATTTTGTTATCACTTATAAATAGGTTGGAACATTTATATTCAATTCGCCTTTAAATTCATTTTAAATTTCAAGATTTAAAATGAATACCAATTTATAAATTAATAAAGTTTAAAACCTTTAAATTTACATGTTAAAAGTATACTTTAGCCTTTAAACTTATTTAATCATTTAAATTCATAAAACTTTATTAAATTTCAAAATCTGGAATTCAGAGATTTAAACTCAGGTTTCAAATTTTGATTTTACTTTGTTTAAATTTTTACTTTATAATTTAAATTTCATTTTAAATTCAAATCTCTTTTTCAATACTTAACATTTTTAAGTATTAAAACAATTTAAATTTAAAACTTTATTTCCTAAACTAAATTTTTCAAACTGAACTTGAATTAATATTTAAACTCAAATTTGAAACTCAGTTTAAACATTAATTTATAAATTTTAGATTCAGTTTTAATCCCAAAAACCAAATCAGGTTTGAAACCTGAAACCAGATTTTACCCGAGCTTCATCACCTTCTGCTTCGAGTCTAACCTAAAAAGCTCCGAGTAACACTTCG
Source organism: Allium fistulosum (assembly GCA_030737815.1). Classification (NCBI taxonomy): domain Eukaryota; kingdom Viridiplantae; phylum Streptophyta; class Magnoliopsida; order Asparagales; family Amaryllidaceae; genus Allium; species Allium fistulosum. The sequence continues at coordinate 845,502,555 of CM060902.1, forward strand.
AGAAAATCAACGAACAACCCAGCCCCACTCAAACAAAAATGCTCAGATCACCAATAGTGCCTTCGTGCACGTGCACGTGGTCGCCGACCAACTCCAGGCGCCTCATATGGCTTCAACACATCAGCCAACATCCACGCAACAACCTCCGACCATCCAAACTTCTTCACTCGTGCGAAATCAAAATTTGAGTGGTTTGAACTAAACCTGGAAAAACACGAGCCATCACCTCCTCAAACCTGTCAACGCTTCGAACTCGCCGCCTCGACCACCGGAGGACCTGAAACTCCGGTCACGACCTCGTCCTTCACCCAGTCATCATCCCTTAAAGCCATGTGCCACTCGATCAACTACAGAGAGCAAACGAATCAACCATATAGCTTCGACCAAAAGCTAGGTTTCCAGGCTAAAATCACTCGCCGCCGCCACCACGACCAACTACACCGCTTTCCACCATTTTTCCTCGACCCTTCGATCACTCCTCCATCACCACAGAGAACCCCGACCTTCCCAGATACTTAGATCACCAGAAATTGCCGATATTATCAACTTTAAACAAGCACAAACTGCTCTGTCATCCTCTATCGAAAAATTATGATTTTTGTTTTAAAAATCATATTTTAATATAAGGATTCGGTTTATAATCCTGAATTCGAGGATTTAGAAATTTAAAATTTGACAAATTTGAAGTTTGGCTCACATTTCTTGATTTCCAGAAAAATATACAAGTTGTTTTAGCTTACAGAGATTTTTAAATCTTAAATATATGCATAACAAACAAGCCTTGTTTCAATTTTAAGTTCAAACGTCGAGTAGATCAAGTGATAATGGATTTTGAATCAAAGTCTAGTGTTTTAAATCTAGACAGGGAAACAGTTTTGATCACCAGTCTGCATACAATCATCCATACATTCAAATACTCACAGAGCATTCAAAAATATATAAAACTATACTTGTTTTCAGATGTAAATGCAACTAAGTCAAGCTTTAAATTTTTAAAAGGTTGATGTCACTCACTGTGATTTAGGAAGAAGAACAGAGCTTCTTAACTTTTGAAACTGGCTTGTAAAACTGCAAGCTGAAGCCTTCAATTTGGTCTCTGGTTTGTACTGATGTAGATTGTTGTTTCAACTTGAAGTTTTGTTTAAGTTAGAGATGAAGCTTGCTTCAGATTCACACAGCTTGGAATGGACGAAAATGAAATGAAGAAGTTGATATATAGAAAATGAGTTTTACTAGTGATAATAGGTTTTGTACAATATAGGCAGAGATTTTTCTTGTTTTGGAGGCTGATGAGATATATTTGTGCGTGCATTAATTGTGTTGTACCATATTTATAAAAAAAAATTCTTCATTTCGGCTGTACATGGTATGAAGATAGTTGATGTCTTCTTTTGCAAGCTTCTCGTTTATATTTTGTTTTCTTTTTTTCAAGTGTTCATACTTATGTGTATATATATTTGCTTTGTCTTTATAATATTACTTTATAATATAAATAATTTTCTATTTTTAATATGTTGTTAGAATTTAACTAATTTGTTTGCTTTATATTTTATAATATATCTTATATACATCTATTTTTATTTTTGTAGTCTATTTTGTATTACATTGTTTTGTATGGATTTATGAGATTAAAATATATATATTTACTTTATATTGTATAAAACTATATAATTTGTTTTGAAACATAGATGAATTTCTATATTTTATATGTTGTTAATTTTAGCAAATGTTCTACTTTTTATTTTTATTAAAATTTATCTTATATTTATTTCTATTTCTAGTTTAAATTTTTATTATTATTTTTTTACTTTAATATTTATTGTCTTATAATTATTTTATAAATTCAAATCATTATTAACCATCAATTCTAAATTTTAAAATTATTTATTTCCTTGTGTCCAAAGTCTATATTTTTATATTTATTTTTAAACCATTTATTTAAGATTTAAATTTAAATCCAATATATATATATATATTCAAATTTACTCATGTAATTCAATATCTTACTATTCAAATTTAAATGATTTAACACATCTTTATTTGAATCCGGAGAAACTCAAATCAATTTACTAATTAATTTCACAATTTTTATTCAAAAATTAAATTAATTATCACTTCAAACTTATTTAAAATCCGGGATCGTTATAGTCTCCCCCCTTAAGAAATTTCGTCCTCGAAATTTGCTAGGGAGACACAAAGATAGGTGAAAAATGTTTCATCAAATCAACTGAATATCTATTCTGCATTTGGCTTACCAAATCAGAATATCAATAATAGATACGAGAACGAATCTATTTAACACTTTACAAAATACTCGGGTTATTCGGATCTACGAAATATGCAGTGGCATTGGTTAGTTCAAAGGGATAACTAACCATTCGTAGAATATATTGGGACCCAAAGAATGGAAAGATATATGGATACAATTCCAAAACTTCTAGTTTAGAACTAAAGTATACCTATCAACCATAGCAACCAAAGCAACCAATTCATCCAAACAAACAATTCTGACCTATTTGGAGTTTATGTCCCATGCAAATATATCAAATCTTCTTCCTGGATCTACCAGGAACTATCAAAGAATTGAGAAAAGATGTTGAACAAAAGAGATTGATAGAGAAAAGATTGTTTCCTTGTTGTTACAGGGTATTGACCATTTATAGTCGTATTCCCCTGTCCCCTATCTCATCCTCTTCTTGCACTCATATTTACTATCAGTGGATAGTAAGAGAATTTACTGAGGTATACGGACAGATATCTTAGGGATTACTCATTCTAGGGTATACTTCACCCTATCTCTAATGAGCTACTTAATGTGTTATACTCCTGAGCTAAAGTTCAACCTTAGCTCTGATACCAAAATGTCACGGTCTAAATTTCAGTGTACGAAAATCGACACCCATACTTCACTTGTACTCGAATGTCGCAGATTCAATCGTTGAAATTCGACTTGTGTCGGAGCTTATAACATAGTAAGTATAACAACACAGCGGAAGAAAGAAATGACTAATATCATATACATCACAAATGATACACTATCCAGAATGATATACAACAATGATATCAATATGATACAAGAATATCAGGGACAAATAATGTTACAACGGAAAACAACTGAAGTGATAACTCCAAATGATCTTTAAAAGAGAATGCGACCAACAACTCCAACATCAAGCTCGAACCACCATCACGTTTCACAAAGGTAAGCAAGGTTGGTCGGTAGTCCGTGAACTCCAACAACTAAACTAGCTCCAACTAATCTACTAAACCTGATTATCTGAAAAACCCAACTCTAGACTGCCCGTGTGGAAAATTGTGGGCACCCAGAGTTTAGGAAGGGAACAATAAACTCCGAGTCAGTCATGAGACTGGTATGAGTAACAAAAATAGTTTATCTTTAAAACAAACAAGAAAAGAATTTTCAACATTGAAATCCGCAATGCTTTTTGGAAAATGAAACTACCATAAGACCTCCCACCACACACACAATGCAATCGCAGACTTGGAGGAGATTTCTTCTTATTATAGTCAAATATGCTTAATACGAGAAAACTCTTTTGAAATTATTACTAATGCATAGTGTGAAAATCCTTTCGAAAATACAATATTAGTCTTGGCCAGCATAGGTACCATTATATTATGCCTGCTATAGCTGCCGCCTGAGGAGACAGGTTATACAAATTGCAATCGTAAAGGGCTCGTATTGTTTCTTTGGATTTTCCAACAAATGTTCAGGCTAAGGAACTTCCTACTACCACATGGGTATGCCTCTGGAGGGACGTCCCGAGAACTAACTAGCTCGCTGCCAACACAAGGTCGGGTTACCTCTTACTAGGTAACTACTACACGAGTATGCCACCCCCCGGTCGTTTGCGACCTTTATCCGAGGATCCTCGATTACAAAACAACAATCACATAGTAAATGAGATTGATGCAACCACACAGGTAAAGCATCTGGGCTCCATACCATGATACCACCTTTTTCCAGAAGGAAATGACATACCCTAAAGGGAGCGACCCTCATAACCTTGCCGCATCTTTCCTGTTTCGACCATTTCTGGTTTGTGAGGCTCGATGAGGTCTTGTCCACAAAGCTATGCTTTTTCACAAAGTCATGCTTTGATCAACAAATGATCAACAAATGGTCAGCAACACACAGCAACACTTAGCATGCCACACTACCAAATTGGGAGTATATCACTGATAACCTTCAACTACATAACCTCTGAGCTCGTACGTCTCAGAGAAGGGTGTTAAGCTAAGAGAATAAATTCTCCCCCACCAAACAGAAATGTATTTGAAAGAAATCAGCTTTATATCTCAAAGTGTAGTGTCAGACATACAACCATACAAGTCTATTCCGGGTTCGAACAGAACCGAAGGCACTTCCAAAGAAGCCCTTGCAATCCGGGTATTCACAATCCCGATCGAACTTCCCATCACTTAGGGAATCTCTATACCGGGCGCTACTAGGTGCAGAGACAATCGATAGGCTATCCTATCGTTTTCACAAATAACCGGTCTTCAATTGCTATCCATATACGACGTATCACTTATTCGGAATGGGTTGTATGACACAAAGGTCCTCTCCCGGCTAAACCGAATAGTGAGCGTAATATTTAAAAACCTATGGATATGGGATTTCAATTAAGTCACAACTTATGATCCAGAATTTTTCTTTCAAATGGTTCAAACAAATTACCATTCCAAATCTTTTTAAATAAAAAGATTTATTTCACAAAGTTCACCCAGTTTGTCACAAAGATCTATTCATGGATTTTCAAATCGATTTCCATTTCAAATCTTTTATACAAAAGATATACTTTTCAAATTTCAAACACAAAGTTTAATGATCTTCCACAAAGATTAAATTATAGCTTTTTAAAACAATTCAATTTTCAAATTGAATTAACCCATTCAATCTGTAAATCAAAGATTTAATTGATAACTTTCAAAACAATTCACAATTCAAATCTTTTATAATATAAAAGATACACCATTTGAAATCCTCTTTGATTTCAAGACAAGGTTCAACCATCTTTCACAAAGGTTAATTCATAGTTTTCTCAAACTATCTACCATTTCATTTCAAACTTGAAATGTTTCGATACAAATTGGAAATCCTTTCTTTTATGAAAGCTGTCATTACTTGAAACAACTAGTTTTCATTTTGGAAAAACTGATTATAATTACATAGGTTAATGCCATCCAAGTATAAAACTTGGATTTAAATTTAGATTTCCAAAACCACACTTTTAAATGGTTAAAAACTCATATAAACACCTTTTATAACTTGTACAATCTTTTAGACCCAAAATCCCAAGTTATTGAATTCAATTTCCAATATTGAATTCAAATTTAAATCAAATTATTTGAATTTCAAATTCTATTAAGTTATTTAAGATAACTTTTATTTTTGAAACTTATTTCAAAAGTACTCAATTCCAATTTCCAAAACTATTTTGAACTCAAGAATTCAATTTCTAAAATTATTAAAAATCTGTGACTTAACCGATTTCCTCGTGAAATCCATATTGTGTGTGTAAGATTGTGGTCTAGGGGTTTTACACAGTAGTGCAACATCATTCATTCATCACAGACCAAAATACAGAAATATAGTTGATAAGCGGTATAAACTATAACGCTTATCTTTCATATACAGATCACTGATATATATATATATATATATATTACAGATAATAAATTACATTCATCCCAGATAAATAAATTACATTACGGATCACAACACAAATCAGGATATAGCACAAAGCATCACATATCAGGGATATCAAACAATTCACCCATTCACTAAAATCCAAACATCCGTAAGTAGGATCAATTTAATTATCTGATTGATTTAAATCAGATTAATTTCTATGAATAAATTTGCTAGTCATGGTAAATTAATGATCAATTAATTACAAAATATTTAATAATTTCCCTTTGATTAATCATTAATTAACCCTTAATTAATAATTAATCCTTAATTAATGAATCAATTAACTTTTAATTTAATAAATCTTAATTAATCACATTCATTAATTAATCCTTTGATTACTAACAAATAATTATACTCAAGTTACTAATCATCATTCAATTAATTACATCCAGTAATTACTCTTAATTACTTCACTAAGTAATTATACTTTCCAAATCGTCAAGTGATTATTCTAAATTAATTTAAACTTAAGTAATTAACTTGAACTAATCCAATTAAACTCAATTAGTTACACTGAATCATTAATTCCTTAATTAATAATTATTTCTTAATCACTTTCATTAATTAATTTATCTTTAATAAATTAATTATTCTCAAATTAATTACCTTAATTAATTTATCACATTATCCTTAAATCAATTATTGCTTAATCACTTGGTTAATCAACTTTAATTATTAATTAATAATCCTTAATTCACAAATTAATTATTCCTTACTTAATTAATCTTTAAACCTTAATTAATTAATTTAAACCTCTAATTACTTATTTAATTAATCTAAATCATTAATTAATTAAATAAATAATTTATCCAATTTAATTAACTTAATAATTAATGAATTGCAAATTATCATTGTATCTACATTAACTTAAAACAAATCTCATTTTTATTCATGATTTTGTTATCACTCATAAATAGGTTGAAACATTTATATTCAACTCGCCTTTAAATTCATTTTAAATTTCAAGATTTAAAATGAATACCAATTTATAAATTAATAAAGTTTAAAACCTTTAAATTTACATGTTAAAAGAATACTTTAGCCTTTAAACTTATTTAAACATTTAAATTTATAAAACTTTATTAAATTTCAAAATCTGGAATTCAGGGTTAGATTTAAACTCAGGTTTCAAATTTTGATTTTACTTTGTTTAAATTTTTACTTGATAATTTAAATTTCATTTTAAATTCAAATCTCTTTTTCAATACAACATTTTTAAGTATTAAAACAATTTAAATTTAAAACTTTATTTCCTAAACTAAATTTTTCAAACTGAACTTGAATTAATATTTAAACTCAAATTTGAAACTCACTTTAAACTTTAATTTATAAATTTTAGATTCAGTTTTAATCCCAGAAACCAAATCAGGTTTGAAACCTGAAACCAGATTTTACCTGAGCTTCATCACCTTCTGCTTCGAGTCCAACCTAAAAAGCTCCGAGTAACACTTCGAGAAAATCAACGAACAACCCAGCCCCACTCAAACAAAAACGCTCAGATCACCAATAGTGCCTTCGTGCACGTGCACGTGGTCGCCGACCAACTCCAGGCGCCTCAAATGGCTTTAACACATCAGCCAACATCCACGCAACAACCTCCGACCATCCAAACTTCTTCACTCGCGCGAAATCAAAATTTGAGTGGTTCGAACTAAACTTGGAAAAACACGAGCCATCACCTCCTCAAACCTGTCAATGCTTCGAACTCGCTGCCTCGACCACCGGAGGACCTGAAACTCCGGTCACGACCTCGTCCTTCACCCAACCATCATCCCCCAAAGCCATATGCCACTCGATCAACTACAGAGTGCAAACGAATCAACCATATAGCTTCGGCCAAAAGCTAGGTTTCCAGGCTAAAATCACTCGCCGCTGCTACCACGACCAACTACACCGCCTTCCACCATTTTTCCTCGACCCTCCGATCACTCCTCCATCACCACAGAGAACCCCGACCTTCCTAGATACTTAGATCACCAGAAATTGCCGATATTATCAACTTTAAACAAGCACAAACTGCTCTGTCATCCTCTATCGAAAAATTATGATTTTTGTTTTAAAAATCATATTTTAATATAAGGATTCAGTTTATAGTCATGAATTCGAGGATTTAGAAATTTAAAATTTGATAAATTTAAAGTTTGGCTCAGGTTTCTTGATTTCCAGAAAAATATACAAGTTGTTTTAGCTTAGAGAGATTTTTAAATCTTAAATATGTGCATAACAAACAAGTCTTGTTTCAATTTTAAGTTCAAACGTCGAGTAGATCAAGTGATAATGGATTTTGAATCAAAGTCTAGTGTTTTAAATCTAGACAAGGAAACAGTTTTGATCACCAGTCTGCATACAATCATCCATACATTCAAATACTCACAGAGCATTCAAAAATATATAAAACTATACTTGTTTTCAGATGTAAATGCAACTAAGTCAAGCTTTAAATTTTTAAAAGGTTGATGTCACTCACTGTGATTTAGGAAGAAGAACAGAGCTTCTTAACTTTTGAAACTGGCTTGTAAAACTACAAGCTGAAGCCTTCAATTTGGTCTTTGGTTTGTACTGATGTAGATTGTTGTTTCAACTTGAAGTTTTGTTTAAGTTAGAGATGAAGCTTGCTTCAGATTCACACAGCTTGGAATGGACGAAAATGAAATGAAGAAGTTGATATATAGAAAATGAGTTTTACTGGTGATAATAGGTTTTGTACAATATAAGCAGAGATTTTTCTTGTTTTGGAGGCTGATGAGATATATTTGTGCGTGCATTAATTGTGTTGTACCATATTTATAAAAAAAAAATTCTTCATTTCGGCTGTACATGGTATGAAGATAGTTGATGTCTTCTTTTGCAAGCTTCTCGTTTATATTTTGTTTTCTTTTTTTCAAGTGTTTATACTTATGTGTATATATATTTGCTTTGTCTTTATAATATTACTTTAAATTATAAATAATTTTCTATTTTTAATATGTTGTTAGAATTTAACTAATTTGTTTGCTTTATATTTTATAATATATCTTATATACATCTATTTTTATTTTTGTAGTCTATTTTGTATTACATTGTTTTGTATGGATTTATGAGATTAAAATATATATATTTACTTTATATTGTATAAAACTATATAATTTGTTTTGAAACATAGATGAATTTCTATATTTTATATGTTGTTAATTTTAGCAAATGTTCTACTTTTTATTTTTATTAAAATTTATCTTATATTTATTTTTATTTCTAGTTTAAATTTTTATTATTATTATTTTACTTTAATATTTATTGTCTTATATTTATTTTATAAATTCAAATCATTATTAACCATCAATTCTAAATTTTAAAATTATTTATTTCCTTGTGTCCAAAGTCTATATTTTTATATTTATTTTTAAACCATTTATTTAAGATTTAAATTCAAATCCAATATATATATATATATTCAAATTTACTCATGTAATTCAATATCTTACTATTCAAATTTAAATGATTTAACACATCTTTATTTGAATCCGGAGAAACTCAAATCAATTTACTAATTAATTTCATAATTTTTATTCAAAAATTAAATTAATTATCACTTCAAACTTATTTAAAATCCGGGATCGTTATAGTCTCCCCCCTTAAGAAATTTCATCCTCGAAATTTGCTAGGGAGACACAAAGATAGGTGAAAACTGTTTCATCAAATCAACTGAATATCTATTCTGCATTTGGCTTACCAAATCAGAATATCAATAATAGATAAGAGAACGAATCTATTTAACACTTTACAAAATACTCGGGTTATCCAGATCTACGAAATATGCAGTGGCATTGGTTAGTTCAAAGGGATAGCTAACCATTCGTAGAATATATTGGGACCCAAAGAATGGAAAGATATATGGATACAATTCCAAAACTTCTAGTTTAGAACTAAAGTATACCTATCAACCATAGCAACCAATTCATCCAAACAAACAATTCTGACCTATTTGGAGTTTATGTCCCATGCAAATATATCAAATCTTCTTCCTGGATCTACCAGGAACTATCAAAGAATTGAGAAAAGATGTTGAACAAAAGAGATTGATAGAGAAAAGATTGTTTCCTTATTGTTACAGGGTATTGACCATTTATAGTCGTATTCCCCTGTCCCCTATCTCATCCTCTTCTTGCACTCATACTTACTATCAGTGGATAGTAAGAGAATTTACTGAGGTATACGGACAGATATCTTAGGGATTACTCATTCTAGGGTATACTTCACCCTATCTCTAATGAGCTACTTAATGTGTTATACTCCTGAGCTAAAGTTCAACCTTAGTTCTGATACCAAAATGTCACGGTCTAAATTTCAGCGTACGAAAATCGACACCCATACTTCACTTGTACTCGAATGTCGCAGATTCAATCGTTGAAATTCGACTCGTGCCGGAGCTTATAACACAGTAAGTATAACAACACAGCGGAAGAAAGAAATGACTAATATCATATACATCACAAATGATACACTATCCAGAATGATATACAATAATGATATCAATATGATACAAGAATATCAGGGACAAATAATGTTACAGCGGAAAACAACTGAAATGATAACTCCAAATGATCTTTAAAAGAGAATGCGACCAACAACTCCAACATCAAGCTCGAACCACCATCACGTTTCACAAACGTAAGCAAGGTCGGTCGGTAGTCCGTGAACTCCAACAACTGAACTAGCTCCAACTAATCTACTAAACCTGATTATCTGAAAAACCCAACTCTAGACTGCCCGTGTTGAAAATTGTGGGCACCCAGAGTTTAGGAAGGGAACAATAAACTCCGAGTCAGTCATGAGATTGGTATGAGTAACAAAAATAGTTTATCTTTAAAACAAACAACAAAAGAATTTTCAACATTGAAATCCGCAATGCTTTTTGGAAAATGAAACTACCATAAGACCTCCCACCACACACACAATGCAATCGCAGACTTGGAGGAGATTTCTTCTTATGATAGTCAAATATGCTTAATACAAGAAAACTCTTTTGAAATTATTACTAGTGCATAGTGTGAAAATCCTTTCAAAAATACAATATTAATCTTGGTCAGCATAGGTACCATTATATTATGCCTGCTATAGCTGCCCCTGAGGAGACAGGTTATACAAATTGCAATCGTAAAGGGCTCGTATTGTTTCTTTGGATTTTCCAACAAATGGTCAGGCTAAGGAACTTCCTACTACCACATGGGTATGCCTCTGGAGGGACGTCCCGAGAACTAACTAGCTCGCTGCCAACACAAGGTCGGGTTACCTCTTACTAGGTAACTACTACACGAGTATGCCACCCCCCGGTTGTTTGCGACCTTTATCCGAGGATCCTCGATTACAAAACAACAATCACACAGTAAATGAGATTGATGCAACCTGACAGGTAAAGCATCTGGGCTCCATACCATGATACCACCTTTTTCCAAAAGGAAATGACATACCCTAAAGGGAGCGACCCTCATAACCTTGCCGCATCTTTCCTGTTTCGACCATTTTTGGTTTGTGAGGCTCGATGAGGTCTCGTCCACAAAGCTATGCTTTTTCACAAAGTCATGCTTTGATCAACAAATGGTCAGCAACACACAGCAACACTTAGCATGCCACACTACCAAATTGGGAGTATATCACTGATAACCTTCAACTACATAACCTCTGAGCTCGTACGTCTCAGAGAAGGGTGTTAAGCTAAGAGAATAAATTCTCCCCCACCAAACAGAAATGTATTTGAAAGAAATCAGCTTTATATCTCAAAGTGTAGTGTCAGACATACGACCATACAAGTCTGTTCCGGGTTCGAACAGAACTGAAGGCACTTCCAAAGAAGCCCTTGCAATCCGGGTATTCACAATCCCGATCGAACTTCCCATCACTTAGGGAATCTCTATACCGGGCGCTACTAGGTGCAGAGACAATCGATAGGCTATCCTATCGTTTTCACAAATAACCGGTCTTCAATTGCTATCCATATACGACGTATCACTTATTTGGAATGGGTTGCATGACACAAAGGTCCTCTCCCGGCTAAACCGAATAGTGAGCGTAATATTTAAAAACCTATGGATATGGGATTTCAATTAAGTCACAACTTATGATCCAGAATTTTTCTTTCAAATGGTTTAAACAAATTACCATTTCAAATCTTTTTAAATAAAAAGATTTATTTCACAAAGTTCACCCATTTTGTCACAAAGATCTATTCATGGATTTTCAAATCGATTTCCATTTCAAATCTTTTATACAAAAGATATACTTTTCGAATTTCAAACACAAAGTTTAATGATCTTCCACAAAGATTAAATTATAGCTTTTTAAAACAATTCAATTTTCAAATTGAATTAACCCATTCAATCTGTAAATCAAAGATTTAATTGATAACTTTCAAAACAATTCACAATTCAAATCTTTTATAATATAAAAGATACACCATTTGAAATCCTCTTTGATTTCAAGACAAGGTTCAACCATCTTTCACAAAGGTTAATTCATAATTTTCTCAAACTATCTACCATTTCATTTCAAACTTGAAATGTTTCGATACAAATTGGAAATCCTTTCTTTTATGAAAGCTGTCGTTACTTGAAACAACTAGTTTTCATTTTGGAAAAACTGATTATAATTACATAGGTTAATGCCATCCAAGTATAAAACTTGGATTTAAATTTAGATTTCCAAAACCACACTTTTAAATGGTTAAAAACTCATATAAACACCTTTTATAACTTGTACAATCTTTTAGACCCAAAATCCCAAGTTATTGAATTCAATTTCCAATATTGAATTCAAATTTAAATCAAATTATTTGAATTTCAAATTCTATTAAGTTATTTAAGATAACTTTTATTTTTGAAACTTATTCAAAAGTACTCAATTCCAATTTCCAAAACTATTTTGAACTCAAGAATTCAATTTCTAAAATTATTAAAAATCTATGACTTAACCGATTTCCTCATGAAATCCATATTGTGTGTGTAAGATTGTGGTCCAGGGGTTTTACACAGTAGTGCAACATCATTCATTCATCACAGATCAAAATACAGAAATATAGTTGATAAGCGGTATAAACTATAACGCTTATCTTTCATATACAGATCACCGATATATATATTACAGATAATAAATTACATTCATCCCAGATAAATAAATTACATTACGGATCACAACACAAATCAGGATATAGCACAAAGCATCACATATCAGGGATATCAAACAATTCACCCATTCAATAAAATCCAAACATCCGTAAGTAGGATCAATTTAATTATCTGATTGATTTAAATCAGATTAATTTCTATGAATAAATTTGCTAGTCATGGTAAATTAATGATCAATTAATTACAAAATATTTAATAATTTCCCTTTGATTAATCATTAATTAACCCTTAATTAATAATTAATCCTTAATTAATGAATCAATTAACTTTTAATTTAATAAATCTTAATTAATCACATTCATTAATTAATCCTTTGATTACTAACAAATAATTATACTCAAGTTACTAATCATCATTCAATTAATTACATCCAGTAATTACTCTTAATTACTTCACTAAGTAATTATACTTTCCAAATCGTCAAGTGATTATTCTAAATTAATTTAAACTTAAGTAATTAACTTGAACTAATCCAATTAAACTCAATTAGTTACACTGAATCATTAATTCCTTAATTAATAATTATTTCTTAATCACTTTCATTAATTAATTTATCTTTAATAAATTAATTATTCTCAAATTAATTACCTTAATTAATTTATCACATTATCCTTAAATCAATTATTGCTTAATCACTTGGTTAATCAACTTTAATTATTAATTAATAATCCTTAATTCACAAATTAATTATTCCTTACTTAATTAATCTTTAAACCTTAATTAATTAATTTAAACCTCTAATTACTTATTTAATTAATCCAAATCATTAATTAATTAAATAAATAATTTATCCATTTTAATTAACTTAATAATTAATGAATTGCAAATTATCATTGTATCTTCATTAACTTAAAACAAATCTCATTTTTATTCATGATTTTGTTATCACTCATAAATAGGTTGAAACATTTATATTCAATTCGCCTTTAAATTCATTTTAAATTTCAAGATTTAAAATGAATACCAATTTATAAATTAATAAAGTTTAAGACCTTTAAATTTACATGTTAAAAGAATACTTTAGCCTTTAATTTATTTAAACATTTAAATTTATAAAAACTTATTAAATTTCAAAATCTAGAATTCAAAGTTAGATTTAAACTCAGGTTTCAAATTTTGATTTTACTTTGTTTAAATTTTTAATTTATAATTTAAATTTCATTTTAAATTCAAATCTCTTTTTCAATACTTAACATTTTTAAGTATTAAAACAATTTAAATTTAAAACTTTATTTCCTAAACTAAAATTTTCAAACTGAACTTGAATTAATATTTAAACTCAAATTTGAAACTCAGTTTAAACTTTAATTTATAAATTTTAGATTCAGTTTTAATCCCAGAAACCAAATCAGGTTTGAAACCTGAAACCAGATTTTACCTGAGCTTCATCACCTTCTGCTTCGAGTCCAACCTAAAAAGCTCCGAGTAACACTTCGAGAAAATCAACGAACAACCCAGCCCCACTCAAACAAAAACGCTCAGATCACCAATAGTGCCTTCGTGCACGTGCACGTGGTCGCCGACCAACTCCAGGCGCCTCAAATGGCTTTAACACATCAGCCAACATCCACGCAACAGCCTCCGACCATCCAAACTTCTTCACTCGCGCGAAATCAAAATTTGAGTGGTTCGAACTAAACCTGGAAAAACACGAGCCATCACCTCCTCAAACCTGTCAATGCTTCGAACTCGCCGCCTCGACCACCGGAGGACCTGAAACTCCGGTCACGACCTCGTCCTTCACCCAGCCATCATCCCCCAAAGCCATGTGCCACTCGATCAACTACAGAGTGCAAACGAATCAACCATATAGCTTCGACCAAAAGCTAGGTTTCCAGGCTAAAATCACTCTCCGCCGCCACCACGACCAACTACACCGCCTTCCACCATTTTTCCTCGACCCTCCGATCACTCCTCCATCACCACAGAGAACCCCGACCTTCCCAGATACTTAGATCACCAGAAATTGTCGATATTATCAACTTTAAACAAGCACAAACTGCTCTGTCATCCTCTATCGAAAAATTATGATTTTTGTTTTAAAAATCATATTTTAATATAAGGATTCAGTTTATAGTCATGAATTCGAGGATTTAGAAATTTAAAATTTGATAAATTTGAAGTTTGGCTCAGGTTTCTTGATTTCTAGAAAAATATCCAAGTTGTTTTAGCTTACAAAGATTTTTAAATCTTAAATATGTGCATAACAAACAAGTCTTGTTTCAATTTTAAGTTCAAACGTCGAGTAGATCAAGTGATAATGGATTTTGAATCAAAGTCTAGTGTTTTAAATCTAGACAGGAAACAGTTTTGATCACCAGTCTGCATACAATCATCCATACATTCAAATACTCACAGAGCATTCAAAAATATATAAAACTATACTTGTTTTCAGATGTAAATGCAACTAAGTCAAGCTTTAAATTTTTAAAAGGTTGATGTCACTCACTGTGATTTAGGAAGAAGAACAGAGCTTCTTAACTTTTGAAACTGGCTTATAAAACTGCAAGCTGAAGCCTTCAACTTGGTCTCTGGTTTGTACTGATGTAGATTGTTGTTTCAACTTGAATTTTTGTTTAAGTTAGAGATGAAGCTTGCTTCAGATTCACACAGCTTGGAATGGACGAAAATGAAATGAAGAAGTTGATATATAGAAAATGAGTTTTACTGGTGATAATAGGTTTTGTACAATATAGGCAGAGATTTTTCTTGTTTTGGAGGCTGATGAGATATATTTGTGCGTGCATTAATTGTGTTGTACCATATTTATAAAAAAAAATCTTCATTTCGGCTGTACATGGTATGAAGATAGTTGATGTCTTCTTTTGCAAGCTTCTCGTTTATATTTTGTTTTCTTTTTTTCAAGTGTTCATACTTATGTGTATATATATTTGCTTTGTCTTTATAATATTACTTTATATTATAAATAATTTTCTATTTTTAATATGTTGTTAGAATTTAACTAATTTGTTTGCTTTATATTTTATAATATATCTTATATACATCTATTTTTATTTTTGTAGTCTATTTTGTATTACATTGTTTTGTATGGATTTATGAGATTAAAATATATATATTTACTTTATATTGTATAAAACTATATAATTTGTTTTGAAACATAGATGAATTTCTATATTTTATATGTTGTTAATTTTAGCAAATGTTCTACTTTCTATTTTTATTAAAATTTATCTTATATTTATTTCTATTTCTAGTTTAAATATTTATTATTATTATTTTACTTTAATATTTATTGTCTTATATTTATTTTATAAATTCAAATCATTATTAACCATCAATTCTAAATTTTAAAATTATTTATTTCCTTGTGTCCAAAGTCTATATTTTTATATTTATTTTTAAACCATTTATTTAAGATTTAAATTCAAATCCAATATATATATATATATATTCAAATTTACTCATTTAATTCAATATCTTACTATTCAAATTTAAATGATTTAACACATCTTTATTTGAATCCGGAGAAACTCAAATCAATTTACTAATTAATTTCACAATTTTTATTCAAAAATTAAATTAATTATCACTTCAAACTTATTTAAAATCCGGGATCGTTACACACCTGCTGAATGTTCAGCGCAACCGAGGGATGATGGCGGTGCGCTGTGGTGTAGGGAGGTGAAGATGGCCTATGAATGATACATTGGGTCGTCGTTTTTTCTAATCCTTCCTTACGTCGATTTATTTGATCTAAGAAGGATTGGAAGGTGGTCAGGATGGTATCTGCAGGGGCCTTGGTTAGGACTCCTACCTTATTTTGTTTCTCCGAGAGTATAAGTGACTTGGGGATAGTTTTTGCTGCTAGATGTGCAGATTTTTGGTTTGGGGCAATAAGTGAATCGGTGGGATTCATGGTTCGTGATATATTGTTTTGCTGGATGTGGAGGACAAATAGAAGTATGGAGGTTCGAACCCTCCTTCTAGCGCCAAAAGATGTTGAGGTACTTTTTCATCCTTCAACTCTTCAGATTCGTACAAAGCAATTTACTTACTAATCGCTTTGCTTATTTGGAATTAGCAAAATCAAGTAATCTTAATTTGTTGTGAAGTGGTGATTATGCCGCTTAATGCTTAAACAATCAGATAGCTACACCGTAACTGTTTGTTACAGTGTCAAATCTAGCTATTATTTAATCCAGATATAACTAAAAGAAAGAACTGTACTGCGGTTAATAAGGAAACAACGTAAAAATATTATAGGACACAGGATTTACGTGGTTCAGATTTTAATTGATCCTAAGTCCACGAGGAAAGTTCCTCCTTCTTCATTTTTAAGTAATTGGGTACATAATTTAATGGCCAATGGTACAATAAAGCCATAAAGTTTTTGAAAAATAAGAATGTCAAAAGGAGGTCCCCCTTTCATGCTATGGTGCCTTTTCTATTTATAGTCATGAAAAGCATGCAGGTTACTAAAATTTCTCTCTTGCCGTCTATGCCTCCACAGTTGTATCCTGCCAGTTGTTGTTTATCCGTACTATCTATTTGATGTGACTGGATTACTAACATGTCTTTGGTGGGAAGTTTAAATGGAGTTGGTAATCCGAAAATTGGAGCGGGAATATCCAAAATTTTGATGGGAGAATTCAAATTTGAATCTGATCTTGGTTCCGGATGCCTAAGGAATTTTGGTGTGAAGCTTAGGTCTGTATGAATCGGTATGGAGTAGCGCTTCCGATTCTGTTCTGAGGGCTGACTTGGGATATGCTTAAAATATGCCTGAGGCTTATTTGCGATTTGGATTTCCCTCTATGCAAGTTTGCTTTGACCACTGATGAGAGAGGAGTTTCACACTTGTCGTTTGCCTATAAGGTGGGTTTTGTGTTGGAACGCACTCCGAGTGGCCCTATATACAACCCCTTTGGAGTGCTTTGTGCGTCACTATCAAGGCTATCCTCAGTATAGGCTAGAGCAGACCCATTTGCCTTGTCTCAGTATTTCACTTTTGATTTCCTAATAGGTATAGCCACCGTGTCCTATCTCTGTTCTCTTTCCCAAATGCATGTAGTATTCATATCCTATATCTTCAAAGAAGTTATTGGTAAAGAGGGTGTAACAGTTAGGGATTATGTGTAACCCTTTTCTTCTATTTTTGAAATTCCAACGCACATTTTGTTGCCGTATAGCTTCTAAGAATGTCAGATTGTGATGATTCTTCGACGAAGCAACTCATCGTGTTTTTCCTGTTTCAACGGCATAAGTTTTGTCAAAATCAAAGATTTTGCCCCGAGTTGCTATTTTTGGGCGTTTTAAGTCTTACGTGCAACTGGAACATCTGAACCTAAAGATTCTTCAACTGCATGGCTCGTACACTTTTTCTTGACCCAATGACGTTTTTCGTTCGTCCAAATTCTCTTGTATATCGGTGCAATACGTATAACTACCAAAAATACCGTAAAATAAATCTAGGGTGAAAATCGCAAGATAAAATTACTAAGGGTCAAAAATATCGCTACTCAACACCAACCAAAGTTATAAGGTCAAAAAACCCAATATGAATTTAAAAATAATATTTTACTATAATTTGATACGTAAAATACGGGTCATTACAATTTCCCCTCCTTTATTCGCTACAGAGATCCCTAAATCAAACAAGTTAAAATCGACCATAGCTATCCCGCATGCCTAATAACCATAATATGCATAAGTAATCGTATCAAACCTCACCATCAACTACCAAACATGCACATATAATATCAAACATCACAAAGTAACATCCATACCTATCCTGGGATGTAGGGTAGTAAACTATCTAATATAAAGCACCAAATATGATATCAAATATGAAAGCTAATGATAAATCTTACCAAGTGAAGAGCTCCGAAAAAGTGGTCCTCATGCTCTCCTCAGTCTCCCATATGCAATCACATTCGCTTTCACTCCACTGAACCCTTATCACTTCATCATCTCCCTCCTAAGTTGTTACGCATAACATCCTATGGTACGAATATTCTTATAAGGTCTCAAAGTTCCTGGTTCAATCTCAATATCATCTAGCCGATTCGATGTTATCTTCCCTAACACCTCTTGTAAACTCTTCTGAAACCCACTAGCAAATAAAGGTTCTTGGTCACTCACAATGCTCTTTGGAACACCATGGAATCATACTATCCACTTTACATACAACTCAACCAATTTGGATGTCGTTCAATTGGGATTAACGGGTATAAATCTAGCACTCTTTATCAATATATTACCTCTAATCTAGATGCTATCATACCCTTCTCTGGTCCTCGGCAATCCATCGATGAACTCTATCGATATCTATTCCCATTTCTACTTTAGAACAAACAACCTCTCATCCCTATAGAATTAACCATCTTGGTAGAGTCTGCATTGCATCATTTCTACAGACTCTACTCATTCCTCTAACTTAACCATGAACCCTGCTAGTCTAGCATCACGCCTCTGACTAGTAACGATCCTCTAGACCAAAGTAGGTCTGATAGTCAAACTACACAACATCTTTGGCTCAAACCCAGATCGAGATCTGAAGTTCGGACCTGCAATAAACTCAAGCTGGGTCAAATCTAGAAACGTTACTCCTGAACTAGCATGTCTTCTACTCAGAATATTAGCAACTGCATTTTCCTTATCGACGTACATGAAATGTCGAAGTCATACGAGGCTTGGAATTCTAACCATCATCATTGGTGAAGTTTAAAACCCTTCTCGGAGAAGAGGCACTTTAACAATGTGAGGTCAGTGAACAACTTGTACCATTCTCTTGATAGATAGCACCTTCGAATCTTCAAAGAGAATTTTATCGCTGTTGACTTCAAATTATGAGTCAGATACTTCCTCTCGTGCGGTTTCAGCTATCGACCAATGTATGCAATAACCTTATCTTTCTTCATTAATATTGCACCTAGCCTAGTACTACAGACATCTGTGTATACTATCAACTCCTCATTCCCACTCGAAATGAATAATGCTGGTGCACCTGTCAACTTTTAATCAGACTCACAAATTCGTGCATGCACCTCGCGCCTCAAAAAAAGTCGGATCCTTCTTCATCAAATGGTTAACGGTACTGCTACCCTAGAGAAGTCCTTGATAAAACATTTATAGTAACAAATCTAAGGAAACTCCTCACAATCGTAGCACTCTTGGGTCAACTCCAATCCTACACTGCTGCTACCTTCATAGGATCTATAGCAATAACCTGCTCTAAACAAAGTGACCCAAGAACCTCAGTTCCCTTTTTCGAAAGTGACACTTCTAAAACTTCACCATCAATCAGTGTTTTCTCAACACCTCCAACACAATCCCTAAATGCATCTTGTGCTCCTCTTTCATCCATGAGTAGATGAAAATGCCATCAACAAACACAAGCACAAACTTACCCAAGTGATCCCTAAAAGCACGACTCATGAGATCAACAAAGTATGTTGGTGCATTGTTTAGTCCGAACAGCACAACCAACCATTAAAAAATTTAGATGATGTACGAAATGCTGTGATCGGCACACTTTCTCTAGCTACTCTCAATTAGTTAAACTCATTACATGGTCCAAATGAGAAAACATCCTCGCACCGTGGAGCTGGTCAAACAAGTCATCAATACGTATGGTTAGATATTTGTTCTTATTTGTTACCTTATTCAGATCACGGTAATCAACAAACAACCTCAAACAGCCATCCATCTTAATGGAAAACACTACAGGTGCACCCTACTCAAATATACTCTTATGAATGAACCCTTGCCTCAATAGGTCATATGCTCGCACCTTTAGTTCCCTCTATTCTTTGGGCCTCATATGCCTCAAAGGCAAAGCCACTGGTCCATCATCTATGACCAAATCGATACAATACTCTATCTCCCTACATGGTGTAATTCAATCACCTTATTGAATATATCTGGATACCCTCAAGCTATAGGCATAGATGACAACTCATCAGATGGGATATCGAGTGGATATAGAAAGCAACCACTACCTCGTCCTCCTATATGTAGCCTAACTCTACCGTTCGCTCATCCTTAGTCCTAATCATCATTAACAGCCTATCACAATCCACGACTATTTTGTATCTCTTTAGCCAGTTCATTCCTAGAATACCAACCTAACAAAACCCAAAACAAACAAACAAACATCCATGAATCAACGAGACCAAACCACAACAAGCCATACAATGACAAGTGGTGCCTCCAATAGGATTTGTTAGTACTAAAGGTCGGTCAACTATTTCAGTTCTTAATCCCAGTCGATCTACCAAATCACTAGATATGAAGGGATGTAAAGCCGTGGTATTAAACCAAACAAGTATGGAAATGTCGCAAATGGAAAGCATACCTCTGACGGTGATGCCCTTTCCCTTCTCTTTCGCCGATGGAGCATTCGATGAAATCATAACAACAGTCAATGCATATGCCTTCACTTTCTATCCCTACTAACTAGTTCGAGATAGTTCTTCCACCTTAGGTATAGGCTCTCTTATTGTAAAGCTTCTCAACCACCTTCTCGAATCTCACATCAATGCAAATAATCAATCACTTCCCAAGGTGATTATTCAACCTAATGATAAAATTTTCATCCTTTTTGAGTGGAGTATTAATGAAAGATAGACCGTACTTCGACAAAACGTCGAATTTGGCAACATACTCCGACATAGACATATCACCTTGCTTCAAGTCAAAAAACTTCCTACGCAACACCAACTTCTGAGAAGTTGGGATAAATTTCTCTATGAAGCGAACTATGAACCGATCCCAAGTAAATCGATCATCGAGAGTTGCAACTTTGAGGGTATTCCACCAGTTCATAGCCTATCCCTGGAGTTATCTAGAGCCCACCTCCACCTCATGGTACCATCTAACTCTAAGTCATTAAAGATCCTCTAGTAAGTATCCATCTAATGTTGCACCTCAATAGCCTACTTCGTTCCAAGGAATAGTCCACCTTCTTATAGGCTTACTTAATCTTTATATAGCCGGTCAAAGTCAGCTCTGGCAGCCTGCACTTGTGTACTATCCCAACCACATGTTTTATGAATCGAGATAGGCAACCACCGATCTTGCACCCTCTTCAACTTTGGAGATAGAGTACATAGCATCATTTCTCGTATACCAGATCATTTCCAATCTATAATAAGAACGATCAGTCTCTCATAAAGAGAAGTTGTATCAATGGTACCCATATGTGCAATATTACTTATATACTGTATATACTACTATATGGTTTCTAAAATTAAAATATATAACAAGTACGCTCTCTCGTATACATATATATCTCCGACACCCAACATACCTACATAGTGCGCTGCTACGATGCCCGACCGATGTAGGACGATTTTAAAGGGCTGTAAAGTAAATAAAATAATAATAGAACCCGTTGAATATCTCATAATGCATTGAATAAAATATAATAGTCACCATGGATATAAAATAGGCGAGACAGTAATAACTAAATGAACCACAATGTTAGATTCCACTGGTTCACAAAGTTATACAAGATAGTAGTAGGGTTTATACAATTGGAAATAAACTCAAAAGATAATTGTCTTTTAATAGAATAAACAACACTACCAAGGCTCCATAATGTCGCACAATGGAATAGACAATAATGGGTCCAAATATAAGTATGAGAAAGAATCACCTCCTACTCGTCCGTTTGTACAGCTCCATATATCACCCATACCTACTATCTAGTCTACTTATTTAAGAGTACCTGAGATAACGAGAAGCATATCATAAAACCTCGAGTCAGATAATAGTCTGGTGCGAGTGATAAACAATCGCAAAATACTATGAAAGTCGATATAGTTTATGGGACGTAGGGTATGGAGAATCATACCTGACTTGTCCTTGCATCCAAAGAGTCGGCACGCAATAATACATGCTAATCTGCCATCTACTATCATCATAAAAGTGTATTACATCCTAGTACAATATCGAGTGTCTAGGTATCCACATCCACAATACCTACATCATGTGACATCTCTAGAGTGATAAAAAACATAGCAAGCATAACATCCATCAGAAAATCCTTACCATTACTTATGTGCTTTGGATATAAGACAACTCATCTCCCACCCTCCATATGGTCAAGGACTAGACTATCCACATAAGGTCCAAGGTAATCCATCCACATAAGGATTCTAGAATCTGCATAATCTAGTTGGACATGCCCACACCCCCATTGTACGAGTACCCTCAGAAACCTCCGATCGTCCATCATCCCTTCGCACACGTTTTCGAACCCACAGTCGTTCTATCATTTTCCATTTGTCCATAGTAGAACTCCTCATTTATTCCATTCACAAGCTCTCCTCATTTGAACTAATCCTTCTAGACCCTCATGGCCCTCATCCTTTAAGTCATCCTCATCGAAACCTCCTTATACATCCTACATAAGTCTAGAATCCTCATATCAAAGGTCCGAAGCCATCACATCAAAGTGTCGCATCATCGCTTCACCATCAAAATAATACATCGTAGAGAAATAACATTAACCTCAAGATTTGGCCACATGAAAAAACCACCATATTGTGTTCCCCAAAGCCTCCTCATCATCCACTTCAAAAATTGACCAAATCGACCATCATCAAAAGTGATAGGTACCGACCACTCTATAATGGTCATTGCCGACCACTTTGGTCATATGCTTAGCCAAAAATGGCTAAGTACATACCGAATGAAAATGTCCAATATCCATCCTGAAGTCTGAAGCCCATACCCAAGTCTATCGTTTTCCATCATTGGATCAGTCGACATGCATCCCAATATTCTTCCATACATGTATCTCATCCATTCGAGTTTCCATCATATGTGAATTTGATTGACATGCATGGAAATCTATCCATCATTCGATTTCTCATCATGTATGCATTCAATTGACATACATGAAACTCTATCTTATGGGATATTCCATAATACTATATGGCCCATCTATCGGTGTTCTCAATCAAAACAAGCATACATGCAAGCAACAAGCATGCAAAATATCTATGATAGCATACATACATCTATCATAGCATACATACAACATATATAACATGTCTATATCAATAAATTTGGGGATTAATATCAAAAGTAGCCTAAATCTAGTGACTTCCAGAAAATAGTGCCTCCATAAAAACATATATGATATCGAATTTAAAATCATTTTAAAACAATTTAAAATTATTTTATAAAATCAGATGTAGTTTTAAATACATCGAGAATCACGTTCTAAAGTTGAAAATCATTTCAAAACATCATTTATATACCATACTAATAATCATGGTATGTTGAGAGAAAATATCACCCACCTCAATAAAAGTTGTCCAATTTAATGCCAAGTTGTAGAGGACTTCAATACAAGCACAACATAAGAAACAACGTGCAAATCGATCTTCGTATGCAAAAGATACAGGAGATATAAGATTTCAATTTATACATATATAAATTAACTAATTAATTAGCTCCCTAACCAATAATTAATTAAAATTAATTGATAATTTCCTTAACTAACTATTTTCATAATTATCTCTCCATCCATCATTTCTTATAGCTTCACTCCATACTGCGTAATGGCATGCTAACAACCCAATCATAAAACCTCACAACACCTTACTTCGTCAACCACCGCACACAGCAATCACTTCCTACAACCGCCTTCAACCTCAGCCTACACTCCGGCTATATCTGCCCTGTTAGCTCCCGTCCTCTAGTCACTGTGACCTACTGCTACCAATTTTATCTCTTTTCCATACGTAGACACACCACATACACTCCCATCACACCACCATGAGTAGCCACTAGACCCCAACACCATCGTGGCTCCCTTTCCACCACCTCTAACAACTACAACGATCCCCCCGTGCCATATGCAATTGAACACATGTAAGAACCCATTATATCTCCCAACTTTTCAAGCTTGACACCGCCACCATGTTCATTAATGGGTCAGATCATCTACGTTTTCAAACTCCCCTTGCCAAGATGAACAAACTCATATAAACAATTTTCCATTTGGATCTCCCCATATTCACCCCTTGCAAGTTCGTAATTTCTAGTCGCTATAATCAAAGTTGGGTCGAACTGAGGCCTTGTCTGTGTAGCTCTCGGAAAAATAGAGAGACCTAATTTTGTTTTGTCCAAAATGATGATGAAATAAGGTGGGAAGATGAGTTTTGATGGATGAGTAGCAAATTGTAAGGGGAAGCAGAATAATGTGGTCAAAGAGAAGAGATGTAGTATTTATAGGAAGTGGGTAGGGTTAGGGATTGTGTGTTCCCTTTTTCACTTATTCCCCAAATTCTAATGCACGTTTTGTGGCCGTATGACTTCTAGGAATGTCAGATTGCGTGATTCTTCAATGGCACGATTCGTCGTAACTTTCCCATTTAAATGGTACAAGTTTTATCAAGATCTGAGACTATACCCCATGACGTTATTTTTGGATGTTTTTAAGTAGTACGGGCTGCCAAAACGTCCACTCCCAAAAATTCTTTGAATATGTGGCTCATACACATTTTCTTGACCCAGAGACATGTTTCGTTCGTCCAAATTCTCCAGTGCGTCGGTGCACGTATATCGGTGTAATATGCATAACTACAGAAAATGCTAGAAAATAAATCTAGGTTCAAAATCATAAGATAAAATTACTAAGGGTCAAAAATGTCACTACTTAACACTACCCAAAGTTATAGCGTCGTACAACCCAATATGAATTTAAAAATAATATTTTACGATCCTCCGATATATAAAATATAAGTAGTTACAATATGAATGTATCATAACATACTCATGTGTATATAATGCATGTGCAACATATAATACAACATGCATAAATAATGTTTACATATATAGATGTTGGAATTTACATTTATAACAGAGATATTTGCCATCCATATACGCATCTACCGCCTCAAAACTATTATTTAAATATGTATGCATTTAATTATGTATGCAAAATACAAAATTGAAAGCATGGATGGTTCTAAATGAAAGGAGATCAAGAGACAAATTCTCCTTAATTTACTTCTTTTATTACAAGATCCAGATCTAGTAATTCAAATGCCTCTTTGACTATTTAAAAGAAATAAATATATGTATACGTATAAAGTTATCAGCCAATTTTTTGACAAAGTCAAAACTTTAGATTTGAAATTCAGTATCAGTAAAAATCTAAGTTTGATTTGTAAATAATTGATAAGATGAACTTTCTTAATCCACTCATTCATTCATTACCATTTATTACATCCAAATCTAAAATTCAAACACATGTATTTACAAATATATATATATATATATATATATATATATATATTTACACACACAGTGGTAAAATAATATTTTGAATGACGAATGATTTTGAGACATTAAATTTAGAACATTTGAAACATAATTACCATTTATTAGGATACTTGATATCTCTAATTGTATATGTTAAGTTTCAATTCAACCATGAATATAGAATCAGATCATTTTATGAACTAACATATTGAATTTTAGATTTAAAATTCAAATTAAAACAATGATTTTGAGATATTAAAAAATATTCTAATAAATTTTAAAATAAATAAAACACAAACACACACACATATATATTATAATGCCGAAAACAAAATAATTATTTTAATCAAAGATCTACAATTCAATATAACTTAATGAATAAAACACATCAATTTAATCATTGATAATTGGGTGAGATAATATCGCAAATATGGAATTGTTTTACAAATTATCCAACAAAGGATATTTGTGAATTAAAATGTAAACAAGAGATACGCCTTGAAGATGTCGCGTTGATCACACCTTTGAATGGTAGTGTTAGAACCTCCATTCTATGATTTCAATGACAACAACTATACAATCACATATATTATATCTTACCAAGATTACATGTATATACTACAAGAGATCATCATGCTCAAAGATATTAGGACTCGACGACAAATAGAGATTTATGGACCATACTGTGATTAGCAAAGTTATATTAGTGTATTAAGAGTCTTAGATAAACATTGTAATGTCTCCTTGAGTATATATACACGCACGAATTCATATACACAAAATTGACACTAGAAAGCAATAAAAAACTGGAAATGCCAGCTACGGACGTCTGTGGAAAAGGCATAGAGGTCTGTGAGAATACTCATGAATTTAGTTCCTGAAGCCACAGATGTATGTGGTTTTCCCACAGACGTCTGCCATCTGGCAACTGCTATATTCTGAATAGTTGCTTCTTTTTCATTGGATAAACTAATCTCTTGTTAAATGGTTGCAACCATTAATTTGAATATAGTTTATCTAACAGTAACAACTCCTCATCTGCATCTCTTTAATCCTATAAATACTACAAAGGCTGAAATTAACGATTAACTATTCTCTTGATTTCTTATTACTCTCTATTTACATATTTGTGCATCTCTTGCTTACATATTCTCAATCTATCATAACCGAAATATCATTTTGGTTAAACCACTTCCTACAACCCAAAGCATTCACATTCACATACTCAAAGGAGATCATAGGAAGAGCTGTACTATTAGTCAAAATCAGTGTTATTTGGAACACAAGATTATCGGAGAAATACTTTTGTATTAGTCTATTCCTCGGGGCGAAGTGAGGGTTATTTGGTCAAAGGAAATACCAAAGTGGAGCTTCAGGACTGGACGTAGAACGGGAGGTCCGAACCAGTATAATATCTAGTTTGCTCGCTTTTATTATCTATCTTACGTATACTTTGTAAATTTACTCTACTTAGTATAATTATTAGCATATACTCTCATATTCGTATATAAGTTGCATTATATAAGATCCTATAAATTTTCATTTGGTACCAGAGCACGGTCATATCAATCTACAGTAACACATAGTTGAAAAATGATTAATATGGCAAGAATTTTTCAAGAAGTTCAATCAACTACTCGTCCTCCACTATTTACTGGTTCTAACTATGCTTACCGATCAACTCGTATGAGAATTTTTATGGAAGAAAATGGGTTAGAAATATGGATAGAAACTCAAAACAAATATTAAGCACCTAACACCGACATTAGCACTTGGACTAATGCATAAAAAGCTGTTGCGACTCATCGTTCCGTACCCTTTGAGTTGATAATAAATCACTCCTATTCAACCCAAATTGTACGAAAGAGCGAATAACTAGGGTAAAGAAGAAGAATATAGAACAAACACAGAATCTCACAATCGCAGCGGAACAAAATATAATATATAATAGCAAATTTTTATACAAGGGAATCTATAACTATTTTATACTTACAATCATCAAAGTACAATAATTAATACATCAATCTGGACAGTTATAATCAGTTGTCCCCACACAGCGGAATATAAACCATGTAAGGATATACGTTCGAACTCCTCCAGCTCGTCTCCTGAGCTCCATAGCATTCTAACCCGAAACTGCAATACTCGGTCTGACCCGAGTATTATAATAAAATAACACCCGAGTCAGTCTGGAAAACAAGCGTGAGAAAACACACTCAAATTGAATTATTAGAGTTATTAAAATCCTTTGAAAAACAAAGGTATCTCATAAGACCGCATCACACATAAACACGACAGGTTTTTCCCTTACGATAACCAAAACATTTTATAGAAAATCCAGTGATATTATAATAGTGTCTAAATACAAATACTTATTCAAATAGCCGAAATTGTTACATTAATTAAATTCCAGCATAATAGGCTCTACAAACAAAACCGTAAGGCTCGTATTGGAGAATGGATTCCATACAATGACTGGGCCACTAGGGTACCACCCATCACAGTACACCTCTAGAACAATGTACCAAGGACATCGCCGGGATCCCCTGCTACACAAGACTGGCCTACCCCTAACCTGGATAGACCGAATATGTTATCACCCCGGGTGTTCCCACCCTTACAATCGAGCGCTCCTTCTTTTTTGCACAACAATATCCATAATATATAGGTTTCCGAGGACATCTAGAAAAGTGATAACATATCCTAATTGGGTGCGACCCACTTAGTCTTGCTGCATCTCCCATGTTTTAGTCATTCCCGATTGATGAGGATTGAGGCTAAACATTACCTTTCAAGAAACAATTCTACTTAGAATGCTCATCGTCCTCCAATGACGATGTTCTGATAGCATTCGTCCATACGAGTTGTCCTGGGACTGGACAAACCGGATCACCATTTTCACTATCTTCACAGTATCCATTCGTAACGTTCAAACTAGATCGAAGTGGTTTTCGGATAATTAAATCCGATCCCGGTCTCTTTGAAACGATTAACGAAATTGACCAATGTTGATAGTCGGTTATTTAACTATCAATAAAACTTCCATAAGCAGACACCAAGCCTTATTATACATTTTTCCAAAAATATTCTTTTCCAAATACCTTTACAAGGTATATATTTCAAATTCCTTTCCATATTCAAATATTTGAGAAAATTTTCAATATTTAAATCCATAACAGGATATCCAAAACTTTTCAACACTTAGGAAAATATTCTAAGTCCATTTTCCAAAATCATCTCAAGTATCAAAATTTAGGAATTTTTCTTAGCTTATCTCCTACATTTTCGAAACTATTAATAAATTTCTTCTCACAATTTCCAAAACTGATTATATTTATTTATAATCCCATCTAACCATTTATAACTTCTTTATTTAACTCAAATTCACCTTTTTCCAAGTTTCGGTATACTAACATTTAGGAAATGTCTTAAGTTTCCAGCATCCCATTATAAAACTTCTCTTATAAAACCTTCCCGTTAAATAAACTCGCCTACAAGTCTCGAGAGAATAAAGTAAAAATCATTTCAAACTCTTATATATAAAATAAGTATTTAAAACAATAATACTTTATTTTTAAAACATGTTCGAATAATTATTTAAAATATTGAAAACACTTTTATAAACATCAATAACCCATTTTTAGATAAACAAATAAATTTTCAAAGCTGATTTTACAAGTTATAATTTTACTAAAATAAATACTTAATATTTAAAAATCTACTTATCGAAGTTTCTCAATCTTAACTAGTTTAAAATTTCATAGTTTTAAATAATACAATTTTCTTTTTAAAAACGAACTTAACTTCTTAGAATTAAAAATATATTTTTAAAACCTCAATAACCAATTCAATTTATAAATTCTTCTCGAATCACATCATATCCTTCCATTCAAATCTTCTTAACCATTTTCACTTTCAGAAATAGTACCACTATTTTTCTCGCACTATTTCCATATTCTAATATAAATTCTTCCTGTAAATTTATATTTTCAATCTATCATCTGATATCGATTTCCCTATTTATAAACATCTTTTATAAATTTTATAACTCCTTTGAGTTTCACTTTTTATAAAGCTAATCTTGATTATAAAATTTCATTTTTATAAATCCATTACTTTAATAGTTCCATTAATCTTTTTCCGAATCTATTTTTAATATCGACTTCAACTCTTTTTTTTATATTCCAGAATATCATTTATAAATTCTCTTATATAATTCATTTTTAAAAAAATCTCTATTTAATAATTCACAAAAGTTATGTATATCCAAAAATCAAATATATTTTTCCTAACTCAATTTTCTTTAAAATAACTTCAATTCCAATATAAATATTTTTATATCAAAAATTCCCTTTAATCCCTTAAAATTTAAAAATATATTTATGGTATTTAAATATTAAAATTCCGGCCAGTGCTACAATAATCTATAATGGATTATTCTACGCAAACCATATATCACAATATATAAAATTAAATTTAACATTTTGAGGAATCCAGTGGGATCCCTCCAACTTGTTTCCCTGCATTCACAGATGTTAATACAATATAAAAATACCAATCCCACTTCGAGGGGGATATCGCGGTATATAGGGTCATCCGCTATTATGCGGGGCGTATAGGGTCTCATCCGCTATAATGCATGGGAATATCACTCCAACTACTAATATATATACTACTATATATATAATATATCATTCAACATAATGATTAATAACTTTAACCAAGCATCTACTAATTAATTTTAACTAATTAAAATTAAGTTAGGCAATCAAAATGAGTGAGAATTTTTCTCACCTTGGTTCTTATTTTTCCGAACATTAAGATTTTAAACTAAAAACTCCAGCTGTCTTCGAAAAAAAATCCCAAACCAAATCTATTGCATAGATTTCCCGATACGAACCAACTCGTCTTGTTTTATATTTTTGAACCACGTATGAATTAGATACAGTATTTATATGAATTCAATTTTTATTAATATAATTAGCTGAATTAAATTTAATCGTTAACTAGAGAAATTACTTAAATAAATTTCAAATATCACCTCTTCCCAATCGAGCCTACATACAGCCTGGAACCGACCTGCCCCGACAACGTCTACCTGGAACCAACCACTTCGATGTCCCACAATTGCCATACCACTATCTTCGCCACGCTGTTTGCATGCACGAGCACCCTAAATCCCATCGCCAGATCCTACGACCCCCACTACCATCGCCATCATTTTTGCCCACAACCTCAACCTTGCCAACGCCTGCTCACGCTACTTTTTTTTCTTCAATCGATTGCCTCAATTAACCCATTTCGCCATAGCCGCGACCCCGCTTCCTCTCCATCTCGCAACTCCCTGCTGCCGAAAATGACTCCCAATAGACATCGCCACCAGAACCCATATACCCTGCCGCCTTGACTTCCTGGAACAGTCACCCTGTGCGCGTGCCTCCCTATCACCATCGCGATTCCCATAACCTAATCACGACTCCTCAACCACGCCTTCCCCACCCCACATTACTGCGCTTGAGTCCACCATCTCCTAGAGTCACTGTGACTTCGATTCCCCTTTTCTTTTTTTATTTTATTTCGATACTTGATTTCGATTTTGAGAACGATTCCGTTCACAGCAAATTTGAGAATGATTTTTTTTAGTTGAGCGAGGAAGAATCGCGTACGAGATGAATACGCGATATTGTTTTTTTCTTTATCTCGATTTTGTTTTCGTTCAAAACTAAAAGGAGGGAGAAAGGAGTTTTGAACTAATTGAGGGAAAAGGAGGATGTCGCATGTTTTATAAGGAAACGAGACGTGTTGAAGGCGGCTCAACTATTCCTTTGATCTGACCATTTACTTTTATTTATTTATTTATTTTTAAATATCTCGAATCATATACCGTGAAATCTCGACCTCCTATTGAGGCGTGCCGCTAGGCGTTTATAATGTTATACCACTATTCTGAACGCAATGGAATAGGTTTCGAGTCCTAATTCGATCGTATGGAGAAGATAGCTTTTTAAACCCAATTATTATATTAAATTTTCGATATTAATTTCAATGCGTGTACATCCCGTACGACCAAACGATAACCCCAAATGCTACGAAATTTGCAATCCGATAATAATACATTATTACGGATCGAATGGAGCTGGTTTTACCGAATTTCGAGACTGTGCCCCAGATCGCTATTTTAACACGTCGATTAAATCGATGATTTCGAAAATTCCAAAATCGCTTAAATTTTCCGTTTTAAAATCTTACTAACTAAATTATAATCCCAAAACCAATATTTAAACCATTTTAAATATTCAAAATTAACCTTCAAAAAATCTGGGTCGTTACAAAAGCGGCGGCATCTAATAATGCCAAAGCTATGAATGTATTGTTTTGCTCACTTGATAAAAATGAGTTTTCACGTATCATGCTTTGCACCACTACATATGATATATGACGCACTTTATAAGTTGCACATGAAGGCATAACTAAAGTCAAGCAAACTAAAATCTCGATTTTACAAAACCAATTTTCATCTTTCAAAATGAAAGCAAGTGAATCAATTATTGATATGTATGCAAGATTTCAAACCATTCAATACGACCTCATAACACTTGAAGTCAAATTCACAGATTTTGATTTAGTCGCACGAATTTTAAACTCTTTGACAAATGAATGGAAAAGAAAATTTTTAGCCATCGAAGAAGCTAATGATCTTTCTCAACTCAAAGTCGAAGAGCTAATAGGAAATCTGGTGTCGTATGAAGCTAACTTGTAGGCTAGAAAGGATCAAAATCATGAAAAGAAAAACATAGCATTCCAAGCAAGTAATGAAGATTCAGACTTAGACGAAGATGACATTATTTTTATTGCCAAGAACTACAACAAATTCAAGAAGTTCAAGAGGATGACCAAATTTCAAAATACAGGCAAACCAAACTCCTCAAATCAAACATCGATTAAATGATACAAGTGTGACAAATTTGACCACATGAAAAAGGATTGTCCACAGCTCCATAATAATAATAAAAATAAAAGAAAGTTTGAGTTATTCAAGAATAAGAAAAGAGCCTTTCAAGTAACATGGGATGAGTAAGATTCAACTTCTTCATCTGACAGTGATAGTGAAAGTGACTCGAAACAGGCAAATGTGTGATTTATGGCTAACACTAGTGAGGTACGCCTGAACTTACATATGATGAAATAATGGAAATTAGTATTGAATTAGATGATAAGTATAGAGAATTTAAAAAATTAAATAAGAAATATATAGGAAAGCTAACTAGAGCAGAATTAGAAATTGGATTATTAAAAGATAAAAAAAACCATAGAAGAAGAATTAGAAATTACTCCAAAAAAATGTAAAACATTATTATCTCAAAATGACATCTTATTACATGATTAAGAAAATTATATGTTAGAAAAATTTAATCTTGAAAAAGAAAAATTAGAATTACAAGCAAGTTTAGATTCTAAAAATATTGAAATTTGTGATCTTAAAAGAAAGTTAGATAAAATAACAAATAATGTGACAAAATTCAACAAAGGAAAACAAAATTTAAAAAATTGATTAAACTATCTAAACCATCTGGAAATCGAAATGGATTGGGTTTTAAAAAAGGTAACAAAAGTCAAAGAATTATAGCACATTATACCCCAAATTCAAAAAGCCAAAATTAGAAACTAAGATTGAGAATTCATACACAAATATAGTCAAAATATGGGTTCCTAAAAATATATACTAATTAGACAAAAGTATATGATGAATATTTATAAAAAGTTGTATATAACAATAATTACATTTCTAAAGGAACCAAATCCTCGTGGATATGGTTACCTTCTTCCATTAACACGTAGGAACCTAAACAAAGAATGTGGGTACAATTTTATTTATTTATTTTGCAGGTACCCAAAATTAAAATAAAATGTAAAGAGAAATGGATACTTGGTAGTGGTTGCTCCAAGTACATGAATGGAAATTCTCATATGTTATTCAATACAACATATACCGATGGTGGCACTGTGACGCTCAAAGATAATTCAAAAGGATTTGTCACCGGCATTGGAGAAGTCATCAATATCGGAATTTCTAATTCTTTTTGTTGGTTATAGAAAATTTAAAACATAACTTATTAAGTATAAGTCAATTATGTGATAAAAGATTTAAAATTGATTTCGAGAAAAACAAATTCAATATCTTTGACCAAAATAAAAATCTAATTTTTGGAGGATTTAGAAATCGAAATATATATGTTTTAAACATGAATGTCAAAAATAACACTAATTTATGCTTAGCCATAAGTCATGATGATCCATGGTTATGGCACAAACGTTTTTATCACATTAATTTTAAGAATATCAACAAACTAGCTAAAAATGAATTAGTTAGAGGATTATTAAATATCCACTACAAGGTTAAAAACCTATGTGACGCTTGTCAATTTGGTAAATTAAAGAAAAGTTCTTTTAAATCTAAAAAGGAAATTTCCACAAAGCAATCTCTCGAACTACTCCATCTAGATTTATTTGGATCGACTCAAGTACGTTCAATGGCGCTGAAGGGATAACGAGCAACTGTTTCCCAAGATGAAACGGACCGATCTCTACAATGCTGCGTTGGCAATTGTAGAGCAACAACGAAATCAAGAGATTATTTTAAGAACAGAGGTTGGAGGAGAAAGGAATACAAAAAAAAAATTCAGTGGTCTGTTTTCGATTTCGTTTTGCCTATATATAGGCATGGGGAGGTGCCTATTCGGTAAAAGGCACCTGTTTGAACGGTTGTGACTATTAGAAAGGTTGCGACCCTTTACCAGGCGGTGCGACCGTTTGAATTTGAACATACAGAAATAAAAACTGTTCGGTCTGAACAGCCATGCCAAGCCAACTGCCAACTGCAAAATGCTAAGCGCCTCTAATACGCCTCAAACGCCCATTCGCCTACGCCGCGAGTGCGGGTGCGGATGCGGGTTCGGGTTCAGGCACGGGTGCACGCGGGCACCACCCGTCATGGCTTGTGTCTCTCTTTGTCCATATGAATTATCATAGTGTCCACATTTTAGTATATAAACACAAATAGTTTATTATATTCTAAGATGTGGGCTATTCAACTTCCAAGGCAATTAATGCCTTCACATTCCTCAATATAACTTTTTCATTTCTAACAGATCTTGTAACGACCCGTATTTTTACGGATCGAAACATCGTAAAACAGTCGATATTAGATTGTTAAGTATTGTTAAGTCGTCCCGAGTTTAGTTCGACTTAAGGTTAAGTCGCGTAGGAGTTAAGTTGTCTAGAAGTTGAGTCATGATGTAGCTTAAGTCGTTCAAAGGTTGAGTCGTGGGGTAGGCTAGGTCAAGTGAACGACCTAAAGGATTTGGGAGAACCTACAGTACTTGACCGACTTAAGAATTTAGACGACTTAAGTGATAAGTCATAACCGACTTAAGAGGGATAGGCGACCTAAGGATTCTGGGGTTAAGTCGTATGGGAGATAGGTCGTGAGAAACGCTTAGGTCGTGGGGTAGAGTTAGGTCGGCAACAACCTAAGAAACTAGGCGAGTTAACGACCTAAGGAGGATAGGTCGGCGGCAACATAAGGAGCTAAGTGGGTTAACGACCTAGGGTATTTAAGGTAGTTCAAACGACTTAAGGTGTTATCGTAGTTAGGTCGTGAGCGACCTAGTGTTCAGTTATGTTGTGAGCGACCTAAGTTTGGAAGTTGGATAGTTAGGTCGTCTAGACGACTTAGGAGTTAGGTCGTATCCCAGTTTGTTCGCGACTTATGTTAGGTCGCGTGGATGCTTAAGGGATTAGGTCGTAACTCGTTGAGTCGAGTTAAGTGATAGGTCATCAAGGCGCATCTCAGTTAGGTCGCACCTGTTGTTGAGTTGTTATGTCGTATACCTGTTAAGTCGTAGGACTGAGGGACTTAAGTCGCAACCCTGTTAAGTTGCGTGGAGGTTAGGTCGGAGATGCTGCTAGGTCGTAGGTCACTGGCATATTAAGTCGCAGATGCGCATTGCTTTAAGTCGTTAGGCATTAGGTCGTATACCTGTTGAGTCGTAGGTCGGAGGTAGGGATAAGTCGGAGACGACTTATAGAGGCAGACGACCTAAGTTTTCAGCCTATAAATACACGCCATTTTCTCACCTTTTGGGATCCGGATTTCGAAGCGACGAAGTGCTGCCATTTTGAGAGCTCGACTTCTACACTTCTTCACTTCTTTTCTCCACTCTAATCTAGTGGTTCCTTCCATCCATATTGAAGATCAAATCGAAGATCGAAGAGCTTAGATTGAAGATCTACATTCTTCGAAGAGAGATTTCATCGTTTGAAGCGGATTTGTGATAGATCGAGTTAGATCCTTCGCTGTCCAGATCTGAAGCGTGTTGATTTTAGGTTGTTTAGGTGATTTGGTGAGTGGTGATTATCTCTCACACGGATCCAAAGGAGTATATCGGATTGTTGGCTTGATTTGGTGTTAAAGTAGAGATTTCCATGCATTTTTGTAAACCTAAGTATAGATCCATTATTCATGATGATTTGACAACCATTTTTCTAAGTGTTAACCTATGCAAGTTCATTCATCAAGATTATAGAGACATTGCTCATGTTTTCATGCTTATTAGACTTTCGACTCTTTAATTACGAAATTGCCATTTTTGTTATAATTGTCTAATTAGATCATATTTGAATGCTTGATTACTTGGATTAATGTTTGACTTGATTGATTGCTATGAATTAGATGATTGATGATTTGATTTAGACCGAAGATGATTCGAAAGCTAAGGGAAAGGCTCTTGAATTGGGAAAGCTGCTCGTGGCATATGTAGTGGATGATGAAGAGCTCATATGAATAGATTTGATGATGATGTTGAGATGAAGCTTTGTTATGATGATGATGAAGTGAAGCATGATATGAAGTAGTCTTGGTCTAATCCAGGCGGGATCATTCCAAGCAAGTTGTTAACTCGGTGATATGGTTCGAGTTAGAGGATAATGGTTGGCTCGAGAGGCGCTTGAGCTAGTATGAAAATAGTCGTCAAGGAGGATGACTAGAAGGCTGAGATCTCATCGTTGTTGAAGGTTCTAGCATGCTCAAAGCAAGAGTACGTTGGGCAGATTCGATAGTCCCTGAAGGCTACTGATTGAGTAGTCAAGTACTCTGGGCAGATTCGATAGTCCTAGGCACGGGTCACGATGACGTGCGGGAGTTATGTCTAGAACCGGGGTTTCCATTAGCCCTTGACGGACGGCTGAAAGAATGTGCCGGTCATTCAATTAACGATGATATCGAAGCAATGATAACAGTGATAGCCAGAGTCATGGATGTTTGGTTGTATCGTCATTCGGTCTCAAGAGCGGTATTTTCTAGGTGCTTATCTGATCTTGGTTTAGGCCTTAGGGGTTTGTACTTGGAAAACATTGCCCTTGACTCGAGTGATAATTGCTTTACCTTAAATTGTGTGCTTTGCTATGATTGCTTCTACTTAGTGTGTGTCTAGGGGCTATCACTGTAGAAAGAGGTGGAGTGGGAGGGTTGTATTCCGATTCCTTTTCCTTTATGCTCTTTTGGTATGTTGTTAGTTAATTTACTGCTCACTAAGACTGTTGTCTGACTCAAGGCTTTATGTTTTAACTCTTATTGCCTTGGGCTGTTCGTCCATTTTGGGACGGGCAGACTAGGTAGCAGGTGACAGGTGCTGTTCTTGCTTTCCACAGTGTTGATATCGAAGACGAGCTGGAGGGTTGCATATTATCTTCTTATTATATGTACTGGGTGTTCCGCTGTTTGTATTTTCTCTGAGTGTTTTGTAGTGAGGCTTGTTGTATTGACTATTCAGATGTTTG
Source organism: Allium fistulosum (assembly GCA_030737815.1). Lineage (NCBI taxonomy): Eukaryota > Viridiplantae > Streptophyta > Magnoliopsida > Asparagales > Amaryllidaceae > Allium > Allium fistulosum. Next base: position 845,540,511 of record CM060902.1, read on the forward strand.
TATTCAACTATTATGAGGTTTTATTGATGAGATTCTATTCTGTGAAGCTTCACTATATATATGTTCTATTGTATTTTGTCCATGCGCTGTGAGTAATACGATAGATTCTGTTGTTTTTAATTTACCCTGACAATCGTCCATGGCTGCCTGGCACACTTTACAGCGCACTTTCTCTAGGTTCAGTGCAAGGGTTATGGGCGGTCGTCACATTTGGTATCAGAGCATTGGTTAATCGATTTTACCCAACGCTCGCTGACGTAACTACGTATGAGAGACGTAATTGTATTTTGATGGATGATTACTATATATAATATAGTAGCTTAGTAGAGTTTGAGTCCTTTATGCGGTTGTTTCTCTAGGTGTGCTAATCATTCCTTTTTATAGATATTGAGAATGAGTCGAAGAGGGAGACCAGCTGCTAGAGAAGGCCGTGCTACTGAAGGGGCTGCTGATTATGCTCCTATGTTCGAAGCTATGATGACTTCGATCATGAGAAGGATGCCAGCTCCGGGACCATCGGTGGATGTTGGAGTTCAAGTTCAAACTCCAAAACCGGTGGATTTTGCTAAGCTGTGTAAGGACTACACTGCTCTTGGAGGGAAGGTTTTCTTGGGAACAGAATCAACCATTGAGGTTCAGAGGTGGATAGATGCTTGTAGAAGGATCTTTGGTGACTTGGGGATTGAGGATGCTACTAAGAGGAAGTTGGCGTCAAGACAGCTTCAAGGGAGAGCTTCTGATTGGTGGAACTCTATCAGTATTGATACTCCGGAGGAAGAGATTACTTGGGATCAATTCCAAGTCAGATTTGAAGCTAAGTTCATTTCTACTGCTCATAAATCTGTTCTGTTCAAGAAGTTTGTGGAGCTCAAGCAAAATGGAAGGCCAGTTCTTGAGTATGTTTCTGAGTTTGAAGCTTTGTCCAAGTATGCCCGGTCGTATATAGAATCTTCGTATCAGAAGAACGAGAAGTTTGTGACAGGCTTGGACAGTTATCTTGGGAGACAATTGGTGGATCATTTAGACGATTCATTTGAGAAGCTTGTGGAGAAAGCTCTCAGGCATGAGAGTCTGTTTCCTAAGGAAGGATCTGTTGTTGCTGTGACTAGGGAAGAATCTAAACCCCAGCAATGTGGAAACAAGAAGAGGAAGCAGCAGCAGAAGGGTAAGGATGGCCAGAAGAAGCCGAAGGGCGAAGTGGCCTGCTTCAATTGTCAGCAGAAGGGCCATTTCTCTAGGGATTGCAAGAATCCGAAGGTGCCGATGAAGTGTCACAACTGTGACAACAAGGTTTTAAATCTCGGATTTCGGTCACGTCTCGTCTCGAAGAATTTAGAGAGCTCATCTCGTATCGGGTGAGATCTCGAACGAGATGAGTGCATCTCGGTCGTCCATCTTGGATTTACATCTCGGTTTCTAAAATTCATTTCGGAGTTATCTCGGAGTATATGTCATGTCGAAAATTAATTTTCATACACCTAAATTTATAATACTAATCACTACCTTAAGGAAAACACTATGCACTTACCTTGAATATATCACATGCTTATCATTAGTAATTTAGTATGGAAAATATCACTTGTATCATGTAAAATAAACAAATAACTAGATTTCATGAATAATGTTCAATATAATGTCATATAAGATAAAGTAGACAAGAAACAAGCCATAATATATGCACATTTACTTTGTTTGATCATTCTTAACTTTTCTACACAATATAATGTCTCATTTCTACCTTTTATGATTTATAGTGCTGCAAGGGAAATATTAATTTTATAACTTCAAATACAAATGTCTACAAGTAGAATTAAAATATTCTAGTTTGATTATAGTATTTAATTATTAGCAAACAAAATCTCATTAAGCAACTAATAACATAGAAATTTCAAACAAACGTAGAAAATAGCATATATAGTACAAACAATTTTCAAACATTTAGTAATATTATAAGAAAAGCAAAAAAATGATGTACGAATGAACATGTAATCATCAAATGAAATTAATAGATGAAATAGAATTCCTTTATTACTTAAAAATAAGCCTTGAGGAAAAAAATTATAGCAGCAAAGACTAAATGAAATCAAATTGGGAATCCATTTGGAACATAAAGTTAAATAAGTGAAGCTTAAAATTTATAGCCAAAAAAAATAGGGTTAGGAAAAAAACTCAAGAAAGTGTCGAAAAAAGAACATTGAAATCGGATGTAAATTAATTTGGATCAGAAACCTAAATGAAAACCATAAAGTGAAATACTTACCATAATCGATGTAGATTTTATCATCTTCTTACATTCGTCACTGCCGTAAAATAAGAGACGAATATTAAATGAGATTTATACAAGAAATAAGGGTTAAAAAAGTACAATTAAGAAGGCTTAAATTAAGGTAAAGGATGAGCCAGCTCAATACGGAAGAAGAGTTGATTTTTTCCAAAATTCAACAACTCGGCCGATATCTCGCTATTAAATCTCGTCCGAGATATCGAACGAGATACCGAAATATCGTCCGAGATTTGGGTCAGACGAGATTCAAACGAAATAGCTTGTTTCGAATCGCCCAGGCTTGAAAACGAGATCTCGGCCGAGATGAGCGAGATTTAAAACCTTGTGTGACAAGCCGGGGCATATCAGGAAGAATTGTCCAGAACCGAGGAGGGACAAGCAGATTGTGCAAGCTTATGCTTTGGGGGCTGTTCCATCATCTTCGAAAGCTCCTACTGCTGAAGAGAAGGGAAAGAGTGTGGTGGTTCAAGGTACTCTTTTCCTATGTGGTGTTCCAGTTAGAGTTCTGTTTGATACTGGGGCGTCGCATTCGTTTGTTTGTAATGAACTTGTAGGCCGGTTGGGTTTAGAACCGGATATTGTTGATAGGCCATTGGTTGTGACTAATCCAGTTGGGGGTTCGTCTTGTTTGTGTATGTTATGCCGTGGTCTGATTGTATCGAGTCATGGTTGCTCTTTTGTTTGTGATTGTTTTGTTCTGAACTTTGCGGGGTTCGGAATTATTTTGGGTATGGACTGGCTTAGGAAGTATGCGACAAAGGTTGATTGCGAAAGGTTGGAGGTGACAGTTGAGAATGTGGAGGGGCGAAAGATTGTGATACGATGTAAGCATGAAGAAGGCATCTTCATGAGCTTCATGTATTCGCTAGTTGTTCCACGGGATGGACTGTCATCGGTGCCAATCGCGAATGGATTCGAGGATGTCTTTGACGAGGTCAAAGGGTTACCGCCGCATAGAGAGATCGAGTTTCGTATAGATCTAGTTGAAGGAGCCAGACCTGTTGTGATGCCTCTTAGGCGGATGGCGCCTAGAGAACAGTAGGAGTTGAGGGTGCAGGTTGATGATCTTTTGTAGAAAGGATTCATTCGGCGTAGTGTGTCCGAATGGGGTGCACCAGTTGTGTTTGTTACCAAAGCAGATGGATCGCTGAGGTTGTGTGTGGATTATCGTGAGCTGAATAAGGTGACTAAGAAGAACAAGTATCCATTGCCAAGAATTGATGACTTGTTTGATCAGCTTCACGAAGCTAAGGTGTTTTCTTAGATGGATTTGGCAACGGGATTTCACCAGTTGAGAGTGGCTAAGGATAGTGTGCCGAAGACTGCTTTTAGGACACCATCAGGTTTCTTTGAGTGGCTGGTAATGCCGTTTGGATTGACTAACGCGCCAGCATATTTTGTGGATTTTATGAATAGAGTGTTCAGAGATGAGTTGAACAAGTTTGTACTTGTGTTCGTGGATGATATTCTGATTTATTCCAGAACTGAAGAAGAGCACAAGACACACTTGCGTATTATTTTGGAAATCTTACGGAAACATCAACTGAAGGCTAAGTTTTCGAAGTGTCACTTCTGGAAGAGTGAAGTGAGGTTCTTAGGCCATGTTATCTCTGGAAATGGAATAGCGGTTGATCCCGCTAAGGTGGCAGCAATCCAGGATTGGGTTAGACCTAAGAATGCATCTGATGTGAGAAGCTTTCTTGGATTAGCAGGATATTATCGACGGTTTATCAAAGACTTCTCCAAGATGGCTGCACCATTAACAGGATTGACGAAGAAGAACCAAGTGTTCAGATGGGATGCTAAGTGTGAGCAAGCTTTCGGAATCCTGAAAGAGCGACTGACAAGTGCTCCTGTTTTGACTATGCCAAGTGGGAATGATGAGATGGTGGTTTACACCGACGCATGTGGTACTGGACTTGGAGCAGTGCTAATGCAGAAGGATAAAGTTGTTGCGTATGCTAGTCGACAACTGAAGCCGCATGAAAGGAATTACCCGACTCATGATTTGGAGTTAGCGGCGATTGTTTTTGCTCTGAAGATGTGGAGACATTATCTATTGGGAGTTCGATTCGAGTTGTTTACAGATCATAAGTCGTTGAAGTATCTTTTCTCCCAAAAGGATTTGAATCTTCGGCAGCAACGGTGGCTAGAGTTTTGGCATCATATGATTTTGGTATAGCTTATACTCCGGGAAAAGGTAACGCAGTGGCAGATGCGTTAAGTCGAAGACATGCAGGATTAGGAGCCATGTTTTCAGAATGGAAGAGTCTCAAGTATTTAGCTGGATTTGACTTCAGGCCCAGATGTGAATTGGAACCTGAGATGTTGGCAAACCTATCAATAAGACCGACTCTTGTGGAAAGAATCGGCGAGAGTCAAAAGCGAGATGATAAGCTTGTCAAGATTATCCGTGATTTGGAATCTGGATTGGATCCAGAAAAGAATAAAGGATTCGAGGTCGATCGAGAGGGTTGGCTTCGGAAGCAAGGACGACTAGTTGTTCCCGATATAGATGAATTGAGGAGTGAAGTTCTGAAGGAACAGTCATCACTCGAAGTTGACAATTCATCCAGGAGGGAATAAGATGTATCGAGATATGAAGAGAACCTACTACTGGGAAGGTATGAAGAAGGATGTTGGAAATTTTATTTTCAAATGTATGAACTGCCAGTTGGTAAAAGCCGAACAGAAGAAGCCAAGTGGATTGCTTCAGCCATTAGAAGTTCCTACATGGAAGTGGGAGCAAGTGTCGATGGATTTTATTGATGGACTACCTAGAACCAGAATGGGAAATGAAGGGATTTGGGTCATTGTGGATCGTCTGACTAAGAGCGCAAGATTCATTCCTGTTCGATTGACTAGGACTGCATCAAAGTTGGCTGAGTTGTATGTTAAGTGGATAGTTCGATTCCATGGTATTCCGAAGAGTATAGTGAGCGATCGAGATCCATTGTTCACTAGTGGATTTTGGAAGAGCTTCCAGGAAGTTTTGGGAACCGAGTTGTGTTTGAGTACAGCTTATCACCCTCAAACAGATGGTCAGACCGAGAGAGTCAACCGAGTTTTGGAAGATCTCCTTAGAGCTTGTGTTTTGGATTTCGGAGGATCATGGGAAGATCACCTTCATTTGGTGGAATTTGCATACAATAAAAGTTACCAGTCAAGCATTGGTACGGCACCGTATGAGGCATTGTATGGAAGACCGTGTAACTCTCCGACATGTTGGTTGGAGACAGGAGAAAAGCTGATACTTGGGCCAGAGATAATTCGACAGACTTTGGATTGCATAGAGATCATTCGGCAACGAATGAAAGCAGCCCAAGACCGTCAGAAAAGTTATGCTGATAAGCGTCGTAAGGATTTGGAATTCGACGTAGGTGATATGGTTTTTGTGAAGATTTCTCCACTGAAGAATGTTATTCGATTCGGGAAGAAAGGAAAATTGACTCCGAGATTTGTTGGACCATTCCCGATCATCGAGCGAATTGGAAAGCTCGCTTATAGATTGGAATTACCAGAGAAGATGTCGGGTGTGCACAATGTTTTTCACGTATCGTATCTACGGAAGTATGTGCACGACTCGAATACAGTGGTTTCTACTGATAGCTGTGAAGATTTCGAAGTTGATCCAGTCGATAAGAGACCTCGTAAGCCGCTTCGTGTTGTGGAAACCGACACGAAACAGCTTAGGAGGAAGGTAGTTAAGTTGCTCAAGATACAATGGAGTGATGATGATAACGACTGTACGTGGGAGGTGGAAGAGAGGATGAAGGCAGCTCATCCTGAACTCTTCAAGGTATGGCCCTAAGGTGTCGTGTCATCTAACGACATTGTAACTTGTTCTAAGTCTTAGAATTCTGCATGCTAAGCTAGAATTAGATGCATGGTTTGTTGATTGCTATGGATGGTAGGCATGCGGAATAGTCTTTGATTGCTCTGTTTGTTTGGAATTTCGGGGGCGAAATTCCTAAGGGGGAGAGAATGTAACGACCCGTATTTTTACGGATCGAAACATCGTAAAACAGTCGATATTAGATTGTTAGTATTGTTAAGTCATCCCGAGTTTAGTTCGACTTAAGGTTAAGTCGCGTAGGAGTTAAGTTGTCTAGAAGTTGAGTCATGATGTAGCTTAAGTCGTTCAAAGGTTGAGTCGTGGGGTAGGCTAGGTCAAGTGAACGACCTAAAGGATTTGGGAGAACCTACAATACTTGACCGACTTAAGAATTTAGACGACTTAAGTGATAAGTCATAACCGACTTAAGAGGGATAGGCGACCTAAGGATTCTGGGGTTAGGTCGTATGTGAGATAGGTCGTGAGATACGCTTAGGTCATGGGGTAGAGTTAGGTCGGCAACAACCTAAGAAACTAGGCGAGTTAATGACCTAAGGAGGATAGGTCGGCGGCAACATAAGGAGCTAAGTGGGTTAACGACCTAGGGTATTTAAGGTAGTTCAAACGACTTAAGGTGTTATCGTAGTTAGGTCGTGAGTGACCTAGTGTTCAGTTATGTTGTGAGAGACCTAAGTTTGGAAGTTGGATAGTTAGGTCGTCTAGACGACTTAGGAGTTAGGTCGTATCCCAGTTTGTTCGCGACTTATGTTAGGTCGTGTGGATGCTTAAGGGATTAGGTCGTAACTCGTTGAGTCGAGTTAAGTGATAGGTCGTCAAGGCGCATCTCAGTTAGGTCGCACCTGTTGTTGAGTTGTTATGTCGTATACCTGTTAAGTCGTAGGACTGAGGGGCTTAAGTTGCAACCCTGTTAAGTCGCGTGGAGGTTAGGTTGGAGATGCTGCTAGGTCGTAGGTCGCTGGCATATTAAGTCGCAGATGCGCATTGCTTTAAGTCGTTAGGCGTTAGGTCGTATACCTGTTGAGTCGTAGGTCGGAGGTAGGGATAAGTCGGAGACGACTTATAGAGGCAGACGACCTAAGTTTTCAGCCTATAAATACACGCCATTTTCTCACTTTTTGGGATCCGGATTTCGAAGCGACGAAGTGCTGCCATTTTGAGAGCTCGACTTCTTCACTTCTTTTCTCCACTCTAATCTAGTGGTTCCTTCCATCCATATTGAAGATCAAATCGAAGATCGAAGAGCTTAGATTGAAGATCTACATTCTTCGAAGAGAGATTTCATCGTTTGAAGCGGATTTGTGATAGATCGAGTTAGATCCTTCGCTGTCCAAATCTGAAGCGTGTTGATTTGAGGTTGTTTAGGTGATTTGGTGAGTGGTGATTATCTCTCACACTGATCCAAAGGAGTATATCGGATTGTTGGCTTGATTTGGTGTTAAAGTAGAGATTTCCATGCATTTTTGTAAACCTAAGTATAGATCCACATAGATCCATTGTTCATGATGATTTGACAACCATTTTTCTAAGTGTTAACCTATGCAAGTTCATTCATCAAGATTATAGAGACATTGCTCATGTTTTCATGCTTATTAGACTTTCGACTCTTTAATTACGAAATTGCCATTTTTGTTATAATTGTCTATTTAGATCATATTTGAATGCTTGATTACTTGGATAAATGTTTGACTTGATTGATTGCTATGAATTAGATGATTGATGATTTGATTTAGATCGAAGATGATTCGAAAGCTAAGGGAAAGGCTCTTGAATTGGGAAAGCTGCTCGTGGCATATGTAGTGGATGATGAAGAGCTCATATGAATAGATTTGATGATGATGTTGAGATGAAGCTTTGTTATGATGATGATGAAGCGAAGCATGATATGAAGTAGTCTTGGTCCAATCCAGGCGGGATCATTCCAAGCAAGTTGTTAACTCGGTGATATGGTTCGAGTTAGAGGATAATGGTTGGCTCGAGAGGCGCTTGAGATAGTATGAAAATAGTCGTCAAGGAGGATGACTAGAAGACTGAGATCTCATCGTTGTTGAAGGTTCTAGCATGCTCAAAGCAAGAGTACGTTGGGCAGATTCGATAGTCCCTGAAGGCTACTGATTGAGTAGTCAAGTACTCTGGGCAGATTCGATAGTCCTAGGCACGGGTCACGATGACGTGCGGGAGTTATGTCTAGAACCGGGGTTTCCATTAGCCCTTGACGGATGGATGAAAGAATGTGCCGGTCATTCAATTAACTATGATATCGAAGCAATGATAACAGTGATAGCCAGAGTCATGGATGTTTGGTTGTATCGTCATTCGGTCTCAAGAGCGGTATTTTCTGGGTGCTTATCTGATCTTGGTTTAGGCCTTGGGGTTTGTACTTGGAAAACATCGCCCTTGACTCGAGTGATAATTGCTTTACCTTAAATTGTGTGCTTTGCTATGATTGCTTCTACTTAGTGTGTGTCTAGGGGCTATCACTGTAGAAATAGGTGGAGTGGGAGGGTTGTATTCCGATTCCTTTTCCTTTATGCTCTTTTGGTATGTTGTTAGTTAATTTACTGCTCACTAAGACTGTTGTCTGACTCAAGGCTTTATGTTTTAACTCTTATTGCCTTGGGCTGTTCGTCCATTTTGGGACGGGCAGACTAGGTAGCAGGTGATAGGTGCTGTTCTTGCTTTCCACAGTGTTGATATCGAAGACGAGCTGGAGGGTTGCATATTATCTTCTTATTATATGTACTGGGTGTTCCGCTGTTTGTATTTTCTCTGAGTGTTTTGTAGTGAGGCTTGTTGTATTGACTATTCAGATGTTTGTATTCAACTATTATGAGGTTTTATTGATGAGATTCTATTCTGTGAAGCTTCACTATATATATGTTCTATTGTATTTTGTCCATGCGCTGTGAGTAATACGATAGATTCTGTTGTTTTTAATTTACCCTGACAATCGTCCATGGCTGCCTGGCACACTTTACAGCGCACTTCTCTAGGTTCAGTGCAAGGGTTATGGGCGGTCGTCACAGATCTACAAGCCCACCACTACACCAAAATAGTGATTTTGCAACATTTTCTATTTGTTAATTTCTAACACTTATAAATGTTACAGTCTACTGACAATAAAAAAGTGTTAGGATACCTGAAAAAGTGTTGGGAAATATAAATAATGTGTTTTATAAACTTTCCAACATATCAGTTATAATTTACAACACAAAAAAGTGTTAGCACAGTTGATAAATTTGTAAATAACTCACTAAATGTTGGACCATTTTGGAATCTTCTATCTGTAGCATTTTCTAACGCTTCCCCCTTCCATCACCACTATTGGCCGCATAATTTTCAATTAGATTAGGGTTCCCCTTCGTCCATTCCAGCACCAGCGTCGACAGCCATTCGCGCATCCTCCAAGCTAGAGCGGCTTAAGAATAGGGTTCCCCTTTTCAGTTGGCGCGTCATCTCCAATCGAGCATAAAACTCTTCATTTTTAAATCTATCACGGCATCGAGGAGCATCACATTTGAAACTAAAAGCTAATCACTTCTAAATCAGAAGCTATCCTGGTCAGTAATCATTTTTTTTGGCTTGTCTCTATTGTTTCGTCCATCTCCATCGGGATCTGTAGCAGTTTTTTTGCCAAGGTTCTATGGAAATTAGGCGTTTGGTTGCAAGTAACGGAGTTTGTTTTCCTTTACTTTCTCATTTTAACACATTGATCTCACAAAATCCAAGTCCGCGTTTTTCTCAAGTGGTTCGCCATCTTGCCTTCGACTCCGTCAACATCCCGCTACCAGATTGCTAGTCACCGACCTTCAATTTTCCACATGCCTTTCTTCAGTTCCACTGATATATTCCTATGATTTTGTCGATATGGTTATTGAAGTGGAAATTTTGGGCTTCTGCTACATTCTGGTACTGGGTTGCAGCACGGTTGTCCCTTTCCTTGGTTTTGGGTGAGCGCGTTTAGGTAAAGGCAGAGGCTATTTTTCCTTTTACTGTTTGCCTATGCCAGGTATTAGTCGCTTGTTTTATTTAGGGGCTTTTTATGGTTGAGAATTTTTTCTTCCCATCTTTTCGTTACCACTACCGGTAGCCTCGACGATTGCTTCTGCAATGGGGGTTTCTCCATGTCAGTAAGAGCTAGTAGTGCTGACTTGAGTGTTATAGCAATCTCTTAGCTCTCGAAACTCATTTTTAATCTAGTAGCTCATATATGTATGCTTGTGGTTGTTGGTTTTTTCTATTATCAAAATTGAGAGATCCATCCTGAGAGAGCAGCCTCGTAATTTCTAACTCATGAGCTCCTCTACGCATTTGAATTTTTTTGGAAGCCTGCTTCAAATGTAGGAGGGAGGGGATGAACAGTCTGATTACCAAAGACAACATCATGGCTGCTAGAAACAGCTGCATGCTTTGTCCCACTGCTAGATGGCACACTGGCAAATGGCAACAAAACTAAATGCCGGTGAGCTTTTTTTGTTCAGATTTTGCTTATTATTTGCGTTTCATACGAGTCTTTTTGCTTCATGGGTCTCTCGTAATTGAAATGCAAATTTAATTTTGATAAGGATGAAATGGGGGGAGATTTAGCAGTTGAGATTAATCGTGTTAAATTTGTGTTTTTTCTTGTGTCTTAATAGACTTTCCCATTATATAATGGTAACATGCATATCAACTAAATACAAATTATTTTAGTCCAGTTTCCACAATCTCGTTACTGTAACGAAGATGAGGATTTATTGCCTAATTATTTTGACGTTGAGTTATATGCTATTTAGAAACTTCAATATGAATAATTAATTAATTCAATGATGGTCTTAGACATCTTGAAAAATTGTGAGCTTTAGATGAATAAATTTATGAACTGGTTTGTATGGTATATTTGAAAAGCAATCAACCATAAAACGTCTGACTTCTACTTGATTGCCTGTGTTTACAAATTCTGAATTTGAATTGCAGTTTCAAATCTCCTTTACAAATTGAATTTTCTAAATGGAATTGTAAACTAGTTGTGCTGAATACAAACTCAAAAGTTGAATAACGTTGGCTCAAGGTTAAACTTTGTATGTATCAGAGATGTGGAACTCGTAGTTTGTCAATTATTATTCTAATTTATTCCATGACTAGCTTTGCTTTTGCAATTTTGTTTCTTTAGGACTTTTTACATTATCTGCAATTTTTATTTTTCTTGTTAGATAAGAAAGAAGCTGTTCATACCAAGAAGGCCATTAATATCAGTCTCCTTGTTCAGTTCTGGTTTCATACTCGGACCCTTGCTCGACGGCATCCATTCAAGAGTCAACCTTCAGACATATCACAACGGAGCTGTCGATATCGAACCACTTCACACTAATATTTGGGTGCACACCTTATTATATGTTCATTAAGCTTTTATTCTGAATCCTCTCCTTAGTCATCTTTAACTGTAATATTAGGTTCCACCATTGCTTGGTGCTTTTTACTACACAGTTGGGCTGCTCCAGCTGTACATTGATGAAAAGTATTCTGCAAATTCAAAATCTTCACTCACAATTTCAACAAAAGCAGCTGTATCACTTTTGTAAGAAACTCAAGTTTTCTCTGCCATCTGTTAAAACAAAATAAGCATGTACTGTCAGACTGTGATTATTTAACAGAACACTGGCAGCATTTATAGAGTTGAGTGCAGAAATGTACAAGGCTGGTATAGCTAGCAATGTTGAAGCGTATATACTGTTTGCGATTGCAGAATTGGTGTGGTTTTCTCTGGATAGGACTTGGTTTGGATTTGCCTTAGCTTGTCTCATTGGCATTGTGTGTCCTCTTGCTGAGATTCCAATTATCAAGTAAGCTGACTAGCTGCTTTTCTTATTACTTATATTTTGACACGCTGAAATTAAAAGATGTAGTTATTATGATATTTGATTGTAGAATGTATCATCTGTGGGATTATCCAAGAGCTGATATTGAAGTGTTTGGTGAGGTATGTAACTATATGTTATGTACTCCAGTAATTGGATATAAGTTAGGCTACGTATAAGGTAAACTACGATATAATGTAAATGGATTTGTCTGCAGGGATTGATCAGCTGGACGACCACATGCTATTTTGTTTATACGCCGTTCTTGGTTAACTATTCACGGTGGTTGAAATCAGTATTTGGCAATGATGCATTATAGGTAAGGTGACAAATTAATGGCAAATTCTTATCAGTCTTAATTGAAAATGCAATGCAAGGATGTAAGATAAGATTGTTTTCTTACTGTAGCGTATTTCCAAATTAATGACTGCAATTTATATCCTGACCACTTCACCGTTCCTTCATCTTAATCTTATTACTATATACTTGGTAAAAATGAAGAATGCACAAAATAAGAGTAATTGGTTATGCAAAATTAATTGAATTTGCAGGAAAAGGAAGCAAGTAAAGTAGTTGAAGATAAGATTGGTGTAACTGAACTGCTGAAGCATGTGAGTGTGCACATAATGAGGGGATGCACGTTTGAAAGATGGAAAAGACAGTTTATGGAGGTGAGAAATGAATAAATATAAGGTTTTAACTTTGTTCTTTTATATAAATTCTTGCTTTATTTCCAATTTTAACATCGCTCACCTCTTTCACAAAGTGTACAACTTTTAAAAGTGAGTATGATTTGCGTTACAAGAGAGAGTGCGATGTTTGTAAACCAGACTTTCTGGATTTTAGTTGCAGCAATCTCAGAAGCATACTTTTCTAGCATGAACAGTTTCGCATATACTCTTTGCTTATAGTCTTTGATTCCAGAAACATAATACAACCTCTCCCAAAAATCACTCAATAACACATTGATTTTAATCAGATAAGCCTCTTTAAATGTTTCATAAATTCCTTTATCTACTCTATAGACGATTCCCACATTCTTTCTCACCAAGAATCCTCAAACTATTTTATGTATTTTCACTGCAGCATTAACTTGAACTATTTTCACTGCAGCATTAACTTGAACTATTTTCACTGCACCATTTATAACAGTTAGAACCTGAGTTTTAACTCAGTTTTTAACCTTTTGATTTTGAAGGTATAAGTTTTTATCGGGTGTTTATATTTAATGCTGGAACTTGAAGAAGGATGCTTTGGATTGTTGTATTGGACGTTAAAGAATATTCAAAACCATTAGAGTTTGGAGTGGATGATCATGAATGGTTAGGTTAACTGTAAGTTAAACTTTAAGTGTATTTTGAAATATTTTTTTTGAAGCTTCTGTTATAATAATATCTGAATATATGACATTGTGGAATTCTAGATATGTAAATAATTGTTTATGATATATTATACTACATTTGCAGAGCGTTTAAACTTTGCATTGAATATGTATGATGAATTATTTGTGATATGGAAACCATTATTTGCAGTGTGTTTATATTTAAACTTTGCGTTTAAGTTTTGGTATATATATATATGTGTGTTACTAAATATCATTTTTCAACATTTATAAGCGTTATCGTATATTTCTGTACCAACACTTATAAGTGTTACCGTATATTTCGTTACCAACACTTATAAGCGTTACCGTATATTTCTGTACCAACACTTATAAGCATTACCGTATATTTCGTTACCAACACTTATAAGCGTTACCGTATATTTCTGTACCAACACTTATAAGCGTTACCGTATATTTCGTTACCAACACTTATAAGTGTTACCGTATACTTCGTTACCAACATTTATAAGCGTTACCGTATATTTAGGTACCAACACTTATAAGTGTTAGTAATACGTATGTTTGTAACACTTATAAGTATTACAAATTTGGCCGCTCCATTCCTCACAGTCCATTAGCAACACTTAAAAAGTGTTACTGAAATTATTTGTAACACTTATAAATGTTAGAATTTGCCTGTTTTGGTGTAGTGCACATCATGATAAATGAAGATGAAGATTTAGGTGTGCATGGTTATTTGAATAACATGCTGAACTTGCATAGAGATAAAGTGGTGGTGAGTTTGATTGGCGCTATTCTAATGATTAAGCTTTTGGGTTTAAATTTGGTTGTGCAAGTGAATGTGCATGGTGACACATATATCAATTCTATTTCAATGCTGAACCATTATAATGGTTTTTCCCATATGAGTTTGAATAGTTACAGGATGGATCCTTATCAGTTTTATGAAATGAAACTGGACAAAGAACATAAATCACATTGCATTTGCTCATCGGGTACACTATTTTGATTGATTGTGCTAAAAAAATTTCCTCTAATACTATTGTTGATGTGAATAATGATACGTTTGTGCATGAAAAGTGTACAATGCATATACAACCTAAACCGCATTGTGAAACTAGTAATATGAAGATTAATGAAACTAAAAGATACAGAGATGCAAAAGTTGACAGCGTGTGGATGATGGATTCTATGTTTCAGTTAGTAAGGAATATTTCATGTGAGAATGTTAAGATACCATGCAGGTTGTATTCGGGTAAGACACAAGATAAGGTTGAACTACATAAAGCTTCAGAATTGTAAAGAGATTTAGTCGTATTTTATTATAAAGATACAACATTATATGAAATGAATAGTATGGTGAAGGGTATGGGATCGGTTTCACTTATTCATGAATCAAGATTGTTGTATGATAAAGGCCTGGTACATATAACTATAGAAAAGCAAAGGAATGTATCAAATAGCATAGAGCACGATGTGATTGATTCTATTAACAAGGATGTAGGTCCTGCTTCGCCTATTCATAAGTCAGAATCAAATAGTAGGTTGTATGGTGTGACTACAAATGCATATGTTATGGAGTTAAAATTAATGCATGATAACCAGTAAAATAAAGCAAGCTTGGGTACATATTCAAATACTCATGAACCAAAGTTGATATTTGTAATAGAATAGACCGGGATTCAAACCCCTGTTCGAGTAGATCGGTGAGGAGTAGTGTTCCCACAATAGAGCGACCACTATAGTATCTGAGAGCTCTAACTCAGGTATGGATACTATTTTAGTTGGGTTTTACAGTCTTTGTGTTTTGAGTAGATTATCCACTGGCGATATGCATTATTTAGATAGGAGTTTCGACTTTATTTTGATGATATTTAGTTAAATGCTAAGTGTATTAAGAGTGGAGAGTTAGAGAGGGCTAGATCTATTAGATCATGAGATACATCAATTGGAACATTATGGTTTACATGATTTAGGAAAATGTAGGAAAATTATGTCATTTTTAAAGAGAATAACATTGATATTGCTTTCTACAAGAAACAAAAATAAAATATCCTAATTATCGATTATAGAGGAGTTTAAGGGGTCATTATTTCAATCGTTGGGTTCATCTCTCGGCTAGGGGTAGCTTGGGGGGTTTGATGGTAGGTTGAAAAGAAAATTGTGTTAAACTTTTCCAATCTGTTATTAAAGTTCATTCAATGCATCTTATTTTTTCAAACCTTTATGATGATTCGTTTCTTGTTGTTACTACTGTTTGTGGACTAAATTCTAAGACTAATCATAGGGTTCTTTGGAGCAAGTCTCTTGAGTTTATATCACTCGTAATCGGTCCTTGGGTAATGGGTGGGGAATTTAATGTTACTAGATTTGGAGGGAGACACCCCCTAAAGAAGGTGACTGCATAACCATGGAGGAGGTTAATCAGTTTATTATTAATTGTAATTTGATTGAATTACAATTAAATAATAGACGTTTCACTTGGTCAAACAACATGGATGATCCTTCAATGGCACTTTCAGATAGGTTTTTAATTAGTGGTGAAATGGAAGATAGAATTCCAGTTTGTAAGGTCATTGAACTTCCGAGTGTTTACTCGGATCATTGTGCTATTATTTTATCTGGCACTAACCATATTGGGGGGAATAAAATTTTAGCTTTGAAATTATGTGGTTGTTAGAAAATAATTTTACAGCTTTAATTATAAGTAAATGGCTTTCTATGAGTAATTATGATTATAGATTTTCAGGCAACATAGCAAAAATATTTGTGAGTAAACTTAGAGATTTAAGAAACTTTCTTAAAAAATAGAATAAAGAGATTTTATAACATTAGAATTAAAAAGGATAAACTACTAAATGAGATTTTAAGTTAATTAGAATAGAAGAAACTAGAAATTAAATATGTCCAAATAAATGTGCTATCTAATTTAAAAGAAGAATTAAATAATATTATTACGAACGAGGAAGTGATGTGGAAACAAAGATATAGGGTCCAATGGATGAATGAAGAGGATAAGAATACCAAATTTTTTCATGAAGTAGCAAATGGTAGAAAACGAGTAACACTATTAACTCTATTTTAATTAATAATGTTGAGATTTTTGAACAAAAAGAATTAAATGGGGGATTTACTAATTATTATAAAGAAATTTTTGCAGGATTAGGGAAAATTGGGATGAGTTATATTCTAACGACATTAGGATTGATTTAGATGGATTGGACTACCCATTATGGAAGAGGAAATTTTGAGGGCTATAAAGAATATGTCCAGTGATAAATTACATGGTTCAGATGGGTTTCCTAATTTATTTCATGAATTTTTTTGGAACGTTTTAAAATATGATATAATTGAAATGTCGAACGAATTTTACGATGGTTCATTACAATCTGGCAGATTTAATTATACTAATGTAATATTATTGCACAAGAAAGTAGGAGCCCATGAATTAAAAGATTTCAGACATATTTCATTGTTATGTTGTTCTTTTAAAATCATCCCTAAGGTTTTAGCTAATAGGTTAAATACTAAAATGAATTAATTAATTGATATTACTCAAACTTCTTTTATCAAAGGTAGAAATATTATCGATGGAGTACCAGTATTTTAAGAATTTATTAATCATTGTTGCAAAGATAATATCACTTGTGTGCTTTTAAAACTTGATTTTGCTAAATCTTTTGATTCAATTGATTGGGATTTTCTAAAGGATTTATTATGGGCTAGGATTTTTATTGTTAAATGGGTGGGTTGGATTATGTCTCTGCTTAAAACTGGAAATTCAATTATTATGGTTAATGGTATTTTAGAAAATAAAATTAAATCAAAACGTGGACTAAGGTAAGATGACCCTTTGTCACCTCTTCTATTTAGTGTAACTACTGATGTTTTCACTAAGGTTATCAAGTTAACCACTAGTAATGGAATTTTAACCAACGTTGGAAATGAGATTACGAGTAATGGTTTCTTTGTCCTCCAGTTTGCGGGTGATACCATGCTCTTTACTTCGAGGCACATTATAACACTTAAGTTTATTTTATACAATTTTGAGGCACTCTCTAGATTAAAGATTAATTTTGACAAAAGTTACATATTTTTACTAAATGATAAAGATAAGATAAAGAATCAAGTTGTGTGTACATTGAACTGCAAAATAATGACATTTCCCATAGAAAACTTAGGATTTTTAATAAGGCCAACTATACTCAAACATGATGATTGGCTAATAATAATCGATAAAATCAATAAAAGGCTTTTCAATTGGAATGGTATATTTTTATCGAGAGTGGGTAGGATAGTTCCGGTTAATTCAGTTTTATCTACACTACCTATATACTGGATGTTGTTTTATCGCTTTCCAGAATGAGTAATTGATAAAATTAAAAGAAATTTTTCTGGAGTGGGAATAAACCTAATAATAGTTCAAAGTGTTTAGTTAATTGAGAATGGTATGTATATCCAAAGAGGAGGGAGGGTTGGGTGTTATAAATTTACATAATTTAAACATGCCTTTATTAAGAAAATGGATAAGAAAATTTACTAATAATAATGAAAATTTTATTTGGAATGAAATAATATCGAATCAATGGTATGGTGGTACATATAATATTTATCATGTTACTAGTAATCATACAAATAATATCTCTCATTTTTGGCAATCGATAATAAAAATTCATAATGTCTATAAATTAGGAATTAATAATGTGGTACATTTGAGGACTAACACTTCGTTCTAGCATGATTATTGCATATCAATTATTCTCCTAAAAGCGGAATTTTAAGAATTGTATGAAATTTGTAATTTTTAAAAATGAGTTGATTTCAGAAATATATAGATCGAATTTAAATTTTCCATGGGAACTTAGTTTTAATCGTACTTTAGTTGGAAATATTTTATCTCAATTTTCTTTGCTTTATGCTAAATTAGAATTATATAATACAGATAATGAAAATGACATTAAAATTTGGTATTGGGATAATAATAAAATCTATACGTCATGCTCTTTTTATAAATTTCTATATATTTCAGAAATAAAGTTGAATATATTTAGATATATTTGAAAAGGTTGTACTCCATCTAAAGAAAAAGTACATATGTAGTTAATCATACTTGGAAAATTAAATACTATAGAACTTTTTTAAATGAAAATTGTAGTTATCGAAAATAAATGTTTTTTCTATAATACGACAGTGGAAAATATTTTGCATTTTTACTTTGAATGTCATTTCACCAATTCTATTCTTATAAATTATCTTAATAGTTTTTATTTTAATATAATAAATAATGATATTGATTGTAAAATGTTTTTGAATAGGCTTAGATTTTATTACACTGGATTTCGTAAATTAGTATTCAATACTATTTTTACAATAATTTGTTGGTTATATGGTTTTGAAAGAAATCAAAGAGTTTTTATTAATATAAATACTCCCATGGAAATTTAATTTATAAAATTACTTGTTTTTTATAACTGGATTTTTTATATATTAGATAACAATATTAATACCCCTTTAATTGATATCTGTGCTAATTTATTTCTAATGTTATATCTTCAATAGAGTTTGGTTTGACTTTAAAAAAAAATTAGAATGTATCATCCATTTCATAACTTTACATGTCCACTCTATACTATGGCATAATGTTTTTTATTTACACTTCTATGTATAGCTTAGTTCATATTTAGTATGTTTATTTTCCTCTCATGACATACACACACACAAACACATGTGTGTTTTTTTAGTTCCAGC
Organism: Allium fistulosum; assembly: GCA_030737815.1. Classification (NCBI taxonomy): domain Eukaryota; kingdom Viridiplantae; phylum Streptophyta; class Magnoliopsida; order Asparagales; family Amaryllidaceae; genus Allium; species Allium fistulosum. The sequence continues at coordinate 845,559,578 of CM060902.1, forward strand.
AATGCTTGGACAGTTTAGTAGATTTTGTTATCATTGATGGATGGCTGATTTTAGTGCATATTTAGTGTTTAGCTTGATTCTTTTGTTTTAATTCTTTTTTTTACACTACAGATTTAGTCAATCGGATTGGGGGAGTTTTAGTTTATTTTATTATATTTGGGGGGAAGTGGTTTTGCTATCTGCTAGGCTTGTTGGAAGCATTATTTTTGAAGTGTAGAATAAAATACATGAGTGCTCTCTTCCTCGAATAGAAGATCGCTCATTTTTTACAAAAAAATTATAAATTAATTAAACAAATGAATATTTATGAAATATTAATTTATGTTGTAATACCTATATGGAGCGTATTTAGTAAATGTGATAGCCTCCAGAAATGATCGGGTTGATATTAGTAATTAATTGGGTGCATATATAAAAAATTTATATATCTGTATCGATATATGATATCGATGTACATTTAAACTTGATTAAAATAGAATTAATTACAAATGGGCTTGAATATTTAATTAGTCGATTATGAGACCAATAGGAGGCAACCAAAGAAGTGGTAAAAGTGGAAGAGTGATGTGGATCTAATTTTGAATTGGTAGGAAATATTTATGGAAGACCCGATCTCTATATTCCCATATAAATGTAAGGCTTGATCTCATTGTTTTGATGATACTTTTGCCAACTCTCTTGCCTCTTTCTTCCTTGTCATAGCTGAAGATATCCTCATCCTAAACCAACAATGGTTGATGCTATAAATCATAAATATAAGGAACTACAACTATATTTAGTGGTGACACGTCGATTGCTAGCAATGGTGATGCAGATTTAAGAGATCTAGGAGACAGATAAATCAAGATGCGAGTCTAAGACATCGATCTTTTTAGATAAATTCTATATTCACAATATATCTTATCTGTTTACATTTATAACGATTTTATATATGTGTTAATGTCTCCCCTTAATTATAAATACAGTATATCTCATTAAACGTTAATTTTAATAAAATAATTTATTTACTATGAAATTATAAGTCAAATATGTATAATTTAATATATATTATGATTTTCTAAGAATTATAAATAAGTTTAATCATTATTTAATAATTTTAAAACCTAAAATTCTATTAAATTATATTTAAAAATACATGTAAATATATTAAATTATTTTAAAATGGATTTTTTCTGATAAAATCAAAAAAGAGGGGAAAAAATTCTAGTCAAAATTTTATTTAATTATATATATATAGGTGTGTGTGTGTGTGTGTCTATATATGTATATATATTATTAATGAATGAAATGTATATCTTTAATGATATAGTGTGTGTGTGCGTGTGTGTATGTGTATCAAATTATTAAATTAGAATTAAAATTTAAAACTTCCTAGTGGCCTTATAATGATTTACATTTTTTTTAAATATTTATTTTATGACACACACACACATGGATGTATAAATTGTTTATACATATCAAAATAGTGTTGTGTATTTTAAATAAATAAGTAAAATATAAACTAATACAAAAAATTATAAATTTATTTTCGGTTGTTGTTTTAACTCTATAGAAATATACATATTTAAATATATAAGGATATTTGAAATGATATTTTTAAGATCCAGCCTTGTATTTTATAATGTTTTACCGAGTCTTAATTAGATATTTAAAAGGACGTTTCTTCAAACATCCTTTAAAAAATTTAAAATTCACTTCCGCGCTCTGTGAAAAAGAGGTTTCACAAAAAACCCTGTCAATGTTTTCAATGAAAATATGCATTTTGAACTTCACATATTTGTAGTTAGAACTGCAAATATTTGTAGTTCTAACTGCACGTTGTTTTAAAATGAAAATTTACAGTCTACACTACAAGAATGCGCATTCTAAACTTTTAATATTTGCAGTCCACGTTGTAAATATTTAGTTTTCAAATATGTGCAGTTTAAACTACACATACATATATGCATTTTAAACTGCAAATATTTGCACTTATAACTATAAATATATGTAGTTTAAAATGCACATTTTCACCTAAAACATTGATATGGGTATTTAGTGAAACATATTTTTGAGAAGGGTTTTTCAGGTATTAGGTTTGAAAATAAGGGGTAGATCTAAATTTGTACTATTTTAAATACAATGAAATTAAAATTCACCGACTTAATCAAAAATAGATTAGGTATTTTATATTTCATTGTATATAAATAATTTTGAATTTTATATTTATATTTATATTTATATTTATATTTATATAACTATATTACACAATGCTTTAAGACAATTAATACATATATAAATGACCAATGTTTACATAGTCAATATAAATCACAATATCTACTTATGCAAATATTAACCATGCACACCTTATGATGTTGCACATTACACTTATATATACATATGAGTATATATTGATATAGTCAAAACATTTGAATATTAAATTAATTAACATATATTAATTAACTAGTGTGTAACCCCTGTGTTGCACATGATAATGTTATTAAAAATAGAATTTATATTTTAATTATTGTTAAAAATAGAATTTCATTATGCAACATATGATAAATTTATTATGACGTATAAACTATAATTAAAATGGCATAAGGCGCTTGGATGTAAGATTGAGGGTTTAATCCTCACTAAGTACATATATTTGTAGCAAATGTCCTAACCCAAAATGAATATAAATTAAAATTGTTAATATGGTAGATGTAAACAATTTATGTTATGTGATATATATTTTATATGTGTAAATGAATAAATAACTTTACCGTTTTTTAAAATATGATTGTTGTGTATATATTAAATTGTCATTTTTTAAAGATTTACAAATGGGTTGATGATATTAAATTAATTTAATTTATTTAAATAATTGAATTAATAATCAAAATAACTAATTAAATATAAGAAATTGAAGGTAAAAAGATTGAAGATGTTTGCACAAAAAATGGACAAACACCTCAAAGTCGTATGATTTAGTAAATCTTATGTCGTTCTTAGTGATTTGGGTGATTTATGCAAATATATGAAAAACAGGGGCTAAACTGTAAAAAGACACGCAGATTTATAGTGGTTCAGCCAGAATGTGCCTACGTCCACTTTATATGTTATTTCTCTTCTCTTGTTTAGATTACAAGTACAAAGCTTTGATATAAGTAAAAGAAAGTTGTTTGAAAGTTCTCTCCGTGCTTGAGCTCTCAAAAACTTCTCCCTCATTGTTGTACCCCTGCCCCTCTATTTATAGAGTGAGGCTGGGAGCAGGGGTCTTGGATGTATATAGCTGCTAGTTGGCTTGGGCTGATGCAATCTGGCCTGGTGGAATTGGTCCGGTTTCCCTTGGTTCGGCGGAGGAAATTTAGTGGACCGGTAGAACTTTGGTTCGGTGAAGACTTCATTCGGTGGAGAGCTTTGTTCGGTGGAGACTTCATTCGGCGGAGAGCTTTGTTCGGTGAAGAGCTTTGTTTGGTGGAGACTTCATTCGGTGGAGAGCTTTGTTTGGTGGAGACTTTATTCGGCGGAGAGCTTCGTTCGGTGGAGAGCTTTGTTCGGTGGAGAGCTTTGTTCGGTGGAGAGGAGGGGTTGAAGGGATTGACGCCGAATGGGTTGGTTCGGTGAGGAGCTTTGTTCGGTGGAGAGGAGGGGTTGAAGGGATTGACGCCGAATGGGTTGGTTCGGTGAGGCATTTGGAAGAAGGAGGATGGGTTGGTAGCATAGGGAGAGAGATGGTTTGGCAGTAGCCTTAATTTGGTGATGAGAATTTGTCTAACACTTGCCCCCCAAAGTAGGGCATGTGTGTGTACATGGCGTGCTTTGTTTTCCTATAGTTGAGATAGTTTCATTCGGTCTTGGGCGTGCCAGATCAGTTGGTTCGGTCGGTATGTTTCGCCTATAAATAAGGGCCACAGGTTGCTTTTATTGTATCGAGATAGCCGAATCAACCCAAGAGCCGAATCAACCTAGGAGCCGAATCAGTCTGAGTGCCGAATCAGGTATGTTCCCTTTTGCCGAATGTGTTCTTATTATTGACTACCGGACGATCTCTTGAGATCCCAAATACCGAATGATTTCAATGCCGGATGGCAGGATGCCGAATGGTCTTGGAAAACTTGTCATTTCTGGGAGTTTAAGCGAACGAATCCTTAGCTTGTTATGTTTTGATTATGACTCAAATTCTAGACTGTATGCACCCGTCGGTTTATGTTTCCATCCCCCCTTGTTCTAACAATATGCTTTTTCGGTGTTTGCAGATAAATGTCTCGAAAAGCAGAAACTCGATCAGATAAAAAGAAGTCCCAGGGCGAAGGAGAATCTTCCGCAGTGCCCCTTGCTCAGCCAGGACCGGAACGTCACAGACCTGCCCCGAGATCACTAGTGGATGGGTACGGCCCTCAGGAGCTTCTGAACTCCCCACCCGATTGCTTTCCCAGCTCCCTCAAGGAGGAGCAGCTTGATGTCATCTCCCGTTCTTTCGAAATTGATAGGGCGCGCATGCTGTTGCCAGGGAGAGAAGTTATGCCATATGACCCTCCCGAAGGGTACTTTGCCTATAGCAGATACCACTGCATGTGTGGTGCCATCCCGCCTCTTAATGCTTGGGTAGTCAGCTTTCTTACATATCTAAAGGTGGCCTCATTCCAGCTCCAACCCAACTCCTATACTATACTGGTGAGCCTCTTCGTCATCTTTCAGAGGAAGTATGGGCGTGCTCCTTCCAACCGGGAGATCCGGTACTTATATAATTTGAGGGGCTATAAGAAGGGGTCCCCATACGTCAGCTTGGAGTCAGCTGTAACCTTCAAGCCGGTCTTGGATCTGTATTCTAAGTACAGCATGTTCAAGAAGGAGTGGTTCTTCGTCAGGGACGACTCTATTTCCATTCGGCGTTTCACCTCTGGATGTAAGTCGACGCTTTATTTATAATTTCCATTCTGGTTGCGATGCTTCTTCTCATACGTTTTCATTTTTTGCTAGCGACAGGTGGCTTTGCGGTTGTGGAAACTGATCGCCTGGTTCAGATGGCGGCTGAGATAGAAGCTATCCCCGGAAGAGATAGATCAGCTGCTTACCTGATTAGAAATGCGACCCTTCTGGAGTATAATTTGATCCTTCCACAGCAGTCAGTAGTCAAGCAGAGGGAAACGGCGGAGGAGAGGGCGGCTGCTCAAGCTAAGGGAGGTATCACAGTAGAAAGCGGCAAGAGGAAACCTTTCACAAAACCTCCAGTTGTCGGAGGTAAGAAACTTAAGAAGTCGGACGGTCCCTCCCCCAGCACTTGTCCAATTACTCAGGGGGAGGAAGATGCGGAGGAGGAGAGAGGTGAGGGTGGAGATGACCGGGAAGGTGGTGATGGTGGCGATGGCATCGGGGCCTTGCTTCCTGGGCAAGCAGGCGAGATTCAGGAGTGGACGGATGATGCATTCCGCCAAGCTTTCGAGGGGCTGGACGGAGAATCGGCTTCGGTAGAGAAATCCGAGAAAGTTGACAAGGCCGAGACCGGTGCAAGCGTGTCTTCCCAGACTATTCCAGCCAAGGTGGCTCTGACGACTCAAGGTGAACTTTTGACTTCTGCAGGCTCCATTCATGATAAGGACTTAGGAATATTTTATGATCCGCTCTCGTCCTGGAACGAAATCTAGGACTTATTGCAGTATCCTACTCCTCCCCAGGGTTTGTATAACAGATGTGTTTCCCTTTTTTTTTACTTTTAATTTAACGCGTTTCTTGAATTATGGATCAATGTAAGCTTATGACACTTGTTCTTCATATCAGGAGCAGGTAAAATGGCCAAGTCCTCAGAGCTTCGGCACAGGCTTGAACAATACAAGCTCTCCAAAGCTTCCGCCAAGCCGAAGCCTTCGACCCACCATTCCGGGGATGTAGTCGGCTACCGTCCTCTTCTCGGGGTTATTGAAGAGGGTATTCAAAAGAGAAAGAGGAGTCATCCCTTATCCGAACCTTCACTTGGTCCTCAGCCCCCAGTTCAGCCCCTTCACGATATCATGGAGGAGGATACTGAGTTCGCACTCTCTCCGCACCTGTCTGAAAATCCTACCGTTACTCAGATTGATCGTCCTGGCTTGGCTCGTAATCCATTTGCGATTCATCCTGATCTGGATCCAAGTTCCCATGATATTACCTTCGACGAGGTTACCGGTGAGCACCTTCTTCCCCGTAATCCCATGGTACGGGTGCATGATGAGGCTAAGTCCTTAGATCTCGATTTACTTACAACTCGGATAGTTACCATGGGAGACGAGGCCAAGGCTAATATTGATCGGGTGGCGGAGGAGACTAGGAAGCTGATGGGGCATCATGCCCGGCTGGTTAAGGCTGGAGAGGAGATTGGGAGTGCCAACATCTGACTACGATTGATGGTTTCGGACCAGGCCAAACAGCTTGCTGATCAGGCCATTCAGATTTCTCAAGGAGCAGGTAAGGCGGAATTGCGGAAGATGGAGGCTGCCTGCAAGGAGCAGATAAATATGGCCATCTCGACAGTGGATGAGGTTCGGAGGGCGGATCTTGAGCAGGTAGAGGAGCTGTCGGGGAAGCTTGAAGCCGTAGAGCTTGCTCAGGTCAGGCTAAAGGAGGAGATGGAGGCGATGAGGAGGTCCCTTCAGGCTGACTGCTCGCGATACCGACTGGAGAGGGATGCTGCCATTGCAAGGCTATCGGTTCCTGAGGCTCGTATGAGGGAGTTTGAGGAAAATGAGGGGATGATGGATGATATGCTGCAGGATATGTACTTTCGCATTTGGAAACAGGGCAGCTTATCTTGGATGGACGACTACTCCCGGGTTATGGCTAGGATTTACCTCAGGGCTTTAGAGGAGGCCAAGGCTGAGGCGGATAAGGTGGGTGGAGCGGCCTTTAGGATGGATGCGGTTACCGCTCAGTTCACCAAGGAGGAGAAGATAGCGGTGAAGGAGGGGATGTGGTTGTTTGCGGTTGAAGAGGCAGGTGTGGAAGTAGGGGATGACGACCAAGACGATCAAGGGGAAGTTGCTGGTAACCTCTTCTTCATTAGTTTCTTCTTTCGTTAACTCTGTTGCATATCACTAATGATTTCTCTTCTTGCCTGATCAGGCGGTCAACACCAACAAGACAAGGGTAAAGATCCAATGCAGCCAGCTCCCTGATTCGACCTGGATGTTCCTTTTGGTTGACTCGATACTGTTACACATGTTGGTTTTAAAATAGTAACATGGCTTTCAAGTTATAATGGTCCTACTTGTAATAAGAGATTTGATTTTCGGCATGTAATTCTTAACTTATGATAATTTCGTTATATATGGATGTTTTTTGTAGTCTTAACGTGCTGAATAAGAAATATAGCTATGCGTGTACTTGTGATTCAGTGGTATTTGATGCTAAGTTCCTGCTTAAAGTATAATTTCATATCTTGTAACACTAACGTGATGTGCGAATAAACTATAGCTACGTTTTTAGGCACACAAGAATAAAATATCGTCCCACCTACTTTAATTGTAGACGGCGGCTTTGAATGTTTAGCATGACTGAGTATGAAATTTGGTCGAGGGTCCGGCCATCCGGTCTCATTTGCGAATGCCTCCTATTCTGTGACCTGTGCTTTAGGGATCGTTATAGAGGATAGGAGAAAAGTTCCTTAAATAAAATTGAAATATGCGAAATAGTAAAACTTCCAATCACGGAAGGCCTTCGATGTGCTTAAGTTCGTGGCAAACGGGCTTTGTAGTCACTTTCCCTAGCTGTGGGTCTTGGAGACATTTGTCACCCATCTTACGCCTCCGCGGGGAGTTAATTCTTTTTTACCTCAGTCGCACTTAAGACACATTGGAGCCGAGATCGCGCACAGTAACTACCCGAGCCATTATGGCCCGTAATCGTGGGTATTATTCGATTTACTGTAGCCGGCTAGCGTGGGTGCCGATCGTCAACCGTGAATTGCCCCTGGCTGGCCACACCTTATGTTGGGGATTATAGTCGGTTCACAGTTGCCGGCGAGCCGAACGCCGTAATGAGCTGCCTCGGCTATAGTCGGCCTTCTCGGTGGCTTATAATCGGCTCATTACAGTTGGCTTTAAGGGCCGTCGCGATCAATGAGTTAACCCGCAGCAGAGGGATGCTGGAGCAAAAGTGTCTCATTGGCGAGGGCATAGATTCGCATAGTACCTGTTAGGTTTGTCCAGGTGAAGTTGCACTGTGGAGTGCCTTGAATGGGAATGCTATATGCACAGGATTTTGTTCAACAGAAAAGGATAAAGTTAATAAGCAACCAAGATATAAAGGTACAAGTTAAAAAAGAGACAAGATTTTTTAAAGTGGTTCGGCACGGAAATGCCTACGTCCACTGATTCTCTTTGTTAATTTACTTCATATGGGCAGTACAAGTTCAGAAAAGTATCGACGGAGGTGTTGGATGTTCCATGCCCTCTGGAACACCTCTCCGTCCACTGTTGACAAAATATAAGCTCCGTTGTGGAGATCTTTATGAATTACATATGGTCCATCCCAGATTGGATCTAGTGCTCCGGGGCGAGGGAAGATTCGCTTGAGGACAAGATCTCCTTCTTGTAAGGTACGATGCTTGACTTTGGAGTTGTATTGTGCTGCCACTTTTTGCTTATGGGCCGCTGCTTTAAGGACTGCATCATTTCTTCTCTCCTCAACTAGATCCAAAGACATGTGAAGGAGTTCTTCGTTTTCTTCTTGGTTATAGTGGACCCTACGGTGGGAAGGCACAATGGTTTCAACTGGGAGCATAGCCTCCGATCCGTATGCCAAAGAGAAAGGAGTATGACCCGTCGATGTTCTGAAAGATGTGCGATAGGCCTACAGTGCCGTAGGGAGTTCATCCACCCAAGCGCCCTTTGACTTTTCGAGCTTCTTTTTTATTAGAGTTTCCATAATTTTATTGACGGCTTCGACTTGTCCGTTTGCCTGGGGATACGCTACGGATGAGAAGCTTTTGTGAATTCCGTGCTCTTGGCACCAGTTGGCGAATTCCTCGCTGTCAAACTGAAGTCCATTGTCTGATATGATTTTGAGTGGGACTCCGTACCTGCACAGAACATTTTTGATCAAGAAGTTAATAACTTTTGTTGAAGATACTTTATTCATAGGTTCTGCTTCCACCCATTTGGTGAAATAGTCGACTGCCACTATAGCATATTTGGCCCCGCCTCGGCCCATTGGCAGTTCGCCAATTAAGTCAATTCCCCATACTGCAAAGGGCCAAGGGCTGGTCATTTGAGTAATCTCAGTCGTTGGTAGCCGCGGAATCTTAGCGAACTTCTGACATCTGTCACACTTTTTGACGAAATCCAAGGCGTCCTTGCTTAAGGTGGGCCAGAAATATCCATATCGGAGTATCTTTTTTGCTAATGTTTGCCCTCCGGTGTGATCTCCGCAGCTTCCTTGATGAATGTTGGATAAGATTTCCTTGGCTTCCCTTCCAGCGACACACCTTAACAACGGGTTAGAGAATCCGCGCCGATAAAGGATGTCTCCTTGTATTGTGTAGTGGGAAGCTTTCCTCAAGATTTTCTTGACTTCGTTACGCCCGTTGGGTAGTGTGCCGCTTTGTAAGTAGTCTCGGATGGGAGCCATCCAATTTGCTTCTTCGGTTGCAGCTATCAGATTCACTTGCTCAAAACTCGGGGTTAGTTGCTTCGAGATGGTTACTACTCCGAAGATGGCGCTGTCTCTCACACTTGCTTGCTTTGCTAATTCGTCGGCCTCTTGGTTCTCTTCCCGAGGGATGTGTTTGACTAAGTAGTGGTCCAATCGGTTGAGAAGTAACTTGGTCTTCTTTAAATACGCTATGAGTCGTTCTTCTCGAGCTTGGAATTCCCCTAGTATTTGATTGACAATAAGTTGAGAATCGCTATGAAGACACAAAGAATTGGCTCCGATTTCCAAGGCAAGTTCTAATCCAGCTATCACTGCTTCATACTCTGCATCGTTGTTGGTGGCAGCGAACTCCAATCTTATAGCATAGTGCAGCTTCTTTCCCCTGGGAGTGATTATTACCACACCTGCCCCCGAGCCTTGTTCGTTTGATGCACCATCCACAAAGAGATTTCACCTTATGTCTTTTGCTATTTCCAATTGCTCCTTATCTTCGTTGGTAGTGAATTCTGCAATGAAATCAGCCATGGCTTGTCCCTTGATGGCGGTGCGAGGGTGATAGGTGATATCATACTAACTTAGTTCAATGCACCATTTAAGTAGTCGCCCAGAAGTGTCGGGACGATGGAGTACCTGTCTCAGCGGTTGGTCGGTCAGGACCTTGATGGAATGGGACTGGAAGTAGTGACGCAGTTTCCGTGATGTGATTAGTAAACAGTATGCTAGCTTCTCAAGTTTAGGATATCTGACTTCTGCCCCCGTAAACCTCTTACTTACGAAGTAAACTGGCCGCTGCGTGCGGTTGTCTTCCCTTACCAAGGCGGCACTCAGGGCGTGAGATGACATAGCAAGGTATAGGTATAATTCTTCGCCTTCACTTGGAGTCGAGAGTACCGGTGGTTTCTGGAGGTGTTCGATTAAGTTAAGGAAAGCGGTTAAGCATTCGTCAGTCCACTCGAACTTTCCTTTGTCTTTCTTTAGAGCTTCGAAAAAGGGGACGCACTTGTCTGTTGCCTTGGAGATGAATCGGCTTAGGGCGGCCACTTTTCCATTCAAACTTTGCATTTCCTTCCGAGTGGAAGGTATCTTGATATCCCTTAGCGCTCGGACTTGTTCAGGGTTTGCTTCAATCCCTCTGGCATGGACAATGAATCCCAAGAACTTTCCTGATGATACTCCGAAGGAGCATTTTAGAGGATTCAACTTCATTCCATACTGGCGAAGTATTTGAAACATCTCGCCTAGGTGGCTTACGTGATCTTTGGCTTTCCTTGACTTTACCAGCATGTCATCCACATATACTTCCATAGTTTGCCCTATTAGCCCTGCAAACATCTTGTTGACGAGGCGTTGGTAGGTGGCTCCTGCATTTTTAAGTCCGAAGGGCATTACCTTATAGCAGTATAAACCCCGGTGGGTGATGAAACTAGTGTGGTCTTGGTCGGGAGCATGCATAGGAATTTGGTTATACCCTGAGTATGCGTCCATAAAAGATAAGAGCTCGTGCCCGGCTGTGCTGTCTACAAGTTGGTCGATTCGGGGAAGTGGGAAGCAATCCTTTGGGCAGGCGTCGTTTAGGTTGGAGAAATCAATGCATGTTCGCCACTTCCCATTATCCCTTTTTACCAGCACCAGGTTAGCGATCCATTCCGGGTAGATGGCTTCTCGTATGAAGTCGTTGGCGAGTAGATTCTTTACTTCTTCATCGAGGGCTGCTGATCGCTCTGCCCCCATGCTTCTCTTTCTTTGTTTTACGGGCGCCTTGGTAGGATCAATGTTTAGTACGTGGCATGCTACGTCGGGGGAGATTCCGGTCATGTCAGCGTGTGACCATGCGAATACATCCAAGTTGTGGCGGAGAAAGTCGATGAGTTGCTCCTTCAACTCTGCCTTCAGTTGGGATCCAATTTTCAATAGTCTACTCGAGTCATGCTTGTCTATAGATACAAACTCCATAGCCTCTGCAGGCTCGGCGGTGGCCTCCTCCTCTCTGTCCCTGGGGTCTAATTCATTGAAAGGGTCGCTGGTATATCGAAGAGGAGGGGCTTTCTTTAGTTGCTATGCTTCTAGACTTTTCGTGCAGAGGGAAACCTCTACACCCTTCCCTTTATCCTTCCTGTGGTTGTTGCGAAGTTCAGTCACATAGCAGTCTCGAGCAACATCCTGGTCTCCTTCTACTTCCCCTACTCCATTGTCCGTTGGAAATTTCATCTTTAGGCACCATGGGGCTAGGACAATTTGGAAGTCAGACAGGGCTGGCCTTCCTAAGAAGGCGTTGTAGGCCGAATGGTTTTCTATCAGCACAAACGTTTGTTTCCGTACAACGGAGCGGGGATGGCTTCCAATCTCAACAAAGAGGTCCAGTTGCCCGAGGGGCATCTTCGCATCTCCAGTGAAATCGTGTAGTGGTTTATCGCAGGGAGACACATCCTTCATTGATAATTTCATTTTGTCGAATGCATGTTTGAACAGGATTTTTACTGAGCTTCCAGTGTCTACTAGGATTCGGTAAACTTCGGCGGGACCGAGCCGGGCAGAGATAACCATGGGATCCATGTGAGGGTATTGCCTTCCTTCTAGGTCACGCTTACCGAATGTGATGTCATCACTTTCTTTCCGCTTTGGGTGGCGCTCTTCTATAACCGAATTGACACAGTCTTTATTGTCTCTGAGCGACTTTCCATATCTTTCCATCTCTTTCCAGCTTCTGTCTGCGATGTGCGGTCCTCCCGAGATGGTATGGACCACTATCTTCTCTTGACTAGAGCTGCTAGTGTTGCGGTTTCCTCTGCCGATCTCCGGTGAGGATGGCCTTGGGTTCTCATTGGCAGGAGCTGGGGTCCTGTCCTGACCTTTTACATAACGTTCCAATTTCTTCCTTCTGATGTGTTCCTCAATCAAGTCCCGGAGATGATGGCATTCATTGGTATCATGCCCATGAAATTCGTGGAAACGACAGAACTTTCCAGACTTCTGCGCGTTATCTGGTTCCTTCTTGTATGGTGGGCGTTTGTATCTAACTTCGCCTTGGGTGGCAAGGAAGATATTTTCGACGGTCTCGTTCAAAGGAGTGTAAGTGTCGAATCTCGGTCCTGGCCGATATAGGCGCTTTTCTCCCTTCTTGCCCCCAGCATAGTCTCTGGGATCATTTCTTCGAACATCCCTTGCCACAGCAGGGGCGTTGCTGTGAGTTGCCTTATTTTGCTGTCCTTACTGCCCCTCAATGGCAGCATCCTCGAGCCTCATATATTTCCCAGCTTCATGGAAGAAATCGGGTAAAGTAGCTGGTTTTTCTTTTGTCAACCTTCTAGCAAATTTAGTGTCCGGATGCACACCACTACAGAGGGCCATTAGGATAAGCTTCTCATCGGCATCTTGGACTGCAGCTGCTGCGGCGTTGAATCGGGTTAGGTATAGCTGCAGTTTCTCTCCAGGTTTCTGTTTGATGCTGGATAAGGAATAAGCGTCCTTAGGTTGCTCCACATGAATGCGGAACTGACTGATAAATTTTTCTTTCAACATTTCCCACGAGCTGATGGATCCCTGGGGTAGATGACAAAACCAGGAGGTAGCGAGATCTGCTAAGAAGAGCGGAAAGCATTGCACAGTACTCCCTCTGTTGCTCCACTCATGAGCATATGTTGTGTGTATCTCTGTAAGTGTACAACGGGGTCGGAGGTTCCTTTGTAAGGTTCCATTGTTGGCATCTTCCATTCTCGGGGGTTGATAGCAATTTCGATGTTGCGGGCGAAAGGGTTGGTTACCCTAGCGCCTATTCCTCGATCTCTTTGCTCCCGTTGGACGCACTCTCTGAATAAGCGTGCCATCCTTTCATCAGAATTTGGAGCAGATAGAAATGAGTTTGGTTCTGTTCTGTGGGATTGATTCCGTCCAGATGACCTGTAGGGATGGTATCGTCTATCATTCCTCATATTTTCTAGTGGCTGCCTTTGGTCTTCTGGGAGCATGCTAGGGTCAGCTACAGTTGGCCCTTGCCTTGATCTTCCCCTACTGGGTTCTGATCTAAGCACTTCCTCGGGTCCAACTTCGGGCTGGACTCTAGCTCGGCCCCATTCACTGGCGTTTCCATGGTTAGGCAGTATGACAGGCTCAGCTACAGTTGACCTTCGCCCGGCACCTCCCCCGTTGGGTTCGGTTCCAAATGTTTCCTCAGGCCTAACTTCGGGCTATGCTCGATCTCGGCTCCTACCATGGTTACTTCTGCCGTTAGCTCCTTCGAAGAAGGAAGATCTTTGTTGTCTCTGAGATCCTCCAGACTGGGACTCGCCCCATGATTCGGTGTTGCGATTGGACTCTTCAGCATCCCTTAAGCGTGACATGAGATGGTCCACCAAGGCTTCCTGCTAGGACATGAAGCGGTTAGTTACTTCAACCACAACCCTGTCTAAATCTGCCCTAGTAATTGCTGTGGGCTATTATGTGGCAGGAGTGGTCGGATTAGCCTGTCCTTCATTTGTTACTGCTGCTGGAGGAAGACGATTTACTTGATTCGTGACAGCTGGATCTGGAAGACTGCTAGATGCGATGTTTTTTCCTTTGTTAACATCTTTTCTCTGTTTGGGAGGCATGTTTTCCAGGTGGTGAACGATGCTGTTAGGAAAACTGTTAAGTGGATGAAGCTGAAGCTTTGAGCTTCTAGCTCTCAGTGAAAGCACCAAAAATGTTTGCACAAAAAATGGACAAACACCTCAAAGTCGTATGATTTAGTAAATCTTATGTCGTTCTTAGTGATTTGGGTGATTTATGCAAATATATGAAAAACAGGGGCTAAACTGTAAAAAGACACGCAGATTTATAGTGGTTCAGCCAGAATGTGCCTACGTCCACTTTATATGTTATTTCTCTTCTCTTGTTTAGATTACAAGTACAAAGCTTTGATACAAGTAAAAGAAAGTTGTTTGAAAGTTCTCTCCGTGCTTGAGCTCTCAAAAACTTCTCCCCCATTGTTGTACCCCTGCCCCTCTATTTATAGAGTGAGGCTGGGAGTAGGGGTCTTGGATGTATATAGCTGCTGGTGGGCTTGGGCTGATGCAATCTGGCCTGGTGGAATTGGTCCGGTTTCCCTTGGTTCGGCGGAGGAAATTGAGTGGACTGGTAGAACTTTGGTTCGGTGAAGACTTCATTTGGTGGAGAGCTTTGTTCGGTGGAGACTTCATTCGGCGGAGAGCTTTGTTCGGTGGAGACTTCATTCGGCGGAGAGCTTTGTTCGGTGGAGACTTCATTCGGCGGAGAGCTTTGTTCGGTGGAGAGCTTTGTTTGGTGGAGACATCATTCGGTGGAGAGCTTTGTTCGGTGGAGACTTCATTCGGCGGAGAGCTTCGTTCGGTGGAGAGCTTTGTTCGGTGGAGAGCTTTGTTCGGTGGAGAGGAGGGGTTGAAGGGATTGACGCCGAATGGGTTGGTTCGGTGAGGAGCTTTGTTCGGTGGAGAGGAGGGGTTGAAGGGATTGACGCCGAATGGGTTGGTTCGGTGAGGCATTTGGAAGAAGGAGGATGAGTTGGTAGCATAGGGAGAGAGATGGTTTGGCAGTAGCCTTAGTTTGGTGATGAGAATTTGTCCAACAGAAGAAAATTGAGAATAGCTTTGTATGTATTTTTAATTGAGAAGAGCATATTATGGCCAGTTTATCTACATGTGAACTTTTATCCATTATTTAGTTTTCATTTTTAAACAAAATTATCTTTGTAGTTAAGCATAGATTTCATGTTGTTATAGGAGTTACAACTTTGATAATGTAAAATAATGTTATGTACCATTTAGTTCATTTATGAGATTAGAATGGTTTGATAATGTGTTGAGAATGAGAACATTCATATAAAAAATTTATCATTGTAATTTGTGCATTCACATCATAATGTTGCAAAATATAAATTTATCATTTAAAGATTGTTAAAAATGAAATTATATTATGTTTCATACGATAAATTTTTCAAGATAAATAAATTAGAAATTAAAAGTGTTATTATTATTCATGTATATATTTTATGTTATCTGATTTAAAATATCCTTATGTCTTAATAAAGAAATAATTTTATCATTTTTTCACACATATATGAATATTGTATATATTGAAATACTCCTATTTTTAGGATTTATTAGATTGATTAATGAACGTTCATTAATTATATTTATTTAAATAGTTTAAATTTAGGATTACACAATTAGTTAAATATATGGACCTGAATGTAGTATATTAGAAGTGACTTGAGAATGGTTTCTAAGCAATTGTAAAAAAATTAAACTTTTGGAAGTTGTAGTTAATAGAATTCTATAGTGTATGATAAATTCATTTAGTAAATAAATTATTAAATAAATTTTTTATTATTGTTAATGTATATAATTTATGTTATGTGATTTCTATATACAGTCTAAATGAAAAATCTTTTTTACCAATTTGTTGCTACGCCTGTAGCATACATATTGAAACTTCTGTTTTTTAGGATTTATTAATAAATATTAGTTGGCTAAGTTTATCCATTAGTTTAGTTTGGATTCTATAATTAATTTAAATTTGTGAGCTTTGATGTAAAATATTAGAAGAGAACGGAGAAAGATTTGTTAATAATTGTATTTTTTTAAAGTACACATTTGAATGTAAAATAGTGTGAAAAGTTTACTATAATAATTGTAAAGTGATAAATTATATGATTTTGAAAATAAAATATTTATACTTGAAGAGAATTACGGAGAATGAAGATAACTCCTAAAATTAATAAAAGAGCTTGAAATTCTTCTGCTTTACTATTATTTAATAGATTAAATCAATAAAGTAAATAAAATATGATGTTATTTAAACTAATTAGATTGGATATAATGCAACCATTAGACTTATAAGCTATTTAAAATCTAATTAGGGAATTTATTTTGAAATTTACACATTTCACTTGCTATGGATCGGGTGAGCTCGAACAATGGTGTTAAAGCCCAAATAGTCTATTTGCGATCTAAATTTGTAACCTTAGAGCAAACTAATAAAGCATACCTATCCGATGAGTTTCTAGAATAGTAGTATCTAGGTTTGGAGTTGGATAATCAAGTATTCTTCGTCCCTTGGCTACTAGACGGCCCAATGGGTAGGGTAAGTCTAAAAGGTTGACCTAATTGTAAGGCCCAAATTGATTGGGTCTTGGGCTAATTTCAAATTTTAGTTCGAAAACTTAGAAATGTATTTTAAACTTAAATGTTAGATTTGAAATATGAAATGAAAATTTATAAAGGTTGTCTAATAAATTTATTTTTTTTCAAAATGTTTTTAAAGAATAAAATTATTCATTTCAAAATTTTAATATATATTTAATTAATTTGATTAATTAAATAAAATAAAATAGCTAAAATTTTAATTAATTAGACACATACTTATATATATATATATGAATGTAACTATAATTGTTTATCGTTGTATGTATTTATCTTACATTTGTTTAAGATGAACTATATTAAAATTTCAAATTATTTTAAATATTTAATTAAATTGTTTAGTTAAATGAATTTATTAAATAAAATTGATTAAAAATTAATTAATTAATATGTATACATATATTGATATCTGTGTATATATAAACAAATTACAAATGTTATAGCTAATTATTTATCTTAAATAGCTTAAGATGAATAATACAAAATTTCAAAAATTGTACATAATTTAAATTAATTAATAAAATTAAGATTAAGATTAAAATTAATTAAATATGATTTAGTTAATAAGAAATAAATTAGTCAAATATGATTTAACTAATAAGATTCAGATATACATTATATAGATTAATTAAATTATAACAGTTATAAACAAATTACACTTATATAACTATATATGTATAAAATAATGTAAGTGGAACTGAAATAAAACGAAAATAGATTTTTGGAATAAGTACATATGTAAAGTACGTATATCATAATTCAGATGTGTCCAACGTTTGAATCATGATGGTGTTTTATTAGAAACACATTATTCCTTAAATCAATATCGCTCAAAGTATAAATATATTAGGGATTATGAATCTTCAATATATAGAGTTGTCATCTACCATTTATATGTTAATTGATTACTTGCATACATTGTTTGTTAACAAAACTCAAGCTAGAGTTGTTATGTGCGGTACTATTAATATATTACCTATATGAGGTAAGATGCACACATATATATTTATTAAGCAAAGTCAAGGTCAAGGTCTGATAGAGTTAGGGGTATGCCTTGTGAGAAATTCTATAATTTAATGTAAATTATTAACTCTGTAATAAAATCATTCGAAATAAAAGGTTTTTTTCTTTCTGTTGAATGCTTGTTAGAATGAGCTATATTAATTATTTATTTGATTTAAGCATATTTAATAGAAAATCCATAAATGATATGTTTTGTGATAGTAATTACAAAGTGTTGTAATCATGAGAAATTTATCATGGTAAATATAAACACATCGTTTCAAATATTCCTAGTCAACATGCATCGAAACTGGATATCAATACCTCTGTTGAGACTAGAGTATGTAATGCTCTTCAAATGTTGGTGTAACGACCCGGATTTTTTGAACAATTTATAATTAAATATTGGAATTATTTAATAATTGAATCTTGGATTTAATTCGAATAAATATGATTTCCAAAGCTTATTTAAATTATGTTTAAATCAGAATGATGACAATAGGCTTTTAATTTTAAATTAAAAGTGATTAAAATTGTTTTAATAATAATTTGTTTCAATTAACCTGTGCAATTATCATTCTGGGGCACGGTCTCGGATATTGACGAAACTAGTACCATCGGATCCGAAATAATGAATTGTTATACGCCGACGAGTTTCGTGATGATCGGACATGCCGTGTGATCGTGCAGACTCGAAACGTGCAATGAAAATAAAAGAGAATAAAATATAATATTATTTCCTATATATACTTAAATTCTTAACCTAAATAATAACTTTCCCTCTCTTCTCTTTTATTTGTTCTGAATCAAGAAAACGTAGCTGCCACCCTTTAATTCACTTCAAGTGATAATGAACATTAAAATATGAGATTTTTGAAACAAAATCATTCTGATGAAAATTCTTTCAAAATGATCACCATTGTCTTTCCATGTTTATATGCTACTTTTTGTCACGTGCTCGTTTTTACACAAATAAATTTTAAAAATTCATTTTCTTGTTATGTTCTAGACTAAATTATGAAAATAAAATTATACTTAAAATTATTTTAACGTATATAGTTTTACTTTAATAATTACTAATCAAACTTATTCGGATTATTAAAAAAATATTTGTTAATTACATAGTTGATTAAGGATATTGCATTACATTCTTGATTTAGTAATACCATTACAATATTTTTTGATCACTGAGCATATTTCATAGTTTTCTATATTTGGTTACTGCTATCCCAAATCATCTTTGGATCTTCCATTTGATATTCCTATTCTATCGACTCGTTTATTTTTCTTTCATACCATTACTACTCATTTTTATGCATCTACTGTCTAGAGAGGCATAACCAAAAAAATCGACTGATTGAAATTTTTCTAAAAACACAAATGCATAAAATTAAAATATAACTTGCTCCCAAGCCTTTTGGATATGCTTTAATTGTAGTTGTGTTGGTTCATCAGGGAACATCCATTCTCGTCTAAAAGACCTCGCGACAATGCATGGATGGAAGTTTCTTTATCTCATTTATGATGAGTTAGGGATAAGTTATTCCAGAATAAAACAATATAATTAAGTCACATTTGTTATTATGTAAGAGGCATCCCAGCAATGCATGAATGGAAGTGTCTTAACCATATTTATAATGAGTAAAGAATAAGATACTTAACTATGACGGTTGTGTCAATTAAACCACACTTTTTATATATGTATATATCTCTGTGTGTGTGTGTGTCTATATATATCACCTCTTCCATTCTCACAGGATATGTTTCTAATCAACAATAGTCAGTATAGTCTTCGTTTGATTATTCATGGTGTAATTCATTTGACTATTTTGATCATGCTTCATAATGCCTTGCTCGGTTTATCACTATATCAAATTAACATTTACAATTTTGATAAAAATAAAAGGGAGAGAGGTTAGGATTTAAAATTTGGTGGAATTCATTAACTATATTCAAAATATATTGTTAGTCAAAAATCTTATTTCTGAAATATAAGTGTGACGATCCGCAATTCCTAATACCTGAATCAACGTCAAATGACAACATCTTATCCTTAATACCATAAAAGACAGCTTATCGAGGTAAAATTAAAAAAACATCAAACCAAGACTCAGCAATAGAATCTCATGGTGGAATTATAATATAAAATATACTGAATATACAGGAACATAACAGGATAAACAATATATAAGAGACTGTACCGATGGAAGTAACTGATAAATAAATATCAATACTAAAAGTCAGAATACAATATCTAATACAATAGGTCTCACATATAAATAGCATATCTATTATGTACTATCACAATATCAAGTATACATCTAGAGTATCGACTTCGCCTCCAAATTGCTCCACCTGTCCTTATAGCGTAACTCCAAAAGCACTTGGCTCCCAAACTACTCAATCGAGTACCCGAGAGTTATCATGACAATAAAAGACAAAGACAAAACGCATGTCAAACATAAAGCCTAGTATGAGGGGAACTATCAAAAAATATAGTACACCAAAACCATATACAAAAAAATAGGAAACTACTGACATACAGCTGGCCCTCTCCACAAATGTGGCTCAGGGATAATCCCGATTGCCTATAAACAAGTAAAGTAAACCCAACTCAAAGGTAGGGAATCATACCATAACCGTTTTTCTTCCATAATCAACGAGTCAGCACAACTAATATAACGTAATTAAAATGTAACAGCATACTATGACAGAGGTAACCCAATGTAACAATGCAGGAGTAATATAAACATCACAATATAAGTTTAACACACAATGTTCAATAATAATAATCAACCAAAAATTATAACATGCAAAATCATAATGATAAAAGACACACAGAGAATAAGTTGATACATATCATTGCTGATGGGTGGAGTTCGCCATATACACTAATCGATTCAATGATCCTTATCGAAGCATCTGAAATGCAAAACCAATACAACAATATAATGATGCTACTAACATAGCATCTCCATACCTAAAACCAAAATATGGATATCTATAACTAATACCCATCCAAAGTTGCCATTAGCTACGAAACACCCCCACACCCCTTCGTATACCTAAAAAGGGCACACTAAAGAATGTGGTGCGTTATAGGTATAGCTAAAGCATCAAAGAGACTAAGATTCATAAAACGAATAAATAAAAACAGCGGAAACATTTAAATAATAACTTTTCATTAAACTTAAAAAATAAGTCATAAAAACATAACATGTCTCAAAAACTCAAAATATCTGAAATTCATGTCTCGTGAAAATACATCTCAGTCTCATGAAATCAGAGTAAAAAAGTAACAATAATAATCATAATCCCTCTCACAAGTGCCAATCCATCATAAGCCAAATGAAAAGGATGAAAAGTAGAAGAATACATCTGAAACAAGAAAACTCTGGGAATGAATCTCCAAGCTACCTGAATCAACTCAACTCTACTGGCCTATTGGGGGGAAAAGGGAGAATAGAGGAGTGGGTCAGATAATAAGTCTGGTGAGTGAAAGTAATTACTAGCATTTCTAAGCAAGATAAAGATAATAGATTAAGCAATAGTTCTAGTATGGAAAGAAATACTGAGAAGATAAAACTGGGGGAAAATACCATTTCTGATTCTGTTTGGTTGTTTAATTGTGATTGTTTGCACTTGTCTTAAACTGCTGTGATTAAGCTGAAACCCTAATCCTATTTTAATTAGGCTGAAATCCTAATTCTACCCGTTGATCGGCCTTCTATCTTTATTGTGCCACTGTGAACCAATCCTGTTGGTCACAGCAAAAGACACTTGTTTAGCGCTTGGAACGCAGTAGCGAATTATTTACCGTAATCAATGCCGCACGCTCGGTCATCGCTGGTACACACTAACTGCCGTCCCCAATTTTAACCTCTTATTTACCCTAATCAGCATAAACGTGCCCAACCTCACCTAACTGTTATGAGACCATCAGTCCTAGTCCGAAAGGGAATGCTACCCAGCCTCACCTAAGTGTTGTGAGACCATCAGTCCTAGTCTGAAAGGGAATGCTGCCAGTACTGGTCCTAACAAAAAAATTCTAGTTTGGGCCCCTTTCCCAAAACTCCATATTTGAGCTTTTATCTATTGACCACTTATGTACCCTAATTAGCATAAGGGTGTCTCAGCCTCACCTAACTATTGTGAGACCATCAATTCCTGACTGAAAGGGAATGCTGTTGGTACAGGCCCTTCTTCTTTGTTTGCTTATTAACTTAGTGTAAGTTTTAAAATAAGCCTCTTCTGTTATTTCTGTTATATTTTCTTATTAACTTAATCTAAATTTTAAAATAAGCCTTTTCTGTTCTTTCTGCTTAATTATAACCTATGTTATAATTGTTACTCTTCTATTCTATCTTTTTAGTTATAACCACTAGTTATAAACATGCTTGCAAATGTCTCAAATTTTCCTATTTCGGTCTATCTTCTTTTTATTACAGTTCTTTCTTATTTTACATCTAATTTCTATAAATTCAGTATTTATTTCTATTTAATCCATATTAGTGAATTCTCCTCTTTTTAATATTCTTATATTTTGTTCGCGTAAAAAGAAATAAAAAGAAACTAGCATTTATAAGCTAAATTCTAACGTTAAACAGATGTAAATAAATACAAATAACTGTAAATAACTAAATAAAATAGCTGAATAAAAATAGCTGAATAAAATAGACTGAAAAGAACTTTAAAAACTAACTGTAAATAACTTATATAAAAACTGTCTCAAAATTGCAGAAAAACTACAACTATCGAGAACCTTATTATTTTAAATTACTTAAAAATCTAAAATAATTACAAAACAATCACCTGTGGTCCTTAGCTCTATTCCTTGGCCTTCCCGGATCCACTTCTATGGTGTAGAATATTTTTATTAAAATGATCTCCTCCCAAGAAAAAATTTCTTTTTAGGGTCCAGCCTCGGGCAATGAACCCAATTAGGAGAAAATCTGAATGAGAAAAATAGCTTGGTCTAGAGTCTTATTTATAGTGTATCTTAGGGATATCAAACTATTCGATTTGAAGATTAAATCTGGTAAAACCACATCATAGGCTTGCTAGGAACCGTCGAATGGAAGCACGAACGCACAAGATTGAAGAAAAATCAAAATATGACATGTACGAATGAAACAACGTTCATGAATTAAGCGGGTCGACCAAACTCCTATAGGGGTCGACCTACAGGTCGACCTATGGTCTTTAGGGATCGACCCTAGGGTCAACCTAGCCTAGGTTTGGGTCGACCTGGCCCTTTATTATTATTATTATTATCATTTCATTTTATTTTCGATTTATTATTTCTCTCATATCTTGTCCATACTGACTCTGATTTCGACAAGTTATATATGGAAATTGATCAGAAAATTGCCACGGACACAATAGTACAACTCTCGTAGATCAATTCTGACAATTTCATAAACTTATTTTATTATTTAATTAATTCGTTAATTAATTATTATAGCTCAAATTTTGGGTTGTTACATTCTCCCCTCCTTAAAGGATTTCGTCCCCGAAATCTCCAAGGACAGAAGAATGAAATAAATATTTTCATCAAAATTCTACAACCACATATTCAACCATCATCCATTACATCCATTGCCCTTAAGCTTTCTAATGCAATTTATGTTATATGCAATAGTGTAGTGTCAATGTCCCTAACTAATGCAAAAGATTATGCGGTCTACTGATTCAGTCGACCTCTATTGATGCAATCATGTCTGTGCCATGTATCCAAATAAATGCAAATTCCCTAATGATAACTGATAGTTCTATATGCGTGCTACAATCATCATCCAAATGCAACAATCATATGATAACCATCCATTTATAGCAACCAAGGAAATAAAATAAAAATGCAAATGCACACACATCCATATGCATATGTTTTAATGACCTAGTTTGGCCGATCCCTAAGAGATAATAGTGCCTAGTGTATATATGCGTCCATTAGCATCCACTAGCAAACACTTGCAACCACTGGCATCCAACAAAGATAACATGTTCTAGTAACATGTTTACATCCAGTCCTACCATCCATAGGTTAAATCCTAAGATCTGCCCTCCCAAAGGATACTAAAGGAAAGAACCTATTTAAAACTAAAGATGAAAATAGGAAATTCAAGATGTACCATCGAAAAGATGCGGATAAGAGGTACGTATTTTCTCCTCAGCCTTCCATGTAGCGTCCTCAATACTATCTCCCCATTGCACCTTAACCAAAAGGACTTCCTTATTCATAAGCTTCTTAATATCACGTCCAACGATCTTGGTAGGAATGCGACGAACTGATGCTTTTCTCTCCACTTCAACTTCTTCAAGTTAGCTAGGTTCCACTACCTCTGCTGAATCATGTAAGCATTTACTAAAGTGTAAAACATGAAAAACATCATGAACCCTTGCGAGTCTCTCTAGTAGCTTTATCTGATACGCCATCTTCCGTGCCCTTTCCACAATGGGGAACGGTCCTACGAATCTAGAAGCAAGTTTCCCACTTGATCCAAACCCCACTACCTTTCTTAGTGGAGATACCTTAATGAAAACCAAGTATCCTACCTCAAACTCAATATCCCTTCTCCACTTATCTGCATAGGATTTCTGTCTATCTTGGGCCGTCTTCATTCTCTTTCTAATCAAATCAATCTTTTCCGAACTCTCTCTTACCATGTCGGGACCTAGTAGCAATCTCTCTATAGACTTCAACTAACACAAATGCAACTTGCACGGCCTCCCATAAAGAGCTTCAAAAGATACCATCCCAATGAAAGCCTGAAAACTATTATTATATGCAAACTCCACTAAAGGAAGATGCTCCTCCCGAGTTCCTCCAAAATCAAGAATACACATCCTCAACAAATCCTTAAGAACTCTATTAACTCTCTCCATTTGGCCATCCGTCTGAGAATGATAGGCCGTACTCAATCTAAGCTGTGTACCTAAAGCCTCTAGCAAGCTCCTCCAAAACTCGCTAGTAAAGATAGGGTCTCTATCGCTCACTATGCTAGAGGGAACTCCATGAAGTTGGACTATCGCACGAACATATAAGGATGCCAAATAAGGTGTTGTGCTCTTACTCTTGATCGGAATGAAGTGGGTGCTCTCAGTCAAACGATCTACAATCACCCAAATACTGGTATTCCCTTCCTAGATCGGGGGTAAACTATCAATGAAGTCCATCGAAACACTATCCCACTTCCATTCGAGTACATCCAATGGTTGAAGCAATCCGCCGGGTTTCTGCTGTTCTGCCTTAACTCTTTGGCACATAAGACACATAACTATTGTTTCCTGGAGATTTGGTCAGGCAACTGAGTACTCGGCATCTAGGAGTACTCGGCATCTAGGAGTACTCGGCATATAGGAGTACTCGGCATCTTGGAGTACTCGGCATCCAGGAGTACTCGGCATCCAGGAGCGCTCGGCATCAGGCATCGTTCGGCCAGAGACATCATCCGGCCAAGGGCTTTGTTCGGCCTAAGGACATCGTTCGGCTAAGGGCTTCGTTCGGCCTAAAGGCACGTTCGGCTAAGGGGCTTCGTTCGGCCAGAAGACACGTTCGACCAGATACTTCGCTCGGCCAAGAGGCACGTTCGGCTTCGATGGCTATTCGGCCTACTCTTCCCACACAGCAAGCGCCTCGTTCGATAGAAGGAGAGTGGTTCGGCACCCAACTGTTCGGCTTGATTGGTTCGGCACACATAGACCAGCCTATCTGGACCGAGTTATTCAGCTACCAGGCCCGCCAGAGAAGTCCAACCCACCTTTGTCTATAAATAGAGGGGTAGGGGCATAGTTAAATGGAGCTTTTTTGGGGAGAACAATGGGGAGACTCTGCCACTTTGAAGACTGATTATTTTCAGTTCAAACTTGTATTCAAGTTATTAATATATGGATTGTATCTGTATTTAACTACTTGTGAAAGAAATAAAGATCAAAACTCAAAGTGGACGTAGGCAGTTACGCTGAACCACTATAAATCCGGTGTTCTTACTTTCTGCATTTAAATTAGCATATTCTTCCTTGTTTAATTTAACTTCATCACTTACATCTCTACACAATCTTTCTCAACGAGGTTAGTGACCAATTTTGGTGCTAACACTTTGGTGCTTTCACTGAGAATTGAATTCTGAGCTTGATTGGATCTCATCATCTACTAGTGGACTTCCATATTCGCGAGATAGATCCAGTTGTTTACTGGGAAACTTCCTATTCTACTTAGATTTGAAAGAAATCTAAAGGAAGCTGATAGCAGTAGTCAGAGAAACCAAGTCTACGCAAGTTTTTGGGAATGGATGTTGAAGTTTGCACCGGAGTGATATGAAGGTCGACCCCTCTCTGAAGGCAATTCAGCTAATCTCTCATATAGCCGACCTCTCACTCAATGTGGATATTCGCTCCCCCCACTCAAAAACTTCAGGACGATCCACTTTGGCCGAACAGCTTTGGCCGAACCACTCTAGGTCGATCCACTCGGCCGAACAGCCTTGGCCGAACAGCTTTGGCCGAACCACTCCAGGCCGATCCACTTGGCCGAACAGCCTTGGCCAAACAGCTTTGGCCGAACCACTTCTGGCCGATCCACTTTGACCAAACAGCCTTGGCTGAACAGCTTTGGCCGAACCACTCCAGGCCGGTCCACTCTACCGAACAGCCTTGGCCGAACAGCTTTGGCCGAACCACTCCCGGTCGAACCACTCTACCGAACAGCTTTGGCCGAACCACTCCACGCCGATCCACTCTGCCGAACAGCCTTGGCCGAACAGCTTTGGCTGAGCCACATGCCAACACCGAACGCCCCAATGCCGAACGATACCTCCAAGCCGAAAGGTGTCTGCCATGCCGAACAAGGAATGCCGAGCGGCATGTGACTTAGGCATTCATGCCGAACGCCCCAATGTCGAACGGTACTTCTATGCCGAACGAAGTATCCAGACCGATCCATGCACTGTATACCGATCTCTCTCTCAAAAAACAATCTGACTGGTCCCTATACAAAAAATATATGGATCGGGTACGACCCTTATTTTCAAAAAAACTTTTTCGGGTACGACCCAAATTTTCGAAAATGAGGATAAAAAAAAATTAAAACTCAACTTAATAAAGGAACATTCTATCCACTTCCCTGACATCCCATGATCGACAAGGGCATAGAGGATCTAGCGGCAGCTTATGAATGGCATCAAGGGAATGGACAAGCGACCGCTATTCAAACGGTAATCCCAAAGGTTGGAGAACATAGATGATATGACTCTAGCAAACGCCAAGATGACTCAAGCAATTTATTCCAAATACTAACAAGGGTATCATACTGATCGCGTTTGAGGAAAGTCGACCTCCAGATATATTTTGGTAGCTAGTTAGCTAAAGAGCCTCCTACGACTATGGATCGTTTCTTTTACAAAATGAATCAGAACTAAAGTGAGGAGGAGTGGAGCAGACTAAGAAAAATAACAATGAAGGTCCGTTGGCTAAGGATGTAGATCCAGTAGCCGAAACAAGACTTCAGAATTCAGCTCATATGCTCTTTGAAAGATTCAATTGACAACCTCTACTTGAAGACTCACGACTCGGAGTGGTACTGGAAACCAACCTCGAGAGAGTACACCAAAGTCTAAAGAAAATCAGGGGAATGTTGTATATTCCCAGATGCTCACCGATCCTAACACGGGCGATTACAAACACCTCCGAGGTGTGATCGAAAAGATGACCTGGAAAGGAAAGCTTCAATAGTATGTACAAGTCCTGTAGAATGGCGGCAGTGAATATCCGATGCCTATTAATAAAGGGCAATGATTATCAATTGGACGGTTGACGACCGACATCCCTTTGAAAGGGGCCAGGGGCAGAGTCGAATAGCGAGCACACGATGCTGCTTCACATATCAATGAGATTTACCATAATCTTCTTTGAATTATTTCCATTTCCATCTCTATTTCAATTGTTCTATGAACTACGACTAGCTTTAACTAAACTACTTTCAAAATGATGCAGGTGACCAGGTACTCAGATTTGGTTGCCAACCAATCTACGTAGACCATGATCGGACGTGTGGAGTTACATCTGGACGAGCATAATTCTATCGCTCATCATCAACCATATGCCTTTGATTTAGGGCTATGGACTATATATTGAAAAGTTCATCGCGATCAGAGCCCAATACAAAGTCAACATGACCAACCATCCATTCATCGACCTCCACGTTTGACTCGGAGACCTAAGCAAGGCTTGGAATGGGTATGGCCTGATCATCCACTTAAATCGAGTCATAGAACAAAGTTCGACAAAATACAGATGCCCCTCCTGAAACTCAGTGACGCCGGGATCTGTCTACAGTGGACATGATTTGTTCATCTACACATCAAATCCTACCTCGAACACAAAAGGTTATTCGAAAGCCCAACTTGAAGTAGTTGTGGTGGACTGCCTACTCATTAACCATCGCTCTCAATATATGGACACGACTGCACCTTGGAACATATGCAACTTACTTTGTCTACTCAACAATCTATTATCCTTATTTTCTAGAAGGAGATACGGAGCAAATTGTAAGAGATTTGGCTATCTAACCCAACATGGATGTGATCCAACCATCTATCATATACCTCCTTCCTTGACTTGATTGGAAGAGCTATAATCACCAAGTGGACGAAAATCGATCGTCCATTTTTCAAATTCCGTCCCTCATCCTGGGGGGCAGAATCCCATTCCGTGAGCAAACGTGGTTCGATTGTTCATTCGATGACATTAGCCTCGATACAGTAGATGAATACAAATTAAAGAGTGGAAATACGACTGCTCTCAACTTAAACCTCCAGGTCTCTAGAGTGCGGACTGGAGTACTCTAAGTCCCCAGAGCGCGGACTAGAGTATTAATGACTAAAACATCCAAGTCCCCAGAGTGTGGACTGGAGTACTCTAAGTCCCCAGAGCGCGGACTAGAGTATAAATGACTTAAACCTCCAAGTCCCCAGAGTGCGGACTGGAGTACTGGAGTACTCTAAGTCCCCAGAGCGCGGACTAGAGTATAAACGACTTAAACCTCCAAGTCCCCAGAGTGCGGACTGGAGTACTCTAAGTCCCCAGAGCGCGGACTAGAGTATAAACGACTTAAACCTCCAAGTCCCCAGAGTGCGGACTGGAGTACTCTAAGTCCCCAGAGCGCGGACTAGAGTATAAACGACTTAAACCTCCAAGTCCCCAGAGTGCGGACTGGAGTACTCTAAGTCCCCAGAGCGCGGACTAGAGTATAAACGACTTAAACCTCCAAGTCCCCAGAGTGCGGACTGGAGTACTCTAAGTCCCCAGAGCGCGGACTAGAGTATAAACGACTTAAACCTCCAAGTCCCCAGAGTGCGGACTGGAGTACTCTAAGTCCCCAGAGCGCGGACTAGAGTATAAACGACTTAAACCTCCAAGTCCCCAGAGTGCGGACTGGAGTACTCTAAGTCCCCAGAGCGCGGACTAGAGTATAAACGACTAAACCCTCCAAGTCCCCAGAGTGCGGACTGGAGTACTCTATGTCCCAGAGCGCGGACTAGAGTATAAACGACTTAAACCTCCAAGTCCCCAGTGCGGACTGGAGTACTCTAAGTCCCCAGAGCGTGGACTAGAGTATAAACGACTTAAACCTCCAAGTCCCCAGAGTGCGGACTGGAGTACTCTAAGTCCCCAGAGCGCGGAATAGAGTATAAACGACTTAAACCTCCAAGTCCCCAGAGTGCAGACTGGAGTACTCTAAGTCCCCAGAGTGCGGACTAGAGTATAAATGACTTAAACCTCCAAGTCCCCAAAGTGCGGACTGGAGTACTCTAAGTCCCGAGAGCGCGGACTAGAGTATAAACGACTTAAACCTCCAAGTCCCTAGAGTGCAGACTGGAGTACTCTAAGTCCCTAGAGCGCGGACTAGAGTATAAACGACTTAAACCTCCAAGTCCCCAGAGTGCGGACTGGAGTACTCTAAGTCCCCAGAGCACGGACTAGAGTATAAACGACTTAAACCTCCAAGTCCCCAGAGTGCGGACTGGAGTACTCTAAGTCCCCAGAGCGCAGACTAGAGTATAAACGACTTAAACCTCCAAGTCTCCAGAGCACGGACTGGAGTACTCTGAGTCCCCAGAGCGCGGACTAGAGTATAAACGACTTAAACCTCCAAGTCCCTAGAGTGCGGACTGGAGTACTCTAAGTCCCCAGAGTGCGGACTAGAGTATAAATGACTAAAACCTCCAAGTCCCCAGAGTGCGGACTGGAGTACTCTAAGTCCCCAGAGCGCGGACTAGAGTATAAATGACTTAAACCTCCAAGTCCCCAGAGTGCGGACTGGAGTACCCTAACTCCTCAGTGTGCGGGCTCGAATATAAGCAAATCGGATCTCCAAGTTCCCTGAATATGAACTATGACACTAATGACTTAAATTTGTCAAATCCCTGACATACGGGCTAGAAAGTATTCTAAGTGCTCGAAGCACAGAATGGAAGTTCAACGACTCCCGAAGAGTTTCTGAGTTATATGAAGATGGACTGAGAAGTCTATGTTACTCACAACTGCTTGGATTAAAATCACAATCACAATGAAAACTGAACAATAAGATTCTTTTGTAAGACAGAAAAAGGAACTAAATCTTATTCAGAAATGAGTTTCTATTACAACCCCTCCAACGTTCGGACTCGACATTCTATTTACAAGGACTAAGGAAATAAATGAAAATAATTACATGACTTAAACTAACTCTCGTTAAACGAGGATAGTAATCACTTCTTGTGCTTCTTCAACTTCTCCTCTCCAGAGCATTTACCCTTGGTACTCTTCTTTGATAGAGGGGTAGCAACTGAAGGAGTACGGGGGCCTTCCATGGGCTTGGACCCGCCAGGAAGGATGACCTTCAACGGCTTGTTCAAAGGATCGTCCAAGTCCACAACTCGGGGCTCTACTATGACCTTGACTGTCTCCTCCTTCTCTTTCTCGAGCCGCTCCTCCATGCTCAATTTGGATGTGTGCTCAGAGGCACCTGTAATTTCTACTTCATAACCCCCGTCGGTAAGAGAGGAGGTTTCAGACTTGTCTTCATCATGCGCTCCGATCACCTGAGCATCTGGACCAGGAGCCTCCCCTGCGTGAGTGGCTTCACTTGTTTTCTCCCCCACTTCCTTGGCGACATCGCTCCTCGGAGTGGGCTCGGGGTCAGAATGGCCTGCACAAAATTGTGGAAAACAGGCATTAGAATGCAATAGTCCTGCATAAAGAATAACGACTTTCGAAATCTTAAAGAGAATCTTAATGAGAAGGATTATCTGCCAGGTTCAGGAAAACTCTCAGCCATCCGGGGGGTCTCGCCCTCTGGAATGGGAGACAGAATGTGGACTAAACTACTCTAAGTCCCTTAGTGCGGACTAGAGTATAAATGACTCAAAAACCTCTACGTCCCCAGAGTGCGGACTACAGTACTCTCAGTCCCTGAGTGCGGACTAGAGTATAAATGACTCAAAAACCTCTACGTCCCCAGAGTGCGGACTACAGTACTCTTAGTCCCCAGAGCATGGATTAGATTACAGACGACTTCAGAAAAATCCTTAAATCCCAGAAGCGGACCAGATTACTCTAAGTTCCCAGAGTGCGAACTAGAGTATAAACGAGTTGACGAAAATCTCTGCATCTCGAACTGTGGACCGAAGCATGAACACAAATTGGGCGCGAGTCAACCGGGAGGAGAATAACACTAAGTCACCAGAATGCAGAGTGGTGTATAAACATCGATAAATAGACGAGTGGATTCCGACCATTTTCTATTCCGCAAACTTCGGCCTGGAATCGACAGGAGGATTATTAACCCGCTGAGGATGGAGTTCGATCATCCAACTAGTGACCTGGCCAAATCAATGCTGGGGGCAGGGGTACAAAACACTGAAAATCTGAATACGACAGCTCATTGTAGCTCTAGCGTGGCGTTCTTTATAACTTGAGGTAGCGACTGCAGGGAGGCCTCAATACAGAACCAATTGAAACGGCATCCAAAGCTACGAGCAACCTACTATATCATACCTCAGACCAAGGGTCAATGCCTATCCACACCAAGCACATACGAATGTGACTCGGATGTTTTTTGAAAAACTATGACCCCCAGAGTATGGAAAATAGGGTAAACCATGAATACTTGGTCAAAAATTCTCCAGCACCCTCGTTCGATTCGTCAAGAGGAGTATGAAACTGGATGAGCATAACCCGACTGCATTTGTAGCCAACTTTACCCCGAGATCTGATTACAGAGCATGAACCAAAGTGGACGTGGATGACCATCCACTGTCCAAATTACGACCTGAAACTTACGTGGCATCGAAGTATTCCTCTTGGAATGGAAAACCACGATAAAATCCAAGATAGGAGAGACCTAGTATCCCATCGACTGGCATGATCCCACGATCCAACGGGAAAGAGAGTAAAGCTAAAGTGGGCGTGGCTGGCCTTCCTACTTATCGGTATATGCCCCGGACCTGGGGGCACGAGCGAGAAGCAAGATGAATGTGAACCGACTATTCACCAATCACCTATATGTCTTTGGAGTTTAGGTGAAGACATAAACATAGCTAGGACGAGACTCAACCATCCATGCAGTAGATTTAACAACCCGAGACTGGGAGAAGACACATGGTCATCCAAAAACTGGCTACGATAGCTCAGTATTAAAACTTATATATAGTGCTTACAGCTACTCAAGGCAACGACCGAAAGGATGCCTAGAGATAGAATCGTTAAATCGATACCTTAGCTCATGGGCAATTGACTTCCACTCCAACCCGAAGGATGGGTAAAGAATCATGAATGCATTGAATAGAAAGTGCTTTACTCGAATGCACAAGCAAATTCAAACTCATAGCAAGATCCGGCTATACAGTTGCATGCCACTCGAGGCTGACCCCCACTCGACATTTCCTTTAATGCGCTTTTAAGCCTGATTTTTGGCCATTTGCTGATAATCTATTAGAGAATTCAGAGCCCTTCGCTATTAGACTCAATAACTCATGACAAGACTCTAGGATTCGACTAGAGTAACCATCAACATTGGCCGTCCCAACCATATTTCACATTGAATGTTATGCAAAATAGTTACATCTTTACTCAAAGAATCTGGGATGGCACCTGCTAAGCTGACGGTCGACATTACAGCCAGCCATGGCAACCCTTTCCGGGTGCTGAATATCGGATCACAGCTCAGTGCAATGATGATAAAAGAATTAGTTGGATTTTTCTGAATAAATGATGATATGTTCCCTTAGACCCATTCTGACATGCATATGTGATTTCATTAACTATCGCGAGCCATGCATTGGATATCAACTTGAAGCTACAAAAGCTAGCACAATCTCTATTGATTTCATCATGAAAGTTCCACTCTTACTTTTAGGCTCACCCCATCAACGTCTATGCCTACCAGCCGTTGCGACAAGGCATACAATGACTTGAGACGTCTGAAAGACTACTTAAATAGAATATCGAACTAAGCTAATTCGATATCACTTATTTTCCACGAAGGGCTATCCAAGGATGGAAATTAGCAGACCTCACACCCAAATTCACTACCTCAGATGACTACTCGAAGAGTAGCAGAGAACCAACCATAAGATGGAAAATGTACGTGGATGGAGCATCCAATGATCAGTGTTATGGCTTGATAATGACTCCTGAGGAACGATCAATCTGCTACGTCCTAAAACTCGATTTACCTGTAACAAACAACGATGCTTAGTATGAAGCCTTAACTACCAGCCTCAAACTTGCTAGAGGATTTGAAGTGAAAACTTTACATATCTTTTGTGATTCTTGATTGGTAGCATAAAAATTTAAGGAAGTTGATCTTGCTAGGGGGCATTGTCTTGCTCCTTTTCTTAGCCAAGTCCATGAGCTACTAACCGACTTCACGTATTACATCATTACACACGTACTCAGCGAACAAAATGAAAAGGTGTCATGGTTGACTCCTATCAAAAAATATCTACAATGAGGAATTCTTACTGAACGGAGGAATGGAAAACGACGGATCCTCCTCAAAGCTTCACGCCAAATCATCTAAGAATAATTCGTGTGTCAAAAGGAGTTTATCTATCCCCATGCTTCGGCATATCGCCCATGATGATATCTTGAGCAAAATCTATGAAGAAGAATGCGGTAATAACATCAGGGGGAAAACCATGATAAAGAAGATACTCTGCTACAGGTATTACTGGCCAACCATCAACCCAGATGCGGTTGATCATGCTAGACAATGTGACGAGTGCAAGATGTTTGCAAAGAATCCGGGAACCCTACCGATGGAAATTATTCAAATGGCTAGTTCATAGCCGTTTGCCACTTGGGGGCACTGAAATCATCTTCTTGTTGATCCTAAAGGTGGTGCGAAATACACCATCATAGCAGTTGATTACGTCACCAAATGGGCAGATGAAGAACTCTTAACCACGACCAAGATGAAGAAAATAATCAACTTCTTTATCTGTAACGTCATTTGTCCTTATGACCTTCCATGATCCATTATAACTGCAAATGGACAGGTTGAAGCTGTGAACAAAATCATAGAGTCTGTACTGAAGAGAGGTTTGGAAAACTCCTCAAGTGGCTGATTGCAACCCTTATTTCATAGAAAATACAAACAAGGAATCGCGATTGAATTGCAATTAAACTATATGGAGTTGGCGATGACTTATGAGCATATAAAACGCATCCGAGAGCCAATGGCAAGAACATGTACCCGAACGTGCATGTGTACGTCCGAAAAAGTTCGACTTCTTGAAATCAACAGAAATTGAATTCTCACTAAGGGTTATTAAGAGAAGACTAGATCAGATAGCCGAAGCCTATTAGCTCTGCAGAATCAGACACGGATGACCACTGATATTCTCAAGAAGGCATCTCCATTAGAATTTAGTCAAGGATTTGAAACGAGACATGGAGGATACATAGTTCAAAGCGTATTACGTGCAGTCACATAACACACTTTGGGGGGCAAGTGTTTCCTGGAGATTTGGCCAGGCAACTGAGTACTCGGCATCTAGGAGTACTCGGCATCTTGGAGTACTCGGCATCCAGGAGCGCTCGGCATCAGGCAACGTTCGGCTAGAGGCATCGTTCGGCCAGAGACATCGTCCGGCCAAGGGCTTTGTTCGGCCTAAGGACATCGTTCGGCTAAGGGCTTCGTTCGGCCTAAAGGCACGTTCGGCTAAGGGGCTTTGTTCGGCCAGAAGACACGTTTGGCCAGATACTTCGCTCGGCCAGGAGGCACGTTCGGCTTCGATGGCTATTCGGCCTACTCTTCCCACACAGCAAGCGCCTCGTTCGGCAGAAGGAGAGTGGTTCGACACCCAACTGTTCGGCTTGATTGGTTCGGCACACATGGACCAGCCTATCTGGACCGAGTTATTCAGCTACCAGGCCCGCCAGAGAAGTCCAACCCACCTTTGTCTATAAATAGAGGGGCATGGGCACAGTGAAATGGAGCTTTTTTGGGGAGAACAATGAGGAGACTCTGCCACTTTGAAGACTGATTATTTTCAGTTCAAACTTGTATTCAAGTCATTAATATATGGATTGTATCTGTATTTAACTACTTGTGAAAGAAATAAAGATCAAAACTCAAAGTGGACGTAGGCAGTTACGCTGAACCACTATAAATCCGGTGTTCTTACTTTCTGCATTTAAATTAGCATATTCTTCCTTGTTTAATTTAACTTCATCACTTACATCTCTACACAATCTTTCTCAATGAGGTTAGTGACCAATTTTGGTGCTAACAGCTATAAACTTTTCCACATCCTTCTTCATGCCGCTCCAATAAAACACTCTCTTCATGTCCCTATACATCTTATCACCACCCAAATGAATAGTCATTTGAGAATGGTGTGCTTCTTCTTGAACTGCTCTTGTCAAATCACTAGTGCGGGGGACACAAAGTCTTCCATCTCTCCTTAGCCACCCTTTACTATCAATGGAATTGTATTGGAGATGTCTAGAGACCTCTCCTCTACTAATCCTATCCAAAATATCCATAAGCTCTGAATCCTCTCGCTGCCTTGAGCCAATCTGATCTATGAGGGTAGGCTTAACTTCAGGCACTGCCAATAATCCAGGGGTAATGTCCGTAGAGGGCTTAAAATAGAAGGTGGAAATAAACTCTAGGCTTTTCCACTCCGCGAATATTGGACTAAGGGTTGCTCTCTTCCTACTTAACACATCCGCAACTACGTTCCATTTACCAGGGATGTAAGCTATCTCAAAGTCATATGATGCTAGAAACTCCATCCAATGCTGCTGCCTCAAGTTTAAATCCTTCTGTGAGAATAGGTACTTCAATGATTTATGGTCAGTGAAAAGCTCGAACCTCTATCCTAGAAAGTATTGTCTCCAAGACTTGAGCGCGAAAACAATAGCAGCTAACTCCAAATCATGGATGGGGTAGTTCTTCTCGTGAGTTCTCAACAATCTACTTCCATAACAGACTACCCTCCCTTCTTGCATCAATACTTTTCCAAGACCCATCCCACATGCATCAGTGTATACCATAAAAGGCTCAACTCCGTCGGGTAAAACTTACACTGGTGCACTAGTAAGGGCCCTCTTTTGCATCGTGAAGAAATCTTCACAATCTACGTCCCGCATGAATGTCGTATTCTTCTTAGTGGGGCGAGTAAGCGGTGCTGAAATCTTAGCAAAATCTCTGATAAACTTCCTATAATAGCCGGCCATACGTAGGAAGCTTCTAACTTCGGTAGTGTTCTTGGGGGCCTTCCAATCCTGTACTGCTACTATTTTAGCGGGATCGATAGCTAAACCCTCCCTTGAGACTACGTGCCCCAAGAAATGCATCTCCTCGCGCCAAAAGTGACACTTTGAGAATTTTACTTTCAACTGATGAACATGAAGTGTACGAAGAACCTCCTTAAGATGAATAGCATGCCTTTCCATACTCTTGGAAAACACTAGAATTTCGTCCACGAACACTACAACGAACTTATTTAGGATATTTCGAAAAACACGGCTCATCAAATCTACAAAATAGGCTGAAGCGCTGGTCAGCCCAAACGGCATAACCAACCACTCAAAGAATCCGTCGGGTGTCCTAAATGTTGTCTTATCGATGCACTCATCAGCGACCCTAAGCTGATGAAATCCAGTAGCCAAATCAAGCTGAGAAAATACTGAAGAGCCAACTAACTGATCGAAAAGATCATCTATCCTAGGAAGTGGGTAACTGTTCTTCTTTGTGAGCTTATTCAACTCTTTATAGTCTACGCAAAGTCGAAGGGAACCATCTGCCTTTATAGCAAAGACGACTGGCGCTCCCCACTCAGATATGCTCTGTTTGATGAAGCCTTTCTCTAATAGCTCACTTATCTGCTTACTTAACTCCTTCCTCACACTAGGAGCCATGTGTCTCATGGGTAATGCTACTGGCTTAGCATTGTCATCAGGTAGATCCTAAAGTTGATCTCTCTCTTAATGGGTAGTCCCCTAACCTCCTCAAAAACATCTGGGAAATCTCTAACAACAGGAACTGAATCTAACTCTCCTAGTGATGAATCAAGGGAATAAAGGAATCTCAACATGACTGACCCCTGTGGGTCGCAAGAAACCTCGAGAGTCCTTCCGCTACATGTCTCTAGTCTGACGACTCTCCTTTCGTAGTCTAATATCGCTCCATAAGTAGATAACCAGTCCATCCCCAAAATCATACCATATCCCGAAAATCCCAGTACATAGGCGTCACAATCAAACTCTACGCCTAGCATAGAAATTTTCAAACCCCTACAAATCATGGATAAATGTGACAATCCTCATATGGGGTTTGAATCAACTATATAGTCTACAACTAGAGAAATATCTAAGTGCAAACAATCAACCAAGGAACTAGAAATGAAAGAATGCGATGCCCCAGAGTCAAAAAGAGTCCGAATAGGAAAATCCAAAATAGAGATCAAACCCTCTACAAAGACTTTCCTACCTCGTTCTGGTCCACTACTAGAAGGTGTTGCATCCAAAGCCTGTAATTACGCTGTAGGTGCGCCTTCTCTCTACCCTGCCCTATGAGGACAAGCTCTACTAATGTGACCAGGCTGCCCACAGTTGTAACACCTCCCCTTCATCGTTTCCTTCTTACAGTCCTTTGTGAAATGCCCAGCTAATCCACAATTTTGACATTTTTCACCCTTCTTGATCTGCTTTTGAGGTCCTCCTCCTTTCTTCTTATCTTTATCCCTCTTATTATTCCACCACTTCTTCTTAGAGTTTTCTGATTTAGGAACCTCCTTAACCTCTTCTTTCTTAGCAACATCTGACATTAGAGCTATTTCCATAAGTGACTCATATGTTGCTCCTATAGGTACATGTGTCAATGCCAACCCTTGGAGGGGCTGGTTCAAATCCTTAGCAAACTTGATGGCCTTCTTATGCGGTGTATTAACAAGCTCCATTTCGAACCACGATAGCTCATTAAACTGATTTATATACTCCTTCACTAAAAGACACCCTTGTTTCAGACTAATGAACTTCTCCAACTGCATGCTTTCCTCGACTTGCGACAAGAACTTTCTCTCGAACCTTTCTCGAAATCCAAAACAACCAATGTCTCTACCTTCCATCTTTATAATCTCCCACCAGCAAGAAGCTTCTCCCTTCAGCTGTCAAGATGCAAGCTGAACTCTCTACCGGTCCTCCAATCCTAACAGCCCAAATATCTGCTCTGTATTCCTCAACCAAGCTCGTGCCTCTATGAAATCCTCCATGCCATAAAATGTTCTGCCTCCTAGATTAGCGAAGTCCTTACATAGCTTAGAAAAATTAGCTGCTACAGGTGGATTAACGGGATCTCCACCCGCTAGTGTTGCATTGGGCGCTTGCCCTCACACCTCTGGTGCGGTAGCTTGGAGGTATCTACGGAACCAGGCAATGGCTTGGACACCCTCTGGAAGATTTGGGGCGTCTGCCATACTATGCAAATAAAAGAAAATTTATGCTCGAAAGGATCGAAAGAAGGTTGAACTGGACTTTGAGGGGATTTTTATAAAAACTCTTTTCTACTTGAAAACTATTTCTATAATAAGAGTTTCTTTCTGAAAAATACTTTTAGTTTGAAGATATGTTAAGTTTGAAAAATACTATAGTTTAAAAACAAGTTTTTAGGAATCCTGTAACCTTAGGCTCTGATACCAAGTGAAACACCCCACTCCCTTTAGTATACCTAAAAATGGAACACTAAAGAATGTGGTACGTTATAGGTATAGCTAAAGCATCACAAAGACTATGATTCACAAGACAAATAAATAAAAACAGCGGAAACATTTAAATAATAACTTATCATTAAACTTCAAAAATAAGTCATAAAAACATAACATGCCTCAAAAACTCAAAATATCTCAAATTCATGTCTCATGAAAATACATCTCAGTCTCATAAAATATGAGTACAAAAGTAACAAACATAATCCCTCTCATAAGTGCCAATCCATCATAAGCCAAATGAAAAGGATGAAAAGTAGAAGAACACATCTGAAATGAGAAAACTCCGGGAATGAATCTCCAAGCAACCTGAATCAACTCAACTCTGTCGGCTTATTGGGAGGAAAAGGGGAAATAGAGGAGTGGGTCAGACAATAAGTCTGGTGAGTGAAAGTAATTACTAGCATTTCTAAGCAAGATAAAGATAATAGACTAAGCAATAGTTCTAGTATGGAAAGAAATACCGAGAAGATAAAACTGGGGTAAAATACTGTTTCTGATTCTGTTTGGCTATTTAATTGTGATTGCTTGCACTTTTCTTAAACTACTGTGATTAGGCTGAAACCCTAATCCTATTTTAATTAGG
Source organism: Allium fistulosum (assembly GCA_030737815.1). Lineage (NCBI taxonomy): Eukaryota > Viridiplantae > Streptophyta > Magnoliopsida > Asparagales > Amaryllidaceae > Allium > Allium fistulosum. The sequence continues at coordinate 845,599,168 of CM060902.1, forward strand.
CTGAAAAACTAATTCTACCCATTGATCGGCCTTCTATCTCTGTTGTTACACTGTGAACCAATCCTGTTGGTCACTGCAAAAGAACCTGTTTAGCGCTTGGAATGCGGTAGCGAATTATTTACCCTAATCGATGTCGCACGCTCGGTCATCGCCGGTACACACTAACTGTCGCCCCCTATTTTGACCTCTTATTTACCCTAATCAGCATAAATGTGCCCAGCCTTACCTAACTAATGTGAGACCATCAGTCCTAGTCTGAAAGGGAATGCTGCCCAGCCTCACCTAAGTGTTATGAGACCATCAGTCCTAGTCTGAAAGGGAATGCTGCCGGTATTGGTCCTAACAAACAAATTCTAGTTTGCGCCCCTTGCCCAAACCCCATATTTGAGCCTCTATCTATTGGCCACTTATGTACCCTAATTAGCATAAGCGTGTCCCAGCCTTACCTAACTATTGTGAGACCATCAGTTCCAGACTGAAAGAGAATGCTGTTGGTATGGGCCCTTCTTCTATGTTTGCTTATTAACTTAGTGTAAGTTTTAAAATAAGCCTCTTCTGTTATTTCTACTACATTTTCTTATTAACTTAGTCTAATAAGCCTTTTCTGTTCTTTCTGCTTAATTATAACCTATGTTATAATTGTTACTCTTCTATTCTATCTTTTTAGTTATAACCACTAGTTATAAACATGCTTGCAAATGTCTCAAATTTTCCTATTTCAATCTATCTTCTTTTTATTACAGTTCTTTCTTATTTTACATCTAATTTCTGTAAATTCAGTGTTTATTTCTATTTAATCCATATTAGCGAATTCTCCTCTTTTTAATATTCTTATATTTTATTCACGTAAAAAGGAATAAAAAGAAACTAACATTTACAGGCTAAACTCTAGTGTAAAACATATGTAAATAAATACAAATAACTGTAAATATCTGAATAAAATAGCTGAATAAAATAGACCGAAAAGAACTTTAAAAACTACTGTAAATAACTTATATAAAAACTGTCTCAAAATTGCAGAAAAACTACAACTATTGAGAACCCTATTATTTTAAATTACTTAAAAATCTAAAATAATTACAAAACACTAACCTGTGGTCCTTAGCTCTTTCCTTGGTCTTCCCAGATCCACTTCTAGGGCGTAGAATATTTTTATTAAAAAGATCTCCTCCTAAGAAAAAAATTTCTTTTTAGGGTCCAGCCTCAAGCAATGAACCCAATTGGGAGAAAATCTGAATGAGAAAATAGCTAGGTCAAGGATCTTATTTATAGTGTAGCTTAGGGATCTCAGGCCGTTGGATTTGAATATTAAATCTGGTGCAACCACGTCATGGCTCACTAGGAACCGTCAGATGGAAGCACGAACGCACAGGATTGAAGAAAAATTAAAATATGACGTGTACGAACGAAACAACGTTCAAGAATTAAGCTGGTCGACCAAACTCCTATGGGGGTCGACCTATGGCCTTTGGAGGTCGACCCTAGGATTGACATGGCCTAGGTTTGGGTCGACCTGACCCCTTGTTATTATTATTTTTTTCATTTTATTTTCGATTTCTTATTTCTCTCATATCTTCTCCATACTGACTCGGATTTTAACAAGTTATATATAGAAATTGATCAGAAAATCGCCACGGACACAATGGAGCAACTCCCGAAGCTCGATTCTGACAATTTCACAAACTTATTTTATTATTATATTAATTCGTTAATTAATTATTATAGCTCAAATTTTGGGTTGTTACAAGCTAACAAAAAGACTTATTGAGAGCCTTACCTATATTATCGACTCCACTGAAAACCAACGCCTCAAAAGAAGTTGGCATGTAGGTCCTATCGTGGCACCCATCCGTACAATATAATAGTATATGACTTATTATAAATAGGTGTCCCAATCTCTCTCCGCCCCTGCTCTGGATCCGTATCTGCAGGTCGTGCATCTCAATGGTACAATGGATTCTTTTTTTCAAAACTGATATCATCTGATTATCTATAGATAGACAATCTGAATTCAAGCTACTTCGTGTACACCCTTTCCACACGTATACACAATATCAAAGTATTATTGACCTATGTGGATCATGATTCGTTCTTGAAGTGCCTCGCACTACCTAGTTGCCCCAAGTCAGGCATACCAAACCAATATATATAATCACCTAAACTGTGCATCTATAATTTATATATATATATATATATATAAATCAATTGAACTATATATTTATATATCAGCATAATATATTTCGTCAACTATTCGGTAACCTTAAGTTGGGCATACCAAAACTATACATATGCTTAAATTGTGTATCAATAAATCCTGTCGAATTATCATTAGCTACCAAAGAGACCTATCAAGAGCCATAACTATTTTGTGGACTCCCTTGAAGACAAACGCCTCAAAAAAAGTTGGCAGTAGGTCCTATTAGCACCCATCTGTACAATGCAACAGTATATGACCTATGTTGGATTGACGTTCCAATCTCCCTCCTCCCTGCTCCAAAACTGCATCTGCAAGTCGTGCGTCTCAATGGTACAATGGATTCCTTGCACCAGTCGATAGCCCCAAGTCGGACATGCCAAAACTATATAGTTAACAATTTATACCACATACCAATAAATATATATAATATTACGTGCACCTCCCAGTAGCCCCATGTCGGACATACCAGAAATATATTTATACATATAAACATATATAAATCATAAAAACTATATGCAGATATATGTAACCAGTCCAATTATATGGAACTAATAAATATATATCATGCACATTTATATACATAAAGGAAATACACAGCCAAAGTAACAAATCTATCATCCTAATATCAATAACAATTCACACATACAAACATATAAACAATTCAACAAAATGCATCTTATTTAAGTAACCAATCTAACATTTATGTTTTCTTTGTACTATTTTGTAGTTTTATTTAACTTATATAAAATAAGGCACTTGCATCTTACTTAATTGTATCCCAATACGAATAAGCCTATGAGTTCGTAAAGCCTTTGGTTTAATCTCGATATCATCCAGCTGATCCGGTGCGATAGTCATGCCTGAGTCGTGCACAAATTTCCGCAAGTGAGAAACGTGGAATACATTATGCACTCCCTCCATTCTTTGAGGTAGGTCGACTTTATAAGCAAGGTTCTCTATCCTCTCTAGTATCAGAAAAGGACCTACAAATCTCGATGCCAACTTCCTTTTACTATCGAACCAGATGACATTCTTCAACGAAGAGATCTTGACAAATACCACGTCGCCGACAGAGAACTCTAAATCTCGACGTCTCTTATTAACGTAACTTTTCTATCTGCCTTGGACAGCTTTCATTCGTTGCCGAATAAACTTGATCTCCTCCAAAGTCTCTCTAATCATATCTAGCCCAAGTATTAATTTCTTGCCTACTTCCCACTAACACGAAGGATCATTGCATAGTCGGCCATATAATGCCTCAAATGGTGCCATACCAATGCTAGATTAATTGCTGTTGTTGTATGATAATTCAACAAGATGTAAGTGATCATCTCACAAACCTCCAAAGTCTAATATGCAAGCCCGCATAAGATACGATTCACAGTCTTAGTTTAGCCATTAGTTTGAGGGTGACAAATTGTGTTAAGGTGTAGCTCCATCCCCAATGCCTCCTGTAAGCTCTTCCAAAACCTAAGTGAACAACGAGTCTCTGTCACTCACAATGCTCTTCGGCACACCATGGAATCATACTATCCACTTCACATATTGTTCAACTAGTTTTGCTGCAGTTCTACTTGACTTGACGAGTATAAATCGAGCGCTCTTGGTCAATCGATCGACTATGATCCAAATGCTATCATACCCTGCTTGAGTCCTTGGCAGTCCATCAATGAAATCCATCGATACTTGTTTCCACTTCTACTCGAGAACTTCTAGCGATTGCATCAGACTACTAAACTTTTTCTACTCTGCCTTAACCAACTAGCAGATTATGCATTTTGAGATAAATGTCCCAATGTCTCTCTTCATCTCTTCCCAATAAAAGATCTGCCTCATATCACGATACATCTTGTTACCGCTGGGATGAATAGTTAACCTCGAATGATGGCACTCACGTAGAACCGCATCCTTCAACCCGTCGACATCAGGAATAAACAATCTCATGTCCTTACGAAGACAACCGTCGTGGTCGAATCTGTACTTTCTCACATCCTCAGACTCTACTCCATTGTCAATTTTAGCAATGATCTCTGCTAATCTGGCATCCCGCCTCTGACTAGTACCAATCTGCTTAATAATAGTAGGTCTAGTGGTCAAGCTTGCCAATATCTCTGGCTCTAGCTCACATTTTGGTCAGAAATCATAACCAGCATTATACTCCAACTGTGTCCACTATAGGAACATAGCTCCTAAGCTCGCATGTCTCCTACTCAAGGAATCAGCAACTGCATTACCCTTCCCCGGTGTATATGCAATATCAAATTCATAGAAGGCCGAGAACTCTAACCATCGTTGTTGGCAAAGGTTAAGTCCTTCTACAAAAAAAGGTACTCCAATGATTTATGGTCATTGAATAGCTCGAACCTCACTCATAAAAGATAGTGCCTCCAAATCTTCGGTGCAAACACAATCGTTGTTAACTCTAAATCATGGGTCGGGTATTTTTTTTCTCATGTGGCTTCAGCTGTCGACTAGTATATGAAACAACTTTCTCTCTCTACATCAATACCGCACCCAAACTGATACCACAAGCATCAGTGTATACCGTCATCTCCTCATTCCCACTCGGAATGGTCAATATTGGTGCACTCATCAACCTCTCCTTTAGACTCAGAAATGTCTGCTCACATCTTGCATCCCAAGTAAACGTCTGATTCTTTTTCATCAAGTGAATCAACGGTACCGCTACCATAGAGAAGTCCTAGATGAATCGTCTATAATATCTAGCTAACCCTAAGAAATTCCTCACATATGTAGCATTTTAGGGTAATCCAAACTTGAACTGCTGTGACCTTTGTAGGATCAACGGCAAGGCCCTGCTCAGTAACAATGTGACCCAAAAATCTCGCTTTTCTCCTCCAGAAGTGACATTTAGAAAACTCCGCCTTCAGTTGGTGTTTTCTCAACACCTCTGGCACAACCCTCAAATATGCCTTATGTTCCTCCTCCATCAATAAATAGATAAGAATTTCATCAACAAACACAAGCACGAATTTATTTAGCTGGTCCTTGAAGACATGGTACATGAGATCAACAAAGTATGTCGGCGTATTGGTTAGTCCGAACAGCATAACTAACCACTCATAAAATCCAAATGGCATACGAAATCGGTACACTCTCCCTAGCTACCCTCAGTTGGTGAAATCCCATTGTAAGATCCAACTAAGAAATTACTCTTGCACCATGAAGCTGATCGAACAAGTCATCAATCCGTGTGAGTGGATACTTGTTCTTCTTCGTCACTTTATTCAGCTCACGGTAGTCAACATATAATCTAAGGGAGTCATCCGCCTTTGCGGCGAATACTATGGGTGCTCCCCACTCAAAAATACTTATGCAAATGAACCCTTTTCGCAAAAGGTCATTTACTTGCACCTCAAGTTCTCTCTGATCTCTAGGTGCCATCCTCCTCAATGACATCACTATCGGCTTGGCATCTTTAACTAAATCAATATGAAACTTAATCTCTTTATATGGCTGAATTCTTGTCACCTTCTAAAATACATCCAGATACTCCATAGTTATTAGTACTAATAGCAGCTCGTCGGGTAGGGGTATCGAGCGACTATAGAAAGTTAACCATCACATCATCATCTAGAAGGCAGCCTAACACTACCATCCACCCATCATCCATCCCTATCATCACCAATAACTTCTCACAATCCACCGTCACTTCATATCTATGAAGCCATTCCATCCCCATAATAATACCAAATCCAATGAAACCCAAAACAAAGCAGTCCCAATCAAAAGAGCATCCATGACTCGATAAGACCAAGCCACGATAAACCACACATAAGCTAGTGGAGCCTCCAACATGGTTAGTCATAATCAAAGGTTGGTCAACTATTTTGGGTCACAATCCCAATCTATCTACTAAGTCACCAGATATAAAGGAATGTGAAGCCCTGGTATCAAATAAAACTCATTTAGGAACATCATAAATGGAAAGCGTACCTTGAATAACGATGCCTTTTCCCTTCTCTTTCGTCGATGGAGCATTCGATGAAGTTGGAATAGAACTATATAGCATATTCCTTCACCACTTTCTTCTGATTTAGCGGCTCTGGACAGTCCTTCTGAATATTTCCCACCTTATTGCAATTGAAGCATTTATTTCCCTCAAATCAGCAGTCCCTGCTAAAGTGGCCTTTCCCTCCATAGTTATAACAAATAAGCACACTTTTAAGCTTCTTCTTCTAAGCATCCTTATTCTGGAGCTGCTTCCATTTGTTGTCCCATTTCTTCTTGCCGCCACCGCTCAATTGCGACTTTGGCCCTTCTTTGGGAATAATAGCTTTCAGCTTTAGATAAAGACTCTTATGCCTTAAGGCCTTCTCGACTAACATCTCGAAAGTCTCATTAATGTAGCCCACAAGCTTCTCCTAAGAAGTCTTCCAAGCCGATAAGGAACTCCTCGTTCTTTTTTAATGGAGTGTCAATGAAAGACATCCCATATTTTGACAGAGCATCAAACTCAGCAACATATTCGGAGACCGTCATATCTCCCTGGTTCAAATCCATAAACTTATAAAACAAGACCGACTTTAGAGCAGTCGGGATAAACTTCTCTTTGAGATGGGCTTTGAACTAATCCTAAATAAACTGGTCTGCTAGTGTAGCAATCTTCATTGAGTTCCACCACTTCAATGCCCTTCCTTGAAGCTGATGCAAGGTGAACCTCCTCTTCATAGCATCATTAAGTCCAAGATCACCAAATATCCGGTTGCAAGTGTCGAGCCAATCCTGGAATTCCATCACCGACTCCGTTCCTTGGAACGGTTTGCCTCCATGACTAGTGAAGTCTTTATTTAGCCTGGTAAAATTGACTCTAGGTGCTTGCACCAGAGCACCACCACCAACATCAAGATTTGGAGCGGATGCTTGAGCATTCTACAGCATGTTCTGCATCATGGTATTGAACACGGTCTACAAATCTGGATTAGAAGCTCCTGAGCCTGCTCCTTCTTCAACTCCAGATATGGAGTTCCTAGCAGCATTCCTCGTTTGATGAATCATCCTTTAATCTATGATAAGGAAGATCAGTCTCTTTATAAGGAATCCTACTTAGTACTCGTGTGTGATGTGTGACTTACATACTATATATTCTACTATATAGTTTTGAAAATCAAAATATATAACAAGTATGTGCTCTCGTATACACACACACACACACAATCTCGATCTAGTCAAGGGTGAGAACTCCTACCCTATCTCTATTCAATCATTATATCCCTTAGGTTAAACAACACAACCTAAGCTCTGATACCAAATGTGACGGCTACCCTACACCGCCAACACACAATATACACGTATAGTGCACTGTAGCTGTGCTTGGTCAATGCGGGACGATCATCAATGGTTGTAAATTAAATAAATAGTCATATAACCTATCGTATATCTCATGGTGCATTGAATAAAATATAATAAAAACATCTCGGATATTAAACGGGTGAGACAGTATATAATTGATTGAATCACAACATCAGATTATATAGATCCATAATGCAAACAACATAAGTAATAGAGTTATACATCAAATAATAACTGATAAACTGTCTCTAAATAGTAAGGCACCGGCAAGCTCCATAGTGCTGTATAGCAGAATAACGAATGAGTAAATATAATAATACGAGAGAATCGCCTCCTGTTCGCTACCTATCTAGCTCACATGCTCACCAGACCTGATATCCCTAATCTACTCATTTAAGAGTACCTAGAGTAATACAAAGAAAAGCATAAAACCCCGGGTTAGACAATAGTCTAGTGTGAGCGATAAAAATCTCAAATACTATAAAGTCAATAGACTAGGATAAATGGTATGGAAAATCATATCTGACATGTCCTTGCATTCACAAAGTTAGGACATGTATGAGATATACGCTACTCTACATCATAATCATCATGGGTGTACCATACATCAAAGCACTAAGGGGTGTCTAGATATCTACGTCAATAATATCAGTTTCATATGACATCCTTAAGGTGATAAGGTGATAGGCAATCAAATAAACATGCATACATTCTCACATTCACTCACTTAGTGCATTGGCTATATGACACTCCTATACTCCATCTCATCATCAAGGACAACTCAAAGCCCCCGACAACTTGATCCATCAGAGTACAGACAAGTTTTAATGTCAAAGAACTATGCCATATCATCACTATGTCCTTGCGTCAATGGATTATAGTATATAACCCTACCTAGGTACTAACATTAACGGACTATGGGGTCCAAACAGATCAGGTACTAATGTTAAGGGACTCTAATCATCTCATATGCCTTTATCTTAAGAGTGTGCCTCATCATCTCGAGTATCAACAAACCCTTTGCACCTATCAATAATAACCAAGCTCATCCTAGACTATCCATACGACTCCTTTAATGAAGTCATCATGGTCGGGTACTCTAGACAATCATCATTAGTCGTAGAATCTCATCATACATCCCGAAACCCTCCTCCGACAATCCCATCAATATGAGTCATAGTCCACTACGCTATGTCTAAAAGTACAACTATCTTTCATCAAAGTTGTCTCTTCCTATCATGGAATCATCATCGTCGAACCATGCGTCATCATCATCAACCATTGCCACTTATCCATCTTCAAACGATCATAACTCGAGTATACAACATCCAAAAAACTCGAAACTTGAAACGTAGCCTTATGGCGACTTCCTTGTCATTCCATATCAATCTCATTATATTTGGGATAAAATTTAGGGATCATCGCCAATCCCCACACTTTACATCTTCAAACAACCACAACTTGAGTGTATGAAGTCCAAACGACTTAAAACATGGAATATAGGCTATGGGGCCTTCCTTATAGCCCTATGTAAATATCACCAAGTTTGGTACAAAACTCAAGGATCATCATCGATCTTTGACCACCGAACTATCCCCTACCAATCCATAACCACCGATCCATCACCACAGATCCTACACTTCATATATAAGCTTCAGCGCACCTCCCCATGCTCCAAAGTGATTTCGTGAGTCCAATGGGCTAACCCTTATGGATCAGTATTGATCCCATGTGTGAGAAATGCGGATTAAGGATCTTAAGGCTAGAATTAACACTAGAGGGGGGTGAATAGTGTTTTAAGAAATTTGTTAATCTTTTTGAGTTTATCTTACTTTATTAACAATGTATACACTAATCAGACACAGATATGAACACAGAATCAAACACATATGCAAATATAAAGTAAAAGCAGTAAAGGAAAGAACACACCGGATTTTATACTGGTTCGGAGTTACCCTACATCCAGTCCCGCACAACTAAGTACGGATTTCCTTTCAAAAGCAATTCAACAATGACAACCCTCGATTTCAAGGCTATGAGGTACACCCTCCAGAATACCAATCCTCTGGGTAGGGATACTTGATTTCCGGGGCAACAAGTTCACCCATTTGATTTCCAAGGCTACAATCACACCTTTTCTCGCTTGATTGATTTCAAAGGCTACAATCACACCTTTTCTCGCTAATATATTACAAAGAAGTCTATAACTCTGAATAGCACTGAGAACCTTGTAGAGATAGTGATGTAGAATCAAACTAGAAGTAATCGAGTATGATTCGATGTTGATTTCGGCAGAGTAATGGTATGATTTTGTAATAAGAAATGTGGAAGATGAAGAGGAGTGAAAATCAGAAAAATATGATTGAAAATTCGTTGAAACTGACCCCTATTTATAGAAAACCAACAGCCATGACCATTCATGAAGAGTTATGGCGAATAGACACTTCTTTTGAAATTTGAATTTGAACTTCAACTGTCACTATGTCAACATACTACCTAGGGGCATGTCGACATCCCTCAGCCAAAAATGATAATTTGAATTTCTATAAAAACAATATTTATCTTATATAAAAACTATCTAAAACTTTATAAATATACTTGAATATAGTTGAAATTCATAAGTAAATATAAAGAACAATATATACATAATTTAACTATAATTTTATATTTAAATCTAAGTATAAATATTAAAAGTTAAATATATTATTTGAAAAGACATTTAAAAACAGGAGTATTTTGACTTTGAAATTAAATATGTTTTGAGGCTAAAATTATTTAAAATCAGGATAGAGAGTTTTGAATCTTTTAAAAGGAAAGTTTTGAAATCATTTTGAAAACAAGATAATTTTGTAAAATCATTTGAATTAAAATTAGTGGATACAAAACAATGTCCCACTAGATTTTCGTAGGTTCCATCCTACTTAGGGTTCCATCCCTTTAACGGGCTTGAAGTGGATTCCATTCCACGAATAAATTGGATATTAAGATGCCAGTGCTTTTCTACGAGTTTTAACAAATATTCCTAATAAAAACAAACTTAACCTTGAACTCTTGATAATCTTGATACTCATGAGTCTTCTATCTCTGTATCTTGAATCTCTATACTGTACAGTCTTCATTCTTGATACCTGCATGGTTAGATCCTGCAAATACATATATATCTAAACTTGTAATGTTAGTATTTATATTTTATAATCTATTCTAAGGTTGTTGTCATCAAAACCATCATCTCAAGGACTAACAATCTCCCCCTTTTTGATGATGACAACCTTTGTTTATAAAATATCACTTCTATCCTAACAACTCCCCCTAAAACTAACAACTCCCCCTTAATCTATGCCTAACTATCCTATTTTATACTTCTCCCCCTTTGTCATCAACAAAAACTTACTCTAAACTATATAACTCCAAACTATATAACTCTATGACGTGCTATTATAATGATAGTGTTATCATAAATAATTAACACAGAAATATAATCCTAAACTATTAACTATCCTAACAAAGAATTCACAATAATACTAACACATATAAGAACATGAGTTTATTTATTACGAGTATGGTTTTATTTACATTTGCGTTTGAAAAACATAAAGACATAAATAACAGAGAGAAATAGAAGAAACTAATGTGTGTTTCTGATCATAGGGGATTTATGAATCGAACAGTTTGGATAGTGGAAATAGAAATTTCCACGTTGTTCGACAAGATTCCCATTTTTATCAAAACACACTTCTCCAACGCATACCATTTGGTCATTATCCTCCTCGTGTGCTTCTTCCATTGGTTCTTCTTCTTCTTCTTCGCTGACCTCATGTTCTTGATTGAGTGAAAAGTCTTCATCGATCAAGATATGGTTGGCCTGGTTATCCATTAGGAATTTTTGTAAATTCCTAAGAATCTTCCCTTGCCTTTCTTGCTCTTTCGCCATACGAAGTTGAGTCACTTGAATTTCAGTCAACATCTGAAGAGTATCCTTCATAGACTCCTCTAATTTAGTAACACGTGCAAGAGTGGAGCATTGGAGTGGACCAGAAGTAGGAGAGGGGAATAAGAAAGTTGGTTTTATGTTTGATTTAGAGGAAGATGCCATTATTTTATTTATTTCAGAATAAAAATTGAAGAGAAACCAGAGAGAATGAATAAGAATTCGAAATAGAGAAGAATATATAACTAAATTTTTGAATTTTGGTGGGAAAAAATTTTAAAAAATGAAATCTTTATATGTCGACATGGGTCTAGTGGGTATGTCGACATGGTCCTTGTATTTTTACCTTTTTAATTTATTTTGAATTAATTTTAATTATACTCGTTATTTATATTTTATATTTCAGTTAAAGAACAAATACCTAATTCTCTTATTAATTTAGTAAATGTAGATTCATTTAAGGGTTTTGTTAGAATATCAGCAATTTGATTTTCAGAATTGATATAGTCGAGAGTAATTACTTCTCTACTTATATTATCTCTGAGAAAATGGTGTCTGATATCAATATGTTTAGTTTGAGCATGATGAGTAGGATTTTTAGATAAATTTATTGCACTAGTATTATCACAATAAATTGGCGATTTTGAGATATTTAGTCCAAAATCTCTTAAAGTTTGTTGCATATATATTACTTGAGAACAAGCCAAAGCAGCAGAAATATACTCTGCTTCAGTTGTTGATAAAGAAACTGTATTTTGCTTTTTACTAAACCAGGAAACCAGAGAATGTCCCAAAAAGTTACAAGTTCCCCTTGTACTTTTTCGATCTGATTTACAACCAGCGTAATCAGCATCACAGTAAGATATTAAATCAAATGAATCATTTTTAGGATAAAATAAGCCATAATCAGAGGTGTGTTTAATATATCTTATGATACGTTTTACAGCTTTTAAGTGAATTTCTTTAGGATGAGATTGATATCTTGCACAGAGACATACACTATGCATGATATCAGGTCTACTAGTAGTGATATAGAGTAGTGATCCAATCATTCCTCTATACAACTTTTAATCTACATCTTTCGAGAGATCTTCTTTACTAAGGTACTCATTAGTTGCCATGGGAGTGGGTTTTCCACTCGCAGTAGTCAAACCAAATTTACTAACTAGGTCTTTAGCATATTTTTCCTGACTAATAAAAATACCATTATCTAACTGTTTTATTTGCAATCCTAGAAAGAAGTTTAATTCACCCATATGACTCATCTCAAACTCTTTTGTCATTATTTCAGAAAATTCTTTATTCATTTCGAAGTTAGTTGAACCAAAAATGATATCATCTACGTATACTTGAACTAGTTGAATATCATTTTTATTTCTTTTAATAAAAAGAGTATTATCTATTTTACCAATTTCAAATTTTGATTATAATAAATAAGATCTTAGTCTATCATACCAGGCTCTAGGAGCTTGTTTTAGACCATATAAAGCTTTCTTAAGTTTGTACATATGGTTTGGTGAATTTTCATCTTCAAAAAGTGGTGGTTGTTCAACATATTCTTCTTCTTTTACAAATCCATTTAAAAATGCACTTTTAACATCCATTTTAAATAATTTGAAATTATTATGATTTGCGAAAGCAAGTAGAATCCTAATGGCTTCTAATCTTGCTACAGGAGCAAAGGTTTCGTCACAATCTATACCTTCTTCTTGACAATAACCTTGGGCGACTAATCTTGCTTTATTTCTAACGACCTCACCTTGTTCTTTCATTTTATTATTATAGACCCATTTAGTTCCAATTATAGTTTTATCTTCAGGTCTAGGAACAAGTTCCCAAACTTCATTTCTAGCGAATTGATTTAATTCTTCTTGCATAGCCAAAATCCATGAATCATCAGTTGATGCTTCTTTAGGATTTTTGGGTTCAATAGATGATATAAAAGCTACATTATTCATTTGACTTAGTTGATTTCTACTTTTAACAATAGATTGCATATCTCCAAGTATATTTTATATAGGGTGATCTTTTAAAAGTCTAATCCTTTTATTAGGATGATTTAATTCATTATTAGTTTCAGTTGACTCTTGGTTTTGAATAATTAAATCTTCTTCATCATTTGTAATTTCAAAATCTTTTAAATTTTCATCAACCAAAACATGCATTGTTTCTTCGATGGTGTTAGATCTCAAATTAAAAACTCTATAAGCTTTACTTCTATTAGAATATCCGATAAAGATTCCTTTGTCGGATTTAGGATCAAATTTATCCAAATTATCTTTTGTATTTAAAATAAAACATTTACTTCCAAAAATTCTGAAGTATGATACCTTAGGTTTCTTTCCATTAAGAAGTTCATAAGGTGTCTTATCAGTTAAAGATCTAATTAAAATTCTATTCAAAATATAACAGGCGGTAGCAACAGCTTCTGCCCAAAACTGTTTTGGTAAATTACTATCTGAAAGCATAGTTCTCGCACACTCTTGAATCGTTCTATTTTTACGTTCAACTACTCCGTTTTGTTGTGGAGTTCTTGGAAATGAGAAATTGTGAGTTATTCCCTTCTTACTGCAGAATTCCTCAAACTTTTCATTTTCAAATTCACCACCGTGATCACTACGAATAGTTATAATTTTTAAAGATAATTGATTTTGAATCCTTTTTGTAAAGTTTTAAAACATTCAAAAGTATCACTTTTATGTTTCAAAAATATTGTCCATGTAAATCTAGAATAATCATCTACAATTACAAAAACATATTTACTACGATTTATTGACAGAATTTGAGATGGACCAAATAAATCAAGATGAAGTAACTCAAGGGGTTTTGAAGTTGAAATCATATCTTTTAATTTAAAGGAACTTTTTCTAAGCTTTCCTAATTGACATGCATCACATAAACTATCTACTTTAAAATTCATTTTAGGGAGACCTCTTACTAGATCATGTTTTGACAGTCTAGATAAGAGTTTGAAATTCAAATGTCCAAATCTCTTATGCCAAATCCAAGGGTCACTTGTATTTTCCAAAAGACATAGGTTATCATTTGAAACTTTCATACTAAGAATATAAATATTCTTTTTCCTAGTTCCCTCAAATATTATGGTTGAGTTATTATCTTCAATATGACATTTATCTTTTTCAAATTTAATTTTATATCCTTTATCACATAGTTGACTTATACTTAGCAGATTGTGTTTCAGATTCTTAACTAGAAAAACATTAGTAATAATAGGAGTTTCAGAGTTACCGACATTGCCGATGCCAATCACGTATCCTTTCGAGTTGTCTCCAAAGTTAACTAGTCCTCCGTCTTTGTATATAACATTATTCAGCATATCTGGATTACCAGTCATGTGTCTAGAGCAACCACTATCAAGTATCCACTTATTCTTTTTGATCTGCACAAATTGTCCATTGTGGATTGATTCCTCAATACCCATAAAGCATCTTTCCTGCACATTATAAAATTTGGGTAGACAACTAGAATTTGAATAACATTCATATGCAGACTCATGAAACAATGATGATTTAAACAATTCTAAACTAGTTTTAACAGATTTTTCAAAACTAGCCATTTAAAAAACTTTTTCAAAATTCAAATTATGAAACTTTTGAAAACAAAGCTTTGATACCAGATGTGAGAAATGCAGATTAAGGATCTTAAGGCTAGAATTAACACTAGAGGGGGGGTGAATAGTGTTTTAAGAAATTTGTTAATCTTTTTGAGTTTATCTTACTTTATTAACAATGTATACACTAATCAGACACAGATATGAACATAGAATCAAACACAGATGCAAATATAAAGTAAAAGCAGTAGACGAAAGAGCACACCGGATTTTATACTGGTTAAGAGTTTCCCTACATCCAGTCCCGCACAACTAAGTACAGATTTCCTTTCAAAAGCAATTCAACAATTACAACCCTCGAATTCAAGGCTACGAGGTACACCCTCCAGAATACCAATCCTCTGGGTAGGGATACTTGATTTCCGGGGCAACAAGTTCACCCAATTGATTTCCAAGGCTACAATCACACCTTTTCTCGCTTGATTGATTTCAAAGGCTACAATCACACCTTTTCTCGCTAATATATTACAAAGAAGTCTATAACTCTGAATAGCACTGAGAACCTTGTAGAGATAGTGATGTAGAATCAAACTAGAAGTAATCGAGTATGATTCGATGTTGATTTCGGCAGAGTAATGGTATGATTTTGTAATAAGAAATGTGGAAGATGAAGAGGAGTGAAAATCAGAAAAATATGATTGAAAATTCGTTGAAACTGACCCCTATTTATAGAAAACCAACAGGCAACAGCCATGACCATTCATGAAGAGTTATGGCGAATAGACACTTCTTTTGAAATTTGAATTTGAACTTCAACTGTCACTATGTCAACATACTACCTAGGGGCATGTTGACATCCCTCACCCAAAAATGATAATTTGAATTTCTATAAAAACAATATTTATCTTATATAAAAACTATCTAAAACTTTATAAATATACTTGAATATAGTTGAAATTCATAAGTAAATATAAAGAACAATATATACATAATTTACCTATAATTTTATATTTAAATCTAAGTATAAATATTAAAAGTTAAATATATTATTTGAAAAGACATTTAAAAACAGGAGTATTTTGACTTTGAAATTAAAGATGTTTTGAGGCTAAAATTATTTAAAATCAGGATAGAGAGTTTTGAATCTTTTAAAAGGAAAGTTTTGAAATCATTTTGAAAACAAGATAATTTTGTAAAATCATTTGAATTAAAATTAGTGGATACAGAACAATGTCCCACTAGATTTTCGTAGGTTCCATCCTACTTAGGGTTCCATCCCTTTAACGGGCTCGAAGTGGATTCCATTCCACGAATAAATTGGATATTAAGATGCCAGTGCTTTTCTACGAGTTTTAACAAATATTCCTAATAAAAACAAACTTAACCTTGAACTCTTGATAATCTTGATACTCATGAGTCTTCTATCTATGTATCTTGAATCTCTATACTGTACAGTCTTCATTCTTGATACTTGCATGGTTAGATCCTGCAAATACATATATATCTAAACTTGTAATGTTAGTATTTACATTTTATAATCTATTCTAAGGTTGTTGTCATCAAAACCATCATCTCAAGGACTAACACAATGCTCCTAGCATAAGAGAGTTCCATCGATCCCTAGGGATCATTACCGATCTCAGAGATTTGCACTCACCACCGATCCCTACTTTGAACTCATCATCGATCCCTGCTTTGAGTGCCCATATCTTGGCCTTACGAACTCCAAATGACCTGAAACTTGGTGTGCAACCTTATGAGGCCTTCCTTATTGCCCCCACATCGATCACACCAAGTTTGGAATAAAATTCAAGGATCATCACCGATCCCTAACTTCTTCTTAAACTAAGTCGTCATTCGATCAGCATTTTCTACCATTCAAATACTAGGCAAACATTCATACATCATATAGAAACCAAAAACATCAGCAAAACATCCAAACATATATATTTTAAAGAAATTAAGATCTATGGCGAAGGGTAAGGGTCCATAAGAACACATTTTTACAAATCATGTCCAAATTCTTTAAATTTCACATATATGATTAATTATAGTTTAAAACATTTTTAGAGATTTTTATATAATTTTAAAACATCATTTAGGGTGTATAATGACTTAATTATCAAGTGAGAGATCTAGTCACTCGCCTAATCCCAAAGCAAGATCCAAATCCCCAAATGAACAATATAAGGTGCGGAATCCAAGACTACTCCAATAGAAATTCTCTAATCTCAAGTGCAAATCCCGCTAATCTTCTCTTAATGATGTAATTTAGCTTATTAAAGTTGGTTTAAGGGTTGCTTTTTGATCAATGGAGGTTAATGGAGGGTTTTCACTATTTTTTTTTAGTATGAAATGATGGGTATAAGGTCCCATCAGCCCTCGCTTACTCTAATCCTGAAAAGGGTTACGAGCCTTAACATAATGGCCCTAATTACCCACATAAGCTGTTCAAAATCAAATGAAACTTCAAACAGCCATAACTCTCAAACGGTAAGTCTGTTTTCCTATTATGACCACTCTACGGAAAGAGAAACCATCATACGAATCTAATGGAACTGGTTTAAATCCTTGATTCGACTCCTATCAAAAGTTATAGGTCATAAATTATTTATAGAGTCAAAATGGTCACATAGAAATCCGATAAAAATCATAGATGTTGAAAATGTCCCTAAGGGTCATTTTCAAGAATCTTAGAATCATTCAACGTCATATGAAAATAATATAAATATCTACGATACTTTGATGCGTAGAATGCGGGTCATTACACTATTCCTGATCCACTACGTCCCAAACACTTTTCCTTGAAGATCGAGTTATTTCTAATAACTTCTATGACATTGTTTGTATTTCTAGCTTACTTTACTTTCTTCTTGAGAAATCCTTAGAGTTGCTCGTTTAATCTCTGAGAAAAGCACTACATGGCAATCACTTGAGGTAGTGTTTCAAGTACAAGTGGTTTAGGAGGTCCAAAGTGGAGTGGAAACTTTTAGGCATCTAATTGTTCCTCTTGGTACTGAGTGATTCACTTTGCACCTTTTCCCTTGAAATTGGTTGAGTATGATTTTCTTACTTTTTCAAATATGTTCCCAAGTCCGTGAATCGTTTCGTCTTCATCTTGACGTTTTAGTTCCAGTTGAAAATCCACTTGGTCAAAAAAGTCGGTTAACAGTTCTATTATATATAAAAAAGAAAATGAGACCATATATATTCTTGCTTCTCATTTATTCTTAATCCATTCCTTTTTTTAGTTGATTTAAGAGAAAAGTTTGACTTATCCTCTAATAATTACTTACCATTCCAAGCTCGAAATTAAATGCTCACTGTATGTTAATAAAAATTCGCCCTTTCATTTTCTCTTTCAGCTATTCAGAAATGTTCTATGCTCATTTCCTCTTCTTACTTTCATTTTCTCAACTTCTTATCTAAAATAAATTTTTAAATCCATAATACTACCATATCCTATTTTTTTCAATTTGAATCCAACTGGAAAATATACTTCTTTGGTTATAATCATAGAATCCCCTCTTTCATGTTTTATGGTATGCTTCTTTTTTTAAGGTACGTAATATATATTTTTGTTTGATTTTATGATGGTTAATATGAATTAAAGTTGATTGGTGTTTGGCACTAAAAGAAACTAAAATGTAAAATAAAATATTGTTTAATCTGCCAGAAATGGTCGTTTATATGGATTACGATTGGACAAATAAGGATAAGGGATATCATTCTTCCAAAAAGTTGCTCTTATCGTCTTTCTTTAGTTTTAGGTAAGGGAATTTGATTTTATTTCCATGATAACTCCGGTACACAAGTTTTGATCGGTCTTTTGAACTTTTTTGTTCTAACTAGAATTTGATTCAATTCACCAGTAGTACTTAACTTTGCAGTCATTTTAAGTTATTTATTATTTTGTTGACATATTGTATTGTATTTCTACCCAGCTTTCAACATTACTTATCTAAAGTGCCCCCAAAAAAGCTTAGCTAACTGGATCGATCAAGCTCGATTTAACGGTTTGGATTGTATTATATCATTTTCTTTCCATTTAATTCGATGTTGAATTTATTATTTTTATTCAAAATGAGTGATCTTTTCTTTGAGTTTTACGCCTAAAGTTTTATCTTCTTAGGATTTTTGTTTCGATTTGCAAGATAATGTGTTTGGTTATTTATTTGTAGTAGGTTATTGGATTCATAAATGCTATTTTGAGAATAAAATCTTATTTTCATAGCATATAGCTCTTTATTTCATTTGTCTCCCTTTGCAACATTCTTATTTTCATGCAAAATAATCCTGCATTTATTTTTCTTTTATAATCTATCAATAATTCTTTTCGTCTTCTCTTTATTTTCAATACAAGAATTTCTATATTTCCTCAGCTATTTTCCATGTTCAATAGTTTCACTCATGTTCAATATTCTCTATCTAAACCAAGGATTCCTTATAAAAAACTTTGATTGAACTTTATTTCTTTTATCTTTATTAGAATTAAATTTAATTTAGCAATAGCTCTTCACTTTGCCTTTGTCTTAAATTATTTGTGAATATATGCATCTCTACTATTAATAAAGAGAACATAATGAATATGATTTCCACGGTATATTTTTGAAATGCAAAAAATACCCTATTATACCAAAAATTCTCAATAACAACAATGATTATCTACCTAAGGAAAGTCCAACGCTCTGTATCCATATTGCAAGCGTTATGATGCTTAGGCATTTAAAGAACAATGGGTTGAGCCCGTCTCAAATGAATAAAACTATAGGCTGAAGGGAATAGCCTATTAGTGGATCCAAAGCCCCAAGCACCAATCTATAACAAAAGGAATCAATGGTCGAAGCGACCAATAAGACAATATGCGGCTTAGTTGCAAGATGCCATTTAGGCGTGAAGACGATTTGTTAATCCGGACTCCTTAAGCAGCAACGTTAGATGTCCAAAACAAGCTCCAATCATAGCCGTACAACAAGCAACCTCAGCTATTCGAAGAGAAGATTCTCCACCAATGGCACTACAATATGCTGGCTATAGAAAGCAACAATCCCAAGGCACAAGGGATCTTTTTAGGGCATAAAGAACTTATACAACCATATAGTACTTTCCTATATTAGAGCTCTACTCAAAAACTCATTAATAGAGGAAACATCTAGATTCAATGTAATAAGCCTCTCGGCTAAACAAGAGTAACTAAATAAGGAAAGGAGAATGGATGTAGGGACTTTCGGCCTGAACCACTATAAAAGTCTCGGTGTTATTTACTTTCTGCACTTTATCCTCTTCTCGTTTACCATCACGACTTTACAGCTCAACCATCCATAACTCCAACTTAATTACTCCAAGTTCTGGTAACCTCATACCTAGGGCCTATAACGCAAGCAACTTTCAGAGTTATATCTTCAAACCTCGAGTTGTTGGTTTAGAGGAAATTATGCAGTAACATTTTTGGCACTATAAGTAGGGCCCGAACCTCCGTCGTTTTTCCCTCTTAGAAAAATCCAGTAACATCATCCCTCCAACCATGACTAACTTTGAGAAGCTAAATCCGGTGTCACCCCTTAACCTTCGTATTCGTCTCATTAAAGAGGATAACAGTGAGAGATTGATTACCCTCATCTTGGAGAAAGAGAATGGCGAAGAGTATGACCCTGTTTATTAACTTCAAGCTCTTCAGATAAGACAACTTTAAGAGTATCTTCAGGAATCTCTCCAAGAGTCCGCACAACTCCGAGGAACGGTCAAGGCTATGGAAAAAAAATTTAAGGATCTGAGTATTGTGATAATGACAAATGAAGGTTCCTCTCTCCTTGCTAAAAAAGCTCTCCCAGTCACTTCTACTCTTTGACCACGGAAAAAGGCCCAACGAGACCAAGTCTTCACTCCCCTCAATCAGAGCCTGTCTTAGATCTTTCTGAAAATACGTGGAGAACTCCATTTTCCACTATTCTCCACTCATCAAAGAAGATCTGAAAGGAAACAATTATTGTGTTTACCATCAAGCAAATGGGCTCGAAATAGACAAGCGTCGAAGACTTTCTCAAGCCATAAAAAACTTCATAAAAAAAAGGGAGATTGATCGAGTTTATAAAATAGGTACTTAAATATCTCATCTTTATAAATGTCCAACTTTGTTTCTATGTTTCAGGGAAAATTCATGTAGATTCATTCAGCTGAATATATGTGTGTGTGTGTGTCCCATTCTAAAGACAAAGAATGCTATATGGACCTTTATATTTGAAGAAATCTCTTATCTTACCTAAGACACTCCTTTCGAGTTTAGCTCTTTCTTCTCTCGGTAAGTACAACCAAGTCTTGGTACCGATAACATTTTATCTAATACGTCCTTTTTTAGTTATTTTCAATTGTAATGTCTGCATTTAGAGTCCAAGGGCCGAGACTCTTTTATTGATCTGACGAGGTCAATAAGGAGTTTCATTTTTTTCTTAAAAATGTTAATTTTCTCGATAATTCTCTTTGTCAAACTTAAATTAAATATGTTTTCTACCTAATAATAAAACTTATTAACTATTAAATTTTAAAAGTTTTTACAAAGTAATCTGAAAGCACTTCTACTTCTCTTTTACCAAGTTACAATTAGCTTTCTGTATAACCAATAACTTAAAATAGTTTTATATGGTCGCTACCAGCCAAAAGTGGTTGTAGATGGCCGATACCAACCAAAAGTGGTTATAGATGGCCAACTCTAGCCAAAATTGGTTATAGATTGGGACCCAATGATAAGTTGGTAGACCTTGCCATAAGAGCACCCTCGTAGTTAAGTGCAACAAAGTGCAAGGCCAATATCACCTAGGTTTTAAAAGACGTCGAAAAGTAGAATGCATGCCGATAGTGAATCATGGTCGGTGGAATCATGCACTGGGTAGATCCCAGTTAGAATAGAATATTAGGTAGATTCACAAGAGCCATGGTCTAATAGTACCATGCAATGGGTTGATTCCCAATTAGATTAGAATGTTGGATAGATTCCCAATTCGATTAGAATAGTGGGTAGATTCCCAATTAGATTAGAGTATTGGGTAGATTTCCAATAATATTAAACCATGGTCTAGTAGTACCATACATTGGGTAGATTCCTAATTAAATTAGAATGTTAAGTAGATTCCTAATTAGATTAGAATGTTAGGTAGATTCCCAATTAGATTAAAATGCTGGTTAGATTTCCAATTAGATTAGAGTGTCAGATAGATCCCAATGATAGTGAGTCATGAGCGAGGGGTGCCATGCATTGGGTAGATTCCCAACTATAGCAAGCGACGATCGAGAAGTATCATGCATAAGTTTAGAATCGAAAAGAATTCCTAATAAGACTGGAGTTTTAGGAGAAAAGTTACCAAATAAGAATGAGTATTGGGTAAGAATCCCTAATTCGGGCTGTAAGAATAGACATCAAAAACCCCAGTACGATGAGACGGCAAGGGTAAGAAGAAATCAGAATGGAATTAGAAAGGACAAGCAATGCTGCTTGAGTTGAAAAAAACCTAGTTAACCAAAAAGACAAAAGGAGGGCTTAGTGGTATAAACAGATTAAATGGTTATTAGTACAACTAGAATACAATATACAAGAAGGAAAGAGGAAGGGGCAACGTATCATAAGCCTGCATACATGTTTTTAACCTTACTTTCGGCCTCCTTAGCTGTTTTCTCCAGGCAAGATTTGATGTGCTCCTCCATCTTGTCGTATGTCATAGATACCCATTCCTTCTTAAACCGCTTGAACGAGATTCTTCGACCATCCTTAGTACTAACAAGAATGTCAAATGTATTAAGTACTGGGGCTAAAGGAGAACTCCTCTCGTGTTGAGGATAAGGCCTAGAAGGGAAAATGGTGGTTCTGTGAGAAGAAGAAAGTCCCATACCAGCACGACCTCTACCCCTTTCACGAGCTAGAGGGGCAATAATCATAACTTCGTTAGTTCGCTTATTTTCAGTTTCAAGTTCTTGTAGTTTGATTGCTGAAAGCTCTCAGTGAGCTTCATCCAATTATTGTCGGAGAATAGATGTGCACTCCCATAAAATAGAAATGGCATATTTTGAAACCTGACCAGTAACCGGCACTACCTCCGGAATAGCGGACATCTTCTTGGATAACTCTTTGAGAGTTTGCTTTAAAGATTCATTGTCTTTCAAGACAGCATGATTATTGTTACCGAGATCAGGGCTACACTTTGTTAGTTCAGCTGTTTTGTCATCGGGACTCCGTTGCAAGGAGGACAGTCTCTCTCTAGTTCTAAGCAGTTGGGACATGATTACCACTAAAAGATATTCAAATTTAAACTAGAAAAGGCAGATCATCGTAAAGGTAATTCTATTTCATTCTATTAAAAGATTAGTACAGAAAAAAAGAGGATACGAATTTATGGTCCCTTAAGATAAGCAAATTTATCCTTGGTAGCCAAAATAATCCTAAGGCCTATACTCCTAGTATCAACAAGGGAACCCGAGGGTCTAGCCATATTGGAGAAAGAAATGTCCTTCCCTAAACTACCCTTTGGTATAGAAAGGTATGAAGGAGAAGAATCTACTAAGGATAGATTAAGGTTAGCTTCCAGAACATATTGGGGAACATATTCCAAAACATGTTCACTTTTGGGAGTCTTCCCTTTGGCAACAGCTAAGGAAGACGGAGTTACACTTTGGTAACTAGGTAGAACGTCCAGAGTTTTAGTTAGGTTTGGATCATAGAATCTCTTGAGGAAAGATAGCCTTTTATTCTTCAACTGAGGGTCTCTCGGATGTAGTTTAGAGAGTTAGGAAAACTCTTGAAATCGTCTCGGTCATCTAAAACAAGCATTAATTTACCCTTAAGATCCAAGAAATAAGCCTAAGTGGTTTAAATGATATGGCACAAGTTCGATCATGTGCTTCTTGCACCTCCTTGATCTTATTGGATAAGCTTACATTCCTTAGTCTACTGGATGTTAGTTGGGATTTAATGGCACCTATGGTTTCTAACAACTTCGAGTTTCTAGTTTGACTCCTCTTCCATAATACTTCATAGTGAGAAGTGAAACCCGACTTTCTCCATTTAAACAAGGGTAAAGGAATAAGTACTTCGGGATAGACATGATGAAGTCAACAAGGAAATAGTTTACCAAAAATCCAAACATCGAATAAGTGTACCACCAAAGCCAACAACCACCACAGACAAACACAGAAAAAGGAAATGTACCTAAAATATTACAAATCGAAAGCTCAAACATTATTAGCAACATATTTAAAAGAATCAGAAAGATGACTTACCTTTTCTTTATCGACATTCTCACCCACAGGAACCAAGGATCCAATACCCTCCAAGATACATGCTTTTTCATACTTCTGGGAAAAACTCTCTTCGATCCATTTGCCATTAGGATTAAAGCCTACAGAGAGAGTTACGCCTTTGTCCCGGTTAAATTCATAGGCATTATAGAGGATCCTGAAGGCTTCAACAGCAGCCACCTTATCGACCTCTTCCATAGTGACCAAGCCCGAGACACCTTTCTTAGCTTCTACCAACTCTTCTTTATGTTTGGCATTTTGATCTTTTAAGGCCTTCTCCAACTCTACAATTTTGGTCTCAAAAGCTTTCACCTTTTTAAGCCTCTTCTCCCTCTCATCCTAGGCCTCCTTCTCAGCCTTCTCCTTATATTCAACAAGCTGCTTCTCAATGGACTCAGCCTTTTTCTTGTATTTAGCCAATTGTCTCCCAACAACAACAGCCTTCAACAACTCTCCCTTCAGCTTTTGGAACCCTTGCTAGAGAACCGAGAAGGCAGCTAGGACCTGGAAAAAGAAGGTCATTACGAAACTAGAGAGATAAATATTTCATAAGAAAGAAGAGGTCTTTACCCTGAATTGGTCCTCCATCCCCATGCTCATCATCCTTCCAAAGTTATCGATGTCGTCAGCTAACTCCACTTGGGAGATCCCTATAACCTTGGGCAGGTGATCATCAATAGCAGAATGGGTGACATCGATCACCTGGTCCTTGGTAGAAGAAGTCAGAACAAGGGCATCCGAGGCAGGTATGGCTTTTGTACAAAGTATATTGTTTTTATATATTTCTGCAGACAGGTCCTTCAGAATTGGTTTCAACCGAGTGGAAGTGAAGGAAGATAATTTGTTCAATAGTAGACCTATCTTGAATTTGTCTCTAAAAGCCATTGCCACATGAAAAGTAGGTTAGATAAACAAACTTATATTTCGTGAAAGTTATACCCTAAAACACATGTTATAAGATATTTAGAGCCAAAATCTAACCTTGGGAGTGGCATCCTGTCTTTCGATCTTGACGTTTTTAGGATTAGAATGGGTGGATTCTTCAAGATTACACAAATCAATCACGTCTAAGGGTATGATTTCGGTTGAAGGGGGATCGTATCCAAGAAACCTAGCTGATGACAATACAACCTTCAAGCCTTCTAATTAACCTCAGTGAGAACAACATGTCTAAGCCTTTCCTCTCCTTTGGAATTTTTATCACCTCTTCATACCTAGCATCGAAAAGATCCTTAAGCATTGGAACCTTGTCCCTCGCAAGTTTAGCTAAAGAGATAAAAGAGGAAAAGATATTAGAAAATGATGCAATCAAAGCTTAAAAGCAAGAACATTCTAACAAGAAAAATTCGAAAACTTACAAGTCTCTAGTAGTTCAGTAACAATTCGAGGATCTTTTGCCTTCACGAAAAAGCAGTGAGTGGCTATCACCTTGCTAAGTGGCTTGATTAGGGGCATCTTTTTCCCAAAACGAAGGAAATACAAGGAAATTGTAGAACTACCAGATGACCTATGAAGATTATATAAGTAATGGATCTCGGAAATAGTCATGTTGCGATACCGCTTCTTCCGGTACAAGAGTACTAAAGCTAATAAGGTGATATATGAGACCACCCTAAGTTGAATAGGGCTAATTCTATAGAATTTCAGGATACTAACAAATAAAGGAACAAGAGGGAGTGATATCCAGTTAGCCAACTGCACCAAGGTCCATGTACAGAAATTATGAAACTCCTACCGAAAAAGTCTTATGGTCCAAAAGGAAATTAGGCCTAAAATTAGATTCTACGGCCCAAACTCAAAGTTCTAAATTCTTTCAAAGAACCATCTTATCGATAAAGCGATTATCAACCTAAATAGGTAAAAGGTTCGGTCTGATGACAAAATCTTAGTTTATCGGATAACAAGCATCATGGATTAACTAATCAGATAACACCCTAAATCAAGATCGATCATTAATACCACAATAGTAATCAAATCAAAATTTTCCTAAATTCAAAAGAGGGAAATGCTTGCAAATATTGATAGCAGAAAATGGTACTAATAAAATCATGGGAAAAATTGAAAAACTTACTGTTTCAGTCGAAAGTTTGCAGTACTCTGTAAAATTTTCCAAGCTTTTAATGGCAGAGGTAAACTTAGCAATATGATTAAGAAAGAAAGGAAAGAGAAAGGGTTTAATTAAACCCAAAGCCAATGGTGGAGATTATCTAGTCATCAAAATTTTTAACTATAGAGTAAATGTGGTAGTGTTAGAATACAAATCATCACAGAAGGAAGAAAAAAGAGGCACTTTTCCAGAGAAAAAAATAGAATCATGATAGTTGGCAAAAGCATTTAATGCAAAGCAGGACCCATCCTTTCAAAATCAGACCTCAGCTTTCCTTTAGGTCTCACAAGATAAGTATCTCCTAGACTTCACGATCCCAAGATAGATTTTTCCTTTCAGCACCAAACAGTTTCGCTTGACACTTAATCTAGATGGCTTCAAGTGTCAAGCAAGATTTTAAAAAGTTTACACCTCATGGTATCAAATTTGATTTTTCCTTTCGGCACTGAAACAGTTTTGCTTGTCACTTAGTCTAGATTGCTTCAAGTGTCAAGCATGATATTTAAAAGTTTAGACCTCACGTCTCAAAATAGATTTTGCCTTTCGGCGCCAAACAGTTTCACTTGACATTTAGTCTAGATGGCTTCAAGTGTCAAGCATGATTTTCAAAAGCTTAGACCTTATGGTATCAAATTAAATATTGCCTTTCAGCATCGAAACAGTTTTGCTTATCACTTAGTTTAGATAGTTTCAACTGTCAAGCATGATTTTCAAAAGTTTAGACCTCACGGTCTCAAATTAGATTTTTCCTTTTGGCACTAAAACGGTTTCGATTGATGCTTAGTCTAGATAGCTTCAAGTGTTAAGCATGGTTTTCAAAAGTTAAGACCTCATGGTCTCAAATTAGATTTTTCCTTTGGCACCGAAATAGTTTCCTTTGACATTTAGTCTAGATGGCTTCGAGTGTAAAGCATGATTTTCAAAATTTTAGAACTCACGGTCTTAAATTAGATTGTTGTTCGACACCAAAACAGTTTCACTTGTCACTTAGTCTAGATGGCTTCAAGTGTCATGCATGATTTTCAAAATTTTAAACCTCATGGTCTCAAGTTTATTTTTGCCTTTCGACACCAAAACAGTTTCGCTTGTCACTTAGTCTAGATGGCTTCAAGTGTCAAGCATGATTTTCAAACGTTTAGACCTTACGGTCTTAAATTAGATTTTTCCTTTCGATACCAAAACAGTTTCATTTGACACTTAGTCTAGATGGCTTCAAGTGTCAAGCATGATTTTCAAAAGTTTAGACCTCACAGTCTCAAATTAGATTTTGTCGTTTGGCACCAAAACAGTTTCACTTGTCACTTAGTCTAGATGGCTTCAAGTGTCATGCATGATTTTCAAAACTTTAGAACTCACAATTTCAAGTTAGGTTTTGTCATTCGGCACCAAAATATTTTCGCCTATCACTTAGTATGGATGGCTTCAAATGTCAAGCATGATTTTCAAAAGTTTAGTCCTCGTAGTCTCAATTTAGATTTTGCCTTTTGACATCGAAACTGTTTCGCTTAACATTTAGTCTGGATGGCTTCAAGTGTCAAGCACGATTTTCAAGAGTTTAGACCTCACGGTCTCAAATTAGATTATGTCGTTCGGCACAAAAATAGTTTCACTTGTCACTTAGTCTAGATGGCTTCAAATGTCAAGCATGATTTTCAAAAGTTTAGACCTCACGGTCTCAAGTTAGATTTTGCCTTTCGACGCCAAACCAGTTTCGCTTGTCACTTAGTCTAGATGGCTTCTAGTGTCAAGCATGATTTTCAAAAGTTTAGATAACACGACTTCAAGTTAGATTTTTCCTTTCAGCACCAAAATGATTTTTCTTACCACTTAGTTCAGGTGAATTCAAGCAAAGTCATGATTTTTGATAGTTTTGACCTTACGGTCCCGATTTAGATTTCGCCTTTCGACTTTCAAACATTTTTCACTCATCATCTAGCCTAGATGACTTCACATAACCAATATTATTTTGAAAGTTTTTGACCTTTGGTCCAAGTGTAGATTGACCTCAGAAGATAATCAAGTAAAATAAACCAAACCTACACACTTCAAAGTTCACTCCATATTTCACATATGAAGTGAACTTTGAGGGGCATGTGTTATACTAAAAATTCTCAACAACAAAAACAATGATTATCTTTCTAAGGAAAGTCCAACGCTTCGTATCCATATGTATCACAAGAGTTATAATGCTTAGGTACCAATCTCGAAAGAATAATACCACAAGTGGAAGGGAGTAGCCCATTAGCGAATCCAAAGCCTGAAGCACCAATCTATAGCAAAAGGAATCAACGTTCGAAGCGACCAGTAAGACAATATGCGGCTCAGATGCAAGAGGTCATTTAGGCGGGAAGATAGTTCATCAATCCACACTCCTTAAGCAGCAACGCTAGACGTCCAAAATAAGCTTCAATCGTAGCCGTACAACAAGCAACCTCAGCAACCCAAGGAGAAGATTCTCCACCAATGGCACTACAACATGCTGGATATAAATAGGCGACAATCCAATGGCATAAGAGATCTTTCTAGTGCACAAAGAACTCACACAATCATATAGTACTTTCCTATATTTGAGCTCTATTCAAAAACTCATTAATGGCGAAATGTCTAGATTTAATGTAATAAGCCTCTCAGCTAAACAATAGTGACTAAATAAGAAAATGATAGTAGACGTAGGGGTTTTCGGCCCAAACCACTATAAAAGTATTGATGTTATTTACTTTTTGCACTTTTTCCTCTTCTCATTTACCATCACGACTTTATAGCTCAACCTTCCGTAACTCCAATTTAATTATTCTAACTTTCAGTAACCTCATACCCAGGACCTATAACTCAAGCAACTTTCGGAGTTATATCTTCGAACCTCGTGGTGTTGGTGTAGACAAAAATATGCACTAACACCCTTCATCCATTAACAAAATCTAATCATCCATTTGCAACCTCAATCACCATCCCATGGTGATATTATTTTGGACATATATCTAGATGGAAATGTTTTGAATGGATTTTGAAAGGAAGCACGGAACTCACTTCGGTCGCTGGAAAATAATTCTGATGATGATCGTGACATCATCGATGCTCATTTTCGAGTTTCTAAGTAATAGATTGCTACCATGGTGATTTGTTATTGGAGTCTTGTTTTTATAAAAATTTTGATTTTAATAATTCAAGATTTTGGATTTGATATACAAATGAGATATGTATATATATGATTTCAAATTGATTTGAAATAAAACTGGGTGTTTGAATTCTAAAATTGTTATTTAAGTGTTGGGTGGAAATTATAAGGAGAATAAGTTTTTGAACTTATAATTTGAAAAATAGCATAGATAAGAAAGGAAAATCTAAAAGTTGAGATATGAAATTAAATGGAATTCACTTAAGTTAAATAAAATAATTTTTAAAATAAAATTGATTTGGATTTGAATTGAATTAATGAAGTGCATTAATGAAATGGGAGTTAACTTAAGCAAAGATAAATGGAATAAATAAATGAAGTGATTGTGATAATGAAAGAATTAATGAATTAATTAAATGGATTGAATGTTAATTAGTTGAATGCAACTAATTGAATATGGAGAATATAAATGAGAGTGATCAAGGAATGTGTAAATGGATACAAATGTGAAGCAATGAGTGTGAATTAATTAAATTGTAACGACCCATATTTTTACGGATCAAAAGATTGTAAAGCAGTTGTCATTAGGTTGATAGTGTTGTTAGATCGTTCAGAGTTAGATCGTCCAGAGTTAGGTCGTGTAGTAGCTTAGGTCGTACAGTAGTTTGGGACGACTTAAGAGATTGGAGCGACCTATAGGAAGTTAGCAACTTAAGAAATGGACCGACCTAAGAAAATTGACCGACCTAAGAAGGTTACCGACCTAGGGGTTAGCGGCATAGGAGTAGCGACCTAGTAGACTGTGAGAGTTAACGACCTAAGAAAGTTAGGTCGTGGACGAGTTAAGTTAAGTCGGTGAGTCGCTATGCCGTGTTAGTTAGGTTGTAGACGACCTATGTTAGTATGCTGCGTGTAGTTAGGTCGTTAGACGACCTAAAGGTGTTAAGTTGTATCCCAGTTAAGCCGTTAGGTCGCGTAAGGACTTAAGTCGTTGGATCGTGAGTGTTAGGTCGGCATTGTTGTTAGGTCGCGTGTGTGATAGGTCGTGACTTCTGTTAAGTCGTTGAGTCGTAAGTCATTAAGTCGTCCAAATGACTTAGGTAGAAATACGACAGTGTGATAAGTCGCTAAGTCGTATCCCGTTGAGTCTTAGGTCGTGCCTAAGTGTTAGGTCGCGCGTATGTGTTAAGTCGCGCAAGTGTTAGGTCGGGGAATCTGTTAAGTCGTAGGTCGGAAGGTTTGTTAAGTCGTAGGATTTGCTAAGTCGTAAGTCGTAGGTAGGGAGAGTTAAGTCGTGGACGACTTAAGGGGGTGGACGACTTAAGGAACTGCCTATAAATACGCGGTTTTTCTTCACTTTTTGGGATCGGGATTTTGAAGCGACGAAGTCCTGCCATTTTGAGAGCTCGAGTGCTGCACTTCTTCACTTCTTTTCTCCACTCTAATCTTGTGATTCCTTCCATCCAAATCGAAGATCAAATCGAAGATCCAAGAGCTTAGATTGAAGATCTACAACCATCGAAGAGAGATTTCATTGTTTGAAGCGGAATTTTGGCGGATCAAGCTAGATCCTTCGCTGTCCAGATCTGAAGTGTGTTGCTTTTGTAGTGTTTAGGTGATTTGGTGAGTGGTGGTTATCTCTCACACGGATCCAAAGGAGTATATCGGATTGGTGGCTTGATTATGTGTTAAAAATAGTGATTTCATGCATTTTCGTAAACTTAAGTATAGATCCATTGTTCATGATGATTTGACATCCATTTTACTACATATTAATATATGTAAGTTCATTCATCAAGTTGTAGAGATATTGCTCATGATTCATGCTTGTTAGATTTGGACTCTTTATTTACAACATTGCCATTATTATTATAATTGTTTATTAGATCATGTTTGAATGCTTGATTACTTGGATTAATGATTGACTTGATTGATTGTTATAAATTAGTTGATTGATGATTTGATTTGGACAAGTTGGTCGAAGATGATTCAAAATCTAAGGGAAAGGCTCTTGAATAAGAAAAGCTGCTCGTGGCATATGACGCGGATGATAAAGCTCATATGGGTAGATTTGATGATGATGTTGAGATGAGGTTTTGCTATGATGAGATGAAGCGAGGCATGATGTGAGATAGCCTTGGTTAAATCCAGACGGGATCATTCCCAGCATGTTGATGACTCGGTGAAATGGTTCGAGTTTGAGGATAATGGTTGGCTCGAGAGGCGCTTGAGCTAGTATGAGAATAGTCGTCAAGGAGGATGACTAGAAGGCTGAGATTTCATCGTTGTTGAAGGTTCTAGCAGGCTCAAAGCAAGAGTACGCTGGGCAGATTCGATAGTCCCAAAAGACTATAGTTGGTGGTCGAGTACTCTGGGCAGATTCGATAGTCCTAGGCACGGGCTGCGACGACGTGCGGAGTTCTGTCTAGAACCGGGGTTGCCATTGGCCCTTGACGGACGGCTGAAAGAATGTGTCGGTCATTCAATTAACGGTGGTATCGAAGCAATGATAACAGTGATAGCCAGAGTCATGGATGTTTGGTTGTATCGTCATTCGGTCTCAAGAGCAATATTTTCTGGGTGCTTATCTGATCTTGGTTTAGGCCTTGGGGTTTTGTACTTGGAAAACATCGCCCTTGACTCGAGTGATAATTGCTTTACTTTAAATGTGTGCTTTACTATGTTTACTTCTGCTTAGTGTGTCTGGGGGCTATCACTGTAGAAAGAGGTGGAGTGGGAGGGTTGGATTCCTATTCCTTTTACCTTTATGCTCTTTTGGTATGTTGTTAGTTAATTTACCGCTCACTAAGACTGTTGTCTGACTCAAGGTTTTATGTTCAACTCTTATTACCTTGGGCTATTCATCCATTTTGGGATGGGCAGACTAGGTAGCAGGTGACAGGTGCTGTTCTTAGTTACCGACGATGCTGATGACGAAGACGAGCTGGAGGCTTGCGTATTATTTTCTTACTATATGTACTGGATGTTCCGCTGCTTGTATATTCTCTGAGTGATATGTAGTGAGGCTGGATGTATTGACTATACAGATTTTTGTATCAAACTACTATGAGGCTTATTTGATGCAATTCTGTTATGTGTAGCTTCACTATGTATATTTTTCTTTATTGTATTTTATCCATGCGCTGTGAGTAATACGATAGATTCTGTTGTTTTAACTTACCTTGGTGATCGTCCATGGCTGCCTGGCACACTCTTCAGCGCAATATTCCTATGTTTAGTGCAGGGGTCATGGGCGGTCATCACATAAATGAAAACTAATTTGGCGTGAATGAATGGGATATTCATTTGAAGGTATGCGAAACCGGAAAGAAAATAAGCTTTTGAACTTATAATTTGAAATGATGTTAATAAAGAAAGGAAGTGTGAAAAAAAATTGAATTTGGAATTGGATTTTAACTTAAGTAAGTTAAAAAGAATTGTATGGAGTGGAATTTAACTTAAGCTAAGTCAAATAAAATAGGATTGGATTTTATACAATATCAAATTGAATTGAATATAAACCTGAATTTTAAATTGATTATATAACTATAAGTTATAAATTTAGAATGGAAATCCAACTTAAATTAGAAAATAAAGTTAAACTCAAGTAAAACCAAATGGAGAGATGTCTGAAAAAAATTATGAAATATAAAATAAAAGTGATCTAATTAGATGAATTAATCAGTGAATTGAATATTGAAATGGAACTTGAGATATAAATTGAATCTGAATTTAAATTAGATTTGACGAGGATAAATTAAAAGGGAATAAATTGATGGAGAGTCGATTTAAAATAAATTGACTATGTTTTGAGATATTGCCTAAATAAAATCGTGTATGGACTTAACTATGGAATGGAAATGAACATAATGTTGCATAAAAGGTTATGATAAGACTTAGTATTAGTTTTATGAAATGATTATCGACTAGTATAGTGTAAATTGAGATCTACCAAGTAAAAGGAAATGCGAATCAATCGAAAGTAAGTAAATTGAATAACAATCAATTTATAATAAAATGGAATCTGATTGCAATGGAAATGAACTTAAGTTATGTTGAAATGAGTGAAAGTGAACGAATTAACTTAAGTTAGTATTTTTGGATGGAAGCTTGACTCATGTAAATTTATGAAATGATTCATAAATAAATTGACATGGATTGGATTGTTGTTAATTATAAAATTGAGTAAACAACATTTGTGAATAAATTAAAGGTGAATCAATAAGAAATTAATAAATTGATTTAGAACCAATTTAAAATGGTTTAAAAACTGGAGTGGTTATTTTATTAAACGAATAACACAGAAATTGCATGGAAAGAATTGTCGTTTGACGAAAACGGAAGCAAAAAAATTATGCAAACAAATATAAGTGAATCAATTGATTTGGAAGCAAATTGAAATAGATATGATTATAATATGTGTGAATATGAATTAGATGCACAAAAATTGTTGTGAATCATTTGGAAGTGAATCAAATGGTATATAAATCGAATGAAAGTAACTAAATTAATGTTGGAACCCTGAATTGCTTACAAATACATGTATTAAATGTTGGGTTATGCAAATGATGTGTTTAACTAGTTAAATGAATGAAATGTTATTAAATTTCAAGTTTTTGGTACTTATGCATTTATTTTGAGTAAGTACAGGTACAGGGAGCCGTTTGGATAGATTTGGGTTGCGAAATTGCATATAAAGTAAGCTCGCTCGCTTAATAACGCTAATATAAGGTACGCTTACGCTATAAATGCGAAAATGATATAAATATTGTTATATATTGTGCTTCCTACCGTGTGGGTCGATGATATCATTTTTGTATATTTGTGATATTGCAAAAGGCTCTCCGTAAAAGGGAGACTGCCAAAAAAATTCGAAAATTTAGGGTATTAGAAAAAAAATTTGAAATTTTTTGAAAAGTTTTTGTTAACCAAAGAAGTTGATTTTTGAATTGAATTTCAATAAAGGGTTTGGAATTAGAAATGTAAACTAATGGTTTTGGTAGAAACTAAAAGATTTAGCAAAGTGAAGTATAGAGTTTTAACTAAGTGGGTTTTGAAAAGAAATGGTTTGGAGCATTTTTCCCGCCTTAGCAATTTTGGGGACGAAATTCTTTTAAGGGGGGAAGATTTTCCGACAATTAATTTTGAACATTTAAATGGTTTTAAATATTGATTTGGAATATAAATTGATTTTTGAATATGAAGATTTTGGTTGAAATTATAGAATGAATTTAAATATCAAATATAACGATTTATCGTAATACGAAAATGGTGAGTAATTGAAATTTGAGTTGAATAGGAATCGAAACGATTTCTAATATTGATATAAATTCTATTTGAATTAGAATTGAGTTAATAAGTTTTCAAAACAGGAATTTCAAGTAATTCCATCGATTTTAAAAATCGTTCGATTTAATCGACGCGTTAAAATAAGCAATCCGGGGCACAATCTCGGAATTTGGCGAAACTAGTTCCATTAGATCCGTAATAGTGTAAGATTATCATATTTTAAATTTTGTAGCTTTTAGAGTTACCGTTTGGTCGTACGGGATAGAAACACGTTGAAATTAATATTGAAAATTTAATATAATAATTCGATTCAAAAAGCTATCTTCCACATACTATCGAATTAGGCTACAAAACTTGTTCCATTGAGTTCGGAATAGTGGTATACATTACAAACGCCAGGTGGCACGCCTCAATAGGATTTCAAGATTTCCCTGTATATAATATGAGATATTTTGAATAAAAAATAAAAAAAAGCCAAACCCTATTACCTCTCGAGCCACCCTATAATATGCTCCACCGGCCTACCTTGTACCCAAAACCGTCTTCTCTAGTTTAAATCGCGCGTTCCTTTGTCTTTCTTTCAAATCGAAAACAAAAGAAAAAAAATCTAAACTAAATCGCGATAGAATCGCCTGAGGAAGGCCGGCCGAAGTCACGGCCTGGAGAGTCACGAGCGTTAGGAAGACGCGCATTCGTCGCGATTTGGGTTGGTGGTCGAGTTTTGGGCGATCAGGGCAGGCGGTGCTGCTTGTTTGTGGTGATGGTTCTGTTCATGGAAGCGGTTCTATTCGTGGAGGAAGAGTGGTGGCGAAGCTACCATTTCAGCCTGTAGGCTTTATGAGGAAGATCCGTCATAGGGGGTTGGTTGGAGATGATGCAACAGATTGCTCAATGGCTTTTCTGTATTTCTTGTGTTCCGTTAGTTTTAGGACTAACCTACAGAAGTTTCTTGGGTTTTCACCGCCACGTGGTGCACCTAGGGCTGGTGGTTTGTTCCCATGCCAGATCAGAAACAAACTGATTGAAATGTCGAATTTGGTATAAAAGAAAATGGGGGAGAGTCAAGGAACAAAGAGACTGAAATTCAAATATCTATGAAGGCTAGCAAATCATCAAAGTTATTGATGCCACACTATCAATTCAGTCAGGTTAAGGTCGGAATCAGAATGCAGAAGCGACAACAGGAAATTTCGATGAGTAAATCTCACTCATTTGGATTACTAGTTTAATTTATAATAATTAAAATTAATTATTGGATGATTGGTTGGATTGATATATTATTATCAGTTGAATGTTAGATTATATATATAGTAGTATATATACTAGTAGTTGGATATATTCCCACCGATTGGAGCAGATGAGACATTATGCGCCCCGCATAATAGCGAATGACCCTATATTACCACGATATCCCGCCTTGAAGCGGGATTAGTATTTTATGTTATATAACATCTGTAGATGCAGGGAAATAGGTTGGAGGGATCCAACTGGTTCCTCAAAAATATATTGATTGTTCCATATATATTGATATATGATGTGTGTGAATATCCTGTTATGGATTGTGATAGGTTTGATTTATCGGATGTTATGGTAGCAATGGCCTTAATTTTGGTATTTTAAATACCATGAATATTATTTTTGAATTAGGAAATAAATTAAAGGGCGATTTTAGAAAGGGAAATATTTATATTGACTTTTGCGATTTATAAAAAGAAATTGATTTGGATAAAATAACTAATTTGATTTTGGATATTTATTTAGTTATTTCGTAAAATGGTTTCAAACAGAGAATTTTAAATTGAGTATTTTCAAACAATGGATTTATAATGATATTTCTTAACATATGAAAGGGAAGGCAAAAACGAGATTTTGAATCAATTTGGAATATAATTAGGATTTATTAAGAAATAGATTTATAAATGGGTTTTAAATAGAAACCGATTTATAAATGGATTTAGTAATATGAATCTGTTATTTACAGAGAAAGAACAAGAAATGAGTTCATAAATTTATAAACGATGTTTATAAATAAGGGAAATGATATCAGTTGATAAATTAGAAATATAAATTCACAGTGTGAATTTATATCGAGATATGGAAATGGGTTTTTGAAAAAAATAGTGGATTCTATTTTTGAATAGTGAGAATGGTTAGGGAATCGGAATGAAATTGATGTGTTATGAATCGAAAGGGATTTATAAATTGAAATTGATTATTGAAATTTTAAAAATATATTTTTATCGAGAAGTTAAGCTTTGTTTTAAAAGAATTTTTTTTATTTATTAAACTATGTAATTTAAAGCTGTTTAGTATTGATATTTTAAATAATTACTTAAACGTGTTTTGAAAATAAATTATTATTCTTAAAAATAACTTATTATATATATAAAGTTTTGGAAAAAGATTGAAAATTATTCATAATACTCTCGAGATTTGTAAACGGGGTTTATTTAACATATATGATTTTGATAAGAGAAATCTTATAATGGAAGTCTGGGAGCTTAAGGAAATTCCAAGGTGTTTAAATACAGAACTTCGAAAATGAATTAGAATTCATAAAAGGAGTTAGAAATGAATAGTTGGAGTTTTAGACAAGTATAATCGATTTTGAAAATTTTAAAGGAAATTATTTAATGAATTCCGAAAACTGATAGAACCCGTTATAAATGAGTTAAGGAAATTACAAGTAAATTGTAGGGATTTTGAGAAGTATGAAATAAACGGAATATTTCCTTAGTATTGGAAATAAAATGATTTCAGGAAAAATATACTTATTAATATTTCCTAAGTATTGAATGGGGGGATTTGAATTATTTTAACTATGAGATTATTATTATAGTAATATTTTCAAAGTGTTGAATTATAAATGGATTTGGAAGAAATATTTCTAAGTATTGAGATGGTTCGAAAATATCATGTTATGGATATAAGCATTTGAATTTATTTTCAAATATTGAAATATTGGAAGAGATTTGGATATATATCTTTGTAAAGATATTTTGAAACAGATATTTTGGAAAATTTATAATATGGGCTGAGTGACTGCTTATGTGTGTTATTTGATAGTTAAATAACCGACTGTCAAATCAGGCCAAATTCGTTAATCGTTTCAAAGAGACCAGGATCAGATTTAATTATCCGAAAACCACTTCGATCTGATTTGTGCGTTGCGAATTGTGATATCGCGAAGATAATGTACACAGTGATTTGGAGATTTGGTTTGTTCAGACCCAGAACAACTTGTATGGATGAATGCTATCATTTGCACTGTGGCCTGGAAGGCAGTGTTAGCATTCCAAGTATGAATGTTATTCTAAAGGTAAAACGTAGCCTCAAGACTCATCAACTGAGAATGACTAAAACAGGGGAGATGCAGTAGGGCTAAGTGGATCGCACCCAAGTAGGGTATGTTATCACTTTTCTAGATATCCTCAGATATATATATTATAAATTATGGATATTGTTATGCATGGAAAAGAGAGCGCTC
The DNA here is from genome assembly GCA_030737815.1 of Allium fistulosum. Lineage (NCBI taxonomy): Eukaryota > Viridiplantae > Streptophyta > Magnoliopsida > Asparagales > Amaryllidaceae > Allium > Allium fistulosum. The sequence continues at coordinate 845,637,457 of CM060902.1, forward strand.
GATTAGGGTGGGAACACCCGAGGTGATCACATATTCGGTACTATCCAGCAAGGGGTAGGCCGGTCCTATGTTGGTAGGGATCGTTAGGTACGATCTCGGTACATTTTTCTAGAGGTGTACTGTGGCAGGCGGTACCCCAGTAGCCCAGTCATTGTATGGAATCCAATATCCACTACGAGCCTGTACGGTTTTGATTGTGCCCAACTATGTTGAAACATGAGATACAAGCATTTCAGTTATTTTATAATTTATTTTCTATAGACACTATTATAATATCAGATGATTTTGATATTAAATGTTTTAGTTATCACAAGGTATAAACCCATCGTATTTATGTATGGCGTGGTCTTATGAGATACCTTTGTTTTTTAAAGGATTTTGATAACGGTAATAACTCAAATTGAGTGTGTTTTCTCATGCTGGTTTTCCAGACCGACTCGTGTGTTATTTTATTATAATGCTCGGGTCAGACCGAGTGTTACAAATTCAGATTAGGTTGCAATGGAGCTCAGGAGACGAGCTGGAGGATTTCGGACGTATTTCACGTACATTGTTATTTCCGCTGTGTGTTATGCCATATTTAGTATATGTGAGGACAAGTTACTATAACTATCCAAATTTGATTGTTAATTGTTGTACTCTGATGATTGTGTATATTAACAGCTACATATTCTTTTGTAAAAATTCTGTTATTATATATTATATTTTGTTCCACTTCGATTATGAGATTCTGTGTTATTGATTTTGTTTCTTCTATCTTTCTCCTTCTTTACCCCTAGCAATCAGTATTTCCGGCACTTGAATATTCAGCATTCTATATACAGTGAACGTATTGATGTCGATTTTTGAGGGTCGAAAATCCCCAGTTCATTACAAGAGAACTAATTATAATTAACTTACTTTTACTGAAATTCACTTTGTGGGGAAAATCAAACACATAAGTTCAAATAACTTTTGATTTTGTGATGCGTTAAGATAGCTTTATATTTTTACTTAATTACATGTTTTATGCACCTTTATTATATCATGTTGTCTAACTCATACTCATATTATTTACACATTTTCTAATAAGTGGTTGGAATTATTAAAATTGTATAATGCATAGATAATATATGAGTTCCCATAACTCTAGTAGATTTTATTGGTAGGATATTTGATATTATCAAGGAATACGAGGATAGAGAGGAAGTCAATTGATAGTATGATTTTTGGTGGTTATGCATGAAGGTAAATTTCTAAACCAAAGTGATTTTATTGGTTTGTTGTTTGATGATATTATTCCTCTCATTTGTAACCATTATATCTCGTTTTCCAAGAAAATTCATTGCAATTGGTAATAAGAATATCCATGTTCAATGGAATAGTACATTAGCATACTATTTGTTTTGAAAGAAATTATGAAAGTTTTGGTTGTTATAATTGTTTGTATTAATCAAATATAACGTGCGACATATTATATATGTACCCATCAAATATATGTTTTTTGGTTATAGTACTAACAATCCATTCTATAATATAAGTACTTTAATATTTATCCATTCTTCTTCCTTTTTTCATAAGTTAGAGAGTTAAATCCTATTTTATGAAAATCCAACTCTTTTTTTTACATATTTCCCATCCTTACATTAATTAACACTTAATCTTTTTATATTCATCCTTCTTTTTATTTTCCTAAACATTTTGAATTAATGTCTATTTTATTACACTAAGTATTCCTTTTACACCATTTCAAATCAAAATCTCCATAATATTAATCTCATATCATCCCCGTTCATCTTCATTCTCCGTTATTATAATATCCTTCTTTACGTTAATCCAAATTTTATTTATACCCTAATTAACTAATTTTGATTGCATAACATCTATTTAGACACCCTGATAATTTTTTATTAATCATACTAACATTGAAAAATTATTACTTATGAGTAAGTTTCTACATTATGATAAGAATTTACGTTCATGTTTCATAAATTTAAATTTTATATTATTTGCTTCTAAATTTTTTATCATAACTATATGTTAATTGCCCAAGGTAGTTCGATATTTTTTCTCTTTCATAGTATTTAATTTCAAGATTATCCATGGTGGTTCAATATTGCATAAAAGATACAAAGCTTATGAGCATGGTTTAGTGGTTGATATAACCTATTCTAATTATACTAAAACATTTTAATCATTGTTTAAAAAACTTTATTATCTCTCTCTCTCTTTGTCTTTTAGGGCATTAGATTTTAAAATTATCCATAGTGGTTGAATGTTGCGCTAAAGGTAAAAAATTACATACATTGATAGTGGTAGACATGGATTCATAACATCACTTTTTATTTATGAGTCAAGTGAACAGTAATTTACTAAATAAGACTAATAAAAGTGATAATTCCTTATGGTAGAAGGAGCAACAATTATTTACAGTGAATCATTGAATTGTTAAATGGTCAATCATTTTGACTAAGGGAAATGGAAAAAGTCAACTTTTAAATTAAAAAGGTTATGTTAAGAGAAGAATCAAGAACCACATTCTCCTCTCATAAAATCTTATTAAAATTACTAAATTGTAATTTATATAATCTATCTTTCTATTTATTCTTGCTTTTCATTTCATTACATTATTACACCATAAAATATGTCTTTTCATCTCCAAACCATAAACACTAAATATTTAGTTTTATGACTATGGCGGAAAACTTATTTCAATCTTAAACTTAATTTTCTTAATCTTTGTCAAATGCTAAAATAGACAAAATAACATGGGTATTAATTTCTTTCCTACTATTCGAGATTCTAATTATGTTTCTGGAGGAGTTTTAGTATCTTTTGCTTTGATTGAATATCAAATTAAGGTTTGAAATTTTATATTCATTTAAGGGATGAGATTTTGAAATGGTAGAGGGATATTATTGATATATACAATTAAACTTTATACTTAAAATGACTATAGGTTTGGAGATTCTCCATTTGACAATTCCTGTTATATATCATTTTTTTATAGGATAACATGTATAAAGAAATTGATTTGGTAAAATAGCTAAATTTAGTAGATGAATCAAAATAATAGGTACCTATTGTTTCTAAAAAATTAAGGGATACGTATTTTATTCTTATTCTATTTTGATTTAGTGTAAGTTGTCACTAATTTAAATTCAATCAAACTAAATTTAGGGCATAAGTGTAATTGAAAATTACTATGGTAATTAATGAGGCAATTAATGTCAAAATGAGTTGCTTCTCTATTTATTTTGATTTAGCTTGATCTTTTACCAAGTATATTGAATAATCAAAATAAAAGAAGTTAAAGACATAAAATTTGTACGTGGAAAAAATGAATAATGCTTGAGTAAATATATAATCAAGTTGTTTCAATGATCTTGATTTCCATAATGCTATAAAAGCTAATTTATTCATTCTTAAGTTGCCTTTTACGTGGTAGATATTAATATCACACACTTCAAAATATTACTTGATTTTTTTTATGCTTTGGGACCTGTACACATGTGTTCATGGTGACTTTTAAAGTCAAATCTATTGTATAATTATAAAATAAAATAACTTACTCTTCTCCTTCTAATTCTCTCGTAATATTTTCATTTACATCATCCATATTTCCAAAATTTTGCATGTCTTCTTGGTCCACTTATTTATTTTTTTAAACTAAATTCTTCACATTCTAGATTTGTATCTAAACACTTAAAAATCATTATAGATATTTTCACTTGAGCATTTTTAAATTTAAAACTTTAGGAATTTGAATAATGTTAAGATTTCAACTAGAAATTTTTCATTAATTTATCCAAACAAATTTATTATGCATAACTAAGAAACCTAAAATTTATTGAAATAATTATTTACTTTGGCAAAAATTAATAATTTTTAGATTCAAATTGAACAATAACATGATAACATTCACTTAACAAATAAAAGATTTACAAAAAGAATAAGAAATTCATACTTACCAAATGGAATTTAATTCACGTATACAATCTTAACAAAATTAAACCTCTAAATAAATACATAAAATCATATTATAATCTACATTCTGGTTATGTTAAACCTAAACTAGACATGGCCATTCCTTGAAAACCCATATGCACCAAGTGTATTACTTACATAATTTTTATCGTAGACTTTCCTATAAGATTGTGATGAATTTTATAAATTCTGGATATTGAATAACTTTCTACCAGTTTCATTTGAACTAGTAATTGTTTTTTCTAGTTCTTTTGTTTTTTACTTGATACTAATAAAGACAAGGAAGCAGTAGAGGAGAAATGGGAGAAGGATCTAATTTAAGGATTTGGGAAGTTCCAATGTCATTATTTCCTATTTAATTTGTTCTCTCACATTTTAATGTTTCCAACTCTTTATATTGTAATATCAATATTTGTACTATAGTTTCATCTTGGTGACTAACAATAGTAAGTGAAATTATGGGATATGAAATAGTGCTTGGAAGAGTAAACTAGATAATTAATATTATCATTGGACATTCGTAAGTTTTTTTATTTTTTGTAATATGTTTTATAGCTCAGATTTTTTGAGTGTTTGACGTTATTCATTTTATGTCTACTGATCATATATAGACAAATTTATAATTTTTCCCATTATCATATAGTGGTAAGGTATGCGTTATGCACTTCTTTTTTATGTTTTTTTATATATGTGCATGGTTACTTGAATTGAGCCATCGTGTATGGGTTATATTATTCATAATGATCTCTTAAATCAATGTTTTAGCCTTATAGCTTAAAATGTGATGTGTGCATCTACCTAATCATTTATAGGTGTATTACGTAATTACTTTAATCTTATTTTGTATAGTGAATAAATATATTTATAGAAACGCACACGATGACATACAAATGTGTTTTATGGATAATTAATTTTGAATATTCAAAATATAAAGAATATTTAAATGTAAAATATATCTTGGAAATAATGATTTTACTCGAGTTAATCATAAAAATATACTCAACTAGATTTGTAAAAAATATAATTGTAATCGTATGCGTAGCACGGGTCAACATTGGTTTATTAAGAAAAAAATCCAGGCCGGAATTCAATCCCGAGTTTTGTCCAGTATTGGAAATAAATCCTTTTCTTTAGGTTTATAATTGAAATAAGTGTGACGACCTATCTTTTAGATCCTTAGAAATCAACACTAATACATCCATGATATTCACGTGTTGAATATCCAAGTGCTAGAAAAACAGATTGTTGGGGTGAAAGAAATAGAAGACAGAATATAATATCACATCATGATGAGAAGACATATAATATAAACAAGATCTTTATAAAAGAAATCATATTTACTATACACAACGTAATAGTGTACTAATGTATTCTCAACCTGGACAGTTATAAAAGTTTAAACTTACAATTGTTAATAAATACAGACAGAAATCTAAAACAACAAAACAACAAAAGAATATAAGATATGTAAATACGTCTTGGAGAATCCATCTCGTCCTCTGAATGCTCCAAAGCATCCAGCTAAATCTAGGAAATATGCTTGGGCTGACCCGAGCATTATAAGAAAATAATGTCCGGATCAGTCTGGTAAACCAGTGTGAGAAAACTTGAATCAAATCATATCGATTACTATATTTGAAAACTCTTTCAAAACAAATGGTATATCGTAAGACCACGCCGTACATAAACTCGGATGGGTTTTTACCTTAGATAACCAAACCATTTATATCAGAAAATCCAGTGATATTATAATAATGTCTAAGGGTTGAAATATAACGATCAAGTAGCTGTGATGCTCGTGAGTGTACATCACAACAATACTAGGTATATAATCAAAAATTGCTAACGCGCGTTCGCTAATTGTGTAGGATTCCACAGAGGGGCCCTCAGTACCTCGAGAATGATCCTTCTCAACAAGGATCGGAGTTGTTATCCTTCCGAAGAAACAATACATCCCTAGTGATGTATAATAGGAAATACATATCTGGCCACGCAGGCCGAATGCATCGCCACATGCATGCATAACAACCGTAGATAACTCTATGAAGGAGACGACTGCACCCTTATGGGTTAGCTAAATCCCTAGCTATGCATCATATCTCTATTTTTAGTCATTACCGCTGGTGAGGCTACGTTCGGCATTCCAGCTCATGCACCGCCACCTGAATAGATCTCAGAACCACACATGGATTCCCATACCTCAACAGGTCTCGGAACTAGACGTGGATTCCCACAGGTCAACAAAGATCTCGGAATCACAAATGGATTCTCATACCCCAATGGGCTTTGGAATCACAAATGGATTCCAATATCCAAAATAGAGCTTGAATCTCCTCCAAGCATAGAACCCGTATATGGATTTAGAGTGGTTACGGTTTCCAGTCATCTCTTACAAGTACACTCTCCCCACCTTACCAGATGTTCCAAAACCAATCATCGATTTTCGGAATGCTAAATACCGGCTCTTTTGGAAATAATTAGATAATACATAAGAGCGGGGACCACCTCCTAACCGTTTATGTGGATGGATCTCCTCATCATTTCTCTTAGAAGAACGAAATGAGTTTATAGTACAGTATAGCACTACCGAAGGTAACTGTACCATATTATTCCGTGGATCTCCTAGATATTTCCAGAGTTAAAATCCTTTGATGCTAAGTAGGGAATATTTCTGCACCACCAAAATTAAGAAGGATTACATATTTAGACCATGATTTAATAGTCGATTATTTAACTATTAAATAAACAAACATTCAAAACAAAGATTTCATTTCCTATGGAAACCACTAAGCCTCTTAAATTAACCTTTCATTGGTTAAATCTCTTTTCAAAATATTTGTCAAAATATTCATGTACTTATCTCACTAGTATAAGTATATTCACAAACCATTCCTTTCAAAACTTGGAAACTAATATTTCACATACTTATAAAATGGTATAAGTATATTCTCCAAACACTTAGAAAGATTTTCTATTTTAAAATCATATTAAAATAGTCGAACCCAAATGTTGTTTAAAATAGAGATAAGGATAACCCTAAACACTATTCCTTCGGTGTTAAGTGTGGAATGAATGTCCATACCACCAAAATTAAGAAGATCGGTCAAGGAAAATCTGGTCTCAATTTCTTTTACAAATTTTCTTCAATAAATCCTTTTAATAAAATCCCTTCCATTTAAGAAGTTGACTTTGCTCAAATTCCAAATCCATTTATAAAGCACTTCATAAATCTCCAAGTTTATTTACAAACTTTTTATACATTCCCAAAAAAATTTATAAAATTTCTTTTCAAATTTCAAGATCTCTTTTAATCTATAAAACTCTTTGCATAAATTTTCTTTCTTTAAAACCAACCCCTTTCATAAACCTTAATCAATAAAGTTCTTTTGATAAATAAATCAATCTTTCAAAACACTTTTTAAATAACAAGGTATTATTTAAAGCACCCATTTTATTTAATATTCTGTAAACACGTTTAGAAAATAATATTATACTAATAAATTAACTTCCAAATAATACTAATGATTAATTAACTTCAAAACATTATTAATACAATAATTAATAAATTTCAAAACATCCTTAATATAAAAATCAATTAATTTCAAAACATTTATTAATATAATAATTAATTATTTTCATACATTATTAATATAATAATTAATTAAACTTTAAAATAATATAAATATAGCAATCTTTCAAATAATATTAATATGATAATTAATTAACCTTTAAATATAATTAAATAAATATAATTAAATAACTTTAATTAATAATTGAAATATAATTAAATAAATTTAAATAAATAATTAAATAACTCTTAAATACATAACTAAAATAATTTAAAACAGTAATTAAATATTCTTGAATAACTTTAATATATAACTTTAAAGAATCATATTAATAAAATAATTAACTTTAAAACATTATTAAAACAATAATTAATTATCTTCAAAACATTATTACTAAATAGTAGTTATCTTTAAAATAACATTAATTCAATAATTGACTTTCAATTTAGAAAGAGACTTAGCGACCATAATTGTACTTAAACAAGCTACCATATCACTCACTTTAACTTTCCAAGTTAATTACTGGTATTTACATAATCAACAGCTATATAAATAAATTCAACATTTAAACATCACTGGTTAACAAATCACTTATTCAAATTGGCATATCAATTAATGACATGAATTATATCTCCAAAACTAAAATAGTAGAACGAGGATTTATTCTGCTAATTAATGACCACTTAATTAAATTATCAAAATAGTGTTTTATTCTGCTAAACAGGTGTCTAAATTACCTTATTCAATTTACTTTAAAAGTACGGCATTTATTTAGAGAAATAGATAACACCTAAGAAGTATAATTAATTTAACTACGTAATTATCCCAATTAACGTAATTAAAATCAGTCAGTAGTAATTTATCAATAAATTACACTTCACCAAAACTAACAACAAATTATACTTAGGCATTATACTCGTCAATACAGAAACAACGCAAAAATCCGTGGGTCAATCAGGTTTAAAATGAACAAGTTATTTCTTTTTAAAGTTCAACACACATCTAAATTTTTTATTAACAAACTAGAAACAAAGATTCTCACCCCATAGCCCAAAGGCCCAAACCGCATGTCATAAATCTTCTCACGCCTACAAAGTAAATTGTAATATCCCATATCAGAAGGCCAAAAGCTAAGCACTACAGTTGTAGTTATCCATAGTATTAACTTCTGGTGATATAATATGGTAATGATAATGGTATTCATAATATCAGAAGCACTTGAATATGAACAAAATCACAGATTTCCCGAAATCAACATTTTACTGATTACATTTCAAAACAAATTCATATCCAAGCTACATAATTCCATATCGTTCCCCGGGTAAAGATTAATTATAATCATTAAAAAAATACGCCAAGAGCGACATATGACGATGCCCCCTTGGTTGATCAAAGCAATATAGTCATACCTGACTTAATATACACAGCAGAATCAAAACAGAACTATAACTACTAATTAGCTATAAGTCAGCAACCTGCTTGTCTTCGGAAGCTTTATTTGCCAAAAAGACTAAAACCTAAAAACCTTAACCCTCAGCCTACTCAAATCTATTTAGAGCACCCAAGAGTTTAAGGGGAAGCAAAAACTTCGAGTCAGACATAAAGCATGGTGTGAATAATCTTGTTACATCTTGGTTTACTGATATTTAGTGAGACAACGCCGCTTAGCGGAACGGGTTTCCCCTCACTAATATCCTCTTTAGAACATATATTTTGCAAATCCTTTCCTACAACCAAACTGGTTAATCAAACTGATTATATCAAAATAGCAATATCCTTTATGCTAATAAATGAACTATCTATCCATAAAACAAGTAATAAGTGGGCTATCTGTCATCAACATAATAACAAGGTCCGTCAAATGGAATATCTGTCCCTAAAACTGGGCTGACTACCCGCAAACTAGACTAACTGTCCGGATCAAAATGGACTAACTGTTCGAATCATTTTCTAAGGGTTAACCACCCTTTATCCTTTTTCTTGAAAAACTTTTCAAAATGATTTAATCTTTTAAATCATACTTATACAAGGAAAACATATTCTTAGCTTTACTGTAAGCTATTTTGCCATGATATATATACTTTACTCAAAATAATGTTGATGAATTTTAATGAGGATTAACTATCCTTCCAAAACAAGTTAAAACCCTTTTTAACTTGAAAATACTTAGGCTATATTGCCTATTTAATACATTCGAAATCTTTATTTCGAAGCCGTTGAAGGTAACCCTTTTGAAACCATTGAAAGACTCTTTCGAAACCATTAAATATTGCCTTTCGAAAACATTGGAAAAACCGTTCCTTTCTTTTCTCCAAAAGCTTCAAAACATTAGACATCCTCCTTTAAAACCTTTAAATATTGCCTTTCGAAAACAAAGGAAAAACCCTCATTTCAACCCTTTCGAAACCCTAGGGAACCACCCCTTTGAAAAACACCTCAGTCGAAACCATTTGGATTATGCATTCAAGTAGAGCAAAAGGATCAGAAACCCATTAAAGTCGAAAGCATCTGTTTCGAAACCATTTAAAACAATCTCTTTTGAAACCATTTGGGTTTTACTTCAATCATAGGAAAAGGTCTATAAAACATTTAAGTCAAAAGCGTTTGTTTCGAAACCATTTCCTAAGTAAAGAAGTGATGGTGTTGAAACCATCGCTTCGAAAGCATCGGAGAAGTGGCCAAGATTTTAGAAAACATAGTAAATAACCCTTTCGAAACCATCTGGGTCGAAAGGTAGAAAGCGATAGTAAAAAGGCTTTGACTTAGTCGAAAGCGCTTATTTAAAACAAAGTGCAACCTAATCGAAACCATTTCTTTAAATCCATTAAACCTAGTGAAAGGCTATCTGAGTCAAAAGCTACTCAGTCGAAAGCCATTTTTGTCGAAAGCAAGCATGTGCATTTTTAAAAAACAAAGTAATGCCTCAACCCATTCGGAACCCCCAGTTTCGACTCCGTACCTTCCGCCTACATCCAATTCACTATGTACCAATTCCCTGATACCATGTGCATTAATATCGACTGAGTTGGAAGCAAAGATGAGGAGGTGGAACCTTGTGCCGAAAGCATTGAAATAGGGAAAAACATGTAGCAAATAGTTCTTTTCACCTAACCTGCTTTACATGTCTAATTTTGATTGGTTTCCTCTTTCTTTACTAATAAAAAGTACTGCACTTTTCAGAACTAATCGTTTTGAATTATTTGCAATAAGCCCTTTCTCCTTCATTTATCATATAAATAATTTAAGTCTCATACCTTAAATAATTTTATATAACCATTAAAACACCTAGGAAAATTCTACAAAAATCTCAGAAAATCTCTTTTAATATGTTTACCAACGTATAAAAATTTCAGACGCAATCCTTTATTATTTAACCATAAATAATTATTAACCCAAATTAATATTTTCTTTACTAGAAAAATCATATAAATTCCACAATTATTCAGAAAATTCTAAAAATTAAAACCCATCTCTAAAATAGTATTTAGGATCTTCATAAAAATTCGCAAGGCATTTGGATGTCATTTTATAGGGTTTTGACTTTAAAACATATCCATAAATTCAATATGAACAACTATAATTCATCAACAAGTATATATTAATCATTCCATCATTCAAAAACATGGCAAATAAATGCAAAATATTCGGAATTCATCTTAAAACCAAAAATAATAAAAATTTGAGATGTAAACATTATTCACCTTAGCTTTAGAGATTAAAGAGACTGAGATGTGAATGGATTTGATTTAAATTAGCTTCTTCCTTAGCTTTTCTCTATCTTCTTCCTCTTTCTCTTGTTAATGGTGGCCGACCTTAGTTTTAAAATTTTTGATAAAATGAAATGGACGTGTAGGGGGTACACGGCCAAGGGTTTAGGGTGTAAGAATGGCCTCTTTCCTATTTTACCCCTCCTTTATTTCAATTTAACTCTTATTTTAAATCATTGTTTAAATAGCACGGCTCCTCCTTGATTAAATCAAATTTTAACCCCCTAATCAATAAATTATTTTATTTAATTTAACTAATTAAATATCCTAAATAATGTTATAAAAAATATGAGGTGTTACAAACTCCCCATCTTAAAGAATTTCATCATCGAAATTATGCTAAGGTACACAACAAATCAAATAAGAAGGTATTCATACCATCAAATAAGTCGGGATAAGTATCTCTAATCCTGCTCTCAATCTCCCAAGTACAGTCCATGTCATCGTCGCTCCACTGGACTTTGACTAATCAGATCGTCTTGGTTCTAAGCCTCTTCTCATCTCTCGCAACAATACAAATAGGCCTCCTCACTATAGTCAAATCCGATTCAACTACTAACTCATCTAGCACAGTCGGTGCAATAGCAGCCTCCGAGTCTCTAACACACTTTATGAGATGAGAAACATGGAAAACATCGTGGATTTCTACCAAACTGCTCGGTAACTCAATTCTATATGCGAGTTTTCCGATCCTCTCAACAATAGGAAAAGGTCCAACAAATCTCAGTGCCAACTTCCCCGATTTTCCAAACCTAATCACCCCCTTCATCGGTGACACTTTGATGAAAACCTGATCTCCAACTGACAACTCTAGATCTTTTCGTCTCTTATCTGCATAATTTTTATGCCTAGACCGAGCCTCCTTCATTCTAGCCCGAATGACCTCAATCTTTTCTGCAGCTTCCCTAACCAAATCTGGACCAAGAATCAACCTATCCCCGGCCTCTAACCAACATACGGGAGATCTGCATGGCCTTCCACACAAAGCTTCAAACGGTGTCATCCCAATACTAGGTTGATAACTGTTGTTAACAAAAACTCGACTAAATGCAGATGGTCTTCCATGGTCCTCCGAAATCTAAAACACAAGCTCTTAACAAATCTTCCAAGATTTTGTTACCTATTTCTGTTTGCCCATCTGTCTGCGGATGGTAAGCGGCATTCATCTTGAGCTTGGTTCCCAAAAATTCTTGTAGGCTCTTTTAGAACTCGTGAGTGAACAAGGAATCTCTTCACTAACTATGCTACTAGGAATTCCATGCAGTCTAACTACATTTTTCATAAACAACTTTGCCAAAGTAGGTGCCATTCTGATTGACTTAACTGGAAGTGGGCACTCTTGGTCAATCTGTCCACTATGATCCATATACTATCATTTCCCCAATTCGACCTTGGCAACCTGTCAATAAAATCCATAGAAATAGAATCCCACTTCCATACTGGAATATCCAACATTGAAGCAACCCACTTGGCTTATGGCATTCGGCCTTTGCCTGTTGGCAAATCAAGCACTGCTTTACCCATGAACCAATATCCCACTTCATACCTTCCCAGAAGAAACTTCTTTTCATATCCTGATACATCTTAGTACCTCATGGATGAATAGAGAACTTCGAACGATGGCATTCCTCTAAGACTTCTTTCCTTATGTTTCTTACACTCGGAACACATAATCTTCCTTTCTTTCTTAACCTCCCATTCTGGTCAAGACTGAAATCTTTCAAGTCACCGCTCTCGGTTCTATCACTTAATTTCCTGATCCATTCATCTAATACCGGATCCTCTTCCTGTTTAGAAGCAATCCTTTCGATCATCACTGGTCGAACTTCCAAACAAGATAACACTACGGTTTCTCCGCTAGAGCCCGCCTTAAATCTCCACTGCACTCTGCAATCTTCTAATGCTTCCAGATCTTTTCACTCAGCGATGATTGCCAACATTGCGTTCTGATGTTTCCTGCTAAGTTCATTCGCAACCTTGTTGCCTTTCCCCGGTGTGTACTCAATTCCAAAATCATAAGCGGCAATAAACTCTAACAACCTCTGCGTCTCATGTTCAACTCCTTTTGAGAGAACAAATACTTCAGCGACTTACGATCTGTATATAACTCAAACCTCTCTCCCAAAAGGTAATGTCCCCACACCTTCAACGCAAAAATCACTGCAGCTAATTCCAAATCATGTGTCGGATATCTGACCTCATGCGGTTTGAGCTGTCTAGAAGCATAGGAAATCACTTCACCTCTCTACATCAGCACCACCCCTAATCCTATTCCACACGCATTAGTAAAAACTACCAAATCTCGATTCCCTTTCGGAACAACCAAAACCGGTGCATGGGTCAATAAGTGTTTTAAACTCTGGAATGCTTCCTCACAATTATCGGTCCATAAAAACTTTATATCCTTTCTCGTTTTCTTGGTCATCGGTGCAGCTATCTGCGAAAAATCCTTAATGAACTTCTGATAATAACCAGCCAACCTAAGGAAACTCTTTATCTCCATCGCTGTCGCATGTCTCTTCCAACTATTCACAGCTTCAATCTTAGTCGGATGTATTGACAACCCTTCCTTCGAGACTACATAACCAAGAAACTTCACTTCCTTCTTCCAGAAATGAAACTTTGAAAACTTCGCCTTCAGCCGATGCTGCCTCAGCGTCTCAAACACCATTCTAAGATGAACTTCATGCTCTCTTTCATCCTTAGAATATATCAAAATATCATCTATGAAAACCAGTATGAACCTATCCAAGTGCTCTCGGAAAACTCGGTTCATCAAATCCACAAAGAAAGCTGGTGCATTAGTAAGTCCAAATGGCATAACTAGCCATTCGTATGACCCATATCTGGTCCTAAACGTCGTCAACGGTATAATATCCTCTTCTACTCTTAGCTGAAGGAAACCCGTCGCCAAATACAACTGCGAGAATACCTTGGCTTCAGTCAACTGGTCGAACAAATCTTCAACCCTCGGTAATGGATATCGATTCTTTATCGTCCTCTCATTCAACTTACGATAATCGATACATAGCCTCAACGATCCATCCGGCTTCTTAGCAAACACTGTGGCTAATCCCCAAGGCGAACTACTCGGCCTAATAAAAATCTTGCCTTCTAAATCCACCAACCGCACTTTCAACTCCCTTATCTCTATAGGGTCATCCTGCTCGACGGCCTACTCACTGGTTCTACTCCCAGAACCAAATCTATTCAAAACTCAATGGCTCGTTTCGGTGGCAATCCAACTAAGGCTCAAAAACATCTGCGAATTCTTTAACCAAAAAAACTCTACTCAACTCATCTTCCAATTCCATAACACCCAACAAAGCATTCACCTCGTCGCTAGAACCTTCTACGTCATAAACACTCTGATCACTACAATTAGGGTGTCTAAGCGATATTTTCTTATCCTGACAAAATATCCTAGCATTGTACTCACTTAACCAATCCATCCTAAGAATAATCCCGAACCCCACAAAATCAAACACATGCAAACTGCAAACAAAAGTATGACCTAACAGGTCAACTCTAACTGGTCACATCTCAACCCTAGAGTTGCATACCCTCCTATTGGATTTATAACCTGTAAGGAAGTAACTAAATATATGGGTTCTAGGTTAAGCTTATCTATCAAACATCTAGATATAAAAGAATGCGATGCACCAGTATCAAATAGAACGCTAACCGACATACCATGAATCCGAAGCGTACCTCCCAAAACCGCCTTTCCTTTCTCTTGAGCTGTTGGCTTCGAAGCAGTAGGCTCCAATGCATACACTTTGCCCTTTTTATCCTTAGCGGGCTCCTTTCATTGGATATTATAATGGCCAATCTGGTCACTATTGAAGCACCTGACATTCTTCTTTCTAGTCACTTCCTTAACCTTTCCAGCACGACACTCATTAGCAAAGTGCCCCTTCTTGTCGCACTTGAAGCAAACAGACTTAGACTTCCCTTTCTTAGCTGCTCCACCCTTTCGAGCACCTTTCTTAGGAAAGAACTTCCTCTTCTGATTGTGCCCAACCTGGACTTCTTTAGCTTTACTCTTCTCTAGAGAATCAAGAATCTCCTCATGCCTTAAGGCCATCTCCACTACAAAGTTAGAAGGATCTCTAATATAAGGTAATGTAGCCCTGACTAACTAATGCTGCAACCTCCCGATAAACTTCTTATTCCTCTTCATCACTGTATCCACTGAAGCATACCCATATCTGGCCATCTCCTTGAACTTTCTAGCATACTTCAAGACAGACATCTCTTCCTGCTCTAACTTAGCAAACTTTCTTATCAGAGTAGACTGTGCCATTGCAGACATAAACCTCTCCTGGAACCTTCCCTTGAAATCTGCCCATGACAAAGTTTCCTCGTCCACACCAGTTGTCACACTGTTCCACCAGAATAAAGTGCATCCCTGAAGCTGTTTAGATGCCAACCTCCTCTTCTACTCATCATTGAGCCCCAAGTTTGCAAAGATTCTCTCACAGTTCAGCAACCAATTTTCCACCTCTATAGCATCCTCTATCCCTAGAAAAGGCTTCCCTCTAAGCTTAGCGTAATCTCCGCTCAGCTTAGCATAATGGTTAACTATCGGAACTTCCTGAACTCCTGCCCCTG
Source organism: Allium fistulosum (assembly GCA_030737815.1). Lineage (NCBI taxonomy): Eukaryota > Viridiplantae > Streptophyta > Magnoliopsida > Asparagales > Amaryllidaceae > Allium > Allium fistulosum. Next base: position 845,653,373 of record CM060902.1, read on the forward strand.
CAACATCTCCTCCTAACACTCCAGTTGCAACTCCCGCTTGCATCATATTCATGAAAAACTGATACATAGCTTCCATTCCAACTTACGGGACTCCAACACCTACATTCTCTGCTTGTGCCTAACCATGGGTCCTCCTTGTACTAGGTCAGGCATTCCCATCGGTGCCCTCACCTCCTGGGTTAACACTTCCTCCTTTACCTTCCATATATGTATTCAAACCTTATGAGATACAGAAAAATAACCTAACAAGGATGGGAGACTAGAGATAAAGCGTATACTTATATATAGTAAATACAAGTACATTACTATAGCATTATCCCATACCCCAATCTTACTCTAATTCCTTACGATTATGTTTTAAAAACAATTTTTAGTTTAAAGTTTTTCATAAACCATGCTCGGATACCAAGTTGTAACATCCGGTGTTTTGGAGGCCAAAAGCTAAGCGCTACAGATGCTGCAGTCATCCATAGTATTAACTTCTGGTGACAAAATATAGTAATGACAATGGTATCCATAATATCAAAAGCACTTGAATATGAAAAAAATCATAGATTTCCAAAAAGCAACATTTTACTGATTATATTTCAAAACAAATTCATATCCAAATTACATAATCCCATATCGTTCCCCAGGTAAAGATTAGTTATAATCATTACAAAAATATGCCAAGAGCAACATATGACGATGCCCTCTTAATTGGTCAAAGTAGTATAGTCATACCTGACTTAATATACACAATGGAATCAAAACATAACTATAACTCCTAACTAGCTATTCGTCAGCCACCTGCTCGTCTTTGGAAGCTTTATTTGCCAAAAAGACTAAAACTGAAAACCTTAACCCTCAGCCTACTCAAATCAATTTTGAGCACCCGAGAGTTTAAGGGAAAACAAAAACTTCAAGTCAGAAATAAAGCCTGGTGTGAATAATTCCGTTACATCTCGGTTTACTAATATTAAGTGAGACCATGCCGCTTAGCGGAAAGAGTTTCCCCTCGCTAATATCCTCTTTATAACATATATTTTGCAAATCCTTTCCTGCAACCAAACTGGTAAATCAAACTGATTATATCAAAATAGGAATATCCTTTATGCTAATAAATGAACTATCTATCGACAAAACAAGTAATAAGTGGACTATATGTCCACAACATAATAACCAGGTCCGTTATGCTAACAAATGGAATATATGTCCATAAAACTAAGCTGACTGCCAGCAAATTTGACTAACTGTCTGGATCAAAAATGGACTAACTTTCCGAATCATTTTCTTAGGGTTAACTAACCTTTATCTTTTTCGTTGAAAACCTTTTCAAAATGATTTAACCTTTTAAATCATACTTATACAAGGAAAACATATTCATTAAGCTATTTTGCCATGGTATATATACTTTATTCAAAATAATGTTGATGAATTTTAATAAGGATTAACTATCCTTCCAAAATAAGTTAAAACCCTTTTTAACTTGAAAATAGTTATGCTATATTGCCTATTTAATACATTTGAAACCTCTGTTTAAAACCTATAAACAACCCTTTCGAAGCCATTGAAGGTAACCCCTTCAAAACCTTTAACATTGCCTTTCGAAAACATTGGAAAAACATTTGCTTTCTTTTCTTTGAAAGCATCAAAATATTAGACATCCTCCTTTAAAACCTTTAAATATTGCCTTTCGAAAGCATACGAAAAACCCTTCCTTTCAACCCTTTCAAAACCCTGGGGAACCACCCCTTTCGAAACCATTCATTAAAACCTTTTGAAATAGTCAAACCTCAATCGTTTCGAAAGCACTTTGGGTTCAATTTAAAACATGCGGAAACCTTTCGAACCCATTCAAAAATTTACTCCTTCAAAACCTTTGAAAAACGTTTCAGTCGGAACCATTTGGATTATGCCTTCAAGTAGAGCAAAAGGATCAGAGAGCCATTAAAGTCGAAAGCATTTGTTTAGAAACCATTTAAAACTATCTATTTAGAAACCATTTGGGTTTTACTTCAATCGTAGAAAAAGGCCTTTAAAACATTTAAGTCAAAAGCGTTTGTTTCGAAACCATTTCCTAAGTAAAGAAGTGATGGTGTCGAAACCATCCCTTCGAAAGCATTAGAGAAGTGACTAGGATTTTAGAAAACAAAGTAAACAACCCTTTCGAAACCATTTGGGTCGAAAGGTAAAAAGCTATTGAAAAAAGGCTTTGACTTAGTCGAAAGCGCTTATTTAAAACAAAAGCGCAACCCTATCGAAACCATTTCTTTAAATCCATTAAACCTAGTCGAAAGCTAACTGAGTTGAAAGCTACTCATTCGAAAGCCATTTTAGTCGAAAGCAAGCTGGTGTATTTTGAAAAAACAAAGTAATGCCTCAACCCCTTCGAAACCCCTTGTTTTGACTCCATACCTTCTGCCTACATCCAATTCACTATGTACCAATTCCCTGATACCATGTGCATTGGTTTCGATTGTATCGAAAGCAAAGATGAGGAGGCAGAACCTAGTGCCGAAAGCATCGAAACAAGAAAAAACATGTAGCAAATAGTTCTTTTCACCTAACCTGCTTTACGTGTCTAATTTTGATTGGTTGCCTCTTTCTTTACCAATAAAAAGTACAGGAAATTATTGTCAAGGACAAAATCTCTCAGCGTTTTTGCCTCAAGGACAGGCCTTCAATATTTTATCCTGAAGAACAACTTTCTTTAGGTATCAGTTTTTAGTCATTGATAGCAGTTTTTAGGTATCAGTTTGTAGTTATCGGTAGCAGCTTTTAGGTATTAGTTTTTAGCTTGGTAGCAGTTTTGTTGTCCTTATGAATAATTTTGGAAAATGTTTGTCCTTATGAATAATTTTTAGGAGAATGTTTGTCCTTGTGGTAAAAATATTGAGGTTGTGTCCTTGAGGCAAAAAATATACAAATCTTTGTCCTTTAAATTAATTCCCCCTAAAAAGTACTGCACTTTTCAGAACTAATTTTTTGAATTATTTGCAAAAAGCCCCTTCTCCTTCATTTATTATATAAAACATTTAAGTCTCATACCTTTAATAATTTTATATAACCATTAAAACACTTAGAAAAATTCTACAAAAATTCCAGAAAATCTATTTTAATGTGTTTTCCAACATATAAAAATTTCAGACCCAAATCCTTTATTATTTAGCCATATATAATTATTAACCCAAGCTAACATTTTCTTTATTAGAAAATTCATATAAATTCCACAATTATTCAGAAAATTCTGAAAATTAAAACCCATCTCTAAAATATTATGTAGGATCTTCAAAAAAATTCGCAAGGCATTTGGATGTCATTTTATAGGGTTTTCACTTTAAAACATATCATAAATTCAATATGAACAACTATAATTCATCAACAAGTGTATATTAATCATTCCTTCATTCAAAACATGGAAAATCAATGCAAAATATTTGGAATTCATCTTAAAACTAAAAATAATAAAAATTTGAGATGTAAACATTATTCACCTTAGCTTTAGAGATTAAAGAGATTGAGATGTGAATGGATTTGATTTGAATTAGCTTCTTCCTTAGCTTTTCTCTATCTTCTTCCTCTTTCTCTTATTAATGGTGGCAGACCTTAGTTTTAAAATTTTTGATAAAATGAAATGGACATGTAAGGGGTAAACGGCCAAGGGTTTAGGGTGTAAGGATGGCATCTTTCCGATTTTACCCCTCCTTTATTTCAATTTAACTCTTATTTTAATTCATTGTTTAAATGGCACGGCTACCCTTGATTAAATCAAATCTCAATCCCCTAATCAACACATTATTTTATTTAATTCAATTAATTAAATATCCTAAATAATGTTATCGAAAATATGAAGTGTTACAAAAAACCCTTCATCTTGTGCAATTGTCCATAATGTAGTGGACATTTTTGCAAATTCTTTTGTTATGAATAGTAACAATACTCTTCTTTCTTTCTTTTAGTTTACAAGCTCCAGGAAGTAAAGCATGCACCCAATCCTTGATCCATTTGCCACCATCATATCCTCGGCCACCGCTACCCATGACGTCGGCGCCATCTCCGCCATCCCATCCTACTGCACATGCATGAATACCCCAGCTCCTTCACGTACCTACAACCATCTCCATTTGTCGAGCCTTACCTTCTTTCTAACACTACATCACCTATATATACACACATGACCATACATGTATATACACACACACACAACATACACGCTAGAAAACTCACGGCCAACAACTCCCTGCACAAACCCGCTGCTGTCTCCTCTCTTCTTTCCTTTCACGTTTCATGCCCTCAACTCACGGCCATGCACTTCCACTTCTCCCTACACACACCTTCTTCACTTGCAACCACCCACATTAATATATGCATATACTAAAACCCACACATTCATACACAACACTCACTTATATTATTTGAGAATGAAGAAGGAAAGAAAGAGAGAGAAAAATGTGTCTTTGTTTTGTTTCATTACAAAGAAGAGGAATGAAACATGAATAAAAGAAATGTAAGTAAATGAACGTGTCCTTGTATAAAAAATGAACAAAATTACTTTAAGACAAAGGAACAAGGATATCCATTTAATATTACATCCCCCACTTAGAGACCCAAAACTAACTGCTATGGATGCTGTTGTCATCCATAGTTATTAATTTCTCGATGACTAAATGTGGTAATGTTAGATACATTGATATAATAGAAACACATGGATATGGAAAAAAATTAAAACCATTAAAACAAATTTCTCATTCCACTTCAAATCAAATTTCAAATTCATTACATAATCCAAAATTCGAGAACCACATTCAGAGAAAATATAATTATTACGAAATACGCCAAGAGCGACATATGAAAATGCCCAATTGGATGATCAAAGTCTAAATATAGGCAATTAAACAAATAGAAAAGAACTCATATTAGCTAGCTTGCCTTCTGCACGTCTCCGGAAGCTTATTCGTCTAAAGGAGAACTTGAAAACCTCAACTCTCAAACTACTTAACATTAATTGAGCACCCGAGAGTTTAAGGGGAAAACATAAACTTCGAGTCAGACATAAAGCCCGGTATGAATAATAACCTACCATCTCGAACCATTTTAATATCTAGTAAGACCACGCTGCTTAGGGGAACGGGTTTTTCCCTTACTGGTATCTTACCCAAAAATATAATAATATATTCTGCATCTGCATCCATAATGGTTAAAACATAGCAATTTAAAACATCAAAATGATACGCAAACAAGCAAAATATTCTGGATTTTCCATCCCCATTCATTTGATTATCTGTCTCAGATATAGTTTCTAGGGTTACTATTAACCTATTAGTTTTTATGGGCTAACTAATAACCTATTCAAAGCTTATGGACTACCTGTCCGGTCTCATTGTTTTCATAGGATCACTAAGAACCTTTTAGTTCTCATGGAATGACTAATAGCCTTTTTAAACTCTTAGGGACTATCTGTCCGGTTTCATAGCTTTCATAGGATCACTAAGAACCTATTGGCCCCTGCCAATAACTTCATTTAATTATTTCATGGGTTCTCCCTGAACCTATTGGTATCTCCAATAACTTCTTTCATATCATAGTTTTCATGGGTTGACTATGAACCTATTGACTTCTATCAATAACTTCATCTGGGTATAGTTTTCATGGGATCAGTACGAACTATTGGCCCCTGCTAATAACTCTTTCCAAACATAGTTTTCATGGGTTTACTATGAACCTATTGGCCCCTGCCAATAACTCTTTCCAAACTTAGTTTTCATGGTTATAATACGAACCTGTTTAAATTGACAACTTCTTTGATCAGTCTTTGGGCATCCTATGTTCTGGTCTACCTGACCTCTTGGATGCAACTCTACTCATATAGGAGTTAACTTAATTTATATTCACTACTGGGTCAACCTAGCTAGTCATTCTGCCCTTTCTCCCCAAAATACAGTTTTGGGTCCATTATATAGTGAATATGTCTATAGAAGAAGCAAATACAATAACATAACAATACCAACATTTATGGTTTAATATCCTTGAAATCATTTCGACATGTAATATGGTTAATCCCTTTAACCCATTATTTTTATTAAGGAATGCTTCTTTAAAAACTAAAAAATTAAAAGCCATTTCAAAGCCCTTTTATATTGCCATGGTTTTTCCTTTAAAAATGAGATCGGGTCCTTTGTTTTGAAATCTAAGGCTTTCGAAACCTTAGACCTTTACTTTTGAAACCATTAAAATATATCTTTCGAAAGCATTCAAACCTTCTTTTAAAAAGACTTAAACATATGCCTTTCAAAACACTTAAAATATCTCTTTTGAAAGCATCAAAACCTTTCTTTTGAAACCATCAAAACATTCCTTTCGAAAGTATTAAAGCATATCTTTCCAACTTATAGAAGCATAGCTTCGAAACCATTTGAAAGTACCTCTTTTGAAACCATTGGGTTTAATCTTAAATATAACTTTTGGATCAAAGTGAACATAAGCGAAAGTGCCTCTTTCAAAACCATTAACCTTCAAGTAAAAGAGTTTGGGAAAAACAGATGGCTTTGGAACCATCCTTTCGAAAGCTTTAATCCTTTAAGTAAAACAATTGGAATTAGCTTTGAAACACCTTTCGAAGCCATTGCCTTCGAAACCTTTAGTTTAAATGGCTACTGGAGCCCTTTCGAAAGCATTGGAAAGCGGCTTGTTATATTTATTAAAACAAAAGCTTGCCTTTCGAACTCATTGAAAACTTTCAACCTATTCGAAAGGTATGAAGGCGGTAGCAAGGTTTCATCCTAATTTAGAACTACCCTTTCGAAAGCTTCTCTTTAAAACATAATATACGACAACTCATTTGAAAGCTACCCTTTAAACAAAAAGGCAGCAAACCCTTCGAAAGCTATATAAAAGTAATTCAACCCTTTCAAAAGCATCCATTAAAGCAAGGCAAGTGGCATCTCTTATGAAAGCAAAACAAAGACCTTCAAAAGCTATTTAAAATGGTCTCAACCCCTTCGAAAGTATGGTTTCGACTCTATACCTTCCACCTTTCTCCAATCCACTATGTACCAAAGCATTGATACCATGTGTATTGGTTGGGGGTGGAGGTATGGGGTCGAAAGGTAGCAAACGGAAGTGACAAAGCAGTAGATCGTGCAAAATTGTTTTGTTGCCTTTTTAAGTAAATGTTTTTTAACTAACTTGCCTATTTGTAAAAATATAAATGGTTACCATAAACTTTACCAAAAACCTTTTCTAAAAGACTATCAAATTCATCCAGAATTAATTAAAAATAATTAACAAAGAAGCCCCAACTTAAGGCATTTAAGTCCTCCAACTTAATTAATTTAATTTCCATAGTAAATAACTTAGGAAAAATCCCCAAAAATCATCATAATTCACTTTTTAATATGTTATCTAACATATATAAATTTCAGACCCAAAATCCTTTATATAATAGCTGAAATAATTTTTTTTAAACTCAATTGTTTATTTCTTCCTTCAAAAATTCATAATAAATTATCCATAGCTTGGATAATTATGAAACTTTAAACCCATCTCCAAAATATTTTTTTACATAACATATTAACTCCTCATGGCATTCGAAGCCCAATAAATATGATTTTAGCCTTAAAATCGAATAAAACATTTATCAAACATACTTGTTTGAATCAAACAATTCATGTAATCCGAGCCAAATGCTCTTTAAAAACGAAAATAAGATGGTTTTGATTATTATTCTCCATGCTTTGGATAAGGAACTTGAGGTTTGATCTTGCTTAATTCCTCTTGCTTGATTCTTTAGATTTTAATTGATTTTACTCCTCTTTTTCCCTAGGGTTACGATTGGCTTGCTCTTTGTTTTTGTTTTTGAATTGTGAACATATAGAATGAAGATGGGAATAAGAGTTTAGGGGTTATGGCGTTATGGTGGATAGCTAGTTCCCATAATACCCTTGCCTTATTCTCTTATTAGTTAACTTATGAAACCATTTCCATAAACCCATTCTTTTAATTTTTATTTAATTAAGCATGGCCTCTATTTTAGTTTCCAAATCTCAGTCTCCTTACCGCTCTAATCTTTACATTATTCTATTTAATTTATCTAATTAAATCTCTTGAATAATGTTATCTAAAATTAGGGTTGTTACATTTAATGTTGAGCTAACAAAGTCCAAGAGCAAAGACAAATAAAAGAAATGAAAATAATGGTGGCGTAAGTTTCTCTTTGTGTCCAATGTATCTTTTGCAAAGGAAGGAAATGTGTAATGACCCAGAATTTCAGTCATTTGATTTGGAATATTTAATCAATTTTAAACATTCAAAAGTTAATTTTATAAGTTAGATAACTTGAATTTCAAATATAATGGTTATTTGAATATTTGGAATTGTTTAAATAATCAAATCTTAAATTTTATGTGAATGAAAATAATTTCGAAAGTTGATTTAAATTCTATTTGAATAAGAATGAAGATAGTAAACTTTTAAATTTAAATTTAAAAGCAATTAAACTTGTTTAATAATAACCGTTTTAATTAACATGTGAAAATGGCCATCCGGAACACTGTCTCGGATTTCGATGAAACCAGTTTCATTAGAACAATGATTATGAATTATTATATGCCGATGAGTTTCGTGACAATTAGATGTATCGTTTGGTCGTACGAGTTCGAAATGCTTAGAAATTAATTATAGGGAATTAATATAAAATAATTCGATTTTGAAAGCTAACTTCTGTATATGATCGAATTAGGTCTTAGGACTAGTTCCATTGAGTTCGGAATAGGGGTATTTAGTATAGAACGCCAAGCGGCACATCTCGATAGGAGTTCGAGATTTTCGGACATTTAACACTATATTTTTTTTATTAAAATAATATGGACCATCACTATTCTCACATACCTAGCCCATACCAGGCCATTCCTCCACGTTCGCGCCCATGCTTTCCCTTCCCTTTTAAACGCGGTAGCAACAAGAAACCGGTTGGTTTTCTTCAATTTAAAACTTAGCTAGATCGAACGGCCATAGTTCGGTGGAACCACTAGAGACGGAATTGGGCGAAGTCTTCAACTAATGAAGTAACGGTGGAGATGGGATATCGTTGACGATGGTGGCGACAATTTAAGTGTGATGTTGGGGCGGTTTTGGGTCGATTTCCGGTGATGATCGGAGCTTTGGATGACGAGGTCGGTGCTGTAGAGTTGCTGGTGATGGGGGGAGTCGGTGTGAGCTCGCAGCGACGCGACATGGTCAGTGGCGGCTGCAGTATCGAGTTAAATGGAATTTGCTTTTTGGGTTTGTTTGAGCGATTGGCGGCGAGTTTGGAGGTGGGACCAATTGCAGTGGGTCGAGCGTGGTCAAGGCTGTCGACGTTCGAAGTGCAGCGCCGGGGGTGGAGCGAGGCGGCGGCGGCGAAGTCGAATTTGAACGCATCAATGGCCTGGCAATTTGAACGAAGGGAAGAGGGATAAGGGTAGTTAATTACGGTAATTAATGTAATTGATTGTAATTAAATTAAAATAATTATATTATAAAAATCGAATGCTTATAAATGTGTAACTCTTTCATACGAGATTGGATTTGAACGCGACAAGTTGCGATGGGATCATGTTAACGAATATTATGATGTAGAGTTAGATTGAATGGATTTGGAGCTACTAGAATTTTGCGCTAAGTCAAACGTCATTCGATTTAGACGGAATCTAGAATGCTTTGGCAACAACAGGAATTTAGGTGAGTTAAACTCACCTTTTTGGTTAACCGGTATGTTATATATTTGATAAAAATTGTTGATTGGATGTTTGGATGATTTACTTTTTTATTAGTTGGTTTGGTTTTATTCCCGCCCCTGGAGTGGATCACCTTATATATATATATATACACACACACCCGCCTGGTAGCAGATGATCCATATTATATAATTATATATAAGTTGTGATGCAGGGGGAACAGGTTAGAGGGGTCCAACTGGATTCCTCACCATTGTTGAATTTTATTTATATATATGTGTTGATATATATATATATATATATGAGTTGTGATGCAGGGGGACAGAATGGAAGGATCCAACGGGATTCCTTGCTATGGTTGATTTTAATTTCAATAATATTCATGTCATATGAATTATTGGACATTAAACCTAATAGTTGGCTCTATTGATTATGACATCGTTATATGCTCAAACTTAAACCTTGTGTGATGGAAAATCAATATCAATATTGGTTAAGCATTTGGTATCTATTGGCCTTAAATTAGTATTTTAAAAATACTATAAATAGTCATTTGAGTTGAAGTTGGTTTTGAGACAGGAAATGGTTTTGAATCTGAAATTGGGTTTTAGAAATATTTTGTTTTAAAGAATTTAACTTATGTTTTACTCCAACCTTTCTATCTGTCTTTTTTAAGTTATTTATTTATATTTAATATTGTTTTAAGATTTTTTTTATTTAATGTTGTTTTAAAGTTATCTATCAATATTTAAATATTTTGAAAAGCTAATTATTTAAATAATTAGTATGGTATGAAATTAATAATAATGATTTATTATTAATGTTTTGGAAAATTTATTATTACTATTTATATATATAATGGTAAAGATTAATTATTATTGTTTATTTAATAATGTTTTGAAATTATTAATTTTTATTTTAAGATGTTTTGGAGTTAATAATAATTATTTATTTATAGTATTTATTATTAATAATTATTATTAGATAATAATGTTTTGAAGAAAATGGTTTTTATTTATTTATAAATGTTTTCGAGACTTATAAATAGTGTTTATAAATGGGCTGGACTTTATAAGAGCAGTTTTATAAAATGGTTTGAAGACTTAAAGGGAGATTTTTTACAAGGTGAAGGAGTTTTATAAATGGTTAGATATTTATAAACGAATTTTAGAAATAGGTTTATAGATTTATAAAAGGAGTTTTATAAATGGTTATATGGATTCATAAAGGGTTTATAAATGATTTTAGAAATGTATAAAAAGAATTTATAAGTGATTGAAATTTATAAAAGAGATTATAAATGATTTTCAAATATTTATAAAATGTTCATAAATGGATTTAGAGATTTATAAGGAATTTATAAATGATTTTAGAATTGAATAAAAAGAAAATCTTTCTCAGTTTTGTAAATATACTTATACCATTTAGATAAGTATATGAGTACATTTTCTAAGTTGTGAAGTGTAATGTTTGTGAATATACTTATACCGTTGAGATAAGTATATGGATATCTTTCCAAGTATTGAAAATATAGGGATTTGTGGGTGTATCTATGGAAAGGTATTTTTATACAAGTAATTTACAAAGTAATTTTAATTAATGAAAAGATTAATCAAGGGGGCTAGTGGTTGCTTATGTCCTTAACCTATGTTGGTTTTCCTTATGGAATTAAATACCTGAGTTGAATGTTTGTTTATTCAATAGTTAAATAACCGACTATCGAATTTGGACCCAAAATGTAACTTTGGAAATATCTACGAGAAACCCGTGAGTTATATGGCACATTCATCTCTAATGATGTTGTACTATGCGTATAAATCTCGTTTCGCTCTCCAAGGACAAACGGTAAGGAAATCTATCCACTAACGGTTAGGAGGTGATCTCTGCTCTTATCTTTGACCATTTATTCCTAAAGAACGGGGGTTTAGTTTACCGAAAACTATCGAATGTTGTTCCAAAGAGACTGGGATGGGATATGTTATCTAAAAATCACTTTGGTCCAACATAAGAATTTCGAAGTGAAGACATCTTGAAGATGATGGAATCAAAGATGGAGTTCTTTGAAGAGCAAGGGATGCTTGCTAGTAATCTCGAGGGTGATTCCAAAATGGATGTAGTAGAAGTAATGCCTTCGGTTGGTCCATCTCCTAGATAACTTGTATGGATGAATGCTGGCATTGCATTATTGCCCGAAGGGTGGTGTTAGCATTTCAAGTGGGAAGTGCTATATAAAAGGTAAAACGTATCCTCAACCCTCATCAACCGGGAATGACTAAAACATGGGAGATGCAGCAGGGCTAAGTGGGTCGCTCCCAATTAGGGTATGATCATCCCTATCTATAGTCGATATTATCTCTTATTTGTATGCTTCGGGGCCCATTAACCAAGGGGTGATCATATTTGGTACTACTAGTCAAGCGGTAGGCCATTTCTATGTTGGCAAGGGATCCCAGCGAGGTCCTCAATGTTATTTTATCTAGAGATGCACCATGATGGGAAATACCATAGTAGCTCAATCATTGTATGGAATCCATTTTCTAATACGTGCCTTAACGGTTTTAGTTGTATACCTATTATGCTAGAAAGTAATTAATGTAACAATCTCGGCTACGATTAATAAGTACCTCGGACACTGTTATAATATTAGAGAATTTCATATGAAATGGTTTGGTTGTCGTAAGGTAAAAACACGTCTGTGTTTATATGCGGTGTGGTCTTACGAGATACCTTTGATTTCAAAGGTTTTATAACTTTAAAATCTAGTTGGGTGTGTTTTCTTTTGTTGGTTTTCCAGACCGACTCGGGTGTTATTTTATTATAATGCTTGGATAGACCGGGCATATTTACAAATTACTTTGAATGCATTGGAGCCCAGAAGACGTGCTAGAGGTCCAAGACGTATCTACGTATTTCTTTGTGTTTCGCTGTGTTATCTGTTAATTGTATTTATTAAAAATTATAAGGATGGACTGTTATAACTGTCCGGGCTGAAATAGGTTAGCATACTCTGATTAGTGTATGTATATTACATTTTTTTCATGTGTAAAGATTTGTTGTATTTTATAGATTATTCGTTCCACTATGAAATTATGTGTTGTTTTAGTTTTCTTCTTATCTTCTTTCTTCCTTCTGCTTTTCCCCTAATTATCGGGTTTTCCAGCATTCGATTGCTCGGCAGCAATACAGTGGACGTATTAATGTCGATTTTCAAGGGTCGTAAAGCCTGGTTCATTACAAAATGTGTGTGGTAAACTCTTATATAACATCGAATATTTAATAACTAAGTTATCAAAAGTCAATATCAAGGAAACAAAAACGTGTGAAAAGGTATAAAAAGCTTGTTACACGTGTAGATTTTTTGTTGTGTTTTAAAAGTTTAGGGAGCAATGATACACAATATCTGTAACAACCCGCTATTTCGAACAATTCAAATCGACAATCATCCACTCATAACAGACTTGAATTGCTCAAAACAACATATTGTTAATTTTATATTTGGCAAAACTCGGCATATATAGTTAATAAATCAATAACAGAATCGCAGGCACAGAGAATACAATAATAAGCAACAGAATAGATAAATAGAAGTTCATGAAGCTACTACAATAAACAACAGAGTCTAAAACAGAATACAACAGATATCCAATACATAGAAATCTCAATACAAAGTAAGTGCAAGTCTGAATGGAAAATTGTAAATAACAGAGATAAATGAAAGCTGGATAGAAAGACAGATCTTCAAGAAAAGCTCCAAGCTCCAAAGGTGAGTCTCAAATGCTGTGACACTCGGTCTGACTCGAGCATAAAGCAAAACACAAAACACTCGAGTCAGGATTAACATTCTTATACCAGTAAATTCAACTCAAGTGAAATGTCAACTGAAATACAAATAACTTAAAGGATGTTTGAGATTTCCATCCTCTAAGGATCCGTGGAACTATCTACTATGTAGTAATATACGCTAATATAATATGTCTATCAGTAAAGTAAAGTATTAAAATAGCGTTAAGGCGTTACCCATATCCCCCTTAACACATTTTATATATTCCTGTAGTTTATACAGTACCGTAAGCTCCACCAAACCGATGGTTTACTCATAGGGCACTTCATAGGTACAGTACAAACCAAACTCGTAGAAGGCGCGATAAGGCTTGTGACAAGGCACGCGAGGCAATGCCAGGGTAGGATTCTACTGTTGGCACTCCCGGACTGGTGGTAACGCATAGCAGCTACTACCGCCCACCTCGAGACACACTCCCAAATCAAAGGTGCACCCAATCAAATCACAAAAGCAATAGAATGCTATCGAAGAAATGTGCCCGATAGGGGGAGCGACCCAACTTGGACAGGTATAGCTCCTGTTTTAGCCACATCAAGCTGGCTCGCGGGAGTCAGGGCTACGTTAATACCTCATACAGAATCGTCGCCAAACCATCCTACTTCATTCTGGATTCTCCACCACGTACACAGTTGTTAAAGTGGTTTTCGGTATTGGCAGAGAGTATGACAATATCCGATCCCAGTCTCTTTAACAACCAAACCCTTATTTCACACCGTGGTCAATTTATAAAATCGCTTTTATAATCATTTCGAATAGTTCATACTTCATATCAAAATATCGTACTCATTTCAAATCATATCACTTTCGAAATTATGTACACTTTCGAAATCATACCACTTTTGAAATCATCACTTTTAAAATCATACTTATTTCCAAAATCTTAACCACAAAATATGTTAAACCGTCATATCAAAATATTCGCATTCAAATCCATTAAATCTAAATCATAACAATTCCAACTTAAACAGTTTAAATATTGAAAATTGTTTTATATATATTGGAATAGTTATAAATTAAAAATAGTTTAGATATTTAAAAATAAGTTACAAATTAAAATAGTTTATATATATAAAAAAAAGTTTATATACTAAAAATAGTTTATAATTAGAATTGTTTCTTCCAATTTCACAAATCAATTCAAATTCTCATTAAACCATTTAATTTATATCGATTTCAAATCCAGGTTTGAACTTCAAATTCAAACCACTTCCATTCAATAGGTTTCAAAGTTTAAATATTCAAACAATTTACAATAACTCAATTTGATAAATCTCATTTATATTTCAAAATTCAACTTTAATTTTATTTAAATTTGAAAATATTCACTTAATCATTTTAATAACATTTAAATAAAATCTCAAATTACAAATTTAAATAAAATCAATAATTAAATATCTAACTTCAATTATATTAAATTCTGAAAATATTCATTTTATCACTTTTATAAACATTTAAATAAAATCTTAAAATCAAATTTAAATCAAAATTAAATATTCAATTTCAACCTTATTTAAATCTGAAAATATTCATTTATTCACCTTTAATCAAAATCAAGTTATTAAGTTATAAAATCATATCTTTAAAAATCTCAAATTAATAGGTTTTCAAATCAATTTCTATTTAAATACAATTCTTAAACAAATTAAATTACAAATCAATTTCAATTTATCTTTCCAACCTTAATTTATTAAAGTTATTACAAAAATCTATTTTCAAAATATTAATATAAATTTAAATAAATATTTAAAAACATATTATATATATTAGGTAAATTAAATTTTATTAAATTAAATCTTATTATTAAATTAAATCTAGTTTAAATCTTATTTTATATATTTTAAAATAATAAAATTATAAGTAAAATTTTATAATTTACATTTCAAAACTTAACTTATAATTTTAAAATTTCCAAAACATATAAAAAATTTAAAAATCTAAATTCTACACATATATTAAAATAAAATCTTTATATTATAATTAAAAATCAATATTTAATAAAACCCATATATTTCCTTTCAAACTTTGGAAATCATTTTTAAAATATAGACCAACGGTGTCCGTATATATTTTTTCTAACCAAGTGGTACGAATATTTATCATTTCAATCTGCAATCTAAATTTTATATTTACAGATATATACCATTTCAACCCACAATCCTAAAATTTCAAAATCAATAAAATCGCTTGGGTTTATCATTTCAACCCATAACGATTTTCCTTAATCTATAATATCGTTCGGGTATGTATCACTTCAACCCATAAAGAATTTCTAAACTAACAAGGAACTTGCAGAGTGAGAAAAAATACAACATATATATCAATAGTAGGCTGATATCATCATTAACAATTTAAATATAATATATACAACAGATTATGGTGTTATATGTAGTTAATAAGGTAAACAATTGCAAATAACAACATTGCATACATAACAATTAAATTTCTAACCAATTCAAGGTTTAACAACATATTTCAATCGTCATTTCATGTGAATTAAATTTACTAAATATAAGAAAGTTAATCGTGAATGATTGCTCTTCGAGGCTATTGATGTGCACATAAATGTGCATATATTTACATCCATATTTTATCTCTTTTTATTTAAATTAACATCATATTTGGGCATTTTTACATGTTAAAACCAAAATTCAATTATTTTCAAACCATCATATTTTCATCTTCATTCAGGGGCAAAATGGTCATTTGTGTGCATGTGTTAATTTAAGAATTTTTACTTGGACAATTTTTATGATTTTTATAGGATATTTTCATGCATATGGAAGTGGGATTCATGATGATATATGCATGCACAAGGAAATACAAAGGAATGAAGAGGAAATAATTCAAGTTCAAGATCATGGAGGACCTCACCCACTTACCTAAATGTACAATTAGGAGCTAATGGACAACTAAGTGGAGGTTAAAGCTTCATCCACATCAAATGATGGATTAATTAGTGGCTAATGGTTACTTGGTGGTCACACTTCCTAAAGGGCATTTGGGAAGCACCCTAAAAATAGAATTAGAGTTTTATGCATGTATAAATAACCCTCTTATGTACATGAAGATATCTTCTACTCTTTCACATTAGTTAGGAAATTAAAAGAGCAAGTTGTAATGGCAATGTTTCATGAAATAAAAATGGCTTCCAAGCCTCTTCTTCTTTTCTTTTCTACATGCTTTTCTTTGCTTTTATGTTAATGTTTATTTCTATGCTCTCTTTCTTTTAATGTTCATAGTTTAGATTTACATTTATGCAAGTAGTGTAGTTTTAATTTTTATGCAAATAGTTAGTAGTTAATCTCTCTTTCTTCCTTGCTTAGTTTTAATTCCTTTGCTTTTTTAATGTTGAAATTTACAGGTGTTGATTTGATAACACAAATGAGTAGCTAAACCCCTTCAATTTAGGAGTAATGAAGCTCTCTAACTTTATGTAATTTCAATACTTTTATGGTTTATGATCTCTTTGTTTATGCTTCATGAAAGTGAATTTTGATGTAAGTTTATACAAATAGGTTTGATAGCTTATATTGCTTATGCAAATGAGCTATTCTTATTCAACATAAACACAATTTACATCATCATTTGCTAACTAATTTTTGATTTTGAAATGAAAGTAAAAATAAAATTTGATGATCTATATTACTAGTTACAATAGTAAATAGATCATACTTAAAATAGCTTTTGCTTTGCCTTCATTTTCAATGAGAATTTCTTAGTGGTATAGTTGTTGTATTATAGTTTGATGGTTTGAGTTATGTTAATTAATAACATAAACAAACAATACTTATGATAAATACAACAATTATTTCACTTAATATCAAAGCTAGAGATCATAAATTATTGTTTGTTGATTTACAAAAATATGAGAGTAGAATTATCCCTAAATTGTTCTCTAGTCCAATAGTTTTTAAATCATATTTTAATTCTAGCTTTAGCTTCTTTTTTGTAGTTAACAATTTCCTCTCCACTTTTGGTTTAATTTGATTGAAAAGAAAATTTTAAAAATCTCACAATTCCCTGCGGATCGACCCGTACTCGCCACGTACTAACTTTTGTACGCCGTGCGCTTGCGGTAAATTTAATTTGAAATTTCTCGACTATTTTCTAAACCGATAGAAAACTAGTCGTTGAACAAGTTTTTGGCGTCGTTGCCGGGGATTTTTTTTGATTTTGATTTCCTATTCTTCGAATTATTCTTCGTTTTAGTTTAGTGTGTGTTTGTTTTGTGTGTTAATTGCATTACAAAAAATTGTGTTGTGTTTGTTGTTTGATTTTTGTTTGCATTTTGTTTGTGTGTTTGTTGTTATTTTCTAGTTGTTTTGTTTGTTTCCATTTCCATATTTAAAAAAAATACACAATTTCAAAAACAAAAAAACAAAAAAATATTTTATCAATTGCATTTGAATTTACATTTACATCTACAACTACATATTTCTTTTTACATAACTGTGCACTGTGCACATTCATACATCACAGTTGCCATATTCTTCTCTGTCTTAACTCTGTCCACTGCCTTCAGCCCTCCCCTTCTCTAGCCGGAAACCAGCTCCTCAAAACAAACACATCCTACCCACATACCACTGCCATTTAGACCATTTACAACCAGTCACCCCACCACCAACTTGACATCAATTCACTTTGCCCATTTCTTCATTCTCCTCTGCATACTACAGCTCCGTCCATCCACCAAATTGTTACTGCTTCAAAGTGTGCATATCTTTGTGCACACTGCCTCCCTCACCACTGTGCACAGCAGCCTTTACTACTTCACAATACATCCACTCTGACAACCATCTCAACATCTTCAAAACTGCTTGTAAATCACCCTCAAACATCACCTAAACCAGTCATCTCAACATCTTCTGCAACAACATCCTGCTACCTTACCACCATCAAAACAGAAAACATCCTCCAAAGCTTCAATATCAACATTCCCACTACCTGTACACCAAACTACAACACAACAAAACTTCTGCCAAGTACAACCATTGCTGCCCATTACAGCCCTACAGCAAACAACTCCACGCATCTCTATCACTAGCAACTACAAGCTTCACCCCACGCAGTCATAACTACCATATCCACAAACAACTCAAACAACACACAAACACCTCCCTGACCACAACACTCAACATCCACATCAAACAAGTTCAAATAGCACTACATCCATCAGCATCACAATATCCAAATTTATCAAACTGCCTTCACAGCCTCATCCCCCACATCAACCATCTCTATCCCAAAACTGTTCCATACCATTACATACACCTACCATAACCTGATCAACAAAACAGTGAACTTCAACTGCCCATAAAAAAAATTACGATCATCACCTCTAACAATACAACTCCACACTTCACCTCTGCTCTTCACCATCACCACTGACCTACAGTATCAACTGCACATCCAAACTTCCATCGCAAAGCAACATCCACCACCACTACTGCAGTGTTCACCTTCAAGTGCATCACAACGAAACACCACTGCCATTCCATTAAACAAACCAATTCTCAAAACCATATGCATTCAACCACTGTTGCCTCCACAATCATGCCTTGTTACCTCCATCATTGACAAGAACTGCCTTGCCTTCGTCCTCCCCCTACTAGAGCTACAGCAGCCACACCCAAGCATTCAACGTTCCATAGACCAACCACCACCGGTTCGAACCGTTCAATCACCCAATTCCTACACGACCATCTTCTCCACCATCGCGCAGCTCGACTTCACAGGCTTCAATTAAGTCGCCGCCACTTCCGCAATCCCAAACCCAACTCGAACCACAAAATCGCCTCCATCCACGAACCACCCACTCCTTCCTGTGTCACAATCTGAATTCGCGACACTCTGCCAATTTCTGACCCTTCCACACTTGAAACTACGAATAATATATCCCTTAAATCACCAGGCAAACTCCTCAAAACTCCTAAACCCAACTCGCAACCCATCACTTCAACACAGCAACCACCGCAATTCACGACTTCACGAAGCCCAATTTGCCAAGTCGAACAAATTAAATCGAACAACAGCACCCAGATACCTGCCTTTGATTTTTGGATTTCGTTTTGAATGATTTTGGGACCGAGTTTCAATTTTGAGAGATTTTGGAAATCATTTTTCTGTTCTGAACGAGTAAATCAAGTGTTATTTAATTTTCTTTGATTCTGCGTGTAATGAATTTGGCATTGGGATGAGATTTTTAATTGGGCTGAGCCTTCCTTTATTTTTAAAGTGATTTAGTTTAAATCTTCTTTGATTAGTAAAAAAAATACAAAAAATAATCTTTTTTTTAGATTGTTTTCACCAATTGTTCTTTTTTTTCTTATTAAAAAAATCATCAAA
Organism: Allium fistulosum; assembly: GCA_030737815.1. Lineage (NCBI taxonomy): Eukaryota > Viridiplantae > Streptophyta > Magnoliopsida > Asparagales > Amaryllidaceae > Allium > Allium fistulosum. The sequence goes on from CM060902.1 coordinate 845,673,254, forward strand.
GATATCAATTTGTTTTGTTTTCATTTATTTTGTTTTATTTTGGTTTGTTTACTTTGTTTTAATATAAAAAACATTCTCTTTTAATTATTTTGTTTTAGTTTTCTTTTGTTTACCTTGTTTTAAAAATAACAAAAACAAAACAAAAAAACATATTAAAAAAACTTTATATATTTTGTTTTTACTTTCAGGTTGCCAAAACATAAAATTGCAAGGAAAAGAAGGATTTGCTTGCCAAAAGAAAAATAATTGCTCAGCTTGCTTGCTAAAAAAAACTACCGCCTAAAAATAATTGCTAATAAAATCTGCAGGCTCTGGTATCGTGTTCCTTTTCTCTTGTTTTTTATTTGAATTGCATTGTTGGTTGCTTGCATTTGCATTTATATAAAAAAAAATTCAAAATCCAAAAACAAAAACAAAATTCATTTGTAGTTGCATTGTAAATTCACGTTTAATTTTTGTTTTGCATTCATCTCATCTTGTTTTATTTTCCAAGGGCAATACCCCAATTCACATAAGGTGAGGGATTTCATCACCCTTTCCTTAGCCCACAAACGCATTTCATCATAGAATTTGACTAATAATAAAGGTTAGACATTCGACTTAAGGGTGTCACGAGCTCATCTAGGGCTTAATTATGTCTTCATAATTGTTTTCTTTGAACAATTTTATTTCTTGGTGTCTAGGCTACGGCAGAGTAATAACCATTTATAAATATTACGGTGATTTGTAAATATTATAGTGGTTGTTCCTCTGAAGGTACTTAAACCTTCGGTTGCATTGCTACGGTGATTCGTGGTGCACCGATAACCCCTGCCCGTTACCTGGCTGAGAAATTTTTTTGTTGATTTAAGACAAAGTGTGATTATACAATTTAGGGTTAGGAGCTACTAAGGACAGAAAATTTTAATTAAGTCCTTTGCATTCATTTAGTTGCATTAGTTCATGCATATATAAAAAAAGAAAAATCAAAAAAAAATTGTAAATTTTAACTTAGTTTTTAATCCAAAAAAAATCCTTTTAAATCCTTACCTTTTAAATTTTTCAATCAAAAAAAAATCCAAAAATATATATATATATAATCTTTTCAAAAAAATTTAAAAATTCAAAAACAAAAAACAAAAATCAAATTTCAATTTTCTAAAAACACAAAAAAAAATTTGAAAAAAATCCTTTTGGTAAATATTTGAAAATTCAAAAACAAAAAAAATTACAAAAACAAAAAAACATTTAAAAAAATTTGAAAAAGCAAAAACAAAAAAAATCAAACTTCTCTTTTAAAAATAAATTTCACTTGGTAAATAGTTTTCTTTTTTTAAAAAAAAACAAATTTTTCGCTTCGTTTTTCAAATCTTCTTTCATTCACTAAACTCGATTCTAACTTCTTTCTCTTCTCGACTTTCACTTGTGCATGAGTACTTGGACTCGTGACACAACAACAAATTGTTGGACTCGCGACTCAACAACTAACCGTTTAAATCGAACAGACGATCCTCCCGAAATGGCGAACGAGAACGCCCCTCAAACTCTTATGGACAGAATCTTTCCCGATAGAGTTTCTATTCCATCTTACATCACGTCACCCGCCCCTACGGGTAACCACTTCGAAATTCACTCGAACCATATTGCCACACTTCCGAAATTTTGCAATTTCGAGCACGATGATCCCTACATTTTCATGACTAAATTCGAACAAGTTTGCGCAAACATTAAACTCCAACAATTTTCCGATGACGGAATCAAACTTCGATTAATCCCATTCGCTCTTACGGATTAAGCTGAAAAATGGTTGTACAGCCTACCATCAAACTCAATTAAAACGTGGGAAGAATTTGTTAAAGCTTTCTTAAAAAAGTTCTACCTCTTGGAAAAAACAAGTAGAATTCGAAACGAAATTGTAAATTTTCATCAATTCAAAGGGGAACCATTTGGAAAATATTTTGAAAGATTCAAAGAGCTTTTGATAAAATGTCCACACCATAACTTTGAAAAATGGACGATTTGCCAAATTTTATACGATAGACTTGAAAATAGCTCACGAACCATGCTCGAATCAATGTGCCAAGGTAACTTTCTTGCCCAACATCACGACGATGCTTGGCAATTTCTTGAAAACCTCGTCAAAAAATCATCCCATTGGAACATTCGAACGAAAAATCAATTTACTCATGATCAAGTGCAAACTCGATAGGATCTTCTTTTGCTTTGGAAGCTAAGATCGACGCAATGATTAAAAAATTCGATAACGTTTTCTCATCGAATCAAATGAACCAAGCTTCCCAACCGATGTGTTATACATGCAACGATCCTAATCATATAGCCGATCAGTGTCCCAATTCTGTCGAACAAATCAATGCTTTCAATAAAGCCAAAAACGACCCGTTTTCTCCAACATACAACCCTGGTTGGAGAAATCATCCGAATTTTGCATGGAACCAAAACAATCCCAACATGAATATGATTCGTCCCAATTTTCAAGCATTCCCGAATAATGCTTCGAATCCTCCCTTTCAGCCCAACAATTTTCAACCAAACTTTGGGGGTCCATCCCATAATCAACCGCAACAATAAAATTTTCAACCAAATGTTGTTCATCCTCCCCAAGACGATAAACGTTTAAGTTCACTTGAGAAAACTCTTGAAACGTTGGCTAAAGCAACTACTCAAAGTCTTCAATCAAACAGCAATTTGCAAAATTTATTGACTTCATATATGAAAAACACAAACCAATCAATTGCAAAACTCGAAATGCAAATGAGTCAATTAGCCACGTCTGTAAGTGAACGCGAACGAGGAACATTCCCAAGCCAACCCATTTCAAATCCCAGAAATCAAAACGCAAATTCAAATCAAGCCCATGTTGTTCAAGATAGTAACGTCCCCCAACTGAATGCTATCACAACTTTACATTCCGGTAAACAAATCGATAATCAAGTTGTTAACCCAAATGATTTACCGAAAACTTCTCTCGACACTTCTAAAACAACGAACGAATCTGAACAGAACGTGGAGCCAAACGTTGAATCGAATGCCAATCAAAATTCTTCTTCTTCCACTCGAATATACCAGCCTAGCGAGTATCGTGTTCCATTTCCACATCGTCTTCGACCGAAGAAACACTCGGACCAAATGGAAAAGATGTTGGAAATTTTTAAACAAGTCAAAGTTAACATTCCGCTTCTTGACATCATTCAACAAGTCCCCACTTACGCGAAATTTCTTAAGGACTTGTGTACCCAAAAGCGACACACTCAAGTGCCCAAAAAGGTCTTCTTAGCCGCCAGTTTGAGTGAAGTCTTGTCCCAATCCATGCCCATAAAATAAAGATCCTGGCGGCCCTACGATTTCGTGTACAATTGGAGACAAGACGATTAACAAATGTTTGATTGACTTAGGCGCAAGTGTCAATTTGATTCCGTATTCCGTGTACGAACAATTAGGCTTAGGTGAGCTCAAACCCACAAAAGTTATGCTTCAATTCGCCGATCGTTCCATTAAGAAACCCGTGGGAGAAATCGAGGACGTGCTCATTCGAGTAGGGCAGTTCATATTCCCCATTGATTTTATCATTCTCGAAACACAACCCGTGTCAAATCCCGCTAGTCAAATTCCATTGATTTTAGGTTGACCATTCTTAGCCACCTCAAATGCCTTAATTAATTGTCGTAATGGTTCTATGAAAATCTCTTTTGGAAACATGACTTTGGATTTAATATTTTTAATCTTGAAAGAAAGCCAATCGAACGAACCTCGTGACCAAACGTGGGAAGTTAGTGCCATTCATGAAAACTTCGAACATGAGACACTTGACCTTAACGACGAACGCGAGGCCGAGTACGAAAAATTGTTTTACAAAATTCCAAATGAGATTGAATACACTCTTCCCTTTGAATCGCTTCCAGTTGAGTCCGAATCTCAACCCAACTCTTTGATTGAAAAATTCCCGAAGTCGGACCTCAAACCACTTCCCGATCACCTTAAGTACGCATGCTTAGGTGATAACGAAACGTTGCCTGTCATAATTTCCGCAACTCTTTCTCTTGACCAAGAAGCTGCTCTTCTCTCTATTCTTTCGAAAAATAAGGAAGCGATTGGATGGTTGATCTCCGATATTAAGGGAATTAGCCCTGCTATTGTTCAACATCGCATCCATTTAATCGACGATGCCAAGCCTGTTCGTGACGCGCAACGAAGGCTTAATCCAAAAATGAAAGATGCAGTGCGTGATGAAATTCTTAAACTTCTCGACAACGGAATCATTTACCCAATCTCTAATAGTTCATGGGTTAGCCCAATTCACGTTATACCGAAAAAATCTAGGCTAACCGTTGTCAAGAACGATTCAAATGAACTTATTCCAACTCATACTCAAACGGGTTGGCATGTTTTCATTGACTATCGAAAACTAAATGCCGCAACATGTAAAGATCACTTCCCTCTTCCCTTCATCAACCAAATGCTCGAACGTTTAGCCGGCCACAAATTCTACTGCTTCCTCGATGGTTATTCCGGCTATTACCAAATTCCAATAGATCCCGAAGATTAAGAGAAAACGACTTTCACGTGTCCATTCGGTACCTTTGCTTATCGACGTATGCCATTCGAACTTCGTAACGCTCCTGCGACGTTCCAACAATGCATGGTTGGCATTTTTTCTGACATGATTGAACGCTTTCTAGAAGTCTTTATGGACGATTTCTCAATCTTTAGCGATTCTTTTTCCCAATGTTTACATCATCTCGAGTTAGTTCTTAATCAATGTAAAGAAAAACATTTGACTTTGAATTGGGAAAAATGCCACTTTATGGTCAAACAAGGCATTGTCCTTGGACATATCATCTCAAATAAAGGCATTGAGGTAGATAAAGCGAAAATCGATGTCATTGCAAATCTACCCATTCCCAAATCTGTTAAGGACATTCGATCATTTCTAGGACATGCTGGCTTTTACCAACGCTTTGTGAAAGACTTTAGCAAAATCGCTCGTCCTTTGACGACTCTTCTTGGAAAAGACGTTCCTTTCGATTTTAACTCTGATTGTATCTCTTCTTTTGAACGTCTTAAGAGCGAACTCATTTTTGCTCCAATCATTTGCGCACCCAATTGGGATCTTCCATTCGAAATAATGTGTGATGCTTCGAACTTTGCCGTTGGTGCTGTTTTAGGACAACACATCAACAAGATCCTTCACGTCATTTACTACACAAGTATGACTTTGAACGACACTCAAATCAACTACACAACAACTGAAAAAGAGCTTCTAGCTGTCGTTTTTGGGCTCGAAAAGTTTTGACCTTACTTGATAGGTTCACACATTACAGTGTACACGGACCACTCTGCGCTTCGATATCTCTTCGCTGAAAAGGATGCCAAATCCCGTTTGATTCGTTGGATCCTTTTACTCCAAGAGTTTGATTTTACAATCAAAGACAAAAAAGGATCCGATAATGTCATAGCCGATCACTTATCTCATCTTCCGAATGCACCATATTCTTTCCCAATCAATGAAGATTACCCCGATGAACAACTTCTGTCAATTTCTATTGATCCATGGTACGCTGATATAGTGAACTACTTAGTCACTAAAGAAACTCCCTCAACTTGGTTCAAACAGGACAAATGCAAATTCATGTCCGAAGTGAAATATTTCTATTGGGACGAGCCATACTTGTTCAAATATTGTCCCGACCAAATCATCCGACGTTGCATTCCGGATAATGAGATCAGGAGTGTTCTTTCGTTTTGCCACGATCAAGCATGTGGTGGACATTTCGGTCCTCGTAAAACTGCAGAAATAGTGCTTCAGTGTGGTTTCTATTGGCCTTCTCTTTTTAAAGACTTGTTTGAATTTTGTAAAACTTGCGATCGATGTCAAATGCTTGGATGAATTTCTCGATAAGATATGATGCCTCTAAACCTCATTCTTACGATCAAAATCTTTGATGTATGGGGTATCGACTTTATGGGACCTTTTCCCAATTCTTTTGGAAACTTTTATATCCTTCTCGCCGTCGATTATGTTTCAAAATGGGTCGAAGCTGTTCCTTGCAAAACCAACGACCATAGAATTGTTGTGAAATTTCTCAAAGAAAACATCTTTTCGAGGTTCGGCACACCTCGCACAATAATCAGTGATAACGGAACCCATTTTTGCAATCGTTCTTTTGAAATTTTAATGAAAAAATACTCGATAACCCACAAGCTATCCACTCCGTATCATCCTCAGACTTGTGGCCAAGTTGAAGTTTCAAATCGATAAATAAAAAAAATCTTGGAGAAAACTGTCAACAAAAATTGAAAAGATTGGTCTTAGAAATTGACCGACGCGCTTTGGGCTTACCGTACTGCTTTTAAAACTAACCTTGGGATGTCCCCATTTCGTTTAGTTTACGGTAAAGCTTGCCATTTACCGATCGAAATCGAACACAAAGCGTTGTGGGCAATTAAGAACTTAAACTTTGATCTTGAGAAAGCTGGCGAAAATCGAAAACTACAACTCAACGAACTAGAAGAACTTAGGAACGACGCGTATGAAAACGAGAAAATTTACAAAGAAAGAACCAAAGTTTTTCATGACAAGTAAATTCTAAGGAAAACGTTTTCGCCTAACCAAAAAGTTCTTTTATATGACTCAAGACTTCATTTATTCCCTAGGAAACTTAAATCGAGATGGACTGGATCATTTGTGGTACGAACTGTTTTTCCACATGGTGCCGTAGAAATAGAAAACCCCAGGGATGGATCGATTTTCAAAGTCAACGGTCATTGCTTGAAACCTTTCTTGGAATTTCCAAGTAACCAAGAGGAGGAGCTCATGATCCTTCATGAGCCAAGCTATGTCTAGTAAGAATGTTAACCCTCTTTTGTAAATATGTACATATTTTTCCCCGTTACACTCATTATATCATGCATTGACTGTGAGGACACAGTAAAAATTAAGTGTGGGGGGGAGTCTCATTTTCATTTTTTAAGTTTCATGGTATTTTGAACTTTCATTTTTAATTTTAAAAAAATCTCAAAATCTCAAAATCTCAAAAACATTTTCTTTTTAGCATTTTGATTTATTTTTGAAGAAACACTATGAGATAAGTATAAGTTTTGGTTAATAAATTGAAATTTTTGAAAATTTAATTGTCTAAACAAAAATAAAAATGAAGTTTGATTACAAATAACAATGGTTTAACTAGTATATAAGAAGGTTCATATGTGTTAATTATGAAGTATGTTCTAATTGGAAATCTTTGTTTAAAAAAAAGCGGTAAATTTAAAGTAAAGGATATAACAATTTTATCTTCTAAGTTAAAAGGTGCTAAGATGATTTTGCAAAATTCTCTCTTTCTAAAATATATATATATATATATATATATATATAAATTTTGTATATATGTATATATTTTTAACACCTAGAGTCATGTGTTCACACTCGTGTGTTCACTTGACATGCTCTGTACCCTTCTCACATAAGCCCGAAAGGCAGTGCATGATCGGTATATCTGGCCTTAGTTTATCTGAGTTAGGTGTATGTATATAAAAATTCTTTTTAATAACGCCTACAGTCGATAAGTTTTCACACTTGTGTGTTCACTCACCACGCTCTGTATTCCCCTCACATTAGTCCGCAAGGCAGTGCACGGGTAATATATCTGGCCTCAGTTTACCTGAGTTAGGCATATGTAAATATTGTTAAAATCAATAAAATTTTCAAATAAGAGAGAGTAAGCAATTGAAATCCAAGCACTATTTTTACTTATTTGATTTGACTTGTTATTGAAAAGAAATGAAAATACCACTTTGATAAACTTTGCTAATCAACTAAGGATCTATTTCATAGTTGCACTATGTTATCAACCGAAACAATGAGTTAAACTATAGTCTATTTGTTACGATAACTTCGTTTTTATTGGAAGTTTTGACGAGTAAATGACTTAAATTTTCAAGATAATGACCAAAACCTATATTTAACTTATGAGTGTCGAATTGAAGGTGAATCCTTCATTTGTTAATATTTTCAAAAACTTGCATTCATCCCATTGTAAATGAATCTTGCACTTTGTAAATATTTTCACTTTGCATTTGGATTTTGTGGGTAGTATCCACTGAAAACCCTCACGAGACAACACTCGTCCTACTGGAGACACCCAGAGGTTTAACGGCTTGTTGCACACGCTCAATGCAATCGTGCTCCCTATGAAAACGGATTTATCTTAGTTTTCCTTTATTCGAGGACGAATAAAAAGATAAGTGTGGGGGTATTTGATGTGCACGTAAATGTGCATATATTTACATTCATATTTTATCTCTTTTTATTTAAATAAACATCATATTTGGGCATTTTTACATGTTAGAACCAAAATTCAATTATTTTCAAACCATCATATTTTCATCTTCATTCAGGGGCAAAATGGTCATTTGTGTGCATGTGTTAATTTAAGAATTTTTACTTGGACATTTTTTATGATTTTTATAGGATATTTTGATGCGTATGGAAGTGGGATTCATGATGATATATGCATGCACAAGGAAATACAAAGGAATGAAGAGGAAATAATTCAAGGTCAAGATCATGGAGGACCCCACCCATTTACCTAAATGTACAATTAGGAGCTAATGGGCAACTAAGTGGAGGTTAAAGCTTCATGCACATCAAATGATGGATTAATTAATGGCTAATGGTTACTTGGTGACCACACTTCCTAAAGGGCATTTTGGGAAGCACCCTAAAAATAGAATTAGGGTTTTATGCATGTATAAATAACCCTCTTATGTACATGAAGATATCTTCTACTCTTTCACATTAGTTAGGAAATTAAAAGAGCAAGTTGAAATGGCAATGTTTCATGAAATAAAAATGGCTTCCAAGCCTCTTCTTCTTTTCTTTTCTACATGCTTTTCTTTGCTTTTATGTTAATGTTTATATCTATGCTCTCTTTCTTTTAATGTTCATAGTTTAGATTTACATTTATGCACGCAGTGTAGTTTTAATTTTTATGCAAATAGTTAGTAGTTAATCTCTCTTTCTTCCTTGCTTAGTTTTAATTCCTTTGCTTTTTAATGTTAAAATTTACAAGTGTTGATTTGATAACACAAATGAGTAGCTAAACCCCTTCAATTTAGGGATAATGAAGCTCTCTAACTTTATGTAATTTCAACATTTTTATGGTTTATGATCTCTTTGTTTATGCTTCATGAAAGTGAATTTTGATGTAAGTTTATACAAGTGTGTTTGATAGCTTATATTGCTTATGCAAATGAGTTATTCTTATTCAACATAAACACAATTTACATCAACATTTGCTAACTAATTTTTGATTTTGAAATGAAAGTAAAAATGAAATTTGATGATCTATATTACTAGTTACAATAGTAAATAGATCATACTTAAAATACCTTTTGCTTTGCCTTCATTTTCAATGAGAATTTCTAAGTGGTATAGTTGTTGTATTATAGTTTGATGGTTTGAGTTATGTTAATTACTAACATAAACAAACAATACTTATGATAAATACAACAATTATTTCACTTAATATCAAAGCTAGAGATCATAAATTATTGTTTGTTGATTTACAAAATTACAAGAGTAGAATTATCCCTAAATTGTTCACTAGTCCAATAGTTTTTAAATCACATTTTAATTCTAGCTTTAGCTTCTTTTTTGTAGTTAACAATTTCTTCTCCATTTTTGGTATAATTTGATTGAAAAGAAAATTTTAAAAATCTCACAATTCCCTGCGGATCGACCCGTACTCGCCACATACTAACTTTTGTACGTCGTGCGCTTGCGGTAAATTTAATTTGCAATTTCTCGACTATTTTCTAAACCGATAGAAAACTAGTCCTTGAACAGCTATGGAAACAATGATGGTGACGAAAGTGACACAGACATGCACACGGATGCAGATCTGGACAACGGCAAAGCAAAATAATGAACTGATGTGTCAAATTTCGAATGACGTGAAAACAAAGCAAACGAACTAGAATTTAAATTGAGAATCAATATATATATATACACACACCTTTTGAACAGACGCCCAAGTAGAACATTTCGATTGAAAGAGAACCACATCTATAACCAGCTTCTCTTTCCAGATGGCTACCACAATTGCTAGTATATAAGAATACAATCAATAGTGCTTCGCCACATGACCTTACAGCAAAAGCAGATGATGATGAAGAAGGAGAATAGTACACGAAACCAAACCCTTGGTACTGAGTCTTGCATGCAATATACATATAAATGATAGGGGTTCGGCAGCTTATCAGGGAAACAAATGATGTTTGTGCGAGGTGGAAAACTAGGCAATGATGCAACTTATAAATATACTGACTTATATAATATATATAAAGGAGGGTTGGCTGTTGCTGTTCGGGTAAACAAGGGGGCACGGCAGCTTAGTGGTTCGGCTGTGGATGGAAGGGAACGGGTTTGTCGAGTGGTGGAAGTAAGATGAGGGTTGCGGGGTCTGTGTCATGCAATGGTGGCGGGCGAGAGGGTCTGGGCGGAGGAAGAGGCTGAAGGTGGTCGAAGAAAAAGTTGATGGCGGGATGGTGAGCTAGGGGCGAGGCTGTGATAGGCTGCTGGGGAGGAGATCGGTCGGAGCGGGTTGACTGCTCAGAAAAATGTAGGTGAGGCTGGACCATTGTGTGCAACATGGATCTGGGAGGGGTTATCGGGTCAGGTGATGGCAGACGCGGATCTGCTAAGGGGAAGGCATGGAGGAAAGGCTAGTGGAGCGCTGTTGCGGCCGAGTGTGGGAGGTTGCAGGCGGATTCTAGGCGACGACACAATAGATGTAGGGTTTCACGGTCCAAGTATATGGTCAGGTTATTAAATAAAAGAATGCAAACGTTTATATATTTTATTATTTTCAAAGGAGAATAGAAATGAAAAGAGAATGAACGAAGGGACAAACCAAATAAATATGCTGAAATGGTGGAAAATAAAAAGTCAAGAAGAATTTCTAGGAATATTAAAAGCAATAGGCTATTCGTTTTCAATCGGTGGACAAAAGAAAGGTCAAAAGGAAACCAGTAAGCTCAAATGCGAAACCGATACGGCTAGTCGTTTCGCAGATTTCGCTGTGCACCGGACTTCAAAATGCACAAATAAATATACTGCGGAGATCAGCACGACAAGACGAACATAATGGTACACAGATATGAACGATATGACCAAGCTATCAAAACTCGATTTTTCGCTGCCGAAAATGCTGCTAAAATGCCGAAAATAAGATAAACGGAGCTAGAGCAGTCCATATTTGGTGAAACGAAATATGACGTTTTACTCAGAAAATGATTTACATTTTTATTAAATAAAATTTTCAGATTTCAAAAATATTTTATTCTCATCAATTTTTAACTGATTTTAAATTGAAATTGAAAATTACACAACAAAACTAACTTTCATATTTACCAACGAAAATCTGCCATTTGCTATGTTTGAATAGACGCATACTAAATATCAAATTTTCATTTTTAAATTTTAATTATTTATTTTCATCAAAAATTTAGTTAATTACGTTATAAAATCGTCAAAAATTACAGGTCGTTACAATATCATGTTCGTGCATGAGCCGCGAACGACAAAAATAAAAATACGATCGTGCAAAACAAAGTGAGTCAATCATAAAACAACAATAATGTACACTGGTTAACTTAATCTATGTAGTTTCGACAATAACGACGTTTACCACGAAATGCGTTAAACGAAAATTTAATTATTTTCCAAATTAAAAATTATGAAAAAATCTAGTAAATTAAATTAAAAATACGTTATCGAAAATCAAGTAATAATTTGAAACATATATTTTATTATAATTTAAATTCAAATTTGCATATTTAAATAAATTAAATATTCAAATTCGACGATTCAAAAATTTTGGATCGTTACAATAAGAGTGTAGTATAACAATAAATTTTGAATTTAATTGAGGTATCTAAACCCTTTATCCTTATGAAATATAATATACCTCATACAATAACACCAATACTACACTCAGGAGTGAACTAATATGGCTTGAGCTATGGAACAAAAAACAAATGCAATCTCTAGTGTTAGACGCGCATGCACATATGTTTTTGTGTGTGTGTGTGTGAATTAATGCAATTTTAGTTTTTTATCCAATTTTTTTTACTTATTTCTCTTAATGTTATGTTGATGTCAAATGGCGTAAGTGTACTTTCTTAGAATTGAAAATCAATCCATGAAATTTTTCATAACAAATTAATAGGTTCTTCTTTGATTTATATTTTTTTCTGTTTGGTTTTTGGTAATTAGTTAATATCAAAAAGGTCTTCCCATAAAGGATCGGTATTTGTATGAAGTTGTTCTGTATATCAAATTATATTGTTAGGTTTGTATGCATTGGTAAAAAAATTATTTGTAGGTATGTGTTTAATCTTTTCAGATGTATGTCACTATGTGCAAGTTTTTTCTAGTAGTCACATTATGCTCTTTCATTTTACATCTCCTCGATACTTTAACAATGTTATATATTTAGTTATTTACCACTACTAGCCGAGTCAAAAAATTATGTCTAACCTTATGGTTTGTGGATGCTCCATCTTCCCCATTATATATGGAGTTTAATTTTTGACATAGAAAAAAAGCCAAACTTTGTGCTCAAGTGTTCATTCTTCTTCAATGTTGTTCTTTTTGCAGACAATCTCAAAGTAAATGGGAATCGCCTTTCAGGTGCTTGGGAGCAAGCACCAATTTATAAAGTATCACAAAATGGTAATCACACTATTTGATATACCGATATAGCTTATAGAGGTTTTATAATTTGATTTGGGTATCACTTGAATTATTTGTGGATTCTAGAATTATTTGGAAGTCATGTAATAATTTTATGTTTGTTATGTATGATGAAGTTTTTTATATGAGTTAAAGTTGTTATATATTGATGTTATTATGTTGGCTTATGTTGTTATATAAGTTAAAGATATTATATTTTGCAGTTTGTGGAGCTTAATATGCCATGTATATGTTTAAGTGGCGTGTCTTGAAAATTGATTGTATATTTGCTACATTAAAGCTGAATTTGTCATCTAAAATATTTTTATTTAACGATGCAATGCAATCATATTCTACTTCTAGTAATATTCAAAACCATTAGTAAAAAGTGAGAAAATGAAAAACAGAATACCAAATATCTAACTGTAGTAAAGGTTGGAAATATAAACATTCCAATGGTTATTTTTGTTGTTAATACTGAAATTTACAATCGTTAAAACCATTGATAATACTAAAATTACAATGGTTAAAACCGTTCTGGTTAAAACCGTTGCTAATTTTGACATTTGTAACGGTTATTTCCATTGCAATTTCTATGATGAAATTTCTCATGCACCTAGTGTTCACATTTCTTTTTGTTGCAAAATAGATTTGTAACATTTATAACCATTGGGAATTCACAATTTTAGTGTTCTGTGTGATGGCCTGCCCTTCGTAATACCCTAAACTAACGTCAAATGACAACGTATGACTCTCGAATACCACAAAAGATAGCTTGTTGGGGGTAAAATAAAAAAACAAAACACAAAAACAAAGCGTAGTGACAGAATTCACAGCGGAATGATAATATATAATATACTGAATGTACATGAACATAACAGGATAAACAATATATAAGAGATTGTACTGGTGGAAGTAACAGATAAATAAATATCAATATAGAAAGTCAGAATATAATACCTGATACAACAAGTCTTATATATAAATAGCATATCTATCATGTACTATCGCAATATCAAGTATATATCCAAAGTACCGACTTTGCCTCCAAAGTGCACCACTTATCCTGAAAGTGTAACCCCAAAAGCTTCTGGCTCCCAAACTACTCAATCGAGTATCCGAGAGTTGTCATGACATAAAAAGACAAAGACAAAATGCGGATCAAACATAAATCCTGGTATGAGGGAAATTATATCAAAATATCGTATGCCAAAAATATATACAAATAAACTAGAAACTACTAAAGTATAGTCGGTCCTCTCCACAAACATGGCTCAAGGATAATTCGCTCTGCCAATAAACAAGTAAGTAAACCCAACTCCAAGGTAGGGAATCATATCATAACCATTCTTCTCTTGTAATCAACGAGTCAACACAACTAATACATTGTGACAGAAATGTAACAACGTACTATGATAGAGGTAACCCAATGTACCAATGCATGAGTAATATAAACATTACAATATAAGTCTAACACATAATGTTCAAAATAATAATCAACCAATCAATATAACATGTACAATCATAGTGATAAAAGACACATAGAGAATAAGTTAATATCCATCATTGCTGATGGGTGGAGTCTGCTATGGACACCAATCAATTCAATGATCCCTATCAAAGTATCTGAAATGCAAAACCAATACAGCGATATAATAATGCTACTAATATAACAAATCCATATCCAAATCTAAAATATGAATATCTATAATTGATACCTATTCCGAATTGTCATTAGTTAACAAAGACACTTATCGAGAGCCGCAATTATATTGTGGACTCCCCTAAAAACCAACACCTCAAAAGAAGTTGGCATATAGGTCCTATTATAGCACCCACCTGTACAACGCAACAGTATATAACCTTCTATAGATTGGCATCCCAATCTCTCTCCGCCCCTGCTCTAGAACCCATCTAGAGGTCATGTATCTCAATGGTACAATGGATTGTTTTTTAAAACTGTTGTCATCCGATTGTCTATGGATAGACAATCTGGAGTCAAGCTACCCCACATGCACCCTTCCTACAGTTATACACAAATGGATCATGATTCGTTCTTAAAGTGCCTCGCACTGCCCGGTTGCCCCAAATCGGGCATACCAAACCAGTATATATATATTTATATATCGCCTAAACCATGCATCTATAATTATATATATATATATATATATATCACTTGAACCATGTATTTATATATCTACATAATATATTTCATCCACTTTTCGACAATCCCAAGTTAGGCATACCAAAACTATATGTATGCTTAAATTATGTATCAATAAATCACATCGAATTGACATTAGTTACCAAAGAGAATTATCAAGGGACACAACTATACTGTGGACTCCCTTGAAAATCAACATCTCAAAAGAAATTGGCCTGTAGGTCCCGTCGCATCATCCATTTGTATAACGCAACAGTATATGACCTACTTTAGATTAGCGTCCCAATCTCTCTCCCCTCTGCTTCGAAAACACATCTACAGGTTGTGCATCTCAATGGTACAATGGATTCCTTGCACCAATCGGTAGCCTCAAGTCGAACATACCTAAATTATATATAAACGATTAAAACTGCATATTAATAAACATATATAATATTATATTAATCTCCCAATAGCCCCAAGTCGAACATACCCGAACTATATCTATACATATAAACATATAGAAATCACATAAACTATATATATGTATGTATGTATGTCTATATATGTTCATATATATAACCAGTCCAACTATATGGAACTAATAAACATGTATCATGCACATTTACATACGTAAAGGAAATACATGACCAAAGTAACAAATCTGTCATCCCAATATCAATAACAATTCACACATACAACCAAATAAACAATTCAACAAAATGTTTCTTACTTAAGTAACCAATATAATAGTTATGTCTTCTTCGTGTTATTTTATAGAAGTCTTAAGCTTATATATAATATGCACTTACCAATCAATCATATTATAACCAACTTTCACTTAAATTGTCTATTCAAATTAAATTAGCTATTAATAAGGCCTCAAAAAATTATATAGTTCATGTATAACACACACACATCTCAAACCATTCCTTAAGGTCTAAAGTTAATAAATCACGTTATTACAATGTTCGGGATTTTATAATCTTAATCAAGCCCTATTAAATAACACAATACTTCTTTGTAATTTCAAACATCTCAAATCACCTTTATAGAAATTCGCTAGTTAGTTAATTATTGATTTACACTATAATAAACCAACATCAAGGCCAGTTAAACTTCAAAGCCATTTTTAATACAAGTTTAACCTACCTAAATCATTATTTTACCCTTACAGTTTATTTTAAAGGCCATACTTCTAATTCCCGATTAGTAATAAAATATATAATAATATTTCTATCATCGATATAACTATAAATTAGAGTTTAATTAATTTATAACCATGTTATAAATTAATCTTAACTCCTTATAATCTATTCAATATGAATAGAACACAATATTTATATATATAGAATCTTCATAAATTATCCTGAATATTTATGGTAAAATATATAATAATATTTCTATCACTAATATTGTTCTGTATTAGAGTTTAATTAATTTGTAACCATGTTATAAATTAATATCAACTCCATCTATCTCTATTTAATACGAATAGAACACAATACTTATACATATGATATTTTAATCAATTATGTCAAATATCTACTCAAACCAATCTATTCAAACAGAGGAAATAATTATCTATATAAATTATTCTACTTCTTCTAGTTAATACTTTTCAATATATAAAATTATGGTGATTTATCAAAATATAAATTCAGAGTTATAATTCTGCTCACCTAAATTGTAAATTCCTAAGTGTCCAAATCTAGTCCAACATTATACCACATTGTAAATAATATCCATACGAGTGCAATGACAAAAACCACATCTTGATTGGAACTCGTATGTAAGAGATATGAATTAAATACGAAATGTGATAATCTATTTGATTAATTAACTATAATTAATAAACTAACACCTCATTATCTCTAATCGTCTTCTTCTCCAACCCGACACAATGAAATGTGCACAAAGGCATCCAAAACCCACTTCTTTTTCTCTATGATTTATCTTCCACTATGCGATGAATCAATGCACCACCTTCGCCAATGCACTGCCCTTCGTGAGCACTCCATGATGGACACCAATTATAACACCCCATGAATTTAACAGTAGTTTATTAAAAAAGAACTAATAAATAATTATTAAAGCCCAAAAATAGAATTTTTTACAAATGTTAGAAATTGGCCATGAAACTTACACCATTGTGTTCATGGTGATTTTCTGATCAACTATCATGTATAAAGTTTTATGATCGGAGTTCGAACGAAAAAGTTATTTACATTTAAAGATTTCAGATCAAAAAATAATTAAAAATATATATAAGGAAATAAATATAAAAAGGGAAATAAATCATCGCTTAAAAATAATAGCGACAAGTCGACACCCCATTGAGCCCGGTCGACCGCCTCTAAAAGTGCGGTCTACCGGTCAATGTAATGGCAACGAGGATGAACCTTAGCCGAATGGTCCTGATTTAATAAATTAAAATCTAATAGATAGAGGTGATTTGTGTACCAATAAATATAGGCCCAGCCCTTCACTTTTCTTCTCATATTTTTTGAATCGAGGAGCGAAGCTCTACCATTTTCTCTTCTACACTAAGTTTAGGAATTGTAGAAATTATAAAAGTATAGTATATATACATATATATATATATACACATATACATACATACATATACATATAAGTGGAGAGTATTAGAAAATAAGAAAGAAGAAGAATAGGGATGAACCAAATCTTTAAAGAAGAGGTAAATTCTGAATCTAAATTATAATTATGCTTAATTCGAATCTCTTCTCAGATCTATGATTCTAATAAATATGTATACGCTTTTGAAACATATTTTGGTAGAAAGAAAAGGAGTCAAACAAGGATAATGGATTTAGATCTGGAGATTTGGAAGCTAAGATGAGAGTGGAAAATTACATGTTTTATATAATATTGGATTTATATCGTTGTGAATCTATTCCTCTTATGCCTGGACATGAATTATGGAATTATAGGCTTAAATAAATAAATATATATATAATGGATTTTAGATCCTTACCAACATATTCATTAAATCTGGAATATAAGAGTGAAAGTAGTCCCTAAAAGTTATGGAGATAGTTATTAATAAGGCTTTATGTTAAATCTAGATTTGGTTATTTGAATATTATAAGTTGTTAGACTTGAATGTAAGATGTTTCTAATTTAACTGGGATTTAAGTTTATATTTTAATTCTTTGGAATGAATAATGTTATTATGTGAATTTCTATAAATTATCTAACTTTACAATTACATATGAAAGTGTATCGTTTGTAATAAAAAGGAATACACCTAAAGGAAAGAGATGTGCAAAATAGGGAGTTTACCATATTTTGTACTATCTATTTCAATAATAATAAAGAAGAAAATTCCTTATAATTCCAAACACAACACAAATCCCTTCCTTAGATAATTTATGGGAAATTATAGTGATAAAAATTTCTTTTTAGGAAGATATAGTTCCAATGCATTACAATGTAAATATCCTTAAAGGTAGAACCAAAGTGTTTTAAATAAGACATAACAATAATAATCCAATTGTCGATTTAATATACGTGATAAAAGATAAGCTAGAAAATAAATAATAAGCACTGAAAGTATGAATAAGATAGCAGAATAAAGAATTAGTGAAGTTATAGTAAATGACTAATTATATATTAATTAAAAGGTAGCAGTGAATTATACTTAAGTTAATGTATTAATTGGAAATGAAGCAGTAAATGGTACTTAATATATTAATTAGAAAGAAGCGGTAAATGATAATTAATGACATTAGCGAAATAAAAAGTAAATTTATGTAAGTAAATGAATACTCATAATTGAACTTAGGAGGCGGGATAATTTTCTAGTTAAAATCATGTGGCCTTAAGAGTACGTTTATGACAGGTATGGATTATTAGGTCTAGCCTAATATTTAGACTAATTACAAATGACATGGTTAATAGTATGGGTTGGAATGCGAAGTCAGTAATGTAACACAATGGAAATCTGCCCTCCGCACAGGGCTACCAGCAGTTGTGTATAAATTATACTGATGTGGGACATCTCCAACTATAGGACCCATAGAATATACGTTCACATATTGGTTTAGGGAATATACCAGAGTGGGTTCGCCTTAGATTTGAAGTCTTAAATGGCCAATTGGAGTCTGCTTCAATTTCAACATGAGGTGCTAAGTAACCAGGTGGACATTTCCTTGATTTGCATTAGGCAATCTAAATTGGATGGTAGGCGAAAGCTCGACGCTATGTCAGCACTGTTGGTACCATATATTTGAGGAGTAGGACCGTACACTATAGGTCAAGAGTGCCATCGGTTCTATAATAGTCATTAGAAAGACTTTGGTTACGCTGAGAGGAAGACTACATTTCCTACTGGTGTAGATTCTGTATGGGACATGCAATTGCCTCAAAATTTGTTTATTTGTTATCGTTAGGAGGTGTGCTAGTTAACCCTTAGATAAGTCTTTAAGATGAGTTAATAATACAGCTAATTATAACATCGTTGTTAAGCAGTAACGGGAGGTTCTTTCGTGTATACAGGAAATTCGACCTATACACTATTGTTATATGCCTAACGAAGTGCAATAAGTGGCGTTACCATTGAGCTTTGGACACGGATGTAGTGTACCCTAAGTCACCTTTGGCGTGATTCAACATTGTGGGCTCCTGTTAATGCATAAGTACGATACATTGCAGTCATAGTTGGGATTTTGAATTGGGTATTCAATACGAAGCAGTTAGATCGCAAGGGTGCAATGTCTAGGTACGAATAGTAGTGGGGAATGTATCCTTGTTCATAATAGACAGCGATGCTTATAAATATATACATATGTGTGTATGTGTATTACACCTCAGAATAGGTTATGTTTATCGTATGCATATATAAAGTCAAAACGACTAAGATTTGAATAATAGACATAACAAGCAATGGAAACAATTGGCATAAACTAGTGTTATGGATAAAATATGTAATTTACCAGTCACTAAAAGTTTTTTCTGACCCCCTCCTCATTACAACCCATACGATAGATTTAGAGGAATATGTACCGGTATAAGGTAGGAATGGGGGGAGGACAAATTTCCTCATGCATGCTCTGCACTGAGAAGGGCACTAGATACATGAGGTATTGGCCTTAGTAAGTATATATATGTTTTAATATATTTTATTATTTCACTGAGTTCTTATCGATAGCTCTCTGATATAATTTTGTTATTATAGGATATCAATACCAACGATGTGTACCTTAGTGTGAGTTTTCAATTTAGTGGAAATTCGGACCCATTATAGTGCACATTGTTGCATAAATGTTCCCGGTCCAGTCTCTCCCTCTACATCATCATCGTGACATCAGCACCATACAAGGCTAAAAGCAGGTCACGATTCTTATTCCATGGTCGGAGCTCACGTGGTTGCTTCGAAAGGTGCACGCCGCCAGGAGAAGTCCAACGGTGCTCTCCTCATCGTCTAATTCCACCTCTAGCTCCTCCCGACCCAACCTTAGCCGTGGCCACACATGTTTTTCCCCGTTCAAGTATCATCACATAAGCCAATACCCATGTAGATTCGATCCCCACCTCATCACGAGCTTAATGGATCCAATCTCGCCCGGTTTCATGGATCGTAGTTCTGGATTTAATTAGGAGGAGGAGGAGGCAGCTAATTTCGTTTATAGGAGAGGAGGAGATATAATGTAGAGAGAAGATATTATAAAGGGATGGCTCTATATATAAAATAATATACATGTATATATAATTTAATTTCTTAAAGAAATCGCTATGCGTTTTGAGCGTGTACGATAACTGTAATGACCCAGAATTATCCGGGCATCTGGAACACATCGAAATTGATTTGGTTATTTGAAATTGTTTATTTAATTGATTTTAAATATTTGAAAGCTAACTATATAGATTTTACAACTTGAAATTTCAATTACAACGATTTATTGGATAATTTAATTGTTGGGTTTAATAATTGGAAATCGTTTAAATAATTTAAACCTTGGATTTTATTTGAATAAAACGATTTAAAGGCTTATTTAATTTCTATTAATAAGAATGAAGATAATACTTTTAAATTTTATTTTAAAGGGGATTTAACTAATTTTGAAAATATCTCGTTTTAATTTACGAGTAAAATTAGCTTTCTGGGGCACGGCCTCGGAATTTGATGAAATCTGTTCCATTGGATCCACAATAGTGTATTATTATCGGATTTCGAATTTCGTAGCATTTGGAGTTATTGTTTGGTCGTACGGGATAGAAACGCGTTGAAATTTATATTGAAAAATTAATATAATAATTGGGTTCAAAAAGCTATCTTCTCCATACGATCGAATTAGGTCTGGAAACTTATTCCATTGCATTCGAAATAGGGATATAACATTAGAAACGCCTGGCGGCATGCCTCGATTGGGATCCGAAATTTATAGCGAAATATTTTGGAATTTAATAATATTTTAAAATTTTTAAAGTCAAAACCCAGCCGTTTTAACATCTCTTCAGCCCACTCTATACTGAGACAAGCCACCCTATCTATCTCCTATCGTTCCCCTCCTATTTAAACAGAGCATTCAACAGAAAGAAAAAAATAAATAAAATGGAAACTTTAAAAATTAAATTCACTTGAAATACAAAACGAAAAATCATGAAACAAGTTTGAAAATTCATATTTCACATAGAACTTCGATCTGATATAGGTTTGGGGGTGATTCGATTTTGTTTGGGAAGCTCCAATAGCCATGGCCGAAACTAGGGTTGGCCTTTGCGGTGGATGTGAGCATCGATTCGATGTTTGGAGCTTTGATTTGAGTTCGCCAAAGAGAATTGCACCTGGAGTCAGAAAACGGCGTTGCGTTATGGAGGTTGTCGCGACCTGTTCGCATACGAAAGGGGATGGGGGTGTCGCTTTTGTCAAGGAGGAGACGAAGGTGTTAAATTGAGGTGGCTGAGTCGAATGCGAGGAGAGGCGTTCGATGGGATTGTCGGAATATGAATTCGAGCAGTCATGCTCCATGTAAGTGAGAACGTGCACAGCTTGGAGGTTGTTTCATGCGTGCATAGTGTTGATCGTTTAGGGAAGAAGGAAGGGGAGTGGGTCAGGTTTTGTTTGTGGGTCGGGCTATGTTAGGTGGGTAATGGAAATTAGAATGGTAATTAATTTATATAAATTTGTTAATAAAATTCCAATCCTTATAAATTTCATAACTCGTTCGTTTTAGGTCCAAATCCAACGCGGTCAATCGCGTTGGGTTCATATTAATGAGATCTTTGCTATGGAATCAACTTGGTTGAGTTTAGAGCTTGCAGAATTTTTAGTTAAATTTAAACGCATTCGAATTTAATCGGAATCAAAACGCAGAAGCGATAATAAAAATCAAGGCGAGTAAATCTCACTCATGTTGGATAACTAGTTTTATTTTAAAGTGTCAAAAATTATTTATTGGCTGATTAGATGAATTGATAAATTAGTTTTATTATTATTTGGATGATTATATTATATATATATTAGTGTATATATATTAGTAGTTGTATATATATATTCCCGCCAATTGGAGCAGATGAGACACTATGCGCCCCGCATAATAGCGGATGACCATATATTATCACGATATCCCGCCTCGAAGCGGGATTGGTATTTTATGTTATATAACATCTTTGGTTGCAGGGAAACATGTTGGAAGGATCCAATTAGATTCCTCAAATTTATTAATTGTTTTTCATATATAGTGATATATGATGTGATTGAATAATCTATTATGGATTATCGTGTGATTTGATATATTGGATGCTATAGTAGCACTAGCCCTAATTTTGGTATTTTAAATACCATCAATAATATTTTTGAATTTAAAAAGGGAAATTCAAAGGTGATTTTGGAATTGATAATTTTATATTAAATTTGGACATTTATTTAGTAGAAATAAATCCCATTCTGCTATTACCTTAATGTGGATTCTTAATTACATTCCAATTGACTAGTATTGGATAAGTGTTGTATTAACACTTAATTTCTAATGGTGAGTTTAATTTACATATACGATGTTATGTAATATTGGGATTATAACTGGGATAGTTTAATGGAATTAATGGTGACTTGATTAAGTACCATTGGAGTTACTAAGCCTCTTTCCAAATTTGGAAGTTGATTTTTGAATTAAAGTTATTGTAAGGATAATTATTATTTATTAATGAAGTTTTAAAGATAATTATTATTTAAGAGTTAATTAGTATTAAAATATTATTATTTCAAAGATAATGTGTTCAAATATTAATATTGTTTTAAAAATAATATATTATATAGTAAACTGTTATAAAAGAGTATTATCCTAAATTAAACTTGGGAATTTATATAGAACTTTATACGCATTATTTTGAGATAATTATTAAAATAAAAAATTTCGGGAAGTAATGATGTATTTTCATAACGTAATTCGTGGGGCACAGACCGCCTACAGTTTGTCATGCTTTTTTTTGCTGGGATAACGACGTAACCATTGTGAAAACTGCGATCTATGATCGATTGCATGGCGTAATTCGAGAGGCAGAGATTGCCTGTAGTTAAGTTTGGATTTCTCCGGGATAGAGACGTAACCATTAAGCTGCGATTCATGGTCGATGCCGAATGGTACTTTCCATATCTATTTTTAAAGGATTTCCAAGTATTTTTGAAAAGAATGTTTTGTGAATATACTTATTCCGGTGAGATAAATATATGTCTGTTTTTGATGAGAAAATTTAATTTATTGAAATTAAATTAAATGAGACTTAGTGATTTCAGTGGGAAATGTAGATCTTTGGTTGAATGTTTGTTTATTTGATAGTTAAATAATCGACTATCAAATTTCGGCCTAAATATGTAATCCTTCTTAATTTTGTAGGGAAATATTCCCTACTTAACACCGAAGGATTTTAACTTTGGAAATATCTAGGAGAAACACGGGGATTATATGGTGTAGTTACCATCGGTGGTGCTATACTGTACATATAAACTCGTTCCTTTCTTCTAGGACAAATGATAAGGAGATCTGTCCACTTAAACGGTTAGGGGGTGATCCCCGCTCTTATGTATTGTCTGATTATTTCCAAAAGAACCGGTTTTGAGCATTCTGGAAATTGACGTTCGGTTTTATGGAGTGTCCGAGAAGCAGAAGAGTGTACTTGTAAGAGATGACTTGAAACTGTGACCACTTCGAAAACCATATACGGTTCTATGGAGGAGATTCGTGATATTTTGAGATGTGGGAATCTATGTGTGATTTCGAGACCTGTTGGGGTATTGGAATCCATGTGGGATTCCGTGATCTATTTGGTGGTGGTGTGTAAACTGGAATGCCGGACGTAGCCTCATCGGCGGAAATGACTAAAACCAGAGATAGGAGGCATGGCCAGTAGGGTTGGCAAACCCATAGGATGTAATCGGCTCCTTTTTCTAGCAATACCAATACCTTCAGTTTTTTTGGTATGCCGGAGCTATGCGCTCGGTCTTAGCAAGACTAGTTATGTTTTTCCTATAATACCCCGGCTAGACGGGTATGATGCTTCGGAAGGATAACTCTGATCCTTATGCAGGAGGACCGTTCTCGAAGTACTGAAGGCACCTCCATGGAAATCCTACACAATTAGCGAACGTGCCTTATCGGTTTTCGATTTTATATCTAGTATTATTGTGATGTACGCTCACGAGCATCACTACTATTTTATTATTATTATGTTCGCCCTTAGACATTATTATAATATCACTGGATTTTCTATAAAAGTGTTTTGATTATCGTAAAGTAAAAACCTGTCATTTTTATGTGTGGCGTGGTCTTACGAGATGTCTTTGTTTTCAAAGGTCTTTGGTAACAATAATTAAATTCAAATTTACTGTGTTTTCTCACGTTGGTTTTCCAGACTGACTCGGGTGTTATTTTATTATAATGCTTGAGTTAGACCGAGTATTACAGTTTCAGGTTAGGATGCTATGGAGCTCAGGAGACGAGTTGGATGACAGAGACGTATTCCCGTACTTGATTATCTTCCGCTATGTGTGTATGTTGTATATTCAGCACTTGTGAGGACAAGTTGTTATAACTGTCCAGAATTGATAATTGATTATTCTACTATGATGATGGTATGTTAACAGTTACAGTTTCTTTTTGTATAAAGATCTGTATTTATCTATTATATATTGTTCTACTGCGATTTGTGAGATTCTATATGTTGTTTAGTTTTCTTCTTATCTTCTACCTTCTTCTTTCCTCTAACAATCCACTTTTTTGTACAATTTGAGTTGACATGTGCGGTTTATTGTCAGCTTGGACTGTATAGAGAAGTGGGTCGTTACAATAACACAGTACATCGGATCGCAATGAAACTCGTCAACGCACATCATCTCATTTTTCCAGTCCCGTTGGTATAAATTTCATTGCCATCCGAGATGGCATATTGGGATGATAATTTCATGCATTTCGAGTTCGTTTTGGCCATATGATTGCCTGATTCCTAAAATTCCTAAACTGTACGTCTTATAATAAAGTCCTTATCCTAGAATCATAAGTCGTAAGTCAAGATCTTGCTGGATTCGACTATGCTATATTTTTACCAAATACGTTTAACAATACATAAATCATAAAAATACCGTGACTCCAAATATAGTGATATTTATACTCATATTGATTCACAACGCCAATTCGAAATCATTGAAAGTAAGCTCAAGTCCTAATTCGACCGTATGCCAAAAACCAGATTTTGGATATTCAATTCATTAAAGATTCAATATTTGAATTAATTATTTAAATATCTAGTCGTTAAAAATATGTGTTGTTACACTAGGTGGAGCAAATAAATAAGGGGAGCATGTAATATATTGAGACATCGTGATAGGATATTGACCTTGAATCCACACTCATGCTAGTTTTTTTTCAAATCATAACTTTACAGTTTATTATCATCAAAAAACAAAGATCATAAAGTATGCAAATCGATGATTTTTTCTGATGGTAAAAAAACATATATTTGCATTTAATATTGCGTTCATTAAGTGATGATGATAATGGTTATACAGTAATATAACAACAACAAATGAATTGTTTAATTTATCATTTTATTTGATATATACGTATATATTATGAGTCTGACATTTTTATTGAGTGTATTGCAGACAAAATGTCAAAAACTATAATAACAAATATTTTGATACAAACGAAAGATGCAGCAAATAGACTAGAGAAAATAAATATATTGTTCTCAAATATGAAAGGAGCGTGAAATATAGCTAAGGCTCTTTACTCAATTCCTTCACAATATCCAAATTCAATGGCATCATTCAAAATCACGAGACGAAGCAACAAGTGAATCTCAGGCAAACTCAAGGTATGATTTGAATAAGCATAACTACGACAAAGAAAACATCTCTTTGATTGACGCAAGGCAACACTTGCAGACAGTATGGATTTAAGTTCGGTGGTTGAAATCAATTTTTGAAGGAGGCTAAGAAAAAGAATTGAAAATATAAGTTTTTTTTAGTTATGAAGATTAAGAATGGGTTTCAATAAGACAAGGGAAAGTGAAAATTGTACATAATCCCTTCTCTTGTACTAATTTGCACAACAATCCGTTTATTTTTTTAAGGGTAGCTTTAATTTTTTATTTTATTTTTTAACTTTGTACTCTTGAATTTTTTTAGAATTGAGCTATATGATTTATAGGCTGGAAATTCTTGACTTAGAAATAAAGTCAAGGTAGGGTTACTAGGCATAGTATCAGAGTAGTTATTTTAACGAAGGATCACAAGTATGCGGGTCCATTAGTAGTCAATAGTTTGATTTTAGTATTAATCTTGGGGTAGTAGCGGACACTACTGGATAGCGGCCGAAGGCAGGTAAATCTACTTGTTTTTTACTATACGCATTTTATATTTCCACACTTTATTTTATTTTTTATCTAAAGAATATTTTTAACGCTCTATTGATCCCTCCTTCTATTGTATATTTACGATCCTATAAAATAAGCATGTTCTTTCGATTGTAAGCGGACTTGTATTATTCAAAACAAAGTGAATCGCTAGGCATGAAGGCCATTACTAGGGCTTTGTCACAGTCAAAATAGAGTTTAGGGGATTCAATGCAAAACATGCTTTTTCTACTTAAGTAGACATATTATTACAAATATTTTTTTTTATTATAGGGAATTCTATCGAATCCATTTAGTCATGATCCAAGTATTGCTCACATAGTTTATATGTTGCATATAAAACGAGAAGAGAAATATAATATCCGAGAAACGCAACAACATGAATATGTTCGCATTTTAAGAAATGAACTAACCTATGAAAGTTTAAATTGAAATTTGGTAAAACATGCTAGAGAATAAAGCGATATGCTGACTAGATTTTTAGCCAACCTCGAAAATGTGATTAGTAGTAGGTATTAGCAAGTGTAATTCACTAACACAGTGATAAGAAATGCAAAGTAAGGAGTTGTGAACCAAAATGAAAGAAAGGTAAATAACACAATGTTTAGAGTGGTTCGATCTCCGTAAAGATCTATATCCATTATGGTAGCTAATTTTATTACTTGATATTTTTTTATTACTAGAGATCTATTACAAAAGCTTTGAACTAAGCTATATTGCATATAAGATAGAAAATGTTTGATCCTTACACAAGTGCATGTGCATCTCTATTTATAGCTGTTGAGATCATATTTCAGCGGGCTCGGTTTAAAGCTCTGGACCCTGGGTTTCCTCACAACTGTTGATGATGATAGACAATTTAGATGTCGGCTAGCTAGGATGCCGGATGGAGAGAACGGTTTGTATGAAGGCCAGTTGGTGGGCCACAATAAGGCATGCTTGTTTAAAAATGGTGGCATGTGGTAGAGAGTTGTTGATGAATAAAGACGTCGCTACCATGCAGACTACAACGTATAGAGGATTGTTACCATGTAGTGGCATTTGTATTAAATAAACAGTGTTGTTTTATGTCGGCAATGTCATGAGAATAGTACTGGCCCTTTGTCTCTTTAGGCAGGGACAACCAAATGCTTTTGTCAGAGATTTACCGAGTCATGACAAAATAAGATGGATGGGGCGATTCAGATGACCAGGACAGTGATGATCAAGGAAGTACGAAGGGTATCGATGTGAATATGAAAGGAGAGGCTCTCTTGCTACGACCCAGTTGTCTAATGATAGGATGAGGTGGAGTTGACAGTGAGGCACTAGACTTTTTGTTGATAGTAATGGTTTGATGGGTTGATATCCAGACCCAGGAGATAGCAGGAGATAGCAGGGCAATCATACCTTTTGAGGGCCAAGCTGTTGGAAGTGCACATGCAAGTTGGGCCAGATCCATCCTTGGTCGAGTAGCGTGGCACGATCTTGTATTACCAACACCTATTGTATTTTGCAAGAAATCCGAGCAATAGCTAAGCTTGCTAAATGATAAAATAATGATATTAGATAGGTTACTTCTATTAAACCTTCATTATTTATTTTACACACCCCATTGAAATTACCAAGTAAGTGTTAATCATTTTACCGTTAAGTTATAACTAGTGTTTGTTTGTCATCAGTTTTATGTTTTAAGATAAATAAAATATAACTAATGTTCATTTCTAGTTTATTTTTTGTAATAAATGAAAATATAACAAGTTCAAGAATAATAAAGGTGTTTTTGTTTACAAAATGATTTTTTTCAGTAGAATATTCATTTTAAAATAATACTTTAATGATGATTGTCATCCATTTTTTCCTGCTGATAGTATAGGACCGAACAAGAAGCTTCTAGTTAGAATTAAAATAAAACTATATATTTACCTAGGATTTCACTAGAATCTAGTGCAAACTATGAATTTATCAAAATCTTAGGAGACTTAAGCTTGGAATTGAGAAATATCTAAGATGGGGCAAACTATGAGTTGATCATTATCTAGTGCGTAACACATTAGGAATTCATTAACACCTAGTTTGCTTCACACTGGGAATTAACTAAAACTATGACAAACCTGGGTGGTATTAAGTTGAAACAACAAGATAAGAGTAAATGAAAGAAAAATGCTATAAGGTACAATTGATATAAAATAGGGTTGAAAAGGTAATTCATGTAGTGTAAATTTTATTTATGAAACCCATGGTGTGAAAGAAAAATAATTAAGGTGCTAATAGAGGGAATTGTTATAAGGGACTTGTTTTAGCGAAGGGAGTGAAAAAAGTAATTTTGAATTAAAAGTTTTGTTAAAAAAAGAATCAAATTAATGACTCTCTTCTTATAAAAACAAATAAAAATTACTAAAATGACATTTATGTAATCAATTATTTCTCTCTTTCACGTTCTCTCTCTTGTCGAAAACTTTTATTTTCTTCTTCTCTTCACCTCCAAACCCTACCATTATCTCCTAATTAAGAAAATTGTTATCATGGAGGAGAACCCATCTAATCTCAATATGAATTTCCATATAAATCTTCACTATCTCATTTCAACTCCACCAACACAATGGGTATGGATGTTGATGTCTTTTCTTTAATTCATGGTTCCAGTAATGTATTGAGGAATTTTTAAAATCTTATGTTTTTATCAATTTCAAATCAAAGTTATATGTAATTATCAAATTTGTTGATTTTTTTATATTTGCTCAAAAAAATAATATAAATAAAGTGAGAGAATAAGAAGAAATGAATTGATTAGATAGTTTTTTCTTGATGAACACAAATAATAAAGAGCGCATTTGTGGAAAAGTAGATTGTAAAATTGTATAATAAATTAAATATAAAATATATATTTTTACACTTATAAATTTTATTAATTTACATAGTTTCCCCTTATTTTTAATTTCGTCTAGCAAAAGCAATTCTCCCTTTACCAAATCTCCACAGCATAAACATTATTTAATTGATGTAGGCTCTTCTTATGAGTTTTGTAGTACTGTTTATGAGAGGTTATGAGCGTTATAATCTCACATTTGTATTTTGATTGTGATAGCTATATAATCACACTTATATTATATAAGATATTTTCGGTACAATAAACTTCTAAAGACTTAAACGTTTGAACCACAAAGACAAAGGAGTCTCAAAGACGAATAATTGCAAAAGATAAAGTAAGAGTCTTTCTAGAATGTAAGTCGTAGAGGTTTTATTTTGTACAATCTCTTAAGTGGTAATCACAAGTACATGAACACAAAAACTATTTTTAAGTTCTATAACAACATATTTTTATAAAATATATTGCAAGTTCAAACATTTTTAAATATAAAAGGATTATAAAAGTTCTCAGACATTTTGATGTTTGAAATAGTTTTTCAGATGTTTGAATAACTATTATAGATGTCTGAATGAAGGCAAAATTACCTTGTTCCTTCTGGGTTTTGAAATTTTATAACCAAACATTTGAAATTTAATTTCAAACGTCTTGACTATTAAAAATCATTTTTCCAAAAAAAAATTGACTTTTGAGTTTTGAAATGTTCCTTCTCTACAAATGGTTGCATCTTTTTTGATTAATGTCTAACGGTCGTAATGATTCACTAAAACCTTTTCAACGCTATTTATGCATGAGTTTTTGAAAAGAGAAACTTAACTTTGCCATCTCCTTATTCTTTTGATCTAAATAATCTTGATACTCTCTATACAATCAAAAGCTTTCAAAAACTCTATTTTCTACTTCCTAGAATCTTGCACTTTTGATTATTATCATTATCATGAGATTTGAGGAAGGGTGTATTCAAGTTGAAAAATCCGTGTTGAACAAGAACACAAAGTCGTCAAATTATTTTATTATAAAGAATGAACAAGTCTTATTGTAAATGATCAGGCAAAGCCTATAACACATGTTTCTCTGAGTTAAAAGAGAACTTGTTAGATAGTGAAATTTAAAGTGCAGTTCGGGACTGGATGTAGGATTGGAGATCTGAAACAGTATAGAAACTCTGGTGTTATCACTTTATTTATTTACTTTGCTTTACATCTATTACATTACTTTAACCAGTTTAGTAGTTTTAGCCATATATTCAATCCTTTTTTAGTTTCATTGAGAGTACCAGTTTTGATCATTAATGATCCTAACGGCTTTGATTGGTTTATATAAAGTTTTGCTACAACTGATTAACACAAGCTTGAGAGTTTAATATATATATATCAATTTTAAGAGTTCTCCACAAAAGTAATATTACAAGTAATATTACTTATATATAATATATGTTACACCTAAAATTGCACACCATTCCAAAATGAATTCGGATTGTAGAACAAAAAGGAAGGGGTTTCCAAAGTAGACAATACGACACATCAACTCGGTGACAAGTTGAATTGGATGAAAAATGAAAAAGTGGTAGAACAAATTAAAGAGTGAAGTGCTAGGAAGAAGTGTAGAAACACGCAATGCGAACCTCCCGAAGTCAGCCCGAGGCAAACTCGGGATAACCCCGAGTTGAAATCAACTCGGTACTAAATTTATCTGAGAAAGCTCTTAGGTTGGACTTGAGGCAAACTTGGGTCCAACCCAAGTTGGAGAGAAGGTCTCAGGTAGGACCCGAGGCAAACTTGGGTCCAACCCGAGTTGTCATCAACTTGGTGCCGAGTTGATGTGATGATGGGTTTTCGGCCCGGGATTTGTTGTGGAGGATCCTGTTGATTTAGGCTTCAAGCCCACGAACTTGGATCTGATTATTTATTGGTTCAAAAAGGCTATAATGCTAGAGGATGCCTATAAATACAAGGGGAGCTACAACAAAAAGGAGGATGGTCTTTTCTAAACTCGAGATATACAGCTCAACTCTTCTTTCCCCCATTAACTCTTAAATCTCATACAAAACTGAGATCTACAAGATAATAGCTCGAATTTCCTATTGTAATCACTGTATTCTAGAGAGAATAATTAATAACAAAGATTAAAGTGGATATAGGCCAGAGTATTTGCCGAACCACTATAAAAATTGTCTCTTCTCTACTGCTTTTACGTTTATTTCATTAAATTTGGTGCTTTCAATCGGTTTTTGGGTGTAGATCCATTTTTGACATCAACATTTTGTGCTTTCACTGAGAAAGAGCTTGATTTAACAGCCTAAAGCTTGGATCTGAAGTTTGTAAAAGTTGAAGAGGCCTAAAACCAGATCTATGATTAGAGAGAGTCAACCAAAGCATAGGGGTAGCCAGGAGGTGTCCTCAAATTCTAATCAATCCATCTACATGACTAGAGAGGAGATGGAAAGAATGATGACAGAGATGCGAGATAGAATAATGGCTCGACAATTGGAGATTCTAGATGGATTCTTTAGAAGGATAAATCAAAGAACAGCCAGAGCCATCGAAATTCAGAGCTAAGGACCAGGAACTAATGTAAGAGCACCTGGAGTTGAAGCAAAGCAAACTAGAGTAATGCTCCCATAAGTAGAACCAGTCAATACCGATTAAAATCGGGTCAGTACCAAGAGGAATTTACTAGGAGGCAATGCTGATTTGAATATAAGGTGAGTTGGAATGTCTGGAGTGAACGATGTTGGAGCTAGAAACGCAAACTAGAATGTGAATACACAACAACCATAAGAGTATGTACCAGAGCCTCCCCATAGGAACGGGATGGAGGGGGGTAGAATGAAGCTGGAGGTGTAGATCAGAATGCGAACATGCAGCCAGAGGAGTATGTACCGGAGTTTCCTCGTAGGAACAGGGGGCAAAACATAGCTATGGAGCGAAGGTTACCACTAGAAGACAATGACCGGATTACCGAGATGATCAGAAGAACGGTGAGAGGTGGATCTCTAGACCAAAGATAGAGGATGTGGACATGAATCCATTCACTCATAATATCCAGTACGTAAGGAATCCTCCCAATTTTAAATTACTGACATTGGAACCATATAATGGAGGGACATATTCGACCTTTCATATGATGAGATACAGTTGACATATGGAGGTGTTGGGTGCGCCTGAAGAGGTAATAGAGGTGATGCATGACATTGTACTTAACGAAGATGACTATTATATGGTTTGGGCAGTTGGAGAATGAGTCCATAAACACGTGGACCAGACTGGTAGACAGATTCTAGAGATATTTCAGAGTTCATATCTCTCGACCAAAGAATATGATGATGCTATCGAGCGTGAAGCAAATGGCCAGAGAGGCTTTGAGAAGTTATATGATGAGGTTTAACACGACAGCCGTCGCAGTCGATAAACTGGATCCGTCGATAGTCTTGATGACAGCAGTATCTGAAGTCGCAAGCAAGACCGACTTTAAAATTGCATTAGAAAGGGATCCATCGATGGATCTTGTGGAGTTTTATCATGAAGCTAAGGGATATCTATGTTAAGAAGACGCTAAGGCTAATGGTGGTGTGGATGACGGAGGACCGTCCTGAGCAGGATATAGCAAAGCAAAGGAAAGTGAAAAGCCGATGATGACTTTGGAGGACCGAAGCAGAAAAGGAGGAAGTTCTCTTCCTATACTGATCTAACTGAAAACCCAAAGAGGATATACCTAGATAGTAGGGGCAGATAACCTACCGGAGGCCAGCTAAGAGAAAACCCATAGATCGGGAGAGAAGATATGGAAAGTTTTACCTGTTCTATGAGCTAGATGGGCATGAAACGAATGAGTGTAGACACCTTCATGATTTGATAGAAGAGCTAGTTCGGAGTAATCAGCTACTAAGGAACTAAATTGCAATGGTGCAGCCGGAGCATCCATCATCTACAACGAATGCATCATGACATGACCAAGGATCTGAGTCGAGATTGGTAATCACATGGTCGGGAAGGACGGGAATCAGGTGCGTTTTCCATGTTTTACTTTTCGTTTTAAATAGATAAGACAATAATAACGTCGGACCACTTACATGTGTATAAGACCTCGATTGGTCTCTAGACATGCTCTAATTGGATGTTTGAGATGAATGTTTAGGATGTTTGCTTGATTACTTTGATTTGAATATTTGATTTTTCGAAACAACATGAATGTGATAATGGATATTGATTGAATATGGTAGTCCCCTCCGAAGAGATGGGGCAATGACCATAAGTTCAAGTTTCCTTGCCAAAGAGTGGGTGGATGAACTTGTACTGGAAAGTAAGCCCCTTTAAAGGAGAGCAAGCAGATGGACTTGCTTGGACGTTGAGTCCCCTTTTCGAAGAGCGAGCGGATTAGACTCCGCAAGAATCCGAAGAGTTCAAACCCTAGATTGGATGCTAAACGATTCCGAGAGATCGAACCCTAGATTGGATGATAAACGATCCGGAGAGATCGAGCCTTATTTTGGATGATAAACGATCCGACGAGATCGGACCCTGGAGTGGATGTTGACTGACCTTAGAATTTGAACGCCTTGTAATCAAACGAAAATAGGTAAGTCCTGGACGAACACGGGATGATTTTGATATATGATATGATAACTCTAGATGGAAACAGACCGATAATGATTTATGACTAACATTTAAGCAAGGACTAGGTCCTTAGCTATAATAGTCTGGAATGACCTTTGGTCCACAGGTGAATCCAAAGGAATCGGATGATCCACCACAACTTAAATCGACAGATAAACAAAAAGCTCGACTGCTAATGATTGATCACTACTGTTGAAACTTTTTCTTAAGCAAATCACACATTACATTCATAAGGCGTACTTTAGGGGGCAAGTGTTACACCTAAAATTGCACACCGTTTCAAAATGAATTCGGATAGTAGAACAGAAAGGAAGAGATAACCAAAGTTGGACAATACGGTACATCAACTCGATGGCAGGTTGAATTGGATGAAAAATGACAAAGTGGTAGAGCTAATTGAAGAGTGACATGCTAGGAAGAAGTGCAGAAACACGCAACGTGAACTACCC
Organism: Allium fistulosum; assembly: GCA_030737815.1. Lineage (NCBI taxonomy): Eukaryota > Viridiplantae > Streptophyta > Magnoliopsida > Asparagales > Amaryllidaceae > Allium > Allium fistulosum. Next base: position 845,707,911 of record CM060902.1, read on the forward strand.
GAATTCGGCTTGAGGCGAACTTGGGCCAACCCCAAGTTGAAATCAACTCGGTACCAAACTGATTGGATCAACTTGGTACCAAATTGATCCAAGAAAGCTCTCGGGTAGGACTTGAGGCAAACTAGGGCCCAACCCATGTTGAAGAGAAGGTCTCGGAGTAGACCCGAGACATACTAGGGTCCAACCCGAGTTGACATCAACTCGGTACTGAGTTAATGTCATCAACTTGGTGCCGAGTTGATGTGATGATGGGTTTTGACCCGGGATTTGTTATGGAGGATCCTGTTGATTTGGGCTTCGAGCCTGCAGACTCGGATCCGATGACTTGTTGGTTCAAATAGGCTATGATGCTAGAGGATGCCCATAAATACAAGGGGAGGTACAACAGAAAGGAGGATGTTTTTTCTAGACTTGAGATCTACAACTCAACTCTTCTTTCCTCTATTAACTCTTAAATCTCATAAAAAACCGAGATCTGCAAAATAGTAGCTCGGATTTCTTATTGTATTCACTATATTCTAGAGAGAATCAATCAATAACAATGATTAAAATGGATGTAGGCCGGAGTATTTGCCAAACCATTATAAAATTGTACCTTCTCTAATGCTTTTACGTTTATTTCATTAGATTTGGCGCTTTCAATCGGTTTTTTGGTGTTGATCCATTTTTGGCGTCAATAATATATATGTATGTGTGTGTATGCGTGCGTGTGTTTATGTGTGTGTATGTGTATCATTGTATTTATTCTTTAATTTAGTTTTGAACGTGAAGATTGATTTTTTGATATAATTACTAGTTTATAATTCAAAAAATTAGATCCTCTCAAAATACTCCAATTTGATTAGTTGAGAATGACCATTGACTAAGAACATGAAGGAAATTTTTTTTACCTCAAAGAGTGTGTCATTCCCACTATGATTAATTTTGTGATCATCTCCATAATTTACATCACCAACATAATCTTTCGATTCTTCTTCACTGTCATTCTCATCCTCATTGAAAAAAATCAATGAGAGATTAATGAGAGATTACCGATTCCCTTCTTGGGAATGATTATGCGTATTTTGATAAGGTGCTCCAGCAATTTTGATGAATGGTAGGAGGTTGGAAACTCCATATTTACAACCTTCAAGCACTGCAAATGTAAGATAATCAATCTTTCCAAAAACAATAACATATGTTACATCCCGACCAATTTTACTTACACCCCAAGATTCTCCTTTCACACTCATCATTTTAAAAATAAATCATATTTTTACTTCTTTTGCCCTTTAAGTTAATAATGAAATTACCCACAACCGAGTCTAGAAATAAATAAATAAACGCTTCAGTTATCGTTGCTTGTCGCGAGTGTGGATGATAACAACAACCCGCCTGTAGTAAAGGTGGATGGCAGCAACACCTTCTCCTGTAGCGGGCGTGGGTGGCAACAATACCATTGCTTGTTGTCGGTGATGGTGTTTTCTTTTCAAAAAACCGCGATGGGCCCAAGCGGAGGTACTAGTGAAACTCACGTCTGTTGTCGACATGATGTTCCTTGATATCCACGTATGACTCATGCATGGGTGTTGTTATGACTAAGCCACATCTAACTTGGTGTAAAATAAAATTAAAAGAAAAAAGTAGAAACCAGGGGCAAAACGGAGGGGTGAAAAAAGAGAAACAAAGGTATATGAATATAAAAGCTTTTCGAGGCCTGGGAAGGGAGGATAATTTTGGGTGCAAATGGCTTAGCCTGACATTGCATGTATATTTTGGAACAGTATTCCTATCTGACCTGAAATTGAGTATCGTTATTGGCACTCCAATTTTAGATATAAGGGGATCATTCTTTTTCTTTTTTACTATGAGAGGTGCTAATTAAATTATCACCCTCATAAAATTTATTATCACATTGATCTGCTGTAGTTTCCCCTTAATCATCATTAAACTTCGATCCAAAATCATTAATTAAATAATGAAGAATTTAAATTCACCTAATTGCAATTGAAAAAACGATAAGATATCTAAAATTTTCAAGTAATTTAGGGCTTCATATTTTTAAGAACAATGCATTTTCGTTTGTAGGATAGAAATTGTCGAACAAAAAACTCGATGGAGACTGACTGAACAAATTGTTTTAGTTCAGGAGACCCATGCCGAAATATGGATTTTAGTTCGACATTGCATCATCGAGTTATACATTTTAGTTCGGTATGTTGCCATCAAATTGTAAAACCTACTACCATAAACTTTTCGAAAAATGTAATTAATATTTTTTTAAGGTATTCCATAATATTCGTAAAAGTAAATTTAGAACGTTTTGACGTTTAGGGTTTTACCGTAGTTATTTCAATGTTTTTGGCTAAGGTTAAATTAAAAGAGAGGCATAAACTTTATTAATTGTATTTGTAAACCCTGTACCACCCTTGAAATTGACTTGAAATAGGCTCCTGCTTTATTTTCTAAGCTAATTCTCAACAACGATGCTTCATCTAAATATCTTCTTATTCGTAGAAAGAAAATAAACATCAATTTGCTGAAGCCAGACAATGAAATTGGGAAACGGCAGCTTAGCGACTACCGAACATCATAGAAACACCACAAAAATATATTAGTAAGTGATTGGAATTTGTATTCATACACACTGTTCTTTAATTTGTTAGGACGTGATAGCTTAATGTTGGCTACTTTCTTCCACTGATGGCATTCTTTTTAATTTAAGCATCCATTTTAGTTGTATGCTATTTACTATCAAAATGCCACATTCAAACTTTTACATTCCTGACTAATTGTCACTGTTGTTAGTATGCTAACCTGAACTTTTCTACCTAAATGTAAATTACAATGATGTTTGAAAAGTGATTATTTTGCTGGTGGGTATCTTGACTATTGCCAATGTAGCTTTGGGGATTCAAAATGCTTTTGGCTCTTGGAGCTGGCCTTCTCGTAGTTAGGATAAAATTGAATTTGTTGATGTTGGATTTGCTTGTATGTCCTGGATTTGACAATCCATTCACTTGTTCTAAGTTACTACTTATCTATGTAAGTTTTTGTATGTTAGTCTCAAGATCTCAATTTTGGTTTTGGTATTTTGAAAAGTTCACTTAATTTCAATTTTTCTGATAATTTAGGTTATTTTATTCCAGGGGGATTTTGGCCAGGTGTCTATTTTGAAAACATGAGTCTTACATCGTGTAAACCAAGTCCTTTTTTATATGTATAAATTTGGTATTCAGGATGGTGTTAAAAGCATTGCTGTAAAAAATTCCTCTATTATTATTTAATTCAATATTTTCTGAATGTTATATGATTGTTAAAATTTGAATCGAATGGTATGTAGATACTGTTATCTATACATCTAAACATGTTGTTAGTTTGCAATGCAAATATTTGTCATGCATAATAATTACTGTGCTATGCAAAATAATTGTCGATCAAATATTTATCATACAATAAATTGCAATGCAATAATTTGCCTTTGCATTGCCAACATTTGTTATTGTGCAATAATACAAAATAAGTGCATTTTTTATATAGCACTACAAATATATGAAGAATACTCACAAAACAAAATAGGTAAGTGTTATTGTGCAACAATACTCATATTTTTGCAAAAAAATTGTTGGGAAAATATTTGCACTACAAAATTGCCTTGTATGTTGAAATGTGGCAAACTCCTCTACACTTTGATGATCTTTGATTGATGTTTTTGATGGTGGTGAATGATGTCAGTAAGTGCAGCTCTTGATGTGGAATTGTTTGGTGGTGATCACTTGGCGTAACAATATCCGTGGTGATTGGAATTATCAATTCTGATCAAGAATAGCTTGGCCATCTCCAAATGACAACTAGAGGAGCATAAATTAATGCCGAAAGTTATTATGACGGGTGAACGAATGATGTTGGTTTGAGAGGATGTACATGGTTATGAAAGTGGGAATCAGCGATCAAATGTTAATCAAAGATCAGTATTTCAAATCACGGTCATCTCAGTCGATATCTTAATATGGAGACTCAGCGGAATGAAACATAAAATTTCATTGGAAATCTCATTTTCATATATCGGTTGTAATCTCGGTATCTCGGCCGATATATCGAACGAGATCAACTTTCGATATCTCAGACGATATGAAGATTTTTGCATGGATCTACATTTTGAGAAAGTTAAAATTATGTAATAAACAACAAAACGGAAATTTATGTAGACGTGCGACCAATTGAAATGGAGGTTTTTGATTTAATTGAGGCAATGACACCATTGGATCGACCTTTTGATGCACATAACTCAAAATATTTTTAATTCTCTAGAAATCAAGGCAAACAATTTAAAGAAATTATGCACAATCTTTTCCGATGGTGGCCAAGTGTTAGGAGAGCCTTTAAAGACAAATTGAATTTATTTATAAAAAAACCTACCCGCATAGGCCAGAGACGTAAGAAGGACCACCACCTCCCATCCCCTTAAACTCAGGCCCTACAGACACACTTTTCGATCCCAAGATTTTAACTCATTTAAGAGATTATTATATATCTCCGCTAATATTAAGTTGCTAAAGTGCGGCTACCAAGGCTCGAACCCTCTCACTCTATTGAGAAGCTAGGAACACTTACAAATTGAATTTATTTTTGAAGGGGAAACTGAATTCCATTTTGAAGGGAAACTAAAATTCAATTTGGAAGCCTGGACTATAAGTACATTGCCATTTCTGTCTCATTGTCATTTTATAATAGAAGCGTACAGAAAGATAACAAATATATTATATCAAATGAAAATTTAAGGAAAATGAGAATTCAGATCCATATCTCTCATTCAATTCCTCTTATAGTTGTACATGATTGATTTTATTGATTCTCTTTTTGCTAGTTTACTTAGCATTATACTAGAATGCAATTGGTAGAAACTTGATTTTATTTTGTTGATTTTGCAAATAACGTAATTTAATATTATTATTTTAAGGTAGTATATACTAATGTTATTGTGTAAGCAAATCAGTTTTGATATAACATATACTTCGAGATAGTTCTAAGATTAATTTTAGAATCCGAGGTGGACGTTAAAGAAACATTCATTTCATCAGAGATCTCTTCTTTTCATCAGAGATCTCTTCTGATAGGAGATCGGATCCCTAAATTTTTTGAGATGAAACGTGATTGAAATCTAAGATTTAAAACCTTGTCATTGTCGGTGAGTTAATTACAGAGTTTTGAAAAATAGATAAAGTGCGAAAGAGATGTTTTAAGGGGTAATTTTTGAAAAGAGAGATGCATGCCGAATTTCCTCCTTATTTTATCTAGAAATGCATTTTTAAACATCGTTTTTACTAAAATAAAACGGTTATTGTATTTTCAAATAGAAAAGAAGATTTAAATGAACATTTTCTTAAATAATTAGAAATATCGATAACCTAAATACTAATAAAATACGAATGCAAATATTTTTGATGAATCAGGGATGGTTTTGAGGTTAGAAATGGAGGCGATGAGATTAGGATTGAAAGTTAGACATGATTAATTATAGAGTACTTCTATTTCGATCTTGGAAAAATTTACTCTGTTTTCAACACTTTAGGATTTGACAATTCTTATAATTTGTAAATTTGTTTATCTCTAGAGTCAAATAATATTTATATTGAATTTTTTCTGTAACATTAAAGAATTTGTTGTTTTGTATTCCTTTATCACAAAGGATATTTTTATCTGATAATTTCATACTGCCTCTATTGGAACGGAATTACCGAATTTTGGTCAAACCTTGAATTATGTACATGGAAATTAGGATTCATCCTTTATTTACAAACTCAATACCTGAAAAACTCTTTTAAGAAACAAATTCCATGAAATACCTCTATCCATATTTTCAGTGAAATTATGCATTTTAAACGGTACATATTTGCAATTAGAACTGTAAACACTTACAGTTTAAAAAACAAATATGTGCAGTTTAAAATGCGCATATTGTAAAAAAAAAAAATTGCACCGTGGACATGAAATATTTAAAGTGTAGTGTGCACATTCTTGCAGTGTAGTCTGCAAATTTTTAGTTTACAAAAATGTAAATATTCGCCGTGTAGAATGCAAATACTTGCAGTCAAATATATACAATTTAAAATGTACATTTTCTCTGGAAACATAGACGATGTTTTTCTTGAAACCTGTTTTGACAGAGGACAAAGTGAATTTTGAAACTTTTGAAGGGAGTCGGAAAAACGTCCCATTATGTACTGTATATACTGTATATACCTTGTGTATGCTTAAGCGGCCTAGTTAATAGAAGGAGGAGAATGGTTCATGTGTATTGCCTTATCTTTTACTATAATAAAATACCCGACTTTTTACCATAAGCGTACTTTTGATTACTTGTAGTTTATCTGTTTACTACTTGGCAACATATTTCGAAATTCTGCTCAAAGCGGCCCGAGGCGATATACTGAAATCACAATGTGCACTAAACGCTTTATCGTCTATCAAATGAATTCTGATGGATCACAGTGAAAACAACACATATCTTGTTAGCTTACAGTGTTCATGAATTCACATTGGTCAGACAGATAGTGCAAAACTTTCTTGCTAATGGTGACAAATTTGGATTGAGAGTTGTTGAATAATAGCATATGAACTCTTCAATTATGTTGTCTGTCCTATTGTAAATCCTTTTCCTGGTATCTCAGATTCATCATCCTCCAGTAGAGGCGCAGTTAGCTCAGAGAAAAACACTTACTTGATACAAGATAAAGGGATTGCAATCTTGTATTGCACAGTAATATACGTTCTTTAAAACTGTAACTATGTTTTGGATAGGATAAAGATTTGGGAATGGAAGCTTATGAAGTTTTTTGAGACTACTCAGACTACTGTATTTTTGTGACTATTCAGCATACTATTCCAAAGAAGAAGCAACCTTTTCGGAGTAATCGGTGAACTTGTAGAGACAGTATATAATCCCACAGGTACTAATTCTGTTATTTAATTTTATTATTCTTTATAATCATCAGAAAATATACAATTCTTGTGCTGCTGTAAATTGTTTCTGAAATTGATTTCATTGACCATCATGCTTTCTAATATTGGTTCTGGAAACTCTAATTGACCTGAAAAGCTCGGTATTCCTTTGTTACCAATTTTAATATCATATTTAAACCCTGAATATCAATTTTCAATCAAGCATACCGTATTTTGGATTTCCAGTCATATATTGTTATTTATGTTTTTCTAAAGCCATGAGAAAATTCATACTTAATTTGTCAAAAGTCAAAACTAAATGAAAATCTTGTAATGTATATCCAGCATTTATAATATAGAGAAAAATGGACTCCATTGATGTTTCAGCACAAGGAGATTACCAACGTACAGAATCATGACTTGTGCTTTTCTATGGAAAAGAAATGATTGTTGCAATATATACTAATGTAGTCATGTTTTACATTGATGTTCGGCACAAGGCATCCTATGAACACAAGCAGAATACGATGAAAGGAAGGAACGACTTTCATCTGAATTACTCGAGAACTACCATATCTAATATCAAATATTATATAAACCTTGACAATCATACAAAAAATATATTTGAAACCTTTATTTTGGTTCAACCTGTGGTACGAATGATTGTCCACCACTATATGCAAATGCACCACTGCTTTCATTCTTTCTCATTACAGTTTCACTATAAGGATCCGCAGATCCCTTTGTGTTCCCAAAGTCTGTTGCTGAAGAAGTCGTCGAACTAATTGTCGAGTTTGAATTTGTGAACAAACCTTCATTTTGTAACATCATTTCTATTTCCTTCACTACTTCATTCATCGTGGGACGACTTGAAGCTGATTCCTCCACGCATTTCATAGCCAAATCTACAAATCTTTTAAAACAGAAAAGGTTTGTGTTTCTAATAGTGGGGTCTATTATATCTTGTAGGCCATAGTGTTCTTGATCAAATTCATTCATTGCTGCTCTAACTTCTCGCACTACATATTTTCCCTTTTCAATTGGTTGCTTTGCGGTAATTAGCTCTAACATAACAACACCAAAACTATAGACATCACTTTTCTCTGTTAACTGTTGAGTCATGTAATACTCTGGATCTAGATAACCCTGAGAATGTTCAATCAAAGGTATTGGTTAGGCATATGTTAGGTTAAATAACCAACAACAAGATACATTTTTAGCGCAAACCAAGTATATCTTTTTGGCATATGAGAAGAAATGTATAGATAATATAAAGATAAAAGAATTGATATGTACCAGTGTTCCTTTGACTTGAGTAGATACATGACCCTTATTTACATCCGCTACTAGTTTTGAAAGACCAAAGTCTGCGACCTTTGCATTTAAGTTCTCATCAAGAAGAATATTTGTTGATTTAATATCTCTGTGAATGATTGGAGGATTTGCAAGTTCGTGTAAATACGACAACCCTCTTGCTGAACCAAGGGCTATTCTTAGTCTCCTCTTCCAATCTAGCGGCATGCGTCCTCTTCCTCCTATAACCAATAGTATAATTACTCTTTCTTATTTGGGAATATTTATAGAGTTTTACGTTTATAACAACAAAGCCTTTATGTCTGACGAGCATTACGGCACTCGCTTCGCGCGTGATGAAGACACCTGAATTGTTATTGTACAAATTGTATTTGTTTAATACATTTAAAAGAAAATGTTTTCCACAAATATTTAGCTATATGTATGTGTTGAATCATACGTAGTTAATTTGAATTTTTATTTCTAAGTTGAAATATCTAATTTTTTGTTAGTTTAAAATTTTATTTATATTATTAATTTATAAAAAACAAATTTATAAAGTAGTTTATTTGTTAGATCCTGTTTTTAAGTAATATGAAGACTCAGTAAATATTTGTAGAGGAAAATTTGAATTTGTAAAAAAAGTTTAATTGTTAGATCCTATTTTTGGGTTATACTAAATTTTGATAATATCTGTAGAGAGACATTTTTGGTATTTTACGTTGACATCAAAAGAGTATTACACTAAATGTATTACAACCTTTAATAAAGAAATATATATAAGGGCAATTTAATTTTGGAAGTTTGCGGTCGGACCAAAAGTTTGCGCTTTCAAGCCAACTGTCAATAAAGATTTCAGTCTCAGTTCATTTACTTGTCCATATTTTATTGTGGAGACCTTTTGTTTTCATATGCACCCTTTAGTTCTTTTGGAGAGAATACATGTACTTATGTATAGTAATGGATTCTACTAGGAGACTATTATATATTAAGTCTTGTAGTGTTGTTAACGACAAATATTGGGAAGATAATACTTTAGATTTAAATTATTTTGTGAACCATTCCCATAAAATACTGTAAATCAAAAGGGAATTGTTAAAAAGAGAATCACTTAGGATAAGAGAACTGGAAAAAAAATGTTTGATTTAAAGTATATAAAAAAAAGTTGTTATGGGGGTACTTAAACCATTGATTCTTCTTTATAAAAACAATGTAATATTACTAAGTTATCATTTGTATAATCATTTTTCTTCTATCTTTTTCATGTACGTTTATCTACCAAAACTATATTTCTCTTCGTCTCTAAATCCTAAATCATAATTCTTTAATTAAAAATATATGCTAAAATTAAAGTCATGACTCATGAAGCGAAACCCATCTCAATCTCCATTTTCCAATTCAACATTCTCTATTCTAATTAGAGTAGGTATTAGGATTTTCAAACTTATGTTTTAAGGTTTTTAGAGTGCAACAATGAATAAATAGGAGCGAAGAATGGAGTCGTGTCAGAGAAAAAAAAAAGGAGCGTTAGATTTTTAGTAGCTACAACTATTGATTTTGAGAGTGATGGTTGGTTTTGAAAAGGGGTAAAATAATATCGCAATGTAGAGTAAGAGAGAGAAGACAATGAGAAGAGACATTTTTGGGATTAATATTTTTATGACGTGAGAACTATGATGAGTCATGATTATCCCTTTGTATATTTTTAGTTTTTTTAAAATTTCCACTCTAATATATGTTACCATTATCCAATTTAATTCTACACTTAACAAATCCCAAAATTTTGAAGGGGAATGATGATTGATTGAAGAAACCATACAGCTATATAATTTATTAAATATATAAATGAAAGGTACATAATAGCTGGGAGTCATGGTATCATGGAAGTGACAAAGTGAGTGACTGTATAACAAAAACCAACAAGTAACATATGACTGCTGACACTTCACGCACTCACACAAACAAATCCCAAATTGAAATATTGGAAGTTTTCATGTATTTCCAATATGTAATACCGTAGTTTGTTTCCATAAATAATGAGCTAAAATTAGTAGTACGTGAATTTTTGCATGTTTGGATTCAGTTATTTTTATTTTTACAAGTCCTGGAATACAGAAATGGAGTTTTTGAGACAAGTTTTGGAATACAGAAATAGCTAACTAAGTGAGATGATCGATAGACAAGTTTTTGAGACAACTTCTTGAATAAAGAAATGGATGTAATTTCCATATATCTATCGTGCAATTTCAAGATTCCAATTACACCAGTATAAAGGATATGAATTGCTAGATTGCCCATGAATATGAACTTAATAAATTAGTTACAACTGACAACCATAGTTTAATACTACTCCGGTTTAGGACAACACAGTACTTCAAAAACAATAGCACTATAGCAGGGTGCATAAAGTTGGGCATTGTACGTACATGTGGTACGGTACGATAGAAGCTTAGCAGAGTCAGTGATGATTACAAGTTACATATTTGCTCGTGTAAATTATTTATCAGGAAACATATATTGCTACTTTAGATTCTTTTGTTCTAACGGATCCAGTACATAGATATTGACACTGTGACTAGGTGGCCTCTGTATGTCATCTTTTCTTTTGTTAGTCCTTATTTTGTTGTTTAGCAAACAATGTGCTAAGGTACTTAAAAAATTACTTTAGAATGTTGTGGTAGTTATTTAAAGCACAAAACACACTGAGTAATACCCTACAAGATTTAACATGTACTTTAGTATACATACCTATCAGATTTTCCCTACAAGATTTTCCCTACAAGATTTAACATGTACTTTAGTATACATACCTATCAGATTTTCCCTGAGTGTGCCTTTATGAACGTATTCATACACCAGCATTTGTTCTCCTTGCTCAAAACAAAAACCCACGAGATCTACTAAATTTTTATGATGAACCCTAGATAACAGTTCAATCTCGGTCTTGAATTCATGTCCACCTTGCATTGATCTTTCTTGTGCTCTCTTAATTGCAACCATTTGCCCATTCAAAAGCAAACCTCTATAAACCTGAAATAGAGATGTTGGATGTTATTTTTAATTTCTCACAGTAAACTTTATTGTGAAGATTATTTTGTTGCTTAATTTTAATGATGCTAACATGGTTCGAACTATAACACCAAAGGGTGAAAAAAATAATCCTATTATGGCATGACAGTTGAAGGTATAAAAATATAAACCCCTTTGAAACAAATAAAGTTGAGGTCTTTAAGAATCAAAACTCAAATTGGCTTCTATGTGACAAATTTGTATGTATAGATTGTTATATAAGTATGAAAATTTGTTCTAGATAAAATTACAAATTGTTACATGTAATAGGAAGAATTGGGCAAATGTGTAGTAAATACTGGTTGACAAGTTAGCGTACTAGAAATACCTGTCAGATGGGTCGAGTCGGATCATAAAATTTGACCCGACACTTTTATGGCCCCAACCCATTTGCCATATTTTGTCTAGAATTACATGGAGTTATAAATATAAATACAACACTGAAAGAGGATTGTGATCGTGTGACTTGGCCAAGAAAATGTTGAACTCTTTAAGGGTGGTGGTTGTACCATCATCATTTAAAAGTATCTCCAATTGGCCAGTTAACATCAAACGTGGCATATAATACCAACCTTTTCATTTTAAAAACATTAAGACCTTTTAAAAAACAAAAGCTTGTATCTTTTTTTAGTCCATGTCGCACATGTGACTACACTGGTTAGAATGTTTGCATTTGTGGGCATGGATCATTATTTCAAACTCCAAATTTCTTGTACAATCTTGAGAGGTCCTAGGGTAGAAGAGCATCCACCTCTCTAAATGAATTCAAATTCTTGATATTCAATTATATTGCTTACCTTCCCATAACCTCCTGATCCAATTTCGTTAGCATCTGAAAAGTTATTGGTGCACTTTTTAACTTCATTGAAGGAAAACCATCTTGACCCCTTCAGTTGTGGGGCACCACCAGTGTCTTTACCACTAGATCCCCAAGAAGCTGAGATCGAAATTTAAAATAATGAGGTAAAGACGAGTGCTCTCCTCATTCGAGGATCACTCTTTCATAAAAATAATAATAATAACGAGGTAAAGAGGTGGAGGGTTCTTATTAATCTCCTTCATCTTCCTAAAATTTATATATTTTCCTAAAAATAATTTACACAAGGAAATACACATGAGTGTATTGAAATAAAGTACGTACCAAACGGTTGTGTCAATACCATAGCTTTATCAGCTTTCTTCTTCTGTTTAAAAGCATAAATACCAAGAATGGCTAGTCCAGTAATTAGAACAATGCATCCAATAGTTATTCCAATAATGGTTCCTTTACTCATCGCCCCTCCTTTACCTGTGTCGCCTGAAATGCGTGTTTGTATGAGTTTATAACATATTATTAACATTTACAATTTTTAGCCGGACACTTACTGCTTATATATATATTTTCATTTGTATACACCTACATTCTATTTTCTAACTGGCGTTATATAAAATAACTTTTCCCATACCTTGGAAGGGATATGGAGATGCGATGAAGTAATATGGTCCAAATCCATGAGGAGGTTTGAAAATTTGGAAGCTAAGGTAACTCCCAATTCTTGTAATGTCTTCATGGGTAAAAGACATGCCACTTGATGGGAAGAGTTTGACTTGTAACTTAAGATAATTGTCACTGTTGAAGAAAGGGTTCGCTAGAATAACCGATCCTGGCGTCAGTTCAAGTTTTGTCCATAGATACATCTCAAGTTGGTGAAAAAGGGAGCTATTAGTCAAATCTCGGAAAAATGGTGCTCTAAATGTCAGCTCACCAACATAAGGATAAGCACAGTCACAACTTTGTGGGTTCAAACTTTGATCTGATGGGCAAGCTTTGGATCCACATTTTGTTGTGCTTGTAGAATAAGACGGAGGTTGTGGCTGTTGACTCCTACAATATACTGTGTTTGCAAGTTGGTTTTTGCATACAGGGTTATCGGCAAGTCTGCAAATATGCAAACGTAACATTGAAATTTGGTTAAACTTAGAAAAAAAATTAGAAAATGGAAAAACCATTGTACTTACATGAGAGTCTCATTATATGCGGATGTTAAAGTAAATGAAGTGATTGAATTGTTTTGGAAATTGACCACCTGTAGCTGTGAGCTGAAGCTATCCCCCAGAGTGAAAGTGCCATTGAATAAATTATTATTCAGGGTTCTGTAAATCATATTGTTGCAATGAATAATCATAATTTTCAGCATGAGTTCATGATTTGTGATCATTTACAACTTACACTTGCTGTAGTCCTGGGAGGCTGAACATATTTTCAGGGATACTGCCATAAAGTCCTCCAGATTCCACAATGCTAGATACAGTATTAATTTAGATGGGTGGTAGATACAAATTTCTGAAAAAAAAAAAGAAATTTTTTTTGATGTAGCTTACAGAACAGCTAATGAATCTATTGCGGTGAACCAAGATGGAGCCTCTGAAGCTTCGAATGTGTTATTGCTCAAATCTCTGATGAAAATATTTGGTATTTGATATATTTCTTGAAGTTTACATTATATGATATATGTTCTGTCAGTAAGCGGATAAATCTTACACATAATTGAGGTTGTTCATTCCTGTTAGGTCAGGCACTGGTCCAGAAAGTTTGTTGTTTGCCAAGTTCCTGAAAGAAAAGTATACTCATAGATAGCGCATACTTACTATTTATTCATTGATATAAACCATGAAGCAGTTATTGCATAATAGATGCTTACAGTTCGTTTACATTCGTAAGATTGTTAATGCTGGAAGGAATTAAACCGGTGAAAGAATTTCTATCGAGTCGCCTGTTACAAGAGCAAATAAATTAGCGCAAGTTGGTATGAAAAGAACAAGAGAAACAGAAGCAGTATGCCCTTATGAAAATTACTTACAGAACCTCAAGACTTTTGACCAGCCCCACTGACGTTGGAATCTCTCCGACGAAATTATTTGCATCAAATAATCTAGAAAATAGACGCAAAGTTAGCATTTGGATATAACTCCGGCTTATAAGCATACATGTGTTGAGATTTTTAAAAATCTTACACATGTATAAGTTGCATTCGAGAGCTGAATAGTTTCCTTGGGATGCTACCAGTTAACTGATTCTTGTTGAAATGGCTTTTCATTGATATATGATAGATGTCAGCGAAACTAGAAATGTAACCAACTACTTATTATTTCATCACTGTTTTAAAAAATTCTACTTACAAATGCTCAGCATTACGGAGTTGGTCAAGCCCTGGCGATTTTTTATTTGAAACCGGTATTGTTCCACTGATTTGATTGTCTGCTATATCAAACCAGTACAGGTTTGATAGCTTGCCAAATGAAGGAGGAATTGCACCACTAAACTTGTTTGAATTTAAAGCCCTGAAATCAGTTTTGGTAAGAGTTCCATTAGTTTCTCAGATTACTTACATTGAGAATGACAATGAAGTACTTACAAAAATGAAAGTAATGGCAAGTTCCCTAATTCTGGTGGAATGCTGCCAGAAAAGCTGCAACCTGACAATATTCTGTGAAGTAGACTGCGTCAGTTTATGCTGTAAATTGTAACATTAAAATCCTTATACTGTAATCATAGCTTTATATAATTAATTTGTATAATATATTTTAATGTGTGTCTCTCTCTCCACATGTATACATATACTCCACACACAGAGAGAGATATTTTTTCTTTCAAAAAAAAAAAACATTTGGTAAAAGAAATGTTAAAATTGGTAGCAACATTATATTGATGTCTCTAGGTTCGAACCCAAAATCTCTACAACGTCAGCCTACAATGCTCATTTAGTATGGATATTTATGTAAATTCAAAAGCTTCAAATAAATGCATTCTTGTTTTATTCGCAGGCACGCACATATAGGACAAGGTTCGGCTACACCTCAGTTTGCTACACCTCTAATCCTTTTGAATATCAGTCACAAGTTCCGATTTAAATATGATACTCTCCCTCTTTTGCTGAATTAAATAATATAGTGTAGTGGAAAAAGAGAGAAAATACTATTATTTTACAGCACGTTAGTACCCCTCTAGTGCGTGCTCTTTCTCTCTCTCTACACACACATGTATGCATGAGCATGTCACCCCTATTTTACAGCATGCCAGCACCTCTCTAGCTCTTTGATTTACATCGTACATTCCGATTTAAATAATAATACATTCTTTCTAATTCAGGTCTTTATGTGCATGCATGCATGATACATTTGAGCCTGACAGGCAATTAATTAGAAGTCCAAATGACATCAAGCTCAGAGGTATATTTCATGATTGTCAATATTAAAGTATTGTTGGGTAATAAGTTGTTGAACTTACAAGGTGTTAAGCTGTACTAAATTCCCAATATTCCTAGTAAGTGGACCACCAAGTTCAGCATTGGATGATAAATCCCTGTTGGGCATATAATTCAACCATCATTCACAAAATAATTTGTTCATCCATGCACAATATGTGCAAGTTGAGAAATCCTACAAGGTTTGTAGTTCAGCAAGCTGTCCGATGTCACCACTCAATGTACCTTTCAAATTCATACTCAGTAATTTCCTAACACATAAAATATTTATAGTCAATTAAAGGAACCACTAAAACTGTAGAAGAAGATCAAATATGAAACTACACTCACACTGTAGTAATTCGAGAATCGTTGTTGCATTTAATTCCGACCCACTTTTCTCCACATGGATCATTTGAGTCTCCCCATTTTGGTGGTGTATTTTGCCATTCGTTCATTAGGGACCTTAGAGCAACAGCTGAATTCGATGATTAAGTCCATGAATACTCTTTTCTTTGTAGTATAAATAGTCAGAAAACACGTAATATGCACAAAATAGTCGAAAAAACAGTGAGGTTGGCCTTTGTTGGCTACACTAGGCTCTTTGCACTATTCTATGCACTTCAAACCTTCCATTGATATTAAGTTTTCACTTACTATGTTTAACAACAATTTACATTAGCATGATCATCACTTATCAATTTAAAACCATGGTGAAAGAAGACTTGTGATCAGCATAAAAATGAAACGATCAACATAAAAACTCACCATCACCAGGATCAGTTTTACCAAACCCAACTTGACTTCCTTCAAAGAACATAAATAAAAGCAGAAGACTTGTGATGATCTTCATCCTTGGTTGAACTTTCCACCTTGGTCGTTAACTAACACTTAATACAACAAGATAACATTTCTATACTAAATTTCAAGAACTCAATGATGAAAAGGATGACGTTTGGCGAAGTCTTTTCCTTTCTTGGAAGCTAATCAACATATTGAGTTAGTGGTCTAATAACTTTACTTTTTATTGATCTTTTGGAAGTAATGGTGTTTCAGTGATGATTATATTGACATACGAATCTAAAATGGTTTACTTTTCTTCATCTTTTTCAAGAGAAGGCCAGATTTTTGGGATAGATGTTTACAAGAAAAAGGAGAGAAAATAAAGAATGATATGTTTAGTTAATAGTCAATAGTATAGGTGCAAATTAATGAATGCATTGGTTGGTATTGTGGAGAGTTGTTGTGTGGACCCTTCATTCTTCCTTTTCAATTACTCTTCGATCCATTGTTGTTATATTGCCTGCGCTGAAAAATGATCACTTTTCATTTTGATTGTGAGCTAACTTGCAACTTGCTGTGTAGGAACACTACATTACAGCTCATGCCATTTTGAACCACATGCATATATAATTGAAATTAAAAGATAAAAAACATTGTGCATTTTGACAGACAATGGTGCTTTGAACAAAATCTTTTTTATCTTCCTATGAAGCAACTTACAGTATGTGGCTGAATAAATGTGAAGAAAATGATTTGACCTTAAGTTTTGCATTCTTGTGATGTTTAATAATTCCATTCGTTTTCTGAATTTTGAGGTACTTATACAAGCATATGCTAAAATCTACGGCATTTTGATAAACTTGACAAAGTAACAATGTTTGTGCAGTGCTCACGCTTACAGTGAGAATCAAACCGCAAAAAGTGGGCATAGTTTCTTGTATTTTTTTTGTTCTGTATTAGTTTATACTGTAAGGCAATTGCAGGTTTAAAAGTAGCAATAGCCAATAGTTGATATGGTATTTGTTGATTGTTTATGAAATGATATTTACAAGAAAAATTTGACCTAGTCCATATATTGCAAAAGAATCTGGAGTTGACTGGCTTGATTAAACCTTATGTGTATACTGTATATGATCATCATTCACATGATAAGGCTGGGATGTCCCTTTCTCATTTATTACTAGCAAATTGCATAATAATATCATAATCGTACCTGAATGCTAATATTTTAATGCCGGTTTTTAGATGGATAAAATAATAATAATAATTGATTATTTCGTTTTGGCCTGCCTAACTGACTTTTTTCTTATGTTCTGTTTGTTTTGAGCACATGCATTTGAATGCCGTTGAAATGTCAACTAATGAATAAATAGTTTTTCCTTCCTTATTAAATGTGTATATGGTCCATTGGTAAGCTAGATAAATGCATAGTATTATCAACTTAAGGGTGAGTTTACACCTAAAAGTCACACAGACGCAACTCTCTATTTTCGATGGAAAATAATTTATTTATTATAGAAAAATATAATATTATTATATTAATTAATTCATTAGTATTTTTAATAATTATTAGCGGGAAATAATTAGTAAAATATATAATCGTTATATATTCCTTTCAAAAAAATAATCGTTATATATTTATTTAATTATTTTTGGACCAATATGATAATTTAAACATAACACGCACACATATATAATTCAGGAAAATATTGTCATGGACAAAATTTCTCAGCATTTTAGCCTCAAGGACCGGCCTTCAATATTTTAACGTGAAAGACAACTTTTGAATTTCAATTCGGAGGCAAGACAAGAAATTAGCGATCAGGACAAACACACAAATGAGTCTGAAGCAACGTCAAGCTTAGGCGGCGTTGTCGGTGAGGGCGGTTACTGCGATGACGTTGGCTGCGAGGGTGGTTGATTCGACGGCGGATGACAACAGCTAGGGTTTTGAAGTAGCTCAATTTGAAGTCATCTGATGATGGAAAAGTGATGGCTCTGGTGGCAGAGACGCCGTGGTCAAGTGGTGTTTTAGAAGAAACAACAACTCGAGGAAGAAGAAGAAGAGCAAGTCATGGAAGAATTAGGAGAGAAGAAGTGGTATCAGCTGTTAGGTATCAGTTTTCCAGTTTGTAGGTATCATTTTCGAAAATATTTGTTATTTTTGAGTTTGTGATTTTTGTTGTATAACAAAATTATTATAATGTAATAAATTTACATTTTGAAGTGCACATTTTTTAATTGTTATTTTAATTTTTTTGCATCCATATTAGTTTGATTAATAATGTATTGCTACGTTGAGTTTAGCGAGAATCAGTTTTTAGGTATCATTTTTGTTTTTTCTGAGTATCATTTTTTTTAATAATGCAGTGTAGAAGTTTTTTACTATTTTGTTTGTTTGATTATATATAAAAAAATGAAGTTGTTATATCATAAATATGATGATCATTGAGTTGAATTAGTGTTTCATTAGTATCAAATATTTAATAAATTTTGTTTGAGTATTAGTTTTACTATTAATTTGAGAATCGGTTTTTAGGGTATCAGTTTTAGTGACAGTAGCTATCATTTTGTAAAAACTGTTTTATTTTTTACGTAGAGATGAACCATTGTCGTGCTCGCCATTGTGCACGCTACCTTAGTTGATTGGAATCCATGCTTATGCTGAAGTGGAGCCACTCGATCTGGCTTGCATCGGAGAATGAAGATGCTTAAGTCAAAATATCATTATATGAGATAACGATGCAATTTCATGAGCTTGATAGATGTTGATAACAGGTGCTCTATTTGTGCTTTAAATATGATAATGAACTGATTTTCTACAAGGATGATTGTTAAATGCTTGTTAAGAATGAACTGTAAACTTAGATAATGGTGATCGAATTTGATAAATTTGAGAACCCAGGAGATTATGGGTGGTTTATTTGAGTAACAGCAGTTAGGTATTAGTTTTAATTGTTGATAACAGTTTGTAGGTATCAGTTTTTAGGTAGCAGTTTGTAGGTATCAATTTTTAGTTACCGGTAGCGGGTTTTTAGGTATCAGTTTTTAAGTTAAAAGTTTTCAATAGCATGTGATGGCAGCAGGTGGTGTTGGGGGCAGCGGCAAGGCTGGTGGTGCAGGTGATGGTGGTGAGTGGTGGTCCGACGAGTGGTGGTTGATAATTTTGACGATTAGTCCTTATGACAGAACTCGAAGCGCACCCAGATCCACCTTGTTTGGCCTTGAACTCTCTTTGACCCCAAGTTGCTGCAGGATTTTCTCCTCTGAAACTCGAAGTAAACATCTTCCCGACTCGAAGTAAACCTGGAGCAAATTTTTTTTCGGTTTTTTTTAAAATAAAATAGGTTTTGGAATTTGAGAATTAGGTTTGAGAAGGAGGAAGAAGATGTACGTACAGAAATAAGAATATGAGGAACAACTAGGGTTTATAACGAGTTATTTATAGGTATAGCTGAAATAGAAAAGAATGGACTAGATCAATTTGGATTGGAACGATAAACGACTTGAAAAGCCCGTTCTATCTCCGAAACGAAAATGGGTCATCCCATATATCAAAATAGATGTTTTTGATAATTTTCAACTCAATAGAACAGGTTTCAAGTCCAAATTCCATCATATAAAGAAGTTAGCTTGAAAATTAGTTTATTTCAAATTGATTTCAATTGAATTTTATTAAATTGATTTCTACGCGTTTCGAGTCCGTACGATCAAACGACGAGTCCGATCACTACGAAACTTGAAACCTTACAATAATTCACCGTTTCGGATCTAATGAAACTGGTTTCGTCGAAATCCGAGACAGTTGCCAAAATGGCTATTTTCACGTTAATTAAATAAATTAATATTAAATTAATTAAATCACCTAACTAAACAATATCAATTCTGAAACGAAATTAAAAACACAAGCCCACTTAACTAAACAACATTTTTTAGCCTAGAAAACTTTAATTTTTTCTAAAATGCTGAAAACAAAAGTTGCCGGTTATATCTTTAGCTTTCCAAAATGGGCAAAATTGTTAAAACAGACAAACTGTTCAAAAATTACGAGCAAATGAGTTCAGCTCTATTTTTATGCAATTTTACATTTCAGGACAGCAACACATGTCCATTTTAATTCATATTTAAACCATAGTAAATCTCAAAATTTTGCATTGCATTTCAAACAAAGTTTTCTCGCTAATGACATAGCTTTCCGATGAAATTAAAATCATCGCAAATGGATCATTAATTTGAGATTTAAGGTTAAAACTAATTAACACTTCATTTTGTCCAAAATTTTACATTTGTATAAAACAACAAATTTTGAAATATCTAACTTCAAATTTAGTTAATTAAAACCTCTAAATTAAAAATTAAAATTTTTATTTAGCAACTATTACTAAACATTTTATTTTTAATTAGAGAATAACACTTCCTTCTTCTTTTCGCTTTTCTTCAAAATGATTTCAATACATCTTTTAATCAAAAGCTCAATTCCCTGAACCCCTTTCACTTTCTAATATAATATCATCATTTTAGAATTTTCAAATACTTTAAAGCCACTTTTCAAATTGTTCATCAAGTCTTTTCAAAATGGTGTTTGTCTTGCTTCAATATAAAATAATTCAATATATTTTATTAACACCAAAAATCTAAATATTTTTTCACACAATGCATCGCATCACAAATATCTTTTCAACACTCATCCAAATTACAAACATGATACTATATGGCATGCAGACGATCACAACATCACAAACCATACTAATTTCAAGTTTAAATATACCTACAAATTTAGCGATAATGCCACACCATGAACTTTTAGTGATTTACTTTGCCAATTGGCTACGATGTTGACCTTGTAATCAACATTGCTTCACCATCGACTTCAGCTGTCCACTAATGCTTATTGATTGTAATCATCACATAAGATATTTAAACATAGAAAAATATCTTTATTATTTTTCAAAACAATTCATCACCTCACTATAATAGTACTCACTCATATACATATACATATATACATACATAGACGCGCGCACACATACATACTCAAGTCAAAATAATTTCTAAAATTTCAAAATATTATACAATTTTCATATCACGTACTTCATGAAATTACCATCTCAAAATAATATTTCCTTTATCTAAATTTTTTCATTTCTTAAATCTTCACCTATATTCTTTCCAAAACTCAACTCAGACGCTTCTTTAAAATATTATTTTGCTTCCCAAAACACATTTCCCAAAAATACTACTTATATTTTCCATCAAATTATATACTTCTTTCAAAATAATAATTCTTTATTTTTTTTTAAACATTTTGCTTGTTTTAAAATATTCTCGGATCACTCTAATCTCTTCAAAATAATAAATAAAATTTTCTTTTGGATATTTCATATTAATTCAAACAATTTATTCAATTCAATAAATTATTAGAAAAGAATTTATTAATTTAATTCAATTTATGACAACAAAATCTTTTATTAAATAGAATTTAAATAACTAAAAATTTATTTTATAAATCTTAATTATCACAAATCTAATTGAACACTTTTATTTTATTTTAAGTTATTTATTTATACGACGTAGAAAGCAGGGCTATTACAGGAATAATGGAAGATTGAGATAGCGATTGAAGAATGATCGGACGTGAGATCGATATGGTGATCGGTTGCATGGTCATGTGCGATAAGCACGTAAAATTGAGAGGAGCATATGATGGCAAGGAATCGATGCTAGATTTAGGAAGATGTATGAACATGTGGTGGCAAGTGATTTACATAAGATCAAAAAGACGTATTGATAGATGGTTAGATTAGATTCCATGGTTTGATGCGCTATTGTGCTTGAGAGATCCGTTGCGGTCAATGCAAGTGCATGGCGAGAGAATCATGGAGGGACACCATGATTCAAGGCACTCTTATGCTTGAGGGATCCATTAGGGTTGAAGCAAGTGCACAACAAGAAGTCATGGATTGGGCAACTAGATTTGAGTCATAGCACAGTTCCAGTGCTACATATTCGTTTATACATCCATTTTACGGTTTCGAAGCAAGCCTTTGGAAGGGCGTGTAGCAGTGCATAAGGGACACTAATATCCAGTGGCGGTAGCGTAAATATTGATGCTAAGGAGTACTGTAGTGATAGCGATTTTCATTAGTACCAGGAGAGCAATCTAGGTTTGTACGAGAGCACCTGTGCAGCAAAGAGGTCGTATGAGGATGCTTGGTTCTATTCATTGACTCTCAAAGTTAAGAATACATATAATTCCAAAGATCACATAGGGTGCAATTATTCCACTAATATTCCATTCAGTACGGGATGACAGCAGATATCTGTTATTTGGACTTATCATATAGGAGGGATATATTAGTATATATGCTCTATTATTTGTATTTATAGTTGCGCAGTAAGAATTGTTATATTATTTATGATAGAGGATGTAACAACCCGCATATTTGTCGATCTTATATTTAAATATTTTATTTAAATATGACATCGTTCGTCGGATTTTAGTCCGAAAAGCTACTTTTTGCAAACAGTCGAATTAGGACTCGATACCACTTCCATGGAGTCCAAAATGCCGTTTGCGACCTTTTTGAGTATAAACTTTGATATGTTTGGAGCTAGTCAAAAATTTGACCATTTGCACTTTGGGTTTGGGTTTGGGTTCAGCCCCTTTGCCAACTTAAACCCCCCAAACTGAACCACTTCTCCCCATTCTCCCTCACTTCCTCCTCATTTCAGTTTCAAAGCAAAAATGGTGGGAGAGATGGGAAATTAAAACTCTAAGCCCTAGTTCCTCTTTCAATCTCAAATTCTTGCTCCAAATCCAAAGAGAAGCTAAGGTATGCATCTCCATCTTCTTCTCCAATTCATTCTCTCTTTGATTTCAGAAAATTCCTAAACCTAATTTGGGAAGTGTTTCCTTTTTAAGCTTAGATTCAAGCTTCTTGTGTTGAGATTGAAGTGTGGTTGATCTTCCCTTGTCTTCAAGCTTCTCATTCATTGTTTTTGGGTTCAAAGGTGAGATTTTTATCTCACATCTTAATCTATATTTATCTTCGATTGTTAGGTATGAATTCCTAACACTTATTCTTGTGCAAATGCTTTTGGTTTGGATTGATTCGGTGAATATTCCAATTTTTAGTGTTTTGAGTTCAATTCTTTGAAAATCCTAACTTTGATGTTTTGATCATGTTTTTGGTTGTGAATCGGAGAGCCTATAGGGCCGTATTACCGATTGACAAAAGCCCCGAACTCCATTGCTCGACCGGGTGCAAGTGTGGGAGAGAGTTTGCTCTCCCACTAGGCTGAAAAACGATTTCAGCACGTCACCAGACGTCTGCAGGTAGGCTCAGACGTCTGGAGACTGTTTCAGGCAGTTCCTGAAACTTGCTGCAGACGTCTGAGCATATACCCCAGACGTCTGGAGCGTGTGACCTGCTCTATTTTGCCTGTTTTTGCCTATTTAGCTCGGGATTTCAATTTCTATCGGATCAAGGTTATCCGATTCGTCGTTATCATTTATTTTCTTCATTGATGACTTCTTCTCGGGATTTCTGAGAATGTCACTCGCCTCTCTTGTCTTCAATAAGTCGTACCGTTTTGAATCTTATCTGAAATACATTCAACGGAACTTCCTACTTTGATGGTTTTGGGGATCGATTTCTTTGAACTTTTCTCACGTCTTCGAACGTGAATTTTTATGATTGATTGTTTCTACAATCACTTCTATGATTTGTCACTTCAAAATATAAAGGTTTCTCTATACTAGTATTAAATATCAAAACCCTTTCATCAAAGCGATTTCAACACTATTTTAAATATCAAAAGTTCGTTTTCTCAAATCGATTTCCAATCTACTAGTATATACAAACCTTTACTTCACTCGGATGAGAAATCGACTTAAACGACTTAGTAAAACGAGTGGTATGAAACGCTTGCGTTCACTTCGTCGGTTAGCTCTTGGACTTGTTCGATTGAACCCTTTTTGTGACAATTTTCTAGTGCAGATCTACAATCTGTTCGTAAATATTTGAGTTAAGCAAGTGGTTATGGGACATGAAGCTAAACTCTTATATTTACTAGCTTAGTGTAATCGACACTTCTTTATGATCGATGACGATCATTTTATGGTTTAGACTAGCAATGTGCGATGTCTCTTTGTCCACGTGGAGGACTGTTCCTCGTTTTATTGAGCTTCGTCTCACTTCTCGCATGGGTCGTATCTATTTAGGTGCGTCGATGTTTATTTCTCGCATGGGTCGTACCTATTTAGGTGCGTCGATGTTTATTTACTTCGTGGAGCAATCGGCTCAATAAGTCGGGGCATGGGGCGTATCTATTTAGGTGCGTCGATGTTCGTCTATGCATGGGTCGTATCTTTCTAGGTGCGTCGATGTTCGACTTTGCATGGGGTGTATCTTTCTAGGTGCATCGATGTTAGACATTACATGGGGCGTATCTTTCTAGTTGCGTCGATGTTTATTTATGCATGGGGCGTATCTTTCTAGGTGCGTCGATGCTAGAGCATGGGTCGTATCTTTCTAGGTGCGTCGATGTTCGACTTTGCATGGGGTACGTCTTTCTAGGTGTATCGATGCTAGACTTTACATGGGGCGAACCTTTCTAGGTGCGTCGATGTTCAGTTTATGGGATTGGCCATCCTCTTTCTTGTGATTTCTGGATTTCTAATTATTGATTTCTGGAATTTATGTTTCACCAGCTTTTACCACTGACATTGATGAGTATGTCATTTTATTGTGGCTTGGTGAATTAAATTAAGAATATGACGTTCTTTTCTCTGTTTTGAGATTATTGAGATATTGTATGACTTTTGTGGGATTTCTAATGTATACTTATCATAGTATGACACCTTTTTGTTATCATACGTTTTATTATCATATCTCATATCCTATCTCACTTTATCTGATATTTATAGCTAGACTGATCCGTTTATTATTTTCTTCTTAAATAATACTCGGTTCAGACTGAGATTTTACAAGTGCTTCCTCATGACTTCTTATCTGGAGCCATCTTCTGACTTTTGGCTAACTACTCCAGTTTAGTAGTTTTTGTTGTATACATTTGAGATTTAGACTTCTTGATGTATACATATTCTTTTGCCTTGAACTTGTACCTATTCTTTTGTGTTATTGTGGATCTTATTTGACCACTACTCTGATGTACACTTTCATGTGTTATATTCATATCTATTTCCGCCTTTGTGATATGAATTGTCTGTGACTGATTTGTGTTACGTTTATTTCTATATTTGTTTCCGAAGATTTTATATAGCCACCGTGTGATAGCTTTGGGTTTGTATCAGTATGTCGGATTTCCTCCTTAAATGAAGTTCATGCTATACTATCTGACATATCAGTGCTCGCTCAAAGAAGTTACATGGATGGTCGCTCCTCAACAGCCTTATTCTCCGTGCTAGTTGACAGCATTACACCGTAGTGTTCTTGGCTAGCGTGGGTATAGAGGTGGGGCGTCACAGAGGATGTTCACGGTTGACCTCGGGGGGTTCACTATCCCTACACTAGCTAACAAGATTGTTATGGCATTATTCTCAGAGGCACATAGGCTTTTCTAGTATTGTTATTACCAAGATGTGCTGACTTTTTGGTTATAAGAGAAGAGCAGGCTCAGGTATAATTCCATATCCTTTGGGATTAGTTTACTTTACTTGTTTATAAAGAGTCGGGATTACCCTTGAGCCATATTCGTGGAAAGGACCAGATGTGCCTTAGTAGCTTCTTATTTTATATATGTATATAGATCGATATATGGTATTTTGAGATAGTCCCCATAATACCAGGCTTTAAGTCTAAACCGTGTTTTGTCTTTGTCTATTTATGTCATGATAACTCTCGGATATTCGATTGAGTAGTTTGCAAGTCGGGTTCTTTTGGGGAATATGTTTACAGAACAGTTGGAGCATTTTGTAGGCATTATGTCAGTATCTTGGATATGAATGCTTGTTGTAGTAGTACATGACATACATGTTATTTTCATATGAAACTTGTTGTATCAGATATTATATTTAAAACTCTGTATATATGGAGTTGATGAATTCTGACATTCAATATTGATATTTGCTTATCAATTGCTTCTGCTAGTACAACCTCTTATATATTGTTATCCTGTTCAGTTTATGTATATTCAATATATTATATGTTATCATTCTGTTCTGAGTTTATATCGATATACCTTTTAAAGATGTTTGGCTTTAATTTTACCCCAATGGACTATCTTTTGAGGTATTCGGGAGTCCAACATTGTCATTCGATGTTGATTTAAGGTATTATGAATGGTGGGCTATCACAAAAATGGTAGCCTGGAGCAGTGGTGGGAGGAAGATTGTAACGACCCACCTTTTTGGATGGTTTAAATTGACAATAAACCACACATGTCTAACTCAAACCATTCAAATGGGTAGACTATCAATGGGGTTTAATAAGAAAAGTAAGAGAAAAGAAGGAAAACAAAATATAAAATCTTGCAGCGGAATGACAAAATATAATAATCAAATAAACAGTTCATGAAGCTGTTTTACAATATACATTTGATTACACAATTTTTACAACATAATCAGAGTACAATCAACAACATACCAATAATGATGCGGTAGAATAATACTAATAATATAATATATCAAACTCCGTCTTCGTCCTTTAGAAATAATGTCTTCAAACACTAAAATGATCAGGCTGACCCGAGCATAATGAAAAGACAAAACACTCGAGTCAGAACTAAGAGTTCTTATGTAAGATAAATCAACAACAAGTAAATATGAGTGTAATAGCTTCAGAGATGTTTACGGGATTTTACATCTCCTATCCAGTGTATAACGTGCATGCAATAACTTAAGAGATGTTACGGGATTTTCCATCTCCTAAGGGTCCGTTAAACTATCTATATGTAGTAAAATACGCTATATATGTAGTGTCTATCGGTAATGTAAAGTATTAAAATAGCGTTAAGGCTTTACACTGATCCATCTTAACACGTTTTGAAGCAGATAGTCTATGCAGGTCTTGTAACACAACCAGTAACGTCGGTAGCCAGTGAGTCCCCTATAGATACCATACTAAAACAAAATCGTAGTGGGCGCGAATAAGGATAAAGAGTATGACAAGGCACGTAAGGCGATGCCCAAGGTAGGATACTACCGTTTTGCGTTTTCTGACTAGTGGTAACCCCTAACGGCCCACCGTGAACATCCATCCCATAATCAAATCAAGGTGCACCAATCAAGTCAAAATCAATATAGTAATACGAAGAACAGATGTCGCTAGAGGTAGCTAGCCTCATTGGTCAGGTATGGCTCCTGTTTTACTCATTTTAAATTGGCACGGTGACGGGGTCATCCATCATCATTCTCTTTCTTCAAATCCAACAAACGTTCATCAAATCCAACCACTTCGTTCTGGATCATCCACTACGTACAAAGTTATTAAAGTGGATCCAATATTGACAGAGAGTATGCCAATAAGAGGCCCCGGTCTCTTTAACAACCAAACGTCATTTTTCACACCGTTTGGTTCTTTTACATTTCGAAACCGATTCATATTTGATATCAAAATATCATATTCACTTCAAAATATCCTTCATTTTAAAATACCATAGTTACTCAAAATATGTCATTTTCACTTGAAAATATCATTTCAAATTCCAACTTAGGTTATAACCTCATTTAACCACATTCACATTTAAATCAACGATTTAAATATAAATATTCCAACTTTGCACAGTTTGAATTTTTTAGAAAATAGTTTGAATAGTTTAAATAGCTTAAAATAGTTTAATAGTTTAAAGATTTAAAACGGTTGATATAAAATGGTTTGAGTATTGAAAATGGTTTATATAGTAAAATAGTTTGGAAAATCTAAATAATTTGAATATTAAAAAGATAGATTTTAAACAGTTTATATTAAAATAATTTATTTTGAAAATAGTGTCAAATCAAACTGTTTCCTTCCATTTCAACAAATCTGGACCCATGTCCAAATTTCAAATCAACAAAACTCGATTTCCAATCTTTCAATTCAATTGACTCAATTTTGATTTAGTTTCAAATCAACTTGATTTCAATTTCAATTCGAATTAACTCCAATTTTTGAAACGTTCATTTTTAAATTCAAACTCGATTCAATAATTCAATTCAATGATTTAAATTTCAATTCAATTCTTATTTTAAACCATTTCAATTCATATCGATTTCAAGTCCAATTTCAATTTACCAATTTAAAACCATAACTTCGAAACCATTTAAAACCATTCCTTTCGAAACCTTTAGGTTTAACTTTTAATATAAATAAATGGTCTTAAAAGAACTGGGGCGAAAGAAAATCTTTCGAAAGCATTATTCCTAAGTAAAAGAAAGTGGGTGGTTTTGAAACTAACCCTTTCGAAAGCATGGAGAGGCAGCTTTAAAGTTCAAGGCAAAAGAACCCTTTCGAAAGCATTGATTCAAAAGGTTGAATGTTGTAGCAGGGGTTTTGACCTCATCGAATGCTTATTTTAGAAACAAAAGACGGCAACCTCTTTCGAAAGCCCTTTTCTAAAACAAAGGCGTATTTGAGTAAGTTGAAAGCTATTTCCCTCGAAAGCCTCATTTTGTAACCAAAATAGCTCTATGTTTATAAAGACTACTTCTACCCCTTCGAAAGCATGTTTCGACTCTATACCTTTCGCCTATCTCCAATCCATTACATACCAAGGCATTAATACCGTGTGTATTGGTTTCGACTAGGTTGAAGGCGACAATATTGGGTCGAAAGGTGGCTGCCGAAAGTGGCGAAGTAACAATCCTTTACAAAAATGATTTTTAACTTTTTAAAGTAATATCTTTCCAACTAACTTGCCTTATTTGTCAACATATAATTGGTTGCCAATTATTTTTCAAAATATTTTCTAAAAGTGCTGTTGAATTCAGTAATTAACAATTTAAAACATCTAGCAAATTGCCCCTTCTCCTTTTATAAACATATAAAACATTTAAATCGCATATCTTAAATAATTTTATGTCTTTAATAAAATACTTAGGAAAATTCTTCAAAAATTCCCATAAATCACTTTTAATATGTTTTCTAACATATTTAAATTTCTAACCCAAAGCTAACATATAATAGCCGAAATAAATTTTAAATCTAATTTAACCATTTTCT
Source organism: Allium fistulosum (assembly GCA_030737815.1). Taxonomy (NCBI): domain Eukaryota; kingdom Viridiplantae; phylum Streptophyta; class Magnoliopsida; order Asparagales; family Amaryllidaceae; genus Allium; species Allium fistulosum. The sequence goes on from CM060902.1 coordinate 845,737,363, forward strand.
TTACTAGAAAATTCATAATAAATCCACAACAACTTAGAAAATTATGAAACTTGAAATTCATCTCTAAAATAATGTTTCTGACCTTATATCAAAAATGACAGCCATTTGGATGTCATTCAATAGGTTTTCCAAATTAATCCTTATCATAAAATCTATATGAATAGCACAAATCATCAACATGCATATATATCGATTAAAAATCCAAAAATGGCATTTTTGTTTGCAAAATATATTCGGATCTAATCTAGAAACCAAAACAATAAAAATGAGATGTAATATATTATTCACCTTAGCTTGATTGTTAAGAAGGTTGAGATTTGCCCTTGAATTAATTTGATTAAGCTTCCTTCTTGAATTCTTGCTTAACTTCCTCTTGTCTTCTTTTAATGGTGGCCGACCAAGCTTCTTGGTTTAGTTTTTGTTTGTTAATATTGTAAATGAAATTGGATTAAGGGTATAGGGTATAAGAATATAACCTATTCTTATTTTGCCTTTATCTTATTACCTTTACTTACTTCATTTTAATTCTCTTTGGCTTTAGATTAATTAGGCACGACTACTTTATGATCATACAAATCTCAATTCCTTAACCATTTACATTGTTTCATTTAATTTATCTAATTAAATGTCCTAAATAATGTTAGTCAACATTAGGGTCATTAAATACTCCCCTCCTTAAAGAATTTCGTCCTTGAAATTACGATAAGGTACTCATAGAAATCAATCATAAAAGTAAAACATACCATGAAACAAGTCAGGATAAGTACCTCTCATCCTGCTCTCATTTTCCCAAGTACAGTCTCTCTCGTCGTCACTCCATTGGACTTTGACTAATCTGACTGACTTGTTCCTTAGTCTTTTCTCATCCCTTACGACTATACGAATTGGCTTTCTAACTATAGTCATATCCGGTTCTACTACTAAATCATCTAACATAGTCAGTGCAATAGTAGTTTCTGATCTCGACTATACTTCCTTAGATGAGAAACATGAAAAAATTATGGACTCCTGCCAAACTGTTCGGTAACTCTATTATGTATGCGATTTTTTCGATCCTTTCTATAATAGTAAATGGTCCAACGAATCTCGGTGCCAATTTCCCTGATTTTCTGAATCTGATTACATCTTTCATCGGTGATACCTTGACGAAAACATGATCTCCAACTGAGAACTCTAAGTCTTTCCATCTCTTATCAGCATAACTCTTCTACCTAGACCGAGCCTCCTTCATTCTAGCTCTAATTAACTCAATCTTTTTTGCAGCTTCCCTGACCAGATCCAGACCAAGAACTAACCTATCCCCAGTCTCTAACCAATAAACGGGAGACTTGCACGGCCTTTCATACAAAGCTTCAAACGGTGCCATCCCCATACTAGTCTAATAACTATTGTTATATGAAAACTCGACTAAGTGTAGGTGATCTTCCCATGATCCCTTAAAATCTAGCACACAAGCTCTTAACAAATCCTCTAAGACTTTGTTAACTCTTTCAGTTTGCCCATCTATCTGCGGATGGTAAACGGTACTCATCTTGAGTTTGGTACCCAAAGTCTCCTACAGACTCTTCCAGAACTCGCCAGTGAATAAGGAATCTCTGTCACTTACCATACTACTAGGAATTCAATGCAGTCTAATTATATTTTTCATAAACAACTTAGCTAAAACAGGTGTCGTCCTGGTTGAATTAACTGGAATGAAATGGGCACCCTTGGTCAATCTGTCTACTACAACCCATATACTTTCATTTCCACTATTTGACTTTGGAAACCCGTCTATAAAATCCATTGAGATAGAATTCCATTTCCAAACTGGATCCTCTAAAGGCTGAAGTAACCCACCTAGTTTTTGATGCTCGGCTTTTACCTGTTGATGGTTCAAACATTGCTTTACCCGCAAGCCTACATCCCTCTTCATGCCTTCCCAGAAGAAACTCCTCTTCATGTCTTGATACATCTTAGTTCCTCTTGGATGAATAGTGAACTTTGAACGATGGCATTCTCCAAGAACTTCCTTCCTAATGTTTCCCACATTTGGAACACAGAGTCGTCTTTTCTTTCTCAACCACCCATTCTGGTCAAGACTAATATCTTTTAAGTCTTCGCTCACTGTGCCATCCCTTAAATTTCTGATCCGTTCAGTTAATAATGGATCCTCCCTTTGTTTAGAAGCAATATTTTCGATCATCACTGGTAGAACTTCTAAACATGACAACATAGCAGTTTCCTTACTAGATTTAGACTCATATCTTCATTATATTATGCATGTAGTCAATGCTTCTAAATCTTTCCACTCAGCGATCAATGCTAATATTGCATTCTAATGTTTTTTGCTAAGTGCATCAGCGACATTATTGCCTTTTCCTGGTGTGCACTCAATACCAAAGTCATAAGCGGCTAAAAACTCTAACCACATCTATTGCCTCATATTCAACTCCTTTTGAGAGAATAAATACCTCAGCAACTTATGATCCGTATACAACTCGAATCTTTCTCCCAAAAGGTAATGTCTCCACACCTTCAATGCAAAAATTACCGCAGCTAATTCCAAATCATGAGTTGGATATCTAACCTCATGCGGCCTGAGTTGTCGAGAAGCATAGGCGATCACTTTACGTTTCTGCATTTACACAGCTCCTAACCCTATTCCACATGCATCCGTGTACACCACTAAGTCCTGATTCCTCTCTGGGACAACTAACACAGGTGCATTTGTCAATAAGTGTTTCAGCTTCTGGAATGCTTCCTCACACTTACCAGTCCAGACAAATTTCACACCTTTTCGTATTAGCTTAGTCATCGGTGCCGCTATCCGAGAAAAAATCCTTAATGAATCTCCGATAATAACTAGCTAATCCAGGAAAACTATTTATCTCAGTCACTATCTCAGGTCTCTTCCAATTATTCACTGCCTCGATCTTAGCTGGATCTACTGACAACCCTTTTTCTAAGACCACATGACCAAGGAACTTCACCTTCTTCTTCTAGAAATGACACTTCGAAAATTTTGCTTTCAGTTGATGCTGCCTCAACGTCTCAAGCACCACTCTAAGATGAACTTCATGCTCTCTTTCATCTTTAGAGTATATCAAAATGTCGTCTATGAATACCAATACGAACCTATCCAAGTGCTCTCGGAAAATTCGGTTCATCTAATCTACGAAGAATGTTGGCGCATTAGTTAGTCCGAACGGCATTACTAACCATTTGTACGATCCATATCGGGTCCTAGACGCCGTCAAAGGAATACTATCCTCAGCCACTCTAAGCTGATGGAATCCTGTTGCCAAATCCAAATGGGAAAATACTTTGGCCCCACTCAACTGGTCGAACAAATCGTCAATTCAAGGTAATGGATATCGATACTTTATCATCTTCTCATTCAACTTACGATAATCAATACATAACCTTAATGATCCATCTGGTTTCCTTGCAAACACTACGGCTGCTCCCCAAAGCGGACTACTTGGTCTGATAAAGTTCTTACTTTCCAAATCCACCAAACGCACCTTTAGCTCCCTCATCTCGGTAGGTGTCATTCTGCTTGGCGGTCTACTCACCGGTTCTGCTCCTGGTACTAAATCTATCTGAAACTCAATAGCTCGTTTCAGCAGCAGTCTTATTACGGGCTTAAAGATATCTGTGAATTCTCTAACAATGAAAACCTGATTTAACTCGTCTTCTGACTCCACAATACCCAACAAAGCATTAACCTCAAAACTAGGGTTTCCTACGGAGTATATTATACGATCGCTACAGTCAGGGTGTCTAGGTGATATTTTCCAATCATGGAAAAATATCCTAGCATTGTATTTACTTAACCAATCCATACCTAAAATAATTCTGAACCCTATGTAATCAAACACATGCAAACTGCAAGCAAATACATGACCTAACAATTCAAACTCTAGGTGGCCACATCTCATTCCAAGAGTCGAATAACCTCCTATCGGATTCGCAACCCTTAAGGAAGTAACTAGGTATGAAGGTTCTAGGTTAAGCTTTTCTACCAAACAATATGATATAAAAGAATGTGATGCAACAGTATCAATAGAACTCTAACTAATACACCATGAATCAAAAGCGTACCTCCCAACACAGCTTTTCCCTTTTCTTCTGTTGTTGGTCTCGAGGTAGCTGGCTCCAATGCAAACACTTTGCCCTTTCCATCCTTGGCTGGCTACTTGCACTGGTTCTTATAATGTCTAATTTGATCGCAGTTGAAACATTTTACTCCTTTCTTGTTAGTAACTTTCTTCCCTTTGCCTGTCCAGCACTCATGAGCATAGTGTCCCTTCTTATCACAATTATAATAGATAACTACTGTCTTTCCCTTCTTAGCAGCTCCACACTTCTGAGCTCCCTTCTTTTGAAAAAAATTCCTCTTCTGGTTCTGCCCTCCTTGAGCTCCCCATGTCTTGTTACCCTCAAGATAAGCAAGCATCTCTTCCTGCCTTAAAGCCATCTCAACAACTACATCGCACGGATCTCTAATATGCGATAATGTGGCCTTAACAAGCTCAGGCTTCAACCCGTGAATGAACTTCTTATTCCTTTTAATGACAGTGTCAACCATAGCGTATCCATACCTTGATAGCTCCTCAAATCTGGTTGCATACTCAAGCACTGTCATATCTCCTTGCTCCAACTCCATAAACTTCCTGAGCAGAGTTGACTTAGCAATCACTGACATAAATCTTTCCTTGAACCTCCTTCTAAATTCAGCCCAAGTCATGGTCTTCTCATTGACTCCCATAATAACACTATTCCACCAAAACAATGCTGCTCTTTGTAACTGTCTAGAAGCAAGCATTCTCTTTTTCTCATCATTAAGCCCTAAATCAGCAAAAATCCTCTCGCGATAAAGTAACCAGTTCTCCACTTCAATTTCGTCTTTAGTCCCGATAAACGGTTTTCCTCCCACCTGGCATAATCTCTACTCAATACAGCATAGTTATTGACCACTGGAGCTTCCTGATTTCCTACTTCAGCATTTCCTCCAACTAAACCCACAACAACTCCTGCCTGCATCATATCGACAAAGAACTTGTACATAGCTCCCATATCAACTTGTGGCACTCCAGCACCCACATTAGCGGCTTGTGCCTAACCTGGATTCCTTCTAGTGTTTGGTCTGGCATTCCTATTGGTTGTGGTGCTTCCTCTACCAATGTTAACTGTTCTACTTCTAGATTACATCCGTGAAATCTTCATTTGAGTCTTTGTAAGATATAAGAATAGCCTAAGAGAGACGGGAGAATAGAGATAAAGCATATACTTATATATAGCAAATACAAGTACATTACTATAGCGTTATCTCAGACCCCAATCTTTTCTCTAATTCCTTAGGATTATGTTTTCAAAATAATTTTAAGTTTGAAATTTCTTTTAAGTTTTCCATAATGCTCTGATACCAAGTTGTAACATCCCATGTCTTGAGGCTCGAAGCTAAGCGCTACAGATGCTGCAGTCATCTATAGTATTAACTTCCGGTGACAAAATACGGTAATGTTAATGGTATCCATAATATCAGAAGCACATGAATATGAAACAAAATCAACACAGATTTAAAAAAACTTTTTGATTACATTTCAAATCAATATTTCATGTTCAGATACATAATCCCAAACGATTCCCAGGTTTTGATCAAATATAATTATTACAAATTACACCAAGAGCGACATATGAAGATGCCTCCTTGGATGATCAGTACTAAATAAACATATAAGTCTTAATACATCACAGTGGAAATAAAACTAAATAGCTCCTATATAGCTAGATTTGCCTCCTGCACGTCTTCGGAAGCTTATTCGTCCAACCTACTAAACCTGAAAAACCTTACCTCTCGGTCTACTCAAATTAATTTTGAGCACCCTAGAGTTTAAGGGGAAAACATAAACCTCGAGTCAGACATAAAGCCGGGTGTGAATAATATATTACATTCGATTTACTGATATTAAGCGAGACCACACCGCTTAGCGGAACGGGTTTCCCTTCACTAATATCCTTTTAAAAGCATATCTTTTGCAAATTAGAATCCTGCAATCAAACTGATTAACGCAATAATAGCAATATCACATATGCACATCAATCAGGTAATTAATGGACTATCTGTCCGAAAAATATAGTTTTGTTTGGCTAACTATTAACCATTGGCTGACTCGAGCCAACCAGACATAACTAATTATCTAACTTCTGTTAGACACACTTCTGGGCTGACTTCCCTTAACTATCTTCTTCTAGGGTCAACTGAACCTAATGGTTTTGCGGGCTCACCAATAACCTATCTTCTCTCTATATATTCCTTCCTATGTGTAACCTCATTTTATTCTTACTTGTGACAAAGCCCTACACACTAGAATTTGGGACTTATATTAGCTAGGAGCTTATTAGCTAAAGTATAGGGTGCGACCCTGTACCAGTCCCATCTGGTATTCTAATATCTGAGTCATTTACTTAGGGTTAAATACCCCATCAAATTTTTCTTGAAAATATTTCTTTCAAATTGATTTAACCCTTTAAATCATACTTAAACAAGGAAAAAAATACTCTTTTCTTTACTCAAACATTATTGCCATGATATACATACTTTACACAAAACGTAAATATAATGGGATTATCTAGCCCTCCAAAGTAAGTTAAAAACCCTTTTTAACTTAAAAGCTCTTAGGCCACGTGGCCAAGGTAAACCATTTGAAACCTTTGCATAAAACTTTAAACAATACCTTTCGAGTCCATTGAAAGTACCCCTTTCAAAATAAGTTAACTACTATACCTTGAAACATTAGGCCAAAAGGCCAAAACATACCTTTCGAAACCTTCAAAACAAACCTTTCAAAATCATTGAAGGTATCCCTTTGAAAGCTTTATAAACCTTAGACATCCCCTTGTCAAATACTTTAAACTCGTCTTTCGAAAGCATTGAAAACCTTCCGTTTAAAGACTAAAGTAAACCTTTTGAAAACATTGGGGTATCTCACCTTCGAAACCTACATTATGAACCTTTCAAAATTATTAAAAATTCCTAGCTTAAAACAAACGTTTCGAAAGCATTGGGTTCAAGTAAAAGTTTGTGGAACATAGCTTCAAACCATTTAAAACCATTCCTTTCGAAACCTTTGGGTGTAACTTTTAATATAAATGAAGGGTCTTAAAAGAACTGGGGCGAAAGCAACTCTTTTGAAAGCATTATTTATAAGTAAAAGAAAGTGGTTGGTTTCGAAACCAACCCTTTCGAAATCATGGAGAGGCGGCTTCAAATTTTAAGGCAAAAGAACCCTATCGAAAGCATTGATTCGAAAGGTTTAATGCGACAGCAGGGGTTTCGATCTCATCGAATGCTTATTTTAAAACAAATGGCGGCAACCTCTTTCGAAAGCCCTTTTCTAAAACAAAGGCGTATTTGACTAAGTCGAAAGCTATTTCCCTTGAAAGCCTCATTTTGTAACCAAAATAGGTCTGAGTTTATAAAGACTACTTCTACCCCTTCGAAAGCATGTTTTGACTCTATACCTTTTGCCTATCTGCAATCCACTACATACCAAGGCATTGATACCATGTGTATTAGTTTCGACTAGGTTGAAGGCGGCAGTATGTGGTACAAAGGTGGCTGCCAAAAGTGGCGAAGCATCAATCCTTTACAAAACTGATTTTTAACTTTTTAAAGTAATATCTTTCCAACTAACTTGTCTTATTCGTCAACATATAATTGGTTGCCAATTTTGTTTCAAAATCTTTTCTAAAAGTGCTGCCGAATTCAGTAATTAATAATTTAAAACATTTAGCAAATTGCCCCTTCTCCTTTTACAAACATATAAAATATTTAAGTCCCATACCTTAAATAATTTTATATCTTTAATAAAATACTTAGGAAAATTCTACAAAAATTCCCATAAATCACTTTTAATATGTTTTCAACATATTTAAATTTCTGGCCCAAAGCTAACATATAATAGCCGAAATAAATTTTAAACCCAATTTAACCTTTTTCTTTACTAGAAAATTCATAATAATTCCATAACAACTTTGAAAATTGTGAAACTTGGAACCCATCTCTAGAATAATGTTTCTTACCTTATATCAAAAAACAATCCATTTGGATGTCATTTAATAGGTTTTCCAAATTAATCCTTATCATAAAATCTATATGAATAGCACAAATCATCAACATGCATATATATCGATTAAAAATCAAAACATGGCATTTTTGTTTGCAAAATATATTCGGATCTAATCTAGAAACCTAAACAATAAAAATGAGATGTAATATATTATTCACCTTAGCTTGATTGTTAAGAAGGTTGAGATTTACCCTTGAATTGATTTGATTAAGCTTCCTTCTTGAATTCTTGCTTAACTTCCTCTTGTCTTCTTTTAACGGTGGCCGGCCAAGCTTCTTGGTTTAGTTTTTGTTTGTGAATATTGTAAATGAAATTGGATTAAGGGTATAGGGTATAAGAATATAACCTATTCTTATTTTGCCCTTATCTTATTACCTTTACTTACTTCATTTTAATTCTCTTTGGCTTTAGATTAATTAGGCACGGCTACCCTATGATCATACAAATCTCAATTCCTTAACCATTTACATTGTTTCATTTAATTTATCTAATTAAATGTCCTAAATAATGTTAGTCAAAATTAGGGTCATTACATCCTTAATCAGAGTCATCCATGATTCTCTCTCAAGTTCAGCCTATAAGATCTAATCGTCTATCTGATCAATGCTCGGAGCTGATAATACCTCCATGGAACTAAACCCATGAGTTGTGTTTCCCTAGAGATAGCCAACATGGCTAGAGAATCGGCTTTTGTGTTTTCCTCCCTAGGGATATGCGTTATCGTATTGTACTCAAAATCGCTGACCAGTTCCACCTTCGTCAGATAAGGGAAGCTATTCCAAGCCTCTGATACTACTATTCGTTCATTTTCCTCTTCTTTCTCTCTTTGTTTGTTTTCTTATTTTCTTTTGTACGTTCTTGCTCAAAATAATAAACTTGAGATTCTGAGGTTCTCCCTAACCAATTCCTAATTTTAAATATATCAAAAAACGAAAAATAAATGTTTTTTCTATTCGATCCAAAAAAAGTGGAGAATGCGCATTTGCTTGAAATATTTTCAAGTTAATTGTTTTACGCCTTAGAGGGGATAGCCTAGCTCCCTTTGCTTGGAATTCCTTCCTTACATGGCAAACCATCAATTGAGAGTTATTGTATATGTGCAAGGCCTTGACGACCAATTCCTTCGAAATCTTTAGTCCCGCAATCATCACTTCATACTCGGCTTCATTGTTTGTTGTAGAGAAGTCAAGCTTTAAGGCATAGCAAACTGATCATTCTTAGGGGGTACCAAAACAACTCCTACCTCCAAGCAACGTTCATTGGATGCTTCGTCTGTGTACAACTTCCATTGAGCGCCTTGCTCTATAGTTTCTACTCTCTCGTCATCCCGAGCGGTGAACTAGGCAATGAAATCGGCCAATGCCTAGCCTTGGATTGCTCTCCTGGGAAGATACGATATATCGTATTGACGCAGTTCGTTGTTACATTTTAACAATCTCCTAAAAGTCTCAGATCATTGCAGGACCTATCTTAAGGGCTGATCAGTCAGCCCTTAATTGGATGAGTTTGACAGTAGGGATGGAGTTTCCTTGATGCGATCAATAAGCAATAGGCCAACTTTTCCAACTTCGGGTAATTTCTTTCCACTTCTATCAATTGCTTGCTGATATAGTACACCGACCTTTAGATTTTAGTTTCTTCTCACATGTGGGCAGCACTGTAACACCCCACACCCCATAGTATACCCAAAAGGACACACTAAAAGATGTTCTGCATTGTAGGTATAACTAAAACTAGCAGAGACTAAGATTCACAAGAAAAAATAGATAAAAACAGCAGAAACAATTAAAATAATAATTTGCTAAAAGTCAAACTTCATAATATAGAATTATAAAACCAAATACATCATATATCTCAAAATACCAATATATGTCTCTTGAAATCAAAACCTCAGTCTCATAAATATCAGAGTACAAAATATCCCTCACAAAGTGCCAGTACATGGAATAAGTTAAAACTGAAATAAAGAAGAGAAATACATAAGAAATATCTGCCAAAGAAGTCTCCAAGTGTCTGCAATCTATCATCCTCGCTCTTGCTAGCCTATGAGGGGAAAAGGGGAAAATGAAGGAGTAGGTCAGACTAAAAGTCTGGTGAATGATAGTAATTACTAGAATCTTTAAGCAAAGTAAAAGTAATAGACTTTACAACAGTTCTAGTATATAAAAGGAAACAAAGGAAATAGGAAGAAGGAACAAGCTGGAAATAAATACGAATTAACTAAATTAATATGATTGATTAACTTTGATTGTTTGCTTGTCCTTGATAGCTGCTTTGATTAGGATGAATTCCTAATCCTATCTTAATTAGGCTGAAATCCTAATTCTACCCTTTGATCGGCCTGCTACTCCATTGTACCTACTGTGGACAAGACGCTAGATAGCTCCCTACACCGAAGGCAATGGTGTCTACGAAAGACACACACTAAGCGCTTGGAACTCAATAGCGACTTATCTCCCCTAATCGATGCCGCACGCTCGGTTACCGCTGGTTCACACTATCTATTGCTCCCCTTTTTGACCTTTTATTTACCCTAGACAGCATAAGCGTGCCCTCGTCTCACTTCAGGCTATTGTGAGACACCGTGTCCATAGAAAATAAGGAATGTTGTTGGTACTGGTCCCTGTCAAACAAAATCTAGTTGTGCCCCTTGTCCAAATCCCCATGATTTGGACTTCTACTTATTGACCATTTACTACTGTTATTAACATAAGCGTGCCCCTCGTCTCACTTCTGGATTATGTGAGACACCTCGTCTCACTTCAGGATTATGTGAGACACCTCGTTTCACTTCAGGTTTATGTGAAACACCGTGTCCATAGAAATAGGGGAAAGTTATTTGGTACAAGTCCTAATTTAATCTTTTGCTTATTAACTTAGATAAATTGTTTAAATAAGCCTTTACTTTTGTTCTTACTATCTGTGCTTATTAATTTACCCTAAGTCTTAAAATAAGCCTCACTCTGTTCTATTTTTTATTATAACCTACGTTATAATCATGCTTATTACTTAACCCAAGGTCTAAGTGTAAAAATAAGTTCATCTTATACTATTTTTAGTTATAATTCTAAGTTATAACTAGGCCAATTATCTTTAATTAGTCCAATTCTAACATCAATATCATAATTAGGCTCAATTTCTGTCTTAATTCCATTTTTATTACAGTCTTTACAATTTACATCTTATCTTTCGTTATTTCGGTATTCTTATAATTTTAATCCATATTCGCGTTTAATCTATTCTAATCCATATGTGAAGAAGAAGGAGAAATAAAAGAAAACTGAAAATAGAAGAAAATCCAAAGCATAGAAAAATATATATAAATAACGCATAAATAACACTAAATAAATTAAAATACTGTAAATAAACTGTAAATAAATGGAAAAGCTATAATTAATAGAAATAAACTAAAATTATCTGAAAAGAATAGCGAAAAGAAATAGACTAAAAATAATTCTAAAAACTGTAAATAAACTACTAAAAAGGTTATTCCAAAAATCGTAGTAAAACTACAATTATTGGAAACCCTATTATTTTAAATTACTTAAAGAAATTTAAAATAATTACAATCACTCACCTGTGGTCCTAAGCTCTTCCCTTTTGGTCTTCCCGGATCCACTTGAGGGCATTAAAATATTTTTATTAAAAAGATTCTCTCCTTGGAAAATTATTCCTTTTAGGGTCCTTCCTGAAAAGGTGAACCCAAGCGAAGAAAATCTAGAATGAGAAAAAGTGTTAGGCCTAGGGTCTTATTTATAGGGGTAGAAGTGGATCTCAGACCGTTGGATTTGGAGATTGAATAGGATGCAACCACGTCATAGGCTGAATAGGAGCCGTCGGATGGTAGCACGAAGGGACCAGATGAGCTAAAAGAATGAAATTGAAGTGTACAAGGCTTATTGGAACGAACACGAACGAAAAATTCGTTCGTTCGCTCACTACGTAGGGCAGGTCGACCGCACGTTTAACCTTCCCCTCTCCTAGGTCGACCAGCCGATCGACCTAGGGTGTGGTTGGGTCGACCTTCTAGTCGACCTGACCCATATATTATTATTAATTTTTTTTTATTCTTGTTCGATTTGTATCTTACTCATATTAGCTCGGATTCTGACGTTCTATATATGGAAATTGACCAGAAAATTACCACAGACATAATGGTGCAACTTCCGTGGCTCAATTCTGATAATTTCACAAATTTATTTTATCATTTAATTAATTCGTTAATTAATTATTATAGTTTAATTTTATGGGTTGTTACATTCTCCCCCTCCTTAAGGGATTTCGTCCCCGAAATCTCTAAGGATAAAAGAATGAACTAAATGTTTTCATCTAATATCTACAACCAACTACTCAATCATCAACCATTCATCCATTTTCCTTAAGTTTTCTAATGCGATTTATGTCACTTATGCAATTAGTGTAGTGTTAATGTCCCTAATCTAATGCAAAACATTAGGCGGTCCACTGATTCAGTTGACCTCCTTTTATGTAATCGTGCCCGAGCTGTGTATCCAAATGAATGCAAATTTCCTAATGATAACTGATAGTTCTATATGCATGCTACAAACACCATCCAAATGCAACAATCATGTGAAAATCATCCATTTATAGCAACCATGGAAAATAAAATTCAAATGCACACACATCCATATGCATATTCGCTAGTGTCCTAGTTAGGCTGATCCCTAAGAGATAATAATGCATAGTGTAAGTATATGCGTCCATTAGTATCCACTAGCAAACACTTGCAACCACTTGCATACATCATCCATAACATGTTCTAATAACATGTTTACATCAATTCCTACCATCCATAGGTTAACTCCTATGTTCTACCCTCCTAAAGAATAATAAAGGAAAGAATCTATTCAAAACTAATGATGGAAAATAGGAAATTCGAAAAAAAGAAATGCGGTTATGAGATAAAAAATTTCTCCAAGTCAAATTTAGTATCCCTATGTAGACTCTATCCAACACGAAAGTGACTTGCGCGGTCTCCCATAAAAAGCTTCGAAAGGTGCCACTCCAATGCTAGCTTGAAAACTACTATCATATGGGAATTCCACTAAAGGAGGATGCTTCTCCCAAGTTTCTCAAAATCAAGAATACTCATTCTCAACCATGCGTGTCTTACTATCTTACTAATTTCACTTTACTGTTCTCCTTTAGTCTGCACACATGAATCAACATTCCTAGGTCCTTACAAGTGTCCTACTCACTCCATAGGAACTTCTATCATCACTTTTAAAAGTAATCACTGCTATTGCCTTGCACTATTTTCGTTACACCTAGGAAATGATTCCTATCTACTCCACATTTAAGAGCTTGGTTTGGTATTTATCACTTTATTTTAAAAAAACTAAGGCTTAAATTTTTAAAATATCAAATCCCAAAATCTTTGTCTTTAAAAAATGTTATTTTTAAGTTTCTATTAAATTCAAAAATACTAGGTTACTTAAAATCTTATCTTTCTAGACTTGCATCTTCACAGCTTTTTTTGAATTTACATTATTTCCCAAACCTAGAGGGAAAAACTTTTAAGTCCAAAACTTATTCCTCATTTTCTTTTAAAGACTTTTACAGCTTTTTATAAAAATTTGGATTTTTAAATTTTACTTTTATTAAGTTTTTCATTTCCAAAAAATTATTTTCTTTTTCACCAAACTATTATCCTTTAAAATAACTATAAAATGTCCTTATGTGTCTTTTTTTAAACATCTTCTTATTACACCTAATAGTTTTATACCTTAATGTATTGGAACTACTTTCTCTTATGAGATACTATTAATGGTAAAACCTTCTATGAATCCTTTAAAAGAGGATTTTATGTTTATGTGAAATTACAAGGAACTTATTTTATATTTTTCGAAATAGGCTATACAAATATGGTGCTTCCTATACCTTGTATATCTCTTTCACGTATTCCTTATAACTTGCATAAAACATCTTTATTTATAATTTGGTTTCATAGAAATTTTTTATCATTATTCATTTCATTCCAATAGATTAAAGTATTTTTAATTTATATTCTCTTACCATAGACAATTTCTATGAAATTTACTAATTTCCTAATATTTAACTTACACTTTTCTTTTCAGAAAAACTCATTTTCAAAACTGTTTTTAATATATCCATAACTAGAAAACATTTCCTCATACTTATTTAAATATTTAGTGTACTTACAAACCACTTTATTTCTATACTTGAAAATTTTCTTCAAAACACATTTTTATGTGGGTCAAAACATATGTTGCGTAAAACACTATTATTACAACCCAAAAATACTAGTGTATGGATTCAATTAAAATAAATACTAATAAACCTCATATACTATGTAAAAATATTTCCTTTGGAAGTCACATACTATAACAATAGTGCTATAGTCTATGCTCCTTTTACTTTTCACGAAAACATCTATTACAACAATAAATGTTGTAATCTACGTTTTTGATACTTAATAACCTCTAGGTTTTTATAATTAAAATCTTTGTTTATCTACAAAGAAACTAGCGAGCTATAATTCTTCAAAACGAATCTTACTTTTAACAAAATTTATATCATATAAAAACCAATTTAAATTTCATACCATTTTTCAAAAACCCAATACTTATTTCCTAAAAGAAAATATTAATAATGAAAATTTTCAATTCTAACAATTATATTCTATTGAGCTAAACATAAGGTGGATTTATTCTCACTACCCTAGGAGTACCCTTCCTAAATTTTGGTAATCCCATTTCCTTACTAAAGTCTTTTAGAACTTCCGTTAAATCCACTTATATGAAACAATTGTAATTTCTGCAATTTTCTACACATGGGCTTCCTCCTTTTCTTAACAACTGCATCTATTGTACATCTTTAATCTTTGCCTACCACTCTTTGGATTTTCACAATCCGAACCTAAATGTAGAAAACCATTTCTCAAACTCTTTCCCATGTGTAGACCTTCTCTATGCCCAAGAACCACACTTCCTTATGCCAAAAGTGTCGCTACAGAATTTTGCCTTCCACCGATGAACGTGGAGCGTACGAAGAACCTCCTCAAGATGAATAACATGCTTTTCCATACTCTTGGAAAACACCAAAATGTCGTTCATGAATACCACCCCGAACTTATTTAGGACATCTCTAAAAACGTGGCTCATCAAATCTACGAAATAGGCTAGGGCATTGGTTAGCCCAAAAAGGCATAACCAACCGCTCAAAGAATCCGTCGGGTATCCTAAATGCGGTCTTATTAATGCTGTTATCAGCGACCCTAAGCTGATGAAATCCAGTAGCTAAATCAAGCTGAGAGAATACTGCAGAGCCAACTAACTGGTCAAAAAGGCCATCTATCCCAAGGAGTGGATATCGGTTCTTCTTCGTGAGCTTATTCAATTCTCTATAGTCTACGCAAAGTCGAAGGGAACCATCCGCCTTAGTAGCGAAGACGACTGGCGCTCCCCACTCCGATATGCTCCTTCTTATAAATCCTTTCTCCAAAAGCTCACGGATCTGCTTGCTCAATTCCTCCCTCTCTCTAGGTGCCATGTGCCTCACGGTTAATGCTACTGGCTTATCATTATCAGTCAAATAAATCCTGAAGTCAATCTCCCTCTTAGGGGGTAGTCTCCTAACCTCCTCAAAGACGTCTGGAAAATCTCTGACAACAGGAACCGAATCTAACTCTAATGATAATGAATCGAGGGAATAAAGGAAGCTCAACATAACTGACCCTTGCGGGTCGCAAGAAACCTCGAGAGTCCTACCGCTGCATGTCTCTAATCTAACGACTCTTCTCTCGCAGTCTAATATAGATCCATATGTGGATAGCCAATCCATTTCCAAATCTCATACTCCGAAAATCCCAATACATAGGCGTCATAGTCAAATTCCACGCCTAGGATAAAAAATTTCAAACCTCTACAAACCATAGACAAGTGTGCCAATCCTCATATGCGGTTTGAAATAACAATGGGGTCTACTACTAAAGTGATGTCTAAGTGCAAACAATCTACCAAAGAACTCGTAATGAAAAGATGTGATGCTTCAAAATCGAAAAGAGTCCTAATGGGAAAATCAAAAAGAGAGATTAATCCTTCTAAAGAGATTTTCCTGCCTCTATCCGAATCACTACTAGAAAGTGCTGCATCCAAAGCTTGTACCTGCGTCGTAGGTGCGCTTGCTCTCTGCCCTGTTCTCTAAGGACAAGCCCTACTAAGATGACCGGGCTGCCCATAGTTGAAACACCTCCCCTTCATCATTTTATTCTTATAGCCCTAGCGTAATGACCAACCCGTCCATAGTTACTGCATTTCCCGCTTTTCTTGATCCACTTCCGATGTCCTCCAAATCTAACATCCTAAACCTTTGCTCCATAACCTCCAACCTAGCTCGTTCCTCCTCGAAATCCTCTGTGCCAGAAATCGTTCTACCTCCTAGACTAGCGAAGTTCTTGCATATCTTAGAAAAATTGGCTGTTGTAGATGGATTAAAGGGACCTCCACCTACGGTGTTGTATTAGGTGCTTGCCCTTGCACCTCTGGTATCGTAGCTCTATGGAACCAGTCAGCCATATTATGCAAAGAAAAGGAAACTTAGGCTCGAAAGAAGGTTGAATTGGACGTTTCAGGGGATTTTTATAAAAACTCTTTTATACTTGAAAAACTACTTCTATAATAAGAGTTTCTTTCTGAAAAATACTTCTAATTTGAAGATATGCTACTTAAAAATAAGCTGCTTTTGGAAAAATACTTTATTTTTAAAACAAGTTTTTAGGAATCCTGTAACCTTAGGCTCTGATACCATATGTAACACCCTACACCCCTTAGTATCCCCAAAAGGACACACTAAAAGATGTGGTACGTTGTAGGTATAATTAAACCTAGCAGAGACTAAGATTCACAAGACAAAATAGATAAGTGGAAACAATTAAAATTATAATTTGCTAAAGGCCAAACTTCATAATATAGAATTATAAATAAAAATACATCATATGTCTCAAAATACCAATATATGTCTCATGAAATCAAAACCTCAGTCTCATAAATATCAGAGTACAAAATATCCCTCACAAAGTGACAATACATGCAATAAGCTAAAAACTGAAAATAAAGAAGAGAAATACATAAGAAATCTCTGCCAAAGAAGTCTCCAAGTGTCTGCAATCTATCATCCTTGCTCTTGCTAGCCCATGGGGGGAAAAGGGGAAAATGGAGGAGTTTGTCAGACTAAAAGTCTGGTGAATGATAGTAATTACTAGAATCTTTAAGCAAAGTAAAAGTAAAAGACTTTACAACAATTCTTGTATATAAAAGGAAACAGGAAGAAGGAACAAGCTGGAAATAAACACGAATTAACTAAATTAATATGATTGATTAACTTTGATTGTTTGCACCTGTCCTTGATAGCTGCTTTGATTAGGCTGAATTCATAATCCTATCTTAATTAGGTTGAAATCCTAATTCTACCCTTTGATCGGCCTGCTACTCCATAGTACCTACTATGGACTAGACGCTAGATAGCTCCTTACACAGAAGGCGATGGTGTCTACGAAAGACACACACTAAGCGCTTGGAACTCAATAGCGACTTATCTCCCCTAATCGATGCCACATGCTCTGTCACCGCTAGTTCGCACTATCTGTTGCTCCCCCTTTTGACTTTTTATTTACCCTAGACAGCATAAGCGTGCCCTCGTCTCACTTCAGGCTATTGTGAGACATCGTGTCCATAGAAAATAGGAAATACTGTTGGTACTGGTCCCTGTCAAACAAAATCTAGTTGCGCCCCTTGTCCAAATCCCCATGATTTGGACTTCTACTTATTGACCATTTACTACCGTTATTAACATAAGCGTGCCCCTCGTCTCACTTCAGGATTATGTGAGACACCTCGTCTCACTTCAGGGTTATGTGAGACACCTCGTTTCACTTCAGGGTTATGTGAAACATCATGTCCATAGAAATAGGAGAATGTTATTTGGTATAGGTCCTACTTTAATTCTTTGCTTATTAACTTAGATAAATTATTTAAATAAGCCTTTACTTTTGTTCTTACTATGTGTGCTTATTAATTTATCATAAGTCTTAAAATAAGCCTCACTCTGTTCTATTTCTTATTTTAACCTACGTTATAATCATGCTTATTACTTAACCCAAGGTCTAAGTGTAAAAATAAGCTTCTTTCATCTTTTATTCTTTTTAGTTATAATTCTAAGTTATAACTAGGCCAATTATCTTTAATTTGTCCAATTCAAACATCAATATCATAATTAGGCTCAATTTCAGTCTTAATTCCATTTTTATTACAGTCTTTACAATTTACATCTTATCTTCTGTTATTTCAGTATTCTTGTAATTTTAATCCATATTCGCGTTTAATATATTCTAATCCATATGCAAAGAAGAAGGAGAAATAAAAAAACTGAAAATAGAAGAAAATCCAAAGCGTAGGAAAAAGATGTAAATAACGCATAAATAACAGTAAATAAATTAAAATACTGTAAATAAACTGTAAATAAATGGAAAAGCTATAATTAATAGAAATAAACTAAAATTATCTGAAAAGAATAGCTAAAAGAAATAGACTGATAATAATTCTAAAAACTGTAAATAAACTACTAAAAATATTATTCCAAAAATCGTAGTAAAATTACAACTATTGGAAACACTATTATTTTAAATTAATTAAAGAAATTTGAAATAATTACAATCACTCACCTATGCTCCTAAGCTCTTCCCTTTTGGTCTTCCCGGATCCACTTGAGGGTATTAAAAAAAATTATTAAAAATATTCTCTCCTTGGAAAATTATTCCTTTTAGGGTCCTTCCTGAAAAGGTGAACCCAAGCGGAGAAAATCTAGAATGAGAAAAAGTGTTAGGCCTAGGGTCTTATTTATAGGGGTAGAAGTGGATCTCAGACCGTTAGATTTGAAGATTGAATAGGATGCAACCACGTCATAGGCCGAATAGGAGCCGTCGGATGGTAGCACGAAGGGACTAGATGAGCTAAAAGAATGAAATTGACGTGTACAAGGCTTGCTGGAACGAACACGAACGGAAAATTCGTTCATTCACTCACTACGTAGGGCGACCGCATGGTCGACCTTCCCCCCTCCTAGGTCGACCGGCCGGTCGACCTAGGGTGTGGTTGGGTCGACCTTCTGGTCGACCTGACCCATATTTTTTTTTGTTGATTCTTGTTCGATTTGTATCTTGCTCATATTAGCTCGGATTCTGACGTTCTATATATGGAAATTGACCAGAAAATTACCACGAACACAATTGTGCAACTTCCGTGGCTCAATTCCAATATTTTCACAAAGTTATTTTATCATTTAATTAATTCGTTAATTAATTATTGTTGTTTAATTTTCTGGGTTGTTACAAGCACTCAAAGCATAAATGGATACTGCCAAGTAAACAAATAGATCCTCTCCTTCCAAAGGCTTTGAAAAGACTGGCAGCCTCTCCAGATGATTGACCAAGGCATGAAATGTATACTTGCATTCTTGCGTCCAAGCGAAGTTCCTTTTTCCACTTTGAGGACACCAAATAACGGTATATATTTCTCTATAGCCTTTGAGATGAATCAGCTTAGTGCAACTACTTTCCCGTTCAGACTCTGTACCTCCTTTATTTTCTTTAGGGCCTCAACATTCCTCAAGGCTTCAATCTTCTCTGGATTGGCCTCAATTCCCCTTGAGTTCACAAGAAAACCCAAGAACTCCTCTGATGCAATTTCGACTAAGCATTTCAGTCGGTTAAGCTTTATCCTGTATCATCAAAGTACGCCAAACATTCTGACAAGTACTCTAATTGGTTCACCGATCGCCGTGACTTACTAACATATCGTCTACGTAGACTTCCATTGAACATCCAATTTGATTTTTGAACATTGAATTCACAAGTCTCTGGTAGGTCGCTCTGGCGGTTTTCATATAATCCCAAATCAATTATGAAGCTAGTATGTTCCTGGTCTAGCATGTGCATTGAAATTTGATTATAGCCGGAGTAAGCATCCATGAATGACATCAATTCTTGGCCAACGATTAAATCTACAAGTTGGTCAATCGGTAGTGGGAAACTATCCTTTGTGCATGCCTTATTCAGGTCTAACTAGTTGATGCATGTCCCCCATTTCCCATTTGATTTCTTGACTAGGACTGGATTGGATACCTACTATGGGTATAGAGCGTCGAGGATGAAACCATTAGCTTTTAGCTTATCCACCTCTTCTTTTAGCATAGTGGATTGCTTCGGACCCAAACTACACCGTTTCTATTTCATAGGTAGACACTTGGAGTTCACATTCAATGCATGACATACTATCTTAGACGATATTCCAGATATATCAGAATGTGCCTAGGTAAACACATCTATGTTTGCCAAATAAACCTCGCTGACTCCTCCATCTTCATACTGAGTTGAGACCCGATTTTCAGGACCCGAGAAGCATCATCATGATTGACCAGGGTGCTGATCGTTAACTCAGTAGGGGCCTCCCTAACACCCTCTGGTTATTTCTTTGAGTCCATAGCTTTGTGAAACCTGCTATACTGATCGGGCCGAGGCTTAGGTAGCTATTTCTATACATCCATCGACCTGACATAGAGAGTCTTCTCTACATCCATTCCTTTCACATCTTACTTTGCTTCTCTCAGCTCTACGACATAACACTCACATCCTAAATTTTGACCACCTTGAATGACCCCCATTGCATTTTCCATGGGAAATTTCATTGTCGGGCACTATAGAGCTAGGGCCATGTGGAAACTAGCGAGGGTTGGTCGGCCCAAGAAGGCATTATAAGCCGAAAAAATATCCATCACAACGAAGGTCACAACCCGCACTCTCTTGCGGTCACCTTCTCATAAAACCACCGATAGGTCTATACATTCCACAGGCTCTGCAGCCACTTCGATAAATTGCTGAATCCGAGATTTACATGGCCTCATATCTGACCGTCCATCATCATCTGATCATAAGCTTTCTTAAACAAAATATTTCCTGAACTTCTATAATCAATAAGCAATTTTTTCATAGTTGTTGGCCCAATCACGACCATTATTACCAAGGGATCAATTATAGGTGCTTTGATCTTGTCTTCATCACTACTTCTAAGTATAATGTCATCTTTCATGTTTTTAGTTGCTTCACTAAAGCTCCGTCTTTGACGGCAAAGCAACTATCTTATACCACATGCTTCGGAGAACTCCCGTATCTTTCCATCTCATTCCAACTCTTCTCAGCTAGATGAGATGCACTAGTTATGGTCTTGATAACAAGTCTTTTTCCAATCTACTTAGGCTCTTCACCACCAAGCCCAACATGTCCCCATTGGAGCAGTTGCTCCTGGGGTTGAGCATTCTCTTGTCCGCCATCCTACGGGGCTTTCACATACTATTGAAGCTTCTTTTTCCTGGTTAAATCCTCAATCACATCTTGACGTTGTCTTCATTCATCGTGTTATGACCATGGGTCTCGTGGATGCGACAAAACTTCTCAAACCTTTTCTCCTTTTCAATCGACTCCCTAAGCTAGCTTTTTACACTGTTCAGTGCCCTATGTCGTAAGTTATACATTCTTGACTGAATTGTTTAATGGCGTATAGTTTTCGTACTTTGGACATTTCTTGAAATCTGGCTTCCTACTTCCATCACCTTGATTATTTCTTTTCTGGTTATTACCTTTATTTCCCATAATCATAGTTATATTCTCGGAACCTTCGCCGGATTTTTTCACAGCAACATTGCTTTGAATCACTTCAGCCAATTGCCCACCATTGTCCTACCTAGCAGTCATACTTTCTTCTTTCAAGCGCAAGAACCAAGTCGTCTTTTTGTAAAAAATGATCCATAGTCGTTGGGAGTTTCATCTTCAACCATCTTCCAAAATCAATATCTGGATGTATCCCCTTTATCAAAGCCATCAATACTATGTCCTCCTTAGTGTGACCCACTTCCATCACAGCAGTATTGAATCTACTCAAGAAGACTTTCAATGATTCTCTAGTGCGTTGGAAAAGGTTTGATAACGACATCATATCCTTCTGATGGGTAGTGTGTAAGCAAAACTATTCGACAAACCTCCTTACCAACTAATTGAACGACGATATGGATCTCAGCAAAAGCTGGGTGAACCACATCGTAGCTACACCATCAAGAAATATCAAAAAACATCTACATCTCATGGCGTCCGTCGTCCTTTCCCTATCCATATACCACTTATATTTCAAAAAAGCTGCGTTGAATCTGCCGTTCCACTATAGGACGACATCGTAAGCATAATGAACCTTCAAGGATACTCCTCACACGATATTTCTTCAGTAAGTGGGTTCCTACTGGGAGAATAGACCCATTCATTATTGTTTCTATGATGGTTTTCATTCACTAACTTCTTCACCATATCAACCAAAGACTCTGGCTCAATCTAATCTACTAGAGGGCGATTGTTAGCACCAAAATTGATCACTAACACTCTTGAATAGAGTTATGTAGAGAGATTAGTGATGAAAGTAAATTAAAACAAAGAAATAACACAATTGAGTGAGAAAGGAACAACAGAAATGAGAACATCAGATTTATAGTGGTTCGGCGCAATTGCCTACGTTCACTTTGAATAGAATCTTTATTACTTTTTCAATCACTTGAATACAGATACAATCCGTAAACAAACCACTTGAATGCAAGTTTGAATCAAAAAGAGGAGAGTATAAAAAAGGGTAGAGTTTCCCTAGAGTTCTCCCAAAAAAGGTCCCTTCAACTGTACCCTTACCTCTCTATTTATAGACGAAGATAGGCTGGTTCCCCTGTGTAAGCCCACAACCAATATAGCTCGGCCCACTAGTGTCAGTTCAAACTG
The DNA here is from genome assembly GCA_030737815.1 of Allium fistulosum. NCBI lineage: Eukaryota > Viridiplantae > Streptophyta > Magnoliopsida > Asparagales > Amaryllidaceae > Allium > Allium fistulosum. The sequence goes on from CM060902.1 coordinate 845,760,325, forward strand.
ACCAACCCAGGCAATGCCGAACCAGGCGTCGCCGAACCAGTATGGCTAAACCAGTATGGCTGATCTATGGTCGTATAGCAATTGACTCAAAGCAAGCCTTCAAGGGACTCGGAGTAACTCATGGTGGATCTCGAAGTAAAGCAATGTCGATCTCCTCACTTCACTGTTGAGCCCAAGAATATGCTAACTCCCTCATTGTGCACCGAACTAGATACACCGACCCACACGTGCCGAACAACTCCTGACCGAACGACATTAGCTTCCCTATTTCGACCGAACGATATCTGCTAACTCATCTAGGCCGAACGACATATGCTAGACCATCTAGACCGAACTGCTTCGCCTCACCCATATTGGCCGAACCACTCTGTCTTCATGCACCTTGGCCAATCCGCCAAGGCCGAACCATTATAGCCGAACCACTCGAAACAAAACTCTCCGAGGCCGATCCACAAAATGCCGAGCCAATCTTCCTTGAGTATTTTGACCGAATCAGCACATCTACACTCCAATGCCGACCCACCTTGGCCGGGCCATCTTGACTGCATTTCAACACCGAACTACTACGGCCGAGATAGCGATAAATATTTCGACCCGGGTGTATAGGACGATCCAGACTTAAGTTTCGCAGGCCGGGCCTTCGGTGCCCCATACAAGAGGGGCCCCCGATACATCTGAGGAAGGTGAAATTAAAGAGTCCGGGGTGCCAGGAGTGTCTGATGAGAATATAAGTCTCAACTCAGCACCAGTAACTGACGCACCCGGCATCGATGAACTGCCTCCTCCTTCAAAGAGGAGAAAGAGCCTAGCCTACAAACTGAGAAAGAAAACAATGGGCGGAACCTCAAAAGTCACAATTACTGTAGTTGAGAAAGAGTCGTCTCCCCAACATTTAGAGGGTTCACTAAAAGGTCTATCAGACCTGACCATCCCTGACGACTTGCTAAATTATGGCTTCAATGATCCAGAGGCCATGGGACTTAATTCACCCGTGAGAGGTGATGAAGTCGATCAGGCTCATCATCAAGGAGAGAAAACCCCAATAAGTAAAGCAGAAGAAACTGGTCCGTCGGGGGGAAACACTAGGACACACACGAACACTCACACTTCACCCTACACTTAAATTTTAGCCATCGTATGATTCTCGCTAACTCGTCCTCGCTTGGTTTCTGTGCAGGTGATATGGGGTGCACTCACGGCTTCGACCGCCTTCCCAGGTCCTCTATCTTCCACCACTCCAGTCAGGATTCGGGATCAGGTAGATGCCGAGACAGGGACGACAGCGGCGATAGAGACTACCGTCCCAGAGATTCATCGTCTTCTCGAAGAAAAACTTACAGCCATTCTTCATATCCTAACAATCCTCCCCCTCATTCAGAGCATAGTAGGGAGAAATCTGCTCGGAAGGGATCTCAATTTGAAGCTCCCCATGACCAACACTCTGGCTCATCCAACACCAAGCAATCTCGTGAGCCCCATAAAAAGTCTATGACTCCGGCTTGGCAGACTTCCCCAGCCTTCGCACACGATCCATCGACAACTGAAAAATTAGCCAAGCTTAAGGCCACATTTCCAAAGATATGCTTCGACGAATTGAAATTTCTTCCTGCGATTCATCCTATTCCAGGGCACGTCAAACAAAGCGCCATCGCCTGCAATAATGATGTCTATGTTCAACACGACGCGTTCGTTCATTTGGCAGAAAAAGTTTCAGAAGTTTCTGTGGAACGTCAACACGAAATTGATCGCCTGAAACTTGAAGCCATTCATGACAAAGATATCATTAAAGCCCAGGATGAAGAGCTATCCTTGTACAAATCCCAACTTGAGGTCACATAGTAAAACGCCAAGGATACAGCCAAAGCAGTCAATCAATTGGAAGCCACTCACAAAAAAGAACTTGATGAGGCAATTCAACGTAGTGGTGCTCTAGCCTTAGAGAAAGACTCCATCCAGAAAGAAAAAGATACCCTCGCTCGACGAGTTAAAGAACTGGAGGAGCTTCTCTTTAAAGAGAAAGAAGAGAAAACTGCTGCATAGGAAGAGTCACAATGATATTGCGATGAAATCGTCGCAACACGACTCTTAAAGATGAAACTTGACGAGGAACTTTCTAAAGCTGAAGCGTTAAAGGATGCAGCCCGTAAGGAGGGTAAAAGAATGACGCTAACAGAGGTCGATTCTCACCTCGAGGCAGCTGCTGAAGTCGGTAGGGAAGAAATTAAGTGCCTATTTTATCCGCTTATTGTAGAGTATAATGCTCGAGTTCTCACATCGGGATCTATCTTTTCTAGGCGAGGGTTACCTCGAATCATTGGCCGAAGCATGGGATACTTTAATAAAAATTAAAATAGTTGAGCTGGGCACCGAAGAGGTTGATGAAGAAGCTCTTGTGAAGGAAGTTTTTTGAGGAAACGAGCCTTCCGACTTATCTGCAGCAAAAACCCTCTTTCGAAGAGATTCCTTCTCATCGAAGGGGAAGGACGACATTGCTGGCCCATCCGGAACTGAGTCTCTAGTTCCTCCTTCCGCTCAACCGACTGGTTGCTCATCACTCGATCCTTTCGAGTAGCATGTCGGCTATGACCCAAAGAAGCTCGGGCTTGATGTTCACGTTCTATCCCCTATTCCAGAGGGTGAGACTCCCAAAACAGCTGAGAGTCAGCCGGAAGCCGGTATGTAATTTTTCCTTCTTCGGTCCAAAGAACCATCGCTTTTGACGAATAATAGATGTATTCTAACATTTATCTTTAATGGCTTCATGTAGGCCATTCTGATCCCGAACCAACTCCAAGGAGCAATGTCGCCACGGAGAAGGAAGAGAAAATGGCAGAAGAACTTCACATTGGGGATACTCCTGGGCCCGATGCCCAAGTGATCGGGGCGCTCGACGAGGACATACTCGAGAATCCCTCGCTTATAGACGAACATAATGAGGTTGAAATCACGGGTGCCTCTAGACCTACTTCAAAACTTAGCATGGGGGATCGAATCGTGGAAGAGGAGAAAAAGAAAGTCGAAATTAAGATTGAACCTCAGGTGGTGGAACTTGATGATCATTTAAATAGGCCCTTGAAGATAATTCTCCCCGAGCGGAACACACATCTGGATGTCCCTCTTCCTCCCTCAGATATCACCTCACTGGGAAGCAGAGGGTCCATGAAGAAGCGCTTGGCTAAGGAGCCTTCGGAGAAGCCGAAGAAGGAGAAAAAGTCAAAGAAGTAGTTATCATCTTGTCATACCTCATTCAGCCTGAATAAACTTAAGTCATGTAGTTGTTTATTTTTTCTTTTTTATAGTCGTCGTAGGTAGATTTTGGTTCCGGACCTCGGAAAAGTAGCAATGGAAGTTAATTTTCGATTAGTGAATAAAATTTTGTTTCTTTTGCATTCATAGACTCTCATCATTTAGCTTATCACCTGACTTGTAGTTGAAATTCAAAGCCTTGTGGGTTATGCGAGTTCCAGTCCGCTTCCACGTGACTTGGAGATTTTTGAATTATTTATACTTTAGTCCATGCCTTGGGGACTTAGTTATTTTTGAATCGTTTATACTCTAGTCCGCACTCCGAGGACTCGGAGTACTCTAGTCCGCGCTCCGGGGACTTAGAGATTTTTGAATCGTTTATACTCTAGTCCGCAGACTCAGAGTACTCTAGTCCGCGCTCCGGGGACTTAGAGATTTTTAAATCATTTATACTCTAGTCCACACTCCGGGGACTTAGAGTACTCTAGTCCACGCTCCTGGGACTTATAGATTTTTGAATCGTTTATACTCTAGTCCGCACTCCGGGGACTCAGAGTACTTTAGTCCGCACTTCGGGGACTTAGAGATTTTTGAATCGTTTATACTCTAGTCCACACTCCGAGGACTTAGAGATTTTTAAATCGTTTATTGATCAACTTTTAGTTTTAAGTCCGCGTTCATACGCCGGACATATTAATACAATTTGACTTTGCCATGAAATTGTAACACATGGAACATCAACTGTTCATAGAAAAACAGCTTCAAGCCTTTATTGAATATATAAAAAATAGGGACAAGCTGAATTTTCTTATTACATGTTAGAAACAAGGAACAACAAAAGGAAACATACAGTGGAAACAACTGCTACTAAAATGCAAAAGAAAATGACTATGTGTAATAACGATGCAAATGCTCTCTATTCCATGCTCTGGGGAGTGTCATGCCATCAACAGTCGCTAGCTTGAAGGTTCCTACTCCAAGCTTCTGTTCGATGACATACGGACCTTCCCATGTGGGATTCATATGTGACGGGATTGGAAAAACTCGCTTCAAAACAAGATCACCCACATCAAAGATTCTCGGTCGAACTATTTCATTATAATATTGAGCGACTCGGTGTCGATACACAATGGCCTTAAATTAGCTTCTTCACGTTTCTCATCGACAAAGTCCAATGATTCCAGTAAAAGATCCTGATTCGTCTTAGGATCATAATGAGCCACCCGGTGAGAGGGAACTTCAAGTTCCACGGGTATAACAGCTTCATCGTCGTATGCCAAGGTTAATGGAGTGTGGCCAGTCGCGGACTTGTGGGTGGTTCTGTAAGCCCAGAGTGTTATCGGAACCTCATTCACCCACTTTCCTCTAGCCTTCTCCAAACGTTTTTTCAATATGGACTTGATTATTTTATTTACAGCTTCAACTTGTCCATTGGCTTTAGGGGCGACTGCCGCAAACCTTTTCTCAATGCAATATTTTTGGCAGAATTCTTTGAACTCCCTACTCTCAAATTGAGTTCAGTTGTCCGTAATGATAGTTCGTGGGAGGCCAAAACAACATATGATGTTTCGCACTACGAAATTAATGACCTTTGGTGGTGATCGTAGCTAAGGGCTCTGCTTCCGACCACTTGGTAAAGTAATCGACCACAACAATTGCATATTTTGCACCACCTTTGGAGATTGGCAAGGAGCCGATTATATCAATCCCCCATATTGCAAATGGCCAGGGACTAACCATTTGTGTGTGTTCCGTCGGTGGAGATCTCGAGATTTTTGCATACTTTTGACATTTGTCGCATCTTCTTACATAGTCCGCGGCGTCTCGATTCACGGTTGGCCAATAGTATCCATAGCAGAGGATCTTTTTTGGTAGTGTCTGCCCCCCTGTATGGTCGCTACATTCTCCTTCATGAACTTCTTTCAAGACCCGCTTTATCTCGTCGTGGGCGATGCACCGAAGTAAGGGAACCGAAAATCCTTTCCAATACATTACTCCATCCTACATTATATACCGCGAGGCTTTGCGGGCGACTTGTTGTCTTTCGTTCCCTCTCAGGCAAAGTTCCATGTAACAGGTATTCTTTGAACGGGGTCATCCACGACTCACTTTCAGTTTCCATCCCTAACACAAAATCTACTTCCATTTCGTTTATACTCGGGGCGTGTAAGATTTCGACGGGGACTAAGCCCATCTGCTATGCATCACCAGTACTTGCGGATTTCGCCAATGAATCGGCTTCCCCATTTTGTTCACACGAGATATGCGAAATATCGTAATATTCAAGGTCTGCCAATAGTTCTTGAATTCGAGCAAGGTATTGGGCAAGTCTCTGCCCCTTTGCTTGATAGTCTCCCCGTACCTGGTATACCACCAATTGTGAGTCACAAAAGATTTCAACCGATTTTACTTCGAGTTCCCTGGTAAGTTTCAAGCCAGCAATCAATGCTTCATATTCGGCTTCGTTATTTGTAGCTGGGAAATCGAGGTTTAAAGCATAACAAATTGATCAATTTTCGAGAGTTACAAGAATAACACCAGCCCCAGAACAACGGTCGTTGGATGCCCCATCGGTGTATAGTTTCCATCGAATGAGGGGAACGACGTCACCACTACTTGGCTCATCTGATATGGTGAATTCTGCAATGAAGTCTGCTAACGCTTGCCCTTGGATAGCCCTCCTTGGCAGGTAAGTGATATCGAATTGACTTAACTCAATGTTCCACTTGAGTAACCTTCCAGAAGTTTCTGGTCGTTGGAGCACCTGTCGCAGAGGTTGATCAATATAAACACTGATCGGGTGTGCCTGAAAATACGGACGGAGCTTGCGTGATGCAATCACCAAGCAGTAGGCTAGCTTCTCAATCTTAGGATAATTTATCTCTTCCCCTGTTAGACGTTTGCTGACATAGTACACTGGCTTTTGAATTTGGTCCTCCTCGCGAACCAAGGCCGCACTGATGGCATACTAAGACACGGCCAAGTATACATATAACTCTTCATGGTCTACGGACTTTGACAGAACCGGGGGCCTCTCCAAGTGTCTCACCAGAGCTTGGAACGCATCCTCACAATCCGGCATCCATTCAAAATTTATCTTCCCTTTCCTTATCACATCAAAGAAAGGAATACACTTGTCGGTCGCTCTGGATATGAATCGACTCAACGCGATGACTTTTCCATTCAGGCTTTGTACTTGCTTTATAGTTCTGGGCACTTGTAGGTCGCGGATAGCCTGAATCTTTTCTGGGTTAGCTTCGATTCCCCGCACATTGACAATAAAACCCAAAAACTTTCCCGACGCAACGCCAAAAGAACATTTCAATGGATTGATTTTCATTCCATAGTATCTAAGTATATCAAACATCTCCGCTAAGTCTCGAATGTGGTCGTTTGACTGCCATGACTTCACGAGCATGTCATCCACATTGACTTCCATTGTCTTACTAATTTGGTCTTTAAATATCTGATTTACCAAACGCTGGTAAGTCGCTCCTGCGTTCTTCAACCCAAAAGGCATCACTACATAACAGTACAGTCCAACGTCCGTGACAAAACTAGTGTGTTCCTGATCTAGAATGTGCATCGGGATTTGATTATATCCCGAATACGCATCCATGAATGATAATAATTCGTGTCCTGCTGTTGAGTCGACCAGCGGATCAATCCTGGGTAAAGGGAAACAATCCTTAGGGCACGCCTTGTTCAGGTCTGAATAATCAACATAGGTCCTCCATTTCCCATTCGGTTTTCTCACTAGTACGGGGTTAGATACCCATTCGGGGTAGAGGGCGTCGCAGATGAACCCATTGGCTTTGAGTTTGTCCACCTCCTCTTTGAGACTAGCAGACCTTTCTGGGTCCATACCTCTCCTTTTTTGTTTCACTGGCACATACTTCGGGTCAATATTCAACATATAACTCGCGATGGCGGGAGAAATCCCGCACATATCAGAGTGGGTCCAAACAAAAACGTCCAAGTTCACTCGTAGGAAATCAGTAAGATCCTCAGTCATCGAGGGGGTGAGTTGTCATCCAATCTTAAGCACCCGTGATGGGTCATCATGGCTGACTGGAATGTCAATTGTCAGTTCAGCCGGTGCTACTTTAGACTCCTTGGGTTCTTCATCATCGTCTCTTGGATCTATGTCTCTATAGATCCGAGCCTGCTGCCCGAACCAAGGCTCGGGCACTACTTGTTAATTTTGGGCAACATGGGTGCGGACAGAGTTGTCCACAACTTTTCCCTTCTCTCTTCGCTGGGCCTCTCTCAGCTCAGCCACATAACATGCACGACCAGTCGCTTGATCGCCATGCACTACACCAACTCCTTTATCTGTCGGAAATTTCAAGGTTAAACACCATGGGGCCAAAGCTGCCCTAAACTCCGCCAGGGCCGGTCGGCCCAAAAACACATTATACGGGGAATCAACATCCAAAACAATGAATGGTAGGATCTGTACCCTCCTACGTTCACCTTCTCCTAATTCAACTGGAAATTCTACAAAACCTATAGCATTAGTGGCCGCACCATTAAAGCCATGAATGCGGGCTTTAGATGGTTTCAGATCCTTCGCCTCCATCTTCATTTGGTCATACGCCTTTTTGAAGGTAATATTCACATAACTCCCACAATCAATCAGTATCCTTCTCACAAGTGCCGGCCCAATCGTGGCTGAGATGACCATCGGGTCAATGGTAGGTGCCTCCACCCGATCGGCATCTCTACTCCTGAATACTATATCATCCGTCATCATTCGCTGCTGTTTCGTTAAGGTCCCGTCTTCTATGTTCGAGCAGCATTCGAAATTTGCATGCTTTAGGGAACTAGCATAGCGTTCCATTTCTTGCCAACTCTTGTCTGCTGGGTGAGGCCCACCAACTATCGTGTTTATAACTAATCTACCTCCAGTCCGAGCGGGTTCCTCGGGTCGATGTAGAGTCTGCCCGCGATTAGGGTCGGAGGTCCCATGTCCGCCTTCCTGCGGATTCTTAACAAACTGCTGTAACTTCTTCTGTCGAATCACCTTTTCTATAACATCATGGAGGTGTCTACATTCTTCGGTATTGTGCCCGTAAATCTCATGGAAGCGACAATACTTCCCAGTCTTCTTTTGTTCCTCAGTGGATTCTTTTGGACGTAGCTTTTGGTACTAGAATGTATTACAAGTTGATAAATAAATATTCTCCAACGATGCGTTCAGAGGAGTGTATTCGTAATAGGTAGGGATCCTTGGTTTCCACTTTCCTGCTTCCCTCTTTCTTCTAGAATTTCCTCCTTCGGATTCTTTAGATTGCCCTGGCTTATTCTGAACATTGACTTAGACCTTGCCATAGTTTTCACCAGATTGTTTCACGGCGATATTGCTTTGCACCGCTTCCTTACTTGGCCTTGGTGCGCTGCTTCGCCTCGTCCACCTGGCCTCTTCTCTCCTCATGAATTGGTTCGCCTTTGAATAAAAACGTTCCAGGGTTGTCGGTGGTTTTTCTGCCAGCCAATCACCAAATTCTAAGTCCGGATCTACCCCTCGCATCACGGCCATAAGAATAGCATGGTCATTCGGGTTGATAACTTTGGTAGCAGCAACATGAAATCTTTGCAAATATTCCTTTAACGATTCCCCTGGGGCTTGTATCACACTGGATAAAGACATTACGTGCTTTGGATGAGTGGTATGGATCCTAAACTGCTCTACAAAATTTGTCGCTAACTCATCAAACCTTGATATCGACCGCGGAGGAAGTCTAGTGAACTACATGGTAGCGATTCCGGATAATGTTATTGGGAAACATCTACATTTAGTCGCATCATTTGCCCTAGCTGAGTTCATCATCCACTCGTATCTCATTATATGCTGTCGGGGATCAGTTTTCCCTTCATAGGCTGGAATAGTCAGCATACTGAACTTCCGAGGGTACTCAACCGTAGGATAGCATCCATGAACGGAGTATGACTTCTAGATATGCCCCAATCATCATTGGATAAACCCTGATTTTCCCTCATCGGTTGTTTGACCATAGCTGAGAAATCCGGGGTCTGGATGGGAGGTGGAAGGTTGGACTCCGTCCTGCGTGATTGTTCTGGCTGGTGCCTCCTTGGTAAGTGATCTCTCAAATGCAGGTTCTAGGGACCCGCTTTGCTACAGCCCTGACGAGGTGGTGGACCAGCCTCCACATGTGCTCCGGATCTTAAGTTTCCCACCCCAGTTTGCGTGCGATTTCCCAGGTGCAGATGAAGGGCCACTATTCCAGGTAGGGAACCCGGACCATTTCTGTTGGACTGTTCCGCCGCACCTGTTTGTGGTGTTTCAATCTTGCGGCATCTACGCCTGTGATGTTCATCAGACAAAGCGGAGCTGTCAGATGATGAGTAGGAAGCGGGGCTTCCTCCAGCATTCTAATGTTGTTGCTGAGCAATCTGGGTCATGAGGTTGGCATTAGCTTGAACTTCTTCATTAAGCTGTCTCCTGCTTTCCACGAGTTCTCTCAGCAACTCATTGAACTCTGCCCTGGTGACAAATTCTGATTGGTTTAGGACGGTGACGATCCCTGTACCTGGATTAGCTTGTTGATTGCTGGGTCCCACTTGTTGGACACTGGCGGTCTCGTTGACATCCGCGTTGTGGGAGGCTGATCTGGTAGGTGGTCTTCCCATATTAGAGTTATCCTTCTGAACTCTGAATAGAATCTATGAACTCTTGAGAATGAACTTGGATCTCCTTCGGGGGATTCCTTCAATCCAGTAGCGACAAAGTAGATCCTAGCAGCCTGAGAATACACGTTCTCAGTGAAAGCACCAAAATGTTAGCACCAAAATTGGGCACTAACACCCTTGAATAGAGTTATGTAGAGAGATTAATGAGGAAAGTAAATTAAAACAGAGAAATAATGCAATTGAGTGAGAAAGGAACAACAGAAATGAGAACACTAGATTTATAGTGGTTCGGCCAATTGCCTACATCCACTTTAAATAGAATCTTTATTACTTTTTCAATCACTTGAATACATATACAATCCGTAAACAAACCACTTGAATACAAGTTTGAATCAAAAAGAGGAGAGTATAAATAATGGAAGAGTTTCCCTGGAGTTCTCCCAAAAAAGGTCCCTTCAACTGCACTCCTACCTCTTTATTTATAGACGAATATAGGCCGGTTCCCCTGTGCAAGCCCACAACCAATATAGCTCGGCCCACTAGTGTCAATTCAAACTGACCGACCCAGGAAATGCCGAACTAGATACACCGACCCACACGTGTTGAACTACTCCTGACCGAATGACATTAGCTTCTCTATTTCGATCGAACGATATCTGCTAACTCATCTAGGTCGAACGACATATGCTGGACCATCTAGACCAAACTGCTTCGCCTCAACCATAATGGCTGAACCACTCTGTCTTCATGCACCTTGGCCGATCCGCTAAGGCCGAACCGTTATAGCCGAACCACTCGAAACAAAACTCTCCGAGGTCGATCCACAAAATGTCGAGCCAATCTTCCTTGAGTATTTTGACCGAACCAGCACGTCTACACTCCAATGTCGACCCCCCTTGGCCGGGCCATCTTGACTACATTTCAATACCGAACTACTCCGGCCGAGCTAGCGACAAATATTTCGACCCAGGTGTATAGGACGATCCAGACTTAAGTTTCGCCGGTCCATCATACTTCCACCCCTTTCCTAGCTTGATTCCCATCCAGGTTCAAACATAGGTTCTATGACTATCGCCATGTAGTCGGGCCAAAGTGTCGGGTAACGACGATAATCATGTCATGCCCATAGTGTTGGCTTTGTAAACGGCCTGGGTTAGTTCTATGGTACTTGGGTTCCCTTACCTCTAGGAGAACCATTAGTCTAGTTGATAGTTTCTATGACTTCTATGCCACGGGTCAACAGCAACCATCTAAGTCTCAACATTCCGGCCATCAGCAACATGACCATCTACGCCACCAACATCGTCATCTAAACCAACACCACCTCCTATGCCAACATTACGTCTACAGGGTTTGGCAATCCCTAGGGATGGATTGGTACTGATTCTTACTCTTGCACTTTGAGAGTTGTTCAACTTGCTTTTCGAAGTCTCAGTATCCTTTCTCTTCATTTTCTACTTTCCCTCTCTGTGGTTTCCTCTAGATGAAAAAAACTGTCCTCTTTTGAATCAGAATGCGATAACCCCATGTTCCTTTTGTGGCTACGGGTTAACTGGTCCATCAAGTCAAGACTTTCCTTCATATGATGTAACGACCAGGGATTTTCGACCCTCGAAAATCGACACTAATACATCCTCGTACCGCAAATCCAAGTGTCGGAAAGCCCGATTGTTAGGGGAAAAAGAAAATAAAGATAGAACAGAATCTCACACGAATGGAATAACATATATTATTTCAATATATAATCTTTACAGTGGAAAATTTTGAATACAATATTAGAGTCTAACCTGGATTTAGCCTGGATAGTTATAAACCCTTTGTCCATATAAATGTAAAGGCAAATGCAATAGATGCAGCGGATAATAGAATACATCCATAGGTAGATGGAGATCTCCAGCTCTCCTCTGGAACCTCCAAGTGTCTTCAACTAAACCTAAAACTACTTGGATCTGACCCGAATATTGAAAATACCCGGATCAGGTTTTATAAACCAGCATGAGATACTCAAAATTTTAAATGTATTGATCATGCTGATGTCAATCAAAACCATTGAAAAGAAGGGTATCTTATAAGACCACGCCCAGATCAAAATCGTACTCGATTCTTAGATCATTCGAACCGGTGAGAACACCTTAAAGTTTTATACTCGAATCTTAGATCAAAATCATATGACGAAATGAACTACGTACCTCATATGTACTTATTAACATTCAAAAATATTTATGAAAACTTTTAATAAAACTTTTATCTTTTAAAAATGCTTCTTTATATATGATCACTCTAAATATTTATTTCCAAATATTTTTCTTAAAGCAAAACATTTCACCCTAAAGGAATCATTTCAATTTTAAAAGATAATTTACCTTTTATTTTCCAAATTACAATCAACTTCTCCCATTATAATATGTTCCTTTTAACCAACCTTGATATTAATTTATCAAATAATAATTCAAAATTATCCTTTTAACTTAAGGAAAATCATATAGGTCGAGTAACTCCAAAATAATACCCAGGAACTGGGTACTACCAATAGTATTCCATATCCCCTTAACAAGAAGGGTAATACTTAGGAGAAGTGTTTATCATCCGAACATATCCCTTGCCCATTTTTAGTTATTTTCGAGCCACTCAAACTTATTTGAAATTTCTTTGTTAATAGTTTCATTATAATTTTAATTCCAACTTATTTTATATTATATAACTTTCCCTTTTATACTTTTTCAAATCATTAGGATATGAATTCTCAAGTCCATCTTTCTCAAAATCATTTTATTTATGAAAAATACATTTTCATACTACATGCTTCTTCATTATCATATATAAATTCATTAACCTTAACCCCATATTATTTTCAAATATCTTATAGTCAAATCGTGAAACCTTCACAAGATGTTCGTTCAATCAACAAATGGTAATAACTGAATATTATCATTCCCTGACACACATAGATATCTATATCTTTCAAAAGATATTCCTTTATACTTAAAATATAATCCTTTTAAATTTTCAAAAGATTACGATAGGAGTTCTTAAAATTCCTTTTTTATTAAACATATATCTTTTACTCTTGAAACAGAATATATCAACCCTAAAAGATTTTTCTTTCTTCTTTTTCTTTGCTTTCCTTTTATCCCTTTCCTTTTCTTTCCTATCCTTATAGAAAACTGCATAATGCCCTTCTTTACCACATCTGTAACAGTCGATGTCAGCATAGGGTCCTAGTTTTGCTTTTTCTTTAGCTTCTTTCTCTACACGTACTCTACGTGCTTGCTTTGGATTAGCCCTATAACTCATCACCCGACATATAATAAGACATCCTGCCCTTAAGTGATATTCTAAGATATGATCAGAATTTTCATACCATTTGACTTAAAATCCTTTTATCCAAATAACTTGATTTAACTTGTTCGGCTTTGAATTTTCCTTGATTGTACAATGATAAAAAGAATAATTTACCAAGTGTTCGATACCATTCGCCCAAGCCAACATATGATCAATACCTAGAAGATTATTCCCACCATCACCAAATGGTGTGTCAATCCGCCATGTTTAAGTATTTAGGAATCCTTGTCGATTACATGGAGCTCTTCATGCATCGACCAAAATTCATAAACCACTTAACAGATTAATCACCATAAAACATTTTTATATCAAATAAAATATACGTGCTCATATATATAATGCTCTCAAACTCATTCTAGGGTATAACTAACCCTATCTCTAATGAGTTTTACCCCAACAAAGCCTAGGTGTTCGCTCAACCTATGCTCTAATACCAAATATAATGACCGGGGATTTTCGACCCTCAAAAATGACACTGACACATCCTCGTGCCGCAAATCCAAGTGCCGAAAAACCCGATTGTTAGGGGAAAAAGAAAATAAAGATAGAACAGAATCTCACACGAATGGAATAACATATATTATTTCAATATATATAATCTTTACAGCGAAAGAATTTGAATACAATATCAGAGTCTAATCCAGATTTAGCCTGGACGGTTATAAACCCTCTGTCCTTATAAATGTAAAAACAAATGCAATAAATGCAGTGGATAATAGAATACATCTGTACGTAGATGAAGATCTCCAGCTCTCCTCTAGAAACTCTAAGCGTTTTCAACTAAACCTGAAACTACTCGGATCTGACCCGAGAATTGAAAATACCCGGATTAGGCTTGATAAACCAGTGTGAGATACTCGAAATTTTAAATGTATAGATCATGCTGATGTCAATCAAAACCTTTGAAAAGAATGGTATCTCATAAGACCACGTCCACATATAAATACAGATGGGTTTTTACCTTATGTTAGCCATAATACTTTATACTAAAAGCACTTTGATATTATCTTTAATGACATTGGTTTTAAAAACAATTTACAAGTAAATATATATAAATCAAGTACCAATACCCAGACTAAGTCTATGGTAATTTATCCGGACTAGGTCAAATGGAATATACTTGGATGGAATATATGATACCAAAAGGGTAGCTGAAATATTTGCAAAGCATTACAATTATTTTGGGACTATAATCAAAACCATAAAGCTCGTAACATGATAGGGAACTAGTGGCCTTTTTATGTGATCCACATAGAGCAAACATAGTTCCCTCGGAAGCCTTATCGATTTTCTCAAGAAAGCCACTTGGAACTATACTTGCTACACTACCAATATCTGGTAGCCTTATCACTTTTCACAAGCTATCTACTATATTAAAATAAATGCCTTAAGGACCCAGATTCCACTGGACTCCTCCATACTTATACAACCGATAGCCTGAAATATATGTCAAGCAGACCATATAATTATCTGTATCATCTCCGGGATGGGAGGCTCGTGAGGCTACGCTTAGCTTCTATAAAGCCATGCTTTATTTCACACAAAGCCACGCTTTGATCATATCAGGTTCCACTTTGAATGCCACATTACCATTCCTTCGGTCACTATTGACTCTCACAAACATACAACCTCTGAGCTTATACGTCTCAGAGAAGGGTGTTAAGCTAAGAGAAGTTGCCTTCTCCGTCACCGAACAGATGTATATTTGTAAAAGTCAACGTTATGATCTAAGATTTGCAATGTCAGACATTCCTCCATACAAGTTTGTTCTGGGACCGAACGAAACCAAAGGCACTCCTCCTACCACATCTTGGGAATCGCCCCAAGGATCAGTAGCGAGTAGTCCTTGCATTACGAAGATTTCAAAATATGATAGGACCACTACTATAATAAATATCTCTATATTAGGAGCGACCCAGAGAATGTCAACAAGCAGTCCTTATGCTATAAAGATCTTCGGTCTTCAATAATCATCATCTTCAACATGTCATCATCATCAAGATGTCTTCATTTTCGAATGTATACATTGGTTCAAAGTGGTTTTTGGATAGGAGTTACCTAAATCCGCCCCGGTTCCTTCGCACCAATCATCGATCAAAAAGATGTTAAGTTCATATGTGATTATTAATCATCAATCAATTAAATTCATCTTTCATTCATAAATATCTCAAAGAGACATATTATTTTAAATTATTCCATTTATCCTTTTAAAAGCATATGGAATCATTACTCCTCATTTATCAGATCCTTTTGGTTAATTAAAACCCCTTTTTAAATTAAGAAATAATTCTAAATCGTTTCACTTTTTAATTAGGAAAAACCATTTCCAAATTATTTATTTAAATCTCATATTGGAAAACATTATTTTAGAGTACCCGGGCTTTCCCTTCGACATGTTCTGTCCCTCGCCCAAGTCTCCTTGGATCTCATAGACGACACACATATACTAGTCGTTTCCGCATGCTCCATTCATTTTTAGAAATGATTTATAAAACTTCCAAATCATTGTTTAAAACACTTAATTATTCATTTAAAAACCATTTATAAAAGATATGAAAAAGAATGGTTAAGTTTAAAACCATATTTCATTAGTTATAAAACTACCGCGAAAAGTGCTGCGAAAAAGTGCTACAAACAGTGTATTAAAGCTTCTTTGATCAAAACAACATTTTTACTTCACATTTATTCATTTTTCCAACTCAAACCACTTTTAGAACACTTTAAAAGATTTATATGATTTATTCCATATTTGTAAACATTTTAAATATATATATTTAGAACATTTGCTACTTTAGCCACCGAACTGCCATTATGCGACGCGCCTGGTTTTGACTTATAAAAGTCAACGTTATGATCTCAGAAATGTAATGTCGGACATTCATCCATACAAGTTCATTCTGGGACTGAACGAAACCGAAGGCACTCCTCCTACCACATCCTGGGAATCGCCCCTAGAATCAATAGTGAGTAGTCCTTGCATTACGAAGATTTCAAAATACGGCAAGACCACTGCTATAATAAATATCTCTATTGGGAGCGACCCAGAGAATGTCAGTAAGAAGTCCTTCCACTATGAAGATCTTTGGTCTTCAAAACAACGAAGATATTAAGAATGCAGACACCACTACCATACAAATATAATATGGGGTAAACCCTTGGGACTCGTGACAGCAATCTTTACATTCTGAAGATCCCCGGTCTTCAATAATCATCATGTTCAACACGTATTCACTTCCGAACAAATACATTGGTTCGAAGTGGTTTTCGGATAGGAATTAACCAAATCCAACCCCAGTTTCTCCGCACCAATCATCGATTAAAAAGATGTTAAGTTCATATATGACTATCAATCATCATTCAATTTAATTCATCTTTTTATTTATTCATAAATATCTCTTAGACATATATTCATTAAATTATTCCTTTATCCTTTTCAGTATATGGAATCATTAAGCTCATTTTATCAAATACTTTGATTAATTAAAACCCTTTTTAAATCTCGGAATAATTCCTAATCATTTCACCTTTTATATAGAAATATATTTCCAAATCATTTATTTAATTCTCTATCAAAGATTTTCCATTTCAAATCATAACTTTTAAATGGGTCAAAATGATGTTATTTAAGACATCATTTACTATAAACCCAAATCAATTAATTTTAATTATAGGAATTAAAATAATTCCAAATCATTTATTTACATCTCATATTGGAAAACATTATTGTAGAGTATCTGGGCTTTCCCTTCGACATGTTCCGTCCCTCGCCCAAGTCTCATTGGATCTCATATACGAAACACGTGTACTAGTCATTTCCACATACTCCTTTCATTTTTGGAAATGATTTATAAAACTTCCAAATCATTGTTTAAAACACTTAATTATTCTTTTAAAAACCATTTATAAAATATATGAAAAAAGAATGGTTAAGTTTTAAAATCATATTTCACAAGTTATAAAACTGCTGCGAAAAGTGCTGTGGAAAAGTGCTTCAAATAGTGTATTAAAGCTTCTTTGATCAAAGCAACATTTTTACTTCATATATGTTCATTTTTCCAAATCAAACCACTTTTTAAATACTTTAAATGATTTATAATATTTATTCCATATTTTTAAACATTTTAAAAATATATGTTTAGAACATTTGCTATTTTGCCCACCGAACTACCAAAGCGCGATTTTATTAGAAACCTGATTTGCTCATATTTTAAAGTCTACTTAATGAAATCTTGATTTTCTTTATTCATTTAATAACTATGGTTACAATAGTCTTGAAAATTATTATCTCGAAGAATTCCAGCTATATTCCAGTCTCTATACGTGTTTGAATTCTACGCCGCGAAATCGCGAATTACCGTTACGCGACGCGCCTAGTTTTGACTTTTTTCAATTTCTTTTCAAACTTCATGGAAAAACTTTTATAAGTTTATAAATCATTTATAAACAATTTTAAACTCATTTAAATAAATATTTTTCATATTTCAAACTCGTATTTTATTTCATTCCATATTATATTATTATAATATTCATTTTAAACCTTTTTAGATATTTAATACAAATAAGAGGCTAAACAACTCCATACACATATTTATATGGATTTAATTCTAATTTGATATACTATGGTTAATTACTAACCATTTTCATTATCAATTATCAACCAAGTTATCAACCATTATAACATCCATGTAAGCAATCACATTATCATCCAAGTTATCCAACATATTAAACATCCAATATATTAACTTTTCATATCATTATACTTGTAATATTTTCAAAGATTAGTTAGTAAAAGTGTGAGTACTCACAATCACAATTGCTCCCTCCTTCCCAAGCTTCAGAAAATCTGGCAGAGCTTCACCAGTACTTCAAACTTTCTCTTATTTCCTTGGAATGAAACCGACGGCACTTTCTTCTCTTTTTCTTCACCGGATCTTTCCAAACTTGCTCCTTCGTCCTAAATAGGTTCGGCCTCACCATGCTCTACCCTTTCCTCCAGCATTCTTCTACTATTTAGAGGCTAAAGCATGTTTTAAAGGTATTCTAAGGTCTTTGGCAAAGTTTGGTAGAGTTTGGAATTAGTTTGATATGATTTTAAGAAAGTTTGTGAGGAAAGAGAAGAGAAGAAGAAGCCATTAAAATAGCTTAAAGGAAGAAAAAGAAGAAGAAATGTATTTGTGTGAGAAAATGAGAGAAAAACTTGTGTATTTATAGGAAAAGAAAGAGTGATAAGTTACCAAATTAACCCCTTACCAAATTACCAAAATATCCTTCCTTAACTTTAAAGTAAACTTTTTTTTTTCAATACTTACCATCTTCCACCACTTCATTACTTTATGTCATTTTCACTTAATGCTTTAGGAATGTACTTGGATGCAAAAGTGGATTAAAGTGAAGATTTACCTTGATTTTGGTGAGATTTGATTTGATGTTTGCTTTTTGACTTTTTAAATTACCTTACTTACTTTTACTAATGATATTCTAGAATTTTCTAATGATACTTAATAAAAGTAAACTTGATTATTTGTAAAATGTATATATATATATGTGTGTGTGTGTGTGTGTTAAAACATGTTAACAATGGTGCAACAACATTGCGACAACTTATATTGAACAAAACGTTGCTTTTCGATAAAACGTTTTACGGTCACATTTTGACTTTTTGTTAAACCATTTATTTATATAAAAAAAACTTGAAAATTGATTAGTTATCCTCCTTAAATAATTAAAAAAAACGTATTTGACTTATAAAACCATATTATTTAATATTAAAATTCAATTGTTAAAATACGACGTCGATTTGTCAACATGCGACGAAATTTGTCAATCATTATAAAATAAATAAATAAATATATATATATATAGTTATAAAACTTTTATCAACCAATTATTTTCATTATGTAACAATTTTGAAAAAAGAATTATTTATCATATTAATGCAAAAATTTAACGTTTATCCATTTTTATCGAAAACCGACTTTTATCACTTTTACGATGAAAATCCAAACTTCTTGATTTTGTAATCAAATTCGAAAAATAAGTTTATCATTATTATTTATTACATAAACATGATTATTTAAGTTTGAAAAGTCTATATTTGCATATTTAAAATTAATTAAATATTCCATTTAAAACTGATAAAGTTACATGTCGTTGCATACTTCCCCTCTTAAAAGAATTACGTCCCCGAAATTTAAACCAAAACCCGATAATACTTACTCAAAACAATCTTTAAACTCAATTTGGTATGATATACATAGATCATCCATATGCGATATCTGATGCAATCTTTTATTTGAATCGACAACTTTACTTCCAAACTAGTATTGATCCCCCGATCCTCTAGTGCGGACTCTGATCGGGCTCTTTGATCAGAAACCTTCATTTCCCTTATATAGCTCTCAACTATGATAGAAAACTCAAGTACCTAATCAATAACCCTCATCAATATTCATCATCAAGAATCGAATGATAAATCCTCTTTTGGACTGGTGAGAATACCTTAATGTTCTGTACTCGAATCTTAGATCAAAATCGTGTGACGAAATGATCTACATACCTCATATGTAATTATTAAAATTCAAAATCTTTATGACAACTTTTCATATAACTTTTATCTTTCAAAAATGCTTCTTTATATATAATCACTCTAAATATTTGTTTCCAAATTTTTTTCTTAAAGAAAAACATTTCATCCAAAAGGGATCATTTCAATTTTTAAGATAATTTACCTAATGTTCGATACCATTCGCCCAAGCCAACATATGATCAATACTTAGAAGATTATTCTCACCATCACCAAATAGATCAAGGCCTTATTCTTGGAACTTCCCAATGGGATAACATCTTATAAATTTTCCATATCACACAAATATTTATACTTTTGTATATATAAAATATATACAAAATGTAACGACCTGGATTTTCGAACCCATCAAAATTGCCGAAAAATCCATCTGTTCTAAAGCATCGAATGAAAACTACCATTTTAACATACAATATTTGATAAATATTCAACACTATTTAATGTATAGGATACATTTCAATGATACAAGTTATTAGAGAAATCAATCTAATCTACTAGGTGTGCTTTAATACGTACCAAATACAGATACAAATATCTAACGCTGCACAACTCTGTTGATAGAGACAGCAATAGCCATTTCTGCAAACTCAATAAATATTTTAAATGCAGATTGAAATAGTAAGTAGAAGAGAGATATCAACACACGATAAATAGCAAACAATAAATGCGAAATATATATATTATTATTAGTGCTACATCACACCACTTGTGACTGCCTACGTACGCCTATCTAATTGGGTACCCAATTAGATACAGGATCAAGCCAACATAGTTCTCCTACTACAAATAGGACTCATGGTGCCTACGATGCAACAAACAATATGCTATTCCCAAAAGTAACCACTTAGGCTTAATATTTAAATTTAGATTTTCAAAATCTAATTAACTTTATTATTTTCAAAATATAATTCTTTTCAAAAATACTCTCTTTGGGCCAAACTCCTGATTTTTTATTTCAAAACCTTTGAAATAATATGTATACATCTTTTGTATCAAATTATACTTTACTTTGGGATTTTAAAACAAATCACTTCTGAAATATTTATTTGGAAATCTCAAAATACTACTATAAAAGCTTATCAAAGTATATACAACCAGATCGGGAGGTGTAACACCCCTAATTTTTTAGTAACATTATTCAGGAGATTTAATTAGATAACTGAATAGAATAACGAAAAGGTTAAAGTGGTTAAGAGATTGAGATTTGTTGCATTATAAGGTAGCCATGCCTTAATGAATGAACAAATGAAAATAAAGAAGTATAAGATAAGGGCAAGATAGGAAGAGGTCATATTCTTATACCTTAAATCCTTAAGCTATTCTCATTTACCACATTCACAAACTAAAACTAACATAAGAACAAGGTCGGCCACCATTAGAAGAAGAAAAGGGGAAGATAAAAAAGATTTCAAGAAAGAAGTTTAATCAAATTAGTCTAAAGCAAATCTCAACCTCTTTAACACAAGCTAAAGGTGAATAATATATTACATCTCATTTTTATATAGCTTTCAGTTTCTAGATAAGACCCGTGTTTATTTTGCAAATGATTTACCATGTTTTGATTATTTAAATGGATATATATATATATGCTTGTCGATGATTTAGGCTATTTCATATAGATTTGATGATAAGAATTGATTTGCAAAACCTACTAAATGACATCTAAATGACTTGCATTTTTTATACAAGGTCGGAAATATTATTTTAGTGATGGGTTTCAAGTTTTGTAATTTTCTCAATTATTGTGGATTTATTATGAATTTTCTAGTGAAGAAAATGGTTAAATTGGGTTTAAATTAATTTTGGCTATTATATGTTAGCTTTGGGTCAGAAATTTAAATATGTTAGAAAAAATATAAAAAGTGATATATTGGAATTTTCGAGAATTTTCCTAAGTGTTTTATTAAGTATATAAAATTATTTAAGGTATGAGACTTAAATGTTTTATATGTTTAAAATAGAAGAAGGGGCAGTTTGCCAAATGTTTCAAATTATTAAATACAGAATTCGGCGGCACTTTTAGAAAAGATTTTGGAAAAGAAATTTACAACCAATTATATTATGACAAATAAGCAAGTTAGTTGGAAAGATTTTACTTTATAAAGTTGAAATTCAGTTTTTGTAAAGGCTTGTTGTTTCTCCACTCTCGGCAGCTACCTTTCGACTTCATACTACTGCCTCCATCATAGTCGAAACCAATACACATGGTATCAATGCCTTGGTACGTAGTGGATTGGAGATAGGCGAAAGGTATAGGGTTGAAACGTGCTTTCGAAGGGGTCGAGACCTTATTTTGCCTTCAAAAGAGATGTTGCCCGCTTTGCTTTCAAAAGAATGGTTTTGAAAGGGTTTTAATATAGCTTTCGATAGAGGTTGCTGCCTTTTGATTTTAAACAAGGTTTTGACAAGGTCAAAACACTCATTGCCGCATTCTACCTTTAGACCCAGTTGAGGCCGCTTTTGCCTTTAAACATTGGTTTCGAAAGGGTGCTTTCGCTTTTAAATAAGAAGCCGATTCTCCATGCTTTCGAAAGGGTTGGTGTCGAAACCTTTCACTTTCTTTTACTTAGGAAATTTCTTTCGAAAGTGTGCTTTCGACCTAGTTCTTCTAAGACCCTTTGTTCTATTGAAAGATAAACCCATAGGTTTCGAATGAAATTGTTTTAAATGGTTTCGAAACTATGTTCCACAAGCTTTTACTTGGACCCAATGCTTTCGAAAGGTTTGTTTTAAGTAAAGGACCTTATTGCTTTCGAATGGTATATAATAAAGGTTTCGAAGGGGAGGTTCCCCAATGGTTTTGAAAGGTACTTAAAGTATTTTAAAATGAAGGTTTCCAAATGCTTTCGAAAGGCAAGTTTAAAGAGTTTTGGAAAAGAGGATGTCTGAGGTTCATAAAGGTTTCGAAGGGATACCTTCAATGATTTTGAAAAGTTGTTATAAAAGTTTCGAAAGGTATGTTTTGGCCTTTCGGCCTAGTGTTTCAAAGTATAGTAGTTAATATTTTGAAAGGGGTACTTTCAATGGATTCGAAAGAGTGGTTTAAATTTTTTAAGCGAAGGTTTCGAATGGTTTACCTTGGCTTTATGGCCTAAGATTTTTTAAGTGGAAAGGGGATTTTAACTTACTTTGGAGGGATAGATAACCCTCAATATATTTCATCAACATTGTTTTGAGTAAAGTATATATAATATGGCAAATAGATTTGAGTAAAGTAAAGAGTGTATTTTCCTTGTTTAAGTATGATTTAAAGGGTTAAATCAATTTGAAATAAATGTTTTCAAGGAAAATTTGATGGGGAAGTTGACCCTAAGTCGATGACTCGGATATTAGAATACCAGATGGGACTGGTATAAGGTCGCGCCCTATACTTTAGCTAGTAACCCCTAGCTAATATAACTCCAAAATTCTAGTGTATAGGGCTTTGTCACAGGTAAGACTAAAATGATGTTACACACAAAAAGGAATATACATAGTAAAGATAGGTTATTGGTGAGCCCGCAAAACCATTGGGATCAGTTGACCCTGGGAGAAGTAAGTTAGGGACAGACCGTCCAAAAGTGTGCCTAATAGAATTTAGATTATTTATTATGTCTGGTAGGCCCGAGTCAGCCAAAGGTTAGTAGTTAGCCAAACAAAACTATATTTATTACCTGATTTATATGCATATATGATATTGCTATGATTGCTTTAATCAGTTTGATTGTAGGATTTTGATTTGCAAAAGATATGTTTAAAAGGGGATATTGGTGAGGGGAAACCCATTCCGCAAAGCGCCGTGGTTTCACTTAATATCAAATAACTGAGATGTATAGTATTATTCATACTAGGCTTTATGTCTGACTCGAAGTTTATGTTTTCCCCTTAAACTCTCGGGTGCTCAAAATTTGATTTGAGTAGATTGAGAGTTGAGGTTTTTTAGGTTTAGTAGGTTGGACGAACAAAGCTTCCGAAGACGTGGAGAAGGCAAAGCTAGCTATATATATTGAATCTATTTTATTTATTTCCGTTGTGTTGTATTGAAACCGATTGTCTATTTAGTACTCTGATCATCCAATGGGGCATCTTCATATGTCGCTCTTGGCGTAATTTGTCATAATTATATTTGGTCAAAACCTGGAAATCGGTTACGGGATTATGTAATTTGAATATGAAATATTGCTTTGAAATGTAATCAGAAAAGTTGTTTTAATCCGTGTTGATTTATTTTCATATTCAAGTGCTTCTGATATTATGGATACCATTAACATTAATGTATTTTATCACCGGAAGTTAATACTATGGACGACTACAGCATCTGTAGCGCTTAGCTTCGGGCCATAAGATAAGGGATGTTACAGGAGGTTTCCCCAAATAACAAGACAATTGGGTCCCAGTCTTCATACCAAAAACATATGCCCACCTTTTAGTTATGGATTACCCAAATCATTGGTAACATAACAAATCATTTTATATCTCAAAGTGATAAATCATTTTCGCTAATATTCACAAATACTTTCAAATCATAGTGTTGCTGTTTCATAAAACCTTTTGAAATCATTTTCAAACACTGGGTTTTTGGTCTTCGAAATTCTCTTCGTTTATAAAACACTTTTATAAACCATTCTTTATATAAATCACTTTTATTATCACTTCAAAATATTTATTCCCAAAATATTTCCATTACTTTTCAAAAGAAACCATTTCATTTAAAAGATAAAATATCTTTATTTCCAAAATTATAATTAATATCTTTTATTTTAATTTCTACGTAACCAATATTTTTATCGAACACCTTATAGTCAAACTGTGAAATTCTAATCATAAGGTTTTCGTATTTAATCATTCTCAATTTATTGTCTACCCAGCCCATGCATATAAAAAGGTAAACTGCTCATAAACTGGTCGAGCCTAATTCAAACAATCAATCAATGAAATAAACACAACAATAAATGATAATCAACACTTCATTCCATGAAATATTTATAACAATTTTTATTTTATCTTGGGTTAATGGTTTGGTATTTATTTTGGCGCATCCAGGTTTTTCCTTCGATATGTTACGTCCCTCGCCCAAGTCTCCTTGGATCTTACAGACGAAGCACGTGTACTAGTCGTTTCCACATACCCCATTAACTATTTAACTTCTAAATTTTAAAATATTTAATTAACCATCCAAACATAGTCAAACAAGGAAATCAAACCATTATTTTAGCAAACAAAGTAAACAAGCAATCAATAAGGGTTTTCAAACAACACTTAACACTTAAATTTCCCTTCAACTTAGCAATGGTTCTAATGAACTTAAAGGAAGAAATAACTCACTTTGGATTCCAGTCTGTCAAAATTTAAGGCAAGGAACTCAAGATATAAACCATACTTCCTACCATGATTTGGAACCAAACCAAAATATGCGCGAATTCCTCCTTCCTCTCCTCATAACTCATGGCCATTGGTGGTTGGACCCCCTAACCTTCTAGCCTTTACTCTAAACTTGGCACACAACCTTCTGATGATGAACTAATGACTTTGGCAAAGTTTGAAGGTGTTCCGACTTCGTTTAATATTGTTTTAAAAAAGTCAGTAGCGAAGAAGAAGAGAAGAAGAAGCCAGTAAAATAGCTTAAAGGAAGAAGAAGAAGTAGATAAGGTGTGTGTTAAAATGAGAGGAAAGCCTGGTGTCTATAGGAAAAGAAAGAAGTGGTAAGTTACCAAAATACTCTTCCTTAACTTCAAAGTAAACTTACCTTTTTAACACTTACCATCATCCATCACTTCATTACTTTATGTCATTTTCACTTAATACTTAAGGAATGTGTTTGGATGGAAAAGTGGATTAAAGTGAAGATTTGCCTTGGTTTTGATGAGATTTGATTTGATGTTTGCTTTTTGACTTTTTTAATTACCTTACTTACTTTTACTAATAACATTCTAGAACTATCTAATGATACTTAGTAAAAGTAAACTTGATTATTTGTAAAATGTATACGTATATACATGTGTTAAAACATGTTAACAAATGTGCAACAACGTTGCGACAACTTATACTGAACAAAATGTTGATTTTCGACAAAACGTTTTACGGTCACATTTTGACATTTTTGTTAAACCGTTTTTTATGTAAAGAAAACTTGAATATAAGTTTCTTATCATCTTTAAATAATTAAAACAAGTGTATTTGACTTATAATACCATATTTAATAATAAAAAAATCCAATTGTAAAAATACGACGTTGATTTGTCAACGTGCGACGAAATTTGTCAATCTATATAAAACAAGTATTTCTATACTTATAAAACTTTTATCAATCACTTATTATCATTTTTAGAATTATTTCTCTAGCTCTCCTCTAGAAACTCCAAGCATCCTCAACTAAACCCGAAACTACTCGGATCTGCTCGAGTATTGAAAATACCCGGATCAGGCTTGATAAACCAGCGTGAGATACTCGAAATTTTAAATGTATAGATCATGCTGATGTCAATCAAAACCTTTGAAAAGAAGGGTATCTCATAAGACCACGCCCACACATAAGTACGGATGGGTTTTCACCTTATGTTAACCAAAATACGTTATACTTAAAACACTTTGATATTATCTTTAATGACATTGGTTTTGAAAACAATTTTCAAGTAAATATATATAAAACAAGTATCAATACCCGGACTAAGTCTATGGTAATATATATAGATTAGGTCAAACGGAATATACCTAAATGGAATATATGATACCAAAGGGGTAGCTGAAATGTTTGCAAAGCATTACAGCTATTTTGGGACTACAATCAAAACCGTAAAGCTCGTATTGGAATTGGATTTCCAACATGATAGGGAACTAGTGGTCTTTTTCTTCGATCCACGTA
The DNA here is from genome assembly GCA_030737815.1 of Allium fistulosum. Taxonomy (NCBI): domain Eukaryota; kingdom Viridiplantae; phylum Streptophyta; class Magnoliopsida; order Asparagales; family Amaryllidaceae; genus Allium; species Allium fistulosum. Next base: position 845,786,991 of record CM060902.1, read on the forward strand.
TAGCAAACATAGTTCCTACGATGAACTTATCACTTTTCTCAAGCAAGCCACTTGGAACTGTACTTGCTACAATACCAATATCCAATACCCTTATCGCTTTTCACAGGCTAGCTACTATATTAAAATAAATGCCTTGAGGGTCCGAATTCCACTGGACTCCTTCATACTCATACAACCGATAGCGCGTAGTATATGTCCTACAGACCACATAATTACATGTATCATCTCCGGGATGTGAGGCTCGTGAGGCTACACTTAACTTCTACAAAGCCACGCTTTATTTCGTACATAGCCACGCTTTGATCATATCAGATTCCACTTTGAATGCCACATTGCCATTCCTGCGATCACTATTGACACTCACGAACATACAACCTCCGAGCTCGTACATCTCAGAGAAGGGCGTTAAGCTAAGAGAAGTTGCCTTGTCTGCTACCAAACAGATGGATGTTTGTAAAAGTCAACGTTGTGATCTCAAAAATGCAATGTCAGATACAAGTTCGTTCTGGGACTGAATGAAATCAAAGGCACTCCTCTTACCACAACCTGGAAATCACCGCTAGGATCAGTAGCGAGTAGTCCTTGCATTATGAATATTTCAAAATACAATAGGACAACTACTATAATAAATATCTCTAAATTGGGAGCGACCCAGAGAATGTCAACAAGCAGTCCTTCCGCTATGAAGATCTTCGATCTTCAATAATCATCATCTTTAACATGTCTTCATCATCAAGATGTCTCCATTTATGAATGTATACATTGGTTCGAAGTGGTTTTCGGATAGGAGTTACCCAAATCCGACCCTGGTTCCTTCACACCAATCATCGATTAAAATGATGTTAATTTCATATGTGATTATCAATCGTCAATCAATTAAATTCTTCTTTTATTCGTAAATATCTCAAAGAGACATCTTATTTTAAATTATTCCATTTATCATTTTAAAAGCATATGGAATTATTAAGCCTCATTTATCAAATCCTTTTGGTTAATTAAAACCTCTTTTTAAATCTTGAAATAAGTTTCACTTTTTTATGTAGGAAAAACATTTCAAAATTATTTATATAAATCTCATATTGGAAAACGTTATTTTAGAGCATCTGGGCTTTCCCTTCGACATGTTTCGTGCCTCGCCCAAGTCTCCTTGGATCTCATAGACGAAACACGTGTACTAGTCATTTCCGCGTACTCCTTTCATTTTTAGAAATGATTTATAAAACTTCCAAATCATTGTTTAAACCACTTAATTATTCTTTTGAAAACCATTTATAAAATATATGAAAAATAATGGTTAAGTTTAAAATCATATTTCACAAGTTATAAAACTTGTAACGACCCGACTTTCCAGACCCGGAAAATCGAACCATTTTAGTTAAGAAGAAGAGGTAGAAGAAGAAAAATAGAAAACAACATCAGAATCTAACCATCGCAGCGGAATAAAATATAATATATATTAACAGATCTTTACACAAATCAAAACTATATCAGTTTTATATAATATAGCATCAGAGTATACACCAGAGAACACATAACATACAACTGGACAATAACCATATCATGTCCTCAATACAACAGAGTACAACAATCAACACAGCGGAATATATATATAAACAAGTACGGAAGATACGTCTCGCCATCCAGCTCATCTCCTGAGCTCCACAGCATCATATCCTGTAACCTATAATACTCGGTCTGACCCGAGCATCATATAAAACAATACCCGAGTCAGTCTGGAATACCAGCGTGAGAAAATCACACTCAATTGATTATTAAAGTTTCAAAAATCCTTTTGAAAATAAAAGCATCTCGTAAGACCACGCCACAAATAAACATGTCGGGTTTTTACCTTACGATAGCTAAAACACTTTTTATAAAAATCGTCTGATATTATAATAGTGTCTATTCACAAATACTTATTAAAATAGCTGAAATTGTTACATGATTAAATTCCAACATACTAGGTATACAAACAAAACTCGTACAAGGCACGTAGGGAGAATGGATTTCCAACGAATGACTAGGCACTGGGGTACCACCTGTCACAGTACGTGGCCTAGATCACAGTACCGAGGAGTACGCCCGCTCCCCTACAACACAAGGCCGGAATCATCCCTTATTGGATAATTCCAAATAAAATCACCCCACGGTTGGGATCAGAAACCGCAACACTAAGCCGAAATAAAAGGGACATCTAGACAGGGATGACCTTACTCTCAAGTGGGGGCTACCCACGAAGCCTTGCTGCATAACCCCTGATTTTCAGTCATTCCCGGTTGATGAGGTTCGAGGCTAAACGATACCTTTATAGCACATATCCCTTAGAATGCCCATCGTCCACCTGATGTGACGACCGCCCATGACCCCTGCACCGAATCTAGAGATAGTGCGCTGTAAAGTGTGCCAGGCGACCATGGACGATTGTCAGGGTAGATTAAAAACAACAGAATCTATCGTATTTCTCACAGCGCATGGACAAAATACAATAGAACATATGTATAGTGAAGCTTTACAGAACAAAATGTCATCATATAAAACTCCATAATAGTTGAATACAAGCATCCACATAGTCAATACATCAAGCCTCACTACATATCTCTCAGAGAATACAAAACAGCGGAATATCCAGTACATATAATAAGAAGATAATATGCAACCCTCCAGCCCGTCTTCGATATCAGCATCGTGAGAAGAGAACAGCACCTGTCACCTGCTACCTAGTCTGCCCGTCCCAAAATGGACGAACAGCCCAAGGCAATAAGAATTAAAAACATAAAGCCTTGAGTCAGACAACAGTCTTAGTGAGCAGTAAATTAACTAACAACATACCAAAAGAGCATAAAGGAAAAAGGAATAGGAATACAACCCTCCCACTCCAACCTCATTCTACAGTGATAGCCCCCAGACACACACTAAGCAGAAGCAAACATAGCAGAGCACACAATTTAAAGTAAAGCTACTATCACTCGAGTCAAGGGCGATGTTTTCCAAGTACCAAGGCCTAAATCAGATAAGCACCTAGAAAATACCGCTCTTGAGTCCGAAATGACATTACAACCAAACATCCATGACTCTGGCTATCACTGTTATCATTGCTTCGATATCACCGTTAATTGAATGACCGGCACATTCTTTCAGCCGTCCGTCAAGGGCTAATGGAAACCCCGGTTCTAGACATAACTCCCGCACGTCGTCGCAGCCCGTGCCTAGGACTATCGAATCTGCCCAGAGTACTCGACCATCAACAGTTAGTCGTTGGGACTATCGAATCTGCCCAAACGTACTCTTGCTTAGAGCATGCTAGAACCTTCAACAACAATGCTATCCAAACCTCCTAGTCATCCTCCTCGACGACTATTCTCATATCCATTCATTATCCTCAACTCGAATCATATCACCGAGTTATCAACATGCTTGGAATGATCCCGTCTGGATTAGACCAAGTCTTCATCACATGATGACTCGCTTCATTACATCCTCGCAAAGCCTCATCTCAACATCACATCATCGAATCTATGCATAAGAGCTTCATCATCCCGCTACATATGCCACGAGCAGCTTTCCCAATTCAAGAGCCTTTCCCTTAGCTTTTGAATCGTCTTCGGTCTAAATCTAATCATCGATCATCTAGTTCATAACAATCAATCAAATCAAACATCAATCCAAACAATCAAGCATTCAAATATGATCTAAGTAGACAATTATAACAATAATGGCATTTTCGTAATTAAAGAGTTGAAAGTCCAATAAGCATGAAAACATGGATTATATCTCTACAAACTTGATGAATGAACTTGCATAGGTTAACATATGATAAAATGGATGTAACATCATCATGAACAATGGATCTATATGGATCTACACTTTGGATGAAGGAAATGCATGGAAATCCCTATTTTAACACCAAAACGAGCCAACAATCCGATCTATTCCTTTGGATCCGTGTGAGAGATAATCACCACTCACCAAATCACCTAAACAACCTCTAATCAACACGCTTCAGATCCGGACAGCAAGGGATCAAGCTTGATCTATCACGAATCCGCTTCAAACGAAGAAATCTCTCTTGAAAAGATGAAGATCTCCAATCTAAGCTCTTGAATCTTCAATCTTGATCTTTGATTTGGATGGATGGAAGCACTAGATTAGAGTGGAGAAAAGAAGTGAAGAAGTGTAGAAGTCGAGCTCTCAAAATGGCAGCACTTCGTCGCTTCAAAATCCCGATCCCAAAAATGAAGAGAAGCTCTCCTATTTATAGCAGAAAATACCCTAAGTCGTAACTCGTCTGCCCTCATGAGTCGTCTACGACTTACGACTCAGCACCCTACGACTTAACTTCTGGCTTCAACGACTCAACACACTCCTGCCTATGACTCACGACAAAACAGCTATCTCCTAAGTCGTCTCCGACTTATAGCATGCGCCTACGACTCACCAGACCCCCTGTCTACGACTTAAATGCGCACGCCTTACTTGGTTAGACGACTCAACTACTAACTCGTACACGACTTATCACAAAGGCTACGACTCATCCACTTGCGCGAGTTATCACCTACGCGCGACTCAACAGCTTACGACTCATCCCTTAACTCGTCCACGACTCAACTGGTTAGACGAGACAACCCATTCTACGACTTATCAAATAACTAGGTACGACTCATCGGATAACTGGGGTATGACTCATCACTTAACTCGGTCAGCTCTTATGTCGTAAATCCCTAGGTCGGTCACTTACTTAGGTTGTCTATCCCTTAACTCGGCGACGACTTACAACCTACGACTTAACACTTGCCGAGTTAACTTCGACCTACTGACTTAGCCCAGCTACGACTTATCCCCTTAGGTCGCACTTTCCTTAAGTAGGTCAGTCAATTTAAGTCATCCCACAACTTACTTCCTACACGACCTAGGCTCCAAACAATCCAACTCTTAAGTCGTTCAAATGACAACTCCAAGTCCTGGGTCACTCCTATCTCCTAAGTCGTATACGACTCACGACTCATGCTAAGTCGTGAACGACTTAGGACTTAGGCAAAATTTGCCTAAAATCTGAAATGGCTCAAAATGCTAAAACTCCAGATTTGACGAACTTTTCGATCCGTGAAAATACGGGTCGTTACATTCTCTCCCCCTTAGGAATTTCGCCCCCGAAATTCCAAACAAACAAAGCAATCAAAGACTATTCTGTACGCCTACCAACCATAACAACCAGCAAACCATGCATCCAATTCTAGCTTAGCGTACATAATTCTAAGACTTAGAACAAGTTACAATGTTGTTAGATGATACGACACCTTAGGGCCATACCTTGAAGAGTTCGGGATGAGCTGCTTTCATCCTCTCTTCCACCTCCCACGTACAGTCGTTATCATCGTCACTCCATTGTATCTTGAGCAACTTAACTACCTTCCTCCTAAGCTGTTTCGTGTCGGTTTCAACAACACGAAACGGCTTACGAGGTCTTCTATCGACTGGATCAACTTCGAAGTCTTCACAGCTATCAGCAGAAACCACTGTATTCGAGTCGTGCACATACTTCCGTAGATATGATACATGAAAAACATTGTGCACACCCGACATCTTCTCAGGTAACTCCAACCTATAGGCGAGCTTTCCAATTCGCTCGATGATCGGGAATGGTCCAACAAATCTCGGAGTCAATTTTCCTTTCCTCCTGAATCGAATAACATTCTTCAGTGGAGAAATCTTCACAAAAACCATATCTCCTACGTCGAATTCCAAATCCTTTCGACGCTTATCAGCATAACTCTTCTGACGGTCTTGGGCTGCCTTCATTCGTTGCCGAATGATCTCTATACAATCTGAAGTCTGACGAATCATCTCTGGCCCAAGCATCAACTTTTCTCCAGTTTCCATCCAACATGTCGGAGAGTTACATGGTCTTCCATACAATGCCTCATATGGTGCCATACCAATACTTGACTGGTAACTGTTGTTGTATGCAAACTCCACCAAATGAAGGTGATCTTCCCATGATCCTCCGAAGTCCAAAACACATGCTCTAAGAAGATCTTCCAAAACTCGGTTGACTCTCTCGGTCTGACCATCCGTCTGAGGGTGATAAGTTGTACCCAAACACAACTCGGTTCCCAAAATTTCCTGGAAGCTCTTCCAAAATCCACTAGTGAACAATGGATCTCGATCGCTCACTATACTCTTCGGAATACCATGGAATCGAACTATCCACTTAACATACAACTCAGCCAACTTTGATGCAGTCCTAGTCGATCGAACAGGAATGAATCGTGCACTCTTAGTCAGACGATCCACAATGACCCAAATCCCTTCATTTCCCGTCCTGGTTCTAGGCAATCCATCGATAAAATCCATCGACACTTGTTCCCACTTCCATGTAGGAACTTCTAATGGCTGAAGCAATCCACTTGGCTTCTTCTGTTCGGCTTTTACCAACTGGCAGTTCATACATTTGGAAATAAAATTTCCAACATCCTTCTTCATACCTTCCCAGTAGTAGGTTCTCTTCATATCCCGATACATCTTATTTCCACCTGGATGAATTGTCAACTTCGAGTGATGACTTTCCTTCAAAACTTCACTCCTCAATTCATCTATATCGGGAACAACTAGTCGCCCTTGCTTTCGAAGCCAACCCTCTCGATCGACCTCGAATCCTTTATCCTTTTCTGGATCCAATCCAGATTCCAATTCACGGATAATCTTGACAAGCTTATCATCTCGCTTTTGGCTCTCACCAATTCTTTCCACAAGAGTGGGTCTTATTGATAAGTTTGCCAACATCTCAGGTTCCAATTCGCATCTAGGCCTGAAGTCAAATCCAGCTAAATACTCGAGACTCTTCTATTCTGAAAACATGGCTCCCAATCCTGCATGTCTTCGACTTAACGCATCTGCCACTGCGTTACCTTTTCCCGGAGTATAAGCTATACCAAAATCATATGATGCTAAAAACTCTAGCCAACGTTGCTGCCGAAGATTCAAATCCTTTTGGGAGAAAAGATACTTCAACGACTTGTGATCCGTAAACAACTCGAATCGAACTCCCAACAGATAATGCCTCCACATCTTCAGAGCAAATACAATCGTCGCTAATTCCAAATCATGAGTTGGGTAATTCCTTTCATGCGGCTTCAGCTGTCGACTTGCATACGCAACAACTTTATCCTTCTGCATCAGCACTGCTCCAAGTCCAGTACCACATGCGTCGGTGTAAACCACCATCTCATCATTCCCACTAGGAATAGTCAAAACAGGAGCACTCGTCAATCGCTCTTTCAGGATTCCGAAAGCTTGCTCACACTTAGCATCCCAACTGAACACTTGGTTCTTCTTCGTTAATCCTGTTAACGGTGCAGCTACCTTGGAGAAGTCTTTGATAAACCGTCGATAATATCCTGCTAATCCAAGAAAACTTCTCACGTCAGATGCATTCTTAGGTCTAACCCAATCCTGGATTGCTGCCACCTTAGCGGGATCAACCGCTATTCCACTTCCAGAAATCACATGGCCTAAGAACCTCACTTCACTCTTCCAGAAGTGACACTTCGAAAACTTAGCCTTCAACTGATGTTTCCGTAAGATTTCCAAAACCATACGCAAGTGCGTCTTGTGCTCCTCTTCCGTTCTGGAATAAATCAGAATGTCATCCACGAACACAAGTACGAACTTGTTCAACTGATCTCTGAACACTCTATTCATAAGATCCACAAAATATGCTGGCGCGTTAGTCAATCCAAACGGCATTACCAGCCACTCAAAGAAACCGGATGGTGTCCTAAAAGCAGTCTTCGGTACACTATCCTTAGCTACTCTCAACTGGTGAAATCCCGTTGCCAAATCCATCTGAGAAAACACCTTAGCTTCGTGAAGCTGATCAAACAAGTCATCTATCCTCGGCAATGGATACTTGTTCTTCTTAGTCACCTTATTCAGCTCACGATAATCCACACACAATCTCAACGACCCATCTGCCTTGGTTGTGAACACAACTGGTGCACCCCACTCGGACACACTACGCCGAATGAATCCTTTCTGTAAAAGGTCATCAACTTGCACCCTCAACTCCTACTGTTCCCTAGGCGCCATCCGCCTAAGAGGCATCACAACAGGTCTGGCTCCTTCTACTAGATCTATTCGAAACTCGATCTCTCTATGCGGCGGCAACCCTTTGACTTCGTCAAAGACATCCTCGAATCCATTTGTGATAGGCACTAAAGACAGTCCATCCCGTGGAACAACTAGCGAATACATGAAGCTCATGAAGACGCCTTCCTCATGCTTACATCGTATCACAATCTCTCGCCCCTCCAAATTCTCGACTGTCACCTCCAGCCTCTCACAATCAACCTTTGCCGCATACTTCCTAAGCCAGTCCATACCCAAAATAATTCCGAACCCCGCAAAGTTCAGAACAAAACAATCACAAACAAAAGAGCAACCATGACTCGATACAACTAGACCACGGTATAACATACACAAACAAGACGAACCCCCAACTGGATTATTCACAACCAATGGCCTATCAACAATATCCGGCTTCAAATCTAACCGGCCTACGAGTTCATTACAAACAAACGAATGCGATGCTCCAGTATCAAACAAAACTCTAACTGGAACACCACATAGGAAAAGAGTACCTTGAACCACCACACTCTTTCCCTTCTCTTCAGCAGTAGGAGCTTTTGAAGACGACGGAACAGCTCCCAAAGCATAAGCTTGCATAATCTGCTTGTCCTTCCTCGGCTCTGGACAATTCTTCCTGAAATGTCCCGGCTTGTCACAGTTGTGACACTTCATCGGCACCTTAGGATTCTTACAATCCTTCGAGAAATGGCCCTTCTGCTGACAGTTGTAGCAAGTCACCTCGCCTTTCGGCTTCTTCTGACCATCCTTACCCTTCTGCTGCTGCTGCTTCCTCTTCTTGTTTCCACCCTGCTGGGGTTTAGACTCTTCCCTGGTCACAGCAACAACAGATCCATCCTTAGGAAACAGACTCTCATGCCTGAGAGCTTTCTCCACAAGCTTCTCAAATGAATCGTCCAAATGATCCACCAACTGCCTCCCAAGATAGCTATCCAAGCCGGTCACAAACTTCTCATTCTTCTGATAAGCAGATTCAATATATGACCGGGCATACTTGGACAAAGCTTCAAACTCAGAAACATACTCAAGAACAGATCTTCCACCCTGCTTGAGCTCTACAAACTTCTTGAACAGAACAGACTTCTGAGCTGTAGAAATGAATTTAGCTTCAAATCTGACTTGGAATTGCTCCCAAGTAATCTCTTCTTCCGGAGTAGTGATGGTAATAGAGTTCCACCAATCAGAAGCTCTCCCTTGAAGCTGCCTCGATGCCAACTTCCTCTTAGTTGCATCATCAATTCCCAAATCACCAAAGATCCTTCTACAAGCATCCATCCACCTCTGGACCTCAATAGTTGATTCTGTTCCCAAGAAAACCTTTCCTCCAAGAGCAGTATAATCCTTGCACAGCTTAGCAAAATCCACTGGTTTCGGAGTTTGGACTTGAACTCCAACATCAACTGCTGCCCCCGGAACTGGTATCCTTCTCATGATCGAAGTCATCATAGCTTCGAACATGGCTGCATAATCAGCAGTCTCTTCAGTAGCACGGCCTTCCCTAGCACCTGGTCTCCCTCTTCGACTCATTCTCAATATCTATAAAAAAGAATGATTAGAACATCTAGAGAAACAACTGCATAAAGGACTCAAACTCTACTAAGCTACTATATTATATATAGTATTCATCCATCAAAATACAATTACATCTCTCATACGTAGTTACGACAGCGAGCATTGGGTAAAATCAATTAACCAAGGCTCTGATACCAAATGTGACAACCGCCCATGACCCCTGCACCGAATCTAGAGATAGTGCGCTGTAAAGTGTGCCAGGCGACCATGGACGATTGTCAGGGTAGATTAAAAACAACAGAATCTATCGTATTTCTCACAGCGCATGGACAAAATACAATAGAACATATGTATAGTGAAGCTTTACAGAACAAAATGTCATCATATAAAACTCCATAATAGTTGAATACAAGCATCCACATAGTTAATACATCAAGCCTCACTACATATCTCTCAGAGAATACAAAACAGCGGAATATCCAGTACATATAATAAGAAGATAATATGCAACCCTCCAGCCCGTCTTCGATATCAGCATCGTGAGAAGAGAACAGCACCTGTCACCTGCTACCTAGTCTGCCCGTCCCAAAATGGACGAACAGCCCAAGGCAATAAGAATTAAAAACATAAAGCCTTGAGTCAGACAACAGTCTTAGTGAGCAGTAAATTAACTAACAACATACCAAAAGAGCATAAAGGAAAAAGGAATAGGAATACAACCCTCCCACTCCAACCTCATTCTACAGTGATAGCCCCCAGACACACACTAAGCAGAAGCAAACATAGCAGAGCACACAATTTAAAGTAAAGCTACTATCACTCGAGTCAAGGGCGATGTTTTCCAAGTACCAAGGCCTAAATCAGATAAGCACCCAGAAAATACCGCTCTTGAGTCCGAAATGACATTACAACCAAACATCCATGACTCTGGCTATCACTGTTATCATTGCTTCGATATCACCGTTAATTGAATGACCGGCACATTCTTTCAGCCGTCCGTCAAGGGCTAATGGAAACCCCGGTTCTAGACATAACTCCCGCACGTCGTCGCAGCCCGTGCCTAGGACTATCGAATCTGCCCAGAGTACTCGACCATCAACAGTTAGTCGTTGGGACTATCGAATCTGCCCAAACGTACTCTTGCTTAGAGCATGCTAGAACCTTCAACAACAATGCTATCCAAACCTCCTAGTCATCCTCCTCGACGACTATTCTCATATCCATTCATTATCCTCAACTCGAATCATATCACCGAGTTATCAACATGCTTGGAATGATCCCGTCTGGATTAGACCAAGTCTTCATCACATGATGACTCGCTTCATTACATCCTCGCAAAGCCTCATCTCAACATCACATCATCGAATCTATGCATAAGAGCTTCATCATCCCGCTACATATGCCACGAGCAGCTTTCCCAATTCAAAAGCCTTTCCCTTAGCTTTTGAATCGTCTTCGGTCTAAATCTAATCATCGATCATCTAGTTCATAACAATCAATCAAATCAAACATCAATCCAAACAATCAAGCATTCAAATATGATCTAAGTAGACAATTATAACAATAATGGCATTTTCGTAATTAAAGAGTTGAAAGTCCAATAAGCATGAAAACATGGATTATATCTCTACAAACTTGATGAATGAACTTGCATAGGTTAACATATGATAAAATGGATGTAACATCATCATGAACAATGGATCTATATGGATCTACACTTTGGATGAAGGAAATGCATGGAAATCCCTATTTTAACACCAAAACGAGCCAACAATCCGATCTACTCCTTTGGATCCGTGTGAGAGATAATCACCACTCACCAAATCACCTAAACAACCTCTAATCAACACGCTTCAGATCCGGACAGCAAGGGATCAAGCTTGATCTATCATGAATCCGCTTCAAACGAAGAAATCTCTCTTGAAAAGATGAAGATCTCCAATCTAAGCTCTTGAATCTTCAATCTTGATCTTCGATTTGGATGGATGGAAGCACTAGATTAGAGTGGAGAAAAGAAGTGAAGAAGTGTAGAAGTCGAGCTCTCAAAATGGCAGCACTTCGTCGCTTCAAAATCCCGATCCCAAAAATGAAGAGAAGCTCTCCTATTTATAGCAGAAAATACCCTAAGTCGTAACTCGTCTGCCCTCATGAGTCGTCTACGACTTACGACTCAGCACCCTACGACTTAACTTCTGGCTTCAACGACTCAACACACTCCTGCCTATGACTCACGACAAAACAGCTATCTCCTAAGTCGTCTCCGACTTATAGCATGCGCCTACGACTCACCAGACCCCCTGTCTACGACTTAAATGCGCACGCCTTACTTGGTTAGACGACTCAACTACTAACTCGTACACGACTTATCACAAAGGCTACGACTCATCCACTTGCGCGAGTTATCACCTACGTGCGACTCAACAGCTTACGACTCATCCCTTAACTGGTCCACGACTCAACTGGTTAGACGAGACAACCCATTCTACGACTTATCAAATAACTAGGTACGACTCATCGGATAACTGGGGTATGACTCATCACTTAACTCGGTCAGCTCTTATGTCGTAAATCCCTAGGTCGGTCACTTACTTAGGTTGTCTATCCCTTAACTCGACGACGACTTACAACCTACGACTTAACACTTGCCGAGTTAACTTCGACCTACTAACTTAGCCCAGCTACGACTTATCCCCTTAGGTCGCACTTTCCTTAAGTCGGTCAGTCAATTTAAGTCATCCCACAACTTACTTCCTACACGACCTAGGCTCCAAACATTCCAACTCTTAAGTCGTTCAAATGACTTAACTCCAAGTCCTGGGTCACTCCTATCTCCTAAGTCGTATACGACTCACGACTCATGCTAAGTCGTGAACGACTTAGGACTTAGGCAAAATTTGCCTAAAATCTGAAATGGCTCAAAATGCTAAAACTCCAGATTTGACGAACTTTTCGATCCGTGAAAATACGGGTCGTTACACCTGACGATGTCACGAAAGCATTCGTCCATACAAGTCCGTCCCGGGTTCGAACGGAACCGAAGGCACTATTCCTACTACATCCATTTTGGAAATATCCTCAGGATTAGTAGCGACTAGCCCTTGCACTTCACAGCTCCATCTTCGACTCCGAACACGTTACACGAAACGTACAAACCGGATCGAAGTGGTATTCGAGTCTCCAGACCTAGAATCCCGGTATACGGAAACTCGATCCCGGTCTCTTCGAAACGATCAACGCATTTGGCCAATATTAATAGTCTGTTATTTAACTATCAATTAACATCCACAAGCAACCATCACACAATAAATAATTTCCCACATTATTTATTTGCCCAAATATCTTTCCAAGATATATTTCCAAATTTTCAAAGCTCATTTGAAAACAGTTTCCGCTTACGGAATACATTTCCCAAATAATTATTTCCACTGAATCACCAAGTACAAAATACTTTTAATTTTAAAATAATTTAAAAACACTTTATTTAAATATACTTTATAACATTGAAATTTTAAAACTACTTTAATACCTTAACAAAATATATACTTAAGGAATATTTAAAATGAAACCACTTTACAAATATAAACTAAATTTCTCTTTTTAAAACATAATACCAAATCACTTTTATATAATTACTACAATAATAGATTTTTGAAAATACTTACTTTGGAAATTAACCTTTAGAAATAATCAATTTCCTAAAACATGCCTTTTTAAACAAATTAGAACTTTTAACTTATATTAAAAATTGCTTTGAAACCGTACTTGGCAATCCAAGAAATACACTTCTCTTCACATCCTTAAAAAATAAATCAACATTTATTTTTAAACCAATTCATATCCCTTTATAAATTCCCTCCTTGAATTTATATTTTTCTAATATCCACTGATATTCCATTTCACTTTATAAACCCAATTTATATCTTCAAAATCTCATTTCTCTTTAAAGTTTCAAATCCCAAAGTATTTAAATCAATTTATAATTGATCTCCCAATTTATTTTACTTTGAAATAAATTTCCTTACTTAATCCATTTATTTCCAAATTCATTAACTTCCAGATTTTATTTCTCATTATGATTTAAAATCTTTAAACTGAACACAAGTTTCAGATTTTACCAAATTCCTTCTTTCTTTTTAATTACATTTAAACATTGAATAAAAATAAATTATTTATTCCTTTAAATAATATCACATAAGTTTTTAAATTCAATATTTCTCGGTTTATTCAAAATTCCTCTTTTCCATATTTATTAGAATTTTGGAAATCACTTTTATTCTTAATCAGATTCATTCTCAAATTTATTCCAAACTCTTATAATTATTTTACTTAAAAATTTACTCTTTTATTTCTTTTCAAAAATTCCATTCTAGAGATTTTGATAATTCAGCACATCCAAATCGATCCAACCAAACCATAACATCCAATTATACATATAATTCATCACAGGATATCAAAAATCATATCACAGAATATTTAAACAAAATTAAATATTTTGAGGAATCCAGTTGGATCCCTCCAACCTGTTTCCCTGCATCCACAGATGTTAGCACAATACCAATTTCACTTCAAAGTGGAATATCGCGGTATATGGGTTTTATAAAATATCATCCGCTATTATGCGGCGCATAGGGTCTCATCCGCTATATAAATGCGGAAATATCAACAACTCAAATATATACATATGCCAATATGTATATATTGCTATATACTACTATATACCATATCAATCAAATCCATCAAATCAATCAATTCAATCATCCATCAATATTTAAATTTAACCAATTAAATTTAAATTATAATTTAACTGAGTGAGATTAACTCACCTTTATTTTATTAGCATCCCATTTCCAATTCAGGTTGCTTCCTCTAATATTCTAGACCTTGAATAAACATTATACGATTTATTAACACTTGTATTTTAAATCAAACAATTTATTATCATTCCCTTATTTAATTTAACTGATTATTAAATTTAAAACTAAACCCTTTTAAATAAATTAATTAGTTAACCATTCAATTTTAACTAAATAATTATTTTTATTTTAAATGGAAACCACATCCGATAAAAATGATCTTTACGGGTTTCAAAAATCCAACCTTGAATTTATAAATTTAACAACATTTACAACTTCTATATTACCCAAATCTTTTATATACATATACTATAATTGGAATAAAATGGCTTTTATCTTTTACTGTAAAACATTATATATATATTTTAAAATAGAAATCTGATTTTATTTAAACTGCTCAGCATTTAAAATCGCTATTTTTCCAAAGTTTTGTATTTATATTAAACAGTATTTCTTTTCTAACCTTACTGTAACATATATCCTTCTAACTACATTTTCTGCTGCGTGTATATATACACATATAAAATTTAAATTAGATTTAACTAAAAAGAATACCTTAACAAGTTGGAATAAAACTAACGAGCCTGCAGAAACACCCCTGCTAGCAGTATCGAGTCTGCACCCAAAGGATTCCCCCTCCTCCGAGCATCGAAGCCTTGACTACGGCAATCCATCACGAGACTTCCACCATACCAGACCCTGACGCCAACACCTCCCCCCTTTGTCGAGCTCGACTTCGATGTCACGGAATAACAGTTCTCGATCACCACCACGACCACACGAGACCCCTGCCCTTCGATGCCCGAAACACGAATGCATCCACCTATCTCCACCTTAATCATTGCGAGCCCACGCGATCTCGAACTACCCATCACCGCGGCGACGCGGTTGTAATCGTACGAGCCACTTCATCTTCTTTTGTTTTTCCGATTTGGGAGTTTCGATTGATTTGAGAAATGGAAAATTTGGGGAAAGGCATGACTTCGGTTTTGATTTAGTAATTCATTTCGAACGAGCGTTTCTCGATTGAGGGGAAGAAGGAAGACGGATGCGACTTTGATTTTGGGTTGCTGCTTCCATTTTTTTTTTTAAAGGTTAATTCGATTTCGTTTATCTGAAATGAAAAGGGAAAAGAAATCGTTCGGCCATTGATTTTATTTTCTTTGATTTCGTTCTGAGGAAGATTGCGTGATGTTAATAAAAGAGAGAACACAATGGAAAAGAAGTCGGCTTCTAACAGAGATAGGTTGGCTGAAGACAGTATAGGGTGGCTGTTGATTTAACAATTATATTTTACAAAAAAAATCTCGATTAAGTTTTCAACGTGTTTACGAATCGTATGCTCACACAAATACTCCAAACACTACGAAAATTGAAATCCGACAATACTGCTATATTACGGATCCAATGGAACTGGTTTCGTCAAATTCCGAGACTGTGCCTCGGAAGGCTATTTTTTAAATTCAGTTTAAACGGTATATATTTTTAAAACTGAACAAGACACTTTGAAATTCAATTTTAAAAGTTCCACCACCTTCAATATTAACAATATAAATTTTCTGAACCTTTAAACTATTTTTAATAGGCTCAAAACTCAGGATCCTCTATTTTACCCTATTTTCGATTGTTTAATTCAATAATCTATCATCCAATAAATACTGTATATTTGAAAATAAAGTTAAAATTTAACCTTCGAATATTTAAAATAAATTAAATATTCTCATTTCAAATATACAAAAATTTCGGGTCGTCACATTCCTCCCCCCTTAAAAGAATTTCGTCCCCGAAATTACTAGTTAGGAAGAATGATTCAATCCCCGTTAACTATTTCCCAAATTCAAACAGTTTTAACAATACCCAAACAATCTTTTATTAATGATACACTAATCATCTTTTAACTTCCCAAACTTATTCATAAGTTCAACCCATACCACCAACTTATCCATTCAAATTTAAATTTGAATTCAAATTTTGAATTATCAAAATTTTCCAAAATTTTTCTAACTCCCTAAATTTCCGAAAATTTTTGCCAGCGTCTCCTTTGCGCGGCTAGCTCGGTACTACTACAAAATGGCTCTACGGCCTCCCAATCTCAAAAAGAAAACAAAAAGCCAAGTGGCTGGATCAAAAACCCAATCAAATTTCATATAGAAATTCAAATACATACCTTTTGTCGGGCCATTAAATTTTATCTTCTAAAATCAAAAATCACAATTTATCCATTGCTTTTATACACCTGTATATCCTACTAAGCAATAATATTCAATCAAAATTCCAAAGTCATTTTATACTTTCCTTTACAAATTTCCAATATTTGCTTTACTTAAGCCCGTACGATGCACATATATCATCCGTACGCAATATCACATTCGATCGCTCAATCGATCACACAATTTCACTTCCGAACTAGTATCGCCCACCCGACTTCCTAGTGCGGACTCGGATCTGGTTTCTTGATCAGAAACCGTCATTCTCCTTGCATAGCCACCAACTATGATAGAGAATATCCAGAATCAATCAACAATCCATATCCAGGCTCGCCGTTGAAAATCGAGTGAAAAATCCTGATTTGGATCGATAAAACTATCTCGAAATTCTGTGTTCGACATCTGGACCAAATAGCTATGCGAATAAAATAATATACGTACATCTTACGTATAAATTCCAATTGATTATCAGTTATATCAATTCTCTTTTATTTCGCATTCCTTTTTGATTGTTATCCCTTTATTCATAACTATCCCATTTCACAACTTCAGTTTTAGTCTTCATTCAACTATTCACTTAGTATATATTTTTTTCCAAAATTACTAAGTATATTTCCAATTCCAATTTTCTTAAGAATTTCATTCTTCAATTCTTAAGTTCAATATAAAAATTTTCTTATATTTATTTACTCCTTCACCACTGAAGTGTATATATTCAAATTGAACTCCCATTTCATATGAATTCCAACTTACTTCAATCTACTACTTCATTTCCAAATTTTTTTCCTTAAATTCAATTCATCTTCAACTTCCAAAAATTGAATTTTATTTAGCTCGAAAACAATCCAAGTTAATTCATTCAATAACTATTTCTCAACTTATTTAAACCACTCTTCTGTTGAGTTCAGTTTCCATTCAACATTTACTTAAGTCAATAACTTAAGTTTATTTTCCATTTAACCAACCCTTTAAAGTTTTATTTCCATCTTTCATTTGATTCTTATTTAATCAAATTCCATCCATTTATTTATTTAATATAATTGGTTTATTCACTCAATCATTATGAATTTTATTTTCCATACTCAATTCATCTGGAACTATTTTATTAATAACCAGGCCATTTCCAATTTATTTTCACTTATTTGGATTTCATTCGCAATTCAAACCATCACTATTTTAATCCAATTTCATTAACTCACAATTCAATTTCATTAACTAATTTATCATCTAATTAGTTCCTCCGCTGGTTAAAATTAAATACTTGCTTTTTAATTCCAGATATCACTTTACTTAATTATCTTAAGTTCAATTTATTTTATAATTCAAGTTTGGATTTATTTTAAAAATTAAGATTACTCATCTTAGTCGTTTCCATTTGGTAATTAAAATTTCAAATTATAACTCTTAATGGTTCAAAGAAATGAATTCCCATTTATGACTTACAATTTCATTTCTATTCATAAGTTTTAACTTACTTACTTAAGATCTGGGACTATTCATTTAAGTCCATTTTCATCTTTATAATCAAATTTCAAATTATTACACTTAAGAACTTAAGAATATGAATTTCTTTACACAATTATAAGCATTTTACATTACCTTTATATCCAATTCAATTCAACTTCAACTTACTTACATTTAATTCAATTCCAATTCTCAATTTTATTTAACTTATCCTAAGTTAAATTCAAATATATTTTATTCACCTTCATATACTCGAATTAAATTTTAATTCTAGGATACAATTTTGTACAAGTTTTACAATTCATTCACCTTCAAGTTCTCTAACTCTTTTATCTACCAGCTTATATTAGTCATTTAGTTATTTTCATCTCATAATTATAATCCCAGAATTAAACTTTCATTCCCTTCTTATTTCAATCAACTTCATTCTATACTTTATATTGTTGATTCATTTAAATTTCCACATTTATATTTTAAATAGAATTCCCAGAATCCAATTGCCCGGTTTTATTTCAAAACCATTTTGAATCCATAAATAACTCATACACATCTGGTATATCACATCAAATCCCAATTTCCAAAATAATCTGCTTTTACCAAACAATTTTCCCTTTGAATTTCAAAACCAACCCAGTTCACAATCACTTCCAATTTAAAACAGTTTGGTAGCAAATTTCTCTTTGGAAACTCGAAAATGAACACCGATGATGTCGCGATCATCATCAGAATTATTTTCCAGCGACCGAAAGAGAATTTAATGCTTTTATCACTTTAAAACTTTTCAAATATTTTTAATTCCTAAATCCCAACAGATTTCAATTCAATTTTCAAAATATTCATGAAATAATATCACCATTATTTCCCCAAAACCTTAAAACTATTTTTAAATCCAAAGGAATTTAAACCTTTCCCAAAACTTCAAATTCATAAGCCATTCAATTTTATATCCAAACATTACTCTGGAATTCTATCACATTTTACTTCAAGTTATAAGTCACATTTACAATTTACATTTACAAATTTCATTTGTTTATGAATTTATCTCATTTGATTATAAATCACATTTGTAATCCACATTTGTATATAAAGTTTTATCTCAATTTATAATTTACATCTATAGTCTATATTTCAAATTCCATTTTGTTATATAAATTTATTCTTCAACTTAAGTTATAAGTTTCCAATTTCTACTCAATAATGAGACTAACTCATTATTGTCATTTTCTAACAACCAAGCATCCAAATATATAACCATAATAATTTTCGAAATTTTTTTTTCTTTTATATACAAAATAATTTGGGCAAAATTATTTCATTCACCCTATTTAAAACAATACTGTGTCGAACTGTTCTATTCAAGTGTTTAGAAACCCCTTCGATACAGTTGTCCAGACTGTGCCGACGAAGGTTCATATGCCACTCAATAAACCAACCAACACAATATAAAATCATTTTATATTCACTAACAAATACGCGCTCATATCTATTAATACTCTCAAAATTCCCACCAGAGCCAAGGTTATCGCTAGCCTAAGCTCTGATACCACTGTAACGACCCGACTTTCCAGACCCGGAAAATCGAACCATTTTAGTTAAGAAGAAGAGGTAGAAGAAGAAAAATAGAAAACAACATCAGAATCTAACCATCGCAGCGGAATAAAATATAATATATATTAACAGATCTTTACACAAATCAAAACTATATCAGTTTTATATAATATAGCATCAGAGTATACACCAGAGAACACATAACATACAATTGGACAATAACCATATCATGTCCTCAATACAACAGAGTACAACAATCAACACAGCGGAATATATATATATAAACAAGTACGGGAGATACGTCTCGCCATCCAGCTCATCTCCTGAGCTCCACAGCATCATATCCTGTAACCTATAATACTCGGTCTGACCCGAGCATCATATAAAACAATACCCGAGTCAGTCTGGAATACCAGCGTGAGAAAATCACACTCAATTGATTATTAAAGTTTCAAAAATCCTTTTGAAAATAAAAGCATCTCGTAAGACCACGCCACAAATAAACATGTCGGGTTTTTACCTTACGATAGCTAAAACACTTTTTATAAAAATCCTCTGATATTATAATAGTGTCTATTCACAAATACTTATTAAAATAGCTGAAATTGTTACATGATTAAATTCCAGCATACTAGGTATACAAACAAAACTCGTACAAGGCACGTAGGGAGAATGGATTTCCCACGAATGACTAGGCACTGGGGTACCACCTGTCATAGTACGTGGCCTAGATCACAGTACCGAGGAGTACGCCCGCTCCCCTGCAACACAACGCCGGAATCATCCCTTACTGGATAATTCCAAATAAAATCACCCCACGGTTGGGATCAGCAACCGCAACACTAAGCCGAAATAAAAGGGACATCTAGACAGGGATGACCTTACTCTCAAGTGGGGGCTACCCACGAAGCCTTGCTGCATAACCCCTGATTTTCAGTCATTCTCGGTTGATGAGGTTCGAGGCTAAACGATACCTTTATAGCACATATCCCTTAGAATGCCCATCGTCCACCTGACGATGTCACGAAAGCATTCGTCCATACAAGTCCGTCCCGGGTTCGAACGGAACCGAAGGCACTATTCCTACTACATCCATTTTGGAAATATCCTCAGGATTAGTAGCGACTAGCCCTTGCACTTCACAGCTCCATCTTCGACTCCGAACACGTTACACGAAACGTACAAACCGGATCGAAGTGGTATTCGAGTCTCCAGACCTAGAATCCCGGTATACGGAAACTCGATCCCGGTCTCTTCGAAACGATCAACGCATTTGGCCAATATTGATAGTCGGTTATTTAACTATCAATTAACATCCACAAGCAACCATCACACAATAAATAATTTCCCACATTATTTATTTGCCCAAATATCTTTCCAAGATATATTTCCAAATTTTCAAAGCTCATTTGAAAACAGTTTCCGCTTACGGAATACATTTCCCAAATAATTATTTCCACTGAATCACCAAGTACAAAATACTTTTAATTTTAAAATAATTTAAAAACACTTTATTTAAATATACTTTATAACATTGAAATTTTAAAACTACTTTAATACCTTAACAAAATATATACTTAAGGAATATTTAAAATGAAACCACTTTACAAATATAAACTAAATTTCTCTTTTTAAAACATAATACCAAATCACTTTTATATAATTACTACAATAATAGATTTTTGAAAATACTTACTTTGGAAATTAACCTTTAGAAATAATCAATTTCCTAAAACATGCCTTTTTAAACAAATTAGAACTTTTAACTTATATTAAAAATTGCTTTGAAACCGTACTTGGCAATCCAAGAAATACACTTCTCTTCACATCCTTAAAAAATAAATCAACATTTATTTTTAAACCAATTCATATCCCTTTATAAATTCCCTCCTTGAATTTATATTTTTCTAATATCCACTGATATTCCATTTCACTTTATAAACCCAGTTTATATCTTCAAAATCTCATTTCTCTTTAAAGTTTCAAATCCCAAAGTATTTAAATCAATTTATAATTGATCTCCCAATTTATTTTACTTTGAAATAAATTTCCTTACTTAATCCATTTATTTCCAAATTCATTAACTTCTAGATTTTATTTCTCATTATGATTTAAAATCTTTAAACTGAACACAAGTTTCAGATTTTACCAAATTCCTTCTTTCTTTTTAATTACATTTAAACATTGAATAAAAATAAATTATTTATTCCTTTAAATAATATCACATAAGTTTTTAAATTCAATATTTCTCGGTTTATTCAAAATTCCTCTTTTCCATATTTATTAGAATTTTGGAAATCACTTTTATTCTTAATCAGATTCATTCTCAAATTTATTCCAAACTCTTATAATTATTTTACTTAAAAATTTACTCTTTTATTTCTTTTCAAAAATTCCATTCTAGAGATTTTGATAATTCAGCACATCCAAATCGATCCAACCAAACCATAACATCCAATTATACATATAATTCATCACAGGATATCAAAAATCATATCACAGAATATTTAAACAAAATTAAATATTTTGAGGAATCCAGTTGGATCCCTCCAACCTGTTTCCCTGCATCCACAGATGTTAGCACAATACCAATTTCACTTCAAAGTGGAATATCGCGGTATATGGGTTTTATAAAATATCATCCGCTATTATGCGGCGCATAGGGTCTCATCCGCTATATAAATGCGGAAATATCAACAACTCAAATATATACATATGCCAATATGTATATATTGCTATATACTACTATATACCATATCAATCAAATCCATCAAATCAATCAATTCAATCATACATCAATATTTAAATTTAACCAATTAAATTTAAATTATAATTTAACTGAGTGAGATTAACTCACCTTTATTTTATTAGCATCCCATTTCCAATCCAGGTTGCTTCCTCTAATATTCTAGACCTTGAATAAACATTATACGATTTATTAACACTTGTATTTTAAATCAAACAATTTATTATCATTCCCTTATTTAATTTAACTGATTATTAAATTTAAAACTAAACCCTTTTAAATAAATTAATTAGTTAACCATTCAATTTTAACTAAATAATTATTTTTATTTTAAATGGAAACCACATCCGATAAAAATAATCTTTACGGGTTTCAAAAATCCAACCTTGAATTTATAAATTTAACAACATTTACAACTTCTATATTACCCAAATCTTTTATATACATATACTATAATTGGAATAAAATGGCTTTTATCTTTTACTGTAAAACATTATATATATATTTTAAAATAGAAATCTGATTTTATTTAAACTGCTCAGCATTTAAAATCGCTATTTTTCCAAAGTTTTGTATTTATATTAAACAGTATTTCTTTTCTAACCTTACTGTAACATATATCCTTCTAACTACATTTTCTGCTGCGTGTATATATACACATATAAAATTTAAATTAGATTTAACTAAAAAGAATACCTTAACAAGTTGGAATAAAACTAACGAGCCTGCAGAAACACCCCTGCTAGCAGTATCGAGTCTGCACCCAAAGGATTCCCCCTCCTCCGAGCATCGAAGCCTTGACTACGGCAATCCATCACGAGACTTCCACCATACCAGACCCTGACGCCAACACCTCCCCCCTTTGTCGAGCTCGACTTCGATGTCACGGAATAACAGTTCTCGATCACCACCACGACCACACGAGACCCCTGCCCTTCGATGCCCGAAACACGAACGCATCCACCTATCTCCACCTTAATCATTGCGAGCCCACGCGATCTCGAACTACCCATCACCGCGGCGACGCGGTTGTAATCGTACGAGCCATTTCATCTTCTTTTGTTTTTCCGATTTGGGAGTTTCGATTGATTTGAGAAATGGAAAATTTGGGGAAAGGCATGACTTCGGTTTTGATTTAGTAATTCATTTCGAACGAGCGTTTCTCGATTGAGGGGAAGAAGGAAGACGGATGCGACTTTGATTTTGGGTTGCTGCTTCCATTTTTTTTTTAAAAGGTTAATTCGATTTCGTTTATCTGAAATGAAAAGGGAAAAGAAATCGTTCGGCCATTGATTTTATTTCTTTGATTTCGTTCTGAGGAAGATTGCGTGATGTTAATAAAAGAGAGAACACGATGGAAAAGAAGTCGGCTTCTAACAGAGATAGGTTGGCTGAAGACAGTATAGGGTGGCTGTTGATTTAAAAATTATATTTTACAAAAAAAATCTCGATTAAGTTTTCAACGTGTTTACGAATCGTATGCTCACACAAATACTCCAAACACTACGAAAATTGAAATCCGACAATACTGCTATATTACGGATCCAATGGAACTGGTTTCGTCAAATTCCGAGACTGTGCCTCAGAAGGCTATTTTTTAAATTCAGTTTAAACGGTATATATTTTTAAAACTGAACAAGACACTTTGAAATTCAATTTTAAAAGTTCCACCACCTTCAATATTAACAATATAAATTTTCTGAACCTTTAAACTATTTTTAACAGGCTCAAAACTCAGGATCCTCTATTTTACCCTATTTTCGATTGTTTAATTCAATAATCTATCATCCAATAAATACTGTATATTTGAAAATAAAGTTAAAATTTAACCTTCTAATATTTAAAATAAATTAAATATTCTCATTTCAAATATACAAAAATTTCGGGTCGTCACAAAACTGCTGCGAAAAAAGCTGCAAATAGTGTATTAAAGCTTCTTTGATCAAAACAACATTTTTACTTCACATATGTTCATTTTTCTAACTCAAACCACTTTTAAAACACTTTAAATGATTTACAAGATTTATTCCATATTATTGAACATTTTAAAAATATATATTTATAACATTTGCTACTTCGGCCACCGAACTTCCAAAGCGCGATTTTATCGAAAACTTAATTTGCTCATATTTTAAAGTCTACTTAATGAAATCTTGATTTTCTTTCTTCATGCAAAAATATGGTTACAATAGTCCAAAAAATTATTATCTCGATGAATTCCGAGCTATATTCCATTCTCTATACTTGTTTGAATTCTACGGTGCGAAATCGCGAACTACCGTTATGCGACGCGCCTAGTTTTGACTTGTTTTTCAATTTCTTTTCAAACTTCATGAAAATAGTTTTAAATGTTTATAAAACATTTCTAAATCATTTTAAACTCATTTAAGCAAACACTTTTCATATTTCAAACATATTTTCTATTTCATTTCATATTATAATATTATATTATTATATTATCATTTTCAGCCCTTTTAGATATTTTAGAATCATTAAGAGGTTAAATAATTTCCATACACATCTTTATATGGATTTAATTCTCATTTAATTAACTATGGTTAATTACTAACCATTGCTCTTATCATTTATCAAACCAAATAACCATCCATATTAACATCCATATATTCAAACAAGTAATCAACCAAGTAATCACACATTTAATCATCCAATGTATTTTTATATTTTCATATCATTAAACTTCGAATTATTTAAAGATTAATTAGTAAATTTAAATGTGAGTACTCACAATCACAATTGCTCCCTCCTTCCCAAGCTCCAGAAAATCCAGTAGAGCTTCAGAGCTTCCGCAGTACTTCAAACTTTCTCTTATTTCCCTTGAATGAAACCAATGGCACATCCTTCTTTTTTTATTGCACCAGAGCTTTCCAAACTTGCTCCTTCCCCCTAAATAGGTTTGGCCTCACCATATTCTACCCTTTCATCCATCATTTTTCAACTTTTTAGATGATATACCATGTTCTAATGGTATTCTAAGGTCTTTGGCAAAGTTTGGTGGAGTTCGAAGTTGTTTTGATATGATTTTAAGAAAGTTAGTAAGGAAGAAGAAGAGAAGAAGCCATTAAAATAGCTTAAAGGAAGAAGAAGAAGAAGAAGAGAATGTGTGTGATAAAATGAGAGGAAAGCTTGTGTATTTATAGGAAAAGAAAGAAGTGGTAAGTTACCAAATTAACCCCTTACCAAATTACCAAAATACCATTCCTTAATTTTAAAGTAAACTTACTTTTTTCAACACTTACCATCATCCATCACTTTATTACTTTATGTCATTTTCACTTAATACTTAAGGAATATGTTTGGATGAAAAAGTAGGTTAAAGTGAAGATTTGGCTTGGTTTTGGTGAGATTTGATTTAATGTTTGCTTTTTGACTTTTTTAATTACCTTATTTACTTTTACTAATGACATTTTAAAATTTTCTAATGATACTTAGTAAAAGTAAACTTGATTATTTCTAAAATGTATATAAATGTGTATGTGTGTTAAAACATGTTAACAAAGGTGCGACAACGTTGCGACAACTTATACTGAACAAAATGTTCATTTTCGACAAATCGTTTTACGGTCACATTTTGACGTTTTTGTTAAACTATTTATTTATATAAACAAAACTTGAAAATTGATTTTTTATCCTTCTTAAATAATTAAAACAAGTGTATTTGACTTATAAAACCATATTTAATAATATTAAAATTCAATTGTTAAAATACGACGTCGATTTGTCATCGTGCGACAAAATTTGTCAATCATTATAAAATAAATAAATAAATATATATAGTTATAAAACTTTTATCAACCAATTATTTTCATTATGTAACAGTTATAAAAAAATAATTATTTATCATATTAATGAAAAAATTGAATGTTTATCCAATTTTATCGAAAACCGGCTTTTGTCACTTTTACGATGGAAATCCAAACTTTTTTATTTTGTAATCAAATTCTAAAAATAAGTTTATCATTTTCATTTATTACATAAAAAATTATTATATAAGTTTGAAAATTCTACATTTGAATATTTAAAGTTAATTAAATATTCCATTTAAAAGTGATAAAATTACGGGTCGTTACATATGGTTCCTCAATTCTATAGTGACCCGTAATTTCAAACAGTTCGTCTTCGAATATCTTAACATTTTGAAGTATAGTTAAGTGTTATAAATGTGATTTTATAACTTTGTTAAAAATCTTTTAGTTAATAAATAATGATAAGAAACATATTTTTGAAATTTATCTACAGAAATATATATTTCGAAAAAATATCGATAATGTGACCGAAAATCGGTTTATCGATAAACATCTTTTTATTCGATATAAGTTGTTCGAACTCTTTTGTACTTAGTTAATGAATATATAAACACATTAGGAACTAATTAACACACTTTGCTTCATAAACTAAGTGGAATCTTCTAGAAGTTTCTAAGAGATAAGAGATATTTGTGTGTAAAGGGTAGTTTGTTCATTTACTTAGAAATGAGATGCAATGGAGAAGTGATGGAGCATGTGGAGGGACTAGCCTTCCATTACAAGCCAAGGGGTTGAGAACAAGGTTTGGGAGCACCATGTAAAGCCTATATAAGGAAGAGCATACCCCTTCAATCCATTTCACATTTTTACACAAAAACTATAAGCTCTTTCACATCTTTCTCTTCATAATTTCCTAAAAGAATTTTATTTCAATACACATCCAAATCAACTCAAACTTGGACAAAGGCCTTAGGAAAACATCACAATGCCTTCCATCAAGTTAGAGCTTGAAGAAGTGAAGAAAAAATTCCTCCATTTGAAGAGACCGTTAGCTATTTTAGGAGTTTATGGGCAAAAAGGCTAGTGCAAAGTAAGGTGAAGGTAGGAAGTGCGGTGTTAGCAAGGTTGTGGTAGGAAGAGGTTGCTTAGACTTACATTTTTACTTGTTTAAGGGTGAGCTAACTCACCATTGAATGAAAATATATTGTGTACGTGTGCTTATGTTTTGATTTGTTTCTTTGTGATTGAATGGATATTATTATTTTTTGCAGGAAAAACAAATTCTTATTATTTTGCACAGTCAAGCTAGTTTTTATAGCGGTCATACCATTTTACAAATTAAATGCGGGTTTAAGGTAGAGACGCCTTAGCAACTAATAAAATCGACATAACTAGTTACAGCACAGGAGTTAGGCAACATGCCTAAATTAGCAAATCAAATATGCCAACCAGTCACATATCTTGCATAAACAAAATAAGATCTCAAACCAATAAAATTCCAAGAAAACCCATGCACCAGAGCATGCCATATTGCCGTGAAGAGATTTACATTCACATAACGTCATTTCCAAACATCCACTGCCACCATGGATGCATTATCATATGTATCAATTTATATGAGTACATCTCCAA
Source organism: Allium fistulosum (assembly GCA_030737815.1). NCBI lineage: Eukaryota > Viridiplantae > Streptophyta > Magnoliopsida > Asparagales > Amaryllidaceae > Allium > Allium fistulosum. The sequence goes on from CM060902.1 coordinate 845,814,859, forward strand.
TGCCACAATCCATCTATAATTCCAAAAGCAGAACATTTATATGGACAGATTAACCAATAACTCATAAAGTGCAATAAACAAAATCAACATAACTCACATACGCTGAATGACAGTCGCTACGGAGGATGTCGAAATGTTGTAAAATTGCTAGTTAAAATCTTCGAAGATCCACAAAAGAAATCATAAATCCAACATAAAAAGAACTGCCAATAGCAAACCTAACAGCTCCACCACTAAGAAAATCCATAAAGCAACCCGCTTTAAGACCAAAGCAGCATAATAGCACCAACAAACCAATATCAACATCACATCAAACAAAACGAAATTACCAAAGGCTAAAGCCACCTAATAACCAACCAGATTAACATAACTGTGGTATCAACCCTTGCAAAAGATCAAAACAAAGGGCACGCGAGGAGAAACTGCATAGACCAATGAAGGAAGAAGGAGAGAAGAGGCCATCAACTCTAGAGCAGCATCAACATCGACTAACAAAAACAACCCCTTCGTAATTGTCAGGAAGCCTGGATGTGAAAAGAGGCTACTGTAACTCTCAATCAAAACAAACACTAGCTTACCAGACATTCCACTAAACCATATGAACATAAATTAGCATGGGCAATCACTAATTGATCAAAACACAAGCCCAAAAAAATACCCAAAACAACCAAGCAAAGTCGACAACCCGTCACAGGCTCGGAAAAGGAAAAGAAGCACGCAGTGGCTACTTTAAGATTCATGGTAGCAAACATCAAAAAAAATTCAAAAATTTTAAAGTCACATAAAGGGAGATTTTCATACCAGCGATTCTGTATCTAACCACAGAGTACAGGGACGCAACCTACAATGGGTGATGGCACGTAATTCGAAGAAGCAAAAATGTTTTAAAATAGTAGATGCAGGAAAAAGAAAAGCTAGGTTGGGAAGGAGGAGGGACGAATTGAAATTTAGGAGAAGCATAAATAAAAAGGTTGATTGCAAGATGGAAGAAAGAAAATGGCTGCTTAGTAGGTAAACCTAGTCACCATTGATGCAGCTGCGAAATTATTTCTTAGATTCAATATTTATTCAATTCTTGCTTTGAAAGCAAATGGCATATGTAATTCATATGTATGGACTTGAATGGACTTGTATGACTTGTAGCATAGCCTTAAAACAAAGCATATAGATTGTAGCTGAACTTTGTTTTAGGTTGGACTTGGATTTGAAAGTGCTCTTATAGCGATAGTCGCTATAGATGCACTTAGGAATTGCCTTCCGTACGACAATTTCTAAGAAACTTTGTGGAGAGATCCTTTGGGGTTTCTTACTATATTCGTGATATTTATAATGTATGATTGCTGCCATAAAAAGTTTGGATGTTGAAAAGTTGAGTAACATATTGGAAAGTGACCACACTTCTACTTGTGCAAAACTGCCCCGTTTTAGCCTTTGTTTTGAACTTTAAAGGTTTGAAAATATATTTATATTTAAGTACTTTATTTCATTCTTTTTACATGTGTTTGCTAACTCATATAAGAGTGTTTTAAAAGTGGTCTAATATTTTTATGTATTTTTAAGAATTTGTTATGAATTTTTAAAGAAGAGATTTACTTTTAAATATAAGGAAAACATGGGTTTTTTCAAGTTTTTGAAATTTTATAAACTTGTTATTTTAAAGTAATATTTTGAATAAGTGTTTTAAAACCTATTGTAAGTACTTAATGTATTTTAAAAGTATTTCTAAGTATATATAATTTTCTTTGAAAATGTGTTGACTATTTTATTAAAGTATAAATACCTTATGTAATATAATATCTTTTAAATTATTTTATTAAATATCTAGTTTTATAAATAAGTTACTATACATTTATATATCATTTCAAAATGGTTTTAATAGTATAAACAAATGGTTTCAAAAGGGGTTAGAAATTGCTTAATGGCTGAGTGGTTATTTATTTAATTGCTTGTTTGAAAAGTAATTAACTATGCTTAACACTAAATGCCGTCAAAGTAGGCTTATCTATTTATGAGTGTTAAGATTGATGTTTGAGTAGGGATAGAAGCAATAGTGCTCTAACCTATCATTTGCACTCTTGACCAAGGAGTAGCTAAGTTGAGAAGGTTGGACACTTGTTAATCGTGTTGATTTCTTACTCATTTATGGAAGTCATTAATACTATACTTAACACTAAAAGCTGACGAGGTAGACTTGTCTATTTGTGATAGTTAAAAATGAAGTATCTAGGAAAGGCTTTGATAGGCAACCAGAGCTCTAACTTACCTGGCTTCACTCTTGACTGAAGGATTGTATAAGTTGGAATGCCGAAAGAATGTTAAGTATGCGAACCTTGGTTTCTATAAGCGATCATTTTTAACTGAATAGTCGACTATCAAACTTGACCAAATACAAATTAAGAAGTATCTAAAAGCTTTGCGACTTCATACCTTTTGAGAACCCCCAGGGAGGAGCATATGTATGAAACGTCTCTAGCTTTAAGAACTTATATATATAAGATCCCCCGGGAAGGACTCCTCTTTATATAGTTCGCTTACTTCTAAAAGAACCAGAATTGAGTTTACCAAAAATTTATCGAATTATTTTTGAAGAGTCTAGGATCGGTAATTTTTTTACTTATCGAATACCCCTTCAAAACTAGTATATGAGTCTATGTCTTAGAAGTGGTTGTGAAGTGGAATGTCATAGAGATAAACTGTCTATCCTAAGATTAAGTCCAAAAAAGAGGTCAGCGTTAACATTTCGGACTAATGTTATAGAGTTGAACTGTCTATCCTAAGATTAAGTCTAAGGGAGAGGTCAGTGTTAGTATTTGCCAAACGGGCTTATGTAGGAATCCATGGAGTGATTCGTGTTCCGTTCGAGTGATGAAGACTCATGTAAAAGAGGTCGAACGTGACCTCGATATTGGAAATGGCTAAAGACATAGTAGGATGCACAATCTTGGGTTTAGCTGACCCATGAGGGTATATCAACTTCATATCTAGAGCATGCTTATCGATATGTTGTGCACATGTGTTATTGATATTTGATACTTGGTTCCACATGGTTCACGAAAGTGTTCAGGCGATGGCTAGTTGCATTTACCTTATGGTATATTTTATTTAGAGATATATGATGCTCGGAAGTCTGATCCTTGTATATGGAGTTCGAATTCGGCTTAACCGAAGAGATCTCCGTAGAAAATCCATTATGTGAACATACCTTAGTAGTTTTGATTGTACCCTCAATATTGTTGTGGTGTGATCAATGTAAGCTTCATAGCTATTTAATATGATTTATATTCTACACCCTAGACATTACCTGTTATATCACTATATTAACTTAACGATGGTTGGTTTCTTTTGAGAGAAAAACCATTACGAAAATCCGGATGGTCTCAACAGTTATTGTTACATGTTGCATGTATCTTGGATTTTCTAATACCAAACTTTTGTCTGAAACATGGTTTTTGTTTCCTCTAAATTCCTCTTGTACCCTTTCGAGTAAGCTATGTAAAGCCTGTTTTACTGTAGATGCTTTAGAGTTTAGGAGATGGGCCAGAGGCTTCCGTTATCTATCTATTTCTATTTCTGTTGCACTGTATTATGTATGTATATATCAGCATTGTGAGGACATGTACTTATAACTGCTCCGGCTGATGATAGTACTTAGGTTTTGTAACTACGAAATTTTTGTATTCGAAGTAACCCTTTGTATTGATTTTTTTTATATTATCGTTCTATTGTGAGATTCTGATGTTCTGTTCTTTCTTTCTTATTCTATCTTTACTTTTATTTTACCCTCAATATTTGCCTTTTCGGTACTTGGGTGCTCGGCACATAAATATTGTGAATGTATTTAGTGTTGCGATTGGAGGGTCGAAAAGTCGGATCGTTACAAATTCATCCTGACTTTCATGCATCTTATCGTTCATCTCCTTCATCATTCGATCCATCTCAACTCGCATTATCATATCTAACGGGCTCTGAATTTCAACAGCGGTCGGTTGAGCGACTTCTTCAACTTGTTGAGAACCAGCGTTCTTAGCATCATTAGCAGGCATGGATGTGGACGATTTCTCCTTTCGTGGAACCATAACTTCAATTAATATATGATAGATTATGGGAAAATCTAAATAGCACAGATTATAAGAACAACACTGACGAATCTACCTCATGGATTAAAGTAACTGTAACATTTCGACTTTTCGACGCTCGAAAGTCGACATTAATACGTCCACTGTATCAAATGCCACGCAATCGAATGCCGGAAAACCGAACCATTAGGGTTAAAAAGAAGAGGTAGAACAAGATAGAAGAAAAGAAAGAACAGAAAAACAGAAACAGAACAATATCAGAATCTCACATTCGCAGCGGAACAATATATAATAGATAATCTCTAGTCTTTAAACAAAGAACTATATCAGTTTATACATACATCAATCAGAGTCAATATACAACTCAATACAACAATGGACAGTTATATAAACTTGTCCTCACACAGAATACACAATCGAATAAATAAACAAGTACGGAAGTTCGTCTCGCCATCCAGCTCGTCTCCAAAGCTCCAGAATATCCTGAATATCCTGATAACATAACTCTAGGCTGCCCGTGTGGAAAATTATGGGCACCTAGAGTTTAGAAAGGGAACAATAAACTTCGAGTCAGTCATGGTGACTGGTGTGAGATCGTAAAACAGTTATTTTCACAAAGAAAATAAAACAAATTCGCAATGCTTTTGGAAAATGAAACTACCATAAGGCCTCCCGCCACACACACAATGCAAACGCAGAATTGGAGGAGATTTCTCCTTATGATAGTCAAAGATGCTTACTACGAAAGATCAGTTGATATTATTATTAATGTCTAGTATGGAAAACATTTCGAAAGTATAATATCAATCTTAGCCAACATACAACCATTATTGTATGCCTACTATAGCTACTATGTTCAATATCAGGTTACCGCCACATTCCATAGCAGGTTATACAACTAAAACCGTACAGGGTTCGTATTGTTTCTTTGGATTTCCAACAAATGGTCAGGCAAAGGAACTTCCTTACACCGAAATGGAAACGCCTCTGGAAAGACGCCCCGAGAACCTAACCGGATCTCTGCAAACACAAGGTCGACGCTACCTCACGCTGTACAGCTGTAACTAGGTAACCAACACACTGACACTACCTCACACTGTACAGCTGTAACTAGGTAACTAACACACAAGTATGCCATCCCCCGGTCGTTACCGACCTTTATCCGAGGATCCTCAACCATAAAGCAACAACCACAAAGTATAATAAATGTGCAGCATCAACATATGTAAAATATCTGGGCTCCATACCATGATATCACCTCTTATCCAGAAGGAAATGACATACCCTAGGGGCGCGACCCCTAAAGACCTTGCCGCAACATTCCTGTTTCGACCATTACTGGGTTGTGAGGCTCGACGAAGTCTCGTCCACAAAGCCACGCTTTTTCACAAAGCCACCCTTTGATCAACAGCACTTCGTATGCCACATTACCAAATTGGGAATGTATCACTAGTAACCATCAACTACATAACCTCTGAGCTCGTACGTCTCAGAGATGGGTGTTAAGCTAAGAGAATAAATTCTCCGCCACCAACAGAAATGTATTTGATAGAAACTGGCTTTACATCTCAAAGTGTAACGTCAGACACACATCCATACAAGTCCGTTCCGGGATCGAACGGAACCGAAGGCACTTCCAAATAAGCCCTTGCAATCCGGGTATTCACTAATCACGTCCGGACTTCCCATCACAAGAAGAGTGATATAAATCTCTATACCGGAGCAACTCGGTGCAGAGACATTCGACAGGTTGTCCTTTCATTTTCACAAATACCCTGTCTTCACACCGGTCTTCAAATAATATCCATTCACGACGTATCACTATTCGGAATGGGTTATATGACACAAAGTCCTCTCCCGGCTTAACCGAATAATGAGCGTTTTTTTAAAAACAAATCAAGTGCCATTTCAAAGGCAAATATTGATAGTCGGTTATTTAACTATCAACAACATATCACAACAATCATCAGATTTAAATAATTTTTCCCAAATTATTTATTTTCAAAATATCTTCACAAGATATATATTTTTCCACACTTTAACATTTGAAATCCAATTTCAAATCACATTTTCACACTTCATCACTTTGAAAACAAATTTCAAATCATATTTTCAAACTTCATCACAAAATGGTCCATTTAAACCAATTAAATAAATCCTTATCGATTTATTTCAAATTTACATTCCAAATCTGTAATTTATTTCCACACTTTAAAAATAAATCAATATTTATTTTTAAAACAAATTTCCCTTTCCTTTATAAATTCTATTCTGAATTTACATTCCCAAATATTCACTTTTATACGACTTTCAAACCGATTTCTCAAATATTTACTTTCAACTCCAAATCAACTTTCAAATTGATTTCTCAATTTTATTTCAAACCCCAAATCAATTCCAAATTGATTTCTAAATTTACTTCAACACGGAATCAAATTTCAAATTGATTCTAATTTTAATCCCAAATACCAAATCACTTTACAAATCGATTTCCAAATTTATTCTCAACACAAAAATCAATTTTCATTCAAACCCCAAATAAATTTCCATATCGATTTCCCAAAGATTTATTTTCCAATACCAAATCAATTATCAATTGGATTTCTAGAAATTTATCACCTTTTAAATAAATCCTTTTATTCCTTCCAAATGGTTTAAAATTCCACTTTCAATAAATTCTTCAACTTTTACACAATATTTTCAAAACCCACTTATTTATATCTTTTCCCATATTTTGAAAATAATTCGATAAGATTTTAAAATCAACTTTATACTTTTAAAATTCCTTCTTTTAAATTCACTCAATTATTTAAAAAAGAATTTACTAAAAATTTCCAACTTTAATTTCAAAAATCCAATTTCATTTATTTCTGGTATCCAACGATACCAAAAATACATTCGGCTAAATTATAGCCTTCAACACATTCAATCACAAATATAATCATTCACAGATTATAAATAAATAATCACACAGCATATAAAACTAATTCATACAACATATGAAACAAATTCATATAATTTGAGGAATCCAGTTGGATCCCTCCAACTTGTTTCCCTGCATCCACAGATGTTAGCATAATACCAATTCCACTTCGAGGTGGAATATCGCGGTATATGGGATTTACAAAATATCATCCGCTATTATGCGGCGCAATTGGGTCTCATCCGCTATATAATGCGGGAAATCAACAACTCCAATATATATATTTTAATATATATATATATATTGATATATACTAATATATATATATATTATCATTCAAGCACACAATCAACACAATCAATAATTTTAAATATAACTATTTAAAATTAAACAAACCCTTTGTTTGAGTGAGAAGATCTCACCTTAGCTTTTTATTTTGCAACCATTCCAACTCATTTCCATTTTCGGCTTGTTTTCTTTCAGATATTGACCTTGTATAAACAATTTTATACATTTTATTAATATTTGAATTAAATCGAACAACTCAATTTCTAACTTGATAATTTTTAATTATCCAATGATTTTAATTTTAAAATTGAAATTTGACTTTTAAACTAATTTCTTTTTAACAAAATATTTTCTTTGAAATAGATTAAATTTTAACCGATAATTTTCCCTTTCAACTTGTATATGTAAATATTTAAAACAGAAGTATTTTTATGCTTTACTGTAAAACTAAAATTTCATTTCTATATAAATTTCAAACATTTAAAATTTTCCATTTTCAAAACCCTTATATTTTCAAAATCAAAATTATACATGTTTTTACAGTACCTTTTTTTTCTTTTTTTTCAAACTAATTCGAATGCTCAGCTAGAACAGAGATTATACCTTCCAGTGATTGTTTTTCTTTCACAATCCCAAATTTTTTCAGATATATATGTATAGATAAATTTTTAAATTAAAACCAGCAAATACCTCTGCTCTTCGTCGAGATGAACGCGAATGCCATCGCCATCGCGAGACCCATCCTCGCGAGTCCCCTCACCATTGCTTGCTCGCGCACGTTCGATGTTGCTCCTCCACTTGCTCGAGTTTGAGCTTGACTAGATCGCGACAACGTCGCGATGCCGACACCACCATCCTTGCAATCGAAAACCCCCCTTCTCAAATCTTTCGAGATTCTCGGCACCGAGGACGAGATTGATTTCTTCCTCCATCGTGAATCGATCGCGGGAATCCCCTATTCCTCATTTAGCTGTTGCGTTCCCCTTTCTTTTTTTCTCAAATCAGTTGATATTTGTTTTCGACTGAAGATGGAGGAAGGGGAAAATTTTCGTGGATTTGAAAGTGAGGGAGGAAGGGAATTGGTGATTTAAAGGAACGAGGGAGAGAAGCATTCGTTCGCCATTAATGTTGTTTTGAACGAGATTTTTCTTTCCTTTGGTTTTTTTTTAAAATTATCTGCTCTCTCGTACAAATTAAAAGATGTAGCAGGGGAAAAGAAAAGGAAGGGTACGAAGGAGACAACGTGGTGGCTGGTTGTACAAATGGTCGGAATAAGAATAAATAAATATAATTTAAATTGATTTCAAATTGTCTCGAATTTGTAGCTTAAATTTTTGACCTCCTATCGAGGCGTGCTGCTAGGCGTTCGTAATATTATACGCCTATTCCGAACACAATGGAAAAGGTTCCGAGTCCAAATTAAATCGTATGGAGAAGATAGCTTTTTGAACCAGTTATAATATTAAATTTTCGATTTAATTTCAACGCGTTTGCTTATCGAATGCTCACACAACAACTCCAGACATTACGAAGATTGAAATCCGATAATGATACAATGTTATGGATCCAATGAAACTGGTTTCGTCGAATTCTGAGACTGTGCCTCGGAAAGTTATTTTTAAATTCAATTTAAACGATAGAATTTCAAAAATGAACAAACAGTTTCAAATTCAATTCTGAAAGTTCCATTATCTTCAGTATTATCAATATAGATTTTCTAAGCCTCGAAAATATTTTTAACAAGTTCAAAACTGAAGATACAATATTTTACCCAACTTCAATAATTAAATTCAATAATTTAATTACCAGATTCATTCTAATATTTGAATTTCAAATTAAACAATCATTTGAATATTTAAACTCAATTAAATATTCAAATTTCAAATATCAAAAATTCAGGGTCGTTAAAGTAACCCAAAAGTAGAAAATAGATCCAAATAGCCTGAGATCGATTTCTCAACAAAAGAACCAAAATGTTTACGCCAAAATTTAACACAAACACCTAAAGATTAATAGTAGTGAACAAAATGAAGAAAACAAATTAAAAATGAGGAAAAAAGAGAATATGCAACAATTACAATGGTTCGGCTAATCAAAGGCCTACGTCCACTTGAAATTTGTCTATGTTTCTATTGATTTTTACAAAGTTGATCTTATGGATCAGTAGCTACAGATCAGTAATGATCCATGAGATTACATAGAAAGTACATAAATTTGTTAAACAGGCTAAAAGTCCCCTAAATAATGTCCCTCCTCCTCTATTTGTAGCTGCAAGTTGACTAAATTCTATCCACCATGTTATATCCCACGTTCCGTACGTCCAGAAGAAGTTGGATAGAAAAAATCATGACCAACTCATCAACCTCCGGGGATTGGTACCGAACCACTCTCTATGGATCGATATCGATCCATAAGTTTTATCTATGGATCTTCATCTTCTCCATGTTGATGTTTCATTGACTTGTGTCTTCGTCTTTGGCGTTTGATTACATCGCTATAAGTTTGAACTTGAGTGAATTCCTTAGTTCAGAGGTTGGGCAGAAGCACTTGACTTATCCATCGATCATTTGGGTCCACAATAGTGGGCAAACCATTCCACATGGCATGCACTAACTAGTAACTACTCAACTTGACGTGGCATGAGGTGAATAGCAAATTTAGGGAATTTTTAGGGATCGGTACCGACCCTGATCTTGGTTCAGTACCGACCCATGACATCGCTTAGATTTTGGGTTTCTACATTTTGGCATTTATAATGGATGGGCTATAGTCTATATTCGAAGGTTCTTGGCAAGTTTATAGCTTCACTTCTTAGTTTTGCTTGATACCTGAGATTAGCAATTATCGCTCTGGGTTCCTGCTTGGTAATTTTTCTATTTGATCAATCTGATTTGACTGAATATGGTTTAGTCATAGGTTGGATAACACCCAATATTGTACTTCAACAATGTCTATATAGGCTTCAATTTTTAAATTGCTTAAATATTGATCGAGGACCAGGTTCATACCAAAAATTCAACATAACCATGCTGTTAGTTATTTCCGAATTCGATTAATGTAAAATTAGTTTACAAATGTTATAAATTAATAGTAAAATTAATACAAACGTTGTATTGAATTTTTGTGGCACTTTAATTATTTATTTGATGCTTAAAAATCATTCAAAACGCTATATAGAAGTTATATGTCAATTCAATTGATAAATGAGTAAATAAAATAATTAATTGATTGATTCAAAGGAGTTTGCTAGGTAGTTTGACCAAGCATCATGGGATAGACCGGTCATACCAAGAGGGGAAGCTATGGGGGCTTGGTCACCAAGAGGGAAAGAATAGGTCCTCAAATCTAGAGAGAAAAGTGTTAGATATTTGTGATCTAGTTGGTTATAAATAGTCATTTCCTTTTCATTATTTCAAACATTGGAACAATTAAACCCTAGCCTTCAGTGGACATTGGTAAAGCCTAAGAGACGTTGTTGCCACCGTAGCAAGGAGAGGAAGAAACAACAAACAACATAAGTGTTCAAAAATTGATAGGATCGCTGAAAAGGAGGTAATCCTTAGTTTAGTTATTATTGGTATGATTTTTCATCATAGACCAACACCCTTAAGTTCAACAGACAAGCTCAAAAAGCATCAAATTAAAAGAGAAATTCAATCAAAGACAACATGCCTAAGCCGAAGTCAGTAGAAGAATTAAGTGTTGGAAGTAAAGACATGATGGTTTATAGTGGTTCAAGAGCTGGTCTCTAAGTCCAATGTTGAGAAGATTCTTTGCTACTTTGTTAATTAAACCAAAGGTAGCTTTAAAAGTTCTAAATGGCGCTATCTGCCATTAGTGATCCTGGTCTAAAAGCTTCAGTCTCGAGGGTTAAAATGATTATAAATGATTATGCAGTATGCTCATAGTTCTATCAGGAATCCAACCCCATTATGGTGATTTGTGTCTTGTATTTATAGGCATCTCATAGCTCTGTTATTAAAGGAGAGCTTTTCACATGGAATATTGACTTGGCCCATCTGTAGGGTTAAGATTTGAACACATGTATCTGGTTGCTTGTAGATTGACGCGGATTGATGATGTGTCATTTCAATATATTTCATTAGTCGCCTTGACCTATACACTTCATATGAGCTATTGATATATGTGAAGGCTATCTCAGCCATTGATCTTGGTTATTTATAGAGATGTTGTATCGACCCGTAGTTCCGTACCTCTTGAGTTGACAATAATTCACTCTTGACCAAGCCAAAGTGTACGAAAGAGCGAGTAACTAGGGTAAAGAAGAAGAAAAATATTGTAGAAAAATAGAACAACAACAACAGAATCTTGGAATCGCAGCGGAACAAAATATAATATATAATAACAGATTTTAAATATAATAATTGTTCTGTTAATATACATATTATTATCAGAGTACATCAATCAATACATCAATCTAGACAGTTATAATAACTTGTCCTCACATAGCGGAAATACAAATCTATGGAAATAAGTCTTGTCATCCAGCTCGTCTCCTGAGCTCCATAGCATCCTATCTAAATCTATAATACTCGGTCTGACCCGAGTATTATAATAAAATAACACCCGAGTTAGTTTGGAAAACCAGCGTGAGAAAACACACTCAATTTGAGTTATTAGAGTTATCAAAATCCTTTGAAAAGCAAAGGTATCTCGTAAGACCGCGTCACACATAAACACGACGGGTTTTTCCCTTATGATAACCAAAACATTTTATATCAAATCCTCTGATATTATAATAGTGTCTAAGTACAAATACTTATTCAAATAACTGAAATTGTTACATTAATTAAATTCCAGCATACTAGGCTCTACAAACGAAACCGTAAACTCGTATTGGAGAATGGATTCCAACGAATGACTGGGCCACTGGGGTACCGCCCATCACAGTACACCTCTAGAACAATGTACCGAGGACCATCGCCGGGATCCCCTGCTACACAAGACCGGTCTACCGCTAACCTGGATAGACCGAATATGTTACCACCCCAGGTGTTCCCACCCTTACTATCGAGCGCTCTTTCTTTCATGCACAACCATATCCATAATATAAAGGTTTCCGAGGACATCTAGAAAAGTGATAACATACCCTACTTGGGTGCGACCCACTTAGCCTTGCTGCATCACCCCTGTTTTAGTCATTCCCGGTTGATGAGGTTCGAGGCTAAGCGTTACCTTTCAAGAACAATTTTACTTAGAATGCTCATCATCCTCCAATGGCGATGTTCTGATAGCATTCGTCCATACAAGTTGACCTGGGTCTGGACAAACCGAATCGCCGTCTTCATCATCTTCACGGTATTCATTCGTGACGTTCAAACCGGATCGAAGTGGTTTTCGGATAATTAAATCTGATCCCGATCTCTTCGAAACGATTAACGAAATTGGCCAATATTAATAGTCGGTTATTTAACTATCAAATAACATCCATAAGCAATCACTTGGTCTTATTATAATTTACCAAAAATATTCCCAAAATATCTTTATAAGATATATATTCAAAACCTTCCAATATTTCCATAGTGTAAATCAAACTTAAATTCTTATATCCTTAACAAGATATTTTCAACCATCTCAACACTTAGAAATATTTCCAAATTTCCATTTTTATCCTTAGGAAAATACTATAAGTCTTATTTTCCAAAATCCTTCCAATATTAACGTTTCAGAGAATTATTCCATAACTTATTCCAAAATCTCTGGAACCATAAATTTTCTCTCCTTAAAATCATATCCTTTTATAAGCCCTTTTTTCGAATCTCGAGAGAATTTATAAAATAAAATTTTATATCACTTTAAAACTCTATATATATGTATAAAATAAGTATTTAAAAGATTTATAATTTATTTTTAAAACATGTTCAAATAATTCTTTAAAATATCGAAAACACTTTTATAACATTAATAACTCATTTTAGATAAACATATAAATTTTCGAAGCTGATTTTAAGAGTTAGAATTTACTAAATAAATACTTGACATTTGAAAATCTACTTACCTAAGTATTTCAATCTCAACTAGCTTAAAATTCCATTGTTTAAATAATAAAATTTTCCTTTCAAAAACAAAACTTACTTCTTAAAATAAAAATATATTTTCAAAATCTCAATAACCAATTCAACTTATAAATTTCTCTCGATTTCCATCACACCACTTCCATTCCGATTTCCTTAACCATTTTCACTTTCCAAAAATAGTATCCACTATTTTTCCCACTCGATTCCCATATTCTAATATAAATTCTTTCTGTAAATTTATATTTCCAATCTATCATCTGATATCAAATTCCTTTATTTATAAACATCGTCTATAAATTTTATAACTCCCTTGGTTTTACCTTTTTATAAAACAAATCTTATTTATAAAATCCCAATTATACCTCCAATCTATTTTTAAATATTGATTTTAACTCCTTTATATAATTAATTTTCAAAGTCCCTATTTAAACCTATTCACGAATAGTTACGTACAATCCAAAATTAATATATATGATTCCCAATTCAATTTTCTTAAAAATAATTCAATTTCCAATATAAATATTTCTATATCAAAAATTCCCTTTAATTCCTTAAATTTTAAAAATATATTTATGGTATTTTAAAATATTAAAATTCAGGCCAGTGCTACAATAGCATCCAATAAATTTCAATCACTACAATAATCTATACTAAATTATTCTACACAATCCATATATCACTATATATGAAAAATAAACAACATATTTGAGGAATCCAGTTGGAGCCCTCCAACCTGTTTCCCTGCATCCACGGATGTTAATACAACATAAAAATACCAATCCTACTTCGAGGGGGATATCGCGGTATATAGGGTCATCCGCTATTATGCGGGGCGCATAGGGTCTCATCCACTATAATGTGGGAATATCACTCCAATACTAAATATATATTACTATATATATTTACATCCAATAGATAAAAATTTACAAATTCATCCAAACAACCAATAATTTAAATTCAACATTTTTAAATTATACTAGCTATCCAAATGAGTGAGATTTTACTCACCTTGCTTTTTTCTTCCTTATACTGCCAACATCCAGATTTGTATATTTTTCAGCAACGAATCCACTTGACTGACTCCGTTTGATTTAACTTCGCATAAGAAAATTTTGAATTATATAGACAAACGATTTCATTTTTTTTCTTTTCTTTTATTTAATCAGCTAATTATTGAATTCAACCAATTACCCATTTTTGAATTTAATTAACCTTGAACGATAAATTTATCCTTAACTCAGCAAATAAAAATAAATTTTCAACTTAAATAAAAACGATGGTAAGAAAAAAAATCGTACCCTCCATCGTTCCAGGCCCACCTTCGTGCCTCCCCACCTTCGATGCTCACTGACGTGGTCGCGACTCTTCCAGAACGCGATGATTTTTCAAGCGAAGGCGACGACACTACAAGCGAGAACTGCAAGCTCCTCTCGCCTACAGTGCAACATCGCTCCACCCCATCCTCCCTACAACTGACACCTGTACGCTCAACATCCAATACTGGAGCCATCCATCGCCTACACCAGAACTCTGAAATGGTGCTGCCTGCTCGAGCGTCGCGACTGCGAACATCGCCGCACACTCCAAAAACACAGCCTCGCGTCCTTGCCTCGAGCCCTTGCCTCGAGCAACTCGCCACTACCAATAACACAGCCTCGCGTCGCCTACCCTCCTCAAAACCCAACTCGCGAACGCCAATCGCTAAAGCCCTAACCTTCGAATGTCGTGTCACACCATCCATCCTCACGCCCAACGACCTCCTTCCAGAAGCTTTGTCAGGCTCGTGCACCATCGCGACTTTATCGCGAGAGCCCTCTTCTTTTTTTTCGAATACGAACCTGATTTTGATGAACGAATTGATTCATGAACTGGAAGATTATAAGGGAAACGGCGATTAGGGTCTCGCAACTTTCTATTGAATTCGACTTCGACAGTTTCCCCTCTCTTTTTTTAACTGATCGGTGATTTTGAATCAAAGAATATAGGGAGCGAAGGATTTGGTTTTGTTTTCGTATGAAGGATGATTTCAACTGATCGATTTATTTCTTTTTTTTTCTACTGTTGCGTGCAATTTTAAATAGGAGGGGATGAGGTGACCCATGCATGTTGAATTGGGTGTACAGTGTTTTGAGGTGAGGAAAAAGAACAGCTGATGTGAAAAAGAAAGTCAAGTCAAATAAATATATGCTTATTATTTAAATTCAAATCGTCTCAATTACGCAGCTCGAAATTTTTGAACCCCTATCGAGGCATGCCGCTAAGCGTTCATAATTTTATACTCCTATTCCGAACGCAAAGGAAAAGGTTTCGAGTCTTAATTCGATCGTATGGAGAAGATAGCTTTTTGGACCCAATTATTATATTGAATTTTCGATATAAATTTTCAACGTGTTTCTATCCCATACGATCAAACGATAACTCCAAATGCTACACAATTTGAAATCCAATAATAATACACTATTACGGATCCAATGGATCTGGTTTCGTCGAAGTCTGAGAATGTGCCCCAGATCGCTATTTTAACTCGCCGATTAAATCGACGATTTCAAAAGTTTACGAAATCGCTTAAAATTTCCGTTTTAAAATCTTACTAACTAATTTCTAATTCAAATAGAATTTATTTTACATTAGAAATCATTTCCGTTTCATATTCAACTCCAATTCAATTATTTAAATGATTTTCAATTATTAACTCAACAATTAAATTTATTAATTAAATCGCTATATTTGGAATTTTAAATTCATGTCAAAGTTTTTCAATTGAAATCTTCATATCTAAAAATTAGTTTATATTCCAAATTCAATATTTAATACCACTTAAATATTCAATATCGAACGACCAAAATCCGGGTCGTTACATTCCTCCCCCTTAAAAGAATTTCCTTCCCGAAATTCCTAAAGCAGGGCAAATGCTCCACACCCAATAACTTATCAAAAACCCACTTAGTGAAAATCCGTTATTTCACTTCTCTAATCTTTTAGTTCCAACCAAAACAATTAGTTTTCAATTCTAATTCTAAAATACCTTATTCCAATTACAATTCGAAATCGAATTGTCGTTAACAAAAATTTCCAAAATTTTTCTAACACCCTAAATTTTCGAAATTTTTTGGCAGATTCTTTTTTGTACGGAGGACCTTTTGCAATACGACAAGAAAGATAAATATATATACATCGACCCACACGGATGGAAAACAAAATATATATATCAATATTTACAGTTTGCGGTATTTAATCCAAAAACATACCTTATATTAGCATTTTTAAGCATTATTAAGCAAGCAAGTTACTTCATATGCAAATACGCACCCAAATCTAGTCCGACAGCCTCAGGTTACATGTACTTACTCAATTTAAACTACGTAAGTGCCAAAAACATCAAATTCAATAACATTTCACTTATTTAAACAATTACAACACATGATTTTCAATAACCCATCACGCTAAACAGTATTATAAGCAATTATAAGGTTTTGACATTCATTTTATTACTTTCAATCAATCCATATATCATTTCTTTCAATTTAAATGACTTACAACTTAATTTTCTTGCATTCACTTTATTTTCATACCAACAAACCCATATCCATTCCATATTGATTTAAAAATCAATTTTATTCACTTTTATTAATTTATAGAATTCTATTTACTTCCGTTTACGCCAAACACCAAATTTTCTATGCAAATTCGGCGATATTCATTTAATAGAATAATCATTTTAGTTTATAACTATTTTAAATTGATTCTAAATCAATTTATATTTAATTCTACTCCATTTCAAATTTATTCTTAATCAATTCATTTGCATTTCATTCAAATCCACTTTCATTATACCCAAATCCATTTTAATTTTAGATTGATTCTCCTTCGATCAAATTCCATTTCATTTTACTAATTAATTTGATTAGTCCATTCACTCAATCCACTTCAAATTTTAATTCCATATTCAAATTCATTTAACTAATATTCCAGGCTATATTCAATTTATTTACATTTTAAACTGAATTTGCTTATAACTTAAGTTTATTTTCATTTCAACCAACTTCCATTTCATTTACTAATTTATTAATTTGTTTGTTCATTTTATTCACTGCAATTTTTAATTCCAAGCTCGAATTTATTTAAACAACTCCCATGGACATATTCGATTTATTTTCACTTAAATTGAATTTAATTTATAACCCAAGCCATTTCTATTTCAATCTAATTCTATTTTATTCGACAATATTTCCAATTATATTAAATTCGCTTACAATTTGTCAAATTTTTATTTACAACCCAAGTTCTATTTCCAATATCCATTTTTAATCCACAGTCCAATTTTAACTTAACCCAGTTAAATTCCATCTTCACATTCATTTAACTAATTAATTATCTAATTAGTTCATTCAATTTATAACTCAATATCTGATTTTTATCTCAAAAATCACTTCTTTTAATTTTTCTTGAGTTCAAACTCCTTTTTATAATTCAAGTTTGGATTTAATTTCCTTTACCAAAATATCAACCATTTTTATTTTGGGTTTTCTGTTTCACTTTTCAATTTTAGAAGTCACACACTTATTTTCCACATTTCCATCAATTCTATACTCCAATATATTCACATCTTATTTTTAACTCGAGATTCACATTTATTTATAGCCTAAATATATTTTTATTACATTAACTTAAACTTTTATAAGCTATTCCAATTTATTTATTCACAATTCCAATTCTCACTTGAATTTTTTATTTCATTCAAAATTTATACCTTATGGTTATATTATTTTTTCACAATTCAAAATTTATATTTACTTCAATTCGATATTATTGCTAATCCAATCCAATTTTCATAACTTATAATTATATAGTCACTTTATAATGCACACTTACGTATTTAATTCAATTCCAATTCACCCTTTATTTAAATTCCAATTCCTCTTAACCAACATTTCAAAACAAATTTCGAGTTATTCATACTTAAATTAATTACACTCCAAAACATTTTATTTTTAGTTCATTCAATTTCATTCTATATTTCAATTACTTTACTAAGTTAACTCCCATTTCACTAATACACCATATTAATTCAATTCAAATCCAGTCAATTAAATTTCTAAAATTTAATTTATCCAACTTAACTTAAGTTAAATTCCACTTTAACTTTCTTACTTTAAATTTTTATTCCAACTTCAAATTTTCACACTTCCCTCCTTAAAAATATCATCTTCCATAAGATTCCAGAATTTTTAAACACCCGATATGTGAAGACCCAAATTATTGAGATAAAAATAATTTTAAAATGAGAATATTTAAGAAAAGAAAATATAGTCTGACAATAATAATATTAGGAGTAAGCGAAATGAATAAATAAGAGGATAGAGATTTTTCAATAAAATATAATGGGAAGAAAATGATCAAATATGAGTGAGATTTTATATACAGATATCTCCTGTATATATATATACACATATAAAAATATATATGTGTAACGACCCAGAATTTTGGACTATTCGCGTCCATTATAAGTGTATAGGTAGACACTCATGCCGGAGTTGAATTGCTCAAAATACCGCGTTGTTAATTTAAATTTGGCAAAAATGAACATATACAGTAAATAGATATAATCACAGATCACAGACACAGAGTAATAAATGCAGCGGAAATAAAAGAGATAGTAGTTCATGAAGCTACTATATGAATATATAAAAATACATCAGAGTTAGAACAGATACAACGGAAGAGTAATACAATACATCAGATATAAACCAGAATACATCACTGGAATCATCGAATACAGAAGCAGAATAGATGGCTGGATCTTCAAGCAAGCTCCAACTTCAAAGGTGAGTCTCGAATACTGGTACACTCAGTCTGACCCGAGCGTAAAGCAAAACACAAGACACTCGAGTCAGGATTAACATTCTTATATTAATAAATCCAACTCAAGTGAAATAGCAATTGAAATACAAGTAACTCAAAGGATGTTTGGAATAACCATCCTTTAAGGATCCGTTAAACTATCTACTAGGTAGTAATGTACGCTAAGTAGATAATGTCTATCAGTAATATAAAGATATCAAAGTAGGGTTAAGCAGGGCCCATACACCTCTTAACCTGTTTATTCCCAAAAGCATATACAAGACCGTAGTTTCCCCAAAACCGGAAGTCACCAGAGGGCAATCCATATACTGAAGGTACAAATCAAAATCGTAGTGGTCGCGAATAGGATAATCAGTATGACAAGGTACATGAGGCGATACCAACTAGGATACTAGTAGTTGCCTGATCCGGACTGATGTTGGGCATAGCAGCTACTACCCCAACACCGCGAACAACACTCCCATAATCGAGGGGTGCACCCAAATCGAATCACAAAGTAATAGATATGGTATCGAAGAAGTGTGTCCGCTAGAGATGGCGATCCTCAATGGCCCGGCGCGGCTCCTGTTTTAGTCATATCAGGGGTCATCCAAAATCGTTCTCTTTCTTCAGTCAACGCGTTCACCAAAACCATCCACTTCGTTCTGGATCAACACTCCGCGTATAGTTATTAAAGTGGTTTCGGTTCAGATAGAGAGTATATCCATTACCGATCCCGGTCTCTTTAATAACCTTCGTAATTATTACACCGATTGGTCGTTTATATATTTCAAAACCAAATCAATTTCAATTTCAAATAGAATTCGTAAATCAACATTTCATTTGTTTTTCAAAAACCAATTTCCATACTTTACGTTTCAAAACTTCCAAATCATAATTTCCAAATCTTATAATTCAATTTCAAATTTCTATTTAAAACGATTCAAATATTGATCCAAGTACGTACAAAAGTTTCATTTCAAAATCATTAGAATTAATTCAGTTTTACCATTCAAATCAATTTAAACTCATTTATCGATTTCATTCAATATTCGTTAAGTTACTTTATCATTCAAAACAATTTCTATTAAATTTCCAATTTATTAAATCAATTTCTTAAGTCCAACTTCATTAAATCACTTACACTTTTGAATTAAATTAAATTCGTCAATCAATTCTTTCAATTACAAGTCTTACATTGATTCCAAAAATATCACATTTTCATTTCTTGTCAAAGAAAATCCATTTCACTTATTTACTTCCTTAAATAAATTTCCAAAACTTACTTAATAAAGAAATTCAATTTCAATTATTTACGAACAAAATTCACTTATTCAAAAGTTCAATTTTTCTTATTAGAAATCCAATTCAATTTAATCATTAAAAATTCAATCTTATTTAATTATTAAATAATCCAAAACTTAATTATTAATTAATTTCAAAATTTAATAATTTCAACTTAATTATAATTTCAAACTTAATTCAATAATTTCTCAAATTAAACAACATTCTTTCATCAATTACATTTTAATAATTTGTTTCAGATTATTTAAACATTAACATTTTCCTTTCACTTAAATTCAAATTTCAACTTCATTTCAAAACCATATTATTTATTCAAATAAAATCTTCGTTTTATTCATAAATCAAATTATTGACCAATCGGGTTTTATTTAATTTTCTATCCTAGGTCGAATTCACTTGGGTATTTATCATTTCAACCCGATTCCAACTCAATTCAAAATCAAAGTATAACAAAGGGAACTTGCAGTGTGATAACTGGGATGGTGTCAAAGTAAATAAACAAGCAATAACAACAATCAATATCAATCCAATAATCAATTCAAATAATCCCGAAATAACCATACTAATTCGCATTGTTATTTGTGCGAATTAATATAATCATTTCTAGAATCTACACTATCATTTCATGTAGATTAAAGATTATTACATTACGGTTTCACTTGTCATCTATTTACAATTTCATACATCATCAATTTAACAACATACATTCAGTGGTTCAAAGTATAATTAAACAAATCCTACGTGTCAATAAATTCAACAGTTAAAGGGGTCGTATTATACAAATGTCAGTTAATCAAATTTAACATTTAATTATCCTATATCAAGTTCAATTTCATACTATTTATCATTTTAACATTAACAATTTAACGTCCAATATAAACATCAACAATCAATCAATTATCATCCAAACTGTATTATCATCACATAAATAATTAACAGATAATGGTGTCAGGTGTCACAGGTGAACTGATACAGGCAATAACATATATAACAGTGTAATTAACTAACAGCAGCATTTCAATTGTCGTTCCAATTGAAATCAAATTTAATAAATAAAAGAACGTTAATCGTGAGTGAGTGCTCACCTTTCGAGGCTAGAGAATTAGACAACTGAACAAGCTACGAATCCAGGCATGAATTTCAAAGCAAGTTAAGGTTGGCACGAATTCGACGATCGAGTCTGATAACAAGGAATCGATGAAATAATCAGAATCCGCTTGATAAGGACTGAAACAAAATATAAAATATATTATATAATTTTTTTCTTAAAACCAAGAATCAATCTAAAATACATATTAATTTTTTTTATATACCTATATATGTATTTTAAACAAATGGTCCAAATAAAACCATTGTATCTATATTCAAATCAGTATTTAACTTCATTCCCAAAAATCAATATGTATACAAATTTACAAATCCATATTTAATAAACAAATAGAAAATCCCATAGACCAACGGTATATATATCAACCTCAAATTTATATGAAAAATATACATATGCAAAATCACTTGTTTCAACTATCAAGTGCATGTTAAAATATGTGTAAGTAATACGTATAGCGGTTTCAGAAAATATACATACGAAAATATATATGCACGTTATACTATATATGTAAGTATATAAAAGTAAATGCATAGCTATATGCAGACTTATAAATGAGAACACATAATATATATATAACAATATATCTCGAACTCAAAGCTCAGGTAAACTTAGGTAATTATATTCATAAAAAAAAAATCAAACCTAGACTTATATACGTTTGTATATATAACAGAATGAAATATACGTTATATTTTAAGTCAAAACACATACTCACTTTAGTTTATAAAAGATCAAACAGAACATATACCTTTTATATATACTTGCAGACCCAGGTAAAATATAGTGCATAAACTACACGTATACACCTTTATGAATCTTATATCTGGGTAACCAGTTTCAGTTCATATACTTTCTACAAAATAGAACTTATATAAAACCATAACTATACTTATATACTACTATCAACTCATGCTTATAAACAATATGCATATAGTAGGTTTGTTTAAAATAAACATAACCAAAATACAAAACTGACATGTTTAAACTCAAATAACAACATATATGCTCGGATCAAAAAGTACATGTATATAATAAATATACTAACTGTATTGCCAACCTACTATATATACATGAGTATAAACATATAAAAAAAATAAAATGTAACTTATCTTATATAAGGTGACATAACCACCCAACAGAACAAGGGAGCGTGAGGAGGCATGGGCGAGCACGGCTGGAGTTACGTGGGTGAGGGGAGGAGGCGGTCAGGCTGTGGGTTTGGGAGTTTGGGTCAGGCGGGTATGGAATGTGGTCGGAGTGGTCGGAGCCGCCGAAGTCGATGTGCGCAGGCTTGGGTAGTTGGCTCGTAGAGGGGGAAGGTGAGGAAGTCGAAGTGTTTAAGGGTTGATGCGGAAAAATGGAGTGGAGGCGCTCGTTTGGGTTGAGGCGTGATAGGTGGTGCTCGGCTCAGGCGGATCTGGTCATGAGGCGGAGGGAGGAGAGGCCGTGTGGTGTGTGGAGGTGAAGTCGACGGGCTGAAGCTTGGTGAGGCTCGAGTGATGTAGGCTGAACGTTGATACCAGTTGAAGGCGGTGGAAGGGCTGGTTCGATTTCATATGCTAAAGGGTAGAGGATGAAGGAGAGGTGGAGAAAACAACAGAGCATACTAATTTTTCTTCTGAGAAGTATATACGAACGAAAATGAAATGGTGCCATTTCATATTGGAACTGATGAGAACTAAAAGTAGCTACGCTTTGAATTTCGGTAACGGTTCAATTTCCTTGATTTCAGCTGAAAAGCTATTCAATGTAATTGATTAATCTCTTGAGCTGCACGGTAAAGATTTTAAGAAGGATTGGGAAAGTAAAAGTCACTATTTCGGTACCGGTATAACGGACTGTTATCAACGTTTCGTCGTTATCCGGACCTCAAAATACAGAAATTTTTATACCGTTGAGATCGGTGCGACGAGACGGTCAAAACAGTATACAGATATCGGTGATACGATTGAATTATAAAATCTCGAATTTTCAACTGGCGGAAAAATGCAAGAAAAACGCTGAAAAATAAGATCGACGGAGCCAAAGATGTCCGAATTTGGAAAAACGACAAACTGAAATCTTGCTCAGAAGATGGTTTAGAATTTTTCTATGTAAAAATATTTTGGTTTTGAAAACCTTTTATTTTCAACGTTTTTTAACTGATTAAATTGAAGTGAATTTACGCGCGAAATAAACTTTCATATTTTCGGATGAAAATTTACCAGTTGCTATGTTTAACTAGACGTATTCCAAATATTAAATTTTTATTTCAAAATTTTATCGTTTGAAATTTCGCAAAATTTCAACTAATTACGTTATTAAACAGTTGAAATTTTACGGGTCGTTACAATATGTATTAGATGTGAGTAGCCAAAGAAGTATAAAATGATAAAGTCCTTTTGATAACTAAATTGCATGAAAACCAGTTTAGTACTATTGTGCATAAATACCTTCTTAAAAATAAATCAGGAAATAAATGGTTTGAAATAATATAAGAGAACCATTCAGGCCTAACAAGGTATACAATGTATCTGAGTCATACAAAGATGATGTGTAGATGGATCATGCAAATAGCATGTGCACAGAAAAGCAGAGAAGCAACTGCTTTTACTAGAAATAGAAATCAAGAGCACATTTAGCCATAACAATACACACATAATTCTCTGAGTAATGTGAGGATAAAATGGGTTTTTCCTTTAGTAAAACCCTAGCAAAATGATTTAAATCAAGAGGGAAGCAGAGGTTTTCTCTGAGGGAAAACAGAAACACATTGAAAAAAAATAGAAAGGAGAGCTCACCCTGTTTTCAAGCTTAGGCATTCTCGGGGAAGAGAGGAGGAAGGTGAGTGATTAATCACTTATGATCTGTAAGGCATTAAGACCCATGTTAAGGGCAGCCAAGTTATTTTATATAAACATTACATTATGTTTTTCCTATTTGATTTTATTTTCTGGATGAAAATATGTTGATCATGGATGGTATTCTGGTTGAGTTTTTGGATGAGGTTTTAATCTGTTTTGACTTGTTGTGATGGTTTCAGTTTTTGTTTTAAAATATAGATAATCAAACAAATACACTAATCACAGAAATAGATTTTATATATGCTAGTTTTGATATGAAAAATGAATCAAATGTTTTACTGTGGAATAGGGTATCAATGAAAGAAAAGAAGTAGGCAGTGTGAATATTGAGATTCATGCTTATGTCTAGTCTATATTAAAAATGATATGAACAATGCAATATTACAAATATGTGCTGATTTGTTCAGATCATAAACCAATAAGTTTTTATGGGTTTTTCTCAAAAACCATTCCCTATGTTCACAGTAAAAGAATAAATATAGTTTTGCATATGACTTCTTCATATTTGTATAAGCAATGGAAAATTTCTAGAAATAAAAATATAAGCAGGTTTTGGAAAAATGTGATTAAAGCAAAAATGACTTTGAAATAAGGTGTGCAATTTTACATGAATGCTTTGTATGTCTGGATATGATCTTTGGGTGATTTTAAGAATTCTTGACCTATATAAGGAAGGAAAGAATACGAGCATCTCTGGAACCAAAAGAAAAATTCCCCAGAAAGAAATAAATAAGCATGGTCTCTAAATTATAAAATAATTTAGGAGTAGTGCCTTGATCTACTCATCAGCAGGTGGTTGATGGGTATGTGCATGACTTGTTTAAGTCCTGTAGGCCTCTGTGTAAAGGGTTAACAGAACTGAGCCCCTTTGCAATGCACACATGGTGTTCAATGGCAAGAGTTCAGACCAAACAAAATGAAAAGATGAGAAAGAGTAATGATGCTATGGAATTTAAGGAGTTAATCCATAGGAGTTTTGTACTTGTACAACTGAATGAAGTGAATGGATGAATGCTTGGGTGTATGTTTATAGATAAACCTAAATATACACATTCTCAGATTTTAATTGGTATTTGAATTGCATTTTATAGAAAAGTTCTCTGTACAGCCTTAAGAATTTACAAGATATTTTGCATACTTGATTTCACTCACACCAGAATTTATTTCTGACCCTATTTGTTGCCTTTGCAATACTTGGGGTGTCTCATTTTATTGGGGCAGTTCAAAGTTTTGCTGCAGGGAATGATGCATGAATTGCTTGCTTGCTTGCATGGATATTTGGAGATCTTGAGGAGTTTAAAGTGTTTAAGAGAAGTAGCAGTGTCTTTGTAATAATTAAGTTAGGCAAACTCTAATATGTTCTAAGTATTTTCATGAGTGTCTTTTGCTTTGGTATCTGGAAAACAGTATGTAAGAAGAAAAAGAAACTTAAATGTTATATGTGTTTGTGAGCTGTGGACTTAAGTAACAAGTTCTGAAATAGTTTTAGTAGATAATGCTGAAGGAGAAGATGCCATTTAATCTGATATGTGAACATATTTTTCTAGACAGTCTTGAGGCACTTCAGTTATGAAATAAAACTGATACTAAGTAGGAGAGATCTGATACTATAAAACTGATACTAAGTAGGAGAAATCTGATACTATAAAACTGATACTAGGTAGGAAATTTCTGATACTATAACTACTGATCTAGCACTAGGTTGGGAAAATCTGATACTATAGCTTCAAAACTGATACTAAGTGGTAAGACACCAGATTCAACACTTTTCTAGCTCCAGATATAAGAAGTTGCGTGATTTATAAAGTAGATCACAACACCATCACTCATGTGATGACTATTTGCTCAGTTAACCAGGAAATATGCATTTTGTCTGTCATGATTGGTTTATGCTTGTTGTGTCTAAACCTTGATCACATGTGTTGTTTTTCTCTGCTTAGATTTCAACCTAGTTTATCACCTCAGTATTCATATGATAAGTACCAAACCACAAAAGAATTCCAGAATTTAAAAAGTATGGCTTGTAAACCAAGAAACCAATTAATTTGAGAAGTAAGCAAGAAAATTATAAGTGACAATATTCGAAATTAATATTAATCAAGCTTGAGATCAAAAAGTGGAATGTAAAAATAGAAATGGCTATGTGACACCAATTCTCTGAAAAATGAGAAATATTGTGTGATTGAATTTTCCTTGTTAATTTTTAATACTCTGATAAGCAAGGAAACATTTATATATCTTCATATATATAAATGACTTGAATTGACTTATATACTAATATTTTTATATTGGTAAGAATTTGGATCTTGGGGGAAATGAAATTAAAGAAGTGATCACTTGGTAAAAAAAAATCTCAACAGTAAATCACTGAAAAATAACAATAAAAAAGAAGTGGGTCACTTCAGTTGGTATCAGAGCTATGTTATTAAAACATAGCATAAATATATTATCCAATTTTCTTGTAAGGATAAAATTCTAAAAAAAAAATATAGTAATGATAGAAATAAACATCCACAGTAGAAATAAATTTCAGCAAAATAATTAAATTAGAAATATGACTGACTAGCTATGCAATTGAATAGTGAATCATGGTAGGAAGACCACCAAGTCATGGAGCAGGACCCTCCAATACAACACCAATGGTTAACTTGCAAGATTTGGTGAGGGCATTTAGAGAAGGATCAGTGCAGAGGGAAGAGAATCCTCATGAGGAATTAGCTAAGTTATTGAAGACATTTTCAAATTTGGGAGGCAAGGATTTTGAAGTCACTGAGGGAGTTATGGGAGTGCAGACATGGTTGAGAACTTTGGAAAGGATATTTGCAGATATGCAAATTAATGACCAAAGAAAGAGGCAGATAGCTTCAAGGAGACTCAAAGGAACAGCCTTAGATTGGTGGGAGGTGATCATCATAGGAAGGCCAGAAAATGAGATAACATGGGATTAATTCTAGGAAATGCTTGAAGCAAGGTTTGTTCCAGCAACAGCTAAGGCAACATTGCTTGAAGAATTCATAAGGCTGAGGCAAGGACCAATTAGTGTGACTGAATACACTCAAAAATTTGAGAGTTTGTCCAAGTATGGAACTATGCTCATAGGAGATGAAGAATCAAAGAATTCAAGATTTATCCAAGGATTAAATGCAGGTCTGAGTAGAGCAATGTTACCATACAAGGATAAAACATTTGACCAAGTCATAGACCTTGCTCTTTCCTTTGAACAACATGACAATGCAAGGGAAAAATTTAGGAGCATGAGGGCTACCAATCAAAAGAAGGGGAAAAAATAGAGCACATCCCTATGACAAAAAGAATATGGATAAGAAAATGGAGGGAGCAGCCACTGGGGAAGCTAAGAAGAAGGTTACTTGTTTAAATTGTGGCAAAGAAGGACACATGAGTAATAGGTGTCAAGCAGCCAAGAAGGCATTGTTTAGCTGCTATAATTGTGGGAAGGAAGGCCATATTAAAAGAAACTGCCCAGAGTTCAAAAAGGGAGCAAAGGTAGGAGCACTTGAGGGCAAAGCAAAAGCAACTGCAGTGGGAAGTTCTGGACAATTGGAAGGTATACTTCTAATTAGAGATCACCCCATCTCAGTTATATATGACACTGGAGCAACACATTCACTAATATCCCAAGACATAGTGAATAAATTAACTCTCACATGCTATTTAGTTGATAATCCCTTGTTTATTCAGAGCCCACTAGGTAATTCTTGCATGCTAGGGATTAAATGTTTGGGAGTAGAGTTAAACATAGGTGGAAATATGTTTAGTTCTGATTTGTTTGTGCTAAAATATCCTGGAATAGGAATTATTCTAGGAGTAGATTGGCAAGAAAATACAAAGCAATTTTAAACTTAGAAAATCTTACTATTTCTCTGAAAATAGAAAATGGTAAAAATATTATAGTTATGAGTGAAATTGCTAAAATCAATTACTGTAACCACATATGTAGCATGACTGAGAAAGAATTAACACTGGAGGACATAAAAATTATAAATGAATACCCAGATGTCTTTGGTGAAGTCATAGGTGTTCCAGAAAATAGGCAAGTAGAATTTCAAATAAGGCTAATCCCAGGAGCCAGCCCAATCATCAAGAAGCCAACTAGAATGGGTCCTAAAGAACTTGTGGAATTGAAACATCAGTTGGAAGAACTGGAGCAGAAAGGCTTCATAAGGCCTAGTAGTTCAAACTGGGGTTCTCCAATTGTATTTGTGAAGAAGCAGGATGGTACTTTGAGAATGTGCATTGATTATAGGGTCTTTTCAAGGCTAGATTTAGCCTCTGGGTTTCATCAGATGAAGGTGGAGGAAGAGAGTATTAAGTATACTGCCTTCAACACAAGGTATGGATTATATGAATTTTTGGTGATGCCTTTTGGATTGACAAATGCACCATCTTATTTTGTAGATTTAATGAATAGAACATTTAGAGATTTTCTAGACAAATTTGTGGTTGTCTTTATTGATGACATATTAGTATATTCAAAATCAGAAGAAGATCATGCAAAGCACTTGCATCTGGTTTTGTCTAGACTGAGGGCACATGATTTAAAAGCCAAATTCTCTAAATGTACATTTTGGCAGAAGGAAGTAAAATTTTTGGGGCACATTGTATCACAACAAGGGGTTAGTGTAGACCCAAATAAGGTGATGGCAGTGCAATCTTGGAGTAGACCCAAATCAGTAACTGAGGTGAGGTCATTTTTGGGAATGGCAGGCTATTATAGGAGATTATAAAAGATTTTGCAAGGATAGCTATCCCATTGACCAAGTTAACTAAAAAGGAGCAACCATATGTGTGGACAGAGAAGTGTGAACAAGCTTTCATATCACTAAAGAAGGCACTGGTAGAAGCTCCAGTTTTACAAGTGCCAGAGGGTAATGAAGAATTAGTAGTTTACACAGATGCTAGTGGATCTGGATTGGGGGCAGTGCTTATGCAACATGGTAGAGTCATAGCTTATGCATCAAGGCAACTCAAGCCAAATGAAACTAGGTATGCTACACATGACTTAGAACTAGCTGCTGTGGTGTATGCATTGAAACTATGGAGACATTATTTATTGGGTGCTAAGTTTGAATTGTTTACTGATCATAAGTCACTTAAATATTTGTTCTCCCAAAAAGACTTGAACATGAGGCAACATAGGTGGGTAGAATTTCTAGCTGCCTATGATCTTGATATATTGTATACCCCTGGAAAAGCTAATAAAGTAGCAGATGCATTAAGTAGACATCAAGCTAAATTGGCAAGCTTAATGATGGCAGAATTTAAGGATTTGATAATTCTTAGTGAGGTGGAAGTGAAAGAAGAAGCTAGTGTATCAGATAAGACACACAGTAAGATGATTGAATATGGTAAATTAAGCCTCTTATCCTTAAAATCAACACTGGTTGATAAAATAGGACAAATGCAAAGTCAAGATATAAATTTGAAGGAGAAAAAGGACATGATATCCCTAGGCATGACAGTGGAAAACTATGAGGTAGATGGTAAAGGATACTTAAGGAAAAAGGGGAAACTCTGCATACCAAATGTAGGGGAACTAAAGCAAGAAGTTATGGATGAGCATCACAAAACAAAGTATACTATCCATCCAGGTGGTACAAAAATGTACCATGATCTCAAGAGAAATTATTGGTGGCCAGGAATGAAAGGAGCAGTAGCAAAATATGTGGCAAATTGCTTGACATGCCAACAAGTAAAGGCAGACTATCAAAGGCCCTCAGGCCTATTGCAACCTTTGGAAGTGCCTACTTGGAAATGGGAGAGTATATCAATGGATTTTGTGGATGGTTTGCCAAGAACAAGGAAGGGAAATGATAGTATTTGGGTAGTGGTTGATAGACTCACAAAAACAGCACACTTTATCCCAATAAGTTCAAACAGAAATGCTCACAAGCTAGCTCAATTATTTATGAAGGAAATAGTGAGGTTGCATGGCATCCCCAAGACTATCATTAGTGATAGAGATACTTTGTTTACTTCAAGGTTTTGGAGTAGCTTTCAAGAAGCTATGGGGACAGAACTAAGCCTAAGCACAGCCTACCACCCACAAACAGATGGGCAAACTGAGATTGTTAATAAAGTTTTAGAGGATTTGCTGAGAGCATGCATACTTGATTTTGGAGGCAACTGGGAGGATCATATTTATTTAGCTGAGTTTGCTTATAATAATAGCTACCAATCCACTATAGGAATGGCTCCATTTGAGGCTTTGTATGGGAAGCCTTGTTTATCTCCTGCATGTTGGATGGAGGTTGGTGAAAGGGTGTTGCTTGGACCAGACCATGTAAAAGAAACTTCTGCAAGAATTGAATTAGTGAGGCAAAGAATGAGAGTAGCTCAAGAGAGACAGAAAGCTTATGCAGATAAAAAGAGAAGGCCAGTAGAATTTGAGGTGGGAGACTATGTGTTTCTCAAAGTTTCACCAATGAGGAAAATATTGAGATTTGGAAAAGCAGGGAAACTGTCACCAAGGTATGTAGGACCATATGAAATTGTTCAAAGAATAGGGACTTTAGCTTATAGGTTGAAGTTACCAGAGGAATTGAGCAAAATACATGATGTATTTCATGTATCCCAATTGAGAAAATGGGTGCATGATAAAGAGTCCATTCTTGAATCTCCTACACATGTTGAAATTCAAGAAAATCTGGTTTATAAAAAGGAACCAGTGGGCATTGTGGCTAGAGAAGAAAAGAAACTGAGAAATAAAATAATTAGACTAGTTAAAATCCAATGGAGTTTGGATGGGAATGATTGCACTTGGGAGGCTGAAGAGAGGATAAAGGATAAATATCCTAATCTGTTTTCTACTTAAAGGTATGTTTAAAATTATGATGAGACCTTAAAATTATTTATTTATGTTTGATTGATTGATTTGGAATGAATGAGTTTCTGAAATTTCATTCAATTGAAACTATGCTTTGTATACATTTGGATGGAAATGTATGAGAGAATAATTGTGGGACACAATTCCTTTTAGGAGGAGAGTATGTGAAGACCCAAATTATTGAGATAAAAATAATTTTAAAATGAGAATATTTAAGAAAAGAAAATATAGTCTGACAATAATAATATTAGGAGTAAGCGAAATGAATAAATAAGAGGATAGAGATTTTTCAATAAAATATAATGGGAAGAAAATGATCAAATATGAGTGAGATTTTATATACAGATATCTCCTGTATATATATATACACATATAAAAATATATATGTATTAGATGTGAGTAGCCAAAGAAGTATAAAATGATAAAGTCCTTTTGATAACTAAATTGCATGAAAACCAGTTTAGTACTATTGTGCATAAATACCTTCTTAAAAATAAATCAGGAAATAAATGGTTTGAAATAATATAAGAGAACCATTCAGGCCTAACAAGGTATACAATGTATCTGAGTCATACAAAGATGATGTGTAGATGGATCATGCAAATAGCATGTGCACAGAAAAGCAGAGAAGCAACTGCTTTTACTAGAAATAGAAATCAAGAGCACATTTAGCCATAACAATACACACATAATTCTCTGAGTAATGTGAGGATAAAATGGGTTTTTCCTTTAGTAAAACCCTAGCAAAATGATTTAAATCAAGAGGGAAGCAGAGGTTTTCTCTGAGGGAAAACAGAAACACATTGAAAAAAAATAGAAAGGAGAGCTCACCCTGTTTTCAAGCTTAGGCATTCTCGGGGAAGAGAGGAGGAAGGTGAGTGATTAATCACTTATGATCTGTAAGGCATTAAGACCCATGTTAAGGGCAGCCAAGTTATTTTATATAAACATTACATTATGTTTTTCCTATTTGATTTTATTTTCTGGATGAAAATATGTTGATCATGGATGGTATTCTGGTTGAGTTTTTGGATGAGGTTTTAATCTGTTTTGACTTGTTGTGATGGTTTCAGTTTTTGTTTTAAAATATAGATAATCAAACAAATACACTAATCACAGAAATAGATTTTATATATGCTAGTTTTGATATGAAAAATGAATCAAATGTTTTACTGTGGAATAGGGTATCAATGAAAGAAAAGAAGTAGGCAGTGTGAATATTGAGATTCATGCTTATGTCTAGTCTATATTAAAAATGATATGAACAATGCAATATTACAAATATGTGCTGATTTGTTCAGATCATAAACCAATAAGTTTTTATGGGTTTTTCTCAAAAACCATTCCCTATGTTCACAGTAAAAGAATAAATATAGTTTTGCATATGACTTCTTCATATTTGTATAAGCAATGGAAAATTTCTAGAAATAAAAATATAAGCAGGTTTTGGAAAAATGTGATTAAAGCAAAAATGACTTTGAAATAAGGTGTGCAATTTTACATGAATGCTTTGTATGTCTGGATATGATCTTTGGGTGATTTTAAGAATTCTTGACCTATATAAGGAAGGAAAGAATACGAGCATCTCTGGAACCAAAAGAAAAATTCCCCAGAAAGAAATAAATAAGCATGGTCTCTAAATTATAAAATAATTTAGGAGTAGTGCCTTGATCTACTCATCAGCAGGTGGTTGATGGGTATGTGCATGACTTGTTTAAGTCCTGTAGGCCTCTGTGTAAAGGGTTAACAGAACTGAGCCCCTTTGCAATGCACACATGGTGTTCAATGGCAAGAGTTCAGACCAAACAAAATGAAAAGATGAGAAAGAGTAATGATGCTATGGAATTTAAGGAGTTAATCCATAGGAGTTTTGTACTTGTACAACTGAATGAAGTGAATGGATGAATGCTTGGGTGTATGTTTATAGATAAACCTAAATATACACATTCTCAGATTTTAATTGGTATTTGAATTGCATTTTATAGAAAAGTTCTCTGTACAGCCTTAAGAATTTACAAGATATTTTGCATACTTGATTTCACTCACACCAGAATTTATTTCTGACCCTATTTGTTGCCTTTGCAATACTTGGGGTGTCTCATTTTATTGGGGCAGTTCAAAGTTTTGCTGCAGGGAATGATGCATGAATTGCTTGCTTGCTTGCATGGATATTTGGAGATCTTGAGGAGTTTAAAGTGTTTAAGAGAAGTA
This sequence comes from Allium fistulosum, assembly GCA_030737815.1. Lineage (NCBI taxonomy): Eukaryota > Viridiplantae > Streptophyta > Magnoliopsida > Asparagales > Amaryllidaceae > Allium > Allium fistulosum. The sequence continues at coordinate 845,848,336 of CM060902.1, forward strand.
GCAGTGTCTTTGTAATAATTAAGTTAGGCAAACTCTAATATGTTCTAAGTATTTTCATGAGTGTCTTTTGCTTTGGTATCTGGAAAACAGTATGTAAGAAGAAAAAGAAACTTAAATGTTATATGTGTTTGTGAGCTGTGGACTTAAGTAACAAGTTCTGAAATAGTTTTAGTAGATAATGCTGAAGGAGAAGATGCCATTTAATCTGATATGTGAACATATTTTTCTAGACAGTCTTGAGGCACTTCAGTTATGAAATAAAACTGATACTAAGTAGGAGAGATCTGATACTATAAAACTGATACTAAGTAGGAGAAATCTGATACTATAAAACTGATACTAGGTAGGAAATTTCTGATACTATAAAACTGATACTAGGTAGGAAATTTCTGATACTATAACTACTGATCTAGCACTAGGTTGGGAAAATCTGATACTATAGCTTCAAAACTGATACTAAGTGGTAAGACACCAGATTCAACACTTTTCTAGCTCCAGATATAAGAAGTTGCGTGATTTATAAAGTAAATCACAACACCATCACTCATGTGATGACTATTTGCTCAGTTAACCAGGAAATATGCATTTTGTCTGTCATGATTGGTTTGTGCTTGTTGTGTCTAAACCTTGATCACATGTGTTGTTTTTCTCTGCTTAGATTTCAACCTAGTTTATCACCTCAGTATTCATATGATAAGTACCAAACCACAAAAGAATTCCAGAATTTAAAAAGTATGGCTTGTAAACCAAGAAACCAATTAATTTGAGAAGTAAGCAAGAAAATTATAAGTGACAATATTCGAAATTAATATTAATCAAGCTTGAGATCAAAAAGGGGAATGTAAAAATAGAAATGGCTATGTGACACCAATTCTCTGAAAAATGAGAAATATTGTGTGATTGAATTTTCCTTGTTAATTTTTAATACTCTGATAAGCAAGGAAACATTTATATATCTTTATATATATAAATGACTTGAATTGACTTATATACTAATATTTTTATATTGGTAAGAATTTGGATCTTGGGGGAAATGAAATTAAAGAAGTGATCACTTGGTAAAAAAAAAATCTCAACAGTAAATCACTGAAAAATAACAATCAAAAAGAAGTGGGCCACTTCACGATATTTATTTCAAATCACTTTGAAATCAAATATATAAAGGTACGCTTTTTGGTTTAACAAACCACTTTTCTTGGATTTTCAAAGTTCACTTGGTTCCATTCCAAAACAATTTCCCTTCGGAATTTTCAAAACAACACTTGTTTTCACCCAAAAATCTCCATATTGATTCACTATGGTAGCAATCCGTCACCTAGAAACTCGAAAATGAATACTGATGATGTTGCTCAATCATCACCAGGATTATTTTCCAGCGACTTAAGTGAGTTCAGTGATATATTACTTCCAAAATCCATTTAAAACTATTTTTCTATTCAAAATACCTCCAAAATAATAATACTATTATTTATCTTCAAACACTTTGGAAAACACTTCTAAAAATCTTCGGGTTTTAAATTTTCCAAATTTCAGGTTTGAACCCATTTGTAGTTTTAACTCATTTGTATAATTCACTTATACAATCCAATTTGGTTTTATATCTATTCCAAATTTTAAAGTATTATTTTGGTTATATATATAACAACAACCAAACACACCACTATAATAATTTTCAAAAAATTATTCTCTTTTATATCAAAATATAGTTGGGTAAAATTATTTCATTTACCCGATTCAAAACCATACTGTGTCGGTTTACCGTGTTTAAGTGTTTAGAAACTACTATCGATTTAGTGGCATCCCACTACTCGAACAGAATTTATATACCACTCAACAGATAAATTAACACAATATAAAACCATTTATATTCACTAACAAATACGCGCTTATAGCTATTATTACACTCAACTCATCGTAGAGTACTACCGACTCTATCTCTAATGAGTAAAACTCCACCAGAGCCAAGGTTCTCGCTTAACCTTCAGCTCTGATACCAAATGTAGCGACCCACAGTTCCGTACCCCTTGAGTTGACAATAATTCACTCTTGACCAACCCAAAGTGTACGAAAGAGCGAATAACTATGGTAAAGAAGAAGAAAAATATTGTAGAAAAATAGAACAGCAACAACAGAATCTCGCAATCGCAGCGGAACAAAATATAATATATAATAACAAATTTTAAATACAATAATTGTTCTGTTAATATACATATTATTATCAGAGTACATCAATCAATACATCAATCTGGACAGTTATAATAACTTGTCCTCACATAGTAGAAATACAAATCAACGGAAATATGTCTTGTCATCCAGCTCGTCACCTGAGCTCCATAGCATCCTATTTGAATCTGTAATACTCGGTCTGACCCGAGTAATATAATAAAATAACACCTGAGTCGGTCTGGAAAACCAGCGTGAGTAAACACACTCAATTTGAGTTATTAGAGTTATCAAAATCCTTTGAAAAGCAAAGGTATCTCGTAAGACCGCGTCACACATAAACACGACGGGTTTCTCCCTTATGATAACCAAAACATTTTATATCAAATCCTCTGATATTATAATAGTGTCTAAGTACAAATACTTATTCAAATAGTTGAAATTGTTACATTAATTAAATTCCAGCATACTAGGCTCTACAAACGAAACCGTAAACTTGTATTGGAGAATGGATTCCAACGAATGACTGGGCCACTGGGGTACCGCCCATCACAGTACACCTCTAGAACAATGTACCGAGGACCATCATCGGGATCCCCTGCTACACAAGACCGGCCTACTCCTAACCTGGATAGACCGAATGTGTTATCACCCCGGGTGTTCCCACCCTTACTATCGAGCGCTCCTTCTTTCATGCACAACCATATCCATAATATAAAGGTTTCCGAGGACAAATAGAAAAGTGATAACATAGCTTACTTGGGTGCGACCCACTTAGGCTTGTTGCATCTCCCGTGTTTAAGTCATTCCCGGTTGATGAGGTTTGAGGCTAAGTGTTTACCTTTCAAGAACAATTTTACTTAGAATGCTCATCGACCTCCAATGATGATGTTCTGATAGCATTCGTCCATACAAGTTGTCCTGGGTCTAGACAAACCAAATCACCGTCTTCATCATCTTCACAGTATTCATTCGTTACGTTCAAACCGGATCGAAGTGGTTTTCGGATAATTAAATCTGATCCTAGTCTCTTCGAATCGATTAACGAAATTGGCCAATATTAATAGTCGTTTATTTATCTATCAAACAACATCTATAAGCACTCACCTGGCCTTATTATAATTTACCAAAAATATTCCCAAAATATCTTTATAAGATATATATATATATATTCAAACCCTTCCAATATATTTCCATAGTGGAAATCAAACTTAAATTCTTATATCCTTAACAGGATATTTTCAACCATCTCAACACTTAGAAATTTTTCCAAATTTCCATTTTTATCCTTAGGAAAATACTATAAGTCTTATTTTCCAAAAACCTTCCAATATTAATGTTTCAGAGAATTATTCCATAACTTATTCCAAAATCTCTGGAATACCACAAATAAATTTCCTCTCCTTAAAATCATATCCTTTTATAAGCCCCTTTTTCAAATCTCGAGAGAATTTATAAAATAAAATTTTATATCACTTTAAAACTCTATATATGTATAAAATAAGTATTTAAAAGATTTATAATTTATTTTTAAAACATGTTCAAATAATTCTTTAAAATATCTAAAACACTTTTATAACATTAATAACTCATTTTAGATAAACATATAAATTTTCAAAGTGATTTTAAGAGTTAGAATTTACTAAATAAATACTTGACATTTGAAAATCTACTTACCTAAGTATTTCAATCTCAACTAGCCTAGAATTCCATTGTTTAAATAATAAAAATTTCCTTTCAAAAACAAAACTTACTTCTTAAAATAAAAAATATTTTCAAAATCTCAATAACCAATTCAACTTATAAATTCCTCTCGATTTCCATCACACCACTTCCATTCCGATTTCCTTAACTATTTTCACTTTCCAAAAATAGTATCCACTATTTTCCCCACTCGATTCCCATATTCTAATATAAATTCTTTCTGTAAATTTATATTTCCAATCTATCATCTGATATCAAATTCCTTTATTTACAAACATCATCTATGAATTTTATAAATCCCTTGGTTTTACCTTTTTATAAAACATTTATAAAATCCCATTTATACCTCCAATCTATTTTTAAATGTTGATTTTAACTCCTTTATATAATTAATTTTCAAAGTCCTTATTTAAACCTATTCACGAATAGTTACGTACAATCCAAAATTAATATATATTATTCCCAATTCAATTTTCTTAAAAATAATTCAATTTCAAATATAAATATTTCTATATAAAAAATTCCCTTTAATTCCTTAAATTTTAAAAATATATTTATGGTATTTTAAAATATTAAAATTCAGGCCAGTGCTACAATAGCATCCAATAAATTTCAATCACTACAATAATCTATACTAAATTATTCTACACAATCCATATATCACTATATATGAAAAATAAACAACATATTTGAGGAATCCAGTTGGATCCCTCCAACCTATTCCCTGCATCCATAGATGTTAATACAACATAAAAATACCAGTCCTACTTCGAGGGGGATATCGCGGTATATAGGGTCATCCGCTATTATGCGGGGCGCATAGGGTCTCATCCGCTATAATGTGTGGGAATATCACTCCAATACTAAATATATATTACTATATATATTTACATCCAACAGATAAAAATTTACAAATTCATCCAAACAACCAATAATTTAAATTCAACATTTTTAAATTATACTAGCTATCCAAATGAGTGAGATTTTACTCACCTTGCTTTTTTCTTCCTTATACTGCCAACATCCAGATTTGTATATTTTTCAGCAACGAATCCACTTGACTGACTCCGTTTGATTTAATTTCGCATAAGCAAATTTCGAATTATATAAATAAACGATTTCATTTTTTCTTTTCTTTTATTTAATCAGCTAATTATTGAATTCAACTAATTACCCATTTTCGAATTTAATTAACCTTGAACAATAAATTTGTACTTAACTCAGCAAATAAAAATAAATTTTCAACTTAAATAAAAACGATGGTAAGAAAAAAAATCGTACCCTCCATCGTTCCAGGCCCACTTTCGATGCTCACTGACGTGGTCGCAACTCTTCCAGGACGCGATGATTTTTCAAGCGAAGGCGGTGACACTTCAAGCGAGAATTGCAAGCTCCTCTCGCCTACGGTGCAACATCGCGCCACCCCATCGTCTCTACAATCGATGCCTGTACGCTCAACATCCAATACTGGAGCCATCCATCGCCTACACCAGAACTCTGAAATGGTGTTGCCTGCTCGAGCGTCGTGACTGCAAACTTCGCCGCACACTCCAAAAATCTCCCCATGCAAGCCCTTGCCTCGAGCAACTCGCCGCTACCAACAACACAGCCTCGCATCACCTACCCTCCTCAAAACCCAACTCGCGAACGCCAATCGCTAAAGCCCTAACCTTCGAATGCCGTGTCACACCATCCATCCTCACGCCAAACGACCTCCCTCCAGAAGCTTTGTCAGGCTCGTGCACCATCATGACTTCATCGTGAGATCCTCCTTCTTTTTTTTCGAATACGAACCTAATTTTGATGAATGAATTGATTCAGGAACTGGAAGATTAAAAGGGAAACCACGATTAGGGTCTTGCGACTTTCTATTGAATTCGACTTCGACAGTTTCCCCTCTTTTTCTTTTTAAGCAGATCAATGATTTTGAATCAAAGAATATAGAGAGGGGAGGCTTTGGTTTTGTTTTCGTCGAATTCCGAGACTGTGCCCCGGATCGCTATTTTAACTCGCCGGTTAAATCAAGGATTTCAAAAATTTACGAAATCGCTTAAATTTCCATTTTAAATTCTTACTAACTAATTTCTAATTCAAATAGAATTTATATTGACATTAGAAATCGTTTCAGTTTCATATTCAACTCCAATTCAATTATTTAAACGATTTTCAATTATTAACTCAACAATTAAATTTATTAATTAAATTGCTATATTTGGAATTTTAAATTCATGTCAAAGTTTTTCAATTTAAATCTTCATATCTAAAAATCAATTTATATTCCAAATTCAATATTTAAGACCACTTAAATATTCAAAATCGAATGACCAAAATCTGGGTCATTACAGATGCTCTCGACTTTGAGTAGAGACATCTAGGTCTCTAATTCTGAATGAGACCCTCTAGGCCATTGCTTTCGGATATGGCCACCTGGCGCCACTATTCTAGAAAGAGACATTTATAAGGTCTTGGTACATGGTCCGCAGGCATTATGTAGCCTTGGAACAGTAGCACGCCTTGATGCTTTTGGTTTAATAATTCAAAAATTATTTTTTCTTTAGTCTCGATTTCAATGAATAATTTTTTCTTAATATACATACATATACATATATGAATAATTTTTTCTTAACTTGCAACTTTCCTTCCCTCGAACTTCGGCTACCTCTCTAATCTACCCTTCCTACCTTGAATCTAGCAAGCTCTCCCTACAGCTCCTCCCCAGATTGAGCCTAAACGACTTTCAATCTCAAGCCTATCAGATCCCTAAGCTTCAACCATTCTCATAGGTAAGAATCTCTCGTTCGAACGTTCTTTCAAACTAGGAAGCATAGTACGAGATTCAATTCGCAAATTTTCTTTAGACTGTGGACAATAGAAGGCGTGTAGATGAGGAAGACGAATCGAGGTTCGGACACGTCTTAGAGCTAGAACTTAGCATGTCTTTAGTCGATTTCAAGGGTGGTGGAATGGAGAGGAGAAGGGAAAAGGACTCTGGCTGTTTTCTGGTCGTAGGTTTCTGCTGGATCACCGGGCGTTGGAGTTAGGATGTTGACGTGAAACTGGACTATTGTTCGAGGTCGTTCGGTAATCAAGGAACGAAGAGGAAATGAGTGTGGTCGTTCGGCACTTGTACTTTGAGTGGAGAATGGTCAGCTACGAAGTAAGTGGCTCGGTAGTCTTTATGCGAGAGTGACGTTAGGGAGGTAGGGAGAAAGCAGGACGGTATTGCCTTCCTACTAGAGCGGTGTTAGGGAAGTAGAAAGTAAGTAAGTTGGTGTTGAAAGAGTGGGTCGGCGTATCTGGCCTAGGCGGTCAAACCAGAGAATGCCGAGCGAAGACGTTTGAAACTAAAATGTTGAGCCATGGACTTAGGCCGAGCGGCATCTAGACCATGTGTTTCGAGTGTCGCTCAGCATTGAGCCTTGAAGTGGGCAACGACAGTCGAAATCATTCCAACTTGAACATAACCCATGCCGAATTCACTTACCTCCCATGCCTAATCATATGAAAAATAATAAGAACAAGGACTTAAGCAAATAAGCATATCGAACTAATTCGGACGGATAACTTCCCATTTTCAACAACTATAATTCTAAGTTTAACTCGATTAAAACAAATAATAGCCTTCAACATACAGTGCCAATGCCGAGTTCAAAATTGAAACCATCATACGACAGGCTATCGGAGGCGGTCAGCGATGACGGTCTTCGAAGATGACAGTTCAAAGCTTAACTTTATTTTATCAGCTTCATGACTTTTAATTCTTTTATGCTCATACTCGAACAATTGCACTATTTCACACACCACACGGGGGGAACACTTTTGTCGTTATGTCTAATATTGATTGTCTTTCAAGTATAGTTCAAACAGGTGTTTAATCAAATTCAACATTCATTGAAGATGTCTAGAAAGTCGAGCTCCGCCATAGTTTCAGATAAACCCAGGCCGAGTTCTCAACAGGAAGTGGTTGGAACTTCAAATCCATCGACAACTCCTGTACAAGATATTCCGAGTCCCATGATCGCATCTGTTGACCTGGCTCCCGATGCCCTAGATGCAGCGATCTTTCTAGACAATCCAGTCGATTCTCAAGCTTCGAGAATTAATGAAAGCGCCCTTCGTCGACTATGCTCGATACATGGAATTCCTTTTGACGATGTACTGGTCCCATCAGAGCAAGATCGTCCCCACCTGCCCCCAGCCGGATATACTGCCTGCAACAAATTTATGTGCTGGGTTGGTAGCGTGCCATCATTCAACTCTTTCCTCCGCGATGTGTTGCATTACATTGAGATCGCCCCAGCACAGTTACATCCCAACAGTCACACGTTCATATATGGCACGTGCATTCTTTTCATGAGCATTCTATTCAGGCTCCCTACTCCCGACGATATCCGCTACATTTATCGCTTCAAGAGACGGTCCGACAACCCATCTTTCGTATTCCTTGAGCCACATAACAAGTGTCAAATCCTTACGGGGGCGTGGAGTAAATTCGTCCAATACAAGCAAGAATGGTTTTATGTGCGTTGTCCCACTGGCTTTGCGAGGAGATGGCTAGAAGGGATTAAGTTTCTTTTCTGGATCAATACTTGTATGAAGCAGAAAGTGCATTTTTCCTAAACCCTTTCTCGACTTTTACAAGTATCAGCCCAGGTCCCGAAGGCTCCGGGTACTCTGAGGCCGTCGAGGCTATCCGAGCTGTTCCCGCAGAAGACCGGGACATTAGATCCATCATTTCCAATTAATCGTTCTCGAGATTTGGATTGTTGGTGGAAGGTCGCCGGATAATCCTTCCTCACAGTGCCATCACAACCGGACCTGCCTTGGATAAAGGCAAAATGCCAGCTGGGCCTTCGGTGCCTTCGACAAGAGAGACTCCCGATGTATCCGAGGAAGGTGAAATAAAAGAGGCTGAAGCTTCGGGTGAGGGCGTAAGTCCTACTCCGGAACCAGCATTTGAAGCACATAGCACCGATGAACCACCTCCCCCTTCAAAAGGAAAAAAGAAACTAACTTACAAGTTGAGGAAGAAAGTAGTGGGCGGAACTTCGAAAGTGACAATTACTCCGACCGAGAAAGAGCCATCTCCACAACACTTAGAGAGTTCGTTGAAAGGCTTGTTTGACCTTACAATTCCCGATGATTTGCTCAACTACGGATTCGACGACCCGGAAGCCATAAAACTTCATTCGCCGGCGAGAGGCAGTGAAGGCGCTTAGGCCCATCACCAAGGAGAAAAAACTCCGATAAGTAGAGCTAAAGAAACCGGTCCGTTGGGAGGAAACACTAGGACACACATGAACACTCGCACTTCACCTTGCACTTAAACTTCAGCCGTCATGCCATTTTTGCTAACTTGTCATCACTTAACTTCTGCGCAGGTGATATGGGACGCTCACATGGATTCGACGCCTTCGCGGCTCTTCCATTTTCCATCCTTCCGGCCGAGACTTTGGATATGGCAAACGTCGGGATAGAGGTGACGACAGCGATAGAGATTATCGCTCTCGAGATTCATCTTCTCGAAGGAAAATTCACAGTCACTCATCGTACTCCAACGATCCCCCACCTCCATTGGAACAAGGCAGGGAGAAATCAGGTTAAAGGGGACCACAATCTGAAACTCCTCGTGACCAACACTCGGGTTCCCCAAGTACTAGGCAGTCTCGGGAGGTTCATAAGAAGTCTGTAGTTTCGACAAAGCAAACCTCCTCTACTCATGCACCTGATCTGTCGATAGCGGAGAAACTTGTCGAGCTTAAAGCGACATTCCAAAAAATATGTTTTGACGGACTAAAATTTCTTCCAGCCATCCATCCTATTCCGGGGAATGTTAAACAGAGTGCCATTGCTTGCACCAATGATGTTTATGTCCAACACGACGCATTTGTTCACTTGGTAGAAAATGTTTCTGAAGTTTCTATGGAACGCCAACATGAAATCGATCGTCTGAAGCTCGAGGCCATCCATGACAAAGACATCATTAGGGCCCATGATAAAGAGCTTTCCACGCATAAATCTCAACTTGAGGCTGCCCAGAAGAATGCTAAAGATACTGCAGAGGCAGTCAGTCGCCTGGAGGCCACACACAAAAAGGAGATCGATGAAGCTGTCCAACGCTGTGGCGCTCTAGCTTTAGAGAAAAACTCCATTCATAAGGAGAGAGACGTGTTCGCTCAATGAGTCAAAGAGTTGGAAGAGTTACTTCTCAAAGATAAAGAAGAAAAGGTTGCTGCTCAAGAGGAGTCACAATGATATTGCGACGAAATTGTTGCTACACGACTCCTGAAAACAAAGCTCGATGAAGAACTCTCCAAGGTCGAAGCGCTGAAAGATGAAGCCCGCGAGGAGGGTAAAAGAATAGCGCTCTTGGGAGTCGATTCTCGCCTTGAGGCGGCTACCGAGGCTGGTAGGGAGGAAATCAAGTGCATGTTTGATCCGTTCATAGCTGAATATAATGCTCGAGTCCTCATGCATCGCGACTTAACATTTCTTGGTGAGGGTTACCTCGAATCTTTGGCCGAAGCATGGGATACTTTAATCGAAATCAAAAAGGTGGAGGTGGGAACGGAAGAGATTGATGAAGATGCTTTAGTGAAGGAATTTCTTCGAAGGAATGAGCCTTCGGACTTGTCTACGGCGAAGGCTCTTTACAGCAGAGACTCCCCTTTATCAAAAGGAAAAGATGCCAATGCCGGTCCATCCGGAACCGAGTCTCCGATCCCTCCCCCTACTCTGTCGTCCAGCCGTCCACCACTCGACCCCTTCGAGCAACATATTGGCTATGATCCAGAGGATCCTGGACTTAATATTCACATTCTATCCCCTATCCCAGAAGGCGAAACTCATCGAACAATTGAGAGTCAACCAGAGACTGGTACATAACTTTTCCTTCAAAGTTCAAAGGGTTCTCGCTTTCAGTGAGTGATAAATGTATTCTAACGTTTGTTTCTTATGACTCTGCATAGGTCATCCTGATCCCGTACCTACTCTAAGGAGCGATGCTCCCACGGAGAAGGAGGAGAAGACAGGAGAAACAACTCAAGCAGAAGAGACTCCCGGACCCGACGCTCAAGTGATTGAGGCGCTTAATGAAGACAAATCCGACAATCCGTCGTCCGTCGAGGAACATTACGAAGTTGAAATTACTGGCGCCTCCAAACACACTTCAAAGCTGAGCATGAAGGAACAGGTCATTGAAGAGGGGAGAAAGAAAACCGAAATTAATGCCGAGCTTCAAGTGGTAGAACTCGATGACCCACTGAACAGGCCTTTGAAGATTATTCTTGTAGGTGGGACCAGGCCGTTAGAAGTTCTCCATTCTCTGACACCCCTTCTCTAGCGAGCAAAATGTCCAAGAAAAAACGCGTGGGGGAGGAATCTTCAGAGAAACTGAAGAAGGAGAAGAAGTCGAAGAAGTAGCTACCCGGATCATGTAATTATTTCTTTTTATTTTCATAGTCGATGTTAATAGATTTCTAGTTCCGAGTTTAGGAGGAATTGTGGTGGAATTCTGTTTTGGGATTAATGAATAAAATTTTGTTCTTTTGATGATATTCGATGATTAGCTTCACCATCTGCCTTGTGTTTGAAATCCAAAGTCATGTGGGTCAGGCAAGTATTTGTTCACTTCCACGTGACTCGGAGTTTTCAGAATCGCTTCAATCTTAGTCCGCACTCTAGGGACTTAGAGTACTCTAGTCCGCACTCTGGGGACTTAGAGATATTTCAAGTCGTTTATACTCTAGTCCGCACTCTGGGGGCTCAGAGTACTCTAGTCCGCACTCTGGGGACTTAGAGATTTTTTCAAGTCATTTATACTCTAGTCCACACTCTGAGGACTCAGAGTACTCTAGTCCGCACTCTGGGGGCTTAGAGATTTTTTCAAGTCGTTTATACTCTAGTCCGCACTCTTGTTGGCCCATTTAAAGACGTGAATCTATATGCATCACTATTAGAAGCATAGCCAATGAATACATATCAGATGTTTTAGGTCCAATATTAGTTTGTCTAAAATCTACTAAACCCACCTTAGCTAGGACCCCTACACTTTCAAAAAATTTAGGTTTGAAAGAAAACCTCTCCACAACTCGTAAGGGATTTTATACAACCTTTTAGGCACTCTATTAAGTATATAACAAGCAGATAATACAGCTTCCTCCCATATATTATCAGTCATTCCAAAACTTAAAAGCATTGCATTCATCATTTTTAAGATTCCTATTTTTCCTTTAGCTACTCCATTTTGTTGGGGGCTATAAAGAGCACTAATTTCGTGGATAATTTTATTTTTATTACAAACTTTTTAGAAAGTTGGTACAATGCTATCCACCCCTATCAGACCTAAGCCTTTTGATTTTCTGGTCTAATTGGTTTTTAACATCAGCCTTATATTTTAAGAACATTTCTACAGTCTCATCTTTAGATCTAAGAAGATAGATTTTGGTGTATCCAGAAAAGTCATCAATGAAAGTTGCATAATATTGTTTACCTCCTCTACTAATTGTGGTTTTAAAATATGTCAAGTCTAAGTGTATTAATTCTAGTAATTCAGTACTTCTCCTAGTGACTAATTTAAAAGATTTTTTCCATGTTTGGCATCAACTCATATGGGACATTTGAAAGATAAAGTGTCATTTTCTATTTATAGCATATTCGATTTTCTAAGTCTATTGATTGAGCCTGCATTTACAAGTCCCAATCTGTTATGCCATAAATCAAAGAATTCGGTCACATAAGAAAAGACAGAAGTACTTTCATTACTAGAAACAATAGAGTATAACACAAACAGGTCATTAAGCAGATATCTTTTTTCCACAAATACCTCATTCCAAGTTAGTACAACTTTATCGGATTCAAAAACAAGCTTCATCCCAAACTTCTTCAGTAACCCACCAGATACTAAACTTCTACGAAGGGATGGGACATACAATACATCATTTAAAGCCAAAAAAATTCCAGAAGTAAGTTTAAGAAGAACCTTTCCTATGCCAAGTACTCCAGTAGTAGCAGAGTTTCCCATGAAGACATGCTCACCGATTCCTGCATCATTGAATTGTATCCTGGAATTGATGGAAAAGCTCTCAATTTGCATAGAGATGTCTAGAAGCTCCTATGTCTAGAACCCAATCGGTCTTATTTTCCACCAAGTTAGCCTCGACAATGACTGTAGCTATGATATATTCATCCTTGGAAAGATTAGCTTGTGCTTTGACATTGGTAGCTTGCTTCTAATTGCTTCATCCTTTCCGTTGGAAGCATTGATGCGCCTTATGGCCTTGTTTGCACATACATAACATATGGTCTTTTCTTCTAAATTTTATTATTTATATTTACAACATTCTAAATTTTTTGATTAGCAAATTTTGAGTCATTTTCTTTTTATTCCCAAATCTGTCTACGTTAGATTGATTTTTAGTTTCCACAAGATTAACATTATCAGAGTCAATGGTCATAACAGTGAATTTATCCTTCAAACGATTTTCCTCTTCGGTTCGTATGTGACTGATTAGTTCTTGAAGAGAAAGTGAAATGACCCACTTAAAAAAATTTATATATATACAGTGGCCATTTAATCAAGAAAATATTACTTTCCAATTTTCTTCTATCTAGGACCTTTTTGTCAATATAAAAATATTGGTTTACTCGTTTCATCTTAAACTTACATATGTGAAGATATATAAGTCACTTTCTACTTAAATCAGAGTACAGAAATTTGGAAGTAGAAATCTGTTTGGGAATCATTTAAAAGAAATAATCCCTACATAGCAATAGCGTATCTAAAAACCAGATTTTCCAAGTATACCTAGATTATTGCATAACTATTGGTTTCATGTCTCAAGACTTATCATTTTGCATGAATTTCCATAATTTTATTACTGTATGAACTGGGCTTTTGCATGTGCATGTGTGTGCATATTCCTGTGCATGTGTGTGTCTGTGCTCTTGCATGTGCCTAATTTCTTCCTCCTCTTGTTAGCAAAAGGTCTGAGTCTACCTTATATTTGGGTTGTAAAAACATAACTGAAAATTTAGTTTAAAAACTCTTTAGTGCTGGCTTAACCCAGGTTCAATAAAATGGTTATGTTAGCCATATTCAGTTTGCACTGTTTCTTAACAAAATACATGTTATTTTGTTTTCTTTTCAAAGCAACTCAAACCCTCATTCTGCCAGGTTTTATTTCAACTTAAACATGGGTTTTCTGATGTTAAATATTTGGATATCCATTCAATCCACAAATCCTTTCAATCTCAGATTTTCCACCATTTAAACTAACTATTATTGAAGCATGAAAATTCCAATTCTTAGCAAAGTATTTGCAAAACAAGTCACATAAGTTTCAACTGATACACATATAGGTTCAGCACTTGATCCAGATAGTATATCTACAATACATCAGTTTTTTTTTCAATTTTAAACAAAATAGTTTAACATAATTCAGCATAAACATCCATTTTAACTTCAACAAATCCTTAATGATAGCATCCAATTCCTTAAGCAGCTAAACATCCAAAGCCTGATCAAAGGAATTCTTACTTTCCTGCAAAACCACCATGAACTGCCCCATATGAATATGAGACACCCAATGGTGCATAAAACACACAAGGGTTAGACTAAATTCTGGTATGAGTAATCTAACTGAAAACATGATTTATATGACACTTATTCATATTCAAATAATTTCAAAATGGATAAAGGAACTCAATACCACTCTTGTGCATGTTTCTGTGATACATGGGTATATACATTAGTGCACAACTATTTGTATGTGATTCAATGGTTTAGTTCAGTGATAACAATCATAGGATCCATCCATAAAACATCATAAACCAATCAACATATTCATCAATTTAATCATCAAGTCTTTCCTACCAGATTTTTGGCCATCAGGGATTTTACCCAAGCCCTCTTATGAACCTATTTCTATTGTTCACTATCAAGTATATTATGGTCTTTAGCACTTTCTCTTGTTAAACCACACACTGCCTGGGACATATCTCTGTTAACCCAGCACACTCAAGCCCCTGGGTATAAGCATACCATGTGTGAGCTTGCAATGTTCACCTTGCCAAGCCATATATTGTAGCCCTAAGATCCAAAAGTCCTTAGTTAAATTACTAAGTGTTATTTTCCTTTGCTCATTTCCTATGCTAATCCCTTCTGCATATCATATTTTAATCAGAGAAATAAACCTACATTCAACCAACATATATTCATCCAGAGATTGGTAAGTCTTGTTCTCATAAGCAATCATTTTATCATGCAAACAGATGTGGTTTTTAAGCATATTATTTTTGTCTATGGGTTTCAGTGGATCAAGTTACAAACATATGGTCATAAATAATTTTCTGGTTGTCTCCTTTTACCACTGGTTCAATCAGACCTTTTGTTGATTTAAGATCTGGCTAAACCACAAGTATATGCTTTGATTTGGAGAGTTCATAAAATATAGAAGCTCAGCACATGTATAACATTGCACCTCTACATTTATCTTTATTTTAGTTGATGTGAGACATAAGCAACAACACAATGTTGCAGCCCCACATTTTCTTTCATTTTCAGACCATACATCTACACCATCAATCCTGGGTTTTAAAATAAATAAATGCATAAAGAAAAACCCATAAAAGTCTACTTCATCTCAAAGTTAAACATAACACAGATAACCATATTCAACCATGAAATCCATGACTCTTGTATACTGGATAATGTCATTATAAAGGGTTATATACTTAAGCAGATCATTGACAAGCCAAAATTATCAAATCATAAAATGAACATAGCTTGTAAAAGTGAAATATAAATTTAATTAGGCTGCCTCAATATTCAGGACTTATTGCCAAAATTTCCAGTGAGGTTACTCACCTTAATCCTTCTTTTTCCTAAGCTTTTTTTTGAATCCTTTTTAGTCTTCTTCCTTCTTCTAATTCTAATGGCTGATGCTCCTTGTTTTTTTTTTTCTGGCTTATACTTTATTTTCTTTTCTCTAAATGGTGGAGAGCAAAATTCTGTAAGGTCTCACTACACTAAGCCTCCTTATACAAAATTCCTGACTGCAACTAGGGTTTAACAAAATTACCCAATGTCATTTTTACCCTATACAAAACATGGTCTGCCTCCTATTTGATTCAAGGAAATAAAAGGTATATGGTCCTTGTCTTTATTTTCATAAATAAGCCTTAGGTCTTTTACCCCGGTCATGTTATATGCATGACTCTCATTTTCCAAATTAAAGAAATTACTGGAAATGGATAAAGTGTTTGCTTAAGGGTTCATGCCATTTCCATGCAATATTTGTTTTCTTCCAACAAATGTTTGCCTGTGCACATGTATATGTATGCCTATATTTTTTTCTGCCTAGCTTTTATTTTCTTTGTGCCAGATTTATTAAAGACATAATCCTATCTTTATACATATGTATTTCTAAATTACTTATTTTAATATATATATTGATTTCTGCTTATTTTATTATACAGAAAACTGTGTGCATGTATGTGCACTATCTTGTGCACATGTACATGTTTTAAACCATGTATCTGCAAATCAGTTTCCTATTCCTATCTTTTTCAATGCAATTTTAAACAAATATAAACTAAATTAAATCACGAAATTGCTCACAAAAATCAGGGTTATCACATATACCCCTCCTTTTAGGAATTGTGTCCCACAATTCTCTCATACTTAACTTAAGTATCATTACTCCAGAAAAATCAATTTTTTGATCTTAAACCATTCTCAAGCCAATCACTTGATTAAACTCTATGCATATTAAGACAAAAAAATCACAATGCATATTCAATCAAAACATTCATCAATATATATAAATTTACCTTTCATTCAATCAAACAGTTGTGGATAATCATTTCTGATTTTATCCTCCACTTCCCATGTGCAATCATTTGGGTCAAGACTCCATTGCACTTTCACTAATTTAATTTCTTTGTTTCTTAATTTCTTGATCTCTCTAGCTACTCTGCCTACTGGCTCCTTTTCATAGATCATCCTGGGGTCAATCTGTACATCCTTAGGGGATTTTAGGATTGCCTCCTTATCATGAACCCATCTTCTTAGTTGAGACACATGAAAAGCATCATGCATTTCTCTCATTTCTTCTGGCAACTTCAGCTTATAGGCTACAGTTCCTATTCTCACTAGAATTTTATATGGCCCTATGTACCAAGGAATCAACTTTCCTTGTTTCCCAAACCTTAGAACCTTCTTCATGGGTGATATTTTGATAAATACATAATCCCCAACACCATATTGTACTGCCTTCCTTCTCTGATCTGCATATTTCTTTTACATATCCTGGGCAGAAGCAATTCTTTTTCTGATCAAAGCTATTTTTTCTGAAGTTTCCTTCACACTCTCTGGCCCTAAGACCACTTTTTCCCCAGATTCAAGCCAACTTGAGGGTGATAAACATGTTCTCCCATAAAGAGCTTCAAAGGGTGCCGTGCCTATGCTACTATGATGGCTATTGTTGTATGCAAATTCAGCTAAAAAGATACGATCCTCCCAACTTCCTCCCCAATCCAATACACAAGCTCTCAACATGTCTTCAAGCAATTTGTTCACAATTTCTGTTTGACCATCAGATTGAGGATGGTATGCTGTGCTTAAGCATAAATAAGTCCCCATTGCCTTGTGAAAACTCTGCCAAAATTTTGAAGTGGAGATGGTATCTCTGTCACTTACTATAGTCTTTGGTATACCATGTAGTCTAACCACTTCCTTGATAAACAACTGGGCTAGTGTACATGCATTTCTGTTTGACTTTACTGGTATAAAATGGGCTGGCTTGGTTAACCTATCAACCACTAACCAAATGCTATCATTTCCCCTCCTAGTTTTAGGCAAACCATCAACGAAATCCATTGATATATCCTCCCATTTCCACTGTGGTATTTGCAAAGGTTGAAGCATTCCTGAGGGTTTTTTATACTCAGCCTTCACTTGTTGGCAAACCATACATTTAGATACATAGGTTGCCACTGCACTCTTCATACCACTCCACCAATAATCCCTCTTGAGGTTGTCATACATCCTTGTGCTTCCTGGGTGTATAGTGTATTTGCTTTTGTGGTGAGCATCCAAGATTTCTTGTTTCAACTCATCAATTGCTGGAACACATATTCTTTTTCCTTTCTTCAAATGGCCTTGATCATTCAACTGAAAGCCTTCCACTGCTTCACCATTTAACATCTGAGTTTTCTTTTCAAACAAAAATAGATCTTGGTCTTGTAACTTTACAACTTTGTTTTTCAATTCTGATTCCAGAGTGATAAAGCTTAACTTTCCCATTTCTACATGCTCACTGCATAGGCTCATGTTTTCTACATTATCACTTTCTATCTCTAAATCAGTTAATAATGATAAAGTGTTAAACTCTTCTATCATTAATCTATCCATTTTAGCATGTTGTCTACTTAGGGCATCTGCTACTTTATTAGCCTTACTAGGGGTATATAATATTTCAAAGTCATATGAGGCTAGGAGTTCAATCCACCTTTGCTGCCTCATATTCAATTCTTTTTGTGAAAATAAATATTTAAGTGACTTGTGGTCTGTGTAAACTTCAAACCTTGCCCCTAATAAGTAGTGTCTCCATAGCTTAAGAGCATACACTATAGCAGCTAATTCAAGGTCATGAGTAGCATATCTTACCTCACTTGGTTTCAATTGCCTAGAAGCATAAGCTATCACTTGATGTTGTTGCATCAATACTGCCCCAAGCCCTTGTCCACTTGCATCAGTATACACCACCAAGTTTTCATTCCCTTCAGGTACTTTGAGGATTGGAGCTTGCACTAGTGCTTCCTTTAATTTCCCAAAGGCTTTCTCACACTCTTCAGTCCAAGTAAACACTTGATTTTTCCTAGTCAATCTGGTTAATGGGATTGAAATTTTTGCAAAATCTTTTATAAACCTTCTATAGTAACCAGCCATTCCCATGAATGATCTGACCTCAGTGACATTGGTAGGCCTTTTCCAAGCTTGCACTACAATGACCTTATTGGGATCCACAGATATTCCTTTTTATGATATAACGTGGCCTAGAAAATTCACTTCATTTTGCCAAAAAGTGCATTTTGAAAACTTTGCTTTCAAGTCTTCCTGCCTCAATTTCTCAAATACCATATGCAAATGATTTTCATGCTCTCTGATTGACTTAGAATAAATTAGTATGTCATCAATAAATATCAATACAAATTTATCCAAATATTCTCTAAAAATTCTATTCATCAAATCAACAAAATAGGAAGGAGCATTTGTCAAGCCAAATGGCATTACTAAAAATTCATAAAGTCCATATCTTGTGTTAAAGGCTGTATACTTAATGCTTTCCTCTTCTGCTTTCCTCTGATGAAAGCCTGAAGCTAAATCAAGCCTAGAAAACATTTTTGCACCACTCAATTGATCAAAGAGATCATCAATTCTTGGTAAAGGATATTTATTTTTAATTGTGACTTTATTTAATTCCCTATAATCAATACACAACCTAAGGGATCCATCTTGTTTCTTAGCAAAGACTATTGGTGCTCCCCATGATGAGCTACTGGGTCTAATAAAACCTCTTTCTTCTAATTCAACCAATTGCCTTTTCAATTCTATCAACTCCTTAGGCCCCATTCTGGTTGGTCTTTTAACCACTAGGCTAGCTCCTGGAATTATTCTAATTGAAAACTCAACTGGTCTGTGGTTTGGAACTCCTCTCACTTCACCAAACACATCAATATATTGATTCACTATGGGGATTTCTTCTAATGCAGGCATGGGTTTTTCACTAGACAATGCAAAAAGGTTGGCTACATTTCTATTCTTGTCTGCCTCACAAAGAACAACTACCCTTTGTCCATCAAAAATTTTCAAGGATATGGTGGATGTCTCCATATTTATGATAGCCTTATATTTACTCAACCAATCAACTCCTAGAATAACTCCCATGCCCAGATATTGCAACACATATAGATCTAAGTTAAACACATATCCCCTTATATCTAACCCCAGTTGCATACACATCATACCCAGAACACATGAGCAACCTATAGGGCTTCTAATAAACAGTGGCTTATCAACATCATACAATTCAATTTTAATTGTTGTGCAATATCATGGGAAATCAATGAGTGTGTAGCCCCAGTATCATACACTACTACAAAAGGTATTGAATGAATGAACAAAGTATCTTCAACTTGGCCATGTTTCTCAACATTTGATCCCTCAGTTGCCTTGCCTTTTCCTTCCAAAGCCCCTAATTTTCCTTGCTTAAAATCTGGACAATTCCTCTTTATGTGACCTTCCTTCCCACAATGGTGACATTTGAAGGATGCTGGCCTAACATTTGTGCACCTGTTCTTCATATGCCCCTCTTGGCCACAGTTATAACAAGTAATCTTCTTCTTAATTTCAGCAGCACTGGCTTCTTCTAGTTTCTTGGTGGAAGCTGTGTCCACTTTATTCTTATCATAAGGGTGAAATTTTCCCTTTCCTTTCTTGTTTTGGCTATTCTTGAATGCCCTGAAATTTTCTCTAGCCTTATCATGTTGTTCAATGCTCAAAGTCAAGTCCAAAACTTGATCAAAAGTCCTGTCCTTGTATGGTAGCATGGCTCTACTAAGGCTAGGGTTTAGCCCTTGAATATATCTGCCATTCTTAGCCTCCTCAGTGGTGATGAGTACAGCACCATACTTTGCCAATGATTCAAACCTCTGAGTGTACTCAGTGACACTCATAGTCCCTTGCCTTAATTTGATGAATTCCTCTAGCAAAGACTCCTTAGCTGATGCAGGGACAAACCTACCTTCCAGCATTGCTTTAAATTGATCTCATGTCACTTCTCCTTCAGGTCTTCCAACTATGATAACTTCCCACCAATCCAAAGCTGCTCCTCTCAATTGCCTGGATGCAATTTGCCTCTTCCTTTGGTCTTCAACTTGCATGTCTGCAAAGATTCTTTCTAAAATTCTGAGCCAATTTTGAACTCCCATAACTCCTTCTGTGCCATCAAAAGTTTTGCCTCCAAGGTTGGTAAAAGTCTTGAGTAGTTTGGAAAGCTCCTCATGTGGATTTTCCTGCCTATTGCCTACTCCATCCCTTATGGCTCTCATGAATTCTTGCGCATTCACCATGGGTGGTTCACTTGTTCCTACATTCTGGTGTCTGGGTTCTACCATAGCTCTATGGATATGACACTTAGGTTAGTCCATTTTTCCTAATACTCTATAGATTTATTTATTTCAATCTATCCCTATTCAGTTATAATAGATATTGGTAGTATAAGCACTAACAAAACAAAGCATCCAAGGCAGTCAACACTTCCATACATCCAATGCAATCAAGTTCATACAAAATTTTGCTATGTTATTTAACAACATAGCTCTGATACCAAATGAAATGACCCACTTAAAATTTATATATATATATATATATATATATACAGTGGCCATTTAATCAAGAAAATATTGCTTTCCAATTTTCTTCTATCCAGGACCTTTTTGTCAATATAAAAATATTGGTTTACTCGTTTCATCTTAAACTTACATATGTGAAGATATATAAGTCACTTTCTACTTAAATTAGAGTATAGAAATTTGGAAGTAGAAATCTGTTTAGGAATCATTTAAAAGAAATAATCCCTACATAGCAATAGTGTATCTAAAAACCAGATTTTCCAAGTATACCTAGATTATTGCATAACTATTGGTTTCATGTCTCAAGGCTTATCATTTTGCATGAATTTCCATAATTTTATTACTGTATGAACTGGGCTTTTGCATGTGCATGTGTGTGCATATTCATGTGCATGTGTGTGTCTGTGCTCTTGCATGTGCCTAATTTCTTCCTCCTCTTGTTAGCAAAAGGTCTGAATCTACCCTATATTTGGGTTGTAAAAACATAACTGAAAATTTAGTTTAAAAACTCTTTAGTGCTGGCTTAACCCAGGCTCAATAAAATGGTTATGTTAGCCATATTCAGTTTGCACTGTTTCTTAACAAAATACATGTTATTTTGTTTTCTTTTCAAAGCAACTCAAACCCTCATTCTGCCAGGTTTTATTTCAACTTAAACATGGGTTTTCTGATTTTAAATATTTGGATATCCATTCAATCCACAAATCCTTTCAATCTCAGATTTTCCACCATTTAAACTAACTATTATTGAAGCTTGAAAATTCCAATTCTTAGCAAAGTATTTGCAAAACAAGTCACATAAGTTTCAACTGATACACATATAGGTTCAGCACTTGATCTAGACAGTAGATCTACAATACATTGGTTTTTTTTCAAATTTAAACAAAATAGTTTAACATAATTCAGCATAAACATCCATTTTAACTTCAACAAATCCTTAAAGATAGCATCCAATTCCTTAAGCAGCTAAACATCCAAAGCCTGATCAAAGGAATTCTTACTTTTCTACAAAACCACCATGAACTGCCCCATATGAATATGAGACACCCAATGGTGCATAAAACACACAAGGGTCAGACTAAAGTCTGGTATGAGTAATCTAACTGAAAACATGATTTATATGACGCTTATTCATATTCAAATAATTTCAAAATGGATAAAGGAACTCAATACCACTCTTGTGCATGTTTCTGTGATACATGGGTATACACATTAGTGCACAACTATTTGTATGTGATTCAATGGTTTAGTTCAGTGATAACAATCATAGGATCCATCCATAAAACATCATAAACCAATCAACATATTCATCAATTTAATCATCAAGTCTTTCATACCAGATTTCTGGCCATCGGAGATTTTACCCAAGCCCTCTTATGAACCTATTTCTATTGTTCACTATCAAGTATATTATGGTCTATAGCTACTTTCTCTTGTTAAACCACACACTACCTGGGACATATCTCTGTTAACCCAGCACACTCAGGCCCCTGGGTATAAGCATACCATGTGTGAGCTTGCAATGTTCACCTTGCCAAGCCATATTTTGTAGCCCTAAGATCCAAAAGTCCTTAGTTAAATTACTAAGTGTTATTTTCCTTTGCTCATTTCCTATGCTAATCCCTTCTGCATATCATATTTTAATCAGAGAAATAAACCTACATTCAACCAACATATATTCATCCAGAGATTGGTAAGTCATGTTCTCATAAGCAATCATTTTATCATGCAAACAGATGTGGTTTTTAAGCATATTATTTTTGTCTATGGGTTTCAGTGGATCAAGTTACAAACATATGGTCATAAATAATTTTCTGGTTGTCTCCTTTTACCTCTGGTTCAATCAGACCTTTTGTTGATTTAAGATCTGGCTAAACCACAAGTATATGCTTTGATTTGGAGAGTTCATAAAACATAGAAGCTCAGCACATGTATAACATTGCACCTCTACATTTTTCTTTATTTTAGTTGATGTGAGACATAAGCAACAACACAATGTTGCAGCCCCACATTTTCTTTCATTTTCAGACCATACATCTACACCATCAATCCTGGGTTTTAAAATAAATAAATGCATAAAGAAAAACCTATAAAAGTCTACTTCATCTCAAAGTTAAACATAACACAGATAACCATATTCAACCATGAAATCCATGACTCTTGTATACTGGATAATGTCATTATAAAGGGTTATATACTTAAGCAGATCATTGACAAGCCAAAATTATCAAATCATAAAATGAACATAGCTTGTAAAAGTGAAATATAAATTTAATTAGGCTGCCTCAATATTCAGGACTTATTGCCAAAGTTTCCAGTGAGGTTACTCACCTTAATCCATCTTTTTCCTAAGCTTTTTTTTGAATCCTTTTTAGTCTTCTTCCTTCTTCTAATTCTAATGGCTGATGCTCCTTGTTTTTTTTCTCTGGCTTATACTTTATTTTCTTTTCTCTAAATGGTGGAGAGCAAAATTCTGTAAGGTCTCACTACACTAAGCCTCCTTATACAAAATTCCTGACTGCAACTAGGGTTTAACAAAATTACCCAATGTCATTTTTATCCTATACAAAACATGGTCTGCCTCCTATTTGATTCAAGGAAATAAAGGGTATGTGGTCCTTGTCTTTATTTTCAGAAATAAGCCTTAGCTCTTTTACCCCGGTCATGTTATATGCATGACTCTCATTTTCCAAATTAAAGAAATTACTGGAAAAGGATAAAGTGTTTGCTTAAGGGTTCATGCCATTTCCATGCAATATTTGTTTTCTTCCAACAAATGTTTGCCTGTGCACATGTATATGTATGCCTATATTTTTTTCTGCCTAGCTTTTATTTTCTTTGTGCCAGATTTATTAAAGACATAATCCTATCTTTATACATATGTATTTCTAAATTACTTATTTTAATATATATATTGATTTCTGCTTATTTTATTATACAGAAAACTGTGTGCATGTATGTGCACTATCTTGTGCACATGTACATGTTTTAAACCATGTATATGCAAATCAGTTTCCTATTCCTATCTTTTTCAATGCAATTTTAAACAAATATAAACTAAATTAAATCATGAAATTGCTCACAAAAATCAGGGTTATCACATAAAGATCCTTCCTTTTTTCTTGAGATAATTTTTTAAATTGCTCGAATGTGGTAGGAATTTTTCCAGCAATACATTGGCATACAAGATCTCACACATCTTCATTCCTTTGTTGAGTATGTTAGATACCAAGTTTTCACATTCATGAATCTGCTTCATAATTGACTTGTTGTCAACCATTTAAAATTGCAATCATTTACATACCACGTGTTTTTTTCTTCCAACATCATCTATTCAACACTTCTTTTCCAGCATTTTCCAAATGATCATTACTGCTTTTTGTTAACAAACAGATCAAATAGTTTGTTTGACATGTATATTAGCATGTGTCCCGCGACTAACTTGTTGTCTTTTTCAAATTTCTTTTTGACTTCATCGTCATTCTCCTTTGGTATGACGCTTTGTTGTGCAGTTTCATTTTTGGCTAGAGCAGCAACTTCTGGAACCTCGATAAGGGGTTCAGAATACATGACATAATTGAATTCCAACTACTCAAACAGGATGAGTAGTTTCTCGGACCAGCATTTGTAGTTGGCTCCATCCAATACTTCAAATCTGGAAGGATCAGGAAGAATGTAATTAATGGGAATGGACAATACTCTTTAATGTGACAATGCACTTTCAAATTGTAAGAAAAGATAATCGGCAAAGAGTAGGAAAGAGTGGTTGTGTCGTGGATAGGTCACACTGCCTTGAAAGCGAACTCTGACGTGACTAAAGTACCGTGACAACCCATAAATTCATCACTTCAGAAAAGTTTCATAATATCCAAAACTAATATATGTTATCCCGCTTTTTGGTCAAAGCTGGAATATCAACAAATCGGCTGGATATCAGGATTGGAGTTCAATTGGAAACAAGGCTGCAATGGATATCGTCAAAATTTGGTCGAGCTCCA
Source organism: Allium fistulosum (assembly GCA_030737815.1). Taxonomy (NCBI): domain Eukaryota; kingdom Viridiplantae; phylum Streptophyta; class Magnoliopsida; order Asparagales; family Amaryllidaceae; genus Allium; species Allium fistulosum. The sequence goes on from CM060902.1 coordinate 845,873,616, forward strand.
ATCAGGACGGAATCGATTGGAAATGATGATGAGGACTAGGAGAGGCTACGTTTCAAGTTTCAGGTTAATCGGAGTTTATACGAAGAAGATACGATCGATACAAGGTAGGAAGAAGGTACTGTTCGAATCCATCATCTTCCCTTGCCTCGACTCCATCATCTTCCCTTGCCTCGACTCCATCGAACTTCCCTTGCCTCGACTCCATCGGTTTTCCCTTGCCTCGACTCCATCGAACTTCCCTTGCCTCGACTCCATCGGTTTTCCCTTGCCTCGACTCCATCGAACTTCCCTTGCCTCGACTCCATCGAACTTCCCTTGCTTCAACTCCATCATCTTCGAATCCATTTCAACTGAGAATCCTTCGAATCCATTACCTCGAATCCAAGCCATGGATTCGACCCAGTCAAACCAGAGTACAAAACGGATCGAAGCGAGAGACACGCGCCATGTCGCAGTAAGCATCGAGTCGACCGAATCGATTCGAACCAGGATCGATTCGAACGAATCGATTCGAACTAGATCGATTCGAACCAGGCTAGTCAACCAGAAATGCAACCTTGAATCGATCATAACTTGAGATCTACACATCCAAATGCTATGAAATTTTCACAGAAGCTTCAACACATGATGAAGAATGTTCACACCAAATTTCAGCTCGATTGGACAATTTCTTGATCGATTCGAACATAGCTTCGAATCGATCCCAAAGTGGGCCCGGATTTCCAGAAAGCAGGGCATGTGGGCCCCTGACGTACCAGAACTGGTCTCCCCTCAATTTAGGCGAAATATCAGCCTCCTACACCTATAAATAGAGCCCCTGGTCATTCAGAAAAGGGGTGAAAGAACTTCGAGAGCAAAGAGCGCCCATATTCTGCCAGATTTACTCCATATCACCATTGCTGCCTTAGATTCAGACTTAGTTCAGCAAATCAATTGTAAAAGAACATACGAAATTGTAATCTTCAAGCATCGAGCAATAAAATCATAAAAACCTTGAAGTGGACGTAGGCCGGAGATAGCCGAACCACTATAAATTGCGTGTCACTGTTCATTATTTCTCGATTACTGCTTGTTACTTGCTTAGATCTGTGATTTGTGTGTGAATACTGTTGATTTGTATTCATACGCTGGTGCTTTCACTACACTTGGGGTTTGTGACCATTTTTGGTGCAAACAATATATATATTTTTTAAACATAAATTTTAAATAATAAATAATATTGGTAATCTTATTTTGAAGTAATATATAATAAAAAAATATACACTTTGGTAAATATCGATAAAATGACGGGAATTCATTTTATCTATAAACAGCTCTTTAGCCATTCGAACTCATGCACATAGCTGAATACATACACTCATTTATATATTTGAGTATTAATATGTAATATATCTATTTATTTTATTTTCAAATTTAAATTGCCTTTATAACACTATTATAGATATCACTATTTTGGAATAATTGATTTTTAGATTTAAATTTAGTTTAATTGATTTATCAATTATTTTTAATAATTAAGTAAACTCTTTTAATTATTATATAATGATGTTAATATTATTTTTAAACTTTGTTTACAAGTATGTGTATATTGACTAAAAAGAGAAAATATGACCAAAGAATCAAAATCAACATTCGTAACAATTTAACGTGAATGAGTTATGCAACGTTGTGGACAATATGTTACATACATATTACACATATAAATGTGCATACATGAAGACACATGCACATGAACACATATACACATGTAATTAAATATATAAATATTACTAAAAATATCTAAGATATTTCCTAAATTCCTTAACTCTTAAGCAAACCCAAAGTCAACACTAACCATCAAAGTACAAGCATATGGCCTTATCCATGATGGAAGTGGTCGTGGATTGTAAGGAGGTAGATGATGATGGTGGTGCATGTGATGGTGATGAAGATGGTGATGTATATGTGGATATTTTTCTTCTCTTCTTTGCCTATAAATACCACACACTCTCCACTTCATTTCTACAGCTCTTCTTCTTCGTTTCCAAGCACTTTCTCTGCTCTTTCATGGCTTCTACCCTTAAAGAAAATATGGCAAATTTTATTCCAAAAAGAAATTAAAATATATAGTGTGTATATATAGTTAAAACTCCTCCAAACCAAACCAAACCACCTCCTTTCCACCGTATCACTCCACGGCCACCGCCATACAATCCAAAATATGAGCCTTTCCCACCTCCCAAGTCATGGCCATGAGCACCCAAGCATCCATTGGTCAAGGCCGAGCCATCTACGAGCAATAATCCAAGTGATCATGAGCTAAAAGTTTGAGTTAGCAAAGCTATAGCCAATTTTTAGTTAGTCGTTTAATCCGAAGTGAGAAATTCCTAAACTATAGATATATATACTATTGGATGATATATATATATATATATATGTTTGGATATAATTGTTAATGATGGTTGTTTAATATGGTTGTTGAATATATATTCAAGTCACGTTAATACACGTCGATAAGTACAAAGGAAATCACTTTCCTTTATTGAATGAAATGATGTATATGGAATGTTTAAAACTCTTAAAAATGGTTTAATATGATTTAAAAATGTTTTATAAATATTTAAAAGTGTTTTGGCAAAGTTAAATGAATATTGAAAATTGAGTAAAAAATAGTCAGGAATGATTTCGCGCCGTAAAAGTCAAACGAATATATAGAATGGAATATAGCACAAAATTCTTCAAGATTTTCTGAATTATTATATCCATAGTTTTCAAATAAATAAGGAAAATCAAGATTTCGATAAGTAGATTTTGAATTATGAGTAAAAAAAAGTTTTTGGAAAAATCGCAGTTTTGCAGTTCGGAATTCGTAAAGGGGTTTCTTTAAAAATGATATTTTAAAATTGTTTAAAAATATGAAATAAATTCTAAAAATATTTTAAAATGTTTTAAAATGATTTGAGTTATAAAAATGGATTTTCAAATGATAGAAAATTCGTTTTGATCAATATAGCTTAAAAAGCACCATTCACGGCACTAATCTATAACCTTTGAAATATGGTATTAAAACTTAACTATTCTTTCCCAAATCTTTTATAAATGTTTTCAAATAAATAATCAAGTGTTTTAATGATGATTTGGAGGTTTTATAATTTATTTAATAATGTTTAAATAAATGATATAAAGAAAAGCTTTCAAAAATCAAGTGATTTAATCTTGGCTCTAAACGCCGACGAGTGGACTGGATTTTTCTATTCGTTAGATCTGGGTGAGGTGCTTAAACTAAGGAGATGGTTAGGAGCAACCAGTGCCCTGGCTCACCTGGCCTCTCTTGGGCGAGGGATAGATAAGGCCGAAATGTCGGAAACGAGTTATGTATAAAAGATTAAATTTTCCAAATTTAAACAACTTGGATTTTATAGAGATAATCTTCTTATACTTGGTGTTAATGCTCGAAGAGGGAACTCGTATTGTTCATGGAATTTAAAAGGTGATTTCGCCATTATTCCACCCATAGTACTTGTTGAATACGGGAATTGATATTGAGTAAAATTAGATGATTTCTATAGATTCAGCTCACTTAATATTTACTGGTTTTGGATTAACATCCTAGATAGCATGGTTTTAACTCAATCAAAATTTTAAGTTTTGAATTAAGAAATTTTTGTTAAGATTTAAATGAAATGGTTTGGAAATATTTTCCTAAGTGAAAATGAAATGATTTAGAATTATTCCAAGATTTAAAAAGGTTTTAAGTAATCAAAGGATTTGATAAGAGAGGTTTAATGATTATGTATATACCAAAAAGAAATGTTTTAAAAGATATATATCTCTTGAAGATATTTTTTGATAAAAAGGAAGTAATAAATCAAAAGAGTAATTCCCTATTTACTTAAAATTTCTTTTATCGATAATTGGTTCTTAGTAACCGGGGACGGAATTAGGTGATTCCTATCCGATAACCACTTCGAACCAATTTACTTATTCAAAGTGAAGACAAGGAAATGATTTGGAAGACGGAATGTAGAGCTTCTTGTCACTGACCCTCGGGGAAAATTTCCCATACCATATTATGTGGCAGTAGTTCTTCATTTGAGATCTTCGATGCAAGGACTTCACGCTACTAATCCTATAGGTAATTCCCGACATGATGTGGTAGGAGAGTGCCTTCGGTTTGTCCTATTCCTGGACAACTTGTATGGACAAATGTCTGACGTTGCATTTCTAATTAAATTAATCGATCTCTATGAATGTATCATCTATTTGGTGGCAGAGAAGGCAACTTCTCTTAGCTTAACACCCTTTCTTGAGATGTACGAGCTCAGGAGTTATACGTTTGTAGAATCAGTTGTGTGATCATGGAATGGCGATGTGGCATTAAAAGTGAATTGTGCTATGTGAAAGGTAATCGTTACCTCGAGCCTCATCACCCGGTAATGGCTTAAACAGGGTACGTCGTAAGGCTATGTGGTTCGCAACCATTAGGGTATGGTCATCACCTTTCTAGATTACTCTCTATATGTCGAGTATGTGGTGCATGCTATGGGATCTTGGATAGGTTAGTTACAACCGGGATGATGTCATATTCGGTTTCTATCCAGGCCATGTATGAGTGCCAAATAGGGATAGACCAGTCTTGCCAGATGCGGAGGATTGTTCGTGTATCCTCAGTACATTCCTCTAGAGATGTACTGTATGGAAGGTAGTCCCTTACCTGCCATTGTATGGAAATCCATTCTCCAATAAGTGCCTACGGATTGGATTGTAAACCTATTATTCCATCAAATTTAACCAATGTAACAATTTCGACTAAGATTCATAAATTTATTTGAAAAGTATTTTCAAAAAGAATGTCATTAAAAATAATATCAAATTTTTTTGCGTAGCAAATGTTTCGGTTATCATAAGGCAAAAAATCGTTCCGTGTTTATGTGTAGCGTGATCTTATGAGATACCTTTGTTTTCAAATATCTGTATTTTGAGTTGCTCACACCAGTCCCATGACTGACCCGGAGTTTATTTTTCTTTCCCCTTATACTCTAGGTGCTCTATTTTTTCGACCAGCCAAGTAGGTAGCTGATTTGGAGCATTTTGGAGCATGGAGCATTTTGGGTCTTCTGGTTATTACCATCACTTTCCGCTGTGTTTGTATTATGTATATGTATCTACTAGCACCTGTAAGGATATGCTATTATAACTATCCTAGCTGGGTTAGTACTTACTATGACTATGATATCTCATTTTTAGAGTGATTGTATGTACTATCTATATTATTACAAGTTGTTTAATTCGATGTGAGATTCTATTATTGTTCTGTCTTATATCTTTATTATCTTTTACCCTATGATAATTTGCCTCTCCGGTACTTGGATTTGCGGCACGTGAATACCGAGGATGTATTAGTGTCGATTTTTGGGGATCGAGGAGGTGGGTCGTCTCATTTGGTATCATAGCTTATGGTTAAGTGAATACCTAAGCCTTGATGGGGTCAAATCATTATAAATAAGGTTAGTAATACCCTAGAACGAGTTTAGTCTGAGAGAACGCACATTTAAAAATCTTATCTAAAAGAGCACATTCAAAGTTTATGCCAATTCCCCAAGGTATCTCATCTATATATTCTAAAGATATTTCCTTACTATATGCAGATAGTAGGAGATGGGTGGAAGAAGAGGACGAGGTAGGGGAAGGGGAGGTGGCAGTACCACAAATACAAATGGTCGAACTCCCATCGCCATAGTAGTCGAAGGAGTAACAATTCCAGTGCAACCACAAATCAACTTCGCAACTTTGTGCAAGAACTATACTAGTTTGGGAGATAAACCATTCAAGGGAACGAAATCCATTATAGAAGTTCAAGCTTGGATCCGCTCTTGTGAAAGAATTTTCAAAGGGCTAAATATTGGAGATGAGCAGAAGTGATTCCTGGCTTCTTAGGAATTACAGGATGGAGCTCTTGCCTGGTGGGAGTCCATTACTATGAATGAAACGGAGGACAATTTTTCTTGGGCACGATTCAAGGAGGCCTTGGAAGAGCAGTATATGCCTGCATTTGCAAAATCATGCCTTTACATAAGCTTTATGGATTTAAAACAGGGAGAGATGTACATAGAAGAGTATGCTAACAAATTCAATGAATTATCACGATTTGGACCCGGTCTAATAGACACTCCTCTGAAGAATAATGCAATGTTTATCTCTAGAATGAAGAAGCAATATCAGGAACAGAATGACGGCGCATGTGAAGGGGACTTTTGTAGATTTGGTGGATATGGGTTTCCGATATGAAACCCTAGACAAGAAAAATCCACCCATAATTCAAAGCAGTAGCAACGATAATTGGAAGAAGAGGAAATTTAACTAGCAAGGGAAGAAACCAAGGCAAGGCAAGTCAGAAGGAGATCGTTTGAAAGATGTAATCTTTTATAATTACCAGCAGAAGGGTCACCTTTCCACAGCCTGCAAAAATCCTAAGACACAAAGGGGAATCTGCTACAATTGCCATAAACCAGGGCATAGGATAATGGAATGCCCGTTGATAAAGAAAGAAGAGCAAGCTAGAGTTTTTGCCATTAAAGACGAACCTTCAACATCAACTGATGCAAAGGGAAAGGGAGTTCGAAAAGGTAAAATTGGCGTTAATAAAATATTTAGTTAGAGTATTATTTGATACTCGGGCTTCCTGCAGCTTTATTTCCAAGAAATTAGTTGATAGACTTGAACTTAAACCAAAAATTAGTTAATATGCAGTATGAATAATCTCGTTATGATTTATAAAGGAATCCAAGTTACCTACCTATCCCAAATTTTTCCATATGATCTAATAGTCCTCAACTTTGTTGAATTTGAAATTTTACTCGGCATGGATTGGTTGCCTAAATATAAAGCTATTCTTGATTGTAATAAAAGGATAGTACTACTGCAAAACATAAGAGGTGGACATTTAATGATAGGTGAAAACCCTAGTCCAGTAAAGGAAAGTTATATGTATGCGCTCAATTTATTCCAAAAACATCTAGAAGAAATACCAATAGTAAGGGAATTTTCTGATGTCTTTGAAGAAGTAAAAAGTATATCACCCCATAGAGAAATTGACTTCCGCAATATTTACTCCCTAATACAAGGCCAGTTGTTCACTCGATTCGAAAAATGGCTCCGAAAGAGAAGGAAGAATTAATAAAACGAAAAGATGAGTTATTAAAGAAAGGACTGATAAGACCAAGTCGCTCAAGTTGGGCGGTAGTAGCGGTCTTTTTTGCAAAGTCTAATGGTTCGCTAAGGTTGTGTATGAACTATAAAGATCTAAACAAACAAACGATAAAAAACAAATATCCTCTACCTCGCATAGATGATATGTTTAACCAACTAAATGGGGCTAGAGTATTCTTGAAAATAGACCTAGCTACAGGATTCCATCAGCTAAGGATAGCAGAAGATTGCATTCATTTAACCGCATTTAGAAGCTCAAATGAATTCTACGAATGGTTGGTTATGCCCTTTGAGATAACAAATGCTCCTGCCTATTTTGTAGACCTTATGAATAGGGTATTTAGAGAAGTACTCAAAAAATTCGTATTAGTCTTTGTCGATGACATTTTGATATGTTCAAAGGCTGAGGAAGAGCATAAAGGGCATCTTGAAATTGTATTAGAAATATTAAAGAGAAATGTGCTGAAAGATAAATTCTCAAAATGCCACTTCTTGGAAAAAGAGGTAAGATTCCTTGGACATGTTGCGTCAGAAGAAGGAATTGCAATTGATCCAGCAAAGATTGCAGCTATTCTAGACTGGAAACAACCACAAACTTCCAAGGACGTTCGCAGTTTCTTGGGATTGGTAGGATATTATCGGAGATTTATTCAAGACTTTTCCAAAATTTCCTCTCACTTAACAAAGCTGACCATGAAAGATGTGAAGTTTGAGTGGACACAAAAATGTGAAGTAGCCTTTCAAGAACTCAAGAAAAGATTAACTACTGCTCCCGTATTAGCAATAGCATATGAAAGCGGCAAATTTACCATATATACAGATGCTTGCAGGGAAGGAGTTGGTGTTGTTTTAATGCAGCACGGAAAGGTCATTGCTTATGCAAGCAGACAATTAAAGATCCATGAAAGGAATTATGCAACACACGACTTGGAGCTATTAGCCGTTGTGTTCTCATTAAAAATGTGGAGACATTATCCACTTGGTAAGAATTCATTATAGTTTATTTTAAATAAACTTTGATTGACCCTAGTAAATAATATTCCTTCTTTAAATAGGTGAAAAGTTTGAGCTCTTCGCAGACTGCAAATCTTTGAAATGTCTTTTCACCCAGAAGGACTTAAATATGAGGCAGCAACGTTGGTTTGAATTCCTCGCATCGTATGATTTGGATATTCTATATACACCAAGAAAGGTCAATGTTGTGGAAGATGCTCTGAGTAGAAAGCAGGCCATTATAGCTCATTTAGTGGTGCGTCCAGCATTGATTTGTCGAATAAAGGAGAGTCGGCTCAAGGACCTGATCATTGCAAAAATATCCAGGGAAGTAGAGAAGAATATGATACCGGGAAGATGGAAAGGTTTCAAAGTGGATAGGCATGGGATCTTGGAACGATATATGTCCCCAATGTTGATGGGGTTAGGCAAGAAGTTTTAATTGAATGTCACAACTATTCGCTCGCAATACATCCAGGAGTTACAAAGATGTAGAGAGACATGAAAAAGACTTTCTGGTGGGGAGGTATTAAGAGAGACATTTCCATCCACATGAGTCGATGTGTAAATTATCAACAGATCAAGAGTGATCAACAAAACAACGTTGGACTACTCCAACCTCTTGGAATTCCAACTAGGAAATGGGACCAAATATCAACGGATTTCATTAATGGTTTACCTCGATCAAGAAAGGGAAATGAAGGCAATTGGGTCATCATAGATCGGTTAACCAAAAGCTCGCATTTTATCCCTGTAAAGTCAACACAAACTGCTACAAGTCTTGCAGAAATTTATATAAGAGAAATTGTTCGATTGCATGGTGTCCCTAGTAGCATAGTCACTGATCGAGACCCAATCTTTACCGGTAAGTTTTGGGAGGCACTGCAGATAGCTTTGGGAACAAAGCTAAACATTAGCACTGCATATCACCCCCAGACCGATGGACAAACTAAAAGGGTAAATCAGGTGTTGGAAGATCTTCTAAGAGCTTATTTCTTAGATTTAGGAGGTTCATGGGAAAGCTACCTTCATCTGATAGAATTCTCTTATAATAACAGTTATCGGGCTAGTATTGGCATGGCCCCATACGAAGCTTTATATGGTCGTCCATGTAGATCCTTGGTATGTTGGATCGAGACTAAAGATCGGTTGGTACTAGGTCTTGACATGATTAGAGAAGCTTCAAAAAAGGTTGATATGATTAGAAAGAAGATGAGAGAAGCCCAGAGCAGATAAAAGAGTTACGTGGATCAGAGATGTAGAAATTTGAAATTCTCAATTGGAGATTATGTATTCTTGAAAGTTTCTCCAATGACAGGAGTGGTAAGATTTGGTCGGGTAGGGAAGTTAACACCTCGATTTATTGGACCTTTTCCCATTCTCGAGCGGATTGGCCCATTAGCTTATCGTGTGGAATTACCCGAAAGGTTGTCTGGTGTACACAATGTCTTTCATGTATCTCACTTAAGAAAATATGTGCATGATCCAGAGCAAATTATAGAAACAGCTGCCCAAGAAGATTTAGAAGTTGAACCTAATTTGGCAGTTATCAAGCGACCTATGTGAATCATGGATCGCGATGAGAAGCGATTAAGAAGGAAAGTTGTAAGGTTTGGTTAAATTCCAATGAAGTGGTGATGTAGCAGACTGCACATGGGAGACAGAAGATAGAATGCGGAAAGCATATCCTGATTTTATAATTGATACATAATTGTATGTTGTATCGAGGAGTGTACTCACCGACCTGTAGTGTAGTCGCTTGCCATATCTTATATATATATATATATCATCTTATTATATGTATATATATGTATGTTTTGGAGTTATCTTCTTCTTATCCTTAACTTCGAGATGAAATTCTTTTAAGGGAGGAAGTATGTAACGACCCGTAAATTCATCACTTCAGAAAAATTTCAAAATATCCAAAAATAAGATATATATTTTTATAACATAAATGATGATGTTATAAATAATAAATAATATTGGTAATCTTATTTTGAAGTAATATATAAAAAATAAAAAATATATACACTTCGGTAGATATCGATAAAATGACCGGAATTCATTCTATTTGTAAACAGCTCTTTAGCCATCCGAACTCGTGCACAGAGCTGAGTACATACACTCATTTATATATATGAGTATTAATATGTAATAAAATTATCTATTTTATTTTGAAATTTAAATTGCCTTTATAACACTATTATAGATATCATTATTTTGGAATAATTGATTTTTGGATTTAAATTTAATTTAAATTATTTTAATTATTTTAATTATTAAGTAAGCCCTTTTAATTATTATATAATGATGTAAATATTATTTTTAAACTTTGTTTACAAATATGTGTATATTAACTAAGATGAGAAAATATGATTGAAGAATCAAAATCAAAATTCGTAATAATTTAACGTGAATAAGTTGTGCAATGTTGTGGATAATATGTAACATACATTTACACATATACATGTGCATGCATAAAGACATATCCACATGCACATGTACACACATATACACATGTAATTAAATATATAAATATTAAGATATTTCCTAAATTCCTTAACTCTTAAGCAAACCCAAAGTCAACACTAACAATCAAAGTACACACACATGGCCTTGTCCATGATGGAAGTGACTTGAGCCGTACATTGTAAGGAGGAAGGTGATGATAGTGATGCATGTGATGGTGATGAAGATGGTGATGTATATGTAGATATTTTTCTTCTCTTCTTTGCCTATAAATGCCACACACTCTCCACTTCATTTCTACATCTCTTCTTCTTCATTTCCAAGCACTTTCTCTCCTCTTTTATGGCTTCAATCGTTGAAGAAATTATGGCAAATTTTATTCCAAAAAGAAATTCAAATATATAGTGTATATATATACGGTTAAAACTCCTCCAAACCAAACCAAGCCACCTCCTTTCCACCCTAACACTCCATGAACACCTCCATACAAGCCAAATGTAACAACCCGCATATTTATCGATTTTATATTTAAACATTTTATTTAAATATTTCATCGTTCGTCGGATTTTAGCCCGAAAAGCTACTTTTTGCAAACAATCGAATTAGGACTCGAGACCACTTCCATTGAGTCCAAAATGGCGTTTGCGACTCTTTTAAGTATAAACATTGATATGTTTGGAGCTAGCTAAAAATTTGACCTTTTTCACTTTGGGTTTGGGTTTGGGTTCAGCACACTAGCCAACTTAATACCCAAAACTTAACCACCTCTCTTCATTCATCCCCTCTTCCTTATCTTTTCAGTTCTAAAGAGAATAATTGGGGAAGAGAAAGAGAATTAAAAATCCTAAGCCCTAGTTTCCATTTGCAAATCAAGTTCTAGCTCCAAATTCAAAGAGAAGCATTGGTAAGCATCATCTCCTTCTTCTCCAACTCATTCTCTCTTTGATTTCATAAAATTCCTAAACCTAATTTGGAAAGTGTTTCTCTTTTAAGCTTAGATTCAAGCTTCTTGTGTTGAGACTGAAGTGTGGTTGATCTTCCCTTGTCTTCAAGCTTCTCATTCATTGTTTTTGGGTTCAAAGGTGAGATTTTTATCTCACATCTATGACTATAATTATCTTTGGTTGTTGGGTATGAATTCCTAACACTTCTTCATGTGCATTTGCCCTTGATTGGATTAGTTTTGTGAATATTTCAATTTTTGGTTTTTGAAGTCAAATTTGTGTGTAAATCCTTTTAGGGATGTTTGATCATGGTTTGGTAATGCATCGAAAAGCTTATAGGGTCGGGTCCTCTATTGGCATAAACCCTTAGCGCCCATTGCTTGTCCGGTTGCATTTGCAAAGAAATTGCATCTTCATTTTTAGACTGAAAATGCTTCTGGAGCAGGTTCGGTCGACTGAACCAGGGGTTTGATCGACCGACCAGAAAATCAGAATTTCTCCGAAGCAGGTTCGGTCGACCGAACCAGTGGTTCAGTCGACCGAACCAGACCCAGGAAATTGTCTGGGTCTGTGTCAGTCGACTGACCACCTGGTTCAGTCGACTGACCTGATTGCCTTAACAAAATTGATTATTTTGTTTCGATTTCCAGATTTTATCGACTCGTGATTTTTCGATTTGTTGTTATCTTTTATTATGACTTTAATGACTCCTTTTTCGGGATTTTTGAATATCCATTTCGATGGATTCTTTATCGGTTTAAATGGATTTGATTCACGTCTTCGTATGTGAATTTTTGATGATTGATTGTTTCTACAATCATTTCTATGGCTTGTCACTTTAAAAATACAAAGGTTTCTATACTAGTAGTAAATATTCAAACGCTTTATCAAAGATGATTTCAACTCTATGTTTAATACAAAGCTCGTTTATAAAACCGTTTTCCAATCTATTAGTATATACAAACCTTTACCTCATTCGTATGAGAAAATCTAATTAAACGGCTTAGCAAAACAAGTGGTGTGAAACGCTTGCGTTTACTTCGCCGGTTAATTCTTTGACTTGTTCGTTTGAAGCTCTTGTGACAATTTTCGAGTGGAAATCTACAATTTGTTCGTAAATATTTAAGTTAAGCTAGTGGTTATGGGACATGAAGCTAAACTCTTATATTTATAGGCTTAGTGTGATCGACACTTCTTGATGATCAATGACGATCATTTTATGGTTTAGACTAGCAATGTGCGATGTCTCTTTGTCCAGGTGGAGGATTGTACTTCGTTTTATTGAGCTTCGTCTCACTTTACGCATGGGTCGTACCTATATAGGTGCGTCGATGTTTGTTTACTTCGTGGATCAATCGGCTCAATAAATCGGGGCATGGGGTGTATCTCTCTAGGTGCGTCGATGTTCATCTATGCATGGGTCGTATCTTTCTAGATGCGTCGATGTTCGACTTTGCATGGGGTGTATCTTTCTAGGTGCATCGATGTTAGACATTACATGGGGCGTATCTTTCTAGGTGCGTCGATGTTTATTTATGCATGGGGCATATCTTTCTAGGTGCGTCGATGTTCGACTTTGCATGGGGTGCATCTTTCTAGGTGTATCGATGCTAGACTTTACATGGGGCGTATCTTTCTAGGTGCGTCGATGTTCAGTTTATGGGATTGGCTATCCTCTTTTCTTGTGATTTCTGGATTTCTCGTTGTGATTTCTGGAATTTATGTTTCACCACCTTTTTCAGTTGGCATTGATATGTATGTCATTTATTGTGGCTTGGTGAATTAAATAAAGAATATGACATTCTTTTTATGCTATGAGATTCGTGAGATATTTGTATGATTTTCTAATGTATACTTGTCGAGGTATGACATTTTTGGTTATCATACGTTTTTATTATATCTCTTCTTATATCTCATCTTACATGATAATTATAGCTAGACTGATCCGTTTATTATTTTCTTATTAAATAATACTCGGGTCAGACTGAGATTTTACAGGTGCTTCCTCATGACTTCTTATCTGGGACTATCATCTGACTTTTGGCTATCTACTCTAGCATTGTAGTTTTTGGTTGTATACATTCGATATATTGACTCATTGATGTATACATATTCGGTTGTCTAGCACTTGTATCTTTACTTTTGTGATATTGTGGATCTTATTTGACCACTACTCTGATGTACACTTTCATGTGTTATATTCATATCTATTTCCGCCTTTGTGATATGATCTGTCTGTGACTGATTCATTTATGTTTATTTCTATATTTGTTTCCGAAGTTTATATACATAGCCACCGTGTAGTACCTTTGAGTTTGTATCGGTATGTCGGATTTCCTCTTGAGATGAAAAGTTATATTTTTATCTGGCATATCGGTACTCGCACAAAGCAATTACATGGATGGTCGCTCCTCAACAGCCTTATTCTCCACGGTAGTCGACGTCATTACCACGTAGTGTCCTTGGCTAGTGTGGGTATAGAGGTGGGGCGTCTTAGCATGGTATCAGAGCCAAACTTCGGAACAATGTAGAATAATTTAGCAAGGATCATGTCCTAAGTCTTTCTTAGGAGTCGTGCTTTAGGAATTTATTCGAGTCAATTGGACCCGTTCTATCCTATTTTCTTTTATGATTCCTTGTTTTATCAATCATGATTGATTGATATTCATTCTAAGAATAACCTTTTCTTCTTCTTTACTATCTTTCTTAAAGAAAAGAAATGGTTGGTTCTGGCAGTCCTAGCGCTGGTCAATCCAGTAGTCCTTCTTTGGATGGCGTATTCATGTCGGCCCAACAACTTTTGGATCTTGTAAAGAATCAAAGGTTTATCTGTGCTTTGGGTAAGAACCCCGAAAAGATTTTACCTTTGAAACTTGAAGTTCATTTCAATCAGCTTATGGATATCACTCTTCGACATGAAGAGGTTAGTAAAGGAAGTGTTTGTGATATTGGGACTTCCAAGAAGAGGCATATTAAGTTCAAGAGCCTTAATCCCAAAAAGAGAGTGAAGCAAACTACTTTTGTAGCAAAGACTCCAATCCCTAATCGTGGAGGATGCTACAATTGTAATTCTAAGGAACACTATGCGAATATGTGTCCAAACCCCATTCTTGTCGCTATTGCAAGAAACTGAGTCATCTTTTATCTGCATGTCCCAAACTTTTGAGCAAGGGCATGAGAAAGCTAAATATTGAGCAAACGCCAAGTAGCACTTCTCTTAATCAAGGTATCCATTCTATCCTTGATGACATTTATTTTGTGATTATCTTATTCGAGTTCTTTTTGATATGGGTTTCATCTCATTATTTTATATCAAAAGAACTTGTTGATTCCTTTTCTTCAAACATTTTTGGGCTTGATGACTTCTTTGAGGATTGCGAATCTGGATTGGTGGATCCGCAACACTCAATTTGCTTTTTATTGATGTCGAAATTATTTTATGTAATTTTTCTTTCCGAGCCGATTTTTTTTTCTTATGCTTCGAAATTGACTTTTGTAAGGATTGGCTTAATTATTATGAAGCCATATCCTTTGTCCCGAGTGGACTTTTTATCTTCGACATTCTCTATCTGTTAAGCAGATTTCTTTTTTTTTCTTGTGATTTTGATTCCGTTTTGATGGTATCATTTTATTCTTTAAGCCCACTTGATGAGGAAAGTGATGTTTCTCTCATTCTTGTAGTTTGAGAACTTTTCGGTATTTTTGAGTTTGTCTTAGGATTATCTCCTAAGCAATCTTTCGAGTGGTGTTAGGGTCTTTTTAGTTCGACCTTGCCATCGATTTTATTTGCTACGAGTTGCGGAAGTTAGCATTCCACTTACCGCATTCCAAACTCGTTATGGTTCTTATGAATGACTAATTATGTCATTCAATTTGTCCAGATTATTTCATCCATTTTATGAATCGAGTATTCTACGAATATCTCGATGACTCCATTCTTGGATTTATTGATTTTGGATGAAAACAGCAATTTAAAATTTTGCAAATCTTTTTCATAAGATTTATTTATAAGTACAATTTGATTTTGCTCTTAAACGAGCAAAGAATATTCTTAAAGGTTTTTAAGAAACATGTTTATCATATAGAAGATGATTTTGTGATTGTATTGCCCATTGAGTGCTTTAAGAATTCTGGTCGATGCGCTTGATCAACGTTATCGATAAGAATTTCCTAAACGCTTTGATGAGACAATCAGACACAGTAAATTGACTTGTAAAAATGTAAATTTTTCTAAAAAGATTATTACATAAAGATAATTTTAATTTTGAAAGTTTTAGCTTTTCGGGAAAGAAGATTATTTAAAAGAACTCTTTTCCGATACTCTTATTCTTGTGATTCCCGAAGGGAACCAAGACTTTATTGTTTATATCGATGCTAGTAGTATTGGTTTGTGTGTCGTTCTCTTGCGAAAGAGAACGTGCTATCACTTTTACTTCTAAATCATTAAAGCCTATCGAGACTAGATATGTCACTCATGATCTAGTGCTCACGGCTATTGTTTTCACTTTTAGAGTTTGGCATCATTATTTTGGGGAAGAAATTTGTTCTCCACTCTGATCATAAATTTTTGAAATGTTTATTTTCTCAAAAGGAACATAATTTGCGTCAACAGTGTTGGCTCGAGTTCCTTGCATCTTATGATCTTGATATTCTTTATACTCCGGGAAAGGGTATCGTGTTGCCGATGCCCTTAGCCCGGATGGAATGATCTCGAGACTTTATCCACTTGTGAGATTCGAGATCGTGAATCCAATTTATGTTCGTCTCTTGTTTTGTGTAGCCTGGAGGCTCATCCTTCTTTTAGAATATACTTTTTTTTAGCTAAACTCTATGTCAAGCTAAATTTCATGGAGTTCTTACTTTTATTGTTAGCAATCGTGATCCATTATTTTACTAGTGGATTTTGGTAAGGTCTTCAAAAGCTTTAGGAACAAAGCTTAAACTTTTAGCATCGCTTATCATCTTTGTCCGATGGACAAACCGAGCCTGTGAATCAACTCTTGAAGATCTCTTTCGTTCATGTGTTCTCGATTTTTGTGGAAGTTGGGAAGATCATATTTCTCTTGTTGAGTTTTCTTCCTATAATAGCTTCCAATCTTGTATTGGTATGGTACCTTTCGAGCCACTCTACGGAAGGCCATGCCGATTCTCTTTGTGTTGGCTTGAAGCTGGTGAGAAGCTGGTTTCAGGTCCAGATCTTATTGGTGTTCATTCATGTTTCACCTATGATGGGTGTTGTGCGTTTCAGTTGATCGGGAAAGTTAGCACCACGATATTTTGGTCCATTTCCCATCATCGAACGTATTTGTTCCGTGGCTTATTGCCTTTTTATTACCAGCTCAATCTTTTGCTATTTATGACGTTTTCCATGTCTCTCTACTACGGAAATACCTTAGGGATTCCGATTTTATTCTTGAGCCCGGTGTTGTTGAAGAAATTGAAGTTTCACCAGATTTGACTTATGAGCAACATCCTATTCGCATCATTGCTTCGGAGGTTGAGCGCCTTCGAAATGAAGATGTTCTTCTTGTGAGAGTTCAATGGTTCTCGAATCATAGGGATTTCTCTTGGGAATCCAGAGAATTCATCGAGCAAACACGTTCGGACTTACAATTTCGTGCTCTTTATGGTGAACTTCTTATTTCAAACTTTTTTTTGTGATGATATGCTTTTATGGTTGTTACTTTTAGTTATTTCTTAAGATTGCGAGGACGCAATTTCTTTAAGGAGGGGAGTCTGTAACAACCCGCATATTTATCGATTTTATATTTAAACATTTTATTTAAATATTTCATCGTTTGTTGGATTTTAGCCCAAAAATTTACTTTTTGCAAACAGTCGAATTGGGACTCGAGACCACTTCCATTGAGTCCAAAATGGCGTTTGCGACTCTTTTAAGTATAAACATTGATATGTTTGGAGCTAGCTAAAAATTTGACCTTTTTCACTTTGGGTTTGGGTTCAGCCCACTAGCCAACTTAATACCCAAAACTTAACCACCTCTCTTCATTCATCCCCTCTTCCTTATCTTTTCAGTTCTAAAGAGAATAATGGGGGAAGAGAAAGAGAATTAAAAATCCTAAGCCCTAGTTTCCATTTGCAAATCAAGTTCTAGCTCCAAATTCAAAGAGAAGCATTGGTAAGCATCATCTCCTTCTTCTCCAACTCATTCTCTATTTGATTTCAGAAAATTCCTAAACCTTATTTGGGAAGTGTTTCTCTTTTAAGCTTAGATTCAAGCTTCTTGTGTTGAGACTGAAGTGTGGTTGATCTTCCCTTGTCTTCAAGCTTCTCATTCATTATTTTTGGGTTCAAAGGTGAGATTTTTATCTCACATCTATGACTATAATTATCTTTGGTTGTTGGGTATGAATTCCTAACACTTCTTCATGTGCATTTGCCCTTGATTTGGATTGGTTTTGTGAATATTTCAATTTTTGGTTTTTGAAGTCAAATTTGTGTGTAAATCCTTTTAGGGATGTTTGATCATGGTTTGGTAATGCATCGAAGAGCTTATAGGGCCGGGTCGTCTGTTGGCATAAACCCTTAGCGCCCATTGCTCGTCCGGTTGCATTTGCAAAGAGATTGCATCTTCATTTTTAGATTGAAAATGCTTCTAGAGCAGGTTCGGTCGACTGAACCAGGGGTTCGGTCGACCGACCAGAAAATCAGAATTTCTCCGAAGCAGGTTTGGTCGACCGAACCAGTGGTTCAGTCGACCGAACCAGACCCAGGAAATTGCCTGGGTCTGTGTCAATCGACTGACCACCTGGTTCAGTCGACTGACCTGATTGCCTTAACAAAATTGATTATTTTGTTTCGATTTCCAGATTTTATCGACTCGTGATTTTCCGATTTGTTGTTATCTTTTATTATGACTTTGATGACTCCTTTTTCGGGATTTTTGAATATCCATTTCGATGGATTCTTTATCGGTTTAAATGGATTTGATTCACGTCTTCGTATGTGAATTTTTGATGATTGATTGTTTCTACAATCATTTATATGGCTTGTCACTTTAAAAATACAAAGGTTTCTATACTAGTAGTAAATATTCAAACGCTTTATCAAAGATGATTTCAACTCTATTTTTAATACAAAGCTCGTTTATAAAACCGATTTCCAATCTATTAGTATATACAAACTTTTACCTCATTCGTATGAGAAAATCTAATTAAACGGCTTAGCAAAACAAGTGGTATGAAACGCTTGCGTTTACTTCGCCGGTTAATTCTTTAACTTGTTCGTTTGAAACTCTTGTGACAATTTTCGAGTGGAAATCTACAATTTGTTCGTAAATATTTAAGTTAAGCTAGTGGTTATGGGACATGAAGCTAAACTCTTATATTTACTAGCTTAGTGTGATCGACACTTCTTGATGATCAATGACGATCATTTTATGGTTTAGACTAGCAATGTGCGATGTCTCTTTGTCCAGGTGGAGGATTGTACTTCGTTTTATTGAGCTTCGTCTCACTTTACGCATGGGTCGTACCTATATAGGTGCGTCGATGTTTGTTTACTTCGTGGAGCAATCGGCTCAATGAGTCGGGGCATCGGGCGTATCTCTCTAGGTGCGTCGATGTTTGTCTATGCATGGGTCGTATCTTTCTAGATGCGTCGATGTTCGACTTTGCATGGGGTGTATCTTTCTAGGTGCATCGATGTTAG
Source organism: Allium fistulosum (assembly GCA_030737815.1). Taxonomy (NCBI): domain Eukaryota; kingdom Viridiplantae; phylum Streptophyta; class Magnoliopsida; order Asparagales; family Amaryllidaceae; genus Allium; species Allium fistulosum. Next base: position 845,892,881 of record CM060902.1, read on the forward strand.
ACATTACATGGGGCGTATCTTTCTAGGTGCGTCGATGTTTATTTATGCATGGGGCGTATCTTTCTAGGTGCGTCGATGCTAGAGCATGGGGCGTATCTTTCTAGGTGCGTCGATGTTCGACTTTGCATGGGATGCATCTTTCTAGGTGTATCGATGCTAGACTTTACATGGGGCGTATCTTTCTAGGTGTCGATGTTCAGTTTATGGGATTGGCCATCCTCTTTTCTTGTGATTTTTGGATTTCTCGTTGTGATTTCTGGAATTTATGTTTCACCACCTTTTTCAGTTGGCATTGATATGTATGTCATTTATTATGGCTTGGTGAATTAAATAAAGAATATGACATTCTTTTTATGCTATGAGATTCGTGAGATATTTGTATGATTTTCCTTTGTTGATTTTCTAATGTATACTTGTCGAGGTATGACATTTTTGGTTATCATACATTTTTATTATATCTCTTCTTATATCTCATTTTATCTGATAATTATAGCTAGACTGATCCGTTTATTATTTTCTTATTAAATAATACTCGGGTCAGACTGAGATTTTACAGGTGCTTCCTCATGACTTCTTATCTGGGACTATCATCTGACTTTTGGCTATCTACTCTAGCATTGTAGTTTTTGGTTGTATACATTCGATATATTGACTCATTGATGTATACATATTCTGTTGTCTAGCACTTGTATCTTTTCTTTTGTGATATTGTGGATCTTATTTGACCACTACTCTGATGTACACTTTCATGTGTTATATTCATATCTATTTCCGCCTTTGTGATATGATCTTTCTGTGACTGATTCATTTATGTTTATTTCTATATTTGTTTTCGAAGTATATATACATAGCCACCATGTAGTAGCTTTGAGTTTGTATCGGTATGTCGGATTTCCTCTTGAGATGAAAAGTTATATTTTTATCTGGCATATCGGTACTCGCACAAAGCAATTACATGGATGGTCGCTCCTCAACAGCCTTATTCTCTGCGCTAGTCGATGTCATTACCACGTAGTGTCCTTGGCTAGCGTGGGTATAGAGGTGGGGCGTCACACCAAAAGCCGAGCCTTTTCCACCTCCCAAGTCATGGCGGTGAGCACCCAAGCATCCATGGGTCAAGGTCGAGCCATCTAGGAGCAATAATCCAAGTGATCGGGAGCTAAAAGTTCGAGTTAGCAAAACTATAGCCAATTTTTAGTTAGTCGTTTAATCTGAGGTGAGAAACCCCTAAACTATATATATATATATATATATATATACTATTGGATGATATATATGTTTGGATATGATTGTTAATGATGGTTGTTTAATATGGTTGTTGAATATATATGCACGCCACGTTAATACACGTCGATAAGCACAAAGGAAATCACTTTCCTTTATTGAATGAAATGGTGTATATGGAATGTTTAAACCTCTTAAAAATGGTTTAATATGATTTAGAAATGTTTTATAATCATTTAAAAGTGTTTTGGAAAAGTTTAAATGAATATTGAAAATTGAGTCAAAAATAGGCACGTCGCGTAACGGTGGTTCACGATTTCGTGCCGTAAAAGTCAAATGAATATATAGAATGGATATAGCTCAAAATTTTTCGAGATAAGAATTTGCCGAACTATTATATCCATAGTTTTCAAATAAAGCAAGAAAATCGAGATTTCGATAAGTGGATTTTGAAATATGAGTAAAACAGGTTTTTGGAAAAATCGCGGTTTTGTAGTTCGAAATCCATAAAGGGATTTCTTTAATAGGGATATTTTAAAAATGTTTAAAAATATGAAATAAATTCTAAAAATCTTTTAAAAGTGACTTGAGTTATAAAAATGAATTTTCAAATGATAGAAAAATCGTTTCGATCAATATAGCTTAAAAAGCACCATTCGCAGCACTTTTCTATAACCTTTGAAATATAGTTTTAAAACTTAACGATTCTTTTCCAAATCTTTTATAAATGTTTTCAAATAAATAATTAAGTTTTTTAATGTTGATTTGGAAGTTTTATAATTTATTTAAAAATGTTTAAATAAATGATTTAAAGAAAAGTTGTCAAATATCAAGTGATTTAATCTTGGCTCTAAAAGCCGACGAGTAGACTGGATTTTTCTATTCGTGAGATCTGGGTGAGGTGCTTAAACTAAGGAGATGTTCAGGAGCAACCAGTGCCCTGGCTCACCTGGCCTCTCCTGGGCGAGGGATAGATAAGGTCAAAATGTCGGAAACGAGTTAAGTATATAAGATTAAATTTTCTAAATTTAAACAACTTGGATTTTATGGAGATAATCTTCTTATACTTGGTGTTAAAGCCCGAAGAGGGAACTCGTACTATTCGTGGAATTTAAAAGGTGATTTCACCGTTATTCCGCCCATAATACTTGTTGAATACGGGAATTGATATTGAGTAGAATTAGATGATTTCTATAGATTCTGCTCACTTAATATTTACTAGTTTTGGATTGACATCCTAGATAACATGGTTTTAACTCAATCAAAATTTTGAGTTTTGAATTAAGAAATCTTTGTTAAGATTTAAATGAAATAATTTGGAAATATTTTCTTAAGTGAAAAATGAAATGATTTAGAATTATTTCGAGATTTAAAAAGGTTTTACGTAATCAAAGGATTTGATGAGAGAGGTTTATTGATTTCGTATATACTGAAAAAAAATGTTTTAAAAGATATATATCTCTTGAAGATATTTTTTGATAAAAAGGAAGTAATAAATCAAAAAAATAATTCCCTATTTACTTAACATTTCTTTTATCGATAATTGGTTCGAAGGAACCGAGGTCGGATTTGGGTGATTCTTGTCCAAAGACCACTTCGAACCAATTTATGTATTCGAAGTAAAGACAAGGAAATGATTTGGAAGATGGAATGTAGGGCTGCTTGTCACTGATCCTCGAGGAAAATTTCTCATATCATATTATGTGGCAGTAGTTCTTCATTTGAGATCTTCGATGCAAGGACTTCTCGCTACTAATCCTAGGGGTAATTCTCGACAGATTGTGGTAGGAGAGTGTCTTCAGTTTGTTTTTTTTATGGATAACTTATATGGACAAATGTCTGACGTTGCATTTCTAATTACATTAATTGATCTCTATGAACGTATCATCTGTTTGGTGGCGGAGAAGGCAACTTCTCTTAGCTTAACACTGAGACGTACGAGCTCAGGAGTTATACATTTGTAGAAATCAATTGTGTGACCATGGAATGGCGATGTGGCATTCAAAGTGAGAGGTGCTATGTGAAAGGTAATCGTTACCTCAGGCCTCATTATTCGGTAATGGCTTAAACAGGGTACGTCGTAAGGCTGTATGGTTCGAAACTATTAGGGTATGGTCATCACTTTTCTAGATTACTCTCTATATGTCAATTATGGGGTGTATGCTATAGGATCCCGGATAGGTCGGTTACGACCGGACGATGTCATATTCGGTTTCTATCCAAGCCATGTATGAGTGCCGAATAGGGATAGATCGGTCTAGCCAGATGCGGAGGATTGTTCGTGTATCCTCGGTACATTCCTCTAGAGATGTACTGTGCGGAAGATAGTCCATTGCCGGTCATTGTATGGAAGCTCATTCTCCAATAAGTGCCTACGAACTTGATTGTAAACCTATTATGCCATCAAATTTAACCAATGTAACAATTTCAGCTAAGATTCATAAGTTTGTTTGTAAAGTATTTTCAAAAAGAATGTCATTAAAAATAATATCAAATGATTTTGCGTAGCAAATGTTTTGGTTATCATAAGTTAAAAACTCGTTCCGTGTTTATGTGCGACGTGGTCTTATGAGATACCTTTGTTTTCAAATATCTGTATTTTGAGTTTTTCACACCAATCTCATGACTGACCCGGAGTTTATTTTTCTTTCCCCTTAAACTCTGGGTGCCCTATTTTTTCGGGCAGCCAAGTAGTTAGCTGATTTGGAGCATTTTGGAGCATGGAGCATTTTGGATCTTTTTGTTATCACCATCACTTTCCGCTGTGTTTGTATTGTGTATATGTATCTACCAGCACCTGTAGGGATATGCCGTTATAACTATCCTAGCTGGGTTAGTACTTACTATGACTCTGATATCTCATTTTTAGAGTGATTTTATGTACTATCTATATGATTACAAATTGTTTAATTCGATGTGAGATTCTATTATTGTTCTATCTTATTTCTTTATTATCTTTTACCTCATGATAATCTGCCTCTCCGGTACTTGGATTTGCGGTACGTGAATATCGAGAATGTATTAGTGTCGATTTCTGGGGATCGTGGAGGTGGGTCGTCTCAAGTACAGTCGTTGATTGTCGTTCGCTCCTCAAGGTTAGTACAACAAAGTCCAAACTTGTGCACTCAAGGTTAAAGAATTTGAAGGTATAGAAAAACAAACGGGAATTTTAGAGAAAATTTTGGGAAGATGAATTGAATTCTTTTTGTGTTTTCTATCGATCAAAAGAATGGCAATAAATAAGTGTGAATATTAAAACTGCAACTTGAACTCAAAAGATGAGGAACTAGAACGGTAGGGGTAATGAAGTGACAATTATTTTAATACGTTCATAAATTCTATTAATCACAATTATAACCAATAAGCGAATATAAAAAAATTTGTCTTTTCAGTTTTAAGAGCTAAAATAAAAATAGAAAAAGAATTCCATTGTAGTGCAGTGTCAAGTACGCCAGCAAAGCGTCAAATATGCCTATTCGCCCACTCACGTACGTGTGCGCGTGTGAGCTTGTCTGGTAATTCATACTACCCACGCCTATTTAACAAGTAGTAGAAATAAGAATATGTAAAGATGAGATTGACAAAATATTACACGATGTGAGATCAAAGTTTTATTGCGATTATCCAAAAGAGAAAAAATTGTTTTACCGGACTAAATGAGTTTTGATCCAATATTAAAAATAATTGAATTAACTCAAAGCCAACCCTAATAAAAGTTGTTCAAAAAGTTGGGTTGAATTTTGACAGCGCCACTTAGGTTATGGTGGTACTACCTATTGTCATTGCAAATATTATGTTGTAGTAGTGTAGATCGCACCTACCTACATCTAATAGTTAGAAATATTTGGTTTTTATTTAATAAAAAAAATTAATGAACGAATGTGTGCTAAATGTGCAAAAACATTGGTGGTCACAACACTTTTAGTTCTAGTAGGCTTGTCGGTGGTGTCGATTGCAAGTTGATATTGAAATTCTGTTGATGGTTGATTGGAAAAGGGATGGTGGTGGAGACCGTAAATCGATTCCGTTGATGGACGTACGGTTTTTCCAGAATTTCAGAAAGACACCGTGAAAGTTATATTGATTGAATTCTCAACAGAGATAGGTATAATAATAGAGATACATCCTAATTCGAGTCTAAATATGTTACAGCTTGAACCATGCTGCTAAAGGTAGAACTTGTAACATCGAAAGTAAAGTCCTAGCGTTTCAACACGGGAGCATGTTCTTTGACAGTAATAAGAGATCAAGATTTTATGTAGGATATTGAAAAGGTTATATATGAAATCTAGGTTAACTGGCGAGATCTCCAAGCGCCTTGTCAACCACAAACAATTCGAACACAACTCTTTCAACAAGATGAATACTAACATGTGAGGTAAAATGATGGATGTGTTTGATCGATTTTCATACATCTTTTAGACCACATATGAATTTCTTATTGTAATGATATTTCGTGATCATGCAACGTTACTGGTTGTGAAATGAAACATACAACTTTAGCTGACTTGAAAATGGATAAATGTATTTGTGTATGTGCATTTGATGATCACTTCCCTATGTATGCTTTTAAACAGCTATCAGCTCAGACCGATATTAGTTTCAAAATTAGCGTAAAGTAATATTTGTTTCAAAACCAGGAAAGGAAGGAAGAAGTTGCGAAAATTTTTAGTCTCAAGAACAACACTTTGTTTTTTAGTTAAAGAACACATTTTAGTGTGAACAGGAAATGGTAATTGCAACTGTTATTCTGTGGTTTACACTAAAAAGTATTTTTCAACCTAAAAGGCAAAGTATTTGTTTTTGAAACTAAATTTTTCTTCAACTTTTTCCCAGTGTCTAAAAACCCCCGAAATTCTTAATGAGTATTCTGCTCTCTATTCTGTTTAAATTATTTTATTTTTCTGTTCCAAATCATATTGTTAACCTCATGCTATATTAGTATATCTTAACAGATTCTTGTTAATGAATACTTAAAACAAAATTAGTGACGAAATAGCGTTGGAAGGAACATAAATTGTCTAAAAAGATTGTTCGCTACCTTACAGCAACTTATGTGGATATCAAACATTCCCCTTGTTCCGCAGTGTAATTTATTCATTTCAACATTGTAGCTTCTATCAAGAACAGCTGGAGATTTTCAAGCCATACAAAAACAACTCATTCAATCAAACACGATGATGAGAATAAGGTGGACATAATCCTATAAAAATCGTGAAACTTAGCAGACTGAAGTTTATTTGGTAAATTTTCAAATTATGTCTCACGATTAAATATTGATTTAACAAAGTAAATTCTTTACACAATCAGCTATTATTTTAAAGAATACCATTTCATTTAATAAACATTCTGCATTCTCTTAGACTTTGTAATGGAAGGATTGAAATTTTAGAAGTGCAATATTATTTCGTAATAGGGGTGAGAAAAACAAACCGTTTCGATTATTAAAATGTATACACAAGTGCGATCTATTTGTTAACAACTGTTTCGAATATGTAGAAGAAACTAATCAAATTTTGGTATAGCGTTGAACAAAGAATGTGTATTGCTCACCATTAGAGGTGTATAAAAGTAACTACAAAAACAATAACTAGTAATGTTAACAATAAGAAGCCAGAAATGAGAAGCTGAGCGTGTTGCATTTGGATTCACAAAGACACAGATACAGACAGATCCGCCCGTACAAATCGAGCGCACTGGAGTTCAGCATCTTTTTCTGCTTGATATCCATTTGGCAACCCACGATACTTTGAATGGTTCTACTAAATAAATCCATTACATGTTATTTAAGCAGCGACCCTTAGATATGTATTATTATTATATCAATAATTAACCTTAAGAAAAAACGTACTGCTTACAAAATGGTTTTTGGTACACAGTCATTCTAGCAGTTCATCAATAAAATATGGAAGCAAGCACACCCACGAGAAATAAAATCCACCCATACACACGGTTATTCATCATGAATAAATACACAGCGTCTCATTGTCCAAAATAACAATTATTTTCGCTTTCAGTTGGAAGCAAAATTTTGAATTTGCATAAATACCAATTATAGTTTTTCTTAAAAAATAATAATACATGGTTATACCAAGTGTTTTGGCAGCATTTATACAAACTGATGAATGAAATCTCACATACAAGAAAATGAAGTGAACAAAACATCCTCTGATAGAAAAGGGAAAGCTACCGTTTCCTCCCTTGACATGACAAAAATGTGTTTATTTATTGGTGTGCTGTAATTCTGATATTTGTAAGAAATACAACTGTTATCAGAAATGGTCATTGATACTGACATCACTGCTGCTTCACAGTAAAAGTCTTCGAATATCACTAAAATTAGATGCTAAAGCTGAAAGAAATTTTCCTGTGATAAAGGAGAAATCAGTATGTACGATTAGAAATATATATTTATACAAAGTCCCTATGTAATGCACTGGCATATTAAATGTACCTCCCACAGCACCATCAAAAACACGATGATCAGCAGAAAGGCTCAAGCTCATCTTTGTAACAACGGCAGGTTTCTCGATTCCTGAAATAGTATGAGCATGAATAAAACCACATGAATTATATTCAAATTTTAAAATTTGGGAATAGCCCGTACCATCATCACCAATTTTAGGTTCAACAACCTGGTTACCTCTACCAACAGCAAGAATGCATGCCTGCAGAGTGTCAAGGAAAAAAAAATTGAATTACACACAATTATTGCTTGTTTTGTACAAGCAAAAAAAGAAAAGAATCAAAGCCTGGATTAATAAATAGTATTAATTAAACATTTATCTGGTACCAAAACCCAGAGATTTCAATCAAATACAACATAATATGGTGCTTTAGTTAAGCAACCATAGTATTTTGTAGTATGCAATAAGATTCAAGCATCAGCCATACAAACCAAGCTACCCTATCAGCTATCAAAAAAATTCGTACAGACTGAAATATTTGGCCAAATCACAAGGATGATTAAGTAAAGATCCACACCCTTGGATACGGAAATATAAAATCAAACGGCCATGGCCTTGAAATAAAAATTCAAAAGACATTAAACATAATCATTTCAAAATTCCTAGTTGTAACTTTCTGAAACCAATGGAATTTATTAGAGAAGTCGGTAAATGAAGATCAAAACCTGCAAAGTAGAATCTAAAACAGTTCAAAAGATTATTCAATATGGTTGAGATTAGGGTTTCCATATCCACATCCGAAAACTGTCCACCCAACTTTTATCAAGATAGTAGTTGTGATTACGCATATTTTACTACAAAAAATGATTGATATTACTATTTTATCAAGGTAAATATTCATGTTACGTGTCTACAAGTGAATATTTGGTGTCAAAAACTGCTTTTTATAATCTTTTTTTATTTTTATATTACCATTATTGCTGAAAATGATTTATGTTGAACCAGAATTTTCCACTTATTTTTTTGAGTTTATTAATTATGAGCGAAGCAAATAAATACTTGATATCCATCTGTGTATCCGTGGATACGGATATTCAATATCCGAAAATGATTTCGGATACGAATCCGGATAGGGCACCATCCGCATTCGAAAATATCTATTAACAGATCTAGTTGAGATGTCTTAAACAATTCAAAAAGTCATCAGATGTAGCTGATATGACTGAATTGAAGATTGTATGATCAAGTTAGAAAAATGAAAACTTGTTCATATCCATCTCTACATAACATTTTCCATCATGAACAAATAAGTAAATAATGATTGTATTTAACAAATTAGCCAACATGAATGAGAGAAAGAAACCTGAGGAGGGTTAATGATGGCATTGAAACGATCCACAGGAAACATTCCTAGATTTGAAATGCTGCACAAAAGAAAAGGAAAAAGGAAAGGAAATGGAAAGCCGTTATTTCAGCACAATGCCAACCGGGTACCAACATATTTACAAATATACCTAAAAGTTCCGCCTTGGAATTGATGAGGTGCAAGCTTCCCAGCTCGTGCTTTCTCAGCCAACTCTTTGACCTAACAACAAAACAGCATGAGATGTCTGCTATAGTGTATTACAAATCTACAGAAATTCAGAAGGTTGACGCTGAACATGTATTTTTGAAATTATTCACCACGGATTAGTACAGAAATCTTGATTTGATATCTTAATTTGCACTACCCATGTGGACTAGTGATATTTTAAAATACAGTCTACATAACAGATTACGAGATAGAGAATGCAAGGAGAGAGAGAGAGGAGAGGAGGGGGGGAGGGGGGGGGGGGGGGGCTGTAGTTCATTAAACTTTGTTAGCTTCAGCCCAACACTTTTACATCAGTATTTGAGGAATCGTGAGCAACTTATCACTGCAATAGTTCAGAAACCGATGTGTTGAACATGAGAAGAAGATAACTAACACCAGCTAGCATTATGACAGCTATTGTTTTCACCTAAAAACTTAAATACCAAACTCCGAGATATTAAGGTATTCTATTGATACATACCTCGGCGGATATTGCTGTTATGGATTTCTGATCTGCATCTCTAATGATTGGTGTCATCAAGCCCTGCATATCATGTATTACCATAATGAATCACACACAAAAAAACACGCACAATAGCTTGTGTTTTATCCAAAATATCAAAGAATACCTTTTCAGTAGCGACTGCAATTGAAATGTCGACAGTGTCACATAAAGAGGCTTCACCTTTTTCATCATTCCAGAAAGCTGTGCAATCATGTGTTGAAATTATATATTATATAGCACTCAGCTGTAGATAAAAATTATATAATATATATGTTTTTTTTTTGTGCAGAAGACTCCATGACTAAAATTAATTTTATTGTACTAAATTTGGTGCACATAATTCTTAAAAGTTGGGATTAAAAGATACTAATATAAGGATGTTGATATCTAAAATAAATATTCAGTCTTAGATTCATAAACCCTTGGGCTTAACTTCCTCGCCTTTGAACTATATGCATACTCAACAATCAATGAAAAAGAAAGACTGGCTGGTGCATTATTAGAGCAACTTACACTTTTGTTTACGCTTTTGTTTATAATGGATATAAACTCACTAAAAATAAATATTTAGTCTTAAATTCATAAACTCTGAGGCTTAAGTTCTTCATCTTTGAACTGTATGCTTAACAATCAAAGAAAAAGAAAGACTGGCTGGTGTATTATTAGAGCAACTTACATTTTTGTATATAAACTCACTAAAAATATACCAAGCACAAGGTTTGCTCGATGCAAGGAGAAACTGGATTATCTCCCAGTATAAACAAATTGCGCAAAATATTCCATAAATTGCAATAGATTGATGGTAGTCTTCAATATCTTTTCAATCATGGTTTGAAAGATTTTCTTGATTATATAAGTAACCTTGTCCTCATCGTTTAGCAACAGTTGATAATATTTTAAGTTGGCTTCTGAAGCAATTCTACTTGTAATCAAGGGAAATTGGTTAAACTCAAGCAATGATGTAAACATATCAGTATACTATCACTTTAACACTTATACCTTAAACGAGATTCAATAACGCTTCAAAAGTGTATAATCTAGTTGCTTCATAAACATACAAATTTTGAGTACTGGGATTAAATCTGATGTAGAATTAAAATATATCTAGAATTATACAACCAACTTCTAAGAGTTATGGTCGAGTTTTTTAGCGACTGGACTTTGCTTATTGAAACATTTCCCCACGTTAATATATACCTACATTAATGCTGTGATGTGTATTGCATCTACCTTGAAAACGAATGAAAGGGTGTTATGCTGTCTTTATATCGAGGTATTGTGACTAATTCATAAAGTCGCTTTCCATGTGTACTATAGCAATTGTAATATGACAAGCCGAATAAATTTAATATGTAGGGTCAAAACTAGAGGAAGTAAATAGGCAGCAGAAATATTTTCTTCTCGTCCTGTGTTAGTTTGGGTGTATAGCATATACAAAGAGACGACCAAAAAAATTTCGACTTTAAAAGAGTGAATTTGGAACAGCTAATCATTTATCTTTAGACCACCTATGCCAAAGTAATACTACTGCATAAATCACAGGTGATATTACTGCATTAGAGTGCCACTGCACTTGAGTATAAAGACTTCACAGTTATTACAAAGGACAAATATAACATCACCATTGCTGAAATTCTTGACCATATCTGATGTAATTTCTACTGTTGCAAGAAGGTTATATTATAATTTACCAAACTATGCCCTGCTTTCAAGGTTATCAAAACGAGATTCAAATCATAAATCGTAAAGTTCATATTTTAAATCGAAATGGAATTTAAATCTTAAATTGTAGATTCAAAAAGTTCATATTTTAAGGTTTGTACACACTTTGATATTGATTATGATGTTCGAACTTTTACATCTAAAGTTAAAAATTAGTTTTTTTTTCCCTCTTGTATCATTTTTATTTTGTTTAGACAACGGTATAATTGGAATTATCGATTCAAATAAACTTGAATATATATATATATAAGTATGTATTGAATGATTTTTCTCAACTGCTAAATCAGTTTGAATTGGAATGTAAATCAAATCGGAACGGGAGAGATCTGATCCGAAACGAGATTTAAATTGTAAGATTTTAAGATTTTTGATACAAATGCTGCTTTTGTTCATGGATTTAATAATGTAAACACACATGTATGACGCTTTGTTTTATTACTTGCAATTGAACAATTGTACATAAGAAGCATCTAGCCCCAAGAGTCTAAGAATATGAACCAAGGTATTACTTACTCATAAATTCTTCATCATGATTTGTTAGCTTTATTATAGGGAATAATATCCATTTACAGTAATGTAACAACATGCTTATTACCCAAAATGCTTTTGGATTTTCTTAATTATTTACAAGTTCATCTTACAACAGCAGATTGACACAACTTGTCATATATCTGTCTTCACCTGGACCCGCCAAAAGAAAGAAATTATCATATGTGTGTATATGTATGTATGTGTTTATATGTGTAAATATTATGTTGGAAAATATATTCTCAGAATTTATTACGTTCATAATACCACACATCCTGCACGTTACCGAGTTAACTTTGTTTTACAGTATGAATGGTGTATAAATCAATCAAACATAAATTGCACAAAAGAAAAGTGCTAGTCGCAAATGATATTGCAAACTAATTCCACGTACGAAACTACCAACCAAGATAATCCTTCAATAGCCTAAATTTATATATACAAGTTCGTGGAGGTGTGGAACCTACGGGTTTGGTTCATTCTATTGCAAACTAAACTCCGCCTGTGTAGTTTTCTATGCATTCTGTCCCAAGGCAGGATAAAGGAGGAGAGTTGTGATAGGCTTGACGAGCCAATATAAAAATCATAGTCTCTCTTATGGAAATGGAACCTAATTATATTTCATTAGGGCGTAACCCTCTTAGCGACGTGGCATATCGAAGCTCGGTTATGGTGAAAAGTGAGCAAGGGCTAGGTCGCCACTTCTTTAGTGGTGCGCCATATCGAAGCTCGGATATGGTGAAAAATATGCAAGGGCTGGGTCGTCACTCCCTTGGTGAGGCGCTGCATCGACGCCCCGATGTAGTGATAAATGAGCAAGGGTCTTCGCACTTTACTCGGCGGGTGCAAGAGGCAAGAAAGCTAGTCGATGAAAGTAGAATTCGGTTAGGTAGTTGAAATGTAGGATCATTAACAATAAAGTTACGAGAGATAGTTGATACTATGATTAGGAGACGTGTATCTTATGGGTTCAGGAGACCAAATGGACGGACCAGAAGGCGAAAGAGGTGCAGAACACAGACTTCAAGTTATAGTATATGGAAAAAGAAGGTAACAAGAACGGGGTAGGCATCTTAACTGATAAGAACCTTAGAAACGAAGGGAACAGAATCATCCTAATCAAGCTGGTAGTGGACGATATGATTCTAAATGTCATTAGTGTCTATGCCCCATAACTAGGCCTAAGTGAAGCGGCAAGAGGAATTTCTAAGAAGAGCTAGATGTCATGGTTAGAGATGTGCCTAGTAGCGAAAAACTTTTCATATTAGGAGATTTCAACGGCCATGTTGGTACAACTAGTGAGAGAGTGCATGGTGGTTTTGGATATGGCGTTAGGAACCAAAAAGAAGAAGAAATATTGAATTTCGCTATTGCTTATGACCTCATGATAGTTAATATCTTCTTTAGAAAGAGACAATCACACTTAGTTACTTTTAGTAGTGGTCAGCATTTTAGCCAAATTGATTTTGTCCTTACGAAAAGAGATGACAAACAAGCTTGTGTAAATTGCAAAGTCATACTTGGAGAATGTGTCGTCTCACAACATCAGTTTTTGATATCCGAGTTTCGTCTTCGAATACGTGTTCGACAGAATAAAGGAGCCAAGATTAGTCGGACGAAATGGTGGAAGCTCAAAGGAGACGCCTCATGGGTGTCTAAGGATAGTGATGGGAGAAAGGGCATGGAATATGAAAAGAGAAGCAAATCACATGTGGGATGAGATGGCAACGCGCATTCGGAAAGTGGTTGCTGAGGTGTTTGGGATAACGAAAGGAAATAAACGCGAACCTAAAGATTCGTGGTGGTGAAACCGTGACGTGCAAAAGGATATCAAAGAGAATGAGAAATGTTATAAGTGCTTACATCATCACGGGAGCGAGGACGACATGCAAAAGTACAAAATGGTAAAGAAAAATGCAAAGAGAGCGGTGAGTGAAGCAAGGGGTCGAGGGTATGAAGATCTATATCAAAAGCTAAGTACGAAGGAAGGTGAAAAAAACGAAGGAAGGTGAAAAAACCAATTTGATTTCATGCTTGGAAGGTCGACCACAGAAGCGATTTTCCTGATAAGACAACTTATGAAGAGGTTTAGGGTGCAAAATAAGGATCTACACATGGTTTTTATCGATTTGGAGAAAGCCTATTACAAAGTACATCGAAAGGTTATGTGGTGGGCTCTGGAAAAGAAGATTGTCCCAACAAAGTACATTACTTTTATCAAGGACATGTACGATGATGTTGTGACTAGTGTCAGAGCATGCGATGGTGAAGCCAGTGACTTTCCCATTAACATATGATTACATCAAGGGTCAGCTTTGAGCCCCTACATTTTTGTCCTAGTGATGGATGAGGTTACGAAGGGTATACAATGTGAGATTCATTGGTGTGTGATCTTTGCTGATGATGTTGTGCTAATTGATGGAAGTAGGATTGGGGTTGATAGACAACTGGAGCAGTGGAGACAGACTTTAGAATCAAAGGGATTTAGGTTTAATAGAATTAAAACAGAGTATATAAAGTACGAGTTCAGCGGTGTCAGGTCAGAGGATGAAGATGTCATTCTGGTCGGACAAATAGTTCCCAAGAAGGAATCCTTACGATATTTAGGATCGATGTTGCAGTATGATGGTGAGACTGATGAAGATGTTAGTTTTATAATTCGAGCGGGATGAATGAAATGACGACAAGCGTCTGGCATTCTATGTGACAGGAAAGTCCCACATAAGCTTAAAAGAAAGTTCTGCAGAATGGCAATCAGACATGCGATGTTGTATGGTGCAAAATATTGACCTACTAAAAGCCAACACGTCCGGAAGATAAGTGTAGCAGAGATGCGTATGCTGCGATGGGGCTGCGGTCATACAAGAAGAGACCGAATTAGAAATGATGATATACGTGATAAACTTGAAGTAGCACCAATTGAGGAGAAGCTAATCCAACATCGCTTAAGATGGTTTGGACATCTCCAACGGAGGCCTCCGAGGCACCTGTGCGCGTTAGAATTATAGGCCGCATCGAACGCTTAAAGAGAGGTAGAGGCGACCAAAGTTGACATGGAAGGAAGTAGTAAAAGGGGACTTGAAGGATTGAAATATATCCGAAGAGCTGGTGACTGATAGAAACGCGTGGTAGTTAGCAATTCACGTACCAGAACATTGAGCTATGAGTTTTATAAGTTATAGATAATAGGGAACAGGAGCCTAAGACGTTGGGTTTGGTCTTCAACCAGTATTACTATTAGTACTATTAGTATTATTATTATCATTTTTTTCTTTATATATTTTTGTTTTTGTTTTTATTTTTATTTTACTTAGTTATTATTATTAATTTACTTATTTGACTTTATTTTATTATTGTTGTTGTTATTGTTATTATTATGACTTTTAGATTGACTTTGTCATTTAGTTTTAGGTTCCATCTCTAGCAGACCCCAACTTATATGAAAATAATGGCTTTGTTGTTGTTGTAGTAGAGTTCTAAAATAAATAAGCATAATTTGGTAACCTACCAAGTCAAATTTGAGAGGTAAAACTGTAGAAAAATATGATTTCTTGGTCAAAGCATCCTGAATTTATTATGAGCATTGTCAAAGGGGTCTTAGATTAAATAAGAGGCAACACCCTATAAAAGAACACCTATATAATTTACAATTTGTCAAAGATGCATATCTGTATTTGCGAGGGACTTATATTTCAATACATAGTGGGTAGAATTACCCTTGTCTAGGCAAAACACATGTATCCGAATCAAACAACCAAATATCGCTAAACTTCTAGAATCCTACTACCCAATCATGCAGATCATTAATTCGAAATCACAACCAAATTTTTATTAATAAACCTATCATTTGCCTCAATTAGAGTCGCTACACTGATGTTCCTCATGACAAGATCCAATAATGACAATATCTATGTTGTTTAGAAAGAGGCGAGACAAGGCAACAACGTCATCGCGTTGCTTAATATTGTTTGTAAGATGCTTAAGCAATGTTTAACTTTATGAAGGCTAAAAACTCAATATTTAAGTTCCGATATTGTTACTTGCTTGTATAGGATCTATTATTGTATTATTTTATAAAACCAATGAGAAAGCAAGTATTCATACGTTTGTTTGTAGATAAAAACTGAAAAAGGTTAAATTCTGAAGAAAAAAATGCCATAATTTTACGATTTCGTTTTTCTATGATGTTGAAAATACAATATTTAGTAGTCAACGTTACTTTTTGGTGATTTTCCATCTGATGTGAACTTTATCCTAGATTTTGATGTATATTCGTTGTGCATATAGCAGTCAAAATGACATTTTTCTTCAACTCACAGTTCTCTGTTTACCCAAGGTTGAGCAGAGCACTAGGTCCCAAGAATGACCATAAAGTATAACCGAGTCAGGATGGAGCCTGGATGGAAATGGATAATTTCCACGATACGGATAGATTATGCATTGGATAACGATAAATAATAGTCAATAAATAAATATCAAATAAATCAAACACTATTATAATTTACATAATTGACACAATTCATACATGATAAAATTTATACCATAATTATTATCGATGTCTGTATACCAAATATTCACAGAAGCTTCCAAATAAAATGAACGATAGTAGTGAACAATTCAAATTATTTATTGGTAGTAGATTACACTAGATAATACCTGGAAAACAAAAAAAATAGAAAATTAGAAAAAAGGATAGAAAAATGAAGAAATCGTTAAAATCATATTTGGAAAAGTTGAGAAATTAAAGAATATATTTTCTAACTTTACCTAATTTTGAATTAGGGAGAGGAGAAGTTCTTTAATGGTTTACTACATAATTTGAAACAAACTGTAGAAAGGAAAATTGATTTTTGAAATATTATTAGAAAATGAAGAGCTTACACAAATAAAGAAAGTAATTGAGTGTTTTTAACTTTTTATTGTCATTGTATTCAACTTAATTAAAGTAAAAAATAATATAAAAATCGTCTATTTTCTTCAACCCACAAAAGAACCAAGCGCTTGACGCCTCGGATGTGGAGCGTAATAAAGCACCAATGTAAACAACGCGAGATGTTAAAATTGCAAAGTAACACCTAAATAGCCACCCACAGCTCCCCAATGGCGCCCCTCAAAGGCATAAATAGTTGTAAAATGCTTAAGCAATCAGAATAGGTAAAGGGCTATGACGCGATGCTTAAGCGCCTTTTGCTTGTAATGGAAATTGGGAAAAAATAGTAACTCTAAATTGTAAATTTTTGCTTAAGCAGGTCTCCATATCATAGGACAATATATGCTCCAAAATCAAAGAGATGTCAGAACTACTCTCAATTCACGACACAGAATCAGTTTGCTTTGAACGATTTCAACTGGAAGAACTATGAACTGGACATTATTAGTGAACAAAATTCAATATAATAAAGCAAAACACGAAACCAACTATTGTGCTAGAATTCACTCTGTTGTGTTTTGTTATAACATACAATCTTGCTGCTAATGATGTTATCAATATATGCAAGATCAGTTGAGTTAACAAGTCTAAAGAGGCAGTTAAATGAAGAAGATTCATATCGACATGCACGAACATGCTCGAACGATTGCATGAGTATATATCTCCTTAAATTTAGGTGGACTTTATTAAAACCCTACAAAGTGTGCACATTACACTAATACAACTTTTCAAGTCAAGAAAATCATTTTTCGAAATTATTTTGAATTTTAAAATTAGTTTTTAAACAATTGAAATTCACATTTTATGTTGACAGTTTTATGTAGACATAAACCATGTTCATGTCAACATAAACCAATTTATGTTGATACAAACTTGGGAATATGTCCATATAATCATTGATATGTGAACATAAAACGTTATTTATGTCGATATAACTCTAGATCAAAAAAATTTGTTGCATGGGTTAAACTTGATATATCGGCCTTAACAGTTAAAATTCATCATATTTTGAATTTGGGATTTTCGGTTTATGTCGACCTAAAATGGCATATATGTCGACATAAGTGCAATTTATATCGACATATACAATTATTTATGTCGCCTGAAATTTGATAATTGACTATTTTTAAACAGTTTCTTCATTCCGAGAGTTGCACCTCTTCACTGATTTGATCATGATTTTTGAAGAAAAGTAGTATTATATTCAAGAGATCATTTCAAAAGTATATATAGTATGATTGTCAATGGTTCTAATCATCGTTGTGAACTTTAATTCCTTGGTTTCTTGTTCACTCATGCTATAATCTTTAAAAGTCCATCGTGGTTTCATTCAAAATGCTTTGATTTTGATCTGATTTGATTCTAAACTTCAGCACGAACACTCAAACACTATATTGTGAGGGTTATAGGATGTTTGTACTAAAAGAGACAATACCGTATTTGAATATACATTGCTTGTCAAAATTATTACTTGAAAGTTATGTTTACATCCTTGGGTGGCATGATTGGAAGTCATGCTTATGTTGGGCAACTTGTGTTTACATCCTTTTGTCGCGTGGTCCACAAAAACCTATTTGTGTTGAGCAGTCTTACGGAAAATCCTGCTAGTGGCAGGCAGTGTTATGAAAAGTACTTGTGTCGGATGGTTGTATATATGTTCCCCTGGGTTGAATAAGGGCGTTGTTGATAGTTGGAAAACCCATAGTAGACTACCAAATTGGAGTATGATTGGCTTAGAGTGTGAATCAAGATAAATCTTAGTGTTCCTTTACGTTGCATTTATTATATACTAGTGATATTTATTCAAGTTTATGTAGATGTAGCTATATTGATCCGCAATCGACTTTCAATTTGTATCGAAGTTGATATTTGCAGAGGTCGTCACAAAATCCTAGTAAAACTTGTGACGGCCACAAAGAGATCCAGTTGAAGCAAGAGGAATAGCAACGCTAATGGAGATAAAATCAAAGGAGGACCTTCACATGAGCAAGCAAAGTTATGATGCACAGTATACATGATGAGATACGATCTAGTTTTACTGATGATCAATTAATAGAAGTATATAAGGATTTATTTAGAAATTATAAAACTCCTAAAAAAAGTTTCACAGGGAAACTTAGCTAAACCGAACGAAATTGGTAGTTGGAATGTCAACCAATGAGAAAGTTATGATAGAACTAGAGAAGACTCGAATTGTTTCAAAATCTTCTAATTTTCAATTTTCTTCTCTTGCAAAAGAGAATGAAAATATCTCCTTAGAAAAATCAAAATCGACTAAAGAAATTAAAGAATTAAAAAACCAAAATGATATTTTGGAGATTTCTTTAATTCTAATTCTTATAAATTGTCTCTTTAAGAGAAAAGCCTTTATAAAAATAATTAGAATTGTCTAAAGAAATTGAGATCTTGGAAAACAGAAATAATATCTGAGAAAAGATATTTATGACTACAGAGCTAAATTTGATAAAATAAATGGATGTGTCACAAAGTTTAATAAAGAAAAAGAAGTTTTATCGAATATCGTTCCTAATTTAAATGGTTAAAGATAGAAAGAGTTTAGCTTAAAATAAGGCTTATATTAGACATGCTTATTTGTACTCAAACCGTGTGAAAATTAGTACTAAAAATAAAAGTAGTTCTAAATCTTCTTATAAGCATCATACTAGGAATATACAAACCTCTTCATATAATGGTTATAGAAAGGCATTGAAAATATGGGTTCTTATGCATTTGAATATGATAGATTTAGAAATATACAATGATCATTTCATTAAAAATGTGCAATATAATGATGATTATTTATTTAAAGGATATCCAAACTCGTTTTGGATTCGGCTTCCTAAGACCTGAGCTATCAGACCCCAAAACATTAGGTACCACGAAGTTCCATTTTGAAAATTATACAGGTACCTAATATGACAGGTTAAATTATGATAGAAGTGTTTTTGTTAAAGTATTTGATTATTGTGTTTTGATTTAAAATCATTAACTTTTGTACTTCTCAATTTGTACTTTTTACACTTTTTTGTTAATAACAAATGGAGAGAAAATTCGGGCATATTGATAGCGGAAGCATATGAAATTAGGGGAAGAAATGCATAATTATAATTTTTAAAACTGTACGGTTGTCATCATCAAAAATGAAGGAAAGCTAGAATACACTTTATTGTGTTCTGATGATGACAAGCAAACAACCACATTACCATCGATTTTATCAAGATATGCAAGATATGTAAGAGATACCAATGGAGTTAACAAGTCTAAAAAGGCGAGGCGTTGAAATGAAGATGCATTTGCACATACCCAAACATGATCGGACATTTACATGAGTATGTATCTTCTTAAATTTAATTAGACTTTGTTAAAACCCCACAAATTAATGTAAATCACACTTATACAAATTTTCATGTCAAGAAATCGTTTTTTTGATTTATTTGAAATTTCAAAATCATTTTTTAAAGGGTTGAAATTCATATTTTATGTTAATAGATTTATGTCAACATAAACCAAGTTCTATCAATGAAAACATGGTCATGTCAATTTTTAAAATGGTTGAAATTCAAATTTTTATGTTGACATATATGTCAACCTAATGGTTTAAATTTATCAAGATTTCAACTTTGCGATTTTTGGTCTATGTCAACCAAAAATGCAAGATTTGAGAACTCGGTTTTAATCATTTGAATTTATTTTTAGTTTCGGACAATTTTGGAAGTTTGGTTTTGATTTCTGCTTCGGTCCTGATTTCGGATTACAATGGTTTGTTAATGAAAATTATGCTAAATACTAATTAACATTAAATTAAGTCAAACCCTAAAACTAAATTATACTAAATACTAATTAAAACTAAATTATACTAAATGCTAATTAAAACTAAATTAAATTATACTAAATGCTAACTAAAACTAATTAATACTACGGCAACAATAGTTAATGCCAGCCCAATACATTTCTAGTTAATACCAACCCAACACTAATTAACATTTTCAGCTCAGCACATTTTCAGCCCAGCCCTCATACTAATCAAACACACATTTTCAACCCACAGACACACATACTACTCAAACCATTGTTTGTGGTTTCGACCGAAGTCCTGAAATTCTGGCCAACTCGAATCAGCATCGAAGGGTGACGGTCCGAGTTTAATCCCTAATTTCGGGTTCGGTAGAAATGCAGGAAAAAATTGATTTTTTTTTGGATGTATGGAAGAGACAAGAGACAAGACAAAGATAATGACAAAAAAACAAAGAGCCATCGTTAATATTTGCAGCAATAGAAAGAAGAGGAAAATGTATAGAAAACTAGAAAGAAGGAAAGAAAAAAGTAAAAGAGGAGAGGAAAGAGAAAAAAGGAAAGAAGTATGGTGAAAAAGACAAAATCACAATCTTTTGATCCGACTGTGAACTTCCCATAATACCCCTATATATAACTTTTTAAATATTAATTTGTTATTTCTTATGATCTCCCCAATAAATTAGGAAATAAAATCTCCCTACAATTAGTTTAGACGTATGCAAATCTAAATGTTGATTTCAATTATCTTTCTTTAGTAATAGCTGTAATAGTTCTGGTGTCAAACTTTTTTGGTATCAACGTGAACTACCAAAAACGCCCATCTATATATTATCATATCTAATCACTTAAAAATAGTATCTAATATTAAACTTCTTTAACAAAATTCAAACGCCCTTAAAAATAGGATCTAATATTAAACTTCTTTAACAAAATTCAAACGCCCTTAAAAATATGATCTAACAATTAAATATGCTTAAAAATTCAAAACGCTTCTAAAAATAGGATCTAAAATTAAAGTTCCTTTATAAATTCAAAATACTTCTTTACAAATATACATATCTTAATATCGCTTGAAAATAAAAAAACCACTTTTTTGACTGATTTAAACATATACAATTTACAGGGAAAACAATTCACGCGCAAAGCACGTGCCGTAACACTCTTAGAATAGAATGTGACAATGCATGCAGGAAAATACAGTACTATTCAATATTGTGGATTTTTCTTCTTTATTACTCGGTTTATTAAATAAAAAGTGAGAATGCGAAACTATATGATTACATATATTTATTGATAGGAATTGTCATATTCTTTATTAGTATGATTATTATTACATTTGAATTAGCATCCATTAAAAACCCATATGCCAGAACCAAAACTTTCGAAATCACCCGAAACTAATAAAGTTTTAGATGACCGAAACCGAATGCTCGAACCTTGACTCAAACACAAACGCTGGTGCAGAAAAAACAAGATGATGTTTCAATGTCGCTAAAGGAGATGGAAAAGAAACCTTGGCGACGAAGATGCCCGAAAATGAAGATGATCGAAGAAGGCAAGTCGAGCTCAAGTAATTTTGTTTTGATTTTTTGCTTTGATTTCTCATGATTATGCTACAATTAGGGTTTCATTGTTGTCGGTTTCTTTTTTAAACCCTAACCGAAATCGATAAACTTGATCGGTTTCGTTTCGCTGCTTAACAGTACCGGTACGGTACCACCGAAATTTTGGGGTACCGTCTAATACCTCATAACATGCTAAAATGATGTGTGTGTCGACAACACACAATTTATGTCCATATATAGCCAATCATGCCAACCTAAATATGACAGTTGGTCATTCTTGAGTAGTTTCTTCATTCCGAGAGTTGCATCTCCTCACTGATTTAACCATGATTTTCAACGAAAAGTGCATCTATTCCAGAGTTTTTTTTACAGGTATATATAGCATGATTTTCAATGGTTTCAAATATCTTGATGAACTTTAATTCATTATTTTATTTTGTTGTGCTCTCTTGCTCACGTACTTTACTCGTTAAAAGACCATTGTGCTTTCATTCAAAATACTTCGACTTTTGTTTGATTGGATCCTAAACCTATGCATGCACACTCAAACACAACATTGTGCGAGGTACAAAAAATTTGTGCTAAAAGAAACAAGTTCCGTGTTTGGAGGTACATCACTTGTCAAAGTTGTGTTTCTTCATTGTGTGGTGTGGTTGGAAGTCCTACTTGTGTTTGTCAAGTCGTGTTTACATCCTTGTGTGGCACAGTTGAGAAAGTCATGCTTGTGTTTAGTGGTGTTTTGGGAAGTTCTGCTTGTGTTTGACATGTTGTTGTAACTTTATTCCCCCAGGTAAAGTCAAAGCAGTTAAGGCGCTAAGGCACAAGCCTAAAGCCTTGGATTTTTTTTGCGTGTCTTTATACAAGTTTGATCTACTATTTTACTATCTACAAATTAAATTTTAAACCATATTTTATAATTCATTCAACTATTTAAATATTTTGTTAACTAAATTTTCAACCGTATTTTATAATTCAACTATTTAAATTTTTATTTAGTTACTTTGTAAACTAAAATTTGAATTTTGGAAAAAAAAAGCCTCAAGCTGCAAAAATGCACACTCAAATTGCAAAAAGGCGCACTCAAACTGCAAAAAGCTGCACAACTTGCGCCTGAGTCTTTTTTGAGCCTAGGCGCGCGTCTTGATAACACTGGGTAAAGTGAGGTGTTGCTAATAGTGGAAAATCGGTAGGAAGCTATGGGACTGGAGTAGGATAGTGTTAGTGTCTGAACCATGACAAATCTTGATGTTAATTTGCTGCATTTATTACATTAGTGCAATATTTAAGTTTTTGTGGCTATATCAATCCGCACTCGACTTTCAGATAGATGTCCTCTTATAAATTTTAACTATACATACATACATATACATATACATATATATATATGCACACATTAATCATATAAATAACACACACACACGTGGATAAAAAAAATTACAACAATGCACTTCGTAATTGGCAAACAAATGAAATAGAGAAAAATACATAGGTTGCCAGGTTATTTTATAGTTGCATAAGAAAAATATTCATATGCCAAATGCCAACTACTTTTAACTCATGTTCAACAACATTAAAACACCAACTTTTTACCCATAAAAGAAGAAATCTGTAGAAGTTTTTAAAATGTTTAATAAAGATGGATATCTAAATCATTAATGGAGATGTTTGGCAACTTCAGAAGTTCAAAGGAAAAAAAATTAACACAGCATTTTTTGAGGCTTTAAAATACTGAATAGGTTTAAGCGCAAAAGTTAACTTACCATTTGCCTCAGGCACATTCTTCAGTGCAGTTGCAACAACTTTAATGACAATATCATTCACCGAGACTTTCACATTGTGCTGATCTGGAGTCAGAGATTAAGACTGGATATCAATTTTACAATAATGAAAAGGTAATAAAGTGAAATGACAAATTGGTCATCCTGCGTACCTTTTAGTTCTTTTCTGAAAGCAAGTAGGGGATCCAGTATAACATCTAACATCAAGTGATATATTATAATACAAATAAATGATAAAAATGGAATGATGTATGAATATGAGGACAAACCTGATGATAGATATAGATGTGGGGTGCCTTGCTTAGATTCTACTAACCGTTTTGCTATCACCTGCAGAATTGATTGTCTGTTAGCCATAAACATAATGATATTTGATATCATTTCCATATTTTGTTCAAAAAACTTGTACATTGCTGGATACAAGCATATAAAACATCCACATCAATGCTATCATATATAAGAATGTCCTTTTTGTAGTTCTATCAATGTTTAGAGTTCAAAAACTAATCCAAAATTAGTTCAATTCCTAGAGTCGGACGAGATTTAAAATCAACAATGTGATATTAAGAAGGAAAGCTAAAATAAGAAACTGATACGAAATTTCACAAGTTAACAAAGAACAATTGTAATTTTACGTAGATATCAAGGAAGCGTAACTAGATGTTAGACAACTTCTAAAACTGTGATTTGCATTTCGTTGGAAACGTGAGGTTTAGGGTCCTTTTATAAAATATGAAGGGAAAAAATAGGAGTCTTATTAAAAAAAATCGGTAAATGGTGCAAGGAAACTTCTGAAATCTATTTAAACATCACATAAAAACTATTTTAGTTTGTTATTAATTACTCTCACAAACCAATCAAGTCAATTATTATCATGTGAAAAAAATTGTAGCTGTAGACGAGGAGATGGAAGTGATATCTACAATACAATTGAAAGAATCCATAATAATCTTCACAGGTTTATCTGCGGTATGTTTCAAGAGAATGGCTAAGATATGAAACGAGTTGGGTACAACTGTTCCTTGTTCCTGTTGAGTAGCATAAAAATTACAGTAAAAGCTAAAATCAAAGACACTTGCCTTTCGAATTTGACTATTAGGCAAATCTTCATAAGCATCCACGATAGAAGCAGCAGAACTAGACTGGGGAAAGGTATGGGTAGATGACTTTGCAGAGGATTTTGCTGACTTCGTTGGCTCTTTAGGCGGCACAGAAGTTGGTTTAGATGGTTTTCCAGATTTTATTGCATCTAATACATCGCCTTTTAAAAGTGTTCCTCTAGGACCTGATGCCTTGAGTGAAGATGAATCTAGTCCATATTCTGTAATAAGCAATTTTGCTGAAGGACTGATTCTGGAAACTTTAGTTTTTTGAGTGCTATCTTGTTGTGCCACAACTTGAGTTGATTTAGCTTCCTTGACTTCACTTTTTTTGGAATAATCTGTTGGTATATTTTTAATATCATCTGGATCTTCAACCTAAAGATAGCGAAGATTGTTTGAGAAGGAAATCAAACCGAATGTATATGGTGAACTATAATTGTGGTTATGCCGTCGTAATCCCACATTTGATGTCAGTTAACAGCTTTACACACACACACGAGCTGTGATCAATAGCACCATTTATAGCCCTTGATATCAGTCACAAGTTTCTGTTTAACTATTTCTCTCTCATGTCACATGGACCAAACATTTAAATATAAAGTTGTGGCTGATATCGGAGGACTACAAATGGTGCTAATAAAGGGTGTTCTTGATCCTATCTCTACACACACAGATATAGAGAGCGAGAAAAAAACAACAAGGGCAGAATTATTACTGTAACTGCAATTGGTTGGCCTACAAGAACATCTTTAGAGCCTTCTGGTACCAAAATTTTAGCCAAATAACTGCAACCGTTTTAACAAGTTATATAGATCAAGATATATGATGTATAAGATAAAGCTTGCTCCTCAATATAATACTAGGGACTATATAAGAGTGTTGTTGCTCAAAATGTATACCCTTCCTCGAGGCTTTCATATTCAAGGGTTGCTTTGTCTGTCTCGATCTCACATAGCACATCACCCACTCCAATCTGCAATATAATAATGATATGTCTGTCAAATGCTAAACAAAATGCCGAATAGTTATCCTAATTAAAGAACAGTAACCTTCTCGCCTTCTTGTTTTCTCCACTTAGCAATGTTTCCTTGATTCTAGGAGCAAGTTGAAGGCACAAGTCAAATGTCAATAATTAGCAGTTCAAAATATGCAGAATAGTTGGATAGCTTTGCTCTTAAATCATTACCATTGTCGGAGATAATGCAGGCATTTCTAGCACAATGTGTGGTCCTGCACAAGTAATAATCATGTATAACATGGGAAGAATGCATAATAAAATCTCTCCTAATCATATTATATAGGCTATAATTTGATAAATTTCTTGAAACTGCTCTCTTTTATTACCAAAACACCTTAAAATTATTGTATAATAATTATCATAAAAATAACATTGTCGATAAAATTCTAAATCACACCATAAAACATGTTCAACGATAATTTCAAATTTATGACCCAAATAACTGTTAAAAAAATTCTTGAAGTTTTGAAATAATCTCGTTTTTGGTACATGATGTTCATACCGTACATTGGATATCCCAAAATTTCGGTTGATATAAAACTGTGTAGCTTTAAAAATTGTATGGGTGTACATAGAGTGCACAAATTCCCTCCCCTGTATGTATATTTTATATGTACATACATACATATATATAATACAACAATATACACATACACACACACATATAAAGAAAATGTCAAAAGATATGAGATGGATAAAAACAAAAACTTTCTCTACATATCAAACTATCACACACCAACTATTTGGCAAAATAATGAAAGTACTAATCATGAAAGTGTAAGGAGTGTGCTCAAAATATATTTCATTGTTTTTATTTGGGTGGTTAAGGACGATGCGAGTTAGGTTTTTGGGTCATTGTCAAGCTATAGGTTTC
Source organism: Allium fistulosum (assembly GCA_030737815.1). NCBI lineage: Eukaryota > Viridiplantae > Streptophyta > Magnoliopsida > Asparagales > Amaryllidaceae > Allium > Allium fistulosum. The sequence goes on from CM060902.1 coordinate 845,919,903, forward strand.
TTCTATTTGGCTGGTTTTTCTAGTTTGGTATACCTAACAAAAAGTTTAAACATCAAGTAAACAGCATAAAATCAATATTTGTATTCACACGTCGCTTTATGCACTTGCCAAATTAGTTTTGGTGATTTCTGCTGATCATACACGTTGTAAGACCAAAACCTTACAGCTATCTGAATTTAGCTACCATATAATACAGACGCACTAAGCAATACTCATCAACATTCTTTAAAATAGATATGATGAAAATGAGAATAATTATCTGCATTGGTAAAATAAATTAAAGAAAACAATAGCACGAATGATACTGTACCTGTAGATGATAAATATCGAAATCCAAGAAGTGACTGTCGTACATGAAAAGAAAAAGCGTTATTGATTTGTCTACGATAAATGAAATTTAAAAATTATTGTGTTAACAAACCTTATACGATGGAGTATATGCATGGGTACCAATGGCTGCTAATGGTTGTGAAGACCTGCAAGAATTTCGTAGATTTTTAATAAACTAATTATTGTTTTTCCAAGTGTTAACCCGCCTTTTGGCAAGGCCGCGGACAGACGGATTTAACTTAAACAACTTCACAACTATCGAGACTAAAGTATGATGGGTTCGGTTTAAAATGATGATAGGCAGTTTGGCAGATGTCGCTCGGCATTGGGATGGTTCGGCGTTGGAGGCTGTTCGGCATAGAGAGATCGTCGTTCGACATAGAGGGATCGTTCGGCATTCCAGAAGCACTCGGCATTCAGTAGCACTCGACATCCAGTAGCGCTCGGCATTTAGAGGCGCTCGGCATTAGAGATCGTTCGGCATGATGGGCGCTCGGCATTAGAAACTGTTCGGCATCAGACATGGTTGGCATGACGGAGGTTCGGCATTAAGTATCGTTCGACATTGGATGGAGCACTCGGCATAAATCTCGTTCGGCATTGGATGGATCGTTCGGCATTAGGAAGCGTTTGACATTGGATGGGTCGTTCGGCATACCTCACCTCGCTCGGCATTCCTCATCTCGTTCGGCATTGCACCTCGCACCTCCATACCTCGCACCTCCATGTCTCGGTACCTCGCACCTCGATACCTCTGCACATCGCACCTCCATACCTCGCACCTCCATGTCTCGGTACCTCGCACCTCGATACCTCTGCACCTCGCACCTCCATACCTCGCACCTCGATACCTCGCACCTCCATACCCCGGTACCTCGCACCTCCCAACGTTCGGCATGAGGAGATCGTTCGGCGTTCACACCTTGTTCGGCATTCAGCGTTCGGCATCTATGGTTCGGCATATGGAGACCACTCCATTTGGGCTGAGGTACTCGGCTGCCAGGCCCACCAGGGAAGTCCAACTCATCTTTGTCTATAAATAGAGAGGCATGGGCACAGTAAAAGGGGATCTTCTCTCTGCTCTCTTACTTTCTCTTTTCTAAGGCTAAGGAAACTCTGCCATTTTGTAACTGTAATCGATTATTACAACAATAAAAAACAAACTTCTGGAGTGGACGTAGGCCGGAGTTAGCTGAACCACTATAAAATCTGTTGTTCTTTACTGCTTTCATTTCAGTTTTAACTGTTCTTCACATTATTGCTCTCTACCTACATTCTATCTCTGAGTTGTGATTGGTATTTGGTGCTTTCATCTGGATTTGGGGGTTAGTGACCAATTTTGGCGCTAACACCAAGCATCCATAATGCATTGGTAAGAATACAGAGATGATGAAAAATGATGTGGTAAGAAGCAAGTACTAGTGCTCTGTTTGAAGGTGAGTATGATTCTAGATCATATAATCATGCAAAGAAGTAATTCGGTGAGATAAGTTGTTCTACCACAACCCATAGACTCTACCTTCCCACTAAAAATAGAAATACAGTATTCAAGACCCACTACCGTATCCAGAAATGTTGTCGGTCACATTATATATAACACTTCAAAATAGCCAATGTACAACAAAATAAATAAGGTGCCTTGTTCTGTACAAATTTGCAGTACATTATTATTAATACTTATGTAACATATATTAGCATTAAAAGGTAAAAAGTCTTAAAGCAAAGATTGTGTTTGGTCGACTTCACTAACTTTCTACTGTTTTTTTAAAGTTCAGTCACTTTTAGATAATTAGATCGAAACATGTAGTTTGCCAAGTCAGTAAGAACTAAGAAGCATGGATAGTGTGTATTACTTGTATACACAGACGCTGAAGACAATTGGACACGTGTAATACAAAAACTATTGGCTAATTATATTCATACACGGATAATCACTTACCATACATCAGAAAATATAAAAAATAGTATACACCAAAAATTACTTTACATGCACCATTTCTTTTACAAAATTACCCGTTTTTCATCTTCATTATCACCCTTTTTTAAAACTTAAAACTCACTTACACAAACCAGGAATTCCTAGCACTACGTTAATTTAATAAAATGAGCTTTAATTTTTAGCATTAACATTGTAACTTATTTAATGTATTTTTAAAAAATCTTAATTTCAACAAAATCAAATCTTATTTTAGAAAAATGAAGTTAACAATTTTTAAACTATAGCGGTTAGTTGTGAAAGTTTTCTTAACTAGTATTTTAAGTTTCAGATAATAAAATTGATTAATTTCTTCATCAAAACGTAGACACTAAAGATACAACTAGGAAGAAGGGCAATTTAGTAAAACGTTTTCTTAGCAAAATAATGGTGTATGTTAGGTGACTTTTGGTGTATGAATAGAATTTGTCACAACTATTTCCCTCTAGTCTATCTTTCCAACCATCAAAAGTGTTTCCTAATATATGTAGTTTGAACATTTAATTTTACCGAAACTACAAAGAACATTTACGAAAAGAAAAAAAACACAAGTTTAATATAATTCGAATTTTCTCTTAAAGATTACAGGGATAGGCATTTTCGATCATTGTTGTAAGTTTAAGGTTGCCTTTCAAGCATCTACCTGGCAAATTGTTGCATGACATGTTTTTCAACTATGCATTGTGACATGACATTGTTACCACAAATAAATGGACATGGTGCATGAAATTAAATATGCTACTTATTTGATTTCACTACTTTTAGTTGGAGAACATGATAAACCATGAATATACCATGGGAGTTACATGTGACCTCCAGTCATACCCAGCAGTGGTGGAGAGCTGAAAAAGGCCACTCACTCGCATTATATTCATCCAATAGTGGGTGGCTGAATAGAAAAAAAACTACGTTCAATTTTCTCAAAAACAACTTGAGCTGTTTTACTTTTTCCATGAATTAGTCTATGTAGCATTTATAATACCATTGCATTTTCTGTATCCTAAATAATAATAAAAGTTTAACAAAAATATTCTATGAGGCATTATGAATGCAGTACAGAATAGTCATTAATTAGTTTATCAGTTGTTGTTTCCAGGTTTTACATGTGTTAGAAGTGGTTTTTTTTTTGGACATGTTGAGTGCAGGATAATCGGTATGGATAATTTATACACTCGCTTGTATCACGATGTTTGAGATGCTTTTAGTTGTGGCATAAGTATTACATTTCAGACTATGTCAGGTATGACCAACCAAAGTGCTTAATCAAATTTGAAGCTTGCCATTTAACAGTTGTGTCATTTGTAGAAATGATATAATGGCATAATACCTTATTGTACTATCTCTAAAGACACCTGACAGAAAAGAACTCCGTGAACGCACCACACTGCATATGAGAAAGCATGACAGTTAATAAATTAAAATTTACAGTAAAGAATAAGTAAGTTCTTCTGATAAAGCCGGTTATGATGGTTATTGCTTAATTGAATCTGATTTAACCACATGTTTTAATCGAAAAATACACCCAAGGTTTGTTCGTCCTGTAGTACGTGGTCTAGAAATTCATGGCCAGAATTTATTTTCTTTGAATAATTTGCAATTGTCTTGATTTTGGGTTCTTATTTGAAGATCAGAATACTAAACCTACATTATTTCCTAAACCTATATAGGACAAAATTACTCTACTTGTTTGATTACATTAGTAGCATTTTTTTTTTACCTATTCATTTAGTCAAAACCTTAAACATTAGAAAAGAAGAAGAAGAAGAAACAAGTGATCATATATTTCAAAGATGAACATGAAATTGAACTGCGGTAACTGCGTTTGGAGCTGCCCATGATAGCTATGTAAGCCTTCCATTTCTGCCCCGACCAAATTTGAGACGAGACTATTCATTTTTTATCAGACTGTGCAATTAAAGCGCTTAGTGGTTCCATGGCGGTGTAGGTGCAAAAAGTTATGGCGGAGATATAGCGGGAAATAACGGAGGTGCAAAAAGCTTCATTAGGTATAAAACCAAATATTCAAAGTTAATTTACTTTCATTCTCACATCAGTTGTGTAGGAAAAAAAATATTATTTAATCTTATATAACAAAACCGAAAAATATCATGATATATGCAGTCCAGATTTGATGACCACAATAGATTTATAACTTACGAGTGGTACGGCACGCGCTTCGCGCGTGATGATGGCACACACTTCGCGCATGAATTGTTTTGTACAAATTATATATGTTTAACTCATTCGAAAAAAAAAATTGCAGAAATATTTAGTTATATTTTTGTGTTAAAATGATATGCAGTTAGTTTTAATTTTTCTTTCTAAATTGAAACATGTGATTTTTTGTTAGTTTGAATTTTTATTTCTATTACTAATTAATAAAGAATGAATTTAATTTTTTATTAGTTTGAATTTTTATTTCTGCTATTAATTAATAAAAACACGACTTTAAAAAATATTAATTTATTAGATTCTATTTTTAAGTGATATTAAGATTTCGATAACATCCGTAGAGGACGTTTTGAATTGGTAAAGGAAACTTATCTGCTAAATCCTACTTTTAAGTGATATTAATATTTAATAATATTTATAGAGTGCATTTTTGGTAGTTCATGTTGATACCAAAAAAGTGTGACACCAAAGATATTACAACTATTAACAAAGATATTGAACACTTGTGCCTTAAAATTAGATCATTGCCATACTTTTTTGATTTGGTTCAAAAGAAAACTAGTTAAGTCAACATTTTTGTGTTAATATTGCTAAATCGGATGCTAAAAAGCCTTGATTTAGCGGGTGTAGCGGAAAATAACGGGGTTTAAAATGGATCTACTATTTAATAGTGTTATACTGAAAAAGCGTAGTGGTCGAAAAGCACTATGCGCTATAGCGGAGATTTTGCGGAGATTTAACTGTACAGTCACATGATAAGGTTTATAGATTGATTTTCATATGAATTTGAAGAAGTGACTTGAAAATCACAAGACGATGAGGTTCATAATAAGGTTTATAGATTAACATGTCGCTTAAATTCACATTGATTTAATCACAATTCCTCTTGATCAGGCGTAGACAGATTTAGGGTTGTCGGAATATGTTTGAAAGATGAAAATGGTGAAGACAGGTAGAACTATAAATAGTTGGTGTAGGTTAAATAATTTCAGAATATGTCAAAAAAATTAGTTTGTTAGTTCCTGATTAGAATCCATGGTTTTCAAAATAGAATTGAGTTTTAGGTAGTGTTTGCTTCCAATAAGCATTAACTTAATTGATAGTTTGTCGATGAATGAGAACTTTAAAAGTGTTTGTTTCTAACAAGTATTCAGACCTAAAACATGTATTGGTGAAAAAACTGTTCCAGCACTTTATATTACTTATTCTAGCTCTTAATGCTTAACAATAATTTCTTTCGTTTATATCCATGTGAATATATGAAATTGTTTCAAATCAAAAATGTTAAAAATCCAAACTCTGAAAAATACAAAATTTTGATAGTTCAATTGTTTTGAAAATTCAAATTTTGAATCAGTTTATTTTAAACTCGGTTTTTTAAATTTGATTTTATATTAAATTTAGATTTTTTAACATTAAACTTTTTGAAAATTAAAGTTCTGTAAGTAAAAAAAATTGATAATTAAACTTATGATGATTATTGTTTTTAATTAATTTTCTTAGGATAAAATTTTTGAACTTAATTTCTAAAAACTAAAATTTAGAAACCTTTAGGTTTTGCATATTAAAATTAAAATTTTGAATAATAACAATTTAAAACTTAAAACTTTCAAAATAAGAAACTTTCAATCTTTTAAAATTCAAGTTTGCCTAAACTTCAAATGCTTCAGAAATTTAGAATTTTCAAATTTCAAACTTTTTGTCATTTGAATTTATCATCATTCAAGTTTCCCATTTTAATAATTATCATGTAAAAACCACTTTATACCCGAAATAATCGCATATTTTACTTATAAACGAAAAAATAAAAATAAACAAACAACCATTCGTGATCCAATGTTCAGCAGTCAGTATTCAACTTTCGGCATTTAATACAAAAAAAGCCTCAACTTTTTTTTACGTTCAAACATTTATGTGTCAAGATCTCATGTGTTTAATATAGCTTACACTTCCGCCACAATCGTTGTAAAATCAACAATTTCCCAGTAATAATTATTTTTATTGATGCTTATATAACTGTTCATTTTGCATACCCATACTACATCATGAAATGAATCGCAGATAAATAACAGAATTAAGATACTGGGGAGAAATAAGTTACAATATTATTCAAAAAAAAAACTACTTTTACATGTTTAGTGTTGTTCAAACTCGGCTACAACATAAATTAAGCTATTGAACCTTCTTTAACACGAATTCAAATACTATGCCTGCACAGCAATTGTGCAATATCCAACTAAAGAACCATAATTAAAAAATGATGACGCCAGAAAAAACTTACCCAGACATAAGCGAGCGAACATTAGCCATCGAGAGTCTTTTCTGTTTCCCAGTGCAAAAACTACATTTGCAGAAAGTAAAATAATCGAATTAGCCATTAATGACAAAGTGACGCACTTAGAATCATCGGATGCTTACGTGATTAATGAGATCGGAGTTGATGGCTAGGGTTTATAACAAATATTTTTGACCAATTTAACCCTTTCTTCCTCCCTACCCGAGCTTTGTTTTAACAAGCAATCATTGATTCGATCATGAAATTTAATACTAGTTCTCGCTAATAGAACATCTAAGTTGAAGAATCTCAAACTAATTGAAAATACATCAGAACAAATATTATTCAATTTCAATGATTCTTAAGAAAAAACTGTATAATTTTTCAAACCCTAAACCACTTTCAAACCAAACAGCGGGCTGAATCGAGAAATGGAAAGTACATGCCTGAATTTGATTTCAGTTTCGTTTTCTTTGTAGTTTTGATTTAGCTAGGTTGCGAAAATGGATTCACTGTAATAAATTTATATTTTAGAGGAAGGAAAATGAATGTCAGATCGAAGGGTAAAACGGGAATAATTCGGGCTGAGTATGGAAATGAAGAATTCTGAAGAAAAAAAATTCTGATTTGGCTTCAAACTAATTACACAAATAGTCTTATTTACAAACTAATATCGTTTATAGTCATGTTTTGAATAGTGCAGTGATTCGCTGGTCAAAACACACGCCTTTTCAAATAGCGCCGGTATGTTGTAATATTTTTTTATGTGAGATGATATCGGTGCCTTTTGAAAAGTCGTCCACAACGCCAGAAAGCGACTTTTCAAAAGTCGTACACCTTTATGGACGATTTTTGAAAAGCCGCGTACTGACGACTTTTCAAAAGTCGCTCATCTACTGAACTTAAAGTCAGCAGCCTCCTCTCATCTTTTATTCTAAAATTTACCAAACCTTTCTTAAAAAAACTCAAACCAATCTCCATTTTTTCATTCTGAAATCTCCTACTGATTGCATCGAATTCATAGTGACTTGGAAAATCTAGTTCAAGAATACCAACATCTCATCAATCCGGATCTATCAAAGTATGAATTTGTAAACTGTGGATTTTTTGTAGATTTGTAATTGAAAATGAAATAATGTCGTATCCGTTATTTTTCTAGAATGGCTCATAATTTTATTCGAATTGGTTATTGATGATCAAATGTGCAGAAAATATGTTAGGTGGTTCATACAAACCAACTAAAGTTCGTAAATGATCTAACTTACAACAATTAAAAGGGTCGGTGTACAAAGCAACTAAGATAAATTTGGAGGAGTATGATATTGATATAGTTTGCAATTGGCCAACTGATTCCGGGTCTAAAGCAATTAAAATTGTAGACGACGATGATGTTTAATTAATGTTTTCTACGGTATCAAAATCAATAGAGTTGTATATTGGAAAAAATAGAAGGTCGGTGGTAGAACAAGCTATACCGGCACCTGTAGTTAATTTCGGTGTTGAAGATTATTCTAGGTTGTTGGAGACCATGAATACTTCGAAAAGACTGACGTCATCGAGTTATAGTAATCCGCCTATGAACGTAGCGCAATATGGGCAGCAACAAATGTTATTCGGATATCCTCCTTTTATGAATACCCGGCCAAGTGTACAATTTAGCTATCCATATCTAAGTCAGGATAGTTTTGCACGCATGAGTCAGAGGTAACACATAGTTACGATGACATACAAATCGTAAATTATTTTATGTAACGGATATGATAAATAATATAATTTTTTTTGTGCAGCGTTGTTCCGCAGCAACATCGGATTCAAAATATTGATGGACCGTCGAGCAGCTGTATGTCTTCTCCTCTGTAGCCCACGGCTTCTGATTTATACCGTACGATCCAGTAGTAAGTTGCGGTTTGAAATTATATGAATATTGTTGGATTTTATAACCGTATTAAAAACGTTGTATATTCATATTGCAGCTTTCAAGCACACGACATCGATACACAATCGAACATTCAACCAACAGCTGAAATAGGGGTTCTTAATGTAGCTGATGAGGATATGGATATAGATGTTGATGAACGTGGATAAGTTGATGACGTTGTTGCAGTTGATAGCATGACTGTTGTATCAAGATCAAAGAATGATACAACGTGGATAGATAACATGCAAGTCAACAATGATCCACTCAACTATGATTTTGGAGGCGAAGACCAAGGATGTGGGGATAGTGATGAACCAGACACGGAGATACCTTTGGATGATGATTTGTGTAATGCACAATTGATGGGTGGATCTGTCGTTGCAAATCCGCAATTCAACGATGAAATATTCTCATCTTCTAGTGTTCAAAACGGTTTCAAAGTTGGTATGTTGTTTGAGAGCAAAGCAAAATTTCTGCAACAACTAAGTGAATGGTCAATTTTACATGCAGTTTCTTTTAAGCCAATCAGGTCAAACAAAGCAAAATACACTGCCATTTACAACGTCGATTCAAATTGTCCGTGGAGAATACATGCAATAGATTTGAAAAAATCACAATCTGGACGGTGAGTTATTAAAAAATATCCAAGCGATCATACTTGCGTTAACTTAATAGTTAACTCCAATCATAAGCAAGCTATATCTACCTTTTTGGTTTCGAAGATCATGCCTTTCGTGAAAGCGGATTTGAACATAACAGTTGGAATGGTTCAAGTTTTAATGGAGGAACAACTTTTTATTAAAATCGGTTATTTGAAAGCGTGGAGTGCATTGAGCAAGGCAATTGAACGTATATATAGTGATTGGGCAGAGTCGTATTCCAACCTACGACAATACTTTGCCGAAATTGCTCGAACGAATCTAGGTAGTGTTTGATACGTTACAACCGATGAGTATGGAGTTTTCTATCGTGCTTTCTAGGCTTTTAGGCATTGTATCGAGGGATTTGTACACTGTCGGCCTTTGCTTTGCATTGATGGCACACATCTATATGGCAAATACAAAGGTACCTTACTCGTTGCAACCGTAGTGGATGAAAATGATCAGCTTTATCCTTTGGCTTATGCTATTGTTGAGTCATAATCATGTGATAGTTGGGGTTGGTTTTTTTGGTTGCATGCGAAGGTTCATTCATAGTGTTAACAATCGCCGTATTACTTTTATTTCTGATAGAATGAAAGGAATACCGACAGCATTAGAGAGCAAATGGGGATTAGCACATAAGCATAGATTTTGTGTCAGACATTTGAAAGCAAATTTTCAAGCCGCAGGCTTTAGAGACAAACGATTATCGGGTTTATTTTATGTTGCAGCATGTGCTTCGGAGGAGGTTGAGTATCTAAAGCTTCGAGAGGAAAATAATACCACCAACATTAGAGTGCACAATTAGATAGAGAGAAGTTTGGTGGGGAAGGAGGAAAACTGGACTTTGTGTAAGGATGATGGTGGTCGATTTAATGTTATGACAACTAATGCATCAGAAGGCTTTAACGGCGTACTTAGAGGTGCACGATCTTTGCCTGTTAGATCTTTGGTTGCCTGTACCTTCTTTCGGTCGGTGGATTACTTTTGTCAAAGAAGAGAGTTTGCTAAGAATTTGACATGTAGATTAACTCTAAAATGGGAAGCCAAGATAGCTGAGAGAGCAAGTGAAGTAAGACGTCCAAGAATTTTCTGATTCAGTCAAGTCAAGTTGCTAGTAATTCACTACTTCGGTGATGAATTTAAAGTAACAATCAATGGTAACGCTTGTTCTTATACATGCAACATTCTTTTAGTTCAGAAGTTGCCTTGTGCGACTGTAATGGCTGCTTGTTCGTCAGTTGCTAACGGTGCCATGGAACTCATCATGACTTTGCCTCAGCTTGGTACACGGTTCAGACCTACCATAAGGCTTACATATTAGAATCATCCCGTTCAGGATAAACGGTACTGGAGTGCATAAGAAGGACCGTTGGTCCTTCCACCAATAGCACGTAGACCACCCCCGAAGGCCTAGGTCTACGAGAACTAAAGGCACCATGGACGAGATGCGGGCTCCAAAGGCGAATAGGTGCAGCAGATGTGGAGCGCACAGGCATAAGAGGAATCATTGTACTACAACAACTTAGCTTTTATTACTATTGTTGTTGGTATTATTAGTGTTGGTGTTGGTGTAGGTAGTAGATGTGTTTGTTTCAGAACAAGTGTTGTTTGTGTTGGTATTACATGTGTTTGTATAACAACTTGTGTTCTTTCCGTTGTTTGTGTTGGTATTAGATGTGTTTGTTTAACCACTTTACCAAACACCACATTACTATACGATTCAACAAACAATACAACATATGATACAACATAAGTCGAATTAACATACAGTATAATATGATACAACAAATGATACACCATATGATACAACAAACGATACACCATACGATACAACAAAAGCCGAATTAACATACAATACACTACGGTAGAATAAACGATATAACCTACGATACAACATACACCGAATTAACACACAGTACACTATGGTACAACAAACGATACACCCTGCGATACAACAAACACAGACATACCACAATTTAGTTGGTAGGATACCTAGCATGCATCTGAAGTGCTTTTTCTAACCGCTCAACTTTTTCCAGCATCTTTATTGCATACTCAAGTCCTCTAAGACACATTAAAGGACCTATACATTGAAAAAAATTACAATGGTCGAACGATGAGGCATTTCTCTACTCAACTTATAACGTGCATAGTGTAGAACTTACAACCTGCATTTGTTTTATTTCTAGTAACGATCACGTCATGGGTAGATCTACACCAGCATATCCTCAGTGGGGGAACCTCTCCAATAGCTAGTGCTTTACCACTATTCTTCCACTTACCTTCATGTGTAGCGACAAAATAGCCTTCAACAGCTTCTTCTGGTTCTTCAAACGCATGTTCTGGTTCGTTGCAAACTTCTTCCCCTTCTTACGTTGATTTGCTTCAACATTTAATTGAGTACGGGGTACAAATACATTATGTGCTAATTGTGGTGATAATTGGGTTTCATGTACAAATTCAAGGTCACCAACGTTTACAGTCGAATCAATCTCCAAGTGGTCATAATATTTCATTAAGGTCTCATCATTAATTTTCCATTGATCCATTGCACCTATAGGTAATAAGCACTTCTATATAGAAATGTAATAAACTTCAAAATCAAGTATACGTGCTGAATATTACCTTTGACTATGCCATAAATCTTTACAAATTACTCAATTTGGATTAGAAACGATGAATTGTAGTAGGGATTTATAGATTTTGTTTTGGGTTTTTTTTGTTTTGAATTTCGTAAAATGAAGATTGAGATGAGAGAAAGAAGAGGGGTCTATGTAAGACTGGCTGGTGCATTATTAGAGCAACTTACACTTTTGTTTACGCTTTTGTTTATAATGGATATAAACTCACTAAAAATAAATATTTAGTCTTAAATTCATAAACTCTGAGGCTTAAGTTCTTCATCTTTGAACTGTATGCTTAACAATCAAAGAAAAAGAAAGACTGGCTGGTGTATTATTAGAGCAACTTACATTTTTGTATATAAACTCACTAAAAATATACCAAGCACAAGGTTTGCTCGATGCAAGGAGAAACTGGATTATCTCCCAGTATAAACAAATTGCGCAAAATATTCCATAAATTGCAATAGATTGATGGTAGTCTTCAATATCTTTTCAATCATGGTTTGAAAGATTTTCTTGATTATATAAGTAACCTTGTCCTCATCGTTTAGCAACAGTTGATAATATTTTAAGTTGGCTTCTGAAGCAATTCTACTTGTAATCAAGGGAAATTGGTTAAACTCAAGCAATGATGTAAACATATCAGTATACTATCACTTTAACACTTATACCTTAAACGAGATTCAATAACGCTTCAAAAGTGTATAATCTAGTTGCTTCATAAACATACAAATTTTGAGTACTGGGATTAAATCTGATGTAGAATTAAAATATATCTAGAATTATACAACCAACTTCTAAGAGTTATGGTCGAGTTTTTTAGCGACTGGACTTTGCTTATTGAAACATTTCCCCACGTTAATATATACCTACATTAATGCTGTGATGTGTATTGCATCTACCTTGAAAACGAATGAAAGGGTGTTATGCTGTCTTTATATCGAGGTATTGTGACTAATTCATAAAGTCGCTTTCCATGTGTACTATAGCAATTGTAATATGACAAGCCGAATAAATTTAATATGTAGGGTCAAAACTAGAGGAAGTAAATAGGCAGCAGAAATATTTTCTTCTCGTCCTGTGTTAGTTTGGGTGTATAGCATATACAAAGAGACGACCAAAAAAATTTCGACTTTAAAAGAGTGAATTTGGAACAGCTAATCATTTATCTTTAGACCACCTATGCCAAAGTAATACTACTGCATAAATCACAGGTGATATTACTGCATTAGAGTGCCACTGCACTTGAGTATAAAGACTTCACAGTTATTACAAAGGACAAATATAACATCACCATTGCTGAAATTCTTGACCATATCTGATGTAATTTCTACTGTTGCAAGAAGGTTATATTATAATTTACCAAACTATGCCCTGCTTTCAAGGTTATCAAAACGAGATTCAAATCATAAATCGTAAAGTTCATATTTTAAATCGAAATGGAATTTAAATCTTAAATTGTAGATTCAAAAAGTTCATATTTTAAGGTTTGTACACACTTTGATATTGATTATGATGTTCGAACTTTTACATCTAAAGTTAAAAATTAGTTTTTTTTCCCTCTTGTATCATTTTTATTTTGTTTAGACAACGGTATAATTGGAATTATCGATTCAAATAAACTTGAATATATATATATATAAGTATGTATTGAATGATTTTTCTCAACTGCTAAATCAGTTTGAATTGGAATGTAAATCAAATCGGAACGGGAGAGATCTGATCCGAAACGAGATTTAAATTGTAAGATTTTAAGATTTTTGATACAAATGCTGCTTTTGTTCATGGATTTAATAATGTAAACACACATGTATGACGCTTTGTTTTATTACTTGCAATTGAACAATTGTACATAAGAAGCATCTAGCCCCAAGAGTCTAAGAATATGAACCAAGGTATTACTTACTCATAAATTCTTCATCATGATTTGTTAGCTTTATTATAGGGAATAATATCCATTTACAGTAATGTAACAACATGCTTATTACCCAAAATGCTTTTGGATTTTCTTAATTATTTACAAGTTCATCTTACAACAGCAGATTGACACAACTTGTCATATATCTGTCTTCACCTGGACCCGCCAAAAGAAAGAAATTATCATATGTGTGTATATGTATGTATGTGTTTATATGTGTAAATATTATGTTGGAAAATATATTCTCAGAATTTATTACGTTCATAATACCACACATCCTGCACGTTACCGAGTTAACTTTGTTTTACAGTATGAATGGTGTATAAATCAATCAAACATAAATTGCACAAAAGAAAAGTGCTAGTCGCAAATGATATTGCAAACTAATTCCACGTACGAAACTACCAACCAAGATAATCCTTCAATAGCCTAAATTTATATATACAAGTTCGTGGAGGTGTGGAACCTACGGGTTTGGTTCATTCTATTGCAAACTAAACTCCGCCTGTGTAGTTTTCTATGCATTCTGTCCCAAGGCAGGATAAAGGAGGAGAGTTGTGATAGGCTTGACGAGCCAATATAAAAATCATAGTCTCTCTTATGGAAATGGAACCTAATTATATTTCATTAGGGCGTAACCCTCTTAGCGACGTGGCATATCGAAGCTCGGTTATGGTGAAAAGTGAGCAAGGGCTAGGTCGCCACTTCTTTAGTGGTGCGCCATATCGAAGCTCGGATATGGTGAAAAATATGCAAGGGCTGGGTCGTCACTCCCTTGGTGAGGCGCTGCATCGACGCCCCGATGTAGTGATAAATGAGCAAGGGTCTTCGCACTTTACTCGGCGGGTGCAAGAGGCAAGAAAGCTAGTCGATGAAAGTAGAATTCGGTTAGGTAGTTGAAATGTAGGATCATTAACAATAAAGTTACGAGAGATAGTTGATACTATGATTAGGAGACGTGTATCTTATGGGTTCAGGAGACCAAATGGACGGACCAGAAGGCGAAAGAGGTGCAGAACACAGACTTCAAGTTATAGTATATGGAAAAAGAAGGTAACAAGAACGGGGTAGGCATCTTAACTGATAAGAACCTTAGAAACGAAGGGAACAGAATCATCCTAATCAAGCTGGTAGTGGACGATATGATTCTAAATGTCATTAGTGTCTATGCCCCATAACTAGGCCTAAGTGAAGCGGCAAGAGGAATTTCTAAGAAGAGCTAGATGTCATGGTTAGAGATGTGCCTAGTAGCGAAAAACTTTTCATATTAGGAGATTTCAACGGCCATGTTGGTACAACTAGTGAGAGAGTGCATGGTGGTTTTGGATATGGCGTTAGGAACCAAAAAGAAGAAGAAATATTGAATTTCGCTATTGCTTATGACCTCATGATAGTTAATATCTTCTTTAGAAAGAGACAATCACACTTAGTTACTTTTAGTAGTGGTCAGCATTTTAGCCAAATTGATTTTGTCCTTACGAAAAGAGATGACAAACAAGCTTGTGTAAATTGCAAAGTCATACTTGGAGAATGTGTCGTCTCACAACATCAGTTTTTGATATCCGAGTTTCGTCTTCGAATACGTGTTCGACAGAATAAAGGAGCCAAGATTAGTCGGACGAAATGGTGGAAGCTCAAAGGAGACGCCTCATGGGTGTCTAAGGATAGTGATGGGAGAAAGGGCATGGAATATGAAAAGAGAAGCAAATCACATGTGGGATGAGATGGCAACGCGCATTCGGAAAGTGGTTGCTGAGGTGTTTGGGATAACGAAAGGAAATAAACGCGAACCTAAAGATTCGTGGTGGTGAAACCGTGACGTGCAAAAGGATATCAAAGAGAATGAGAAATGTTATAAGTGCTTACATCATCACGGGAGCGAGGACGACATGCAAAAGTACAAAATGGTAAAGAAAAATGCAAAGAGAGCGGTGAGTGAAGCAAGGGGTCGAGGGTATGAAGATCTATATCAAAAGCTAAGTACGAAGGAAGGTGAAAAAAACGAAGGAAGGTGAAAAAACCAATTTGGTTTCATGCTTGGGAGGTCGACCACAGAAGCGATTTTCCTGATAAGACAACTTATGAAGAGGTTTAGGGTGCAAAATAAGGATCTACACATGGTTTTTATCGATTTGGAGAAAGCCTATTACAAAGTACATCGAAAGGTTATGTGGTGGGCTCTGGAAAAGAAGATTGTCCCAACAAAGTACATTACTTTTATCAAGGACATGTACGATGATGTTGTGACTAGTGTCAGAGCATGCGATGGTGAAGCCAGTGACTTTCCCATTAACATATGATTACATCAAGGGTCAGCTTTGAGCCCCTACATTTTTGTCCTAGTGATGGATGAGGTTACGAAGGGTATACAATGTGAGATTCATTGGTGTGTGATCTTTGCTGATGATGTTGTGCTAATTGATGGAAGTAGGATTGGGGTTGATAGACAACTGGAGCAGTGGAGACAGACTTTAGAATCAAAGGGATTTAGGTTTAATAGAATTAAAACAGAGTATATAAAGTACGAGTTCAGCGGTGTCAGGTCAGAGGATGAAGATGTCATTCTGGTCGGACAAATAGTTCCTAAGAAGGAATCCTTACGATATTTAGGATCGATGTTGCAGTATGATGGTGAGACTGATGAAGATGTTAGTTTTATAATTCGAGCGGGATGAATGAAATGACGACAAGCGTCTGGCATTCTATGTGACAGGAAAGTCCCACATAAGCTTAAAAGAAAGTTCTGCAGAATGGCAATCAGACATGCGATGTTGTATGGTGCAAAATATTGACCTACTAAAAGCCAACACGTCCGGAAGATAAGTGTAGCAGAGATGCGTATGCTGCGATGGGGCTGCGGTCATACAAGAAGAGACCGAATTAGAAATGATGATATACGTGATAAACTTGAAGTAGCACCAATTGAGGAGAAGCTAATCCAACATCGCTTAAGATGGTTTGGACATCTCCAACGGAGGCCTCCGAGGCACCTGTGCGCGTTAGAATTATAGGCCGCATCGAACGCTTAAAGAGAGGTAGAGGCGACCAAAGTTGACATGGAAGGAAGTAGTAAAAGGGGACTTGAAGGATTGAAATATATCCGAAGAGCTGGTGACTGATAGAAACGCGTGGTAGTTAGCAATTCACGTACCAGAACATTGAGCTATGAGTTTTATAAGTTATAGATAATAGGGAACAGGAGCCTAAGACGTTGGGTTTGGTCTTCAACCAGTATTACTATTAGTACTATTAGTATTATTATTATCATTTTTTTCTTTATATATTTTTGTTTTTGTTTTTATTTTTATTTTACTTAGTTATTATTATTAATTTACTTATTTGACTTTATTTTATTATTGTTGTTGTTATTGTTATTATTATGACTTTTAGATTGACTTTGTCATTTAGTTTTAGGTTCCATCTCTAGCAGACCCCAACTTATATGAAAATAATGGCTTTGTTGTTGTTGTAGTAGAGTTCTAAAATAAATAAGCATAATTTGGTAACCTACCAAGTCAAATTTGAGAGGTAAAACTGTAGAAAAATATGATTTCTTGGTCAAAGCATCCTGAATTTATTATGAGCATTGTCAAAGGGGTCTTAGATTAAATAAGAGGCAACACCCTATAAAAGAACACCTATATAATTTACAATTTGTCAAAGATGCATATCTGTATTTGCGAGGGACTTATATTTCAATACATAGTGGGTAGAATTACCCTTGTCTAGGCAAAACACATGTATCCGAATCAAACAACCAAATATCGCTAAACTTCTAGAATCCTACTACCCAATCATGCAGATCATTAATTCGAAATCACAACCAAATTTTTATTAATAAACCTATCATTTGCCTCAATTAGAGTCGCTACACTGATGTTCCTCATGACAAGATCCAATAATGACAATATCTATGTTGTTTAGAAAGAGGCGAGACAAGGCAACAACGTCATCGCGTTGCTTAATATTGTTTGTAAGATGCTTAAGCAATGTTTAACTTTATGAAGGCTAAAAACTCAATATTTAAGTTCCGATATTGTTACTTGCTTGTATAGGATCTATTATTGTATTATTTTATAAAACCAATGAGAAAGCAAGTATTCATACGTTTGTTTGTAGATAAAAACTGAAAAAGGTTAAATTCTGAAGAAAAAAATGCCATAATTTTACGATTTCGTTTTTCTATGATGTTGAAAATACAATATTTAGTAGTCAACGTTACTTTTTGGTGATTTTCCATCTGATGTGAACTTTATCCTAGATTTTGATGTATATTCGTTGTGCATATAGCAGTCAAAATGACATTTTTCTTCAACTCACAGTTCTCTGTTTACCCAAGGTTGAGCAGAGCACTAGGTCCCAAGAATGACCATAAAGTATAACCGAGTCAGGATGGAGCCTGGATGGAAATGGATAATTTCCACGATACGGATAGATTATGCATTGGATAACGATAAATAATAGTCAATAAATAAATATCAAATAAATCAAACACTATTATAATTTACATAATTGACACAATTCATACATGATAAAATTTATACCATAATTATTATCGATGTCTGTATACCAAATATTCACAGAAGCTTCCAAATAAAATGAACGATAGTAGTGAACAATTCAAATTATTTATTGGTAGTAGATTACACTAGATAATACCTGGAAAACAAAAAAAATAGAAAATTAGAAAAAAGGATAGAAAAATGAAGAAATCGTTAAAATCATATTTGGAAAAGTTGAGAAATTAAAGAATATATTTTCTAACTTTACCTAATTTTGAATTAGGGAGAGGAGAAGTTCTTTAATGGTTTACTACATAATTTGAAACAAACTGTAGAAAGGAAAATTGATTTTTGAAATATTATTAGAAAATGAAGAGCTTACACAAATAAAGAAAGTAATTGAGTGTTTTTAACTTTTTATTGTCATTGTATTCAACTTAATTAAAGTAAAAAATAATATAAAAATCGTCTATTTTCTTCAACCCACAAAAGAACCAAGCGCTTGACGCCTCGGATGTGGAGCGTAATAAAGCACCAATGTAAACAACGCGAGATGTTAAAATTGCAAAGTAACACCTAAATAGCCACCCACAGCTCCCCAATGGCGCCCCTCAAAGGCATAAATAGTTGTAAAATGCTTAAGCAATCAGAATAGGTAAAGGGCTATGACGCGATGCTTAAGCGCCTTTTGCTTGTAATGGAAATTGGGAAAAAATAGTAACTCTAAATTGTAAATTTTTGCTTAAGCAGGTCTCCATATCATAGGACAATATATGCTCCAAAATCAAAGAGATGTCAGAACTACTCTCAATTCACGACACAGAATCAGTTTGCTTTGAACGATTTCAACTGGAAGAACTATGAACTGGACATTATTAGTGAACAAAATTCAATATAATAAAGCAAAACACGAAACCAACTATTGTGCTAGAATTCACTCTGTTGTGTTTTGTTATAACATACAATCTTGCTGCTAATGATGTTATCAATATATGCAAGATCAGTTGAGTTAACAAGTCTAAAGAGGCAGTTAAATGAAGAAGATTCATATCGACATGCACGAACATGCTCGAACGATTGCATGAGTATATATCTCCTTAAATTTAGGTGGACTTTATTAAAACCCTACAAAGTGTGCACATTACACTAATACAACTTTTCAAGTCAAGAAAATCATTTTTCGAAATTATTTTGAATTTTAAAATTAGTTTTTAAACAATTGAAATTCACATTTTATGTTGACAGTTTTATGTAGACATAAACCATGTTCATGTCAACATAAACCAATTTATGTTGATACAAACTTGGGAATATGTCCATATAATCATTGATATGTGAACATAAAACGTTATTTATGTCGATATAACTCTAGATCAAAAAAATTTGTTGCATGGGTTAAACTTGATATATCGGCCTTAACAGTTAAAATTCATCATATTTTGAATTTGGGATTTTCGGTTTATGTCGACCTAAAATGGCATATATGTCGACATAAGTGCAATTTATATCGACATATACAATTATTTATGTCGCCTGAAATTTGATAATTGACTATTTTTAAACAGTTTCTTCATTCCGAGAGTTGCACCTCTTCACTGATTTGATCATGATTTTTGAAGAAAAGTAGTATTATATTCAAGAGATCATTTCAAAAGTATATATAGTATGATTGTCAATGGTTCTAATCATCGTTGTGAACTTTAATTCCTTGGTTTCTTGTTCACTCATGCTATAATCTTTAAAAGTCCATCGTGGTTTCATTCAAAATGCTTTGATTTTGATCTGATTTGATTCTAAACTTCAGCACGAACAGTATAATTGAACTATATGCATACTCATCGTTTATGAACAGGTTTATAGCGGAGATTCATATAATTGAACTAAAAGCACTATGCGCTATAGCGGAGATTTTGCGGAGATTTAACTGTACAGTCACATGATAAGGTTTATAGATTGATTTTCATATGAATTTGAAGAAGTGACTTGAAAATCACAAGACGATGAGGTTCATAATAAGGTTTATAGATTAACATGTCGCTTAAATTCACATTGATTTAATCACAATTCCTCTTGATCAGGCGTAGACAGATTTAGGGTTGTCGGAATATGTTTGAAAGATGAAAATGGTGAAGACAGGTAGAACTATAAATAGTTGGTGTAGGTTAAATAATTTCAGAATATGTCAAAAAAATTAGTTTGTTAGTTCCTGATTAGAATCCATGGTTTTCAAAATAGAATTGAGTTTTAGGTAGTGTTTGCTTCCAATAAGCATTAACTTAATTGATAGTTTGTCGATGAATGAGAACTTTAAAAGTGTTTGTTTCTAACAAGTATTCAGACCTAAAACATGTATTGGTGAAAAAACTGTTCCAGCACTTTATATTACTTATTCTAGCTCTTAATGCTTAACAATAATTTCTTTCGTTTATATCCATGTGAATATATGAAATTGTTTCAAATCAAAAATGTTAAAAATCCAAACTCTGAAAAATACAAAATTTTGATAGTTCAATTGTTTTGAAAATTCAAATTTTGAATCAGTTTATTTTAAACTCGGTTTTTTAAATTTGATTTTATATTAAATTTAGATTTTTTAACATTAAACTTTTTGAAAATTAAAGTTCTGTAAGTAAAAAAAATTGATAATTAAACTTATGATGATTATTGTTTTTAATTAATTTTCTTAGGATAAAATTTTTGAACTTAATTTCTAAAAACTAAAATTTAGAAACCTTTAGGTTTTGCATATTAAAATTAAAATTTTGAATAATAACAATTTAAAACTTAAAACTTTCAAAATAAGAAACTTTCAATCTTTTAAAATTCAAGTTTGCCTAAACTTCAAATGCTTCAGAAATTTAGAATTTTCAAATTTCAAACTTTTTGTCATTTGAATTTATCATCATTCAAGTTTCCCATTTTAATAATTATCATGTAAAAACCACTTTATACCCGAAATAATCGCATATTTTACTTATAAACGAAAAAATAAAAATAAACAAACAACCATTCGTGATCCAATGTTCAGCAGTCAGTATTCAACTTTCGGCATTTAATACAAAAAAAGCCTCAACTTTTTTTTACGTTCAAACATTTATGTGTCAAGATCTCATGTGTTTAATATAGCTTACACTTCCGCCACAATCGTTGTAAAATCAACAATTTCCCAGTAATAATTATTTTTATTGATGCTTATATAACTGTTCATTTTGCATACCCATACTACATCATGAAATGAATCGCAGATAAATAACAGAATTAAGATACTGGGGAGAAATAAGTTACAATATTATTCAAAAAAAAAACTACTTTTACATGTTTAGTGTTGTTCAAACTCGGCTACAACATAAATTAAGCTATTGAACCTTCTTTAACACGAATTCAAATACTATGCCTGCACAGCAATTGTGCAATATCCAACTAAAGAACCATAATTAAAAAATGATGACGCCAGAAAAAACTTACCCAGACATAAGCGAGCGAACATTAGCCATCGAGAGTCTTTTCTGTTTCCCAGTGCAAAAACTACATTTGCAGAAAGTAAAATAATCGAATTAGCCATTAATGACAAAGTGACGCACTTAGAATCATCGGATGCTTACGTGATTAATGAGATCGGAGTTGATGGCTAGGGTTTATAACAAATATTTTTGACCAATTTAACCCTTTCTTCCTCCCTACCCGAGCTTTGTTTTAACAAGCAATCATTGATTCGATCATGAAATTTAATACTAGTTCTCGCTAATAGAACATCTAAGTTGAAGAATCTCAAACTAATTGAAAATACATCAGAACAAATATTATTCAATTTCAATGATTCTTAAGAAAAAACTGTATAATTTTTCAAACCCTAAACCACTTTCAAACCAAACAGCGGGCTGAATCGAGAAATGGAAAGTACATGCCTGAATTTGATTTCAGTTTCGTTTTCTTTGTAGTTTTGATTTAGCTAGGTTGCGAAAATGGATTCACTGTAATAAATTTATATTTTAGAGGAAGGAAAATGAATGTCAGATCGAAGGGTAAAACGGGAATAATTCGGGCTGAGTATGGAAATGAAGAATTCTGAAGAAAAAAAATTCTGATTTGGCTTCAAACTAATTACACAAATAGTCTTATTTACAAACTAATATCGTTTATAGTCATGTTTTGAATAGTGCAGTGATTCGCTGGTCAAAACACACGCCTTTTCAAATAGCGCCGGTACGTTGTAATATTTTTTTATGTGAGATGATATCGGTGCCTTTTGAAAAGTCGTCCACAACGCCAGAAAGCGACTTTTCAAAAGTCGTACACCTTTATGGACGATTTTTGAAAAGCCGCGTACTGACGACTTTTCAAAAGTCGCTCATCTACTGAACTTAAAGTCAGCAGCCTCCTCTCATCTTTTATTCTAAAATTTACCAAACCTTTCTTAAAAAAACTCAAACCAATCTCCATTTTTTCATTCTGAAATCTCCTACTGATTGCATCGAATTCATAGTGACTTGGAAAATCTAGTTCAAGAATACCAACATCTCATCAATCCGGATCTATCAAAGTATGAATTTGTAAACTGTGGATTTTTTGTAGATTTGTAATTGAAAATGAAATAATGTCGTATCCGTTATTTTTCTAGAATGGCTCATAATTTTATTCGAATTGGTTATTGATGATCAAATGTGCAGAAAATATGTTAGGTGGTTCATACAAACCAACTAAAGTTCGTAAATGATCTAACTTACAACAATTAAAAGGGTCGGTGTACAAAGCAACTAAGATAAATTTGGAGGAGTATGATATTGATATAGTTTGCAATTGGCCAACTGATTCCGGGTCTAAAGCAATTAAAATTGTAGACGACGATGATGTTTAATTAATGTTTTCTACGGTATCAAAATCAATAGAGTTGTATATTGGAAAAAATAGAAGGTCGGTGGTAGAACAAGCTATACCGGCACCTGTAGTTAATTTCGGTGTTGAAGATTATTCTAGGTTGTTGGAGACCATGAATACTTCGAAAAGACTGACGTCATCGAGTTATAGTAATCCGCCTATGAACGTAGCGCAATATGGGCAGCAACAAATGTTATTCGGATATCCTCCTTTTATGAATACCCGGCCAAGTGTACAATTTAGCTATCCATATCTAAGTCAGGATAGTTTTGCACGCATGAGTCAGAGGTAACACATAGTTACGATGACATACAAATCGTAAATTATTTTATGTAACGGATATGATAAATAATATAATTTTTTTTGTGCAGCGTTGTTCCGCAGCAACATCGGATTCAAAATATTGATGGACCGTCGAGCAGCTGTATGTCTTCTCCTCTGTAGCCCACGGCTTCTGATTTATACCGTACGATCCAGTAGTAAGTTGCGGTTTGAAATTATATGAATATTGTTGGATTTTATAACCGTATTAAAAACGTTGTATATTCATATTGCAGCTTTCAAGCACACGACATCGATACACAATCGAACATTCAACCAACAGCTGAAATAGGGGTTCTTAATGTAGCTGATGAGGATATGGATATAGATGTTGATGAACGTGGATAAGTTGATGACGTTGTTGCAGTTGATAGCATGACTGTTGTATCAAGATCAAAGAATGATACAACGTGGATAGATAACATGCAAGTCAACAATGATCCACTCAACTATGATTTTGGAGGCGAAGACCAAGGATGTGGGGATAGTGATGAACCAGACACGGAGATACCTTTGGATGATGATTTGTGTAATGCACAATTGATGGGTGGATCTGTCGTTGCAAATCCGCAATTCAACGATGAAATATTCTCATCTTCTAGTGTTCAAAACGGTTTCAAAGTTGGTATGTTGTTTGAGAGCAAAGCAAAATTTCTGCAACAACTAAGTGAATGGTCAATTTTACATGCAGTTTCTTTTAAGCCAATCAGGTCAAACAAAGCAAAATACACTGCCATTTACAACGTCGATTCAAATTGTCCGTGGAGAATACATGCAATAGATTTGAAAAAATCACAATCTGGACGGTGAGTTATTAAAAAATATCCAAGCGATCATACTTGCGTTAACTTAATAGTTAACTCCAATCATAAGCAAGCTATATCTACCTTTTTGGTTTCGAAGATCATGCCTTTCGTGAAAGCGGATTTGAACATAACAGTTGGAATGGTTCAAGTTTTAATGGAGGAACAACTTTTTATTAAAATCGGTTATTTGAAAGCGTGGAGTGCATTGAGCAAGGCAATTGAACGTATATATAGTGATTGGGCAGAGTCGTATTCCAACCTACGACAATACTTTGCCGAAATTGCTCGAACGAATCTAGGTAGTGTTTGATACGTTACAACCGATGAGTATGGAGTTTTCTATCGTGCTTTCTAGGCTTTTAGGCATTGTATCGAGGGATTTGTACACTGTCGGCCTTTGCTTTGCATTGATGGCACACATCTATATGGCAAATACAAAGGTACCTTACTCGTTGCAACCGTAGTGGATGAAAATGATCAGCTTTATCCTTTGGCTTATGCTATTGTTGAGTCATAATCATGTGATAGTTGGGGTTGGTTTTTTTGGTTGCATGCGAAGGTTCATTCATAGTGTTAACAATCGCCGTATTACTTTTATTTCTGATAGAATGAAAGGAATACCGACAGCATTAGAGAGCAAATGGGGATTAGCACATAAGCATAGATTTTGTGTCAGACATTTGAAAGCAAATTTTCAAGCCGCAGGCTTTAGAGACAAACGATTATCGGGTTTATTTTATGTTGCAGCATGTGCTTCGGAGGAGGTTGAGTATCTAAAGCTTCGAGAGGAAAATAATACCACCAACATTAGAGTGCACAATTAGATAGAGAGAAGTTTGGTGGGGAAGGAGGAAAACTGGACTTTGTGTAAGGATGATGGTGGTCGATTTAATGTTATGACAACTAATGCATCAGAAGGCTTTAACGGCGTACTTAGAGGTGCACGATCTTTGCCTGTTAGATCTTTGGTTGCCTGTACCTTCTTTCGGTCGGTGGATTACTTTTGTCAAAGAAGAGAGTTTGCTAAGAATTTGACATGTAGATTAACTCTAAAATGGGAAGCCAAGATAGCTGAGAGAGCAAGTGAAGTAAGACGTCCAAGAATTTTCTGATTCAGTCAAGTCAAGTTGCTAGTAATTCACTACTTCGGTGATGAATTTAAAGTAACAATCAATGGTAACGCTTGTTCTTATACATGCAACATTCTTTTAGTTCAGAAGTTGCCTTGTGCGACTGTAATGGCTGCTTGTTCGTCAGTTGCTAACGGTGCCATGGAACTCATCATGACTTTGCCTCAGCTTGGTACACGGTTCAGACCTACCATAAGGCTTACATATTAGAATCATCCCGTTCAGGATAAACGGTACTGGAGTGCATAAGAAGGACCGTTGGTCCTTCCACCAATAGCACGTAGACCACCCCCGAAGGCCTAGGTCTACGAGAACTAAAGGCACCATGGACGAGATGCGGGCTCCAAAGGCGAATAGGTGCAGCAGATGTGGAGCGCACAGACATAAGAGGAATCATTGTACTACAACAACTTAGCTTTTATTACTATTGTTGTTGGTATTATTAGTGTTGGTGTTGGTGTAGGTAGTAGATGTGTTTGTTTCAGAACAAGTGTTGTTTGTGTTGGTATTACATGTGTTTGTATAACAACTTGTGTTCTTTCCGTTGTTTGTGTTGGTATTAGATGTGTTTGTTTAACCACTTTACCAAACACCACATTACTATACGATTCAACAAACAATACAACATATGATACAACATAAGTCGAATTAACATACAGTATAATATGATACAACAAATGATACACCATATGATACAACAAACGATACACCATACGATACAACAAAAGCCGAATTAACATACAATACACTACGGTAGAATAAACGATATAACCTACGATACAACATACACCGAATTAACACACAGTACACTATGGTACAACAAACGATACACCCTGCGATACAACAAACACAGACATACCACAATTTAGTTGGTAGGATACCTAGCATGCATCTGAAGTGCTTTTTCTAACCGCTCAACTTTTTCCAGCATCTTTATTGCATACTCAAGTCCTCTAAGACACATTAAAGGACCTATACATTGAAAAAAATTACAATGGTCGAACGATGAGGCATTTCTCTACTCAACTTATAACGTGCATAGTGTAGAACTTACAACCTGCATTTGTTTTATTTCTAGTAACGATCACGTCATGGGTAGATCTACACCAGCATATCCTCAGTGGGGGAACCTCTCCAATAGCTAGTGCTTTACCACTATTCTTCCACTTACCTTCATGTGTAGCGACAAAATAGCCTTCAACAGCTTCTTCTGGTTCTTCAAACGCATGTTCTGGTTCGTTGCAAACTTCTTCCCCTTCTTACGTTGATTTGCTTCAACATTTAATTGAGTACGGGGTACAAATACATTATGTGCTAATTGTGGTGATAATTGGGTTTCATGTACAAATTCAAGGTCACCAACGTTTACAGTCGAATCAATCTCCAAGTGGTCATAATATTTCATTAAGGTCTCATCATTAATTTTCCATTGATCCATTGCACCTATAGGTAATAAGCACTTCTATATAGAAATGTAATAAACTTCAAAATCAAGTATACGTGCTGAATATTACCTTTGACTATGCCATAAATCTTTACAAATTACTCAATTTGGATTAGAAACGATGAATTGTAGTAGGGATTTATAGATTTTGTTTTGGGTTTTTTTTGTTTTGAATTTCGTAAAATGAAGATTGAGATGAGAGAAAGAAGAGGGGTCTATGTAAGACTGGCTGGTGCATTATTAGAGCAACTTACACTTTTGTTTACGCTTTTGTTTATAATGGATATAAACTCACTAAAAATAAATATTTAGTCTTAAATTCATAAACTCTGAGGCTTAAGTTCTTCATCTTTGAACTGTATGCTTAACAATCAAAGAAAAAGAAAGACTGGCTGGTGTATTATTAGAGCAACTTACATTTTTGTATATAAACTCACTAAAAATATACCAAGCACAAGGTTTGCTCGATGCAAGGAGAAACTGGATTATCTCCCAGTATAAACAAATTGCGCAAAATATTCCATAAATTGCAATAGATTGATGGTAGTCTTCAATATCTTTTCAATCATGGTTTGAAAGATTTTCTTGATTATATAAGTAACCTTGTCCTCATCGTTTAGCAACAGTTGATAATATTTTAAGTTGGCTTCTGAAGCAATTCTACTTGTAATCAAGGGAAATTGGTTAAACTCAAGCAATGATGTAAACATATCAGTATACTATCACTTTAACACTTATACCTTAAACGAGATTCAATAACGCTTCAAAAGTGTATAATCTAGTTGCTTCATAAACATACAAATTTTGAGTACTGGGATTAAATCTGATGTAGAATTAAAATATATCTAGAATTATACAACCAACTTCTAAGAGTTATGGTCGAGTTTTTTAGCGACTGGACTTTGCTTATTGAAACATTTCCCCACGTTAATATAT
Organism: Allium fistulosum; assembly: GCA_030737815.1. NCBI lineage: Eukaryota > Viridiplantae > Streptophyta > Magnoliopsida > Asparagales > Amaryllidaceae > Allium > Allium fistulosum. The sequence goes on from CM060902.1 coordinate 845,947,773, forward strand.
ACCTACATTAATGCTGTGATGTGTATTGCATCTACCTTGAAAACGAATGAAAGGGTGTTATGCTGTCTTTATATCGAGGTATTGTGACTAATTCATAAAGTCGCTTTCCATGTGTACTATAGCAATTGTAATATGACAAGCCGAATAAATTTAATATGTAGGGTCAAAACTAGAGGAAGTAAATAGGCAGCAGAAATATTTTCTTCTCGTCCTGTGTTAGTTTGGGTGTATAGCATATACAAAGAGACGACCAAAAAAATTTCGACTTTAAAAGAGTGAATTTGGAACAGCTAATCATTTATCTTTAGACCACCTATGCCAAAGTAATACTACTGCATAAATCACAGGTGATATTACTGCATTAGAGTGCCACTGCACTTGAGTATAAAGACTTCACAGTTATTACAAAGGACAAATATAACATCACCATTGCTGAAATTCTTGACCATATCTGATGTAATTTCTACTGTTGCAAGAAGGTTATATTATAATTTACCAAACTATGCCCTGCTTTCAAGGTTATCAAAACGAGATTCAAATCATAAATCGTAAAGTTCATATTTTAAATCGAAATGGAATTTAAATCTTAAATTGTAGATTCAAAAAGTTCATATTTTAAGGTTTGTACACACTTTGATATTGATTATGATGTTCGAACTTTTACATCTAAAGTTAAAAATTAGTTTTTTTTCCCTCTTGTATCATTTTTATTTTGTTTAGACAACGGTATAATTGGAATTATCGATTCAAATAAACTTGAATATATATATATATAAGTATGTATTGAATGATTTTTCTCAACTGCTAAATCAGTTTGAATTGGAATGTAAATCAAATCGGAACGGGAGAGATCTGATCCGAAACGAGATTTAAATTGTAAGATTTTAAGATTTTTGATACAAATGCTGCTTTTGTTCATGGATTTAATAATGTAAACACACATGTATGACGCTTTGTTTTATTACTTGCAATTGAACAATTGTACATAAGAAGCATCTAGCCCCAAGAGTCTAAGAATATGAACCAAGGTATTACTTACTCATAAATTCTTCATCATGATTTGTTAGCTTTATTATAGGGAATAATATCCATTTACAGTAATGTAACAACATGCTTATTACCCAAAATGCTTTTGGATTTTCTTAATTATTTACAAGTTCATCTTACAACAGCAGATTGACACAACTTGTCATATATCTGTCTTCACCTGGACCCGCCAAAAGAAAGAAATTATCATATGTGTGTATATGTATGTATGTGTTTATATGTGTAAATATTATGTTGGAAAATATATTCTCAGAATTTATTACGTTCATAATACCACACATCCTGCACGTTACCGAGTTAACTTTGTTTTACAGTATGAATGGTGTATAAATCAATCAAACATAAATTGCACAAAAGAAAAGTGCTAGTCGCAAATGATATTGCAAACTAATTCCACGTACGAAACTACCAACCAAGATAATCCTTCAATAGCCTAAATTTATATATACAAGTTCGTGGAGGTGTGGAACCTACGGGTTTGGTTCATTCTATTGCAAACTAAACTCCGCCTGTGTAGTTTTCTATGCATTCTGTCCCAAGGCAGGATAAAGGAGGAGAGTTGTGATAGGCTTGACGAGCCAATATAAAAATCATAGTCTCTCTTATGGAAATGGAACCTAATTATATTTCATTAGGGCGTAACCCTCTTAGCGACGTGGCATATCGAAGCTCGGTTATGGTGAAAAGTGAGCAAGGGCTAGGTCGCCACTTCTTTAGTGGTGCGCCATATCGAAGCTCGGATATGGTGAAAAATATGCAAGGGCTGGGTCGTCACTCCCTTGGTGAGGCGCTGCATCGACGCCCCGATGTAGTGATAAATGAGCAAGGGTCTTCGCACTTTACTCGGCGGGTGCAAGAGGCAAGAAAGCTAGTCGATGAAAGTAGAATTCGGTTAGGTAGTTGAAATGTAGGATCATTAACAATAAAGTTACGAGAGATAGTTGATACTATGATTAGGAGACGTGTATCTTATGGGTTCAGGAGACCAAATGGACGGACCAGAAGGCGAAAGAGGTGCAGAACACAGACTTCAAGTTATAGTATATGGAAAAAGAAGGTAACAAGAACGGGGTAGGCATCTTAACTGATAAGAACCTTAGAAACGAAGGGAACAGAATCATCCTAATCAAGCTGGTAGTGGACGATATGATTCTAAATGTCATTAGTGTCTATGCCCCATAACTAGGCCTAAGTGAAGCGGCAAGAGGAATTTCTAAGAAGAGCTAGATGTCATGGTTAGAGATGTGCCTAGTAGCGAAAAACTTTTCATATTAGGAGATTTCAACGGCCATGTTGGTACAACTAGTGAGAGAGTGCATGGTGGTTTTGGATATGGCGTTAGGAACCAAAAAGAAGAAGAAATATTGAATTTCGCTATTGCTTATGACCTCATGATAGTTAATATCTTCTTTAGAAAGAGACAATCACACTTAGTTACTTTTAGTAGTGGTCAGCATTTTAGCCAAATTGATTTTGTCCTTACGAAAAGAGATGACAAACAAGCTTGTGTAAATTGCAAAGTCATACTTGGAGAATGTGTCGTCTCACAACATCAGTTTTTGATATCCGAGTTTCGTCTTCGAATACGTGTTCGACAGAATAAAGGAGCCAAGATTAGTCGGACGAAATGGTGGAAGCTCAAAGGAGACGCCTCATGGGTGTCTAAGGATAGTGATGGGAGAAAGGGCATGGAATATGAAAAGAGAAGCAAATCACATGTGGGATGAGATGGCAACGCGCATTCGGAAAGTGGTTGCTGAGGTGTTTGGGATAACGAAAGGAAATAAACGCGAACCTAAAGATTCGTGGTGGTGAAACCGTGACGTGCAAAAGGATATCAAAGAGAATGAGAAATGTTATAAGTGCTTACATCATCACGGGAGCGAGGACGACATGCAAAAGTACAAAATGGTAAAGAAAAATGCAAAGAGAGCGGTGAGTGAAGCAAGGGGTCGAGGGTATGAAGATCTATATCAAAAGCTAAGTACGAAGGAAGGTGAAAAAAACGAAGGAAGGTGAAAAAACCAATTTGGTTTCATGCTTGGGAGGTCGACCACAGAAGCGATTTTCCTGATAAGACAACTTATGAAGAGGTTTAGGGTGCAAAATAAGGATCTACACATGGTTTTTATCGATTTGGAGAAAGCCTATTACAAAGTACATCGAAAGGTTATGTGGTGGGCTCTGGAAAAGAAGATTGTCCCAACAAAGTACATTACTTTTATCAAGGACATGTACGATGATGTTGTGACTAGTGTCAGAGCATGCGATGGTGAAGCCAGTGACTTTCCCATTAACATATGATTACATCAAGGGTCAGCTTTGAGCCCCTACATTTTTGTCCTAGTGATGGATGAGGTTACGAAGGGTATACAATGTGAGATTCATTGGTGTGTGATCTTTGCTGATGATGTTGTGCTAATTGATGGAAGTAGGATTGGGGTTGATAGACAACTGGAGCAGTGGAGACAGACTTTAGAATCAAAGGGATTTAGGTTTAATAGAATTAAAACAGAGTATATAAAGTACGAGTTCAGCGGTGTCAGGTCAGAGGATGAAGATGTCATTCTGGTCGGACAAATAGTTCCTAAGAAGGAATCCTTACGATATTTAGGATCGATGTTGCAGTATGATGGTGAGACTGATGAAGATGTTAGTTTTATAATTCGAGCGGGATGAATGAAATGACGACAAGCGTCTGGCATTCTATGTGACAGGAAAGTCCCACATAAGCTTAAAAGAAAGTTCTGCAGAATGGCAATCAGACATGCGATGTTGTATGGTGCAAAATATTGACCTACTAAAAGCCAACACGTCCGGAAGATAAGTGTAGCAGAGATGCGTATGCTGCGATGGGGCTGCGGTCATACAAGAAGAGACCGAATTAGAAATGATGATATACGTGATAAACTTGAAGTAGCACCAATTGAGGAGAAGCTAATCCAACATCGCTTAAGATGGTTTGGACATCTCCAACGGAGGCCTCCGAGGCACCTGTGCGCGTTAGAATTATAGGCCGCATCGAACGCTTAAAGAGAGGTAGAGGCGACCAAAGTTGACATGGAAGGAAGTAGTAAAAGGGGACTTGAAGGATTGAAATATATCCGAAGAGCTGGTGACTGATAGAAACGCGTGGTAGTTAGCAATTCACGTACCAGAACATTGAGCTATGAGTTTTATAAGTTATAGATAATAGGGAACAGGAGCCTAAGACGTTGGGTTTGGTCTTCAACCAGTATTACTATTAGTACTATTAGTATTATTATTATCATTTTTTTCTTTATATATTTTTGTTTTTGTTTTTATTTTTATTTTACTTAGTTATTATTATTAATTTACTTATTTGACTTTATTTTATTATTGTTGTTGTTATTGTTATTATTATGACTTTTAGATTGACTTTGTCATTTAGTTTTAGGTTCCATCTCTAGCAGACCCCAACTTATATGAAAATAATGGCTTTGTTGTTGTTGTAGTAGAGTTCTAAAATAAATAAGCATAATTTGGTAACCTACCAAGTCAAATTTGAGAGGTAAAACTGTAGAAAAATATGATTTCTTGGTCAAAGCATCCTGAATTTATTATGAGCATTGTCAAAGGGGTCTTAGATTAAATAAGAGGCAACACCCTATAAAAGAACACCTATATAATTTACAATTTGTCAAAGATGCATATCTGTATTTGCGAGGGACTTATATTTCAATACATAGTGGGTAGAATTACCCTTGTCTAGGCAAAACACATGTATCCGAATCAAACAACCAAATATCGCTAAACTTCTAGAATCCTACTACCCAATCATGCAGATCATTAATTCGAAATCACAACCAAATTTTTATTAATAAACCTATCATTTGCCTCAATTAGAGTCGCTACACTGATGTTCCTCATGACAAGATCCAATAATGACAATATCTATGTTGTTTAGAAAGAGGCGAGACAAGGCAACAACGTCATCGCGTTGCTTAATATTGTTTGTAAGATGCTTAAGCAATGTTTAACTTTATGAAGGCTAAAAACTCAATATTTAAGTTCCGATATTGTTACTTGCTTGTATAGGATCTATTATTGTATTATTTTATAAAACCAATGAGAAAGCAAGTATTCATACGTTTGTTTGTAGATAAAAACTGAAAAAGGTTAAATTCTGAAGAAAAAAATGCCATAATTTTACGATTTCGTTTTTCTATGATGTTGAAAATACAATATTTAGTAGTCAACGTTACTTTTTGGTGATTTTCCATCTGATGTGAACTTTATCCTAGATTTTGATGTATATTCGTTGTGCATATAGCAGTCAAAATGACATTTTTCTTCAACTCACAGTTCTCTGTTTACCCAAGGTTGAGCAGAGCACTAGGTCCCAAGAATGACCATAAAGTATAACCGAGTCAGGATGGAGCCTGGATGGAAATGGATAATTTCCACGATACGGATAGATTATGCATTGGATAACGATAAATAATAGTCAATAAATAAATATCAAATAAATCAAACACTATTATAATTTACATAATTGACACAATTCATACATGATAAAATTTATACCATAATTATTATCGATGTCTGTATACCAAATATTCACAGAAGCTTCCAAATAAAATGAACGATAGTAGTGAACAATTCAAATTATTTATTGGTAGTAGATTACACTAGATAATACCTGGAAAACAAAAAAAATAGAAAATTAGAAAAAAGGATAGAAAAATGAAGAAATCGTTAAAATCATATTTGGAAAAGTTGAGAAATTAAAGAATATATTTTCTAACTTTACCTAATTTTGAATTAGGGAGAGGAGAAGTTCTTTAATGGTTTACTACATAATTTGAAACAAACTGTAGAAAGGAAAATTGATTTTTGAAATATTATTAGAAAATGAAGAGCTTACACAAATAAAGAAAGTAATTGAGTGTTTTTAACTTTTTATTGTCATTGTATTCAACTTAATTAAAGTAAAAAATAATATAAAAATCGTCTATTTTCTTCAACCCACAAAAGAACCAAGCGCTTGACGCCTCGGATGTGGAGCGTAATAAAGCACCAATGTAAACAACGCGAGATGTTAAAATTGCAAAGTAACACCTAAATAGCCACCCACAGCTCCCCAATGGCGCCCCTCAAAGGCATAAATAGTTGTAAAATGCTTAAGCAATCAGAATAGGTAAAGGGCTATGACGCGATGCTTAAGCGCCTTTTGCTTGTAATGGAAATTGGGAAAAAATAGTAACTCTAAATTGTAAATTTTTGCTTAAGCAGGTCTCCATATCATAGGACAATATATGCTCCAAAATCAAAGAGATGTCAGAACTACTCTCAATTCACGACACAGAATCAGTTTGCTTTGAACGATTTCAACTGGAAGAACTATGAACTGGACATTATTAGTGAACAAAATTCAATATAATAAAGCAAAACACGAAACCAACTATTGTGCTAGAATTCACTCTGTTGTGTTTTGTTATAACATACAATCTTGCTGCTAATGATGTTATCAATATATGCAAGATCAGTTGAGTTAACAAGTCTAAAGAGGCAGTTAAATGAAGAAGATTCATATCGACATGCACGAACATGCTCGAACGATTGCATGAGTATATATCTCCTTAAATTTAGGTGGACTTTATTAAAACCCTACAAAGTGTGCACATTACACTAATACAACTTTTCAAGTCAAGAAAATCATTTTTCGAAATTATTTTGAATTTTAAAATTAGTTTTTAAACAATTGAAATTCACATTTTATGTTGACAGTTTTATGTAGACATAAACCATGTTCATGTCAACATAAACCAATTTATGTTGATACAAACTTGGGAATATGTCCATATAATCATTGATATGTGAACATAAAACGTTATTTATGTCGATATAACTCTAGATCAAAAAAATTTGTTGCATGGGTTAAACTTGATATATCGGCCTTAACAGTTAAAATTCATCATATTTTGAATTTGGGATTTTCGGTTTATGTCGACCTAAAATGGCATATATGTCGACATAAGTGCAATTTATATCGACATATACAATTATTTATGTCGCCTGAAATTTGATAATTGACTATTTTTAAACAGTTTCTTCATTCCGAGAGTTGCACCTCTTCACTGATTTGATCATGATTTTTGAAGAAAAGTAGTATTATATTCAAGAGATCATTTCAAAAGTATATATAGTATGATTGTCAATGGTTCTAATCATCGTTGTGAACTTTAATTCCTTGGTTTCTTGTTCACTCATGCTATAATCTTTAAAAGTCCATCGTGGTTTCATTCAAAATGCTTTGATTTTGATCTGATTTGATTCTAAACTTCAGCACGAACAGTATAATTGAACTATATGCATACTCATCGTTTATGAACAGGTTTATAGCGGAGATTCATATAATTGAACTAAAAGCACTATGCGCTATAGCGGAGATTTTGCGGAGATTTAACTGTACAGTCACATGATAAGGTTTATAGATTGATTTTCATATGAATTTGAAGAAGTGACTTGAAAATCACAAGACGATGAGGTTCATAATAAGGTTTATAGATTAACATGTCGCTTAAATTCACATTGATTTAATCACAATTCCTCTTGATCAGGCGTAGACAGATTTAGGGTTGTCGGAATATGTTTGAAAGATGAAAATGGTGAAGACAGGTAGAACTATAAATAGTTGGTGTAGGTTAAATAATTTCAGAATATGTCAAAAAAATTAGTTTGTTAGTTCCTGATTAGAATCCATGGTTTTCAAAATAGAATTGAGTTTTAGGTAGTGTTTGCTTCCAATAAGCATTAACTTAATTGATAGTTTGTCGATGAATGAGAACTTTAAAAGTGTTTGTTTCTAACAAGTATTCAGACCTAAAACATGTATTGGTGAAAAAACTGTTCCAGCACTTTATATTACTTATTCTAGCTCTTAATGCTTAACAATAATTTCTTTCGTTTATATCCATGTGAATATATGAAATTGTTTCAAATCAAAAATGTTAAAAATCCAAACTCTGAAAAATACAAAATTTTGATAGTTCAATTGTTTTGAAAATTCAAATTTTGAATCAGTTTATTTTAAACTCGGTTTTTTAAATTTGATTTTATATTAAATTTAGATTTTTTAACATTAAACTTTTTGAAAATTAAAGTTCTGTAAGTAAAAAAAATTGATAATTAAACTTATGATGATTATTGTTTTTAATTAATTTTCTTAGGATAAAATTTTTGAACTTAATTTCTAAAAACTAAAATTTAGAAACCTTTAGGTTTTGCATATTAAAATTAAAATTTTGAATAATAACAATTTAAAACTTAAAACTTTCAAAATAAGAAACTTTCAATCTTTTAAAATTCAAGTTTGCCTAAACTTCAAATGCTTCAGAAATTTAGAATTTTCAAATTTCAAACTTTTTGTCATTTGAATTTATCATCATTCAAGTTTCCCATTTTAATAATTATCATGTAAAAACCACTTTATACCCGAAATAATCGCATATTTTACTTATAAACGAAAAAATAAAAATAAACAAACAACCATTCGTGATCCAATGTTCAGCAGTCAGTATTCAACTTTCGGCATTTAATACAAAAAAAGCCTCAACTTTTTTTTACGTTCAAACATTTATGTGTCAAGATCTCATGTGTTTAATATAGCTTACACTTCCGCCACAATCGTTGTAAAATCAACAATTTCCCAGTAATAATTATTTTTATTGATGCTTATATAACTGTTCATTTTGCATACCCATACTACATCATGAAATGAATCGCAGATAAATAACAGAATTAAGATACTGGGGAGAAATAAGTTACAATATTATTCAAAAAAAAAACTACTTTTACATGTTTAGTGTTGTTCAAACTCGGCTACAACATAAATTAAGCTATTGAACCTTCTTTAACACGAATTCAAATACTATGCCTGCACAGCAATTGTGCAATATCCAACTAAAGAACCATAATTAAAAAATGATGACGCCAGAAAAAACTTACCCAGACATAAGCGAGCGAACATTAGCCATCGAGAGTCTTTTCTGTTTCCCAGTGCAAAAACTACATTTGCAGAAAGTAAAATAATCGAATTAGCCATTAATGACAAAGTGACGCACTTAGAATCATCGGATGCTTACGTGATTAATGAGATCGGAGTTGATGGCTAGGGTTTATAACAAATATTTTTGACCAATTTAACCCTTTCTTCCTCCCTACCCGAGCTTTGTTTTAACAAGCAATCATTGATTCGATCATGAAATTTAATACTAGTTCTCGCTAATAGAACATCTAAGTTGAAGAATCTCAAACTAATTGAAAATACATCAGAACAAATATTATTCAATTTCAATGATTCTTAAGAAAAAACTGTATAATTTTTCAAACCCTAAACCACTTTCAAACCAAACAGCGGGCTGAATCGAGAAATGGAAAGTACATGCCTGAATTTGATTTCAGTTTCGTTTTCTTTGTAGTTTTGATTTAGCTAGGTTGCGAAAATGGATTCACTGTAATAAATTTATATTTTAGAGGAAGGAAAATGAATGTCAGATCGAAGGGTAAAACGGGAATAATTCGGGCTGAGTATGGAAATGAAGAATTCTGAAGAAAAAAAATTCTGATTTGGCTTCAAACTAATTACACAAATAGTCTTATTTACAAACTAATATCGTTTATAGTCATGTTTTGAATAGTGCAGTGATTCGCTGGTCAAAACACACGCCTTTTCAAATAGCGCCGGTACGTTGTAATATTTTTTTATGTGAGATGATATCGGTGCCTTTTGAAAAGTCGTCCACAACGCCAGAAAGCGACTTTTCAAAAGTCGTACACCTTTATGGACGATTTTTGAAAAGCCGCGTACTGACGACTTTTCAAAAGTCGCTCATCTACTGAACTTAAAGTCAGCAGCCTCCTCTCATCTTTTATTCTAAAATTTACCAAACCTTTCTTAAAAAAACTCAAACCAATCTCCATTTTTTCATTCTGAAATCTCCTACTGATTGCATCGAATTCATAGTGACTTGGAAAATCTAGTTCAAGAATACCAACATCTCATCAATCCGGATCTATCAAAGTATGAATTTGTAAACTGTGGATTTTTTGTAGATTTGTAATTGAAAATGAAATAATGTCGTATCCGTTATTTTTCTAGAATGGCTCATAATTTTATTCGAATTGGTTATTGATGATCAAATGTGCAGAAAATATGTTAGGTGGTTCATACAAACCAACTAAAGTTCGTAAATGATCTAACTTACAACAATTAAAAGGGTCGGTGTACAAAGCAACTAAGATAAATTTGGAGGAGTATGATATTGATATAGTTTGCAATTGGCCAACTGATTCCGGGTCTAAAGCAATTAAAATTGTAGACGACGATGATGTTTAATTAATGTTTTCTACGGTATCAAAATCAATAGAGTTGTATATTGGAAAAAATAGAAGGTCGGTGGTAGAACAAGCTATACCGGCACCTGTAGTTAATTTCGGTGTTGAAGATTATTCTAGGTTGTTGGAGACCATGAATACTTCGAAAAGACTGACGTCATCGAGTTATAGTAATCCGCCTATGAACGTAGCGCAATATGGGCAGCAACAAATGTTATTCGGATATCCTCCTTTTATGAATACCCGGCCAAGTGTACAATTTAGCTATCCATATCTAAGTCAGGATAGTTTTGCACGCATGAGTCAGAGGTAACACATAGTTACGATGACATACAAATCGTAAATTATTTTATGTAACGGATATGATAAATAATATAATTTTTTTTGTGCAGCGTTGTTCCGCAGCAACATCGGATTCAAAATATTGATGGACCGTCGAGCAGCTGTATGTCTTCTCCTCTGTAGCCCACGGCTTCTGATTTATACCGTACGATCCAGTAGTAAGTTGCGGTTTGAAATTATATGAATATTGTTGGATTTTATAACCGTATTAAAAACGTTGTATATTCATATTGCAGCTTTCAAGCACACGACATCGATACACAATCGAACATTCAACCAACAGCTGAAATAGGGGTTCTTAATGTAGCTGATGAGGATATGGATATAGATGTTGATGAACGTGGATAAGTTGATGACGTTGTTGCAGTTGATAGCATGACTGTTGTATCAAGATCAAAGAATGATACAACGTGGATAGATAACATGCAAGTCAACAATGATCCACTCAACTATGATTTTGGAGGCGAAGACCAAGGATGTGGGGATAGTGATGAACCAGACACGGAGATACCTTTGGATGATGATTTGTGTAATGCACAATTGATGGGTGGATCTGTCGTTGCAAATCCGCAATTCAACGATGAAATATTCTCATCTTCTAGTGTTCAAAACGGTTTCAAAGTTGGTATGTTGTTTGAGAGCAAAGCAAAATTTCTGCAACAACTAAGTGAATGGTCAATTTTACATGCAGTTTCTTTTAAGCCAATCAGGTCAAACAAAGCAAAATACACTGCCATTTACAACGTCGATTCAAATTGTCCGTGGAGAATACATGCAATAGATTTGAAAAAATCACAATCTGGACGGTGAGTTATTAAAAAATATCCAAGCGATCATACTTGCGTTAACTTAATAGTTAACTCCAATCATAAGCAAGCTATATCTACCTTTTTGGTTTCGAAGATCATGCCTTTCGTGAAAGCGGATTTGAACATAACAGTTGGAATGGTTCAAGTTTTAATGGAGGAACAACTTTTTATTAAAATCGGTTATTTGAAAGCGTGGAGTGCATTGAGCAAGGCAATTGAACGTATATATAGTGATTGGGCAGAGTCGTATTCCAACCTACGACAATACTTTGCCGAAATTGCTCGAACGAATCTAGGTAGTGTTTGATACGTTACAACCGATGAGTATGGAGTTTTCTATCGTGCTTTCTAGGCTTTTAGGCATTGTATCGAGGGATTTGTACACTGTCGGCCTTTGCTTTGCATTGATGGCACACATCTATATGGCAAATACAAAGGTACCTTACTCGTTGCAACCGTAGTGGATGAAAATGATCAGCTTTATCCTTTGGCTTATGCTATTGTTGAGTCATAATCATGTGATAGTTGGGGTTGGTTTTTTTGGTTGCATGCGAAGGTTCATTCATAGTGTTAACAATCGCCGTATTACTTTTATTTCTGATAGAATGAAAGGAATACCGACAGCATTAGAGAGCAAATGGGGATTAGCACATAAGCATAGATTTTGTGTCAGACATTTGAAAGCAAATTTTCAAGCCGCAGGCTTTAGAGACAAACGATTATCGGGTTTATTTTATGTTGCAGCATGTGCTTCGGAGGAGGTTGAGTATCTAAAGCTTCGAGAGGAAAATAATACCACCAACATTAGAGTGCACAATTAGATAGAGAGAAGTTTGGTGGGGAAGGAGGAAAACTGGACTTTGTGTAAGGATGATGGTGGTCGATTTAATGTTATGACAACTAATGCATCAGAAGGCTTTAACGGCGTACTTAGAGGTGCACGATCTTTGCCTGTTAGATCTTTGGTTGCCTGTACCTTCTTTCGGTCGGTGGATTACTTTTGTCAAAGAAGAGAGTTTGCTAAGAATTTGACATGTAGATTAACTCTAAAATGGGAAGCCAAGATAGCTGAGAGAGCAAGTGAAGTAAGACGTCCAAGAATTTTCTGATTCAGTCAAGTCAAGTTGCTAGTAATTCACTACTTCGGTGATGAATTTAAAGTAACAATCAATGGTAACGCTTGTTCTTATACATGCAACATTCTTTTAGTTCAGAAGTTGCCTTGTGCGACTGTAATGGCTGCTTGTTCGTCAGTTGCTAACGGTGCCATGGAACTCATCATGACTTTGCCTCAGCTTGGTACACGGTTCAGACCTACCATAAGGCTTACATATTAGAATCATCCCGTTCAGGATAAACGGTACTGGAGTGCATAAGAAGGACCGTTGGTCCTTCCACCAATAGCACGTAGACCACCCCCGAAGGCCTAGGTCTACGAGAACTAAAGGCACCATGGACGAGATGCGGGCTCCAAAGGCGAATAGGTGCAGCAGATGTGGAGCGCACAGACATAAGAGGAATCATTGTACTACAACAACTTAGCTTTTATTACTATTGTTGTTGGTATTATTAGTGTTGGTGTTGGTGTAGGTAGTAGATGTGTTTGTTTCAGAACAAGTGTTGTTTGTGTTGGTATTACATGTGTTTGTATAACAACTTGTGTTCTTTCCGTTGTTTGTGTTGGTATTAGATGTGTTTGTTTAACCACTTTACCAAACACCACATTACTATACGATTCAACAAACAATACAACATATGATACAACATAAGTCGAATTAACATACAGTATAATATGATACAACAAATGATACACCATATGATACAACAAACGATACACCATACGATACAACAAAAGCCGAATTAACATACAATACACTACGGTAGAATAAACGATATAACCTACGATACAACATACACCGAATTAACACACAGTACACTATGGTACAACAAACGATACACCCTGCGATACAACAAACACAGACATACCACAATTTAGTTGGTAGGATACCTAGCATGCATCTGAAGTGCTTTTTCTAACCGCTCAACTTTTTCCAGCATCTTTATTGCATACTCAAGTCCTCTAAGACACATTAAAGGACCTATACATTGAAAAAAATTACAATGGTCGAACGATGAGGCATTTCTCTACTCAACTTATAACGTGCATAGTGTAGAACTTACAACCTGCATTTGTTTTATTTCTAGTAACGATCACGTCATGGGTAGATCTACACCAGCATATCCTCAGTGGGGGAACCTCTCCAATAGCTAGTGCTTTACCACTATTCTTCCACTTACCTTCATGTGTAGCGACAAAATAGCCTTCAACAGCTTCTTCTGGTTCTTCAAACGCATGTTCTGGTTCGTTGCAAACTTCTTCCCCTTCTTACGTTGATTTGCTTCAACATTTAATTGAGTACGGGGTACAAATACATTATGTGCTAATTGTGGTGATAATTGGGTTTCATGTACAAATTCAAGGTCACCAACGTTTACAGTCGAATCAATCTCCAAGTGGTCATAATATTTCATTAAGGTCTCATCATTAATTTTCCATTGATCCATTGCACCTATAGGTAATAAGCACTTCTATATAGAAATGTAATAAACTTCAAAATCAAGTATACGTGCTGAATATTACCTTTGACTATGCCATAAATCTTTACAAATTACTCAATTTGGATTAGAAACGATGAATTGTAGTAGGGATTTATAGATTTTGTTTTGGGTTTTTTTTGTTTTGAATTTCGTAAAATGAAGATTGAGATGAGAGAAAGAAGAGGGGTCTATGTAATAAAATTGTTGTTTTGTGGAGGGATGAAAGTTTCCATGTTTCTGTTTGAAACCTATACACGTTGGGGCGACTTCTCAAAAGTCGTCTATTGGCGACTTTTGAGAAGTCACCCCAATTTGTCCAGGTTTCAAACAAAAACCTGGAAACTTTCATCCCTCACTACAGCCTACATAACATGCACATCAAACACAATCTGATGCATCAAAAAACAAACCATCCGATCCATGCATACATACATAACAACATCTGTTACATCAATACATCAAATTACAACATCCAATACATTCGACCCAACGTCGGCCAAACCAATAAATCCATAACATCTAACCTACTTTTGTAGGTTGCGGAGTTCTTGAGGAGTTCTTTTAGGCTTCCTACATGATAATGGAACCTCGTCCGACGAATCTTTCTCCTCGCTTGCTTGCATGGCCTGAGTATATTGTGAAGGCCCGGGAGAAAATTCCGCTTGCGAAGGTTAAGAGGATGAAGTACCTTGTTGATGTTTACATCTTTGGTATTATCGAGTCGGGGGAGGAGGAGCGAACTCTATTATAGGAGCTTCGATGAGCACGAGAAGGGAGGAGAAGGAGGCGGTGTAATAACCCGGATTTTTAATGTCTATTAATTGGGTGATTAACTGATTTAAATTATTTTCTATTAATCGAATAAATTTTCTGATGTGTGAATATATGAATATATGAACTGATAAACTATATAAATTTTAATACATATGCTGAATTCCTGGATATGATAGATTTTATAGTAATATGTATATATAAACTCCACCATTTAAATTAAGATAAAATATCCATGAATATATACAGATAAATATATAGAAGCTTTATGATGTTGATAAAATATATAAGTATATATACGAGTGTATATATATATGTGTGTGTATATATGCCCATATGAAGTAAAATATAGAAAATTTGTATAAATATGAACATACATATATATAATATCAAAATATACATAAGCAATGTATATGAGAATATGTATAAGTGAATGTATGTATATGATGACAAACATATGTAAGTAAAAATATATGTATATATGTTATATGGAATAGTGAAGGTGATAAAAGTAAATATATATGTATATATATATATATATATATATATGTTTGTATAAGTAAAAATGTGTTCATATGGTAAATAAAGCTATGTCATATACATGTATACAGGGTCAAGCTGGATATGAATATATGTAAGGATATATACATATGCATGTAAACATGCAAGGGAACATCATCATGGCAAAATTTCAAAATCAAGTCATATGAAAATCAAATCATCTTTTAATAAATCAAATCACTTAATTTAAGGAAATCAAATCAGTTTTTTTATCAAATCAAAAGGAAAATAAGAAGAAGAGAAAAGTAAAACCTATAACATCCCAGCCCCCCATTTTCCTTTATATATATCACTACCTGGCACATATGCTTCAGTTCGCTAGCATACAAACAACATAGCTTGCCTTTTAGAAACACAAAATAATATAAAGGTCAAGACATTAAAAAGCTTGAAGGAAGGAAGATTAAGACAACTTAAATTCTGCCTGTATAATAAGATCAAAACAATTGGTTAAGCAAAGCAGTAGTATTCACCATTTCTCTAAGAAAACTGTGAGTAGACCTTACTCTGTTTTACAGCTTCTACACACATATATATATACAGAGTTGTGGGATTGAATGCATAGTTAATTATGTTGAGTGTTTGTGATATGGATACGTATGTGTGCATTCAACATGGTAAGTTCCACCAAGCACTGTTTGTCTTCCTCCAAGCTCTTTTTTTTGTTTAAATAGTTAAACATCCAACCTTTTAAAAAAAAATCAATATCAAATCATCCTGTCGGTTTAAAATCTTGATTTCAAAACAAAGTTTGTCTGTTTTTAAGTTTAGACCCTTTAAAAATTTAGTTCATTCATTTTTATCAAGCAAGGAGTGAGAAAGAGCCATTTAACAGTAAGAGGTTCATGATAGTCAAAAATCAAACATCATAATTTAATAAAAAGACTATATAGTTAAGATCGTCATTGAAAAATAGGATTTTTAGAGCTTGTTTGAGAATTTTTAATTGTGGATGGAGGTAGAAAAGTAGAGATGAATGGAAATTGGGTTTTTGCCAAACTCCGGCGATGCCTTTGATTTCGTGGCGGTGGAATTGGCGTGGAGGGGCTTTGATCGGCGACGCATTGGGGGAAAATGGTGGGATGTTTTTTTATGGCTTCGGTGAGCAGAGCGAGGCAATAGTAGGGTTTTGGTAGGACATTGGGCGAGTTCGTGTTCGAGTGAAGCGGAGAGGATGAGGGAGGAGTGCGTACCTATGGGGAAAGGACCAGGGGATTGTGGCGAACGTATGGCCAAAGTCTGGTAGGTGATGGAGGTGTAGGGAGGCAAGGCGAAGCGGTGGAACGGTGATGTGTTGTTCCAGTTTTTGGATTAGTGATCGATTTTTCGAACCAGGTGGTCGAACTCGATTTCAGGTAGGTAGGCAGGGCATGGGGCTCGTGGGTGGCTTGCAAGGTCGGTCGGCGGTAAGTAAGGGTGGCCGACGTTGATGTGCAGGTGCACGTATCCAAGCGTGCACGGTTTCTGGTTGAGTGAAAGAATAAGGAACAAAGGAAGGAAAAGAACTGGAAGAAAAGAAAAGGAAAAAGAAAAAGAAAGAAAGGAAAAAAAATAAGAAAGAAAAAATAGAAAGGAAAGGAAAAATAAAAGGAATAGGGAAGAAGAGGGAAAAAAGAAAAAAAAATGAAAAGGAAAAGGAATAATGAAAAAGAAGAGAAAAGAAAGAAAAAGGAAAGGGAAGAAGTGGAACTTATATTTATATAATAACTAAAAAATTTAACTCTAAAATCTATTTATCTTCATTTTTTAAAACCGAACCAATATTGAAGATTTTTGCATTTCTTAACCCTACTACCCAATGTTTTAAATTAGTATAATGGATCTTCCCGTGAATTAGAGTTTAATGATATTTTATAATAAAAAGGTTAATTAATTAATTATATTATTATCATTGACTCAACCCTATGTAAATTTACCAAGTTAGATATATTAAATAGTGTGTTTAATTTTAATAACTAGAAATAAATTGTTATATAATTTCTTAATTTGTAATTAATTTTGGATTAAGACATAATGGGTTTTCAGTTAAATAAAGTTATTAAAATCCTGATGTGAAATTGTTTGATATTGTTGTAGATCGTTAATTTGGGTAACGATCTATATCCGGGCTTAATTCTATTGGAGATTTAATTCAATTATTCTTGCCTATGCCATCTAGTGGTCAGACAAGTTAAAAAGTAGATTAAAATGATGATACGTTTTATTTGAAATAAATCTATAATAAATTCCCACATGTGAATATTGTCACCCTAAAGAATAAACTGTTTATTTTAAACAATTTATCCTGGATTTGAAGAGACCAGGATCGGATATCAGCGTTATCTAGACCCACTTCGATTTTTAAATCACTACAAACCTTTACGGGTTTGATTATAAAGTTAAATGGACTGGAATTGGATTAATTTAACAAATCCAACTATTTTAGATAAGTATTGTATTTAACACTATTATAATACCGATGGTTTTCTGTAACATATTTTGGGCTAAAATAAGATGATAACTCGTCAGTTTTATACGAGTTACCTGGGTTTCAAAGGTTTTTATAACTTAAGTATTTCAATTTAAGTGGGTTTACTCACACTGGTTTCCAGCCTGACTCGGGTGTTACTTTATTGTAATGCTCGGGTCAGACCGAGTATTATAGAATTTCAGGTTAGGACGCTTTTGGAGCTTAGCAGACGAGCTGGATGGCAAAGATGTATTACATGTACTTGGTTATATTCCATTGTGTGATAGGCTGTATAGTCAGCATTTAGGGACAAGTTGTTATAACCGTCCAAGTTTATTTGTTGATGACTGTACTCTGATAACTTCTATGTATATTAGCAGTTACAGCTTTTCTTTGTATAAAAATCCTGTTATTGTATATTATATTTTGTTCCGCTGCGATTGTGAGATTCTGTGCTATTGTTGATATTCTTCTTCTATCCTTTTTCCTAACAACCTGGTATTTCCGGCACTCGATTGCTCGGCACTCTGTACAGTGGACGTATTAGTATCGATTTTCGGGGGTCGAAAATCGTTCGGTCGTTACAGGCGGTTTGGATCGTGATAGCTTGTTCTTTCCCAAGATTGATTCCAAAATGCGCTTCACACTAAATCATTTCCCATATAAACGCTTTGGCACTTCTTCTAATAGCTCATCAACCAACTCCATTGCACGGTAAATGTCGTCCGCCTGCTAAAACGTATACAAATTAACTATGCCAACTTAACCAACGACTTTACATACCACATTCCTCTCAAGAGGAGCTCTAGGAATGTACAGGTCCATCGCAATAGGATGTTGTAACAACCCAAAATTTGAGCTATAATAATTAATTAACGAGTTAATTAAATAATAAAATAAGAGAGTTTTTATAAAAATCCCCTCAAAGTCCAGTTCAACTTTCTTTCGATACTTTCGAGCCTAAATTTTCTTTTCTTTGTATAGAATGGCGGACTTCCCAAATCTTCCAGAAGGTGTCCACGTCCCTGGCTGGTTCCGTAGATACCTCCAAGCTACGGCACCAGAGATGCAAGGGCAAGTGCCCAATGCAGCACCAACGGGTGGGGATCCCATTAATCCACCTACAACATCCAATTTTTCTAAGCCATGCAAGGACTTCACTAATCTAGGATGCAAGACATTTTCTGGCATGGAGGATTTCATAGAGGCACTGGCTTGGTTGAGGAATACAGAGCGGATATATGGGTTGTTAGGATTGAAGGACCGATGGAGAGTTCTACTTGCATCTTGGAAGCTGAAGGGAGAAGCTTCTTACTGGTGGGAGATTTTAGAGATGGAGGGTAGAGACATTGGTTGGTTTGGATTTCAAGAAAGGTTTGAGAGAAAGTTCTTATCACAAGCCGAGGAAAGCATGCAATTGGAGATGTTCATTAGTCTGAAGCAAGGGAGTCTTTCGATGAAAGAGTATATAAATCAGTTTAATGAGTTTTCGTTGTTCAGGATGGAGCTTGTTAATACACCGCATAAGAAGGCCACCAAGTTTGCTAAGGGTTTGAACCAGCCCCTCCAAGGGTTGGCATTGACACGTGTGCTTATGGGAGCGACATATGAATCACTTATGGAAATGGCTCTCATGTCAGATGTTGCTAAGAAAGAAGAGGTTAAGGAGGTTCCTAAATTAGAAAACTCTAAGAAGCAGTGGTGGAAGAATAAGAAGGATAAGGACAAGAAGAAAGGAGGAGGACCTCAAAAGGGACAGATCAAGAAAGGCGAGAAATGTCATAGTTGTGGATTGGTTGGGCATTTCACAAAGGACTGTAAGAAAGACACGATGAAGGGGAGGTATTACAATTGTGGGCAACCTGGACACCTTAGTAGAGCTTGTCCTCAGAAGACGGGGCAGAGAGCAGGCACACCTATAGCGCAAGTACAAGCTTTGGATGCAGCACTTCTAGTGGTGGACCGGATCGAGGTAAGAAAGTCTCTGTAGAAGGTTTGATCTCTATTTCGGATTTTCCTATTTGGGCTCTTTTTGACTCTGGAGCATCGCATTCTTTCATTTCTAGTTCCTTGGTTGATTGTTTGCACTTAGATATTTCTCTAGTTGTAGACCCTATAGTTGTTTCAAACCCCATTGGAGGATCGACACATTTATCCATGATTTGTAGGGGTTTGAAAATTTTATACTAGGCGTAGAGTTTGACTGTGATGCCTATGTCTATGTACTGGGATTTTCGGGATATGGGATGATTTTGGAGAAGGACCGTGTGACGACCGCCCATGACCCCCGCACTGAACCTAGAGATAGTGTGTTGTAAAGTGTGCCAGGCAGCCATGGACGATTGTCAGGGTAAATTAAAACAGCAAAGTCTATCGTATTACTCACAGCGCATGGATAAAATACAATAGAGAATATATATAGTGAAGCTTCACAGAATAGAATCTCATCAATAAAACTTCATAATAGTTGAATACAAACATCTGAATAGTCAATACATCAAGCCTCACTACATATCACTCAAAGAATTATACAAAGCAGCGGAACATCCAGTACATATAGAAAGAAAATAATATGCAAGCCTCCAGCTCGTCTTCGTCACCAGCATCGTCGGAAACTAAGAACAGCACCTGTCACCTGCTACCTAGTCTGCCCGTCCCAAAATGGACGAACAGCCCAAGGCAATAAGAGTTAAACATAAAGCCTTGAGTCAGACAACAGTCTTAGTGAGCGGTAAATTATCTAACAACATACCAAAAGAGCATAAAGGAAAAGGAATAGGAATCCAACCCTCCCACTCCACCTCTTTCTACAGTGATAGCCCCCAGACACACACTAAGCAGAAGTAAACATAGCAAAGCAAACATTTAAGGTAAAGCAATTATCACTCGAGTCAAGGGTGATGTTTTCCAAGTACAAACCCCCAAGGCCTAAACCAAGATCAGATAAGCACCCAGAAAACACTGCTCTTGAGACCGAATGACGATACAACCAAACATCCATGACTCTAGCTATTACTGTTATCATTGCTTCGACACCACCGTTAATTGAATGACCGGCACATTCTTTCAGCCATCCGTCAAGGGCTAATGGAAACCCCGGTTCTAGACATAACTCCGCACGTCATCGCAGCCCGTGCCTAGGACTATCGAATCTACCCAGAGTACTCGACTACCAATCAGTAGTCTTTAGGGACTATCGAATCTGCCCAGCGTACTCTTGCTTTGAGCATGCTAGAACCTTCAACAACGATGAAATCTCAGCCTTCTAGTCATCCTCCTCGATGACTATTTCCATACTAGCTCAAGCGCCTCTCGAGCAAACCATTATCCTCAAACTCGAACCATTTCACCGAGTTATCAACATGCTTGGAATGATCCCGTCTGGATTAAACCAAGGCTATCTCATATCATGCCTCGCTTCATCTTATCATAGCAAAGCCTCATCTCAACATCATCATCATCAAACCTATCCATATGAGCTTCATCATTCGCCACATATGCCACGAGCAGCTTTTCCAATTCAAGAGCCTTTCACTTAGCTTTTGAATCATCTTCGACTATCTTGTCTAAATCAAATCATAAATCAACTAATTCATAATAATCAATCAAGTCAATCATTAATCCAAGTAATCAAACATTCAAATATGATCTAATAAACAATTATAACAATAATGGCAATCTTGTAAATAAAGTGTCCAAATCTAACAAGTATGAAAACATGAACAATATCTCTACAACTTGATGAATGAACTTACATAGGTTAACATGTAGTAAAATGAATGTCAAATCATCATGAACAATGGATCTATACTTAAGTTTACGGAAATGCATGGAAATCACTACTTTAACACAAAATCAAGCCAACGATCCGATATACTCCTTTGGATCCGTGTGAGAGATAATCACCACTCACCAAATCACCTAAACGCCTTAAAAGCAACACACTTCAGATCTGGACAGCAAAGGATCTAACTCGATCTATCAAAATTCCGCTTCAAACGATGAAATATCTCTTCGATGAATGTAGATCTTCAATCTAAGCTCTTGGATCTTTGATTTGATCTTCAATTTGGATGGAAGGAAGCACAAGATTAAAGTGGAGAAAAGAAGTGAAGAAGTGTAGAACTCGAGCTCTCAAAATAGCAGCACTTCGTCGCTTCAAAATCCGGATCCCAAAAAGTGAAGAAATGGACGTGTATTTATAGGCTGAAATCCCCTAAGTCGTATGCTCGCTTTTAAGTCATCCACGACTCATAGAAACCTCACGACTTACGACTTAAGAACACCACGACTTAACAGATCCTACGACTCAACCACTTGCACGACTTAACACATACGCGCGACCTAACCCTTAGGCACGACCTAAGACCCAACGAGATACAACTTAGTACGTATGCGACCTAACACACACGCGACCTAACAGCCTAGGTCCTTACGCGACCTAACGACCTAACTGGGATACGACATAACGACCTTAACGACTCAACTACACACAGGGTCTTACGACCTAACACCTAAGTCGTCTGGACGACCTAACTGCTCCTTCCTTAGGTCGTTGCCGACCTATACTCCTTAAGTCGCTAACTCGCCCAGTTTCTTATACCGCTAACTCTTAGGTCACCAACTTCCTTAAGTCGCCTATTCCTTAGGTCGGTCAAATCCTATAGGTTGTCCCAAACTAGCATACGACCTAAACCAGTACGACCTAAACCAATACGCTAACTACTAGGTCGTTAACTCTTAAGTCATTCACTCGACCTAAGCCACCACACGACCTAACTTCTACATGACTTATCCCATGATCCTTAGGTCGCCAACTTCCTTAGGTTGCTCCACTTCCTTAAGTCGTCTACTCCGACCTAACTACCATACGACCTAAGCCTTATCTCGTCCACGACTTAGACTCTGGACGACTTATCAACATTTCGACCCAATGACAACTGTTTTACGATGTTTCGATCCGTAAAAATACGGGTCGTTACATTCTCTCCCCCTTAGGAATTTCGCCCCCGAAATTCCAAACAACCAAGAGCAATCAAAGACTATTCAGCATGCCTACCATCCATAGCAATCAATAAACCATGCATCCAATTCTAGCTTAGCATGCGGAATTCTAAAACTAGAACAAGTTACAATGTCGTTAGATGACACGACACCTTAGGGCCATACCTTGAAGAGTTCAGGATGAGCTGCCTTCATCCTCTCTTCCACCTCCCATGTACAGTCGTTATCATCATCACTCCATTGTATCTTGAGCAACCTAACTGCCTTCCTCCTAAGCTGTTTCGTGTCAGTTTCCACAACACGAAGCGGCTTACGAGGTCTCTTATTGACTAGATCAACTTCTAAATCTTCACAGCTATCAACAGGAACCACAGTATTCGAGTCGTGCACATACTTCCGTAGATACGATACATGAAAAACATTGTGCACACTCGACATCTTTTCTGGTAACTCCAATTTGTAGGCGAGCTTTCCAATTCGCTCAATGATCGGGAATGGTCCAACAAATCTCGGAGTCAATTTTCCTTTCTTCCCGAATCGAATAACATTCTTCAGTGGAGAAATCTTCACAAAAACCATATCACCTACGTCGAACTCCAAATCCTTACGACGCTTATCGGCATAACTTTTCTGTCGGTCTTGGGCTGCCTTCATTCGTTGCCGAATGATCTCTATGAAATCCGAAGTCTGTCGAATCATCTCTGGCCCAAGTATCAACTTCTCTCCTGTTTCTAACCAACATGTCGGAGAGTTACACGGTCTTCCATACAATGCCTCATACGGTGCCATACCAATGCTTGACTGGTAACTGTTATTATACGAAAATTCCACCAAATGAAGGTGATCTTCCCATGATCCTCCGAAATCTAAAACACAAGCTCTAAGGAGATCTTCCAAAACTCGATTGACTCTCTCGGTCTGACCATCTGTTTGGGGATGATAAGCTGTACTCAAACACAACTCAGTTCCCAAAACTTCCTGGAAGCTCTTCCAAAATCCACTAGTGAACAATGGGTCTCGATCGCTCACTATACTCTTCGGAATACCATGGAATCGAACTATCCACCTAACATACAGCTCCGCCAACTTTGATGCAGTCCTAGTCGATCGAACAGGAATGAATCTTGCACTCTTAGTTAGACGATCTATGATGACCCAAATCCCTTCATTTCCCGTTCTTGTTCTAGGTAACCCATCGATAAAATCCATCGATACTTGCTCCCACTTCCATGTAGGAACTTCTAATAGTTGAAGCAGTCCACTTGGCTTCTTCTGTTCGGCTTTTACCAACTGGCAGTTCATACACTTGGAAATAAAATTTCCAACATCCTTCTTCTTACCTTCCCAGTAATAGGTTCTCTTCATATCCCGATACATCTTATTTCCACCTGGATGAATTGTCAACTTCGAGTGATGACTTTCCTTCAGAACTTCATTTCTTAATTCATCTATATCGGGAACCACTAGTAGTCCTTGCTTCCGAAGCCAACCCTCTCGATCGACCTCGAATCCTTTATCCTTTTCTAGATCCAATCCAGATTCCAGATCACGGATAATCTTGACAAGCTTATCGTCTCGCTTTTGGCTCTCACCAATCCTTTCCACAAGGGTCGGTCTTATCGATAAGTTTGCCAACATCTCAGGTTCCAATTCACATCTAGGCCTGAAGTCAAATCCAGCTAAATACTCGAGATTCTTCCATTCTGAAAACATGACTCCCAATCCTGCATGTCTTCGACTTAACGCATCTGCTACTGCGTTACCCTTTCCCGGAGTATAGGCTATACCAAAATCATATGATGCCAAAAACTCTAGCCATCGTTGTTGCCGAAGATTCAAATCCTTTTGGGAGAAAAGATACTTCAACGACTTATGATCTGTAAACAACTCGAATCAGACTCCCAATAGGTAATGTCTCCACATCTTTAGAGCAAAAACAATCGCCGCTAACTCCAAATCATGAGTCGGATAATTCCTTTCATGCGGCTTCAGTTGTCGACTTGCATACGCAACAACTTTACCTTTCTGCATCAGCACTGCTCCAAGTCCAGTACCACATGCGTCGGTGTAAATCACCATCTCATCATTTCCACTGGGAATAGTCAAAACAGGAGCACTTGTCAATCGCTCTTTCAGGATTCTGAAAGATTGCTCACTCTTATCATCCCATCTGAACACTTGGTTCTTCTTCGTCAATCTTGTTAATGGTGCAGCCACCTTGGAAAAGTCTTTGATAAATCGACGATAGTATCCTGCTAATCCAAGAAAACTTCTCACATCAGATGCATTCTTAGGTCTACCCCAATCCTGGATTGCTGCTATCTTGGTGGGATCAACCGCTATTCCGCTTCCAGAGATAATATGGCCTAAGAACCTCACTTCGTTCTTCCAGAAGTGACACTTCGAAAACTTAGCCTTCAGCTGATGTTTCCGTAAGATTTCCAAAACAATACGCAAGTGCGTCTTGTGCTCTTCTTCAGTTCTGGAATAAATCAAAATATCATCCACGAACACTAGTACGAACTTGTTCAGCTGATCTCTGAACACTCTATTCATAAGATCCACAAAATATGATGGTGCATTGGTCAATCCAAACGGCATTACCAGCCACTCAAAGAAACCGGATGGTGTCCTAAAAGCAGTCTTCGGCACACTATCCTTAGCCACTCTTAACTGGTGAAATCCCGTTGCCAAATCCATCTGAGAAAACACCTTAGCTTCGTGAAGCTGATCAAACAAGTCGTCTATTCTCGGCAATGGATACTTGTTCTTCTTAGTCACTTTATTCAGCTCACAATAATCCACACACAACCTCAGCGATCCATCCGCTTTGGTTACAAACACAACTGGTGCACCCCATTCGGACACACTACGCCGAATGAATCCTTTCTGTAAAAGATCATCAACTTGCACCCTCAACTCTTGCTGTTCCCTAGGCGCCATCCGCCTAAGAGGCATCACAACAGGTCTGGCTCCTTCAACTAAATCGATACGAAACTCGATCTCTCTATGCGGCGGTAACCCTTTGACCTCATCAAAGACATCCTCAAATCCATTAGCGATTGGCACAGATGACAGTCCATCCCGTGGAACAACCAGCGAATACATGAAGCTCATGAAGACGCCTTCCTCATGCTTACATCGTATCGCAACCTTTCGCCCCTCCACATTCTCGACTGTCACTTCCAACCTTTTGCAATCAACCTTTTCCGCATACTTCCTAAGCCAGTCCATACCCAAAATAATTCTGAACCCCGCAAAGTTCAGAACAAAACAATCACAAACAAAAGAGCAATCATGACTCGATACAATCAGACCACGGCATAGCATACACAAACAAGACGAACCCCCAACTGGATTAGTCACAACCAATGTCCTATCAACAATATCCGGTTCTAATCCCAACCGGCCTACAAGTTCATTACAAACAAAAGAATGCGACGCCCCAGTATCGAATAACACTCTAACTGGAACACCACATATGGAAAGAGTACCTTGAACCACCACACTCTTTCCTTTCTCTTCAGCGGTAGGAGCTTTCGAAGATGATGGAACAACCCCCAAAGCATAAGCTTGCACAATCTTCTTGTCCTTCCGCGGTTCCGGACAGTTCTTCTTAATATGCCCTGGCTTGTCACAGTTGTGGCACTTAACCGGCACCTTCGTATTCTTGCAATCTCTAGAGAAATGACCCTTCTGCTGACAGTTGTAGCAGGTCACTTCGCCCTTCGGCTTCTTCTGGCCATCCTTACCCTTTTGCTGCTGCTGCTTCCTCTTCTTGTTTCCACCCTACTGTGGTTTAGACTCCTCCTTGGTCACAGCAACAACAGATCCTTCTTTAGGAAACAGATTCTCGTGCCTGAGAGCTTTCTCCACAAGCTTCTCAAATGGATCATCCAAATGATCCACCAACTGCCTTCCAAGATAACTGTCCAAGCCTGTCACAAACTTCTCATTCTTCTGATATGCAGATTCAATATACGACCGGGCATACTTGGACAAAGCTTCAAACTCAGAAACATACTCAAGAACTGATCTTCCATTTTACTTGAGCTCTACAAACTTCTTGAACAGAACAGACTTCTGAGCTGTAGAAATGAACTTAGCTTCAAATCTGTCTTGGAATTGCTCCCAAGTAATTTCTTCCTCCGGAGTATCAATGGTGATAGAGTTCCACCAGTCAGAAGCTCTTCCTTGAAGCTGTCTAGATGCTAGCTTCCTTTTAGTTGCATCCTCGATTCCCAAATCACCAAAGATCCTTCTACAAGCATCTATCCCCCTCTGGACTTCAATGGTTGACTCTGTTCCCAAGAAAACCTTCCCTCCAAGAGCAGTATAATCCTTACACAACTTAGCAAAATCCACCAATCTTGGAGCCTGAACTTGAACTCCAACATCTACCAATGGCCCCGGGGCTGGCATCCTTCTCATGATCGAGGTCATCATAGCCTCGAACATAGCAGCATAATTAGTAGCCCCCTCAGTGGCACGGCCTTCCCTAGCAGCTGGTCTCCCTCTTCGACTCATTCTTAATATATATAAAAAGGAATGATTAACACACCTTGAGAAACAACTGCATAAAGGACTCACATGCTTCTAAGCTACTATATTATATATAGTAATCATCCATCAAAATACAATTACGTCTCTCATACGTAGTTACGTCAGCGAGCGTTGGGTAAAATCGATTAACCAAAGCTCTGATACCAAATGTGACGACCGCCCATGATCCCCGCACTGAACCTAGAGATAGTGCGCTGTAAAGTGTGCCAGACAGCCATGGACGATTGTCAGGGTAAATTAAAACAGCAAAGTCTATCATATTACTCACAGCGCATGGATAAAATACAATAGAGAATATATATAGTGAAGCTTCACAGAATAGAATCTCATCAATAAAACTTCATAATAGTTGAATACAAACATCTGAATAGTCAATACATCAAGCCTCACTACATATCACTCAGAGAATTATACAAAGCAGCGGAACATCCAGTACATATAGTAAGAAAATAATATGCAAGCCTCCAGCTCGTCTTCGTCACCAGCATCGTCGGAAACTAAGAACAGCACCTGTCACCTGCTACCTAGTCTGCCCGTCCCAAAATGGACGAACAGCCCAAGGCAATAAGAGTTAAACATAAAGCCTTGAGTCAGACAACAGTCTTAGTGAGCGGTAAATTATCTAACAACATACCAAAAGAGCATAAAGGAAAAGGAATAGGAATCCAACCCTCCCACTCCACCTCTTTCTACAGTGATAGCCCCCAGACACACACTAAGCAGAAGTAAACATAGCAAAGCAAACATTTAAGGTAAAGCAATTATCACTCGAGTCAAGGGTGATGTTTTCCAAGTACAAACCCCCAAGGCCTAAACCAAGATCAGATAAGCACCCAGAAAACACTGCTCTTGAGACCGAATGACGATACAACCAAACATCCATGACTCTAGCTATCACTGTTATCATTGCTTCGACACCACCGTTAATTGAATGACCGGCACATTCTTTCAGCCGTCCGTCAAGGGCTAATGGAAACCCCGGTTCTAGACATAACTCCGCACGTCGTCGCAGCCCGTGCCTAGGACTATCGAATCTGCCCAGAGTACTCGACTACCAATCAGTAGTCTTTAGGGACTATCGAATCTGCCCAGCGTATTCTTGCTTTGAGCATGCTAGAACCTTCAACAACGATGAAATCTCAGCCTTCTAGTCATCCTCCTCGATGACTATTTCCATACTAGCTCAAGCGCCACTCGAGCAAACCATTATCCTCAAACTCGAACCATTTCACCGAGTTATCAACATGCTTGGAATAATCCCGTCTGGATTAAACCAAGGCTATCTCATATCATGCCTCGCTTCATCTTATCATAGCAAAGCCTCATATCAACATCATCATCATCAAACCTATCCATATGAGCTTCATCATTCGCCACATATGCCATGAGCAGCTTTTCCAATTCAAGAGCCTTTCACTTAGCTTTTGAATCATCTTCAACCATCTTGTCTAAATCAAATCATAAATCAACTTATTCATAACAATCAATCAAGTCAATCATTAATCCAAGTAATCAAACATTCAAATATGATCTAATAAACAATTATAACAATAATGGCAATCTTGTAAATAAAGTGTCCAAATCTAACAAGTATGAAAACATGAACAATATCTCTACAACTTGATGAATGAACTTACATAGGTTAACATGTAGTAAAATGAATGTCAAATCATCATGAACAATGGATCTATACTTAAGTTTACGGAAATGCATGGAAATCACTACTTTAACACAAAATCAAGCCAACGATCCGATATACTCCTTTGGATCCGTGTGAGAGATAATCACCACTCACCAAATCACCTAAACGCCTTAAAAGCAACACACTTTAGATCTGGACAGCAAAGGATCTAACTCGATCTATCAAAATTCCGCTTCAAACGATGAAATCTCTCTTCGATGAATGTAGATCTTCAATCTAAGCTCTTGGATCTTTGATTTGATCTTCAATTTGGATGGAAGGAAGCACAAGATTAAAGTGGAGAAAAGAAGTGAAGAAGTGTAGAACTCGAGCTCTCAAAATAGCAGCACTTCGTCGCTTCAAAATCCGGATCCCAAAAAGTGAAGAAATGGACGTGTATTTATAGGCTGAAATCCCCTAAGTCGTATGCTCGCTTTTAAGTCGTCCACGACTCATAGAAACCTTACGACTTAAGAACACCACGACTTAACATATCCTACGACTCAACCACTTGCGCGACTTAACACATACGCGCGACCTAACCCTTAGGCACGACCTAAGACCCAACTAGATACAACTTAGTACGTATGCGACATAACACACACGCGACCTAACAGCCTAGGTCCTTACGCGACCTAACGACCTAACTGGGATACGACATAACGACCTTAATGACTCAACTACACACAGGGTCTTACGACCTAACCCCTAAGTCGTCTGGACGACCTAACTGCTCCTTCCTTAGGTCATTGCCGACCTATACTCCTTAAGTCGCTAACTCGCCCAGTTTCTTATACCGCTAACTCTTAGGTCGCCAACTTCCTTAAGTCGCTTATTCCTTAGGTCGGTCAAATCCTATAGGTCGTCCCAAACTAGCATACGACCTAAACCAATACGCTAACTACTAGGTCGTTAACTCCTAAGTCATTCACTCGACCTAAGCCACCACACGACCTAACTTCTACACGACTTATCCCATAATCCTTAGGTCGCCAACTTCCTTAGGTCGCTCCACTTCCTTAAGTCGTCTACTCCGACCTAACTACCATACGACCTAAGCCTTATCTCGTCCACGACTTAGACTCTGGACGACTTATCAACATTTCGACCCAATGACAACTGTTTTACGATGTTTCGATCCGTAAAAATACGGGTCGTTACAGACCGGTTGTCCACTTATGGTGCGATATTGGACTGCGAGAGGAGAGTCGTTAGACTAGAGACATGTAGCGGACGGACTCTCGAGGTTTCTTGCGACCCACAGGGGTTAGTCATGTTGAGCTTTTTTTATTCCCTTGATTCATCACTTGAAGAGTTAGATTTAGTTCCAGTTGTTAAAGATTTCCCAGATGTTTTTGAGGAGGTTAGGGGGCTACCCCCTAAGAGAGAGATCAACTTTAGGATCCATCTGAATGACAATGCTGAGCCAATGGCATTGCCCGTGAGACATATAGCTCCTAGGGAGAGGAAGAAGTTAAGTAAGCAAATTGGTGAGCTATTGGAGAAAGGCTTCATCAAATGGAGCATATCAGAGTGGGGAGCGCCACTCGTCTTCGCTACAAAGGCGGATGGTTCCCTTCAACTTTGCGTAGACTATAGAGAGTTGAATAAGCTCACGAAGAAGAACTGTTACCCATTTCCTGGGATAGACGATCTTTTTGACCAGTTGGTTAGCTCTTTAGTATTTTCTCAGCTTGACTTAGCCACTGGATTTTATCAGCTTAGGGTCGCTGATGATAGCATCGATAATACTGCATTTAGGACACCCGATGGATTCTTTGAGTGGTTGGTTATGCCATTTGGGCTTACCTACGCCCCAGCCTATTTCGTAGATTTGATGAGCCGTGTTTTTCAAGATGTCCTAAATAAGTTCGTTGTAGTATTTGTGAACGACATTCTGGTGTTTTCGAAGAGTATGAAAGAGCATGCTATTCATCTTGAGGAGGTTCTTCGTACACTTTGTGTTCATCGGTTGAAAGCAAAGTTTTCGAAGTGTCACTTTTGGCGTAAGGAGGTGCGTTTCTTGGGGCATGTAGTCTCAAGAGAGGGTTTGTTGTGGATCCCGCTAAGATAGTGGCAGTACAAGATTGGAAGGCCCCTAAGAACTCTACCGAAGTTAGAAGCTTCCTAGGTTTGGCTGGTTATTATAGAAAGTTTATCAAAGATTTTGCTAAGATTTCAACACTTGAGGTTAAGCCTACCCTCATAGATCAGATTGGCTCAAGACAACGAGAGGATTCGGAGCTTGTGAATATTCTAGATAGGATTAACAAAGGAGAGGTCTCTACACATCTCCAACATTATTCCATCGATAGTAAAGGGTGGCTAAGGAGAGATGGAAGACTTTGTGTCCATCGCACTAGTGATTTGATGAGAGCAGTTCTAGCAGAAGCACACCATTCTAGGATGACTATTCATCCGGGTGGTGATAAGATGTATAGGGACATGAAGAGAGTGTTTTATTGGAGTGGCATAAAGAAGAATGTAGCAGAGTTTATGGCTAAGTGTCTTGTATGCCAAAGAGTTAAGGCAGAGCAGTAGAGGCCTGGCGGATTGCTTCAACCATTGGATGTACCCTAATGGAAGTGGGATAGTGTTTCGATGGACTTCATAGATAGTTTACCCCGATCTAGGAAGGGTAATACCAGTATTTGGGTGATTATATATCGTTTGACTAAGAGCACCCACTTCATTCCGGTCAAGAGTAAGAGGACAACACCTTATTTGGCATCCTTATACGTTCGTGAGATAGTCCGACTACATGGAATTTCCTCTAGCATAGTAGGCGACAGAGACCCTATCTTTACTAGCGAGTTTTGGAGGAGCTTGCAAGAGGCTTTAGGGACACAGCTTAGATTGAGTACAGCCTATCACCCTCAAATGGATGGCCAAACGGAGAGAGTTAATATAGTTCTTGAGGATTTGTTGAGGATGTGCATTCTTGATTTTGGAGGGACTTGGGAGGAGCACCTTCCTATAGTGGAATTCGCTTATAACAATGGTTTTCAGGCTAGCATCGGGATGGCTCCTTTTGAAGCCCTTTATGGAAGACCTTGCAAGTCACCTTCGTGTCGATTGAAGTCTACATAAAGATTGCTACTTGGTCCCGGAATGGTTAGAGAGATTTCGAAAAAGATTGATTTGATTAGAAGAAGAATGAAGATGGCCCAAGATAGGCAGAAATCATATGCATATAAGCGGAGAAGGGATATTGAGTTTGAGGTACGAGACTTGGTTTTCATTAAGGTGTCTCCGCTAAGAAAGGTAGTGAGGTTTGGATCAAGTGAGAAACTTGCTCTCAGATTCGTAGGACCGTTCCCCATTGTGGAAAGGGTAGGGAAGATGGCATATTGGGTAAAGCTACCGGAGAGGCTCGCAGGAGTTCATGATGTTTTTCATGTTTCGCACTTGAGAAAGTGCTTACATGATTCAGCAGAGGTAGTGGAACCTAGCCTACTTGAGGAAGTTGAAGTGGAGAGAGAAGCATTAGTTCGTCGCATTCCTACCAAGATCGTTGGACGTGATATCAAGAAGCTTAGGAATAAGGAAGTCCTATTGGTTATGGTGAAGTGGGGAGATAGTATTGAGGACGCTACGTAGGAGGCCGAGGAGAAAATACGTACCTCTTATCCGCGTCTCTTCGAGGGTACGTCTTGAATTTCCTATTTCCATCTTTAGTTTTGAATAGGTTTTTTCCTTCAATATCCTTTGGGAGGGTAGATCTTAGGATTTAACCTATGGATGGTAGGACTGAATGTAAACATGTTACTAGAACATGTTATGTATGTTGGACGCTAGTGGCTGCAAGTGTTTGCTAGTGGATGCTAATGGATGCATATACACACACACTAGACACTATTATCTCTTAGGGATCGGCCTAACTAGGTCACTAAAGTATATGCATATGGATGTGTGTGCACTTGCATTTTTATTTTTATTTCTATGGTTGCTATAATGAGTGATTATCATGTGATTATTGCATTTGGATGATGATTATAGCATGCATATAGAACTATCAGTTATCATTAGGAAACTTGCATTTAATTGGATACATAGCACAGACATGATTGCATAAAAAGGAGGTCGACTGAATCAGTAGACCGCCTAATCTTTTGCATTAGTTAGGGACATTGACACTACACTATTGCATATAACATAAGTTGCATTAGAAAGCTTAAGGACAATGGATGTAATGGATGATGGTTGAATATGTGGTGGTAGAATTTGGATGAAAATATTTATTTCATTCTTCTGTCCTTGGAGATTTCGGGGACGAAATTCCTTAAGAATGGGAGAATGTAACAACCCAATATTTAAGCTATAATAATTAATTAACAAATTAATTAAATCATAAAATAAGTTTGTGAAATTTTCAGAATCGAGCTATGAGAATTTCACCATTGGGTCCGTGGCAATTTTCTGATCAATTTTCATATATAACTTGTCGAAATCCGAGTCAGTATGGAGAAGTTATGAGAGAAACAAGAATTTAGAATTTTATAAACTGAAAACGAAAAAAATAATATTATAAAGGCATGGGTCGACCCATGCCATGGTCAGGTCGACCTATAGGTCGACCCCCAAGGAACCTAGGTCGACCCGCCTTTATTAATGGACGTAGAATCGTCCAGGTACGAGCAAACACGTCAGAATTTGATTTTTGAGCAATCTCGTGTGTTCTTAGCTACATCCGACGGTTCCCAGTAAGCCTATGATGTGGTTGCACCAGATTTAATCTTCAAATAAGACGGCCTGAGATCCCTAAGTCACACTATAAATAGAATCCTAGGCCTAACTATTTTTCTCATTCAGATTTTCTCCCAATTAGGTTCATTGCCTGAGGCTGGACCCTAAATAGAAAAAAAATTCCAGGGAGGAAATCTTTTTTAATAAAAATATTCACTACAACAAACTAGACATTTAACAGCGTTTATAAAACGTTGTAGAATCCTTTAATAGCGTTTTTAACTACGCTGTGTAACGACATGCTGATGTGCACGTAAATGTACATATTTTTACCACCATATTTAATCTATTTAAATTAAATAAATGATCATATTGGGTATTTTAACTTATTTAAACCAAAATTCAAATTATTTGAAATTGTCACATATTCATCTTCATCCAAGGGCAAAATAGACATTTTTGTGCATAAATTAACTTGAGAAAATTTAATCATAAATTTCCATACTATTTTGTAGGAATTTGATTTCAATTACAAGTGGTTTGATGAAGAAGATATGCATGCACAAATAGAACACAAAGGAATGAAGATGGAAATAATTCAAAGTGAAGATAATGGAGGACCCCACCTACCCACCTACCTTAATGTACAAATTAGAGGCTAATGCACATGCTTATGGAATTAATGGCTTCATGTACACTTAAATGAGGATTATTTGAAGCTAATGATTACTTGGCCTCCACACTTCCTAAGAGGGTATTTTGGGCATTCCCCAAAAATATGAATTAGGGTTTAACACATGTATAAAATCCCCTTATGTTTCATGTAACCCTCTCTCTCCCATAATCTCTCTTAGTTTAGTTTTAGATCAAATAAAAGAAAGCTCTCTTCTCTTTTCCATGGCTACTTAGCCATTTTTATTTTCATGTAACTTCCATTTTTTTAATGCAATGTTAATTAGTGCTCTCTTTCTTTTACATGCTTCTTTTGTTTATTTACTTTCATGTTAGTAGTGTAGATTTATTTTTCATGCAAGTAGAATAGTTTTTTTTCTTTCATATTTCTCTCTTTTTTCCTCTTGTTAGTTTCATGTTGTTTTCTACATTTGTTGATTTGATAACAAATATGAGAGCTTAATCCCTATAATTTAGGGGTAATGAAGCTCTCTAATATGTAGATGCAACATTTTGATGTTTAGACTCTCTTTTTGTGCTTTAATGGGAACACTTGAAGTGGTTTAATGATGTTGTTTAGCTTAGAATTTGATAGTCTATATTGTTCATAACAAATAGGCTATGCTTAAACAAACATAACACAAATTGCCTCTTCATCTAAATATGATTATGGCAAAGAAGTGAATGTTGAAATTGAAATTTGATAGCCTATATTTCTAAACAATAGTTAATAGGCTATGCTTAAAATAGATTTTTATTTCAACTTTGTTGTCATATTTCATAAGAGTTAAATTTGTATTAGTGGTTGTGTTATAGTTTGATGGTTTATATTGGGCTAATTTATAGCACAAATATACCATACTTATGATAAGCACATCAACTAATTACACTAATGACATGAAAAGAGAGATCATAACTTCATTTTGTTGATTTATGTGATCTAGAGAGTGGATTTATCTCTAAATTGCCTTCACACTCTCATATTTTTATCAATTTTCTTTTGCTAGTTTTCTATATTTTTAGCTAATCACATTTTCAACTTTGGTTAATTTGATTGAATAGAATTTTAAAATCATCAATTCCCTACGGATCGACCCGTACTCGCCATGTACTTCAATAGTACGTCGTGCGCTTGCGGTTATATTTTTAATCTAAATTCGTTCGACGGTTTTCTAACTCGATAGAAAATCCGTCGACGAACACATGCCATTATAAGTCAGGAACATACCATAGCAATAGAGTAAACGCTGTAAAAAGCCCATTTTTAATATTGTTTTTGGATGTTATTAATGCATTTTACAGCGTTTATGCTGAAGTGCTAAAAACTTTTCACAGCGTTTAAATTCTACTGTCAACTATATTTAATAGTGTTTATCTCTTACTGTCAAATTTATTCATAGCGTTTAATTTATTGCTATGAGTGATCTTTTTACCACGTTTACCATTTTTAAGAACCCTTTTATGACAGTTCAAAAATGCTGTAGAAGTGTATCACAACATTTTTAAAACGCTGTTGAAACTTTACACAGCATTTTACAAATGCTATCGTTTACTATTTTTGGATTTTTCTTTCCACCGGTTCTATTTCTATGCATATCAATCGTAATTTATATACCAACGCAGTTAAAATCAACATGTACATTTCATAATCAACATAATATGTTAACCGCATTTCATAATCAAAACACACGATATTCTTATATCAAAACATATATAATACGTCCATAATATTCATAAACAATGTAAAACAAATAGTAGCTAGCGACCAAAAAGTTGTCGTACAAAAAGCATACAAACCAAAATGTAGTTCTAGCATCAAAAATAAATTTGAATCTATAACATGTTGAGGTACTTTTTTGTATCAAAGATACCTATCTACCTGTAAAGTAAAAGTTCAAAAATTAGCAAAATAAATCATTAATACAATAAACACAATCTGAAACATAGCTAATGTAAGCAACAGTAACATGAAATGCAGTCTAGAACAAATGAAAAGTGATGGTACTGTTTATATGATATTATTTAATATATTTATAATTTATTTTATAATAATTCATGTATAATTTTGTATTGTTTGCGTATATATAATTCTATGATACGTTTATATTCTCCAGTTTAATGAGTTTATCCATTATTATTATTATTATTATTACCACCACTATTATTTGTATATTGAGTGTGTATGCAATTTACAAATATAATTTATATGATTTGCGTGTATATGTATATATGTATCGTTTATATAATATTTATTTATTATATATATAATTCGTATTAATTCATATACTTATTATATTCATTTATTATATTATTTGTTATACTAATTCATATATAATTTATATTAATTAGTACGTAAAATTCTATAATAAATTTTCAAGCTTTGGTTAAGTTTATCAAGATATTATTATTACTCGTACTATTACTACTATTACTATTTACTATTTCTATTTATAGTATGTGTGTGTGGGTGTACAATTTAAATATATAGTTTATATGATTTACATATAAATATGTAGTTTATATTTATTCGTATGCTCATTTATTATATATATATATTATAATTATTATATATTAATTCATATATAATTCATTTCTATAATAAGTTAACATGCCATGGTTTAATAAGCTTATCAAGATATTATGATTATTATTCATTCATACTTCACATAGTATAATTCATACATAGCATGATTAATTCATACATAATTTAATATATTTAATTGATATAATATATACGTGTGTAATTTACAAAGATATAATCTATGTAATATAATTTGTAATAGTATATATTTACATACATAAACTTAATTGTT
Source organism: Allium fistulosum (assembly GCA_030737815.1). Classification (NCBI taxonomy): domain Eukaryota; kingdom Viridiplantae; phylum Streptophyta; class Magnoliopsida; order Asparagales; family Amaryllidaceae; genus Allium; species Allium fistulosum. The sequence continues at coordinate 845,985,129 of CM060902.1, forward strand.
TTTCATAAATTTAGTCAATTTTCATAAACTTAGTTAAATTATTATAATACTTAGTTAACATAGATAATTTTGTAAAACTTAGTTAACTTTTATAAAACTTAGTTAACTTTTATAAAAATGAACTAAATCAGTTAATTTTTATAAACTTAGTTATTTTTTTTAAAAAAATTAGTTAACTTTTAAAAGTTAATTCTTATAAACTTAGTTTCTTTAACAAAATTTAGTTAATTTTTATAATTTTTTTTGAACTTGGCCAATTTTCATAAATTTAGTTAACTTGGTTAAAATTTAAAAAAGCTTAGTTAATTTTTATAAATTTATTAATGAATCAATAAAACTATATGGCAATGTCAAGAATTACAACAGGCCTAGGTTAACCTAGGCTAGTTGTTAATTTTGATTTTTTATAAAAAACTAGTGCGAACCCGTGCTACGCACACGGATTACTATTATAATTGTTGTTCTAAATATCATGTAAACAGTTTTAACTTTCAAATTAATGATGGTTAGTAAGAAGCCTTTGATGAGCTATATTAATCAAATCATCATTTGCATCATGTATGGCATGACCCATCATGAATCAATAAGCTAGCAATTGTTCCGGTTATATTGGTTTTTAACAACTGCACTACAAAGCCAGTACAATCCATTTTAACAACTGCACTACAAAGCCAGAACAATGGATTGTACGCAATAAAGAATAAATGATACATAGGGAGGTTTACCACATGAGCAATGAAATTAAGATATAATTCTTGGGAATACAATGCAAATTATAATAAAAAATTTATTTTTCAATACAACATATTAACTTGGTTGAAATACAATAAATCATTACAAAAAATATTAAAAGTACAGTTATACTGTCATTACAATAGACTCTGTAGTCTACCATCTGGACATTTCTTTTATAATGCTTCAGTTATAATCTACACATGGACTGAATGATCATAAATTGGTTAAAATAGTTGGATATTTGTGTTGAATTAACAAACATAAGATCAAGCCTATATATCAAACAATCAGTAAACAATGAAATTTTGAATATTTTCAATACAAAGTTGTGTATTGTTGAAATCATTATATAAACCAACAAACAGTGTGATTATATACGTTGCTTCACAGAAGTTAATTACGTCTGGCTCCAATATCATTTCTGTGAATAAACAAATGTAGGGCTCCAATTGTATGCATGCTCCAACACCCATACTAATTAATGATGGCAGTATTGACAACAAAAACAAAGCAAATTATGTAACTCATAACCACTATGCACCATCAGTTATCCTATGAGTGAAATAACATTAAAGGATAATAGAATAGGAAAATGATGTGTTCAAGATCAAAACGAATAGGATTATCCCGTACGTAATCAATATAGGCAATGCTAACAAAAAATAATAATAAAGAAAGGATTCTTGGAATCTGAGTGAAATAATACGATGATTAGCTTTCAGTTGTGTCATTATGTTGAAGCAACAATGTACTTGATAATCAGAATTAAAGTATATGCTTTCTAAAATGAAAATAGGGTGAAATTGGGTTAACTAAACAAAACTCCAATTCTAAAAAGAAATGAATAGTAGAGTTGGTTAAATAATCAACTTTAAAATGTGAGTATAATATTTTTGGTAGTAGGTCAAACCCAAAAAAAAGTGGATTCTTATATTTTAATCTAATAGTGTTATGCCTTGTACTGTTCTCTACATTATTACCATTAGGTAAAAATTCATTTTCGAAATAAAAATCAAAATGAAGAAGCCAATTAACCAATAGGATCAAATGTTGAGTACATTGTAACTTTTACTTTTTCCACTAACCATGTACAAAAGCATGGTCTTGAAATCACCTTTCCTTGTTGTTTATTGCAGATTCCAACATCATAATTAGATAATCACATCAACTATTTATTAGCAGTACTGCTCTTGACATGAGCAATGTATAAATCTTGGTGAAACCACTTTATTGAATCTAGTTTAACTAACACCCTAAATGAACAAATGTAAAACACGCCTAACAATGGAAGATCATAGATAGAAGGATATAAGCTGTGTAATATACTTGAAAACCTCCATTTAAGAATTAAATGAAGGATGTTTCCATTTCAATCTCACAGAAATGTAAGACATGCATAACAATTGAAGATTAAAGTTAGTAAATAAGGATATAAGATGTGTAATATACTTAAATAAACCTTCCTTCACAAATTAAATGAAGGAACGTTCAATTTTAGTCTCAAAAATACCCCTGAACTTCTAATTTGCATTTGAATGTTCAAGTTTCTTTTTAAAATTAGCTAAAGCTTTGGCTCCAATCCTTCTATATTAATAGAATGTTCATTTTCCTCCATTTCTACACTTTACTTACTTTATCTATTTAAGAGCTTACACACAATTTAATATTTTTATTTATTATGCATTGAAAAATATTAGCATGTCACTTATATTAAATAATAAGGATGTCACCACTACTATACCATCCAGAAGATGGTTCATGATTTGAAATCCAAATTAACCATAGTGGAAAAAAAATTATTATGAAAGCATGTTTGAACCATAAAAAAAATTAAATATAATTCCTATGAATCATCAGCTGAAACTACATAATAAAGGGCTAAAAAATAACATCACAAACTAATGTTTCTTAAGTAAAAACGATTGAGAAAAACAATCAAAAAATGAAAAAAATATCTACAATATGTGTAGCATACAATACATTTTAGAGTTGGTTACAATTACCCTTTTTTCGTAGCACGTCAATACTCTAGAGAAATCTATCAGATTAAAATCCAATTTTGATCAGAAATTCACAAAACTAATGTAAAAGGTAAGATAAGAAAAAACAAAGCAAACTCTATGATCTTTACTTGAGAGGAGATGAATTGATGGATCCTTGAGCGATCTCAAATATATCTACATAAGGCATATTTTGTTCCATGATTAACCCAAAATGTTCAAGGATGTAGGCATGAAATCGATATGGTGACAATTTTACTTATAAACAGACCTTCTAAAATAAATTATAAATGGAGTTTCTCATACTAATAAAATAGAAAAAGCAAAAACTATTTCACTTTATAATTAGCTTCCAAACCAGTATTCTTAGCAGAGCAAGTCTTTTCTACTGCAGCTTTTGCATAACTATTTTGCTTTCTAAATTCATAATTTTCAAGAAGACTATATATGTAATCTAGTTCAAGTTTTTTTACATAAAAATTTATTTAAAATAGTTACCAATAGGTGTTTTATCTTGGAAATAAGTAGCGAATAAGCACTAAACGTTGATATTTATATAAAAAGAAACTCTCTATATAAGGTAAATAATAAGTAAGAAGAGGATGATAAATTTATAACATAATTTTTTAGAAAGTCTAGTGATAAATTTATGGATTTCATTTTCATTTTTATCTTGTTAATCATATATGATTTTATGTCGACAGGCATGTATGTTTTTACAAAATCTTTATATACTAACATTCCAATATTGTTGCAATAGAAGCAAATTTAAATATTAGCATGTGTGAATGAATCTTTGCCTTCACAAAGTAGACAGATAAGTATAAGGATCAAAAAGTAATTATGGAGGTTAGATATGGGGAATACAATAAGAAAACTTCTTTGTCAGAATAACAATCATCCAGCCTAATTTAACAACGCCTAGCCATTTTTCTGTCCGAATTAATTTTCTCAGTAACAAATAAAAAACTGAAGCAGTTTGTACTAAAAAAAATCATTACTAATTGGGTGATCATTAAACGAATTTGAAGCTGATATACCGGGACCAACAGTTTTTAGCAATGAAAGCCCTTTATGATAGTTGTTGAATCCAATGTCAGATATACATGGTAACATACTAACACAAAAATAAATTTTGTTTTGTGATTTTTAAATTAGTGACTCTTTGGTTTGCAATTCAAAATGCCTATATGAAAAAACAATTTGGATTTCTCTGTAAAATTATATCATGCAGATTTTATACTAACAGTCATGATTTTTTTCCCCTACATAGAATAAAATATACATATTTTTTAATTGTAATTTTGAACTTGTCACCAAATCGATCAGTTGCATCATTTACAGCAACATTGACAGTTGGACATTGTACTATCATAATGACAACGTGTATTTTTATGCACTGTACCATACTACCAAATTGGGTAAGGATATGAAATGGAAGCTAAGTGCGTAATAGAGAAATTATGATAATTTCACAGATGCTGGACTGAGAATTACAGGGAGAAATATACAACACGGAAATGATGACAGAAATCAATCAGCCGAAAAGAACATTCATTTGTAGGAAGCAGGTTAAGAATGAATTAATGATAGATAACAACAAAGCGAACCGACAGGCAAGAAGCAGGGCTAACACCGCAGTTACAGGGAGAAGTGAGATTCTGATAGGACAAACCAAAAATTTTTCCCAATTCATTAAATCTTTCTACACATAAGGAGTTAGAATCTGAACACGATAACTCATATAATATTTCTTTAACCTGAAAAATAGTGGTACTGAACTAAAATGCGTAGTTGTACACATTGTGTGTGTAACATTTAGAGAGGGAAATACAGGAGGAAAAAATGTAAATACCTCCCTTGCTTTGATGTTTCAGTCACCATTTATTCCTCCAAGCATTTTGAAATTGCCTTATCCTGTCAAAATGAGTAGCAGGTTTCATTTCACAGGTAATAACATGTAATAAATTTAACTATTGTAGGTTAGCAAATGTATAGTAAGCAGAAATATGTTAGAAGACCATACAAATCGAAAATAAAGACGATTTTTTGGAAAGTGCTTTGTACAATTTTTGTTTCAAAGCTTATAAATTTAGGTTCAAATAATAGCCGTTTAACATTGACATGCAATATACGCTCGAACCATGCCATAGATTAAAGCAGTTGGATATCAGCAATGTTAATTACTGCATTGGTGAATTTCAGTGCTGATGCAAACACAATTTGGGAACAGACTGAAAATCCTAACACAGTGCCCAATTAGATTGATTCAGGAAGACATATTCAAAGTACTCAAGGGTAAGACAATACAGTAGGTTAAGGTTTAGTAATAATCATTTTGAAGACTAAATTTCATAACATATATGCTTGGGAAAAATGTTTTATGATTAGTGTTTACAATTTTCCAACTGTTATATGTGAGTCCTTATCAGGTTAGCATGCCACCATTAGGGAAACACTCAAAGGGCACATGAAAGAGTAGTTGCTTTTGTTCATAAGCATGTACAGATATGAAAGTCGTTGTTAGAAATCAAATGATTTTCATCACAAAGCCAGCCGGAGACATAACTGTTAATAGCATTTTAACTCAAATACACGTCAGGTGGCCTGCAAATGCATATTTTGATGCTGAAGTATAAATTGAAAGCCATTTTGTTTTAGCATGGAAAAATAAGTTTTAATAAAATAGTTGGAAAGCTAAAATATTCGGGTTCACTGTTAATTAGCAATCCACAGCCAAAAAGCTTAGTTCAGGTTTACATATGGAGTACTCATGATATATTCAAACGACACACGAAATAAAAGTTCCTTTTGTTCATAATCATGTATCGTTTGAATGTCAATATTATAAATCCAATGTTTATTTCATCACAAAACCATCTCGAGGCATAACTATTAGTGGCATTTTAATTCGGATCTACAACATGTGGCATGCAGATCATTACATTTTATACCAAAGTGTAACGTAATACCCTTTATGCTTTAGAATGGAAAAATAAAACTCCAGTACAATACTTGGAAATCAAAAAAATTCAAATTCATCGTTATTTAGCAATCGAAAGCCATAAAGCCTTTTTCAGATTCACATATGGAGCAAACACAACAGAAGTTTACATAAAAAAAATAACATACGGTTTAGTAAAACAAAGTGATTATAATTTTTGTGCGCTTCGTTCCACTGAACAGAACCCATAGTTTTCAAAAACTTTGTCAGGACTGTTTCAAAGTTGACATAAAAAAAGTTCCACCTAGTAAAGATGCATAACGTCGACAAATAATTCATGTTATAGTTGAACATACAACAGTTTAAGGTAGTATGTATAACCTATCCAATTATCATAAGCAGTCCACTATCAAACATCTGAGCAAACCGATGAAAACATGCCTCTTTTGTTAAATCCCTCTGTCTCTAATATTTTAAAATTGTAAAAACTTATGGATCAAACTGTTCAGAAAAATGTATTTTATGACAACAATAAGTTCCTATAAATGAACCCTAAGTAGTCGAACAATACAAAGGCAATATAAACTTCATGAAATTACCTATACGTACTTCTACAGATCGATATTATTGGTTGACCTATGCAAGCACATTACTTTTCATTTAAGAATACACGAAATCGTAGGCATGGATAAAACTTTGCCGATAGAGCAAAAATTAAAAGTCCCAAACACCTAATACAATATTTTTTAGCTTACAGCAAAGTGAAGAGAGCGAAAAAAAATGTTTACCATAACTGAAATCGACAACGGTGAAGATGGTACGCCCGCAACAGGGTGCGAAGCTACAGCTATAGCCTTCAAATGTGGAAGTTGATCGACATCTGGAAGGAGGACGTGGTCTGGTGGGAGAGTACAAATTTCTAGGGTTTTTGAGAAAGGAAAACGGACTGTGGAGTATTTTTTGGGGCGACAGTGGTTGGGATACGGGAGGATGAAAAGGCGAGAAAGGAAGAGTAATGAGAGAGGGGATAGAATTTCGTGATGCTGCTTTGGGATAGTCGAGACTCTTCAGTTGCCAAATTTCAAGGGGGCTTATATGAGCTTGAAAGTGAACTCACTAATAATAATATAGTATAGATTTATAACAAGATTAAAAAGTAATATTTATGAACACTTCGTAATAGAATTTCAATAAACTCACCTAAACTATATAGAAAAAGGTCCGAGCGAAAAATAATAACTCATTACATGTCACACTTATGATTAAGATATATGAATACATTCCAACAAGAAGGGAAAATTCGGTAAAACCCAAAATTAACTCATAGGGAGACAAATTAGATGTGTTGGCCATTTGGTGATTGAGTGGTATATAGAGAATAAACCCAGTACGTCTAATATATGTAAAAATATGCATTCATCCATTAAAAACAGTAAGGAATTATACACTTACGTCTGAATATTAAGTCATTCTAGGAATATTATGAATCCTTTAAGTTAATAGGTTTTGTGACTGCTATCAAGGATTTGATCTGCAAAAATAAAGACAAAGAAGTATAAAGGAAAGAATCTAAAATAGGGATCAGTAAAAAATTTATCAAGGCTGGTTAGTAGGAGAAAGTCGAAAAACAAAAACCTACACTAAACACGCTAGCAAAAACAACATATACATGTAGGGCTCCAATGGCACAGTTTCCATCTCCTTAATATTATAAATAATATTGAATTTATGGTAAATGATTGTTACAATCCAATGTTATCAGTGCTTATATTTAAGCACCAGATACCTGTCAGCCTATAAAATTTAAAGCATTTCAAATATATGCAAAGATCATCATAATGAGGAATGAACGAAGGAAGAAATTGACAAATGGAGGTACCTTGAGAAAGATGAGTTGAACCAAATGACATAAAGCTTGGTTCATAGGATGCATAGATAAGATTATTTGACAAAAAAACAAAGAAACCCTTAATAAGGAAAGTTAGAGAGACGAAATACAAAATCATAAGACTGATTGACAAAAAAACTACATTCTGCTAACTCAAAATTCATAATTAATCGAATTATCATGAATATTTGTTATCCACAAAAAACATAAACATGGCAGCCATATTTATGCACAGCTAAGTTAGTTCAGAAAATCAAATCAAGTGGAAAGCAATTAATTAATAACTTTTGCAGCAAACAAACCCAGTTAACACAAATGAGTCGCTGTTGAACTAATTCCTACATTCTTTCATAAATATGAGATTATGGTGTAATAATATGCATTTACATATAAAGGTCTGATTCTCAAGAGCAAGTTACAAATTCATTATCCAAAATTTTCTTGCTTGATTTCACTTTTAATAGTAAGAACAAAGACATGTAAAAATTTACTACGTATTTTCTCTAACAATGCATTAAATAGGTAACTCTTTAGCAACATGATCATCTTAAGCAATGAATTCAATCAAAATAAGACATTCATTTGTTTATAAATCACTGCTTAATACTTTTGTAATCAATCACACCGAATACTTATAATAAGCAGAATTTTTAGAAAAGTCAACACATTCAGCAAGTGCTGATCAAAAAACAAACATGCGTTATTCATAAAAGAATGAACTAATTTTACATGTTCTATGTTGTGCCTTGAGAAAAGTATAAAACTTTTACCCAACCCTTGGAACAGACATTGAAGGCCGAGCATGATATTTGTTCTGATTTCCATGGCCACTGCTTGGAGTAATTTGGTGTTTTCTCACTCTAAAATCTCCAATATGCAAATAATATTATGTACGTCACCATTTTACATACAGATGAACAATATTATCCTTTAAACCTCTTAAATACTTGATATTAATTTCCTGTAATTACTTCCAGCTTCTTTATCTACAGCCAATTCTAACTACTTTTTCAAACCATGAATCAGCCTACGGGTCATGACAAGTTCATAATTTATGAAACAATTTAGTTTAAACACTCATAATTTTATGCATAAAATACATTCAAAAGAGTTACTTACAAATTATCACCAATAATGTCGGGGACGTAAAGATACACAGACGATGTTCTTTGAGAATACTTTGCAGCCACGTTAAATTTATGTATTAGCTTTATTGGGGATTGTACCGCAACAAACTGTCAAAATGAGCTTCTTTACCAAAATATTTTGAATAATCATACCGTGTATGTATGTTTTATTCAAAAGAGTTACTACATCAAACATAAGACAATCTCATATATGAAATATTACCAAAGTATTTTGAATAATCATATCATGTATGTTTCACTGTGAGATGGATTTATGTGGCACAGATGTACTGTCTTCTTTTATAATGATAAGCTCTAAAAATTACCTAAGCAATGAGCTACTTCATGGCTAGAGATCCTTTCTTAGTAGTTGGGGAAAAAGGTTGAGAAACTGCCTATAGCAGCTTGTAAAGAAATAAGATTATATGCATTTTAGAACAAAATCATATGTTCATATGTATGTGTATGTATAAATGCATTAGTATATGAAGAACTTAATACAGAAATACCTAGGTGAAACACTGCCCATAGCCAGAGCAAGTGAAATTCTTAGGGTACAAAATAATCCTACTCCTAAAATTGTAACATGTAGACTCAAACTATCATTGTTTACTGGAAAAATGAATCTAAATTTACAATTCATTTTTGTAATTGAACTTCTAAATGTGAGCATATAGTAATACCCTAGGCAGTTGACCAGTGAATACACCAAGAAATCCTGTAGTTCCAACGACAGTAAACAGAAAAGCCACCTGCAAATTGGATGTTAGTCGATATGCTAAACAACACAATGAAATACCTAATATATATAGATGATAGCATACGCCATTTCGAATGCTCGGTATTACAATATTTTCTTCATTTTTTAATCCAATAGAAGTTACCTTTTATTTATTTATTTTAAACCTCTGTAAAATGCGAAGATAAAAACTAGAATTTGTGTCCGTAGATATAAATCGGTATAATATTGGTTAAGAAAATCCATGACAAGTTAATTATAAAGTGATTGGGAAAAGGACCTTTTAGATTATTTCTTCTAAAGTCTTCAAGTGCACTGAACCAAAAGCTGCAAATATTGGGACTGCAACTTTTTATATAACACAAAATACAATTTATTTTACTGATACACATGTTGATATTGGTATATTTTGATCATGACACATGTACCTCAATAATTTCAGGGAAAAATGGAAAACTTAACAAAATATCTCAAATAGAAAATTTAAATGGAAGGCATTTCAATTTTAATATTAAAACCAAAAGCCATTTCATAAGCATCTCTTGTAATTCAAAAGTAATGGTTTTACTTCATTTACCATAACTGATTTAATATAATTTTACTTGGAAGACATAATATAAAAAATGTATAAACATTGAAAGTGAATTAAAACCATTTTATTTCAAATAAAATAAAATGATGAAAAAGGATTCATATATATATATAACATAATTATAATATAAAGTTTATATAATATTTATTATATATATAATAATATAGTTTATATAATATTTGTTATTTACATAACTTATATTGATTCATATACTTATTTATTATATAATAATTCATATATAATTTTTTTTCGTACATATAATTGCATGACACATTTAGATTCTTCGGTTTAATAAGTCTAGATTCGACGTATGCCAATCGTTGTTTAGTACCTTATTGCTCAAGGATTGTGTCCACTTGGTTATGAACCCTACACAATAGAAGTGTCCCAAAACTCAATATGTTCTTAAACACAAAAAATAAAATTTGATACAGCGTATGGAGTAAAAATCTTGAAGGAATTCAACTGGAAAAAAATTAGGGATTGAAAAGTTGGAAATGTTTTTGAGTTAAAGCGAAAACAAAATGGGGAATATGGCGGCCTAACCTACGTATGGAAGGAAAATAAAGAAGGGAAAGTAGTTTGGTAAGTAAAATATGCAAGTTTTGATACAGTGTTTATTTCTTTATTTATAAGTAAATATTCGGAAGTAACAGCAGGTAACTTCTAAATGCTGATGTGGAATGCAGTTAAAAGCAATGTTTCTTGTAGTGATACTTTACTTGATAAACAAATGTAATTAAGAAAAGGGAAGCTTACGGATAGATCATGCGCTTTGATCCTGGCAACAGCTTTGAGAGCTGCAAGAAGGTGTTCCTCTTCGTTCATCTTCTTCAACTTCCGGTGCTTCTCTATCTCATCTCTCGTAACACTCTTTATGCACTATTTCTTTCCTCCAGTTTTCTATGTTGTTTGTTCTGGTATCATTTTCTTTGCTTTGCTTTGCTGCGCTTCATGTCCAAATTTTGCTTTGCATTCTCTGCTTTCATCATCTTCATTCTTTCTTCCTCTACTGTCAATTGGAGAGATGGTGGTAATAACTAGGTAGAGTTGCCAACAGGAATAGAGCTTTTTTTCCTGAACTGCTTTTTACTGCAAATTTCAATTTTTTTTAAAGTAACTGTTTATGAATATATGTTAGTATGAAAAGTACTTTTTGGTTAGCTTTAAGGACTAGTTGAAGCTTATCTTAATTTGTAAATCAGCTTTTGAAAGTTCTTTTTTTTAACCTTTTCTTTTTTATTCTTGTTTATTCTTGTTTATTAGGCATTTGTAACTGAATTAGTTTATCTTTAGTCTTGGTGCTAGTAGGCTATTGTTTGTTGGAATATCACTTTTAAATTGACACAGATACACCACTTGCACTGAAAAGAAAACGATATGTGCATACATCTGAGTAATGATCTAATGTTACTAAATGCACGATAATTTAAAAAGTTAATTTTAACACTTAGCCAGTAATTATAGTTGACTATGAATCAATAAGTATGGAAGCTAAAAGGAAATTATCAAAATATTGTTAACACATGATGGACGGATACTATTAGTAGTTATTCATAACTTCTTGTATTTGAACTTCAAATTTATTTGGTCTAGCCTGAGATTTATATTTATATCAAGGTTGAAATGAAGATATCAAATCATGTATATATGTATGATGTAAGTGGACAAGTTCACACAAAATGCTTTGGGATAAATGAGAATTAGTAAAATAATATGTATAAAAGGTTTAAAAACTAGAACATTCACTTTGATAAGCTTGCACCAAATGGTAATCAACAAACATAAAGCTCAACACTAAAGTTTCGTTCCATAAACCAATAAAATCATATCACTACAACAAAATATGATATTAATAATGCTATTTAATAACGCGTTATTCTGAAGCGTTATTATTAACCCTTAATTATCTAGTTACCGGTTGATTTTTGTTCTCCGTGCAGCTGTAACGCGCGCATCTCCCTTCCCCTTCACGTGTAACGTTGTCCCAAAACATCTCCCTCCAACTTCCCAAATTATTTTCCCTCTCCCTCCAAAACCATTCCGCCTCCCTCCAAAACGCGCGCATCTCCCTCCTCCAAATTACGTTAGCGATTCAAAGAAAGCAGAAACCCTCTCAAGTTTTGTCGAAGAAAGCAAACTCCTTCGATTTCGAAGCTAGGGCTTTGCGTGTAGCTCCGATCTGTCGAAGCTAGGGCTTCGCGTTTTGGATATAATCTTCGATTTTGATTCTGGTAAGCGATATAATCTTCGATTTTGATTCTGGTTTGCAGCAGCGTTTTTGCCAACAATGCAGCAGGTCTCTTTAATTTTTCTCCTCACACTCTTTCTTGATTTCTTCATTTTATGAGCTTTTAATCTTCAGATTGCTTCATTTTTTATGGTTATGATATTGTGTTCAAATACTGAATTAGAGAAGTTTTATAGATACAATCTTTGGAGCTTATCATATTCGATATTAGCAGTTAAATTGATATTTTTACACGAACAAATTGATTTTCCGTGCTTATTACATGCAAGTAAGATAGATCCAGTTCTTTATTTAGGTTTATCCTCAAGATAAAAGTTTCTTTATTTGGTTCAATTGAACATTCTTCTGATGATATGCCCCCAAATATTGTTGGACTTCATCCTCTGCATAATGCGGTTCTTTTTATGTTTAAGAATTTGCTCTTTGTTTATGATCTCGACCGAATGATATTTGAAAAAATTTGTGAAATCGGGGATGATGCTATTCTTGAGGATGATGCTGCGCTTTCTTCTGAACAGTTGGTGTTTCCATTCTCTCCTTGCTTTGCTAAGGAAGTATTGGTATGACCATTTTAACTGGTACACATCACTTCTAATGTTCTGTGTATTACAATTAAGTATTTATTTGATGCACAGTGTATGGTATTGTTGCTTGTCGCCTGTTGTGAAAACCTCCAGATTTCTGCTAGTGACTGACATCTCAATGTTTTAGCAATCGTATAACCCAAATGGACTATAGGTGGTGCACAACGAAAAAAATTAAAATCAATTATATCCACACTGAATTCCAATATAAATTGATAGTTGATGTCCAAGGGATTTTAATCCAAAGAGTTAGATACTTATTCAATGCTATACTAGTAGTCCTGGACCATCCACCTTGTTGCGTGGATATATATTTATATTGAGATGAAAGATGCAAGTTAGTAATGATTAGATTCACTGAAAACTCAGCAGGTAAGGGTGTTATACCCAAAAGCAACCGGTCTAAATGTAAAAATTGGTTACTTAACAATTTTCAAATTTTGTTGGATGTTTTTTTTGTTAATAAAAGATCAAACAAACAAAACTCATATCATTACATTTGCTTTGCACATAATTTCGTGATGTCAAACCAGTATGTTTCAACTTAGCATCATCTGAACTCAGAGCACGACTTAACTATTTTTATGCTACAGTTGAAAATTGTCATATGACCTCACTATCCCCTATTAATTTAAATTCAGATTCCGTTGGCATCTATTATTTTTCTTCTTAATTTAGGCTACAGATTCTACCTTTAGGCCCTAATAAAAATACATCCCATGATTAAAAAACTAAAAACATGTCCCTTTTTTTAACATATGGTATAGTTCCACGTTTTAAAGGGAACACGGTTTTGTAGGAGCTAGTTTAAGTAGGTTTATATAATAACCGAATAGATTCTTCATTAAATACACATGCACAAAGCACGCGTGTGTGAACAGACGATAATAACTGAATAGTTTAGGCGATTTTGTGTTTCCATTTATCATCAATCGAGTTGGTTGAGGAGGATCAAAAGAATGATGAGGTTGGCTATTTATCAGAGGTCTTAACAACAAGAGAGGTTTTGTTGTTAACCAATTTCATATGAAGCAGATATAAAAAATAATTAGTTTGGCTATTTTCATATTTTTAATACAATTTCATATGAAGCACACATAAAAATTAATTGGTTTGGCTATTTTCATATTTTTAATACAATTTTATATGAAGCACATATAAGAATTAATTAGTTTGGCCATCTTCATATTTTTAATACAATTTCATTTGAATCACATAGCCTCTAATTTGATTTGGAAATTTACCAGCATCCGAGGTATTTATTTCATTTACAATAATGATATGATTTTCCACGGTGATTAGCAACTAAACCGTAATTACAAGTCATTTATGATAATTCAATTAGATGCAAGTTTGATGTCACAAAGGTGGATCATAATTTTGATTTTCTGATTTGATTCACTGATATCTTGTTTATTTTTCATTTAATTCTAATAAAATCTGGTACAAGGCTGATAATTCTTTTTTGAACCTTTGTAGAAAATGGTATAACAGGAGAGGAGCATTGTTGCTGCAACTGGAAAAGGTGGATCTTTCTTGCATGTTATGAGTTAGTTTATTGGTAGAGCAGATTTTCCGCTTTTATGAAGTTGTGGTTCAAACTGATAGCATGGAAAACAGTAATATAGTTTGTTTTTTTGTTCCTCATTTAAAACTCTTAATGGTGTATAATAGAGTTTGTTTCCTAACAGTGTCATCTTGTAGGCCACTTGCTTGTTTTTTAAACCTTATTTTTCATGGATCCGTAGACATAATTCAGAATAAAGTTTGTTTTATCCAAAAGTGACTACATCAGGTTCAGGACATTTATGTTATCCTTCTCTTTGTTTTATAAAACGTATATAGTCGGGTTTTGTACAAATCTAATTCAGATTAAATTTTGCCTTAATGTCAGGTTTTGTTCGGAGGGTTAGAAACTTGCTAGTGCAAACATAAATCAATGTAGTCTGTTTGAAGCAAACCGTCAACCATACTATGGCGTTTATGTTTCTTTACGACATTTGAAACATCCAACAATCCAAGTTAAACCAAGTTAAACCAAATTCATGTTTTCATTTTTATTTTACATAATTTCATTAAACTTCAAATGCAAACTTACCTCTACTGACCACACTTGTAGTTGTAATAAATTTTTTGCTTCATATACTTTTTTGCTTCATATAAATTTTATTTTTTGCTTTATATATAAAAACATAAATAGAAATAATAATAAAAAACTGAAAATTTTAGATGAGCCATCATACAGATGAACAATATTATAAGGTACTTGAAGAAATAATATCTCATTTTATTAATACTTCCATTAAGGTTCAGACAACCCAATTTTTTTTACCAAGACCTGTTAAGGTTCAGGCCATGTAGGCTTCACAATAGTATCATATGAGTTAACTATATAAATTGAATATGTTTAAACTTTGGATTAGGTATCATATTTCTTAACTTTTTGAAAATTTCTA
This sequence comes from Allium fistulosum, assembly GCA_030737815.1. Taxonomy (NCBI): domain Eukaryota; kingdom Viridiplantae; phylum Streptophyta; class Magnoliopsida; order Asparagales; family Amaryllidaceae; genus Allium; species Allium fistulosum. The sequence goes on from CM060902.1 coordinate 846,000,445, forward strand.
ATGAACAAATGAATCAATGATGTCTTGTTATTATCTTAAAAGAGGTGGTTCAATTGAAGAATATGTTCCACTAACTTCCAATCATCTTTTGGTTAGTGGATGTGTCACATTCATGGCCATTTGATGTATATATTCAAGATCAAATTCTAGCAGTTCATCGTCTTGGATGGAGAAATCGTCCTTTCTTATTATCTTCCTTTCCTGATGTAATGCTTTTGATTTCTATGTCACAATGGGAGTTTGTGATAACCCTGATTTTTGTGAGTAATTTCATGATTTAATTTAGTTTGTATTTGTTTGAAATTGCATTGAAAAAAATAGGAATAGGAAATTGATTTGCAGATACCAAGTATAAAACATGCACATGTGCACAAGGCAGTGCACAAACATGCACACAGATTTCTGTGTAACAAAATTTGACAGAAATTAATAGATAAAAATAAAGTAATTGATTTAGAAATACATATGCATAAAGATAGAATTTTGTCTTTAAATAAAATAGAGTACAAAGAAAATAGGAAAAGCTAGGCTGAAATAAACTTAAAATTATTTAAAGAAAGAAAAAAAAAATAAAAGGCTTAGGTATACATAAGTTATACATGTATATAGTCAATCAATCTCTGGAAAGAAACAGAAATTGCATGAAAATGGCATGAGTCCCTAAACAAGCACTTTATCTATTCTCAGTAATTTCTTTTATAAAGAAAATAATAACAATAATAATAGGAAGTCATGCAAATAACATGACCGGGGCAATGAGGTATATTTTCTGGAAAATATACCATGACTAATTACCCATTTTCTCTAAAATGTTAGAACAAGAGGCAGATCATAGTTGGTAGGGTAAAATTGGCATTTGGTAATTTCCTAAAACCCTAGTAGCAGTCAGAATTCATATAAGAAGACCTGATGTGGTAAGGTTTTAGGTTGGCTCTACCTCTTAAAAAGAAAATATACAAAGTATAAAACCAGAGAAAATAGGAGAAGGCAGAAGACTAAAAAGGGGTTCATAAGGCATAGGAAGAAGAAGGATTAAGATGAGTAATCTCACTGAAAAACTTTGGCATTAAGACCTGAATATTGAGGCAGCCAGTCTAAACTAATTTTCTTTTACAAGTTATGTTTTATGATTGGATGACTTTGGCTTGTGAATGATTTGTTTAAGGGTAAAACCTCTATCTGATTTACCCAGGAAAAATAAGAGTCATGTATTTATAAACTAAAATGTTTGTTTGAGATATGAGTTAACTTTGAGATTGGGTGTTTTCTTTGATAAGTTTTCTTTTAAAAGTTGTTTGTAAAATCCCCGGATTCAAGTAGTGGGTATATGGTCTAAAGGCAGAAAGAAATATGGGCTGTGACATTGTGTTGTTGCTTATGCCTCATATTAATTAAAACAAAAGAAAATGTAGAAGTGCAATGTTGTACATGTGCTGAGCTTCTATGTTTTATGAAATACCCAAATCAAATATACTTGTGGTTTAGCCAGATCATGAATCTGATTGAACCAGAGGTAGGGAAGAATATATATATATATATCTGGAAAATTACTCAGGACCATATGCTTACATCTTGATCCAGTGAAACCCATAGGCAAAATAATGTGCTAAAAAGTCACCTCACTCTTTTGTGATAAAATGGTTGCTTCTGAGAATTTAACTTACCAAACTCTGGATGAATATATGTTGCTTGCATCATTTATGTTTCTCTGATTAAGAAGTGAGATGCAGAAGGGATTAGCACTGCTATGAAAAATATTAAAACACTTAGTAATGTAACTAAGGACTTGGGATCTTAGGGCTACCAAAGTATAGCTTGGCAATGGGAATATTGCAAGTTCACACATGGTATATTTATACCCAGGGGCCTGAGTGTGCTGGGTTAACAGAGAAAGGTCCCAGGCAGTGTGTGTTTAAAAGGAAGAAAGTAGCTAAAGTCCCTGATAAATTTGATAATGAATTCTAGGAATAGATTCAGTAGAGGTCTGGGCAAAATCCCTGATGGCCAGTAAAGTTGAAAAGGAGATGATAACTGGTTTGAAGTTTGTATTTGGTTGTTTTGATGCTCTATTGGTGAATCTTGTGGTTGTTTACTATGAACTAAAACATTGTGATCATATATAATCTGTTTGGCACTAATATGAATGCACATGCTTCACAAAAACATGCACACAGAAGATATGAAGTTTCTTATTCTTGCAAAGTACAGGAATATAAATGGAATTGAAATAAATCATGTTTTCAGTTAGATTATTCACACCAGACAAATAGTCTGACCCTTTTGTGTTCATGCACCATTGGGTGTCTCATATTTATATGGGGCAGTTCATGGTGATTTTGCAGGGAAATAGGGATTGCTTTGATCAGGCTTTGGATGTTAAACTGCTTAGGATTTGGATGCTATGTTTTTAAAAGTCTTTGCTGAAGCTAAATTAGATATTCATGTTGAACTATGTTAAGCTATTTGTTTAAGTTGCTTAGAAAAACCAATGTAATGTTATTTGCTGTTTTGTAAGTGTTGAATTTATATGTATCAGTTAGAACTTATGTATTTTGTTTTGCAAAATGCTTTGTTAAGAAAATGAATTTCAAATTTCAAGAACTGTTAGGCTAAAATGATAGAAAATCTGAGATTGAAAGAATTTGTAGTTTATATACATATATAAAGATCTGGCATAAGAGAATCCTTGTGCAAGTCAAAAATAAAAATCTGATAAAAGGGTATAAGTTGCTTTGGAAAGAAAATGTTAGAGCAGACACTTTGTATCAGGGTAGTGCAAACCAGAATAAGGCTAACATGGCCATTTTCTCGAGCCTGGCTTAAGTCAACACCCAAGTGAGTTTAATTAAGCTTTTAGACCTGTTTCATAGCTTTGTATAGGGTAGGTTCAGACAGTTTTGCTCACAGAAAAAAAAAAAGAAAAACAAAAATTGGGTTGAACTGACCAGCATGGCACTCGAACTTGTGACTTCTCATGTATAAGTTAGGCGCATTTCCATTACGCCTAGATGTTGCTTGTGTTCTCTTAGGATCCACTTTATTATAGCCTGAGTTTGAACACACCTGCACAGAAACATGTACACACATGCACAAGTAAAGGCAAAGTTACCCAGTAAGGAAATCAGAAGCATATATGTGAAAATAGGAGCCTTGAGACATAGAATCAATAGTAATGCATTAATTTAAAAATTGGAAAAAAAACCTAGTTTTGAAAAAGAAACACCTTTGTTATGTAGAGAGTATTTTTTAAGCAATACTCAACAGGTTTCTACCTTCAAAATTTTATACTCTGATTTAGGTAGAAGATGACTTATATATCTTTATATATATAAGTTTAAGATAAAATGATTAAACCAATATTTATTGGCAGAAAGGTCCTGGATAGAAGAAAAATTGAATTAAATATTTTCTTGATTAAATGGCCACTGAATGTTTTAAAAAAAAAAAAATTTCTAGTGGGTCATTTCATTTGGTATCAGAGCTATGTTGTTAAATAACATAGCAAAAATTTTGTATGAATTTGTTTGCATTGAATGTATAGAGTGTTTACTGCTTTGGATGTTTTGTTTTTATATATATTTACACTATTGATACTTATTATGACAGAATAAGTTATAAATTAAAATGAATTAATTTATAGAGCATTAGGCAAAACAGACTAACCTAAGTGTTATATCCATAGAGCTATGGTAGGACCCAGACATCAAAATGTAGGAACAAGTGAACCACCCATGGTGAATGTGCAAGAATTCATGAGGGCCATAAGAGATGGAGTAGGTAACAGGCAGGAAAATCCACATGAGGAACTTTCCAAACTACTCAAGACTTTTACTAATCTTGGAGGCAAAACCTTTGATGGCACAGAAGGAGTTATGGGGGTTCAAAATTGGCTTAGAATTCTGGAAAGAATCTTTGCAGACATGCAAGTTGAAGACCAAAGGAAGAGGCAAATTGCATCCAGGCAATTGAGAGGAGCAGCTTTGGATTGGTGGGAAGTTATCATAGCTGGAAGACCTGAAGGAGAAGTGACATGGGATCAGTTTAAAGCAATGTTGGAAGGCAGATTTATCCCTGCATCAGCTAAGGAGTCTTTACTGGAGGAATTCATCAAATTGAGGCAAGGGACTATGAGTGTCACTGAGTACACTCAGAAGTTTGAATCATTGGCAAAGTATGGTGCAGTGCTCATCACCACTGAGGAAGCTAAGAATGGCAGATATATCCAAGGGTTGAACTCTAGCCTTAGTAGAGCCATGCTACCATATAAGGATAAAACTTTTGATCAAGTTTTGGATTTGACTCTGAGCATTGAACAACATGATAAAGCTAGAGAAAATTTCAGAGCATTCAAAAATAATCAGAACAAGAAGGGAAAGGGTAAATTCCACCCTTATGATAAAAAGAAAACAGACATAACTTCCACCAAGAAACCAGAAGAAGCTAGAACTGCTGAAGTTAAGAAGAAGATCACTTGTTACAACTGTGGACAAGAAGGGCACATGAAAAATAGGTGCACCAATCCTAGACCAACATCCTTCAATTGTCACCATTGTGGGAAGGAAGGTCACATAAAAAGGAACTGCCCAGATTTTAAGCAAGGAAAATTAGGGGCTTTGGAAGGGAAAGGCAAGGCAGCTGAGGGATCAAATGTTGAAAGGCATGGCCAAGTTGAAGGTACTTTGCTTATCCATTCAATACCTTTAACAGTAGTATATGATACTGGGGCTACCCATTCATTGATCTCTCATGATATTGCACAACAATTAAAATTGAATTGTATGATTGTTGATAAACCACTGCTAATTAAAAGCCCTATAGGTAGTTCATGTGTTATGGGTATGATGTGCATGCAACTGGGATTAAATATAGGAGGACATGTGTTTGAGTCAAACCTATATGTGTTGCAATATCCAGACATAGGAATTATTTTAGGAGTTGATTGGTTGAGTAGATATAAGGCTATCATAAATATGGAGACATCCACCATATCATTGAAGGTTTCTGATGGACAAAGAATAACTGTTCTATGTGAGGCAAACAAAAACAGAAGTATAGCCAACCTTTCTGCATTGTCAAATGAAAAACCCATGCCTGCATTAGAAGAGATTCCCATAGTTAATCTATATGAAGATGTGTTTGGGGAAGTAAGAGGAGTTCCTAATCACAGGCCAGTTGAATTTTCAATAAGAATAATTCCAGGAGCTAGCCCAGTGGTTAAAAGACCAACCAGAATGGGGCCTAAGGAATTGATGGAATTGAAAAAGCAATTAGTTGAACTAGAAGAAAAAGGTTTTATTAGACCCAGTAGCTCATCATGGGGGGCACCAGTAGTCTTTGTTAAGAAGCATGATGGATCTCTGAGATTATGTATTGATTATAGGGAATTAAATAAGGTCACAGTTAAAAATAAATATCCCTTACCAAGAATTGATGATCTCTTTGATCAATTGAGTGGTGCAAAAATATTTTCTAGACTTGATTTAGCTTCAGGCTTTCATCAGATGAAAGTAGAAGAGGAAAGCATCAAGTATACAGCTTTTAACACCAGATATGGGCTTTATGAATTTTTGGTAATGCCATTTGGCTTAACAAATGCTCCTTCCTATTTTGTTGATTTGATGAATAGGATTTTTAGAGAATACTTGGATAAGTTTGTATTAATATTTATTGATGATATATTAATTTATTCTAAGTCAGTTAGAGAGCATGAAAACCATTTGCATTTGGTATTTGAGAAATTGAGACAGGAAGACTTGAAAGCAAAGTTTTCAAAATGCACTTTTTGGCAGAATGAAGTGAACTTTCTAGGCCATATTATATCAGAAGAAGGAATAGCTGTGGACTCCAATAAAGTCATTGCAGTGCAAGCTTGGAAAAGGCCTACTAATGTCACTGAAGTCAGATCATTCATGGGAATGGCTGGTTACTATAGGAGATTTATAAAAGATTTTGCAAAGATCTCAATTCCATTAACCAGATTGACTAGGAAGAATCAAGTATTCAATTGGACTGAGGAATGTGAAAATGCCTTTGGTAAATTAAAAGAGGCACTGGTACAAGCTCCAATTCTTAAAGTACCTGAGGGAAATGAAAACTTGGTGGTATATACTGATGCAAGTGGACAAGGGCTTGGAGCAGTATTGATGCAACAACATCAGGTAATAGCTTATGCTTCTTGGCAGTTGAAATCAAGTGAAGTGAGGTATGCTACTCATGACCTTGAATTGGCTGCTATAGTGTATGCCCTTAAACTATGGAGACACTATTTGTTAGGAGCAAAATTTGAAGTATATACAGACCATAAATCCCTCAAATATTTGTTTTCACAAAGAGAATTAAACATGAGACAGCAAAGATGGATTGAACTCTTAGCCTCATATGATTTTGAAATATTATACACACCAGGTAAGGCTAATAAGGTAGCAGATGCCCTAAGTAGACAACATGCTAAAGTGGCTAAATTAATGATAGAAGAGTTTAACACTTTATCATTACTAATTGATTCAGAGATAAAAAGTGATAACCTAGAAAACATGAGCTTATGCAGTGGGAAGGTAGAGATGGGAAAATTAAGTTTTATTACTCTGGGATCAGAATTGAAAAATAAAGTTGCAATGCTACAAAGCCAAGATCCATTTTTATTTGGAAAGAAGACACAAATATTAAATGGTGAGACAGTGGAAGGTTTTCAGTTGGATGATCAGGGCCATCTGAAGAAAGGAGAAAGGATATGTGTTCCAGCAATGGATGAGTTGAAGCAAGAAATTTTGGATGCTTACCACAAAAGTAAATATACTATACACCCAGGAAGCACAAGAATGTATCACAACCTCAAGATAGATTATTGGTGGAGTGGTATGAAGAGTGCAGTGGCAACCTATGTATCAAAATGTATGGTTTGCCAGCAGGTGAAGGCTGAGTATCAAAAACCCTCAGGAATGCTTCAACCTTTACAAATACCACAGTGGAAATGGGAAGACATATCAATGGATTTTATTGATGGTTTGCCTAGAACTAGGAGGGGAAATGATAGTATTTGGGTAGTGGTTGATAGGTTAACCAAGTCAGCCCACTTTATACCAGTGAAATCAGAAAGAAATGCTAATACCCTAGCCCAGTTGTTTGTTAAAGAAGTAGTCAGACTGCATGGTATACCAAAGACTATAGTAAGTGATAGAGATACCATCTTCACTTCAAGATTTTGGCAGAGCTTTCACAAGGCAATGGGGACTGATTTATGCTTGAGTACAGCATACCATCCTCAATCTGATGGCCAAACAGAAATTGTGAACAAATTGCTTGAAGACATGTTGAGAGCATGTGTATTGGATTGGGGAGGAAGCTGGGAAGATTACATATATCTAGCTGAGTTTGCATACAATAACACCCATCACAGTAGTATAGGCATGGCCCCCTTTGAAGCTCTCTATGGAAGGCCATGTTTGTCACCTTCAAGTTGGCATGAGTCTGGAGAAAAAGTGGTCTTAGGACCAGAAAATGTGAAGGAGACTTCTGAAAAGGTAGCCTTGATCAGAAAAAGAATTACTTCTGCCCAAGATAGGCAAAAGAAATATGCAGATCAAAGGAGAAAAGCAGTACAATATGATGTTGGGGATTATGTGTTCATCAAGATATCACCCATGAAAAAGGTTCTAAGGTTTGGGAAACAAGGAAAGTTGACTCCTAGATATATAGGACCATATAAAATTCTAGAAAGAATAGGGACAGTAGCCTATAAATTAGAATTGCCAGAAGAAATGAGAGCAATGCATGATGTCTTTCATGTGTCTCAACTAAGGAGATGGGTTCATGATAAGGAAGCAATATTAGAATCCTCTAAAGATGTGCAGATTGATCCTAGGATGATCTATGAAAAGGAACCAGTGGGCATAGTTTCTAGAGAAACTAAGAAATTGAGAAACAAAGAAATTAAACTAGTAAAAGTACAATGGAGTCTAGACCCAAATGATTGCACATGGGAAGTGGAGGACAAAATCAGAAATGATTATCCCCAGCTGTTTGATTGAAGGAAAAGGTCAAATCTATATATATATGTACATACTACTGAATGTGTTGGTTGAATATGCATTGTGATTTTTATCTTGTGTTGATATGCATAGTGCTTAATAGGTGATTAGTTTGAAAATGGTTTTGAAATCAGAAAAAAAAAAATTCACTTTTCTGAAGAAATGATACTTAAGTTAAGTATGAAAGAATTGTGGGACACAATTCCTAAAAGGAGGGGTATATGTGATAACCCTGATTTTTGTGAGTAATTTCATGATTTAATTTAGTTTGTATTTGTTTGAAATTGCATTGAAAAAAATAGGAATAGGAAATTGATTTGCAGATACCAAGTATAAAACATGCACATGTGCACAAGGCAGTGCACAGACATGCACACAGATTTCTGTGTAACAAAATTTGACAGAAATTAATAGATAAAAATAAAGTAATTGATTTAGAAATACATATGCATAAAGATAGAATTTTGTCTTTAAATAAAATAGAGTACAAAGAAAATAGGAAAAGCTAGGCTGAAATAAACTTAAAATTATTTAAAGAAAGAAAAAAAAAATAAAAGGCTTAGGTATACATAAGTTATACATGTATATAGTCAATCAATCTCTGGAAAGAAACAGAAATTGCATGAAAATGGCATGAGTCCCTAAACAAGCACTTTATCTATTCTCAGTAATTTCTTTTATAAAGAAAATAATAACAATAATAATAGGAAGTCATGCAAATAACATGACCGGGGCAATGAGGTATATTTTCTGGAAAATATACCATGACTAATTACCCATTTTCTCTAAAATGTTAGAACAAGAGGCAGATCATAGTTGGTAGGGTAAAATTGGCATTTGGTAATTTCCTAAAACCCTAGTAGCAGTCAGAATTCATATAAGAAGACCTGATGTGGTAAGGTTTTAGGTTGGCTCTACCTCTTAAAAAGAAAATATACAAAGTATAAAACCAGAGAAAATAGGAGAAGGCAGAAGACTAAAAAGGGGTTCATAAGGCATAGGAAGAAGAAGGATTAAGGTGAGTAATCTCACTGAAAAACTTTGGCATTAAGACCTGAATATTGAGGCAGCCAGTCTAAACTAATTTTCTTTTACAAGTTATGTTTTATGATTGGATGACTTTGGCTTGTGAATGATTTGTTTAAGGGTAAAACCTCTATCTGATTTACCCAGGAAAAATAAGAGTCATGTATTTATAAACTAAAATGTTTGTTTGAGATATGAGTTAACTTTGAGATTGGGTGTTTTCTTTGATAAGTTTTCTTTTAAAAGTTGTTTGTAAAATCCCCGGATTCAAGTAGTGGGTATATGGTCTAAAGGCAGAAAGAAATATGGGCTGTGACATTGTGTTGTTGCTTATGCCTCATATTAATTAAAACAAAAGAAAATGTAGAAGTGCAATGTTGTACATGCGCTGAGCTTCTATGTTTTATGAAATACCCAAATCAAATATACTTGTGGTTTAGCCAGATCATGAATCTGATTGAACCAGAGGTAGGGAAGAATATATATATATATATCTGGAAAATTACTCAGGACCATATGCTTACATCTTGATCCAGTGAAACCCATAGGCAAAATAATGTGCTAAAAAGTCACCTCACTCTTTTGTGATAAAATGGTTGCTTCTGAGAATTTAACTTACCAAACTCTGGATGAATATATGTTGCTTGCATCATTTATGTTTCTCTGATTAAGAAGTGAGATGCAGAAGGGATTAGCACTGCTATGAAAAATATTAAAACACTTAGTAATGTAACTAAGGACTTGGGATCTTAGGGCTACCAAAGTATAGCTTGGCAATGGGAATATTGCAAGTTCACACATGGTATATTTATACCCAGGGGCCTGAGTGTGCTGGGTTAACAGAGAAAGGTCCCAGGCAGTGTGTGTTTAAAAGGAAGAAAGTAGCTAAAGTCCCTGATAAATTTGATAATGAATTCTAGGAATAGATTCAGTAGAGGTCTGGGCAAAATCCCTGATGGCCAGTAAAGTTGAAAAGGAGATGATAACTGGTTTGAAGTTTGTATTTGGTTGTTTTGATGCTCTATTGGTGAATCTTGTGGTTGTTTACTATGAACTAAAACATTGTGATCATATATAATCTGTTTGGCACTAATATGAATGCACATGCTTCACAAAAACATGCACACAGAAGATATGAAGTTTCTTATTCTTGCAAAGTACAGGAATATAAATGGAATTGAAATAAATCATGTTTTCAGTTAGATTATTCACACCAGACAAATAGTCTGACCCTTTTGTGTTCATGCACCATTGGGTGTCTCATATTTATATGGGGCAGTTCATGGCGATTTTGCAGGGAAATAGGGATTGCTTTGATCAGGCTTTGGATGTTAAACTGCTTAGGATTTGGATGCTATGTTTTTAAAAGTCTTTGCTGAAGCTAAATTAGATATTCATGTTGAACTATGTTAAGCTATTTGTTTAAGTTGCTTAGAAAAACCAATGTAATGTTATTTGCTGTTTTGTAAGTGTTGAATTTATATGTATCAGTTAGAACTTATGTATTTTGTTTTGCAAAATGCTTTGTTAAGAAAATGAATTTCAAATTTCAAGAACTGTTAGGCTAAAATGATAGAAAATCTGAGATTGAAAGAATTTGTAGTTTATATACATATATAAAGATCTGGCATAAGAGAATCCTTGTGCAAGTCAAAAATAAAAATCTGATAAAAGGGTATAAGTTGCTTTGGAAAGAAAATGTTAGAGCAGACACTTTGTATCAGGGTAGTGCAAACCAGAATAAGGCTAACATGGCCATTTTCTCGAGCCTGGCTTAAGTCAACACCCAAGTGAGTTTAATTAAGCTTTTAGACCTGTTTCATAGCTTTGTATAGGGTAGGTTCAGACAGTTTTGCTCACAGAAAAAAAAAAAAGAAAAACAAAAATTGGGTTGAACTGACCAGCATGGCACTCGAACTTGTGACTTCTCATGTATAAGTTAGGCGCGTTTCCATTACGCCTAGATGTTGCTTGTGTTCTCTTAGGATCCACTTTAGTATAGCCTGAGTTTGAACACACCTGCACAGAAACATGTACACACATGCACAAGTAAAGGCAAAGTTACCCAGTAAGGAAATCAGAAGCATATATGTGAAAATAGGAGCCTTGAGACATAGAATCAATAGTAATGCATTAATTTAAAAATTGGAAAAAAAAAACCTAGTTTTGAAAAAGAAACACCTTTGCTATGTAGAGAGTATTTTTTAAGCAATACTCAACAGGTTTCTACCTTCAAAATTTTATACTCTGATTTAGGTAGAAGATGACTTATATATCTTTATATATATAAGTTTAAGATAAAATGATTAAACCAATATTTATTGGCAGAAAGGTCCTGGATAGAAGAAAAATTGAATTAAATATTTTCTTGATTAAATGGCCACTGAATGTTTTAAAAAAAAAAAATTTCTAGTGGGTCATTTCAGAGTTGATGTCACTAAAAAATTTTGTATAGAAGTTGTCATAAGTTTGATTCCTAATGAGCACATTCTTTTTGTTTAAATATTTTTGTACCATTTTGGTTGTTCAAGGAAACATTTTAAATATCTCTATGAAAGAAATATGATGTAGAAACATCTCTCAATCTATATACAGTCTATGATATATAATGAAGTTTTATATAATCTATATATGATGGAGGTTATACAATGTTTTTGAGTTAATCTAATAATTAGAGTTGATGTCAAACAAAAGTTTGGTGGTAGCTACGGTCACAAATTTGATTCCTAGGTGATTTGTAAGAGCACTTTACACCTAGACTATCAGTAGAAAACACAGTTTTAGGTTATGGAAGTGAGAATGAGCTAATAATCACTAAAGGCGCTCAAGAAATCACCATTTTCTTCCCATTGCCCGTAATGTCTAGCCACTAAATGACTTTAGAAGAAGCGTCTTTGCATGACAAGCCATTAATAGTTAATCTAGTGAGAGAACTAGATTAGTTCACTAAAATACCATTATCGCCTGTATATGGTTTACCATGATTGTGAGTTTCACCATTTGGAGTCATAACTTAAACAATTCGAATGTTGTATTTTTCAGCAAATTCATGATCACGGGAATCATGTGCAAGTACAGCCATAATTGCTCCAGTGCCATAACTATTTAAAAAAATATAATTAGAAAATATTTTAGCTACTTGCATTGCACTACTGAAAGAACGAGTTGCAGAGCATAAGGAAGAAGTGTCATTTATAATTAAGAAAAGCATATTTCTATGACATAACATGTTTTTATTATGATATTTATATAGCATAATTTTCTCCGGAAAGTTGGAATGAACAGCTAGAAGTTATAGAAATGAACCTTCCCAAGACATAATCTGCCACCTAAATTGGAATGAATTCCCAGTAGCAGGATTCTTCGCATATAAACCACTAAAGACTCCAGTTTTTCTTTCTACAGATCAGTTCTTTCAAGTTCACTTTCCCGAGCTGCAATTTCTTGATAATTTTCAACCTACATTTACAATCTTGTTACATCAGTAGAAAAACACAGTTGATGATGCAGAAAGCAAATTATAGTTAACTTGCAGGATATGGTGATATGCTGCTCGAATTTGATCATATTTTCTTTCAAGATCAACAAACGAACTATCATGGTGGAAGGTTCTAAGGCAGATTTAAATAAACAGGCATTTGATGAAAGATAACCCCAGGTGATTTGTAAGAGCATTTTACACCTAGACCACCTTATTGTTAATCGAATTTCAATAACAATGAATATCTCATATTTCAATTTGTAAAAAACAACAAAACTTTGAGAATATTGAAGAATTACCAATAATAGTGATGATTCAGCTCATACAAATTGTAGTTTCCTAGCTTCCTCAGGACCAATCATCAAAAACGTAATTCTTCCAATCGGGCTAGTTAACCCTAATTTTAAATCAAAAACTCAATTAAAAACGAAATACTTTTTCATATTAGGGCAAATGTCAACGCCGGGAATTTGAAATTCCAAAATCAGAATGGAATGGAGGAATTTTGAAATGCAACTCGGATTTGTTCAAATTGGAATGAATTTTGAATTCAAAAATTTGTTTGAAATCAATGTTGGAGATTCTTACCAGGAGGTGGCGATGACAAGCTATTTATGAGGTGGACGTAGAATCTACTAGCGCCTAGCTATTCAATTGGCCTTATGGTGCGAAGGCGGAGGATGAACGTTGCTTTTGAAGAGACAAAGAGAAAGGGAGGACAAATTTTTAGGGTTTTGTTTCCTTCTACTATGAGGCGGAAGAAAAATGGAAAAAGCGGCGAGATCTTGCCCGCACAAAATTTTATTATCGGTAGACAGCGTTTTCATAGTTTTTTATTCATCGGACGGAACCAAGGACGACAATTGTATTAAAAACGCTGTACTAATTTGCCATTATAACTAACTTTTCTTGTAGTGATTCTACGCCCTAGAAGTGGATCAGGGAAGGCCAAGGATTAGATCTAAGGACCACATGTGAGTGTTTTGTAATTATTTTAGATTTGTAAGCAATTTAAAATAATATGGTTCTCAATAGTTGTAGTTTTTCTACAATTTTGAGATGGATTTTATGTAAGTTTATTTACAGTCAGTTTTTAAGTAAATTTCAGAATTTCTTTTCAGTCTATTTTTATTCAGCTATTTTATTCAGTTATTTACAGTTATTTATAGTTATTTGCAGTTATTTACATCTATTTTTAGTTAGAACTTAGCCTGTAAATGTTAGTTTCTTTTTATAGAGGTTTAATCCCTTTTTACGCGAATAAATTAAAAAGGGAAGAATTCGCTAATATGAATTAAAATAGAAAAACACTAAATTTACAAAAATCAGATGTAAAATAAGAAAAACTGAAATAAAATAGAGATGAACTAAAATAGGAAAATTTAAGATATTTGCTAGCATAATTATAACAAGTGGTTATAACTAAGAAGAGAAAATAGGAAAGTAACAATTATAACATAGGTTATAATTAGAAAGAAAGAAAGAACATAAGAGGCTTATTTTAAAACTTAGATCTTGTTAATAAGCAAATATAACAGAAATAACAGAAGAGGCTTATTTTAAAACTTAGATTAAGTTAATAAGCAAATATAGAAGTAGAGCCCATACCGGCAGCATTCCCTTTCAGATCTAGGACCGATGGTCTCACAATAGCAGGTGAGGCTGGGACATGCTTATGCTGATTAGGGTAAATAAGTGGCCAATAGATAGAGGCTCAAATCCGGGGATTTGGGCAAGGGGCGCAAAACAAGAAGATTGTTTGTTAGGACCAGTACCGACAACATTCCCTTTCAGGTCTAGGACTGATGGTCTCACAACAGTTAGGTGAGGCTGGGCACGCTTATGTTGATTAGGGTAAATAAAGGGTGAAATAGGGGGTGACAGTTAGTGTACCGGCGATGACCGAGCGTGCGACATCGATTAGGGTAAATAATTCGCTACTGCATCCTAAGTGCTAAAGAGGTGTCTTTTTCTATGGCCAACAGGATTAGTTCGCAGTGGCACAACAGAGATAGAATAGGCCAATCAACGGGTAGAATTAGGATTTCAGCCTAATCAAGTTAGTAGTTGAGATAAGATTAGGGTTTCAGCCTAATCATAGTAGTTTAAGATAAGTGCAAACAATCAAATCAAATAATCTAAGCAAACAGTCAAACAGAATCAGAAACAGTATTTCACCCCAATTTTATCTATTCTGCATTTTCCTTTCATGCTAGAACTATTGCTTAGTCTATTATCTTTATCTTGCTTAGAAATGCTAGTAATTACTTTCACTCACCAGACTTATTGTCTGATCCACACCTCTCTATTTCCCTCCTTTCCCCCCAATAGGCCAACAGAGTTGAGTAGATTCAGGTTGCTTGGAGATTTATTCCCGGAGTTCTCTTGTTTCAGATGCATTCTTCTGCTTTTCATCCTTTTCATTTGGCTTATGATGGATTGGTACTTGTGAGAGGGATTATGATTATTATTGCTGTTACTTTTGCACTCTGATTAGGTGAGACTGAGGTGTATTTTTCATGAGACATGAATTTGTGGAATATGCATGTATATGCTTTTTTTTATGATAATAAACATATATACATTCATTTAAATGTATTTGATATTGTACTATTTTATTTTTCACAGATAAAATAAATATTTGCTGAATAAAATAAATAACACAGAATTGGAATTCAAACGAATATTTTATTCAAACAAATATTTATTACAATTTTGATAGTACAATTTCAAGCTCTCACTATAACTATACAATTTCAATCACAATACAATTACATCACAATTTCATAGTTACATCAGTTCCTCACTACATATCACTCACACTCGTATTTATCTTCAACTTCATTCCAATGTGAATCTGGCATCTGAGCAATATGCAAAAATATACATTGACGCAGTAAAATTGAAAAGGAAATGTTTTTGCAGTATAAAACAAAACATGAATTTTGAAAATAATATTTGCCTCAGTTATTTGGGTTGTTCGTCATCATTTATATTCGAATTCATTACACACGAACATTGTGACATGCACAGTGCATCACTGTACATGCCACAAGGCCGTGCACACCGAAATGTACACTTGATAATGTTACAGGGACAGGTGAGCACAGGTCAAACCCAAAAGAAAAGCCGGGTTCAACTCAAGTGCAACACAAATAGAGTCACAACACGTGCACAAGGTCAAACCCGAGCGTTTAAGCTGGATTCAAAACAGGGCAATAGAGGTCAAGTCACTGCAACCATGACTCAACTCAAATGCAAGACCAACCAGTTCATGTGCAAAACCGAAATGCTATCATATGTACAAATGCAAAGACCAGTGATGCACACTCAAACTTTTAACAAAGTCAAGTTCGAAGGCATAAGCACATACACCAGTAAAAACAAAGACCAGTGGACCACAATGCAACAGCCAAAAGAGTAGCAACAAAACAGACTCAAAGCCAGATCAGAGCACTGCACCAGTTCAATGGGGAATGCAACCAGAGATATGCTACAACTCCAATGCTCAAGTGGAAGTACCAACTACTAAATGCAACAACTCAAATATGAAAGATGCATACCACAAAAGCAAACCAGCAATGTTCAAAATAATGAAAACACAAATGCAATGCTCAAAGACACTATACACAAGTACAACTCAAATGGAAGCTGCCAAATTCCAAGAAAAGGAAATACATCATATGTATAACATGTACAGGACAGTGAAGAATAGTTCGAACAAGGTCGAAAGTGCTACCAGGGTTTATCGAGCAATACAACACTGTGAGTATACAGGAATGAATATCACATAACCAAAGACAATTCTCAAAGCCAATATAAATTCAAATCAACTATGAACGAATACCAAGTCAGGTGACAATGAACATGTCAGGTCAGAGCAGTGGTAATCAAGGTAGCAAAAGAATGCAAATAAGTCAAAAATGATCAAAGCCGAAGCTATGAATTGAAGCAAGAAGAAATATGCAGTTCGAAATCAAAATACTGTAATGGCCGAAGTCAAAGAAAATCAACACCGTGATGACCAAGGAGTCGAAATCAATGCCGTGGAATTCAAGCAACAAAAATATATTCGTATTGAACAAGTCATAAAACATCTCAAACGTTCAAGTATCATCAAGCGGCAGAGCAAAAATCATTGACAAATTCAAATAAAATATATACGACGAAATTCCAGGAACTGGAATCCTATTTAATCCCTAACTCATCATCGGCAATACCCATCGAGTTCAAATATTAAAACCAGAGAACAAAAGGCACAATTCACATACCAAATCAAAGCCGAACTCAATCAAGGAGGAAGAGCCGCGAATGATTCTATCGAAGCAGAGGCTAACTCGATAAAGCAGCCGAAATCATCTCAAGAGACGATCAACCAATAGAGCAAGAAAATCGAATTCAATCGAGCATTTACAGTCGCGATCTTCTAATTCCTGAAAGCCCTAATTTGCAAAGACGAGAACAAGCCACCACTTCTCAGAGCAAAGAATAAATCGAGCTAAAGCCCAAATTGAAGAGCACCGAACAAACAAGTGCTGAAGCCCTAATTTTTCAGATCGAACGAGACAAGAATCAAAGCAGCCATTATCGAATAAAATTAGGGCCGGAGTACAATAAAGGATTTGGGCCGTATATTTTCTTTTGTGATAATAAAAAGGAGAGGGCCGGTTATTTTAATAGGCTTTAGAATTTTTTAATTAGGGTTTTAATTTATTTAGTTTTAAATTGTTTTTTTATTTTCTGTTTTTAAAAGTCTAAACTTTGGTAAATCACCACCTAGAGGTTAGGTAGTGTCAGATTGTATAATTAGGGTTAGTTCAGTGAGCATGGTGTGCGATTTTACGAAACTCTATAGGCGGAGCAGGGTGTGCGAGTCTGTTAGAGTGTTTGTAAGCGGGATACTGTTTAATTCTAATAGAAATCTGGGAATGCAGCAGTAGGCAGGGGTTGCCGAAGCTGGGTAAATTTTGTGTGTGATTTACTTTTCTGCATATTCACTTCTCTGCAGTTTGTTTTTGTGTTTAATTCGAGAAAATTTGCTATAACCCTATTCACCCCCCCTCTAGGGTTAATCTAGATCCTACAAGTGGTATTAGAGCCCGGTATTTTTCTTTAACTGTAGAGTCATGAATCCACCAAATAATGCTTTTTCTGAAGGGCAATCTATTGTTAGGCCACCCATGTTTAATGGGAATGATTATGCTTATTGGAAAGTTAGGATGGGTATTTATCTTAGTTCTGTTGATTATGATGTTTGGGATATTATTGAAACTGGCTATAAAGCTCCCACTATAACTGTTAGTGATACTGAGATTCCTAAACCAAAGGATAGGTGGGACGCTAATGATAAGAAATTAAAAACTACAAATGCTAAAGCCATGAATGCTTTGATCTGTGCTCTTGATAAGAATGAATTTAATAGAATTTCTCATTGTACAACTACGTAGGAAATTTGGCATACTTTGGAGGTGACACACGAAGGAACTTCTCAAGTCAAGGAGTCTCGTCTAGCCCTGTTCAGCAATGAATACGAGAACTTTGTGATGGACAAAGGCAAGAGCATAAAGGACATGTTTGGACGCTTCTCAACCTTGGTATACAATGCTAGAGCGCTTGGAAAGGTATTCTACGAGGTAGAGCTAGTGAGGAAGATACTACGAGTCTTACCGATGAACTTTGAGGCAAAAGTCACAGCAATACAAGAATTGGAAGATCTGAGTAAATTAAGCATGGAGGAGTTGATTGGCAACTTGATGACATATGAGCTTGAGCTAAAAACAAAGGAGGAACGCAACAACTCCGAATCAAAAAAGAAGACGATTGCCTTAAAGAGCAAAGAAGAGAGCGATGAAGAAGATCCAATTGAAGAACTTACAGTGGCTGTCAATAATCTTCGAAAATTGTCAAGATTCAGGCCACGCAAGAAGAAAACGAGTGGTAATTGGTCAAAAGATTCTGACAATTCCGAAAATGAATTAACCTGCTATAACTGCAACAAGCCTGGTCACTTCAAACAAAATTGCCCACTTCTCAAAAACACCATAGGAAAGAAAAAGAAGAAAAAGGCCTTCGCAGCAACTTGGGATGATGAAGAAGGAGAGGAAGTCTCGGATGATAGCTCAGAGGAGGCTAACTTATGTCTTATGGGAAAATCAGATTCAGAAGCAAGCTCAGAGGAATCTAGTGAGGTAAGTAACTATTCATACAAAGAACTTGTTTTTATGTGCCTTGATCTTACTAAAACAGTTGATGCTCTTGATTCTAAAATTGAAAAACTGAAATCTGATAGAAGAAAACTTGTCCATGAAAATACTAGGTTAGAAACTGAACTTGAAAATATTCAAAACCTAGACTGTAAAAAATGCAAAATTTTAGATTCATAATTATCAAAGCTTAAGAATATCTTTGAGAATCTTGAAAAAGAAAACTTGAGTCTTAAGGAAGTCATTGAAACTAGGAGAAAGGATTTTATAAATAGATGCACCTCACTTGTGACTGAAAACACAACACTAAAAACCAAAGTTCAAAATCTTGAGAAAACTCTGAATAACTTTTCAAGAGGAGAAAAATCATTCAACATGTTATTGGGAAACCAACTTTTTGCTAACAACAGAAAAGGACTAGATTTTAGGAAAACACAAGTTGATGATAATGCAAAAGGTAAGAGTGTCTTTGCTAGATGTGGAATAATTGGACATCGTGCTGAAAATTATAGTCATAGGAACAAGAACACAAAATTTATACAAGTTTGGGTTCCTAAGAATTCTACAAACAAATTTCATGTCTATTGGAACAAGAATGAAAGGACAAAACAAGTTTGGGTGCCAAAAGGAACATATATAAATAGTTTTGGGTCTACTCAAACATATTCATCAAATTATTCTGCCACTAACAACCATGGACCTATAAAAACAAATAGGTCACAAAAATCTTTTACCATGTAGGTGTGGTGGCAGGCTAAGGAACAACATTAGTGTTATCTGGATTCTGGCTGTTCCAAACACACAACGGGCGACAAATCAACGTTCCTTAGCCTAGTATAAAGGTGACAGATTCACAATGGGCAAACAACGAAAGATTATCGTACAGGTAAAACAGGTAATTGTATTTATTTTCAAACGATAGATAAAATGTGAAAATCTGCACCATAATCTGAATTTAATCAGCCAGTTATGTGAAATGATTGATGATGATTAATTCTGATTTCATCTTTAAATGGATTTACTCGAAGTAATTATGATGGTTGACAGATTCTAATTTACTTGATATGATCTTACATGACTTGCTCTTATCTATGACTTTGATTTGTGCTTAAAAGTTGACCAACCATTTTTTTCATCATTGAATTTAATTTGTTTGGTCAAATTAAGATGTTGATTGATTTTCGATTACTCATGCTATAAAAAGGTTTTTAAGAAATTGTTGAAATTGTTGAAACTTTGTGAAATTGGTGAAACTTCAAGAAATTGTTTTGAAATAATGATGATGGTTTAATGACTGTTGATCCTACGGTTTCTAAATCTGACACTATGATATTTGTTTGATGGTTAACACGACTTCAATTCAAAGTCAAGAAAATTTCGTTTAAAGATTGTTGAAAATAATTCTGAGATAGTTTGTTGAAATTTCACAATCTGGTCTATGACATCCAACGAGTGAATATTGAGTGAAATTTAAAGTCAGATGCAGATCACACTGGTAATATAGTTGGTAGAAAAATTACTAGTGGAACGTGATTATATTTCGAGACATTCATTTGCTGCATCATTTTTTTTTCAAAGAAAATATCTGCATGTTTTCCACTTGAAATAATTTCTATTTTAGCAGAAATTATTTTTAAAAACCCCTTCTAGAAAATAATTTCTGTTGACCTTGTATCAGATTAATTTGATAACTATTTTTGAAATTGATCAACTGATCTGAACCCCTAATAATTATCTAAAAAGATAGATAGTGATTGAAAATAAGATGAGTGTTGATATTAATCATATATTATGACTTGAGAAAGTATAATTAAAAAATTTCTTTAGAAATTTAAACAAGAGTTATAAAAACTTTTTATTGATAACTATTCCATGATCATTCCTATTTCTATCATCCTTCTATCGACCATCACTCATCAAAAGTCAATATAGTATGTCAATATGTGGTAGTTTAAACGGGAAATCATTTGTGCTTCAATTTTATTATATTTCTAACAATAAATAATAATATCCAAAATATTCACTCTCATTTAAAAGTCCTCACGGTTATGCATGGGTGAATTACTTAGATTTTTTGATTATGTGCTTCCATGCTCATTTAAAAGTCCTCACGGTTATGCATGTATGGAACACATATCAAAACTAATTGATTAAATAGACAAGTTGATTCTAATCCCATTTAAAAGTCCTCACGGTTATGCGTGGTTAGAAGATACTTGAATTCATTTTTAAAAATAAAAATTTAGAATACTACTAATCTCATTTAAAAGTCCTAACGGTTATGCATGGTTAGTAGATATTCAAATTTCCTGAAATAAATATACCACAAATAGACACAACTATATGGTTTTATTTGATGATATCATCCTATCATTCTAAAGTGGAATATGCATCAATTAAAGTATTTATGATTTTTGTTTGATTTTCTTATTGAAATTAATATTTACACTCAATTGAGCTTTAATATTGTATTAATGTCTATCACTATATCTCTATTTTTCTATTACTATTATTCTTTTGCTGATAACAAAAGGGGGAGAGAAAAGTTAAGATTTTGAAAATAAAGGTCAAAGATTTTCTATTTGCATATAGATTCATATTGCATATTTTATTCTCATGCATATATGTAGGGGGAGTATTGTGTAGAAAGAGAGCATTTAAATAAGGGAGCAAATTGAATAATCAAATACATTTACAATAGTCAAAATCTTAAATATATGTTTGTTATCATCAAAAGGGGGAGATTGTGGAATATGCATGTATATGCTTTTTGTTTGATGATAATAAACATATATACATTCATTTAAATGTATTTGATATTGTACTATTTTATTTTTCATAGATAAAATAAATATTTGCTGAATAAAATAAATAACACAGAATTGGAATTCAAACGAATATTTTATTTAAACAAATATTTATTACAATTTTGATAGTACAATTTCAAGCTCTCACTATAACTATACAATTTCAGTCACAATACAATTACATCACAATTTCATAGTTACATCAGTTCCTCACTACATATCACTCACACTCGTATTTATCTTCAACTTCATTCCAATGTGAATCCAGCATCTGAGCAATCTGCAAAAATATACATTGATGCAGTAAAATTGAAAAGGAAATGTTTTTGCAATATAAAACAAAATATGAATTTTGAAAATAATATTTGCCTCGGTTATTTGGGTTGTTCGTCGACATTTATATTTGAATTCATTACACACGAACATTGTGACATGCACAGTGCATCACTGTACATGCCACAAGGCCGTGCACATCGAAATGTACACTTGATAATGTTACAGGGACAAGTGAGCACATGTCAAACCCAAAAGAAAAGCCGGGTTCAACTCAAGTGCAACACAAATAGAGTCACAACACGTGCACAAGGTCAAACCCGAGCGTTTAAGCTGGATTCAACACAGGGCAATAGAGGTCAAGTCACTGCAACCATGACTCAACTCAAATGCAAGACCAACCAGTTTATGTGCAAAACCGGAATGCTATCATATGTACAAATGCAAAGACTAGTGATGCACACTCAAACTTTTAACAAAGTCAAGTTCGAAGGCATAAGCACATACACCAGTAAAAACAAAGACCAGTGGACCACAATGCAACAGCCAAAAGAGTATCAACAAAACAGACTCAAAGCCAGATCAGAGCACTGCACCAGTTCAATGGGGAATGCAACCAGAGATATGCTACAACTCCAATGCTCAAGTGGAAGTACCAACTACTAAATGCAACTCAAATATGAAAGATGCAGACCACAAAAGCAAACCAGCAATGTTCAAAATAATGAAAACACAAATGCAATGCTCAAAGACACTGTACACAAGTACAACTCAAATGGAAGCTGCCAAATTCCAAGAAAAGGAAATACATCATATGTATAACATGTACAGGACAGTGAAGAATAGTTCGAACAAGGTCGAAAGTGCTACCAGGGTTTATCGAGCAATACAACACTGTAAGTATACAGGAATGAATATCACATAACCGAAGACAATTCTCAAAGCCAATATAAATTCAAATCAACTATGAACGAATACCAAGTCAGGTGATAATGAACATGTCAGGTCAGAGCAGTGGTAATCAAGGTAGCAAAAGAATGCAAATAAGTCAAAAATGATCAAAGCCGAAGCTATGAATTGAAGCAAGAAGAAATATGCAGTTCGAAATCAAAATACTGTAATGGCCGAAGTCAATGAAAATCAACACCGTGATGACCAAGGAGTCGAAATCAATGCCGTGGAATTCAAGCAACAAAAATATATTCATATTGAACAAGTCATAAAACATCTCAAACGTTCAAGTATCATCAAGCGGCAGAGCAAAAATCATTGACAAATTCAAATAAAATATATACGACGAAATTCCAGGAACTGGAATCCTATTTAATCCCTAACTCATCATCGGCAATACCCATCGAGTTCAAATATTAAAACCAGAGAACAAAAGGCACAATTCACATACCAAATCAAAGCCGAACTCGATTAAGGAGGAAGAGCCGCGAACGATTCTATCGAAGCAGAGGCTAACTCGATAAAGCAGCCGAAATCATCTCAAGAGACGATCAACCGATAGAGCAAGAAAATCGAATTCAATCGAGCATTTACAGTCGCGATCTTCTAATTCCTGAAAGCCCTAATTTGCAAAGATGAGAACAAGCCACCACTTCTCAGAGCAAAGAATAAATCGAGCTAAAGCCCAAATTGAAGAGCACTGAACAAACAAGTGCTGAAGCCCTAATTTTTCAGATCGAACGAGACGAGAATCAAAGCAGCCATTATCGAATAAAATTAGGGCCGGAGTACAATAAAGGATTTGGGCCGTATATTTTCTTTTGTGATAATAAAAAGGAGAGGGCTGGTTATTTTAATAGGCTTTAGAATTTTTTAATTAGGGTTTTAATTTATTTAGTTTTAAATTGTTTTTTTATTTTCTGTTTTTAAAAGTCTAAACTTTGGTAAATCACCACCTAGAGGTTAGGTAGTGTCAGATTGTCTAGTTAGGGTTAGTTCAGTGAGCAGGGTGTGCGAGTTTACGAAACTCTATAGGCGGAGCAGGGTGTGCGAGTCTGTTAGAGTGTTTGTAAGCGGGATACTGTTTAATTCTAATAGAAATCTGGGAATGCAGCAGTAGGCAGGGGTTGCCGAAGCTGGGTAAATTTTGTGTGTGATTTACTTTTCTGCATATTCATTTCTCTGCAGTTTGTTTTTGTGTTTAATTCGAGAAAATTTGCTATAACCCTATTCACCCCCCTCTAGGGTTAATCTAGATCCTACAGAATTTAAGATATTTTGAGTTTTTGAGACATGTTATGTTTTTATGACTTATTTTATGAAGTTTAATTTTGAATGATAAGTTATTTATTTAAATGTTTTCGCTGTTTTTTACTTATTTGTCTTATGAATCTTAGTCTCTGTGATACTTTAGATATACCTATAATGCACCACATCCTTTGGTGTGCCCTTCTTGGGTATAATAAGGGGTGTGGGGTGTTTCAGATGTTCTTTGGCACAAAGAACATTGCGGCGCATGATGTTCCAGTACCAAGTATAATATTCTTCGACCGTCAACGCGAGGTCCCGTTCCTATTGCATGTGTATATAACGACGATTCCATGTCTCAATTGCCATATCGTACTCCCCAACTGTATTATCAATCTTGTTGTGCAGAGCTTGCTCTGGAAAATGCTGTGTCATACCAAATTGTCGCATCACTCTGTCAAGAAGATGATGCGCTACATCACTGAAGCATATAATTGGAACCCATGCTGTCCACAACTGAATAGACATGGTGCATATGTTTGGAAGATCTCCAAGCACATTTGCATATGGGGTCCATGTCACAGCATCATAATCAAGTACATCCAACTCGTTGCGGTAGAACGTAATATTGTGCCTTGGAGATTTCGTCGTGCTCTTTGGTCTTACCCACCCATGAGAAGATAAAAGCTTGAACTATTGGATCGAAAAATGTGTATAAAGTCAACTAACATGATTTACATACCTAGCAACATACGGTAGAGATAAATCGACATTTGTACTCTTCATCGATATTCTCCTACCGGAATGTATGTCCAACACCATAACTACAAATGTGCATACACATATAATTGCACTATATAGGAACATACAGATAAATTCATATGGAGGGTTATAGTGCTAATACCTATACTAGACCCAGACAACCACCTATGGGTGTGTTCTTTAGCAAAGCAAGCCTCATCAGCTTCGTGTATGTATATGTTAGGACTACACTACCCCAAGAATACTGGCGGCACACATCGAAGTCCTCTAGAAATTGAAGTCATCTGAGCTAGATACGGGTCTTTGAATGATCGAACATCGGGCATGATTATGATATGCAGTATAATGGCTCGAACACGCTACTCAATCTGAATGTCTGAGGCATCTGTTGGAATGTCATTGGCGTGCTCCTCCCGAACCATTTAGTAACTGTCATCTCGTTACCCCACCACTGTTCAGTAGGAGGAGATATACTTAAGAGCCGCTCGCACAACTCCATGTAATCTACCGGCTCTGGATTGCTCAATAGAGCACTATCTATGGGTAAGCCAAGCAAGAGAGCAACATCACCCAACGTGATGGTCATCTCCCCTACCCATAGGTGAAATGAAGACGTCTCCCGCCTTTATCTGTCCACCAATGATGTGATCAGATGATGATCCAATTGAGTGTATGCCAGCCGAAAGACCAGTGAGAAGCTGGCTCTATTAATCAGCTCTAGCACGGCAGATGAGAATAAGTCACCCTCTTCAATTTAGATGAGTGACCAATAGTTCCGTATGGAATATTGCACTGTTAGAAAAACAACAAAATATAACTGCTATGTATAACCAATCTATGTTTCCACTACACATGAAACTGTATTACCTACATCCAAGCGTAATTACTCGTTCGAATGCATTCTCGCAAATACAATATGCTACCGTCTGTCGGGCCCGACAACATCTTGGAGTAATCTGCACATCATACAAATATTTGACAATCACAAATCTTATTTCTATTATAAACCTAACAATGTTAAACATGTACTTAAACAGGGGGAAAATAACGAATTTTTGCATTCCACGCTCACATAATTACATCTACAACTACAAAACATTAATTTTTTCATACTTACCAAAACCCTAATTTGTTAAATAAATGGAGATTTGATTGTATAATCGATACTTGTGAAAGGTTCCCATGATGAAGAGCAAGTCATGCTTCGAATTAGCGAAGAAATTTGCGAAAATAGAAAAAAAAGATAAATTTTGGTGTAATGGAAAATGGGTTTTTGTTTTTTGATAATTTGGGAAAAATTATAAAGTGAAGAGAAGGAAAGGGGCCTGGTTCTGTTATTATCTGGGAATATATGGGCGACTTTTCAAAAGCCGCCAGTGGACGACTTCCCACATTAAAAGAAAACACACCGGTGCATTTTCAAAAGGCGCCGGTGTGTTTTACTGCACTATTCAAAACAGGGATATAAACGATGTTAGTTTGTAAATGGGCTATTTCTGTAATTAGTTTGCAAAAGGAAGAAAAAATAAAAAAAATCCAAAAAAAAACCGCGGGGGCACGGTAGAGTATCGTACCGTACTGTACCGTTCGCTGCTAATTTTTACCAGGAAGACTAACAGGAAATTTTGTAAACTACATAGATATTGCTGCTCGCGTTCAACATTTTAGAGCAGGAAGAGAATTTAATTTTGATGAAGGGATGATAATTGTTATACAGCCCAAAAATAAAGATTTATTCAATGCTCCTAACGACGACCTAGCAAAAGATTGGTCGACATCGACGATTGTAGCTCAACGTCTTTCTGTAAATTACAGAACTTATTCGATAAACCAAGGCGGTGGCAACAAATATGAATTTTAACTATAATTGTATTTCTGTTGTATTATTTACACATTTTATCAATGTTGGTTTAACCGTATTTTAATTAATTTGCATGTATTTCGATTTCTGTACTGTTATTTCATTTTAATTAAACACACATTACACAATAAAACAAATAATTAATT
Source organism: Allium fistulosum (assembly GCA_030737815.1). Classification (NCBI taxonomy): domain Eukaryota; kingdom Viridiplantae; phylum Streptophyta; class Magnoliopsida; order Asparagales; family Amaryllidaceae; genus Allium; species Allium fistulosum. Next base: position 846,027,230 of record CM060902.1, read on the forward strand.
AACTACAAATAAATTAAATTAAAATCATAAATTAAATGTACCCCGTTCATAGCTCCAAAAGCATTCCCTGTTCATCAATCTTCCTCACACAAATACCCCATTTTCGTTCTTCGCAAACACATCATAAGTTCCATTATTTACAAAACAAACGGGGCATTTTTGAGCGCGGCATTTGAATGTTGTATGGGTGTTTGCAACGAACAGAAACGGAAAATCCGAGCGAGGATTTTGAGCGGGAAAGTTGAGTGAACTAGGTAAGCGTCTGTGTGCTGCGAGCGGAGAATTAGAGTGAGGTTGTGACGCCCCACCTCTATACCCACGCTAGCCAAGAACACTACGGTGTAATGCTGTTAACTAGCACGGAGAATAAGGCTGTTGAGGAGCGACCATCCGTGTAATTGCTTTGTGCGAGCACCGATATGTCAGATAGTAAAACATGCATTTCATTTAAAGAGGAAGTCCGACATACCGATACAAACTCAAAGCTATCACACAGTGGCTATATATAATCTCCAGAAACAAACATAGAAATAAACGTAACACAAATCAGTCACAGACATCCATATCACAAAGGCGGAAGAAGATATGAAAATATATATAACACATGAAAGTGCACATCAGAGTAGTGGTCTGAAAGATCCACAATAACACAAAAGAATAGCAACATGTGCTATACAAAAGAATATGTATACATCATAGAGTCTATGTCTCAAACGTACACAACAAAAAGTTCTAATCTATGTGGTTAGCCAAAAGTCAGAGTAATAAATCCTTGGGGAGAAGTCAAGCAGAAGCACCTGTAACATCTCGGTCTAACCCGAGTATTATTTAATAAGAAAATAATAAACGGATCAGTCTAGCTATAAATATCAGATGACATGATATAGAATAAAAGATATGGCATAAACGTATGATAACCATAATGGCATACTACTATAAGTATGTAAATGATAATCAACAAGAGATTAATCAATATCACAAGAATCTTCTCAAAGATCCAAATCCACAAAAGGGCAATGACACACAAATTCACCAATGCACAAAAATTGATAAAACATATCAATTAAAATCACGAAAATTGGTGAAGCACAAATTCCAGAAATCAACACATGAAATCCAGAAATCACAAAAAGGTGGAGGCCTATCACATGAATGGGAGCATGAAAGCTCACCAACATATGTATCACACGAACGAGAAGCTATCTCATGGAAGCTAACCATTAATTTTTGAACACACGAATGGCCCGAAGACCATGGGTCGCTACCCCACATATGTGAGTCAAAACATCACACAAACAAGGTTTAGTCTCCCTCGCAGACAAAGAGACATCGCACAATTGCTAGTCTAAATCACAAAAATGATCGTCAATGATCCTCAAGAAGTGTCAATTACACTAAGCTAGTAAATATATGAGTTTAGCTTCATGTCCCATAACCACTTGCTTAACTTAAATATTTACGAACAAACTGTAGATCTTCACTAGAAAATTGTCACAAGAGGTTCAGTCGAACAAGTCCAAGAATTAACCGATGAAGCAAATGCAAGCGTTTCATACCACTTGTTTTACTAAGCCGTTTAATTAGATTTCTCATCCGAGTGAGGTAAAGGTTTGTAGATACTAATAGATTGGAAAACGGTTTTATAAACGAGTTTGGTATTGAAAATAGAGTTGAAATCGTTTTGATGAAAGAGTTTTGATATTAACTATTAGTATTAAAACCTTTATTATTTTTAATTAAAGTGACAAATCACAAAAATGATTGAAGAACAATCGATCACCAAAATTCACATTCAAAGATGTGAATAAAATCCAAAGAAACCGATACCGAATCCATCAAAATGGATATTCCCAAAAATCACGAAGAAAATGTCATCAAAGCCGATAATAAATGATAACAACAAAAAGGGAATCAACGCGAATCGATTAAAGTTGGAAATTCAAGCTCAATAGGCAAATAGGCAAAAGACTGCAGATTCAGACGTCTGAAATCAAGGATTCAGACGTCTGAATCTGGAAAATAAAATATTTTCCAGAACAGAATTCAGACGTTTGAATCCTTGATTTCAGACGTTTGAAATAGGCACTTTTTAGCCTATTTCCTTTCTGGTTCAAAACGAACCAATTCAGACGTCTAAAACTTTGATTCAGACGTCTGAATGCTGGAAGAAGAAAATTCCCAGTATTATATTCAGACATCTGAACCATACGTTTCAGACGCCTGAAACTGTTGTTCAGGGCATTCCCTGAACCTAGGCCAAAAATGGCCAAACGACATCGATAACGATCGGGCAAGCAACAACGACTAAAGAATTATGCCTAGCGACAACCCAGCCTTAATGGCTCTTCGATACGCCTCGAATATCAATATCCAAATATCCATAATAGGATTTTCACAAAAATTAAACCAAAACACCAAAAATTGGAATATACACAAAATCGATCCAAACCAAAATCAATTGCACAAGAATAAGTGTTAGGAATTCATACCTAACAATCAAAGATAATTATAGACTAAGATGTGAGATAAAAATCTCACCCTTAAACCCAAAACAAATGAAGAAGAAGCTATAGAGCAATGACAAGAGCAATCACACTTCAATTCCAACTCAACAACCTTGAATCTAGAATAAAAAGAGAAACATTTCCTAAGTTAGGTTTAGGAATTTCTGAAATTGATAAGAGAATGAGTTGGAGAAGAAGAAGAGGAGGCATACCAAAGCTTCTTCTATTAATTTGGAGCTAGACATGATTTGCAAAAGAAAACTAGCGTTTGGAGTTTTAATTTCCCATTCCTCTCTCCATTGTTGTAAAAGCTTGAGTATTAGGAAATAGAAGTAAGGAAATGAAGAGAGGAGGGGTGAAGCTTGGGTCTAATGAGCTGAAACAAGACCAAAGCCCTAAGTGGAAAAAGTAGCAAAATTCTACTATCTCCAAACATATCAAAGTTTATACTTAAAAAGATCGCAAACGGAGTTTTGAACTCAATGGAAGTTGTCTCGAGTCCTAATTTGACCGTATGCAAAAAGTAGCTTTTCAGACTAAAATCCGACTGACAATAAAATATTTAAATAAAATATTTAAATATAAAATCGATAAATATGCGGGTTGTTACAGACTCCCCTCCTTAAAGAAATTGCGTCCTCGTAATATATATATATATAAGATGGAAATAAAAAGTAACAACCATAAAAGCATATTAACACAAAAGAAATTTGAAATAAGAAGTTCACCTCAAAGAGCATGAGAAAGTAAGTCCGGATGTGTACGCTCGATGAATTCTCTAGATTCCCAAGAGCAATCCTTAGGATTTGAGGACCATTGAACTTTAACAAGCGGAACTTCTTTATTTCGAAGTCGTTTGACCTCTGAAGCAATAATTCGAATAGGATGCTGCTCATAAGTTAAATTAGGCGAAACTTCAATCTCTTCCACAACATTGGGCTTAAGAATAGAATCGGAATCCCGAAGGAACTTCCGTAATTGAGAAACGTGAAACACGTCATGCATGGCAGAAAACTGAGCCGGTAATGAAAGGCGATAAGCCATGGAACCAATACGTTCAGTGATAGGAAATGGCCCAATATATCGAGGCGCTAATTTTCCCGATCGACTGAAGCGTACAACACCCTTCATAGGTGAAACACGAATAAATACAAGATCTCCCACTGAAAATTCTAATTTTCTTCTTCGGTTATCGGCATAGGATTTTTGTCTACTTTGGGCTTCTTTCATCCTATGTCGAATAAGGTCAATCTTCTCTGTGGAATCACGAATAAAATCTGGACCTAAAACCAGCCTCTCACCGGTCTCAAGCCAACAAGAAGGAGATCGGCATGGCCTTCCATAGAGTGCCTCGAAAGGTGCCATACCAATACCAGATTGGAAGCTATTATTATAGGAAAACTCAAAATAGAAAAATATGATCTTCCCAACTTCCATCTAAATCAAGAACACAAGAACGAAGAAGTTCTTCAAGAGTTTCATTCACAGGCTCGGTTTGTCCATCGGACTGGGGGTGATAAGCGGTGCTAAAATTAAGCTTCGTTTCAAAAGCTTTTTGAAGACTCTTCCAAAATCCACTAATAAACAATGGATCATAATCGCCAACAATTGAAGTAGGGACAACATGCAATATAATAATTTCCTTGATAAAGAGTTTGGCCAAAAGAGGAACGGTTCGGTTAGACCGAACGGGAATAAAATGGGCGGATATAGTAAGTCTATCAACTATCACCCATAAGCTACCATGACCCGAACAAGAACGGGAAAGGCCATCACTAAAATCCATGGAAATTTGGTCCCACTTCCAAATAGGAATTTCTAAAGGTTGCAATAACCCATCAGGCCTTTGTTGTTCGGCCTTAACAAGCTGGCAAGATATGCAACACTCAACAAAGTTAGCAATATCGGATTTCATTCACACCCAATAATAAAGTCGCTTCACATCTGCGTACATTTTAATACTACCGGAATGAATGGCAAATTTAGAATGATGAGAATCTTCTAGAATATCTTTACGAAGATCGCTAATATTTGGTACGATAAGTCTACCAAATTTTTGAATGCCGCCACGAAAATCAATATCGAAGTCTTTCAACTTTCAATATTAATTTTATCCCTACAACTTTGGCTAAGAAGTGCCAATTCGGGATCTACCCTTTGAGCTTCAAGAATGCGGTCTAAAAGAGAAGGATGAGCCTCAAGGCTACACAAAACAAGAGATGAACATGAATTAGAATTCACGATCTCGAATCTCACAAGTGGAGGAAATCTCGAGATCATTCCATTCAGATATCATCAAAGAAATAACTGCCTGTTGCTTAAGACTAAGGGTATTGGCAACACGATTTCCCTTTCCGGGGTATAAAGAATATCAAGATCATAAGATGCAAGGAATTCGAGCCAACGTGGTTGACACAAATTAAGTTCCTTATGAGAAAATAGATATCCCAATGAGTTATAATCGAGGTGGAGAACAACTTCTCTCCCTAGAAGATGATGCCAATCTTTGAAAGCAAAAACAATAGCCGCGAGCACCAGATAATAAGTGACATACCTAGTCTCTATCGGCTTTTAGGATTTAGAAGCACAAGTGATTGCGCGCTCCCTTTTGCAAGAGGATGGCATCCAAACCAATACGATTAGCATTGGTACTAAAGATAAAGTTTTGGTTCCCTTTGGGAATCACAAGGATAAAAGTATCGAAAAGAAAGAATTTAATCTTCTTTCCCGAAAAGCTAAAACTTTCAAAATCATAATTATTTTTATAGAAAAATTTACATTTTACAAGTCAATTTATTGTGTCTGACTGTCTCATCAAAGCGTTTAGGAAATCCCTATCGATAACGTTGATCAAGCGCATCGACCAGAATTCTTAAAACACTAAATGGGCAATACAACACAAAATCATCTTCTATATGATGAAAATATCTCTTTTTTTTAAGATAAAAAATCAAATTGTACTTATAAATAAATCTTATGAAAAAGATTTGCAAAAATTTAAACTTCTATTTTCATCCAAAATTAATAAATACAAGAATGGAAGTATCGAGATATTCATAGAGTACTCTATTTATAAAAAGGAAGAAATAAGCTGAATAAACCGAATGACATAATAAGTCATTCATAAGAATCATAATGAGTGCGGAATGTGGTAAGTGGAACGCTAACTCCCGCAACTCGTAGCTAATAAAAACCGGTGGCAAGGTCAAACTGGAAAGACCTTAACACCTCTTAAAAGATTGCTTAGGTGATGATCCTAAGACAAGCTCAAAGATTCCGGAAAATTCACAACTACCCAATTGAGAGAAATAATTCTTTACTCAACATGTGAGCTTAAAGAATAAGATGATGCCATTAATTTGGAATCGAAATCACAAAGGAAAAGTACGAATCTGCTTAACAAATTAAAAATGTCGAAAATGAATAGTCCATACGGAAAAATAGGATATGGGCCTCATAATGATTAAGCCAATCCTTTCACGCAAATCAATTCCGAAACCTAAATAACGCATAATATGCAAATCGGTTCGGAAAGAAAAATCACATGAAATAATTTCGACATCCATAAAAAGCAAATTGAGTGTTGCGGATCCACCAACCGGATTCACAATTCTCAAGGAAGTCATAAAGCCCAAAATGTTTTAAAGAAAAAGAATCAACAAGTTCTTTTGATATAAAAACCCATATCAAAAAGAACTCGAATAGGATAATCACAAAACAAGTGTAATCAAGGACTGAATAAGAAATACCTTGACCAAGAGAAGAGTTGCTAGAAGCTTTTAGCTTTCCCTCTCTCCTACTTTGAAGTTTGGGACAGGTAGATAAGTAATGACCCGAGCCTTTGCAATAGCGGCAATAAAGGGGTTTCAGGCACTTAATAACATAATGGTCCGTGGAACCACAATTATAGCATTGTTTACGACTAGCGGTAGGAGTCTCAACTACCGGAGTTTCTGGTTCCATTTTCTTCTTGCTCAGAAGTATGGGGCAGACAGAAATATGATGACTTGAATTTTTGTAATAACGACAAAAGAGTGGTTCCGGACACTCCTTTGCGTAGTGGTCCTTAGAATTACAATTGTAGCATCCTCTACAAATAGAGTTTAGAGTCTTTGCTACCAAAGTAGGTTGCTTCACCTTCTTATCGGGATAAGGGCTTTAGAACTTAATATGCCTCTTCTTGGAAATTCCAATATCACTATTAATTCCTTTACCAGCCTCTTCATGTCGAAGAGTGATATCCACAAGTTGATTGAAAGGAACTTCAAGTTTCAGAGGTAAAACCATTTCGGGGTTCTTAACCAAAGCACAGATAAACCTTTGATTCTTAGCAAGATCCAAAAGTTGTTGGGCAGACATGAATACGCCATCCAGAGAAGTACTACTGGATTGACCAGCGCTAGGACTGCCAGAACTAACCATCTCTTCTTATTTAAGAAAGAAAGGAAGAAGATGAAAGGTTATTCTCAGAATGACTATCAAGCAATCTTGATAGGTAAAACAAGGAATCATAAAGAAAACAGGATGAATCGGTTCGAAGACTCGAACTAAATCCTGAAGCACGACTCCTAAGGTGGACTTAGGATGAAGATCCTTGTTAAATTATTCTACATTGTTCCGAAGTTTGGCTCTGATACCAAGCTGTGACGCCCCACCTCTATACCCACGCTAGCCAAGAACACTACGGTGCAATGCTGTCAACTAGCACGGAGAATAAGGCTGTTGAGGAGCGACCATCCGTGTAATTGCTTTGTGCGAGCACCGATATGTCAGATAGTAAAACATGCATTTCATTTAAAGAGGAAGTCCGACATACCGATACAAACTCAAAGCTATCACACAGTGGCTATATATAATCTTCGGAAATAAACATAGAAATAAATGTAACACAAATCAGTCACAGACATCCATATCACAAAGGCGGAAGAAGATATGAAAATATATATAACACATGAAAGTGTACATCAGAGTAGTGGTCTGAAAGATCCACAATAACACAAAAGAATAGCAACATGTGCTATACAAAAGAATATGTATACATCATAGAGTCTATGTCTCAAACGTACACAACAAAAAGTGCTAATCTATGTGGATAGCCAAAAGTCAGAGTAATAAATCCCTGGGGAGAAGTCAAGCAGAAGCACCTGCAACATCTCGGTCTGACCCGAGTATTATTTAATAAGAAAATAATAAACGGATCAGTCTAGCTATAAATATCAGATGACATGATATAGAATAAAAGATATGGCATAAACGTATGATAACCATAATGGCATACTACTATAAGTATGTAAATGATAATCAACAAGAGATTAATCAATATCACAAGAATCTTCTCAAAGATCCAAATCCACAAAAGGGTAATGACACACGAATTCACCAATGCACAAAAATTGATAAAACATATCAATGAAAATCACGAAAATTGGCGAAGCACAAATTCCAGAAATCAACACACGAAATCCAGAAATCACAAAAAGGGGGAGGCCTATCACACGAACGGGAGCATGAAAGCTCACCAACATATGTATCACACGAACGAGAAGCTATCTCATGGAAGCTAACCATTAATTTTTGAACACACGAACGGCCCAAAGACCATGGGTCGCTACCCCACACATGTGAGTCGAAACATCACACAAACGGGGTTTAGTCTCCCTCGCAGACAAAGAGACATCGCACAATTGCTAGTCTAAATCACAAAAATGATCGTCAATGATCCTCAAGAAGTGTCAATTACACTAAGCTAGTAAATATATGAGTTTAGCTTCATGTCCCATAACCACTTGTTTAACTTAAATATTTACGAACAAACTGTAGATCTTCACTTGAAAATTGTCACAAGAGGTTCAGTCGAACAAGTCCAAGAATTAACCGACGAAGCAAACGCAAGCGTTTCATACCACTTGTTTTACTAAGCCGTTTAATTAGATTTCTCATCTGAGTGAGGTAAAGGTTTGTAGATACTAATAGATTGGAAAACGGTTTTATAAACAAGTTTGGTATTGAAAATAGAGTTGAATTCGTTTTGATGAAAGAGTTTTGATATTTACTACTAGTATTAAAACCTTTATTATTTTTAAAGTGACAAATCACAAAAATGATTGAAGAACAATCGATCACCAAAATTCACATTCAAAGATGTGAATAAAATCCAAAGAAACCGATACCGAATCCATCAAAATGGATATTCCCAAAAATCACGAAGAAAATGTCATCAAAGCCGATAATAAAAGATAACAACAAAAAGGGAATCAACATGAATCGATTAAAGTTGGAAATTCAAGCTCAATAGGCAAATAGGCAAAAGACTGCAGATTCAGATGTCTGAAATCAAGGATTCAGACGTCTGAATCTGGAAAATAAAATATTTTCCAGAACAGAATTCAGACGTCTGAATCCTTGATTTCAGACGTCTGAAATAGGCACTTTTTAGCCTATTTCCTTTTTGGTTCAAAACGAACCAATTCAGACGTCTAAAACTTTGATTCAGACGTCTGAATGCTGGGAGAAGAAAATTCCCAATATTATATTCAGACGTCTGAACCATACGTTTCAGACGTCTGAAACTATTGTTCAGGGCATTCCCTGAACCTAGGCCAAAAATGGCCAAACGGCATTGATAACGATCGGGCAAGCAACAATGACTAAGGAATTATGCCTAGCGACAACCCAGCCTTAATGGCTCTTCGATACGCCTCGAATATCAATATCCAAATATCCATAATAGGATTTTCACAAAAATTAAACCAAAACACCAAAAATTGGAATATACACAAAATCGATCCAAACCAAAATCAATTGCACAAGAATAAGTGTTAGGAATTCATACCTAACAATCGAAGATAATTATAGACTAAGATGTGAGATAAAAATATCACCCTTAAACCCAAAACAAATGAAGAAGAAGCTATAGAGCAATGGCAAGAGCAATCACACTTCAATTCCAACTCAACAATCTTGAATCTAGAATAAAAAGAGAAACATTTCCTAAGTTAGGTTTAGGAATTTCTGAAATTGATAAGAGAATGAGTTGGAGAAGAAGAAGAAGAGGAGGCTTACCAAAGCTTCTTCTATTAGTTTGGAGCTAGAACATGATTTGCAAAAGAAAACTAGGGTTTGGAGTTTTAATTTCTCATTCCTCTCTCCATTGTTGTAAAAGCTTGAGTATTAGGAAATAGAAGTAAGGAAATGAAGAGAGGAGGGGTGAAGCTTGGGTCTAATGAGCTGAAACAAGACCAAAGCCCTAAGTGGAAAAAGTAGCAAAATTCTACTATCTCCAAACATATCAAAGTTTATACTTAAAAAGATCGCAAATGGAGTTTTGAACTCAATGGAAGTGGTCTCGAGTCCTAATTTGACCGTATGCAAAAAGTAGCTTTTCAGACTAAAATCCGACTGACGATAAAATATTTAAATAAAATATTTAAATATAAAATCGATAAATATGCGGGTTGTTACAGAGGTATTTGAAGGAGGGATGAGGAGGAGAAAAGAAATCAACAGCTGGTCATGTCAACTGTTAGGGATGCGTCTGATGCTAACGTACCTTCCTCCACCATTAACATAACGGGGTTGGGAACGAGGCTAACACCGTTGGGGCGTCCGACGTGTCGGACGCGTCCCCGATGGAAATGGGCTAAAATGTGACTGCAAGCGGCATGTATGTGTTTGATTGAAAGGAAAAGCGGGATGTCAGTATAACTATAAAAGGATGTACATATAATACGGTCTGTTTTGTATGAACGCACAATTTTCAACCGTTCATCACACTGAGCCATTTGAGGGAAATGACACTTTGCGACGTCCGATGTGTTGGGAGGGGGACAAGAAAATGTGCCGAACGACATCTAAGTACGTTGGAGCTGCACCCAATCAATGCATACATGTTAGGTAAATAATTTGTTCAAATGAATCACTAAGCAAAAGCCGATAGTGATCTTTTTGGAAATTTTCAAACATTTTGATTCGGCGAGCACATCAAAATACCAAACTATGTATACAAATTAATTACTTTAAATGGTATAATTTTGGCAGACTTACAAGGAAAATCTTATATGCATTGTTCACGATCCATACAAATCCTATACGGATTGTTCATGATACACAATCAACCAACATACCCTTATTTTACGATGTTACGAACCTAAAGTGAAGACTAACTTTACAATCAATTGCGAGCATTCAAACTCTCCAAATTATAGAGTTCAGCGGGACGAGTACAATCCTATATATGTATATGTGTGTGTAGCCTTTTCTTATAAAATCTCATCCACTTTTAGCTTATTTAAACAAAATTCACTATCTTATATACTTTTCAAACAATTAAAAAAATTAAATTCGAGAAAATAATATGGATCGATTAGAAAACCTTCATTTCCTTGAAATACTCACTTATCAGTGGTTTTGTAAGGACTAATGTAGAGAAATTCAATTGTGTGCAAATGGGATATAAAAAAGATTGCAAACATTTACAATGACAATTAAACATTTGTTGTTTTCTGGTAAGTAAGGAATAAGTATGACACTAATTGTAAAAAGTACGTTGGTTGCGCAAAAATTGGACAAACACTTCTAAGGAATTATGTAGAATTATAGATAATAACTGTATTCCATAGTTGGTAACTATATATAAAATAGTATTTTGTACATAGTAATCAAATACGAATATTATAGAATTAATAATGCATATAAATAAATAACATAAAGAATCTATAGTGGTTCGACCGAAGATTGCCAATTTAAAATTTGAATTCTCAGTCTTTTCATTATAGATCTCAAGTATAATGCAGAAATACAAAATACAACGATCTATTGATCAAAGAATAAAAAATACGGCTCTAAAAATTTTGTTCAGTGGTAGTAGAGCTCTCAAGTTTGTCTACCGTTATTATTCATTCCTGGGGTATTTGTAGGTATGAGGTCGTATAGAAATTGGTCTAATATTTCAAATAGAATAGACACTTTTCATGTTTGACATGTTCTGTTCAGCAGCATTTGGTTCAGTAGAGAGTTCGTTCGGTAGTAGGACAACCAAGTTATTTGGTTCAAATTTATTTTTCAATAATTTATTAGTTTTCGGCCAAACAAAATAATAAATTTTTTAAAATAACAAAAAAACTAATTTTTTATTTCTTGCCAGAGCTTATCCGATGTTAAAATAATTTTATAAAATTTAAAAATGATTTTTCATAACATATTTGATTTTATATGATTTATTTATGTAGTGTATTGATTTAAATAATATTAAATAATTATACAAATTATTTCCATACCATCGAGAATTACTATTACCATAAAACTTTACACATAAAATTATATGATCAATTTCAACCATGGTATGATGATGTAATTAAATATAAACCATATATATGTAATTAAATAATATATTTATATATAATTTAATACAAATTAATTATAATATATATTATGCGGCTGTACTGATCTGATTTGTATAAGAAAATTAATTTTTTTTAACATAACTATATACATGCATATAACGAAACTAATTTGTGACAACCTTGTTACATATTAGAATCGTTACCTGACTAACAATGTAATAATAATATTTATATACAATAGAATATTATACGGAAAATTGTAAACTATAATTTGATAAAAATCGTACCCAAGTACAAAAGCCTAGAAGCACACCTTGAAAAGATTAACTCTCCCCTTTGAAACCTTTTCCGATTCAGCAGATTGCCAGTCCTTGGACTGTTGACCTTCAACTATCGAATAACGATCAAATCTGACTTGATTTGAGTTTGTATTAATGGAGACGCTATGGAATAATTTCAGCCAGAAAGCATGGAAGAAGAGGGAGCAAAAAGATCATTTGCAATTAGGGTTAGCAATGCTTAAATAGTGGATCTAAAAGAAAAGAGTGGATCTCATCTCATACTATTTCTCTCTCAATCCGAGCCATCCAAAATTAAGCATTTCCAACCATTATTTGAGCCACCCAATGTTCATGTAGCTGCAAAAATTTTACCCACCATGATGGGCCTAAAACCATTTAAGCCTAAGGAAAATATTATTTAATTAAATCTAATTTAATCACTTATCGATATCGTATATCAATTGATATATTTATAACCATTATAAATATATTTAATAATATTTATTCCTCAAAGCATAATCAAAATTTTATAATTAATATTTCATAAATATTAATTAATTTATAATAATTATAAATTAATTAAATAGTTTGGTCAAAAGAGAATTCACCGTTTCATTGTGTGACTCATTAGGTGTAAATTTGGTCAGTGATTAATATCGAACTATTTTAATATTCACATTTATATGTCACTTAACAGGTGGTGTGACATTTTGGTCAAATTTATCGCTTACTTAGTTTCGGTAAAATCCAATTTCACTTTGTTAAGCGTTACCCAATTGTGACTTCTATTTACACCAGTTCTCTTCGTCAAAACTACATCGCTTTGGACTTATAGAATTTGGCAGTGGTCAAAATTCCAATATCGTCCATATTCAACTCTATAGTCCTAACATAAAGTCCTTGGTTCAATAATAACTATTAATATTAACCAAACTGCTCTAGCCAGAGACATTGACTTTGATTTGACTGTGATACTAAACCCATATAACTAAGGAGACGAATCCTCTCTTGAATAGTGCTTCACTTCCAATACGTCCACTTGACCCAACTATAGTCACTCGATGAACGATGTGCCATGATTTGACTATAATCAAAGTAGAATTTTCATTTTGAAGATCGATGGTATTCTCAAGTCGAGAGAATTCTGTAAATCAGCCACATCGATATTTTCTGTTTGACCTTGGTTATATTAACCAATAGAAAACTATCGAGTGAGTCATTCCATAGTTATCCTGTGACGACCCACCTTTTGGAACAATTTAAAGTCGACAATAAACCACATATGTCTAACTCAACCATTCAAAAGGGCAAATTATCAATGAGATTTAATAAGAAAATAAGGGAAAAGAAGGAAAGCAATACACAGAATCTCGCAGCGGAATGACAAAATATAATAATCAAATAAACAGTTCATGAAGCTGTTTTACAATATACATTTGATTTCAATTTTAACAACATAATTAGAGTACAATCAACAAACATGCCAAAATAATGCAGCGGAAAAGTAATAGTAAATACAATCTAGCAAACTCCATCTTCATCTCCAAGGAATAGTGTCTTCAAACACTGAAATACTCAGGCTGACCCAAGCGTAATGAAAAGACAAAACACTCGAGTCAGAACTAAAAGTCCTTATGTAAGTTAAATCAATAGGAAGTAAATATGAGTGTAATAGCTTCAGAGATGTTTACGGGATTTTCCATCTCCTATCAAGTGTACAACGTAAGTGCAATAACTTAAGAGATGTTACGGGATTTTCCATCTCCTCGGGATCCGTCAAACTATTTATACATAGTAAGATACGCTATATATGTGGTGTCTATCAGTAAAGTATTAAAATAGCGTTAAGGCTTTACATTGATCCCCCTTAACACATTTTTAAGCATGTAGTCTATGCAGGTCCTGTAACACAACCAGTAACGTTGGTAGCCGGTGAGTCCCTTATAGGTACCATACTAAAACAAAATCGTAGTGGGCGCGTATAAGGATAAAAGTATGACAAGGCCGTGAGGCAATGCCTAAGGTAGGATACTACCAATTCGAGTCGTCTGACTAGTGGTAACCCCTAATGGCCCACTACGAACATCCATCCCATAATCAAATCAAGGTTCACCAATCGAGTCAAAATCAACATAGTAATACGAAGAACAGATGTCGTAAGAGGTAGCTAGCCTCATTGATGAGGACAAGCTGTCGTGTTTTAGTCATTTCCAATTGATACAAGTGTCGAGGTCTATCCATCATCGTTCTCTTTCTTCTAATCCAACAAATGTCGCCAATCCAACCACTTCATTCTAGATCATCCACCGCATACACAATTGTTAAAGTGGTTCCAATATTGACAGAGAGTATGCTAATATTCGGTCCCGGTCTCTTTAGCAACCAAACATCATTTTTCACACCAGTTGGTTCTTCTAAATTTCAAGAACGAATCACATTTCATATCAAAATATCAGATTTACTTTAACAATATAAATCATACTTCATATCAAAATATCGAATTCGCTTCAAGATTATTTCTGATTCAAAAATAGGCCACACTTCCAAATCAAAACATTCGTATTTAAATCAATGATTTAAATCTAAATAGTTCCTCTTTAAAATAGTTTGAATATTGAAAATGGTTTTGAATAATTAAAATAGTTTGAATATTGAAAATAGTTTTGAATACAAAATAGTTTTAATATTGAAAATAGTTTGGATAATTAAAATAGTTTATATATTAATAATTTGGTTATTAAAATAGTTTATATTAAAACTGTTTCTTTCTTTCACAACAATTTGAACTCATGTTCCAAATCACAATGAAATCAAATTTCCGACTTCCAATTCAAGTCAACTTCATATTCAATTTTTAATTTAAATCCACCTCAATTCAAACGATTTCAAAATTTACTGCAAATTCAATTTAACAGATTCTATCCAAAGGCCGAAAGTTTCAATTCACACTCTCATTTTGAAACAACTTAGTTTAAATCCATTTCACGTCCAAACTTGGAAATACCAATTTAAACCATTTTAATTAAAGTAAATTCAAAGTTTAAATTAAAGTTTAAACCTTTAAAATAATTCACTTTCAATAAATTCAAATCATATCTTAATTTCAACTTTAAGATTTCAAATTAAATCTTTAAACAATTTCATTAAACTGTTTTGATTTCAACATTTCAAATCTCGAATTAGAAAATAATTTAATTCATATAAGTCAAAATTTTATTTTCTTTAAAACAATATCATTTAAACCAATTCAAATTTTAGATTTGTAACCATTTAATTTAACCAAATCCAGTGTCCGTATATAATTTTGTACCTTATGGCCAAGTGATCAGTTTTTTCAATTTAATTACAAGGATGGATATATATCATTTCAACCATATTTAAATGACACAGGTATATATCATTTCAACATATTTCTTAGTTCATTTCGAATAATCCAAATGACAATTTATAGGAAGACAAATTATAAATAGGGTAATAACAGGGATATATCAAGATAAATAAACAACCATACATCCAACATATCAATCAATAGGTATCTAATTTCAATCAACATCCAAATCAACCAATATATTAAAACAATTATTAGTTATCAATTGTCGGTGTTTAACTGGTAATTAAATTCCAATATTTATTTAAATGTCAATTCAATATAAAATTCAACTTCAACTCAAATGTCAATTTAAACTACCAAACAACAACTAATAAATTTTTATCACTTCATGATTCAATTTAACCAACATAAGAAAATTTAGTATTGCGTGAGTGGGTTTAACAAAAGCCCAAAATTTCAACAGTCACCAAATTCAACCAAACAAGTTTCATATTGTCCGGAATTTCAATACGAGTCCAATGGAATAAACCGCGTGCGAATCCGAGTTCGTATGCAAAAGTTATTCAAGTTAGAAGTTTTAAATTATAAAATTAAAATAAAATAAAGCAAGGGCAAATTCGTAACTATCTTTACCAGCACCAACACTCACGATCACGTTCAACCCAATAGCCGCCACCTTCATCAGCCCACCACCGCCAATACACATCGCCATTGACCAATCCGAAGCCACCAGTGTGACCGTCGCGCCTTCCTCCACCTTCCGCCAGGAGGCCGACCACTCCGGCCATCTCCTCTTCCTTCGATCGCGCCGCTCTACTCGCCAATTTCTTGCGAACTCGAGCCCATATATCATGATCGAACGCAATGGCTTGAAGCTGCTCCTCCTTCTCTACATGCCAGTGCTTTCCGATCATCAAATGGTTGAAGATCCACCATTGAATCCATTTTATTACACTCATTATTCTATAGTTAACATCTTCTTCCATATTAATTTAAATATTTCAATTACATTATCCATTAAATACAAAATTAGTTTCAAAACGGATTAAATAATGAGATGAGAAATAAACAATTGTTACAATCTTAGAAATTTGAATATCTATAAATTTGTTTTTTTACAAACAAGGATTATAAATTTACTTACCAAATAACTGATTTCTTATTCTATGCTAAAACCAATTTCAATTAAATAACATATGATTTCACCATTTGATACTTCATTTATTTTATTCCTTATTAAACTTTATAGTTATATCCAAATTAAACTTTACAATTATATTCCAATTAGAGATAAACATTTATTTCATTCTTTATAACATTAACATTTGTTATTTAAGAATTTTATCTTAGATCCTAACCTACATCTGATAACATTTCCATTAATAAATCGTAAAATCTTTATTTCTAACCATTTTTATTCAACAATTATATTAAATTTAATATTTCTAAATGGTTGAAAATACGAGTCGTTACAATCTCCCCTACTCAAAACTTTTCGTCCCGGAAAAGGAATAAGAATCAAGAAATTTGATATATATTATTCAAAACAGTCAATTTATAAACAATTAAACTTGCATATTTAAGTTTAATAAAATTTGAGAATAACTCAACTCCACGAAAAATTTCTAAGTCCTAAATTTGCAAAAAAATTCGGCAGCATCTCCTTTGCGCGGCTAGGTCCGGAAAAATAACAATATCAATAATTACACGGTATACATCTTATTTCAATAATAAAGCATCCCGAACTATGGAAAAATAATAGAATACCACTACAAAACTGTAATCCAAAAACGTACCTATTTGTCGGGCAAACAAAACTCTATTTATGAAACCAAAAGCAACAGCTATTGCTTCCATAAACTTGTATCTTACTTACATAATCCAAAAGAGTTAAAACTATGTAAAAAAACAATATATTAGTTGTTCCCATCAATAGCACAAGCAACACAACATATACAATAATCATATGCAAACAAAAGCAGTACAACCATTATATGCAACAAAAAAATCCATCACACATTCATAGCAACAAAAACTAATGTTTTGTTCAGGTTCAGAAACTTTTCATCGTAGAATGGTGATAAATAAACTACCAAGTGTACCTTACACTCAACAGCCTTAGGTAATTACTTGATATATTATTCGTATACCCTCGAACAACATAGAATTTAAATATATTTATAAGTTTGTACGATGTACATATATCATTTGTATGCAATATCAATTCTGATCGCGCTTGCTTGAATACACAAATTTCACTTTCAAACTAGTATTGTTAACTCGACTACTCTAGTGCGGACTCTGATCCGATTTCTTGATTAGAAATCTCTGTTTTCCTTGCATAACTATAAAATATGATAGAAAACTTCAAATTCATATCAAAAATTTGTATCAAATGTTCGCGTTCAAGAATTGAGCGAAAAATCTTAACTCGGATAGGTGTGAATTACCATAAATCATGTATTCGAGTCTGGATCGGAACTGTTATGTGGCTGAATGATCTACGCACAACTTACATATTTATTCTATTGGTTTTTGTAACACATCATTTACTTTTCATTTATTTTAATTCTCATTCATTTCATACAAGATCACCTTTTATTAATTTACATTCATTTACTTACATAGGTTATTTCTCATTTAATATTTAAAACCAATGAATAAATTCTTAAAGTATTACATATGTTTCTTTGCAGTTTAATTCACACTTATGATTTACTTATGTAACTTGAATTCCATTTAATATTAATATTCATTAATGAAGGCTTTGCCAAAAAATATTCATTAATGAAGCGTTATTTAAGTTCATCTTAATATAATTCACATTTATTCCTACATATATAGTATCATTTAATCTTAGATCTATTTATGAATCATTTCATCATTTTCTTAAGCTTATAATCATTTACTTAAACAGTATTCACATTTTACTATTCAATTTAATTATTAAGCATTTCAAAACAATAACTTAAGTTTATAACATTTCTTGTACATCTTAATTATTTATTTATAGACATAATTTCATTTTGAAATATTTTTGTTACTTAAGTTTTTACTTGTACAATATTCCATTAAATCCTAGAAGCATATACCAAAGTTTTATTCATTTTACTTAACAAAAATGTTCGATAGTTTAAATCTTTTTAATTTTCATTATCTTTTAATTTAAAAGTTACAAAACTTACTCTTTCATATTTTTATTAAACACTTGGCTTTAATTTCAGATTTCAGTTTGGATGTTTCCGACCATTTAAATCGTCGAAAATTCCATTTCATTTCAGTAATTGAAATCACTAATTAATAGAAAACTTAAGAACTAAATACTGGGTTTCATTTCAAATCATCTTGAAATAATATATACTTATATCTTTTGTATATCAAATCATACTTAGGAAATTAAAATTAAAATTTGTTTCACCAAAACAATTGTGTAGCAAAGCTACCATAGTAGTCTTCCCACTTTGAAACTGGAAAATGAACGTCCATTTTGCCGCGGCATCACCGAAATTATTTTCCAACGACAGAAGAGGGGAGTACAATACTTATTTTCTTTAAACTTCTTTTAAAAAAATTTCTTTTAAGTACCTTTTGGAAACATTTTGAAAACATCTCTATTGCAAATACTTCCAAATAATACAAATTTTATTTTCCAAAATCTTTAAAAACTAAATTTCAAACACCGGAATTTAAGTTCTCAAATTCCAATTTAAATTCATTTTATTGGTAATTCATAATTTATAACCATATTTATAAAATTACATTTTCTTATAACATGCAATGGTCAATAGTCTTAAGAACCTTGACCAACCAACAATAAATAACAATAATCGAATATTATCATTTTCTAACAAACAACACACCAAAAATAAATATATCAATTTATGAAAAATTATTCTTTTTTTATATATAAAATACAGTTTTAGGTAAAATCATTTCATATACCAATTTCAAAAACAATATTGTGTCGGTCTACCCTTTTCAAGTGTTTAGAAATCCCTATCGATGTCATAACTTCCTATGTACCGAGCGAAATTCATAAATACTCAACAGAACAAATTAACACAATACAAAACATTTTTATAGCACTAACAAATATGCTCTCTCGTATATATACTCTCAACTCATAATAGGGCATTCAATTACCCTATCTCTTAATGAGTTTAACCCCCAACAGGCTAAGGTATCTCTAAACCAAAGCTCTGATACCAACTGTGACGACCCACCTTTTGGAACAATTTAAAGTCGACAATAAACCACACATGTCTAACTCAAACCATTCAAAATGGCAGATTATCAATGGGATTTAATAAGAAAATGAGAGAAAATAAGGAAAGCAATACACAGAATCTCGTAGTGGAATGACAAAATATAATAATCAAATAAACAGTTCATGAAGCTTTTTTACAATATACATTTGATTTTAATTTTTACAACATAATCAAAGTACAATCAACAAACACGCCAAAATAATGCAGCGGAAAAATAATAATAAATACGATCTAGCAAACTCCATCTTCATCTTCAAGGAATAGTGTCTTCAAACACTGAAATACTCAGGCTGACCTGAGCGTAATGAAAAGACAAAACACTCGAGTCAGAACTAAAAGTTCTTATGTAAGTTAAATCAATAACAAGTAAATATGAGTGTAATAGCTTCAGAGATGTTTACGGAATTTTCCATCTCCTATCAAGTGTACAACGTGAGTGCAATAACTTAAGAGATGTTACAGGATTTTCCATCTCCTAAGGATCCATCAAACTATCTATATATAGCAAGATACGCTATATATGTAGTGTCTATCAGTAAAGTAAAGTATTAAAATAGTGTTAAGGCTTTACATTGATCCCCCTTAACACATTTTTAAGCAGGTAGTCTATGCAGGTCCTGTAGCACATCCAGTAACGTCGGTAGGCAGTGAGTCCCCTATAGGTACCATACTAAAACAAAATCGTAGTGGGCGCGTATAAGGATAAAGTATGATAAGACACTTGAGGCAATGCCCAAGGTAGGATACTACCAATTCGAGTCGCTTGACTGGTGGTAACCCCTAACGGCCCACCACGAACATCCATCCCATAATCAAATCAAAATATTCGTATTTAAATAAATGATTTAATCAAATCAAAATATTCGTATTTAAATCAATGATTTAAATCTAAATAGTTCCCCTTTAAAACAGTTTGAAAATTGAAAATGGTTTTGAATAATTAAAATAGTTTGAATATTATAAATAGTTTGGATAATAAAATAGTTTTAATATTGAAAAATAGTTTGGAATAATTAAAATAGTTTTTAAAGATTGGAAATAGTTTTGAATATAAAATAGTTTTAATATTGAAAATAGTTTGGATAATTAAAATAGTTTATATATTAAATAATTTGGTTATTAAAATAGTTTATATTAAAATTGTTTCTTCTTTCACAACAATTTGAACTCATGTTCCAAATCACAATGAATCAATTTTTCGACTTCCAATTCAAGTCAACTTCATATTTGATTTTTAATTTAAATCCACCACAATTCAAACGATTTCAAACTTTACTTCAAATTCAATTTAACCGATTCTATCCAAAGTTCAAAAGTTTCAATTCACACTCTCATTTTGAAACAACCTAGTTTAAATCCATTTCACGTCCAAACTTGTAAATACTAATTTAAACCATTTTAATTAAAGTAAACTCAAAGTTTAAATTCAAAGTTTAAATTAAAAGTTTCGATGACAACAACCATACAGCCATACACATACAGTATATATAGTCTATCTACTTGTAGGAAAAAGTTTTCAGAGTTTAAACTGAAGATAGCTCAACAAAGGAGAAGAATCATCAAAGTTAATATAGTGTGATTATTATCATAGATATGATTTGTAAAGTCTCCTTTAGTAGTTACTTTTAAACTTAAACATTTGCACGAAATAATTCTTTCAAACTCTTTATAACAAAAGGCTGAAGAAGAGCAAACTGCAAATGTCAAACGTCTGACATTACATATCAGACGTCTGACTGTAGTTTCTATTTTTAAATTCAAACCAACATCAAACATCTGTTAGATATTTCAGACGTCTGTGTCTGTGTTCTATCTAAAAGATATCCAACTGCTCAGACGTCTGTGCCAGGTAACAGGCTTTAGTTTTGAAAAGACATCTTCTTCATTTTAATGGATACTTTCAGAACTCTTCACTGCATCTCTTCTCTATCAATAGTTGCAACCATTAGATTGAATCAGAAAACTTAAAAGATACTACTTTTCATCATAACCCTTCATCATCTATATATATGTAAAGATTTTAAGATTTAAAAATACCTAAATTTTCCAAGTCTCTTATCTACATTCTTTGCATACTCTGAGTTCAAAAGCAAACAATATCAGCCTTTATTACTTCCTAAAATCAAAGCCTCACATACACATACTACTTATAGGAGATTATAGGAAGATTTGTACTGAGCGGTCAAAATCAGTGTTTCCTAGAACACATACTTGTCTTAGAAAGAACTGTTGTATCGAGCCTATTCCTTCGGGCAAAGCGAGGGTTGTTTATTAGTTAAAGTCGAAGAGGAACTTCGGGACTGGACGTAGGACGGGAGGTCCGAACCAGTATAAAGACTCTGGTGTGATTGTTTCTTTACTATTATTTACTTTACTCTGTTATTTATAAGTTAGTATTTTATTATACTTGCATATTAGATATTCATATACGATCCATACATTCTTTCATTTGGTATCAGAGCATGGTTATTTCAATTCACAGTAACTCGTAATTGAAAACACATTTAATTTGGCATGTACATTTCAAGAAGAACAATCAACTGCACATCCACCACTATTTACTGGATCAAATTTTGCTTACTGGTCTACACGTACGCGTATTTTTATGGAAGCAAATGGTCAAGAAATTTGGCAAGCAACACAAGTTCAATATGTAGCACCAGAAACTAATATAAGTACTTGGACAGATGCCCAAAAGAACACTACAACAAACAATGCTAAGGCTATGAATGTTTTATTTTGTTTACTTGACAAAAATGAATTCTCATGTGTCATGGTTTGCACCACCGCATATGATATATGGCGTACATTACAAATCACTCATGAAGGCACAAACAAAGTTAAGAAAACAAAGATTTCTGTCTTACTAAATCAATTTTCTTCATTTAAAATGAAAGCAAATGAAACTATTGGTGACATGTATGCTAGATTTCAAACTATCCAACATGATCTCTTAACACTTGGAGTTAAATTTACAGATTTTTATTTAGTTACACGTATTTTAAATTCCTTGACAAATGAATAGGAACGAAAAGTATTGGCCATTGAAGAAGCAAATGATTTATCTCAACTAAAGGTTGAAGAATTGATAGGAAATTTGATGTCATACGAAGCAAATCTATAGGCAAGAAAGGAACAGATCAATGAAAAAAATATAGCCTTCCAAGCCAACGATCATAACTCAGACTTAGATGAAGAAGAGATTGTATTTATTGCAAAAATTACAACAAATTCAAGAAAATGACAAGATCCCAAAATGGAGGAAATTCAAATTCCTCAAACCAAACTTTAATCAAATGATTTGGGTGTGACAAGTTCGGACACATGAAGAAACAATGTCCAGAGATTAATAATGACAAAAAGAAAGGCAAGTTCGAGAAATTCAAGAAAAGAAAACGGGCTTTTCAAGTGACTTAGGATGACTCAGATTCGTCCTCATCATCAGACAGTGACAACAATAATGATTCTGAGCAGGCTAATGTATGTTTTATGGCAAACACTGAAGAGGTATGTCTTGATCTTACCTATGATGAAATTTTAGAACTTAGCATGGAATTAGATGACAAATATAGAGAAACTAAAAAGCAAAATAAAGAGTATGTTGCCAAAATTAATCGTTTGGAACTTGAAATAGGACTATTAAAAGATGAGAAAACAATTTTAGAAGAATAATTAGAAACTTCACAAGAGAAATATAAGAATTTATCTATTAAAAATGAGTTATTATTATGTGAAATAATAAAAGTTAAACTAGGAAATGATGAAATTAGAAAAGAAAACATTATATTAAAAAACGATGTAGAAGCATTGAAATCCGATATTTCTCATCTTATTGATAAGTTAGACAAAATTACTAACAATGTTTCAAAATTTAATGAAGGATAACAGAACTTGGATAACTTAATCAAAATTTCAAAACCATCTGGAAATCGCAATGGACTAGGATTTAAAAATTCTTCGAAACAGAAAAACTATAGTTCACTATATAACAAGTTCAAGAAGTCAGATACTATAGAATAGATGTGTAACACCAAAATAATTAAAATATGGATTCTGAAATCGAATAACAAACTAATTAGACAAAAACACATCGATAACTATTTGAAAAATGTTGTTCATAATAAAAATTATCTTTTTAAAGGTCCCAAACCCTCTTGGGTATGGAAACCTTCTCTGTGACGCCCCACCTCTATACTCACATTATCCAAGGACACTACAGGGTAATGCCGTCGACTAGCACGAAGAATAAGGCTGTTGAGGAGCGACCATCTGTGTAATTGCTTTGTGCGAGTACCGATATGTCAGATAATATAACTTACATTTCGTTTCAAGAGGAAATCCGACATATCAAATACAAACTCAAAGCTACCACATAGTGGCTATGTGGACTTCTGAAACAAATATAGAAATAAACATAACACAGATCAGTCACAGATATTCATATCACTAAGGCGGAAACAAATATGAATGTATCACATAAAAGTGTACAGCAAAGTAGTGGTCAAACTAGATCCACTATATCATAAAAGAATAGATACAAGTGCTAGACAAAAGAATAAGTATGCATCAAGGAGTCTTTATCTCGAATGTATAATAACAAAAACTACTAAGCTAAAGTAGGTAGCCAAAGGTCAGGTGACGGACCCTGATAAGAAGTCAAGCAGGAGCACCTGAAATACCTCGGTCTGACCCGAGTATTATTTAAGAAGAAAATAATAAATGGATCAGTCTAGCTATAAATATCAGATAAAATGAGATAGGATAAGAGATATCATAAAACGTATGATAACAATAATGTCATACTATGACAAGTATACATCAAATAACAACAAAAATCATACAATATCTCAAATATTCTCAAACACCAAAAAGAATGTCATATTCTTTAAATTATTCACCAAAACACAAATATTGATAGAGCTTATCAATGCAATCCACTAAAATTGGTGAAACACAAATTCTAGAAATCATCAACTAGAAATCCAAAAATTACAAAGTGGGGAGGCTTATCACAAATGGGAGCATGAAAACTCACCAACACGTGTATCACAAACAGAACGCTATTCCATGGTCGCTAACCATCAAGTTTGAGCCGAAGCTCTACAAACGGCTCGAAGACCATGGGTCGCTACCCCACCAAATTGAACCGAAGTTCCACAAACGGGGTTTTTAGTCCCCACACAAACAAATAGACATCGCACATCGCGGGTCTAAATCACAAAATGATCACCATTGATCAATAAGAAGTGTCAATTACACTAAGCTAGTAAATAGACGAGTTTAGCTTCATGTCCCATAACCACTGGCTTAACTTAAATATTTACGAACAGATTGTAGATTTCCACTCAAAAATTGTCACAAGAGTTCAATCGAACAAGTCCAAGAATTAACCGACGAAGTAAACGCAAGCATTTCATACCACTTGTTTTGCTAAGCCGTTTAATTAGATTTCTCATACGAGTGAGGTAAAGGTTTGTATATACTAATAGATTGAAAAACGGTTTTATAAACGAGATTTGTATTAAAAATAGAGTTGGAATCATCTTTGTGAAAGAGTTTGAATATTTACTACTAGTATAGAAACCTTTGTATTTTAAAGTGACAAATCACAAAAATGATTGTAAAAACAATCAATCACCAAAGATTCACATTCGAAGACGTGAATCAAAACCATAGAAATCGATATCAAATCCATCAAATGGATATTCCCAAAAATCTAAAGAAAGAAGTCATCAAAGTCGATAATAAGTGATGATAACTATCCGGATCAACAACAATCGATTAAAAATAGGAAATCCACTCAAAAACATAAGCAAATAGGCAAACATCTCAATTCCAGACGTCTGGAGGTTTAATCCAGACGTCTGAAAACTAACCAGACGTCTGGTATAGAATCCAGACGTCTGGATTTGTTCTCTGGAAATAATCCAGAGAACCCCCAGACGTCTGAAACTTCAAGTCAGACGTCTGAGACCCATCCAGATGTCTGATCCTAAATTTCAGACATCTGGAATTAGTTTCTGCCTTTTTTTTATATTCTGCGTGCTTATATTTTTCTCTCCAGGTCCAAACCAGATGTCTGGACTTGGTCACCAGACGTCTGGTCACCTGGTCTGGGCAACAATTTTCCTAGGCCAAAGTGGCCAAAACGTATCAGGAGCGATCGGACGAGCAACAATGACTAAGGATTTACGCCAAGCAACAACCCAACCTTAAAGGCTCTTCGATACACCCCAAATATTATTGTCCAAACATCCATAATAGGATTTTCATAAAATTGGACCAAAACACCAAAATTTGGAAAATTTACCAAATCAATTCAAATCAAAAGAAAATGAATATGCACAAATGTTAGGATTTCATACCTAACAATATTGATAGCTATAGACGTAGATGTGAGTTAAAGAACTCACCTTTAAACCCAAAAACAATAAACGAAAAGCTCTAAAGCAAAGGAAAGATCAACTACTCTTCAATTTCAACTCTAGAAGCTCCAATCTAAGATCATATGCAATATTTCCTAAGTTAGGTTATAGGAAATTTCTAAAATTGGAGAGAGATTGAGATGGAGAAGAAGAAGAGGATGCTTACCTTAGCTTCTCTTTGATGTTGGAGCTAGAATTTGTATTTCCTAATTAAACTAGGGTTTGGAATTCTAATTTCCTTTCTCTTCCACCATTTTTCCTTTGACTTGAGAGTGTTAGGAAAATAATAGAATGTAAGAAGAGGGAGTGGAGTGTTAGGGTATTAGATGGGTTGATGGGCTGAAACCCAAACCCAAAGCCCAAAATAGAAAAATAGCAAAATTCTACTCAACTCCAAACATATCGATGTTTATACTCAAAAAAGTTGTAAACGCCATTTTGGACTCAATGGATGTGGTCTCGAGTCCTAATTCGACTATTTGCAAAAAGTGAAATTTTTGGACTTTAATCCGATTAACGATGCTATATTTAAATAAAACATTTAAATATACAATCGTAAAATATGCAGGTTGGTACAGACTCCCCTCCTTAAAGAAATTACGTCCTCGCAATTCTTAAGAAGAAAACAAAGAGTAACAACCATAAAAGCATATCAACACAAAAGAAAATTTGAAATAAGAAGTTCACCTTAAGGAGCATGAGAGAGTAAGTCCGGATGTGTTCGCTCGATGAATTCTCTAGATTCCCAAGAGCAATCCTTTGGATTTGAGGACCATTGAACTTTCACAAGCGGGACATATTTATTTCGAAGACGTTTAACCTCCGAAGCAATGATACGAATAAGATGTTGCACATAAGTCAAATTAGGTGAAACCTCAATTTCTTCAATAACACCGGGCTCAAGAATAGAATCGGAATCCCTAAGGCATTTCCGTAGTTGAGAGACGTGGAATACATCATGAATAGCAGAAAACTGAGCCGGTAATAAAAGGCGATAAGCCACGAAACCAATGCGTTCGGTGATGGGAAATGGACCAATATATCGAGGTGCTAATTTTCCCGATCGACTGAAACGCACAACACCCTTCATAGGTGAAACACGAATAAACACAAAATCTCCCACCGAAAATTCTAATCTCCTTCTTCGGTTATCGACATATGATTTTTGTCTACTTTGAGATTCTTTCATCCTATGACGAATAAGGTCAATCTTTTCTGTGGCATCACAAATAAAATCTGGACCTAAAACCAGCTTCTCACCGGTTTCAAGCCAACACGAAGGAGACCGGCATGGCCTTCCGTAGAGTGCCTCGAAAGGTGCCATACCAATACTAGATTGGAAGCTATTATTATAGGAAAACTCAATAAGATAAATATGATCTTCCCAACTTCCACCAAAATCAAGAACACATGCATGAGAAGATCTTCAAGAGTTTGATTCACACGCTCGGTTTGTCCATCAGACCGAGGATGATAAGCGGTGCTAAAATTAAGCTTCATTCCCAAAGCTTTTTGAAGACCTTTCCAAAATCCACTAGTAAACAGTGAATCACGATCGCTAATAATAGAAGTAGGGACTCCATGCAATCTAACAATTTCCTTGACAAAGAGTTTAGCCAAAATAGGTACGCTCGATTGGACCGAACGGGAAGAAAATGGGCGGATTTTGTAAGTCTACCTACTATCACCCATAGGCTATCATGACCCGAACGAGAACGGGGAAGACCATCAATAAAGTCCATGGAAATTTGATCCCACTTCCATATTGGAATTTCCAAAGGTTGCAATAACCCACCGAGCCTTTGATGCTCGGCCTTTATGAGTTGGCAAGTCATGCAACGCTTAATAAAGTTAGCAACATCAGATTTCATTCCATCCCAATAATAAAGTCGCTTCATGTCCGCATACATTTTACTACTACCAGGATGAATGGTAAATTTAGAATGATGAGAATCTTCTAAAATGTTTTACGAAGATCAATGATATTTGGCACAATAAGTCTACCAAATTTTCGAATACCGCCACGAGCATCAATATCAAAGTCTTTCAAACCTTCAATATCAATTTTATCGCTACAACTTTGGCTAAGAAGAACTAATTCGGGATCATGCTTTTGAGCTTCAAGAATGCGGTCTAAAAGAGAAGGATGAGCCTCAAGAATGCGGTCTAAAAGAGAAGGATGAGCCTCAAGGCTACACAAAACAAGAGATGAACATGAATTGGATTCACGATCTTGAATCTCACAAGTGGATAAAGTCGCGAGATCATTCCATTCGGATATCATCATGGAAACAACCGCTTGTTGCTTATGACTAAGGGCATCGACAATAAGATTTCCCTTTCCGGGAGTATAAAGAATATAAGGTCATAAGATGCAAGGAACTCGAGCCAACGTTGTTGATGCAAATTAAGTTCCTTTTGAGAAAATAAATACTTTAAAGATTTATGATCGATGTAGAGAAAAAATTT
Source organism: Allium fistulosum (assembly GCA_030737815.1). Classification (NCBI taxonomy): domain Eukaryota; kingdom Viridiplantae; phylum Streptophyta; class Magnoliopsida; order Asparagales; family Amaryllidaceae; genus Allium; species Allium fistulosum. The sequence continues at coordinate 846,055,849 of CM060902.1, forward strand.
CTCTCCCAAAAGATAATGACGCCAAATTCTAAGGGCGAAAACAATAGCTGCGAGCTCTAAATCATGAGTGGCATATCTAGTCTCGGCAGGCTTTAATTGCCTAGAAGCATAAGCGATAACACGTTCCCTTTGCATGAGAACGACACCCAAACCAACACAACTAGCATCAGTATAAACAAAAAATCTTGGTTCCCTTCGGGAATCACAAGAATAGGAGCATCGGAAAAGAGTTCTTTCAATTTTTGAAACGCAGCTTCACATTTGCCTGACCAAATGTATTTAACTCCCTTCTTTGTCAAATTACTAAGAGGTACGGAAATTTTAGAAAAGTCTTTTATGAACTGACGGTAATAGCCTGCCAATCCGAGAAAGCTACGAATTTCCGTCACACTCTCCGGTCTCTTCCAATTTTGAATCGCTTCAATCTTTGAAGGATCCACGGAAATTCCGGATTCATAAATAATATGCCCCAAAAATTTCACACGAGATTGCCAAAAGTGGCATTTAGAGAATTTTGCTTTCAATTGGTTGCTCCTAAGAGTTTCCAACACAATCCGAAGATGATTTTCATGCTCTTCCTCGGTTTTAGAATAAACAAGAATATCATCGATAAAGATGAGAACAAATCGATCGAGGACGTCTTTGAAAACTCGATTCATAAGGTCAACGAAATAAGCTGGAGCATTCGTCAAACCAAATGGGATAACAATCCATTCATAAGATCCATAACGAGTACGGAACGATGTCAAAGGAATGCTATCCTCTGCAATACGAAGTTGATGAAAACCGGTTGCTAAGTCTAACTGTGAAAAGACTCTAGCACCACTAAGTTGATCGAATAAATCATCAATCCGAGGTAAAGGATATTTATTCTTGATGGTGAGATCATTAAGCTTGCGGTAGTCAACGCAAAGCCTAAGTGTACCATCGGATTTCTTCACAAAAATAGCTGAAGCTCCCCATGGAGAGGAACTAGAACGAACAAACTGTTTTGCTTCCAATTCGGATAATTGTTTACGCATCTCCTCATTTTCCTTATTGGACATACGATAAGGAGGACGAGTGATAGGTAGAGCTCCAGGGATTAGATTAATTCTGAACTCAATTGCTCGCTTAGGTGGTAATCCTAATACGGGCTCAAATATGTCGGGAAATTCACGAACAATGTGAATGAGAGAAATAACATCTTCCTCATCATCATTATCGTCATCATGAGGATTTAGAGAATACAAGGATGCTCCCAAATTGGAATCTGAATCTTTAAGAACAAGAGAAATCTGCTTAACAGACTAAGGATGTCGAAGATATATAGTCTGCTCAGGACATAGGATATGAGCTTCATAACGGTTAAGCCAATCCATCCCCAAAATCATTCTGAAACCTAGGTAACGCATAACATGCAAATCGGCTCAGAAGGCATAATCACATAAAATAATTTTGACATCTTTACACAGTAAACTGAGTATTGCGGATCCACCAACTGGATTCGTAATTCTCAATGAGGTCATCAAGGCAATAACATTCAAAGACAAAGCATCAATAAGTTCTTTTAATATAAAAGAGTGAGATGCACCCATATCAAAAAGAACTCGAATAGGAAAATCATGAAATATAATAATGCCATCAAGGATAGAATGAGAAATACCTTGACCAAGAGAAGTGTTAGTAGGGGCTTGCATAACATTTAGCTTGCCTTCCTTCTTGCTTTGAAGTTTGGGACATGATAGTATGACCCGAACTTTTGCAATAGCGACAAGTAAGGGACTTCGGACACTTGTTTGCATAATGGTCCTTAGAACCACAATTGTAACATTCTCCATGACTAGAGGTAGGAGTCTTTGCTACCGAAGTTTCTTGCTTCCCTTTCTTGTTGGGATAAGGCTTGAACTTAAAAGGCCTCTTCTTATTGATGTTTTGTTTGGCCCCCACAACTTCAACATCACTTTCTTTATCGGCCTCTTCGAGTTGAAGAGCGATGTCAACAAGCTGATCGAAAGAAACTTCTAGTTTCATAAGTAATGGCCTTTTAAGGTTCTTATTCAACCCATAGACAAATCTCTGATTTTTCTTCAATGGGGTATTAATATACTCGACCCCATATTTAGATAGAGATTCGAAAGATGTGACGTAATCCATCACAGAAGATTCACCTTGAACACGGTCAATAAAGCGTCAGGCTAAATATACGTTTTCAGCTTCCGGCATAAATTTTGACTCGAACCTTTCCCGGAATTGATCTCAAGTAAGGTCCGCTTCAATGATTTCAGAAATCTAAAGCTCATACCAATCTAATGCTCTCTCCTAGAGCATACTAGAAGCCACTTGGACTTGATGAAGATCAATAAGATTCATGCGGGAGAAGATGCGATCGCATGTTCTAAGCCAAGCTTGGACTTCTATAACGCTTTCGGAACCCTTGAAAGGCATTCCACCCAAGTTGGTGTAATCACTGCACAAGCGTGCAAACCCAGATTTAGGATGAGTAGGCTCTGGAATGGGTCCGACAGCTTGAGCATTTTTCACAAGATCTAAGAGCTGCCGGGCAGACATAAATACTCCATCCCGAGGAGTAGCACTTGATTGATTGGCACTGGGACGGCCTGGTTAACCATTTCTCTTCTTTAAGAAAGAAAGAAAGAAGAGGAAAAAGGTTATTCTCAAAATGAATATCAAACAAACTTGATTGATAAAACAAGTCATCAAAAAAAGAAATAGGATAGAACGGTACAAAGGCTCGAATTAAATCCTATGGCACGATTCCTAAGAAAGACTTAGGACAAGGATCCTTGCTAGAATATTCTATATTGTTCCGAAGTTTGGTTCTGATACCAAGCTGTGACGCCTCACCTTTGTACTCACATTAGCCAAGGACACTATGGAGTAATGCCATCGACTAGCACGAAGAATAAGGCTGTTGAGGAGCGACCATCTGTGTAATTGCTTTGTGCGAGTACCGATATATCAGATAATATAACTTACATTTTGTTTCAAGAGGAAATCCGACATATCAAATACAAACTCAAAGCTACCACACAGTGGCTATGTGGACTTCAGAAACAAATATAGAAATAAACATAACACAAATCAGTCACAAATATTCATATCACTAAGGCGGAAACAGATATGAATGTATCACATAAAAGTGTACAACAAAGTAGTGGTCAAACTAGATCCACTATATCACAAAAGAATAGATACAAGTGCTAGACAAAAGAATAAGTATACATCAAGGAGTCTCTATCTCGAATGTATAATAAAAAAAATACTAAGCTAAAGTAGTTAGCCAAAAGTCAGGTGACAGACCCTGATAAGAAGTCAAGCAGTAGCACCCGAAATACCTCGGTCTGACCAGAGTATTATTTAAGAAGAAAATAATAAACGGATCAGTCTAGCTATAAATATCAGATAAAATGAGATAGGATAAGAGATATCACAAAACGTATGATAACAATAATGCCATACTGTGACAAGTATACATCAAATAACAACAAAAATCATACAATATCTCAAATATTCTCAAACACCAAAAAGAATGTCATATTCTTTAAATTATTCACCAAAACACAAATATTAATAGAGCTTATCAATGCAATCCACTAAAATAACACAAATTCTAGAAATCATCAACTAGAATTCCAGAAATCACAAAGGGGGGAGGCCTATCACAAACGGGAGCATGAAAACTCACCAACACGTGTATCACAAACGAAACGCTATTCCATGGTCACTAACCATCAAGTTTGAGCCGAAGCTCCACAAACGGCCCGAAGATCATGGGTCACTACCCCACCAAATTGAATCGAAGTTCCACAAACGGGGTTTTTAGTCCACACACAAACAAATAGACATCGCACATCGGTAGTCTAAATCACAAAATGATCACCATTGATCAATAAGAAGTTTCAATTACACTAAGCTAGTAAATAGATGAGTTTAGCTTCATGTCCCATAACCACTGGCTTAACTTAAATATTTACGAACAGAATATAGATTTCCACTCGAAAATTGTCACAAGAGTTCAATCGAACAAGTCCAAGAATTAACCGACGAAGTAAACGCAAGTGTTTCATACCACTTGTTTTGCTAAGCCATTTAATTAGATTTCTCATACAAGTGAGGTAAAGGTTTGTATATACTAATAGATTGTAAAACGGTTTTATAAACGAGATTTGTATTAAAAATAGAGTTGGAATCATCTTTGTGAAAGAGTTTGAATATTTACTACTAGTATAGAAACCTTTGTATTTTAAAGTGACAAATCACAAAAATGATTGTATAAACAATCAATCACCAAAGATTCACATTCGAAGACGTGAATCAAAACCATAGAAATCGATATCAAATCCATCAAATGGATATTCCCAAAGATCCAAAGAAAGAAGTCATCAAAGTCGATAATAAGTGATGACAACTATCCGGATCAACAACAATCGATTAAAAATAGGAAATCCACTCAAAAACATAAGCAAATAGGCAAACTGCTCAATTCCAGACGTCTGGAGGTTCAATCCAGGCTTCTGAAAACTAACCAGACATTTGGTTTAGAATCCAGACGTCTGGATTTGTTCTCTGGAAATAATCCAGAGAACCTCCAGACGCCTGAAACTTCAAGTCAGACGTTTAGACCCATCCATACGTCTGGAATTCGTCTCTGCCTTTTTTTATATTCTGCGTGCTTATATTTTTCTCTCCAGGTCCAAACCAGACGTCTGGACTTGGTCACCAGATGTCTGTCACCTGGTCTGGGCAACAATTTGCCTAGGCCAAAGTGGCCAAAACGTATCGGGAGCGATTGGACGAGCAACGACGACTAAGGATTTATGCCAAGCGACAACCCAGCCTTAAAGGCTCTTCGATACACCCCAAATATTATTGTCCAAACATCCATAGTAGGATTTTCATAAAATTGGACCAAAACACCAAAATTTGGAAAATTCACCAAATCAATTCAAATCATAAGCAAATGAATATGCACAAATGTTAGGAATTCTTACCTAATAATAATGATAGCTATAGACGTAGATGTGAGTTAAAGAACTCACCTTTAAACCCAAAAACAATAAACGAGAAGCTCTAAAGCAAAGGAAAGATCAACTACTCTTAAATTTCAACTCTAGAAGCTCCAATCTAAGATCATATGCAATATTTCCTAAGTTAGGTTATAGGAAATTTCAGAAATTGGAGAGAGATTGAGATGGAGAAGAAGAAGAGGATGCTTACCTTAGCTTCTCTTTGATGTTGGAGCTTGAATTTGTATTTCCTAATTAAACTAGGATTTGGAATTCTAATTTCCTTTCTCTTCCACCATTTTTCCTTTGACTTGAGAGTGTTAGGAAAATAATAGAATGTAAGAAGAGGGAGTGGAGTGTTAGGGTATTAGATGGGTTGATGGGCTGAAACCCAAACCCAAAGCCCAAAATAGAAAAATAGCAAAATTCTACTCAACTCCAAACATATCGATGTTTATACTCAAAAAGTTATAAACGCCATTTTGGACTCAATGGATGTGGTCTCGAGTCCTAATTCGACTGTTGGCAAAAAGTGACATTTCGGACTTTAATCCGATTAACGATGCTATATTTAAATAAAACATTTAAATACATAATCGTAAAATATGCGGGTTGTTACATTCTCTGTCTAACACCTAGGACCCTAATAAAAGAAGTGGGTACCAATTACACTGTTTTTATCTTGCAGGTACCCAAAAGAAAATCAAATAACAAGGAGAATTGGATATTCGATTGCGGATACTCCAAGCATATTACTGGAAATGCACAAATGTTATCAAATATAACATACAAAGATGGTGGTACCGTAACTTTTGGAGATAATTCAAAAGGATTTGTCAAAGGAATTGGAGATGTCATCTATGTTTGTATGTCTACTTCACCTGTTATTACAAATGTTCTTTTAGTTAAAAACTTAAAACATAATCTTTTAAGCATTTGTCAACTTTGTGATAAAGGATTTAAAATTGATTTGTGAAAGAATAAATGCAATATTTTTTATCAAAATAAAAATATGATATTCAAAGGATTAAGGAAAAGAAACATCTATGTGTTAAATACGAAATTTAATAACTCAAGTGATTTATGTCTAGCTGCGGATTTTAATGACCCTTGGATATGGCATAGAAGATTATGTCACATAAACTTAAGTCTTTAAACAAACTAGCTAAACACAATTTGGTTAGAGGTCTCCCTAGAATAAATTATAAAGTTAAACATTTATGTGATGCATGTCAATATAGGAAATTGAAAAGGAGTTCTTTTAAATCAAAGAAGGAAATTTCTACCAAACAACCTTTAGAACTATTACATCTTGATTTATTTGGACCTACTCAAATAAGATCATTAAATCATAACAAATAAGTATTTGTTATTGTAGATGATTTTTCACATTATACATGGACACTATTCCTAAAACATAAAAGTGATACTTTTGAAATGTTTAAAATTTTCGCTAAAAGAATTAAAAATCTGATAAATCTTAAAATAAAAAGTATAAGAAGTGATCATGGAGGTGAATTTGAAAATGAAATTTTTGAAAATTTTTGTAACAAAAAGGGATGTTCACATAACACCGCAACAAAATAGAGTTGTGGAAAGGAAAAATCGTACAATACAAGAATGTGCACGAACTATGCTTAACAGTAGTAATCTTCCAGAAAATTTTGGGCAGAAGCTGTAGCGACTACTTCTTATGTATTGAATCATGTTACATTACGTCCTTTAACTAAATATACTTGTTATGAAATGTTTTTTGGTAAAAAACCCAAAGTATCATATTTTCGAATATTTGGCTCAAAATGTTTTATACTAAATACAATGGATAATCTTAGAAAATTTGACTCAAAAGCTAACGAAGGAATTTTTATTGGGTACTCAGATCGTAGCAAAGCTTATAGAATATTAAATAAACGTACCAATACCATTGAAGAAAGTCTACACGTTTCTTTGATGAAAAATTTTCCATTACCAAAAACAATGATGACGATGAGTTTTTACTAAAACCTTCTGAAAATAACTCAAATATACATACAATGATGAAAATATGGCTGATAATAATAACTCATTAAGATCATCACCTCATATTTTGAAAAACCACCCAATTAACAATATAATTGGTAATTTAAATACAAGAGTTTCTACAAGACATCAATTAAATCAAATGAGTCACGTGGCATTTATCTCGAATTTTGAACCAAAGAATTATAAAGAAGCTTCAACCGACGAATCATGGATTATCGTGATGCAAGTAGAACTAAATCAATTCAAAAGAAATGAAGTGTAGGAACTTGTATCAAGACCTACAGATCAATCCGTAATTGGAACTAAATGGGTACATAAAAATAAAACTGACGAAAATGGAAACATTGTCCGAAATAAAGTAAGACTAGTAGCACAAGGATATAATCAAGAGGAAGGCATTGACTATGAAGAAATGTTTGCTCCAGTTGCACGTCTAGAAGCCATCCGAACACTACTTGCTTTTGCATGCCATCATGGTTTTAAACTTTTTCAAATGGACGTAAAAAGTTCTTTTTCAAATGGTTTTATAAAAGAACAAGTATATGTTGAGCAACCCCCATTGTTCATACATGAAAAATTCCCTGATCATGTATATAAACTAAAAAGACTTTGTATGGTTTGAAACAAGCACCTCGTGCTTTGTATGATAGATTAAAAAATCATTTAATAAATTCTGGTTTTCAAGTTGGAAAAATAGATACAACCTTATTTATCAAAAGAAATTAAAATGATATTTTAGCTGTTCAAATATATGTTTATGACATAATATTTAGATCAACAAAAGAAAATCTATGTAATGATTTTGCAGATATTATGAAAAATGAATTTGAAATGTCGCATATGGGAGAATTAATTTTTTCCTTAGGATTACAAATCAAACAGTTAGAAAATGGTATTTTTATAAATCAAGAAAAATACCGTCACAATTTATTAAAGCGATTTGGAATGGAAAAAACAACTAGTAAACCAACCCCTATGAGCACAACACTCATTTAGATAAACATGAAAAAGGAAAAGATTTTGACCAAAAGCTATATCAAAGTATGATAGGATCACTTCTATACTTAACGGCTAGTAGACCTAATATCATGATGAGTGTATGTTTGTATGCAAGATTTCAAGCACAACCTAAGGATTCACACTATCGGGCAGTTAAACGTATTTTACGTTACTTAACTGGAACAACAAATTATGGTCTTTTCTGTCCTAAAGATAGTTCTTTCGAACTTGTGTCCTATAGTGTTGCGGATTTTAGTGGTTGTAAAACTGGTAGAAAAAGTATGAGTGGCACCTGTCACTTTATCTATTAGTCTCTAGTTTTGTGGTTTAGTAAAAAAACAAAATTGTGTATCACTTTCAACTTGTGAAGCAGAATATATTGTTGCCGCTTTAGATCGCACGCAAGTAATATATATGCAACAAACCCTTATAGATTTCGAAAAAATTATAAACATATCTCCAATCTTTTGTGACAATACTAGTGCAATAAATCAGTCAAAAAACCCAATTAATCATTCACGAACAAAACATATAGATATTCGCCATTATTTCTTAAGAGATAATGTCGAAAATGAAACAATAACTTTAGAATTTGTAAACACCGAAAATCAAATTGCAGATAATTTTACAAAACCTCTAAGCGAACAATATTTTATTAAGTTACGACGTGACCTAGGTATTTTATCATTACATGATCTATAATAAAATTTATCGTTTCCCCTAAAAATTATATAATGAAAAGTTTGAAGTTATTTCTCTATCAAAACAAATTTTCTGGCTATAAATTCAACTGTTTCAAGACCACTTATTTTTTTTAACCAAAATTGCATTTCTGCCTGCCATCATTTTTCAACAAATAAACAGAATTACTCTTAAAAATAGTATATTAATTTCATATATATATGATAAAACTTCATCAGAATCGTATCCAAATTTTTAACCAGCGTTGCTTTCAAAACTTTTATATCTACAATGTCTTTCGATCATGACTCTACATACTCTGCTATAGACTATGCCTCACCCTCCTCGGGAAGTACTTATACTTCTCCGACTAAAGTGACACCGAAGTCATCTCCTTCTCTTAACATCGTTCCGTCACCAATGTACCATACTGGCCACTCTCCAAAAGGAAAGAAAGCCAAACATGGGATTGGTCTTCAATCAGCCTCCTTATCTGACAAAGTTGACGAAATCCATCATTACCAACAGGAAATGATTGGTGTACAAAGAGAAATGTACTACGAACAACGGCGCCAAGGAGCTCACCTAAATTTCCTTGAGAATTGCATCCTCGCCATATGTGGCCATTCACCAACAAAGGATTGCATACACGTGCGGCCTCCACGTTTAAAGGAAACTCCTCCAAGAGCGCAACGGGTCACTCCACGACAATTATGGGGTGAAGGGACGTCGGAAACTCAACGCGGTCCCATGCCTTCTTACCGGTCGCCACTTCGACCGTTGAACGAGCGCACTAAGGATGAACCAAATTCTTGGGAGAAATAGAACAAATCTTCTAACTCTCCCAACTAAGGAAGAATTTTCTCAACGGTTTATATTTTTGTGTACATGTTATAAATTTGCTTCAATCTTTTGTATTTTCCATCTTTCAATAGTATTTTTTATAAATACATTAACATAAGAAGAAAGTAATATTTTTAAACAACCATACGTCTGTAGAGAATAGATAGACGTCTGGCTTACAAAAATATATCAACATCATTCCAACGTCAAACGCCTGAAATAGAAAGACAAATATTTTTACTTTCAGCACAGACGTCTATCAAAATGATCAAACGTCTATCCACACTTTCTGGAAATCTGCCTACTTCAGCACAGACTTCTAAAATAAAGGGCAAACGTTTGTTTCAACCTACTGTTACATATCAAATAAAAGTGGTTTCAGCACAGACGTCTGTATACTTTATCAGACGTTTGTCTGTATTCTCTGGGAATCAAACAACCCCAAATACATACGTCTGAACTACGGTACAGACGTATGAGTAAACTCTCTGTATACGAATACTTCTATGCTCAAACGTCTGTTACTATAATACCAGACGTATGATCAGGTTTTCTACCCCACCAATTCACCCTAATATAAATTATCTTTTACCTCCTTCTACCTTTTCACCGTTCACTTCTTCAAGCCCTCAAACAAAACCATAAATCCAAAATTAATTTGCTCCCAAAATTCCCAAAACCAAGAAACCCAATTCCAAAGCGCCACAAACCTTCTACGGGACAAAGTCTCAAGCTCCATCTCAACACTTTGTCATAGACCATCATATAGAGGAATGGATCTTGGAGAAACAAAATGGAAGACAGCGTCTTCATGAATTAGAGAAGAAGCCAGTCCACACTGGTCCTTTCTACCCTATCTGCAGATTTGTTCACTATGATGCTGGCGAACTACTTCAAGATGCTGGTCTCTATCACTTGATCAATTATGAAGACAATGCGGGTAATATTGACCAACTAGCAGTGTTTCTATTTTTGATTAATCTTTGTTCAATTTCTATTTGGAATCCTTCGGATGACGACAATTGAATATGGACTAGTGTTTATGGTCAAGTAATTAAACTATGCGTTGAAATGATTGGCCAAATACTTAATTGTTCATATGAAGGAACTCGTTTACAAGAAATCCCTAATAAAAGTTACGCCCCCTGGAGATGCAATCACTCACCTAATTTGGGACGATGACTTCCGAAAATTAAAACCATCTAATTTCCGTCCTCAAGCACGTCTTCTTAACCGAATGATAATAAACACTGTTATCCCTAGATTAGGAAGTCATGAACAAGTCTACGATGATGATCATAAAGCTTTGTACGCTATTTTTGGTCACATAAGTCAATTAGGGTCAATGTATTTTTGATCAAATTAAAAGTTTTTGGACTCCAGCTCGTCGTAGCATTGTTTATGCACCATACATTATGAGAATTCTACGGTCATTAGGAATTTCTTCATATCTCTCTCAATATGAAGAAATACCTGTCAAAAATAGTGACATTAGATTTCTCTCCTTAATGCATCTACTGAAAATACCACCGAACATTATTCCTTTTACCCAATATCAACCTCCTCAACAACATCAACAAGCACCTCCAGCTCGACCTTTCCAACCTACCAGAGCTTCAGTAGCTACAGAGTATTACTCTGATTCTGAAATACTGGAAGCTAGGATAGCAGCAGGTACAGGAGAGAACTATCGAGATATTACGTTACAAAACCAACGTCTTCTCTTCTTAAACAACTAAGTGCTTGATAAAAAGATGTCACGATTGGAACGGTCCTTTTCTACTCGTACGCCAAAAGTAGAAAAGACGTTAGAGAAGGTTGTCTCAACTTTGGGAAAAGTTCTCCGCAAAGTTCATGGTCGCTCTTCATCACGGTCGTCATCTTCTCCTACACCACCATCCACGCCAGTCTTTCAACCCGGACCTTCTTCAGAAGTAGGGCCTTCAGAGCAACCTCCACATCAATCTCGTCCTTGCGAAGAACATATTTGTCTTGATACTGAGGAGAGTGAAGGCTTATCTTTCTCTTCTGAAGATCCATATGTGTCACACGATCCTCAAGACTATGGCTACTACGCATCATTTCAACGTATGTCAATTCAAGAAGATGAGGAGTATGTCGATCAGTCTCAGTGGCAACATGGTTCATACGATGAAGACTCGTTAGAATTCTGGGGTTATTATAACTATCCGTAAGCTTTTAGTACAATTAATTGTTTTTATGTATCTTTGTATGTCTATTTCTACTCTTTGGAATATTGTATAACTAGTTCAAAACTCTCTTAGTTGAAGATTATATGCATTATTATTTAATTATGTTCATTCTCTACTACATCATATTCTTTTTAATTATGCCAAAGGGGGAGAAATATCATATTACATGTTTATAGGGGGACGAATCACATTCAGGGGGAGTTATATGTTTATAAAATAATTGTATAGTTGTCATCATCAAAAGAGGGGAGAATGTTAGAACTACTATTCTATGGTTTCGATGACAACAACTATACAACCATACACATACAGTATATGTAGTCTATCTACTTGCAGGAAAAAGTTTTCAGAGTTTAAATTGAAGATAGCTCAACAAAGAAGAAGAATCAAAGTTAATATGGTGTTATTATTGTCATAGATGTGATTTGTAAAGTCTCCTTTAGTAGTTACTTTTAAACTTAAACATTTGCATGAAAAAATTCTTTCAAACTCTTTATAACAAAAGGCTGAAGAAAAGCAAACTGCAAATGTCAGACGTCTGACATTACATATCAGACGTTTGACTGTAGTTTCTATTTTTAAATTCAAACCAACATCAGACGTTTGTTAGATATTTCAAACGTCTGTGTATGTGCTCTGTCTAAAAAATATACAACTGCTCAGACGTCTGAACTTATGCCCAGACGTCTGTGCTGGGTAACGGGCTTTAGTTTTGAAAAGACATCTTCTTCATTTTAATGCATACTTTAACAAATCTTTACTACATCTCTTCTCTATCAATAATTGCAGCCATTAGATTAAATCAGAAAACTTAAAAGATACAACTTTTCATTATAACCCTTCATCATCTATATATATGCAAAGATTTTAAGATTTAAAATTACTTGAATTTTATGAATCTCTTATCTACATTCTTTGCATACTATGATTTCAAAAGCAAACAATATCAACCTTTATTACTTCCTAAAATCAAAGCCTCACATACACACACTACTTAAAGGAGATTATAGGAAGATTTGTACTGAACAGTCAAAATCGGTGTTTCCTAGAACACATACTTGTCTTAGAAAGAACTATTATATCGAGCCTATTCCTTCGGGCAAAGCGAGGGTTGTTTATTAGTTAAACCCAAAAAGGAGCTTCGGGACTAGACGTAGGACGGGAAGTCTGAACCAGTATAAAAACTCTGGTGTGATTGTTTCTTTACTATCAATTACTTTTCTATGTTATTTATAAGTTAGTATTTTATTATACTTGCATATTAGATATACATATACGATTCATACATTCTTTCAAGAATAATCTATTTATAAGGACCGGAGAAAAGTTGATTTGGGCTAAAGCGGTTATAAGCCCCGAAAACCCGTTACGTTCCCGAAACGAAATAGGTCATCCTATATATCGAAATGTAGGTTTTTAATATTTTTAAACTCAATGAAACTAATTTCAAACCCTAATTCTATTGTATATAGTAGTTAGCTTTAAAATCAAATTATACTTATTTTTACACGTTAATTAAAACAAATTATTATTAATCCGATTTAATCACTTTCAAATTCTAAATTAAATGTTTTCTATCATCATCCTTGATTAAACATATTTTTTTTATAATCTTTTGAAATCTAATTTTTCATGTTAAACCCAAGATTTAAATATTAAACTAATTCCAACATTTAATTACACCGTAATAATCTCTAGTTCATTATAATTTAAATTTCGACATATTCTTTTATTTTGATTTAAATGTTCGTTGTATTAAATCAACAATTTCTTATGTATTTTATTCTACATAAATTTCCATTTTATTACACTCATTATTCTATAGTTAACATCTTCTCCCATATTAATTTAAATATTTAAATTACATTAAATTACATTAAATACAAAATTAATTTCAAAACGAATTAAATAATGAGATAAGAAATAAACAATTGTTACAATCATAGAAATCTGAATATCTATAAATTTGTTTTTTTACAAACAAGGATTATAAATTTACTTACCAAATGACTAATTTCTTATTCTATGCTAAAACCAATTTCAATTAAATAACATATGATTTCACCATTTGATACTTCATTCATTTTATTCCAACTTTACAGCTATATCCAAATTAAACTTTATAATTATATTCCAATTAGAGATAAACATTCATTTCATTCTTTATAACATTAACATTTGTTATTTAAGGATTTTATCTTAGATTCTAACCTACATCTGATAACATTTCCATTAAAAATCGTAAAATCTTTATTTCTAACCATTTTTATTCAAGAATTATATTAAATTTAATATTTCTAAATGGTTGAAAGTACGGGTTGTTAGATATCCAATAACTATCAGTATGTAATCCCTATGTGCCCTAAGCAGTCATGAGTAATACACTGCTCAACATTTTGAGAGCTATACGTACTCCAGTTTTAACGGATAGGTCGATATCCAGTCTCGATGTATCTTGATTAGGAACATTTAAAATGGTATATTTTTTTCATTATGATAAATTACTCACTGTTATAACACTTTGTAACTACTATCACAAAACATATCATTTATGGATTTTCTACTAAATATACTTTTAATTAAATTAATTAATTAAATAACAAATTATATCAAGTATATGATATAAGGAAAACATCTTTTATTTTGAACAAGATTGATTATAGAGTTAGATATATGTAACAAATTACATGATTGCCCCTAGGGCATACCTCTAACTCTATAAATTGTGGACCCTTTAGTTATTTTTTGTATCTTTTAACATCGTTCCATATTCATCCTTTCCGTATTCATCGTGCTATGGGTGAGAGTGCCTATAACACTTGCCCCTAAAGCATACTTTCATGAGTAGAAAGTTTGCTTTGGTTCGTTCAAGTCGTCTCTTTCTTTATGCAGTAGTCATCTCGAACCTTGAACGGATTAATTACATCTTTTGTGGTAAGTATCTAGTTGTCGGTTTGTCGCAAGTCTTGTATATTCTGAGGAAGAAGCTTCTCTAGCACCCTTTAATATTTAAGAGTTTAGTATCCGAAGGTAAAAGTGTCATTCTTGTGACGTAGCATAAGATATGATCATGATTCAACTCGGTTCGACAAAGATATTAAATATAATTATTGTTTGATAATGTTCCTTTGGTACATTATTGTTCGATACCGAGAAGAATTCTTATCCCTATAAATACTAAGCTCGGTCACCTTTATAGTATTTTTATTCCTTTGCCATTTCAAAACTTGTTTGTATCCCTTATAAGTACTGACCAGATCAAAGCCAAATCTTCGCAAATCCATCCAAATCCTTCAAATAATCATTAGGTAATAATACTTACACCAAATTAGCGCTTTAATTCCAATTTTACCATAATTAATTCGCACTTAAATGGGCCATGACTGGACCGGCTATCTAGTGTTTTACACTAGGAAATTTTGGGTTTTTTAAATTAATTGCCTAATTTCTTGACCTTAATAATTGTATAGGACATGGTATAGTTGTTACAAGGTTTGGGATTGTAAAGTTTGTTAATTTTGATGAAAATCGGTGGGAGTGAGTGGGTGGGTTATGGCAACGACCGAACCATGCTAAGAGTCTTGGATTTGGTCAAGCAACGTTGAGGGTTTTGTTTTAAGGCTAGCATGTCGGAACAATCATGATAGTGTTTATAGTAGTATAATGTTTAACATGTGTATTAAACGGAAAAATTACTCCAAATTTTACCAAATTAGGCCGGTTCGGCTATGGAAGCACCGAACCAAATATTTGACCTTTTTTAGGGCTTTTAAGTTAGTTAATGCAAGTTGCTTTAGTGATTGTTAATCCCTGTATCATATGGAATATGGTAAACATGTGTACACTAGTGTATTTACCTTTTCACTACACTAACCTTTGACGTAGCACTTCGGATTCGGCCGTTGGGTTGTTTATTAATGTGTAGCAAACAACTACTGTATCATTTATGATCATCTTATATTACTAGTTTTTATAGAAGTGTTATAAATGTTTGAAATCGTTTTAACGAGTTAAAACATTTTTAATCTAATTTAGAGTAATTATGGACGCAAAAGTCGAAATTTTGAAGATGACGGAATTAAGATTCGGAATTAGTTTCACCGTGTTCGAAACGTCGTTTACGTTTGGGAAACGTATAAGGCTAGAAGGAATCGAAGATCAAAAGAAATTAATTCGAGAGTGCCAAATTTGTAAATAAGTTGGAAGTGATAGAGTTAGGGGTATGCCCTAGGGGCAATTATATAATTTGTTACATTTATCTAACTCGATAACTAACCTTGTTCGAAATAAGACGTTTTCTTTCTATTATATACTTGATATAATGTGTTATATTAATTAATTAATTTAATTAAAAGTATATTTAATAGAAAATCCATAAATGGTATATTTTGCGATAGTAGTTACAAAGGGTTGTAACTGTGGGTAGTTTATCATAAAAAAATAAATATACCATTTTAAATATTCCCATTCAAGATGTATCGAGACTGGATAACGATACATCCATTGAGACTAGAGTACGTAACGATCTTCAAGTGTTGGGCAATGTATTACTCATGGCTGATGGAGGCACCAAGGGGTTACGTCTAATTGTTATTGGATAACTATGGAATGACTTACTCGATAGTTTTCCGTTGGTTAATATAATTACGGTCCAACGAAAAATATCGATGTGACTAATTTACACATTTCTCTCGACTTGAGAATACTGTCGATTTTCATAAGAAAACTCCGCTTTGATTATAGTCAAATCATGGCACGACGTCCTTCGAGTGACTATGGTTGGTCGAGTGGAAGTATTGGAAGTGAAACACTATTCAAGAGAGGATTCACCTCCTCGGTTATACGAGGTTAGTATCACGTCATCTCAAGTCAATTCAGATTCAAAGTCTCTAGCCAGAGCATTTTAGTTAATAATAATTGTTAGAATTATGACCATTATCAAATTCCATAAGTCAAAGATATAGTTTTGACGAAGAGAATTAGTGTAAATAATAGTCACAGTCGGGTAACGCCTAATAAAGTAATATTGGATTTTATCGAAACCAAGTAAGCGATAAATTGGGGCAAAATGCCACACCAGCTGCTAAGTGACGTATGAACATTACATTCGAATAGTTCAATATTAATCGTTGACAAATTTACACATGACGAGTCACACAACCGAAACGATGAATTCTCTTTTGACCAAACGATTTGATTAACTTATAATTTTTATGAATTAATTAGATTAGTTAATATTTATGAAATATTAATTATGAAATTTAATTTTGATTTGATGAATAAATATTATTAAATATATTTATAATAGTTATAAATATATCAATCGATATATGATATCAATAAGCAATTAAATTTTATTTAATTGCATAATATTTTATTTGGGCTTAAAATGGGTTTAAGGTCCATCATAAGGCTGAAAGTTTCGGTAGCAATAAGGGTATTGGGCGACTAAAATTAAGTTAAAAAATGCTTGATTTTGGATGGCTCGGATTAAAGAGAGAATTGTTATGAGATCGGATCCACACTTCTCTCATTTCTATCCATTATATAAGCATCTCTAACCCAATTTGTCTGTGATCTTTTTTGGTGCCTCTCCTCTGTGATTGCTTACTGAAATCTCTACTAGTCTCTCTCCATCTCATCAAGTTCAATTCAAGTTAATTCGATCGATGTTCAATAGTTGGTGGTCAATGGTTCAAAGAATAGCTATCTATTGAATCGGAAACAGTTTCAAGGGGGTGGAAATCACCTTTTCAAGGTTTACTCAAGTCATTGGGATTCATGTATGTTTCTTATCAAAATATAGTTGTTAATTCTCAACTATAATGTTTTATTACATATATATATATTATATATTGTTAGTTAGGTGACGATTCTGATATGCAAGTAATGTTGTCACAAAGTTGTTTGGTTGTATCCGTGTATGTATGTATGTATGTATGTATGTATGTATGTATATGTATAATAAAAAGTACTTTTTTATCAAATATACATCAGGTTAATACAGCTCGGAATAAAATATAATTTTTATATTTTATTAAATTAATATATATTATTTAATCACATATATATAGTTTATAATTAATTACAACATCATACTTTAATAAAAAATAGTCAAATAATTTTGTATGTAAAGAACCAAAGCTATGATAATTTTCGACGGTGGAAAAAATAATTTTTTATTAATAAATTTTATTATCTAATATTTTATTATTATTTAATATTATTAAAATAATTTATTAAATAAATAAATTATATTTATTCATATATATTATGAAAATTATATCTTATATTTTATAAAACAATATTAATAGTAAAGAATCTCTTAGAAAAAAATATTTTTTAATTTCTAAATTAGTTATTTAATTTCAGTTTGAAAAATGCAAAATTATTTTAGTGAATATTAGGCTCCGGTCCTTAAAATCAAACTTAATACACGAAAACTCCTCCCCAAAAAAAGATTGTAAATTAGGTCTCTAGAATTAAGTAACTGAATAATTGCATACGTTTATGCAATTATTCAGTGAATAATTACAGACATTTATGCAATTATATCCAAAAATTGCATAAATGTATGCAATTATTCAGTGAATAATTGCGTAAATTTTCATAATTTTTTTGGTGAATAATTGCGGAAGTTTCTGCAATTTTTTCAAAAAATTGCAGAAATGTCAATGAATAATTGCGGAAATGTCTGCAATTTTTGGATATAATTACATAAATGTCTGCAATTATTCACTGAATAATTGCATAAACATAAGCAAATATTCAGTAATTTAATTCTAGGACCCAATTCATACTTTTTTTGGTAAGGATGTTTGGTGTATTTTGAAACTTAATAGAGACTTTAGCCAAACTGTCCCATTATTTTAACCAAAAAAGACTGTAGAAAAAAATTTCAAAGCATAAAATATCATTTAGTATTTTATGGACATTTTTATTTTGAAATTAATTTTTAATTAATATTTTATTAATTTTCGAATGGATATTTATATAAATGTATTTTAAAATTAAAAAAATTATTTTCTAAGTTGTAGTGTACAATATCTAGGCATTTATATTCAAAAAAATTATTTTAAGTATTTTATTAATATATATATATGTATGTATGTATGTATTATACATACATTTGTGTGTGTGTGTGTGTGTGTGTGTGTGTATATATATTAAAAAAATAAAATAAAAATATTTACACACACACATATGTATTACTTGAGGTTTTGTTTTAAAAAAATTAATTTAATATTTATAAATAATTTATTAATATTTAAATAAATATTTTATAATAATATATATGTAATATTAATACATATTTTTTGGCAAGGCCAGCCGATTTTGTAGTGGATCGTCCACTTTTATTACCACAAAATAAAACCTTAATACAAGAACAACATAGCGTGCCTCTACTACTAAAGAAAGGAAAAAAACAAAACAAGAGTTAGGCAAAATATGCCTAAGCTACTATAAATGACCAAAGGCTAGTCCTCGGAGGAGGAGGAGGATCCACTTCCATTATCCTCAGATACTGGGCCAATCACATGCAGACATCCCGCCAAAAGAGATGCAATACCCGGAACATAACCAGAGTAATCCCTGCAGTAGATAAATTTCCTATCCCAACTAACATCTTCAAGAACAGCCTTATTCCTAGCACCATGAACACCATCAACGGAAAGAACAAGGCCTTCCCCATCTATAGAATAATAAAGATGCCTGGTTTCACATACAACTTCACTAACAAATATATGGAATTCATTTCGAACTAAGTCATAACATATTTCAGACGGCTTATGGATCCACGCTTTCTCAAAAGAATTCCACTTAATAACATAAGCCTGGACGGTAGTAGAAGACACATGATCATCGGTAGCATTAGAAGGAAAAGTCACAAGGGTAACAACATCTTCAACTACAGGGGTGGCAGGACAAGATATAGTCACAACGGTAGAAGCTTCTGAAATAGGTGCAATAGCAGAAGGGCTAACAGGCTGGTCCGCAACAATGGAAGTGCAGTTCCTAACCTTAGAAACCCACTTCTGCACAAGGGGACGAGGAAGTGGAATATTAGGCGGAGGAGGAGCTACAATGGACGAATCTGAGGGCTTACACTAGTCGGCAAGGTGGCCAAAAGAATGACAAACGGAATAAATGTCAGACACCTAACCATATCTAATACGTACTTCCGCAACATGGCCAATAACAAGCCGAACTCTAACCAAAAAGGGTACCATCTTTTCAAGGGTTATCTCAATTAGTGCCTTAGCATAAACCAATCTCTCACGGGCCACCGTATTTGCGTCAAAACATTTTAATTTAGCAATCGTGCATGCTAACCAATTCAAGCCCGCTAACGGCTGTAAAACAGATGGAATATGCGTAAAATATGCCCAAACAGTAATAGACATGACCTGGTCTCTAGGACAAGCCACGGTAGGAGACCAACTGGTGATAATGAACAGTTTCCCATCAATAAAGGATGGATCGACTTCTAAGACATGTTGGCGTTCCTCGGTGCTAGGAAATTTGAGATAGTACATTGAGTCGATATATATTACTCCGAGATCACCACGTAGTTTCCATATACGGCGGCATAGACTTTTAACATCTTGAATTTTTTGGATAGGATCCAAAAAGAAACCCACCAAGTAATCCGACTAAAGATCAGCCCCTGCTTGCAAAACAATAGGAGGTGGCAACATAATTCCATTATCCTCCTAAATATCAAAATCCATAAGGGTGTAGCCACCGGTATTACAGGGAAGGGAACGAAAGAGGGATGTCCAAGGCTTCAGACAAATAGGACCAGGTATGGTAACTGCAGGCTGGCCAACCATAGAACTAGGCACAGTAAGGTCATGGGGCAGGGTACCAACCACACCAGAATCATTTGCACCACCATGCATTTCATAAACTCCATTATCATTTCTCAACTCAACTGAAGTTTCAAGCCAACAAGATGTATTACCAGCAGAAGCTAATAGAGGGGATAAGGGGTGCTTACCAACTTCATCGGGCCTGTAACCCAAGAGAGGAGCAGAAACACTATGTGAATGAATCAATTTCAGCCACCAAAGCCGATAGGGGATTAGCTAGTTGATCAACCAAGGCAGAACTAACAAGCAAGGGGGGAATGCTAGAACGATCAATAAGAGGCATTGCAGACTTGAACGGTGAAGTCAAGTCCCGAGCATTGGCAATACCAGCTGTCACATCAGTAGTAATTGACTTATCAGTTATAGGGATGGAGATCAAATCCAAGATCGATCTAGAAATTGGAACATGCATAGATGACAGAAGTCAAGCATTATCGGGTGGAGGCTCTGAATCGCTGATTAGAAGAGAAGAGCAAGAGGCGTTGAAGCATTGGCCAGATTGAGTCAGAGAATCGCCCTTAAATTCCAGTTCTGGGTTAAGGCTAACCGAAAATTTATCCTTATTCTTCTTCTTCTTCGGCATGAGGAGGACGAGGCAGAAGCTGGGGATGGTGAGATAGGGCGGAAGATGAATTATAGGGAGGATGACAAGGCGTATGACAGACAAAAGAAGAAGGAAAAAGTGGAGAAAGAGCTGTCGCCATTTTTGATAATTTTGAGTATAAAGTTGATATATTCAAGGGTTTTTGTAATATTAATATTTTATTCGTATGATTATATATATAAATATATAAACATATATATAGACACTTATTTAATATTTGAAACAAAACTATATATATAGATATATATTTATAATACTTATATATAAATAATAGTATATACATACATACATATATTTGGACAATATATACTTGCATATTAGATGAGCTAACATGTCTGTTGCGATGTAAATTGGCATATTATACCTTGCACGGGTTGATATGTTACACATGCATGCACACATACACACACATACACACACATATATCAAGACATAAATTAAATAAAACTTATAAATTTAAATAAAATAAAAGATTTTATTTAAATAATATTTAGAAACGTTCTAAATAAATTAGACTTCATAGGCCCAATAAAGATCCAAAATGGTATAAAAAAATTCACACATTGCTTCCGCTGCGGGCTAACCCAGTTCCAAAAATGGTATCTAAGCCCAATAGCCCATGCAGTCTAAATTAGTCATGTTATGGTTAACTAGTTAAGCTCATGGCCCACTTAGTACGATGTCTATAAAGACAATGTCTAGGATTTGAATTGGATAATTAAGTACCATGTTCTACTTAGTTACCAACCTGGTCAGAAAGGTGAGTGAGCCTAAAGTTTGCCCCTAATTGAAAAGACCTAACTTGAATTGGACCTTGGGCTAATTTTCCAAATTATTTGAAAATTAAAAATGTAAGATTTTAAATTTAAAAGAAAGAACTCCGAGGGCATGTATTGACTACTATTAGGAAGTTGGTTTCTACCATGGAAGTCAAAAATAAGTTCAGTAATTCCGAACAGCTTTTCCCGAGCCAGACCAGATAAAGACCTTTTTCTCCGCCATAGGTTAGATGCATTCCAAGCCAATAAGCATGTCAAGTCCAGTCAATATCAATCATATCTTAGCTCAAGAAAAGAATGAAATAGAAAATAAGACTCTCTTGCACTTCTGACCTCGACTCATGCCCTCTCTCTATGTTTGAACTTTCTCTCCCATCTTCAGGCTATCCGAATAAAAGAATGACTTCTGGACTGCAACCGAGAGCTAGGAGCTCTTTGACAACCGAGAGTATTGAATGTCCTACCGATAACTGTTTCTTAAATGAGCTAGGTCATGAGAAAAAGAGAGTTGTTGTAAAGGAAATGGGTCGTTGAATAAGGGACTGCCTTATTCTAAAAGGTTACATAGAACTAGAAAGATTCACTTTCAGCACCTAAGTATATTAGGGTTTTGGCATTCGCCCATTCTCTTGTGAATGAAGCTGGTGCTCATTGTTCTCACTATACGAAGATTCAACCAGGGAAAGTGTTCTAAAAAAGAAAGCAATAAGCTCATCCAACCACACTAGCTTACAATCTTATGTAGAATCCATTTGGTTCAGGTACCTTAGACCAAAATACCCCATCCTTTTTTACGCAATCTCCCTAATCACGTGCAAATAATAGGAAGAAAGTCGGGTCCCGTTGGTCGCCTTGTTGGTTTTCTCCTTGTTGGTTGTCTCTATACTATAGTTGTTCGTCCATAATCTGAAGAACAATAATAAAATGGACTTAGGGCTCAACTTCTTAATATACTGGGTGTGTACTGAACCACTTTCAAGTCGCCTTCCTTTCTTTTAAGAGTACTCTACAATTAATATATCAAGGAAATCTTCTCATTAGCTCAATCCAAGGCCTCTTTTGGAACACTCTTTCTTCTTTCCCTATATATAATAGATATAATAGGTGGTTCCGATAAGTAAGCCTGCCCCGCTAATCCAGGGATTGGACCAATCCACAACAGAGGAAAGGACACAAGAGGAAAGCAACCAAACTGATCTTCGTCTTTGTCGAGTGTATAGATTTTGAAATGAAAGAGACTCTCGCGTCACTCTTCTCATAACATATCATGTTCTTAAAATATTTCTCCCTGATTAACTGGTTAATTCAAGACGGCGTTCTATGCTTTCACCATAGCCCCATTTGACTAAAGTGAGCTCCCCTTATATCTTTTGTAGGATTCAGATTGCAATGCTCATTCGTAAATTTAATTTCATGCTTTCGCAAGGGGTAGGCTGTCATAGAAAGATGTTTGGGGGTAGTGGCTATAAGTTCGAAGGGTTGTTTCTTACTCGAGTGAGGAGGTTAATAAGATACAAATAAGCAGAAAAGGAAATAATTTGGGTTTGAACTTACGTTCTCTTATAATAATTTTTTTAAATGTCTGAAAATAATATAAATTAATTTGAAATTTGAAATTTGTAAATAAGATTAATAAAATAAATGAATTAACGAAAATAGTTAATTAATAAAAATATACACATGTATTATATATTTTTGATATATATGTTATGATATTTTAAAATGTTTAAGATATCATAAGTATACATGTATGCATATAATATGTTTTTCAAAATTAATATAATTTATTAAAATTGTTTAAATAAATAAATAAATTAATTAATTAATTAAAGATTAATTAATTAAATAAATCAATTAAAGGTTAATTGATTAAATAAAGTAATTAAATGGTTAGTTAATTATATATATATATATAATATGTGTTATACTATACAGGTTATAGTGTATAATAAATATTTAATGTAAATGTTATATTGAAATGATATAAAATTAAGTAAAATGTTAACTAATTAAGATTTAATTAATATATTATTATACATAAGACAATTATATATTTCAATTAAAATATAAAAGTTAAATAATAATAATAAAACTAAAATAATATAAATGTATAAACTAAAGGTGGAACATCAAAGAAGCCCAAATAGACTTAAGGGATAAATACATACATATTGTACATATACCATGATTTTAGATGTGTCCGACACTTAAATCATAAGAGTATTTCATAAGAAATACATTATTCCATAAATCGACTTATTAGTCAAGATCAAATTTAATACAATATCAATGGCTTATTCACTTGTTAATTTTAACAAGTAAAGTCTGCACTAAATAAACTTTGATAACCTAATGTGAAGCTAATAAACTAAGGGAAACCAGCAGTTACCAAAACTTACAACTGATAGACGGTCGATCAGGGTTAGTTTTCTACTCACGAATTGCAAGGCCTTTTTCATTCCTCCAACCTTTTTTACGTTCCACTCTCACTATCGTCTACGACTACCAGAACATTGAGACATGCTATGTTTTTTCCTAACCCTGGTGCATTCAAATTCACCTTCAACTTGAACCATTCGTCTTCCCATGGCTCCTCTCCTTTCCAGTTTATCTTTGTTTTTGCTTATCCCTCCAGAATCACTGCACCTTTCACATCTGATATGCGAAGACGGTAAAATATGTACA
This sequence comes from Allium fistulosum, assembly GCA_030737815.1. Lineage (NCBI taxonomy): Eukaryota > Viridiplantae > Streptophyta > Magnoliopsida > Asparagales > Amaryllidaceae > Allium > Allium fistulosum. Next base: position 846,080,557 of record CM060902.1, read on the forward strand.
GAGAAGACATATTTCTTAATGCTCATAGTTATAGTAGTTAAACAGTTAAAAATATCCATATACGAAAACCTAAAAGCCGTTTGACCGCAAACACATGTTGATGACACTCCAATTTCATTTCTGAAGCAGATAGGGACGCAATACCAAATAGCTAGAGTAGTTTGGTTTGGGTTTCTCTATCTACATCTGTGCTTTTGTTCAGTTGTTTTTGTTCAAATGCTATTGATGTTGGGATCAAAAACAACTCGTCAGACTTACAAAAATGTGATCAACAAAAACAGAGATTGGTAGATAACTAAAAATAGCAAATCAAATTAACTATTAAATGCGTTATTGCTTTGCAGTATTATGGTAAACATTGATAGAACCACTAACAAACCACTACAAATAATTCACAGTTACAATATCTGGGAGGCAAATACATAACATGTTTAAACTTTACTATCGGAAAATATAGCATGAATCGAGTTATGCATAATGCGTTATAAGCTCAGCATGTTGAACTATCGGACATACTTTACAATTGTCTTTTATACTTCATTAAAATGTATTGACACATGTTATTAGGAGAATTATATAATACGAAGGTGAACTGTGAACATGACAGTAAGGCTTCATGTTCCCAATCTTGCCTATAATGTTTGCAACACATCCCTTAACAATATTATTCAAGTTTACCATGCACATCCTTAATGTAAACCAAAACATATATATTTAGTAGTATTGTAGAATAAAATAAGGGAAGACGAATGTATATTTGTCCGTTAGAATAGTGCAATTTCTCTATTGAATAGTTGGGGAGAAATGAGGAATACAAACATAGAACTGCGTGCATGGCCAGACACAAATAACCAGAAACGTAAATGGTTTCATGTTTGCAGCAAATGAAAGATTAACTTGTTCACTTTTAGCCTTATAAAATCATATCATTGATTTATGATAAAACACAACTCATATATTGTACTTAAAGATAAAATCAAGGATAAGTTCCAGATAAAGGCGTAATTAATCATTCTTTTACACTACAATTACGTGCACACATCTTATTATTATTATTATTGTTATGTTATTTTTGAAAAAGGGTTTATATATTAATAACTACTAAATATGGTACACGCATTAATACAATGCAACAAACACAAATACACAACTCTTACTGTTACAATCTCCTATATCCACTAATTCTACCCAAACCAGCCCAATTACAAATACCTAAAACATACAAATCTAAAGCAAATAGTGTGGGCCTCACGTGTTGTACACACAAAGCTGCACTTGCTCCATCTCGCTTAGCTCTTACTCCACTTCTACACTGCATCTACCTTGCATTAGCATGCCAAATATTTGATTGAAGCATGTCCATGTAAACATGTTCTAACCTTCTTCTTCCACTTCGATTAGTAAGTATGATCGCAGCATAACCGCCCCCATAATTCTTCGTGAATCAAATACAATGTCCGACACCTTGGTCTCTATCGCCCTTTGGAAACTCAGATTTAAGGATAAACCTAACCAAACTAAAAATGTACTGAAAACCAAACAACTCGGGGATATGAAAGAACAAACTTAAGACTGTAGATTCTTTGAATTAAACTTAATCACCATCACATATATCTTACATCTAATCATGATTCCAAATTCCGAAACAAACTTGTAGATCGTTAGGCACAAAAAATGTTGTGTGCCAACCAGAAAATAGAACACGCCCCAAAATACTTAATGTTGAATCTCCATGGACTGAAGTGTATAAACTCACGGATATGAATGAACAGACGTAAACTTGTGAATCCCATGAATTGAGTTTTAACATCAATGCTTATGTTTTAAATCTAACTGTGATTCCAAATGCCAAAACAAACTTATAGATCATTAGGCACCATAAATTGGAAGTTTTGTGCCTCCCAGAAACAAAACATTAGGCACCAAAGGGTAAAAACGATGTTGTGGCTTCCATTGTCAAAAACCCGCCAGAAAATACTACCTTGATTCTCCGTGGGTTGCCAAAAATCACCCATATTTCGAATTGGTATTTATATAATCCTAAAATGCTCGGTTTCACCAATTATATGAAAAAACACAGGGATATTTAGACAAATTGTCTTTTTATTCCCAGATCCCAAACAAATAATAGTCACCAAAATTATAAACTCGTGGAACAATTGCAAGGATGTTACCTCAGTCGCGAATCAGATTGAAGCATACATGGCATATGATTTTATACAAACCAACTTAGTTTCGCCATTGATATTTCTTGTCAGATCCTTTATCATGAATTTGGTTGAAGCATTCCTTGAAGGTGGCATATGATTTTATACTATTAATTTGGTTTCGCCGTGAATACTTGCTTGCAAATCCCCAAATCGTTAGTCGAATTGAATGAATTGGCATACGCGCTGAATCTCGACTCGGAAATGAAGGATTTGGTGCATCTTATTATTTTATTTTATAAAAGCTTCTTAAAATCATAATATACATATTTTTCACAGCTAAAGATCGGGTAGAATGAAAAATCTTATTATATTTTACTCAAAGTAGCAATCTTGGAAAGCTGGCTCCGTTTGGCTTGTCGTTTTTAGTTTTGTGCTTTCGTCTATACGAAAACGCGTCCGTTGTATGTATAGTTGAAAAACAAACAATTTTGAAAAATGAAATTAACATATAAAATAGAAAACAAGTTTATTTTGTTTTTCGTGTTTCGAGAGATAATAAAAGCACGAAGAACAATCAAACTCTTTTGTTGTCCGTTGGTCGTCCCAACGGCTAAGAATTACAAAACTTCTCTTCTTATTTCTTACTATTTCTTAATACAAGTTGAAAACACAAAACTCAAAATACAAAACGAAACCAAACGGGCCCTTAATATACTACAACTCTTAAAAGTGTTTTGTAAGCAAGAATAAAAAACGACGACCATCTTACTACAAATGGCAATTAAATATATAATTGTCATAAACTATGACGTTCTTTTGTAACGGAGAGCTGTAGAAACACACATAATTCGTAAAAATATCATGATTGAGGTAAATTTATTCATCGAAGTTTTTTTTGAAGTACTTGGTTAGTCATACCTTATGTTGTTCCCCTTATCCTTATAGCTCCATGGTCATTTAGGACTATCCCATTTCTTTACCCATGTTATTGCCTTAAGCAACTCATGATGTAGATATCCTTCATCAAACCTTTGCATGTCCATCGTATTATCACAAAGCACCTACCACAGTAACAAACATAATCAATACAGTGCGTAGGTATATATTTAGTCAACCCAATATCCTCCAAATATCAATATTCCATAACACAATATTACATACTGCAATAAATATCAAACATCTATTGACATATCTTACAAAGTATATTAACATTTCAAATAGTCATGCGAAGTCCTATTTGTCATTGATTATTGTTTTCAGTTATCCCATCATATATGAAGTTCTGTTTTTATGGTGAGATGATGGACTTTATCGTTGTGGCTCTGTCAAATTCAAGGTGGCTAGGCTTTTTCTTTTAGAGTTTAATACGATATCACCCTCATTTCAGATACAGAAATTTTTATCATAAACCTTTTGGTTCATAATATTTTCTACCATTATCAGAGTTTAAGTAACCATAAATCGTTATTCTGTATTCAGAATAGGCTAAATGTATAAACTTAAAGGATAATGTGTTACAAATAACAAACATATTAACGATTGTCAGAAAACTAAAAGGATAATTTAAATATATATTATATAAGAATAATTCAAATATTATATAATAATCTAGCCTTTGTGTTTTACTTCAGATCTTCTCCATCCTCAAACAGAAGCTCTCGTACATATTAAATCATAACAGTACTGAGATAAAACAAAAGGATACACAAATACAATATTTGAATCCAAAACATGTAATGAAACGAAGAAAATTTTAGGAAACAAAGATAAACGTTTTAGTCTATCATTAGTCATGACAGAAACATACTTTTGTTTATTCATGAAGTCGTCACATGAAAGTCAGTATGATGTTGCATTTATTATAAAGTACTTATTCAGATTGAAGGAAAAATGGAGTGCGGTTTTGTTCACACCAGTGTGAACAAAACACGAGTCCTCATTGATTGAAATCAACGGGGTCCATGTGGAGCCCGCTGATTTCAACCAATAGGAAGCGCTGTTTTGTTCACATAGTGTGAACAAAACCACACTAGGAAAAATGCATAATACAGATAAAATTTAAACTGTACCTGAAGTATTCAAAATTGTAGAAACATCATAAACCGACCGAATTTAAATTCAAATAGACTTCCCAAAGTATCGATCTCGACGACGTTGATGAATCACCCATCCTATTTGTCGTAAAACTAAAATGAGCAATAGTTACAAAATGGGAAGTGGATTTAAAAAAACTAAATTCATAAATATGATAGTGGAAACTCGATCGCTTTAAAATTCCCAAAACCCGTGCTTATCTCAACTGAATTGCGAATACCAAAATTCAATAAAGAAGTCAAAATTACTTACGTGGAAAACCCTAATTTTCAAAATCGTCGTTATAGCAACGGAGGAAAACCATCAGTGCGCGCGTCTATATGGTAGGATTATAAGGCAGGGAAAGCAACGTTGGCAAGCATGGGATTTTCAGACGGTTGGTCACAATGGTATTTAGTCAGGACGCGGTTGCTGGGAAAGAGAACGTCCAAAGTATGGAAAACGCGTAATAGTGAATTTTGTTTTATTTATTTAGATAGAAAAGGGCGTACTCTTGAAAAAGGAATGGTGTCCTTGCAAAAACGCTTTGGTTTCTCTTTTTCTGTATAAGTAATAGATAGATAGATATTACTTGTATACTCCTTAGTTTTTGAGCAAACTCAAACCAGGGATGTTATGTGTAGTATTATTAATATATTGAACAGATAAGGTAAGATAAACTATATATATTTATTGAGCAAACTCAAGGTACGTATACTATACTTAGGTCGTAACGATATGGTAGATACGAGTGAATAATTTCATTTCGATTTGTTGAGCAAACTCAAGGTCGAAGTGAAATTAGGATAAGGTATCAAAGGTTAGGAGTTTTATATGATACAACCGATAAGGAGTTATCCATCTCCATGGAGTTACGACTTGTTGAGCAAACTCAACGTCAGATTTCAAGACGATTGAGTCATAATACCCATTAGTGAAGTCGAAAATCTTCTATGTTTTGCTTAGAATTTGCTGAAACATAAAAGACTAGAGTGAGCCTTATTAGAAAAATGAAATGATGACATTTAACCTTTTAAATATTCTAAGAACATATGCTATATAATGTTATAATGATATACATTGGTAATTTGTGCATTTAATATGATTGATAAAATGTTTATCAAGATATACAAATGAACCGAATTAAAGATTGACTAATAGAAATATAACATATACTTACTAATAAATGCTTCTTGCATGTTAATGATTCAATACTCATGCAAGCGCCTGATTTTACAATTACTAAATACATTTGTAATTTGGTCACTTATGTGTTTATTTGGTCAAGATCGTGTATTGCATTCTATGAGTTTCGAACTGTAAAATAATACAAGACTATGGATATTTGATCCATATACCATCACATATAAGTGTTATATAGGGAACGATCACAGTTCGTAATATACGATACTTTAATGAAGTTAGTTCATTCGAAATAAACTAATAAACATTACCATGAGATCGAGTATACAATTTGATTGATTACAAAAGGATCGTACATATTGTTTTAAATATGACACTAAACCAAAACTATAAGAAAGATCTAAGAATTTGATCACCGAACTGTTAATTCGATCGGTTTACATAAAGTGCAACATATTTATCCTTAAATGTTAAGGATAATCGAATACCCTATTGTAAAGAGTTCATTATGATATTGTAGTAAAGTTTTCTTTTGAATTGTTTGACCATTTAGAAAGAAAACGAATGTATAAGAGTAAATGTGATTTAAGGTATGGTTGGTATGAAGAGAGTGAATAATCACTTCTGCTTCATAAAGAAACATTGGAAATGAGAATTACAATAATAATGATTGATACTTAACACTAGAACAAGAAATTTAATTTCTATTCCGAAATGTAATTTCGTATAGAAAATTGTTTTCTATGAGATTTATTCCTTTGAGTTCAAGATATTTGATCAAAGAACTCTCCATGTATACTAGTTGCAGTATATGAAATAAATAATATATATTAAGTGAATGATGGACCTCTGAATTTCATACGTTATTATTATAATGGCAGAAATAATAAGAGCATGCCATATAACACTTATTGATTGCACCAAATTATGAAAATTGTTCCTGTAAAACGTGCCGCACATTATTTATGAAATAATGACTATTTTTCGGTTTCAACTAAAAATAGACATAGTTATATTTTAATGTGAATATTATGAATATTCGTTATGAAATAAAACTATAATGTGGTATTTGTTTTCATAACAAAAGTGATGCATTGGATACTGAAGTATCAAAACAATTTACAATTATTTTAGAGTTATAGACTAAGTCGTAGTTTTGAAAAATAATTTTTATTGTGTAATTATAAGTATGAATCATATGATACTAGTTAATTATATCTCAAATAATTAAAGGCTATGCACTCGTTTTAGTAGGAGCATCATAAGAGTTGATGAACCCTTCGGATTGATACATATAAATGTATGCAATCATAAGTCTATTAATAAAACGGTTCCATATACTTCGTCATATTCACCAATGAGTTATTACAGACATGAACATGTATATTTGATATGTATGTATAAGTATATGACAAGCTCATAGAATATAAAACAAAAGTAAATAATAAAACATGCAACATAAATGATTCGATTTAATCGAATGGGGGAGTATATTGGAAAGAGTTCTGCATGTACCTAATATGAATAAAGGTTCAGACTCAAAGGCCACTCCTTCCTATAATATATAATGATGTATTGATAAGGAGTAATCAGACTTTGTTGGACAAAGCACGATTAATGATGAGTGAAGTTAAGTTAAATTCTTTATATAAGGTGTATATTTAAGAGTAGTATACATGGTTAAAATTAATATCATCCAAAGAATAGTTCACAAAACCATAGGAGATAAGGGTTTATAAGAAACCCCTACATATCCTAGGCTAAGGAGTTAGTAGATTGTGCAAGTCGAAAGACTACACGTAATAACTGTATGTAAGGGATCTTCCATGAATCGTCCCAAAGGAATTTTGGGAACGGTAGTCATTAGGTAGCTAATTTATGTTGTGAACATAAATACATTGTCAACCAATGCAAATCTGTTTTACATAAAGCGATTCATAAAATGTTTATAAATGTCCATTCAGTTGCACTGCGAGACAATTGTCATTTTAAGAAATGCCAACTTCATAGCGAAGGAATTTCTTTGAGAAATTATTGGTAATTAGAATGGATTTGGATACGATTTGAAGATGAAACTGATTACGTAGGATGAAAGAAATAAACCTAATCCAAGCAAACACATCGCATTAGAGTGTCGAACAAGTATTCTCACACATTGAAGAGAAGCTATGAGTTTATTGTCAATGTCAAAAATAAATATTCCTTCTTTATCTAATTAAACCATTAAGAGTATTGACTTTGTGATATGGTACAAGCGCTAATCCAAAATAGATTCCAAGTACATTGTCAAAATATTATTTTGATAGTTGTACCTGAAGGGACATGATCCATTGGCCGCAAATGTGTCTTTATGAGAAAGACAAATGCATTTAGAATATAGTGAGTCGTGGTGATAAGAGCATTACCATGAATTTCAATTGTTGAAATTCATAACAGGTTCAACATTCGATGTACCCAAGTTGGTTCAGATTTTACTCACAAAATTATTGCTTAGTATGCCTTTATGTTTTGGTATATATGCTCTGAACCGGAAAGTTCTAAATAATTTAGATTAGACCATTTGCATATAACTACCAAAGTGTCTCGATGTTAGTGGGAGCAATATTAAGTTTGCGGGTTTTTTAGGTACGAACCGAGAATAGATACGAAAGTATCATTCAGAAAAGCATCAAAATTGAATAGGTGTTTTGGATAGAAATATCAAATAGTTTGATTATTAGTCAAAATGAAGAGGAAGCGTGTGTTCGTAAGAAAGAACGTTAAAAGATACATAGATATTTTTAAACCATATGTAAACAACACAACATTGATTATTAACAATGTGCTTGTGTTAAAATTAGTTTTAGTTGTTTTAATACCCGACGTTGGATTTGTAAATGATGTCTTTTATAACAAGTATAAAAGATATCGGGGAAGTCCCAAAAGATATTTAAGGACAGCTTATTAAAATGTTTAATATGGAACATGCAAGATGTATTCCTTATGCATTGGCAATATGAATTATCATACATATTATGTTGTCTACGATATCTAGATTTGTTTATGTATTTGATATATTATGAAAATATCAAATACAAATTGATATCACTAAATGGTTGTTTGAGGTGTTCTTATGTATTTATAAAATACTAGAGAATTGTTTACAAAAACAACGAACTCCTTATGAAGGAGTGTTCAGATTCAAATTTCATAAGTGATATTGAGTATAATATGTCAATAGTAAGTTCAAGATAAAAATCTTTAAGTGGAAATGTTCCAAATGAAAGACTGTCACCGATTCAATGAAGAAGGACTAAGTACGTCGCCTTGAATTGAGCCGCAATAAAAACAATGTATATATTCACTACACCAGAAAAGGCCTTTTTAGCGCTGAAAAAACACTACCAAAACTTTTAGTAGCGTTTCGATAAACGCAGCGATACGACATGCAACTAAAAGTCCGAAACTTTTTGTAGCATTGTAGAAAACGCTACCAAAACTTGACCTATTGCAGGGTTTTAGAAACGCTACAAAAAGTTTCAGACTTTTAGTTGCATGTCGTATCGTGGTGTTCACTAAAACGCTACTAAAAGTTTTGGCAGCGTTTTTTCAACGCTTCAAAAATCATATCGCATCTATTTACATTTATTTTAGTAGCGTTTTTAAAACGCTACTAAAAGTTATTAACTGTTTTGAGCATACTGTACACGCTACTATTTCATGTTCATGGCTTGTACCATTTCTAGCCATCGCTCACATAATAGTCTTATTACAACCAACAATCAATCACATAATCGTCGTATTCAAACAATCAATCGATCAATCACATAATCATCGTATTCAAACAATTAAAAAAACACGTTAATCACATAATCAAATATTATATCCATAACCATTTCGATAATAGTTTTTTGACAAACCGAGCAAATTCACATGAAATCCATAACCATTCATAAACAAGTTTACACAACAGGTACTAACAAAATATTATAGTATATAAAACAATTAAAGACATGTTCATTACTTGATTACCCATAATTCTTTGCTGCAGCTGGTCTTTACTCCTCAAAAGCTAATTACCTGTAGACAAGTTTAACAATCAACAAATGATTATGAAACTGTTTTCATATTTAAAGTATATCAAACATCCATAGTTGAACTTTTCTTAAATTTAAATAATTTTTATAAAACTTAGTTAAATTTTTTAAAACTTGATTAATTTTTATAATAAACTTATTTAATTTTTAAAAACTTATTTACGTAGTTAACTTCTAATAAAACTTAATTAGTTTGTATAAATTTATTTAATTTTTATAAAACATAGTTTAATTATATAAAACTTAGTTAATTTTTAAAATTTTGGTTAATTTTAACAAAAAATAGTTAAATTTTTATAAAGCTTGGTTAACTTATTTATATTAACCCAATCTTATAAATTATCTTAATTAGTTAAACTTAAATGTCATGGCTTATATTTTAGTTAACTTAAACTTATAAATTATCTCAAACTTAACTTTTATATTAGCTTGGTTAGTTTTTATAAATTATCTCAAGCTTATAAATTTTTCATAAACTTAGTTAATTTATTATTGTTGTTGTAAACTTAGTTAATTTATTATTATTATTATTATTATTATTATTATAAACTTAATCAATTTTTATAAACTTATTTATTTTTTATAAAACTTAATTAACTTAGTTAATTTTTATAAACGTAGTTTTAGTTATTATTGTTGTTTTTAATTTTATTATTAATAATTATAAAACTTAGTTGACTGTAACAACCCGCATATTTATCGATTTTATATTTAAATATTTTATTTAAATATTTCATCGTTCGTCGGATTTTGGTCCGAAAAGCTACTTTTTGCAAACAGTCGAATTGGGACTCGAGACCACTCCCATTGAGTTCAAAATGTCGTTTGCGATCTTTTTAAGTGTAAACTTCGATATGTTTGGAGCTAGTCAAAAATTCGACCATTTTCACTTTGGGTTTGGGTTTGGTTCAGCCCTATGTTTTAACTTAACACTCCAAACTGAAACCCCCTCTTCATTCACTCCCTCCTCCTCTTCATTTCAGTTCTAAAGAGATTAATGGTGAGTGGAATGGGAAATTAAAACTCTAAAACCCTAGTTTCCATCTACAAATCAAGTTCTAGCTCCAAATCAATAGAAGAAGCTTTGGTAAGTCTCCTCTTCTTCTTCCCCAACTCACTCTCTTATCAATTTCAGAAATTACTAAACCTAATTTAGGAAATGTTTCTCTTTTTAGCTTAGAATCAAGCTTGTTGAGTTGGGATTGAAAAGAGATTGTCATTGCCATTGCTCTATAGCTCCTTCATACTTGTGCTTGTGTATAAAGGTGAGATTTTTATCTCACATCTTAAACTATATTTATCTTCGATTGTTAGGTATGAATTCCTAACACTTATTCTTGTGCAATTGCACTTGGTTTGGATTGATTTGGTGAATATTCCAATTTTTAGTGTTTTGAGTTCAATTCTTTGAAAATCCTTTTATGGATGTTTGAACATGTTTTTGGTGATTGCATCTAAGTACCTATAGGGCTGGGTTGCCAATTGGCGTAAACCCTTAGTACTCGTCGCTCGTTCGATCGCATTTCGGTTTGGATTCGTCGATTTTAGAGCTAGGCTGTTCATTTTTGCCTAGCAGGAAAATTCAGACGTCTGAAATTTATTTCAGACGTCTGTCACCAAATTTAGACGTCTGTCATAAATATTCAGACGTCTGAGGTAAAATTTAGACGTCTGTCACTAAATATTTAGACGTCTGAATTTAGTTCAAAATGTTTTCTGCTCTCTGTTTCAATTTTTAACCTCTGAGCCGTCTGTCATGAAAATTCAGACGTCTGAGATTAAATTCAGACGTCTGTCATAAATATTTAGACGTCTGAATGGCTGATTTTGCCTAATTTGCCTATTTTCGAGCAAATTATCAAGGTTTATCGATTTTTGTCGATCCGACTTATTGTTATCAATTATTATCGAGTTTGATGACTCCTCTTTCAGGATGGTATCTCGTTAGGTAGCTCGACCCTATCACCCTTAGGTCGTTAGACCTCATTTTGTCCTCTCTAGGTCGTACCGTTTAGACGGGGCGCTGCCCCGCACCCCGCCGTGGGCGCTGCCCCCTGGACCCCCGCGACCTGACCGGGCAGGTCGAACCCCGAATTACTCTGCGTAGGCAATCTTATCCGAAAGCCATTTAACCGAACTTCTTACTTTGATGGTTTTGAGAATTGATTTCTTTGGATTTTATTCACGTCTTCGAATGTGAACTTTTATAATTGATTGTTTCTACAATCACTTCTATGATTTGTCACTTCAAAATATAAAGGTTTTCTATACTAGTATTAAATATCAAAACTCTTTCATTAAAATGATTTCAACTCTATTTTCAATATCAAAGCTCGTTTTCTTAAAACCGTTTTCCAATCTATTAGTATATACAAACCTTTACCTCATTCGTATGAGAAAATATAATTAAACGGCTTAGCAAAACAAGTGGTATGAAACGCTTGCGTTTACTTCGTCGGTTAATTTATGGACTTGTTCGATTGAATCTCTTGTGACAGTTTTCTAGTGCAGATCTACAATCTGTTCGTAAATATTTGAGTTAAGCAAGTGGTTATGGGACATGAAGCTAAACTCTTATATTTACTAGCTTAGTGTAATCGACACTTCCTTATGATCATGACGATCATTCTTGTGATTTAGACTAGCAATGTGCGATGTCTCTTTGTCCGTGTGAAGGACTGTACTTCATTTTATTGAGCTTCGACTCAATCAGGAGGAGCTTCGGCTCAATCAGGAGGAGCTTCGGCTCAAAGTCCGCAATGGGGGACTATACCCAGTCAGGAGGAGCTTCGGCTCAATCAGGAGGAGCTTCGGCTCAAAGTCCGCAATGGGGGACTATACCCAGTCAGGAGGAGCTTCGGCTCAATCAGGAGGAGCTTCGGCTCAAAGTCCGCAATGGGGGACTATACCCAGTCAGGAGGAGCTTCGGCTCAATCAGGAGGAGCTTCGGCTCAAAGTCCGCAATGGGGGACTATACCCAGTCAGGAGGAGCTTCGGCTCAATCAGGAGGAGCTTCGGCTCAAAGTCCGCAATGGGGGACTATACCCAGTCAGGAGGAGCTTCGGCTCAATCAGGAGGAGCTTCGGCTCAAAGTCCGCAATGGGGGACTATACCCAGTCAGGAGGAGCTTCGGCTCATCAGGAGGAGCTTCGGCTCAAAGTCCGCAATGGGGGACTATACCCAGTCAGGAGGAGCTCCGGCTCATTTTTATAGGATTGGCCATCCTCTTTCTTGTGATTTCTGGATTTCTAATTATTGATTTCTGGAATTTTATGTTTCACCAGCTTTTACCATTGACATTGATGAGTATGTCATTTTATTATGGCTTGGTGAATTAAATTAAGAATATGACATTCTTTTCTCTGTTTTGAGATTATTGAGATATTGTATGACTTTTGTGGGATTTCTAATGTATACTTTTTATAGTATGACATCTTTTTGTTATCATACGTTCTATTATCATATCTCATATTCTATCTCATTTTATCTGATAATTATAGCTAGACTGATCCGTTTATTATTTTCTTCTTAAATAATACTCGGGTCAGACTGAGATTTTACAGGTGCTTCCTCATGACTTCCTATCTGGAACCATCATCTGACTTTTGGCACTACTTAGATTAGTAGTCTTTGGTTGTACGCATTTGAGATATAGACTCTATATTGTGTACTTATTCTTTTGTATAGCACATGTTGCTATTCTTTTGTATTATCGTGGATCTTACTTGACCACTACTCTGATGTACACTTCCATGTGTTAGTTATATATTCATATCTTTTTCCGCCTTTGTGATATGGATGTCTGTGACTGATTTGTGTTATGTTTATTTCTATATTTGTTTCCGAAGATTATATATAGCCACTGTGTGATATCTTTGAGTTTGTATCGGTATGTCGGATTTCCTCCTTAAACGAAATGCAAGCTATACTATCTGACATATCGGTGCTCGCACAAAGAAATTACATAGATGGTCGCTCCTCAACAGCCTTATTCTCCGTGCTAATTGACAGCACTACATCGTAGTGTTCTTGGTTAGCGTGGGTATAGAGGTGGGGCGTCACAGTTGACTTTGTTAATTTATTATTATTATTATAAACTTAGTTAATTTTTATCAAACTATAGTTGTTTATTATTATTATTATTATTATTATTATAAACTTAGTTAATTTTTTATCAAGCTTAGTTTATTCTTACTAATATTATAAACTTGTTAATTTTTATAAATGTATTTAATTTTTATAAACTTAGTTAATTTATTCAAACTGTTTATTATTATTATTATTATTATTATTATTCTTATTAAATTTATAAATTATCTTAATTGCTAAAACTTAAAATGTCATAACTTATATTTTAGTTAACTTAAACTTATAAATTATCTCAAACTTAAACTCTGTTATCTTAGTTAGTTTTTATACATTATCTCAAACTTATAAATTTTTCATAAACTTAGTTAATTTATTATTATTATTATAAACATAGTTAATTATTATTATTATTATTATTATTATTATTATAAACTTAATCAATTTTTATAAACTTATTTATTTTTTATAAAACTTAATTAACTTAGTTAATTTTTATAAACTTAGTTTTAATTATTATTGTTGTTTTTAATTTTATTATTAATAATTATAAAAGTTAGTTGACTTTGTTAATTTATTATTATTATTATTATAAACTTAGTTAATTTTTATCAAACTATAGTTGTTTATTATTATTATTATAAACTTAGTTAATTTTTTATCAAGCTTAGTTTATTCTTACTAATATTATAAACTTGTTAATTTTTATAAATGTATTTAATTTTTATAAACTTAGTTAATTTATTCAGACTATTTATTATTATTATTATTAAATTTATAAATTATCTCAATTGCTAAAACTGAAAATGTCATAACTTATATTTTAGTTAACTTAAACTTATAAATTATCTCAAACTTAAACTTTGTTATCTTAGTTAGTTTTTATACATTATCCCAAACTTATAAATTTTTCATAAACTTAGTTAATTTATTATTATTATTATTATAAACGTAGTTAATTTTTATAAACTTATTTAATTTATATAAAACTTAGTTAACTTGGTTAATTTTTATAAACATAGTTTTTGTTATTACTGTTATTATTGTTATTAATTATAAAACTTAATTGACTTAGTTATATTATTATTATTATTATTATTATTACAACCTTAGTTAACTTTGATCAAGATACAGTTTGTGTTGTGTTATTATTGTTGTTATTATTATAAACTAGTTAATTTTTATCAAAATATAGTATATAATAGCATAAATTATTATGACTACTTTAGTTCTAGTAAGAAATGGTACATGTTGGAATAAAAGAAGCTTCTAAGTGACATAGATATCATGTGGGAGCTAAATAACAATGTGTTATAATCTAATATTAACTCACTACATCAAAATATCAAATATTATAGTACGAAAAACTAATCCACTAGAGACCAAATGACCGGCTCAATATGGACATAATACCATTTTGATTTTGTGAGTAATCAATATAAGGATCAAATGACCAGTTCAAACAGACACATTATTCAAGATAGTTGCTTAATTATTTCAGAAAGATAACATATGCATCGCTCGGAATCACCACTAACTTTCACCCACTAATTTTATATGAACAACTTATCTACACCGATTAATACTGGATATTTGCATCATATATTATCACATGATTATAAATGTGCATTTCTAGGAACAAAATTATTTTTTCACTAACCTTTATAGAATTTTTTTTACTCTATACTAGGTCTTCTCCACTCCATATGCAAGGAATCTGAAAAGGAGAAATAACATATCAATATAAACTACTAGCTCGTGTCCCAAACGTACAAAGCACAATTAACAAAAATTTGATTAGTTTTGCCGGCCAGCACAATATTGATATTTGAAAGTCGAGTTCAGTGAATTTGTTTCTATAACCTTAGGTGATGGCGAACACACTGTCAGTTTAAATACTCCAGCGCAACCATTTTTTAACTGATTACAAAATATATATTATATGCGACAGCCTATATAAGTAAAATGGGAACTTGATGATATTAACGTAATGGTAAGGACTCACAAAAGAGCACATATATTATCTGGTGAAGGCAAAGTTTTATTAACATAGCGTGTGACAGCGGAAACAGTGGAAATTTCACCGGCAGTGATCTGAACTTGCACAAAAATAAAAATAAAAATCGAATACTATGTTTAATGGTGAATGTTATAGGAATTACTTGGCATTAAATGTGACTGTTAAATTTAGACATTGATCTACCATTCTCAATCCTGCTATGAAATGTACCCCATGTCTAAAATGGAACCGCCCTGCAATACAGAAGCATATTCATGTTGATTTGCAAAGCATGTACTGAAATATTAACCAGTTATAGAACAATTATCCAAGAAGAAGAACACTAGATGAAACATAATGTAACTTTTCAGTGGGTTCAACCAACATTGTAGATGTGATTTTACAATTGATGGATTTGAGACTTGCACGAGTTAAATATCAAATCTTTGATAGTGCACAGACTTACCAACATATATAGGCTTATAAGAAAAATGTTACGAAATGAAAGCACTTCTATAAAGGGAGCAGTGAGGAGAAATTGCAATAACTATTCAAAATTAAAAGACATACATTTAGTTTTCTCCTCCAATTGCTCCGAAAAAATGGATTTGAACTAGTTACATATCCTTCAACGATAACTCTTGTATGTTCATCATATTTCCAATCTCACTAACAAATTTTCTAGACTGCATAAAAAGTTGAAATATCTAACCGTGTCACATTACTAACTGTAATTATGTTAAGGGGAAGAAACAGTTATTTACCTCAATGAATAAAGGTTCAAAACGATAATTTTCTACAACGGCCCAAATCAATTGACGAGGAACATATGTGCAGAGGAACTTATAGACCGACGGTGCAATTTCTGCCTTAATTGTAGCTAGTAATATAAAGATCAACCAATGTGATATGGGAGTTTCTTTAGCAGCTTTGATTTCATTAATTTTTACACATATAAAAGTTAAATGGTACTGTATATTAGGGTACATAAGATTTGAAAAGAGATGTAAAAGATCACTTACATTCAGAAGCAGGTTTCTCTACATGCCAGGCCATGCAAAATATATTTATTCAAATTCATTAGTCTTTTATGGGAGAGTAACATAAAGTTTTGAAATAAAGATAAATTTGTCTATAGCCATGTCAGTACACATTAAATGGTTTAAGCTAGTAGAATATCACATACAATCATTTGATTTTAAATATATTTGAGAAATCAATCCTATATCGGTTTCATAATTACCTTGTAAAACATGTTTTCTAGCCTTTAGCATCTTCAGAGAAATCTCGACCTGAAAAATCCAATATAGTCAAGCTTATTGTAAATAGTTAAACTAAACATTGACAACAAACTCAAAAATGTGTTATACATCAGTTTGAATGTCATATGTTGAGCAAAGTAATGTAGCTAAACCTGAAACTGTGCAGCAAGAACTACAACAACTCCTATTTTACATATCAATATAACCCATGCAACTGCTTAATCTGGTTGATCACATGCAGTCCAAACTGGGTGCCTTCAATGTTAGGGGCATGTGTGACAGGTAGATGAATATTATTAAATAGAATGTTAGGGGCATGTGCAATGACAAAATAATACAAGACATTCTCATACTCCTAACAAAATTGTACATCAAGATACAGTAAGTACATCAAGATTGAGATTATGTGGAATGAAGATAAACCTGAATTTTGTAGTTGTCGAAAAGCCTGAATCTTTCAAATAACAAAGTGGAATTCCAGACAAGAAGAAGACTAATTCATACAACAATATTTTTGTAATTCAAACTAAGATTAAAAGGATTTATGGCATCAAACAAGTTAAATGTGATTATTGACAGTGGATTACTGCTGGGAGAGGAATAATACACTCAGAAATGCCAGGTCCTAAAGTAATCAACAAAGGTTTTCAGCTTTGGATCAATCACTCTACCAATAACGAAATGTATGCACAATCACTCCATTAAACCAATCTTTCAAATTCAACAAATATGTATATGCAACGCTTCAATCATGTTTATAGGGTTGAACCGAAATACAAGGAAATAGAAAGTAAAGACATACCAAAAGCTGAAAAGGATGGAGTTCATGCCACTAAGATGCTTTAGTCATGACTGAATAAGCATTTTATAAGTAACACTAAGATGCTACAAATCCTACATAACTGATTATCCAATGATATTATGATTATATATGTATACTCAAAAGTTTGATAAATGAAGTTATTACTACTTCAAATAACAGAATTTTGTATAGGACATTGTAGTTAAAATTAAAACTCAAAAATTAAAAGAACATTTGCTTCTCAATTTAACTAAAAATTTGACTTGCAGGCACTTATTTCCAGAAGTTGCTTTTAAGCTAAAAGGTTAAGGTAAAATAAATTGCTGACAAACATGCTCTAAAACTGATTGAGATCACATGCACTAGCAAAATATCAAGAGTATAGATTCACGGACCTGTGTGGGTCATTATATTTTTTATCTAATGGTACCTTAGCTAAGTTAGTGCATTTAAATTTGTAAAAAGTAACGACCGATACAGATGGTGAACTTCAGACTTTATTCGAGATGCAATCCCTTATTACCAACAACCAACAATTTATAATAACTAGTTCATGTTACTCGAAATAGAATGATTTATAAAATATATAATAACTAGTTCATGTTACCTAAAATTACTCAAATGATGTATTTTCAGTTTTCCTATTACAAAACCGCATAAAAAAGCTACTCAAACACCAAAACCAACTTGTCACACCCAAAAAGTATGCCTAAAGAAATTTACTAACAAATTTTTTTAGAGATACCCACATCCAAAGATATTCTAGGCATTTCAGGCTTTAAAAATTTGAGAAAATGTCAGGCTTTGGAGGAGATAAAGGTGGAACCGTTTCCTAAAAAATATCGAAAAATCCCAAAACCTTTCTATTGGACTGATTATATGAACATTATATCGAAAAAATCCTCAAAAAGATCATAATTTTTTGCATAAAGTATATTTATGAAGGTAATTTAAATAACATGGACCGAATATAAGAGCAGGATTCTGCAAAAATCAGAAGGAAATGTCCCATATATGGATACTGACCATAAAACATTTATATAAGTAGTCATATTGTGTACTGAATAATGAGTTTACTCTTTGCAACGCAAGCAAAAGAAGGCATATTGTGTACTTTCAGACATGCAGTTATTTAATACCATTGCATATCACCTTTACCACTGCCAATAACAATAATAATGATTATAGTTAGTAATAACAATAATAATAATAACAATGATAGCACTAATAACTAATCACGGCTCTTCAAATCAAAATAACTAAGCATGTTTCTTAAATCAGTACACTTTTTGAACTCAAATAATTCAAAATCAGAAATTAAATAGAACTAACCCAACTTTGTAACAATTAATTCAAAACATAACATTAAAGAGTTTTGCTTTTTAACTGGTGTTGGACATAATTTAAGAAGTCTTCCAGGATAATGTTGTACACTAACTTGACGTCATGGTCTGTAGCAGTGTCTTAGAATGAAGGACTAGTACATGTGCAATAGAGAAATGTATCTTCACTAGATTATTGTACATGGCAATGCATCAACATTTACTGTTTGGTTTTGGTGGGTTATCAATATTCACGAGAAGAACATGAAGCAACGAGAAGATATGAGTACACTATTCTTTACCCATGGTTTTCCGTTTCGTGCTTTACTGGTTCGTTTAATTTACTTATTGGGTAAGAAGGTAAAGTAAATAAACTTTAAATTAATTTCATATGGGATTCAAACTGCATACGTGTATGTAAATAAATATTGAAATCATTTTAGCTTTATCGGTTCAATTAATGTTATAAAGAAAACACTTAAAACAATGTTATTTTTGTTTTGTTCTTTTTCTTAGTAAACGTTCATTGCATACATATTTACTGGCATGTATAAAGGGAGTTTATTTTCCTATGAGATCAGCTAGTGGACAATATCAATCAGTGGACCAAATATACGAGTCATCGGATCTATTTACCAGATAACTCAATCTCCTGATATGCCTGGACTTGAGTCTCCGCACCTGTGATTGGCATTAAGAATTAGGTTAAATTTCAATAAGCTGCAATGATGTATACTAATATAGCAAAACAAACATCTTTTATCAGTTACATATTAATTAACTATATCCCTAACATCTTCTTCCTCTTCTCTCTCAAACCTAAATCTTAAACCCTACTCCATTTCTCTCCATTTTTTAATCAAAACCTAACTGAATCTCATCAAATCCTAACTCTAATTCAAATCCAATTGAAATATAAAATTCATACCTATTTAGGGTTTATGTAGAAGTCTCCAGCAATTATACGTGGTATTCGATTGAAATAGTCAATCAGGATGGAGAGGGCCAGTGTGACGATGATGATGGAGAGCGCTAGCAAGACGATGACGATAGAGGTAAGATGAGTTGAATTTTGCTAAAGTAAAAAAATGTATTGAAGAGGAAGAAAGGGAGGGTTAAATTTGTTCTAAGTATTGACAAGGAGGAAAACGTGACAGGACAATTTTTTTTGGAGCGGTGAAAATTTTATAGGGCGGGATGTATGGAAAATATTTGGCTACATTCACAACGTAGGAAAAAATAGTATTAGTTGCAGCTAGAAATCAAATGCTGCCACTTGTTGCAACCAAAGGGTATATAAGCTCTGAACCGGAAAGTTCTAAATATAGATTTTGATTAGACCATTTGCATATAACTACCAAAGTGTCTCGATGTCAGTGGGAGCAATATTAAGTTTGTGGGTTTTTTAGGTACGATCCGAGAATGGATACGAACGTATCATTCAGAAAAGCATCAAAATTGAATAGGTGTTTTGGATAGAAATATCAAATAGTTTGATTATTAGTCAAAATGAAGAGGAAGCGTGTGTTCGTAAGAGAGAACATTAAAAGATACATAGATATTTCTAAACCATAAGTAAACAACACAACATTGATTGTTAATGATGTACTTGTGTTAGAATTAGTTTTAGTTGTTTTAATACTCGACGTTGGATTTGTAAATGGTGTCTTTTATAATAAGTATAAAAGATATTGGGGAAGTCCCAAAAGATATTTAAGGATAGCTTATTAAAATGTTTAATATGGAACATGCAAGATGTATTCCTTATGCATTGGCAATAGGAATTATCATACATATTATGTTGTCTATGATATCGTGATTTTTTTATGTATTTGATATATTATGAAAATATCAAATGCAAATTGATATCACTAAATGGTTGTTTCAGGTGTTCTCGTGTATTTATAAAATACTAGTGAATTGTTTACAAAAACAACGAACTCCTTATGAAGGAGTGTTCAGATTCAAATTTGATAAGTGATATTGAGTATAATATGTCAATAGTAATTTCAAGATAAAAATCTTTAAGTGGAAATATTCCAAATGAAAGACTGTCACCGATTCAATGATGGACTAAGTACGTCGCCTTGAATAGCGCCGCAATAAAAACAATATATATAATGTAAATGCACAAATTTATAACCGAGCTGAGGGTAATTCCAAATGTTGAGAATTTCATAACATTGTTATATGATAGTAATGTCCCGATATAGTTTGTAACGAACTTAGAGCTCACTAGAAGTCAAGAGACGTACTCTATATAATAAAATAGTTTATCAACATCGGAGAGAGTTGATTGACAAAGTAGATAATTAAAGCATAATAACATACTTGTTCATCGAGGGACTGACTCGATTTGTTTTAAGGAAACCGATTGGAGAAGTTGCAATAAGATTCCATAACTAACCCCATGTGCAAGTGGGAGATTGATAGAGTTAAGGGCATGCCCTATGGTCAGTTATGTAGTTTGTCGCATATATCTAACTCGATAACCAATCCTGTTTGATAAAAGGTATTTTCATTCTAATATATACTTGATATAATGTGTTGTAATAATTAATTAATTTAACTAAAAGTATATTTAATATAAAATCCATAAACAATATGGTTTGTGAAAGTAGTTACAAAGTGTTGTAACCGTGGGTAATTTATCAGATAAAAATAAATATACCATTTTAAGTATTCCTAGTCAAGATGAATAGAGATTGGATGTATATATCCATTGAAACTAGAGTACGTAACGCTCTCTAAAAATTGAGCAGTGTATTACTCATGGCTGGCAGTGGCACCAAGGGGCTACGTACTGATAGTTATTGGATAACTAAGGAATGACTCACTCGATAGTTTTCTTCTGGTTAATATAGCTATGGTTAAACAGAAAGTATCGACATGAGTAATTTACACAGTTCTCTTGACTTGAGAATACCATAGATCTTCAATATGAAAGCTCCACTTTGATTATAGTCAACTCATAGTATGACATCCACGACTATAGTTGGGTCGAGTGGAAGTATTGGAAGTGAAGCACTATTCAAGAAAGGATTCATCTCCTTGGTTATATGGGGTTAACATCACAATCAACTCAATTCAACTCAAAGTTAAAGTCTCTGGTCATAGCATTTCGGTTAATAATAATTGTTATTATTGAAATAAGGACTTCGTGTTTGGACTATAGAGTTGAATATGAACGATATTGGAATTTTGATCATTACCAAATTTCATAAGTTTAAAGTGATATAGATTGAAGAAGAAAATTGATGTAAATAATAGTCACAATCAGTTAAGGCTTAATAAAGTAAAATTGGATTTTACTGAAGCCAAGTAAGCGATAAATTTGGTCAAAATGTCACACCACCTGCTAAGTGACATGTGAACGTTAATATTCAAATAGTTCGATATTAATCGCTGACTAAATTTACATCCGACGAGTCACACAACCGAAATGATGAATTCTCTTTTGACCAACGATTTAATTAATTTAAAATTATTATGAATTAATTAAATTAATTAATATTTATGAGATATAAAATATAATAACCCACTTTGAAATAGACCTAAATTCCGACCCAAAAAAGGCTAATCGAAACTTAGACCCATTCCAAAGCTGGCTGTTGGTTGGTAAAAAGAAAAAAAGTACAGATTTATCTATCTATTCTTTTAGAACTCATAGCGGAAGGAATAAAATATAATAACAATAATAGTACCCATTTATTTCAAATCATTTTAAATGTCACAATACATAACAACAACTGTTACAACATTTTGTTCAAAAATACATTTTATGGGTACAATAGAAAATAACTTGAAAAGTTAGATAACAACAGCCACAAGCTTCACTCTCGCCATCTTTAAGCATCATCGACTCATTCTCTAACCTATGTTGTAATAAGGAGGTAGTCCGAACAACATGTGTCCGGTGAATAGAAATCTCGAGCCTTACCATTTCAATACTTGAGCAGTATAATTTAAATAAAAATATGCCTTACGTGTGTATGTATATATATACACACAACCATTTAATACTCCTTATAAGGAAAGGAGGTAGACCCTAGAACAACCACTTAATACCTTCCATTCCCGAAGCAGGTTTCCCAATCCTATAACCCATAACCAACGTCATAAATGTCTAACAATGCGAGAGACAGAACCCAAGCCACTTAATACCTTTTAATAGAAAATAGGCAGACTCTGACCATTTAAGACTTCAACTGAGGTAGGCCTTATTATTTAATACCTATTCCCAAGGAGGACTCCACATAGGTATCTATCTAGTTGACATTGCACGAAAATCTATTCGGACACTTAATACTTCCTATTGAAGTAGACCTTTCCGAGATATCCTTAAACGTGCCTAAACCCATTCCCGACCATTTAATACTTCGCTTAGGAAAAAGAGGCGGGCCCATAAACAACCACTTAATACCTCAAAACCCCAGAGCAGGTCTTCGTATTATGACCTGTAACCACAGAGATGTCTCATATTATTTCGACCATTCGTAGAAACTAGTAGCCAGATTAGCCGGGTAGATTTACCCTATAGAATTGGGACTAACCTCGCGTCTTTCGTAGTTACTTATCATAGGCGATATCCCTATGACTTAGTCATATTTACAACACTCTTAATATATAATACACATCTCACCGTGTTCATTAACTAGGCTATATAAGAATTCCTTCTTATTTTGTCTTAATAAATCAATTACTTTCCTAAAGAAGATTTAATGACAATTATTACCTAATTAACTACGCAATTATACGTTATAATTATATGTTTATTATGCTAATTAATATTAAAAAAAACACACACTTATTATTTTCTGTGCGTGCGGAGATTACACCCAATTAACGTTTAAATGTCAATTCATTTTTAACCATAATAATACAAGCCGTTTCTTCCATATTATTAATAATGACAAAATTCCAATATCCATAACAAGAGATTCTAATACCCATAACAAGGATTCAATACTCATATCCCAAAATTGCAATAAATAAACTTGTATATAGAATCCAACTTATCTCATATTAAAACAATGTAATAAACCAAAAATGGAAGTTTACAATTTAATCAATTCTACGCTCCATTTAACTTCTTTTACATGAATTTAGACAAGAAAATTCTATTAAAATTTATAGAAATAGGAAGTGTAAACCATGAATAAAGATTCGTGCTTTACACACCATTTCCTAGGGAAATTCCCCTAATCAGATCTGAAGAAAAAGAATAAGAAGTGGAATAGAAGGTAGAATATATAAACTGCAAAATCCAATAAAACCCATTATTTCAATACAAAACAGTTAAAATTCAACCTAAGAATTTACATTTCATTTTGGGGGAAATTCAGGGATTTTTAAAATGATGTTTTCATAATCCAAAACTCCCTAATGCATATATCAAATCCAAAATATACTATTCAACTACTAATATAGAAAAACTAAGATTTCCACTCATAGTTGGTTTTTATCTTTGCTTCTCTTTGGATTTGAAACACCCATTATAATCTCTTTTAGATCTCTTCTTATTGATATATACAATAAGGGATTTGTATATATATTAGATTCAAAAAGGTTGGAAGAGAAAATGTTTAGAAATTAAACAATAAACAAAGATAGGTATTATGATATCTTACCTGAAACCATAATGGAGTTTTCTGAATCTAAGAAGTGATGAACTGACAGAGCTTTACCAATGTTCCCAAAATATTTGGGAATAAAAATGAGAGGTCTATAGTCTTATTTATAGAAGTTGAAACGCACCAGAACCATAGGATGAACCCAGGTTGAAAACGGGTAGATTTGGAGTGCTTAACCATCGAAAAACCCTAGACACCACCATATATAGTGGTCGACCGCCCTCTATAGACCAGTCAACCACTAGGGTTTGACCGGTTGGGTGGCACTGGTCGACCACTCCTTTATTTTGGGAGCGTTTTATTTGTTTCCGTTGTCTGATTATTTTTTTCCTTAATTAACATTTAACGTTAACCATTAATTTTAACGTTTACTTAACACCCGGTAATTCTACTGTTAATTTTTGAAATTCAAATTTTAAATTTAATTACTCATTTGAATTTGAATTCGATTTAAATTATTTTAAACCTGAAAACTTCAAACGCTCATAACTTTTTCGTTTGAGCTTCGTTTTCAGCATGTTATATATGAAAATAGATCAGAATTTCACCACGAACGCAATGTAATAACTTTCATGGTCAAATCCCAACTTTTGTAATATTTCCATTTTTAACCCTATCAATTTAATTTAATTTACTTATTTAATTAGGGTTGATTTTACAGGGTGTTACATTCTCCCTCCTTAAAAGGATTTCGTCCCCAAAATCTTTTCAAGTGGCGAACATCGTAACACACAATAACATCCATGTTATACAACCAAGTTATCTACACAATCATTTACTCAACCAAAGTACAATGTGATTATGTATTGCAGACATGTTACGAATGAACTCAATCCTAGCGTGAGTGTATGATCGTGTCATGCAAGTATGTATGCAAATACCCTAAACATGCATAAAATTACAACATAAGCGCAAAGTGATTATGAAAAATTGTAGCAACCATCTCCTACCATCCAATCTAGCAACCACAATGCAACCAAAATTCTAATTTCGGGGATAAAAGTTTACTAGAGAAAATCTTAGGACGATAAGTCCTCATGCCTTCTATCAGACTTTCTCCCCATTATACTCGGACTAATCAAATTTCTTTGTCGTAGAGCTTCTTAGTTTTGTGCTCCATAATGCATGCGGTGGCACGAGACACTATTGGCTCCGTCTTAGTATCCCTTAATTAATTAGGCTCTACTATAATGGTTGTGCTGTGAAGGTATTTCCTCAAATACGAAACGTGAAAAACGTCATGAGCTCCTATCAACTTACAAGTTTTCTTATTTTTCACCAATATTGGGAAAGGCCAAATAAATCTTGGTGCCAATTTTTCTAACTAACCAAATCTTTTAACCTTCACATGCTGCCTAATCAACTCTAACTTCCGAAGTCTCGTAATTCAAATCTTGTTCGAGTAAAATTTTGTTGACGGTTTCCCATTAGCAATTTAGTGATTTGCATGGCCCTCCATAAGGTGTTTCAAGGATGCCATACCAATCGTCGATTGGTGACTACTATTCTATACAAATTCTACTAAAGGTAAGTGCTGCTCCTTGTGTTCTCCAAAGTCCATGATACAAGCTCTCAACAAATCCTCCAAGTTTTCATTCACTCCTTTAATTTTTCCGTCGGTCTTCGGTTGGTAAGCGGTGCTAAGATTTAACGAAGTTCCTAAAACTAGTTTCTAAAGCTACCATCAAACTCCTCCAAAATTCGCTAGCAAACTAAGAGTTTTTATCACTAACGATGCTAACTGCAACTCTATGAAGCTGTATTGGAGATGCTATGGTCTTATTGCTCCTAACGGAAAATTCTGCCACCTTCTTCATCTTTATTGAATAAGGAATTCTCTTCACATTCCTATGCATTTAATCTCTTTCTTGAATGGTGACATTCTATGAGCTAAACTTTATTTCTCCTAAAATTCTAAAGTTTTAGGATCGAAACATTCATTTACTTAAGGTTCCTAACCTAATTCCTTATTAACTTCCAATCTTACTTATGGTTTATCGCTAGTTAAGTGTCCCCAGAAAATTTCCTTACTTACACTGCTTCTTAACAAATATATATTTGTTAAATGATTTAATTTCATTCATAAAATCAATATAAGAATAAAATAGGGATATATCTTACACCACATAATCCACTTTTCCAATAACCAAGGGAGATAACTAGCGATTACAACCCAAAAAGTCTAAAAGAAAATTTTGCTAGAAGCTGTCATTTATTATTAAGTGGTATAAATGGTGTTGAGGTTCTAACACTCCTTACTAAATTAATATGGGTATTTCCTAATATGCCATTCCATTGTTACTCATTTTCCTTAATTTTCCCTTTTTGGTATATATAAATGTCGTCCATTCATTGCTTCAATTAATATATCCATAGCAGTCAAAATTGGACCATTCCCAATAAATCCTTATTTAATCCCTATAACCCTTTTCAGGTTTCCAAAATCTAGTCATTACTCAAATTCCTTTCTTCTATAAATGTCATAATAAGATTTCTTAATCAGTCCCCTTTAGATTCCTTTTCCTCTTATTAATTACAAATTTATTGCCCGTTAAATTTGTAATTAATGTCCATAGATTCTAATTCGTTAATTACTAGTTAATACCCATATAGTCATAAATTATTTTGTATATATATTCTTATTCCTAGTCGTTAAGCATGTATACTAATTTCTAAAATAGAAAGTTTGTTTCCACATTTTTAATTTATTAAAGCGATCTTAAAAAAACCTACCGTTATAACCTCTAATAAATTAACTACAAATGAAAATTTTGCTTTATTTGAATTTACAAAAATTATTTTATTTCTTTTTATTGAAAGAGATGGTGTAAATAATGGAAATGATATCCATATCCTACACATCTCTTTCCCTTTTTGGTGCATCATTTGTTAATTCAAACAACATGCTTTTATACATATTTTGGAATATGATAATTTATGGATATTACATGGCAACTGCTCCAAATAAATTAAAACATAGAAATTTACATTCCAAATTATCTAGGGAAACCTAATTTATAACCCAATTATATACCTGGAATATCTTTACACTTTACTAATTTCTTTAAATAGAGGTTTGAGACTGATTTCATATTTCCAAATCATGTTGTATGTTCTATTCCTATTTAATTCACATCCTATAAAAACCTTAACCCGTCCTACCTAGATAGCGATCCCTATCTACTCCATAAATTTTTTACTACGCTTTATAAAACTAGAATTTCAGCAACATACAAAATAATTTCCAGTAAATTGTTTCCATACAAATGAACTTATTACATTAAATTCAAAATGAGCATTTATTACCTCATTTCTTGTAAAACTAAAATTTCACAAACATGAAGTGCCACATTCAAAATCTTCATTTTTGAAAATATAACTTAGAAACCTTTATCAAAAATTCAAAATTACTTAGTTCCAAAAAGGAGTAAAAGAATTTTCCTTTTTTAAACTTTCTTTATCAAAGATTTATTTCTTTAGAAGTTGGAGTTTCAATTCATAGCATTCAAAATTGCTTAGTTTTCAAAAAGGAACTATAAAAAACTTCCATTTTTAATGACTTACTATAATAAAGACTTACTCTATTTGAAAATAGGATCTTTAACACCAAATATTCAAAACTCAATTATCATTTTAAAATAATAGATTTCCCTCCATTAAACATTTACTATTTCAAATATATTTCTAGTTACAAGATAGTTACATTATTCTAAAAATACACACTAATTGTTAATCAAAATGTACCATCATTTAACCAATTACTCTTTATAACTCTGTTCAAAACTCTTAAAATCTTTTGCAATCCTTTTCTTGTCAATTCTAGTAATATTCTTATTCAAAAAGTTCTAAATTCAGATAGGAAAAACGTATATATAAAATTCTCATCTTTACATAGATGCTTTTCCTTATATAAAAAATATCCAACTCATTTATTAATTACTATCCAAATCCATTCAATTTTCAAAGATACCTTTTTAAATTTTTAAACGATGGAAAAATGGTGTATACAAAGGTAACTTTCTATCTTATTCCTATTACTCCTCTCCTATATTATTTACAATTCGATTAACTTTTCAATTCTATTACTATATATATTCAATTATCATTCTTCGCATTTCCTTATACGGGAATGTTCCTCATAGCAGACATTCTTAACCTTCTATTCTTTCTATCCTATGTTAATCAAGTGTCTTCTCTATTTATACACCCCTTCAAAAGAATTTTAAGGAAAAGAACTTCTAATTTTATAAGGTATGAAAAATTATCAAGTCAAACATGCGTTTTACATAAGAAAAATCCCTTATTAAAAATCTTTGCTGGGTTATTAAATTAACTTTGCTTTTAATTTCGGGGACGAAATTATTTTAAGGGGGGAGGAATGTGATATCCCGGGTTTTTGGACAATTTAAATTTAATAATCGGTATTGATAATTTAATTGGATTGATAATTTTCTTTCTAATTTTAATTTAATTTGGTAATTAAATCTTTTAAAGGCTAATAAATATTTAATCTGGAAATATTTAAATTTGGTAATACTTGATCTTTTCTAATAATTTAAAATTGTTAAGATTTATTTTCAAAGCTAATAAAGTTTTAATCTATTTATAATATATATTTTGCTATATATATTGTGAATAGAGAATCTTTTGTTTAAATAAAAGATGAATTTTCAAATTATAATATATATGTATGTATATGTTATAATTTGGATTGTTTTGAATTTAATTAAATCTATTGATAATTTATATATGTATGAATTGTGATTTAAAGCTTTGTTTTAAAATTAATATTTTTCAAAAGTTAATTTAGATTAATTCAATTGTTTAAAAATATATATATATATATATAAGAAAATTGTTGTTTTAAATATGATTATTTAAAAAAACAAGATTTAAACAAGCTTTGTTTTAAAAATGCTCAAAATAAAATGGTTATAAATGTATATATAAATGTTTTAGATTTTAAATACATGTATAAGATGTATATTTATATTATAACTAGCTTTAGAGTATTTCTTTAATAAAGTAAATTAAAAATGTAAGTTTATATCTACATTTAAATTAAATAAAGGTTTATTAAAATACTTAAGTAACATGTGTAACCATATTAGCTATCTTAACAACATTTGTAAGTCAATTAATTTATATTAGTGACAAGTGTAAATTCTTGAGAACAAGTGGCCTTCATTTATTTATTTGAAAATTTAAAAACGTATAAGAAAATTTGTTCCAAACCTTCTCTGCCTCTCATTTTCTTTTCTTCCTTGTTTCAAAGTTAACTCAAACCAGAAAACTATTTTTCTAAAACTGGAAGTGAAAACTAAAAGCAAATCTGAAACCTGAGATTTTGAAACTAAAAGCTAATGAAATTCAACCTGCAAATCAAATCTGCAACTTCAAATGAATGGCAATGCAAATGGATGAGCAACTCAGCTGTTTCAACAACTTTTTAAATCAAAAACTTGTATGCATGCATGGATTCAATTTTCAACAGCAAAGCAAAAATTTGATCTGCAAATTGTTCAGAGCCTGGGAAACCTACTCTGTTTGTTCTCTGCTTATAATTGGTGAGTAAACATTTTTAAAAAACAGTTTGAGTTGGATGCTTGTGATGATATTTACTTATATCAAAATTCTTTTGCTTGAATCTGAATGAATTGGTATGAATATGTTAGGAGATAGTCTGTTTATATATATATATATTCAAAATGTTCTCTGTCCTCTGTTTTAAACCAGTAAACAAACTTTATTTTAAACCTGATCATTCTTGACTGTTATGCTTGTGATGTTGATGATTTGGAAATGTGTTTATATAGATGAAAATGTATTGTATGTATATATATATATAAAAAGATATAGGCATGCATGTTTGAATTCATGTACATATATATACCTCTGTTAAAAACATACAGACATTAAACAATTTCGAAATTTAAATTCTCTTCTTCCAATCCTTTTTAGGATATGATCTTTGAATGAAATGTGTTAGTATTACCCAGAATTCATTCTTAAAAATAATTTCAAGTAATTATATTAAGCAATAAATTCTAAAATAAGGTATCACAGTGATAATCAATATTAGTCAGAAAATCAAATGACTTAATCTCACGTTTTGATTCTATAATCGGATTAGTGCTTGCAAATGATGGATTTAGAAAAAGAAATCGTGATTTTTAGTGTAGTATTCGTCGAGATAATTGGAGTTGGTCAGTTTCGTCGTTTTCGTCAATTTGCGTTGATCGGCGGCGAGTTGTTGGGCGAAGTTTGGACTGGAGGAGGTCAGTGGGTTGGGGATTGTAGAAAAAATACTGAAAGTATTTATCGATGGTCGTGGCGATCAATCGGAGGCCAAGTAGGGTTTCGAATGGGTTTATGTTGAGGTCGGAAATTCCTCTACCGTGATGTCTCTGGGTGATCGAGCTTCACCCGAATTTGGGGGATGGTAGCGTGGAGGTTATCAAGTGTGGGACCGGAGTTCTTGATTATCTGGTGATCGGCATCGGAGGATTCGTGGCAGTTTTGGTCGATGGGATGGTTTCCAGTTGATCTTGGAAGCTCGAATTTGATTGTGGGTTCGTGACGATGTCTGGGTGGATGGAATCGTTAGAGGAGGCGATCGATGACTTGCCGGAGGAGGAGCAGATCGCCGAAGCGCTGCCGTGGTCTTGTGCACGTGCACGTGTGCACGTTGGTTTCGTTCTGGTGGACTTAGCGTTGGAGAAGACGAAGAAGTCTCGGGTTTTGGCTCGTGCAAATGAAGGGAAGTCTCGAAGCAGAAGACGTGCGTGAGTTTCCTCGCGAGTGACTCGGGAAAGAATCGTGTTTGGCTCGGGTTATTTTAATAAGTAACCAGGTTTAAATGTTTAAAAGAAAACCAGACTAAAAGCAAAAACAAAAGTAAATTTGGTCAGCAAAGTTTCAAAATATTTATTTACTGGTTTTCAAAAGCAATAGGAAGAGAAGTTTTCAAAACAAAGTTTTCAAAGTAAATGTTTAAACAAGTTTTCAAATTAAACTTATAAACAAGTTCTTCAAAACAAGTTTTAAAGATTTGATTTTTTTAGTTAAAATTTGTTGTTTTGAAATTCCCAAGCATTTCGAATAAATTAAAAGTTAATTACTTATTTGTAATTAAGAAATAAATAAATTAAAGATTAAGTGATGATTAATTGATTAATTAATTAATGTAATTAATTTTAGGTTAATTAATTAGTCTAATTAATTAAGATAATCATTCATGATTAATTAAGTATAATTACTTAGTAAAGTAATTAATGGATAATTACTGAATGTAATTAAGAAAGAGAATTAATTATGGAAGTAATTAAATGGATGTGATTAAGGGTTAATCACTTGATGTTATTAATTAAAGGATTAATTAATATAATTGATTTGAAATTAATTAATTAAAGAGTAATTAATTAATTAAAGGATTAAGGTTAATTAAAAATGTGATTAATTACTAGTTAAGGTAATGAATTAAAAGAGAGTAATTAATTAAGGTGTAATTAGGGATCATTAGTTTATAATTAATGATGTAATTAAGAATTGATTAATTAAGATTAATTAATCAAATGATAAGTGATTAATTGTAATTAATTAAGAATTAAAGTAATTGATTATAATTAATTAATTAATTAATGAAGTAATTAAAGGTTAATTACTGTATTTAATTAAGGATAATTAATTTGTGAAATTAATTAAAGATAATTACTTAAATGTAATTAAAATATAATTAATCAAGGTGATTAATTAAAGTGGATAATTAGAGAATGATTAATTAATTTATTTGTAATTAATTAATGATTATATAAGTAAGATTTATAATGAAGTAATTAATTTAATTTATTTTAAATTAATTAAGAGATGAAGTAATTAATTTAATTCACTTTAAATTAATTAAAGATAGAGATAGTTAATTTAATTCATTTTAAATTAATTATGTTGTGATTAAGTAAATCATTGCTTATATAAGAATGGATGACATTGATTGTCTTGAATGGATGTAATCTCAGAAATGAGATAAGAAATGTTGTGTAGTATGAATGCTTGGTTGCATTATGATGGTAATATAGATTAACTATTGTGATGTTGATATGGATTACCTATTTGGTTATAGATCATTTGTTTATTTGATAATGTGATTATCAATTATGATAATATGATTTATCTATCTGTTTATATCATCCTGAATAAGTTTAAATGTTTAAACCTTTAAACAACTTGGCCTTAAAAGATACGTTTTGGATTTCGATGAGACCGGGATCGGGTTTCCGTATACCGGAATTCCAGGTCTGGAGACCCGAATACCACATCGATCCAAATTTACGATAGGTCGTGAATCTCAAGTGAAGATGAAGATTCAGAGTGCAAGGGTTATTGTCGTTAACTCTGAGGGTGATTCCAAAACGAGTGTAACGAGATAATGCCTTCGGTTTCGTTCGAACCCGGAACGAACTTGTATGGATTGAATGCTTTCAGCACATCGTCAGGCGGACGATGAGCATTCTAAGTGATATGTTCTGATTAAAGGTAATCGTAACCTCAAGCCTCATCAACCGGGAATGGCTAAAACAGGGGAGGTGCAGCAAGGCTTCGTGGGTAGCACCCACTGAGAGCAAGATAGATCCCTGTCTAGAGGTCCCTTTTCTTTTCGACTTAGTGTGTGGTTGGTCGCGCCAACTATGGGGTTATCTTGTTCGGGATTATCCAGTAAGGGATGGTTCCGGCTTTGTGTTGTAGGGGAGCGGGCGTACTCCTCGGTACGGTGATCTAGGCCACGTACTGTGACGGGCGATACCCCAGTAGCCCTGCCATTGTATGGAATCCAAACTCCAATAAGTGCCGTACGTATTAGTTGTGCCCAACTACGTTGGAATGTGAGATGTAAGCATTTCAGCTATTTCTGTATTTTACTTGAAAACCCTAGACCCTATTATAATACAATCAGATTTCCTATCAAATGTTTTAGTTAGCGTAAGATAAAAACTTACCCATGTTTATTTGTGGGGAGTCTTACGTGATACTTTTGTTTTCAAAGGTTTTCAAAGTTAAGCAATCTAACCGTTTACTCACACCAGACCCATGTCTGACCCAAGTGTTTATTTTCTGTTTTATTAAACTCTTGGGTACTCAATATTGTATTGAGTAGTCGAGGGATTCAGGTTAGCTTTGACGAATTCTGGAGGAGATTTGGAGCAGGAGGCTTCACCGTGTAGATATATGATGATTCCGCTGTGTATATGTTGTGTCTGTATCTGTGATACTTGAGTTGTATGAATTAGACAGATGTTTATAACTGTCTAATATGTGTTGTATAAGTTGTGTAACTCTGATGTATATGATACTATGTAATATTTTATATGATATATTATATTTCATTCGTTCCGCTGTGAGTTTCTGATGTTGTTGTTCTTTCTTCTTTTCTTTCTTTTCTTCTTCTATCCCTTTCTTTCTTAATTCACGATACGTCTTTCTGGGCATAGAAAGTCGGGTCATGACAGATGAAATTTGATTTAATTTCATAATATTTTATCTGGGCTTAAAATGGGTTTAAGGCCCATCATAGGGCTAGAAATTTTGGCACAAAAAGGGTATAGAGCGGTTACAATTAGGTTAAAAAATGCTTGATTTTAGATGGCTCAGATTAAAGGAGAATCAGTATGCGATTAAATCCACATTTCTCTCCTTTCTATCCACTATATAAGAATCTCTAACCTAATTTGTTTATGATCGTTTTTGGTGCCTCCTCTTTGTGCTTGCTGGCCAAAGTCTCTACTGGTCTCTCTATCTCATCAAGTTCAAATCAAGTTAATTCAATCGCTATTTGATAGCTGGTGGTCAATGGTTAAAGACCAGCTATCTATTGAACCATAAACAGTTTCAAGTGGCAGAAATCATCTTTTCAAGGTGTACTTTAAGGCATTAGGATTAAGGTATATTTCTAATAAAAATATAGTTGTTAATTCTCAATTAAAATGTTATATTATATATGTATATATTATATATATATTGTTAGTTAAGTGACGATTTTGATATGCAAGTAATGTTGTCACAAAGTTGTTTGGTTATGTGCATGTATATATATTTAAAATTTAAAAAAATTATTTTCAAATATACATCAGGTCAATGCAGCTCTGATTTATATTTCACTAAATTATTATACATTATTTAATTACATATATATAGTTTATAATTAATTACAACTTAATGCTTTAATAAAAAATAGTCAAATACTTTTATATGTAAAGAATTAAAGCTATGATAATTTTTGGCAGTGGAAAAATATTTTTTATTAAAATTTTATTATTATTGAATATTATTTAAATCAATTTATTACATAAATAAATTATATTAATTCATGTATATTATGAAAATTGTGTTTTATATTTTATAAAACAATATGAACGGTAAAGAAGCTCTTGAAAAAAATTAATTATTTATTTCTAAATTAATTATTTAATTTTAGTCGAAAAAAAGAAAATCATTTTAAAATTATTTTGACCAATAAAAGTGCGGAAATTTTTTTTCAAAGCAAAAATAGCATTTAGTATTTTCAAAAAATTTAAAATTTGAAATTAATTTTTAAAAAATATTTTATTAATTTTCGAATGGAATTTAATCAAATATATTTTAAATTTTAAAAAAATTGTTTTTTGAGCTGTAGTACATAAGACCTGGACTTTTATATTTAAAAAATAAGTTATTTTAAGTATTTTATTAATTTATATATATATTATACATATATTTGTGTGTATATATTTAAAAAATTTAATATATTCACACACACACACACACAGATATATATATATATATATGTACATATGTATAACTCGTGGTTTCTAAAGAAAATTAATTTAATATTTATAAATAATTTATTTATATTTAAATAAATCTATTAAAATATTGGGTATGCAATATTAATTACATACTAATATTTTATTCATATGATTATATATAAACATATTTATAAATATATTTATATACTAATTTAATATTATTTAAGCAAAACTTTATACATATACATAGATACATATATACATATATTTATAATACTCATATAAATGATAGTGTATATATACACATATATTTGGACAATATATACTTGCATATTGGATGAGCTAACGTATCCATTGCGATTTAAATCCCAACATCTATACACGAGCATGTTATACCTTGCACGGGTTGATATGTTACACACACACACACACATGTGTATATGATAAACATATGTGTGTGTGTGTATCAAGATATAAATTATATACAACTATATAATTTATAAATTTAAATAAAATAAAATATTTTATTTAAATAATATTTAGAAATGTTCAAAATAAGTTAGACTTCATAGGCCCAACAAAGATCCAAAATGGTAAAGAAAAATTAAAATTCACCCATTACTTCAGTTGCAGGCTGCCCCAGTTCAACGGGAATAAATGTTTTATAAGGCAGATTCTAAAAATTGAGGCCTCGCTCTTTTAATTCTTGCTTTGCCTCCTTCTTCCTCTTCTTCGTCTAACTCAAGCCCTTGCTCGTCTTCCACTCTCCATAACTCCTTCGTCCCTTCACCAAAAATCATCCAAAATACTCTAAATTCTAATTAGATCTTCCTCTATAATACCCATACGTTGCGTTTCCTAGGTTTGAAGATTCATCTTGGAATTTGGGAAATAAAGATTTGGAGTAACAACTTTCAAGCAAAATTTGGCTTTTCTTCTAGTTTGGGTAAGTGAGAATGATTCTTTACTCTATATGATCTACTTTGCTACTTTATATTTATTTAATTACTTTGTTGGGTTAGGGCTTGGCCATGAATATTTTGTCACTTGATTGAATGATGGGTAGTTGATTGCTTGAGGAAGTATGTAAGTAAGATAGTATGAAACATTGAATTAGATTAACGGACTAAGTTATGAATTGAACAAATGAAGGTAACTTGAATGAAATCATAGGATGGCAATGTTGTATGTTAGCATTGCTTAAGTATAATGGATGTAATGTTTGGTTGTGTTGGGAATGGTTAGACACTTCATAATTGGTATTTGGTTATAAAGTGTTAGGGTTTCGAGATGATTCGTCGAATTACCTTTAGTGGTAAATCCCATAGCGGATCAGCAATGATACGAGCTCGAACATTGGTGTAGTGGGTGGTCACAAGGTCATCACACCATGAAGCACGACATTGGGGAAAGAAAGGCCAGGATGATGGTCATGTGAAGGAAAGAGGTAGGATGAATTCCCTTTGAGAATTTTACCTCATTAAGGTTCAGGCTGCCATCCCTACAGGTGTTCGATTGACTGGTAGGGGATGATTGGTCGACTGATTAAGGTTGAAAATGTCAGTTTTTAAAACAGCAATGAAATAGGCTAAAACTGGCCTAGTTCAGTCGACTGAATCCATAACCAATTGACCAATTGTGGTGGTAGTCGCTCGATCATGGTCGACATGCCGATTGGATTTACAGTATGGGGGATTCCTTGAGTTTTTCTCTTATGCATGACATTCGGGCAGGACTTTGATGACTTGGGCAAGGCTTATGGGGTTCGGTGTGACTATAGAGTGAAGTTTTGCAGTTCTTCTACAAAGGGGCACGTATAGCTCAGGATTGAGATTTTTGGCACGTATTACCATATATGGTAACCGGGAGAAGATCGAAAGTGTAATCGCGGAGTGAGTCATGGATCGTGACATTGGATGATCTATGTTGGAGATGACTAGGTGGTTGCGCTAGGTGTGACTTCTACATTGTAACGACCCAGAATTTTATCACTTTGATTTGTGAATATTTAATTAATTTTAAATATTCGATTATTAGTTTTTAATAATCAAATAGTTCTTTTTTAATTAATAACTAATGGTAGGAAATTTATCTTGAAATGTGTTTATAAAAATATATATTTTAAAGTAATATTGAAAATGTGACCAAAACACGTTTTATTGAAAATCAACATTTTATTCATTAAAAGTTGTGCAAACATTTTGGAACTTGAATAGTAGTATATACACATTACCAACAATGTAAATCATCTTGTTTCATAACAAAATTTAATTAAAACCTAAATGTGCTTAAGGGGACAAAAGTGCATAAGGTATTGCATAAAACATGCCACAAATCAAGGCATGAATTATGGAAGACTTTTTCCAAGGCATAGTTGTGTAGGATGGATAGGACATGAAAGTAAGGCTTGATTTAAGGCATGTTTTATGGCATGGAAGGAGAAGGGGTATTAAAGGGTGGAAAGGTAATTTGGCAACGGGGTATTTAGGTCTTTTGCCATCTATTTGCAAGTCTATATACGCATATACAAGGATCTCTTCATTTGTTTGCTAATTTTCAAACCTAAATTACAACTCCCTTCACTCACTTCTCTTCATAAAATCTAAAACAAAATAAACTCAAATCTTCTCCGAACCAAACCAACATCTAGCATGATCCCTACCGTATCATAGCAATGAAGCTTAGCAGGTCAAAGGTGGAAGAAATGAGGCACATGAGGGTCCTATGCATGGACATGTGCATTTTTTTTGGAGAGGGAGGCCTAGGCCATGAGCTTCTAAGGAGGAGGGATTTGAATGCAAAGATAAGGAGAAAAGATGGTAGCTTTGGTGGCTACCTAGGAGGTGGTAGGAAGTTGGAAGCTTGGATTTGGTTTTCTACTTGGTCAAAAGTGAGATGTCTCATTTTGAAATAGTTTTAAAATGATGATGACACATTATTGTATATGTTGTATATATAGATGTAAAAATGTAGTGTTTGAAGTTGTTGATTCCCACTTGGAAGCAAATGGCATAAATAACCATTTTTGCAGGGGAATAAGCAAAGAAAGTCAAAGTTCTTCGTACCGAATAGGTCGCGACGAAGACACTTTGAAAATTTTGAATTTGTAGAAGGACTCTAAGGAGTTCCTCGCCCTATTAATGTTTATTTACATATATCCTTGTTTATTTAAATGCTTGTGATATAAATTGGAAGGTTGAATTCTTTTAGAATATAAATATCTGTAGCACTTCATGATGTGCTAGGGTAATCACTAAGCCACTTTTCGAATTTGAAAAGTTTTTCTTATGGATTTTAAGCTGACTTCAACTTTTATAATATTTGAAGTAAGATGTTTCCTATGCTTATAGTAGTATAAAATATATAATAAAATGGTGTTTAAAAACTATTTGATTTGCAAAACAAAGCTATAAAAGTTATGGTCCATATAGTAATAGTCGCTATGGATGCACTTTGAAAATCTATTATTTTAGTAAAAGTATAAAAGATAATCTACTTTGGATATTTTGTAAATTCTTTTCAAAGGTAATTTATAAAAGTTATATAAGTATTTAAAAAGGAGTTTGAAGTTTTAAATATATTTTTAAGAATTTATTTAGTTATTTAAATAAGAAGTTTAAATTTTACAAAGGAAATATCTTATCATTTCAAATCAAGGTTGGGTTTTATTTGGAGATCCTCCAGTAATGTTTTGTATAAGAGCTTTGAATTATAATCTAAGCATTTTAAAATGTACTTTGAAAAATAGAATGTTTAAAAAGGATTTAATTTGAGACATTTAAATAAGAAGTTTATATAAAGGAAATCCCTTTACTTTTCAAAGTCGAATTCTCTTTTAAAGGTGATGGCTTTTAAGTTATGGTTTAGATGGAAGTTTAAAATTTTCTTAAAAGTATTTAAAGGATGTTTAAAATTTATATAAGTGATTTAAAGATTATTCGATATAATAAAGCAAGTGGTACTTTTATGAGAAAAAGAATCTTGACCTTCCAAATCAAACTTAGTTTTAAACAAAGACTTTCAAGTGAGATTTATATGGAATCTTAAAGAAGAAGAAAGCATGGATTACAACATCCTTATTGTAATAAATGTTTTCAGGAAATGGAAAGAGGTTATGGACTATAACATTCTTGTTATAGTAAATGGTTTTGGGGAAAGTGGAAAGAAAGTTTGTTTTATAATACTTTGTTATTATAAATAGTATATAGAACTTATGGGGTCTTATACCTAGCATTAAATTTCAAGGTAGGTAAACTTCTACCTATCCTGAAATATAAGAATGTTGTCGAGTCAAGATTTGAGAGGTAATAATACTCCAATTTGAACGGTTTATTCTTAACCAAAGGATAGTTTGAGTTTGAAATCGAAGATTGATGTTAAGTGCATGAAGTATTATTTTTGTATATGAATCCGGTTACTTATGAAAATAAGTAGTCCTATACTTTGCAATAAAAGCCAATGAGTAGATTGATCCTACATTTGTGAGATCTAGAATTGGAGTGTTTAACTAAAGCATGACTGAGAGAAATTAATGCCCTGACTTACCTGGCTTCGTTTCTAGGCGAGGGATAGAATAAGTCAAAATATTAGAAATGTGACAAGAATAGAAGATTTAGTTTCTATAAATGATGTTTATAACTTATGGTGGTATGGAAAGTATTCCTTTTATACTTAACACCAAATTCTAATGTAGAGAAACTCATCTCTGTCTTTGAGATTTTAAGAATGTACGTCGAGTCAAGGATAGTACGCTAACTTGTCTGATTACATTGTTAATCGAGGGACAGTATAAGTTAGAAATCGAAAAGTGGTGGTAAGTATATTTGGTCTAATTTTCATACGATCCGTTTACTTACGGCAAAAGAAAAGTGTTTTGGGTTTATTGTTATCAATGTTTTTAAATGAAATTTGTTTTTACCTAATTAAGTATGTTTTTGGAATTGAAATCTGAAACGATCCTGACTCGGCCTTCGAAAATCAGCACCCTTACTTCGCTTGTACTCGAATGCCGCAGATTCAAACGCCGAATCTGGCTCGTCGGAGCTTATAACACAGTAAGTATAACAACACAGCGGAAGAAAGAACTGAATAATATCATATACAACTCCAATGAATACAATATCCAGAATGATATACAACAATGATATCTATATGATACAGGAATATCAGAGACAAATAATAATGTTACAGCGGAAACAACAGAGGTAATACTCCAAATGATCTAAAAAAGAGAATGAGTCCAACAACTCCAACGTCAAACTCGGATCACCATCACGTTTCACAAAGATAAGCAAGGCCAGTCGATGAGTGAACTCCAAACACCGAACTAGTTCCAGATACTCTTCTGAACCTGACTATCTGAAAAACCCAACTCTAGACTGCCCGTGTGGAAAATTGTAGGCACCCAGAGTTTAGGAAGAGAACAATAAACTCCGGGTCAGTCGTGGGACTGGTATGAGTAACAAAAATAGTTGCTTTAAATAAAACAGATTTTTAAAAGAAAATCGTTCATGCTTTTGGAAAATGAAACTACCATAAGACCTCCCGCCACACACACAATGCAAACGCAGAATTGGAGGAGATTTCTCCTTATGATAGTCAAACATGCTTGATACGAGAAATCTTTGATTGATATTATTACTAGTGCATAGTGTGATAACATTTCTAAAATATAATATAAATCTTAGCCATCATACAACCATTATTGTATGCCTACAATAGCTACTATGTTCAATGGCAGGTTACCGCCACATTCCATAGCAGGTTATACAACTAAAACCGTACAAGGTTCGTATTGTTTCTTTGGATTTTCCAACAAATGGTCAGGCTAAGGAACTTCCTACTGCCACATGGGTACGCCTCTAGAGGGACGTCCCGAGAACTAACTAGCTCTCTACCAACACAAGGCTTGGTTACCTCTTACTAGGTAACTACTACACGAGTATGCCACCCCCCGGTCGTTTGCGACCTTTATCCGAGGTACCTCGATCACAAAGCAACAATCACACAGTAAATGAGATTGGAGCAACCAAACAGGTAAATATCTGGGCTCCATACCATAATATCACCTTTTTCCAGAAGGAAATGACATACCCTTAAGGGTGTGACCCTCATAACCTTGCCGCATCTTTCCTATTTCGACCATTTCCGGGGTGTGAGGTCCGATGAGGTCTCGTCCACAAAGATACGCTTTACACGAAAGCCATGCTTTGATCAACAAATGATCGGCAACACACAGCAACACTCAGCATGCCACACTACCAAATTGGGAGTATATCACTGATAACCTTCAACTACATAACCTCTGAGCTCGTACGTCTCAGAGAAGGGTGTTAAGCTAAGAGAATAAATTCTCCGCCACCAAACATAAATGTATTTGAAAGAAATCAGCTTTATATCTCAAGGTGTAATGTCAGACATACGGCCATACAAGTCTATTCCGGGTTCGAACAGAACCGAAGGCACTTCTAAAGAAGCCCTTGCAATCCGGGTATTCACAATCTCGATCAGACTTCCCATCACTTAGGAAATCACTGTACCGGAGCCACTCAGTGCAGAGACAATCGATAGATTATCCTATCGTTCTCGCAAACACCCGATCTTCAACACCGGTCTTCAAATGCTATCCATTCACATCGTATCACTATTCGGAATGGGTTATATGACACAAAGTCCTCTCCCGGCTAAACCGAATAATGAGCGTAATATTTAAAAACATATGGATATTGGGATTTTAATTAAGTCACAACTTTTTACCCAAAACTTTTCTTTCAAATGGTTTAAACACATTACCATTTTAATCTTTTACACAAAAAGATTCATCTCACAAAGTTCACCCAGTTTCACAAAGATCTATTCATAGATTTTCAAATCAATTTCCATTTCAATTTGGGTTAACTCGTCCAATCTTTAAACAAAGATTTAATTGATAGCTTTCAAAACAATTCCATTTCGACCTTTTATACAAAAGGTACACCTTTCCAATTTCAAAACAAAGTTCAACAATCTTTCACAAAGATTTATTCATAACTCGGAAAAACATTTTCATTTCAAACTTGAAATTCCTTTGACACAAATTGGAAATTCATTCCTTATATGAAAGCTTCTATTATTTGAAAACAAATAGTTTTCATTTCGGAAAATCTGATTCATTTATACATGTTAAAGTCCTTGGGTTAAATTCAAATTCTCAAAACTATACTTTTAAAATGGTTTAAGTTCATATAAACACATTTATAACATCTTTAACCATAATTTCCAATCATGGAATTCAATTCCAAATTTTGAATTCAAATTCAAATTAAATTATTTAAATTGGAAACTTTACCAAGTTATTCAAAATAACTTTATTCTCAAAACTCCTTTTCAAAGCTTTAACATTTGACCCAAATCCATTACCAAAATCAATTGAAATTAAAATTTCAATTTCAAAAACATTAAATTTAAATCATCTATGACTTAACCGATTTCCTCGTGAAATCCATATTTGTGTGTGTAAAAGTGTGGTCCAGGGGTTTTACACAGTAGTGCAACATTACAAATCATCACATCATCACAGATTTAAGCATATCAATATCGATAAGCGGTATATTCCTATAACGCTTATCTTCCATTTACCAATTAACAGATAAATAATATACATTCATCACAGATAAAATAAATTACATTCATCACAGCTTGAATTAAAACAATTTACAGCACAAAGCATCACACAGTAGAGAATATCAAACAATTCACAGCATTCAATAGAATACAATCATCCATAAATGAAACCAATTAAGATATCTGATTAATCTAAACCAGATTATTTGCCTATGGATAATTTCTAGTCAGGGTTAATTAATAATTAATTAATTACAAACATTTAATTAATTATTCTTTAATTAATCATTAATTACCCTTTAATCAATTTCATAATAACTTTAACTAATTAACCTTTAATTAATTATTCTTAAACTAATTACCCTAATTAATTAACCCCATTAATTAATTATTCTTTAAAGTAATTCCCTTAATTACTTCACTAAGTAATTACACTTCGTTAATTACATTAAGTAATTACATTTATTAAATCATCAACTGATTATCTTAAATTAATTAAACTTAATTAATTAATTTAAACTAATCGAATTTAACTCAATTAATTACAATGAGTAATTAATTCCTTAATTACTTTTATTAAGTAATTTTACTTAAATAATTTCACAAATGATTACCTCTAATTAATTAACTTAGTTAATTATTAAAATTAATCACGTTAATTAATTATTTAATAATCTCAAGTTAATGATCTTCATTAACTATTAACAAATCTTTAGTTACTTCTCCTAGGTAATCAATCTTAGATTAATCATTTTTAATTACAAGTTAATTAATCTTTAATTACTCATTAATTAATCTCTAATTATTAAATTAATTAAGTGTTTAATTGTAACTTAATTAATCCTTAATTACTTAATTA
This sequence comes from Allium fistulosum, assembly GCA_030737815.1. NCBI lineage: Eukaryota > Viridiplantae > Streptophyta > Magnoliopsida > Asparagales > Amaryllidaceae > Allium > Allium fistulosum. The sequence goes on from CM060902.1 coordinate 846,124,342, forward strand.
ATGAATCCAAATCATTAATTAATTATATAGTTATAAATCATAAAAATCTAATTTATCTTTGATATAAATCATTTCTTTTATTAATGATCTAATTATCATTAACTTAAGAATTTGAAAACAATTTACTTTTAAATTCCCTTTTAGATTCCATTTTTTTAATAGTTAAAATGGATACAAATTTAACTTCAACCAAATTAAATCAATTTTATAAACCTCTTAAATCAAATGTTAAAGGAACTTTTATAAAGAATTTTATATAAATAAGTTATAAACATTTTATTGAAAAACCATTTCATTTTAAAACATACTTTAAACATTGAAACTTGTTTAAACAATTTAAATTTTTAAAACTTATTTATTTTCAAACCAGGATCCAAAAGTTAATTTGAATCCATACCTCAAAATTTGACTTTAAACTTAATTTAAAATATTGTTTTCAATTTAAAAATTCATTTTAAAAAAATTTGAAAATAGACAAGTTTAAAACCTGTAACCATCAAACTGTCTCGAGCTCGAAACTCAAAAACCCGAGCCAATTTGAGTTAAACTCGAGCCTTACTTCGAGTTTCTCGCCTCCCTCTGTTGCTTCGAGTCGAACCCACGTTTTCACGTGCTTGAACTCGAGTCCCCCATCTTCTTCCCCAACCATGAAAAGACCCTCCTATTTCCACCCTAATTTCATAAGGATTTTTTTCTTTTTGCTATGAGATGATATATTGATATATCATTCATTACAAACATATTTTCCAAGGTCATTTTCTTTTTCCAATAACCAAAATATATCCAGGATCAAAATAACTTACCAATATAAATATATCAGTGCATATCTAATAACATACACATACATATGAAGATGTATGTGTTCTTCTTGTTTAAATTCAGAGTATATACTTTATTTTTTTTTTTGTTCAATAACATCCTGTTTGATTTAGAGATTTAGTAATTCAGATACATTATTGTATTCAGATTTTTGGCCATGAAATCCACTAGAAACATGTACTTTAGTCTGTCATTAGGATCAAGAAATGTTCAAGTAATATTCAGTAGTAAACAAGCTTTTAATGTAGATGATTGTGTTTAAAGTCTGGATAATATTAGATTCAGTATAAAAGAAAGTGGATCCTAAGTGAACACAAGCAACATCTAGGCGTAATGGAAACGCGCCTAACTTATACACAAGAGGTCACGAGTTCGAGTACCATGCAGGTCGGTTCAAACACAATTTTTGGTTTTCTTCTTTTTTTTTAACTTCTGAAAGGTTAGAAATCTGATACCTACCTATAATTGTACATATATGTTTAATTTTTGCCTATAACCCAACATACAAAACAATCCTTCTTACTTTACTATTTTTGTATCCCATTCCTACAACTGTTTTAAGAATTTATGATCATATTTTTGCTCAAATATCAACATGTACACAGATATACATGTACATGTCAATATTTCTGCTCATTTTCCAGAAAACTGGGTGAATCAATTGCTAAATGTACTAAGCTTTGAAATGCATTTTTATTTTCAAAATACAATCTATCATGATCAACCAATACTTCATTCATTTGGAGCTGGTTAACTCATGAATCCTGTATCTGCCACACTAGTTCAAAGCAATGGAGATACCTTTTTATTGCATTCTGTCTGAAGCTTTTTAGAAAAACAATTTACTTTTCTCAATACAATTCAGAAATGAATTCACACTTATTTACAAAGCATTTCAGTAAAAAGAAAATAAAATCCTTTTAAGTTTACTTCTTGCTAAATCCAGATTTTGTTCTAAAACTCAGTGCTCTGTTATATCTCAAGATTAACTATTACATAATATAAATTTTACCAAAACAGTAGCTTAACTACATATGCATATTTCTCTTCCAAACATCCATATCAATAATTAAAATCATTTCCTTGTTTCCCACTCAGATTTTTCCTTTGAGATTTTAAACCTTAGTGCACAACAATATATTTAACATGATACAACTAGTTCATCTAACCATAATAGAATTCATTACATAACTGGAAATCTTAGAAACATAAAATTTTTCCTGAATACATGCAGATATAATCAATTTAAACTCTTATTGAAACTAGCTAGCATGTTCATTCACTCCTCCATAACAGCCATTACTTCATTTTTACTTAGTGCCTGGGTTACCTGAAAGAGCATAAGTGGCTGCCTCATTTTAAAATGAGACACCCCCTATGCCATGAGCAAACAAGGGTCAGATCTATGATCTGGTATGAGTAACATCAATTCATTCATGATATTAAGCAATAGAGAATATAAGGGTACTAACTTGTTATTTAAGCAAATTTCTGCAATCAATTATTTTAGTATAATTAAGTTGATTCAGGTATGATATATTCATTTATCATTCTTACACTTGCATACTTAATCATGCAAACATAATTATCTATTGCAACAATTGCATTCACTGGAACCATCTTGGTTCCATACCATTCAACCTAAGAAATATCCATATTCCTATTTCTTCATTTACAGGTTGTAATATTCAATTTAAATTCCTGCCTCATCTGCTATTAAGGAATCACTGGGACACATTGCAATGAACTAATTCACATCATTGCACAAAGATCTCAGGGCTTAAACAAACCATGTGCCAACTTGCATACTTCAAATATGACAAGCATTCCAGCAGCTTTCTTGGCCTTCCCTTCCCTAGTTTATTTACTAGTGTATAGTCTTAAAATCCTATCATCAAATATGCTAAGTGAACATATCACTGCAAACATGGAAACATCCATAATTTCTTCTAGCATAATTCTCCTCAGAAATAAGCAGACAGTTATTTCTTAAATGGGGTCAATATGTCTTGATCTTAGTAAAATATGAGAATATTTTCAACTGTAAAAGAGGCATGGCATGTTATATTGATCTGCAAGCCTTTATGATTGATTCAGATTCAAGATCTGGTTCAATCATAATTTTAGCTTGTGGGTTTCTTTTTTTTTTTTGATTTGATTAAGGGCTCAGCACTTAGAAAATTTCTATTGCACCCTTAACATTTTTCTTTTCAAGCCTCAGCACTTATACCAAGTATAATGCAGCTCTAATCATTTTTATAAAGTTTCCATGCCATAGATCTATAACAGCTGAGAGTATTCTCTATATAATTTTTAAGATCCTAAACTTTAACATTTGTGAGTATAAATAAATCAGTATGATACTCATCCAAAGACAAATGTCTCAACCAATCAAAGATCATCCAAAATCATCCATATTAAATCATATCAGATTTAAAATAAAACATCCAAAAAGCATTGATGAAATCATATACATCAAAACCAGAAATGCATATAAATGGAAATAAAAAGTGGCTGCCTCATCTCAGGTCTTAATGCCATGAACTTAGTGAGATTACTCACCTAAATGTTTCTTCTTATTAATCCAGAAAATTCTTGTTTGAGTGTTCTCTCCTTTCTTCCAATATTTTCCTTCTTTTCTTATTTTTGTGCAGCTCGGGGTAAAAATGATTCTACTGGCTAAACTGCCTATTTATAAACATTTTTCCTCTAGGGTTTTGTTGAAACAGAATTCCATTTCTGTCCTGGCTAGCATCATGCATTTTTCATTCATAATACCCCGGCCATATTAACCAATTTAAAGGCTGCATTTTCTTTCTTTTACTTTGCAGAAAATGGCCACTCTCCTAGTCATGTTAAAAGTGTGACTATCCTATTTTTATTTTAATTATTTCTGAAAATCCCCTTTGCTATTTTTGCCTATACAAGCTCATTAACTTGTATCACATTTCATGTCATTTTAATGTCATAGTTTTTACTTGCTTATATATATATATACTTTTCAGTGCTTAAAAATATATATATATTTGTACACATATTTTATCTAAGCTTATTTTAATTTCTCTTTAATTTCAGAAGCATATTTACCTATATGTATACAGGTTTACTAATATACATAATTTTCTCTTCTGGGTTTTAAATAAAATTTTGTTTACTGATTTAAAGTAAAACCTACTTTTCTTATTTTCTATGATGATCCATATAATTTCAGAAATCAAACAACCATGTTGCCAAATCATGTTTGTATTGCCCTTTAATTCTTGTTTTAAATCCAAGAAATCTGGAGTTCTTCCTTGTGCCATTTCAGTGTGCACGTGCACACATATACCTGCACACTATTTATTCCAGAGACTTCACCATATTTAAATCTAAATATTTCAAAATTAAATCATTTTTTCAAAAATGATTTTTCACAAAATTTTGGGGTATTACATTCACCCCTCCTTTTAGGAATTGTGTCCTCACAATTTTTTTTCTAACATTTATAGTGAGCATCTTTTTCTTTTCTGAAAACTTATCAAACATATGCATAAGCAAACAAATTCAACCATATCAACCATGCATAACAAATAATTTTTCCAGAAAAAAGAAAAAAAAATACCTTTTAATTTGCAAAAAGCTTAGGATAATCCATTCTAATCTTATCCTCTAACTCCCATGTGCAGTCATTAGGATCACTACTCCACTGGATCTTAACTAGTTTCAAAGTTTTGCTCCTTAATTTCTTTTCTTCCTTGGCTACAATCCCCACTGGTTCTTTTTCATAAACCAAGTCAGGGTTTATTTGAATTTTGGTAGGCTCTTCCAAAATGTCTTCCTTATCATGTACCCATTTTCTAAGTTGGGACACATGAAAAAAATTATGCATTGCTTTCATCTCCTCTGGTAGTTCTAATTTGTAAGCCAATGAACCAATTCTTTCCAGAATTTTATAGGGTCCAACATACCTTGGTGTAAGCTTACCTTGCTTGCCAAATCTCATGACTTTCTTCATAGGTGAAATCTTGATGAAAACAAAGTCTCCCACTTCATATTCCACTTGCTTTCTCTTCCTATCTGCAAATTTCTTTTGCCTATCTTGAGCTGCTGCTATTCTTTTTCTTATTAACCCAATTTTCTCTGTAGTTTCTTTAACATATTCAGGTCCAAGAACAGCCCTTTCTCCAGTCTCTACCCAGCATATAGGTGATAAACAAGGCTTGCCATATAAGGCTTCAAATGGTGCCATCCCTATGGTGCTTTGGTAACTGTTATTGTATGTGAATTCAGCTAGATGGAGGTGGTCTTCCCAGTTGCCTCCAAAGTCCAGTGTACATGCTCTCAACAAATCCTCTAAGACTTTGTTCACCACCTCAGTTTGACCATCTGATTGTGGATGGTAGGCAGTGCTTAAGCACAATTCACTCCCCATAGCCTCTTGAAAACTTTTCCAAAACCTTGAGGTGAAGATGGTATCCCTATCACTCACAATGGTTTTAGGTATGCCATGCAACCTTACTACCTCTTTCATGAATATTTGAGCCAATTTTGGAGCATTTCTTTCTGCTCTAACTGGGATAAAATGTGCTACCTTAGTTAGCCTATCCACAATTACCCATATACTTGTGTTTCCCTTCTTAGATCTAGGCAGACCATCTATGAAATCCATAGATATATCCTCCCACTTCCACTGTGGTATGCTAAGGGGTTGCAATAGTCCTGATGGCCTTTGTGTCTCTGCCTTGACTTGTTGGCAAGTCATGCACCTTGCAACATATCTGGCCACATCTGACTTCATCCCCTTCCACCAAAGATTTCTTTTCAAATTTTGATACATCTTGGTGCTACCTGGGTGTATGGAGTACTTACTCCTATGGTACTCATTTAATATTTCCTCTTTCAATTCTATATTTTCTGGAACACATATCCTGTTTTTATTCCTCAAATACCCATTTTTATCAACTTGATAATTTATTACTTCCTCCCCTTTTGATATGAGCATTTTCTTTTCCACCATGTTTAGGTCTTGTTCCTGCATTTGCCCAATCTTAAGAAGTAAATCTGATTGCAGAGATATCATACTTAATTTCCCTTTACCTTCACCTTCTTCAATGGGCATCATTTGTTCCTCACTACTTTCCTCAATTTCCAAATCAGTAAGTATAGACAAATCCCTAAACTCTTCCATCATCAACATGGCTACTTTGGCATGTTGTCTACTCAAGGCATCTGCAACTTTATTTGCCTTGCCTGGTGTATACAGTATGTCTAGATCATAGGCAGCTAGGAATTCTACCCATCTATGTTGCCTCATGTTCAAATCTTTTTGTGAGAATAAATATTTCAGTGCCTTATGATCAGTGTACAAAATGAATTTGGCACCTAACAAATAATGTCTCCAAAGTTTCAAAGCATACACAACTGCTGCTAGTTCAAGATCATGGGTTGCATACCTGGTTTCATGTGGCTTTAATTGCCTAGATGCATAGGCTACCACCTGGTCTTGCTGCATCAACACAGCCCCTAACCCAGAGCCACTTGCATCAGTGTACACAACCAAATTTTCATTTCCTTCTGGCACTCTCAACACTGGTGCATTTATCAGAGCTTCCTTTATTTTGATAAAGGCTTGCTCACATTTTTCTGTCCATACAAAGGCTTGGTTCTTTCTAGTTAAATTGGTAAGTGGTGATGATATTTTTGAGAAATCTTTTATGAATCTCCTATAATATCCTGCCATCCCCATAAATGATCTAATCTCACTGATGGTGCTAGGCCTTTTCCATGCTTGGATTGCCACTACCTTGTTAGGGTTTACTGATATTCCTTTGGCAGAGATGACATGCCCAAGGAAATGCACTTCTTCTTTCCAAAATGCACATTTTGAAAATTTTGCCTTTAAATCATTTTCCCTTAGTCTTGACAAAACTAAATGCAAATGATTTTTATGTTCTTCCACTGTCTTGGAATAAATCAAAATGTCATCAATAAAAATCAGTACAAATTTGTCTAGATAATCTCTAAATATTCTATTCATCAAATCAACAAAATATGAAGGAGCATTTGTCAAACCAAATGGCATAACCAAAAATTCATATAAGCCATATCTTGTGTTAAATGCAGTGTACTTAACACTTGAGTCTTCAACCTTCATTTGATGGAATCCTGATGCTAAGTCTAGTCTAGAAAATATTTTAGCTTCACTGAGTTGGTCAAAGAGATCATCTATTCTAGGCAATGGGTATTTATTCTTGATGGTTACTTTATTTAGTTCTCTGTAATCTATGCACATTCTCAAGGTACCATCATGTTTTCTTACAAACACTACTGGAGAACCCCAGCAGGAATTGCTTGGCCTTATAAATCCCTTGCCTTCTAATTCTTCCAATTGATTTTTCAATTCTTTCAGTTCACTTGGCCCCATTCTATAAGGTTTCTTAATTATTGGACTTGCTCCTGGAATGAGATTAATTTGGAACTCAACTGGTCTGTGGTGTGGAACACCCTTAACTTCCCCAAACACATCCAAGTATTCATTAACTATGGGAATTTCTTCAATGGTTAGTTCACTCAGATCTTTTTCTAAGTCAACTAAATGATATAGTTTTCCTTCCTTAGCTACCTCACATAAAACTGTGATTCTCTGGCCTCTAGAATTTTGCAATGATATGGTGGATGAGTCTAAATTAATTATGGCTTTAAATTGCCTTAACCAGTCTACCCCCAATATAACACCTATATTTGGGTAATTCAAAACATATAAATTGGAAATAAAAATATTTCCTCCTATGTTTAACTCCACATCCACACAAATCATATTTAAAACACTAGAACTCCCCAATGGACTGTGTATATGCAATGGGGTTTCAACTAATATGCAATTCAGTTTTAGCACTTTAACCAATTCATAAGAAATTAAGGAGTGAGTTGCCCCAGTATCATACACTACTGTTATGGGTATGGTACAAATAAGTAATGTACCTTCCACTTGGCTATGGTTTACAGTGTTACTTTCCACTGTGGCTTTGCCTTTTCCTTCCAAATTTGCCAATTTGCCTTGCTGTTTATACTCAGGACAATTCCTCTTCATATGTCCCTCTTTCCCACATAGATAGCATTTGAAAGCTCCTCCTTTCAACTCTGGACATTTTGGTTTGATATGCCCTTCCTTTCCACACTGATGGCACACAATTTTCTTCTTGTCTTCCTTAGCTTTGACATCTCCAGTGCTTTTGTTACTAGCCTCTTCTTTCTTCTTATCATAAGGGTGATACCTCCCCTTACCTTTCTTGTTATTATTGTTCTTAAAATTTCTGAACTTCTCCCTTTCCTTGTCATGCTGCTCCAACCTCAAAGCTAAGTCTATCACATGATCAAAAGTCTTGTCTGCATAAGGTAACATAGCTCTGCTAAGTCCTGGGTTTAGACCTTTTATGTACCTATCATTTTTAGATGCTTCATCTGCCACAAGCATTGCTCCATATGTGGAAAGTCCCTCAAACTTTTGAGTGTATTCTGTGACAGTCATGGTTCCTTGTCTAAGCCTAATGAATTCTTCTAGCAAGGTAGTCTTTGCTGATGCTGGTACAAACCTTTCCTCCAACATCTCTTTGAATTGATTCCAAGTGATTTCATTCTCATTCCTTCCTGCAATGATTACTTCCCACCAGCCTAAAGCTACTCCTTTCAGCTGTCTTGAAGCCACTTGCCTCTTTCTTTGATCATCAAGTTGCATGTCATTGAAAATTCTTTCCAATGTTCTCAACCATGTTTGAATTTCCATGATACTCTCTGTCCCTTCAAAGCTTTTGCCTCCTAAATGAGTATATGTCTTAAGCAGTTTTGAGAGTTCTTCATAGGGATTTTCTTGCCTTTGTCCTGCCCCATCCCTAAATGCTCTCACCAAGTCTTGCAGATTGACCATTGGTGGTGCATGGGAAGATCCTGCTCCCTGATTTGGTGGTCTCCCTACCATAGTTTGCTAATAATAATTTACATAGCTGGTTAGTTTGATATTTAGTTCCTTTTAATTTTATTTCTATCTAAGAACTTGATCCTTACTTCTACTATGTTGAATAACATAGCTCTGATACCAACTGAAAAGACCCTCCTATTTCCACCCTAATTTCATAAGGATTTTTTTCTTTTTGCTATGAGATGATATATTGATATATCATTCATTACAAACATATTTTCCAAGGTCATTTTCTTTTTCCAATAACCAAAATATATCCAGGATCAAAATAACTTACCAATATAAATATATCAGTGCATATCTAATAACATACACATACATATGAAGATGTATGTGTTCTTCTTGTTTAAATTCAGAGTATATACTTTATTTTTTTTTGTTCAATAACATCCTGTTTGATTTAGAGATTTAGTAATTCAGATACATTATTGTATTCAGATTTTTGGCCATGAAATCCACTAGAAACATGTACTTTAGTCTGTCATTAGGATCAAGAAATGTTCAAGTAATATTCAGTAGTAAACAAGCTTTTAATGTAGATGATTGTGTTTAAAGTCTGGATAATATTAGATTCAGTATAAAAGAAAGTGGATCCTAAGTGAACACAAGCAACATCTAGGCGTAATGGAAACGCGCCTAACTTATACACAAGAGGTCACGAGTTCGAGTACCATGCAGGTCGGTTCAAACACAATTTTTGGTTTTCTTCTTTTTTTTTTAACTTCTGAAAGGTTAGAAATCTGATACCTACCTATAATTGTACATATATGTTTAATTTTTGCCTATAACCCAACATACAAAACAATCCTTCTTACTTTACTATTTTTGTATCCCATTCCTACAACTGTTTTAAGAATTTATGATCATATTTTTGCTCAAATATCAACATGTACACAGATATACATGTACATGTCAATATTTCTGCTCATTTTCCAGAAAACTGGGTGAATCAATTGCTAAATGTACTAAGCTTTGAAATGCATTTTTATTTTCAAAATACAATCTATCATGATCAACCAATACTTCATTCATTTGGAGCTGGTTAACTCATGAATCCTGTATCTGCCACACTAGTTCAAAGCAATGGAGATACCTTTTTATTGCATTCTGTCTGAAGCTTTTTAGAAAAACAATTTACTTTTCTCAATACAATTCAGAAATGAATTCACACTTATTTACAAAGCATTTCAGTAAAAAGAAAATAAAATCCTTTTAAGTTTACTTCTTGCTAAATCCAGATTTTGTTCTAAAACTCAGTGCTCTGTTATATCTCAAGATTAACTATTACATAATATAAATTTTACCAAAACAGTAGCTTAACTACATATGCATATTTCTCTTCCAAACATCCATATCAATAATTAAAATCATTTCCTTGTTTCCCACTCAGATTTTTCCTTTGAGATTTTAAACCTTAGTGCATAACAATATATTTAACATGATACAACTAGTTCATCTAACCATAATAGAATTCATTACATAACTGGAAATCTTAGAAACATAAAATTTTTCCTGAATACATGCAGATATAATCAATTTAAACTCTTATTGAAACTAGCTAGCATGTTCATTCACTCCTCCATAACAGCCATTACTTCATTTTTACTTAGTGCCTGGGTTACCTGAAAGAGCATAAGTGGCTGCCTCATTTTAAAATGAGACACCCCCTATGCCATGAGCAAACAAGGGTCAGATCTATGATCTGGTATGAGTAACATCAATTCATTCATGATATTAAGCAATAGAGAATATAAGGGTACTAACTTGTTATTTAAGAAAATTTCTGCAATCAATTATTTTAGTATAATTAAGTTGATTCAGGTATGATATATTCATTTATCATTCTTACACTTGCATACTTAATCATGCAAACATAATTATCTATTGCAACAATTGCATTCACTGGAACCATCTTGGTTCCATACCATTCAACCTAAGAAATATCCATATTCCTATTTCTTCATTTACAGGTTGTAATATTCAATTTAAATTCCTGCCTCATCTGCTATTAAGGAATCACTGGGACACATTGCAATGAACTAATTCACATCATTGCACAAAGATCTCAGGGCTTAAACAAACCATGTGCCAACTTGCATACTTCAAATATGACAAGCATTCCAGCAGCTTTCTTGGCCTTCCCTTCCCTAGTTTATTTACTAGTGTATAGTCTTAAAATCCTATCATCAAATATGCTAAGTGAACATATCACTGCAAACATGGAAACATCCATAATTTCTTCTAGCATAATTCTCCTCAGAAATAAGCAGACAGTTATTTCTTAAATGGGGTCAATATGTCTTGATCTTAGTAAAATATGAGAATATTTTCAACTGTAAAAGAGGCATGGCATGTTATATTGATCTGCAAGCCTTTATGATTGATTCAGATTCAAGATCTGGTTCAATCATAATTTTAGCTTGTGGGTTTCTTTTTTTTTTTTGATTTGATTAAGGGCTCAGCACTTAGAAAATTTCTATTGCACCCTTAACATTTTTCTTTTCAAGCCTCAGCACTTATACCAAGTATAATGCAGCTCTAATCATTTTTATAAAGTTTCCATGCCATAGATCTATAACAGCTGAGAGTATTCTCTATATAATTTTTAAGATCCTAAACTTTAACATTTGTGAGTATAAATAAATCAGTATGATACTCATCCAAAGACAAATGTCTCAACCAATCAAAGATCATCCAAAATCATCCATATTAAATCATATCAGATTTAAAATAAAACATCCAAAAAGCATTGATGAAATCATATACATCAAAACCAGAAATGCATATAAATGGAAATAAAAAGTGGCTGCCTCATCTCAGGTCTTAATGCCATGAACTTAGTGAGATTACTCACCTAAATGTTTCTTCTTAATAATCCAGAAAATTCTTGTTTGAGTGTTCTCTCCTTTCTTCCAATATTTTCCTTCTTTTCTTATTTTTGTGCAGCTCGGGGTAAAAATGATTCTACTGGCTAAACTGCCTATTTATAAACATTTTTCCTCTAGGGTTTTGTTGAAACAGAATTCCATTTCTGTCCTGGCTAGCATCATGCATTTTTCATTCATAATACCCCGGCCATATTAACCAATTTAAAGGCTGCATTTTCTTTCTTTTACTTTTCAGAAAATGGCCACTCTCCTAGTCATGTTAAAAGTGTGACTATCCTATTTTTATTTTAATTATTTCTGAAAATCCCCTTTGCTATTTTTGCCTATACAAGCTCATTAACTTGTATCACATTTCATGTCATTTTAATGTCATAGTTTTTACTTGCTTATATATATATATACTTTTCAGTGCTTAAAAATATATATATTTGTACACATATTTTATCTAAGCTTATTTTAATTTCTCTTTAATTTCAGAAGCATATGTACCTATATGTATACAGGTTTACTAATATACATAATTTTCTCTTCTGGGTTTTAAATAAAATTTTGTTTACTGATTTAAAGTAAAACCTACTTTTCTTATTTTCTATGATGATCCATATAATTTCAGAAATCAAACAACCATGTTGCCAAATCATGTTTGTATTGCCCTTTAATTCTTGTTTTAAATCCAAGAAATCTGGAGTTCTTCCTTGTGCCATTTCAGTGTGCACGTGCACACATATACCTGCACACTATTTATTCCAGAGACTTCACCATATTTAAATCTAAATATTTCAAAATTAAATCATTTTTTCAAAAATGATTTTTCACAAAATTTTGGGGTATTACAAACCACCTCAAAAACACAGATACGTGAAGATGGACGTACACGTGCACAATTGCTCCAGTCATCAACGATCAACCTTGCTAGCCTCCCCAAGTCGACGACCACCTCCTCTGATGACCCGACCACCCAGTTCGACGTAAACAACAGCAAATCGAAATCGAACACTTCAAGCCAGACAGGAACTCAAACCTGATCAACAAAACTTCACCGCGACGACGATCCCGACCCCGAGCATCCATGCCGTCCACACCGGAGATTCGCCTCGACCTCCAGCTCCGATCCCTCACCTCGTGATCCACTACGGCCTCTCCACGGCGACGAATTCGCCTTGCATATGTCGACCGTCCAAACCAACGTCAAAACCCTACTTTAATGTCATTTCTCCACCACGGTGACCTAGAAACCAATCAATTGTTTTTCCTATGATCACCAATACTCCAGCCACCTCCACCAATGACCCCGACACCCAATTCGACATTGATCGCCGGAATTTGGCTAATTTCCATTTACCGTTCAACTTTGAATTTCTCGAACGATACTATACTAAAAATCCTGATTTTTCTTTCTAAAATCTTCATTTACCATAACAAATCTGTTTATGTATTCGAATCATAAAATTAAAATGTTTGATTTTCCCTTATTTTCAGATCAACACAGTATTTTATATTTCCGTAAACTTTTCTAAATATAAAATCTCGAAACTATTTTTAAAATTTATATTACATTGTAATGGTCATTTTTCATTCTGAGATCAAAGCATATATCTGATTGTATAAGGAGGTTTAGATTTTTTTTGAAAGTAATACAAGCCAGTGAAAATAACAGAGGCACACATATACATCCATCATTCAAATATACTCAGTGAATTCATATACACACAAACATACTTATTCACAGATATGAACATGCAACAGATTCATATTTTTAAATTTTTGAAAGGGATGTTACTCACTTGGGTTTCAGAATGGGTGAGCAGAGTTGCTGAAGACACAAGCTTGAATTTTCTAGCTGAAACCACTTTGATCTCTGGTTTGTATAAATTGTATTGTTGTTTTAATTGAATTTTTGTTTTAGTATAAGATGATACACTTTAGTTTTTTCACAGCTTGGAATGATTGAAACTGAAATGAGAATTTGTTGATGTATATGGAAATGAAGTTTACAGGGTAATATATTTGTACAGGTTGATATTTTTTTTTGTGTTTGTACAACTCAGCAGAGATTTTTTCTTGCTTTGACTACTGATGTTTGTTTTGGTGGCTGAAGATATATGGCATTAATTGCCTTTGTACAAATATATGTTTATTTATCTATATGCTAGTAACTTCCTTTGGAAGCTAATACATGTATATATTTTGCTTTGCTTTTTTTTTTCAAGTGTTCATACTCATGTGTATATACTTGTTCAACTTGAATATATATAGTTTATTTTCTTTGTTCATTAATATTTACACATTGTTTTCTTCTTAACTTATATTTTGTATAGGTGATATAATTTGTTTTGTACAAATACCAGAGATTGTTTCATCTATTGGTGGCTGATGTCTTTATTTTGGTGGGTTGCAAATCCTATTTATGGTGGCTGCATTAATTAATTTGTTGTCATTTCTTATTTTATATAACTATAGATTTATTTGAAATATTTATTTAACATCAACACTTATTTTGAATTCCTTTTAAAGTTTTATTATCCAACATTTTATTATTTATTTTCAAATATCCAAACTAATTCATAATTTAACTAATATTTTATATTAATTACTCATTACTTCACAATTTTTATTCAAAAATGAAATTAATTAACAATTTAAACTTAATTAAAATTCGGGATCGTTACAAAATCTTCCTTAAGATTTTGTGAAAATACTTATACCGTTGAAATAAGTATATGAATATGCTTTCTAAGTATTGAAAAGTGTAGTGTTTTGTAAATATAATTATACCGATGAGATTAGTATATGGATAGTTTTCCAAGTATTGAAAGAGTATAAATAAATAGTGTATGAATAATATACGTATGTATATCTTTGGTAAAGGTATTTTAATACAAGTATTTACAAGGAGATTTTAATTAATGAAAAGATTAATTAAAGAGGCTTAGCGGTTGCCTATATGCTTAATCATGCTTGGTTTTCATATGAAATTTAATCTTTGATTTGGTTGTTTGCTTATTTGATAGTTAAATAACCGACTATCAAATCTTGACCAATTTTGAAACTATCGATTGTTGGTTCGAAGAGACCGGGATTGGATAAGCATGAGTTATTCGAATACCACTTCGAACCGTCATAAGCATTCAAATTAGAGACATCTTAAAGATGATGGAAATCGAAGAAAGAGTTCTTTGAAGTGCAAGGGCTGCTTGCTATTAGTCTCGAGGGTGATTCCGAAAAGGGTGTAGTAGAAGTAGTGCCTTTGGTTTGTTCAATCCCAAAACAACTTGTATGGATGACTGCTGACATTGCATTATTTCCTGGAGGACAGTGCTAACTTTTCAAGAGGGATTTGCTAAAGGATAAAAGGTAGCCTTAAGCCTCACATTCGGAAATGACTAAAACATGGGAGATACAACAGGGTTATGCGGTTCACTACCATTATGGTATGATCATCCCTGACCTAGATCGATATTTTTTTAATGTATGCTTCAAGCCCAGTACAGTTGTTGATTGCAACCGAGGGATGATTATATTCAATACTATTCAGTAAGGGGTAGGCCAGTTCTATATTGGCAGGGGTTGCACGGCTTGCAACCTCGGTACATTTTATCTAGAGGTGTACTGTAACGGGCGGTACCCCAGTAGCCCTGTCATTAATGGAATCAATTTTCCAATACGTTCCTTACAGACTTAGTTGCATACCAAATATGCTGAAAAGTGAGATGCAAGCATTTGAGCTATGTCATATATTTATTTTAAACCCTAGATATTATTATAATATCACTAGATTTTCTAATAAAAATGGTTTGGTTATCGTATGGTAAAAAATTGTCCGTGTTTATGTGCGGCGTAGTCTTACGAGACACCTTTATATTTTGAAGGGTTTTATAAATAAAATAAAAATCCGTATGATTTGAGTTTCTCATGCTAGTTTACCAGACTGATTCGGGTGTTATGTTCTTATAATACTCGAGTCAGACCCGAGTATATTTCCAGATTTAGTTATGGATGCTTTGATGCTTCAGGAGACGAGCCGGATGCCTCCAAGGCGTATTTACATATTCTTTAATTCCACCGTATTTCTTGTTTTATATTCATCAACATTTGCGAGGACAGAGTTTTATAACTTTCCAGGCCAATGATAGTTTAGTTTACTCTGATTGTTGTATGTATATTAAAGATTTCTTTTGTAAAGATCATTTGGATATTATATATTACTCGTCACGATGTAAGATTCTGTTATGTCTTTTCTTTTCTTTCACCCCAACAATATGTCTTTCCCGCACTTGGATGCTCGATACGTGAATATCGTCTATGTATTACCGTCAAAGGCAGGTTGTTACAATGGTATCAGAGCTTAGGTTGAGCGAACACTAGGCCTTGGTAGGGTAAACTCATAAGAGATAGGGTAAGTGACACCCTAGAATGAGTTTGAGTGTGTGCGTGTGTGAATGTGCGTAATTGTTATTGTTATAAAAATATTTTATATTGTGTTGATTGGTTTGTGGAGTGGATTATGGATTCTGGTCAATACGAGTAGCTAACATTATTGATAGGGATCTCTAAACATTTGAACAACACAAACCGATATAATATTGTTTTTGAAATTGGTAAATAAAATAATTTTGCGTAGGATTAAATTTTATATATAAAAAATAAATTTCAAAAATTTATATAGTTATTTATGATGTATTTGGAAATGATATTATTCAATTGTTATCATTTATTAGTCATGCTCGTTTAGTTTAGGAGCATTGACTATTGTTTACCGATTGATTATTTATGCTCGGTCGGTTTATGAGCACTACAACAAAAAGTGTCTTTTATAGCGGCATATAGCCGCTATTAATCACAACCATAGCGGTTTGATAAGCGCTGTATATCGACATGTTGTAAAAAACCGTTGAATATTTATAACACAAAATATGCCGCTATGGTTGAGCTTAGGTTTATAACGCAAATTTGCCGCTATGGTACGTTAATTCAATAGCTCATTATAGCCGCTATAATACAGCTAAGTCTCAACGGAACTGGAAATCTTTAACAGCATTTTGCCGCTATAAAATATTTATTCAATAGCTCATTGTAGCCGTTATAATACAACTAAATCTCAACGGAATTGGAAATCTTTATAACACCATTTTGCCGCTATAAAATATTTATTCAATAGCGGTCATTTCACGCTATTAAATCAACATGTTATAGTATTGATAAATTCTTTTACAGCTCATATATGCCGCTATAAAAATCGTAGATACACTTTTCAAGAGCTATGCCTATATATTACATTTTAATAATAGCAATCAAACTAAATCTTCATAAACGAATAAAGATTATAATCAACAAATATAACACAAGAGCATGCTCAGAAAGAAATGTGATTTATTTTTCATTACAGTGTACAAACATTAAAGCATGTGCATAACCATTGAATAAAACATAAGCCTGCAGCCAAGTTAACACAGAGAAACGGAAAATAATGTCAATTTAATAAGTGTACAAATATTACGGAGTACAAAAATTAAAGCAATCCTTCCAAATATTACAGAGTACAAACATTACAGAGTTCCAACATGCAAGATCTGATCTAGTTGCGTACCAAGGACCTTGCTTCCTTCCAAATAAGCCTGCGAAGTTAACACAAAGAAACAGAAAATGTTAAAACAAGTGCATGCTCAGATAGAAATGTGATATATATTTTTCATTACAGTGTACAAACATTAAAGCAAGTGCATGAACTGCATGAACTAGAAACTACAATTGATTATTTCAACTGACCACAACTCCTTGCATTTTCTCAGCCACTACCCACTACTGCCATTCCTCACACTCCACTACTTATATCCTTCACTGTCATTCAACTGCAGTTCCTCCAAACCATTACTTCTACCTTCCACACAACATTCACCATCAACTAGCACAGTTATTCAAACCCACCTAAAAAAGATCCACAACAAACCCCTTCACTTGCCACCGTTAATACTTGCTATTGAGTTTCAATTCATCCACCAGAGCAACTACTATCACCAGAGCAAATCACCACATCATTACATTCGAAACTCTACCCACCCCATTTCTGCCTGAATCTTTGCCTTCTGGTTCACTGCGACAATACAACAACTTACTTGCATGACCATACTCTATCTGCTCCGATCTGCTGCTAGCATTAACATTACAGAGAGTGCCTTCAACAAACTCCACCTCTCTCTGATCAACTCAACATCTCCACCGAAATACAAATTGTCACATACTCCCCGTCGCCATTCATCACATATTATCCACAATACTGCTGCTCATCAGAACCTCCTTGCCAATAACCAAACTTCACAGTCTGACCTTAACATACACTACACTTCCTCCTGCCTACAACACTACATACAATTTTGTTCATATCTTCCCATACAACTCCCGGCCATACCACGACATCAATACAACATACTTCTAGTAGCATTTCCTCAAAGCTTACCGAGCTACGACAGCCTCTTCACAAAGAAAAAGAAAAAAAAGCTACTGACCAAAAACAAAGAAAATCAACCTACTTCTACATACAAAACAGTGGCATTCTCCTCGACCTCGACAGCACCACTTCATTTCTGATACAACTTGCTTACATAAACATAACATATACCCCAGTTCACCACGCCACCACTCCACGTCTACATACATCACACTCCTTGCCTCGACCTGCCTTTTGCAACTACTGCAACCGTTTCAACAAA
Source organism: Allium fistulosum (assembly GCA_030737815.1). Classification (NCBI taxonomy): domain Eukaryota; kingdom Viridiplantae; phylum Streptophyta; class Magnoliopsida; order Asparagales; family Amaryllidaceae; genus Allium; species Allium fistulosum. Next base: position 846,142,710 of record CM060902.1, read on the forward strand.
CATTCCCAATACCCATACACTTCTCCCTCTGTCAACTGTCAGCCAGATCCATTATATCACAGAACCACCAAAAATCACGAAACCACCCATCTCCACTACAAACATTCACTACCACACTTCTTCCTCCGTCAAACAATCATACAAGTTCAATTTAATCCACTCAGTCATCATTAACTTCCATCATTTGCCTGCCATCAATCCACATTAACAGCTCCTCCTTGCTCAACTACAACTCCACCATTTCACCTTATTCACTACACTCACAGTCATCTCTCTCTTACAAACACTCCGCACATACCACACTACTTCGACATTCACATCAGACAACATTCATCACTTCAATAAAATCAGACTACCACTACAATACCATAGCAAAACTGTTGTCAGACTGTTTTCCTAATGTCCCACTACAATAACAAGTTCATCCATTTCATCATCGACCTCACATCGACTTTCCATACCAACCTGCATCCAAATCGAATCCTCTCCTGCAATCACCTCACTCTCTACTACCGACGTCATCCATCCACCCCCAGTACTTCACCTCCATGCTCCTCACTGTCATCAAAAAACTCACTGCTGTCACTCACCACATATAATACCACTTCTCCTTCAACTGATCACCAGAGCATTAGTCCCCTATCAAACACCACCATCCCACTTCTCCTCAAACCAAAAGTCAACCAATACATCAATTCACCTTATCGGTTAATTGCTTCATCACCATAAACATCGACTTCACCCACTTCACCTCCAACACAGTATTCAGCCCCGAACCCAATCTTCGAACACCCAAATTCAAGAGCAACTCCAACATCGAGCATCTCCAGTCTACATCACCCCTCACTGCAGCCCGAAGCCCCATTCCTTGCTCTACCAATCAATCACTACATACATTCAACTGTATCATCTCTACCTCATCCCTGAACTCCAAACAGTCAACTACAAACAAACCACTACAACTGGTACTCCACCAACCAGAATTTAAAGCTAATAACTAAATGTAACAACAAACAAAAAAATGAACGGTAAAGACTTACTCAAAATTCATTCCATTACGACGTGCGTAGCAGGCCAAGCTATAACAGAAGAGAGGGCATCTTCCATGTATTGTAATTCGGATGTTTGCCTCCATAGATCTACCGCTGGCTCTTTTACGGTCATTATCCAAACTTTAACTGCATTGTGTCCTAGTGGTTTGAAATGCACCCTTGCATTTGGATCGGTTGACTCCACCCATCCTAAAGCAACTACTTTCCCATTTCCCAATAAATCCATTAACTTGCATTTATTGTTTGTTCTTGAATTTGCAGTCTGTAAGTTGAAAAAAGAAAAAAATAATGAAGTTGCTAATCATTAAAAAATAGAAACACACAATAAAAATCAAGTACCATAAATGTTTTCACCACATCCATAGACGAAATAGGAGCTGTAGTGTCAACCATCTCAACAACTACTTGCGATTCAGGCCATGCAACCTTCTTACCAACAGCATCCGCAATTCGGATCAAACCAGGGGCTGGCCTCCACAAAAAAGCTTCTGGATTTAGTGGATCATCTATCCAAACAATCATAGCTGATGGCCTAAGAGGAACATCATTAACAATTTCCTCTGAGATGCTCGAATGTAATCGTCCTAAAGCCACTAATTGCTTGCTCCCTCCCCAATCAAAAATCTTGCATTTGCATTCTAAGCTGCTATTTCTACTCTATTAGAGGTAAAAATATTTATTTGGTAAATAATGTATATAATAAAATTGCATGTTCATTGTGAAGAATTTTTTTTACCTTATCCTCTTCTCCTTCAATGTGATTGGTTGAATTTAAAACAACTCTATTCTTCGGCCACGCCATAATATTATCCTTTGCTTCCCTAATAAGTGTGAAAGAAGTGTAGGCCTCCATAGAAAAGCATCAAGCTTGATTGGACACTCAACTAAAACTATCATCGCATCCGGCCCTAAAGGAACATCATTGACAATCTCGTTTGGATCGTCTGACACGAATCTTCCTTCAGCAACGATCTCTTCATTCCCTCGCCAATCCAATAAATCACACTTCTTCATATTTTTATCAAAGTTTCACTACATTTAAACATAGGAAAATTATGTTACTAATTGAATAAAAAGTTAAAATACAAAGATGTGAAACCAATAAAAAAAATTTACCTGAGGTTTGTTTACTTCTGTCCCACTGTGTCTACTTCTGTCCCACTTCTGTCAAAATAAAAAAACATGTCATTTTGTAAGTCTGGTATGCAAACTATTAGCGTGTTCAAGTATGTAAGTATTCAAGTGTATATGGTTGAAGTGTGCAACTGTTCAAGTGACTGTATGCAAGTGTTCAAGTGTGTATGCAAGTGTTCAAGTGTGCAAGCAATTAGTGATCAAAATGTAATGATAATTCTTACCTGATTTTTCTCTAGTTGTAGAAATCTATTCTCTAAGTTCAACAATTTATTTTCAAGTTGTAGTGTATGTGTAACGACCAAGACTTTCTCTCCACAGAAAGTCGCATCGTTAATAAGAAAGAAAGGGGTGAGAAATAGAAAAGAAGAGAAAGAGAAAGAAAACAACACAAATACTCACAGCGGAAACGGAACAAAATATAATATATCATATAACTATTACATAGTATCATATACATCTATCAGAGTTACACAGATTACACATCATATACTAGACAGTTATAAACATCTGTCTAGTTATTACAACTCAATACAAAACAAAGATCTAAACAAGATCAACACAGCGGAAACTACTATCTATATCTACAACGCTGAAGCCTCCTGCTCCATTGCTCCTCCACAATTCGTCAAGGCTAACCTGAATCCCTTGGCTACTCGTAAAAATTTGAGTACCCAAGAGTTTATAAAACAGAAATAAACAACTTGGGTCAGACATGGGTCTGGTGTGAGTAACAGGTTAAACTTGCTTAACTTCAAAACCTTTTGAAAGAAAAGGTATCACGTAAGACTTCCCACACATAAACATGGGTAAGTTTTTACCTTACGCTAACCAAAACATTTGATAGGAAATTCGATTGTATTATAATAGGGTCTAGGGTTTTCAAATAAATATGAAATAGCTGAAATTGTTACATTATTAAATTCCAGCATACTAGCCACAAAGTGGGTTATACAATCAAGTCCGTTGGCACTTATTGGATTTTGGATTCCATACAATGGCAGGGCTATCGGGGTACCGCCCGTCACAGTACGTGGCCTAGATCACCGTACCGAGGATCACTCCCAATCCCCTGCAACACAAGGTCGGAACATCCCTTACTGGATAATTCCCGCACAAGATACCTCACGGTTGGGATCAGCAACCGCACCACTAAGTCGAAAATAGAAAGGGACATCTAGACAGAGGTAACCTTGTCCTACTTGGGTGCTACCCACTAACCTTGCTGCACCTCCCCTGTTTTAGCCATTCCCGGTTTGTGAGGCTTGAGGCTACGATTACCTTTAAAAAGAACACATCTATCTTAGAATGCTCATCGTCCACCTGACGATGTGCTGAAAGCATTCAATCCATACAAGTTCGTTCCGGGTTCGAACGAAACCGAAGGCATTATCTCGTTACACTCGTTTTGGAATCACCCTCAGAGTTAACGACAATAACCCTTGCACTCTGAATCTTCATCTTTACTTGATTCACGACCTATCGTTAATTTGGATCGATGTGGTATTCGGGTCTCCAGACCTGGAAATCCGGTATACGGAAACCCGATCCCGGTCTCATCGAAATCCAAAGCGTATCTTTTAAGGCCAAGTTGTTTTAAAGGTTCAAACAATTTAATTCATTATCTTTATACACAAAGAAAGATAATTCACAACAGATAATCAACATTATCAGATAATCCATACAATTCAACTAACATCCATATCACACAGCATATATCTCATCAGATATATCAATCAATGCAAAGCATTCAGTATTATCAACCATCTATAAGTAATGATTTATATCATCTCTAATTAATTTAAATTGAATTAAATTAATTACTTCATTTTATAAATCCTTCTTACTTAACCATTAATTAATTACAATCCATTAATTAATTATCCTCTAATAATTCCTTTCAATTAATCATCTTGATTAATTATCTTTTGATTACATTCAAGTAATTTATTCTCAATTAATTACTTAAATTAATTATCCTTAACCACTTATAGTAATTAACCTTTAATTACATCATTAATTAATTAACTAAAATTAATTAAGTTAATCAACTATAATTAATTACATTAATCCTTAATTAATTACATTGATTAATTACTTCATTTATTAATTATTACTTAATTAACCAATCTTAATTACATCATTAATTATATTAATTAATGATCCTTAATTACAACTTAATTATTAATTACCTAAATAAATTAATTACATTAAGTAATTAACCTTTAATTAAACAATATTTATTAATCACTTTTGATTAATCTCATCTAGTAATTAACTCCCCTTAATTACTTTTATTAACTAAATTAATTACTCCTTAATTAATTTCTTAATTAATCCCTTGATTAATTATTCAAAGTAATTAACTCAAATTACTTCTATTAATAAAATCATTTATTCAACTAATTACTTCCAGTAATTATCTTATTATTTACTTCCCTGAATAATCTTATCTTAATAATTACATTAAGTAATTATTATCAAATCATCTCTTGATTATCCTAAATTAATTAAACTTAATTAATTAATTTAACTAAATCAAATTAACTTCAATTAATTACAATAAGTAATTAATTCTTAATTACTTCCAATAAGTAATTACATTTAAACAAATTCATAAATGATTATCTTCAAATTAATTAATCTAATTAACTATTAAAATTAATCTTATTAATTTATTATTTAATAATCCATAGTTAATGACTTCATTAACTACTATTTAATTACTTTCCTTAAGTAATTAACTTATACTAATTTTTATTAATTCTAAATTAATAAATCTTAATAACCAATTTATTAATCTCTAATTACTAAATTAATTAAGTGTTAACCATAACTTAATTAATATTTAATTACTTATTAATTAATTCCTAACCATTAATTAATACTCTAATTTATAATCCCTAACTACAAATTAATCATCCCTAATTAATTAATCTTAATCATAAATAAATTAGTTTAAACCTTTAATTACCTATTTAATTAATCCAAATGATTAATTAATCAAATTAAATTAATTATCTCTTAAATCTCCTAATAAATTAAATAAACACAAGTCTTTAATTATTTTAAGATAAACTTTATTCTTATTGATAAACAAGTTATCATTTACCATTCATATTTGAAACATCCATTTCAAATCTACTTTTAAATTTCATTTTAAATTCTGTATTTAAAATGAATTCCAATTTATTTTTAACTAAGTTTTTAAATCCAACTTAAAACTTTTACTTATTTAAAATTCTTATCTCTTATAAAAGAAATTTAAGAAGAGTTTAAACCAAATTCCTTTTTATATTTTAAACATTTAATTAAATCTAACTACCATTTAAAACCTATTTAAAACATATAAATTTATAACTTATTTATATCTAATCTAAAATTCAAACTAATCTGAATCTAAATTTAATCTTTGATTCAAAACCCTGTTAAGATATTACTTTAACAAATTTAACTTTAGTTTAAAATTGAAACTGACAGGTTTCTTAAAAACCTGGCAACACTAAAGATTTCTCGAGACCAAACTAATTAGCTTCGAGTTGCACTGCCAACATCCTCAAACATCACTCAAAAATTCTTGAGAAAAACTCGAGCCATACTCCTCTATTAAATTCCAGACTTACCCGAGTCCCCTCAGAAATACCTACCCACTTCGAGTCAAAACGCGAATATCACGAGACTTCCCCCGAGTGTCACTCTTCTTCCCCAAATTCACGAACCCAGATAAAACAACCCAACCCAACGTGCACGTGCACGTGCACGACAACTCCGGCCCCCTCCGATCAACGCCTCCAGCTTCTCCAAGTCGACAACCATTTCCCTGACCCACCTGGCCACCCCGATCATCGATATCACCATCGAAACGAAATTTGAACATATCGTTCGAAAAACTGGAACCCACCACATCGGAATTTCTTTCCTCGCCGCCGATCCCAGCTTCGATCATCCATGCCAACTCGACCGAAACTTCGTCACCATCCCACGCATCGATTCCCCCTATCGCGATCGACCACGATCTTCCCACGGCGTCGCCATCAATTCGAAAACAACATCGACTAAACTGCTCTTCGAACCCTACTCCTCCCTTCCATGGCCACCATGGTCAATGATAAATTTGCCGACCATTTTTCCAGAGTTCGTCAACACATTGGCCACCTTCGACAACAACTTCCACTTTTATTTCAACGCCGATTGCCAGAAATCAACGAAAATACCCAATTTGATCAACTCAGAATTTCTCACGAATTACTAAACTAAAAATCTTGGAATGACTCTCTAAAATCATCATTTTCTAATTCGAATCTGGTTATGAAAATCAAACATGAATTTATGATCATCAAAATTTGACTAATATATGATTTCTACTGTAATTTATCATTTTTGAAAAGGTTACTTAATATAAATTTTTGAAACCATTTTTACAATTGATTTTATAGTCTTACAATCAAATTTTATTTAGAGATCGAAGCCTAAAAAGAATTAGAGAAAGAGAATTTGGATTTTGAATATATTTTTGAAACTTAAAATCAACAGCAGAGGCAAATTCGCCTGTTCCCAGACATGCATACTCAAATTGTACACATTGATATACATACAAGCATAATATATATTCATACAAACATTTCCACAACTAACTTCAGGTTTAAATCACATGCATTAGGTTATGTGATCAAATTCAAATGGGTTTACTCACTTTTTAAAAACAGAGAACAGGATAGACATATACATTCATATTCATATGCACAGATATTCATATATATGCATTCATTCACATCATAACATATTCAACCATATTCACAGCAATTCATCACATGCATTTATATAACAACATATTTTTAAAAACTGTTTTTAAGTTGAGATGTTTACTCACCTGTCAATTTAAAACAGAGAACATATGTTGTTCCAGACTGCATGTTTGGGTTTGAACTTCTATTTGCCTTGATGAATTTAATCTTGCTGTTGATCTTTGAAATTTGTTGATAGATTTCCTTTTTCATGATCTTCAGGTTGTTTGAAGATTTTAAAACTGCTATTTGAATTTTGCCTTGATCTTTCTATGCATTTGAATTTCCAGATTTACTTCTTCTTTTGCTTTGAGTTTTAGATTTCAGGTTTTCATTTTTATTTTTGATTCTAGAATTCGAATTATTTTTAGTGGAGAAAGAAGTGAAGATAGTTTTAGAGCTGAAGAAAATAAATGTCAGATCTCTTTCTATGTTTTGAAAACTTTTTTAAACTTAATTACCAAAGAGAAAATAAAAATGAAGCCACTTGTCCTCTTTAATTAGCTTACACATAAGTTTACAATTTACAAATGTCTTCCAACTATCCTTATATGTTTACAAGTGTAAATTCCCTTTTATTTTGATTTATTTAAATCCTACATGTTTATTTATAAAATATCTATATGTATAAAAATGTATTTATCCTTTTATAATTTAAGCTTTAGATTTTAATAAATATACAAATGTGAAAACAATTATTTATAATAGCTTATGCTTTGATAAAATTAAATATAACATATTTTTATATGCTTGAGAAACTGAGTTTAACTCTATATATATATATTTTTACAAACCCATTTTGACTTATATTTGAATTTTAAAAATGAAAGAATCTTAAAACCAATTAACTTCTTATTTTAAATCTTATTTAAAAATTAAACTAAAATATATCTTTATAATAAATAAGAAATTATCCTTGTTATTTAAATCTCAATTATCATTTCCAAAAGTATTAAGTCAAATTACAAATTTCCAAATTACAAATTATATAAATATTAAAGTTTGAAAATACTTTATTAAATTCAAATTCAATATTCTTTTCATTCCAATATATGCAAATATATATATTCTAAATGAAAAGTACTTTTAACATTAGCTTGATAATTATCCTATTGAATTTAATACATAACTTCAAATAACAATATATATATATACATATATATTATAATTTGAAAACTTATCCTTTTATTAAATTAAAGACTCCCTATTTATAATATATATACCTATATATATACATTATAAATATAAACACTTATATTAGTTTTAGAAAGATAAAACTTCCCAATTTAAAATTGTTAGAAAAGATATAAATAAATATTTCCAATATTAAAATTTTATTAGCCTTTTAAAATAAATAAACTTGTCAATTTATAAAATAAATCAACAAATCAATTTAATTATTAATAAAGATTATTAAATTGATATTGCCAAAATTCCGGGATATCACATTCCTTCCCCCTTAAAATAATTTCGTCCTCGAAATTTAAAAGCAAAGATAATTTAATAATCCAGTAAAATTTTAATTTTAAACAGCAACCATACATATCAATCATATTCTAACAACCATAGCAAACAATTTAATCAAACAAATTTAACTATCTAGTCAAAAATTCTGGATAGAATTTCCTCGAGTTTCCCCAAGTATATATATACCGGGATACTCGTTCTACAGGATCTTAACTAACTATCTACAAAAATCTAGAACTCCTTCCTATCTAGATTACAAATCTGAACAAAATATCAGACTAACTCAAAACCATCCCAACTATCCTTCTGAACTGCTGATTCCATCACTCGATGAATCATACACATATTCCTCAGAGATATGTGAAATAAAATGAATTCCAGTTATCCGAACTGGCAACTCAATCCAATAGATCAAAGAACTATTCCTCTCGAGAACACAGAAAAAATCTTATAATACTTCTGGAGCTTGCTCTCCAATCTTACTAATCTTATATCTCCTTTGATCGGAGAAAACTTAAACAATATCCAATTCCAACTTCAATTTCCAAATTCCATCAATTCTTAACTGCATAACTCTCCTGACGATCCTGAGTCACTTCATCCTTCCTGATCAGCTTAGCTCTTGCTGATGCCTCTTGAAACAGATTAGACCAATATCAAACCAATTTCTAGATCCTACTCAACAAAATGGTTTCCCAAAAATCACAGAAATCCAGAACACAACTCTACTCCACAACATTAGAGCATTTCGAACTACTTCTCCTATCTGGAATAGCCAAACAGTTGCACTTGACAACCTTACCTCCAAATCCTGAAAAATTCTTCATACTTAGAGATACACTTGAATTTCCTATAGAAATCCTCTACTCCAAGAAAATTGCAACTCCCGGTCGCTTCCACTCTAGAATAGCTGCTATCTTGCTTTCGCTGCACAACTCTGATCTGGAACAGATGAGAATGCCATCGGAGAAACTCGAGCACAAACTTGATCATCCACAGTTCACCAAACCATAAAATCTTAGTGAACCCTTCCACTTGGTCAAAAACATCCCAGTAGAATTCCCTTCAGAAAATTAGGTGTGATCAATTCCTCTCCAAAGAATCCTGAGCCGCTTCACCAAATTCTTCTCTCGGAGACATCCTTCTATTAAGCTGAACCATCGGTAACTCCACGAATCAAGTCGATACGGAATCTCAATCTCCAATAATACCAAGAGAATACTCAAATAATCGCAAGTCTCTTTTGCGATCAACCCGACCTAACTTCCACAGATACTGTTCTCTCTTCACAAATCAGAACAGCTTATACTTAACTATCCAATTCATCGAAGAAATGGATTCACTCTGCTGCTTCTGGACTCCATCTCTAGAAAAACTGCTCAGACAGAAACTTCCTGCCAACACAGAACACTCCGAGCCGCACTGCTGCCATAGACCAAAGACTTCTTACTCCAAAACTCCTCGAGAAACTCGGACTTCAAAGCAAACAGATGCACCCCGCTGGACTCAGCCACAACACCGAAGCAGACACACTTCCTTAAACTTGCTCCAGAGAAAACATCTTCAGAAACGTCCTTAGTCACCGCGTCTCACCATACAGCTACTACTTCTTGAAGTTACCAAGATACTATAACTCGCTTCAGCTCATCCAATAGATCTACTCTATTCATCCAACTTCAAAGATAAACTCCGAACTTAAACAGTTTCCTTCGGAGATCGGTGAAATCCTACACCTCAGCAAAGCTCACTCGAGACGGTATTAGATCTACAGTCTCGTCAGATACACTTCCAACCTCAACATTCAAATTCTAACTATTGGTAGTCGTGTTACTCACACTACCACCTTATCTACCTTTATAACTTATATTGGAAAACCCGAACAGGTAACCCAACAAATAGGTAGAAATATATATATATTTAAAATGATACTTTTTATCTAGAAATTATTTCTGGGTAAAATTATTTCATTTACCTCTTTAAAACAATATTGTGTCCGTTGGCCTGGTTCAAGTGTTTAGAGATCCCTATCAATAACGTTAGCTACTCGTATTGACCAGAATCCATATACCACTCAACCGATCAATTAACACAATATAAAATCATTTTTATATAACTAACAATTACGCGCTCTCAAGATAGACACCACTTCAGAGCCTAGGTATTCACTCAACCTACTGCTCCGATACCAAATGTGACGACCAAGACTTTCTCTCCACAGAAAGTCGCATCGTTAATAAGAAAGAAAGGGGTGAGAAATAGAAAAGAAGAGAAAGAGAAAGAAAACAACACAAATACTCACAGCGGAAACGGAACAAAATATAATATATCATATAACTATTACATAGTATCATATACATCTATCAGAGTTACACAGATTACACATCATATACTAGACAGTTATAAACATCTATCTAGTTATTACAACTCAATACAAAACAAAGATCTAAACAAGATCAACACAGCGGAAACTACTATCTATATCTACAACGCTGAAGCCTCCTGCTCCATTGCTCCTCCACAATTCGTCAAGGCTAACCTGAATCCCTTGGCTACTCGTAAAAATTTGAGTACCCAAGAGTTTATAAAACAGAAATAAACAACTTGGGTCAGACATGGGTCTGGTGTGAGTAACAGGTTAAACTTGCTTAACTTCAAAACCTTTTGAAAGAAAAGGTATCACGTAAGACTTCCCACACATAAACATGGGTAAGTTTTTACCTTACGCTAACCAAAACATTTGATAGGAAATTCGATTGTATTATAATAGGGTCTAGGGTTTTCAAATAAATATGAAATAGCTGAAATTGTTACATTATTAAATTCCAGCATACTAGCCACAAAGTGGGTTATACAATCAAGTCCGTTGGCACTTATTGGATTTTGGATTCCATACAATGGCAGGGCTACCGGGGTACCGCCCGTCACAGTACGTGGCCTAGATCACCGTACCGAGGATCACTCCCAATCCCCTGCAACACAAGGTCGGAACATCCCTTACTGGATAATTCCCGCACAAGATACCTCACGGTTGGGATCAGCAACCGCACCACTAAGTCGAAAATAGAAAGGGACATCTAGACAGAGGTAACCTTGTCCTACTTGGGTGCTACCCACTAACCTTGCTGCACCTCCCCTGTTTTAGCCATTCCCGGTTTGTGAGGCTTGAGGCTACGATTACCTTTAAAAAGAACACATCTATCTTAGAATGCTCATCGTCCACCTGACGATGTGCTGAAAGCATTCAATCCATACAAGTTCGTTCCGGGTTCGAACGAAACCGAAGGCATTATCTCGTTACACTCGTTTTGGAATCACCCTCAGAGTTAACGACAATAACCCTTGCACTCTGAATCTTCATCTTTACTTGATTCATGACCTATCGTTAATTTGGATCGATGTGGTATTCGGGTCTCCAGACCTGGAAATCCGGTATACGGAAACCCGATCCCGGTCTCATCGAAATCCAAAGCGTATCTTTTAAGGCCAAGTTGTTTTAAAGGTTCAAACAATTTAATTCATTATCTTTATACACAAAGAAAGATAATTCACAACAGATAATCAACATTATCAGATAATCCATACAATTCAACTAACATCCATATCACACAGCATATATCTCATCAGAGATATCAATCAATGCAAAGCATTCAGTATTATCAACCATCTATAAGTAATGATTTATATCATCTCTAATTAATTTAAATTGAATTAAATTAATTACTTCATTTTATAAATCCTTCTTACTTAACCATTAATTAATTACAATCCATTAATTAATTATCCTCTAATAATTCCTTTCAATTAATCATCTTGATTAATTATCTTTTGATTACATTCAAGTAATTTATTCTCAATTAATTACTTAAATTAATTATCCTTAACCACTTATAGTAATTAACCTTTAATTACATCATTAATTAATTAACTAAAATTAATTAAGTTAATCAACTATAATTAATTACATTAATCCTTAATTAATTACATTGATTAATTACTTCATTTATTAATTATTACTTAATTAACCAATCTTAATTACATCATTAATTATATTAATTAATGATCCTTAATTACAACTTAATTATTAATTACCTAATTAAATTAATTACATTAAGTAATTAACCTTTAATTAAACAATATTTATTAATCACTTTTGATTAATCTCATCTAGTAATTAACTCCCCTTAATTACTTTTATTAACTAAATTAATTACTCCTTAATTAATTTCTTAATTAATCCCTTGATTAATTATTCAAAGTAATTAACTCAAATTACTTCTATTAATAAAATCATTTATTCAACTAATTACTTCCAGTAATTATCTTATTATTTACTTCCCTAAATAATCTTATCTTAATAATTACATTAAGTAATTATTATCAAATCATCTCTTGATTATCCTAAATTAATTAAACTTAATTAATTAATTTAACTAAATCAAATTAACTTCAATTAATTACAATAAGTAATTAATTCTTAATTACTTCCAATAAGTAATTACATTTAAACAAATTCATAAATGATTATCTTCAAATTAATTAATCTAATTAACTATTAAAATTAATCTTATTAATTTATTATTTAATAATCCATAGTTAATGACTTCATTAACTACTATTTAATTACTTTCCTTAAGTAATTAACTTATACTAATTTTTATTAATTCTAAATTAATAAATCTTAATAACCAATTTATTAATCTCTAATTACTAAATTAATTAAGTGTTAACCATAACTTAATTAATATTTAATTACTTATTAATTAATTCCTAACCATTAATTAATACTCTAATTTATAATCCCTAACTACAAATTAATCATCCCTAATTAATTAATCTTAATCATAAATAAATTAGTTTAAACCTTTAATTACCTATTTAATTAATCCAAATGATTAATTAATCAAATTAAATTAATTATCTCTTAAATCTCCTAATAAATTAAATAAACACAAGTCTTTAATTATTTTAAGATAAACTTTATTCTTATTGATAAACAAGTTATCATTTACCATTCATATTTGAAACATCCATTTCAAATCTACTTTTAAATTTCATTTTAAATTCTGTATTTAAAATGAATTCCAATTTATTTTTAACTAAGTTTTTAAATCCAACTTAAAACTTTTACTTATTTAAAATTCTTATCTCTTATAAAAGAAATTTAAGAAGAGTTTAAACCAAATTCCTTTTTATATTTTAAACATTTAATTAAATCTAACTACCATTTAAAACCTATTTAAAACATATAAATTTATAACTTATTTATATCTAATCTAAAATTCAAACTAATCTGAATCTAAATTTAATCTTTGATTCAAAACCCTGTTAAGATATTACTTTAACAAATTTAACTTTAGTTTAAAATTGAAACTGACAGGTTTCTTAAAAACCTGGCAACACTAAAGATTTCTCGAGACCAAACTAATTAGCTTCGAGTTGCACTGCCAACATCCTCAAACATCACTCAAAAATTCTCGAGAAAAACTCGAGCCATACTCCTCTATTAAATTCCAGACTTACCCGAGTCCCCTCAGAAATACCTACCCACTTCGAGTCGAAACGCGAATATCACGAGACTTCCCCCGAGTGTCACTCTTCTTCCCCAAATTCACGAACCCAGATAAAACAACCCAACCCAACGTGCACGTGCACGTGCACGACAACTCCGGCCCCCTCCGATCAACGCCTCCAGCTTCTCCAAGTCGACAACCATTTCCCTGACCCACCTGGCCACCCCGATCATCGATATCACCATCGAAACGAAATTTGAACATATCGTTCGAAAAACTGGAACCCACCACATCGGAATTTCTTTCCTCGCCGCCGATCCCAGCTTCGATCATCCACGCCAACCCGACCGAAACTTCGTCACCATCCCACGCATCGATTCCCCCTATCGCGATCGACCACGATCTTCCCACGGCATCGCCATCAATTCGAAAACAACATCGACTAAACTGCTCTTCGAACCCTACTCCTCCCTTCCATGGCCACCATGGTCAATGATAAATTTGCCGACCATTTTTCCAGAGTTCGTCAACACATTGGCCACCTTCGACAACAACTTCCACTTTTATTTCAACGCCGATTGCCAGAAATCAACGAAAATACCCAATTTGATCAACTCAGAATTTCTCACGAATTACTAAACTAAAAATCTTGGAATGACTCTCTAAAATCATCATTTTCTAATTCGAATCTGGTTATGAAAATCAAACATGAATTTATGATCATCAAAATTTGACTAATATATGATTTCTACTGTAATTTATCATTTTTGAAAAGGTTACTTAATATAAATTTTTGAAACCATTTTTACAATTGATTTTATAGTCTTACAATCAAATTTTATTTAGAGATCGAAGCCTAAAAAGAATTAGAGAAAGAGAATTTGGATTTTGAATATATTTTTGAAACTTAAAATCAACAGCAGAGGCAAATTCGCCTGTTCCCAGACATGCATACTCAAATTGTATACATTGATATACATACAAGCATAATATATATTCATACAAACATTTCCACAACTAACTTCAGGTTTAAATCACATGCATTAGGTTATGTGATCAAATTCAAATGGGTTTACTCACTTTTTAAAAACAGAGAACAGGATAGACATATACATTCATATTCATATGCACAGATATTCATATATATGCATTCATTCACATCATAACATATTCAACCATATTCACAGCAATTCATCACATGCATTTATATAACAACATATTTTTAAAAACTGTTTTTAAGTTGAGATGTTTACTCACCTGTCAATTTAAAACAGAGAACATATGTTGTTCCAGACTGCATGTTTGGGTTTGAACTTCTATTTGCCTTGATGAATTTAATCTTGCTGTTGATCTTTGAAATTTGTTGATAGATTTCCTTTTTCATGATCTTCAGGTTGTTTGAAGATTTTAAAACTGCTATTTGAATTTTGCCTTGATCTTTCTATGCATTTGAATTTCCAGATTTACTTCTTCTTTTGCTTTGAGTTTTAGATTTCAGGTTTTCATTTTTATTTTTGATTCTAGAATTCGAATTATTTTTAGTGGAGAAAGAAGTGAAGATAGTTTTAGAGCTGAAGAAAATAAATGTCAGATCTCTTTCTATGTTTTGAAATTTTTTTTAAACTTAATTACCAAAGAGAAAATAAAAATGAAGCCACTTGTCCTCTTTAATTAGCTTACACATAAGTTTACAATTTACAAATGTCTTCCAACTATCCTTATATGTTTACAAGTGTAAATTCCCTTTTATTTTGATTTATTTAAATCCTACATGTTTATTTATAAAATATCTATATGTATAAAAATGTATTTATCCTTTTATAATTTAAGCTTTAGATTTTAATAAATATACAAATGTAAAAACAATTATTTATAATAGCTTATGCTTTGATAAAATTAAATATAACATATTTTTATATGCTTGAGAAACTGAGTTTAACTCTATATATATATATTTTTACAAACCCATTTTGACTTATATTTGAATTTTAAAAATGAAAGAATCTTAAAACCAATTAACTTCTTATTTTAAATCTTATTTAAAAATTAAACTAAAATATATCTTTATAATAAATAAGAAATTATCCTTGTTATTTAAATCTCAATTATCATTTCCAAAAGTATTAAGTCAAATTACAAATTTCCAAATTACAAATTATATAAATATTAAAGTTTGAAAATACTTTATTAAATTCAAATTCAATATTCTTTTCATTCCAATATATGCAAATATATATATTCTAAATGAAAAGTACTTTTAACATTAGCTTGATAATTATCCTATTGAATTTAATACATAACTTCAAATAACAATATATATATATACATATATATTATAATTTGAAAACTTATCCTTTTATTAAATTAAAGACTCCCTATTTATAATATATATACCTATATATATACATTATAAATATAAACACTTATATTAGTTTTAGAAAGATAAAACTTCCCAATTTAAAATTGTTAGAAAAGATATAAATAAATATTTCCAATATTAAAATTTTATTAGCCTTTTAAAATAAATAAACTTGTCAATTTATAAAATAAATCAACAAATCAATTTAATTATTAATAAAGATTATTAAATTGATATTGCCAAAATTCCGGGATATCACAGTATGCTTATCCTTAACTTCCGATAAAGCTGCTCTACTAAGACTCATTCCTCTTCCTATTGCTCTAAGTCGACCCAGTCTTTCTTGCCCTAGCACTTGTGCAAGTGCATCTCCTCTATAATTAATTGGCGAGCTCGATTGTGAAACACTTTCAATTTGTTTAATCTTTTCCTACAAAACATGATTAATTTCATATTATTACAGTTTAAATTAAAACGTAGTATTTAAATTAAAATAGGAAACACACTAAGAAGCTTGCAAATTTATTTTAGCTTGGATTAAATTTGGTGATTGATTTATTTTTTGGGTTGGATGTATAATGTTCTAGTAGATGCATAATTTTACACTTGATTTGGCAACATGCCAAAACCAACAGAAATATATGAGATGCAACATGCCAAAACCAACAGAAATATATGAGATGCATTCAGATGATTAGTCGACTGAGTTTAAGCTAAATTAGCACGAGAATTTAGTCAAAATATGACATGCTCAAAACATTATTGCAAACAAGGGAGCCAATTCTGTGTATATCACAAATCAACAATATTTTTAATTCAGACATAAACAATAATTCTGTGTATATCACAAATCAACAACATTCTGTTGGTTTATTCTGTGTACGCAATTTTATGGAGGCCCCAAATATAATGTGTCTGCTCTCATTCAGAATTCTGAATGGTGCCTCAACAACAGTAGTTTGCTTCATTATATTAAGCAGGAAATATAATCTATAAAAATTAAGGAGAATTTGGAGGAAGACACTTGGTGGTGGAAGCATCACAGTAAAGGCGAATTCATTTTTAAAAGTACTTGGAATAGTATCAGGCCTACTGCTTCAAAATTCTACTGGGCAAAACATATATGGAACAACAAATGTTCATGGAAAATGTCTATGTGCTCATATTTTTCTATGCTAAACCATTTTCCAACAAAATGCAATCAACTTAAATGAACAAAGACACAGGTACTAAGTGGTTTTATGTGATGAAGGTGAGGAGGACATCAACCGACTATTTTTTTATGCCCTCATTATAAAGAAATTTGGATCTGCGTTAAAAGATCAATCCAACTTCCATAGGCTTTAACGATGATTTCCAGAAGATAATTCAATATATTACAGTATCTCCTACCAAAAGGAAAATAACATTGTCTATTGTGGATGCAATGATCACAAGTACAATTTCGAATTATATTGCAAGGGAGGAATAACAGAGTTCACAGTCAGCATAGGGTTCCAGCATGTACCATAAGTATTTGAAAAGTATGAACTTACTATAGCATCTGCAGCAATCAAATTCACCGGTTCACCATTTTTCTTAGTGCGAGATTTGATCCAAACTTCACTTCTAGGGACAGAAGAGCGATCACCACTTTCGCTTTTCTACATTCAAAAGAACACCAAACAACAAATTTCATTAACTTAAAAGTTTTCATAAATATTGCAGTAAATAAAACTACTATTTTCTTACCAAATCTTCAGCCAGTCGAGCCATTCCTCTACGACTACATGTGTATGGCAACTGCCTCTGTCTAATAGCTTTGTTCTTCTCGCTCAAAGCCTAAAATAAGAATCATTTCAATAAATGTAAGAAAGAAAGAAATTTGTTAGTGAACTCGGATTTTGTAAATGAAGTTTCGTATGTAATGATTTATAGGGCAAAAGATTTCGAAGGACAAAAGGTTTTGAAAGCATATAGGTCTGCCAGGTATTAATATTATCAAGTTTCACATACGTTGAGCTTCAAACAGGGTATTATTAGTCTCCAAAATATATCTGCCCCTAAAGTATGTAACTATAAGCATGAATTCCTAAAATATAAATTTTATATGTTTAAGGCCTTAGAGACAGTTTTTTATACAAATTTTTGCTTTTTTTTTCAGGTATGAGTATCATATGAAGGAAATTTTGGAGTAATAATTGAACTCATAACAAAGTTCATATTTTTACAGCTTTGAATATAAATGAGTATTTTGTACACAGTGGTTATAAATATATCAAATTTTAAATACAAAATTTAGTATGCATATTAATTTTGTGTCAGAATTCCTTAATTTTGGTTTTGAAGGTTTCGAATATATGGGTATGAAAGATTTACTATATGTTTAAACGTCATATCGCCTGATTTCAGATTTACTATACACTAGTTTTAACAATGTCTAGTATATGTAATTTTATATGTACAAATGCCAGTCATCTACTTTTGATTTTGAAAACTGTAAATATGCCATGACTTCAAATGCATACAGAATATTGTATTTTCATTTGATATGTACACTAGTTTTAATATTTTTTATCCGCATCATTCTTTAATATGTATTTGAAGACTGAAATTTCTCATACCTTGAATTCCGAACTTGTTTTCAACTTGATAAACTTCTTCCACTCAATCATACATTTAATGTTAGATGGTTTCAACTGAAGTCTTTCTTCCATAGACTTTGCTTGTACCAACTGCCGAACTAATCTACATTTTGATGCCCGCCAAATACCACTCATTTGTTGAAAAACTACTGTTTTGTGCCAATTTAAATCCAATTTAAACCTTGCCTGCGACAATCAAAATTCGGCGTTAAGTGTTTGAGGTAAGCAATCAATATAAGATTTAATCTTAAAGCAAAAGAGAGTGTCACCTGAATGCTTTCCCATAAAACATCTTTCAATTCGGTACTAAGTTGCTTCCAATTACTTAGTGTAACCGGAACAATTTCTCGTACAAGTGGTCCTAAAGTAAGAAGATAAATTGACCGACCCCGGTCCTATTGGTTCGCCTGCGGTATTAAATTGAACTTCTATTTGCTCCAAAGAATTGAATGGAAGTCTTCTAACTTTGGTTGGCCCTCTAGGTTTTCTTCTCGGATTTCCTTCCGACAGAACTATGTTGTCTTCAAGTGTTTGTGGGTTGTCTTGTATTTCACCATTGTTTTCTGGATCGATTTGTACTTGATTCTTTTCTAATGCATGTGGTTTGTCTTCAATAGAAACCTCGTCTTCTACTTGATTATCTTCAAACAGCTCCTCTCTTGTACGTTTCTTCCTATGTTCGTCAATTTCTTTTGGCATGCGACCTCTCTTTTTCACAGCCTTACTCTTCTTCCCTATTTTCTGTATATAAAAAAAATAATTTACAAGTTAGATCATAAAAGCCCATAAAATTCTCACTTTCAAAAATATACAAATATTGCGTTGGAAATTTAGATAGGGAGAAAGCTTAGATGCACACAAAGAGCATTGACATGCATACCTAATCCCAAAACATCTAAAGTTCATGCATAAATTAACCAGCATTTTACTAAATACAACTTGAGTAAATATTCTTGATGAGTTCATTCAAAATATATATATATATATATATATATATATATTCAACCATTCAGCAAAAGAATTAAAAGAAGTTAGTCACTTTTATTGAAGCTGTGAATCATTTTAAGTATAAAAGTTATTTCCATCAATTTATGCATACAAACTTAAATTACAAAAGAAAAGGCAAAGTAATGATGAACCCTTTTCTTTTTATACTTAAGCAACCCAAAAGAAATAGAATACGACTGCTTTATTGATGTAAAATTAAGTACCAAAAACATGATGATACTGAAATCGGATCGATAATGGTATAACTTATGAGATAAACACTGGGCTGGTCCACGAAGTTTTAGTAGGTAAAGCCCACTACAGAAACAATGTGCTTATACAAAAACTGATGTAATTATCCCAAATTAAATCATCAAAATAACTTACTTAGTTTATAAATAATGAAACGAGAAACAAAAAAAATAGCTTTATTCATAACAATACTCAATCTAGATAAGTTGAGTATGAAATTAATTTTTGGTGGTGTTCAACGGCTACACTGCCTAACTAAAATTGTGTGTGATGTAAAAAAATGTCTTTCAATTACTAGAGTTTTATTGCAAGCATGTTGAAAAGAATATCCAGGCTTAAAGGTAGAAGAAAAAAAGGCGTACATCAATATGTAAACCACGTGTTCTAGTCACTCATCGGTGAAGGCATAAAATCCAACAACATCAACATTTAGCAAACTATTGAACATAATGATTGTTCACTTCTGGTTAGCATAAAAAAAACTCCAACTATAAAAATATGATTATTGCAAAAAAATTAGTCGAAGAATATATTTCGAGCACAATTGCAAAAATAAATCCATTATTTAGTAGCCGAACAGGAAAATCGCCAAGTAAATTTAAATAAATCCATTATTTAGTAACGAAGCAAGATTTATTATGAGAAAAGTTTGTACTTGATTTTTTTCTAACGCTTGTGGATTGTCTTCGTTATGCATCTCATCGTCTACTTGATTGTCTTCAAGTTGCTTATTTCTTGCACCTTTCTTTTTTTGTTCGTCGATATTTTTTTGCATGTGAGCTCTCGTTATCACATTCCCAATCTTGCTCATTTTGAATTCCAGTGAGCAGATCCTGAGCAAAAATGAACAGTGCATGAGTTATTTTGTTATAAAAGAAAATTTAAATGCAAATGACATATTTTAATGCAAATGATGCTGACATGAACAAAAATAAAATATATCAACCTTATGTAATCACAATGAACAACTTATTTATGATGAATATCTTATCAATAACAAACAGATAAAATGATCAAAGTATTTTCATTTATGCACGGTACAATAAAATATGAAGCAAAAAATTTATATGAAGCAAAAAATTTATTACAACTACAAGTGTGGTCAGTGAAGTGACTCGTTAACAGTGGCATACACATAAGAAGAGGCAGGTAGTTGCTACGTGCAAATATTGCTCAGTGCTCAGTCAGGGGGTTGGAGTTGTAGGAAAACAAGCCAGTCTCAAGTCTGAAGTGGGTTCATTGCAAGTCAAGTTTAGTGCATGACAACACAAGTAGATGAATGTGCGACATATATAGTGAGGGAAGCTCTCGTTGGTTCGACAAAGTTTTTTGTGCGGGGCTTAGTATAAGAAGAACTTATCTGAAAGGTTAGGCAACCTGAGTGCCAGGTAAGAACTTTTTATTTGGTTTTTAATTGGCAAATCATTGGAGACATGCCTTTGAGCAACTTTGTATCACACTTAAAGGGATTTATTTGCCTTACTGACAAGTAAAAACCAAATATATTTCTATCGGCTATGGGTTAATGATTCAGACAAAATAAGTATTCATTTACTTCTAGGGTATGCTGGTTTCTAATGGAACTATTCTATGCTATGTTGTGAGTTATAACTGCTGAGCATCTAATTAATCTTCCTTATCTATTTAAAGGATCCATGTAATGCAAATGTAGGATGCTTGGCTCATGTTGTAATTGATTTATTTATTTACTTCAGATCATTTTTTAGGTTCATATTACTGTTTCTTTTGTTGTTTGTTTATATATGTACTTCTATTAGCTAAATACGACTGAATACTATATGTCTAATCTAGAGCCATGACTATACATACATATACACACACATACTGCTTTTTTGATATGGAAAAGAATTTTAGAGGGACTCGAAACAAAATACAACCATTAAGGGGATAATTCATATCGTATATCTATCACTAGCAAATAAGTAGGAATTACAAACCTCATAAGCAAATAAAACTGGAAATCTACTCAAATATGCCTTCACAATCTTCTCCAACATAGCTAACATTCTCCACGTCGGAATCAATATCCATGTCGGTTTCTTCACAATCTTTCCTAACAAAGCTAACTTCCATAACAGGATTATCTGTCTCTAATTCATGATAACCTCTTGGTGGTGCTTTCATTACAACATACCAATTAGAGTGATCATTCTCTCTTGAATAAAAAACTTGTTTTGCTTGAGATGCAAGGATGTATGGATCTTTTACAAATGAAGATTGATTTTGTTGTAAATTGACAAGAGTGAATCCGTCTTCGACCTTCACTCCATTTCCTATATTTGCCCAATGACACTTATATACGGGAATATAAAAAACATGATAGTCTAGCAAGATTATGTCCGTCACTACCCCATAATAAGCGACCACATCAACTCTTTGAGAAATATCTTTTGCACTTGCCCTACACATGGTAGTTGCATCATAAGTAACTCCGTAGTTTTGGGTTTCTCTTTCAACGTCTTTTGTATGAAAACGATGTCCGTTAATCATAGGTAGAATTATGCCAGATTGATCTTTCGTGAAAACGGAAGGCTTTCAAATCACTGGAGCCTCATGCTAGCAAACAAAAATTAGATGTATGCAAATTCAAAAAAAGAATAACCATAGATTTTATATAACAAAATATAATTCAGAAATCCAGTAATGGTACATAAGATCCAATGATAACATCTTATGTGAATCAGTGCAAATCCTTAAGCCGTACTTGTTACCTGCTACCAATAAGAAAGGTATGAAGAATGAACAAAATTTAAACATCTACACACAGTGACCCAGGTGATCCATTAGGTATGAAGATATATATGAGGTAACAACTTGAAATAAAAACATTCAAACTGTGATCAGAATAAAGCTGTAACTGGATATCATCAATTATCAAAACATATCCTCCTATTTTGAAAAGATGCAAACTATTAACTACAACCAAGAATTAACATTGAATGACTCTGGATTAGAAGAACCATTATTAAAGAAAGAACTAATATGAGCAAGGAGAGTGATTTTTTAAAAAATAGAAAATATCAAGAAAATACCAGGGGAAAAGAAAAAACGTTTCCCAAATGCAATAAAATTATTTCCCTAACCTTCTTTTAGAAGCATTATATATTGATAAAAATATATAATTTTTTTTTGAAAAATGGAAATTGTGCTCTTACATCGGCATATATTTTTTGGTAAGACTAATCATCCGATCAACCAACATCACTAGCACTCAACATCTTTTCAAAAAAGGGTGTGATAATAGAGTTATTGCTGAATTATAGTTCAGGAAAGACCAATTCAAATTAGCAGAAGAAGGTAAAAGAATGATCCAAACTCCTACACATGAACATTTTATATCAAGTAAATGTTTGCTGATATTATAAGAGCACTCATTTTTGAGTATTGTATATGAGCAGAACAACTTACCTATCATCATCATGAAAATTACAATACAACTATTAAAGATCACAAATGGCAACAATGACAAATTTCGAACTTAGCATAAACTGAAATGTATGATTCGTGCATAAAAATCAAAATTTGACAGACATACAAGAAAATTACAAAACACAAAATTAGTACCCATCTTTTCTCCCAAAGAACAGTTGTAAATACATGATTCAGTAACAAGCTACGAAATTCATCTCAAAACCCAGAAAAAGACATACTCATCACAGAAACTTGCACAATAGAATAAATACGAATAAAAAGGATTTTACCTCAAAAGGATTTTGAATTTAGAAATATTGATGAACGAAGAAATCAAAGGTCGGATATTAGGGTTCCAGACGCCGTTGAGTTGACTACTGAGGAGCAAACTATTGAAGTGGAGGAGAACGACTGCAAATATCCGAGATGGTGCGAATAGTTTTGATTAGGGTTTTTTGGTTGGAGACAAAAATTGACAGTTTTATTTTGGGAGGGATATGAAAATGGTTAAGTATTTTTAGGAGGGAGATGAAACTGGTTAATTGTTTTTCTGGAGGGCAGACGAAAATTTTGGAGCACGAGCGTTATGCAGCATGATATAAAAAAATGAGTTAAAAAATAAACGACTAAGTATATAAACAATAACGCTTTAGAATAAAGCGTTATTAAATGGCGTTATTAATAATATATTTTCTTGTAGTGATTTATTTGTTTGATTTAGATAAAATATGAACACCTTGTGAATTAAGTTTTACAATTTGACTATAAGGTGTTCGGTGGTATTGTTATTATAAGGCTTATTTCGATACAAGAAGGAATGATTTTATAAAGGTCATTTTATATAAATTTGGTTTATAAGATGTGTTTTAAAATGAAGAGGACTTTCAGAATTTAAATCTCGATATCTTTGAAAAATATTTCAAATGATTTTTGGAAAAAGAAAGTACTACTTGAAAGTATTTATAAGTGTAAATATTTCAAAGAGAATTTTAAGTAAGATACATTTTCTTTAGATAGTTCGAGGAATGAGTCTCGGTTAGTATAGTGGTAATCTGAATAATCTTCTAAGTGACGACCAAATGTTTGCTTAGATGAACATTGTGGTGTACTTAGTAAATTATTCCCTTTGTCATTGTGCGATCGAAACAAGTTCAAATCCAAATGAACCCAAAGCCAGTAGTAAGAGATATTTTGTTAAAACTATTTATATGAAAATATATATAGTATTGTTTCAAAATGGAATTTGTAAAAAAATTAGGTATTTTTATGTTAACCAATTCGTGTGGCTCGAAAAATGACTAAAAATGGGAAAGAGATATGTTCGGATTGTAAGCACTTCTATTAAGTATTACCCTTCATGGTAAGGGGATGTATAATCTACTCAGTAGGACTCAATTCCATGGTACCATTTTGGTGTTACTCAGTCTATAGGTATATTTTCTATGGATTGAAATATATAGTATCATTTTTAAAAAAGGTTAAAATAAAAACTAGATATTATGCAAGTTTAAAACTTATGTTTTGTTTTTATGAAATGTTTTCATAAATAATTTTAGAAGTTAAAATAAATTGGTATGAGTAAGAACCAATGAAAATAAGTACGTAAGTTGTACGTAGATCATTTCTTCGCACGGTTCTTGATCCAAGATTCAAGTATATGACTTTGACGGCGAACACTTGGTTTGGGTTCTTAATATATTACCAAGGTTTTCTTTCGTAGTATATGACTGTGTAAAGAGAACATATTTTTATAATCAAGGAGCTTGATCGGAGTCCGCGATAGAGAAGTCGAGTAAGCGACAGTAATTCAGAAGAGAAGTTTATGTATTCGAGTAAGAGATCGAATCAGATATTGCGTACGGAGGATCTATGTGCATCATACAGACTTATGAAATGTTAATATATGGGCTTTTTTCTTTCTTTGTTTGACCGAGATGAAATTTTGGGATCGAAATTCTTTTAGGGGGGAAGAATGCAACGACCCAGAATTTTATCGCTTTGATTTATGAATATTTAATTAATCTAAATATTCAATTAATGTTTTTAATAATCAAATAACCTTTTGTTAATTAATAACTAGTGATAGGAAATTTATTTCTGAAATTCGTTTACAAAAATATACACTTTAAAGTAATATTGAAAATGTGACCGAAAAACGGTTTATTAAAATTAACTTTTTATTCATTAAAGTTGTGTAAATATTTTGGTACTTGAATAGTAGCATATATACATATTAACAACAATGTAAATCATCTCTTTTCATAACAAAATTTAATTAAAACCTAAGTGTGCTTAAGGGGACAAAGGTACATAAGGTATGACATAAAACATGCCACAAATCAAGGCATGAATCAGAGAAAACTTTTTCCAAGGCATGGTTGTGTAGGATGGATAGGACATGAAAGTAAGGCTTGATTTAAGGCATTTTTATAGCATGGAAGGAGGAAGAGTATTGGAGGATGGAAAGGTAAATTTGGCAAAGCAGTATTTGGGTCTTTTGCCCATCGTTTGCAAATCTATATAAGCATATACAATGATCTCTTCATTTGTTTGCTAATTTTCAAGCTTAAGTTACAATTCTCTTCGCTCTCTTCTCTTCATAAAATCCAAAAAAAATCAAATATTCTCCAAATCAAACCAAAATCTAGTATGATCCTTACCGCAACATAGCAACAAAGTCTATCAAGTTAAAGGTGGAAGAAAGGAGGCATAAGGGGGTCCTAGGCATGGCCATGTGCAATTTTATGGAGAGGAAGGCCTTGGCCATGAGCTTCAAAATGGAGGGGGAGGGGCTTTGGATGCAAGGAGAAGGAGGAAAGGTAGGAGCTTTAATGGCTAGCTAAGAGGCGGTAGGAAGTTGGAAGCTTGGATTTGATTTTCTACTTGGTTAAAAGTGAGATGTCTCACTTTGAAATAAGTTTAAAATTATGATGACATATTATTGTATATGTTATGTGTGTGTATATATATAAATATGTAGTGTTTGATGTTGTTAATTCTTACTTGGAAGCAGATGGCATAAATAACCATTTTTGCAGGGAACTAAGCAAAGGAAGTTGAAGTACTTTGTAGCGTATATATCGCGACGAAGGTACTTTTAAAATTTTGAATTTGTAGAGGGACTCTGAGGAGTTCTCGCCTTGTTGGTTTTTATTTACATATATTCTTATTTATGTAAATGCTTGTGATATGACTTGGAAAGTTGAATTCTTTTAGGATAGAAATATTTCTTTCACTTGATGATATGCTAGGATGGTCGCTAAGTCTCTTTCCGAATTTGAAAAGTTATTCTTATGGATTTTAAATTGACTTCAACTTTTATAATATTTGAAATAAAATGTTTTCTATACTTCTAGTAGTATAAAATATAGAAAGAGATGGTGTTCAAAAACTATTTAATTTGCAAAACAAAGTTTTAAAAGTTACGATTCATATAACGATAGTCGCTATGGATGTAGTTTGAAAATCTAAGATTTTAATAGAAGTAAAAAAGATTATTTACTTTGGATATTCTATAGATTCTTTTCAAAGGTGTTTTATAATAGTTGTATAAGTATTTAAAAAGGAGTTTGAAGTTTTAAATATATTTTGAAGAATTTATTTAGTTATTTAAATAAGAGGTTTAAATTCTATAAAGGAAAATTCTTATCTTTTTACATCAAAGTTGGGTTTTATTTAAAGATCCTTAAGTAATATTTTGTATAAGAGCTTTGATTTATAATCTAAGTATTTTAAAATGTACTTTGAAAAATAGAATGTTTAAAAAGGATTTGAGATTTAAAGGATTTAATTTGGGATATTTAAACAAGTGATTTATATAAAGGAAATCTCTTCACTTTTCAAAGTCGAATTCTCATTTAAAGGTGATGACTTTTAAGTTATGATTTGGATGAAAGTTTAAACTTTGTTTAGAAGTGCTTAAAGGAAGTTTGAAATTTATATAAGTGATTTAAAGGTTATTTGATATAATAAAGCAAGTGGTACTTTTATGAAAAGAGGAATCTTGACCTTCCAAATCAAACTTAGTTTTAAACAAAGATTTTCAAGTGAGATTTATATAGAATCTTAATGGAGAAAGATGGGATTACAACATCCTTGTCGTGATAAATGTTTTCGAGAAAAAGAAAGAAATTATGGACTATAACTGTCACGTAACGAAATTTTCGACTTTCGAAAATTCGACATCGATACTCACTTTATCGACTGTCGAGAAATCGAGTGCCGGAAACTCCAATAATGAGGGTTTAAGAAAAAGAAATAGAAGAAAAGATAGAAGAAAGAAGAACAACAACAGAACAAGAGCAGAACAGAAAACAATATCAGAATCTTACACATCGCAGCGGAACAATATATAATAGATAAATCAGTAATCTTTAAAACAAAGAACTATATCATTTTATACATACATCAATCATCAGAGTCAATATACAACAATGGACAGTTATATAACTTGTCCTCATACAGAATACACAGCGGAATAAATACTATCAGATACAAATACTACGTCTCGTCATCCAGCTTGCTTCCAAAGCTCCAGAATATCCTGAATATCCTGATAACATAACTCTAGGCTGCCCGTGTGGAAATTGGTGGGCACCCAGAGTTTAGAAGGGAAACAATAAACTCCAGGTCAGTCATGGTGACTGGTGTGAGATCGTAAAACAGTTATTTTTCACAAAGAAAATAAAACAAATTCGCAATGCTTTTGGAAAATGAAACTACCATAAGACTTCCCGCCACACACACAATGCAAACGCAGACTTGGAGGAGATTTCTTCTTATGATAGTCAAAGATGTTTACTACGCAAAAATCAAATTCTTTTTGATATTATTATTAGTGCATAGTGTAGAAAACTTTTCGAAAGTATAATATTAATCTTAGCCAGCATAGGTACCATTATATTATGCCTGCTATAGCTGCCTCCTGAGGAGACAGGTTATACAATTGAAATCGTAAAGGCTCGTATTGTTTCTTTGGATTTCCAACAAATGGTCAGGCTAAGGAACTTCCTTTTCCACGATGGGTACGTCCCTGGAATAGACGACCCGAGAACCTAACCGGATCTCTGCCAACACAAGGCCGGGTTACCTCTGCAAAAATAGGTAACTACTGACACGCGTATGCCATCCCCGATCGTCACCGATCTTCCCGAGGATCCCCGATTCGCAACAACCACAAAGTAATAAATTTGCAGCAACCACAGAGGTTAAGTATCTGGGCTCCATACCATGATACCACCTTTATCCAGAAGTAATGACATACACTAAGGGGCGCTACTCCCTAGAACCTTGCTGCATCCTTCCTGTTTTGACCATTTCCGGGGTGTGAGGCTCGACGAAGTCTCGTCCACAAAGCTACGCTTTCTACAAAGCCCTGCTTCGGGTCAAACAAAATGATCAACCTATGATCACAAAGATATAAGATCAAACAAATGATCATATCACAAATGATCAAACACTGATCATTTCACAGCAACACTCAGTATGCCACGTTACCAAATTGGGAGTATATCGCTGATAAATTTCAACTACATAACCTCTGAGCTCGTACGTCTCAAAGAAGGGTGTTAAGCTAAGAGAATAAATTCTCCGCCACCAACAGATATGTATTTGAAAGAAATCAGCTTTATATCTCAAATTGTAACGTCAGACACTGTAACATCCCGAAAATTTTCGACTTTCGAAAATTCAACATCGATACTCACTTTATCGACTGCTGAGCCATCGAATGCCGGAAACCCGAAAAGTTATGGTTTTAAGAAAGAAGCAAAAAGATAGAAGAAGAAGATAGAAGAAAAAGAAAGAAAGAAAGAAGAAGAACAACAGAACAGCAACAGAAACAGAACAATAACAGAATCTCACATATCGCAGCGGAACAATATATAATAGATAAATGAATATCATTTAAAAACAAAAGAATTATATCTGTTATTACATTACATCAATCAGAGTCAATATACAACTCAATACAACACAGCACATCAATGGACAGTTATATAAACTTATCCTCATACAGAATACACAGCGGAATAAATACTATCAGATACAAATACTACGTCTCGTCATCCAGCTTATCTCCAAGCTCCAGAATATCCAGAATATCCTGATAATATAACTCTAGGCTGCCCGTGTGGAAAATGGTGGGCACCCAGAGTTTAGAAGGGAACAATAAACTCCGAGTCAGTCATGGTGACTGGTGTGAGATCGTAAAACAGTTATTCTTTAAAATAAACAACAGGTAAACTTTAAAGTCAATTCGCAATGCTTTTGGAAAATGAAACTACCATAATACCTCCCACCACACACACAATGCAAACGCAGAATTGGAGGAGATTTCTTCTTATGATAGTCAAAGATGCTTACTACGCAAAATCAAATCATTTTGATATTATTATTAGTGCATAGTGTAGAAAACATTTCGAAAGTATAATATTAATCTTAGCCAGCATAGGCATTCCGCACTTATGCCTACTATAGCTACTATGTTCAATAGCAGGTTACCGCCACATTCCATAGCAGGTAATACAACTAAAACCGTACAAGTCGCGTATTGTTTCTTTGGATTTCCAACAAATGGTCAGGCAAAGGAACTTCCTATCCACGATGGGTACGTCCCTGGAATAGACGACCCGAGAACCTAACCGGATCTCTGCCAACACAAGGTCGGGTTACCTCTGCAAAAATAGGTAACTACTGACACGCGTATGCCATCCCCCGATCGTCACCGATCTTCCCGAGGATCCCCGATTTCCAACAAACCACATAGATAATAATAATGCAGTAACCACAGAGGTTAAGTATCTGGGCTCCATACCATGATACCACCTTTATCCAGAAGGAATGACATACACTAAGGGGCGCTACTCCCTAGAACCTTGCTGCATCCTTCCTGTTTCGACCATTTCCGGGGTGTGAGGCTCGACGAAGTCTCGTCCACAAAGCTACGCTTTCTCAAAAAGCCCTGCTTCGGGTCAAACAAAATGATCAACCTATGATCACAAAGATATAAGATCAAACAAATGATCATATCACAAATGATCAAACACTGATCATTTCACAGCAACACTCAGTATGCCACGTTACCAAATTGGGATATATCGCTGATAAATTTCAACTACATAACCTCTGAGCTCGTACGTCTCAGAGAAGGGTGTTAAGCTAAGAGAATAAATTCTCCGCCACCAACAGAAATGTATTTGAAAGAAATCAGCTTTATATCTCAAATTGTAACGTCAGACACACAATCCATATAAGTCTGTTCCGGGATCGAACAGAACCGAAGGCACTTCTCACGAAGCCCTTGCATTTCCGGATAATTTTCTAATCACGTCCGGACTTCCCGTCACTAAGGGTGATAAAACCTCTAAATCGGAGATCAGCCGATGTAGAGTAACTCGACGGTAATCCTTCCGTTTTAAAAAATATCCGGTCTTCAACACCGGTCTTCGAATGCAATTCATAACGACGTATCACATATTCGGAATGGGTTATACGACCCCATGGTCCTTTCCCGGCTAACCCGAATAGTGAGCGTAAATTCAAAAATAAGTGTGGCATTAAATTCATCCAATTCACAACAAATACCTACTCAAGGTAATTACTGATAGTCGGTTATTTAACTATCAATAAAGATGCGCAACATCATCAGATTCCAAATAATTTTCCCAAATTATTTTATCTTCCAAAATATCTTTACTAGATATATAATTTCCACACTTTAAAAATAAATCAACATTTATTTTTCTAAACAGTTCCCATTTCCTTTATAAATTCCATATTGAATTTATATTTTTCGAATATCTACTAATATTCGATTTTCAATCGTTTTCAAATATTCATTTTCGATTTATCTTTAAGAAGATAAATTCTCAAACGTTTCATTTCATTTTGGAAAACATTTCCATTCTTATTAATAATAAGAATTTCACAAGTCATTTATTTTCAACACTTGGAAAGTATTCGATATACTTAAATCAAATTAAGTATATATTTCATTCTTTAAGGAAATCATTTACTATAACAACATTTATTTGAGTCAAAACGAATGTTGCGTAAAACATCGTTACGACGACTCAAAATCACTAGTATAGGGATTCGGATTTTAAATAGATATATAAATCCCAATACTATATAAAACATTTCCTTTCGGAAATCATTTACTATAACAACAATGTTATAGTCCACAATTTCCTTATATCTCGAAAACGTCTATTTCAACAATAAATGTTGAAATCTATGATTTCGATATTTAACACGTTTAAAACATCTTTTAAAACAATTAACTTTATTTTACAATATCGCTTTTTCCAAAACCATATCCATATCCATTTTACTTAACAATATATTCACTGTCCAAAATCGTGAATATACTTCACTAATTACATTTCACTATTTTCTACACATTTTATTCCAAGAATTATCCACTATCCAAAATCGTGGAAAACATTCCCTTAATAACCTTCTATATTCAATTCATCAAATTTGATTGATTTTCGAATTTATTAAACAACGTTCATAAATTCCATTTTCTATTTCCTATAACAACTCCGGTTTATAAATCTCATTTTATTAACTTCTATAATTCACTTATAAAAATAAGTGATTTCGGATTTATAAACAATGTTTATAAATCGCATTTGTGCTTTATAACGATTCCAACTTTAAAAAGAATCCTTTATGAACAAATTCAATCAACATTCCATTTAAAGGCAAAAATCCAATTTATAAGTAAATTACTTATAAATCCTTTATTCTACAACTTCATTCATTTTTAACTTCACAATATAAATCTATTAATTTCATTCACTTATGAAATCCATTTATACTTCTTTTTAACACTTATAAAATTCGTTTTATAAGTCCAATATTTTGATTTACAAAAATATCAATTTTATAAATCTTTTTATACCAATCGTTTATAGTTATTCAAAAATCCCAACTTAAACCATTTTATAAATAAATCGACTTTTATTTCAAAAACGACACTTCGGTTATATTTCACTAAAAATTATAACTTTAAAATCTTACGTTTATAAATCGATTCAAAAAAAATTCCATAAAACATATATTTTCAAAAATCACTTTAAAAACCCTTTTTAAAGTAAAAGTCGTTATTTTTACATTTTAAAACTGAATCCGATGATGCAACACACCAATCAGTCCATCACAACAGTCAATATCATATATCAATATGATAACAGAATATATTAAAATATCTGTAAATAAATAACTACTGGTAAGGAATCCAGTTGGATCCCTCCAACCTGTTTCCCTGCATCCACAGATGTTAGCACAATACCAATTCCGCTCCAGTACGGAATTATCGCGGTATATAGGTTTTTATAAATTCGCTTACTAACGGCGCAATAGGGTCTCATCCGCTATACGAGGCGGGAAATCAATCAATCCAATATATACATATGCCAATATGTATATATTGCTATATATATATAGATATATCCTATCATATCTAATAGCACATTCAAACAGTCAATCATCAATCAATAACTGTAAATAATTCCACATTCAATTGAGTGAGAAGATCTCACCGTGATTTTTAATTCTGATTCCAGCGTTTATTTTTGAATAAAATAAACAGACGTTTGATTTCATCCAAAATTTACACTAGCTCCAATTGGCTCCAATTCAGTTGCACAGCGAAGTGCTCGACGAAACGAAGACAACGCAACTGGTTTCATCGAATTCTGATCACGTATGAAAGAGATATGCAATTTTAAAGTTCGTACAAATTTAAATATAATTAAATTACAATTTCTATTTTCAATTTTATACCAAACAAATCAGAGCCGTTAGATCTCGCCTATGCAAATCTAGGCCGCTGCTTCCCTCTTCGTACGCACGTCTTCTTCCCAGGCCAAGAAAATCGCGACCAAACCCAACGCCGCCCCAAAACCCTACACGTCGCGACCCCTCCGTTCATCTACGTGGTGATCAACCACCACCAGAACGAAGCCCCACGCGAGAGCTACCTCCGCCTACCACCGTTCGAAACTCGATGGTCCCCCTTCCTCGAACGACGCGAAGAAACGGCGAACAATCGTGACGAACTCCGCGATGATTCCCTCCACGAATCTCGATCACAGCCGTATGGATTTTTTCGTCTCGTCGAGATCTTCAAGTTTGTAGTTGAAACTATTTGTTAAAAGCTGGTGGATCAAGAGAGATTGAGGGAAAAAGGAACGAAAATATCGGCCATTCATTTCAAAAGTGGCGGCTGAACGTATGAAATTAGGGTTTCTCTTGAATGAAGGGGGTGGGTTGCTTTTATAGAGAACCGACGAACACTATTCACTCCTAAATTTCCGAACTCCGATTTACGCGCGGTGACTGGCGTTCCTGGGGTTTACCCCGCGTTCCGAACGCAATGGAACAGGTTTCGGAAGCTAATTCGAACATCTGTGCGAGATACGGAGAAAAACGATCAATTTAAATTAAACCGATTTAAATTGATTTCGAGGCGTTTTAATTCGTACCGGACAAATGGTAAATCCAAAAATTACGAAATTTGAAATCTTACAATAATATCACATTACGGATCCGATGAAACTGGTTTCGTCGAAATCCGACACCGTTTGAAAAATGACAATTTTAACTCGACGATTAAAAATTAAAACGATATCGATGCGTTTCGAGTTGCCACGGTCAAACGACAACTCCGATGGATACGAAAATTGAAATCCGATAATAACTAACTATTACGGATCCAATGGAACTGGTCTCGTTCAATTCTGAGACTGTTCGAAAATTGGCTATTTTTACAGTCGATAATTAAATATTAAAATATTCAATTTTCACAGATTAACTTTAAATTCAGTTTTTAAAAGTTCTATAACCTTTCTATAACTCCAGTATGATTAAATAAAGTCTTACAAATCATTTTCAATCATATTAAACTCGATTTTCAATTATTTCTGGAATTTCACTATTTAATTTATCGATTTAATTATCAAATTAAATCCAATATTCGAATAATAAATCATTCGACTTCCAAATTCCATTTATTTATATTTAAAATCAATTAAATATTCGAATTTTAATTATCAAAAATTCTGGGTCGTTACAAACTTCCCCCCTTAAAAGAATTTCGTCCTCGAAATTACAAGTTAGGAAGAAAGGTCCTTAACTCGTCTACTATTTTCTCAAATTCAAATAGTTTTATCAATTTATCAAAACAAATCTTTCTACTAAAGATTCGTTATCATTCAACTCGTTTTCCAACTTCAATTATAAGTTCCAAACAACATTGTTTAACTTCTCAATTCAAATTCGAGTTTAAATTCAAATTTTAAACTTTCAAAAATTTTCACAAAAATTTTCTAACACTCGAAGTTTTCGAAAAATTTCGCCAGCGTCTCCTTTGCGCGGCTAATACGGCACGACTACAAAACGTCCCTACGGACTCTCAGATTTCAAAAAGAAAAGAAAAAGCCAAGCGGCTAGAGAAATAAGTCATCAAATCTCATATTCGAATTCAAATACTTACCTTTTGTCGAGCCATTCAAATTTATCTTCGAAATTAAATTCCAATTCCTTTATACCTGTATATCCTACTAGCCATAATATCTAGTTGCATATATTCAAACCATTTTGCAAATTCAATTACAAAATTTCAATATAAACTACTTATACCTTTTTAGCTTACTATTGAAGTTGCATATTCAATTTCGTTCAATCTTTACATTTCAATTCCATTTGAATTCAATTCCAACATTTAATTGGATTCAGTTCAATTTCTGAATATTGAATTTTATTGATTAGCTTTCATTCATACTGCACCATTTTAAATTAGTTTCAGTTACTAATCCATTTCAAATTCTAATTCACTTACTCAAATTCGGTTTCAACATTCAGTTTTAATCTTATTCACTTCATTTATTCAAATTTATTTACTCATTCACAAATTCTTTCATTTTCAATTTGAATCTCATTTCTATCAAATTCCAAATATTCTATAAGTCTTCGACTTATTTACATCTTGATTTATAAAATCATATATACATTCATATTACTAATTCTATTCCTTTATGAATTTTATCTTCAAATATTTTTCTGGAACTTTATTTCAAATTATATCTCACATTAATATTTCATATTCACAAATTCTATTCATATATGAATTCATTTCTTTTAAGTTAAATTTTTATTTAAACTTAAACTTTACAAGTTATCAACTTCATAATATTTCTTAAATATAGTATCCCAGAGTCTTTTCAACCTTTTCAAAATCATTTTGAAAACAATTCAAATTATCCTTTGAATTCCAAAAACAAAACCCAAATTTCCCAACAACTTTAATTTGAAACAATTGGCAGCAATTCCTCTTTTGGAAACCCGAAAATGAACACCAATGATGTCGCGATCATCATCGGAATTATTTTCCAGCGACCGAAAAGAGTTTAGAGCTTTCATTTCTCCAAAATACTTTTCAAAACCTTTGAAATCCATTTTCAAATCAAAAAGATTTAAACTTTTCAAATCTCCAAAATTTTCAAATTCTTTTCAAAACCATTTCCAAAAACTTCTCTGGAATTCCGTTTTAAATTACAAATCACATTTACAATTTACACTCTCAAATTTCATTTGTATGTGAATTCATTTCTTATTCAATTTCATATAATAATGATAACATTTCAATATTATCACTTTCTAACAACCAAACATCCATATACTATAATAATTCATGGAAAAATCATTTCTTTTATATAAAAAAAAAATAGTTTTGGGCAAAATTATCTCATTTACCCTATTTAAAACAATACTGTGCCGAATTGTTCTATACAAGTGTTTAGAGATCCCTATCGATAGAGTTGTACGGACAATACCGACCAGAATCCATATACCACTCAACAAACCAATCATCACAATATAAAACAATTTTATATTAACTAACAAATACGCGCTCGTATCTATTATTACACTCAACTCATCCTAGAGTACTACTGACTCTATCTCTAATGAGTAACACCCAACAGAGCAGGGTTGTCGCTTAACCATATGCTCTGATACCACTTGTAACATCCCGAAAATTTTCGACTTTCGAAAATTCAACATCGATACTCACTTTATCGACTGCTGAGCCATCGAATGCCGGAAACCCGAAAAGTTATGGTTTTAAGAAAGAAGCAAAAAGATAGAAGAAGAAGATAGAAGAAAAAGAAAGAAAGAAAGAAGAAGAACAACAGAACAGCAACAGAAACAGAACAATAACAGAATCTCACATATCGCAGCGGAACAATATATAATAGATAAATGAATATCATTTAAAAACAAAAGAATTATATCTGTTATTACATTACATCAATCAGAGTCAATATACAACTCAATACAACACAGCACATCAATGGACAGTTATATAAACTTATCCTCATACAGAATACACAGCGGAATAAATACTATCAGATACAAATACTACGTCTCGTCATCCAGCTTATCTCCAAGCTCCAGAATATCCAGAATATCCTGATAATATAACTCTAGGCTGCCCGTGTGGAAAATGGTGGGCACCCAGAGTTTAGAAGGGAACAATAAACTCCGAGTCAGTCATGGTGACTGGTGTGAGATCGTAAAATAGTTATTCTTTAAAATAAACAACAGGTAAACTTTAAAGTCAATTCGCAATGCTTTTGGAAAATGAAACTACCATAAGACCTCCCACCACACACACAATGCAAACGCAGAATTGGAGGAGATTTCTTCTTATGATAGTCAAAGATGCTTACTACGCAAAATCAAATCATTTTGATATTATTATTAGTGCATAGTGTAGAAAACATTTCGAAAGTATAATATTAATCTTAGCCAGCATAGGCATTCCGCACTTATGCCTACTATAGCTACTATGTTCAATAGCAGGTTACCGCCACATTCCATAGCAGGTAATACAACTAAAACCGTACAAGTCGCGTATTGTTTCTTTGGATTTCCAACAAATGGTCAGGCAAAGGAACTTCCTATCCACGATGGGTACGTCCCTGGAATAGACGACCCGAGAACCTAACCGGATCTCTGCCAACACAAGGCCGGGTTACCTCTGCAAAAATAGGTAACTACTGACACGCGTATGCCATCCCCCGATCGTCACCGATCTTCCCGAGGATCCCCGATTTCCAACAAACCACATAGATAATAATAATGCAGTAACCACAGAGGTTAAGTATCTGGGCTCCATACCATGATACCACCTTTATCCAGAAGGAATGACATACACTAAGGGGCGCTACTCCCTAGAACCTTGCTGCATCCTTCCTGTTTCGACCATTTCCGGGGTGTGAGGCTCGACGAAGTCTCGTCCACAAAGCTACGCTTTCTCAAAAAGCCCTGCTTCGGGTCAAACAAAATGATCAACCTATGATCACAAAGATATAAGATCAAACAAATGATCATATCACAAATGATCAAACACTGATCATTTCACAGCAACACTCAGTATGCCATGTTACCAAATTGGGATATATCGCTGATAAATTTCAACTACATAACCTCTGAGCTCGTACGTCTCAGAGAAGGGTGTTAAGCTAAGAGAATAAATTCTCCGCCACCAACAGAAATGTATTTGAAAGAAATCAGCTTTATATCTCAAATTGTAACGTCAGACACACAATCCATATAAGTCTGTTCCGGGATCGAACAGAACCGAAGGCACTTCTCACGAAGCCCTTGCATTTCCGGATAATTTTCTAATCACGTCCGGACTTCCCGTCACTAAGGGTGATAAAACCTCTAAATCGGAGATCAGCCGATGTAGAGTAACTCGACGGTAATCCTTCCGTTTTCAAAAATATCCGGTCTTCAACACCGGTCTTCGAATGCAATTCATAACGACGTATCACATATTCGGAATGGGTTATACGACCCCATGGTCCTTTCCTGGCTAACCCGAATAGTGAGCGTAAATTCAAAAATAAGTGTGGCATTCAAATTCATCCAATTCACAACAAATACCTACTCAAGGTAATTATTGATAGTCGGTTATTTAACTATCAATAAAGATGCGCAACATCATCAGATTCCAAATAATTTTCCCAAATAATTTTATCTTCCAAAATATCTTTACTAGATATATAATTTCCATACTTTAAAAATAAATCAACATTTATTTTTCTAAACAGTTCCCATTTCCTTTATAAATTCCATATTGAATTTATATTTTTCGAATATCTACTAATATTCGATTTTCAATCGTTTTCAAATATTCATTTTCGATTTATCTTTAAGAAGATAAATTCTCAAACGTTTCATTTCATTTTGGAAAACATTTCCATTCTTATTAATAATAAGAATTTCACAAGTCATTTATTTTCAACACTTGGAAAGTATTCGATATACTTAAATCAAATTAAGTATATATTTCATTCTTTAAGGAAATCATTTACTATAACAACATTTATTTGAGTCAAAACGAATGTTGCGTAAAACATCGTTACGACGACTCAAAATCACTAGTATAGGGATTCGGATTTTAAATAGATATATAAATCCCAATACTATATAAAACATTTCCTTTCGGAAATCATTTACTATAACAACAATGTTATAGTCCACAATTTCCTTATATCTCGAAAACGTCTATTTCAACAATAAATGTTGAAATCTATGATTTCGATATTTAACACGTTTAAAACATCTTTTAAAACAATTAACTTTATTTTACAATATCGCTTTTTCCAAAACCATATCCATATCCATTTTACTTAACAATATATTCACTGTCCAAAATCGTGAATATACTTCACTAATTACATTTCACTATTTTCTACACATTTTATTCCAAGAATTATCCACTATCCAAAATCGTGGAAAACATTCCCTTAATAACCTTCTATATTCAATTCATCAAATTTGATTGATTTTCGAATTTATTAAACAACGTTCATAAATTCCATTTTCTATTTCCTATAACAACTCCGGTTTATAAATCTCATTTTATTAACTTCTATAATTCACTTATAAAAATAAGTGATTTCGGATTTATAAACAATGTTTATAAATCGCATTTGTACTTTATAACGATTCCAACTTTAAAAAGAATCCTTTATGAACAAATTCAATCAACATTCCATTTAAAGGCAAAAATCCAATTTATAAGTAAATTACTTATAAATCCTTTATTCTACAACTTCATTCATTTTTAACTTCACAATATAAATCTATTAATTTCATTCACTTATGAAATCCATTTATACTTCTTTTTAACACTTATAAAATTCGTTTTATAAGTCCAATATTTTGATTTACAAAAATATCAATTTTATAAATCTTTTTATACCAATCGTTTATAGTTATTCAAAAATCCCAACTTAAACCATTTTATAAATAAATCGACTTTTATTTCAAAAACGACACTTCGGTTATATTTCACTAAAAATTATAACTTTAAAATCTTACGTTTATAAATCGATTCAAAAAAAATTCCATAAAACATATATTTTCAAAAATCACTTTAAAAACCCTTTTTAAAGTAAAAGTCGTTATTTTTACATTTTAAAACTGAATCCGATGATGCAACACACCAATCAGTCCATCACAACAGTCAATATCATATATCAATATGATAACAGAATATATCAAAATATCTGTAAATAAATAACTACTGGTGAGGAATCCAGTTGGATCCCTCCAACCTGTTTCCCTGCATCCACAGATGTTAGCACAATACCAATTCCGCTCCAGTACGGAATTATCGCGGTATATAGGTTTTTATAAATCCGCTTACTAACGGCGCAATAGGGTCTCATCCGCTATACGAGGCGGGAAATCAATCAATCCAATATATACATATGCCAATATGTATATATTGCTATATATATATAGATATATCCTATCATATCTAATAGCACATTCAAACAGTCAATCATCAATCAATAACTGTAAATAATTCCACATTCAATTGAGTGAGAAGATCTCACCGTGATTTTTAATTCTGATTCCAGCGTTTATTTTTGAATAAAATAAACAGACGTTTGATTTCATCCAAAATTTACACTAGCTCCAATTGGCTCCAATTCAGTTGCACAGCGAAGTGCTCGACGAAACGAAGACAACGCAACTGGTTTCGTCGAATTCTGATCACGTATGAAAGAGATATGCAATTTTAAAGTTCGTACAAATTTAAATATAATTAAATTACAATTTCTATTTTCAATTTTATACCAAACAAATCAGAGCCGTTAGATCTCGCCTATGCAAATCTAGGCCGCTGCTTCCCTCTTCGTACGCACGTCTTCTTCCCAGGCCAAGAAAATCGCGACCAAACCCAACGCCGCCCCAAAACCCTACACGTCGCGACCCCTCCGTTCATCTACGTGGTGATCAACCACCACCAGAACGAAGCCCCACGCGAGAGCTACCTCCGCCTACCACCGTTCGAAACTCGGTGGTCCCCCTTCCTCGAACGACGCGAAGAAACGGCGAACAATCGTGACGAACTCCGCGATGATTCCCTCCACGAATCTCGATCACAGCCGTATGGATTTTTTCGTCTCGTCGAGATCTTCAAGTTTGTAGTTGAAACTATTTGTTAAAAGCTGGTGGATCAAGAGAGATTGAGGGAAAAAGGAACGAAAATATCGGCCATTCATTTCAAAAGTGGCGGCTGAACGTATGAAATTAGGGTTTCTCTTGAATGAAGGGGGTGGGTTGCTTTTATAGAGAACCGACGAACACTATTCACTCCTAAATTTCCGAACTCCGATTTACGCGCGGTGACTGGCGTTCCTGGGGTTTACCCCGCGTTCCGAACGCAATGGAACAGGTTTCGGAAGCTAATTCGAACATCTGTGCGAGATACGGAGAAAAACGATCAATTTAAATTAAACCGATTTAAATTGATTTCGAGGCGTTTTAATTCGTACCGGACAAATGGTAAATCCAAAAATTACGAAATTTGAAATCTTACAATAATATCACATTACGGATCCGATGAAACTGGTTTCGTCGAAATCCGACACCGTTTGAAAAATGACAATTTTAACTCGACGATTAAAAATTAAAACGATATCGATGCGTTTCGAGTTGCCACGGTCAAACGACAACTCCGATGGATACGAAAATTGAAATCCGATAATAACTAACTATTACGGATCCAATGGAACTGGTCTCGTTCAATTCTGAGACTGTTCGAAAATTGGCTATTTTTACAGTCGATAATTAAATATTAAAATATTCAATTTTCACAGATTAACTTTAAATTCAGTTTTTAAAAGTTCTATAACCTTTCTATAACTCCAGTATGATTAAATAAAGTCTTACAAATCATTTTCAATCATATTAAACTCGATTTTCAATTATTTCTGGAATTTCACTATTTAATTTATCGATTTAATTATCAAATTAAATCCAATATTCGAATAATAAATCATTCGACTTCCAAATTCCATTTATTTATATTTAAAATCAATTAAATATTCGAATTTTAATTATCAAAAATTCTGGGTCGTTACAGACACACAATCCATACAAGTCTGTTCCGGGATCGAACAGAACCGAAGGCACTTCTCACGAAGCCCTTGCACATCCGGATAAATTTCTAATCACGTCCGGACTTCCCGTCACTAAGGGTGATAAAACCTCT
This sequence comes from Allium fistulosum, assembly GCA_030737815.1. NCBI lineage: Eukaryota > Viridiplantae > Streptophyta > Magnoliopsida > Asparagales > Amaryllidaceae > Allium > Allium fistulosum. The sequence goes on from CM060902.1 coordinate 846,184,900, forward strand.
AAATCGAAGATCAGTCGATGTAGAGTAACTCGACGGTAATCCTTCCGTTTTCAAAAATATCCGGTCTTCAACACCGGTCTTCAAATGCAATTCATAACGACGTATCACATATTCGGAATGGGTTATACGACCCCATGGTCCTTTCCCGGCTAACCCGAATAGTGAGCGATTATTCAAAAATAAGTGTGGCATTCAATTTCATCCAATTCACAACAAATACCTATCTAAAGGTAATTATTGATAGTCGGTTATTTAACTATCAATAAAGATGCGCAGCATCATCAGATTCCAAATAATTTTCCAAATTATTTATCTTCAAAAATATCTTTACTAGATATAAAATTTCCACACTTCACCATTTGAAACAAATTTCAAATATTCACTTTTCAATTTATCTTTAAAAGATAAAATCTCTAAACAGTTCACTTCATATTGGAAAAGCATTTCCATACTTATTTAAAATAAGTAATTCACAAAACTATTTATTTTCAACACTTAGAAAATATTCGATATACTTAAATCAAAATCAAGTATATATCTCATTCTTTAAGGAAATCATTCTTTAAACACATTTTATTTTAGTCAAAATGAATGTTACGTAAAACATCGTTACGACGACTCAAAATCACTAGTATAGGGATTCGGAATTTGGATAGATATATGAATCCCAATACCATACAAAAATATTTCCTTTCGGAAACCATTTACTATAACAACAGTGTTATAGTCCATCATTTCCTTAAATTCCTCGAAAACGTCTATTTCAACAATAAAAGTTGAAATCTATGTATTCGATACTTATCACGTTTTAAAACATCTTTTAAAACAATTACTTCATTTCTGTAATATCGCTTTCCCAAAACAAGTTCATTTTACTTAACAATATATTCACTGTCCAAAATCGTGAATATACTTCACTAACCACATTTCAATATTTTCTACACATTTTATTTAAATAATAATCCGCTATCCAAAATCGCGAATATATCTCCTTTAACATTTTAATTTATCAAATCCAATTGATTTCGAATTTATAAAACAACGTTTATAAATTCTATTTCTATTTTCTAACGACTTCAATTTAATAAATCTTCTTTATTAATAATTCGATCAATATTCCATTTAAAGGCAAAAAATCCAATTTATAAGTAAATCTCTTATAAATCTTTTATTCTACAGTTTCATCCATTTTATAATTTCACAATTTATGAATCTATAAATTCCATATCCTCACGATTTATAATTCTATAAATTTCATCTTTAACACTTATCATCTCGTTTTAAAATTCCAATATTTTAAATTTATAAATATCAACTTTTTAAATCTTTTAAATAAACTGTTCACAAAAATCCGAAAATCTCAGTTCAAACCATTTTATAAATTGCTTAAACTATTTATTTCAAAAATCACCTTACGGTCATAATTCACAAAAATCTTAACTTTTATAACTTCAAAATTTTACGTTTATAAATCGATTCAAAAATTCCATAAAACGTATATTTTCAAAAATCACTTTAAAAACCCTTTTAAAGTAAAAGTCGTTATTTTTACATTTCAAAACTGAATCCGATGATGTGACAACACCAATTAGTCCATCACAACAGTCAATATCATATATCAATATGATAATAGAATATATATCAATATCTGTAAATAAGTAAATACAGTTGAGGAATCCAGTTGGATCCCTCCAACCTGTTTCCCTGCATCCAAAGACGTTAGCATAATACCAATTCCGCTCCAGTACGGAATTATCGCGGTATATGGGTTTTATAAAAATAATCCGCTTACTAACGGCGCAATAGGGTCTCATCCGCTATACGAGGCGGGAAATCAATCAATCCAATATATACATATGCCAATATGTATATATTGCTATATATAGATATATATCCTACTATATCTAATATCACATCAAAACAGTCAATCATCAATCAATAACTGTAAAAGAAAATCCACTTTCATTTGAGTGAGAAGATCTCACCTTGATTTTAAATTCCGTTCCAGCGTTTATTTCGAATAAAATTAAACGCGCGTTTAATTTTACCCGAAATTCAAACTAGATCCAACCGACTCCAATCCAGTTGCATCGCGTAGAGCTCGTCGATACGAAGCCAACGCAAAAAATCTCGTCCGAAACGGACCTCGTATGAAAGAGATATGCATTTTTAAAGTTTGTATGATTTTAAACATATATCAATTACAATTTCTTTTATTTATATCCTACATCAGATCACGGCCGTTGATTGGGATGATGAGAATCTGGCCGTGCCTTGCCTTCTTCCATCTCACGCACGTATACTCCCCAGTAAGAAGAAAAAAACGCATGCAACCCATTCATGAAACTAGGGTTTAAAACCTCTCCCTCTACGTCGCTCGGAACTCCATCATACCACCCTCAAATCGAAGCTCTTGCTCCACTCTATACTCGGCTGAAGCACCATGGAGCTCGGCCTCCCCATGGCCATGAAAAACGTGCATGAAAACAGCCCATTCACGAGCAGATTTTGGCCTCCACACGACTCCGTTTCAGATCTCCACCGTTGAAAACGTAGATCTCATGTAGCTCTACATTTTTGTAGTTGATGATTTCTTCTAATTGTTAGTGGATTGGAAGATAATTGGAGGAGAAGATTAGAGATTTCTGGCCATTGAAATATTAGGGCCGGCTCAAGGAGGAAGGAGGGTTTCTTTTGCAAATGAAAAAGTTGAGGTGCTTTTATAGAAAAACAACGAAAACACTATTCATCAAAAAAAATTTCGAACTCCAAATGAAGCGTGCCGGCTGGCGTTTCTAAGGTTTACCACGCGTTCCGAACGCAATGGAACAGGTTTCGGAAGCTAATTCGATCGTCTGTGCGAGTTATGAAATTAAACGATCAATTTAAATTAAACCGATTTAAATCGATTTCGAGGCGTTTTGGCTTGCCCCGGACAAACGGTAAATCCAAAAATTACGAAATTTGAAATCTTATAATAATATCACATTACGGATCCGATGAAACTGGTTTCGTCGAAATCCGAGAGTTTTTGAAAAATGACTATTTTAACTCGCCGAATTAAAATTAAAACGATATCGATGCGTTTCGAGTTGCCACGGTCAAACGACAACTCCGATTGCTACGAAAACTGAAATCCGATAATAACTAACTATTACGGATTCAATGGAACTGGTTTCGTTCAATTCTGAGACTGTTCGAAAATTGGCTATTTTTACAGTCGATAATTAAATATTAAAATATTCAATTTTCACAGATTAACTCCAAATTAAATTTTAAAAGTTCTATAACCTTTCTATAACTCCAGTATGATTAAATAAAATTTTACAAATCATTTTCAATCACTTTAAACTCGATTTTCAATTATCTCTGGAATTTCAATTATTAATTTATCGATTTAATTATCAAATTAAATCCAATATTCGAAAAATAAATCATTCGACTTCTAAATTCCATTTATTAATATTAAAAATCAATTAAATATTCGAATTTTAATTATCAAAAATTCTGGGTCGTTACAATAACATTCTTGTTATAGTAGATGGTTTCAGGAAAAGTGAAAAGAAAGTTTGTTTTATAATACTTTGTTATTATAAATAGTATAAAGAATTTATAAGGTATTATACTTAACATTAAATTTCGAGGTAGATAAACTTATACCTATCCTGAAAGATAAGGACGTCGTCGAGTCAAGATTTGAGAAGTAAGAATACCCTAACTTAAATGGCTTCATTGTTAACCAAATGATAGTTTAAGTTTGAAATTGAAGATTGACGTTAAATATATAAAGTATTATTTCCGTATATGAATTTGGTTACTTATAGAAATTAAGTAGTTGTTTGCACCAAAATTGGTCACAAACACCCGATTGTTGATGAAAGCACCCGTTTACAGTCACAGATCACAGATAGCAAATATGTAGAGAAAATAAATGTGAAGAACACTCAAAATTTAAAAGGAATGCAATAAAGACACAAGGTTTATAGTGGTTCGGCTATCTCCGGCCTAAGTCCACTTTGAAGAGTTGATATTTTATTGATAATCAATCGCTGGTTACAAGAATATAGTTGATAACAAATGAGTTACAAGGGATGCGAGCCGATCGATGCGAATTTATGGATGCGAGCCGATCGATGCGAATTTATGGATGCGAAGAGTTAATTTCTTTGGTTTGCATTGATCATATCTTGAGCATACGAACTCCTATTAACTTGAAATTTGAACTGTTGTCTTCCATAGCTTTGCATGTTGTGCCATATCAATTGTAGCTTAATCCGGACTCGGTTGAAATTTACCGACATCCATAGCTAACCTGTACATAACTTGCAATCGAGGAGAACTGTCTTTGGTTTCCAGTTAATCTTTTGGTGTCACGGCCTTGCCAAAAGGCGGGATAACACTTGCCCCCCAAAACATGCCTTGTGGTAAGAAGGCATGTTTTGAATAGCTTTGAATCCGATATCCAAAATCCATATTCCATCCATAGCCATACCATCCGATTCATAATCCAATCCATTATCAGGCATCCTATCCAAGTGCCATAGCCATAGCCAAGTCCACGACTGCTCCGAGTCGATGTCCAATTTGAAGTCCTGTAACCACAACCTTAGCCAACTTCGCAGCTATCCAAATTCGTCAACCGAGCTTTAATCCATTCATATTCAATAACCGATAACCAAATCCTTGACCACTCCGGGCCGATATCCTGTTCCGACCTCGACTCTCCGGTCAAGGGCTTTTATGTTCTCCGACCTCGGCTCTCCGGCTAGGGACTTTTTATATTCTCCGGCCTCGGCTCTTCGGCCAAGGACTTTTTATATTCTCCGGGCTCGGCACTCTGGCCAAGAACTTTTTATATTCCCCGGCCTCGGCTCTCTGGCCAAGGACTTTTTATATTCTCCGGCCTCGGCTCTCCGGCCAGGGACTTTTTATATTCTCCGGCCTCGGCTCTCTGGCCAAGGACTTTTTACATTCTCCAGCCTCGGCTCTCCAGCCAAGGACTTTTTATATTCTCCGGCCTCGGCTCTCCGGTCAAGGACTTTTTATATTGTGTTCGAGCCCATTCCATCGCTCTCCGGTGAAGGGACTCGTAACTTGCGATCACTGCCCCGTCTCTCCGGTCGGGACCGTAATAGCGTGACCTGTATTATCTATTACATTAATCCGAACCCAATCATCAAAATAAAAGTTTTCACATCTCAGGAAAATAAAATAAATGCATGTACATCCAAGGGAGAAACCAAAGTTTTCAGGAAAACGAAAAGAAAAACAGGATTTCACAGACTCGAGCAATACGGTTTTTCATCGTCTCAGAGCATGCCCAGGGACCATCCTCGATCCCGTACATGTGTAAGTGACTTAGCCGTATTACTTCAAGCTCTATTACTTATTCAAAGCCATAAATCTATTTAGTTGATAACAAGCCGGCGATTCCTAGATCCAGTTCCATCCTCATTCGAGGTGGGCGGTGGCCGCTCCTGTTCCATTGCCACAACTCGATTCCTTACATATTGTTGTAGATGACCATTCCTTACATGCTCCTCAATGATATCCTTCAAATGTATGCAGTCGTTCGTGTTGTGCCCATTCAGCACATGGAATATGCAATGCTTTCCCGATGCCCGCTCATATTCAAAAGGTTCCCTTCTTGCCGGCTTTCGATTCTGGAGGCGCTCTCGAGTATCCAAGTAAATCCTTTCTAGAGTTTCAGTTAGATCCGTGTAAGAAGAAAACTTTGACTCCCTCCGCAGCCTTTTCGAAGTGCTACCGTTGTCATTCACTTTCCTTATTCCTTTATCATCTTTATCTGGATCTTCCCTGGGTAGACCTCCACCACTTACTGCATAAGCTTCGGCTTCTCTCCCTTCCCTCTCAGCCTGTGCATCTTCCTGCCTCATAAACCTTTCCACCTCATGGTAGAACTCCCCGAGATCCCTCGGTGGGTCCCATTCTAACGATATCTTGAAATCTGAATTGTCTGCAATTCCTGAAACTGCTGCCATCAAAACCATCAATGGATCAGGTCGATCCACCGAAGACACTACCGCATTGAATCTGGTTAAGAAATCCCTAAACGACTCTCCTTTCCATTGTTTCATCGATGTCAAAGTCATCACGTTCTTGGGTCAGACTATGTGGACCCGAAACTGCCTCATAAACCTTTCAATCAGCTTCGTCCATGTGTCTAGGGGTGGGCACGGTCGGTTAACCGACTAAATCTGTTAATATTTTCGGTTAACCGACAATATTTCACGGTTCGGTTAACCGACGGTCGGTTAATGTAGTCATCAGACCACCGACCGAACCGGTTATTTTAAACCGCGGTTAACCAGTTAAACTAATCAGTTAACCGATTAATTCAAACGGTTAACCATTGACAGGTTAACCGTTTAAATTAATCGGTTAACCGGTTAGTTCAACCAGTTAACCAACTAAACTGTTGCAACCATATGATCATTATAAGGCTTCAGAAACGTTGCAACAACTTAACTTTACCACTTTCAAGCTTCAGCACAAACATTTCAGTTCACAATGCACATATTATAGTTCAGAGTTTACACCATAATTTTCAGTTCATAATACGAATTACATAATACAGACCATGTAACTTAAGTAGTTCAGTTCACATTCATTCTTCAGTTCGGCAAGTTTATACACTAATAACTCTTAAATATTACACATAAATATAGTCCAATTCACATAAGGATTACACATAAACATACTTCAGTTCAGTGAGTGCATCGTCCATAGGCATTGAGCAGTGAACGGCAAGGCAACAACTTCATGGCCTAGTACCAATCCTGTAAGTTATCAAAAACATTTACAAGTTATCAAACTTTATATCTTTTCTCAATATATATTGCAAACTAACTATTAAAGTGAGGAGAAGTAAAGGAGTTACAAGTTATATCACAGTTATATGAACTAGGTTAAGATGTATTATCAGTTTAGAGATAGTTATTATCAACTATAACAGTTTAGTTACATATAACACTTTTAGTTATATATAGCTAAACTAATTATAGCAGTTTAGTTATACAAGTGGTAACCGGACATATTAATGTTACTTTTCAAAATCTTTCTCATAAATAGATGGGTTCTTTGTTTAAGAAAAATGAACAAGAAAACTATGAAATATACAAATGCATGTTGTATTAAAGGCAGTATAGTTTCAAATTATCAAATAGCTAAACGGTCTATCATAAATTAGGCAACATCCATATTAAAGTTGGACTAACATTGACCTATGACTACTCTGGATTAAAATTGAAAATTCAGACATTATCAAACATTGTCCGTAATCATACAACATCCTCATTCTTATCTGCAATATTGTCGTTAGAAAGAAACACAACTTGATGACATGTTTCATGACCAAGTGGTTGTTACTTATCTAAGAACTATAAAGTAACTTTATAGTTAGCAGTTTCATATATTCACTTGCATTTGTATATGAGAGATTCAGGTTATAAAAATGATATTTCCTTTTGTATTAATCACTTGCATTTAAAAAATGTGTGCCAGAATTTCCTTTATGTGCTTAAAAAAGGAGAGCTAATCATCATGAAATTGTAAAAAATACACAGTTACATACGTATAGTTAGAAAAATACATTACAAGCTTTGGGAAATTTACTTTGATAGAATAATCGCATTTTGATAATTGAATACATATGTTGTGACGTATCTTTAGTTAAAAAAAGTTTTAGTAAATATGACAGATTACGTTTTGTAAATTGGCTCAACAAGATCTTTGTAAAATTACTTTAACATTAACATTCTTAAAAAGACAATCAAACCAAATTATTTGCATGAAATGATTTGTAGTAATTTGTTTAATATAGATTGATAAATAAATCATAGATCTACAGACTAATTAAAACATAAATGCATCAGGTTATGTGAAACTTACAAACAAAAGAAGAAAAAGGATAACTCACTATTAGCGCCTTGAAATTTTCTAGTAGTGGCAGAGGGAAAGTTGCAACTGAAAAAGAACCAAGAAATCTGGAAACCGGCCGCCACGAATCCATAACTAGAATAGACTGCCAAAGATATTGCAACTTTGATCTCCAATTTCCAAGTCTCTGTCCAAAGTTAAACATATATAAGTTAGTACTTAGTAGAACCGAAATGAAAGATATGTGGTGTATTACACTATTACTGCAACTGAAAACATTGGCACAAAAATTGAACTGACTTGTTTAACTGAGCATCAACTTAGTTCATGATAGTAAATTGAACTGACTTAGTTCAAAAAACTTCAAATGCATATGCAACTACAAGTCTCCAACACTTATGACACTGGAAATTCGTAGTATTTTCAGTCCTGCTAATGAATAAACAATTTGAGCAAAAAAGTTCCACTGGCTTTGCCCAAGATGATTGTCATATCAAACTAATGGGGGGAGTGCACATATTTTGTTCAGGGCCATATCAATGAAACATTGCATAACATTAGCGTAAAATGTCATATGTCCCTATCTCGAACCCATCGTCCATTTTTAAATAACTCAATGTAACCAAAATTATTTGTTAACTAAAACCTTCTTATGAACTAAAAAAGATAAACATTCTTATCTCATTTTTAATTCATATAAATGAACTAAATAAACAACCATATATCATCTAACTAAAATCATTCTTATAAGTTATGGGTTGGGTTTATATGCATATCGGTTCATATGAACTAAACAGTTAAATTAAAGGCTAAAACTAAAACAGATGAAAATTATGTATATCTCATTTAAGCATACACGAATTAAAAACTCAGTAAAATTTAAGTAAAACAGATAAAAACTAAAACTACACTACGATAAATCAACTCACGTTCTTCCTCTTCCCGCTAACATTAACCATTGCTCAAATCGACAATTCAGATAGCAAAGAATGACCAAAGGCGGTGGAAGATTGATTTGTATTTGGATTCGGGAAGAGTTGGCCGGGGCGACAAATTTGATAGATCTAAGTTTTTTATTTTGGGAAATTTTATGAAGTATGATTCACGAATAGCAGCTGATAAAGGAAACAAACGCTTAGGTTAGGGTTAGGGAATAAGTGGACCGGGTTGCGAATACTGGACTGGATTTGGGCTGTTTGATTAAAAAAATAGTTTCGGTTAATGATTAACCAATATGTGAAATGTGATTAACCGTTAACCGACCTGACTTTGGTCGGTTAACATCGGTCGGTTAATAGAAAGTTCGGTTAACCGATTTTTTCGGTTAAAGCGGTTCGGTAAAGGTCGGTTAAGTCGGTTAGGTCGGTTAACTCGGTTAAATGCCCACTCCTACATGTGTCAATAGAACCACTTTCCAGCTGTCTAAACAATAATGCTGCTATATCTGTCAAATACAAAGGGAAGCATCGCGCCATGACCTCCTCTGATGCCCCCAGTACTTCCATATGCCTCATGTACCTCGTCAAGTGAACAGCGGGATCCATTCTCCCGTCATACATCTCCAGCGTTGGTAGTTTAAAATCCGATGGGTTCCTAGCTTGCCTGATCGTAGGAGCAAATGGACTCCTATTCACATCCTCCAAGTCTCTATTCACCAATCCTCCTATCATAGCTCGTCTGATCATGTCCGCTAACATGTCGTTGTCACCAAGCTGCAGTCTTTGTCCGTTGCCTCCAATCTGCCTCCCGAGTTCACGAGGGATTCCTGGATTCTGCTCTCCTGAACGAGCATCCATTCCTCTATCAACGCCGTGTTGCATAGATCCACCTGGAACTCTTCCATGATTGGATCATCATGCTCTAGGTGAGTGCCCCCTAGTTCTGGTGCTGCTCTTGATAGTCCAGCTCTATTCTAAATTCTGGTTGCTCCGTGCTCCCGATCCCTATCTCCAGCATCTCCTGCAGTTGCGTTCCCTTGATTCTGCACTCCAACTTGTCGAAGTAGGCTCTGCATCATCTCTTCTTGCCTTTTCAGCATTCCCTCCTGCATAGCATCCATCATCATCTCCATCTCATCTTGGGTGATGAAGACTGAGGCTTGATTCGCTCCTAAGGAAGCCCCCTGACTTCCTTCATGCTGACTACTTTCTGCTCTTGTTCTCCTTGCTGATTGCTTCACCATTGCTTTCTAGATCTAAGTCCTTAAACCTTCAGATCCAAAATCTAAGCTGTAGAATCCCTGAGTTCAATTCTCAGTGAAAGCACCAAAATGTTTGCGCCAAAATTGGTCACAAACACTCGATTGTTGATGAAAGCACCCGTTTACAGTCACAGATCACAGATAGCAAATATGTAGAGAAAATAAATGTGAAGAACACTCAAAATTTAAAAGGAATGTAATAAAGACACAAGGTTTATAGTGGTTCGGCTATCTCCGGCCTACGTCCACTTTGAAGAGTTGATATTTTATTGATAATCACTAGCTAGTTACAAGAATACAGTTGATAATAATCGAGTTACAAGGGAGTTTGGCAGAGTAGCAGCGTAGACGAACCAGTAGATCCCCTTTTCTGAAGCTCTTGGACTGTTATTTATAGGCGTAGGCTGCAAATATCTCACTCGGATCTTGGGAGACTTCTTTTTGCACGTGCGCGGGCCCACGCGGTCGATCCCAAGTGATTTCGACTCGATTCGTGATCGATACGAATGAATTTCGTATCGATCAAGATCTTGTCCAATCGAGTCGAGATCGATCATGAACATTCTTTAGGTTTTACGCAAGCTCTTGTGAAAATTTGGTGGCATTTGGACTTGTAGATTTTGAGTTATGATCGATGCAAGTTCGGGTTCTTCGACTGCTGTTCTCTTCGTATCGATCCTCTTTGTGTCAATCTGTTCTTATTGATCTGGGCACGTGCCTGAAAGTTGACGTGGCGCTTGCTTTTAGGATCGATCCACATTTCATGCCGAACAATCGAGTCTTTCATTGGAGTGTATCTTGTTCGTATCGATCACCTCTACCTTGTTCGCATCGATCATCGTTGCACTGTTCGTATCAATCATCGTTGCACTGTTCGTATCGATCATCGTTGCACTGTTCGTATTGATTGATTGTATTTTCCACTTCGTATCGATCGTTTTTATTCATATCAATTTGCGAGATCGATGCGAAGTGTTATTTGCTGATGGATACGAAATGTAGCAAATATGATCGATACGAAATGACAACTCTTCATGGATACGAAGTAGTTTGGCTTTGATGGACACGAAGAGATGCAGTGGCTGATGGATACGAACCAATCGATGCAAAATAATGGATGCGAGCCAATCGATGCGAATTGATGGATGCGAGCCGATCGATGCGAATTTATGGATGCGAAGAGTTAATTTCTTTGGTTTGTATCGATCATATCTTGAGCATACGAACTCCTATTGACTTGAAATTTGAACTGTTGTCTTCCATAGCTTTGCATGTCGTGCCATATCAATTGTAGCTTGATCCGGACTAGGTCGAATTTTATCGACATCCATAGCTATCCTGTACATAACTGGCAATCGAGGAGAACTGTCTTTGGTTTCTAGTTAATCTTTTGGTGTCATGGCCTTGCCAAAAGGCGGGATAACAATAGTCATATACTTGGCATTAAAAGCCGATGAGTAGATTGATCCTCTATCCGTGGGATCTAGAACTAGAGTGTTTAACTAAGGCAAGGCCGGGACCAACAAGTACCTTGACTTCTATTGCTTCGTTTCTGGGCGAGGGATATAATAAGTCGAAATATCGAAAACATGACAAGAATAGGAGATTTGATTTCTACAAATGATCTTTAAATTTATGCTGGTATGGAAAGTATTCTTTTTATACTTAACACCAAATTCTGAGGAAGGAAAACTCATCTCTATCTGTGAGAGTTTAAGAATGTACGTCGAGGTAAGGATAGTATGCTAACTTGTCCGACTACTTTGTTAATCGAGGGATAGAACAAGTATGAAATCGAAAAGAGGCGGTAAGTATAGTTGGTCTAATTTCCATACAATCCATTTACTTACACCAAAAGAAAAGTGTTTTGGGTTTATTGTTATTAGTATTTTTAAATGACATTTATTTTAACCCAATTAAGTATGTTTTTGGAAATGAAATCTTTCTTAAGATTTTATGAATATACTTATACCGTTGAGATAAGCATATGAATATGCTTTCTAAGTATTGAAAGGTGTGGTATTTTGTGAATATACTTATGCTGATGAGATAAGTATATGAATAGTTTTCCAACATTGAAAGAGTATAAATGAATAGTGTATGAATATTATACATATGTATATCTTTTGTAAAGGTATTTTAATACAAATATTTACAAGGAGATTTTAATTAATGAAAGGATTAATTAAAGAGGATTAGTAGTTGCTGTATGCTTAATCATGCTTGGTTTCCATATGAAATTTAATCTCTAATTTAGTTTTTTGTTTATTTGATAGTTAAGTAACCGACTACCAAATCTTGGCTAGTTTTGAAACAACTAATTGTTGGTTCGGAGAGATCGAAATTGGATAAGCATGAGTTATTCGAATACCATTTCCAATCGGCATGCGTTAAAATTGGAGGCACCTTGAAGATGATGAAAATTGAAGATGTAGTTATCTGAAGTGCAAGAGCTACTTGCTACTAATTCTGAGTGTTCCATAAAGGATGTAGTAGAAGTAGTGCCTTCAGTTTGTTCAGTCTTAGAACAACTTATATGGATGAAAGCTGGAATTTCATTATTGCTTGGAGGGGAGTCTTAGCATTCCAAGAGGGATTTGTTAAGAGGTAAAATGTAGCCTCCAATCTCACACCCGGAAATGTCTAAAATAGGGGAGATGCAGCGAAGCTATGTTGTTCGCTACCATCAGGGTATGATCATTCCTGATCTAGATTGATATTTTTTGAATGTATGCTTCAGGTCTAGTACGGTTGTTGATCACAATCGAGGGATGATTATATTCGGTATTGTCCAGTAAGGGGAAGGCCGGTTCTATGTTGGTAGGGGTTGCACAGCTTGCAAACTTGGTACATTTTATATAGAGGTGTACTATGACACGCGGTACCCTAGTAGCCCTCTCAGTGATGGAATCCATTTTCCAATATGTGCCTTATGGACTTACTTGTATACCAAATATGCTACAATGTGAGATGCAAGCATTTCAGCTATGTTATATATTTGTTTTAAACCCTAGACATTACTATAATATCATAAGATTTTCTAATAAAAATGGTTTGGTTATCGTAAGGTAAAAACCCGTCCATGTTTATGTGCAACATGGTCTTACAAGATACCTTTATATTTTGAAGGGTTTTATAAATAAATAAAATCCATGTGATTTCAGTTTCTCATGCTGGTTTACCAGATCGATCCGGGTGTTATTTTCTTATAATACTCCAATCAGACATGAGTATATTTCTAGATTTGGTTATGGATTCTTTGGAGCTTCAGGAGACGAGCCGGATGCCTCCAAGACATATTCACGTATTCTTTATTTCCACTATGTTTTTTGTTTTGTATTCATCAGCATTTATGAGGACGGACTGTTATAAATATCCAGGCTAATGATAGTTTAGTGTACCCTGATTGTTGTATGTATATTAAAGTTTTCTTTTGTAAAGATCATTTGGATATTATATATTACTCATCATAATGTGAGATTCTATTCTGTTTTTTCTTTTCTTTCAACCTAATAATCTATCTTTCCGGCACTTGGATGCTCTACACATGAATACCGTGGATGTATTAGTGTCGACTTTTGAGGGTCAAAAAGGCAGTCGTTACATATATGGTTTCAGCGTAAGGTACGACTTTGTTATCTGGTCACCGGGGTATCGAAGACATGTGGATTGGTGTTGAGCATGATACGACGCCACTTACACCCGAGGCCTATAGCTATAGCTTAGGTGTTGTTATTTTCTACTAAGATCGCTAGGGGTAAGCCACAGCTTTTACCGAGTGCGACAATCGGAGAGAAATGGGGACGCTCATCTGTATCGGCAATCGCCATAAGGTGGGGATGACCATTTTCTTTTCTCCAACGTATGGTAGTTTGATGGAAAGGCGTAAACTCATTGGTATCGGTTTCATATACATAAGCAGTTACGATATGGTGTTACCATAAGGTTAGGATTGGAGTACTATACAACGTCACTCAAGGTTTTGTTATGGGTACGATATAGATTTATCTTAGAGCTTCGGCTCATTATTTTTTGCATGGGTTTACATATGCCTTTGTATAAGTTGTCCGATGGTTGTATTAGAACTATTATTAGTTGTGCTAACTTGTTGGATGTAGGATAAGAGTAAGGTTAGGTACGATATGACGTCACTCTAGAGCTCTTGAACTTTCATTTTATGTATACTTGGCTTACATATGGGTGATATTTGGAACATTATTCATGTCATATTAACGTATCTGATATCATGTTTAGTAGTGATGTTTCCCTTTCACTAGACTTTATGTCTGATGTTGTTTATGTTTTCCATTTTTATTCATTTTTTGAATAGGTATGGACTTAGGATTTGGAACACTACTAGTTAGAGCAGATCATGAAGCCATAGCTTTATACGGTTATGATCATCTATCTAGTATTTTGTATATGGGCATGTTAGACTTTATATTGTATATGAGACATTAGTTTGGGATTTTTATCATTTGAACTCCATATTTTTGGAGATTTATGTATTATGATGATAGGCCCTACCGTCTTCATATTGTTATGACATTTACAATCTTGTTTATATATATATTATGTGTGTTGGTATTATATTTTATCATTTCGTTGTGAATTTTGCATGAACCTATAATAAATGATCTATTTTTTAAGAGTCATCATTTTTGGTGCTTAGGGATATGGGTTCCATAGTACATGAATTTCCGGGTATTATGAATAGTGAGTCTTTACATTTGGTATTAGAGCCTAGGTTGTAACAACCCTGCTTTCGATGTCGTAAACTAAATGAAATATAATTAAATAGAAATAATAAATTTGATTTTGATAATTATTATTTTGGAAATAATATTTTACTTAATTAAAGTATATTTAATGAAATATTTTGTATCAATAAATTAAATTACATCAATAAATTCCTTTCAGATAATATATTGAAATTGAATGAATTGTTTTAATAAAAATAAAATATTTTTAACATGTAAATAATTTTTATGTGATTGAAATATTTGGAAAATAAATTTACTTTACTCTTGAACAAGGAATAATCAAAAAATAAAAAATAAAAACAGGTTTTGAAATGACTAAAATTGGGTAATTATTGAAATATAATTTGTAGGATGAAGTGTATATTAGATTGTAATTTTATATACAAATAAAATACAAGAATTATTTAAAATAAGAGAAATAAATTAATTTAAACTAGAGACCAAATTTTAAGCCTAAGCCCATTCTTTTCTCTCTTTGTTTCTAGAATTCTCCCAACTTCATTATTCAAGCCCAAACCCGTTCCCATTTTCCTTAATTTCCTTTGCCCTAATGTAATCAATTCGTTCATGAAAAAAATCGTGAGACTAGGCACAAATGCTAGGAGACACACGACATTAGGCACAAGATGTGCGAGCTGGGGATGGCGCAAGCATGCACGATATCGACGATGGGTAATGGAGCATATTCTGGAGACCGTCGTTCATAAAGGCGGGTGGCAGGCATGCTAGCTGGAGCAACGTGGTTGCGATTGGCGATGGTGGATGCGTCGAAGGCATGGTGCTGACCATTGAAGGCAGCGATTGTGCTAGGGTTTTGGACAACAACTGTCGGAGATTGAACGCGACTCAGTGATGACCTAGGCTGGTACAACTGCAATAGCGGAGGGCATAGTTGCTGATTTGGTCTTACTAGCATCGTTGAGGTGAGTTTTATACTCACATCTATAACTATTTTCCTTTGCATCGTATATGTATGTTTATCTCGATAGTTGATTGCATTGCTTGATTGAATTAATTATGATTATTGATTAAATTGCTTAGTTGAAATATCTGTTCATGATGTTGGATTGATTGTATGATATTGGATATGATTTTGGATTAGATTGTGAATTTTGTATATCAACGGATTGTCCAAAATGCAATGGAGATATTGTCCGATTGCATTTTAATTTGTGCAGTTTATTTCTATGTTATGTGTTTATTACATTTATGGCCGAAATTCGATGTAAATCGACTCGGGCCATACGATAAAATTTCCGTTGATGATTGGTTCGTAATTTTGGAAAATTTCGCTCTATGATTGATATTTTGGATGTTTTATTGATTTTCTTATTTTAAAAGATTTTTGAAAGCTTTGAAAAATTATTTATGAGGTTTTAAAAATTAGATTGAAGTATATTTTTTAAAATAAATAAAAATTGGCTGGAAAATAAAATGATTTATTGGAAACTATTTTAGACATAAAAGTTGTTTTGAAAATGAAAATGGATAATTTTCAATAGTAGTGGACTATATGAAATTTTCACTAGTATAAATGAAGGATTTTAAAATATTTTCGAGATGCAATTTCCTTTGTAAAATGAATATTTGAGAAAAGTGATGTAAAAGGTAATTTTTAAAAGGGATCTGGATTATCAAAATTTATTTTAAAGAGCTTTGGAACGTATGCTCTTTACATGTAGTTTGGTTTGGAATTGATTTAGAGTTATTAAATTTGTCTAAAATTATATTTGATTGTAGAAAATTAATAAATTTGTCTAAAAATATATTTGATTGTAGAAAATTAATAAATTATTTTATGAGTAATAAGTGGTTTTATAAGATATCTTTAAAATTTTAAAATATAAAAATGAACTGTCGAAAATTATTTGTGAACATTTAAAATCCTTATTTTGATTTATAAAAGATAGGAAAATAAGTATTCTAACTATTTAAAATTTACAAAGGGTTTTATTAATTATAACACATTTTTATAAATAAATATATTTCAATTTTTTAAAATAAAATGTGTTGTTGAGTGTTTGGAGTGATTTATACTTCTGTGTAGTGAGGAATTTGAATAAATAGCGTTATGATACCATTTGGGATGAGACATTCGGTAATATTTCTCCGGTTATTCTTTGGTCTTGTTATATAAAATATTATGAGTGTAGTTTACGAGCATCATGCGAATAACACTAGGTGTATGGGACGCTTGAGTTGATATTTGTTCGATTACTTTATGTAAGTAAATGTCACTCAAACATGGTCGAGTATACATGGTATTATGTACATGGTGATGTGAACTGAGAGTGAGCAGGCTAAAAGTCATAATTGTGTCTATCTATTGTGTGTATACTCCTATTATATGATGTTGAGTAAACCGGATTGGCTAGTATCCATCTCACCAGCCTGATTGCGGGGTCGCTCCTCGAATCCATGGCACATTTTTGATATATATGGCTGAGAGTCACTGCCGTGTATCACATATGCCAGCAGTCTATTACCACTAAGAGCACCTGCAGGGTCGTGACCATCACATAGCGTAGTCGTACACTTGATGGATATTAGGTTACGATGGCCGTCGAGGTAACTAAGATTGTAGGAGTAGCACTGAGAGTGTGCGATAAAGCCTCTTGGAGCAGGCTGAGAGTTGTCAGTCTCCCGTTTGGTTATTATTGATAAGATGTTATAGACACATAATTATTTACCTATATGAGATCATTATATATACGTGTTAACCCAAAAATGGATCAACGCCAAAGAGTATTATGTGAAATCACCAGCCCTGTTAGGATAGGGCAAAGATAATAGAAAGTAGTAATAAAGTAAAGAAATAAGAGAGAGACACAGAGACTTTTATAGTGGTTCGGCTATTAGCTAAGCCTACATCCACTTTATAACTTTGCTTATTGATTTGATCTTGTTTGCACGAGATTACAAGAGGTTTGAGAGAGAAATAATCACAAGCACAGGGGTTAGACAAGTTCTAAGTCCTAGAATTGCCCAGAGGAGCTGCCCTGGTGGCTGTTGTGAAGAGAAAGAGTTGAAGAAGAGATAGATTTCCTATGTAGTGATAGCAGAATCCAGTTCCTTTCTTGGTTGCTCTATGGTTTGTATTTATAGAGGTAGCAGTCATATCGGATCAGAAGCCCGTAACCAGAGAAGTCCAAAGACTAGCCTAAGATATTACAAAAAATATTAAGACGACCTGAGTTATCATTTAAACTCAGTACCGAGTCAAGACCTTGACTCAGGTTCGACTCTAATCCTTGACCATAACTTGGCTAAGTCCTTTTGTTTTGAACTCCTTGCTTTGTCTAGATGCCCTCTATGTAATTTGTTAGATTATCAATGAGTTTTGATTATCATTCTTCCACGACTTGGATTATCCTGTAGTTTGGACCATCATGTCTTTATTTCTTACAATTGGATCATTAGAACTCTATGAAACTTCTTGAGATGTTGTTTTCAATTGGTTGATTGTCCGTTAACCATTCGTTTTAGTTATAGTTGAAATTTCATTCCTTTGCATTGGCGACGCAATCTATACTCTGGAGATTACGTCACGCTTTAAGTTGGTACAGAAACTCTTTCGTGATGATTTTGGGATAATGGCAATTTCGAAGGGAGATGGTTGAATTTTGGATTTTACTTGGCCAGTGGTGAAGCCGAGTTTTTCCTCGGCCAATTGCACGTTGTCCAAATGTCAAGTCTTGTTCTCTTGCTTCAACTGTCTCTTTTCGAGAATTTGGCTAAGTTCCCATCTCTGTTGAATTCTAGTGCGTCAACTTATTCCAAAATCGGCCGTAGTGGATGATTTTATTATATCGCTTTTCTCGTTTCTGCATTTCTAGTGATCCTAAAAAGAAAAGCTTTTCGCGTCACTTTGGACAGCGATTTCGTTATCGATTTCTCATCAAGAATGGGTAAGTCCCAAAATGATAATATTAAAGTACGACGTGACTCGTTTTTCTTGTTCGAACGAGCTATCTACGTAGGATGGTCCGTTCGTGGTATTCGACTAGCCAACATACGTCGACTTCCCTTAGATTCCGGGCATTGTTCATATGGAAGTATTATTCAAAGTAAAACATACTCGACAATGTTGAACGTCAAGTTTTATTGTTTAGAATGACTTTCTGGTCATCCCGTCTTTAGTCTGGCAAAGTAACTTCAACTCCTCCAGAAGCTTGATCCTTTATAGCTTAGGCTTTGCTTATTGTCTGTTACACCGGGACGATTGATTACGACTAAATTGCAAGGCACATTTGCTACTATAAAGCTGTTGCATAATCAGCCTCCTCCTGTAAATGAGTACACGGCCTTAAGAGCCTTGGACAAAGTAGGAGGAGCAAGCAGGGATTCCTTGAAGCTTGTTGTCCCGTCGGTCTTCTTTTTAGCTGTGCTTATATGGGGGCAGCCTCCGTTGTCTCACAAATTGTTGCAGATATACAAAATCCTAGCAACTTCTTTAGTTATGTTCGTTTATTCGGCCTTGCATACATTTGCCATAGTGCTCTGCTTGGTGACATAGGGACGTCATTTAAACAACTCGGCATCCATTCTTGCACGTGTTTGGTCATGTTCCTTTCGACCAAATACTAGTCATGGATAACACCATTCTCACGCTGCTCCTAGCTATCTCAGATAGTAACTGGGATGTTCATTTTCTTGTTGCATGACCCTTGCGAAGAACTGAATTGTGTTTATGGAAAGTTTAAAATGCCTGACTCCGAGCACTAGTAGTAGCTAGATGTTACATGGAAAATTATTTAACCGCCCCTTGTCTAAATAAGCTTCTCCAATCTCGGTCTTGGATTGGGAAAAGGTCCAACAGTATGTTTTCAATTTTCCCTGGCTATCTTTACTTATCCTCTACCGAGCATGTTCTGCTTGGTCGTAAACGCTATCGTTGACGTTCGGTTAGGTATAGTTTCAATCTTTGAAAACTAGCACATGAATCATTCAATTCCGATTATGCTTCCTTGAAGTTGCCTATTTTCGAGGAACAATAAAATTCTTGAAGGCTGGTGATTACACCTTCTTAACATTGCCAATTTCCAGGTGATGACAGATTCTCATAGGTTGTGGCTGAAATTCCAGTCGTGCCTAAGTTTCTATCTTCGGAAACTGGCACGTCAATGACTCAATTCTGAGCCTTTCAGTGTCGAGAAGTTCCTCTTGATATCGAGAAATTTTTTCTAACTACTTCCATTTATCTATTTGTCTTTTTTCAACATGATCACGGCAAGAAGTTCCGCTTCACCACCAGTAGTCGATTGCAATGTTAGCATATTTTGTTCTTTTCCTCACCGCCGGGTGCACATCGATAATGCCGATCTCCCATTCTTTGCGATTTCCAAAATCCAGTCTGCGCACCAGTCCTTGTCTCCGGGGACTGGTTGTTTAAGTACTCGATTCCAAGCAATGCCTTTTCTTGCTGTTGCACCCCCTGTGTTCCTATACGACATATTCATTTACCTCAACTCTGTGCATATAAATAATACTCCTGTAGTTACTTTAGCATATTCTATTACTTAGCTTCAAAACCGTGATGTACCTTGGCTTAGCCAGTTCTGCAGCCGTTCCTCTTTTGGCTCGGTCGAGGTCATTTCGACCAAGTGTAGGTTTATATGCGCTAGTCCATAGGAATGATCAATCTGAATACTAAGTCCATACATTTTCAGAAGACTAGGTTTCTTGAGCAATACGTTTGACTGCCTCGGGCCTGATATGCATGGTAGTTCCCATCTCCGGGAACTAGTGACTTTGCTATTTGATTCCAAGATTTGAATTTTCAATGCTGTTAATTCCTTGACTGTGATCAAATTCTCCCAAATTTACATCTTTAGCCAATGTCATCTTTTTTTCAAAGTAAATCCTTTCAAGCCTAGTGTCGAGATCCTTGATGTTGTGAATCTTCGGGCAACAATGAATTCTTGAGACTAGGTACTTCCTCTCCCTATCATCGCCCATCCTCGGGCATTGGCAGATTCTTGGAGGTTAAAGTTTTTCCTTTCTAACACCGCCTATCTTTGAGCAATGCCAGATTTTCGAGGAAGGGAAGTTGGTTCCTTCTCCACACCGCCTGTCTTCGGGTGATGCCGAATTCTTGAACATTGAAACTTTTGTTCCCCTAGGTGGCAATTTGTTACTTGAATGCCCTGCTTTGAGAAATAGAACCGTTATCTAATCAACTTGTGATTATTAGTGTTTGGACTTTGTGAGGTTTCCTTTGGCCAAGTATTTGTATGCCTATCCATGTTTGTGGGACTAGCTATTTCGAACGCCTGTATTTGGGCGTTTGTGAGAGGTGGAGAGGTGTAGGGCAAATGGTTCAATTGCCCCCAGTTTGGCTCTCAATCCTACTCTGAAATTGAGGAAGTCCGATGATTTAACTCCCGACTTTCCATGTTTTTCTCGCTTGTCCTTTGCCATGCAAGCCTTGCTTGACTGCTAACATCGTCATAGAAGTCATGTTTATGTGTCAGTTCGTATCTCCGAGAATAGGTGATTTAGCTGCTTGGTTCCAAGCAACATTTTCTTAAGGCTGACTATCTCTAGGTTATGCAAAACTTTTTCTAAGTTAAATACTGGATATTCAGTTGTGCACCGGTTTACTTGTATACACGGGATTCGATCCAAGGGATTTTCCTTCGACACTACCTTATCTCTGTGCAGTGGTTGATTCCTTTGATGAAGGGCCAAACCATTCGATTGGCCGATGAATGGTTATGTATTCCCATTATCGTCTATCTTTGGGCAACATTAGTTTTATGAAGACAAGGGTAGAAACCTAGTTGAGTACCAACTTCGATCTCTAGGAGATAGTGCATCGATGGTTTGCCACTGTGAGTGTTTCTTGTCGACCCTACGGTTTGAAGTTTTTTTGGCATTTCCATGGCAACATAGGTACTTAGAAAATAGAAAGTTTCCCGACATTATTGGGGCAACACTGGTACTTAGAAAATAAAGGAGTTTCTCGGCATTGCCGAGGCAATACCAATACTTATGAGGTTGGGATTGATTTTTCCCATTGATCTGACGGTTTTGGACCTTCTCGATATTACTGGAGCAACGTCGGTTTTCAAAAGGCATTGATCGATTTTTCAGTCGATCCAGCAGTTTGAGTCGATTTTCCCGTTGACTTGGTGGTATTGTACTCCAGTTGAGTACTAGTTTCAATCTTCAAAAATTAGCATTTTAATGATTGGATCACAGGAGTCTTTCCTTAGTGCTGCCAGTCTACGAGTAGCTTAAAATCCTGCAAATTGGGATCAAATCGTTCGTCCAATCCTGTATTGTTGGGTAGATTCCTTTTAACCTAACATGGATGCTTTCTTGACATTGCCTAACTCCGGGCTACACCACATTCTAGAAGAATGAGAGTCTCAGGCATTTCCGTTACTTAGCTTTGTTTATAACTATCAAGCATTCCCCTTAGCGATGCAGGGCCGTTGTTTAACTAATTCCATTGTTATTCTTATTCGCATATGGTCAAATTACCTTTGACCGACTTTTGTTGCAATTTGACTTCCATTTGCGGAACCCATTATTCACAAGTGCCACACTCTGGGCCCTTATAGAAAATTAGACACTGTAGAGTGAGTCGTTAGATAGCCCCTGGTACGACCGCACTCTTCCCATCTCGATCATGGTTCGGTAGAGTTCGGTATTGCTTATCTTGAATATATGACGATTATCCTTGCTTGTTTCAGGCTATATGCATTCTGTTGGACTAATAGAGTTATTGTGGATATCCTCCTTATTCGTCGGTTTCAATCTTTGGGAATTGACGGTTTTGGTTGCTCGATTCCGAGCGTTCTCTCCTTATCGTTGGCTATCTTCGGACAATAGTTGGTTTTCCACAAGCAAGAGTCGAAGTACCTGAACGATCTCTGTATGGCTGATTATTCCAAGAGCTGGTAACGTCTAAGCCCAGAAAATCTATGATAGTTGAGGGTTACACTTCTTGACATCGCTAGTCTCCGAGCGACATCGGATTCCTGAAAGATGAGCTATTCCCTCTGGATATTTCCAGTCCGAGGGCTATGCTGGATCCTTGCAGGTTAGAGTTTGAGAACTTAGTCGAGCATCTGCTTTTGTCTTCGGAAACTGGTGCGTCGATGATTTGATTCTGGAAATGCCTTCCGTCGTCGCCTATTTTTAGGCGATGGTAAATTCTTCCTATCATCACCTACCTCTGGGTGATAGTAAGTTCTTCAAACTATCGCCTATCTTTGGGCGATAGTAAGTTCTAAGGAGTTCGATTCTCTTGCCGATATGATGGTCTGGAGTTCCCAATGTCACCGGGGCAACATCTATGCCTAGGAGGCTGGACTAATTTTCCTTCTAAATTTGTATTTGAAAGATCATCCGACGTTGCTGAGGCAACTTCGGTATTCGTAATGTCGGATTGCTCCTCGGTGTTGCCGGGGCAACACTAGCACTTGAGAGTAGGAGAATTTTCAGCATTTCTAGGGCAATGTTGATTCTTGGAAAGCGGGGATTGTTTTCCACTTATCCAATAATTGAAAACCTTTTCGGTGTTGTCGGGGAAACATCGGTACCTAGAAAATTTGATAGCCTCTCGATGTTGCCGGGGTAACACCGGTAACTATAAATTAGAAGGGTTACCCAGCATTGCCGGGGAACACCGGTACTTAGGGAGTTGGAATCGTTTTTCATCGTCGATCCGGGGGTTCGAGATCTATACTTCTTATCTAGAGATTTAGGAAGTACTTTCTTGATTGCATGGGGCATGTGCGCATCTCTTGCGAGAACATGGTTCCATCGGTTCAAGGAGCGATGCGCAGATTGTAGTATATCAGAATATTGCATACTTGAACGCGGTTCCATCAGTTCAAGTAATGATGAAGTGGAGCGTACTTAAACACAGTTCCATTGGTTCAAGTAGCAAAGAAGTGGAGCGTACTTGAACAAAGCTCTATCGGTTCAAGCAGCAAGGAAGTGGAGTGTACCTGAAAACAGCTCCTTTGGTTTAAGCAGTGAGGAAGCGGAGTGTACTTGAACATAATTCCATCGGTTCAAGCAGCGAAGGAGTGGAGCATACTTGAACATAGTTCCATCAGTTCAAGCAGTGAAGAAGTAGAGCATACCTGAACACAATTCCATCAGTTCAAGCAGCGAAGAAGTGGAACGTACTTGAACACAGTTCCATCGATTCAAGAAGTGAGGTGCGACTTATGGGTGCGCATATAAGGATATTGCATGCAAGAGTGCGATTCCATTGGCTTCAGAAGCGAAGTGCGGTTAATGGGAGGTACACGAGGAGATTTGCTTGTAAAAGCACGATTCCATCAGCTTAAGAAGCGATGTACGGCTTATGGATGCACACGAGATTTTGTGCTTCCAACTCCATTAGTCCAGGAAGCGATGTGCATCTTATGGATGCGTATAAGTAGATTTGCTTGCAAGAGCGCGGTTCCATTGGCTCAAGAAGCGACGTACGACTTATGGATGTGCATAGGAGTTTGTGCTTACAAAGGACGTGGTTCCATCGGTCCAGGAAGCGATGTGCAACTTATGAATGTGCATGGGAAGATTTGCTTGCATGAGCACAGGTCCATCGGCTCAAAGAAGTGATGTGTGGCTTATGGATGTGCACGGGAGTTTGTGCTTGCAAGGATGCGGTTCCATCGGTCTAGGAAGCGATGTGCGGCTTATGAATACGCATGGGAATGTTTGCTTGCAAGAGCGCGGTTCCATCGAATCAAGAAGCCCTTCGGTGATTCTTTAGGTCCTTGTGATAGGCTAGATAGAGACATCATATCCTTGGGATGTGTAGAATGGAGTCTGAACTACTGTAAAATCCTCTTTGCCAGTTCGTTAGAAGTGGAAATGGATTTTAATGGAAGTCTCGTAAACCACATGGAAGCGACTTCTTCCAAGAAGATATTGTTGTCTGAGATCTTTTATTCCATTGTATGATGGCATAGTCAGCATGCTGAACTTCCAAGGATATTCTTCTCTCAGAGCATTTTTAGTGAACAGAGTTTGTCTTAGTGCGGAACCCCACTCCTCATTCTTCCTACCCCTACATTCTTCCACCAATTGTTTGACCATGTCAGCGATGTAGTCTTTGCTGGCACAGTAATCTAAAGGTCGACTGTCAAGGGCTACGTTGAGTGTTTGACCCCGCAAACGGTCACGGTTTGCCTACTGAAGCCAAGGTTCTCCATTCTCTAGGAGAACCACTCCTACAGAGTTCCATTTTAGCATGGTCGTCTTTATTGTGGTAGTTTGGACTTCATTTCCAGCATTTTGCCTATTTACATCAACATTTAGTTCCAATCCATCACCATCAAGTTGCATGTCACCTTCAGAGTGAGAAACAATCATTGTTTTGTTCACTTGAGGAGTGAGGAGTTTCACTCCAAGATTTGGGGTGGCTCTAGGTTGTCTTTCGATAAGAGGAGACTTTCGTCGCCCTTATAACAATCCTTCCAGCTCCACCAGCTACCTCTTTCAATTTTTGTTTGTCGTTCCTCCCGTTTAAACCTGGAACAAAGGAATTTTCCTATTCCATAGCAGCTGTAGTTTCTTGCCTAGCTCTCGGAGCACTTGATAGCTGCAGTGCTAGCAAAGCATCAATCTTATCTATTAGAGCTTTTTGGTTATCAACCATTTTCATGTTAATCTCATTAACCATCTAGTTGAGTTCTCCTCTTGTGATAACTTCTTGGTGAGAAGAAGAGCTTGGAGCAGGGTTTCCGTTGTTAGCTTAAGTTTTGTGGGTGTTTGTTTCATCACCGCCAATAGTTTCTCCTGTGTATCTCTCGGATGTAGAGTTCCTTTTGGGAGCCATTAGAGCAGCAAATCTTCAATTTCTTCATGCAAACTTTCAAATCTAACTTATGTATCTATTAATTCAAAGTGGATAGCTAGATATAAGCCTGGATTTAGTTTTCTTAGTGAAAGCACCAAAATGTTCCAAAAAATGGATTAACACTCAAGAGTATTATATGAAAGCACCAGCCCTATTAGGATAGGGAAAAGATAATAGAATATAGTAATAAAGTAGAGAAATAAGAGAGAGACACATAGATTTTTATAGTGGTTCGGCTGTTAACTAAGCCTACGTCCACTTTATAACTTTGCTTATTGATTTGATCTTGTTTGTATGAGATTACACGGGCTTTAAGAGAGAAAGATCACAAGCATAGGGATTAGACAAGTTCTAAGTCCTAGAATTTCCTAGAGCAGCTCCTCTGGTGACTGTTCTAAAGAGGAAAAAGTTGATGAAGAGATCGAATTCTTGCGTAGTGATAGCAAAATCCAGATCCTTTCTTGGTTGCTCTATGGTTTTTATTTATAGGGTTAGCAGTCATATCAGATCAGAAACTCGCTACCAAAGAAGTCCAGAGATAGGCCTAAGATAGTACAAAAAATACTGTAATGACCCAAGTTATCATTTAAACTCGTGCCGAGTCAATATCTCTTGACTTGAGTTCGACTCTAATCCTTAGCTATAACTTGGCTAAGTCCTTTTGTTTTAAACTCCTTGCTTTGTCTAGATGCCCTTCATGTAATTTGGTAGATTATTGACGGGTTTTGATTATTGTTCTTCCATGACTTGGATTATCCTACAGCTTGGACCATCACGTCTTCATTTCTTACGATTGGTTCACTAGAACTCTACGAAACTTCTTGGTCATGCTTTGGAAGACACGATGACCACTTGTTAAAAATATGAGGATACCAAGATTTAACATTTAGGCTTGGTACCGAGTCAAGGGTTTGACTCGGGCTGAGTTGGCCACTTAGCTTATTTTTGGCTTATACTTTCTTGAGCCTTTCCTCTTGTCCTTCTGAGTATCTCCTCTAAGTTTCAGATCGTTCTGTTCTCGTTTCAATATTCTAATCCCTCGTGATTTCTACTTGTTAAAAATCAGTTAACAATATGCCTAAGAGCCGATCAGATCATTTGTTAAGACCGATGCCTAAATAGATATTT
The DNA here is from genome assembly GCA_030737815.1 of Allium fistulosum. Lineage (NCBI taxonomy): Eukaryota > Viridiplantae > Streptophyta > Magnoliopsida > Asparagales > Amaryllidaceae > Allium > Allium fistulosum. The sequence continues at coordinate 846,211,721 of CM060902.1, forward strand.
ATGATGCTGAGAGCATATAGGACCGAGACTTCTGATGACAATCCATGATACAATAGTTCGAGTGGATTGGTAGAGGTTTGAGCGACCATATGATTATTTCATTAGTTAAGAGCCAAGTCAATTGTCGTATGGTTGAAGTCTAGATGATTATTATGTGATTATCGATACCTTAGATTATTTTTGAGACTAAGTGTCTACGAAGTTTTGTAACCTCGTACACATCGATGATACTACTATCGAGGATAGCTGGAGATGATGAGAGCATTGAGTCAGACCCTTTACCATTCTTTTATATAGTTATCTAAGAGATGACATTGGCATCCAAGGGTATGACATATTTCTGTTTTATGTATTTTTGATTTGGGTGAATGTTATGTGTTTTACATATGTTGAGTAAGACGGACCCCGGGTATGCCTAATTTATGATTACCCGAGAGATAATCTTGGGCATAGTAGTATGCTTACCCGTATGGTACTTGTTGATTTTATGTATTGATGATAATTGGATGTGTTTGATAATTCTCCCCTTTGGATATTATACTTCATGATGTGTTATTCGATTATTTAATGATTGAGTGTTGAGATGTGCATGGTATATGGTATGGTGTCATATATATTGAGTTGTTTGCATGCCATAACTGGATATGTAGTTTTTTTTATCCTTTGACACCTACGTTCTAGATATAGATTGTGTGTTATTTATATAATACTCGGGTCGGTGTGAGAAATTAAAGGTTCAGGGATGAAGATACCAGATGGTTATTGTTGGGCGTAGACGGAGGCTAGTTTATTAGTTGACCAGTGTACCATTATTTATTTTTGTAGCCTCATGTACATTAATGATGTTGAGATCTATGTATTGGATTTTTAACAACCTAAAAATTTAAGCGGAAAATTTAAATAAAGGAATTAAATTTAAATATAACAAGGATTAAAAATGAAATTTTTGCAAACATCCGAATCTAGCTACGAAACTTGCATCGTTGCGTTCATAGTGATTTTCTAGACAATTTTCATATATAACGTTTTGAAATCGAAGCTAGTATGAAGAAGTTACAAACGTTTAAAATTTGAGACCAAAAATAATTAAATAAAAAAGGAAAGAAATATCCTAAAATTTGAATTCTCCACCGGTCGACAGATGGATTGGGACTGTTCGCCACAAGAGGTCGATCGGTAGATGTTTTAGGATGATGGTTTGGTTAGGCTAACGGCCTAGATTTAATTGTGGATTTTTATCATCTTTCACATTTTGATCAAATATTTTGAATGTCTAGTCTCTTGAATCCCAATAAATACAACACAAACCCAAACGCTAATTCACAAGAATTAGAGCAGAACGTCCAGACTCCATCAAATTCAAATCCCTTCCTCAAATCACAAAATTCTTCAAAAATAAATTAAAACAAACAAATGGAAGAAATCAAATTAAGCGGAGAGCTAGCAAATGGAGTATATCCTAAGCGCGATTCGAAGGGAATAACTTGGATATAAGGTTAGTGGGCATATTTTTAATTAGATGATTTATATGCAGCTAATTTTAGTACACCTTATCTGACTTAGATTGTTAGAAACCAAATTGAGAATCAAGTTGTTTAGATCTGAGATTGAATAATAAATATAAATTGATGCAAACCTGTTAAATAGAAATTGATATTGGTTACACCCTTTTTTCTAATCAAATATGAATCCATATAACCTGTTAATGTTAATGCTAAGCCTAGGTTAAATTGTTTTAGTGTAAATTGAATTGATTATAGGTTTGGTTAAATACAACTTTGATTTCTCAAATTTAGAGTTGAAATTGCTATAATATGAAAATTATAGGGTTACCATTCAGAATTTGGAGAATGATTGTGATAAATGAATAATCAATAAGTAATTAATGAAAATTGAAAACGACGAAAACTTAACCTAAAATTTTCAATTCGACCGTTCACTGAAGCCGGTCGACAGTAAGCAGTCGACCGCTCCAAGAGTAAGCGGTCGACTGGTTGGCGTTTCTAGAATGTAGTATGAACCTTGGGCTAAGGCCCAGTTTATAAATAAAATAGTTAGTACTGTGTGTGTATACTATATACATATACGGATGTTAGTAGAAATAGGGAAGCTAGTTCCCTATGTGACGATGCTAAGATGTTATGGACTCGGTAAATGCTATTTATCCAATGGGGTCGATATTCAACTAGAGGCAATTCTATCGCAAGCTGCACTCATAGGAGGTTCCATGGTGGACGTGCAACATCGAAGATGATGCCTGATGAAGTGTGCAGCCTGGCACTAATGGGAATTCTTTGGTATTCACGGTGACACGATGTGATGTTGTGTTGTTGATGGGTCCCGATTTGGTGAAATAAGAGGTGTTAGATTACCATTGAGAGGTGGATATGGATGCAGATGATGAGATACCTAGATGAGTCGGTACTGCGGGCTCCCCCTTGATGCATAACTAGAATGCGTGTAGTCATGGTTAGGGAAATATAGTCCTGTGATTGATACGTGCAGTCGTAGTGTAGGAAACTTAGTCCCATGGTTGAGAATTGTAGGTAACCTGTATGTTGGAATAGTTTCAGTAGCTATTAGCTGATCATTAGTTGTCCCGAGGTTTGATTAGTTGTTCGACCTTAGGTATAAGTCTATACAACTTGTAGTGTAAGTGCGTACTGAGCTAAACCCCTTAAGCATATGAATTAAGTAATTTACGGACACTTGTAGGACATTCTAGGTCACATAGAGTATCACTTAAGTCAGTTGCATGTGATCACCATATATTAATAATGTACTCATTCACCAGACTTTTTGTCTGACCCGCTCATTTCCTTTGTTTTCCCCCATATCACAAGAGGACATGACAATATGTGATAGGCCCGAGATTAGTACGTGTAGAGGCGAGCTCGACATTGGGGTTGCTTATCATTTTATATTACCCTCCATGTAACTATTATCATACTTAATACTTAGCATTTATCATACTATATATTATATTTTTGTGTACTTTGGATTTGACTACGTACTGTTTTTGGGACTATGTCTTGTGATATTTTCTGAGATGGTTACTTTCAATTTTTATATTTTGTTGCCTTCCGTTGTCAGATCTGAAAATGTGGTATATCTTAGATCATATCTGTATATTCTCAGACTCTGTAACATTTTAAAACCCGATAGCTCATACTTCTTGGCGTCAACGCAAGTCCAGAAGTCACTATAGGCTTTGGATCGGTGTGTCGGAAGATACAGGATGTCGTAGGATTTATACATTGTATATTTTGATGATAGAGGGCATTTGACTATTTTTTTAGTCCCATTTGACTTGTGTATATTTTATATTATATGTTATCGCTGCATTGCTGACTCTGTGTTCTTTGAGCTTTATTTTGTATTATGTATTGTTCTATCTTGAAAACGCACGTGTTTATTGCTTTGTGCCGATAATGTGTACGTATAGGTGAGTTGTTTTTAATTTTTGAAATATGTACCAGTTTTAACCCAAAAGAATATTCACATATGACAGCCCAATATCGCCTCATTCTCTATATTATCAGATAGTATTACCTAGTAATACTCTTTGGCGGTATGGGTATAGGGGTAGGTTGTTATATTTGGTATTTGAATAGGTTTAGAATAATACAGAGTATAAGGTGCACGAGTCTTGGCCTTAGATGAGACTTAGAGTCCTTGCCCCGTGGGTATGTGATAGATTGTTGTTTATACTAAAGTGATGGTGGGAGTAGAAGATAATTGCTAGGGTAATCATCTGGGGGCATATTTGTATTATTCTTGTTATATAATATATTTGTTCCACCTTTTTCTAAGTGTAATTCCCTTTATGAGATGAAGAGAAATTGTTAAAGATTATAAAGGTAGAAGTTGTTACCTCGGCCATTAGTGTCGGTATTGATGGTGAGTATCAGACCCCTTTTTGGCATTGAAGTAATAATAGAATTGTTCGGTTAGGGAAGCTGTAAAAGACCCTAATTTGAATCTTGTATTGAATACTTCACAAATCCAAATTATGATTAGGCGAGACGAGTGAGAAGATCCAGTAGTGATCACAGTTGCGCAATAAAAACTGATTGATAGTTTTCCATTGGAGGCATTTGTTTGCTTGTTTGGAAATGTGTGTGCTGTTGTGTTAATGCTTGTTTGATATTATGGATATATGAGTTGTGATAAACTTCCTTGCTGTGAATGATTGTGAAATTGAATGTATATACAAATTTTAAAAGTAAATATTTTTATATAATCAAGCATATGATTTAATAAAAATAAGAATTTGATTTGTTAAAGTGACTGAGAATCATATTTTCGAGTGATGTTTGAGATTTTGGAAAATATAATAGGTCAAGATAAATTGAATATTAATTTAAAGAAAATTGAAATTTTGGATGATAAATATTAGTAATGATTTTGGAAAATATGGTTTGAAGATAAAATACTGTTTTAAAGCAAGCATGTTTTGTGATTGGAAAATTTTCGATTAAAGGCGCATATTTTGTATGATACTAAAAAAATTGTTTTGGTTTTTGCAAACAATTGTTTTCCATATAATTTTTTTTAAATATACTTATTTTGCATAAAAGTTTGAAGCTGATTTCGTGTTACTTTATCCGTTGAGTGATTTAAGAATTCTAATTGATGCGCCAACTTTATCGATGGGAATTTCTAAACACTAGAACGAGACATATAGATAGAAAGTTTTGGGAAGTGATATAATGTTTTGGGAAGAAGAAAATATTTGAGCTATCTTTAAAACTATTGTTTTTAAGGAGTTATTTTTAATGTTTTTAAAGGATAGCAATGTTTTGGAAAATGGAGATTTATTGTTTTGAAAGGAATATGGATGAAGATTTAAGAAATGAAAAAAAATTGACAAGAGGTATTATTTTGAGATGGTAATTTAGTAAAGTATTTGATATAAAAATTATATAATATTTTGAAGTACTAGAAATTGTTTTGTCTTGAGAATATATACATGTATATATATAAGTATAAGTACTATTATAATAAGGCAATGGATTGTTTTGAAATTAATAAAAAGTGTTTTTGGAAGGAAACGATAATTGGAAGAAACTTTTTGGTGCTATATACATTGAAAAAGAATATTTGTAGTAAGTTTATGAAACTAGAAGAAGAAATTTTGAGATTGAATGGTATTCCATGAATTTTCAAAATGAAATATTAATTTTATGAATACCGCGGTAAGTGAAATTTTATAATAAGCAAAGTAATAAATATATTATGAATTTAAAATTTTAGTTTTGAGTAAAATATCCGAAGGAATTTTTTTTATAATAATGGTTAGCAACTTAGTATTGATGAAGATCTTTTATTAAAGCGAAAAAATGTAGTTTATGTAAATTTAATTTTGCAGTATTCATATCATTATTGGCTTACATTGGAATTGATTTCTATTTAAAAGTGGTACATATATCTGAATTATGAGCAACTAAGTATTAAGTAAAGAAAAGCTTGGTAATTTGAAAACATAAATAAATATATATTTAGATATTTGGTGGTAATGAAAGGTATTGAAATGGTTTTGTGGTGAAGCAAGAAAAAGATAATAATACTATTCTGAAATAATTCGATGGAAGTTTTGAAAAGTTGGTTTTAAGAAAAAAAATTTAATTTTGAAATAAGGGTGGAGTGTGTGTGTGTGTTATGGAAAGAGATATGTAAGTTTAATGAATGTTTGATAATGGTTTTGGAAACAATTCGAAAGTGAAGTCGTTTTATAGTTTTTTTTTGATATACTATGATTGGTTTTGACCTTAGATCGCAAACTATCAATCCATTTTCAATGATTTTGATTTCATTAGAAATTATGTCGTTAGAGAACCATTATTTTTGTAATGCAATGTAAAATTTTGAAGTTAGCTATGGTTTAGACATGAGTTAATAAAAGAAGTGCTCGTTATCTCGAAAATGCAAACTCCATAAAACGACATTGACTTAATTCGACCATAACTTTCAAATTGTTTGTCCGATTTTGACGATTTTGCTCATTCCGGAAAACTAAGAATATAGGCAACAACTTTTGTTTGAAGTATATTGCAAAATTTAGGCTTTTTTTTAGTAAAATGCGTGTTTGTTATATGGTCCCGCACTTGTATTGTAATTTTATTTTTTTACCCTCCTTGTGAAGATCAATATAACGCATGTGTTAGTTGACATTTTTGCAATTCGGGAATTGTTTTGAAAAGTTAAAAAAAGATGCAACAATTTACTCTTTGAAACCATTACTTAGTTTGGTGTTTTCGAAATTTAAAAGTTTTGTTGCAAAGTGATTAAATATGAATGTTGTATTTCTTTTGCATTTAATGAATGTATACTTCTTATGCCTCTTTATATATGACTAATATTTAAACTTGGGATTGTGAATAGGAAATTATGAAGCATATTTTGTCTAAATGATGAGGATGGCTCGTTTTTGCTCGCTTAATAACAAGCTAACGTATTCAAAATGCTAAATAAAGTTACGTTTTTATGCTGTAGCAAAATATGTTGAGATATTATATTATTTCCCCGTGTTTCGGGATGCCCCGTATTGGGATGTGTATATTGTGATATATTTTATTTTGATTTTTTGGAACGCTCTCCGTATAAAGAAAACCGTCGAAATTTTCCAAAATCCAAAACTTAGAAATTTTTTTCACAAAATGTATCATATGCAAAAAATAGAAAGCCGTTGCTTGAGTTTATTTAAATTGTAGCATACGATAAATTATGTTGGAGAATGAGCCACATAGAGGATTAAGTAAGTTATTAGAATGTAGAATACGAAGAAAGTTCATGGTATGAGTTGTGTATGATGTTTCCATATAAGAAATTGCGAGGATGCAATTTTACTAAGGGGGTTGCAAGTTTCTTAAGGGGGGAAAGTCCGTAACAACCATATTTTTCTACATCGTAAAATAAATGAAATTTTATTAAATAGAAATATTCAAATTAAATTTTGATAATTATTATTTGGAAATAAAATTTTACTTTATTGAAGTCTATTTAATAAAAGATTTTGTATCAATAAATTGAATTACATTATTAATATCCTTTTAGATAATATATTGAAATTAAATAAATTGTTTTAATAAAAACAAAAAAAATTGACATGTAAATAATATTTATGTGATTAAAATAGTTAGAAAATAGATTTGGTTTACGTTGGAACAACGAATAATTAAATATAAAAATAAACAGGTATTGAAATAACTAAAAATGGGTAATTATTGAATTATAATTTGTAGAATGAAATGTAAATCAATTTATATTATTAGTCGTTATGCATAGGATCGAAGATGGCCAACCGGAATAAATGTAGTCGAAATAATATAGTAGATCACATAGTCGATTTTATACTAGTTCGGAGCAGCTTTTCGACATCTAGTCCCGAAGCTCCCCTTTGGTATTTCTACTAATCAAATACCCTCAATTTACCCGAAGGAATAAGCGTTACAACTTTACCTAAGATACGTTACAAGACTTCAACGCTTTGCCCGAGCAGTAGAACGGGACTTTAATAACCAATGTAACAAAAGGCTACTTCTTGACACAGTGTATCTATTATATATAAATTGTCTCTTTTCAGTACAAAGACTTATAGAGCTACTCAATATGGAAACACCGCTACTAGAGCTACTCAATATAGGAACACCGCTATGAGAGCTACTCAACATAGGAAACACCGCTACTAAAGCTACTCAATATAGGAACACTGCTACAAGAGCTACTCAACATCGAAACATCCTACAAATCTCCTGTATGGGACTACATCCCACATTATGCCTATGTGTAACTATATCACATAGGTTTCCCTACAATTACCACATCGGAATAAATTTCTCACAACTATGACTACATGTAACCTAACTACGCATCGAGGGGGCCCGCAATGCCAGCTCGATGGTGTGTTTCATCATTTTCATCCATGTCCACCTCTCGATCATAGTATACGCCTCTTATTGCACATACCGGGGTCTATCAACAACACGATATCATGCCGCATCAGAATCATGAATACCAAGAAGTCCCTTGTGCCGGGCCCATACATTTCATCTGGCATCAGTCAGTGCTGCGTATCCATCGTAGAACCTCCTGTGAGTGCCATTTGTGATAGAATCGCCCCTAGTCGAATAATCAACCTCACGTTCGATAAATAATATTTACCTAACACCATAACGTCATAGCGTCAACTCATACAAAACTAGCTTCCCTACTATCTCTAACATCCACACATATGTATACAATATGGTTATACGTAATATTATCAATATTATTCTAAACCTGGGCCTTAGGCCGAGTTCAGACTATGCATTTCAGTCATTAACCGGTCTACCGCTCAGGGTGAATGGTTAACTGATCGCAATGTAAATTTTAGGATTTTCAATTTTTAGTTATTCGAATTTAATTACCTGTTAATCTGATAGATTTTGGACTTACATAGTGAACCATAGGCATTGATTTACACTAACCAGTCTTTGCAATTTTACCATACTTTTTATTGATATTAAATTCATAGTTTATACCAGTTTGATTATATTTGTTTTATTCAAGGTTTCTATTCAATAATAAAAAGGAGTTTAACTTGGGTCAAATGATATTAGCCAATTTATAGCATTTTAAATTTCAAATTCAAATTTAGATTTAAACAAATAGGGTTTACAATTTGATTACTAACATCCTAGATCAGATAGAATAGATTAAATTTAACTATAAATAATCAACTTATTAAACTTATTCCCACTCACCTCGAATCCAAGCTCAAACTCTAAACTCCGTCGGAGAATCGTCACTCGTTAGCTTGCCTCCTCCTTGATCTGATTTACTAGTGCTCTCTTACTTTTTCTTTGTTTTTTTTTGAAAGAAATTTTGTAAGTGGAGAGAAGAAATTTGGTAGAGTTTCAATATGTTATTAACTTTCTAATGAAATTAGGGTTAAGTTAGGTGTTTATTTACAGGGGTTAGAGATTGATATAGAGCATTGGATTGACCCTAGAGAATCTTTGCTCTCATCACAGATGTACATCAAAAACTTGGCATGGAAGAAAAATATTTGGTTCAATCGTTTCCATCAAATCGTCATTTCATATAATCAAAATCATACATCAATGGTCTACCGCTAGGGTAGACTGATCGAATGCTTCATGTTGATCGGCACACCCTAGGGCGTCGACCGATGGCACTGTTTAATTAGGAAACTTTTGAAATTTAAGTTATTCTGTTTTCAAATTTTCAAACATCCTAACTTCTCTGTACCAACTCCGATTTCAAAGTGCTATATATGAAAATTGTCCTGAAAATCACTACGAATGTAATGGTGCAAGTTTCGTAGCCAAATTTAGACGTTTGTGAAAATTCTATTTTAGCCCTTATTATATTTAAATTTAATTTTATTATTAACTTTTCCACTAAATTTCCAAGGTGTTACATTCTCCATCTTGAAAGGATTTCATCCTCAAAATCTCCAAGGATGGAAAAATGTAACTCATACACATAACAATCACTAGCTATAGCCATCTATTCATCCATCATCCATGGGCAATCATTGTCCTTAATAAATTTCTAATGCAGTATATGTATATGCAGGCATGAAATGCACGTGAACCTATACTAATGTAAAGAGTTGGTGGTCTCCTGATGCAGTCGACCTCTTGTCATGCAAGTGCTCATTCCATGAATCCAAAATGTATGTAACGTCCTAAATAAGTATACTTGCAATTCTACATGTATGGGCAACCATTCAATCCATGTGCATAATGCTCAACAAGATAAACAAATAAAAAATAGATGATGTGAGTGTGTGACTATCTAGAGAATATACTGTCCTAAATGTATAACGGAAACAATCCAACTAGTACATCAACTAGCATCCACCATCGATAACATGTCCTAATGACACGTTTACAACCATCCAGAGCTCACTACCTAAAGGGTACACAAAGCTAAGTCCTAATGAATAAGTAATCTAGAATTCCTAAACTTAAATTGGAAAAATACTAGAAAAGAGTTATGGGTGGGTAGCTCGGATCTTCTCTTTAGGCTCCCATGTACTCTCTACTGGATAGTCTCCTCATTGGACCTTAACAAGTTTGATTTCTTTGTTATGGAGTCGCTTTGTGCCATGCTCAAGAATACAAGTGGATGCATAATGAACAAGTGACTCCCTCTCTACCCCCACCTCCTCTAGTTAACTCGGCACGACTATGGTAGTTGAATCATGCAAGCACTTTCGCAAGTGCGACACATGAAAAACATTATATACTCCTGCCTACTTCTCAAGAAGATCAACTCTATATGCCAACTTCCCTATCCTCTTCATAATAGGGAATGGGCCTACGAACCTCGTCGCTAGCTTCCCCGAACTCCCAAACCTCATAATGTGCCTAAGTGGTGAGACCTACACAGACACCATGTTGCCCACTACAAATTCTAACTCCGTACGTCTCCTATCAACATAAGGTTTTTGCTTATCTTGTGCAGTTTTCATTCTCTATGGATCAAGACTACTCTCTCTGATGTCTCCTTCACCATATCCAACCCAAGTATAATCCTACTTATAGTGTCCCACCAACACGACGGTGATCTACAAGATCTACCATATAGCGCCTCAAATGGCGCCATCCTAATGGTTGCCTGATAGTTGTTATTATATGTAAACTCCACCAACGGCAACCCAAGAGCCTTCAAAATCCAAGATACACATTAGAAGCAAGTCCTCCAAAACCTGATTCACTCTCTCCATTTGTCCGTCTTTCTACGGATAATAAGCGATACTCAAGCTCAACTCAATGCCCAAAGCCTCATCCTCATGTAGATTCCTCCAAAACTCGTTGGTAAAAAGCGGATCTCGGTCGCTAACTATGCTAGTAGGAACTCCGTGTAACCTAACGATCTCCTTTACGTATAGAGTTGCCAAAGATGTCACCGTCCTCGTACTCCTAATCGGTATAAAATGAGTGCATTTGGTCAGCTGATCGACTATGACCCAAATATTCTCACTCCCTCTCCCACTCCTCGGTAAACCATCGAAAAAATCCATAGAAATACTCTCCCACTTCCACTGAGGAATACCCAATGGCTGCAACAAATCTCCAGGCTTCTTTTTCTCCTCTGTTACCCCTCTGAAAAGTGATATATCATGCTACATACCGCGTTACATGCTTCTTCACACTAGGCCAATAAAAGACTCTCTTCAAGTTATGGTACATTTTGTCTCCGCCAGGATGAATGGTCATCCTCGAACGATGAGAATCGGCTAATACTAGATATATCAGCTCCATAATAAAAGGAATACATAGCCTGCCATCTCTCTGTAACCATCCCTTCGAGTCAGTGGCATAATGCCTCAAATGACTCGACTAATCTCCTCTATTAAGATTCTCAAAAATATATACTAGCTCCTTATCTTGCTTTTGACTGGATCCAACACATTTCATAAATGTAGGTTGCACATCTAAAACTGCTAACAATCCCTGGGTAATATCTGACGATGGTTGGAAGTCAAATGTAGAAATGAACTCCAAATGCCTCCACTGCAAGAACAAAGGACTCAATACTGCATGTTGTCTGCTCAAGATGTCGACCATCACATTGCCCTTGCCCGGGGTATATGAGATATCAAAATCGTGCGATCCAAAAAAACTCTATCTACCTTTATTGCCTTAAATTCAAGTTCTTCTAGGAGAACAAATACTTCAAAGACTTATGATCCGTATATGGCTCAAATTTCTTTAGTAAAAGATAATGTCTCCATGACTTGAGTGCAAAGACAATGGCCGCTAACTCAAGATCATGGGCACGGCAGTTTCTCTCGTGGACCTTCAACTATTGACTTGCATAGCTCACCACCGTCCCTTCTTGCATCAAGACCGCGCCCAATCCTGTATCACATGCGTCAGTATAAACTGTGAATGTCTTCACAGGGTAATACAAAAATGGTTGCACTTGTCAATGCCTTCTTCAGCTTAATAAAAGCATCCTCACACTTCATATCCCATAAGAAAACTAAATTCTTCTTGGTGAGGAGGGTCAGAGGGGCAGAGGTCTTCGCAAATTCCTTAATGAACTTCTGATAATAGCCCACCAAACCAGGAAACTCCTCACTTCTATGGCATTCTTAAGTACATTCAGTCCCGAACTGCTGCAACTTTACTAGGATCTACTACCTGTCCACTTTCTAAGACAATGTTTCCAAAAAAGCATACCTCCTCTACAAAAGTGATAGTTCGAATAGACTAAAATATCATCCATAAATACCATGATGAACTTGTTAAGCAACCCATTTGAAACTTGACTTGTCAGATTAACAAAGTAGGCGGGTACATTTGTCAGTCCGAAAAGCATGACTAACTACTTATAAAGTCCATTGGGTGTACGAAAAGCTGTCTTCTGGATACTATACTCAGCAATACGTAACTGGTGGAATTAGGTAACTAAATCAAGCTGTGAGAACATCTTCTCTCCAACCAACTGATTAAAAAGATCGTCAATACGTGGCAGTGGATACCGATTCTTCCTTGACAGTTTATTCAGCTCCTTATAATCGATGCAAAGCCTCTGAGAACCATCCATCTTAGTTGAAAAGACAACCAGTGCTCCCCACTCCGAAATGCTCCTTCTAATGAAGCTTTTCTCCAACGACTCATTTACTTGTTTGTTCGACTCGCATCTCTCCTTTGAAGCCATATGCTTCAAGGGTAAGGCAATAGGTCCGACGTTCTCCATAAGATAAATTTGGAACTCGATCTCTCTTGGGGGTAGGAGATAGGTTACCTTGAAAAAGACATCTTGGTAATCTCTAACTACAGGCACTGAACCTAGCTGATCCTATGATAGGTCTAAAGAATATAAGTAGCTCAACATAACTGATCCTCGGAGATCACAGTAAACCTCCAAGCCACGTCCGCTACACGTACTCAACCTAACAACCTTCCTATCAAAATCTAGTATAGCCATATACATCATCATCCAATTCATGCCCAATATCAACCCGAACCTAGAAAATCCAAAGACAAAAGCATCATAATTGAAATCGACCCCCAAGATAAATAATTTCAAATCCCTACATACCATAGAAAAATAGGTCGATCCTTCTATAGGGTTTGACATAACTCCACGGTCCGTAACTAGGCTAGTGTCTAGCTTTAACTCATCCATAAGTCTACTAGAAATGAAAGAGTGTAATGCCCCTATGTCAAATAAAGTGCGAATGGATAAACCAAACAAAGTCAACACACTTTCAATCATGACTTTCTTCCACTTATCTGCAATTGGTGGCGTACTCGAGCTAGGTACTGTGTCCAGTGCATATGCTATAACAATCTAGGTAGAGGTCTTCTGAGGTGCTAGCCACTCTCGCTTCATATGCCCGAATTGATTGCAATTATAACACTTGACCTTTGAACCCTTTATCCTGCACACTTTCGAGAAATGACCCGTCTTGCCACACTTCCTGCAATGCATATCCTGTTTCTTGATCTTTCCCTTGGGTTTAAATCCTTCCTTGTGCTGATTCTACTGTTGCGATTTCCCTTCAGTCTCCTTGGGTTCCTCCTTTGCTTCTTCCTTGTAGAGGGTATTCAGCAAAGCCATCTCCACTAAACCCTCACATGTAGAACCCATGGGAATATGACTTAGAGCTAAACCCTGAAGAGGTTGGTTCAGCCATTTAACAAACTTCAAAGCCTTTTTATGTGGGGTATCAATTAGTCTCATCCCAAATCTAGCCAGTTCACTGAATTGATTGATATACTCCTTTACTGACATGTCTCCTTGCTTCAAGTGGATAAACTTCTCCAACTGTACTCTTTCCTTAGCTATCGAAATTAACTTCACTGCAAAGCGTCTCCAAAACTCTCCCCAAGTGATCTCTCTTCCCTTAGTCTTTGCCTCAACTATCTCCCACCAACTAAGAGCCTTCCCCTGCAACTGCTAAGTTGCTAACTGTCTCCTCACCTCATCAGCAAGACCCATCAACCCAAAGATCCTCTCACAAGAACGAATCCATGTCCTCAAATCTACATATGACTCAGTCCCCACATATGGCTTACCTCTAAAGCTAGCAAAATCCTTACATAACTTAGTAAAATCTATGACAGGTGGGTGGGTAGGAACCACAACCGTCGCTCTCTCCGTGGATTCTCTAGTGGGATTAGGATCGGCTTTTCCCCTCGCCAGAAGATACCGATGGAACCAAATCAGAACGTTCACGTCAGGAATCATGGTAGCGTCACCTGAGCCTAAACCTACGGGAATGCTCATCTTCTTTCTGTGATTTTTTAAAGAATTTATGAGCAACTTTTCACAGATAGTATATGCATGAATAAGAGATAGCATATGAACGAATAAGAAAGAGAGATTATAATATATAAAATTTTCAATTTTTTTTGAAAAACTTATATATATACACACGCGCGCGCGCGTGTGCGGTTTGAAAATTCATTTTGAAAACTTTATTGAAAAACATTTCGAAAACCTTTTCGAAAAACCATTTTCTTTTCAAAAACTTTTAAAGTATGTTCTCTCAATATGCTCCTAATCTCTAAGAAACTTTGAACCAAAGCTCCGATACTAAATGTGACAACCTGCACCCCTCGACACACCAATCCAAAGTCTAGGATGACTTTCGGACTCGCGCCGGTGCTAAGAAGTACGAGCCATCGAGTTTTATAATATTACAGTGACTAAAAATAAACAGATATCATCTAAGACATATTACACTTTCAGAACTCATAGCGGAATGGAATAAAATATAAATATAAAAAATATCCATCCCAGAATATATCACAGTCTCAGAAAACAGTACATAGTCAAATATAGAATACATAAAAATACCACTCATAGTCTGATAAAAGAAACATTAAGTATTGATACGATAGATAGTTACATGGAGAGTAAATCAAGGATAATCAACTCATGTGATGAGCTCGCCTCTCCACGTACTGAAATTGGGCCAAATCACCTACTGCCTTGTCCTCCTATAGTGAGGGAAAAGAAAGAAAAACGGGTGGGTCAGACAAAAGTCTCGTGAATGAGTATATGTTTAATATACGGTTATCATGTGCAGTTGACTTAAATTCTACTCTACATGAGCTAGGGTGTCATACAAGTGTTCATATATTCCTAGGTTCCTTTACTTAAAGGTATTTATTTAACACATGCACCTACACTACAACTTGTGTAGGCTCCTACAAGGATCGAACCTCAACAACTAAAGATCAACCACAGCTCCTAGAGCTACTTAATATGGAAACACCGCTACTAGAGCTACTCAATATAGAAGCACCGCTACTAGAGCTACTCAATATAGGAAACACCGATACTAGAGCTACTAAATATGGGAACACCATTACTAGAGCTACTCAATATAGGAACATCCTACAACTCTCCAGTATGGGACTGTATCTCACATTACGCCTACGCGTAACTATCTCCCATAGGTTTCCCTACAATTACAATATAGGAATAAATTTTCCATAACTATGACTACATGTTACCCAACTATGCATCAAGGGTGAGTCCACCATGTCGACTCGCCGGGGTGTCTCATCGTTTTCATTCGTGTCCACCTCTCAATCGTAGTATATGCCTCTTATTGCACGTGCCAGGATCCATCAAACATAATATCACACCATGTCAAAATTCTGAATACTAAGGAGTCCCATTGTGCCAGGCCTACACACTTCATTAGGCATCAGTCAATGTTGTGCGTCCATCGTAGAATCTCCTATGAGTGCCATTTGCGATAGAATTTCCCCTAATTAAATAATAGACCCTACATTAAGTAAATAACATTTACCCAACATCGCAACGTCCCAACGTCAACTCATAGGAAACTAGATTCCCTACTATCTCTAACATCCACACATATGTATACAATATGGTTATACATACTATTATTAATTTTATTTCCAACATGGGCCTTATGCCGAGGTTAAGGTTACGTATTTCAATCATCAACCGGTCAACCACTACACCTTATCGGTCGACCGCTCAAGGTGAATGATCAATCGACCACAGTGTAAATTTTAGGGTTTTCAATTTTAAATTATTCAATTTTATTTTTCTGTTAATCTGATAGATTCTGGACTTAAACAGTGAACCCTAAGCATCGATTTACACTAACCAGTCTTTGCAGTTTTACCCTACTTTTAAATAATATCAATAATAGAAAGGGGTTTAACTTGGGTTTTACACTAATTCAGGCTTAACCAATTTTACAGGGTTTCTTTTCAATAATAGAAAGGGGTTTAACTTGGGTAAAATATTATTAGCCAATTTATAACAATTTTGATTTCTAATTCAAATTTTAGATTCAAACAATTAGGGTTTACAATTTGATTACTAACATCCTTGATCAGATAGAATATGTTAAAATTAACAGTAAATAATAAACTCTATTACTCTAAACTCTATTGAAGAATCGTCACCCATTAGCTTGCCCCTCCTTAATCTGATTTACTAACATCCTTATTCCCACTCACCTTTACTCTAAACTCTATTGAAGAATCGTCACCCATTAGCTTGCCCCTCCTTAATCTGATTTACTAGTGCTCCTTACTTTATTTTTAATTTGTTTTTGAAAGAAATTTTGTAAGTGGAGAAAAGAATTTTTGGCGGAGTTTCAGTATGCCGTTAACTTTCTAATGAAATTAAGGTTAGGTTAGGTGTTTATTTATGGAGATTAGAGACTGATATGGAGTGATGGATTAACCCTAGAGAATCTTTGCACTCATTATAGACATACATCAAAAACTTGGCACAGAAGAAAAATATTCGGTTCAATCGTCTCCGTCCAATCGTCGTTCCAGATAATCAAAATCATACGTCAACGGTCGACTGCTTAGGTAGACCGACTGACTGCTTCATGTCAACTGGCACACCCTAGGGTGTCGACCGGTGACACTATTTAATTAGGAAAGTTTTAAAATTTAATTTATTCCATTTTCAAATTTTCAAACATCCGTAACTTCTCCGTACTAACTTCGATTTCAAAGTGTTATATATGAAAATTGTATAGAAAATCGATACGAATTCAATGATACAAGTTTCGTAGCCAAACTTCGACTTTTTAGAAAATTCTATTTAACTATTATTATATTTAAATTTATTTTTCTAACTAAATTTTCCACAAAATTTCCAGGGTGTTACAATCATTATGAGCTTTGGTATTGGTAATTAAGGAAGATAAATCATCTTTTCCTTTATTAAAATTTGTGATTTTCTCATTTAATTGATTAAAAATAGCTTTAGAATCATAGATTTCTTTTTGCAAAATAATATTATTATCTTTTAAAAGTTCACATTCTTTAGTTAATTCTAGATTCTTCTTATTTAAAGCACTATTCTCTTTTTCAAGAGGAAAAAGTTTAGAATTGGAATCTTTTAAAGAATTTTCAAAAATGTATTTTATTTTGTAAAACTTCGATTTCCTTCAAAAGATCAATATTTTTATAACTTAAATGCACATTTTCATTTAATAGGAAATCTATTTGTAAAACAAGCTCTTCCAATGTGTTTTCAAAAACTTCAGTTTGTTTTACTACAAAATTATTTTCTTACTTTAAAATACTAATTTTACGCTCACAATCATCTAATTTAGCTAAAGCAATAGGATTGACCTTTTGTGATGTTTTAAAATCTTTTAATAAGTTCTCATGCATCTATAAAAGATCATCATATAAGGAATCTAAGTGTATCGATTTTGATTTGAAATTAGTTATGCAACACGTGTACCTTGATTCTATTGACTGTTGCTTGCTTTCAAAATTTTGCTTTTTCTCGAATATTTTTGAGCTCTGACTTGATCTTCTTTTTTCGGCAATTTTTCTAAGATGGTGTTACAATCTGTGGAATCTCAGGCTCTGATACGACTTATTAGTCACTGTGCACATGAACAAAGATGGCCAATAGTAATAAATGCAGTAGAAATAATATAGTAGATCACATAGTCGATTTTATACCGGTTTGGAGCACCTCTCCTACATCCAATCCCGAAGCACCCCTTTGGTATTTCTACTAACCAAATACCCTAACTTAGCCTAGAGGAATTGCGTTATAACTTTTCCTAAGATACATTACATGACTTCAACACTTTGCTCAAGCAACATAATTAGACTTTAACAACCAATGTAACAAAAGGTTACTTCTTGACACGATGTATCTATTATATTCAAATTATCACTTTACAGTACAAGGACCCCATAACCAAACCAAACTATATCGAGTGGAGGTGTAGAGGATACGGAGTTCATTCGAGTAGAATATGGGATGTGGAGATGAAGCACAGTAGTTGATATTCTCTGAATCACATGAATGTTTTGAAGAATAGGTTATGCTTTTGGTTTTGAGAGTTTTAGGTTTGGAATTCAAAGCATGGAGTTGTATATTATTGTATATGGATTTAGGGATAATTAAGGGTGTTTTTTAGGTGTTATAAGGATGCTAAAATAAGGGTGCAACCTTTTAGATTCGTTATTGATGAAGAGAAGCAATCATAGGCGCGAATAGATGTGAAGACACCTTTTCAAGGACTAGTTATTTTCTATGCATTTTGTCGACTAGAGATGAAGTTCATGCGACTAACTCTTTGTAAAAATTAATCCCGAGAGCATAGCCAAAATCAGTAGACTACATAGTATATTTAGTTGACTAGGTTCAATTGACCGGTCCTCTCATTCAGTCAACCGAATAGTGTAAATTTTGTTTGTTTCCTTCTTTATGTTTTCTTTGAGTTCTTCAGTCTTCAATCATGTGTATCTTTAGCTTTGAAGCTTTCCAATAGAGTAGTTAACTCCATTTTAAGTCTTCTCAAACTCATATACTCATATAGTATTACTATGAAGTAGAGTATTCTTTAATATGTGCTTTTATTCTTATCCCTTCCATTGAATGCTTACTAAATTTGTAGTGTACTTAATGAAATTGTTAGTAGCATTATTATTTGGTTATTATCATCAAAACACCATAGATATCGTTCTTTCATATATTAGATTGGAATTTTATTTACAAATAAAATACAAGAATTATTTAAAAAGAAGAGAAATGAATTAATTTAAACTAGAGCCTAAATTTTAAGCCCAAGCCCATTCTTTTCTCTCCATGTTTCTAAAATTCTCCCAGCTTCATAATTCAAGCCCAATCCTATTCCTCTTTCCTTAATTTCCCTAGCCCTAATGCAATTAATTCGTTCATAAAACAAATCGTGTGGCTAGGCACGAATGCCTAAAGACACGCAATGTCGAGCACAAGATGCGCGATATAGGGATGGCGCAAGTGTGCTTGATGTCGACGATGGGCATTGGTAAAGCTTGGGAGCATAGGCTGGAGACTGTCGTTCATGGAGGCGTGCTAGCTGGAGCGACGTGGCTACGGCTGGTGATGGTGGATGCGTTGATGGCGTGGTGTGGACAGTTGAAGGCAATAATTATGGTAGGGTTTTAGGCAGTGACTGTTGGAAATTGGGTGCGACTTAGTGATGCCTAGGCTGGCACAGCGGCAATAGGAAAGGGCATGGTCGTTAATTTGGTCTTACTAGCATCGTTGAGGTGAGTATTATACCCACATCTACATGTATTTTCTATTTCATTGTATATGTATATTTATCCCGATAATTGATTGCATTTCTTGGACGAATTGATTGTGATTATTGATTAAATTGCTTGGTCGAAATGTCTGTTTGGGATGTTCGATTGATTTTGTGATATTGGATATGATTTTGGATTAGACTATGAGATTTTGTATCAATTGGATTGTCCAAAACGCAAAGGAGATATTGTCCAATTGCATTTTGATCTATGTAGTTTAATTCTATGTTGTGTATCCATTGCATGGATGGTCGGAATTCGATGTAAATCGACTCGGGCTGCATGATAAAATTTATATTGACGATTTGTTGGTAATTTTAGAGAATTCCACTCTATGATTTATATTTTGGATGTTTGATTGATGTTCTTATTTTAAAAGATTTTTGAAGGCTTTGAAAAATTATTTATAGGGTTTTAAAATTAGATTGAAGTATATTTTTTAAAATAAATAAAAATTGGTTTGAAAATAAAATGATTTATTAGAAATTATTTTGGATATAAAAGTTGCTTTGAAAATAAAAATAGTGAATTTTCAATAGTATTGGACTATATGAAATTTTTACTAGTATAAGTGAAGGATTTTGAAAATATTTTTAAGAGGCAATTTCCTTTGTAAAATGAATATTTGAGAAAAATGAGTTAAAAGGTAATTTTAAAAAGGGATGTTTGATTATAAAAATTTATTTTTAAGAGTTTTGGAATCTATGCTCTTTATACATATATAGTTTGGTTTAGAATTGATTTAAAGTTATTAAATTTATTTAAAAATCATATTTAATTGTAGAACGTTCATAAATGATTTTATGAGTAATAATTAGTTTTATAAGATAACTTTAAGATTTTAAAATATAGAAATGAATTGTTGAAAGTTATTTGTGAACATTTGAAATCCTTATTTTGATTTATAAAAGATCAAAAAATAAATATTTTAACTATTTAAAATTTATAAAGGGTTTTATTAATTATAATACATTTTTATAAATAAATATTTTTAAATTTATTTTTAAATAAAATATGTGGTTGAGTATTTGGAATGATTTTTACTTATGTGTAACGAGGAACTATAATAAACAGGGATATGATACCGTTTGGGATGGGGCATTTGGTAATATTTCTCTGGTTATTCTTTAGACTTGTTATATAGAATATTATGGGTCTTGTTTACAAGCATTAAGTAAATGAGTGAATAACAATAGGTGGTATGTGATGCCTGAGTTGATATTTTTTCGATTACTTTATGCAAGGAGATGTCACTCAAATAGGGTCGAGTATAGGGGTATTATGTATATGGTGATGCGAACTGAGAATCAGTAGGCTGAGAGCCATAAGCGTGTCTGTCTATTATGTGTATGCCTCTGTTATACGAAGTAGAGTAAACCAGATTGGCTATTACCAATCCTAGCGGCTTTATTGCGGGGATGCTCCTCGAATCCGTGACACATTTTTGATATATATGGCTGAGAGCCGCTGCCCTGTGTCACATATGCCAGCATTCTGTTAGCATTAAGGGCACTTGGAGGGTCATGACCATCGCATAGCGTAGTCATGCACTTGATGAATATTGGGTCATGATGGTTACCGAGGTAACTAAGATTGTAGGAGTAGCGACGAGAGCATGTGAGGAAGGCTTTTGGAGCAGGTTGAGGGCTATCAGTCTCCCATCTAGTTATTATTGATGAAATGCTATAGACACATACTTATTTGCCTATATGATATCGTCGTATATACGGTTGAGAGTTGATCAGATCATTTGTTGATACTGATGCCTAAATAGATATTTATGATGCTGAGAGCACACAGGACCGAGATTCCCGATGACTATCCATGATATTGAGAGTTGACTGGATTTGTAGAGGTCTAAGAGACCGTATGATTATTTCATTGGCCGAGAGCCAAGTCGATTACAATGAGGTTGAAAGTCTAGATGATTATTATGTGATTATCGATCTCTTAGATTATTTATGAGACCGAGGGTCTACGAAGTTGTGTAACCCCGTACATATCGATGATACTGCTATCGAGGATAGATAGAGATGCTGAGAGCATGGAGTTGGACCCTGTACCCCATATTTATATGGTTATCGGGAGATGACCCTGGCTACCAAGGGTACGCCATTTTTATATTTCGTGTATGTTTGATTTGAGTGATTGTTATGTGTTTTATATACGTTGAGTAAGACGGACCCCGGGTATGTCTACTTTATGATTATTTAAGAGATAATCTTGGGCATAGTAGTGTGCTTGGGCGTATGGTACTTGATGATTTTGTGTATTGATGATAGTTGGATGTGTTTGATATTTCTCCCTTTTTGATATTATACTTCGTGATGTGTTATTCAATCATTTAATGATTGAGTGATGAGATGTGTGTGGTATATGGTATGGTGTCACACACACATATTGAATTGTCTACATGCCACAATGGGGTATTTAGTTGTTGCTATCTTTTGACACCTACATTCTAGATATGGATCGACCTGTTTATTATTTATAAAATACTCGGGTCAGTCCGAGAGATTACAGGTTCAGGGACGAAGATACCAAATGGTTATTGTTAGGCATAGACGGAGACTAGTTTATTATTTGACTACTGAACCATTATCTATTTTTGTAGCCTCGTGTATATTAATGATGTTGAGATGTATGTATTGGATTTATATTTTAATATTTTGATGATAGTGGGCATTTGACTATTTTTGTAGACCCACTCGACTTGTGTATATTTTATATTATATATTATTGCTGCGTTGTTGACTCTGTGTTCTTTGAGATTTATTTTATATTATGTATTGTTCTATCCTAGAAACACACATGTTTATTGCTTTGTGTCGATACTGTGTATGTATATGTGAGTATATAATTTTTGAAATATGTACTAGTGTTAGCTTGAAGGAATATTCACATGTGACAACCCAATATTGCCTTATTCTCCGTATTATCAGATAATATTGCCTAGTAATACTTTTTGATAGTATGAGAATAAAGGTGGGTGTAACATAGGTAAACCGATAGGAAGCTTGGGCAACATTCAAAGAGCGTATTTGTATATTTTTACCATATAACTACATAAGTATGAACCATTTATCCCATGTATTTCGAGGATCAAGGAAGTTGCTGATGTATACCTTTTACAGATTAATAACTATGAGATGACATGCAAAAGCAACGACAAGTGAGGCCAATGCAAATGCCAGTAACGAAGCTGAGATGCCTGCTTGGTTTCAATAATACATAGAGGCTACAACATGGGCTAACCCTCCGACGGGGTGGGTCTGGATATCCCGATAGGGGATTTGGGTAGTGTAGCCGTGGTTTTGCCCAAGCCACTAGGGGGTGGACTTCTTAAGAATGTACCAAGGGTTTATAGGCTTGGGTAGAAAGTTGTACATTGGTACGGAGACTTTTTTGATACTCACGCTTGGATCAAATTTTGTTACCGTATATTCAACAACATGGAACTTGATGTCGAAATGAGGCATATACTTGCTTCATGACATCTCCAAGTGGAAGCTCTTAGTTGGTGGGAAGTGGTAGTTATTGAGGTAGATGAGGAGGAAATCCTTTGTGATGATTTCAAGCGCTGATTTGAGGCTCAATTAATTTTAGAGGTTCAGAGGGGAACTAAGCTTGAAGAGTTCATCCACCTTCGCTAAAGGAATCTTTCTATGCAGGATTATGTGAGCAAGTTAATGCTTAAGCTAAGTTCGGGATGGAACTTATTGACACTCCTTTGAATAAATCATCCAATTTTGCAAAAGAATTTAAACCTGGTTCATAAAAGTCAATTTATTGGTCAAATTGCAATGGCGGGGGCTTTTGAAAATCTTGTAGGGATGCCTCTTCTTTATGAGGGGTCTAAGGGACAAGGAGGTAAGAATGAGAAACAAAAGACAACCAAAAGTGAGATCATATGAAGAAGAAGCAACTTCAAGGGCATATTCCCAAGGATTGCAAGTGGATTTCACATAGAAAAAATGTTTTAATTGTGATCAAGTGGGGTATTATAAAAGCGAATGCATGTTAGTTTGTAGAGGAGGCCCGGCGTGTTGAAACCGGGTCAATCGAAAGTGGATGAAATAAGTACATTACAGGAAAAAGAAAAATAAAATCATTTGGGCATACGAAGTCTAATTGATTTTAGATCCAATTTAAAATATTTTAAATAAAATATTTATTTTGTTTTATCTGCTAATTTTATTTAATTATTAGATTTTAATTTATAAGTGTACCAAATACACTTATTTGCATAAAGTGAGCGTGGTATATATATCAAGTGTACATGGTTAATATGACCATACGTAGGTGTTAGGATTTAAACAACAACGAACTCATTTGTCCCTTTATATATGCCTTTGTTGTCCCCAATTTTGATACACACACGTGTGTGTAATATGTATATACATGTGTACACTACATCAAAATGACCATATTACAACTTTTTATTTACGATCCTCACATAACTAAAGTTGTAATAAATGTTTTTTACAACTATTTTTTCCTGAAAGTTATAATAAAGTTATTTTTAACAACTATTTTTGTTTAACAGTTGTAGTTAAGGAAGGAGCTCAGGCTAGCACAGCTTGTATGCGTGGGTTTAGGAGGGAATCTGGAGATGTGAGTGTGGGTTAAGGCTTGATGTTATGAAGGTTGCAATGCTGACTAAAGGATGTTGTGACAAAGTCAACCTGGACAATTGCAAGGTTAAGGCACGACCTGGAGCTAGTGTAACATAAAGTGGGAGGTTGACACAACCTTGACTAGTTTAACACTTCATGGAACACTGATTCATTTTTGTTAGTCAAATTCAATCTAATACATACACAATATGGCGAAATATATGAATCATATGTTCACATTTGAAAATTCTACACTTTACTGGGAAGCATGCTTGCACGGAGATTGAAAAATGCATTTCTCTATACCATTTTCACTACCTTTAATTCCTCTAAGGTAAACATTTTAGTGCAAGAAGGGTGTGAGTGGTAAGAGGAAAATGAGAGTGTATTAACCGTTTCTTTACATTATATAGTTACAGTATTGGTTTTGAATCTTGAAATAAACTTTTGTTGTTCATATAAGTAACTACCATGTCCATGAGTCTGACATATTCTATAAAATTAGTTTCTTAATTTATTTGTTATTTACAGGTTATTATGGATTAATGATGTTGAGAAACATCAGAATATTAACTATAACGAAGTCATGGATTTGGTAACAACGTGAGAAAATTATATAAATGCTTTATTTGGTTACTGTACTATATTGTATTTTCTTATTTCCTACCGCCTTTCTTACTTGAAATGAAATTTTCCAAATTTATGATACTTTATTAGTCTATTAATTCATCTTTATATGTAGATATACTCACTTTTGTCTTTCTATATTATCATCCCACATGTCATGTTTACCTGTGTTTAGGTGTTAGTTAAGTGCATATCTCATTGGCATGAACTTTAATTGTATTATTCACGCTTTTCCAAAAAAAGAAGACTAAAAATATCATCAACAATCGAATAAGTGGAAATTAGCCACAAGGGCCTCTTTAGCTAGTGGAATTAGTTTCTAGGACACACAATTGAAATAATTACTTTCAAGGACAAAACGTAAAATAATTAGTTTTTAGGACCTAAAAACCTATGAAATTATGTCCTTGAAAGTAATTGGACTGCTGACTTTGTCCTTGAAAGTAATTATTCTGCTGGCTTTGGCCTTGAGAGTAATTTATTTGAATGTGTGTCCTAGAAACTAATTGGACTGCAAAGTTTGTCCTTCTGGTGAAATGCCCCATCGAATAAAGTGCTTGTACCTTTATATTGAAGAAAAACCGCAATACCAAGCTTTATTCCAATAAATCTTGACATAGTGCACGGAAACCCTCTACCATTAAGTAAAATTTCATTTTGGGATTCTTATTTGCATCTGCTTGTAAAAGATATTGCGTCTAACATATTAAATATGAGAAAATTAGTTTAAAGGAAAAAGTTTAATAAAATTTTATTTTAACGGACGTTAAAATACAACTTCCGTGTCAAGGACAAGCGCGAAAAATTTCACGATCGTTCCTGCCTTTTTAGTCTATTTTCCTCTGTAAATAAAATTTCTTCTCCATCAAGCAATGACATTCCAAACCCAAATCAATTTTCTTCCTCAAGCTGATTTACAAGCGCAATCGACTTCTGAAGCTAAGTCGATGGACGTAAATCCACAAATTTCATCAAATCCAGAACAAATAAACGACGAAACTGGAATTTCAAAAAGTACGGTTTCGACTGCAATGCGTACAGAAATAAAGATAAGAAGAAAAAATAATCCATCCACGGCTGTTGATTCGACTGATATTGAAGAAAAAACAAAGAGAACGATAAAATCTAGGGAAGCAAAAAACTGTAAAAGAAGATGAAATGAAGAGACAACAACTTTGTGATGAAATCGTCAGTAGAAAAAGAAAGACAAAGGTATAACATCTGATTTATTTTTCTTCAAAATAATATTTCAGTATTTATTAGACAGTAAATGATAATTAGATCGATTGTTATTGAATGATACTTCATTACATCAGTTGATTTATTGCATGCATCATATTGAAATATTAGATGATGATGAACATAGCATTCAGTCTTTGACAAAAGACAGACAACAATAAGATGCATAGTAATAGAATGATAGACAAATATAGCATTGAAAAAAATGATAGAAAAACATTGCATTATAGAATGATAGTTGAATATATCACTTTATTTACTGTATGTATAACGATGCAATGATAAGTGAAAATAGCATTTCCTTATTTGATATACGACAGACAATAATTAAATAGATAGTTATTGAATGATAGTTCAATATATAATTTCATTTATATACACAATATTAAAATATGAGATGATAGATGAACATAGCATTCTGTTTTTGATGGTTGATAAACAATAATAAAATGCATTATTATAGAATGATAGACAAATATAGCATTGTATAAAATGATAGACAAACATAGCATTCAGTCTTTAAATAGGAGGAGCATACATTGAAAAAGAGTAATGATAGACAAATATAGTATTGGATAAAATGATAGACAAACATAACATTCGGTCTTTAAACTGTAGGAGCATATATTGAAAAAGAGTAATGATAGACAAATATAGCATTAGATAAAATGATAGACAAACATAGCATTCAGTCTTTAAACTGTAGGAGCATACATTGAAAAAGAGTAATGATAGACAAATATAGCATTGGATAAAATGATAGACAAACATAGCATTCGGTCTTTAAACTATAGGAGCATACATTGAAAAAGAGTAATGATAAACAAATATAACATTGGATAAAATGATAGACAAACATAGCATTCGGTCTTTAAACTGTAGGAGCATACATTGAAAAAGAGTAATGATAGACAAATATAGCATTGGATAAAATGATAGACAAACATAACATTCAGTCTTTAAAACTGTAGGAGCATACATTGAAAAAGAGTAATGATAGACAAATATAGCATTTCTACAAATAATGATAGATGAATATAGCACTAGAAAATTGTGTATTCATGGTTGAGAAATAAGATTATAGTTTTTTAAATACTGAATTATTCATTCATAATTTTTTGTACAGGAATCAAAAGGCAAAAGATCAAAGAAAGCAAAAAAAAAAAACAGAAGGGAAAAAATCAAAGAAAGTATCTCAGGAAAAAATTCAGTATAGATGCAGCTTGCTTCCGATGATAAAAATTTTCCGGAAAATTAAGAAAAAAGGAGGTTATCTTGTAGATCAATTGAATTATTTAAAACAAACACCTTTTGAAAAATTTATGCTAGTGTTTTTCAAAGAAATTTTATCCATAGCTGCTTTTACAAAATCATCAACAACCTTAGATGATATCATAGAAACATTTTCTATCACTGACGAAGCTTTTAAAGTGGGGAATGTTTTTTTAAAGATCAAACCTGAAGATATTTCAATTCTCTTTAGCTTACCTTTGTCTAGAATTAATATTTTTCCATTACCTAAAATGAGTTTACAAATCCTTCCAGACAATTGTAAGGATTTTGTACTAAGAAATTTTGGAACAGTAGAGCACATCACAAAGGATCTTACAGTTTCAAAAATAAATAATGTACTAGAAACACAACAATTTCAACATGAAACTGATTTTCCAAAACTGATTATTATTCTTGCAATGATAACCTTCTTCTTTCCCGACAACCAAAGATACTTACCATGGGGATATATTCCTTATATTATTGATCACAACAAAATGAACTCGGTATCTTGGCCAGTTTCAATTCATCATTCATTGATTAGAGCTTTGATGGCTTTCAAAACAAAGCCGAGAAACATGCCAGGTTGTTCCATGCTCCCAATTGTAAGTACAACATTCTAACTTTATGTTAATACATCTATCTCTATAAATTAAATTATATACATTATATATTTTAACAAGTAATATTTTATTTGTAGTTTTTCCTATGTGAGCATGTCAATTTGATATCTCCATTAGCAACATACTGTTCTACTTTACCTAGATTTGGGAGGTGGAATATCAGAAGCTTGAAAAAAGTCATTTCAAGAGAAGCTTTGATAAACATGGACAGTAGAAAGGTATTATTTCTCACACAAGTACAAGAAATGTATACTGTTAGATAAATATATCATAACATAATGTATATTAACAGTTTTCATTTTGTTATTATACATTCATAATTTAAATGATAGTTACATATATTATTTCTGCACAAATACAATTTTCTGTAGTTGCTACTAAAAAATGATAGTCAGATATAACATAACATGAAAAATGAAAATTATAAATAAAATTACTTCATTCATTGTATCTTAGCTCATTCATTACTATTTATGTTATTACATAGATTTTTGTTGAAATAAGAAACCTGACTGAAGATGAAAAAGAACTTCTTCAACAAAAAAACCAACAAAAATTTGTTCAGCTGGATACAAATGAGAATATTGTGATACAAAAAGCAGAAAACTTGGAAGAGACATCAAAAAAGCAAGTTGACTCAATGAAACTGTAATGACCCTGGAATTTTGATATTTAAAATGTGAATATTTAATTGAGTTTAAATATTCGAATGATAATTTGATTTGAAATTCAAATATCAGAATGGTATTTGTCAATTAAATTATTGAATTTAATTATTGAAACTGGGTAAAATGTTGTATCTTCAGTTTTGAGTTGATTAAAAATAATATGAAGTCTTAGAAAATTTATATTGATAATTCGGAAGGTACTGGAACTTTCAGAATTGAATTTGGAACTGTTCTGTTCAATTTTGAATTTTATCGTTTAAATTGAATAAAAAAATAGCGGTCCGGGGTACAGTCTCGGAATTTGACGAAACCAGTTCCATTGGATCCGTAATATTGTATTATTATCGAATTTCAATTTTCGTAAAATTTGGAGTTGTTGTGTGAGCATACGATATATAAACGCGTTGGAATTTTTATCGAAATTTAATTCAATAACTGGTTAAATTTAAAAGGCACTCTAGCTAGATATTTTTCAAGCACGTATTCTCTTTAACAACATCTGTCTTCAATTTCAACACGCGTCCTTCCAGATAACACGCGTCTGCTCTAAATTAATCAACAGGCCGAACTTTAAATAAAAAATCCTATCTCCTGTTATACTTCGTTTCTTTCTCCCATCCTCCTTTCAATTTCGTTTAAAAAGAAGAGAGGGTACAATCGTTCAAAAGAAAAATCTTGTTCAAATATTAATGGCGACATCCCCTTTTTCTCAGTTCAAAACAACATCTCCTCTCAAAATACATTCACATCGTCTCTTCTCGTCTTCTTCACCCAGACGAAATCGTGAGTTACCAGAGAGGATTGCGCGCTCGTATGTGGGCAACGATTGAACTCGAGCTCGAAGGCAACGAAGGGATGGTGGCGCGCGTTCGATTGGGGGTTGCGATGTCGAGCAGGGATTTGGGTTCGCGAGCATGGAAGTCGCGACGACAAGGGCGTGGTGGCTTCCTGGCAGCGGCGTGAAGGAGGCCGTAGGCTGGGGTTTAATCGGCAGTGTCGAACTCTCGACTATCGAAGGCGTCGAGAGGCTCGCGTGAACTATCACCAGAGATGAAGAAAGGATTGCGGCGTCATTATCAATTTAGTGATCGAGTTAGTTATGCTAGTGATTTTGAAGTCGAGCCTGGGTTTCAAGTGCAGTGAGGTATTTTGATTTTTATCTTTATTTTAATTTAAAAATAATTTATACATAGATAGTATAGAAATAAGAAATTTATGTTTATAATAAGGTAAAAGATTTCTGCTTTTAAATTAAATAGTTAAACAGTGAAATAGTTTGTACATGGATATTGAAATGAAAGGTGAAAAGATATATTTACAGTAAAGAAAAAATTTGCTTAAAATTAAATTATTAGTTGAATTAAATTTTTTGTTTCAAATGAAAAATATTTTGTAAAAGAACATTTGTTAGAAATTAATTTATTAGATAAAATGATTTATTTAAAATGGAAAATTTGCTAGAATCAAATTATTAGGTTAAATGAAATCATTAATAATAATTAATTGTTCGATTTATTTCGAATATTAATAAAGTGTATAATTATTTATACAAGGTCTAGAACTGTGAAGAAAACGAAAAGAAAAAGGGATTGCAAAATAAAAGCTAAGGTGAGATCTTCTCACTCAGATTTAATTTTGAATTGCAGTTATTGATTGTGTTGATTGCTATTGATTGTGATATTAGATATAGTAGGATATATCTATATATATAGCAATATATACATATTGGCATATGTATATATTGGATTGATTGATTTCCCGCCTCGTATAGCGGATGAGACCCTATTGCGCCGTTAGTAAGCGGATGATTTTTATAAAATCCTATATACCGCGATCTTCCACCTCGAAGTGGAATTGGTATTGTGCTAACGTCTGTGGATGCAGGGAAACAGGTTGGAGGGATCCAACTGGATTCCTCAACTATATTTATTTATTTACAGATATTGTTTTATATTCTGTTATCATATTGATATATGATGTTTGCTGTTGTGATTGACTAATTGGTGCTGTTGCATCATCGGATTCAGTTTTGAAGTTTAAAAATAACGACTTTTACTTTAAAAGGATTCTTAAAGTGATTTTTGAAAGTAGACGTTTTATTGAATTATTGAATTGATTTATTTCAAATGAATAAACGTCTAAAATTTTAAAGTTATAAAAGTTAAGATTTTTGGTGAAATATAACCAAATTGTGATTTTTGAAATAAAGGTTAAGAAATTTATAAAATGGGTTAAATTGAGAAATTTTAAGTATTATAAACGGTTTATTGAAAAGATGTACAAAATTGATATTTATAACTTTAAAATATTGGTATTATAAAACAAGTTTTTATAAGCGTTAAAATGAATTTTTAAGAATTCATAAGTAAATGAAATTTATAAATTGTGAACTTATAAATGGAAATGATTTTGTAAAATAAATGAATTATAAGTATTTAACTTATAATATGGATTTTTGGTATATACATTGAGTTATAAATTGAATTGGTCGTTAAAGGAGATTTATAAAATCGAAGTTAGAAAATAGAAATAGAATTTATAAACGTTGTTTTTATAAATTCGAAAATCAATCAAATTTGATTGACTTTAAATATAGAGATTATTAAGGGAATTTTATCCACGATTTTGGATAGTGGATAATTCTTGAAATATAAATGTGTAGAAAATATTGAAATTTGGTTAGTGAAGTATATTCACGATTTTGGACAGTGAATATATTGTTAAGTAAAATGGATAGTTTTGGAGAAGTAACATTTGAAATGAAGTTAATTGTTTTAACAATGTTTTAAAATGTGTTTAATATCGAAATCATAGATTTCAACATTCATTGTTGAAATAGACGTTTTCGAGAAATAAGGAAATGGTGGACTATAACACTGTTGTTATAGTAAATGATTTCTGAAAGGAAATGTTTTTATGTAGTATTGGGATTTATATACATCTATCTTAAAAATTCGAATCCCTATACTAGTGATTTTGAGTCATCGTAACGATGTTTTACGTAACATTCGTTTTGACTCAAATAAATGTGCTTAAAAGAATGATTTCCTTAAAGAATGAATTTATACTTAATCTTGATTTAAGTATATTGAATATTTTCAAATGTTGAAAATAAATAGATTTGTGAACTACTTATTTTTAAATAAGTATGGAAATGCTTTCCCAATATGAAATGAACTGTTTTGAGATTTTATCTTCAAAGATGAATTGAAATGTGGAAATTGATTTGAAATTGTTTTCAAATGGTTAAGTGTGGAAATTATATATCTAGTAAAGATATTTTGGAAGATAAAATTATTTGGAAAATTATTTGGAATCTAATGATGTTGCGCATCTTTATTGATAGTTAAATAACCGACTATCAATAATTACCTTGAATAGGTATTTGTTGTGAATTGGATGAATTTGAATGCCACACTTATTTTTGAATAAGCGCTCACTATTCGGGTTAGCCGGGAAAGGACCATGGGGTCGTATAACCCATTCCGAATATGTGATACGTCGTTATGAATCGCATTTGATGACCGGTGTTGAAGACCGGATATTTTTGAAAACGGAAGGATTACCGTCGAGTTACTCTACATCGGTTGATCTCCGATTTAGAGGTTTTATCACCCTTAGTGACGGGAAGTCCGGACGTGATTGGAAATTATCCGGATTTGCAAGGGCTTCGTGAGAAGTGCCTTCGGTTCTGTTCGATCCCGAAACAGACTTGTATGGTTATGTGTCTGACATTACAATTTGAGACGTACGAGCTCAGAGGTTATGTAGTTGAAGTTATCAACGATATATCCCAATTTGGTAATGTGGCATGCTGAGTATTGCTGTGTGATGATCAGTGTTTGATCATTTGTGATATGATTATTTGTTTGATCATTTATCTTTGTGATCATAGGTTGATCATCTGTTGACCCAAAGCGTGGCTTTTTGAAAAAAGCGTAGCTTTGTGGACGAGACTTCGTCAGGGCCTCAACAACCCGGAAATGGTCGAAACAGGAATGTTGTGGCAAGGTTATGAGGGTCGCGCCCTTTAGGGTATGTCATTTCCTTCTGGAAAGGGGTGGTATCATGGTATGGAGCCCAGATACTTACTCATGTGGATACACTTATTTATTATGTGTGATGATGGTTACCGAGCGCTCGGATAAAGGTCCCAAAGGAACGGGTGATGACATATTCGTGAGTTACCTGTTACAGGGGTAACCCGGCCTTGTTTGGCAGAGAGCAGTTTGTCTCTCGGGACGTCCAGCCAGAGGCGATCCTATTCGGCAGGAGGAAAGGAAGTTCCTTAGCCTGACCATTTATTGGAAAATCCAAAGAAACAATACGAACCTTGTACGGTATTAGTTGTAGAACCTGCCATTTACTTATGGTGGCGCCCCACTGTTTAGATGGTAGTTATAGTAGGCATAGTTCGGAATGTCTATGCTGGCTAAGATTAATATTATACTTTCGAAATGTTTTCTACACTAGACATTAATAATAATATCCAATGATTGGCGTAGTAAGCATCTTTGACTATCATAAGAAGAAATCTCCTCTAATTCTGCGTTTGCATTGTGTGTGTGGTGGGAGGTCTTATGGTAGTTTCATTTTCCAAAAGCATTGCGAATCTGTTTTATTTTCTTTGTGAAAATAACTGTTTTACGATCTCACACCAGTCACCATGACTGACTCGGAGTTTATTGTTCCCTTCTAAACTCTGGGTGCCCATAATTT
Source organism: Allium fistulosum (assembly GCA_030737815.1). Taxonomy (NCBI): domain Eukaryota; kingdom Viridiplantae; phylum Streptophyta; class Magnoliopsida; order Asparagales; family Amaryllidaceae; genus Allium; species Allium fistulosum. The sequence goes on from CM060902.1 coordinate 846,245,065, forward strand.
TCCACACGTGCAGCCTAGAGTTATTTTTATCAGGATATTCTGGATATTCTGGAGCTTTGGGGATAAGCTGGATGGCGAAGCGTACTTCCGTACTTGTTATTTATTTCCGCTGTGTATTCTGTATGAGGACAGATTTCTATAACTGTCCATTGTTGTATTGAGTTGTATATTGACTCTGATTGATGTATGTATAAACTGATATAGTTCTTTGTTTAAAAGACAAGTGATTATCTATTATATTTTGTTCCACTGCGAAATGTGAGATTCTGATATTGTCTTTGATTCTGTGTTTTCTGTAGCTGTTCTTCTATCTTTTCTTCTACCTCTTCTTTTTAACCCTAATGGTTTGGTTTTCCGGCATTTGATTGCGCGGCATTTGATATAGTGGATGTATTAATGTCGACTTTCGAGCGTCGAAAAATCGTGATCGTTACAGAAACAGTACATTGAAAATTTGAAAAATAAATTAAAGAAGAGCGAAAAAGAATTAGAAATGGAGAGACAAAAAAGAATACAAGCAGAAAGCACTATCATAGAGTTGAGAAAAGAAATCAAAATGTTGAAATCAAAACCAAGAGAAGATATAGAAGCACCATCATTTGATCTGAATATAACCCAGGAAATAAAAAAGATGCAGGAAGAGAAAAAACAACAGAATCAGAAGGAACCTTAAGAGGAAACAGAAAAATCCCCGACAGTGAATGAAAGAACACAGAAGAAACCAAGCTCTTTAGTTTTGAGGGTTAAAAAGCGCCAACGAAGGAATAAAATTGGTCCCGATTGCCAGTATGAAATTATTCATAGAAAAACAAAGAAAAATGTTGACAATGAAGACCAAAAGGAACAACCTGAAACTGAAGAAGGTCAAAAAAATACAAGTGAACAGAAACAAGAAGAACAAAATGAAGAATCTGACTATGAAGAGGAATCTGAAACTGAAACAGATGAGCAAGTCACTACAATTGAAAATGAAGAAATAATCGATGTTGATGGATACTCGCCATCAACTAAAGCTTACAAGAGTAAAGATATAACAAAAAGCAGTATTCTAAAATTATTGAATGAAGAACAGCAAAACAAAATTCTTACTTTCTTCAAATTTAATGAAAATGAGAAGTAAGATTTCTGATCTTTTTTTTTTCATTATATTTGTAATTAAATAAAATTGAAAAAAAAACAACTTGTCAATTATTGATTTTCAATTATAGCACTGTAGCATATGAAAAAGATGAAGGGAACAAAGGAGGAATCACAATAGTGAAATCTATGCTGGAAGCTGTTCTATTTGAGGGGGTTACAGATGGACAGGTATGCATCAACTCAGAATTATGATAGTAAAAAAATGTATATAAATGTATAAAATGAAAGAATGATAGGTAAACCTAGCATTCAACTTTCAAAGTGCATATAAATGAATTGAATGAGAGAGTGACAACTAAAAGCAGCATTACTATTTGTAAAATGCAGATAACTGTATAGGATAGGAGAATGATTGTTACAACTAGCATTCATAGTTTTGTAAGTGCATATAAATGTAAAAGATGAGAGAACGATAGTTAAAACTAGCATTCGAAGTTTCTAACTGTATATAAATGTATTAAATAAAAAATGTTAGTTAAAAACAACATTGGTATTTGTAAATAGCATATAAATATGTCGAATGTCAAAGATGATTGTTTAAACTATTATTTGCATTTTTCAGTGCATACAATGAAGTAAACATGTAAATGATAGTGAATACTAGCATAAATATTCCTGGTTCAAAAACAAAATATCCCATAAAACTTATAACCTTTTTTGTTTGCTTAAACATATTATTGATTGGTTTTACTACAATCAGGAGATGTATGAACACAGTTACTACTTCACTACAATGATGATGGTAAGTATAAGCTTTTCATTAAAAATGTTAAAACATAATATAAAGTATTCTAATGCATATGAATGTGCAGAATGCTATAGCACATGATCAGCAAACTGTGATCAAAGACATAGTCATACCGACAATAGATATCATTGTCAAAGATGAATTTACAAAGAAAATTTTCTTCCCTCTACATTACACAAACCATTGGGGCTTGTTGATGCTAAACTATGAAACAATGCAGTGGAGTCATTATGATTCAACAAAACCAAAAACTAGATCAACAAGGACTTCAAACCCCAGCTATAACCAAGCCATCATTCTTGTAAGAAAAGTATACTTTTTATATCAGTCTAACATTAATATACAACACTAATTTTTCTTCTTGCAGAAAGACAAAATTGAATTAATGTTCAAGAAGAAATGGACAGAAGTAGGAATACTGAACAAAGAATTTCACAAACCTAAAGTGTTGTAGCCAAAAAGCCCACCACAGGATTGTGATTCGTAAGTAACTAATTCCATTTCTTCTCTTGTCATTTTAGTTCGTGTATTCATCCAACTTTTGTTATTCTTTTTTAAAATACAGCTGACTACATCTAATGATCAAAATGATAGTTAAACCTACAACTGAAAATTTAAAAATGCATAAAACTGAAAATGAAAAAAAAAACGACAGTTCAAACTATCATTTATATTTTTTCAGTGCTTATAAATTTATCAAATATCAAAAATGATTGTTTACACTAGCATACATATTTTTAAATTCTTTTGGACTAGACTAAACATGCAAAACAATTACAAAATATCATTTGTATTTTTAAATTGCACTAGAATGCATTAAATATGCAAAATGATAGTTAAAGCTAGCATTGCTAATTGACAGTTCATTGAACTGCATCTATTGAACAAAAAGATTATGTATAAGATGCACATTGCAAACACAGCAATGGTGTCTTTATGAATGCATTGATTAATAGTGTGATAAAAATATAAAGCTTTATTTTAGAATTCTAGTGTAAAGAATGCTATTTTATTTTAGCATTAGCTTATATTGTAATATTAACTAATATTTCCATATCTGAAACAGACTTGATTGTGCATTCTTTGTCATGGAAAACTTGAAAAAACTGGACAAGGATGAGATGCCAGATAAATATTCAAAGGAAATGCTTAAAAACCTAAGAGCTGCAGTGGTGCTTAACATACTCAATGATCCACAATATAGTTGGTCAATGCAGAAATCCTACAAATATTCTACATAAGAATAGCTGTTGCATTTTAACTTCTTTGAACTTTAGAATTATTTGAACAGAAACACTTATGCTAATTAAACTAAGATGGAGTCTGAGATGGAGTCTGATATGGATTTTGAGATGGAGTCTGATATGGAGTCTGAGATGGAGTTTGACATAGAGTCTGAGATAGAGTCTTATATGTTATACAACGCTTGTATTTTGTTCTCAGTGCATAAACTGCTCAGATGTATTTGAACTTCTCGATTTGAATTTGACTTGATTATAATTGTTTTTTTTCCAGTGCATGAACTACAATGTATAAACTAAAGATATATTCAATTGTCATTTTTATGTGTTTTCTGATGCTTTTACTGTATTTCTGAAGTGGTAAATAATGATTTACACTGAAATGCTAGATAAAACTAGCATTATGCCAAAATACATTTCTTGGTAATTGAAATGTGATGAATAATGCGTGAATTTATTCATATATCATTTATATATGATTTCCAATGTATGAACTCTGTTTCAAGAGTGATGACTACTGTTTACACTGTAACTTGCATTTAACTGAAATGCTAGATACAACTATCATTCAACTGTACATCATCATACTGTCAATTAATCACAAAACCACTTATGTAATCTCATTAGCTAATCATATAAACAGTATATCATCATCAGATACTTCATTCTTGCACAACAGCTTACTTAGTTCTATACAATAACAGATTATGGGTTTCAATGTTGAAATTGTATTTTCAGGTGAAATGCATACTCATTACAATGAAATGCTAGTTACAACTATCATTCGACTAAAATGATAAGCACATCTAACATTGAATAGAAATGTTAATACTGAAGTGCCGAGCTAATACAGTTCTTCAATTCATATTATATATTTTGCAATATGATTAAATAATAGATTCCTAAAAAAAATTCAAGAACAAAGGAAAATATAAGAACATCGGATATTTGAAGTTAAAACAAAATAACCAAAACAATTCACATTTTATTTTCTAATGAATTCACAAAGTATGACTTTATTCTTCTATAAGCTTTAGCAGCTTTACAGTTAAAAAATTATTCTATTACACTAACAAAACACATTTTATTTTCTTAACTTTTTGAAGAAGCAAGACAATTCCTTTTGTTGTGGCCAACTACATTACACTGGCTACATCTGTTTCTTTTACTTTGAGAATATCCAAATCCACCATGCCTCTTTGTAGATGGTCTTCCTGCACCACGAACTTCTTTAGGAGGCCTAATCAAAACATCATTTTCAGCAGTAACTGGTTTATCAAAATCTGGAATTGGATTGATAGCATTAGCATACGAAGATCTGAAAACATTAACAGTAAAATATTCCTCCACAAAATCATAAACTGATAATCTAGACTTGTTAATGCACTTAATTGCATGCGCACATGGAAAACTAGTAACTCTCCATTGATTACAACTGCATAAACGATTTTTAAGATCAACAACCTGTGACTTAGGAGATTTAACTTCAAACACAAATTCCGAGGACCTATAAACATCCCAACCAAAGCCATCATCTACTAACTTAGACAAGCGTTCCTCCATAACAGGACAAATATTGGTTGTCCACAAACAACATTCCTCTCTTCGTCTCGCCATTTTCTCCATAATTTTTACTCGAATACCATCCAAACAAGAAGTTATAGGCATAACTCTATCTTCCAAAATCCATGAGTTGAAACTTTCTGCGACAGTTGATGAATATTAACCATAACGCTTTTCTTGAAAAAACAAATTTGCCCAATGGTCAAAAGGTTTATCTCTAAGAAAATTTTCTACAGATGTACCCCCAATATCCTTAAATTTAGAAAGATATCACTCAAAATCATACATATTAGAGGCTTTAGCACAAAGTTTGAACAATTCCACAATAAATGAATCACCTTTAGCTGACTTGACAATAGTACCAATATTCTATTCCATGTGAAGTAAACAATAGCTATGATATGAAGAAGGGAATATTTTTGGAACACCTAAAACGAGACCCCACTGACGATCAGACATAAAAACTAAAGACCGATCTTCATTAAGCATTCCTTTCAAATGTGATAAAAACCAAGACCAATTAGATTCATTTTCATGTGAAACAATACCCATAGCAAGAGGAAAGAAACCTACAAAATAAACAATTGATGACAGTTGAGTAGTAAGAAACATGAATTATAGTAAACATCAAAACCTGTATTAAATGTTAATAATTTCTATTATACACAATTAAATTAGGTTCAAATGATATATGAATATAGCATATGTTATTTTAAAGTCTTCCAGTTACTGCTGCATAAAATTTTAGTTCTTGTTTTTACATTTCTACTATAAACATTTCTACTGTAACCAGCTCAATCATTAAATAAAATGAAGAAACAATTCTAGTGTAAACATGGATGCAGTAAAAATTATGTACAACTTTGAACAATGATAGTTTAATATATCATTACCAGAAAAATAAATAAGTAAATAAAATAAAAGTAAAATGAATCTCATACCTTGGTTACCATTTTTACAAGTAGCAGCTAACAAAACACCTGGTCTTCCCTTCAAAGTAGCAGCATCTAAAAATATTAATGGCCGACAGTGTTTAAATCCAAGTAGACAAGCACTAAAACCAATACAAACTCTCTCAAACTGATTAGTTAAAGCATTAACTTCCATGGCCACGTAACTACCAGGATTATACTTCTGCAACGCCTCCAAATACCAATTTAAATTGTTATATGACATAGCATTATCCCCATATATTTCTTTTAAAGGCAATTGTTTTCCGCTATAAGCATAATAATATGATAGATTAAAATTGTACTCTCGTCTAAATTCGTTCATAATATCGTTTATCTTCTTCATAGGAGCATCTCAAATTTGATCAACAATCAAAGATTCTACAAATCTACTTGAAATATTAACTTTATTAACATCTCTAAGACCGGCTCCACACGAATGATGAAAATTGTACGTCCTAATAAAAAAACCGAGAGAGTAGACCAGGATCCGAAGAAGCGTTAAGATAAAACTTACAACCATCCTTCAACCAAGAGCAATTAACTGAAATTCTATCAGGAGAGTTTCTTACAAAAATCAAATCATAACCATTTTAATTTGATATGCCATTAAAAACTCCCGAAAATCCTCAGCTCTGTTAAAACAAAAACCAAGAAAATCCACAATAGTTTTTTGAGAACCTTTCTTCAACATATCTTTCAAGTAGTAAGAAGAATCAACATGTGAATCACTATTAGCACCAGAATTACTACCAATTGAAGTACTTTGAACACTTGCATAGCCTAATCCACAGCCAGCATTATCAGCTTCCATAGCACAAACATTTTCCTTAACAGTGAACTTAAAATATTCATGCTTCTTGAAAATTAGAAAACACAAAATACTAATCAAATCTGAATCAGTATCAATGATTATATTCTTATTCTCGAGAACATAAGATATCTTAGTACAAAATAGACTAAGGTGTGGCCAAACTTCATAGATTTCAGTCTTAACAGCAAACAAAGAAGAGCCTGTCGTAAGTCGCGTAGAATAACGATTCTCATTATGTTCAAAAATAACTAGCAAACTATTTGCTTCATCATTGTAGATACCGGTACTGCAAAAGAAATAAAAAAACCAGATAAAAATGCTAAATTAACATAGAATAACAGATGGATCTCAAATTAACTGCTAAATGAAAGAAATATAAATAACATGAAAAAGAAAATAATAAATGAACATAGGACAATCAAATTAAAACAAATTATGAATACAACAACAAAGAATGCTATATAAATATAGCATAACGCAACAAACTACGTATAAAATTCAGTACAATGGTAGATGAACATTAAAATTGTAAAAAAATAAACTGTGCTGATGAAAAATAACAGTACACAATAAAATCTTACTTTGCCATTTAAACAAATCTAAAATAGGTACCGAAATCTGAAAGAAGACAAAACTGTGCAAACTACAGAAACAAAAATATACTTAATAATCGAAAATTATTAGATCAGAGGAAGATAAGAATAAGATCGAAACAAATAAGAGCAACATACCTGAATGTAAGGAAATTGTTTAATAACGATCCAGAGGACGATGAAGATCAATGATAAAGAAACACGATGAAGATTGATAGACAATTGAGAAGATCGAATATAAAAATAAAGAAACACGCCTCGTTGAATTGAAGATCGATGAACTAAGATTGGTAATATCAGAATTAGATCAACGAGAAATGAGGAAGCAAATTTAAATTTTACAGAAGTTTGTCCTTGGAATGAAAAAATAAAGCCCGCGTTCTTTAAACGAAAAAAAAATCCGCGTCCGTAGGCCCAAAAAAAGAAGTAAAAACTTCCTCCAGCCCATTTTCCTGTATTAAATATCTTATCTAAACTAGATCATTATCAGCATGAAGTTTCTTTTCTCTCCTATGATCTATTTATTAGCACTACCATGTAATATTTAAATATTTTTTCATTCTCCCTCCTATCATATGGGTCAAATATTTAATATTAACAAGTGGCTGATATCGGGAGCTATATGATGGAGCCAAATAAATGGGGTTGTGGATCCTAGCTCATACGCGCATGATCGTACGCGCATGCACACACACACACACACACACACACTATATATATATATATTTGTGTATGTGTGCACACGCCCGATCCATGTCCATTTATCACTAGAACCTAAACTTGTTTGGAACTTTTGTTGTGCTAGAAAAATGCAGTATATGTAATACAATATTTATTTTATTTTATTTTCTTTGCAACACAGCCAAGATGAGAAAAACTATAATTTTGAAGTGGAAAAAATAAATTCAAATACCATCTCATCCTTGGTGAGGAAGAAGTTGTTGGTGGGGACATAAAATCTGATTACCTTTGATGTATTGATCCATTAGGTTAGGTTCTTTTCTAAATATCTTCCTTTCTTGACTCTATTGGTCTTATTACAGATATAAAATTATGTTGTATAACCGTGGTCAGACCAAGCTATCTCTAGCACGTGGCATACGAATATGAGTTGATACTCACTTTATGGTAACAAAAGGAATCCTCAATGTTACTTGCCTTCCAACCCATATTTATACACCACTTCTCCAAGTTATCTAGCGATTTAGGACTATTTCAATTCCATGCCATCGTTCCTCCTTTTCCACATACGAGACAACCCTAACATATTGGGATATGACTCCGTATGGCTTGAGAATCTTATTATTATTTTTTAACTTTTGGATGGAACCACTAACTTTTCCCATGGTTATCCACGCTTTGTTGTTTCACTTGGAGTTCTTTTCAAAGGAAAGCCAACTGAGTGGTGTTTTAGTTTTCTTTTTATATTTATGTACTTACGTTGTCTTCCAACATATGCTTTACTTTAACATAAACTAATTATTTCAAAAGGCCATGTCTAAGACTAAAAAAATGCATCTAGTGAAAACATATTGTTTTCCTTACCTTGACACCAACCCTACTACTTTGTGCTGTATCATACAAATATGTGTTATAGGTGCCATTTCATGTTGTGGAAAATACACTTGGCAACTTCCTAGTGCATGAGACTTTATATGTTGATTTTGCAAGAAATACAATATCTCTAATTTGCTTATTTTTCCATTTCCAGTTGTGTTGCACATTTGACTCTAGTCTATGAAGCCATCCATGTACTTCTAATCTATTATTCTTATATTTAGTATGTTTAGTATTATTTGAGCAAAATTTTATTTTATTTTCCTTACCAATGCGATAAATATTTTTAGTGATCCATACTACTATTGGGTAATACACTGTACATTTTCATGCAACTGAGGCGATTAGCTACACATATTTTCTACTTTCTAAATGATAAATTAGAGGACTAGTTGTTCATCATAAGACATGCTTACAAGCTCATATGTTAAAGTTAAGTTTGACTATTTTATATATGTTTTGAAATCTAAAACTAATGATTGTAAATTTAGTTTTAATTAAGGAAAGGATTGAAACTAAATCTTATAGTTTTGCATAAAAGTCCATTTTATGAACATTGAAATAAAACAACACATACACAAATGTACATACACACACACACATATATGAATAATTGCAAACCATGTTTGAAATTAAAAATAACACACACATATAAAATTTATAATCTAATATATGTTTTGAAATTAAAGCAACAAATTGAAAACAAACTTTAACTTATGAGGGATTGAAAATGTTTATGATGTTTTGTGCAAAAGTCCATTTATGTTTTTTTAAATTAAAACAACTTTTGAATAAAAGTAAACAATAACCAAATGAATTAAATTCAAAACAACAAATATGTAAAACAAGTATTCATTTTAATGGCGAGTTTAAATGATCAAAATTATTTTCGAACAAAATTGTTTTCAATTAAACTCAATTAAAAATTAATCAAACTTGTTTTCAATTAAAACAATAATTAAATAGATCGAAAAACTTAGGCATATATAAATTCATTGTAAAAGATTCAAATCTAAACCATTCAAACAATATGAACAAATAATCATATGAGATGAAGAATTAAAATACATCAACATAATGATCATATAATCAATTGAGATGTAGCACAAAAGGGGATCAAAATAAATTAATATGATGAATGTTTAATTAATTGAGGTGTGGTAGAAAGGTGTAATGATCCAAAATTTTACCACTTTGATTTGTGACAATTTAATTTAATTTAAATATTCAATTAATGGTTTTAAATATTAAATAACCCTCTTTTAATTTATAACTAACAATAGAAAAATTCATTTTTGAATTCTGTTTATATAAATAGGTAGTTCGATGAAAAACTAAAAATGTGACCAAAACCCGTTTTTTGGATTTCCAGCCTTTTATCGAACAACAACTTGTAGAAATTCATAATGCACTTGCATATTTTCTAAAACAACATTTCAAATGATTTTATATTTAGAAAAACATCTTTTTATTAATAAGAAAAAAGGTGATTAAAATAAGAATTAAATATATTTAAATTTAAATAATGAAAGGATGAATTTGAAGTGAATTTACATTTCACGATTCCTTAAGTATGAAAGTTAACAAAGGTACATGTATCACTATGTTATCCAACATGTTCTCTTATGCTTGACATTTCGATGGCTTGAGATTTGATGGAGGAGTTGAAAAAATGGTGTAAGGGCATTTTGTTTGGGTCTTTAATCTTCTCTATCTTTATACACACACACACACACACACACACACATATACATTCCCCCATCATATACTCCATAATATATATTCACTTCCATTTCTTACTTTTTTTCCATTTTATCTTCATGCTTCTTGACATCTTTTCCCATCTTCTCTACTTTTTAAAATTTGAAAATAAAATCACATCTTTTAGCTTAAACATTTTTCTTTCATTCAAAGGTGGAAACTTGAAGCATTTCAAACATTGGGAAGGTGAGATATTCAAACCTTTGAGTTAGTGTTTGGATGAAATAATGAATGTTGAATAATTTGTTACTAGTTTGATTTGAAAAATGATACTTATGTTTTTTTTGAAATGGTTTAAATCATATTTTTGTGGTATTTGCTTTGAAATTGAAGGGCATGCTTACTATAAGTGAATACTCTGAGATATTGATGTTAAAGTACTGGTTTCATCTTCTTCTTACCTTACCGTTCTCTATTTTTCAAATAAAAACATATCCATTTCCTCATTCAAAAATCCATAACACTCAAACCACTTAGAATTAGCCAAAAGTTTCTAATTGTACCAAAATTGGTACAACATTAATTGGGCACAACCACTTAGAAGTAGTTGTACCATCATTTGATCAATACGAATTGATCGATCTTGACATGGATCGATACGAACACGCCGGCCTATTGCAAATACAAGCTTGGATCGATCATAACTCAAAATCTACAAGTCCAAATGCCACCAAATTTTCACAGGAGCTTGCATACCACCTCTACTTGGTCTCTGATCGATCTCGACTCAAATGGAGCTGTTTTGGATCGATACGAAATTCATACATATCGATCAAGGTGTGAGAAATGCGGATTAAGGATCTTAAGGCTAGAATTAACACTAGAGGGGGGTGAATAGTGTTTTAAGAAATTTGTTAATCTTTTTGAGTTTATCTTAATTTGTTAACAATGTATGCACTAATTAGACACAGATATGAACACAGAATCAAACACAGATGCAAATATAAAGTAAAAGCAGTAAAGGAAAGAACACACCGGATTTTATACTGGTTCGGAGTTACCCTATATCCAGTCTCGCACAACTAAGTACGGATTTCCTTTCAAAACCAATTCAACAATTACAACCCTCGGTTTCAAGGCTACGAGGTACACCCTCCAGAATAACAATCCTCTAGGTAAAGATACTTGATTTCCGGGGCAACAAGTTCACCCAATTGGTTTCCATGGCTACAATCACACTTTCTCTCGCTTGATTGATTTCCAAGGCTACAATCACACCTTCTCTCGCTTGATTGATTTCCAAGGCTACAATCAGACCTTCTCTCGCTCGATTGATTACAAATAGTCTATAACTCAGATTAGCACTTGGATCTTGTAGAGATAGTGATGGAGAATCACACTAGAAGTGATCGAGTATGATTCGATGATGATTTCGGCAGAGTAATGGTATGATTTTGTATTAAGAAATGTGGAAGAAGAAGAGGAGTGAAAACTAGAAAAAAAAGTGATTAAAAATTCGTTGAAACTGACCCCTATTTATAGAAGAGCAACAGCCATGACCATTCATGAAGAGTTATGGCGAATAGATACTTCTTTTGAAATTTGAATTTTGAAACCAACTGACACTATGTCGACATGGGGTACTTGGGCATGTCGACATCCCAAAGAGATTTTTGGTGTTTTGATTTTCTTTGAAAATAACCTCTATCTTATATTAAAATTATTTTAAACTTTATAAATATACTTAACTATAGTTAAAATACATAAGTAAATATAAAGAACAATATATACATAATTTAACTATAATTTTATATTTAAATCTGAGTATAAATATTAAAAGTTAAATATATTATTTGAAAAGATAGTTTAAAATCAGGAGTAATTTGACTTTGAAATTAAAGATGTTTTTTAGGCTAAAATTATTTAAAATCAGGATAGAGAGTTTTGAATCTTTTAAAAGGAAGTTTTGAAATCATTTTGAAAACAAGATAATTTTGTAAAATCATTTGAATTAAAATTAGTGGATACAAAACAATGTCCCACAAGATTTTCGTAGGTTCCATCCTACTTAGGGTTCCATCCCTTTAACGGGCTCGAAGTGGATTCCATTCCACGAATAAATTGGATATTAAGGTGTCAGTGCCTTTCTATGAGTTTTAACAATATTCCTAATAAAACAAACTTAACCTTGAAATCTTGAACTCTTGATAATCTTGATACTCACGAGTCTTCTATCTCTATATCTTGAATCTTTATACTGTACAGTCTTCATTCTTGATACCTGCATGGTTAGATCCTGCATATACATATATATCTAAACTTGTAATGTTAGTATTTATATTTTATAATCTATTCTAAGGTTGTTGTCATCAAAACCAACTCCTCAGGGACTAACAATCTCCCCCTTTTTGATGATGACAACCTTTTTTTATAAAATATTCCTTCTATCCTAATAACTCCCCCTAAAACTAACAACTCCCCCTTAATCTTTGCCTAACTACCCTATTTTATATTTCTCCCCCTTTGTCATCAACAAAAAAACTTTCTCCCCCTTATTCTTGGACTTCAGTACCTGCATTGATAAACTATACAACATAATATATATAATATATAGATTAAGAAATAATGATACTTATAAGCATAATAACTTAATTAAAGACTATATTCATTTCAGTGTATATATATATATATGTTTCACACACCAAACTTCAAATAAAACAATCCACACAAAGTATCAAATCAAAACAAATCAAACAAATTAATTCAAACAAATCAAACAAAGAAAGAAAATTAAACATTTCGAGGAACATCTACCCATCCATCTTCTCCAAATATAGGGTCTGCTTTAATTGTATCCCAATTCTCATTGTCATTGGTGAGAGAGACAGGAGGATGTTCTTCATTATCATCCTTGTGTAGAGAGGAGATCATCCATTGTATTGCATTGAAATGCCTTTCTTGCTCCTTGATCATCTGTATTTGACTTAACTCTAAGTGACGCTGGTTTCGTAGAATAAAAGAGAGAATGTTCTTGAATGAATTGAGTGTTTCTTCAAGATTTTCAGATAGATTGTGAATAGGATTGGCCATAATTGAAATGGAGAAAGAAATGAAGGATATAGATAATGAGGAATAAATTTCAGTGAAAATTTCTGGAAGAAAAAGGTATATATAGGTGTAGAAATTCGTTTGAAATGAATAGACATTTGGTAGTTATTCAATTTTCAAATTCAAAAACAATAATCACTTCTGACCAGTACATGTCGACATGGTCTTCTAGGGGATGTCGACATGGGTTAGTGAAAATTTATGACAATTTTGATTTTGTAAATAATTGTGTATATGTATATATTTATATAATATACTAACATTTATTCTAGAGATAAGATAAGATAGATAACAGAAAGGAAATTTCATTTCATTACGATAATACAAAGATTAAGCATAATGAACTACACGAACATTCGAAAAAAAAACAAACTAAGACAAATACAATAAGATACTAAAAGATAAAACTAGTTAGAAGATGAAGATGATGAAGATAGTCCAAGTTTCTTGCTGACTTTTGAAAAGAACTTGTTCATCTTCGAAGAAATGTTATCCAATTTCTTAATAACGGATCGTTTTAAAATCCGTTGATCCTCCACAATTATCTTTTGGTTTTTGAGAAGGGTTTTGTTGGAAGGATTGGATGGATATTCAATACTTTCTAGAGATGTTTCACCTTCTTCTTCTTCTTCTATTTCCATTTCATCCCTTTCTTCTTCTTCTTCTTCCTCTTCCATTTCTTCATGAGCCAAACGCTCTTCCTTTTCGGTAAGGGTTTCATAAGGTTGAAAAACATATGGGATTTTCATGAGAGAAATGTTTGAGATATTAAAAACTTTTCTTGATATAAATTCTTCTCCTTTGAAATTTACTCCAAAATAGTTGAAAATCCGAGTAAGGTAAATTCCATGATATAAAGTGTTTTCTCCCATTTCAAAATTTTTAGGATGAAGTTCATCCAAAATAACTTGCGCCCAATTGATATCATAATTTCCGAAAATATCAAAAAGTGCTTTGCACACTTTTGAAGTAGGATTGTTAAAATTTCCCGATCTTGGGGTCAAAGTATGTTGTAAAAGAAGATTGAAAATTCTTGCTTTAGGACGAAAGTTTCGATTTTTAAATTCAAAGTTTTCATCTCCTTCAAAAATATGATGAAATGTCTCACGATCATGTTCATCGATTCGAAAACTAGAAAGATCCATTCCTGTGCTTTTGCAATTGAGAATGGTACCCAAAAGGTCACAATTCAAAACAATTTGAGTGCCTTTGATATTACTCCAAATTTCATTCTCATTTCCAATATAAAAACCACGGTTTAAATTAGCATAGAAGATTTTGACAAGATTAGGATAGCAAACAAAATCATTTTGAGACGAGTCAATAAGACTTAAAACACCATTGTTTGCAAAAAGAGAGTCAATTTCATAAGAAGAAAAATCTTGAAAAATAGCAAATTTTCCGGGATGGACTTTGGCATAATTAGCATAATTGATGTATGCTTTAATTGCCTCCGGATCATTGAATAATTGCTCTTTGATTTTTCTGGAAATTCTCATGGTTGAGAGGTTGCTTGAAGAAGCCATTTGAGTAGAGAGTAGAGAGCTTGAAGGTATGAAGAGAGAGTTTGAATTTGAAAATGAAAGTGAAAAGATATGATAAAAGATAGTGAATAAATAGACTTTCAAAGGACATATTCTCTGGTCAAAAGGTATCTTTTCAGAGAAATAAATGAAGTGAAAAGGTGGAGGGAAATTCAAACATTTGAATTCAAAATTTGAAATTCAAATTCAGGTAGGCATGTCGACATCATGGTAGGGGCCATGTCGACATGTGGCTTTGAATTTTCATGACATGATTTTTCCTAAGTTATCTAATATACATATATATAAATATTATTATTAATGTCTATATTTCTGAAATATTATTGTACTTATAATATATTTCAGAATGCGTTAAAAATAAAAAAATAAAAAAAAAAAAAAAAATAGAAAATAAATTTTAAAATTCAAACAACATATCAATTCAAAATCAATCAATCAATCAATTCAAAAACAACCAATCAATCAATCAAGCATGTAATTTCAGCCAATGTATTATAAATCTGTACCTTTTTCAAAGTCCATGTCTTTGGTATCGACTAAATCGAGAATTGCTGTGAAACACACATTTGATTTATCTTTCTTCTGTTCATCGTCACTGGAGGATAAGTCAGAGTCATCTAGAGTAGCAGTGAATGCACGTTTCCATTTCTTTGCAGAATCATTGTTTGTAGGAGAGTTTTTCTTATCTGGATGCGGACAGTCTCTTTTGATGTGACCTGGTTCGTCACAATTGAAGCATTTGATAAAGTTTGGTACTATAGTCTGATTACCGAAATTCTTAAAGTTGTTTCTCTTGGAACTATTCAATTTTCTGTACTTCAGGAATTTCCGAAAATTCCTGGTCATAAATGCTATCTCTTCATCATTATCACTGTTTGAATCTGATCTGTCGGTTAATGCATTGAATGCCATTGATTTCTTTTCAGATGCTTTGCTTTCTCTTCTCCCGATCATTTGAACTTCAAACGACATTAGATTTCCAATCAATTCTTCTATCTTTAAAGTGCTGATGTCATTTGCCTCTTCAATTGCAAGTGTCTTTTGATCCCATTCTGGAGTGAGAGAATTTAAAATTTTTCTGACTTGATCTTCTTCCGAAAATTCCTTTCCCAAAGATATTAAAGAATGCACTATATCTTGAAATCGACTATACATATCGGAAATAGACTCATTAGTATTCATTTTAAATAACTAAAACCGATTTGTGAGCATGGAAATTTTGGTCTGTTTAACTTTGCTTGTTCCTTCATGAGTTACTTGCAAAGTTTTCCAGATTTCATATGCAGACTTACAAACTTACACTCTATTAAATTCATTTCTTTCAAGTGAACAAAACAGAATATTCATTGCTTTAGAATTATTTTGTGCAACAGTCTTTTGCTCAATGGTCCACTGTGCAAAATTAGTTGTGGGTTCAGAATATTCAGTTTGTGTGATATTCCAAGTATCTAATCTTACAGATTGTAAATAAATTTTCATCCTACATGCCCAATATGCATAGTTACTGCCATTAAAAAGTGGTGGTCTGGCAGTAGACTGACCTTCTACAAATGAACTAGTGTTGGTGGAAATAGCAGTACTAGTGTTAGTAGCCATTTTGAAACTTTTCAAAATTCAGATAATGAAACTTTTGAAAACCTGGCTCCGATACCAAATGTGAGAAATGCAGATTAAGGATCTTAAGGCTAGAATTAACCCTAGAGGGGGGTGAATAGTGTTTTAAGAAATTTGTTAATCTTTTTGAGTTTATCTTAATTTGTTAACAATGTATGCACTAATTAGACACAGATATGAACACAGAATCAAACACAGATGCAAATATAAAGTAAAAGCAGTAAAGGAAAGAACACACCGGATTTTATACTGGTTCAGAGTTACCCTACATCCAGTCCCGCACAACTAAGTATAGATTTCCTTTCAAAACCAATTCAATAATTACAACCCTCGGTTTCAAGGCTACGAGGTACACCCTCCAGAATAACAATCCTCTAGGTAGAGATACTTGATTTCCGGGGCAACATGTTCACCCAATTGATTTCCAGGGCTACAATCACACCTTCTCTCGCTTGATTGATTTCTAAGGCTACAATCACACCTTCTCTCGCTTGATTGATTTCCAAGGCTACAATCAGACCTTCTCTCACTCGATTGATTACAAAAAGTCTATAACTCAGATTAGCACTTGGATCTTGTAGAGATAGTGATGGAGAATCACACTAGAAGTGATCAAGTATGATTCGATGATGATTTTGGCAGAGTAATGGTATGATTTTGTATTAAGAAATGTGGAAGAAGAAGAGGAGTGAAAACCAGAAAAAAGTGATTAAAAATTCGTTGAAACTGACCCCTATTTATAGAAGAGCAACAGCCATGACCATTCATGAAGAGTTATGGCGAATAGACACTTCTTTTGAAATTTGAATTTTGAAACCAACTGACACTATGTCGACATGGGGTACTTGGGCATGTCGACATCCCAAAGAGATTTTTGGTGTTTTGATTTTCTTTGAAAATAACATCTATCTTATATTAAAATTATTTTAAACTTTATAAATATACTTAACTATAGTTAAAATACATAAGTAAATATAAAGAACAATATATACATAACTTAACTATAATTTTATATTTAAATCTAAGTATAAATATTAAAAGTTAAATATATTATTTGAAAAGATAGTTTAAAATCAGGAGTAATTTGACTTTGAAATTAAAGATGTTTTTGAGGCTAAAATTATTTAAAATCAGGATAGAGAGTTTTGAATCTTTTAAAAGGAAGTTTTGAAATCATTTTGAAAACAAGATAATTTTGTAAAATCATTTGAATTAAAATTAGTGGATACAAAACAATGTCCCACAAGATTTTCATAGGTTCCATCCTACTTAGGGTTCCATCCCTTTAACGGGCTCGAAGTGGATTCCATTCCACGAATAAATTGGATATTAAGGTGTCAGTGCCTTTCTATGAGTTTTAACAATATTCCTAATAAAACAAACTTAACCTTGAAATCTTGAACTCTTGATAATCTTGATACTCACGAGTCTTCTATCTCTATATCTTGAATCTTTATACTGTACAGTCTTCATTCTTGATACCTGCATGGTTAGATCCTGCATATACATATATATCTAAACTTGTAATGTTAGTATTTATATTTTATAATCTATTCTAAGGTTGTTGTCATCAAAACCAACTCCTCAGGGACTAACACATGGATCGATCCCAATCCACCTCGGATTGATCTGGTGGGCCCTCCCACGTGAGAGAAGGAGTCTTCCGAGATTTGAGCCAGATATTGTCAGCCTACACTTCTAAATAGCATTCATAGGCCTTCAGAAAATGGACTTTTGGCTCATCTAGACCGATACTCTGCCAAAATCTCCATTGTATCTTGAGTGTACTGTTGTAATCAGTTGTAACCAGCGGGAATCATCAATAAAACAACAAACTTTCTATAGTGGACGTAGGCTACAACTCCGAACCACTCTAAATCTCCATGTTCTTATACTTCTGTTTGTATGTTTTTGGTGTGTTTGTCAGATTAACCTCATTTTCCATTTATATTCTTCACTTTGATCTCTTCAAACACGCTCAAAGAGTGTTGTGCCCAATTTTGGTACAAACACTTTGGTGCCTTCATCAAGAAAACCCAGCTTTACTTCTGCTCTTTGGATCTACTACCGTCGTTGGATTGCAAGAATCTAAGGAGAAGATCCAAATCTCACATCCAGTAGTTCTTCCATCCTATTCAGATTACATCAAATCTAGAAGGATCTACATCTTTCACCATGGTTACCACTAGGACCGCCTCAACTACAGCAGATCAAGAAGGACGAGATAGATAGAACCCTGCACAGCTGCCCGCTACAGGTCAGAATTCACCTGGACCTTCAGAGCCACAAGGCCCTGTCACTAGGGAGGAGTTCTAGATGTTAATGCAAGAACTGACCCAAAGTCGCCAGCAGCTTACCCAGCAGATCTGTGCCAACACGGAGTTAACCAACCGACTGAATCAAGAAAGACAAAGGAGATCCAGAATGGATCAAGCTTCCTACTCATCCACTGAGAGCTCAGCTTCCTCTGATTACAATCACAGATCCACACGCCCACGATTGGATGGAAGTTATGCGCAAGCTTTCGGGCATCAGCGCACTCTGAATCTTGGACAAGTAGGAGCTGGTCCATCTACAAGTCACCAGGCTGGACCTTCCTCCCGATGAGGGGCAAATCCTTATCACACTGCTGATGGCCATGCTGCCGCCGCCGCCATAGACTTGGAAGCTGACAATCGGAACCGAACAGATCCGAACCTTCGTCAACACAATCATACTCCTGAACCCTATGTGCCTGAAGACCTGGAACCAAGGAGGCGAGGCATGGACCGTCGACCGCGCCTGGACCGTCCTTGCATTATGGAACCCGACCACACCTTGGCTCAGAGTATCCAAATGCCAGACATTCCAACCATGATCTGTTAGATGATCCATGAAAGTCAAGGCCTCACCAACGACGATTAGGGAATCTCCCGAACTCATACTCCGTTCATTGATGACATCCTCTATGCTGAATTACCTCGCCGATTCAGGATGCCAACTTTGACTATTTATGAAGGGAGCTCAGATTCTAATCAGCACATCCTAAAGTATGAATAGCTCATGAACGCCGCTCGAGCTGATGATGCGGTTAAATGTAGAAGCTTTCCTATTTCCTTAGGGGGCATCGCAACCATGTGGTTTACTCATTTACCACCTCGATCCATTTCATGCTTTGATCAGTTGGCAACCAAGTTCGTAGAACAATTTCGTATGCACGTCACGAGGCCGAAGGATGTTAACACCTTATCCAGTGTCACTCAAGCTCCAAGAGAGACACTTAGACATTATCTGGAAAGGTTTCACGCTGACTGTGCTGAGGTCAGCAATCCAAATGACAATTCAATCTTGATGGCATTGACTAAGGGAATCGACCCCGATTCCGAATTTGGAAATTGGTTGGCTGGGAAGCCACCCGCATCGTTGGATCGTTTCTAAGCTAAGGTAGCCTAGTTCTTGAGAAGGGAAGACGCCAGATGATCTAGGAAGCAGGATGATGCGGGTCGCAGTGTCGAAGCAAAGTAACGTTGCTGTGAAACAAACCAGTGAGAGTTCCGGTAAAGTGCAGTTGAATATACAGATTAAGCAGAATCAGTAAAAAGACAATGAGAGTTGATGTTTGGCCAGTATACCCCATTGTATACATCCCTGGAGAATGTTTATCTGCAGACCTATAATACTGGCCAATATAAGAAGCCTGCTCCGAAGCATTCATCCAAAAAGAAAATTCAATCTAGGAAATTCTGTAGAATCCACGATTGCTATGGTCACAATACCAATGAGTGTCGCCATTTACAGGACATTATTGAGAACTTAATCCGATAGAGGAAGTTGGAACAATTTGTTCGGGAGCCGCAGGCTGGAGGTGCGGGCCCATCAAACCAGAATTAAGTTCAGAATTAGGCTAGACAAGAGGAACCCGCACGTACTGGCGGGAGGTTGGTTATTAACACAGTTAGTGGTGGTCCTCATCAGCGGATCGAAGCTGGAGGGAAATGGAGTCATATGCCAGTTTGATTAGGCATGCGGATTTCGAATGTTGCTGTAATCTTGATGATGGGGCTCCAGCGAAACAACAAAAGACGATGATAGACAACATTGTTTTTCAAGACAGAGATGCCGATAAAGTCGAAGCCCCCACCATTGATCCACTAGTCATATCAGCTCAAGTAGGTCCTGATTGGATGAAGAGGATCTTGGTAGATAATGGAAGCTACATAAATATTCTTTTCAAACAAGCTTATGACCAGATGAAAATGGAAGCGAAGGACTTAAAGCCGTGCCAGTCTCGCATACATGGCTTTAATGGAAGTGCAAAGATACCCACTGGGATTGTGGAATTACTGGTGAAGTTGGGAATAGAAGATCATCGGAGAGTCTGGATGCTACAATTTGTTGTGTTAGATATTAATTCTCCATATAACTCTTTCTTCGGCCGACCAGCCCTAGCTGAATTCAGGGCAGTCATTGCCCCATGGTGCTTAACTCTTAAGTTCCCCACAGATAACGGGGTTGGAGTTGTTCAAGGAGATCAGGCGGCTGCACGTGCCAGTTATGTTGCTGAGCTGCGGGAGGCGCAACGGAAGGAGAAGGGCAAGGACGTATAGGAATCTCTCTGCATCCGTTTTACTGATAATTGACAACTACCGCCTGGGCCTAGGCTCGGGCGCCATAACCAGTTCCTAAAGGATCTAGATGCACGAGATGATGATAATGAAGAGGAAGTCAAAGACAGTTAGGTTTCACCGATAGAGCTGACGATCGATGTTCCGATTGATGATGATGATGACTTCAGAATTATAAAGGTCGGGTCTCAGCTATGCCAACAGATGAGAGAGGAATTGGTTGAATTTCTCCGGGCAAACCTCGACGTGTTTGCCTAGACGCACTCAGACATGTGTGGGATCTCACCGAACATCGCGAGCCATACATTGAATATTGACCCGCGGCATGTCCTGGTCAAGAAGAAAAGGTGTGGTATGGATCCACAGAGATCTACCGCCCTAAAAGAAGAGGTGGATAAACTCAAGACGAACGGGTTCATACGAGATGCATTATATCCAGAGTGGGTATCCAACCCAGTACTTGTCAGGAAATCCAACGGGAAGTGGAGGACTTGTATGGACTACTCAGATTTGAATAAAGCATGCCCCAAGGACAGTTTTCCGCTTTCCAGAATTGATTAGCTTGTAGATTCAACTGTCGGACATGAGCTCTTGTCTTTTATGGATGCGTATTCTGGCTACAATCAGATCCCGATGCACCTACCTGATCAGGAGCATACCAGCTTTGTCATCGATCTGGGACTATATTGCTATAAAATGATGCCGTCGGACTTAAGAACGTTGGGACGATCTATCAAAGACTTGTCAACCAATTTGCTAACCAAATCGGGAAAACTATGGAGGTGTACATAGACGATATGCTTGTAAAGTCATGGCTCTCCATCGATTATGTCAAAGACTTGGAAACAATGTTCAGCATCCTTCAAGATTACCAAATGAAGCTCAACCCGTTGAAGTGTCACTTCGGAGTCGCATGCGGAAAGTTCCTCGGATTCATTGTCAATGCTCGAGGCATTGAAGTCAATCCTGAAAAGATCTGGGAGATTCGGAATCTCGAGATTCCCAGAACTACAAAGCAAGTACAAAGCCTCAACGGGAAGGTGGCAGCTTTGAGAAGATTCATCTCCAAATCCACCGACAAGTGCATTACCTTCTTCGATCTGATCAGGAAAGGAAAGCGGAACTTTGAATGGACTGTGGAGTGTGAAGGCACATTCCGGGTACTAGTTCAGCATCTGGCAACACCACCTATTCTATCAAAGCCGATGGATCATAAGAGACTATACATCTATTTGGCAGTGTCAGAAAACGCAATCAGTGCTGCATTAATTCGGGAGGAGGATCGGATACAGCGACCGGTCTATTACATTAGCAAGCGATTGACTGGGGCAGAGAGGAACTATCCGAAGTTGGAAAAGCTGGCTTACTGTCTCGTCATTGCTTCGAGAAAGCTCCATTCTTACTTTTAGGCCCATCCAATCACAGTCTACACCGACCAGCCGTTACGACAGGTCCTTACGTAGCTTGAGACGTCTGGTAGGTTACTCAAATAGAACATCGAGCTGAGTAAATTTGACATTACCTACACACCAAGACGAGTCATCCAAGGACAAGTTCTGGCGAACTTCATTGCCGAATTTACTATCCCGAAGGACTTGCCTGGGACCAGTGAATCTCCCAAATACATATGGAAGCTATACACAGATGGTGTATCGAACGACCGCTGCTCAGGCATTGGAGTTGGAGTTGTACTCAAAACCATAGAGGGTCGATCCATATGCTATGCTTTGAAGTTTGATTTCCGCGTGACTAATAATGAGGACGAGTACGAAGCTTTACTCGCGGGGCTTAGACTTGCCAGAGATTCGATAATGATAGCTGTAGAGGTTTACTGTGATTCACAACTGGTCGTATGCCAAGTTCGGGGAGAATACCAAGCTAGAGACTAGAGGTTGGCTGCTTATCTCACTCGGGTCCAGGAAGTATTGAATCAGTTCGATTATTATGCCGTCTTTTGCATACCCCGAGAGAGAAACTAGAAGGTCGATTCTTTGGCAAAACTGGCCAGCACCGGCAAAGCACAACAAATGGGGCTCGTCCCTATTGAGACACTTACCTCTTCGAGTATCGACCAGATGGAGGTGGACTAGGTGCATGAAACCACACTCAAGAAGGAATCATGGATAACCCCGTTCAGAAATTATCTCAAGCATAGTACTTTGCCTGAGCGTAGAAGTGAGAAACGACAAGTTCTTCGGAAAGCTTCACGATTCATTATGCAGAATGGAGTCATGTACAGGAGAGGATACTCTATTCCTTTACTCCGGTGTATCGCCCACAAAGAAATCAAACGAGTGTTACATGATGTGCACGAGGGATAATGCGGCAATCACACTGGGAGGCAAACCCTTGCTAAGAAGATACTATGATACGGATATTATTGTCCAACTGTGAATCGAGATGCATTAGACTATGCCAAGAAATGTGACAGATGTCAGAAACATGCTCGGATTCCCAGAGCCCCGCCTACCGAAATCATACAAATGGTCAGTCCATGGTCGTTTGCCGTATGGGGCATCGATATAACTGGGTCTCTACCTCTGGCTAAAGGTGGCACAAAGTACACCATCGTTGAAGTTGACTACTTTACCAAATGGGCGGAAGCCGAGCCCCTTGCTACCATCACGATGACGAAAGTAATCAACTTTGTAGTACGCAACATTATCTATTGATTTGGCCTCCCACATACCATTATCACTGACAACGGAGCCCAATTCGATAGTGCCAAGTTCAAGAACTTCTGTCCACGTTTCCACATTCAGAAGAAGTTCTCAGCAGTTGCTCACCCTCAAGTGAATGGAGAGGTCGAAGCTATTAATAAAGTTATCAAATCCACTCTGAAGAAGCGACTGGAGAAGGCTGGAGGCAAATGGGTCGATGAGCTTCCCATGGCTCTATGGGCATATTGAACTACCTACAAGTACGCGATCGGCCACACTCCATTTTCACTTTCCTACGGCTCAGAAGCCGTCATTCCGGTCGAGTTAGAAGTACCTTCTCATCGTGTGACTTACTAGATGAGAAGCGTGAAGAGCCTGATTTGAGGGCAGCCACACACCGGAGTCGAGTCGCCCGATTATACAATGCTAAGGTCCAACCTAGAACCTTTGAACTTGGCGATCTCATGCTCAAGAGAATCTATCCGGTCCCTTCGCACATGAAGCCAACATGGGAAGGGCCGTATGTTATTGAATGGAGACTTGGAGATGGCACATTCAAATTATCGACTGTTGATGGTCTCACTTTGCCGAGAGCTTGGAACAGCGAGAGTCTCTATCGCTACTACACATAACAGGCTTTGTTCATTCATTTAATCTGCTTTTCATTTGCAATTTGTTTATGCATTTTGAAATTTGAATTTGTAATAAGGCAACTGACTCTGCCATACTTTCTTATTTCAGCAAAAAGTGCAATCTCTTCGAGCCAGAGCAGTGATTCTTGAAATGCATCATGCGACCATCACAATGCACGGAGAGCTAAGTTCTATCCTACGGTGGGACTTATTCAAATAGGGAGTGACTGTGACATGACCGGTCACTCGCTAAGTGAAACCCCAAGCTCAGAGGCAAGCTACCACACAAAAGTCAAAGGGATTGATACACGACAATCCTCTAACTAACTCCGGTTCCCAGAGTGCGAGCCGTAGTATAAACTTAAAATCCAAAACGTGGGCTCGAGGAGGGTGGATCTGTCCACCCACTACCTCACCCATGTGCGATCTAAAATCGAGGAGGATGGATCTGTCCATCTAACGACCTCGCCTTTCACATTTACAAGCTCGAGGAGGATGGATCCGTCCACCGACCACTTCGCTTGTTTACTCAGGGTTGATGTGACTCGACCATCTGCGATCCTAATCAATTTATCGTTCCTAGAGTGCGAACGAGATCCCAAAGCTCAAAATAGATGTGGTCAACCGTCTGTTAACTAACTCTAGATTTCCAGAGTGCAAGCTGGAGTATAAACATTAATTCGGTGTGACTGACCACCTAGAACTAAGTCTAAGTTCCCGGAGCGCAGACTGGGGTATAAGCATTAATCGAGTGTGAATCGACCGCCCATCAACTAAGTCTAAGTCCCCAGAGCGCAGACCGGAGTATAAACACAAATTGGGTGTGACTGACCTCCCACAAATCAACCTAAGTCCCCAGAGTGTGGACGCAATTCTGACTATTAAAGCGGGTGTGACTGACCGCCCATAAAATAACATCAATCCTCGAAGCATGGATGCGACTTTAAACATCAAGCAGGAATGAACGATCGCCAGCGCAGAAGTTCAATCCCCAGAGTGTGGATGCGATTATCAATAAATGAGCAAGTGTGATCCGACCACTCGGGCTCACTCCACTATAACTTGGTTCCGACTGAGTTAAATCAGAAGTGTCGAAGGCGGAAAGCAACTATCGTCCAGCCACTTCAATTCATCCCTAGGACTGGGGGCATAACTCGAGCACCAGCTACTGATTGAGATAGTACAACATTAGGACTCAACTTAACGTTTGGTTACGGCTCGGAGCCCTGACTCCGGGACTTAACAGCCGAACACAAGTCCTATCCAGAGATTAAAGCTTCACAAGTGTATTGAATAAAAATTCAGGTGATGAAACACTTAAGCAAATAAACTCGGAGTTATGCTAAAAACAAAAGGAGATTTTATTTCATCTATTCCTTGGAAACAAAATAAGTACAAAAAAAAGCTTATTCCAATTCCTATTAGCAGGGGCCGAACCCACATCTATACACGACCTATAGAAAACAAAAGAGGAATTCCTACCTATCTACCAAAATGGGACACAAAGAGACATGCCTACTCCTTATGTTTCTTCGGCTTCTTCTTCCTTTTCGGCATCGATCCACTGGAGCTACTGCGGTGGTGCCTTTTCGAACTCTTGCCTTTACCCGGTTGGTCCCCGGCCGGGGGAAGTATGGTAGTCTCCTCTTCCGAACTCATGGGAATTGGAATACTTTCAGAATGCATGGTCGGAGGAATGTGGGCACTTTCTATATGATAAGACACAGGGGATACACTAGTGACGATGATTGTACCACCCGGAGAGATCATACGTAAAGGGGCCGGGCCAAGACCTGCCATACCACCTCCAATACTGCTACCCAGCGCGGCACTTGCCATCTCGGCACCGATCTCCACTATTATCGCCTCATCATGAGCCGCTTGAGTGTCCGTTGGGATGCCGCTAGTTGGGGCCGGAAAGCTGGCTATGAACATACTTTCATCCATGACAAAAGGCAAGTCAGTAGGTGGATCGCTCTGAGGACCGAGGAGTTCTTCCACCATTTTTTCATTGAAGATAAAAGTACTTTCATGAACTTCCCCGGTTGGAGTGGCAGCTGTAGTGGTCATCGCCTCCGCCATGAATGCCTCCTACTCTTGATGCTGCTCTTGGGTTGTGGGGGCACGGCCGGTGCAGATCCTATAACTGAATGGAGATAAGAAAAGCTATTAGTGACATCTTCTGACAATGCTCCTGACTTTGAATAAATACGAGAAGTGTTCAGAATACCTTCCTCAGATTGGCTCGCGGGTGGAGCCGGGGAACCTTCAGGAACATGCTCACAAACCGGAGACAAACTCGATTGATCGGGATCATAAGCAGGCACAACTGGAGGATCTACTGTAGAAGTAGGTTTGGGTTGGGTTGCTGCAAGCAGTTCAGAACTCGTTTCGTTATGTTCAGCTCCAGACCCTTCCTTAACTTCCAGATGCTGAGCGGTGAGCTTTTCCTTTTCAATTGTGACAATGGCATCATGGAGAACCTTTCTTTCATCCTCGATCAATATTTGGTTCTCCAGCTCAAACTAATCAATAGATGTTGTGTGATGATCCGCCTTTTCATCTTCAACCAAGTGGCACCGAGCATTATACAGACGTGATGGGTAATCTTCGAGCCAACTCAGATTTCGATGCTTCAGAACATTGACATTGTATGTAATGAGGAGATCCTCAATGTCGCCCTCCAGCCTGGCCTCTGCCACTCTGGCCTCTGTCTCAACCCTAGCCTCGACTTCTTGCACCTTTGGTACAGCCGCATCCCGCTCACTCCTAAGTTCCACGGCTTGATCACATGCCTCTTGGGCAGCCTTATTAGCGTCATCCTTTTCTTTGACGACCTTAGCTTACTTTGCCTTAAGCTCATTGACCCCCTTGAGAGCATTATCTCTCTCGGCTGTGACGGTTGCATTTCTATGGCCCATATCATCGACCAAAGTTAGGTGCTCTTGCCTCATCTGCTCCATCTTCTTGTTCGCCTCATCAACTTTCTTCAAGGCCTCTATTTCCGAGTTTCTCAGAGTATTGTTCTTAGCAGTGAGCACTTGCACTATGTGGTCGTTTGGTTTCTAGTTTCTTGATTGTCTTCGCCCGCTCAAAACCGCCGATACTTTCTTTGCGGTCTTCATCCATTCCCGATATTGGCCATAAACATCGTATATGTAGTCATGCATCATTTGTTCTGCCTTATTGGGAATTTTCTTTAAATGTGGAGGAAATATGAAGCCATCAAAGCAGACATTCGGGAAATCCCTTTTCAACTTAGTAATTCTAATCGCTCCTTCCCCGCTGGATTCTGTAATGGCTTGTTCAATGGTGACGGTGGTCTCAGTTTCGGTCCTCCGACGTTGTTCGTCGGGCCTTGAAGTTTGAGAAGGTGGTACTTGATGCGAAGATTCTGAGGGTTGTTTGCCAGAGCCAGAAGGTTATGTTGGACCTCTAGGTGGCGGAGAGCACGATCGAGAACGGCGCCTATACCGCCTCTCCCTTTCCCTCTCATAGCGCTCCCTTTCTTGACCGGAGTAGCCGTGATCGCTTTCTCTATCGGCCTCACGTCTGCGAGACTCAGAGTATGAGTTAGACGAATGGCGTGCAAAACGGAGACTACCAAGCATAGATCCCCGCCTCGACAACGTATATGTAAAATGAAAAGAGAAACAGAGTTGGTAATCTTCAGAGATGAATAGCTTGTGATTAGAAATTGTGTGGTGCTGTGAAGTGTGTGTATGCAAGTGCAAACCCCCCAACCAACCAGTTGTAATAGCCGTACTCGGAGGAGTTGGCTCTCCTATGTCTAAGGCGCTTTGGAGCCCCTCTAACCCGGTATCTTGGTACAAAGGTAGGTCATCCGGAATGGGGATGTCCGTCAGTCCCGCAAAAGAGCTCACCATCTACGAAGGAGGAATCTCTTGACTAGTAGCAGACAACAAGACTATGACGGTTTTGCGCCTTACAGATTTTCGAGCAGTAGACTTGCCTCTTCTCTTCCGCTCTAAAGATTGAGGACTTTACAAAGGCTCAGCTGCAGGTTCATCTCCAGCAGGCATATTCGCATCACTGCCTTGTTCAGTAATTACTATCCCAGGAGCTCTCCTTCGAGCTTGCCTCACCGGGGCCATCCTAAGAATTCCTATGAGTCCAATGCTTTGATCTCTATCAATTAGCCCAACGGCAACCAGATTCTTATCCGTAAGGACTTCATCGATCTCTCTGTATTCGGCGGGCACCTCTTGAAGAACTCTTACTATCTCCTTAAACTGGGCACCTTCAGGTCGTGGAATTGAAGCTGTAAAAGAAAGAAAATGTTAGACTCGACATCGATTGCTATTATCCAGTTAATCAACAAAGAGGCTAGGGCACTTACTTCTTGCTAGCCACCGTCTGGCGAACCCTGGTGGACACCGAATGTAGAACCATTCAGTCTTGAAATAGCTCAGCTTGCTCCAAGCCCCGACCATGATCTGACAGTTCCTAACTGCCTCTAAGAAAGTGAAGTAAGGATTATCTCCTCGACTCTTTATGTTAAACAAATATCTGACCTCCTCTGGAGTTGGGGGTCGGAAAAGGTGCTCCATGAAGACGATGAATAAACTATTAAGCAAGGCATACCCATTCGGATGCAACTGGGATGGAGCGATCCTCAAGAAAAGTAGAACTTCTTGGATGGATTGATTAAATGAGGGGAGTGTCCTAGCTACACACATAAATCTATTACAGGCTGTGTACCCTTCCGGGGGAGTATAAGCTCTATCATCTGGCCCTGGTAATAAAACTTCATTTATCGATAACCCATGTCTTAAGAAAATCCTTCCCAGCATATCTTCAGAAATATTAGAAGGAACGGAATCTTATGGGTGTGCAATAAAGACTGCTCCTGGCAATTCATCCGGAGTAGGGCTAATAGTTTCAACTGCAATAACCGGCATTTCAATTGCGGGAAGTGGTGGACTCTGAACTTCCTACGATCGTGAACTTCCAGGTTCCATAGCTATTCAACTCAGCAAAAATCATCGTTAGACGATAATAAACCCTTGTTTCCCCTAGTGTGAAGTGCGTAAATGTGTTGTGCAGTGCAGTGCTACATACTACATAAGATATTCTACGAGTTTTGAAAGATGTTTAAACGATAAGACTTCAAAATTCAACCGGAGTGACAGTTATTGCTGGCCGTCACACCCATGCCATTCAGACTTCGAAGGCCGATCCAAGTTAAAGTTCATCAGATTTTGTCAAGTTACAGTTCCATCGATGAGCTTCAAAAGGCAGTCAAATATGCAGTGAAACGGTTAAGTCCAATTATGTAAGGCAGAAGCTCGTCAGAGTTAAATGTTTAAGTATGCAAAGGATTTCATCTCCATCAAGTTTAAGCTTGGATCGATCCCCAAATGGATAATTCATATCGATCACTCATAAAGTCAGTTCATATCGCTCGCCAATAACTTAGTCCGTATCCATCGGAGGGAGCAATGATTCATATCGATCGTGGAACGATGTTGCGTATCGATCACACGAAAGTCATTTCATATCGATGCAAAATTCCCTCTGCTTCTTATCGATCACTAGACCCTGGATATCGTATCTATCGCTCTGGATCGATACGATGGCCATCATTAGTTGATCGATACGAAAGCCCACCATCTACCGATACGAAACGCTTCTATCATTCGATACGAAGTTCTACTGCGTCCAGATCGATCCAAATTGTATCCCCTCATCCAAGATCGATACGAGAGGCTTCTACGTATCCATCTACACTTCATCGTCTCCGAATTAGCTCATGTTAGAACTGGTAGATAAGGGCTAGAGGGTAGATCATAGTTGTTATTCTGGGCTTAATAATTAGGACACATCACACAAGAACCATCTCCTCCTTCCTTGACCTTACTCCGACCATCTCTGGCTTCCTCTTCACCAAACTTGGCCGCGAATACGAATGGAATGACATTAAAGCTCAAGTCTTGTCATTTTTAATGAGAGATTGTTGGTTAGTTACCTAATTTAGGCAGCTAATTCGAAGAATTAAGAAGTTAAATAATTTGGGAATGAAAACAATTTCTTTTTCTTGGCTGTGCAATCGATACGAAGAGCTGAAAGCAAAATGAACAAGTGAAAGAATTTTCTAAGTACGAAAAGCATTTATATATGGTTCGGCCCAAGACAAGTGTCGATTCGTATCCTAGTACAAACTGACTGGTTGAAGAGGTCTATACCATAACCGATACGAAATGACCTATTCGTATCCATTGGCCATCGATTCAGGAACCTCCTTCGTATCCATCCACGGCTGATCTGAGATGAAGCTTTTCATATCCGTCAAGCTATCGATATGAAACACCAAGTAATGACTTATTTGAACCATTCGAACCCATCAGAAGTGCATTGATATAAATTATTTTAAAGGGCCAACGGATTCGTGTCGATTGCTATCGATACGAGGATAATTTTTCAACTTCTCACATCGATCTAGGAGACGATCAATACGAAGAGATACACAAAAATGACCATCAAGTGTTGTTACAACTTGAATTTCACATCGATTCGGGAGAGGATCGATACAGAACTCGATAAAAGAAAAACCTTGACAATGACTCGTGAACGTGCAAACGTTAATGGGAGTCAGGTTAACACACGTTCGTGCATGATGAACTAACATTCAATTTTCAAAATTCACAGAGTTGAATTCTCACCTGGTGACAATTACAACGATGAATAACAAATTGCTAACATTCGACACTCAGTTACAACAACGCACTGTACAATCATTGGGAGTCAACAATTCAGTATTTATATTACCAGGAATCAATCAAAGGCTACATCTTTTGACGAAAAGTCAACTACTCATCGGATCAGATAGGACTTTACGAACCAAAGGTCGCAGCTTTTCAAAGCACGTCATGTTCACAGAAGACGTACTTTGGGGGGCAAATGTTATCCCGCCTTGTGGCAAGGCCGTGACACCAAGAAATTAACTGGAAACCAAAGATAGATTGTCCTCGAAGATCAGTTACACATGGGTCTACTATGGATACTGGTAAATTTTTCCCAAGTCTAGATCGAGCTACAATAGATATGACACGATAGGCAAAGCTATGGAAGCCAACGTTCCAAATTTCAAGTCAATCGGAATTCATGTGCTTAAGTTATGGATCGATCGAGTCTCAAGTGAAACATATCGAGTTCGTATCTATCGAGTGTACGCTACTTCGTATCCATCAAATGAGCACTGGTTCGTATCCATGGAAAAAGCACCACTTCATATCCATCACATCTACTCCAGTTCGTATCCATCACTTGAGGACGTTTCGTATTGATCCCACTTATACATAACTCGTATCGATCGTCATTTACACAATTCGTATCGATCGGTCAACAATCGATACGAAGCATGCCACCAACAAACGATATGAAACAACACTTAAAAAGCATCGATACAATATCGACCTTCAATCGATACGAAGGGCTTGAGTTTATATCGATGCGAATGGGAGCGGGAATGATCGATACGAAGTAATCTCAAACATTGATATGAAACCATCGACACGAAAAGAATACATTTGGTCGATACGAACAAGAACACATTCACGAGGAAGACTCGGTCAGTCGGCATGAAAAGTGGATCGATCCTAAAATATAGCGCCATGTCACATGATCGATATGAACCAGAGCAATACGAAGTCATCGATACGTATTGTATAGATATGAACACGCCAGCCCATTGCAAATACAAGCTTGGATCGATCATAACTCAAAATTTACAAGTCCAAATGCCATCAAATTTTCACAAGAGCTTGCGTACCACCTCTACTTGGTCTCTGATCGATCTCGACTCAAATGGAGCTGTTTTGGATCGATCGAAATTCATACGTATCGATCAGGGATCGATCCCAATCCACCTCGGATCGATCTGGTGGGCCCTCCCACGTGAGAGAAGGAGTCTTCCGAGATTTAAGCCAGATATTGTCAGCCTACACCTATAAATAGTAGTCCTAGGCCTTCAAAAAATGGACTTTTGGCTCTTCTAGACCGATACTCTGCCGAAATCTCCATTGTATCTTGAGTGTACTGTTGTAATTAGTTGTAACCAGCGAGAATCATCAATAAAACAACAAACTTTCTATAGTGGACGCAGGCTACAACTCCGAACCACTCTAAATCTATGTGTTCTTATACTTCTGTTTGTCTGTTTTTGGTGTGTTTGTCAGATTAACCTCATTTTTCATTTATATTCTTCACTTTGATCTCTTTAAACACGCCCGAAGAGTGTTGTGCCCAATTTTGGTACAAATAGTTTCAACTATAAAGTTGTAGAGTTTGGTCTCTAATTTTTTTAAATAGCCGAGGGTTATTTCGTCGAGTCAGGTGTGAGATATAGGTTAGAAATAATAAATGGTCAAACATTGTTGGTTTTCGTCGAGCTTGGATCGACAAACAGAGGGTACACTCAGGTTCATAACTGCGAATTGAGATTTTTAAGGCTTGTCATAGGAATTTTGGTGTTGAATTGTGGCATGGTGGCTAGATGATCGAATTTCGGTAATCTAATAAATTCAGGAAATTTATAGAGTTTGGGGCAGAGCAATCAGAGCTGGAGCAGCCTTGGATGATGGCGGAGCTATGGTGGTGATCGCGTGGACGATGGTGGTTGGGGTGGTGCATCCAAGCTCGACTTAAGGTTTGGGTTTTACGTGCGTATTTGTGCTTTGCTGGCGACAGTGGCCCACCGAGTAGATCGTGGGGCTAGTTGAAGGTGTGGTGGGCTTTGGCGGTTCAAATAGCGGTGACGGTGAGGTCTAAGGTTGATCAGAGCGGTGATGAAAGGGTGGTGACCGAGGGGTGATCATATTCGGTACTATGCAGGAAGGGGTAGATCAGTCCTGAGTGGCAGAGGTGCAAATATTTTACAGCCTCGATACATTTTCTCTAGAGGTGTACTGTACGAAAGGTAGACCCTTACCTTGTCATGTTGAAAATCCAATCTCTAATAAGTGCTTTCGGACTTAGTTATATACCTATTATGCTGGAATTTAATTAATGTAACAATTTTGGCTATGATTCCATATTTAATTTAAACCTTTGACATTATTGTAATATCATTGGAGTTTCTATAAAATGGTTTGGTTATCGTAAGTTAAAAACCCATCTCTGTTTATATGCGACGTGGTCTTATGAGATACATTTATTTTGAAAAGTTTTTATAACATTAAATATCCATTTGATTTGTGTTTCTCACGTTGGTTTACCACACTGATCTGAGTTTTATTTTTTTAAAGTGCTCGGGTCAGCCCGAGCATATTTTCTAGATTTAGCTGGACACTTTTGGAACTTCAAGAGACAAGTTGGATCCTCCAAGGCGCATTTACGTATTTTATCTTCCGATGTTTTGTTCTTGTTGTATTTATTAGAATTTGTAAGGACATGTTTTTCTAGCTGTCCAGGCTGATGATAGGTTAGTTTTCTTTGATGATAATATGTATATTAAAGTTCTTTTCTTTTTGTAAAGACATATTGTATGTTATATATTACTCGTCATGTTATGAGATTATATTCTGTCATTTTCTTTTTTTCACCATAACAATCTGCCTTTCTAACACTTGGATGTTCGATACATGAATACCGTGGATGTATTAGTGTCGACTTATAAGGATCGTAAAGGCAGGTCATTACAGTTGGTACCAGAGCTAAAGGTTAAGCGAGAACCATACACTGGTGGGGTAAATTCAATAGAAAAGGGTAAATAATCCTAGAATGAGTTTGAGTGTATATATATAAGATCACATATTTGTTATTTTTATATAAATGTTTTATATTGTGTTAATTGATCTATTGAGTGACTTATGGATTCTGGTCAATACGAGTAGCTAACGTTATTGATAGGAACCTCTAAACACTTGAACAAGGCAAATCGACATGGTATTGTTTTGGAATTTGGTAAATGAAATAATTTAACCTAGGAGTAATTTTATATATTAAAGAATGATTTTCAAAAAAATAATATAGTTATTTTTTGACGTGATTGTTTGTTAGGAAATGATAATATTCAATTATTATTATTTAGGGTTTGTTTAGTCATGTTTGTCTACTTTTGGGCATTGACTAGTGTTTGTTGATTTATCTGCCATTTTTCTTTCCTTAAACATGGGTTGGGTAGATAGAAATTGTGGAAACATTGAAAATTAACACCTTGTGAATTAAGTTTCATAATTTGACTAGAAGGAGTTCGATGTTAATGTTGGGTTAAAACTGGGTTTTAATAAAAGATGTTTATTAAATAAAAGCTTGAACAGCTTGAAATAAATATTTTGGAATGATTTTACGAAGAAAGATTTTATGAAATTTGAATTTTATAAAAAGATATATTTTATAAATAAAAGGATTTTCTAAGGATTCAAAATCCCATGGTGTCTTAAAAGAATTTAAGAAAAGTAGTAATGGTTTTACTTGGAACTTTTTACAAATATAAATATTTTGGAAAGCAAAGTTTTAAGTAATGTATAATTTTCATGGGGTAGTTCGGGAAGGAGTCTCGATTTGTTTTGTGATGATCTGAATAATATTCTAAGTGACGGTCGGATTTTTGGTTAGGCGAATGTTGCAGTGTACTTAGTAAATTATTCTCTTTATCATTGTACGATCGAAACGAGTTCAAATCCGGACAAACCCAAAGCAAGTTGGTCATTGATAATTTGATAAAACTTTTTGTTGTATACATTATTGTTCCAAAATGGGGAATTTTGAAACAGCAGAAGTATTTTTTAGTTAACAAGTTCGAGTGACTCGAAAGTAACTAAAAATGGGAAAGAGATGTGTTCAGATGTTTAAATATTCTCTTAAGTCTTACTCTTCTTGGTAAGGGAATGTATGATACTATTTGGTAGTACCCAATTCCTTAGTATCATTTTGGGGTTACTCAGGGTGTATATATATTCTATGGTTAAAATATATAGTATTATTTCAAAATATGAAGTTTTGAAATAAAACCGGGTATTTGGATCTTGAGTTTACTTAATGGAAATAAATTCAAAATAAAAAGGGTGAACCAAATAGTTGTATATATCCTTAGTATGTAGAGAGGTATTATACAAGTTTGCGAACTTAAGTTGAGTTTTATGAAATGTTTCCATAAATAGGTATGGAAGTAAATTGGTTAACATTTTGTGTTAACCGGTTTCTTTCTTTGTTTGTTTGAAATGAAATTTCAGGGTCAAAATTCTTTTAAGAGGAGAGAATCTAACGCACCGAAAGTTTATCACTTTGATTTATGAATATTTAATTTAATTTAATTTAAATATTCAATTAATGGTTTAAAATATTAAATAACCCTATTTTAATTTATAACTGATGATAGAAAACTTCATTTTTGAATTTTGTTTATATAAATAGGTAGTTTGATGAAAAACTAAAAATGTGGCTGAAACCCGCTTTTTGAATTTTCAGCTTTTTATCGAACGACAAGCTGTAGAAAGGCATAGTATACTTGCATATTCTCTAAAATAACATTTTAAAAGATTTTGAAGTTAGAAAAACATCTTTTTATTAATGTGAAAAAAGATGATTAAAATAAGAATTAAATATATTTAAATTTAAATAATGAAGGATGGATTTGAAGTGAATTTACATTTCATGATTCCTTAAGTCTGAAAGTTAACCAAGGCACATGTATCACTCTAATATCCAACATTTTTTCTTATGCTTGACATTTTGGTGACTTGAGATTTGATGGAGGAGTTGAAAAAATGGTGTAAGTGCATTTTGGGCCTTTAATCTTCTCTATCTTCGTTTTTATATATATACATTCCCCATCATATACTCCATAATATATATTCCCTTCCCTTCCATTTCTTATTTTATTTTCATTTTATCTTCATACTTCTTAATATCTTTTCCCATCTTCTCTAGTTTTTAAATTTTAAAAATAAAATCACATCTTTTAGCTTGAACATTTTTGCTTCATCCAAAGATGGAAACTTGAAGCATTTCAAATACAGGGAAGGTGAGATATTCAAATCTTTAGGTTAGTTTTTGGATGAAATTATGAATGTTGAATAATTTGTTAGTAGTTTGATTTGAAGAATGATGCTCGTTTTTTTTTTGAAATTTTTTAAATCGTATTTTTGTGAATATTTGGTTTGAAATTGAAGGGCATGCTTAATGTAAGTGAATACTCTGAGATATTGATGTTAAGTACTGGTTTCATCTTCTTCTTACCTTACTGTTCTCTATTTTTCAAATAAAAACATATCCATTTCCTCATTCAAAAATCCATAACACCCAAACCGTTTAGAATTAGCCGAAGGTTTCAACTACATAGTTGTAGAGTTTGATCTCTAGTTTTTTTAAAAATAGTCGTGGATTATTTCATCGAGTGGTATGTGAGATATGGGATATAAATAGTAAATGGTTGAATATTTTATGTTTTTTGTTGAGCTCCGACTGACGAACGGAGGGTACAGTCTGGTTTGTATCTATGAATCGAGATTTTTAAGGCTAATCATAGGATTTTAGCGTGTTGGATTATGGCATTGGGGCTAGATGATCGGATTTGGGTCATCTAACAAAATTCAGGCGATCTAGAGAGTTTGGGGTGGATCCATCAAAGTTGGGGCAGCTCTGGTGATGGCGGAGCTGTGGTGGTGATCGCATGGACGACGGTGTTCAGGGTAGTGCAGCTGAGCTCGAGTTAGGGTATGATGGGTTTGGGTTTTGCATGCGTATTTGGGCATTGCTGGCAACGGTAAGGGCGGCTATGTGGGCCACGAGGTCGGTCAAAAATGTGTTGGGCTTCGGTGGCTCAAACGGTGGTGGTGGTAGTGAGGTCTAAGGTTGATTGGAGTGATGATGAAGGAGTGGTGATCGAGGCGTTTGGGTTTGCGTGGGCGCGCGTTTTCAAATTTTGACGATTAGGTCCATTTTCGTTGTAGGGCGCCGAAGTTCGAGGGGATGGGTGGAGTTGGATGAGCTCGAGAAGCGGAATTTGTGGGTGGTGGTCGGTGAGGCGAGCAGAGATCGGCAGTGATGTGCACGTGCACAAGTATACATTCGTGCTTTGCTTTTGGCTCTAGATTTTGTTTTTTTGAATTTGAGAAATGGTGTTGAGAAGAAGTAGTTTGGTGTTTGGGTTTTTCTATTGGGCATTGGGCCTAGGGGTTCTTAAATTCTTTTAATTAATTAGTTAATCAATAATAGTTTAAACTTTTGTAAAATCATTGCACACTCATACGAAGTCCGTTTGACCCACGGATTTCGACATAGGTTCTTATTAACTAGAAGAACACAAATATGTACAATTATTTGTCAGATTTGTTGAAGTGAAAAATATTGATAAATAAATAGTGTTATAAAATAATTACACAGTTAGTTAATTATATTTTATCACTGACATTCTGTTAGCAGAATAAAACATCGTTTTGCTATATTTAAGTTGGACAGATTATATCAGACATCTATTTTGTGGAATAGATCCCCGTTCTGCTACTTTATTAATTTGGACATTTATTTATATGTCAGTTGACCTGGATAGATGATATGTTATCAGTCGTTTGTTAATTATGGATTTTATTTACATATATGTTGCTTATGTAAATATCAGTAATATGACTTGGAATGTTGAACTGAAATAAGTGGTAACAGGTTTCAGTATCATTGGGGTCGCTAAGCCTATTTCCAATTTGAAAAGAAATGGATTGAAATTTGCTTTAACTTTATAATATTTGAAGTAAAGTGTTGTCTATATTAATGATATTTTAAGTTAAGTAATTATTTCATTAATAAGGTTATAGTCAATTCATTATTAATGATATTTTTAAGTTAATTATATTTTTAATTAATAATATTAAGTTAATAATATTTTTAATTAATAATGATTAAGTTAATAATTATTTTTAATTAATGGTGTTTAAGTTAATGTTTAATTTAACTAATAATATTTTAAAGTTAATTAATTATTTTAATCGTAATATTTTAAGGTTAATTAATCATTTTAAATTGTTATTTAAGTTAATTAATCATTTATTAATGATGGTTTAGAGTTAATTAATCATTTTAATTACTAGAGTTTAAGTTAATTAATCAGTTTTAACAATGGTATTTAAGTTTAATTAATTAATTTAATAATATGTTTTAAATAATAATAATATCGTTTTATAAAAGGAATTTGTTAGAACCTAGAATTTTGATTTTTTTATTGTAACAACTATATAAGTAAATATTATATGAACTAACCATACTTGCAGTAGAAGATATTGTTTTTACTCGAGAAATAGTCTAACAATTTGCAGACCAGATTCCGGATTGAAGCTTCAACAAAATATTTAGTCTACGGTCCGAGTTTAGTAGTAAATTCATGTTAAAATCTCTCTGAAGTGGTATATGCATGCACATGCAATTTAAAGTTTTCCAAAACAATGTTCATATGCTAAATTTTTTAAAACATTCTTTGATATGCCAGAAAACACTTAATTCAACTGGCTGAATGGCTACAGTCAGCCGACTGAATTCTGTGCATGTGCACAATTTTCTTTGAACATTCAGACGGCTGACCTTGCAAGTTCAGCCGGCTGAATTATGCCTCTTTTGCACTGTTTTCTTGCTGGTTCGATTTTAGATCGATTCAGCTGGCTGATTTGTTCTATTCAGACGGCTGAATCTTCATAACGACTATATTTTGAAAAGACACTTCAATTCAACGAATAGAAACAACTCTTTATTCAAGAGTTGCTTCCATATTCTTTCATGGCTACCTTTCTTGAACGTTTGCAACTCTTAATCACTATAAATAGCCATGAAATACATTGTTTTAATCACCAATAATCATTCTAATTCTCATTCTTATATTCTGAACCATCTGGCTATCTAAAACATTCAATACTTCATTCTAATCACTTGTTCATTCATGCAAACTTCATTACTGATTTAATAAGCTTCCTATCTTCACGAATTACACGATATACCACAAAAAAGAAGATTATAGGAAGGTTGTATGTTATTGACTTATCAGTGCTACTCAAGAGCATACTCAGTCATAAATAATTTTACTATTTCTATTGGAAGTCCTATTCAGTTGCTCAGGCGGCTGAAGTCCTAATTTGTTGCTTAGGAAGTTCAAGTCCTGTTCGGTTGCTCAGGCGGTGTAATACATGTTCCTCCGGGTTAAGTGAGGGTTGATAGTTAAATTCCAGAAGGAGTCTGGGACTAGACATAGAATGGGAAGTTTGGACCAGTATAAAAATCTTTGGTGTCATTTACTTTATTATTTTACTTTTATATTTTTATTTCGCACAAGTAGATAGTTTAGTTTACATTCCATATTGTACGATCCTTAGTCGCTTTCATTTGGTATTAGAGCTCACGTTTTCGATTCACTTATTGGGTATGATTATAATAATATTAAGATCTACCCTCTTTTAATTAAACTTTTCTATGCCAATATGAACCTCGATCATCAAAATCCCCAAAACAAAGATGATTGTATATGGACATTGGTTTATGGAGTAAGAATTTATCTACCTCTTCAACGATTAGGTCATATTCTAAGATGTCCATCCAAAGGGTTGGATATTGACGATGTTGATGTTGATATGTATAATTGTGATGAAGTGTCCCATCTCTTTTTATCGGACGATCTAACCATTTTAAAATCCATTGCCTTACATCCGAAGGTAAGAATCATCCACCATGCACTTATTTGATCTTTACAACCCCGTACTGGAAGTTATGAAAAAGACTACAAAAGGAATATTTAAGCCTTATATGCTATTTACTTGTCCCAACGAGTAAATTGGGAAAAATAACATTGGATGAATTTCTCACCGTCAATCATAAAAGAAGCTACAAGACGATTCACTATGGAGCTTACATTATGCGAATTCTATAAAATTTTGGAGTTCCATTGTCTGATTCCAATTTCATGACAATAGTGTTTGATGTGTGTTTATTGTTTGATGATAACAAAATATATATCAATTTATAGATGTGTTTGCAGATCGTACTATACATGAATAAATATTCATAATTGAATAATAATACTATTGCACAGAATTTAACAAATTCAATTAGTATTTTTTATTCAATATAATATTTTATACAGTACAAAGTTTTCAGCTCATACACTGATTTCATACATTTCACACTCATACACACTCATGCACTGATTTCATACATTTCATATTTACAATGTTTTCCTCACTACATCACTTAACACTCAGCTATAACTATCTGCATTGTCCAGCTTCAGTTCTTGTCATGTCTTCTGTGTACCTGTATAATTAGTAACTACAGCAGTAATCTGAAAAATAAACAAATTTGAATTTGCAAAAATATAAAATTTGTTTTTGTCGTTGTCTCTGATATATGGGTTATTGTCATCATCTTTGATTGTGTAATATCTGTGCATATCAGTATTCATATCAGGGACAGGTAGTCATGAGTGGCTGCAATACACACGTGTACATTCATAGACGTGTGCACTGCCTCGCCAACTCGTGTGCACAGTCAACAAAAGACATGCACAGGTCAGACCAAACATCTAGACCAACTGCACAATGCAAATGGCCTCGACCAAAATCCAAATGTACACATGAACAATATGGCAATGCAGACTCAAGTCACAAGTACAAGAATGCAACAGCCACAATTCTAACAGAGAAATGCACAAGTACAGATTCAAACAAGTCCACACTGCAACTCCAACATATCAGAGAGTAGTTCAAGTGACAAATGCACCAATGACACCAATGAACTCAAGACAGTGAACATTACAGGCATGTTGAAGACAAATATAAGTGCAGATTCTAAATGAAACAATGCAAGCAAGACCAGAATACAACTGGACAAGACAGGTTAACTTGAATGTAATATCAAAGACATCAAGTGAGACCAGAAGTGAGAACAGACTCAAGTCAAGCTACAAAACTGTATACATGGACTGCTGTATTCAAGTAACCAAAAATGCAAAGTTGAAAACAGATGCAAGCTACAACATGAATACACAATTCAAAGAACTCGAATGTGTAAGACATGATCAGACCAAAGAACATGAATGGTGACAAGACAAAGCAACCACAACATCATTATCAAGTACAAATGCAACAGGAAAACAAGCATGTACAAGTCAGTGAAGAATAAGTTCGAACCAAATCAAGTTCAAACATCAGGGTACAAGTGCAACAGTATTACATATATACAGTAGTGAAGACAAAGTCAGGTGATCATCATCGAACAAACTCAGGGATGAACAACAGAAATCACAAACTATATCAAAGGAACAGAGAAGCCAAAGTCAGGGATAAACACAGATGGCCAGAAGAAGATGATCAGAGACAATGATCAAGTCAGATCAAAGCTAAACTCAAGGCCGATGTTCACAAAGTCATAATCAAGTCAGAGGCGAAGTCAACATGGCCATAAATCAAAGCCGTAGTTTTAATCAAGGTTACAAATTGATAAAGTCAAAGTCAGAATTATAAATTAGGAAAGATTCTGGAATATTATTCAAAAAGAGATCGGACGTCACAAAATCAAAGCCGTGGGAACAAAGCATATACCAAAAATATCACAACTAATTAAAGGAAAGTTTTTACGGCGTGGAGATCACGTAAATCAAATCAGACAATTCAAGGGTTTCGAAAACCCTATATAAAGACCCCAATATCATCATCGAAAGCGTAGAGCGAAATAGAACCCAAATCATCATTGACAAACAGAGCAGAGAAGCAAGAACAATCAAGTTCAAGCAATTAAATCAAAGAAAAGCACAGAGCAGAAATCACATACCGAAGCCAACGATCGACTAACTCAATTATCTCGAAGTAAGCAACTGGTCAGTAGCGAAGCAGCCATCAATCGACAGAGCAACAATCACAATCGGCACCAATTAGAATCCCCAAATTTCAGAGGAACAACGACGAGGCCCAAGCCGTAGATAATCTCACAAACGCAAGAGCCGAAGCTCTAATTCCAGAATCACCATTCACAAGGAAAAAGAAGCAGGCCGATAAAAATTAGAAGGGGCCGGCCTTATTAAAATTAACTAAGGCTTTGGTTTTTTAATTTGTTTTTATTTTGGGCCGGGGTTTATTTTGATTAAGGGCAAAATTGTTTTAAAGTTTTAATTTAATTTTTGCCCTTGTTTTCTTTGGGTTTTTGTTTTAAAGTTTGGCTTCAAATCAAATCAGGGTAAATCACCACCTAGGTTTTAGGTAGTGTCAGATTGTCTAGTTAGAATTAGTTCAGTGAGCAGGGGTTGCGAGTTTGCAAAACTCTATAGGAGGTAGCAGGGTGTGCGAGTCTGTTAGAGTGTTTGTAAGCGGGATACTGTTTAATTCTAATAGAAATCTAGGAATGCAGCAGTAGGCAGGGGTTGCCGAAGCTGGGTAAATTTTGTGTGTGATTTACTTTTCAGCATACTTACTTATCTGCAGTTTGATTTCGTGTTTAAACATAAGAAAATTTGCTATAACCTTATTCACCCCCCATCTAGGGTTAATCTAGATCCTACAAGTGGTAACAGAGCCCGGTAAATTTTTTCTTTAACTCTAGAGTCATGAATCCATCAAATAATTCTTCTTCTGAGGGGCAATCTATTGCTAGGCCACCAATGTTTAATAGGAATGATTATGCTTACTGGAAAGTTAGGATGAGTATTTATCTTAGTTCTGTTGATTATGATGTTTGGGACATTATTGAAACTGGCTATACATCTCCCACTATAACTATAGGTGATACTGAGATTCCTAAACCTAGGGATAGGTGGGACGCTAACGATAAGAAATTAAATACTACAAATGCTAAAGCCATGAATGCTTTGATCTGTGCTCTTGACAAGACTGAATTTAATAGAATTTCTCATTGTAAAAATGCATAGGAAATTTGGCATACCTTGGAGGTGACACATGATGGAACTTCTCAAGTCAAGGAGTCTCGTCTAGCCCTATTCAGCAATGAATACGAGAATTTTGTAATGGACAAAGGCGAGAGCATAAAGGAC
Source organism: Allium fistulosum (assembly GCA_030737815.1). NCBI lineage: Eukaryota > Viridiplantae > Streptophyta > Magnoliopsida > Asparagales > Amaryllidaceae > Allium > Allium fistulosum. Next base: position 846,288,510 of record CM060902.1, read on the forward strand.
ATGTTTGTACGCTTTTCAACTTTGGTGTACAATGCTAGAGCGCTTGGGAAGGTATTCACTGAGGTAGAGCTTGTGAGGAAGGTGCTACGAGTCTTACCGATGAGCTTTGAGGCAAAAGTCACGGCAATACAAGAATTGAAAGATCTGAGTAAACTAAGCATGGAGGATTTGATCGGTAACTTGATGACATATGAGCTTGAGCTAAAAGCAAAGGAGGAACGCAACAACTCCGAATCAAAGAAGAAGACGATTGCCTTAAAGAGCAAAGAAGAGAGCGATGAAGAAGAAGAAGATCCAATTGAAGAGCTTGCAATGGCTGTCAATAATCTTAGAAAATGGTCAAGATTCAAGCCACGCAAGAAGAAAACAAGTGGTAATAGGTCAAAAGATTCTGACAATTCCGAAAATGAATTGACCTGTTATAACTGCAAGAAGCCTGGCCACTTCAAACAAAAATGCCCACTTCTCAAAAACAACAAAGGAAAGAAAAAGAAGAAAAAGGCATTTGCAGCAACTTGGGATGATGAGGAAGGAGAGGAAGTTTCGAATGATAGCTCAGAGGAGGCTAACTTGTGTCTTATGGGAAAATCAGATTCAGAAGCAAGCTTAGAGGAATCTAGTGAGGTAAGTAACTATTCATACAAAGAACTTATTTTTATGTGCTATGATCTTACTAAAACAATTGATACTCTTGAATCTAAAATTGAAAAACTGAAATCTGATAGGAGAAAACTTGCCCATGAAAATTTTAGGTTAGAAACTGAACTTGAAAATATTCAAAACCTAGACTGTAAAAACTGTAAAATTTTAGATTCAGAATTATCAAAACTGAAGAATAGCTTGGAGAATCTTGAAAAAGAAAACTTGAATCTTAAAGAAACTATTGACACTAGGAAAAAGGATTTCATAAATAGATGCACCTCACTTGTGACTGAAAACACGACACTAAAAAACAAAGTCCAAGATCTTGAGAAATCACTGAATAATTTTTCAAGAGGAGAAAAATCATTCAACATGTTATTGGGAAATCAACTTTTTGCTAACAATAGAAAAGGACTAGGCTTTGGGAAAACAAAAGTTGATGATAATGCAAAAGGTAAGAGTGTCTTTGATAGATGTGAAATAATTGGACATCGTGTTGAAAATTGTAGTCATAGGAACAAGAACATAAAATTTATAAAAGTTTGGGTTCCTAAGAATTCTACAAACTAATTTCATGTCTATTGGAACAAGAATGAAAAAACAAAACAAGTTTGGGTTCCAAAGGGATTGTTTATTCACAATGCTTCAGTCACTAACATCATTGGACCTAAGAGTTTCTCTAGGTCATCCTCATCTCTCTTTATGTAGGTTTGTTGGCGGGCTAAGGAACAACAAGAATGGTTTCTAGATTCAGGTTGTTCTAGACATATGACAGGTGACAAATCGAAGTTCCTTAGCCTAGAGAATTTTAAAGGAGGAAATGTGATCATGGGAGACAATAGCAAGTGTAAGATTATTGGTAAAGGTGAAGTAGGTAACGGTACCTTTTCTTTGACTAATGTTTTATACGTTGATAATTTGCGTCACAATCTCATTTCTATTAGCCAACTATGTGATAAAGGTATGAATGTGGTTTTTGATAGTGATACTTGCAAAATCATTGATAAATCTTCTAATAACATTGTTTTTACAGGCAAAAGAAAAGGAAATGTTTACTCACTTTCGTTTGATAATATAAATATTTCTAGATGTTTTGGTAGCCACTGACGAAGAGGCATCGAAGAAGGAACATCTAGTGAGAAAGCTGAAAATAGGACTGTTGATGCTAATAGATTGAAGTTCAAATCCAATCATCCTCCTGAATTGGTTATAGGTGATCCTACGGAAGGTATACGTACTCGCTCTTCATTTGATAAAAATTTGTGTGCGTTTTGTTGTCACAGTGGTTTTATTTCTGAGATTGAAGCTGATTCTGTTGAAATGGCTCTTAATAATGAAAGTTGGGTTTTAGCGATGCAAGATGAACTTAATCAATTTGAGAGAAATAAAGTTTGGAAATTAGTTCCTAGACCTAAAGATTATACAATTGTTGGAACTAAATGGGTGTTTAAAAATAAACTTGATGAATCCGGAAATGTAATTAGAAACAAAGCTAGGTTGGTCGCAAAAGGTTATAACCAGATAGAAGGCATAGATTTTGATGAAACATTTGCTCCAGTTGCTAGGTTAGAAGCCATTAGGATTTTGCTAAGTTTTGCATGTTATAAAGGTTTCAAACTTAAACAAATGGATGTAAAGAGTGCCTTTCTAAATGGTGATTTGAAAGAAGAAGTTTTTGTTGAACAACCCCCCGGTTTTGAAAATCATGATTTTCCAAATCATGTGTATAAGCTAGAAAAAGCATTATATGGTTTTAAGCAAGCTCCTAGAGCTTGGTATGACTACCTTTGTACATATCTTTTGGAAAATGGCTTTAAAAAGGGAAGTGCTGACACGACACTGTTTCTATTACATAAAGAAAGTGATTTTTTGATTGTTCAGATTTATGTGGATGATATTATTTATGGTGCTACTAATGAACTCTTGTGCGAGAAATTTGAACAAGTCATGCAGGCTAAATTCGAGATGAGCTTGGTTGGAGAATTGAAATATTTTCTTGGATTTCAAATCAAGCAAAGCAGTGATGGTATATTCATTTCACAATCCAAGTATGTGTTGGAACTGTTGAAGAAATTTGGAGTTGAGAACTCCAAACCAATGAAAACTCCTATGAGCCCATCAATAAAGTTGGACAAAGATGAGAAAGGAGTTACTATTGATCAGAATAAATATCGAGGGATAATTGGTTCACTTCTCTATCTTACTGCTTCTAGACCTGATATTATGTTTTATGTGTGTTTGTGTGCACGTTTTCAATCTAACCCTAAAGAATCTCATTTGAAAGCCACTAAACGAATTTTGAGATATCTTTCACACACACACAAATTTGGACTATGGTACCCTTCTTGTGAAAATTTTGATTTAGTTGGTTATTCAGATGCTGATTATGCTGGTTCATTGGTTGACAGGAAAAGTACTAGTGGGACATGTTTCATGCTAGGAAATTCATTAGTTTCATGGTCAAGTCGAAAACAGAATTGTGTTGCATTATCCACCACTGAAGCAGAATATATTGCTTTAGGAAGTTGTTGTGCTCAAATTTTATGGATGATGCAAACTCTTTCTGCTTTTGGCTTAGTTTATAAACAAGTTCCATTAAAATGTGATAGTAAAAGTGCAATAGACTTATCAAATAGTCATGTTTATCATTCACGCACAAAACACATTGATGTGAGACACCACTTTCTTAGAGATCACATTGCTAAGGAAGACATTTGCATTGAATTCATTTCAACTGAGGCTCAACTTGCTGATATTTTCACAAAACCCCTCCCCGAAGACAGATTTTCCAGATTACGTTTGGATTTGGGGATTATAGAAATTGACTAATCATTTTTCAATTTTTTGGTTGAAATATTCTTGGATATTTATTTTCAACTTCAATTTCTAGGATTCAAACCAGTTTTGGATATTATTCAAAGATTGATTCGAATATGGTATTCAGTAGTGGAAATATGGTTGTTTTATTTTAAGAAATTTCATAATATGATTAATTTGGTAACTTATTCCACGACCATTTCTATTTCTAAGGTAATATGATTAATGGGAAATATTTCTACCATCTTTCTATCATTCAAAATGGTTTTGAAAAATGAGAAGAGTGCATTATTTTTAAATTAAAAAGAAAATTAAAAATTTTATAAATATTTCGCATGCATCCATTCTCATTTAAAAGTCCTTATGGTTATGCATAGATGGATCATGTGAGTGAATTTTAGTTTATCATCACTCCATTCTCATTTAAAAGTCCTTATGGTTATGCATGGATGGAGCTTGATAGCTAATGAGTAACTGCTAATCCCATTTAAAAGTCCTTATGGTTATGCGTGGTTAGTAAGTGCTTATTTTTATGCTTAAATGTCAAATTATTTTTAAAAATCTTTCTCTTCTCATTATATAAAAACCGAATCATCGATCCATTCTCTACAATATGGAAATTGTTATCTTGTTATGATTTATTATGATTTTTCTTGGTTTTACATTTGTTTTTCCCCTACTGTTCCATTATTTTTTTGTCAGTCTTTTGATGATAACAAAAGGGGGAGAAGAACAAGATTTTGATAAGAAAGTAAATATTTTTGAATACTTCCAAAAATTCGTTAAATGTTGTTAGTTAATTTTCTTTAGTTCTTTTATTCCTCTGTAATTTTCAAAATCTTCTAAATAAGGAGTGGTCTCAGTTGTAGGGGGAGCATCCATATAGGGGGAGCTAAATATTTCATGCTCAAACACATTTATCGGAATTTCAAAATCTTTAATATATATGTTTGTCATCATCAAAAGGGGGAGATTGTTTGATGTGTGTTCATTGTTTGATGATAACAAAATATATATCAATTTATAGATGTGTTTGCAGATCGTACTATACAGGAATAAATATTCATAATTGAATAATAATACTATTGCACAGAATTTAACAAATTCAATCAGTATTTTTTTATTCAATATAATATTTTATACAGTACAAAGTTTTCAGCTCATACACTGATTTCATACATTTTACACTCATACACACTCATACACTGATTTCATACATTTCATATTTACAATGTTTTCCTCACTACATCACTCAACACTCAGCTATAACTATCTGCATTGTCCAGCTTCAGTTCTTGTCCTGTCTTCTGTGTACCTGTATAATTAGCAACTACAGCAGTAATCTGAAAAATAAACAAATTTGAATTTTCAAAAATATAAAATTTGTTTTTGTCGTTGTCTCTGATATATGGGTTATTGTCATCATCTTTGATTGTGTAATATCTGTGCATATCAGTATTCATATCAAGGACAGGTAGTCATGAGTGGCTGCAATACACACGTGTACATTCATAGACGTGTGCACTGCCTCGCCAACTCGTGTGCACAGTCAACAAAAGACATGCACGTAGTTCGATCAATCAAGAATTTATAGAAGAAAGGGGAGTGTTGTGATGACCTACCTTTCCGACCCTCGGAATTCGAAACTAATACATCCTTGGTATTCACATGTCGTGGATCCAAGCGTCGGAGAGGTGGATGGTCGAGGATAGAAAGATGAAAAGAATAGAACAGAATCTTACACGAATGGAATAACATATATTATTTCAATAAATAATCTTTACAGCGGAAAATTTTAAATACATTTATCAGAGTTTAACTTAACATGGACAGTTATAAATATATGTTCTTACAAATGTGGAACACAATAGTACATAAGTGTGGTGGAAATGGATACCAATCTTTAGAAGAATCTTCCAACTCCCTACTCCGAGCTCTTCCAAAATGCTCCAAACAAAACCTGACTACTAGGCTGCTTGGAAAAATAGGGCGCCCAGAATTTAAAAACTCCGGGTCAGTCATGGGACAAGTGTGAGAAACTCAAAATACGAGTTTTTGAAAACAATGGGTAAGACCACGCCACACATAAACACGGAATGAGTTTTTATCTTATGATAACCAAAACATTTCGACGTGAAATCCGGTAATATTATTTTTAATGACATTCTTTTGAAAGCACTTTTCAAATAAACATATTCAAATGTTTGAAACTGTTACATTGATTAAATTCGACGGCATAATAGGTTTACAACTAAAATCGACGGCACTTATTGAAGATTTTGATTTCCAACGAATAGCAAAGTAAGGAACTACCTCTTGTACAGTGCATCTCTTAAGGGATGCACCGAAGCCACACACAGATGGTCCTATGCAAATTAAGACTGGCCCACCCAAGACCAACAAATGGTACGGATAGCACCGAATATGATATCATCCCGGCCGTTCCCGACCTATCCGAGAGCTCTTATACCATACACCACATATATTTTTACCTGACATCATAGCGGGTGCCAAATAAATCTAGAAAGCTAATATCATACCCTAATGGTTGCGAACCACATAGCCTTAAAGCAACCCCTGTTTTACAATACCCCGGGTGTGAGGCTAGAGGTAACATTTAACTTTCTTAGAACATTTCCACTTAAAATGTCACATTGCCATTTCCAACAACACACTATTGATTTCAACAAAAGTACAACCTTTGTGCTCGTACATCTCAGAGAAGGGTGTTAAGTATAAGAGGGGTTACCTGCTGTTAAGAAGAAATCTTGTCAACACCCCGAAGCAAGATTAGAGGAGTGAACGACCCCTTCGAAACCACTTTCGAATCTGTTGAAGTAATCTAAGTTAATGAACTAATGGGATCTAAAGAGGGTTTTAAATGGGTCAAAAGAGCCCTACTCCTTCGAAAGGAACCCTTTCGATAGGATTGATGTGTGTACTCCATAAATGAAACCATATGTAATCAGTGAATTAGACTCCATGCATTCAAAAGTACCACATATTTTCTTTATCGATAATTTTCATGAATACAAGGGTTTAAGTATTACAATAAAGTGAAATCCCTAACCCAATTTTCAAATTAGGGTTTACAAACTCTGGAAAAGAATAAGTGCGGAAAGAATGAATTCAGATGCCCCAAACAACACCCCTTGGGTCTTATTTATAGGCGTAGGTTAGACCCTTTCGCATCAGTCCTTTCGACTTAGTCGAAAGGGTGCCTTGATGACCTCCATCGCTGTTGAATCTAGAGCGCCTCTCTAATGTTGTTTTCGAGTGAGACTTGGATGCTTCCGACTCCATCGAAAGGTACATGAGCGACTCTTATCCTTGATTAATGTGGAAGCAACGCTGGTCACATGTTAAACCGGTTCGAAAGGCCAGTATTTGTAAAACCTTGCTTCCAAATGTATATTTTTGGTAGAATCATCTCCCGTGGAAGGAAGACAGTGACGACACCAACCGTTTCGAAGGGTTTGATATATGCGGAAGGGGTAATGTCAAAGGAAGCCCTTATTTTCATCCCTTGTAGATGTATCCGATGCTTGTAGTGCCAATTTAGCAACTTCAATTCCTTCGAAGGCGTTGTACTCCTTCGATAACTTCAGAAGGTAGCTTTCGCTGATTAGTTGTCTCTTGCAAATTAATGCATGTAGATTCAACTATTGCAGAAGAGATCAGCTGAAGTTAAAGGGTGGTTTTGTCCCTTTTCGACCTCTTCGAAAGCCCTTGGTTCATCTAATACTTGTAGAAGCATCCCTTCAACTCTTTTGAAAGGCCTTGCTATCGCCATTGTTCTTCAAGAAGCTTTCTTTCATATTCTTTTAGGCTTCGACGTGGTTGAAGTGATTTTTGATGATAACATTTCCCCCCCTAGCGAAGGGATTCTCTTGACTTTTCAAGTCAACTGTTTTTATCCAACACCTTCCATTGCTTCGGCACAAAGTTTTCCCGCCTATTGGTGTTTGTGAGTGAATCTTGGCTGTTTATTTAAATCTGATCGAATGGTTTTCCTTGCATCCATCTTGCTTATAAATTATGTTTCCCTCTTCCTCCTTTTCATTTACCTACAATCAAAAATCTTGGAGCAAGAATCAAATCTTTCAATCTCTCACTAAATTCATGATTTTAAGAGACGAAAATTCAAATCTAAGGTGCGTATCCATTGTTCCATATTAGAAATCGGTTTTTCATGTTCAATTTCGATTTCAAATTTCTAGGGTTAAAGTCCATGTTACTGTTTTAAATTTTGAAATTGATTCAAGTTTGTCATCCATGTAAGATGATTCTAAACTTAATTTTTATGCTGATTTTGACTAATCTGTGGCATCATTTATGGTTCGAGCTTGAATTTGTCAAATTTGGGGTTTTCCCGCTAGTGGATGGAGATTCAAACTCGAAACCTTTTACTCCAACTTTTAGTTTATCTTGAAGGATATTAAAATTTAAAAATTAATGTCCCTTATTGTGAATTGAATTAAGAAAAATATACTTTCTGTTATCGTCGAAATCCTTAATCAACCTTTCGACTTAATCGAAACCCCAAAATTGAGATAAGCACGTATGTTTGTATTATTTCAATTTAGTATTAACGCTTTCAAATTCTGTTATGCCCTTCTGACTTATTGGAAACCCATAATAGTTAATTGGAATGTAGCTATTATCACTTTTCCAACATAAACGTTGTCGAAACGTCTCAATGTCCTTTTGTTGTGTCAGTGCCACTTTTTTTCAAGTCATTTGACCTAATTGGAGCATGGTGTTTCGACAATTTATATTTTCAAATAGATATTACATGGATAACTGCACTTATTATAAAATAGAGTAAAATCTATATGTTTCGACATTGTCGAAGGGTAAGTCTAGGTGCATGTATGCTATAAAATGGGGGATGTTGATATTGGTTTTGACACTGTCGAAAGCTCAATGATTCACATAGTTCTAATTAACTTTGACCCCTTTCAAAGGCATGGAACCAAATGCAACATTAGGAATTCGAGTCATTGTAATGGGCTTCCGACACCTTCGAAAGGTGTTAATAGTGGGATAAATCATAACTTTGATAAAATTATATCACCTGACAGGATCATGGGTACTAAAAGAACTTCTAAGAGATCTGAAAAGGATATTATTCTAGAATTAGAATCTTCTTGAAAGAAGGTTGAAGCGGTTTCAAGGTACTCTCTCAAAACTTCTCAAGATGAAATAGATGCGATACTCAACGATTTTGGGATCACAGGAGTTGAAGCTATCTCTCCCGGCGATAACGAAATTATTAAAAATCCTCCCGAGGGATACTTTGCTTATACCGCCATCCATATTTAGCATGGGGGTTTTATTCCATTTTTAGAGTTCTTGAGATTTTTAAGTCATCTTGGTATAGCTCTTATCCAGTTATCATCCAACGTATACACATACCTTATCTCCTTAGAGCTCATGGCCTTAGAGTCGGGTATTCATTCTTTAAGCGCTAAAGTTCTTAACTATTTAGTACACCTTGTCAAACTTAGTAATTTGAATAGCCAGATTTTTCGGACTAATCCTCTCAAAAAGTTGGTTTCAGAGGGAATAAACAAGTTTAATGATTGGGAAACACAGTTCTTCTACATTAAATGCTTTTCGAATAAAGTCTTTTCTTCTCCTCGTAAGTAGACCATCACCATTATTTCTATTAACTTGTTTTCTTTTGCTGAATAATGTTTTCTTATTAGGCCTTTCTCTAAGGATCTTGATGATGAAGGCAAGAGAATCACAAAGTTAATAACTGCTGCCTCAAACTGCATTGGGAATAGACTTACATTGCTGACTCCTAGCAACCCCTAGAAACATTCCCTCATAGCAGAAGGCCAGAGGATTCTTGGACAAACTCCTCTTGTCCAACATACTTCAAAGAGAAAAATGCTTCTTAGCTTTTGGTGACCCCAAATGTTTTTCATCCTTGTCCCCAATTTGTCCAGATCTACCTGGTAAACTTAAGTGTATTGTTTGTAACTTGCCATCGTGTTATTCCTTGGATTGTTTTCCTAATCTGTGCCTTTTGGTTTTAACAACCACTCCTATAGCTAAATTAACTACAAGTGATCCACCCCCCCGTCTTTGGAATCTGATGCTCTATCTCTGACACAAGCCATTGCTAGGTCCAGAATGATTACGGAAAGGAAATTAAGCGGAGTGACTACCGCAGGCTCTACTCCCAAGAAAGCCACAATTATTGATATTCTTCTTCTCTTACCCCAGAAGAGGGTGAATTTGTTGGTGCATGAAAGGCTTTAGAGGGTCCCAACTTTGGCCCCACTTCTTCTGTGGTTGACTTACCTTCTGCAACTACTGATCGGGCTAATATGGTTCCCTCGAAGGATGACTTTATGTCTCGTATTGTTTTATCTAATTCTCCTAAAGTTATTTATCAAATGTAGAAAGATCTAGGCACTTCCTTCCCAGGATTTGAATCCCTCAAGACCCTCGTCACCAGTGCCTCCACTGATTTTGAGAATGTTATGTAGTCGATTATGCACTCTCCATCGTTTTCTACCATTCGGCCACCCTCCTTTGTACCGGATCCATCAAGTCATTATTAATCTCTTATCGAACAACAACTTCTGGTATATTCTATACTGTTTGATTTTCTTATTACTATTTTATACTGAATCCTGAGTCATGTCTTACTTTTACTTTTAGATCTCTAAAAGCTAGTGCTCTCTTCAGGAAAATGTTTCTAAGTCTTCTACTGAGACGTCGAGACTCAGGGAAGAAGTCTCGACTTTAAAAAATCAGATCGCAATCCTATTTACTGCCAAAGATAACGCGGTGAAGGAATAAGAAAGGTTGAGTGCTTCTCTTGCTCAAGCAGAATCTACAATTTCTGATGAGAGGAAGGCTAAACAGATCTTAACCGATGAAGTTTTGGCTTTGAAAATGACTTTGAATGAGTCCAAGAATAAAAAAAGCCAGGGTTAATGCTAAACATGTTTCTCTTAAGAAGAATTGTACTTCTCTTAAAAAGAAGTTAGAGAAGAAAATGAATTCTTGATCCAAGGTTGTAAATACTATTTATGAGGCTAAGCAAAAAGTGTCTCAATTTCTGAGCACTTCTCTAAATGATATTATCCTAAATTCTTATGAAGATGCACTCATGTTAGCCTATTCTGATAACATAGAAAAGTGCCCGGATTTAAGTTTTCCTTCTCTCGACCCCGTGCTAGTCAAAAGATTTATGGCTAAAATCAAGGAAATGGAGCAAGGGATTGAGGTTCCTGATAGAGAGGAAATTGATGCCTCCCTGCTCCTATCTTTTGAAGTCTTTCTTATGGAAGAGGATTCTAACTCAGACGAGGAGGAAGACGAAGAGGGTGATGAAGTCGTCATTGATGAAGATGACAATGACGATGATAACCATAATGATGATGATAAAGGTCAGGGTGTTGGTGACAATGAGGGAAATCGTGATGATTCTCATAGAGAGGATGACAGTGACACTTCTAGGGCTCCAATTCAACCCTAATCCTACCGCCTACGAAGCGGGTCAGACTGAATTCCCTAACTCCTCTAATCCCTAAAGAAAAGACGCCGATTTTGAAGGGAACAATCAGACTTTAAAGACTTCGATTCTAGTTTCTTAGGTATGGAATTCTTTATCAAAATGCCTCGCGCTTCCAAGATAACACTGGCTAATATCTTACTATTAAAGATAAGGAAGAAAACCATACACCTTTATAAGACAAAGCTTAAGAGGAAACAGGTGGAAATAAATGGCCTGTATAGGGAGTTAGATAAACAATTAAAAGAACATAATGCACTCTCTGACAAGTATTATTGGCTTAATAAAAGTGCCGCAATATTAGCATCTTTTAAAGATCAAGAAGCGACCCCTCGACTGAAAAGGGCACGTCTTCGTTATGATAAACTTTTAGAGGAAAACAAAGAATTGATGATGCTCTTTTGGATGTTAATCGAAGATAGAGATATTTTGGTAGAATTTTTGCATAAAGCTTATTGTAGACATCCAACAATAGATTTCTCATTCTTAGGTGATTTTAGTGGGGGCCTGCTTAGATACTTACATAAGAGATACTTAGACGAATACGGGTCTGATCCCCACCCGGGGACTTGCTGGAACTTACCACGGGTCAACTTAATTCCTCGCACATTGCCTCCAGAAAAACTTAAATATTATAAGGATAAGTTCATTTTTGAGTTATTTAGAAAATCAATCTTGTATGAACGAGAATAAACTTTGTAATCATGTAATTATATTGCTCGATGGACTTCTTGTATTAGTTTTTTTATACTTAGTTCTATTTTATTAAATTATTACAGAGTAAATATCTCTCATGAAGCCCTATTACTAGGGATTACCTAGGAAAATATGTTAAATTAAGAAGAGACTACTTAGAAAAGGCCTCGCTCTTAAAATCCTTAATATTGGACAAATATTGTTTTCTTAGAGATTTACAAAAGCTTTATATTCAACATCCCCGACTTTACTTTGATTTTCTAGGTGAGGAAAAGGAAAGCTCCATAAGGAAATTTGCACATATCATACAAAATTAGTTTGTGGTCATTATAGTCCCCCGGCTGGAGAATGGGATTACAGCAAATGTCCTCCAATTGTTACTCCAGAAGGATTTAATGCCACTTTTGAATTGACGATTACTCTCTCAGCTAACTCTTTAGATAAAGTTAAAAATGATGTTTCTAGACTTTAAGTGTGATAGGGCAATGAATATAATTGAATATAACAATGATGTTGTACCCATTATTTTATTTCTTCTTGAGTTGTAACCCCTACTGTTGTAATAAAGGAAATGTGTTCTTTGAGTGTTAATTTTTTTTTTGTTTGAATAGGAAATACAATTAGTAGCTACATCATTCTCATCAGACCCTTTACCTCGTTTCACCAATCTTAAAGATAGATTGATTGCGGATCTTGAAAAGAGGAGCTTATCTAAATATCCTTTATCTACCAGATTCCAAGGCAATACTCAAGCATTGGAATGGCGTAGGAAATTTTTGGTTCAAAAGGCGATCACCAGAGACTTTAATGATCGAATCACTAATCTCGAAGCGGATATCAAGAAGAAAGATGAGACGGTTTCTCAATTGAAATGTCAAATTAAATCAAATCCTTCGATCGATTTTGATTATGAGATGTCCAAGCTTTTCCAATAAGTAAGTGATTGAAAATAAAACTAAAAGATAGTCAAGCACAGTGTAAATCTTTGGAATTTATCATGGGAGGTGATATTCCATACACCAATTTACCTATTTCTCCAATCACCCCATCTGTTGGGAAATTGCTAGGTCTTCTTCCTTAGCTATTCAAAAATTCCCCGCTATAAGAAACTATCCTCTGGGTTTAAACGAAAAAGTGGTGGGCAAATGGTGCAGAAAAGTCAAATTTGAAATGATGAAATACTTTGACAATCAGTAGAAAGAAAGATACTCTCAACGTATCAATGAGTACGCAGCTAAAATTCAAAAACTTGAACATGAAAGATATCTTCTTTAAAAGCATATTGCTGATATAGACAGGAAAAACAAGACCCATAAACATGCTAACAATGCTTTCAATCGTGCTCTAAAGGCTCCTATCGAGTCAGATGCTTATGAAATTAGGAAGAAGGAAAAGAAACTCAAAGAAATTCTTTGTATAGCAATACGCCACATTGTTGATCCTTTAACTGCTAAGAATTTAGATAAGGTTGTACAAGATCTTTAAGGCACGCACTTGTATTATATAATATACTTTATAAATAATTTTGTAGATTATGTAAATTATGTAGATTTCATCTGGCTTGTAGCCCTCATCTATATTTGTACAATCATTTTTGAATCTACTTCTTGATAACTTTGACTATGATTTTCTTTTGTGTTTGTTGAATCTTTTGGTCTTCCTTATCAATCTTGTTTTCCTGCAAAGTACAAAGTAGACAACATTCCTTATCATTAATTTGAAGTTTATGTAAGAATATGTTCAATGGTTTGTCCATATTATTGGTGATAGTATTAGAATTCCTGATAATAGAATTCCAGAATCATAAGTAATAGAAATTAATAAATCATCATCTGAAGATAATAAGTGAAGACAAATATGCAGTTGGGGAATGATCAAAGACTGGAAATTCTTGTCTGTTAATTATAGAAGTCCTGAGATCAAACTTTGGTAACGATGAGAGAAGACCATAAATTCATCGTTGTTTAATATAAGTCAAGAAATCTAATTACGAAACTAATAGTAGAGGGCCAGAAATCCACAATCGGCATTAGTAATTGAAGTTTAGAAATCCTAAGACCAAGAAAAATTGTCCGATAATAAAAACCAAGAAATCATCATCTGGAAATAAGGCATAGAAGACCAGGAATCCTCATTTGAGGACAAATAATAGGAGTCTGAAAACCCTTATCTGGAGATAATATAAGACCTGAAACCTAGATTCGGGTATTGATAAGTGTATTTCGAAAGTTAATTGTAGAAGACCCGAAACCCAGGTTTAGGTATTAATAAGTGAAGTTCAGAATCCATCTTCTGAATATTAGCCGAACACCATAAGTTCATATTTAATAAGAGTAGTCCGGGAACTGTCGTCCGAGAATAATATAAGTCCAGAAATCCACTCCCGGTTCTTTTGATATGCACCGTCCTTTAAGGCATTGTATATTGTTAATGCTTTACGTGCCACTCCTTGGGCTTGGATGTCTTAGTCCGTTGTTGTCCAGTGCGCTTGGTTAGTTTATCCGCAAGCAGGATCCAAGGAGTTACCCGACCTCCCTTCGCGAAGCACTCCAACCAAGCCTTATAGGTGAGACTGAAGGCTTGCCCGGTGCCTTGACCAGGCCATAGCATGGCGGGATAAAGGGCTTACTCCATCCTCCCTCTGGGAGGTGCTCCAGCCAGGCCTTATAGGTGAGACTGAAGGCTGGTTGGTGCCTTGATTTGGCCATAGCGTGATGTGATCAAGGGCTTGCAGATACTTTATCCTGGCCATAGCGTGGCACGAAAAAAGCTCTGACCTCCCTCTAGGAAGCGCTTTGACCTGGCCATCTTGGCGCAGACAAAGGTTTATGACCTTTTTAAGATAATTTCCAATTTTAATGAGAATCTTACTCCTAACCATGTAGACTTTCTTATTCAAATGAGTCTTTGTTGAATTCATCTCGGATTTCTTTAAAAATATATTAATCTTTCCTTATCTGAAAAAGTGGATGATCATCCCTCGAAGAGCTCTGCATTGATTTGTTTTGTGTCCATTCATCATATGATAATGGCAGTAAAGTCTTCCTTAGGGAGTCTTTGTTGAATTCATCTGGGATTTCATTACAAATCTATTAATCTTTCGTTATCTGAAAAAGTGGATGATCATCCCTCGATGGCTAGTAATTGAGTTTCTCCCTTGTTAGTACGTAGATTTTCCTGATTGGTATAGTCAAGTCGCGTTCCTTAGGGAGTCTTGATTTGAAGCTTGTCTTTTAAGACTGATTTCTAGATCTTTAGTTGGTTGATTCAGGAGCTTCACCCTCAATGACCAATTTCCCTTTTAAAATCTTTCGAAGCTCATATGGAGGGAATGGTTTACCTGTTACCCGATGCCATTTTTAAGCAAATGTATAGTAATTGAACATTATTCCTTCTTCAAAGATAATTCCTTTAGTATAGAATTGAATAGTCTTCCTCATTTGATCAAACAAGTTATCACCCTTACTTCTTACTTCTCCTAAAGCAAAGATGGGTGTAGGGCCAATGTGAAATGGGTTTAAGCTCCAATTGTCCGGATCATAAGATTCAGCTTTCTTCTTTTCCATGATTCTTAAAGCCTCCAATCTTAACATTTGTTCTTCATATAGCTTAGAATCTTTAACGGTTTCATGAGAGAATCCAACCATGTGTGGTTCTGAAGATCCTTGCTCAGGCTTTTAGATTTTGTTGAGCATTGTGGTGTAGGATCTAAGGTTAGTTTGGAATGGAATAGGGATAGGAGAAAGTAATGTTGGGAATTCAACAAAGTCAGAGGTTCGAGCCCTCCTTCTAGCATAAAAAATGTTAACAAGAAATCTTGTCAACACCCCGAAGCAAGATTAGAGGAGTGAACGACCCCTTCAAAACCACTTTTGAATCGGTTGAAGTAATCTAAGGTTGTGACCTAATGAGATTTAAAAGGGGTTTTAACCGAGTCAAAAGAGTCATACTCCTTCGAAAGGAACGCTTTTGATAGGCATTGATGTGTGTACTCCATAACCAAAACCATATGTAAGCAGTGAATTAGACTCCATGCATTCGAAAGTACCATGTATTTTCTTTATTGATAATTTTCATGAATACAAGGGCTTAAGTATTACAATAAAGTGAAATCCCCAATCCAATTTTCAAATTAGGGTTTACAAACTCTAAAAAAGAATAAGTGTGGAAAGAATGAATTCGGATCCCCCAAATAACACCCCACAAGTCTTATTTATAGGCGTAGGTTAGACCCTTTCGCATCAGTCCTTTCGATTTAGTCGAAAGGGTGCCTTAATGACCTTCCACCACTGTTGAATCCAGAGTGCCTCTCGAATGTTGCTTTTGAGTGAGAATTGGATGCCTTCGACTCCATTAGAAGGTATAAGAGCAACTTTTATCCTTGATTAATGCAGAAGCAGCTCTGGTCACATGTTCAACAGATTCGAAAGTCCAGTCTTTGTAAAACCATGCTTCCGAAAGAGATATTTTTGGTAGAATCTCCTCCTGTGGAAGGTAGATAGCGGCGGAACCAACCACTTCGAAGGGTTTGATATATGCGAAAGGGGTAATGTCAAAGGAAACCCTTATTTTGCCCTTGCAGAAGTATCTAATGCTTACAGCGCCAATTTAGCAACTTCAATTCCTACGATGGCGTTGTACTTTTTCGATACCTTCGAATGGTATCTTTCGCTGGTGTAGTTTTCTCTTGTAAATCCCCTTTTAATGCATACAGAATCAACTATTATGGAAGAGATCAATTGAAGCGAAAGGGTGGTTTTGTCCTCTTTCGACCTCTTTGGAAGCCCATGTTTCATTTAATACCTACAGAAGCATGCCTTCGACTCTTTCGGAAGGCCTTGCTATCGCCATCGTTCTTCAAGGAGCTTTCTTTCATATTCTTTTAGGCTTCGACAAGGTTGAAGTGATTTTTGATGATAACACCTCCTACACCACCAACAGACATACGTTTGTAGAGATCAATGCACTGTGATCTTAGAAATGCAATGTCTGACATCCATCCATACAAGTTGTCCAAGAACATGACAAACCGAAGGCATTCTCCTACCACATCCCATTGGGCGTTACTCTAGGATTAGTAGCGAGTAGTCCTTGCATACGAAGATCCCAGAATGAAGGGACCACTGCTATTTATTTATCTTGGGAGCTACTTTGAAATTATCAACAAGGATTCCATCCGTTATGAAGATCCCTGCCTTCAACTTCATTGCCTTCAACATATCTTCACTTTCGAACTCGTAAATTGGTTTGAAGTGGTTTTCGGATAAGAATCGCCCATATCCGATCCTCGGTTTCTGTAAACCAATTATCGATAGAAAGATGTTAAGTGGGTGATTAATATTCCATTAATTTGTATCTTTTTATCCAAAATATCTTGTTAGAGATATATACCTTTTAAAACCATTTATTTTCAATATATATGGGATCATTAAAGTCCTCTTATCAAATCCTTTGGTTACTTAAAACCTTTTTTAATCTTGAATAATTCCAAATCATTTATTTAAATCTTAAACAAAGACTTCTTGTTTCCAACACATATCTTTTTAACAGGTTGAAACCATGTTATCTAAGACGGTAAATCCAAATTAGTTAGTATTAAGTAGAACAGATCCATAGAAATTATACTAATTTTACTCGATACTAATTTCTATATTCAACTTGTACTATTCATCGAATAACAGTGGAATCACCTTTTAAATTCATATGACTGCTATGAGTTCCCTTCTCGGAATTTAACACCAATTAAAAGAAGATGATCTCTATTCAATCTAATTTGCAATTTATTAATTATAAGAATTAAATCTTTTATACTTGTCTCGTTTCCAACATTTTGACCTTATCTATCCCTCGGCCGAGAAAGATGCCAGGTGAGCCAGGGCATTGGTTGCTCCTAAAAAACTCCTTAGTTTAAGAACCTCACATCCGGATCTCACGAACAGAAAATTCTGGTCAACTCATTAGGTTTTAGAGCCAAGATTAAATCACTTAATTTTTAATAGCTTTTCTTTAAATCATTTATTTAACTCTTTTAAAATAAATTATAAAACCTCTACATTATCTTTAAAATACTTAATTATTTATTTGAAAATATTTGTAAAAGGTTTGGAAAAGAATACTTAAGTTTAAAGTTATATTTCAAAAGTTATTAAAAGTGCTGCAAATAGTGCTTTTAAGGCTTATTTGATCAAAACAACTTTTCTATCATTTAGAAATCCATTTTTGTAACTCAAATCTCTTTTCGAACTTTATAACATATTTATAGAATTTATTCCATATTTTCAAAGAATTAAAAATATCATTTATAAAGAATTTATCACTTTGGTTTTCGAACTGCCAAACCGTGACTATTTTGAAAACTTGATTTGCTATATTTCAAAATCTACTAAACAAAGTCTCGATCGTTTTCTTTTGTTTGAAAACTATGATTAAAAGAGTTCGAAAAATTCTTATTCCAAAGAATTCCGACTTCAAATCTGTTGTATAAATGGATTTAACTTTTTACAGCTCGAAATTGCGAACTACCGTTGCACGACGCGCCTTACTAAATTTTCATATTCTTTTCAAACTTTGTCGAAACACTTTTAAATGTTTATAAAACATTTCTAAATCATTTGAAACCATTTTAAAGAGGTTAAATGATTCCATATCACTTTTATAGCTTGATTAAGAAAGTGATTTCCTTGTGTAATATTGACGTGTATCTAACGTGACTTGTTTTACACAATTAAACAACCATAGCAAACAACCAAACTTGATGATCAAAGCATAGTAAACATCCATAGCCATCATATCACACACACACACACACACAGATATATATATATATATGTATGTATGTATGTATGTATGTATGTATATATGTATATATATGTACGTAGAGTTTCTCACCTTCATTGGTTTCTAACTTTATGAATATTTGATATAGCTTCGCTACGATCGAACCAAAGCCTACAGAATCGAGCCATGGACATTTGAATGGGCTCAGCCTATGCTTGCAAGTGGAGATGGGCTCGAACTTGGTGGTTGGAGGTGGTGGTCGTGGGTTATGGGAGATGAAAGGAGTGAATTTGAGCATTTTTTGAAGTGGATTGCTAATGTATATGTACTTATATAAATTTATTTTCTTTTTGCTAATTTTTCTTCATAATTTTCCTAAGTAGAGAAGCCATTAAAGAGGAGTATAAAGAGATGAAGAAGCTTAGGAATTTATGAACAAATGAAGTGAAGATGGAGGGTGGTATTTATAGGAAAATTTGTTAACTAAAATATCATGATATTTATGTGCATATACATCACCATTTCATCACCACCATACCCTCCTTCTCCATCACTATGCATGGCCAAACACCCCCATGTGTGTAGCCATATGTGTGAGTTGATGTCTGTAAGAGTGAAGTGAAGTTTACTTTTTTGTAATATATATATATAAGTGTATATGTATTTTGTATGTGTATATGTGTTCATGTATATGTTAAGGTGTGCATGTGTATGTTATATATGTGCACAAGACAAATAAATAAGGTTGCCACAACTTTGAACAACTTCCGTTCGTCAAACCGTTGAAAATCGAGAAGTCGTTCCCGGTCACATTTTCACTTATAAATTAATTTACATATAAATATAAATAAAATTTGAAAACTAATTTCTTATCATTTTTAACTAAAACAATCTCATTTGAATTATAATATATAAATTAATATTAAACAATTGTTTACAAAAAGCGTTGTTATATCGATAAAGCGATATCAATTTTCCTTATAATTTCAAATCAATATATATCTTTATAAACTATTATAAATAATTTATTATCATTTCATAACTAATTAAAATGAATCATTATCATTTAAAAACAATTAATGGAATGATTATAATAATTATTAAATCATTAAATCTCAATTTAAATTCATAAAACAATTATTAAATTGGTGCCATTATTGATGATGTCATAAATACATTTTATTTCCCAAAAATAAAATAAGTAACTTTATTTCGTATTTTTGTTTAAATGGATATATAAGTGTATGTATCCAGCTCCATACGCGACTTTTGACAATTATAGAGCTATTTATTGACAAAACGGTTTTCGGTCATTTTATCGATATTTTTCCAAAATTTATATTTTTTTGTAAATACTTATTCAAAATAAAATTACCATCATTATTTATTATTCAAGACATCATAATTTATGTTGAAAACCTTATATTTGAATATTTTAAAAATAAATATAATTTATCAAATTGATAAATTTGCGGGTTGTTACAAGTGTGTTACCATCTTTGAATCCTTTCACATCGAATCTCGCAAGAGACCCTGAAAAGCTTTCAGACACCTCGCCAAGGAGCAGACCAAGGCCTTGGCCATGGCAGAAGAGGTAGAGGCAACAACCACTACTCTTTCCAGTAAGGCATTGAAGTGTCCAAATCGACCTGAGATCGGGAATGTCAAAGCATCAAAGCAAGGAAGTCCACCAACATCAGTTGGATCATTAGCTCGGGACCAATGAGCAACCACCATTGAAAAGGGGGCCCGAAAGTGCAAGATCAGGCCAACTAGCAAAGCAAGATCTATCTCAAAAAACAAAAAATCCAAACAACAGTCTAAACTACAATCGACAAACACAGTTCGGCACTCGAAGAGCAACCTCCTTGCTTTTAATCCCAACTAAATTTGATAAAAACTCAAGCGCTCAAGAGCGATGGGAGAGAAAGAGGAAGATGAGGTTAACTATTTTTACAAATATAAAACCACACAAAGTTTGAGTTTGCTAAAGAAATTGCATGGCTAAAGGTCCATGGGTTCAAAGGGGAAGAAAGGGGGGTATTTATACAACTCTTCTTTCAATTGCAGCCATTATAATCAATCAGACAAAAAAGACCTCAACTGTCCAAAAGTGATAAGTGCCGTGTCACACCACGCGCATGGGAATAATGACACATCCCTGCCACGTTTTAAGAAAAACAACCATCGCAGCCAATGGTGCAATGCCACGTGGGTGTGTAGTAATTGCATTATAGAACTGTCAATCGATGGAGTCTTTATGATTTTCTAATTCTGTGCCCGCTCATAGTCATGGTCTTAGGGGGCAAAATGTTACATAATTTTTTCGTAAGTCCTAGCCCAGTCCGGGCCAGTCCTACTGGGTCTAGGTCAGCTCACAAGCTGGCCACGAATGGGAGTAGGTCAACTGGGTTTCCTATATATAACCATAAGCCAAATCCAACTTAGGCCCACATCGCCTCCTTTACTCAATTGCATGTCGAGAATTCTACTGGCCGAGCCTCACCGCGCAGCAACCACAACGACCAGCTCACTCGTTAAGACAAGGCATAAGCCCAGCTCAACCAATCTCTATTGAACTACCGACTCTCTGTCCTGCCCACTTACAATCATGCTCCAGGCCAGTCCGCTTGCTAAAGCATCTCTTCCTCGGCTATCTCCCGACCGATATAGCTTGAGACTATCTCAAGGGTGGCTCGTCATTGATCCAGGTTCGACACCGCCGCCTCCGACATGAAGTCCGTCTCGTCTTACCCAGTTCGGTGTGCCCTCTTCTCTCATCAGTTCCTTATCCTCCTTTGGTCTCAACAGACTAGCTCGGCTCATCCTGCCTCTTAGGCATGCATGAGCAGGACGACAAGATGTATAACTAGGTGTACCTACTTCTAACAAGAAGCATGGTCCATCTTCTACAAGCATACTGCAAGTACAAGCGCATTTAATGCAAAGCATAGCAGAGCATGCCCTTGGTACAGTTATCCTATTGACCTTCATCTCAGCCATACATTCATTTCTTTCACCAGTTGTCTCTCATCAAGTCCATTCAGCCAGATCAATGGCCAGGCACACTTCCTGCCTTTTTTGTAGAATGATCTTAGCTATCCTAACATCAGTTCAACTACTATAAGAACCCCATACATGACCACTTCAAAAGAGTGTACCTGGTGGTTGGGGACCCGATGGTTGGTTACCTTGTTGGGACTCACTTGGTCTGGACCCAAAAGGTTGAAATCCATAATTTGCCACTCAAATCTCATGATACAGTAGCTCCTTGAGATTGGCAGCTTCCTTGGACTTAGGCACATCATCTTTTCTTATTATTTATCTTGTAATTTTTATAATTGTAAGATAGTCATATAGTAAGAGAACTTCATAATGAACGTAGGCAGCTTCACCATACCACTTCACATCTTGTGGCATTTATCTTTAAATGCTCTTTTCCCCTCATTATTTCGTCATTAAGCCTAGAAATTAACAAGTAACCTTTGTTCTTCACAACGCATTATCATAACTTAGAGGCTGATGAAAAATATCATTAACAAATGCATTTTATAACTTTTATCAAATTTTCATTTTATATTTTAAACTTAACCTTTTAAATTCAAAAAATATCTTAAATTTTCAAATAGATAATAAAAATCAGCCCATGGTTCGAAATAAATTCAGGCCTTTATATTAGAGATAACCTTTGGGCTTACTTCATCCTTTGGGTCAGGCCAATAGTAGGTATGGTAGAGTACTTGTTACCCAATCTCAACCTTACATACTACCTTTCTAGATACTCTACAAAATAGTGAAGCTTTAATTAGTTAGCCTTAACATTGTTAATTTAGATTGCATAGACCATTGGGTTCTGATACCAGTGAAGAAATCGGGTCAATCGGAAGCGGGTGAAACAGGTAGATTATAAATTTTTTTCCTATTTTCGATCTTTGTTGGGCGATGAATTCTAATTGATTTTAGGTCCAATCTAAAATATTTATTTGATTTAATTTGTTAAGAAAACATTTTCATTAATTATGAGGTTTTAATTCTTAATCCTATCAAATACGCTTATTTGTGTAAAGTGCACGTGCTACAAATATGAAGTGCACAAGGTTAATGTGACCGTATGTTGGTGCTGGGATTTACACTACAACGGACCTATTTGTCCCTTTATATATGCCATTATTGTCCGTAGCTTTGATATATATAAATATATATATGTGTGTGTGTGTGTGTATGCACTGATTGATATAATACGTATATGCAATTGTATGTCTTAAAGTTAAGTTTGACTATTTAATATGTTTTGAAATCTAGAATTAAAATTCTAGTTCTAGTTTTAATTAAGGAAATGATTGAAATTAAATCTTATATTTTTGCATAAAAGTCCATTTTATGAACATTGAGATAAAAAAATATACACAGATATATATCCATATATTAATTATCGCAAACCATGTTTCAAATTTAAAGTAACATACACACATATATACACTTACACACACAGATATATATATATATATATATATATATATATGAAAAGTTTAAAATCTAATGTACGTTTTGAAATTAAAGTAACAAATTGAAGACAAAATTTAATTTAAGAGTGATTCAAAAGGTTTATGATGTTTTGCATAGAAGTCTGATGATGTTTGTTATATTAAAACAACTCTGAAATAAAAGTAAACAATAACCAAATGAATTAAATTCAAAACAAAAAAATATGTAAAACAAGTATTCATTTAAAAGGTAGGTTTAATTGATCAAAAAAATTTCCAATCAAACTCACTTAAAAATTAATCAAAATTGTTTTCAATCAAAACAACAACAAAATAGATCAAACAACTTAGGCATATATAAATTCGATGTAAAAGATTCATGTCTAAATTATACAAACAATATGAACAAATAAGCATATGAGATGAAGGATTTAAAATATATCAACGTAATGATCATGTAATCAATTGAGGTGTAGCGCAAATGGGGATCAAAATTAACTTAACATGATGACCATTTAATAAATTGAGGTATAACAAAAAGGGATCTAAATTATACTGCATGATGAACATAAAAACATAAAATATGTAACAAGTATATGATTTAAACCATGTGAACATGATTAATATATGATTAAATAAAATTTGAGTGTTACCTAAGATGTAGCCAAAAAGTTGCATTGTGAACGATGAACAAAGCTCCAAGATTTAGTTGAATCAACATATAGATTTTGTAAGAATCCAAGACAACAACAACCTTTTTATTTTGATGTGGTTTGGATTTTTATTTTTGAATTTTTACTTCCTAGAACCTATGGAAATTTTTTCCTAAAGGAGAGGAAGAGAGAGAAAATAATTGTTGGGATGAAAATATTGGAGTTGAAAAGAAAGAGAAATTGTTTTAAAGGAAACATTGGAACCTTTCAATTCCCACCTTTAAAATATTCCTTATTTAATTCCTCATTAAATCATATCAAATCCTCTGCCCTATCATCATACATGGATGGCCATAAAAAGCGGCATGTGGGCCCCAAAAAATTCCAAAAAAACTTAGTTGTTAATCTATTTAATTCCAATTTAAACATTCTATTGATATCGTTTATCGATACGTGCATTTATAACTTTTATATATGTACTTTATTAAATACTTATAATATTCAAACAAATAAAATAAAATTTAAGAATTAATATTTCATAATAATTAATATACGATGCTTATAAATTAATTAAATCGTATTTTTTTTGGAGTATTCATCATTACGGTCATGTGGCTCAAAGGTGTTAATTCTATCAGCGATTAATATCAAATAATTCAAGTATTAACATTCACACATCACATTAGCTAGTGGTCTGACATTTTGGCTGGATTTATCGCTTACACATCTTTTTGGTAAAATCCAGTTTTACTTATCTTAAGCGATACCTAGTATAACGATTATTTACACAAATTCTCTTCATCAACACTATATCACATTAGGACCTATGGGATTTGGTTTTAGTCAAATTTCCAACATCCTCTACGTTCGACTTGATTAGTCTAAACGTAAAATCATTGGTTCAATAACAATAATTTTATTAATCGTACCGCTCTTGCCAAAGATTTTGACTTTGCGTTAACTACATTTGATCATGATACCAACCTCATATCACCAAAGAGACGAATTCTCTATTGAATAATGTTTCACATTCGATGTTTTAACTCAAACCCAACTAATGTCATTCAATGGACATCATTTCATGATTTAACTATAATCAAAGTGGAGTGTCCATACTGAAGTTCAATGGTATTCTCAAGTCGAGAGAACTATGTAATATCATCGCTTTGAGATTTTTTGTTTGACCTTAGTTATATTAACCGAAAAAAACTATCGAGCGAGTCATTTCATAGTTATCTAATGTTCATCTATACGTAACCCCTTAGTGTCCCCGGTAGTCATGAGTAATACATTTCCCATCATTTGAAGAGCATTATGCACTCTTGTCTCAACGGTTATATCGATATCCCGTCTCGAAATATCTTGATTATGAATATTCAAAATAATATTTTATTTTTAATATGATAAATTTCTCATGATTACAACGCTTTATAATTACTATCACATAACATATCATTTAAAGATTTTTTATTTAATATACATTAAATTAATTAGTTAATTAATTATACCACAATATAACAAGTATATAATAGAAAGAAAACACCTTATATTTTGAACAAGATTGGTTATCGAGTTAAATATGTGTAACAAATTACATAATTGCCCTAAGGACATACCTCTAACTCTAACACAACCAAGGCCTACGCTGTTGGAGCAGCTCTGAGCTCTAGTGGACCCACGGCTCAAGGGAAAGGGAATTCACCATCTTTGAAGGTTTGATTTCTATTTATGGTACACATATTCGAGTGCTTTTGATACGGGGGCTTTGCATTATTTTAAAGTTGGTTACTTGGCTGATATCTTTCATTTGGTTTTAGAATTTGTTATAACCTTTTATTGTGTCAAATCCTATTGGGGATTCAACTTGTTTAAATATGCTTGCCGAAATGTTCCATTAGAGAAAAATAGATTCGAGTTTTCCTATGATGCATTTGTTCTTGGGTTTTTTCGGGGTATAGTCTTATCTTGGGTATGGATTGGATATGCGAAGATATGATAGTGCTTGATCATGAAGGGCGATGGAACTAACAGGGGTTCGACATGCGAATGTGAGGTGAAGATTTCTGTCATGAATAGCAACTTAAATTCATTAGATATTTATTAAAACGATTTGTCGTTAGTTCCCATTGTCCGAGATTTTGCTAATATGTTCGAAGAGGTTAAGAATTTACCTCCCCATATAGAGATCAACTTCTATGTCAATCCTGGGAAGAATGCTAAGGCGATGTTTATGCCAATTAGGCGCATGGAACCTAGGGAGCAAAGGGAATTGGAAGTGCAAACCCACGAATTGCTAAGGAATGGATTTATTCAAAGAAGTACTTCAGAACGGGGTTCATCGGTTGTATTTGCTACTAAGGTTGATGGTTCGTTGAGATTTTGCAACAATTATAGAGAGTTAAATAAGTTGCTCCGAATGAACAAGTATCCATTCCCGTGCATAGATGACTTGTTCGACCAACATAGTGGCATAATATTTTCTTGTAATTAGATCTTACGATGGGGTTCCATCAATTAAGGACACCCGATGAGTCCTTTGAGTGGAAGGACATGCCATTTGGAATGACCAACGCTTTGGCGTATTCAATTGATTTGATAAGCCGTATTCGAGAACAACTTAACAAGTCTGCGGTCGTGTTTGTTGATGAAATCTTGTTATATTCTAAAGATGAAGATGTGCACAAATCATATCTTAGAGTTGTATTGGAAGTTTTGAGGCAACATCGGTTGAAGACTAAATTTTCTATGTGTCACTTTTTGTGACGACCCGACTTTTCGACCCTCGAAAATCGACATCAATAAGTTCACTGTATAGCATGTCGAACAATCGAGTGCCAGAAAGACAGATTATTTGGGAAAAAGAAAGAAGGTAGAAGAAAGAAGAAACTAAACAAATACAGAATCTCACAGCGGACTGAATAATATATAATATCAATAGTTCTTTACACTAATCAAAACTGTAATATACATAACTAAAATCAGAGTGCACAAATCAATAATTACCAGCCTGGACAGTTATAACAGCCTGTCCTTACAATTGCCGATAATTTCAAACAACACTGCAGCGGAATAAACAAGTACGAGAATACGTCTCAGTCTCCAGCTCGTCTCCTGAGCTCCAAGTAATCCAAAGCAATATCTGTAATATGCTCGGTCTGACCTAAGCATTATTATAAAATAATAATGCACGGATCAGTCTGGTAAACCAGCGTAAGAAAACACACTCAATTTGATTTCCAAAGTTATAAAAACTTTTCAAAATAAAGGTATCGTAAGACCACGCCGCACATAAACACGGACGGGTTTTTACCTTACGATCACCAAACCATTTCTATAGAAAATCCAGTGATATTATAATGATGTCTAAGCGACAAAATAATAATAATCAAGTTGCTGTGATGCTCGTGTTGTGTACATCACAACAATACTATATATAAAATCAAAACTCGATAAGGCTCCTTCGCTAATTGTGTAGGATTTCCACGGAGGTGCTCTCAGTACTTCGAGCACAAGGATCAGAGTTATCCTTCCAAAGCATCATGCCCGTCTAGCCGAGGTATTATAGGAAAAACATAACTGGTCTTCCAAAGACCAAGTGCATCACTCTAGCATGCCAAAAACAACTAAAGGTATCTATATCGCTAGAAAAAGGAGCCGATTACACCCTATGGGTTTGCCAACCCTACTGGCCATGCCTCCTATCTCTGGTTTTAGTCATTTCCGCTGATGAGGCTATGTCTGACGTTCCAACTTACGCACCGCTCCAAAATAGATCACGGAATCACATATGGATTCCCACACCACAATGGCTTTGGAATCGCATACAGATTCCCACATGTCAGATAGTTGGAATCACACACGGATTCCCATACTCAACGGTCTTGGAACCACACATGGATTTCAACATCTCAATATAACACAAAAACTCCTCCATAGAACCGTATATGGTTTTGGAGTGGTAACGTTTCGAGTCATCTCTTACGAGTACACTCTCTTGCTTCCCGGGCGCTCCATGAACCAATCGTCGATTTTTTTGGAATGCTCAATACCGATTCTTTAGGAAATAATCAGACAATACATAAGAGTGGGGATCACCCCCTAACCGTTTAAGTAGACGAATCTCCTTATCATTTATCCTAGAAGAACAACGAGTTTATACGTACAGTATAGCACCACCGATGGTAACTGTACCATATAATTCCCATGTTTCCCCTAGATATTTTTAGAGTTAAAATCCCTCGGTTTTAAGTAGGGAATCGTTCCACTACCACCAAAATTAAGAAGGATTTCATGTTTGGGCCAAGATTTGATAGTCGGTTATTTAACTATCAACTACCATTCAATTCAATTTAACTATCAAAGTTAAATGACAAGCATTTACATAACGGTCAAATATGTTAATCAAATCCACACTTACCAACGATTTGTTAACATATCAATTTTTCAATATAAATCAATTAGCCTTTGAACAGTGTCCAATTTATCAAATAGCAGGACAAGAATTGATTCTGCTAACCGGATATCATTCACAATCAAACTCTTTCATTTATTATCCCATGGTGTTTATTTGGCCAAATAGATAACATCAACATTTTTAAATTCAGCTTACGTTATAATTTGACAACGTAAATGTTAAAACAATCCATCTATCAATTCCACACATATATGATTCAATACTAGAAATAAGCTTAAAAATAAACATAAACAGTTTAATAGCAATTCGAGATGCTATATCGTGACCCTAGATCCGGTTCAACCAATCTAATAACATTTCAAGATGATATATCATCATCCTAAATTAATTTCAACAATCACCAATTTCAATAATCCAAAAAAGCATAAATAAATTATATTTACCATAAAATATTTCTGATTAACCAAATGAGTAAGTTTAACTCACCTTGAGTTTTTAATTTGCCAAACGTTCCAAATTTTAAATCAAATCGAACGACGTTCGATTTAACCTAAAATTTTAGCTAACTCCAAACAACTCCAAATCAATTCCAGAACGTAGTATTCGTTGTTACGATTCCAATGCCGCTTGTTTCATGCGAATCCGACCTCGTATGAAAAAGTTACGCAATTTATAAGATTACACGAATTTAAATAATATAAATTTTCAATCTCTTTTTTTTTATATTATTTACCCTCAATTAAATCAGGGCCATTCGTTTCTGGAAATCAGATCTCAACTGCACTTCTCTTCTTCCCATCGCATTTGTTCCCAAGCAATTGAACCCATTCCCACGCGAACGACTTTGACTGCCGCACTCTCCAACGTCGCCTTCGACGACGATCCAACGCTGCCAATCGAAGGCTTTCCACGCCACACACCTCCGCCAGAAGCCACGTCCACTCCGGTGCTGCAATCGATGAGGAATATAATGATGAAAGTCGCGCCTTCATTCGTGAACTACCGCCGGTATACATCACGAAATCCAATCATAGTTGTTCATCTCGTAGAGCTCGACGAGCTCTTCGACTTTTGTAACGACCCGATATTTTCAACCATTCGCATCCATTATAAGTGTATAGGTAGACACTCATGCCGGAATTGAATTGCTCAAAATACCGCGTTGTAAATAAAATTTGGCAAATCTCAGAATATACAGTAAATAAATATAATCACAGATCACAGACACAGAGTAAAATAATGCAGCGGAAGTAAAGGAAATAGTAGTTCATGAAGCTACTATGTAAATATATCAGAGTTAAATAAGATACAACAGAAGAAATAAAGTACAACAGAAGTCTCAATAAAATAACCAAGTACAAGCTGAGTAGAACAACGGAACTGAAATAGATAGGACAAGACAAGCAGATAATCTCCAGCGATTCAAATCTCCAAGAGAGTGGAAATCCAAATCTGTGAATAACTCAGGCTGACCCGAGCGTAAAGCAAAACACAAAACACTCGAGTCAGGACAGTATATACTTATATAATGTAAACCAACTCAAGTGAACTATAATAAAGGTATAAGTAACTTAAAGAATGCTTGGGATCACCCATTCTTTAAGGATCCGTTAAACTATTTACTATGTAGTAATATACGCTATATACAGTAGTGTCTAATTAGTAAAGTATAATCATGTAGAAAATAGCGTTAAGGGGATGGTGAACCTTAACACGGTCGGATCTTTAAACCAAAATCGTAGTGGGCTCGATATGGTAGGTGACACGGCACACAAGGCAATGCCAGGGTAGATATACCAATTACGCACACGGACTGATGGAAACGCATAACATCCACTACCGCTCCACCTCGAACAACACTCCCAAATCAAGGGTGCGCACCAAAGCAATCACAAGTAATAGAATGGTATCGAAGAAGTGTGTCCGATAAGAGGTGCTACCTCACTGGTCTGAGATCGCTCATGTTTTAGCCACCTTATGCCAACTCACGGGAGTTGGGTCCACGTATATACCTTAGGATCGTCGCCACCATCCTACTTCATTCTGGAAACTCCACCGCGTACACAGTTGTCAAAGTGGTTTTCGGTATCGACAGAGAGTATGTCCATATCCGATCCCGGTCTCTTTAACAACCAATCGTTATTATAACCCGTGGTTATAAATTTAAAACAGTTTATACTTCAAAATAGAATATCATTTCAAATCGAAATCTTTATCAAAATAAAGATTAAATCAATTCCAAACCATTTCAATATATTTAATATATCATATCATTTCAAAACTCATTTCAAATCATTTCAATATATCAAAATATCAAATCTTTCCAAAACTTCATTTCAAATCATTTTAATATATCAAAATATCATATCCTTTCAAACTTCATTTCAAATCATTTTAATATACCAAAATATCATTTGAGTTCAGATCTAAATATCCAACTTTAAATACTTTTTGAATTTAAAGATATCATTTATTTATTATCATTTCAAGTCACCTTTTTAAATAGTTTATATTTCAACCAAAATAATTCATTTAAACCATTTAAAAGTGTAAGTATTATATTTCAATCAAGTATTTAATTTCCAAAGTTTAAATTCAATTCAATCATTTATTTCAATTAAATTTCCATAGACCATTTCAAATCTTATAAATTTTAAATATAGATTTAATCCACAAAATAACTATTCAAATTATAAAATAAATTCCAAAGCTTTATTATCCTATATTTCATAAGTCCAATATCTTTTAAATAGATTCAAATTACAAGTAAAACAAATATTTTCATACTAATATAAACTTCAATTATTTATTCCAAGATTTAATATCATGCCAAATTCATATCAAAATATCATTTCAAAACATCATTTATTTAATTTAAATTTAAATACCATTTAATCACATTTCAAAACAGTTGTATTTCCCAAATCAACTATTCCATTTAAATCATTTAAAGTCAATTCATTATATTTAATAATCAAATATTTAATTCCCAAAATTTAATCTTTTTCAAAGATCATTTATTCATTTGAATTTATTAAACAAAGAAAATTCAACTTTCGCAGCACTTAGAAAATGCTACGAAATGTTATGTTTAAAAACAGTTCATTAACAAAAGACAACACTTAAGTGTTGTAATAGGTTTCTTTTAATTTCAAGAAAACTTTAGTTAAATTAAACAACTATAGCACTTACAAAGTGCTATAATAACCTTTAGTTCAAATTAGCCTTTTAGTTCATTTAAAACTACTACAGCATTTTAAAAATGCTGTAATATCTTTTACATTATATTTCAAGAATGTTGTCAAATCAAATTCAGAGTTTTATTTACAATTTCACACATAATTAACTTTTAATATAAATCATTTTAACTTATAAAATCATATATTTTCACATTTTAAAAACAATCATTTAAATACGTTTATTTCTATGATTTTATAAAGTCAAATTTCCATACAAAGGTCAAATTAAATAACAATTAAATTTTCATTTCTTTAATTAAATTCTTAACTTAACAACTAAGTTTAAATTTCCAAAATATAACTTATTTCCATTTATTTTACTTAATTAATATTTCACTTTTAAACCAATTCCACAAAAATTCAATTTAAGTTATATTTCCAAATTCAGCTTAAATATTCATTTATTTCATATTTTAAGTTATACAAAATCATTAACACTTTATAAAATCACTATTTATTAATAAAATCATTAAATTCATTTTTAAATCAAATTTGTCATATATTATTACTTTACATAAATTCCATTTATAAACAAAATCATAAATTCCAAAATTAACTTATATTTCAAATTCTACTTCACCATTTACTTAATTCACTTATTTAATTTGTAGAAAATCACAAATATTATATAGAAATCATTTTAATAAAGTTTAAATCAAAATATCATAATATTTACATTTTTAAAATATTTTAAAATTTTCAGAAAAATATATAAACCACAGGTCTGTATAAAATTTTCTAGCCTAGGTCAAGTGATACGGATATGTATCATTTCAATCCACAGTTTACAAAGAAAACCGGGTTTTATCATTTCAAACCCGCAATCCCAAGTAATATAAATAAATAAATAAAAACCGTTCAGGCTTATCATTTCAGCCCATAACGATTTTTCCCTATTCTAAAGTCCGTTCGGGTATGTATCATTTCAACCCATAGTGATTCTATACTAACAGGGACTTGCAGTGTGATAAACTGATAAAAATGAACAGAATAACATCGTATAACAGTAATGGATGATATAACATATATAATAACAGGGGTAAACATTATATGATCATAATATAACAGTTATAACAGGATGATATAATTTTACAGATTCAAATGGTGTCAGTTTACTAGTTATATAAGTACACATCGTCTGGTGAGAATTACTCACTTGTTTAAGCTGGAGATGACGACCACAAACACACAACAAAGATTTCCAGAGGCATGAAAGCACGACAACATGAATATGATTTGAGATGGGAGAACCAAAGATTAATTTCCTTGTCACATTCAAACAAAACAAATATAGACAACATGAGTTTTCAACCCAAAATTCAATAAAACAATGTTAGAAATGAATGCATGAACCAAAGCAAAAGTGATTGCACATGCTTTCTACCATCTATGCTTCAGCTCCAGATCTGAAATGCATGACTAAGGAGTGGGTTTGGATCTGGTTTTGGGTTGGTAAGGGTTGGCCAAACATGGACTTGAAGGTGATGAATATAGGTGCATCAATTTAACTACAAGGCAACATATACAAGGCAAATTACAACACCTCTAGGCCACAATAGGGTTCGGCCAGAGGCCATGTGGGCTTGGCATGGTGTTCAGGTGGTGGTGGTTGATGTGGCAGAGGGTGGAGGTCAGGTCAGAGGTGGTGGTGGTGGAGGAAGTGGTGGCAAAAGGTGGAAGAAGAAGGAGATGGCAATTCTAGACTAGGTTTGGCACATGTGATGGTTAGTGCTAGTTTAGGTGGATTTTTGTAATGATCTTCACCATGGCTTGGCTTGGCCTGAGGAGAGGAGGTGTTAGGCTGTGTGATGGTCAGAGAAAAGTGGTGGTGGAGGTCGGGTCAGAGCTGGAGGAGGAGGAGCCAATCCTAGAAGAAGAGAGCAAGTGCAAAAATCAATGTAAACACGAAGAAAAAGAATAAGAAAAAGTTGAAAATCATTACCCAAACTTTCCTCAATAGCCATGGCCGAAATTCTTTTGATTCAGAAATGAAAATGAATGTATGTGAATAGAAAATAGAGTATGCAGCTGAAAGATGTGGATAGTAAAGGCTAATTGATGAAAAGATAAGTTACAAATGTGAAAGGTTGGAAGATAAAAGGCCTTAGGCAAATCAAAAGTCATAACCTTTCAAATATCTTTTAATTTCTTTATATAAGTTTATATTACTGAAAATAATAATACATTCAGTCACAAATTCGAAAATATAACAAAATATAAAATATATATAAATATTTATTAATTATATAAGGTTAAAATAAGAAAATAGCACAAAATTGCAACTAGTCTAGAAAATTTGAAAATAAACAGAATAAACTTTGGAAAAATTATATGGACTTGGAAAAATATTTATAAATAAAGATAAGAACATAAAATAAAAATGCATTCACAAAATGAATAAATAAATTTTAATTAAATATAATTTAATTGAAGAAAATAGCAGAAAAATGGAAACTAGCCTTTAAAAATAGAAAATAAATGCAACATATTTTGGAAAAATTCTATTATCACTTTAAAATATTAAAAGACAAAAATATACATAAAAAAGTATTAACACATATTAGAACAAAATATGACAACTAAAATATAATTTAAAATAGGCAATATTGCTAAATACATCAGTTTACACACAATATTGAAATGTACATAACTTTTACAGTTTAACTCCGTTTTCAACGAAACAAAAAGCAGTGTTCAAGTTATTACATCTATTTTCATAATAAAAGATAAAATTTAAGATTTTATATAATTTAAATTTGAAGTTTAAAAGTCAAAGATTGAACAGTTTGACCAGAATTTCACTTTTCAATAAAATATTCAATTTATACTAGTTTGAAACTATAATTCACTTAAAAATCAACATTTATATTTTTTAAAATGAAATGTTTTAAATATAACAAGTTTAAAATAATTTAAAAATAAAAGAAAGTCAATTTTAAATAACATACAAAATCTAGGGTTGGTACACTCTCCCCCACTCAAAACTTTTCGTCCCCGAAAAGGAATGAAGTACGGGAAAGCAAAGAAAAATAGA
The DNA here is from genome assembly GCA_030737815.1 of Allium fistulosum. Taxonomy (NCBI): domain Eukaryota; kingdom Viridiplantae; phylum Streptophyta; class Magnoliopsida; order Asparagales; family Amaryllidaceae; genus Allium; species Allium fistulosum. The sequence goes on from CM060902.1 coordinate 846,322,803, forward strand.
GTGAAATAAGATTAAGACAGGATGACAAGGAGATTGAGATTATACCTGACAACTATTGTTATAGGTAAGCTTAACAAGGTGGATGGCAAGCAATGATCAGATTAAAATAAGTACCAAAGAATATTAAAGATTATAGAAAGATTTCTAAACAGAAAGATTATAGAAAGATACCTATACCAGTCTGTAGCACGATAAGGAAAAAAAAATAAGGACAACTCACAGACAGTTTGAAAACAAAATAAGATAATAAGTTTGAAAAACAAAATAAGATAATAGGTTTGAAATTTCCATGGTTTCAGCTTAAATTGATAATTAATTTTATACAAGTTAAATAAATTTTACTATTTCTAATTTCATTATCTTATCATCAAATTTTCTTAAACTAACAATTTCAAAAATCATGGATTTGCAAAATCATTATTTATACTCATAATGTACTTAATAAATTTAATTCCTCTTTATTCCTAATTAAAATTAAATTTATCCCTCTCAATCTATTATATCACCTATGTTAAATATACTTACACTTATTATAACTGCTTTAATTTATACTTAATTCCTTTCACATCATTTATATTGTAAATTATTCAATTACCTTTTATTCTATTTACCTCAGTTAATCTTTTAACTAAAATTTAAGTGTATAATATTTATTTTAACCACTCAAATTTTATTTATAAAATCTTTTTATATTGTATATTATCCAGTTACATTGTTAACTTCTAAAATTAAGGTAAGTTATATTGAATGCAATTGTATTATACGAATAAAACTTTCAAATTCAATCATTTCAATTATTCTTTAAGATAAAATGTAAGAATTAAATTTCTGATTCCCTTCAAACCATTTAGAGGTAAATAAATATATGTACATAATATGTCAAATCAATTTAAATCATATATCTATATATTTTATAAATCAAATCATATTTTAGAAATTTAAATCAATTAAACTTTTTTCCAAAACAAAGCTGTAGCAAGACTACAGAATGGTCCCTTCACTTCAAAACTCGAAAATGAATGTCGATGATGTTGCAGTCATCACCGAAATTATTTTCCAGCGACAAAGAGAAGAGCACAAAATTTTAAATTTTAAAATTCTTTAGAAACAAATTTCTATTCAAAAATACTTTATATAATATATCCTTTTAAAACTTTAAACACAAGATTTGAAACCATCGGAAATTAAATTCTCAAATTCTCGATTTAAATTCATTTCAGTTCCCAAATCAATTTATAAACAACTATTTATAAATTCATTTATAGAACAATAAAGGATAAATCAAGTATTATCATTTAAATAATCAATTTAAATTAATTTATTAAGTTCCATAAATTTACTTATATATCAAAATTTATTTCATTAACCAAATTTAAAATAATATTGTGTCAGTTTGTTCTGTCAAATGTTTTAGAAATCCTATCGATAGCGTTGATAAGACGAATCGATCGGAAACCCAAATCAACATCAACAACTCAAACAACACAATATATAAAACAAAACATAGATTTACAAGTACAATTCAAAATGTTATGAAGATAGGTTGGACACAAAAGACAAGATGATTATAACAGAGTAGGGAGATGGATAAGCTTAAATAAATCACGGGCAACCTTAACCGGGTCAACCGTGACTTAATGAATAAGATCAAATGTGTATTTTCTGGAAATCTACATTCGATCTCAAGAGATAGAGTTTGGAACAACAAAAGATATTAGCATCTAAACCAAGGATAAATATAAATCTCTGGTGAATCAATGCTAATTTGTAAAGGAGTTTCCCTTTTTACAAGTCATTAGAGTATTGGCGAGACCGCCAATTCACTATAAAGAGCATTGAAAGTGGAGTTATGGAATACTCCAGAATCAAAAGAAGATGAATAGTGAGGGGCAAGAATGGATTTTGGAACCGTAGGGAACGTTCCAAAAATTCAAAGGAAATTCGAATCAAGAGGAAAAGATTCAAACTCGAACGAAAGTGGTTCTGTAAATAAATCTACTCCATATGCTGAGTTTTGCCTCAAAGCCAAAGCTCAGATACCAACTGTAACGACCCGATATTTTCAACCGTTCGCATCCATTATAAGTGTATAGGTAGACACTCATGCCGAAATTGAATTGCTCAAAATACCGCGTTGTAAATAAAATTTGGCAAATCTCAGAATATACAGTAAATAAATATAATCACAGACACAGAGTAAAATAATGCAGCGGAAGTAAAGGAAATAGTAGTTCATGAAGCTACTATGTAAATATATCAGAGTTAAATAAGATACAACAGAAGAAATAAAGTACAACAGAAGTCTCAATAAAATAACCAAGTACAAGCTGAGTAGAACAACGGAACTGAAATAGATAGGACAAGACAAGCAGATAATCTCCAGCGATTCAAATCTCCAAGAAAGTGGAGATCCAAATCTGTGAATAACTCAGGCTTACCCGAGCGTAAAGCAAAACACAAAACACTCGAGTCAGGACAATATATACTTATATAATGTAAACCAACTCAAGTGAACTGTAATAAAGGTACAAGTAACTTAAAGAATGCTTGGGATCGCCCATTCTTTAAGGATCCGTTAAACTATTTACTATGTAGTAATATACTCTATATACATTAGTGTCTAATTAGTAAAGTATAATCATATAGAAAATAGCGTTAAGGGGATGGTGAACCTTAACGCGGTCGGATCTTTAAACCAAAATCGTAGTGGGCTCGATATGGTAGGTGACACGGCACACAAGGCAATGCCAGGGTAGATATACCAATTACGCACACGGACTGATGGAAACGCATAGCAGCCACTACCGCTCCACCTCGAACAACACTCCCAAATCAAGGGTGCGCACCAAATCAATCACAAGTAATAGAATGGTATCGAAGAAGTGTGTCCGATAAGAGGTGATACCTCACTGGTCCGAGATCGCTCATGTTTTAGCCACCTTATGCCAACTCACGGGAGTTGGGTCCACGTATATACCTTAGGATCGTCGCCACCATCCTACTTCATTCTGGAAACTCCACCGCGTACACAGTTGTCAAAGTGGTTTTCGATATCGACAGAGAGTATGTCCATATCCGATCCCGGTCTCTTTAACAACCAATCGTTATTATAACCCGTGGTTATAAATTTAAAATAGTTTATACTTCAAAATAGAATATCATTTCAAATCGAAATCTTTATCAAAATAAAGATTAAATCAATTCCAAACCATTTCAATATATTTAATATATCATATCATTTCAAAACTCATTTCAAATCATTTCAATATATCAAAATATCAAATCTTTCCAAAACTTCATTTCAAATCATTTTAATATATCAAAATATCATATCCTTTCAAACTTCATTTCAAATCATTTTAATATACCAAAATATCATTTGAGTTCAGATCTAAATATCCAACTTTAAATACGTTTTGAATTTAAAGATATCATTCATTTATTATCATTTCAAGTCACCTTTTTAAATAGTTTATATTTCAACCAAAATAATTCATTTAAACCATTTAAAAGTGTAAGTATTATATTTCAATCAAGTATTCAATTTGCAAAGTTTCAATTCAATTCAATCATTTATTTCAATTAAATTTCCATAGACCATTTCAAATCTTATAAATTTTAAATATAAATTTAATCCACAAAATAACTATTCAAATTATAAAATAAATTCCAAAGCTTTATTATCCTATATTTCATAAGTCCAATATCTTATAAATAGATTCAAATTACAAGTAAACCAAATATTTTCATACTAATATAAACTTCAATTATTTATTCTAAGATTTAATATCATTCCAAATTCATTTCAAAATATCAAAATATCATTTCAAAACATCATTTATTTAATTTAAATTTAAATACCATTTAATCACATTTCAAAATAGTTGTATTTCCCAAATCAACTATTCCATTTAAATCATTTAAAGTCAATTCATTATATTTAATAATCAAATATTTAATTCCCAAAATTTAATCTTTTTCAAAGATCATTTATTCATTTGAATTTATTAAACAAAGAAAATTCAACTTTCGCAGCACTTAGAAAATGCTACGAAATGTTATGTTTAAAAACAGTTCATTAACAAAAGACAACACTTAAGTGCTGTAATAGGTTTCTTTTAATTTCAAGTAAACTTTAGTTAAATTAAACAACTATGCACTTACAAAGTGCTATAATAACCTTTAGTTCAAATTAGCCTTTTAGTTCATTTAAAACTACTACAGCATTTTAAAAATGCTGTAATATCTTTTACATTACATTTCAAGAATGCTGTCAAATCAAATTCAGAGTTTTATTTACAATTTCACACATAATTAACTTTTAATATAAATCATTTTAACTTATAAAATCGTATATTTTCACATTTTAAAAACAATCATTTAAATACGTTTATTTCTATGATTTTATAAAGTCAAATTTCCATACAAAGATCAAATTAAATAACAATTAAATTTTCACTTCTTTAATTAAATTCTTAACTTAACAACTAAGTTTAAATTTCCAAAATATAACTTATTTCCATTTATTTTACTTAATTAATATTTCACTTTTAAACCAATTCCACAAAAATTCAATTTAAGTTATATTTCCAAATTCAGCTTAAATATTCATTTATTTCATATTTTAAGTTATACAAAATCATTAACACTTTATAAAATCATTATTTCTTAATAAAATCATTAAATTCATTTTTAAATCAAATTTTTCATATATTCTTACTTTACATAAATTCCATTTATAAACAAAATCATAAATTCCAAAATTAACTTATGTTTCAAATTCTACTTCACCATTTATTTAATTCACTTATTTAATTTGTAGAAAATCACAAATATTTTATAGAAATCATTTTAATAAAGTTTAAATCAAAATATCATAATATTTATATATTTAAAATATTTTAAAAATTTCAGAAAAATATATAAACCACGGGTCTGTATAAAATTTTCTAGCCTAGGTCAAGTGATACGGATATGTATCATTTCAATCCGCAGTTTACAAAGAAAACCGGGTTTTATCATTTCAAACCCGCAATCCCAAGTAATATAAATAAATAAATAAAAACCGTTCAGGCTTATCATTTCAGCCCATAACGATTTTTCCCTATTCTATAGTCCGTTCGGGTATGTATCATTTCAACCCATAGTGATTCTATACTAACAGGGAACTTGCAGTGTGATAACTGATAAATATGAACAGAATAACATCGTATAACAGTAATGGATGATATAACATATATAATAACAGGGGTAAACATTATATGATCATAATATAACAGTTATAACAGGATGATATAATTTTACAGATTCAAATGGTGTCAGTTTACTAGTTATATAAGTACACATCGTTTGGTGAGAATTACTCACTTGTTTAAGCTGGAGATGATGACCACAAACACACAACAAAGATTTCCAGAGGCACGAAAGCACAACAACACGAATATGATTTGAGATGGGAGAGCCAAAGATTAATTTCCTTGTCACATTCAAACAAAACAAATATAGACAACATGAGTTTTCAACCCAAAATTCAATAAAACAATGTTAGAAATGAATGCATGAACCAAAGCCAAAGTGATTGCACATGCTTTCTACCATCTATGCTTCAGCTCCAGATCTGAAATGCATGGCTAAGGAGTGGGTTTGGATCTGGTTTTGGGTTGGTAAGGGTTGGCCAAACATGAACTTGAAGGTGATGAATATAGGTGCATCAATTCAACTACAAGGCAACATATACAAGGCAAATTACAACACCTCTAGGCCACAATAGGGTTCGGCCAGAGGCTATGTGGGCTTGGCCTGGTGTTCAGGTAGTGGTGGTTGATGTGGCAGAGGGTGGAGGTCAGATCAGAGGTGGTGGTGGTGGAGGAAGTTGTAACGACCCGTATTTTTACGGATCGAAACATGGTAAAACAGTTGTCATTGGGTCGTTAATGTTGATGAGTCGTCCAAAGTCTAAGTCGTGGACGAGATAAGGCTTAGGTCGTATAGTAGTTAGGTCGGAGTAGACGACTTAAGAAAGTGGAGCGACCTAAGGAAGTTGGTGACCTAAGGATTGGGATAAGTCATGTGGAAGTTAGGTCGTGTGGTGGCTTAGGTCGAGTGAACGACTTAAGAGTTAGCGGCATAGGAAACTGGGCGAGTTAGCGACTTAAGGAGGATAGGTCGACAACGACCTAAGAAAGCTGGTGGTAGCAGTTAGCGACCTAGGGTTGGGTGAGTTTACGACCTAAGGGAGTTAAGTCGTGAACGAGTTAAGTGTTAGGTCGCTAAGTATTAGGTCGTGAGGTGTTAGGTCGTAACCTAGTTAGGTCGCGTAGGTATTGAGTCGTTAGGTCGCGCATTGTCTTAGGTCGTGGCATTGTTAGGTCGTGGAAGTGCATTTGTCGTTAGGTCGCGCATATTAAGTCGCGCAAGGTTAAGTCGTATGGTTTGTTAAGTCGCGAGATTGTTAGGTCGCTAAGTGTCAGGTCGTGAGCTGTTAGGTCGCGAGAAGACTTATTATGATGAGTCGTTAAGTCGTAGACTGGTGGATTTGTTAAGTCGTAGGATGGGTTGTCTCACTAAGTCGTAAGTCGGGGTATTTTTTAAGTCGTAAGTCGTGATGGTCTATAGGTCATGGACGACCTAATAGCGAGCGGATGACCTAAGGGGATTTCTGCCTATAATAGGCGAGTTCTTCTTCATTTTTGGGATCCGGATTTTGAAGCAACGAAGTGCTGCCATTTTGAGAGCTTGAGTTCTACACTTCTTCACTTCTTTTTTCTACTTTAATCTTGTGCTTCCTTCCATCCAAGTCGAAGATCGAATTGAAGATTCAAGAGCTTAGGTTGAAGATCTACATCCATCAAAGTGAGATTTCATCGTTTGAAGCGGATTTGTGATAGATCGAGTTAGATCCTTCGCTGTCCAGATCTGAAGTGTGTAGCTTTTGAGGTGTTTAGGTGATTTGGTGAGTGGTGATTATCTCTCACACGGATCCAAAGGAGTATATCGGATCGTTGGCTTGATTTTGTGTAAAGTAGTGATTTTCATGCATTTTTGTAAACTTAAGTATAGATCCATTGTTCATGATGATTTGACATCCATTTTACTACATGTTAACCTATGCAAGTTCATTCATCAAGATTATAGAGATATTGCTCATGTTTTCATGCTTGTTAGACTTTAGACTCTTTATTTACGAAATTGCCATTATTGTTATAATTGTTCATTAGATCATATTTGAATGCTTGATTACTTGGATTAATGTTTGACTTGATTGATTGCTATGAATTAGATGATTGATGATTTGATTTAGACAAGATGGTCGAAGATGATTCAAAAGCTAAGTGAAAGGCTCTTGAATTGGGAAAGCTGCTCGTGGCATATGTAGCGGATGATGAAGCTCATATGGATAGATTTGATGATGATGATGTTAAGATGAGGCTTTGCTAGGATGTGATGAAGCGAGGCATGATATGAGATAGTCTTGGTCTAATCCAGACGGGATCATTCCAAGCATGTTGATAACTCGGTGAAATGGTTCGAGTTTGAGGATAATGGTTTGCTCGAGAGGCGCTTGAGCTAGTATGGAAATAGTCGTCGAGGAGGATGACTAGAAGGCTGAGATCTCATCGTTGTTGAAGGTTCTAGCATGCTCAAAGCAAGAGTACGTTGGGCGAATTCGATAGTCCCTGAAGGCTACTGATTGGTAGTCGAGTGCTCTGGGCAGATTCGATAGTCCTAGGCACGGGTTTCGACGACGTGCAGAGTTATGTCTAGAACCGGGGTTTCCATTAGCCCTTGACGGACGGATGAAAGAATGAGCCGGTCATTCAATTAACGATGATATCGAAGCAACGATAACAGTGATAGCCAGAGTCATGGATGTTTGGTTGTATCGTCATTCGGTCTCAAGAGCGGTATTTTCTGGGTGCTTATCTGATCTTGGTTTAGGCCTTGGGGGTTTGTGCTTGGAAAACATCGCACTTGACTCGAGTGATAATTGCTTTACTTTAATTGTATGCTTTGCTATGTTTGCTTTACTTAGTGTGTGTCTGGGGGCTATCACTGTAGAAAGAGGTGGAGTGGGAGGGTTGTATTCCTATTCCTTTTCCTTTATGCTCTTTTGTTATGTTGTTAGTTAATTTACCGCTCACTAAGACTGTTGTCTGACTCAAGGCTTTATGTTTTAACTCTTATTGCCTTGGGCTGTTCGTCCATTTTGGTACGGGCAGACTAGGTAGCAGGTGACAGGTGTTGTTCTTGCTTTCCACGATGCTGATGACGAAGATGAGCTGAAGGATTGCATATTGTTTTCTTACTATATGTACTGGATGTTCCGCTGCTTGTATATTCTCTGAGTGATATGTAGTGAGGCTTGTTGTATTGACTATTCAGATGTTTGTATTCAACTATTATGAAGTTTTATCGATGAGATTCTATTCTATGAAGCTTCACTATATATATTCTCTATTGTATTTTATCCATGCGTTGTGAGTAATACGATAGATTCTGTTGTTTTTAATTTACCCTGACAATCGTCCACGGCTGCCTGGCACACTTTACAGTGCACTATCTCTAGGTTCAGTGCAGGGATCGTGGGCGGTCGTCGCATTTGGTATCAGAGCATTGGTTAATCGATTTTACCCAACGCTCGCTGACGTAACTACGTATGAGAGACGTAATTGTATTTTGATGGATGATTACTATATATAATATAGTTGCCTAGTAGAGTTTGAGTCCTTTATGCAGTTGTTTCTCAAGGTGTGCTAAGCATTCCTTTTTATAGATATTAAGGATGAGTCTAAGAGGGAGACCAGCTGCTAGGGAAGGCCGTGCTGCTGAGGGGACTGCTGATTATGCAGCTATGTTCGAAGCTATGATGACTTCGATCATGAGAAGGATACCAGTTCCGGGGACAGCAGTTGATGTTGGAGTTCAAGTTCAGGCTCTAAGACCAGTGGATTTTGCTAAGTTGTGTAAAGACTATACTGCTCTTGGAGGGAAGGTTTTCTTGGGAACAGAATCAACCATTGAGGTCCAAAGATGGATAGATGCTTGTAGAAGGATCTTTGGTGATTTGGGAATTGAGGATGCAACTAAGAGGAAGTTAGTATCAAGACAGCTTCAAGGGAGAGCTTCTGATTGGTGGAACTCTATCACCATTGATACTCCAGAGGAAGAGATTACTTGGGAGCAATTCCAAACCAGATTTGAAGCTAAGTTCATTTCTACTGCTCAGAAGTCTGTTCTGTTCAAGAAGTTTGTGGAGCTCAAGCAAAGTGGAAGACCAGTTCTTGAGTATGTTTCTGAGTTTGAAGCTTTGTCCAAGTATGCCCGGTCGTATATTGAATCTGCGTACCAGAAGAACGAGAAGTTTGTGACAGGCTTGGACAGTTATCTTGGGAGGCAGTTGGTGGATCATTTGGACGATCCATTTGAGAAGCTAGTAGAGAAAGCTCTCAGGCACGAGAATCTGTTTCCTAAGGAAAGGTCTGTTGTTGTTGTGACCAAGGAAGAAACTAAACCACAGCAGGGTGGAAACAAGAAGAGGAAGCAGCAGCAGCAAAAAGGTAGGGATGGCCAGAAGAAGCCGAAGGGCGAAGTGACCTGCTACAATTGTCAGCAGAAGGGCCATTTCTCTAGAGATTGCAAGAATCCGAAGGTGCCGGTGAAGTGTCACAACTGTGACAAGCTGGGGCATGTTAAGAGAAATTGTCCAGAACCGCGGAAGGACAAGAAGATTATGCAAGCTTATGCTTTGGGGGCTATTCCATCATCTTCGAAAGCTCCTACCGTTGAAGAGAAAGGAAAGAGTGTGGTGGTTCAAGGTACTCTTTCCATATGTGGTGTTCCAGTTAGAGTTCTATTTGATACTGGGGCATCGCATTCTTTTGTTTGTAGTGAACTTGTAGGTCGGTTAGGTTTAGAACCGGATATTGTTGATAGGCCATTGGTTGTGACTAATCCAGTTGGGGGTTCGTCTTGTTTGTGTATGTTATGCCGTGGTCTGATTGTATTGAGTCATGATTGCTCTTTTGTTTGTGATTGTTTTGTTCTGAACTTTGCGGGGTTTGGAATTATTTTGGGTATGGACTGGCTTAGGAAGTATGCGGCAAAGGTTGATTGTGAAAGGTTGGAGGTGACAGTCGAGAATGTGGAGGGGCGAAAGATTGTGATACGATGTAAGCATGAAGAAGGCGTCTTCATGAGCTTCATGTATTCGCTGGTTGTTCCACGGGATGGACTGTCATCTATGCCAATCACTAATGGATTTGAGGATGTCTTTGACGAGGTCAAAGGGTTACCGCCGCATAGAGAGATCGAGTTTCGTATAGATCTAGTTGAAGGAGCCAGACCTGTTGTGATGCCTCTTAGGCGGATGGCGCCTAGGGAACAGCAGGAGTTGAAGGTGCAGGTTGATGATCTTTTGCAGAAAGGATTCATTCGGCGTAGTGTGTCCGAATGGGGTGCACCAGTTGTGTTCGCAACCAAAGAAGATGGATCGTTGAGGTTGTGTGTGGATTATCGTGAGCTGAATAAGGTGACTAAGAAGAACAAGTATCCATTGCCGAGAATCGATGACTTGTTTGATCAGCTTCACGAAGCTAAGGTGTTTTCTCAAATGGATTTGGCAACAGGATTTCACCAGTTAAGAGTGGCCAAGGATAGTGTGCCGAAGACTGCTTTCAGGACACCATCCGGTTTCTTTGAGTGGCTGGTAATGCCGTTTGGATTGACTAATGCGCCAGCATATTTTGTGGATCTTATGAATAGAGTGTTCAGAGATCAGTTGAGCAAGTTCGTACTTGTGTTCGTGGATGATATTCTGATTTATTCCAGAACTGAAGAAGAGCACAAGACGCATTTGCGTATTGTTTTGGAAATCTTGCGGAAACATCAGCTGAAGGCTAAGTTTTCGAAGTGTCACTTCTGGAAGAGTGAAGTGAGGTTCTTAGGCCATGTTATCTCTGGAAATGGAATAGCGGTTGATCCCGCCAAGGTGGCAGCAATCCAGGATTGGGTCAGACCTAAGAATGCATCTGATGTAAGAAGTTTTCTTGGATTAGCAGGATATTATCGTCAATTTATCAAAGACTTCTCCAAGGTGGCTGCACCATTGACAGGATTGACGAAAAAGAACCAAGTGTTCAGATGGGATGATAAGTGTGAGCAAGCTTTCAGAATCCTGAAAGAGCGACTGACAAGTGCTCCTGTTTTGACTATTCCAAGTGGGAATGATGAGATGGTGGTCTACACCGACGCTTGTGGTACTGGACTTGGAGCAGTACTGATGCAGAGGGATAAAGTTGTTGTGTATGCAAGTCGACAACTGAAGCCGCATGAAAGGAATTATCTGACTCATGATTTGGAGTTAGCGGCGATTGTATTTGCTCTGAAGATGTGGAGACATTATCTATTGGGAGTTCGATTCAAGTTGTTTACAGATCATAAGTCGTTGAAGTATCTTTTCTCCCAAAAGGATTTGAATCTTCGGCAGCAACGATGGCTAGAGTTTTTAGCATCATATGATTTTGGTATAGCCTATACTCCGGGAAAGGGTAACGCAGTGGCAGATGCGTTAAGTCGAAGACATGCAGGATTGGGAGCCATGTTTTCAGAATGGAAGAATCTCGAGTATTTAGCTGGATTTGATTTCAGGCCAAGATGTGAATTGGAACCTGAGATGTTGGCGAACTTATCAATAAGACCGACTCTTATGGAAAGAATTGGCGAGAGCCAAAAGCGAGACGATAAGCTTGTCAAGATTATCGTGATTTGGAATCTGGATTGGAACCAGAAAAGGATAAAGGATTCGAGGTCGATCGAGAAGGTTGGCTTCGGAAGCAAGGACGACTAGTTGTTCCCGATATAGATGAATTGAGAAATGAAGTTCTGAAGGAAAATCATCACTCGAAGTTGACAATTCATCCAGGTGGAAATAAGATGTATCGGGATATGAAGAGAACCTATTACTGGGAAGGTATGAAGAAGGATGTCGGAAATTTTATTTCCAAATGCATGAACTGCCAGTTGGTAAAAGCCGAGCAGAAGAAGCCAAGTGGATTGCTTCAGCCATTAGAAGTTCCTACATGGAAGTGGGAGCAAATATCGATGGATTTTATTGATGGGCTACCTAGAACAAGAACGGGAAATGAAGGGATTTGGGTCATCGTAGATCGTCTGACTAAGAGTGCAAGATTCATTCCTGTTCGATCGACTAGGACTGCATCAAAGTTGGCTGAGTTGTATGTTAAGTGGATAGTTCGATTCCATGGTATTCCGAAGAGTATAGTGAGCAATCGAGATCCATTGTTCACTAGTGGATTTTGGAAGAGCTTTCAGGAAGTTTTGGGAACCGAGTTGTGTTTGAGTACAGCTTATCACCCTCAAACTGATGGTCAGACTGAGAGAGTCAACCGAGTTTTGGAAGATCTCCTCAGAGCTTGTGTTTTGGATTTTGGAGAATCATGGGAATATCACCTTCATTTGGTAGAATTTTCGTATAATAACAGTTACCAGTCAAGCATTGGTATGGCACCGTATGAGGCATTATATGGAAGACCATGTAACTCTCCTACGTGTTGGTTAGAAACAGGAGAAAAGTTGATACTTGGGCCAGATATGATTCGATAGACTTCGAATTACATAGAGATCATTCGGCAACGAATGAAGGCAGCCCAAGACCGATAGAAAAGTTATGCTGATAAGCGTCATAAGGACTTGGAATTCGACGTAGGTGATATGGTTTTTGTGAAGATTTCTCCACTGAAGAATGTTATTCGATTCGGGAAGAAAGGGAAATTGACTCCGAGATTTGTTGGACCATTCCCGATCATCGAGCGAATTGGAAAGCTCGCCTACAGATTGGAGTTACCAGAGAAGATGTCAGGGGTGCACAATGTTTTTCATGTATCGTATCTACGGAAGTATGTGCACGACTCGAATACAGTGGTTGCTGCTGATAGCTTTTAAGATTTTGAGGTTGATCCAGTCGATAAGAGACCTCGTAAGCCGCTTCGTGTTGTGGAAACTGACACGAAACAGCTTAGGAGGAAGGCAGTTAGGTTGCTCAAGATACAATGGAGTGATGATGATAACGACTGTACATGGGAGGTGGAAGAGAGGATGAAGGCAGCTCATCCTGAACTCTTCAAGGTAAGGCCATAAGGTGTCATGTCATCTCACGATATTGTAACTTGTTCTAGTTTTAGAATTCTACATGCTAAGGTAGAATTGGATGCATGGTTTGTTGATTGCTATGGATGGTAGGCGTGCAGAATAGTCTTTGATTGCTCTTGTTTGTTTGGAATTTCGGGGGCGAAATTCCTAAGGGGGAGAGAATGTAACGACCCGTATTTTTACGGATCGAAACATGGTAAAACAGTTGTCATTGGGTCGTTAATGTTGATGAGTCGTCCAAAGTCTAAGTCATGGACGAGATAAGGCTTAGGTCGTATAGTAGTTAGGTCGGAGTAGACGACTTAAGAAAGTGGAGCGACCTAAGGAAGTTGGTGGCCTAAGGATTGGGATAAGTCGCGAGGAAGTTAGGTCGTGTGGTGGCTTAGGTCGAGTGAACGACTTAAGAGTTAGCGGCATAGGAAACTGGGCGAGTTAGCGACTTAAGGAGGATAGGTCGGCAACGACCTAAGAAAGCTGGTGGTAGCAGTTAGCGACCTAGGGGTTGGGTGAGTTTACGACCTAAGGGAGTTAAGTCGTGAACGAGTTAAGTGTTAGGTCGCTAAGTATTAGGTCGTGAGGTGTTAGGTCGTAACCCAGTTAGGTCGCGTAGGTATTGAGTCGTTAGGTCGCGCATTGTCTTAGGTCGTGGCATTGTTAGGTCGCGGAAGCGCATTTGTCGTTAGGTCGCGCATATTAAGTCGCGCAAGGTTAAGTCGTATGGTTTGTTAAGTCGCGAGATTGTTAGGTCGCTAAGTGTCAGGTCGTGAGCTGTTAGGTCGCGAGAAGACTTATTATGATGAGTCCTTAAGTCGTAGACTGGTGGATTTGTTAAGTCATAGGATGGGTTGTCTCACTAAGTCGTAAGTCGGGGTATTTCTTAAGTCGTAAGTCGTGATGGTCTATAGGTCGTGGACGACCTAATAGCGAGCGGACGACCTAAGGGGATTTCTGCCTATAAATAGGCAGGTTCTTCTTCATTTTTGGGATCCGGATTTTGAAGCGACGAAGTGCTGCCATTTTGAGAGCTCGAGTTCTACACTTCTTCACTTCTTTTCTCCACTTTAATCTTGTGCTTCCTTCCATCCAAATCGAAGATCGAATTGAAGATTCAAGAGCTTAGGTTGAAGATCTACATCCATCAAAGTGAGATTTCATCGTTTGAAGCGGATTTGTGATAGATCGAGTTAGATCCTTCGCTGTCCAGATCTGAAGTGTGTAGCTTTTGAGGTGTTTAGGTGATTTGGTGAGTGGTGATTATCTCTCACACGGATCCAAAAGAGTATATCGGATCGTTGGCTTGATTTTGTGTAAAGTAGTGATTTTCATGCATTTTTGTAAACTTAAGTATAGATCCATTGTTCATGATGATTTGACATCCATTTTACTACATGTTAACCTATGCAAGTTCATTCATCAAGATTATAGAGATATTGCTCATGTTTTCATGCTTGTTAGACTTTAGACTCTTTATTTACGAAATTGCCATTATTGTTATAATTGTTCATTAGATCATATTTGAATGCTTGATTACTTGGATTAATGTTTGACTTGATTGATTGCTATGAATTAGATGATTGATGATTTGATTTAGACAAGATGGTCGAAGATGATTCAAAAGCTAAGTGAAAGGCTCTTGAATTGGGAAAGCTGCTCGTGGCATATGTAGCGGATGATGAAGCTCATATGGATAGATTTGATGATGATGATGTTAAGATGAGGCTTTGCTAGGATGTGATGAAGCGAGGCATGATATGAGATAGTCTTGGTCTAATCCAGACGGGATCATTCCAAGCATGTTGATAACTCGGTGAAATGGTTCGAGTTTGAGGATAATGGTTTGCTCGAGAGGCGCTTGAGCTAGTATAGAAATAGTCGTCGAGGAGGATGACTAGAAGGCTGAGATCTCATCGTTGTTGAATGTTCTAGCATGCTCAAAGCAAGAGTACGTTGGGCAGATTTGATAGTCCCTGAAGGCTACTGATTGGTAGTCGAGTGCTCTGGGCAGATTCGATAGTCCTAGGCACGGGTTTCGACGACGTGCGGAGTTATGTCTAGAACCGGGGTTTCCATTAGCCCTTGACGGACGGATGAAAGAATGAGCCGGTCATTCAATTAACGATGATATCGAAGCAACGATAACAGTGATAGCCAGAGTCATGGATGTTTGGTTGTATCGTCATTCGGTCTCAAGAGCGGTATTTTCTGGGTGCTTATCTGATCTTGGTTTAGGCCTTGGGGGTTTGTGCTTGGAAAACATCGCCCTTGACTCGAGTGATAATTGCTTTACTTTAATTGTATGCTTTGCTATGTTTGCTTTACTTAGTGTGTGTCTGGGGGCTATCACTGTAGAATGAGGTGGAGTGGGAGGGTTGTATTCCTATTCCTTTTCCTTTATGCTCTTTTGGTATGTTGTTAGTTAATTTACCGCTCACTAAGACTGTTGTCTGACTCAAGGCTTTATGTTTTAACTCTTATTGCCTTGGGCTGTTCGTCCATTTTGGGATGGGCAGACTAGGTAGCAGGTGACAGGTGTTGTTCTTGCTTTCCACGATGCTGATGACGAAGACGAGCTGGAGGATTGCATATTGTTTTCTTACTATATGTACTGGATGTTCCGCTGCTTGTATATTCTCTGAGTGATATGTAGTGAGGCTTGTTGTATTGACTATTCAGATGTTTGTATTCAACTATTATGAAGTTTTATCGATGAGATTCTATTCTGTGAAGCTTCACTATATATATTCTCTATTGTATTTTATCCATGCGCTGTGAGTAATACGACAGATTCTGTTGTTTTTAATTTACCCTGACAATCGTCCACGGCTGCCTGGCACATTTTATAGCGCACTATCTCTAGGTTCAGTGCAGGGGTCGTGGGCGGTCGTCACTGAAGTGGTGGCAAAAGGTGGAAGAAGAAGGAGATGGCAATTCTAGACTAGGTTTGGCACATGTGATGGTTAGTGTTAGTTTAGGTGGATTTTTGTGATGATCTTCACCATGGCTTGGCTTGGCCTGAGGAGGGGAGGTGTTAGGCTGTGTGATGGTCAGAGAAAAGTGGTGGTGGAGGTCCGGTCAGAGCTGGAGGAGGAGGAGCCAAGCCGAGAAGAAGAGAGCAAGTGCAAAAATCAATGTAAACACGAAGAAAAAGAATAAGAAAAAGTTGAAAATCATTACCCAAACTTTCCTCAATAGCCATGGCCGAAATTCTTTTGTTTCAGAAATGAAAATGAATGTATGTGAATAGAAAATAGAGTATGCAACTAAAAGATGTGGATAGTAAAGGCTAATAGATGAAAAGATAAGTTACAAATGTGAAAGGTTGGAAGATAAAAGGCCTTAGGCAAATCAAAAGTCATAACCTTTCAAATTTCTTTTAATTTCTTTATATAAGTTTATATTACTGAAAATAATAATACATTCAGTCACAAATTCGAAAATATAACAAAATATAACATATATATAAATATTTATTAATTATATAAGGTTAAAATAAGAAAATAGCACAAAATTGCAACTAGTCTAGAAAATTTGAAAATAAACAGAATAAACTTTGGAAAAATTATATGGACTTGGAAAAATATTTATAAATAAAGATAATAACATAAAATAAAAATGCATTCACAAAATGAATAAATAAATTTTAATTAAATATAATTTAATTGAAGAAAATAGCAGAAAAATGGAAACTAGCCTTTAAAAATAGAAAATAAATGCAACATATTTTGGAAAAATTCTATTATCACTTTAAAAATATTAAAAGACAAAAATATACATAAAAAAGTATTAACACATATTAGAACAAAATATGACAACTAAAATATAATTTAAAATATATAATATTGCTAAATACATCAGTTTACACACAATATTGAAATGTACATAACTTTTACAGTTTAACTCCGTTTTCAACGAAACAAAAAGCAGTGTTCAAGTTATTACATCTATTTTCATAATAAAAGATAAAATTTAAGATTTTATATAATTTAAATTTGAAGTTTAAAAGTCAAAGATTGAGCAGTTTGACCAGAATTTCACTTTTCAATAAAATATTCAATTTATACTAGTTTGAAACTATAATTCACTTAAAAATCAACATTTATATTTTTTAAAATGAAATGTTTGAAATATAACAAGTTTATAATAATTTAAAAATAAAATAAAGTCAATTTTAAATAACATACAAAATCTAGGGTTGTTACACTCTCCCCCACTCAAAACTTTTCGTCCCCGAAAAGGAATGAAGTACGGGAAAGCAAAGAAAAATAGAGTGAAATAAGATTAAGACAGGATGACAAGGAGATTGAGATTATACCTGACAACTATTGTTATAGGTAAGTTTAACAAGGTGGATGGCAAACAATGCTCATATTAAAATAAGTACCAAAGAATATTAAAGATTATAGAAAGATTTCTAAACAGAAAGATTATAGAAATATACCTATACCAGTCTGTAGCACGATAAGGAAAAAAAATAAGGATAACTAACAGACAGTTTGAAAACAAAATAAGATAATAAGTATGAAAAACAAAATAAGATAATAGGTTTGAAATTTCCATGGTTTCAGCTTAAATTGATAATTAATTTTACACAAGTTAAATAAATTTTACTATCTCTAATTTCATTATCTTATCATCAAATTTTCTTAAACTAACCATTTCAAAAATCATGGATTTGCAAAATCATTATTTATACTCATAATGTACTTAATAAATTTAATTCCTCTTTATTTCTAATTAAAATTAAATTTAACCCTCTCAATCTATTTTATCACCTATGTTAAATATACTTACACTTATTATAACTGCTTTAATTTATCCTTAATTCCTTTCACATCATTTATATTGTAAATTATTCAATTACCTTTTATTCTATTTACCTCAGTTAATCTTTTTCTAACTAAAATTTAAGTGTATAATATTTATTTTAACCACTCAAATTTTATTTATAAAATCTTTTTATATTGTATATTATCCAGTTACATTGTTAACTTCTAAAATTAAGGTAAGTTATATTGAATGCAATTGTATTATACAAATAAAACTTTCAAATTCAATCATTTCAATTATTCTTTAAGATAAAATGTAAGAATTAAATTTCTGATTCCCTTCAAACATTTATAGGTAAATAAATATATGTACATAATATGTCAAATCAATTTAAATCATATATCTATATATTTTATAAATCAAATCATATTTTAGAAATTTAAATCAATTAAACTTTTTTCCAAAACAAAGCTGTAGCAAGACTACAGAATGGTCCCTTCACTTCAAAACTCGAAAATGAATGTCGATGATGTTGCAGTCATCACCGAAATTATTTTCCAACGACAAAGAGAAGAGCACAAAAGTTTAAATTTTAAAATTCTTTAGAAACAAATTTCTATTCAAAAATACTTTATATAATATATCCTTTTAAAACTTTAAACACAAGGTTTGAAACCATCGGAAATTAAATTCTCAAATTCTCGATTTAAATTCATTTCAGTTCCCAAATCAATTTATAAACAACTATTTATAAATTCATTTATAGAACAATAAAGGATAAATCAAGTATTATCATTTAAATAATCAATTTAAGTTCCATAAATTTACTTATATATCAAAATTTATTTCATTAACCAAATTTAAAATAATATTGTGTCAGTTTGTTCTGTCAAAGTGTTTTAGAAATCCTATCGATAGCGTTGATCAGACGAATCGATCGGAAACCCAAATCAACATCAACAACTCAAACAACACAATATATAAAACAAAACATAGATTTACAAGTACAATTCAAAATGTTATGAAGATAGGTTGGACACAAAAGACAAGATGATTATAACAGAGTAGGGAGATGGATAAGCTTAAATAAATCGCGGGCAACCTTAACCGGGTCAACCGTGACTTAATGAATAAGATCAAATGTGTATTTTCTGGAAATCTACATTCGATCTCAAGAGATAGAGTTTGGAACAACAAAAGATATTAGCATCTAAACCAAGGATAAATATAAATCTCTGGTGAATCAATGCTAATTTGTAAAGGAGTTTCCCTTTTTACAAGTCATTAGAGTATTGGCGAGACCGCCAATTCACTATAAAGATCATTCAAAGTGGAGTTATGGAATACTCCAGAATCAAAAGAAGATGAATAGTGAGGGGCAAGAATGGATTTTGGAACCGCAGGGAACGTTCCAAAAATTCAAATGAAATTCGAATCAAGAGGAAAAGATTCAAACTCGAACGAAAGTGATTCTGTAAATAAATCTACTCCATATGCTGAGTTTTGCCTCAAAGCCAAACCTCTGGTACCAACTGTAACGACCCGATATTTTCAACCTTTCGCATCCATTATAAGTGTATAGGTAAACACTCATGCCGGAATTGAATTGCTCAAAATACCGCGTTGTAAATAAAATTTGGCAAATCTCAGAATATACAGTAAATAAATATAATCACAGACACAGAGTAAAATAATGCAGCGAAAGTAAAGGAAATAGTAGTTCATGAAGCTACTATGTAAATATATCAGAGTTAAATAAGATACAACAGAAGAAATAAAGTACAACAGAAGTCTCAATAAAATAACCAAGTACAAGCTGAGTAGAACAACAGAACTGAAATAGATAGGACTAGACAAGCAGATAATCTCCAGCGATTCAAATCTCCAAGAGAGTGGAAATCCAAATATGTGAATAACTCAGGCTGACCCGAGCGTAAAGCAAAACACAAAACACTCGAGTCAGGACAACATATACTTATATAATGTAAACCAACTCAAGTGAACTGTAATAAAGGTACAAGTAACTTAAAGAATGCTTGGGATCGCCCATTCTTTAAGAATCCGTTAAACTATTTACTATGTAGTAATATACGCTATATACAGTAGTGTCTAATTAGTAAAGTATAATCATATAGAAAATAGCGTTAAGAGGATGGTGAACCTTAACGCGGTCGGATCTTTAAACCAAAATCGTAGTGGGCTCGATATGGTAGGTGACACGGCACACAAGGCAATGCCAGGGTAGATATACCAATTACGCACACGGACTGATGGAAACGCATAGCAGCCACTACCACTCCACCTCGAACAACACTCCCAAATCAAGGGTGCGCACCAAATCAATCACAAGTAATAGAATGGTATCGAAGAAGTATGTCCGATAAGAGGTGCTACCTCACTGGTCCGAGATCGCCCCTGTTTTAGCCACCTTATGCCAACTCACGGGAGTTGGGTCCACGTATATACCTTAGGATCGTCTCCACCATCCTACTTCATTCTGGAAACTGCACCGCGTACACAGTTGTCAAAGTGGTTTTCGGTATCGACAGAGAGTATGTCCATATCCGATCCCGGTCTCTTTAACAACCAATCGTTATTATAACCCGTGGTTATAAATTTAAAACAGTTTATACTTCAAAATAGAATATCATTTCAAATCGAAATCTTTATCAAAATAAAGATTAAATCAATTCCAAACCATTTAAATATATTTAATATATCATATCATTTCAAAACTCATTTCAAATCATTTCAATATATCAAAATATCAAATCTTTCCAAAACTTCATTTCAAATCATTTTAATATATCAAAATATCATATCCTTTCAAACTTCATTTCAAATCATTTTAATATACCAAAATATCATTTGATTTCAGATCTAAATATCCAACTTTAAATACTTTTTGAATTTAAAGATATCATTCATTTATTTTCATTTCAAGTCACCTTTTTAAATAGTTTATATTTCAACCAAAATAATTCATTTAAACCATTTAAAAGTGTAAGTATTATATTTCAATCAAGTATTCAATTTCCAAAGTTTCAATTCAATTCAATCATTTATTTCAATTAAATTTCCATAGACCATTTCAAATCTTATAAATTTTAAATATAGATTTAATCCACAAAATAACTATTCAAATTATAAAATAAATTCCAAAGCTTTATTATCCTATATTTCATAAGTCCAATATCTTTTAAATAGATTCAAATTACAAGTAAACCAAATATTTTCATACTAATATAAACTTCAATTATTTATTCCAAGATTTAATATCATTCCAAATTCATTTCAAAATATCAAAATATCATTTCAAAACATCATTTATTTAATTTAAATTTAAATACCATTTAATCACATTTCAAAATAGTTGTATTTCCCAAATCAACTATTCCATTTAAATCATTTAAAGTCAATTCATTATATTTAATAATCAAATATTTAATTCCCAAAATTTAATCTTTTTCAAAGATCATTTATTCATTTGAATTTATTAAACAAAGAAAATTCAACTTTCGCAGCACTTAGAAAATGCTACGAAATGTAATGTTTAAAAACAGTTCATTAACAAAAGACAACACTTAAGTGCTGTAATAGGTTTCTTTTAATTTCAGGTAAACTTTAGATAAATTAAACAACTATAGCACTTACAAAGTGCTATAATAACCTTTAGTTCAAATTAGCCTTTTAGTTCATTTAAAACTACTACTGCATTTTAAAAATGCTGTAATATCTTTTACATTACATTTCAAGAATGCTGTCAAATCAAATTCAGATTTTTATTTACAATTTCACACATAATTAACTTTTAATATAAATCATTTTAACTTATAAAATCATATATTTTCACATTTTAAAAACAATCATTTAAATACGTTTATTTCTATGATTTTATAAAGTCAAATTTCCATACAAAGATCAAATTAAATAACAATTAAATTTTCATTTCTTTAATTAAATTCTTAACTTAACAACTAAGTTTAAATTTCCAAAATATAACTTATTTCCATTTATTTTACTTAATTAATATTTCACTTTTAAACCAATTCCACAAAAATTCAATTTAAGTTATATTTCCAAATTCAGCTTAAATATTCATTTATTTCATATTTTAAGTTATACAAAATCATTAACACTTTATAAAATCATTATTTCTTAATAAAATCATTAAATTCATTTTTAAATCAAATTTGTCATATATTCTTACTTTACATAAATTCCATTTATAAACAAAATCATAAATTCCAAAATTAACTTATATTTCAAATTCTACTTCACCATTTACTTAATTCACTTATTTAATTTGTAGAAAATCACAAATATTTTATAGAAATCATTTTAATAAAGTTTAAATCAAAATATCATAATATTTAGATTTTTAAAATATTTTAAAATTTTCAGAAAAATATATAAACCACGGGTCTGTATAAAATTTTCTAGCCTAGGTCAAGTGATACAGATATGTATCATTTCAATCCGCAGTTTACAAAGAAAACCGGGTTTTATCATTTCAAACCCGCAATCCCAAGTAATATAAATAAATAAATAAAAACCGTTCAGGCTTATCATTTCAGCCCATAACAATTTTTCCCTATTCTAAAGTCCGTTCGGGTATGTATCATTTCAACCCATAGTGATTCTATATTAACAGGGAACTTGCAGTGTGATAAACTGATAAAAATGAACAGAATAACATCGTATAACAGTAATGGATGATATAACATATATAATAACAGGGGTAAACATTATATGATCATAATATAAAAGTTATAACAGGATGATATAATTTTACAGATTCAAATGGTGTCAGTTTACTAGTTATATAAGTACACATCGTTTGATGAGAATTACTCACTTGTTTAAGCTGGAGATGACGACCACAAACACACAACAAAGATTTCCAGAGGCACGAAAGCACGACAAAACGAATATGATTTGAGATGGGAGAGCCAAAGATTAATTTCTTTGTCACATTCAAACAAAACAAATATAGACAACATGAGTTTTCAACCCAAAATTCAATAAAACAATGTTAGAAATGAATGCATGAACCAAAGCCAAAGTGATTGCACACGCTTTCTACCATCTATGCTTCAGCTCCAGATCTGAAATGCATGGCTATGGAGTGGGTTTGGATCTGGTTTTGGGTTGGTAAGGGTTGGCCAAACATGAACTTGAAGGTGATGAATATAGGTGCATCAATTCAACTACAAGGCAACATATACAAGGCAAATTACAACACCTCTAGGCCACAATAGGGTTCGGCCAGAGGCTATGTGGGCTTGGCCTGGTGTTCAGGTGGTGGTGGTTGATGTGGCAGAGGGTGGAGGTCAGGTCAGAGGTGGTGGTGGTGGAGGAAGTGGTGGCAAAAGGTGGAAGAAGAAGGAGATGGCAATTCTAGACTAGGTTTGGCACATGTGATGGTTAGTGCTAGTTTAGGTGGATTTTTGTGATGATCTTCACCATGGCTTGGCTTGGCCTGAGGAGGGGAGGTGTTAGGCTGTGTGATGGTCAGAGAAAAGTGGTGGTGGAGGTCGGGTCAGAGCTGGAGGAGGAGGAGCCAAGCCTAGAAGAAGAGAGCAAGTGCAAAAATCAATGTAAACACGAAGAAAAAGAATAAGAAAAAGTTGAAAATCATTACCCAAACTTTCCTCAATAGCCATGGCCGAAATTCTTTTGTTTCAGAAATGAAAATGAATGTATGTGAATAGAAAATAGAGTATGCAGCTGAAAGATGTGGATAGTAAAGGCTAATTGATGAAAAGATAAGTTACAAATGTGAAAGGTTGGAAGATAAAAGGCCTTAGGCAAATCAAAAGTCATAACCTTTCAAATTTCTTTTAATTTCTTTATATAAGTTTATATTACTGAAAATAATAATAAATTCAGTCACAAATTCGAAAATATAACAAAATATAAAATATATATAAATATTTATTAATTATATAAGGTTAAAATAAGAAAATAGCACAAAATTGCAACTAGTCTAGAAAATTTGAAAATAAACAGAATAAACTTTGGAAAAATTATATGGACTTGGAAAAATATTTATAAATAAAGATAAGAACATAAAATAAAAATGCATTCACAAAATGAATAAATAAATTTTAATTAAATATAATTTAATTGAAGAAAATAGCAGAAAAATGGAAACTAGCCTTTAAAAATAGAAAATAAATGCAACATATTTTAGAAAAATTCTATTATCACTTTAAAAATATTAAAAGACAAAAATATACATAAAAAAGTATTAACACATATTAGAACAAAATATGACAACTAAAATATAATTTAAAATAGATAATATTGCTAAATACATCAGTTTACACACAATATTGAAATGTACATAACTTTTACAGTTTAACTAACTCCATTTTCAACGAAACAAAAAGCAGTGTTCAAGTTATTACATCTATTTCATAATAAAAGATAAAATTTAAGATTTTATATAATTTAAATTTGAAGTTTAAAAGTCAAAGATTGAGCAGTTTGACCAGAATTTCACTTTTCAATAAAATATTCAATTTATACTAGTTTGAAACTATAATTCAATTAAAAATCAACATTTATATTTTTAAAATGAAATGTTTGAAATATAACAAGTTTAAAATAATTTAAAAATAAAATAAAGTCAATTTTAAATAACATACAAAATCTAGGGTTGTTACACTCTCCCCCACTCAAAACTTTTCGTCCCCGAAAAGGAATGAAGTACGGGAAAGCAAAGAAAAATAGAGTGAAATAAGATTAAGACAGGATGACAAGGAGATTGAGATTATACCTGACAACTATTGTTATAGGTAAGTTTAACAAGGTGGATGGCAAGCAATGCTCATATTAAAATAAGTACCAAAGAATATTAAAGATTATAGAAAGATTTCTAAACAAAAAGATTATAGAAAGATACCTATACCAGTCTGTAGCACGATAAGGAAAAAAAATAAGGACAACTAACAGACAGTTTGAAAACAAAATAAGATAATAAGTATGAAAAACAAAATAAGATAATAGGTTTGAAATTTCCATGGTTTCAGCTTAAATTGATAATTAATTTTACACAAGTTAAATAAATTTTACTATCTCTAATTTCATTATCTTATCATCAAATTTTCTTAAACTAACAATTTCAAAAATCATGGATTTGCAAAATCATTATTTATACTCATAATGTAATTAATAAATTTAATTCCTCTTTATTCCTAATTAAAATTAAATTTAACCCTCTCAATCTATTTTATCACCTATGTTAAATATACTTACACTTATTATAACTGCTTTAATTTATCCTTAATTCCTTTCACATCATTTATATTGTAAATTATTCAATTACCTTTTATTCTATTTACCTCAGTTAATCTTTTTATAACTAAAATTTAAGTGTATAATATTTATTTTAACCACTCAAATTTTATTTATAAAATCTTTTTATATTGTATATTATCCAGTTACATTGTTAACTTCTAAAATTAAGGTAAGTTATATTGAATGCAATTGTATTATACAAATAAAACTTTCAAATTCAATCATTTCAATTATTCTTTAAGATAAAATGTAAGAATTAAATTTCTGATTCCCTTCAAACATTTAGAGGTAAATAAATATATGTACATAATATGTCAAATCAATTTAAATCATATATCTATATATTTTATAAATTAAATCATATTTTAGAAATTTAAATCAATTAAACTTTTTTCCAAAACAAAGCTGTAGCAAGACTAAAGAATGGTCTCTTCACTTCAAAACTCGAAAATGAATGTCGATGATGCTGCAGTCATCACCGAAATTATTTTCCAGCGACAAAGAGAAGAGCACAAAATTTTAAACTTTAAAATTCTTTAGAAACAAATTTCTATTCAAAAATACTTTATATAATATATCCTTTTAAAACTTTAAACACAAGGTTTGAAACCATCGGAAATTAAATTCTCAAATTCTCAATTTAAATTCATTTCAGTTCCCAAATCAATTTATAAACAACTATTTATAAATTCATTTATAGAACAATAAAGGATAAATCAAGTATTATCATTTAAATAATCAATTTAAATCAATTTATTAAGTTCCATAAATTTACTTATATATCAAAATTTATTTCATTAACCAAATTTAAAATAATATTGTGTCAGTTTGTTCTGTCAAAGTGTTTTAGAAATCCTATCGATAGCGTTGATTAGACGAATCGATCGGAAACCCAAATCAACATCAACAACTCAAACAACACAATATATAAAACAAAACATAGATTTACAAGTACAATTCAAAATGTTATGAAGATAGGTTGGACACAAAAGACAAGATGATTATAACAGAGTAGGGAGATGGATAAGCTTAAATAAATCGCGGGCAACCTTAACCGGGTCA
Organism: Allium fistulosum; assembly: GCA_030737815.1. Lineage (NCBI taxonomy): Eukaryota > Viridiplantae > Streptophyta > Magnoliopsida > Asparagales > Amaryllidaceae > Allium > Allium fistulosum. The sequence goes on from CM060902.1 coordinate 846,349,104, forward strand.
ACCGTGACTTAACGAATAAGATCAAATGTGTATTTTTTGGAAATCTACATTCGATCTCAAGAGATAGAGTTTGGAACAACAAAAGATATTAGCATCTAAACCAAGGATAAATATAAATCTCTGGTGAATCAACGCAAATTTGTAAAGGAGTTTCCCTTTTTACAAGTCATTAGAGTATTGGCGAGACCGCCAATTCACTATAAAGATCATTCAAAGTGGAGTTATGGAATACTCCATAATTAAAAGAAGATGAATAGTGAGGGGGCAAGAATGGATTTTGGAACCGCAGGGAACGTTCCAAAAATTCAAAGGAAATTCGAATCAAGAGGAAAAGATTCAAACTCGAACGAAAGTGATTCTGTAAATAAATCTACTCCATATGCTAAGTTTTGCCTCAAAGCCAAAGCTCTGATACCAACTGTAACGACCCGATATTTTCAACCGTTCGCATCCATTATAAGTGTTGTAACGACCCGCTATTTCGGACCATTCGCATCCATTATAAGTGTATAGGTAGACACTCATGCCGGAATTGAATTGCTCAAAATACCGCGTTGTTAATTTAAATTTGGCAAAACTGAACATATACAGTAAATAAATAATCACAGATCACAGACACAGAGTAATAAATGCAGCGGAAATAAAAGAGATAGTAGTTCATGAAGCTACTATATAAATATATGGGTTACATCAGAGTTAAACCAGATACAGCGGAAGAGTAATACAATACATCAGATACAAATCAGAATACATCACTGGAATCATCGAATACTGAAAGCAGAATAGATGGCTGGATCTTCAAGCAAAGCTCCAACTTTAAAGGTTAGTCTCGGATACTGGTACACTCAGTCTGACCCGAGCGTAAAGAAAAAACACAAGACACTCGAGTTAGGATTAACATTCTTATATCAATAAATCCAACTCAAGTGAAATAGCAATTGAAATACAAGTAACTCAAAGGATGTTTGGAATAACCATCCTTTAAGGATCCGTTAAACTATCTACTATGTAATAGTGTACGATAAGTAGATAATGCCTATCAGTAATATAAGATATCAAAATAGTGTTAAGTCATGGCCCATTCCACCCTTAACACATTTTTATTCCCAAGAGCATATACAAGACCGTAGTTTCCCCAAAACCGGAAGTCACCAGAGGGCAATCCATATACTAAAGGTACAAAACAAATCGTAGTGGTCGCGTATAGGAATACAAGTATGACAAGGCACATGAGGCAATACCCAAGGTAGTGAAACTACCGTTTGCCTGATCCGGACTGGTGAGAACGCATCGCCGCAGCGACCGCAACACCGCGAAACAACACTCCCAAAATCAAGGGTGCACCAATCGACAACAAGTAATGAGTAGTTTGAAGAAGTGTGTTCGCTTGAGGTAGCTGACCTCCATTGGCCCGGCACGGCTCCTGTTTTAGTCATTTCCAATTTGACACAAGTGTCAAGGCTATCCATTATCGTTCTCTTTCTTCAATCATCACGTTCATCATTCCAACCACTTCATTCTGGATCACACTCCGCGTATAGTTATTAAAGTGGTTTTCGGTTTAGACAGTGAGTATATCCCTAACCGATCCCGGTCTCTTTAATAACTTTCGTAATTATTACACCGATTGGTCGTTTATTTATTTCAAAAACCAAATCAAATTCAATTTCAATTAAAATTGGTAAACCAATATTTCATTTGTCTTTCTAAACCAATTTCCATAATTTACGTTTCAAAACTTCCAAATTACCATTTCAAAACCTTATAATACAATTTCAATTTCCATTTAAACAATTCAAATATTGATTCAAATTCGTATATAAGTTTCATTCGAAATCATTTAAATTAAATTAATTTAACATTCAAATCAGTTTAACTTCATTTATCGATTTTATTCAATATTCGTTAAGTAAATTTATCATTCAAAACAATTCTATTTAATTTCCAATTCATTAAATCCATTATTTAAATTCAACTTCACTATATCAAAACTTACAAATTTAGTTAAATTAAATTCATCAAATCAAATTCTTCAACTTTCAAGTCTTACATTAATTTCAATAAATCACATTTTATTTCTTGTTAAAGAAATTCAAAATTCACTTATTTACTTACTTAAAAAATTTTCCAAAACTTAATTAATAAAGAACTCAATTTCATTTATTTACGAAGTAAAAATTTACTTATTCAAAAGTTCAATTTTACTTATTAAAGAATTCAATTCAATTTAATCATTAAATAATTCAATCTTATTTAATTATTAAATAATTCAAAACTTAATTATTAAATAATTTCAAAGTTTAATAATTTCAAACTTAATTATAATTTCAAACTTAATTATAATTTCAAACTTAATTATTAAATCATTTAAAAGTTTAATAATTTCAAACTTAATTATAATTTCAAACTTAATTATTAAATCATTTCAAACTTAATTCAATCATTTCTCAAATTAAACAACGTTCTTTCATCAATTACATTGTTAATATTTTGTTTCAGATTATTAAATATTAACATTTTTTTTCATTTAAAATTTCAAATTTCAACTTCATTTCAAAACCATATTATTTATTCAAATAAAATCTTCGTTTTATTTTTAAATCAAATTATCGACCAATCGGGTTTTATTTAATTCTCTATCCTAGGTCAAAGTTCAATTTGGGTATTTATCATTTCGACCCGATTCCAATTCAATTCAAAATCAAAACATAGCAAAGGGAACTTGCAGTGTGATAACTGGGATGGTGTCAAAGTAAATAAACAAGCAATAATAACAATCAATATCAATCCAATAATCAATTCAAATAATCCCGAAATAACCATATTAATTCGCATTGTTATTTGTACGAATTAATATAATTATCTCTAGAATCTACACTATCATTTCATGTAGATTAAAGATTATTACACTAATATTTATACGGTTCTTCAATTGTCATTCGATTTCAATTTTAACACTACAACAATTAATCAAATATACGTTCAATGGTTCAAAGTGTAATTATCACTATTCTACATGTCAATTAATTTAACAATTAAAAGGGGTCATATTCAACTAATCAAATTTAACATATAAATCAGTTTTAGAATCGTTAACTATCCTATATCCATTTCAATTTGGCATACTATTTATCATTTAACACTAACAATTTAACGTCTAATATAAACATCAACAATCAATCAATTATCAGCCAAACTGTATTATCATCGCATAAATAATTAACAGATAATGATGTCAGATGTCACAGGTGAACTGATACAGGTAATAGCATATATAACAGTGTAATTAACTAACAACAGTAAATTTCAATTGTCGTTTCAATTGAAATAAAATTTAATAAATAAAAGAACGTTAATCGTGAGTGATTGCTCACCTTTCGAGGCTAGAGAAACTGACAAAGAGATGAGCTACGAATTCAGAGCAAAGTGAGAGGGCGCGAATTTGATGGATAAACCCAGGTACGACGGGTGAAGTTGATAAATCAGGATAGACGAATTTAAATTAGGACTAGATCGATGCTGATAGATGGTATACGTAAATTCATATACATATATGCAACTATTTACATTTATAAACATATTCCAAATTCAAACCCGTTTTAAATCAAATATATATATATATATATACACACACACACGTCAAAATCATTTGTTTTAAATTGAACCCATATATAAATAACATTAATATAAACTATATTTGATAACATTATACATTAATTGCCACAGAATAATTCTTGTAATATTTATATAAACAAAAGCCGCATATTATATTATAAATACTCAAAATCAGTAGGTATGTCAGGCTCTTATATATGAGATATACTTGAAACGCACTATGTATGCTTAAGCACTTACGTGTATAACAGCATGGCCCAAAAACAATGAAACAAATAGCCTACCAATATATAAAATGTAACTTACATTATGAATAAACAAAATATCTAAATTCTATACTCAACTTTGTGAATCTATTCGCAAGCCTAGCTTCGCCAGCAACATCCGTAAAAATACAATTTATATATACAAATAAACTATATATATATATATATTATCACTAAAAATTCTGCTAAGTACAACGCAACATAAGGTATAAATATTCAAAACCCCGAATGTAGACAGCATATAGTATATAAAATAAGTGCGGCTATCAACATACTATATTATAAAATCAATTGTATATCAAACAGTGAATGCAAAGTTAAAACTGACATGGAATAACTTTTGAAAGAATATATTGTTGAAGTTACAAAATATTTTTATAACTTACTCTCTGTAAAACTAACATAAAGTAAATTATTACTGTACAATACCAGTAACACATACTTAGGAAATAACATATTATACTAATATATACTTTATAAACTAACAGACCCCATATAAACTTAAGAAAATTTACATACTTAAAACAAAAATTTAAAGTATAGACTGACGTGAGAAATATATATAAACCCTTTATAGTTCAACATAGAATTTTAAATACAACTGATCTTATATACTATTCATACTTATAGGATCTTATAAGCAGCAGACCAAACTATATCCACTAACTTATGTAAGTTATATACCTATGTAAAACAACATGATAAAATTTTATATTATAAATTATACGTATAAATAAAACTTATGTGTTCTGTTTCAAAATTATTTTCAACACAAGTTAAATTTAAAGTAACATCTTTGCAGACTCATATACATACATACTGCTATATAAAGCCTTACTCTAATATATCCATGTGAAAAAAAATCAACTGTCAAAACTGTTTGATATATGAATATGTTACTTTTATATATATGTAAATAGTAAAAGAAATGTAAGCATACTTACATTATGAAGTGGATAAAGGCCAAAGTAGTGGAGGCAGGACAGATGCAAGGCGAGAGACGCGACGGGTGATGGAGGAAGGAGGCTCGGGTGGTGCGGCTGGCGCGGGCTGCGGCGAAGAACGTGTCGTGACGGTGCTGTGTCTCGGGTTGTACACACCGGAAATGGTGGAGAATATGCATGATGGAACGGCGCGAGCCGTGGTGGTCGCTTGCTCGGGAAGAAAAAAAATGTGAAGGAGCTTCCATTTGGATAGGTGATGATCGGCGGTTGAGGAAAGGAGGAGAAAGGCTACAGGGCTTCGGGGTTTGATGCAGAGGCCAGTGACTCGGAGGTGGATGTGAGGTCGGGTTCGGCGACTAGGAGATGAGATGGACGAGGCGTAAGGGTGAGAGAAAAATGAGCTTGGGCCGATGGTTTGAGAGGGAGGAGTGGATTGGAAATGAAAAGGGTTGCCATGGAAGGAGCTTGAAAGTTGGAGTATGATCTAAATGGAAAAGTGGAAGAATATGAGCTAAAACGTACTGGCAAAATGTAAACTTTGAAATGGGAAAAGTTATAGGGAAATGTTCAAATTAATAAATGCAACCGTATAAAATTTTTATATTTCAAAACTAATGGGAATAAAGGCAGTCATTGCATTGAAATGTGGAAAAAGTAACAACCGATAATAAATGCCTACAGCCGTTTGAAATTTGAATGGACATCAAAAGCGGTACCGCTACGACGAGCTATTTTATCGAGTCTGTCGCATACCGTACCTCAAAACACAGAAATGAGTATACTGTAGAGATCAGCAGGACGAGACAATCAAAACGGTGTAAAATTATCAGTGGCGCGATCGAATTATAAAATTTCGAATTTTCCACCGGCGAAAAATGCAAGAAAACGCAGGAAAATAAGATCGACGGAGCTAAAGATGTCCGAATTTGGAAAAACGAAAAATGACGTCTTGCTCAGAAGATGGTTTAGAATTTTTCTTTGTAAAAATATTTAGGTTTCGGAAACATTTTATCTTCATTGCTTTTTAACTGATTAAATTAAAGTGAATTTACGCACGAAATAAACTTTCATATTTTCGGACGAAAATTTACCAGTTGCTATGTTTAACTAGACGTATACCGAATATCAAATTTATATTTCAAAATTTTATCGTTTAAAATTTCTCAAAATTTCAACTAATTACGTTATTAAAACAGTTGAAATTTACGGGTCGTTACACTCTCCCCCACTCAAAACTTTTCGTCCCCGAAAAGGAACGAGGTAGGAGAATAGAAACAACCAGAAAGAAAAACAGATTTGAAATACAAAATAACAATTAATTTAAACCATATAAATTCAAATTTAAATTAATTGATATTCAATAATTGATTTAATCCATTTGATTTCACTAAAATCAATCTCAACTATTTCTAAATTCATTATCTTATTATCCCATTATCTTCAATTTACAATTTCTAAAACCATAAATTTGAATAGTCTTTTATTATAATCATATTTTTTTTCAACAATTTAAATTCTTCTTTATTCCAAATTATTGTTAAATTTATTCTACTTAATATATCTTATCACATATATTTAACCCATATAAATTAAATTAAACCATATAAATTTCAATTTAAATTAATTTATATTCAATAATTGATTTTAAATTCAAGGTATTTCCATAAGTTAATCAAATTTCAATCTATTAATTCCTTTAAAACAAATTTATTTGCCTCATCTATTATTCAGTTAACTTATTATTCTGTTTATTCCAATTAACATTTTATAATTAAAATTTAAGTGTATAACATTTATTATAACCACTCAATTTAATTTATAAATTCAATTTATATTATATATATTATCCAATTACATATTCGACTTCTGAATGATTTAGGTAAGTTGTATTAGAATGCAGTTGAACAATATACAAATAAAAATTTTCCCAATTCAATTATTCAAGTTTAAATATTTATTCAAAATTTAGCTTTATTTAAAATTGAAAACATCCTTTAACATATTTTTTAAGAATTAAATTTTCGTTTAATTTCAAACAATTTTAGAGATAATTATGTATATACTATATATATTTAATCAAATTAAATTTTAAAATAATATTCCCATATATATATATATATAAATCAAGTCATACTTAAGAAATTCAAATTAAATATTTTTCCCAACAACCGTAGCAAAGCTACAGAATGGTTTCTCCACTTCGAAACTCGAAAATGAATGTCGATGATGCGGCCGCCATCACCGAAATTATTTTCCAGCGACAAAGAGAAGAGCACTGATTTTAACATTTTAAAAATTCTTTGAAAGCGATTTCTATTCGAAAATACTTTAAATAATATACGTTAAAATTCTTTGGAAACAAATTATAGTCAAAATACCTTTAAATAATGTGCATTTTAAACCTTTAAAACCATAGTTCGAAATCATTGGAAATTAAATTCTCAAATTCTTGACTTAAATACATTTTAAATTCCAAATCAAATTATAGCCAAGTTTTATAGATTCATTTATTTATATTATGCAATAGTCAAGGTTTACAAAACAATAAATGAAAATCAAATATTATCATTTCTGACAACAAATTCATTAAGAATTTAATTTCAGAAAACTTATATTTATATATAATATAATCATCCAAAACTATTTTGTTTACCAAATTTGAAAACAACATTGTGTCGGTTTGTTCTGTTCAAGTGTTTTGGAAATCCTATCGATAGCGTTGATCAGACGAATCGATCGAAAACCCAAATCAACATCAACAACTCAAACAACACAATATATAAAACATTTTAACATTACTTTACAAATACACTTCCTCACTTAACGATACAATAATGGATTTCAAAGCAAGGATAGAGATTCAAATTTTTGATAGACTCAAATCAAAGAGAATTTTGATTCGATAATAAGTTCGAAACAGAAGATAAGATAATTCAATTAACAGAATCGGGAGATGGACAAACTTATTTAATTCACGGGCAACCTTAACCGGGTCGTCCGTACTTCAAGAATAAAATCGATGCTGAATTCCGAGGTAAATCAACACTCGATCTCAAGAGATGGAATTCAGGTATAGCAGGTAATAGATAGCATCGTAAACCGAGGATATAGAAATCTCCGGTAAATCGATGCCTATTATAAAGGAGTTTTTCTCTGTTACGAATCATTCGAAGATTGGCGAGACCGCCGATTCATTATAAGGATCATTCGAAATGGAGTTATGCGATGCTCCAGAATTGAAAGAAGACGAATAGTGAGGGACACGAATGAAATTTGGAACCACAGGGAACGTTCCAAAATTCAAACGAATCGAGTCAAAGGGAAGAGATTGAAACTCGAATGAGAGTGATTCTGTAAATACATTTACCCTATATGCTAAGTTTGCCTAGAGCTACCAAAGCTCTGATACCAACTGTAACGACCCGCTATTTCGGACCATTCGCATCCATTATAAGTGTATAGGTAGACACTCATGCCGGAATTGAATTGCTCAAAATACTGCGTTGTTAATTTAAATTTGGCAAAACTGAACATATACAGTAAATAAATAATCACATATCACAGACACGGAGTAATAAATGCAGCGGAAATAAAAGAGATAGTAGTTCATGAAGCTACTATATAAATATATGGGTTACATCAGAGTTAAACCAGATACAACGGAAGAGTAATACAATACATCAGATACAAATCAGAATACATCACTGGAATCATCGAATACTGAAAGCAGAATAGATGGCTGGATCTTCAAGCAAAGCTCCAACTTTAAAGGTGAGTCTCGAATACTGGTACACTCAGTCTGACCCGAGCGTAAAGCAAAAACACAAGACACTCGAGTCAGGATTAACATTCTTATATCAATAAATCCAACTCAAGTGAAATAGCAATTGAAATACAAGTAACTCAAAGGATGTTTGGAATAACCATCCTTTAAGGATCCGTTAAACTATCTACTATGTAATAGTGTACGATAAGTAGATAATGCCTATCAGTAATATAAGATATCAAAATAGTGTTAAGTCATGGCCCATTCCACCCTTAACACATTTTTATTCCCAAGAGCATATACAAGACCGTAGTTTCCCCAAAACCGGAAGTCACCAGAGGGCAATCCATATACTAAAGGTACAAAACAAATCGTAGTGGTCGCGTATAGGGATACAAGTATAACAAGGCACATGAGGCAATACCCAAGGTAGTGAAACTGCCGTTTGCCTGATCCGGACTGGTGAGAACGCATCGCCGCAGCGACCGCAACACCGCGAAACAACACTCCCAAAATCAAGGGTGCACCAATCGACAACAAGTAATGAGTAGTTCGAAGAAGTGTGTTCGCTTGAGGTAGCTGACCTCCATTGGCCCGGCACGGCTCCTGTTTTAGTCATTTCCAATTTGACACAAGTGTCAAGGCTATCCATTATCGTTCTCTTTCTTCAATCATCACGTTCATCATTCCAACCACTTCATTCTGGATCACACTCCGCGTATAGTTATTAAAGTGGTTTTCGGTTTAGACAGTGAGTATGTCCCTAACCGATCCCGGTCTCTTTAATAACTTTCGTAATTATTACACCGATTGGTCGTTTATTTATTTCAAAAACCAAATCAAATTCAATTTCAATTAAAATTGGTAAACCAATATTTCATTTGTCTTTCTAAACCAATTTCCATAATTTACGTTTCAAAACTTCCAAATTACCATTTCAAAACCTTATAATACAATTTCAATTTCCATTTAAACAATTCAAATATTGATTCAAATTCGTATATAAGTTTCATTCGAAATCATTTAAATTAATTTAATTTAACATTCAAATCAGTTTAACTTCATTTATCGATTTTATTCAATATTCGTTAAGTAAATTTATCATTCAAATCAATTCTATTTAATTTCCAATTCATTAAATCCATTATTTAAATTCAACTTCACTATATCAAAACTTACAAATTTAGTTAAATTAAATTCATCAAATCAAATTCTTCAACTTTCAAGTCTTACATTAATTTCAATAAATCATATTTTATTTCTTGTTAAAGAAATTCAAAATTCACTTATTTACTTACTTAAATAATTTTCCAAAACTTAATTAATAAAGAACTCAATTTCATTTATTTACGAAGTAAAAATTTACTTATTCAAAAGTTCAATTTTACTTATTAAAGAATTCAATTCAATTTAATCATTAAATAATTCAATCTTATTTAATTATTAAATAATTCAAAACTTAATTATTAAATAATTTCAAAGTTTAATAATTTCAAACTTAATTATAATTTCAAACTTAATTATTAAATCATTTCAAAGTTTAATAATTTCAAACTTAATTATAATTTCAAACTTAATTATTAAATCATTTCAAACTTAATTCAATCATTTCTCAAATTAAACAACGTTCTTTCATCAATTACATTGTTAATATTTTGTTTCAGATTATTAAATATTAACATTTTTTTTTCATTTAAAATTTCAAATTTCAACTTCATTTCAGAACCATATTATTTATTCAAATAAAATCTTCGTTTTATTTTTAAATCAAATTATTGACCAATCGGGTTTTATTTAATTCTCTATCCTAGGTCAAAGTTCAATTTGGGTATTTATCATTTCCACCCGATTCCAATTCAATTCAAAATCAAAACATAGCAAAGGGAACTTGCAGTGTGATAACTGGGATGGTGTCAAAGTAAATAAACAAGCAATAACAACAGTCAATATCAATCCAATAATCAATTCAAATAATCCCGAAATAACCATATTAATTCGCATTGTTATTTGTACGAATTAATATAATTATCTCTAGAATCTACACTATCATTTCATGTAGATTAAAGATTATTACACTAATATTTATACGGTTCTTCAATTGTCATTCGATTTCAATTTTAACACTACAACAATTAATCAAATATACGTTCAATGGTTCAAAGTGTAATTATCACTATTCTACATGTCAATTAATTTAACAATTAAAAGGGGTCATATTCAACTAATCAAATTTAACATATAAATCAGTTTTAGAATCGTTAACTATCCTATATCCATTTCAATTTGGCATACTATTTATCATTTAACACTAACAATTTAACGTCCAATATAAACATCAACAATCAATCAATTATCAGCCAAACTGTATTATCATCGCATAAATAATTAACAGATAATGATGTCAGATGTCACAGGTGAACTGATACAGGTAATAGCATATATAACAGTGTAATTAACTAACAACAGTAAATTTCAATTGTCGTTTCAATTGAAATAAAATTTAATAAATAAAAGAACGTTAATCGTGAGTGATTGCTCACCTTTCGAGGCTAGAGAAACTGACAAAGAGATGAGCTACGAATTCAGAGCAAAGTGAGAGGGCGCGAATTTGATGGATAAACCCAGGTACGACGGGTGAAGTTGATAAATCAGGATAGACGAATTTAAATTAGGACTAGATCGATGCTGATAGATGGTATACGTAAATTCATATACATATATGCAACTATTTACATTTATAAACATATTCCAAATTCAAACCCGTTTTAAATCAAATATATATATATATATATACACACACACGTCAAAATCATTTGTTTTAAATTGAACCCATATATAAATAACATTAATATAAACTATATTTGATAACATTATACATTAATTGCCACAGAATAATTCTTGTAATATTTATATAAACAAAAGCCGCATATTATATTATAAATACTCAAAATCAGTAGGTATGTCAGGCTCTTATATATGAGATATACTTGAAACGCACTATGTATGCTTAAGCACTTACGTGTATAACAGCATGGCCCAAAAACAATGAAACAAATAGCCTACCAATATATAAAATGTAACTTACATTATGAATAAACAAAATATCTAAATTCTATACTCAACTTTGTGAATCTATTCGCAAGCCTAGCTTCGCCAGCAACATCCGTAAAAATACAATTTATATATACAAATAAACTATATATATATATATATATATATATTATCACTAAAAATTCTGCTAAGTACAACGCAACATAAGGTATAAATATTCAAAACCCCGAATGTAGACAGCATATAGTATATAAAATAAGTGCGGCTATCAACATACTATATTATAAAATCAATTGTATATCAAACAGTGAATGCAAAGTTAAAACTGACATGGAATAACTTTTGAAAGCATATATTGTTGAAGTTACAAAATATTTTTATAACTTACCCTCTGTAAAACTAACATAAAGTAAATTATTACTGTACAATACCAGTAACACATACTTAGGAAATAACATATTATACTAATATATACTTTATAAACTAACAGACCCCATATAAACTTAAGAAAATTTACATACTTAAAACAAAAATTTAAAGTATAGACTGACGTGAGAAATATATATAAACCCTTTATAGTTCAACATAGAATTTTAAATACTACTGATCTTATATACTATTCTTACTTATAGGATCTTATAAGCAGCAGACCAAACTATATCCACTAACTTAAGTAAGTTATATACCTATGTAAAACAACATGATAAAATTTTATATTATAAATTATACGTATAAATAAAACTTATGTGTTCTGTTTCAAAATTATTTTCAACACAAGTTAAATTTAAAGTAACATCTTTGCAGACTCATATACATACATACTGCTATATAAAGCCTTACTCTAATATATCCATGTGGAAAAAAAATCAACTGTCAAAACTGTTTGATATATGAATATGTTACTTTTATATATATGTAAATAGTAAAAGAAATGTAAGCATACTTACATTATGAAGTGGATAAAGGCCAAAGTAGTGGAGGCAGGACAGGAGCTTCCATTTGGATAGGTGATGATCGGCGGTTGAGGAAAGGAGGAGAAAGGCTACAGGGCTTCGGGGTTTGATGCAGAGGCCAGTGACTCGGAGGTGGATGTGAGGTCGGGTTCGGCGACTAGGAGATGAGATGGACGAGGCATAAGGGTGAGAGAAAAATGAGCTTGGGCCGATGGTTTGAGAGGGAGGAGTGGATTGGAAATGAAAAGGGTTGCCATGGAAGGAGCTTGAAAGTTGGAGTATGATCTAAATGGAAAAGTGGAAGAATATGAGCTAAAACATACTGGCAAAATGTAAACTTTGAAATGGGAAAAGTTATAGGGAAACGTTCAAATTAATAAATGCAACCGTATAAAATTTTCATATTTCAAAACTGATGGGAATAAAGGCAGTCATTGCATTGAAATGTGGAAAAAGTAACAACCGATAATAAATGCCTACAGCCGTTTGAAATTTGAATGGACATCAAAAGCGGTACCGCTACGACGAGCTGTTTTATCGAGTCTGTCGCATACCGTACCTCAAAACACAGAAATGAGTATACTGTAGAGATCAGCACGACGAGACAATCAAAACGGTGTAAAATTATCAGTGGCGCGATCGAATTATAAAATTTCGAATTTTCCACCGGCGGAAAATGCAAGAAAACTTAGGAAAATAAGATCGACGGAGCTAAAGATGTCCGAATTTGAAAAAACGAAAAATGACGTCTTGCTCAGAAGATGGTTTAGAATTTTTCTATGTAAAAATATTTAGGTTTCGGAAACATTTTATCTTCATTGCTTTTTAACTGATTAAATTGAAGTGAATTTACGTGCGAAATAAACTTTCATATTTTCGGACGAAAATTTACCAGTTGCTATGTTTAACTAGACGTATACCAAATATCAAATTTATATTTCAAAACTTTATCGTTTAAAATTTCACAAAATTTCAACTAATTACGTTATTAAAACAGTTGAAATTTACGGGTCGTTACAAGTGTATAGGTAGACACTCATGCCGGAATTGAATTGCTCAAAATACCGCGTTGTAAATAAAATTTGGCAAATCTCAGAATATACAGTAAATAAATATAATCACAGACACAGAGTAAAATAATGCAGCGGAAGTAAAGGAAATAGTAGTTCATGAAGCTACTATGTAAATATATCAGAGTTAAATAAGATACAACAGAAGAAATAAAGTACAATAGAAGTCTCAATAAAATAACCAAGTACAAGCTGAGTAGAACAACGGAACTGAAATAGATAGGACTAGACAAGCAGATAATCTCCAGCGATTCAAATCTCCAAGAGAGTGGAAATCCAAATATGTGAATAACTTAGGCTGACCCGAGCGTAAAGCAAAACACAAAACACTCGAGTCAGGACAACATATACTTATATAATGTAAACCAACTCAAGTGAACTGTAATAAAGGTACAAGTAACTTAAAGAATGCTTGGGATCGCCCATTCTTTAAGGATCCGTTAAACTATTTACTATGTAGTAATATACGCTATATACAGTAGTGTCTAATTAGTAAAGTATAATCATATAGAAAATAGCGTTAAGGGGATGGTGAACCTTAACGCGGTCGGATCTTTAAACCAAAATCGTAGTGGGCTCGATATGGTAGGTGACACGGCACACAAGGCAATGCCAGGGTAGATATACCAATTACGCACACGGACTGATGGAAACGCATAGCAGCCACTACCGCTCCACCTCGAACAACACTCCCAAATCAAGGGTGCGCACCAAATCAATCACAAGTAATAGAATGGTATCGAAGAAGTGTGTCCGATAAGAGGTGCTACCTCACTGGTTCGAGATCGCTCCTGTTTTAGCCACCTTATGCCAACTCACGGGAGTTGGGTCCACGTATATACCTTAGGATCGTCGCCACCATTCTACTTCATTCTGGAAACTCCACCGCGTACACAGTTGTCAAAGTGGTTTTCGGTATCGACAGAGAGTATGTCCATATCCGATCCCGATCGCTTTAACAACCAATCGTTATTATAACCCGTGGTTATAAATTTAAAACAGTTTATACTTCAAAATAGAATATCATTTCAAATCGAAATCTTTATCAAAATAAAGATTAAATCAATTCCAAATCATTTCAATATATTTAATATATCATATCATTTCAAAACTCATTTCAAATCATTTCAATATATCAAAATATCAAATCTTTCCAAAACTTCATTTCAAATCATTTTAATATATCAAAATATCATATCCTTTCAAACTTCATTTCAAATCATTTTAATATACCAAAATATCATTTGAGTTCAGATCTAAATATCCAACTTTAAATAATTTTTGAATTTAAAGATATCATTCATTTATTATCATTTCAAGTCACCTTTTTAAATAGTTTATATTTCAACCAAAATAATTCATTTAAACCATTTAAAAGTGTAAGTATTATATTTCAATCAAGTATTCAATTTCCAAAGTTTCAATTCAATTCAATCATTTATTTCAATTAAATTTCCATAGACCATTTCAAATCTTATAAATTTTAAATATAGATTTAATCCACAAAATAACTATTCAAATTATAAAATAAATTCCAAAGCTTTATTATCCTATATTTCATAAGTCTAATATCTTTTAAATAGATTCAAATTACAAGTAAACCAAATATTTTCATACTAATATAAACTTCAATTATTTATTCCAAGATTTAATATCATTCCAAATTCATTTTAAAATATCAAAATATCATTTCAAAACATCATTTATTTAATTTAAATTTAAATACCATTTAATCACATTTCAAAATAGTTGTATTTCCCAAATCAACTATTCCATTTAAATCATTTAAAGTCAATTCATTATATTTAATAATCAAATATTTAATTCCCAAAATTTAATCTTTTTCAAAGATCATTTATTCATTTGAATTTATTAAACAAAGAAAATTCAACTTTCGCAGCACTTAGAAAATGCTACGAAATGTAATGTTTAAAAACAGTTCATTAACAAAAGACAACACTTAAGTGCTGTAATAGGTTTCTTTTAATTTCAAGTAAACTTTAGGTAAATTAAACAACTATATCACTTACAAAGTGCTCTAATAACCTTTAGTTCAAATTAGCCTTTTAGTTCATTTAAAACTACTACTGCATTTTAAAAATGCTGTAATATCTTTTACATTACATTTCAAGAATGCTGTCAAATCAAATTCAGAGTTTTATTTACAATTTCACACATAATTAACTTTTAATATAAATCATTTTAAGTTATAAAATCATATATTTTCACATTTTAAAAACAATCATTTAAATACGTTTATTTCTATGATTTTATAAAGTCAAATTTCCATACAAAGATCAAATTAAATAACAATTAAATTTTCATTTCTTTAATTAAATTCTTAACTTAACAACTAAGTTTAAATTTCCAAAATATAACTTATTTCCATTTATTTTACTTAATTAATATTTCACTTTTAAACCAATTCCACAAAAATTCAATTTAAGTTATATTTCCAAATTCAGCTTAAATATTCATTTATTTCATATTTTAAGTTATACAAAATCATTAACACTTTATAAAATCATTATTTCTTAATAAAATCATTAAATTCATTTTTAAATCAAATTTGTCATATATCTTACTTTACATAAATTCCATTTATAAACAAAATCATAAATTCCAAAATTAACTTATATTTCAAATTCTACTTCACCATTTACTTAATTCTTATTTAATTTGTAGAAAATCACAAATATTTTATAGAAATCATTTTAATAAAGTTTAAATCAAAATATCATAATATTTAGACTTTTAAAATATTTTAAAAATTTTAGAAAAATATATATACCACGGGTCTGTATAAAATTTTCTAGCCTAGGTCAAGTGATACGGATATGTATCATTTCAATCCGCAGTTTACAAAGAAAACCGGGTTTTATCATTTCAAACCCGCAATCCCAAGTAATATAAATAAATAAATAAATAAAAACCGTTCAGGCTTATCATTTCAGCCCATAACGATTTTTCCCTATTCTAAAGTCCATTCGGGTATGTATCATTTCAACCCATAGTGATTCTATACTAACAGGGAACTTGCAGTGTGATAAACTGATAAAAATGAACTGAATAACATCGTATAACAGTAATGGATGATATAACATATATAATAACAGGGGTAAACATTATATGATCATAATATAACAGTTATAACAGGATGATATAATTTTACATATTCAAATGGTGTCAGTTTACTAGTTATATAAGTACACATCGTTTGGTGAGAATTACTCACTTGTTTAAGCTGGAGATGACGACCACAAACACACAACAAAGATTTCCAGAGGCACGAAAGCACGACAACACGAATATGATTTGAAATGGGAGAGCCAAAGATTAATTTCCTTGTCACATTCAAACAAAACAAATATAGACAACATGAGTTTTCAACCCAAAATTCAATAAAACAATGTTAGAAATGAATGCATGAACCAAAGCCAAAGTGATTGCACATGCTTTCTACCATCTATGCTTCAGCTCCAGATCTGAAATGCATGGCTAAGGAGTGGGTTTGGATCTGTTTTTGGGTTGGTAAGGGTTGGCCAAACATGAACTTGAAGGTGATGAATATAGGTGCATCAATTCAACTACAAGGCAACATATACAAGGCAAATTACAACACCTCTAGGCCACAATAGGGTTCGGCCAGAGGCTATGTGGGCTTGGCCTGGTGTTTAGGTGGTGGTGGTTGATGTGGAAGAGGGTGGAGGTCAGGTCAGAGGTGGTGGTGGTGGAGGAAGTGGTGGCAAAAGGTGGAAGAAGAAGGAGATGGCAATTCTAGACTAGGTTTGGCACATGTGATGGTTAGTGCTAGTTTAGGTGGATTTTTGTGATGATCTTCACCATGGTTTGGCTTGGCCTGAGGAGGTGTTAGGCTGTGTGATGGTCAGAGAAAAGTGGTGGTGGAGGTCGGGTCAGAGCTGGAGGAGGAGGAGCCAAGCCTAGAAGAAGAGAGCAAGTGCAAAAATCAATGTAAACACGAAGAAAAAGATAAGAAAAAGTTGAAAATCATTACCCAAACTTTCCTCAATAGCCATGGCCGAAATTCTTTTGTTTCAGAAATGAAAATGAATGTTTGTGAATAGAAAATAGAGTATGCAGCTGAAAGATGTGGATAGTAAAGGCTAATTGATGAAAAGATAAGTTACAAATGTGAAAGGTTGGAAGATAAAAGGCCTTAGGAAAATCAAAAGTCATAACCTTTCAAATTTCTTTTAATTTCTTTATATAAGTTTATATTACTGAAAATAATAATACATTCAGTCACAAATTCGAAAATATAACAAAATATAAAATATATATAAATATTTATTAATTATATAAGGTTAAAATAAGAAAATAGCACAAAATTGCAACTAGTCTAGAAAATTTGAAAATAAACAGAATAAACTTTGGAAAAATTATATGGACTAGGAAAAATATTTATAAATAAAGATAAGAACATAAAATAAAAATGCATTCACAAAATGAATAAATAAATTTTAATTAAATATAATTTAATTGAAGAAAATAGCAGAAAAATGGAAAATAAATGCAACATATTTTGGAAAAATTCTATTATCACTTTAAAAATATTAAAAGATAAAAATATACATAAAAAAAGTATTAACACATATTAGAACAAAATATGACAACTAAAATATAATTTAAAATAGACAATATTGCTAAATACATCAGTTTACACACAATATTGAAATGTACATAACTTTTACAGTTTAACTCCGTTTTCAACGAAACAAAAAGCAGTGTTCAAGTTATTACATCTATTTTCATAATAAAAGATAAAATTTAAGATTTTATATAATTTAAATTTGAAGTTTAAAAGTCAAAGATTGAGCAGTTTGACCAGAATTTCACTTTTCAATAAAATATTCAATTTATACTAGTTTGAAACTATAATTCACTTAAAAATCAACATTTATATTTTTTAAAATGAAATGTTTGAAATATAACAAGTTTAAAATAATTTAAAAATAAAAGAAAGTCAATTTTAAATAACATACAAAATCTAGGGTTGTTACAACTTTCCAGTTGGAAGTTTCTCCTAAATGTTGATGGATTCGCCAGAAATTGAGGAGAAAGATGGTTGTTTTCGGCCATTGATGAAGAGGGTGGCGGCTGCGTTCTTTGGGCTAGGGTTTTGGAGAGGGTTGAGTGTGTGTGTACACGTAAATATATTATTTTAATATATTTCGACTATTCACGCGAATTTTTGGACGAACTCCAAATGAGGCATGCTGTCTGGCGTTTATAATGTTTTACCCCTATTTCGAACACAATGGAACAAGTTTCGACGACTAATTCGATCGTATGAGGAAGATAGCTTTTCGAATCGAATTATAATATTAAATTTTCAATATTAATTTCAACGCGTTTCTATTTCGTACCAAACAGTAACTCCAATCGCTATGAAATTTGAAATCAGATAATAATACACTATTACGGATCCAATGGAAGTGGTTTCATCTAATACCGAGACTGTGCCCTAGATTGCTATTTTAACGCGTCGATTAAATCGAGCGATTTCCAAAATCGACGAAATTACTTGAAATTCCAATTTTAAAAACTTACCAACTCAATTATAATTCAAATAGAATTTATATCCATATTAGAAACCATTTCGATTCATATTAAATCACAAATTTAATTATTTACACTATTTCAAATATTAAATTTCATTATTTTCGTATTACGATAAATCGTTATATTTGATATTTAAATCAAATTCACCAATTCAACCAAAATCTCCATATTCAGAATCAATTAATATTTCAAATTCAACATTTAAAAATAAATTAAACGTTCAAAACCAAATGACCAAAACTCCGGGTCGTTACACTTTTGGAGGCGGGAATTGTGATTATTGGGTCATATTGTGTCCGAGCATGGGATCTTCATAAATCCAAGTAGTCACAGTGCGAGATTGATGTTAGTCGTTATGCATGGGATCAAGTATGGCCAAATGCATTTTAGTAAGAGAATATAACAATAAATGCAGCATAAAAGTGAACTAGATCACACAGTCGGTTTTGTACTGGTTTGAACCTCCCTTCCAAAGTCTAATCCCGAAGCCTCCCTTTTGTATTTCACTATCAGCATCCTCACTCCACTAGAGGAACAAGTTTACATACTCCGCATGAACAATCGAGCATGACTTCAAGTCCTTGTCTACCTCTCAATCGGACTTAGACAAAAGATAAATTCAACTTGACTTGACTTGTGTCAACAATACATGGATTAGTCACATTTTCAGTATAAATCACCTATAACCACCACAAACAATACAAAGATGAATGAACAAGGTGTTAGGAAGTGACACAATCTTTATTGGATAAACTGAAATGATAATATGAGGCCTAGAGTGTTTTAATTTACCGTTCTAAAAGATTTAGAATTGAATGCGCAAGAAACAACAAATAAGTCTTTTGATTTGAGAACATAAAATGCAATTTCAATCAAAAGAAAGAGAGTTTGAGTGCATATGATTTACTAACGTATTTATGTCACATCTACCTTTCATGTTTTAAATTTATGAATATGACATTATGTAAACGGGGTTGTATATTTTCTGTTTTACTTTTCTGTAACTGCATTTATTTAGTTTAGCACACCAGTGATACTAAAATTATGATTATTATTTGGTTAAAATTGTATATTGATGTGCATTATAGCAAATAATGTTCTTTAGCATGTGCAAATTCAAATATGATGTATTTCCAAATGATTGTTTCATAAAAATCTCACAGTCTGAAAGTTTAAAATTATCTTTGCATCTGGTGCCGATTATTATTGACTTTGTGTTAGATTTTTGTGTGGTTTTTTATTTCGGAAATGTAGAGTAAAAAGATGAAGAGCTGATATTGTATTGATCAAAATTGTGTTATACAGATGCTTTGATATTGTATTTATACATGTACACAGACGTACATGAGCAAAAAGAAAATAAAATGCGGCTACATGGGCTAAATATAAAATGGTTACAATGCAGCTCATACCTGCTTACATATGCGGCATAAAACAATACAGTGAAGTGATATATGAAACCTTATATCATTTGTTCACTTTATTTCCCCTTTCAAATAGATCTAGGGTTTCTTCTCCTCTAAAAATTCTTCAGCTCGAATGAGAAAAACATGAAATTTCTTCAAAGAACTTAGATTTGAGGCAATACAAAGTAATTGCATGCTGATTTGAAGCAGAAATCAGAGAATGGATGCTGAGATCATGTCGGTAACTATGAACTGGCATGAATCTGAAGTAAAACGTGTCAATTGAAGATAAAATTACTCAGAACAAAGCTGACGAGACTAAAGAAGGTTGCTTTAACTTCTTCAACTTCAGAAGAATGGCAAGGTCCATGTTAGTTAAGAAAAGGTGTCATACTAGCACGGATCTGACGAGAAAGGAGTAGATTTGAGATACATATGTTGATACTTTCATAATAAGAGACAGACAACAGATTATCGAAGTTTTTGAAGCTCTTCAACTTTCAAATCCTTCCTGAATCTCATGAAGTTCGGAGTAGACAGAGGCTTAGTGAGGATGTCTGCACGCTGGTAAATGGCAGGTAAATGGTTGATACTCAAGTTTTCTTGTAATACTTGTTCTCAAACGAAATATAAATCAATTTCTATGTGCTTAGTTCTTGAATTAAGAATATGATTTGCTGCTAATGATACGGTACTCAAATTATCACACCACAACACTGATTTGTTACATAAGTTGATCTGTAATTCTTTGAATAATGAATGTAACCACATAATCTCTACTGTGGCACTTGCCACACTTCTGTATTCTGCCTCGGTACTGGATCAAGAAATAGTGGGCTGTTTTTTTGAAATCCAGGAAATAGGATTGTCACTTAGATATATGCAGTATCCAGTGGTTGATCTCTTACCATCTGGGTCTGTAGCCCAATCAACATCTGCAAAACCATTTAGATTAAGAGTATTTCCACCTTTGAGTGTTAGACCATAGCTTAGATTACCCTTTAAATATCTTTAAATCCTTTTGACTGCTTTCCGGTGTTCATCAAGGGGTTGATGCATAAATTGATTAACTTTGTTTATACTGTATGAGATTTATGGTCTTGTAATTGTTGCATATTGTAATGCTTCTATATTATCTGTCATTGCTGATTGGTTCACCTCTGTACTTGGATAGTTTTAAATTGCTGGTCATAGATGTAGGCAGCGGCTTTGCTGACTCCATTTTGGCTCTGCATAAGATCTCAATAATATATTTCTTTCGACTTAGATATAATACCGAGTCTGACGGTCTCTTTACTTTAATGCCTAAGAAATAATTTAAATCTCCCAGATCTTTAATTAAGAACTGCTTGTTTAGATACTGAATAATACTGCTGATTGCCTTGCTATTGTTTCCAGTGATTATGAAGTCATCCACATATATAAGAATGTATGTTGTTTCATCCTTGTCATGCTTCATGAACAATGAATTATCTGATCTTGTTGGTTGATACTGTAATTTCATGAGTGTTGCTTTCAATTTATCAAACCACACCCTTGTAGCTTGCTTTAATCCATAGATAGCTTTGTTAAACTTACATACATAATCGTTGGACTGCTTGTATCCTTGTGGTTGAACCATATAGACTTCTTCTTTAAATTCTCCATTAAGAAATGCATTGTTAACATCTAGTTGCATGATGCTCCATTTCTTGTGTAATGCAATAGTTAGAATAACTCTTATGGTTGCTTGTTTCACCACTGGTGAGAAGGTTTCATTGAAATCGAAACCATACTATTGTGCATACCCCTTTGCAACAAGTCTAGCTTTGTATTTTAATATGGTACCATCACGATTTCTTTTTAATTTGTATGTCCATTTGCAACCAATGGCATTTCTATCTTTTGGCGGATTGATAAGTTCCCATGTTTTGTTTTTGATAAGAGCGTTATATTCTTTATCCATTGCAGTCTTCCATTTTTCATTAAGCATAGCTAGATCAAAGTTTTTTGGCTCATCGTTGGTCAGAACAGTTGTATACACCTTAGGCTTAAATATTCCACTTTTAGACCTTGTTGTCATGAGATGCCCAGTTTGTCTTTGTCTGGTCTGATTATGTGATGTTACAGTAGTTTCTTGTTCATTGTGTGAACTTGTTGCTTGATTGTCACTGTGTTCATGTTGATTGGTTTGACTTGTGCTATCAATATTCTAGGGAGTGTATGTGATGTGCTCTGGCATATCAGCTTCATCATGATCTGGTATGTCTTGAGTTTTGTCTGTCTTCCTTTGATTGTTGTTTTTTTGAATATATTGGTATAACTAGAATAGACATACTTGGATTGTATACTTTCTGAGCTGGTCTTTCCTTGTTATCTGCAAAAGGAAAGACTCTTTCATTAAAAACTACATGTCTTGAAATAAAAATCTTACCATTACTGTCAAGACATTTATAGCCCTTTTGTTTGCTTGCATACCCCAAGAATGTACATGGAGATGATCTAAAACTGAGTTTATGAGCATTATATAGTCTTAAGTATGGAAAGCAAAGACATCCAAATACTCTTAAACTATGATAGTCTGGCTTTATTTTGCACATAATTTCAATAGGACTTTTATGATCTAAGACCTTTGTGGGTAATCTATTAATGAGATAAACAACAGTATTAAATGCATCAGGCTAAAACTTTAAAGGTAGAGAAGCATGTGCAAGTAATGTGAGACCAGTATCAACAATGTGTCTACGCTTTCTTCCAGCTAAGCCATTTTGCTTAGAAGTATAAGCACAAGTGGTTATGTGCGGAATTCCCCTATTTTTGAAAATACATATTGAGAGCTTTGTACTCGGATCCTCTATCTGTTTGAAAAGTTTTCACCTGACAATTAGTTTAATTTTCAGCTTGAGTGATAAACTGTATTACAGCACTGTATGCTTCTGACTTTGCTTTGTGAAAGTATATCCAGGTATAAGCATCAACAAAAGAAATATAGTATTTGAAACCATAGTCGGAACTGATTGGAGCTGGACCCCACAGATCTAATGCTATTAGCTCAAGTGGTTTGTGATACACAGTTGATGAGTTAGTAAAGGAAAGTTTATGATTTTTTCCTAATTGACAATGAGTACATACACAAGGTAGAGATATATCACAAAATGAAATGTTATTATCTATTAAGATTTTCTTTACAATTTTCTCACTTGGATGACTAAGTTTATAATGCCACACATCCAGGCTCGGCCCGATCCACTTTGTTGTCCTAGGCAAGCTTGGAATTTTAAGGTGATAAAAATATCATAATTTTCAAACGCCTGAATCGAACCGAGGACGCTTGGGTTGGAGCCTACACACACAACCACTGGAATACAATATCATTTTAAATATTTATAAAGTAAAATCCTATTACCTACCCAAACTCATGGAATGTTGCCCCCTCCACCCTGTTGCCCTAGGCGGCTGGCTTGCCAGCCTTACCCTAGGGCCGGGCCTGCACACATTAAATACATTATCTCCTTTATCTGTAGCATTACATTCAGTATAATTGCATAAATTTCTTGAATTATCTTGTTGCTTGTAGTCAGATAGATTGAATTTGTAGAGCCCATTTTGCATATCTCCTTGTAAAAGAATATTTTTAGTTAGTAAATCTCTAACTAAATATGTTTTGGGATAAAACTCAAAGTAAACATTATTGTTAGTGGAAAATTGTGAGACACTAATAAGATTTTTTCTTATTTGTGGAACTCTGAGTAAATTTTTTAAATACAGACATCTTTTTCCTTGAATAATTCCATTTCCAGTATGAGTAATGCAAACAGACTCACCATTTCCCATATATACTAATTTGTTACCTTTGTACTCCTTGTTGCCTATGTCCAGGTTGTGTAAACTGCTAGTGATGTGGTTCGTGGCCCCTGAGTCAGGGTACCAACTCTCATTTAGTGTCTTCACCTCTTGCCACCTTATCATTTTCCAGGTGATGAACTTTGATATTTCCAGATGCATTTTTTGCTTCAATTTGAATTTGAGCAATGTTAACATTTGGATTCATGTTTCTTTGATTTCCTGAACTTTGATTTTGCTGAGTCTCATATCTGAAGTAGCATTTCATGGTTGAGTGACCATTTCTTCCACATATTTGACACTGAATCTATTGTTACTGTTCCACCTGCCACCTCTGCCTCTTCCTCTATCAGGTTGACCACCTCTTTGATAAGATTGATTTGATCTGTTACTAGAATCATTTCTGTTAGACTATCTTTGATCTTGATTCTTGTTGTTGAAGTTTGCAACATAGTTGATAGTGTAGTCTATTTCTGATGGTTTCTTTTGTTCAATTTTTCCTTCATGTGCCAATAGAGTAGAGTGAACATACTGAATAAATGGTAGATTTTTTTTTGATGCAATTACTGCTACAACAGATTCATACTCCTCATTCAGTCCATTTAAAATGGATAAAACTTGTTCAGTGTCAGAAATCTTATGACCTACAGTACACAATAGATCACATAGGGTCTTTATCTTTGATGGATAATCTCTCATTGGCATATCTTCCTTTTTAAGATTTTGAAGTTGCCTTTTATAATGCATAATTCTTGATGCGGACTAAGTACTAAAGATTTGCTCAATAGTACAAATCTCATATGTAGTGTTGCATCCCATTATCTATGGTAATAAGTTTGTACTTATAGATGATAAAAGCCAAGAACTTAAGAGACTGTCATGTCTCTCATATGCAATGTATTCTTTATTTTCAACAGAATTTATTTCATTGTCTTTCAGGAACTCTGGTGGAATGATGGGTTTGGCAGAGATGAATTTGCTGAGACCATATCCTCTAATTGCAGTTTGCACTTGATATTTCCAGAGAAGATAGTTGTTTTCATCAAGATGTGTTGTTATCAATTGGCTTTGGGGACTAATTATTGTTTTAATCAGTTCCTCTGTTGCCTGTTGTTGAGATGTTGAAGAATTATTGGATGTTGCACAGTCTTCGCCAGCCATTATCAGTCAGAGAATTCAAATGATATGACGGGTTCTTTGATTTTGGGGGTATAGCACAGAAAGAAATAAAAATATTTCAAGAAAAGCAAGAAAAGTTTAAGAACAGAAACACCTGATCTTGAATTCTTCAAAAGAAGAAGGTAAGTGCAGTCATTAACCCGTGTGATGGTGCTTTGATGGGTTTTCAGGCTTGGCACTTTTCTTTCTGAACTTTTGATGATATTTGATGATTTCTTGAATTGATTTCTTGCTTGCTTTTCTGAAATTACAGTCTTGCTGCAGCCGGATCTTGAATGTGATCTTTGGCGAGCACAAGATTGTAAAAAATCTCAAATGATGATAACTTTTCTGATGAGATATCTTTAATCAAATGATGAAACACAATCTGATGATTATTGAGAAATTAAAATGCCGTTAGGCAGTAAGCTCTGATACCATGTTAGATTTTTGTGTGATTTTGTATTTCAGAAATGCAAAGTAAAAAGACGAAGAGCTGATATTGTGTTGATCTAAATTGTGTTATACAGATGTCTTGATATTGTATTTATACATGTACACAAATAAAATAAAATGCGGCGGCTACATGGGCTAAATATAAAATGGTTACAATGCAGCCCATACCTGCTTACATATGCGGCATAAAACAATACAGTGAAGTGATATTGGAAACCCTATCTCATTTGTTCACTTTATTTCTTTGCTGCCCCTTTAAAAAAACTCAAGAGTCATATAACAGTATAGTGCATTTCCCATACTTCAAAAATCACGTCGAGAACACAACACATTAACTAAACCAAAGGGTCGCATGTCATCTAAACCCATTAAAACATCAGTAAGGGTATTAAAGATAGAATATGGTATTCAAATATGAAGTAGGTCATGGTAGAAAGCAGCAATTTTGATCTTACCTTCGCCTGTGGCTGACTGCTTTAATTTGTAACAAATCAAATTCTAAAATTTAAATTTACATTGACAAATTAGAATCTTGAACTCCATTTGTATTGCTTGCATATTCCCTTCTTCAGTTTGGGTTTAATGGAATCTGAATTGAAACCTGATAGTTGCATTTAAGTTATCTTTATTTGGTAATATTGTCTATTATGCTTAATCAACTCTGCTTAAACATCATGTGTAACATGTTTAATTGCACCGAGATCATAGTGAGTACTGTACAGGACCATTGCATATGTGAATATTATAGTTTATGATACCGGTGAGAGGTAAACATTGGAACTATTTTCAAATGAAGGTCCTTTCATTTTTTAGTGGTTACTCTGACGTGTTTATATCTATTATGCATGCCATTTTTGGCATCTGTAGATGCTCGGTGTCCCTGCGTAGACACTAGACAGTCCGATGTTCTCCTGGGTTTTCTCTACTTAGATCATTAACAACCATATACATATTCAATCGCTCTTTCTTTCCCTTTTACACTGAATGAACGAGCTCTTAATCCTTAGGAGGGAAAAATATTTTTTTAAAAAAAATCACCAATAAATAAAACGACAAAGACATTGCTGTTTTATTGCAAAAATAGTTAGTCTTTGTCGTTTTAACATATTTTCATAATAAAACGGCAATGCTTTCACCGTTTTAAAAACCAATCCTATGTCCAGCCCACTCGCCATAAAATCATCTAAAACTAACCACGGATAACTGAACAAGCCATACTTAGTTGTGACTTGTTCAATTAACTTTTTCAACTGAACAAGCTATTGCTGGTTATGCACTTAGTGCAAAAAAGATGCAACAATGACTAATCATATATGAATGCACCCCAATAAATCTACGTTTATTTATATAATTAGACGTGTATATGTATATTCTATGAAGTGGAAATTAGAGACATGTCACTATTTTCTAAACTTATGTGTTTTACATTCTTCTCTTTTAAAAACTATTTTCTGCATTTTTTTTTGAATTTCTTTCTTTTCTACTTCTCTCGTTTTCAGATTTAAAAGCGGCCACTACAACGTTATTATGATGGTTATGAGCTATAGATGTATGCTCTAAGAGCATCTCCAATAGTGTCAAATTCAACCTTCAAATCAAGCAATACCAACCGTTTGGATTACGCTTTATATTCAGTGATCAATTCAAAATCCTGAATTGGCCATGGACATTGATTTAATCAACATCCAACTGTAGATGCTCAGTGCTGATCAGCCCCATTGCAAGACAAATAACAGACTATATGTAGACTCGGCCACATTGTGCACATACAAAATGAAGGCAACAAAACAAATTATTGTGATAGGAGATATTATACGTGTTAGAGATGATACCGGAATTCGTGAAGAAGCGTCGCCATTGGAAAAGCTTCGAGGAGGAGCTCCAAACCCTAAGTCATGTTGCTGAAGCAAAGCGGAGGAGGAATAAGTTGTTCGGTGATGAGGAGGCCGGACGAGAAATCTCGTCCGGTGATTTACGGCTCGGTGTTGAGGCTATGAAGGCCGAACGAGTAATCTCGTTCGGCGGAGGAGATGCCGGAGCAAAGATTTGGTCCGGTGGGACCTCATTCGGTGATTGAAGAAAGAAGAAGTGATTCGGTTCGGTGCTTAGTGCAATGTTTGTCTGGAAGAGAAGGGGATAATACCGAACGAAATATTTCGTTCGATGGCATGCCGGTCCAAGTCTTGTGCCACTCCAAATATTTGGTTCGGTGATTTAGGTTGCTGCTCCAGATTTCTCGTTCGGACATTGGCTGCCAAACCAAGTTGATGGATCCAAGTGATGCCAAACCAAGATGCCGAACGAAATATCTCGTTCGGCATTTGGGCATGTCGGTCCAAACTGAAGTGATGCATGCCGAACCAAGTTGTGTTTGTCGAACCAATGCTATTGTGCTGATTGCCGCACCAGATGTGCCGAACCAAACCCTAGGGCTGCCTTATAGCAGCTACCCCGCCTCATATCTTCACTCTATAAATAGTAGAGCTTCTGGACAACAATGACAGCCATCTTGAAGAGCTGAAATTCTGCAGAATTTTGTCTGTATTGTAAATTCTACTTATGTATAGCCTCCAAAAGTGAATCAATCTTGTAACTCCAATTTTTCAGTGGTTAACAAAATCTCCTCTCCCCAAGTGGACGTACACTGCCTCGCGGTAGTGGAACCACTATAAATACTGGTGTTATTTATTTTTCTGCATTGCATTGATCTGTGACTGTCGGTTTTGGTGTTTATCTCTGTTTGTATTGTCTCACTATAATCATGATCCAGTTGTTTTCCACTGCGTTGGGTTTTTTATTCCCTTAGACTGATCATCTGAAGGGATTTTCTCCAACAGTCTGGTATTAGAGCTGCAAGGTTGATTGAGGAGTGTTAGACAATATGGCAGGAGATGAAGCGACTCTAGTTGTTACAAGACCCTATACTAGGGCGAAGTATATCGCGTCAGGATCACAATTGGCAATTGAGAAATGGAATGAGGATAAAAACTTCGAGAAGCGGCAATGGAGAATGAAGGTGTAGGTTTGATTTCACCCTAGAGGGGGGTGAATAGGGTGATACTATTAATTATAAAATTTAATACGGAAGTATATAAAATAATTTCAATACAGATATAGCAGAATAATTGCAGCACAGATAATAGCAGAATAATAAAAGCAGTGCTGCCCCTAAGGTTTCTACTAGGAATTAAGTAGTCAGAGGTTTACACACGTAAACTCGCGACACCCGCTATCGACTAACCTAACTCTACGCTTAAAACCCTGTCATAACTCAACTACTGAGTTGCGAATTCTCGAACTACACACCGTAGTTCATCCCCTAGTCACACGACTAGTAAATTACAAAAGTTTAAAAAAAATTACAAAGTAAAAACAATTTTAAAAACAATGAAACCCGAAATTAAAATTTAAAGCCCAATGTAAATTATGAAACCGGCCCAAATAACTAAGTGATAAAAAATATCCCTTTCTCCTTTTATATTGTTCAGCCTGGCCTTGTATCCTTTGCGTTAAAAAAGATATGGCTACGCCTTTCTTCTTCCGTTCATCTTTTTGATTTAGATTTTCTGAAAATTGAAAACCGCTTTGAAAACCGCTGATACTAGTTGATCAATTGAATGACTATTTTGAGTTGATTGCTTCATCAATCGATCGTTCCTATGATTCGCACACGGCTGCTTCAATTCTTCGAGTTCGATTAAAATGGTATGTGATTTATGCTTTTTGCTTTTCTGGTTAGCTTTGCTTGAACTCGATGATCTCTGTATGCCGATGATGTTACGGTTTAAATAGGATTTGAATTCCTATAATTTCGTTCGAATATATTCATTTGAATTTGTCAGTTAATTTAGCTCGGCCATTGATTATTACTTGAATGCTTGAGATTCTCTGACTTCTTTAATTTGTATAATTTCTTGCTTGATTATCACGGCTTTGAATTGCTTTGACGATGTTTTCCTCGCCCACCACGGTTTTGATTTTGGCTTGACATGATTATTCGTTCATACGTGTTATCATCTGCTGACTTCGACCATTTCGATTTTGTGAAAAATTTGACTTCGACTTGTTATGAATTACTTCTATGGTGCCTGTACTGTTAGTTGTTGCTTGATGGACTCGTTTATGTTCTGTTAACCACTGTTGCATTGATATTGCTTTGTACTTGTTATTATCTGGCTTTGAGTCACTTGTGCATGCTCTATTCCTCATGTATACTTGATGAAGCTTTGTTCGACTTCATGGTTGTTGTTCTCTGGTCTACCTGATCCTGTTAGCCGAGTTGTCATGTTGCCTATGTATGTGATCTGGTCTATGTTGTGGTTTCATATGAATGTGGTCTGTCTCGACTGCTCATTGTACTCTGAGTTTGTATTCATATCCTTGCATTTGAACTCGACTGTGCCATCTGCACTGTATATTTCATGTTGCATCACTATGTGGTTCGATGCACTTGTATATGCCTTTATTAGTTCACTGGTCTGTTGTAAGGTGCATTTGTGTCATCATTGTTCATCCATGCTTATGTTGTTTTTGGTTTTGTTGCATCCATTCTTCACTTTGATATTGCAGTATACATGTCGACATTGCATATATATATATATATATATCTTGTTGAACGGTTGAGTTGTACGCATGCATATAAGTTTGGTTTCTTGATGCAGTCTTGTTTCATATGGCATTTGAGGTGTGCATTCACTGTTTTACTGCACCATGTACTTGGTTGTAGTCTCGAGCCAATTTGCATTTGAGTTGAGTCAGTGCATATGACATTTGAGTCTACTTGAAGTTGCCTTGAATCCACTCCATGTTGAAGTCTGGTGTAGTTAGTTGTTTTGGTCGAGACTGTGTTCAATTGGTAGCTGCAATGTCACTTGATCATATCATACATGTTTGGAGTCTTGATACATTTGAGCTGTTACATGTGTGTACTTGTTTGTACAGTCTACTTTCTGGCATCATCATGTAGTCTGCTTTGAATATTGGACTTGCACTTGGTTTTGTACATTTGTGACTGCACTTGATCCTCTGGCTTGATTTCATTGCTTCGAGTCATGTAAACTTGTTGTCTTCATTTTGAGGCTGCACTTGTACCATTCTGTTTTCATTTGAAGTTTACATGTGAGTATTGCTTTGAGTTTGAAATGCTTGCAGGCTTCAATATGCATTGCTCGACGTGTCTGTGTGCCACTGCATATATATGTGTTGTCTTGACCATTTTATTGAACTTGTACATTTGGATTGCACCTGTGTTGAATGCAGCTTATAGCTCGGGTTTGACCTTGTGCTAATATCATGACTTTATTTGTATTTCTATTGAGTTGAACCCGGCTTTTGATTGGGTTTGACCTTGTGCTCACCTATCCCTGCAATTTTATCAAGTGTATATCGGTGTGCACGGCCTTGTGGCATGTACAGTGATACACTGTGCATGTCACAAGTTGTTCGTGTATGATGAATTCAAAAATGAATATGATGACGAATAATCCAAATAACCGAGGCAGATAACTTTTTCAAAATACACATTTTATTTTTCACTGCAAAACATTTTCTTTTCAATTTTACTGCGTTAGTGTTTATTTTGCAGATTTCTCAGATGCTTGATTCAATCTGGAATAGAGTTGAAGAGTAATACGAGTGAATGAGTGATATGCAAATGTAAATTGGAAAATGTGATGTAATCGACTTTGTATTATAATTGAAATTGTGTATATATAGTGAGAGCTCAAATTTGTACTATTCAAAATTGTAATAAATATTTGTTTGAATAAAATATCTGTTTGAATTTAAATTCTATGTTATTTATTTTATTCAGCAAATATTTATTTAATTATGTGAAAAATAAAATAGTACATTAACAAATACATTTAAATGAATATATATATATATATGTTTATTATCATCAAACAAAAAATCATATACTTGCATATTCAACATAAAGCTGTTCTAATGAGGAATGAAGTCCATCCAGTAGTTTTTGCCTCTGAGGAGTTGACGATTGATATCTCAAATGTGGAAAGGAAGGGATGGAGAAATGGATGTTTACTACTTTACAAATAGCTATAGGAGAGAATGTTATCTCAGAGATTAGCAGTGAGACCACTGCTAGGGGCATTTGGACCAAGCTGGAGAATCTCTACTTGAAGAAATCTCTGACTAACCGTCTGATATTACTGAAAACATTTTTCACCATGCAGATGAGAGAGGGTACTTCAGTGAAGGAACATCTTAGTTTCTTTGATGATCTCGTGATGAAGATGAAGATTGTTGACCTAAAGATGGATGAGGAGCAAATGATAATGATTCTTTTGTGTTCTCTTTCGGAGCGATACATAGGTTTCGCTAACAGCCTTATCTTCGCTAGAGACACATTGACAGTGGAAGATGTGAAGTCAGGCCTTCTATCTGAGAGCTTGAGAGATCAGATGAAGGAGATAAGTGAAGAAAGTAGAGCTGGAAGTAGTAGTCACGGCCTGTTTGTTGGAAGATGTAGAGAAGATAAGAAGAATTGGCACTCTAGAGGGCGTTTCAAGTCCAGGAAGCCCGGTAATGGAAGGTGAGGAAAGTCTAAGGACGGGAAGTGCTTTATCTGCAAGAAACCTAGTCATTGGAAAAAGGATTGTCAAGATTTGAAGAAGAAGGAAGAAGAGGGATCTTTATCATTTGCGGTGGAGAAGTCTGTATCTGACGATGTGTTGTCTGAAACAACATCGGATGTCTCAGACCACTGGATGCTGGACTCGGGGCGTCTTTCCATATGACGCCTGATAAGGATTACTTCAATTCTTTCATTGAACGAGAGGGAAGCTCTATTCTTATGGGTAATGATGCTAGCTGTAGCGCAATGGGTGAAGGTACAATGAGGATCAGGATGTTTGACGGAGTGATACGCACTTTGACAGGTGTCTGGTATGTTCCAGGTCTTCGGAAGCCCTTAATTTCTTTAGGACAATTGGCATCTTTGGGATGCAAGGTAACTATCAAGAAAGATAGTCTGAAGGTTTCGAGAGGTGCACTAGTTCTTATGAAAGGGGATGTGTTTCGAAATCTGTATTTGCTAAAAGGAACCATAGTTCATGGAGAGTCGTGTGTTGAGTAGATAGTTCTCGTTCATTGGATGCCACAAAGCTTTGGCATCTCAGGTTGGGTCATATTTCAAAGACTTGCTTCGGAAACGAAAGATGATCATAGGAGAAAGCATCGACAAGATGGACTTTTGCCAGGAGTGTGTGTTAGGCAAGCAAACTAAAGTATCTTTTGGAGTTGGACTCCATAGATGACTTGAGTACGTGCATACAGATGTTTGGGACCAGTTGCTACTCCTTCTCTTGGAGGAGCAAAGTATTTCATCTCTTTTATTGATGATTTTTCTTGGAAAGTATGCTTTTGAGAAGTTCAAAGACTGGAAAGCACTTGTTGAGAACCAATCTGGTTCTAGGTTGAAGGTGCTGAGATCTGATAATGGCGGTGAATTTGTCTCTAGGGAGTTCCTCGATCGTAGAAAACATGGCATTCAGAGACATTTCACTACACCTGGAGATCTGCAATCTAATGGGGTTGCAGAAAGGATGAACATGAATCTACTGGAGAAGGCTCGTTGCTTGAGATTGACGGTGGGTTTGTCTAGAAGCTTTTGGGCTGAGGCATTATCAACTGCGACGCATATCATAAATCGAAATTCGTGCTCAGCCATAGATGGGAAGATTCCAGAGGAAAAGTGGAGAGGTAAAACAGTGTATCTTGGTTACTTCTGAATTTTTGGTTGTCCTGTGTACGTTCACCATACAGATGATGACAAGTTGGAGGCTAAAGCATACAAGGGCATACTAATGGGATACACCGATGGTATCAAAGGGTATCGAATTTGGAACCCCATTGATCGGAAGATTTTGCATTCCAGACATGTTACTTTTGATGCGTCTGCTATGTTCAATTTGAAGGAGAAGCTACCTACCACATCAGAAAATTCTAATAGGCCTAAGGAGATGGAAGAAGTTCCTGTGTTCCAGCCAAATAGTAGAGTCGTTGTTGATGCTGTCGAGGAAAATGCAGTTGATGAAACATCACAGGATAGTCCATAAGTACCTATTAGTAGTGCTGGTGATGTGCATGAATCTAGAGGAAGTTCAGTTCAAGGTGGAGCTGAAAGGAGTTTAGGCGAAGTAGTACCTACCCGGGTCAGTCGTAGGACTATTAGGCCACCCGAAAGGTATGGTGATTGGCAGTTTACGAACCTTAGCCTTGGTGATCAGTTTGACTATGCCCTACATGTGGTTCATGAGGAGCCGCTTGACCTTGATGAAGCTTTGAAGTCATGTGACATTTCAAAGTGGATGTGCGCTATGGAAGAGGAGTTTGAGTCGTTGAAGAAGAACAAGACTTGGGATTTGGTACCACCTCCTCAAGGAAGCTGAGCCATAGGTTGCAAGTGGGTATTCAAGGTGAAGGATGATGAGAGATATAAGGCTAGACTAGTTGCTAAAGGGTTTTCACAAAGAAAGGGATTGGAGTATGATGACAGTAGTGATGCATAGGTCCATCCCCATTTTGCTCACTATCGTCGCAGCTCATGACTTGGAGCTGGAGCAACTGGACGTGAAAACCGCTTTCTTGCATGGAGACTTGGATGAGACCATCTACATGAAGCAGCCAGAAGGATTTACTGTAGATGGGAAAGAAAATTAGGTTTGCAAATTGAAGAAGTCATTGTATGGATTTAATCAATCGCCTAGACTGTGGTACAACAGGTTTGACTCTTTTATGCTTTCACTTGGTTTTGATCATAGCATCAAAGACGCTTGTGTGTACTTCAAGCATTTAAAGAATTGTAGATGGGTGTACCTACTACTGTACATGGATGATATGTTGATTGCTTCCAAGGATAAGGATAAAATTGATTGTTTAAAGCAAAAGCTAAAAGCGGAATTCGAAATGAAAGACCTTGGAAAAGTAAAGAAAATTTTGGGTATGGAAATCCAAAGGGATATAGAAAGCTAAGACTTTTGAGCCTCACTCAAAAGGAGTACATTCGTAAGGTGCTTGCTCGGTTTAGCATGGAAGGGGAAAAGGCAATCAGCATACCCATGCCTCTGCACATACAACTTTCTAGTAAAGGCTCTCCGATCTCAGAAAAGGACAAGGCTTATATGATGAAGGTCCCATATACAAGTGCAATTGGCAGCTTGATGTATGTCATGGTCTGTACTAGGCTTGACATTGCGCATGTTTTTGGATTGGTGAGTAGGTTCATGGCAAATCCAGGAAAGACGCATTGGAAAGCAGTGAAGTGTATCTTCGGATACCTTAGAGGAACTCCAAACCATGGACTTGTCTTTGGTGATAGAGGAAGAAATTTCAACTTGGTTGGATTTTGTGATTCTGACTATGCCGGTGATAGAGATTGAAGGAAGTCAACCTCCGGATATGTGTTCACCATTGGTGGGACATCGATTAGTTGGAGAGCGGGGTTGCAGACCATTATGGCTTTGCCTACTACAGAGGCAGAGCTCATTGATGCGGTTAAAGTAGCTAAGGAGGCGCTTTACTTGAGGCGATTGTTGTGTGATTTGGGATTTGTATACGAAGGAGTGGATGTGTACTATGATAGTCAGAGTGCAATTCACTTAGTTGAAAATATGGCATTCAGCTCGAGGACGAAGCATATTGAGGTGAGAGAGTCGTTCCATGTCTCAATGAGTGAAGAGAAGCTAGTTCGTCTTCAGAAGATTCACACAAAGGAGAATGCAGCAGACATGTTTACCAAGTCATTGCCTATTGCTAAGTTCGAGCATTGCTCGGACTTGATTCTCTTAATGAAGTGCTAGGTGCCACGGGGGGAGAGTTGAGATGGTTCATGGAGACGTTTGTTTTCATGGTGGAGATTGATAGGTTCTACACGGACTGGGTACTTCGAACACTTTGTTGATGGGCAGTGGCCTTGCCGGAGTTCATTGATAGTGTTTAATGGGTGATGGCATTGCCGAAGCTCAGTGGGTAAGTATCCATTGCTTGGAGCATGAAGGTGTAGATGAAGTTGGGAGGCTTGTTTGGAATTCGGTATCAAGGTGGAGATTGTTAGAGATGATACCGGAATTCATGAAGAAGCATCGCCATTGGAGAAGCTTCGAGGAGGAGCTTCAAACCCTAAATCACGTTGCTGAAGCAAAGCGGAGGAGCAATAAGTTCGTTCGGTGATGAGGAGGCCAGACAAGAAGTCTCGTCCGGTGATTTGTGGCTCAATGTTGAGGCTATGAAGGCCGAACGAGTAATCTCGTTCGGTGGAGGAGATGTCGGACAAAAGATTTGGTTCGGTGGGATCTCATTCAGTGATTGAAGAAAGAAGAAGTGATTTGGTTCGGTGCTCTATGCAATGTTTGCCTAGAAGAGAAGGGGATAATGCCGAATGAAATATTTCATTCGGAGGCATGCCGGTCCAAGTCTTGTGCCGCTCCAAATATTTAGTTCGGTGATTTAGGTTGCCGCTCCAGAATTCTCGTTTGGACATTGGCTGCCGAACCAAGTTGATGCTGATCCAAGTGATGTCGAACGAAATATCTCGTTTGGCATTTGGGCATGCTGGTCAAAACTGAAGTGATGCATGCTGAACCAAGTAGTGTTTGACGAACCAATGCTATTGTGCTGATTGCCGAACCAGATGTGCCGAACCAAACCCTAGGGCTGCTATATAGCAGCTACCCCTCCTCATATCTTCACTCTATAAATAGTGGAGCTTCTGGACAATAATGGCAGCCATCCTGGAGAGCTAAAACTATGTAGAATTTTGTCTGCATTATAAATTCTTCTTATGTATAGCCTCCTAAAGTGAATCAATCTTGTAACTCCAATCATTCAGTGATTAATAAAATATCTTCTCCCCAAGCGGACGTACACTGCCTCACGGTAGTGGAACCACTATAAATACTGATGTTATTTATTTTTCTGCATTGCATTTATTTGTGACTGTCATTCTAGTTTTTATCTCTGTTTGTATCGTCTCACTACAATCACGATCCAGTTGTTTTCTGCTGCGTTGGGTTTTTTTATTCTCTTAGACTGATCATCTGAAGGGATTTTTCCCAACAATACGCTTGAATTATTTAAGGAAGAACAATATTGAAATATATCATCACTTTTTTATTCATATGACCCACAAACATAAAGTTTGCCTTTCTTAAAAAGTGTATGGTCGCTGATTAAATTGGCGCCCACAACAGAGCATTGGTTAAATCAGCGTCTTGTTATTGACCCAGTCCCTTAATGTTAAGGGCTGAATATTACCCCCGTAAACCATTGGAGATGCTCTAAAAATGAATGTTAAGCTTGGTAAAATTATCAAAATATCTCCTTCAGTTTCAACTTTTTTAAAGTAGAAATGTAATTTATAAGAGAAAATTAGAAGGATCCAAGACTAGCTTTTTTTTTAGTTATAAGGATGCAAGCCAAAATTTCCAAATAGCTACATTGGTGAGTGTGCATGTCTACAGACACACGAACATAGGTTATTTTCATTTTTTTTAATTTACAATCGGTTCTTAATTCTCCATCATCTTCCTTTTTTTTTGCCTATTATTGATAAATATTGTAATATAAAATGCATAATCAACTAACAGGACATGTTGTTGTCCACATTATCCTTTTCATGTCTTCTTTGTCTACCGATTTAAACCTCAACAGCTGATTTATTAACAGCTCTATCCAAATTACCTGAATTCTCATGTACCACACATTTCAATCATTAGTTAGGATGAAACTCGTGCTTCACATATGGATAATTGGTGGATTGTAGTTTGGATACATAGTTTCCTTTAGCTTATTTAAGGTTGAGCTTATAGGTGTTTCAAATGTACAGTGTGTGAGAGATGTTTGTTGTTTACTGTGTTTTTCGGACAAAGCGTACATTGTTTTTGTGGGCTTGATACTCCAATTGAATTGGAGAAAATTGAATGCATGGATTTAGAGTGATCATGCATTAAATAATTTAAGTGAAAATATAAACATGGACTTCTATTCCAGACATCAAAAGTCTAAATTTGAATTCTGAGTTATTGTGGTAATGAACCTTTTTGCGTGCCAGAAATTGCATGAATTTTTTTATTATATACAAGATTCTTCAATAGAATTACATCCAAACTAAATATATTAAAATGCAAGTATCATTGCATTCAAAGATTGGTTATAGTGACTAATTTACAATGGGGAACAAAAACAGAAGCCCAATTTTTAAGTTTAGTATAGCGGTATATATTAATGAAATGAAGTATGTCAAAGCAAATACATGATATATTATTGTACAATTCACAAGACAAAGTGACTAAACTAAAATTTTATAAAACTTAATCTACTGCAAACAAACTTGTTTGAACCAATAAAGTGAAAATGAAGTCTTTTAAAAGTACATGACTAAAAAAGAGTAGTCAAATACAAAACAAAAGGTGAAATCTAAAGAAAATGACAATGTAACATGAATTCAAATCTTGGGTGATGACCCGCCTTTCCGATCTCTGGAAATGACACTTAATGCATCCTCGGAATTTGTGTGTCGTTGCCCAAGCACCCAAAAGATAAGTTGTCTTGGGGTAAAATAAGAACAGAATAAGATAGAATAGATGAAGCTCACATCGGAATGGTTACATATAATATGAAATGATATAGTACAGAAGGTTACTCCTTATAAGGAGTTATTAGAGTTAAAAAAATACCACATCTAATAGATTTGCAGCTATACATTCTGAATTTTCATTTTTAAGATACAAAATACACCTACATAATCATATAGTGGAAATAAATAACTAGATAACTAAGGAGCTGCCTGCTCGATCACCGTCTTCAAAGAGCTCCAAAGAAAATCTATTATTCTCGGTCTACCCAAATATGATTGAGTACCCAAGAGTTTAGGAAAATAAACAACTCGAGTCAGACAAAATGTCTGGTATGAGTAAAACTATGAAACAAATGGGGTGTATTTAAACAATAATATGTGGGATCACGCCGCTAATGCAGAACGGGTCTTCTCTCTCATTAACAACAACCAAACATAACAAAAATGGAAATGAACAATAGTGAATAAATCCAAACATAGATGATGGGTACAGTTAGTAAAACATTCAGACTTGAAAAAATGGAAATAGTCTGAATAAAATTCCAAATTGGATAGAATGGATAAAACAAGACAACAGCCAATGGACTAAACAAGATAACTATCCAAACTCGATAGAATGGACAAAACCAATAATTGAACACCACGAAGAGTGGTTGACTCTTCTCGTTGTAATTAAAGAAAACATACTCAAAGATTCAAGTCAAATAAGAAAAGGAAATTTTCCAAGAAATGACTAGGAGAATGCTCCGCCCTTACCGAAAGTATACCTCCATAAATATATACTTGAGAACTCCGATGGCTCTCGGACACGTCCAAGCCGGACCCCGCCAACAGTTACCGAGAATCCAAGTATTTCACATCTCAATGCGCAAAAGCCGATTCCAATCTAGAGTGGATGTGAAAATACCCTAATGGGAGCAACACCGCATAGCTTGGCTTCAACTTGCTCTTTGGGTTTAGTCATTTCCGATAAAGGATAAAAAAGCTCAAGTGAGCAACACATTGTCTTAGAATAACAAAATACAAAGAAGGCAGAGGTAACCAATAGTTGGGAAACCAACCATCGAGGATATAAAATGATCGTACTATTTCTTAGTTAACGATAATACCGGACAAGTCAAGATAGTGTTAACTCAAAGTCATATCTCAAGATTATCCTTAACTTTCGAAATAGCGACGAGTCTACTTTTTCGACGTTTAGTGCTAAATATACAAATAAATCGTTCCCATATAAGTGAATTGCTTTATGGAAATTAGTTCATTTTCATAAACAAATCAAACTTTTTTCTTTTTAAAACCAGAATTAGTGTTTAACCTCACATTAGAAGTATAAGCTTTAAAACACTTTGTTAAAGAGTTTACTAACTTTAAAATATCAATTTAAAAAGGATCTAATAACTTAAAACATCCTTATTACATTGATTAATTAACTTTAAACTTCATCACACAATTTGATTTCTGAACTTCAAATGTCTTTAAATAATAAAATGGGTAAACCACTTTTAAACCCTATTAATTCAATTAATTAGTAAACTATAATTAATTAAATTAATAAATAATTAATTATCATTATTTAAAATGAATAACAAAGTCAAAAGTTCGTTGTTACTTTGATAAATTCACTTTGAAACTTCATAAATTAAGTTGGTTAATTAACTCCACTAACGTTTAATTAAAAAGGGTAAATCACCTTTAAAACATCATTAGTTCAATTAATTAGTAAAATTTAAATATAATTAATTATTAAATTAATTAATTAATAATTAAATATCATTATTTTAAAATGATTAATCAATTTAAACCATCATTAAGGAAAGATTAATTAAAGTTAAAACAAGTTGATTTCCTTTTAAAAATCATTAATTAAAAAGATTAATTAATTTAAATAATTTAATTGATTAATTAAATTTAATCCATAACTTTTAAAAGATTATTTTGCCTTAAACATCATTAATTAAAATGATTAATTAAATTTGAAACATCATTAACTAAGTAATTAGTTAAATTTAAAACACATCATTAATAAGTTAATTATTTAAACTTAATCCTTATTAATTAAATAATTAATTAAATCAAAAATCATTATTAAAATAATTAATTATTTTTGAAAACATCATTAATCAAAATCTTGCTTAACTTGTAAAATAATTCCAAGCACGAAGATGAAACTAAATGGTTTGATAAGAAGTGATTTTCCGAAAGTGCCTATACAACGACTATCGCTATATGGGCAGTTCGACAAACAAGTTTATAATATTATCAACAAAACCAGACATTACATAGTGATGGTTTAAGCATACATGCAACAAGCATTCATAGGCAATAAATATGAACATGAATATAGTTTTAAACTTTGGTTTTTGAGGGTAAAATTTTACTTACTAACTAGTTTGCTAACTGACATTTACTTCACATGTTTGCATCCATCACACATATACATTTCCAAACCAAACATGAACAAATTCACATCGTATCCAAACCAAGCAAGCAAGATATATCACAATGTAATTAAAGTAAAATATTTCCAAAAAAAAGTTAAGAGTTTTACTCACCGAATGCTATCCAAACTCTAGCTAACTTAGGGTATGAACTAGCATTTCCATTCTTAAGCAAAAGATGGAGTCTTGGACCCTTAATACACTAGGTAGGCTCGGTCTTGAAAGAAGAAGGAAGTGAAACTTGTTTTGGTGAGGTGGAGTTTTGGATAATCATCGAACTCTCAAAAACGAACAAGAAAATAAGTCACTTTCAAACTGGTTTTTGGACTACATACTCTCGGATTTTGTAAAAGTGGTAGAGAGGAAAGTTTTAAAAAATTCTTTTCTCTATAATTTCAAAAAAAATTACTCAATTACAATTAATTTTGAAGAAGATATGGTCAAAATAAGAAGGACCATTTTTGTACTTGAAATTCTGGGTCCGAAAATGTTCTGTAAAGAAATGAGATTTGGACATGGTTATGCATAAAATTAGAAGAAGTGGTTCAAATGAAAGTTGTAGCCACTAGAATTTTATATTGTTTGAAAAAGAGAAATGCTCCATTTGATTAAGTTATGAGGAAGATAAGGAAGAAGTAAAAGAGGTGAAATTGAAGAAGTGAAAGGGGTATTTATAAGCAAGAGAACAAAGTGAATTACCTAAATCCCCATGTCCTTTACCCTCCACTATTCTCTTGCCACCTCACCTAGCCTCCTCCGCCTCATGTGCTTGAGCCACCTTCTTGTCCCCCTTCCCCTCTCTTCATGAGAAAACATTTTGAACATGTTTTGTACTTAGTTGCCAAAATGTTTCTAATGATGTGACATTTATATTTTTATTTTAAACTTTATATACTTAGGTATGAAAACATATACATATACACTAATACACATATATATACATATACTAATTAATTTACATTCTTAACTATTTAAATGTTGTTTCAAATAAAAAACAAGGCTCACAACATTTTAAACAACCTTTATACGATGAAACGTCGAAAATTCGGAAAACGGTTTCCGGTCATATTTTCTGTTTTTCATCGAACTAAATATTTTTGTAAACTAAATTTGAAAAATATTTTATCTTCAATATTTATCATTTAGGATTGTTTTTATTTTAATTATAAAACCTATTATTTGAATATTTAAAATTAATTAAATATTCAAAAATTAATATGGTGAAATTCTGGTTCGTTACAGCTGTGTTAGACAACCACATAGGAAAATGCAAATAGCTAAATTGAAGTTCAATGTTATGTCACATTTAACTTCCATAAACTACAATTTTCAACATCATATATGTTATTCAATTTGGTGATAAGTTC
Organism: Allium fistulosum; assembly: GCA_030737815.1. Taxonomy (NCBI): domain Eukaryota; kingdom Viridiplantae; phylum Streptophyta; class Magnoliopsida; order Asparagales; family Amaryllidaceae; genus Allium; species Allium fistulosum. The sequence continues at coordinate 846,391,594 of CM060902.1, forward strand.
CTTAAATATATTCTTTTAGGTAGTTTATGGTGATATATATGGCTATGGATATAAACTTAGGGTGCTTATCCCTCTGTTGTTTCTATAGGACCAACTATAGGACATGATGGTCCATTATATAACCGGTAGCCATACCTGTCTCCTGCACTTTAATTTCAACCATCCTCACTTGCACCATACAATCCTTCAAAACAGAACCCAACTATGAAAGATGCAACACCTGCCATCCTTACTGTGAAGCAAGCACTTATTTTTTAGAAGCATTCAAAGTGAAAGAAATTGCTGATACTCATGCTGTAAAATCAAATGCAAATAGTAATGGAGCACTGACAACCCATCCAACCGCAAGTCAAAAAAAACTCCATGCCTTCAAATACGTCATCATACAAAAGAGGTACAACTGGTGCATTAGCAAACAGATTTTCTTCAACGTCCTATCTGATATTTATATGTGGAATATCCCTTTGTTTCTGATGTAACACAACATGGTTCAACAACCCCTATAGTTCATACCCGACCCAAAGATCCACAGGGCCACATAGGGAATGAATAAATGATTTCAGGATTAAAAGTATAACAAATTTTTGTTTTATTTAGGCTGAGTTGTCATGAAAGGAGTGGGTTTGTTCGATTTAACCTTGTATGCCTATATGTATGGAATGTTGCTATAAAATGTATGAAGAAATTGTTCCAAAATCTCTTTGATTTACCTCTACGTTCCATATCCTTAAATTTATGCTACTCCTCTAGTTTGGATAAAGTAGACTACATCAGTTCATCAGTGAAGATTGAGCATCATCATGATCAATCAACCCTTTCAATGCATTCTGTTGAAAAATATAATGGTGTATTACGAAGAAATAAAGGATAGACTAACATAAGAAATTCAAAATTATTTTTGTTCTTGCTATAGATAGCATTTATAGCATCCAGATCTTGAAATTTGTTTTCGTGTTTACCTAAAATATATGGGATGTGATGCTACTATAGAAAATCGTTCAAAATAATTTAATGGAAGTGGCCATCATTAAAAGTAGCAGATCTATTCATACTCATTTAGTTACAATAATACCAATATTATATGGTGCATATATGTGTATGATGATTGCCACATCAACCTTTTTGTCTTGCTTCTTACTGAAACACTAAAACTAATAAAAACACCTCTGATTCAACTTAGTTCTATAGATCTTACATGGCACATAAAACATAATCTGTATTAGATTGTAATAGAAGTATAGATGAAATAGAAAAATAAATAAGGTAATATAGTATGTTGTGATTAATATTTGAAACAAACACATCCAATTGTTGTATTTGTCACTTCTTATGGATATAATCTGGTCGAAAACTATTTTTTGCTTTTATGTTTTCAAGTTATGTTGTTTCCTACATATATAGGAAATCATGCTCCGATGGTTTGGTAGTCAATAATAATTTACGTAATGATCCATGCTAAGCCAACACTCATGATAATTCATGTAAAACATGTAAGTGAACAATGTTCTTTAATGAAACTATGTAATAAAGGATGTCAAAACATGATTTCGGATGATAGATTCTATTTTTATGTCAGAAAAGATTATGACTTTTCTTTACTGTTCTAATATCTTCATATGGTGATAAATATACATTGATTATGCGTTAAAAGTTCCTCGATGTGCTATAGGAGAAAGCACAAGACTTAAAAGTGTATATGATCGACATATTACTTAAACTTATGAAAAAAGTGCAGCTTCAACTTCAACCAGCTTTGTTATTTTTATTCTTTTAATTTTAATACATAGCCAACATATCGGATTAGTCTACTAACTAATGATTGCTTGTAGTGTCATATGTAAACAGAATATGCAACTATGCATGCCAAAATATAGTAAATAAATCAACTGTAAAAGTACATAAAAAATATTTTATATACTTTAACTCTTAAAGATTTTTTTTAGATTTATGAGCAAATAAACCCAAATAAAAACATGCTAATTAGTCAAATTAAATTTAAGACGTTAAATTACTAAACTGAAATGAAAACTTATTGAACCGATATAAAAACCATTTACCATTGCATCCTTCTTAAAAATAATGTGATGGTATATCTAAATCTGATTTTATAATGTTACGTGATGCTCCATTGTGAAAATGTAAGCATAATATTTAAGGCCACCATTTAAGACAGTTATATCGAAAGATATTATTTGCAGTTAACATAAAGTAAACTGTGCAAGCATAAAGGAGAAATGGGTTTGATCTTAACTAACTTATCAACTCCATTAGTTCATTGCATATAGTTTGTGGTAGTCAAAAATAACAAAACATAGTTTGCTTCAATTTCCATAAAAAAGGGGAACTTTTAATAATATAGTTTGTGACAGTGTAGAATACCGCCTGTGTTAATTTCTTTTCAATTATTAAATTCTTTGATTATAGAAGTTCATGAAAAAACAATGGTTTTTAATTTTATAGGATTGACGGTAATGTGATAAACATCAACAGTTAAATCAATTTATATGATGAAATGAATATAGCTTATAAACTTGTGTAGGCATATACATGGATAGACAATATTAGGTCATAGTCTTAAAGACCTGCAGAGGAAAAGAAAAAATTCAATGTATAATGTAATTGTAGTTATTAAGACGTAAAAATCTAAATTTAGCTATTAATCACACAATATTTTCAAGGACTTTAACTTATGTACCCTCAGACAATTATGTAGGGTCGGCCCTAGGGCAAGGCCAAGCAGGCAACCGCCTAGGGCAACCCCTCGATGGAGGCGACAGTCGGGGGGAGAAAAATATTGATGATGAAAAATATATTTTAAATACTTGTAGATGCATTTCATTTAACAAAGAGTCATTAGTTAAGTTGGTTGTGTATGCACTTGTCATATCCTTGGTCTAGACTTCAATTCTGATGGCAACAAGTTTTTTCCCACCCCTCCATTTTTTCATCTTTCGTCTAGAGCAACCCAATATAAAGGACCGGCACTGCAATTATGGATCCCATTTTGCATATAAAGGTATTAGTAAACAAATTATATATTTTAGCATGTATAATCCAAAGAAAAAATGTCCCGCCATGAAACTTAATTTGAAAGTGGGATGGAAGCTGTAAAGGCGTAGGAGGGATAAAAGTTGAAATAACAATGATGCAGTATTGTGAAATGCTGAAAAGCGATGGTGACACGTAAGTATATCATGGATCCTGTTTTTATATATGAGCAACAAAATTTTCCTCTTTTTATCTATTCTTATGACATGATGGTGTCCTATTGAATCATTGTTTTATCATGGTGAATGACTGTAATTTTTTGTGACACATAGGGACAGATAAAAGTTATCATTAATGCTATTCCAACCGGCTGATAAAGTCTGATTTATAATGATACGTAATCCAGCCATTGATACCATAATGAACCCCTGATATCCAGGCCCGGCCCTAGGGGTAGGCGGACTAGACAGTCGCCTAGGGCAACGGACGGGTAGGGTACAACGACGAAAGTGGTGACGAATATGATTCATCAAAACTAGTTAAAATTAAATAATATTTATGCATAACTTAGACAATAATTGTGTTATGTCTCAAGTGGTTTGCACATTTCTTAATGTGACAAGTGATCGGAGTTCAATTTCTACTGCATTAACTACTTTTAAATATCATTTTTTTTAAATCGGCTAGGGAAACATTCTTGTTCGGGCCAATCCTGCTGATATCAATCCGTGCACCTATCAGTAATGCTATTCCAATCGGCTGATAAAGTCTGATTTTTAATGATACGTAATCCAGCCGTTCATATTATAATGACCCCTTGATATCAAGCCATATTATGTCATGTTCCCTCGTTCGCTGGTTGAAGTAGCAAAGGCCAAAAAATTTTAAAGCTTAATTCATGCAAAAGCATCTGATATAGTGCGGACAGGTCACAAGGTTACCATTCTGAATTCTGTCATATTATTTTATTCATTTCTTCTTTATGAGTTGATTTTCTCTCTCTATTGTTTTCTCCTTTGGGGACATATTTATCTATATTTTCAATTTAAATGTGTTGGCTGTTCGTGGCGGATAGCTAGTTTAAGCAGTTTACCCTTTTCTAATTGTTTTTTTTCAAACGCTTTCAGTTCTGACGAGAAGGCAAGGTCATAGAATGTTTGTACATGCATAACTTCAACTATTATGCACTAAACCTTGTTTAGCAACAGGGCCGGTCCTAGCTGTTTTGGTACCTAAAGCCAATTGCAAAACAAAGGCCCTTTTAGCGTGTCTAGATTCTTGTATATGCATTTTAAACACGATAAAAGTAACATCGAATAATATTGTATATTGATAATTATTATATTAACAAAAAATAAATTATGAATGTTTAATCAATAGTCATAATTATTAAAAATATTTTCAAATGAGATAATATCTGTATTCATAGTATAAATTGTGGTTAAGAAACATATTCTATATCACTTAACAACATTAATAGGTGAAAATCAACTCAAAGATCACAACTAAAAAAAACAATACATGTAGGTAATAAGAAGGAACCATGTTTTTTAATTTCTTTTATGGATTTCCTGTATTCATCATTCATTCTAAGCTCACATGAATAACAATACTTAAACAAGTCAAGATGGGAACACGGTATTTACTACCTACAAATATATCAATTATATGATGGGAAAAAACCAAATCCTCATACATCAACCACTCATTAGTGATACTTAACATATAAAGTGAGGTGATGAAAAAAAATAACAACAGCACTGACTAGAAAAACCACCTGGGCACACTTTTAGAATAGGCTTATCTATATTTTCTCTCTCTATATGTTTCACAGGCAATACGATTTTTTTTATCAGTGATTTACAAATTACTAAATTTAGTAAATAATGTAAATTACAATACCATAACTGAATTAACTCAATAATTAAAAGTTTAAAACATAAAAAATCCAAATTATGAAATTAAGTAGCACTAGAACCTTAGATAGAGGAGCCTGGCGCCGTCTGCCTGTGCCCTAGCTACTGACTATCGAGATGGAGGAGCCTGCTGCCGCTTGCCTGTGCCTTAGCTATCGAGCTGAAGCCTGTTGGCCACTGCCTGGAGGAGATGGAGAGACTCTTTTTCCGCCGTGGGTCGCCACCTCGCTGGTTCATGAATCGCGGATTGGCGATTTAGGGTTTTTTTTCATGCATGGTAAATTTGGTGCCCTGGTTGTTTTAGGGCCCTAAGCGGATGCTTCTCCCACTTTGGGGAAGGGCCGGGCCTGTTTAGCAATATCGTATTTGTACATGCAGTGTATAAATAATTGGCACTTAGCAACAATGTTTTAAAGACTCAACCCAATCTCGATTCGACCGCGTTTAACCTTCAACCTTGAATTGCTAAGGCTTTAAAAGTAAATTAATTTTGCGCGTGCATGAATCCACAGTCTAACCTCAAAATCGTGAAAAAACCTCAAAATCGACCTCTTTAAACCACATGGTTCTTCAAATTTGAGGAAATACTATCGCTTCACTCTTTATTTTTTTTCACATAATCAATTTGGCAAATAATTTCATAAACTTATCCACCAAGTTGTTTGATTATCTTATCAATTTTGGACAACATGATACATTATTAGTGTACATTTCAAGAATCATTTTTGAACTGAACCTCTTTCATCTTAAAAAGATAAGGAAATTTACAATTTTGCACTAAAATTTTTTATAAAATTATTCCATATAATATTTGTTATGAAATGTTCAAAACTAATTGATAGAGTTTAATAGTTGGTTAAATTTTAACATTAACTAAAATAATTTTACATTTAAATCAGAGAAATAGAAATAACGATTAACGTGGTTCTCACGGTTTGACTGGTTGAATCAATGGAACCTTTGATTTTTCATCAACATGGTTCGGCTGACGGTTTGGTCTTCAAAACTATGCTTACATGCCTGTTATTTTTGCAGTGCCTATTCTATTCTTTGTTGGAAAGCATGCTTCACTGATTACGCCAAAAATGGGCATCAACACCCATAGAATCTCATGGAGATTAAACAAAGAATGGAATTAAAAGCAAAATAGAATAAAGTAAATGAACACACAGATTTTTATAGTGGTTCGGCAATCTTGACTTACATCCACTTTATATTTTTATTGATCTTTCACTTGATTATGATTACAAGAATGTTTGGATCAGTTGGGATCCATTAGTACAAAAGTGAAGAGTAAAAATGGCAACACCTCGGCAGAGAAAGCAGGCCCCCTTTTCTGACGCCATGCCTGCCGTATTTATAGGAAAGACTAGCACAGATCGGACCGAAATTTTGGCAAAAGGTTCAGGAGACCAAGACGAGGCGACCTAAAAATTTGCTGGCCCATCGGGGCCCACAATAAGGATTGGTACCGATCCCTATAAATGCATCCAAATGGGCTGCGATCCCTATGAGGGATGTCCCATGATGTTAGCTACCTACTCTCCAAATTTCGTGCAATTGCGACGTACGGTTTGTAAGATATCGCATTTTCTGTGAAGTAATGTAGCTTGAATTCTAATTTCTGCCAATCCCTCTAGAGGGATAGGTATCGATCCCTCCAACTTGCTCCAAATGCTATACGATCCCTAGGGGGTGTTCCATATGTCCTAATTAGCTTATACTCAAGTTTCATGTTGATATCATATGTAGATTTTGAGTTATTGATCGATCATTGTTGCAATATATTGTGAAGCTGAATATGGACAATCCCTTTTATACCGATCCCTTTTGATAGATGAAGTAATTTACCCATAACTTGAGCGTACGAACTGCAAATGACTTGAAACTTGGAATGTAGTCTCATGGGGCCTTCCTTGTCACTCTATATCGATCTTACCATGTTTGGGACATTAATTGAGGATATGTATTGATCCTTTAAGGAAAGGAATAGACACTGAACCCCCGCCGAGAGAAGGCATTATTTCATACTTAGAATATTTTGGAGAGTCTATCTGTTGGCCTCGGTTGATCGTCGCTTCATATCATTGTATGCACTTGATCTCGAGTCTAATAATCATCTCTCCGAGCCGTCTTCCTCGATGATCGTCTATTCTAACTTGTCTAGTCAGTCTGAATATAGCCGGACCAAAAGGCCGGATAACATTCGCACACAACTTAATTTTTGACCAGGAACCTTTTGAACCGATGTCATTCAGTACTTTATGGGTTTGTTTGCGACGAACAAAAACATGGTATTTAAGCGGGGCATTTGAGCGGGAAGATTGATGAATAAGGAATGTGTTTGCAGCTACGAACGGGATATTTAAGCGGGACATTTGGGTTGTGATTTTTAATTTAATTGATTTATAATTTATTTAATTATTGTTTTTTAATAAATAATATATATGTCAATAGTTTACAAAAATGAATAAATAAATAAATTGAAAATTTATAAATTGCTCCGATTCAGTTCAAACCAACTCCATAATGTAGAGCACTTTGATACGATCGTAATGCAAAAAAGGGTCTCAAACGTACCTCATTTGTACAAGTTATTAATTTTAGAAATTTATAAATATAAATTTTAATAACTATAATAATTAAAATAGTTTAATACCCCATTCATTTTGCAAACATGGCAAAAACTTTCATTCGACCAGTGTGCCATTGGATGGGCCAACTTTCATTGGAGTGTTTGATGTGTCAGACGCCATCCCCAACACAAACAGGACATTTGGTTCCACGAATGCGCCTGTGATGTCAATTGCAGCCTTATTTACCCCGATACCATTATTAACACGTCAGACACGTCAGGCACATGCGAACAGTAATAGGCCATTTGCTCCTTCATTTGAATGGTGATATTTGGTGCGTTTGTTATATTAATTAAAAAATTAATACAATTTCTATTTTTATAAATTTCTAAAACTAATAACTTGTTCAAATGAGGTGTGTTTGTTATATTAATTAAAAAATCAATAAAATCTATATTTTTATAAATTGCTAAAATTAATAACTTATGCAAATGAGGTCCGTTCGAGATGCCTTTTTTGCGTTGCGATTGTATTAAAGTGCTCTACAATATGGAGTTGGTTTGAATTGAAACCGAGCAATTTATAAATTTTAATTAATTAATTATTGTAAATTATTGACACATATAATTTACTAAAAAATAATAATTAATTAACTGACTATAAATCAATTAAATTAAATAGTACAACTCAAATGTTCCACTCAAATGCCACGTTCGTAGTCGCAAACGCGTTCCCCGTTCACCAATCTTCACTGCTTAAATGCCCCACACAAATACCCCAATCAAATACCCCATTTCCGTTTGTCATAAACGCATCCTATCTCTGACATATGTAGTTTGTCTTTTCATTTGTTTTAATAGATAAGTAGCATGTAAGTTTAACACATAAAGCATGAATTAAACTAGCAATTCAATACTCGGTTACCAAGTTCACTACAAGATACATAGTGAATAGCGACGACATGTGGCGACGGCCATCGATGACCCGTCGATTTTTCTACCGCTAGAGACGGTTGGCCAATATATTAATTAGCCAATTAAACAATAAATTTATTTAATTTTCAACATTTTAGAAAATGTTCAAAAATACTAATTTGAATCCTAAAAAATAAACAAGATATTTTAGCACAACCATTCAACCTGTTCTGATCGGTTAAATTAGCACTTTCGATGATCGGTTTTCACGTAATTCTAATATTTAACGTTATTGAAAATCTAACTTTTACGACCAATCTGTGCGACTTTTAGTGGTCCATTAAGCAGCTTCGATAAAGTTGATTATGTGTAATATTTTTACGAATTGAAATACCTTTTAAACCATTGGGTAATTAATTATTAATTTTAATTGTATTTAGCATGGTAAAATTATATAACATAAAGTATTAGACAAAAAATTATATTTATTTGATCAATCTAAAGTATATTTGATCTATTTTCAGAAAACGATGAAAAAATAAACATTGTAGGGTGTCAATCTTGAATTTTAGATCTATAGTCGTTCGTCGATATTCGAACTAAAAAACCCTTTGTTCGAAGACCAAACGACCTTCAAAAGAGACTACATTCGAACCATTGATGCTTGGTAATGTGTTAATCTGAACTATATGGTTGAATTTATAAAAAAATGGACGGTAAAAAATTTAAGAGCGAAACAGGCCAACGAGCGCACCAGTGAAGATAGTTCGGTTAAGTTTACTTGGACAAACACTAAATCTCAAGCTGTAATGATAAACATGCTTTAATTTTTTCTTTTATTTCACATTACATAAATAGTAAATTGATATTTATTATGGTAAAATTATATTCCTAATTGAAGAAAGATTTGAAATGGAGCGAGCTCGAGTGTTGGAGGTGATCGCCTAAGAGGAGTTGACCGCTAAGGAGTACATGATTTTTGATGTTGTGACCGACAAGCCAATGCAAAATAGGGGATACAGTTACGGCAATCATGAGGTAATGTTTATTAAGTTTAACTACTTCATTAACTAATTTATAAATTTTATTCAATATTATGTATAATTATAACCAGCTATTAACTAATTTACAAACGAGGATGTCTCAGGCCGATTATAGAAAATCACATGCCAAGGAGGAGATAGCATAATTGAGAGATCAGATATCAGAGTTGAACAATTGGCAGAAGAGCAAAGGATTGACTATGATGCTAGATGAGTGGATTACGGCATATATGCCAAAGCATGGGACATTTCCTTCGTAATGGTAAGGAAATGATGAAAATGATGATGAGTAGGAATGGTTATGTTTTTTGATGGATGTTTGATTATTTTGGTTCGTACTTATTTGACATGTGTTGATGGATTTGGTACTTATTTGATGGTTATGTTGTTTGTGAATGGTTGATTGTTAAAGTTGGGTTTTTGTGAGCATTTGACGATTTTGTTGTTTTATGGAAATGAGAATTTGTAGGTATGATTGTGTTGTGTGATGAATTGTTGATGTAAATATGAATTTTTTGTAAAATAAACTTGGTTTCATGAGATATGTATGATATATGCAATGCATGCAATGTTTGTACTTGTGAAATTTAGATTATAGGTGTTGTATATGAGGTGGATAGACGGACGAATATATATATGTATGGTTTGATGGTTGCAATAACAGTTGTTTTATAAAACAGAAGTTCCAGGTTACCGACGGCTAGTGATGGTCTATAGATCACAAGCTACCGATGGCTGGCAACCCTCTATTGGCATATATGTGGTGCACATATTCATGCCATGTATCCGTCGACCTTCATCAGCTAGCGACAGCTAGGCCATCTCTAGCTGTCAAAAATTTAACGATAAGGCTGTCGCTAAAGCCATCGTCTTTCCTTCGATCGATGATTTAAAATGCGATGGGTCTTTGCGTAGGTTAGCAACGACTGTCGTCGACGGCTATTTGCCGCCGCTAAACCTTGTGTGTCTTGTAATTGTTGTTTAATTTACACAAATGGAAACAAAGATACCAACGGTTTAATACAAACATAACTGATCTAGGCTAATGGAGATAAACTTTTACAACTGGCCACTGGGTTTTGATTTATTAAGCCCCTACCTTGCCTTGGTAGCCATGATTCTTGTCATTTCTTCAATTGTGATTTTTTCAAATTCTCCAACATCCTATAAATTAGATTGTATCATGTGTGTAAGTGAAATATGAATTGTGCTTAATGTAAAATCATCCTGCTTTCTACCTGTGTACATACAAACTTTATTGATCCTTGCAAGTATTTGTACTGCAATTTGTCCATCTGCTAATGATATGTTACTGGACAACTGATTGATTTATTATTATCCTTTCTTCCAGTGTTCCAACTAGCCTTCGTGTATTCTTCTATAACACTTGGATACCTATGGTACAATATACCATAGTCCATGGTTCCTCTTAAATATTTTAAAATTCTCTGTACAACTACTAGTGAATATGACTAGGGTTACTCGTATATCTACTCATTTTGCCAACGGCATACGCAATATCGGGTCATGTGCATGTCATAGCATACATTAGACTACCAATAACTTTAGCCTATTCTAGTCGATCTTTTGATCTACCAGTATTAGAATATAGTCGCATATTTGGATCAAACGGGGTGCTTATAAGTTTGCAATCAAATTGATTAAACCCTTTTAGAATCTTCTCTATGTAATGAGACTAGGTAATGACCAACCCTTCTGCTGTTTTTTATGATTCTTATTCCTAAAATCACTTTAGCTTCCCCCGTATCTTTCATGTCAAAACATGAAAATGGAAATCTTTTCGTATCTTCAATACTCGAGGTATCGGTCCTAAATACCAATATAAGGACATGTAATTACACCTTTACCGGTATGAAATTTTCTATAGAGACATTTGTCTGATTCGAAAATTCTAAAACCATTTGATACTATGATTTTATCAAATTTCTCATGCCACTGTTTTGGTGCTTGTTTAAGATCTAAAGTGATTTAATAAGTTTAAATACTTTACGTTCTTGTTCAAGCATCACAAAACCTTTTAGTTGAGACATATATATCACCTTGTCAAGTTATCCATTTAAGAATGTAGTCTCGACGTCCATTTAATGAATTTCAAATTTGTAAATAGATGCTAATGTTCTAATTATTGAAACTCTAGCTACAGGTGCTTAGGTATCAAAATAATTTATTCCTTCCTTTTGGGTAAATCCCATAGCAACTAATCTAGCCTTAAATTTTTTTTATCGTACTATCTGCTCTTAACTTCTTCTTAAATATCCACTTACACGCTATTGGTTTAGAACCAAGAGGTAGGTCTACTCGTTTTCATATTTGATTTTCCATAAGAATCCATTTCATTATTATGGCTTCTTGTCAAAAGGATGAATCCTAAGACTTTATAGCCTTAGTATATGTTAAAGAATTGGAATCTATAGTTGTAGAAAGTATGGCTTGATGTCTAATACCATCTCTTGATCGTTCAACCATATAAATGATAAAACTGGTTCGAATGACTTTTAGTCCTCATTCTTTTACTTTTCCTAAGAGTTTCACTAGTTTCAACATTATTTCCTTGAGTGTCATAAATAGGTTTAGTGACGTTCACCATTATATGTGTATGTGTATTAACCTCCACTGTTTCATTAATAGATAGATTGGATGGAATAGACGTGATTTCATAGAACAACACATCTCTAGATTCTATTATTGTGTTTACCTCAATCAAATTATTAGGTTCTATTACTAGAAACATATAGCTCTTGCCGTGTTGAGTGTATCCTAAGAAAATACGCTCAATGCCCTTTATCCTAATTTCCTGGTTTTTGGTTCAGGTAAGCGAACAATGGCTCTACGGCCCCAAACTCGATAATAATCAAGATTTGGTTAGCATTTCTTTCAAAGTTCATAAGGTGTAACGCTGGTCTTCTTATGGGGTATTGTATGTAAGATGTAACATGCGATAAGAGATGCCTCACCCAAGAAACTAGTATTAAGACCAAAATTACATAACATTAACCATTTCAGTAAGAGTCTTATTTTTACGTTATGCTACTTCATTTTATCATGGAGTATAAACTGCAGATGTCTCATGTATAATTCCTACAGATTCACAAAATGCGGGGAAATGATATTCACCTCCCCTATCAGATCTAAGGGTCTTATTTTTAACATCACATAGATTTTCTGCTTCAGTCTTATAGGTCATAAATGAATTTAATACTTCATCCTCAGTGTGCATTAAAAAAACCTAACAATGTTTTGAATAGTCATCTATAAATGTGACAAAATATTTCTCTCCTCCTCTAGCAGGAGTACTATGCATATCACAAACATCACTATGAATCAATTGTAATAGATTAGTGGTACTAACAAACTTCAGTGAAACGGTTTTCTAGTTATTTTGGTCAATGAGTATATCGAACACTTATCATCAAATTTATTATCATATTTAGGGATCATGTTTAATGACATCATATTATCCATACTTTTGATATTAACATGTCCTAATATACTATGCAATAAAGAAAAAGAGTCAATAATATAGGCAGAAGAAACCATTTTATTAATATTCAATTTGAACATTTCATCACACCTGTACCCTTTTCCAACAAAAATTCTACCTTTAATCAATACATACTTATCGGACTCAAAGACTTGTTTGAAGCCAAACTTATTTAATAGACTACCAGAACAAGGTACTTTCTAACCTTAGGTACATAGTATACATCATTTAATGCCAAAATTTTTATGGACGTGAACTTTAAGTCTACTGCCTTCTTCCCCTTACCCACTACTTTCGCTGAGTTTCCAATATAGAGATAATTTTCATCCTTAAAAGGTTCAAGTTTCTTGAATAGAGTCTTGTCGTTGCAGATATGCTTAGTAGGACCAGAATCAATTCACCAAGAATCCTCTCTTTCAATCATGTTGATTTCAGAGATTATGTCCGCAAAGTTTCTTTTTCGATTGAGGTTTCTTTTTAAGAAAATGACAATCTCTTTTAAAGTGACCAGGTTTTCCATAATTGTTGGATCCATTCACTTTCTTGGCTTTCTTGTTGAATTTTTTCTTATTCTGAAATTTCCTCTTTTGATTAAAAGAGTGCTCAAAGGATATTTTTTCCCTCTTTTTCTTCCACCATGTGAATTTTAGATGGAAACACTATTAGTTCTTTATTTATTTATGTCTAAGTTGTTCTTCCACTTGCAAATATTGTGCAAAATTATCCAAACTCATATCATCCTTCTTATGTTTAATAATTTTCCTTTAATCTTTTCAAGAGGGGGAAAGTTTGTCTCTTATGGATGAAACTTCTATCTTATCATCCATATTCATATTATGCTGGTTGAATTGGTTTAGGATATGCATAATATCATTGACATGTTATAATACTAGACTAGCATCAGTCATTTTATAATTAAAAAAATTAGTAGCCAAAAATTACTCACTTGTTGCATCCTCCATTAGATGCGTGGCCTCCAACGCATCCCAAAATTCTGATGAAGTGGCACAGTAATGGTAAAACCAAACCTATAAACTGCAATGATCGCTCTAAGGCGCGTGCATAGTAGTTGTGCATGACCTCCCTTCTCACAAGAGAGCTAGCGTTGAGTGCCCAAAGAGCCCAAACTTCTCTTGAGGAATCTATATTTAAACAAATATATTTCCTACTCTTCTATGGTGTGGGAGTATTCCCAATCCCACTTCTTCTTTTACTCTTTCTCTTCTTCTCATTTTAAAACAAATAACTCACACAAATAATTTTATAAAAATTTACACTTATACTTACTAGAAAGTGAAGCTATCATGTTGTATTACTATGATATATTAAATGAAGCACAATTAAAATCTACACTATACATTTATTATGGCATTACGTGGGAATGAATCCTTAAATATTAAGTCTGAGGGTTTTGTTAGTTATTGTTCAACTAAGCAAATTTTAGATGTGACATTGTTTACTCATTTTACATAGGAGTGGGCATGGTCGGTTAACCAAACCGCTCAGTGAATTAAGCGATTTAACCGTCCATAAACACGGTTCGACTAACGGAACCGACCATGCATTTGGGCAGTTCATACCAACCGAACCGCCTAAATTTAACCGCGGTTAACCATATTAAAGTATTGGTTAACCGCTTAGCTAAATCGGTTAACTGAAAACCGGCTAACTATGGTTAACCGAAAATTAATACAGCACAGTCAAGTCAATAGAGGGACATTTAAATAATTAGCATAGCCACAGGCATCTGGTTATTTAAACTTAGCAAAACATTCAAATAACAATATATCAATAACATTACTACATACATATTACATACTAACTGATAGCTAATTAGCACTAAGCCACTAACCCACACTCAAGTCTCACTACTCAATGCTCATAATTCATATTAATACATAATGAATCAATAACTTTTCTGTAACAACCTGTATATTTGGACCATTTAAATTGACAATAATCCACACATGTCAATTTAAATAATACAAAACACGAATCATTATGGGATTATGAATACATATATGTAAATGAGAATCAATACAACATCACAGACACAGAATAGTCACAGAATAATGCAGCGGAAAAGTACATCATCATAATAGTAGTTCATGAAGCTACTACAGGAATACAACAATGTCTCAACATAAAGTGACAAAGAGAAATAAAAGATGTTCAATACATAAGTTCATCAAATACTAGGAAGGAAATAACTGATAAAGATAAATGCTAAGTCTTCAGCATCTTCAACCAACCTTGATCAGCAACTGGATAGCTTCAGACTGACCCGAGCATATACAAAAGAAACACTCGAGTCAGGACTCAAAATCTTATACAAGATAATCAGGTGCAAATAATATAAAGTCCATAACTCAAAGATGAATGTGATACACATCTTTAAGGATCCGATAAACTATCTATATATACAATAGAATACGCTAAATAGATAATGTCTAATCAGTAAAGTATGATATCAAAATAGTGTTAAGGCATTACCATAATCCCCTTAACACATTTTATTCCCAAGAGCATATACAAGACTGTAGTTTCCCCAAAACCGGAAGTCACCAGAGGGCAATCCATATACTAAAGGTATAAAACAAAACGTAGTGGTCGCGAATAGGATAATCAGTATGACAAGGTACATGAGGCGATACCAACTAGGATACTAGTAGTTGCCTGATGCGGACTGATGTTGGGCATAGCAGCTACTATCCCAACACCGCGAAACAACACTCCCAAATCAAGGGGTGCACCCAAATTGAATCACATAAGTAATAGATAAGGTATCGAAGAAGTGTGTCCGCTAGAGATGGCGATCCTCAATGGCCCGGCGCGGCTCCTGTTTTAGTCATGTCAGGGGTCATCCAAAATCGTTCTCTTTCTTCAGTCAACGCGTTCACCAAAACCATCCACTTCGTTCTGGATCAACACTCCGCGTATATTAGTTATTAAAGTGGTTTTCGGTATCGACAGAGAGTATGTCCATATCCGATCCCGGTCTCTTTAATAACTACACATTAATTACCCGATGGTCATTTAATATTAAAGTTTAAACAAATCAAAGTCCAAAAGTCAAGTTGCAAGTTTGACTTTCAAAATTTGACACTTCACAATTCAATTTATTTCGAACATTTAAAAATCATATTTCCAAATGAAGTTTTAGTTCAAGCCCTTGAGTTAACAGTACTTAAGTATTCGAGTTCAATTTAACGAGATCCAAATTCCACTTACTAATTTAATTCATAAGCCATAGATTCAAGTAACTGGTCAATTTGGTTCAAATCATTAAATCAACTTTTATTCATTTTAATTCATATTCCCATTCATCGTTACATTAAATTTAATCAGAACTTTGATTTAATCAATTTCAACAGCTAAATCAAATCCTTAAACTTTAGTTGGTTTTGCATTCCCTTTAAGTCACTTTGTTACTTAATCTCAAATTAAATTTTATAACAAATTCCGAATTTATTAAATTTATCCGAATTAGATTTAATCTCAAATCTAATAAATTCAAATTATTAGATTCTAAAACTTACTTGTTCAAATCTCATTTCAATTAAATGTGTTAATCCGTTTTATCTAATTAAATAGATTTATTAATCCGTTTCAATTAAATCCATTAATTTATTTCAGTTAGATCCACTTATTTATTTCCATTAATTTATTACAATTAAATCCATTAATTTATTACAATTAAGTCCATTAATTTATACAATTAATCCTATTAATTTATTGCCATTAAATCCATTAATTTATTACAATTAAATCCATTGATTTATTTCAATTAAATCCATTAATTTATTACAATTAAATCCATTGATT
Source organism: Allium fistulosum (assembly GCA_030737815.1). Classification (NCBI taxonomy): domain Eukaryota; kingdom Viridiplantae; phylum Streptophyta; class Magnoliopsida; order Asparagales; family Amaryllidaceae; genus Allium; species Allium fistulosum. The sequence goes on from CM060902.1 coordinate 846,408,358, forward strand.
TATTACAATTAAATCCATTAATTTATTACAATTAAGTCCATTAATTTCGTTACTTACTTTCCAACAAATTTTTAAGTTCATTTCTTAATTTCAAATAGATTTCAATTCCAAAATGATTTTTGTTGACCAATCGGGTTTCTTATTTTTATTATATCTATCCTAGGCCAAAGTTGTTCAATTGGGTATTTATCATTTCAACCCAATATCATTAAATAAAGCAAAGCATAGCAGAGGGAACTTGCAGTGTGATAACTGGGATGGTGTCAAAGTAAATAAACAATCAATAGCAACCATACATAACAATTCAACCGTTTATTTAAATAATCCCGAAATAATCGTATTTAATTTACATTTGTTATTTATGTAAATTAATAAAATTATTCCTAGAATCCACACTATCATTTCATGCAGATTAAAGATTATTACATTATGGGTTTTCACTTGGTGTTTATTATCAAATTATTACATCAATCATACATTCAATGGTTCAAAGTGTAGTTAACACTATTTCTACGTGTCGATTTATTTAACCTTTAAAGGGACAAGTTAAACATATATAATCTATTTTAAATTTTAGACTATCCTATATCAATTTCAATTTCATATTAATCATCACTTATATTAACGACCAATTTCAACATCACATAACAATTTAGTGTCACAACTATTTCCATAACTAACTTCAAATCACAATTTAACATCAACCATTTTAACATTCAAATTAATATCAATAACATCTATCACTTGATTATCATAGCATAATAGATTGAGTCGTGAATGAAATATTCACCTTGCGTGGTTGAAGAAGATGACGGCGAAGCACGGAAATGAATAGACTAGAATGGACGACACAAGCACGAATACGAACTATAAATCAAATAAAAGATTATTCAACAATAGCTTAATACGATGTATATATATTGATTTGTATATATATATATATATATATATATATAAAAACCTTACCAAACAACTAGATGCAAATAAGGTGGATGGAAGCTTAGATCGCTGGATTAGCCTCAACTGGAACTGCGCAGACAAGGCATAAGTGAGTCCATAGGTTACAAATTATAACTGATATATAATTTTAACATATTACAAAAAACAAAAAATGGCAGTGCAGTAGAAATCGACTTAGGCCAAGTCGGGTTTCTGCGGAGCAGGCTGTGGGCAGGGGACGGGGGAACGGGCGGGGCTGGGCCGGGGTGGAGCGGGCTGGTCGGGCTGAGCGGGCTGGTCGGGCTGAGCGGGCTGGTCGGGCTGGACTGGGGGTGGGCTGGGCAGACTGGGGACGGTGGGGATGGCTGGGGAACGGTAGGGACGGGTGGCGGACTGGGGTGCTGCATGGGGCAGTGGGGACGGGTGGCGGGCTGGGGTGTGCTGCATGGGCAGTGGGGCGGTTGGCGGGCTGGGGTGTGGAGCTGGGGCAGGCGGAGGGGACTGGGCAGGCGGGCGGAGGGGACTGGGGACGGGGTGGCTCAGGCTGTCGGAGGAGTTGGGAAGGCGGGCGGAGGGGACTGGGGACGGGCGAAGGGCTGGGCAGGCGGGTGTGGCGACGAGGTGGGAGGCGGTGGGTCAGTGGGAGGGATGGTGGCAGGCTGGGCTGTTTTGGAGGCTGCAGGCGGATGTGGAGGTTTGGGAAGAGGATGCTGCTGAAGAACTTGAATAAAATAAAAGAATAAATTGCATAGAAGAGGAGAGAAAGGCAGAGGGAATACGAACCAAAGATATGAAAATGCAAACAATTGAATAGTGGCATGATAGCTTATTATATAAAATAGTACAGAAATTGAAAGGCCTCCAATTTGTCTTGGTAACCGGATGACTGTTGGCTTTCCAAGGCAATTGAATAGTCAAAGGACCCCTAGAATTCTGAACTGAGTAGGTAATTGGGTACCGGTTTGGGCTGCGTAACGGACCAGTTTAAACTCCGTTAAACAATTATAACTTGCACCGCCGAACTCCGATTGACACAAATAAATATACCATTTTGATCAGCGCGATGAGGCGAACACAACGGTATATAGATATCAGTGGTACGATTAAATTTTAAAATTCGAAATTTTTATATTGTGGAGAAAATGCAGCAAAAACGCCGAAGAATAAGATCGACGGAGCTGAAGATGTCCGAAATTTGAAAAACGAAAAATGACGTCTTAATCAGAGGATGATTTAGAATTTTTCTATGTAAAAATATTCCGGTTCAGAAGATAAAATTTTCCGCGTTTAAAATGAACTGATGTGAAATAAACGCGAACGAAATTTACTACGGTATTTTCCAACGAAACTTTTCCCATATCTATAACCATCTAGGCGCAATTTATAAACAAAGTTTGGACGCTAATTGAAATCGTATGAAAGTTCCATATTTTATATTAAAATAATGGATTCAAAATTTTAAAATTGGGTCGGAATTTCAGGGTCGTTACATTTTCCTTCATATACGTTGTTGTCCAATTTCCAATAAATAGTATATGAAGGAAAACTTATGGTTTCTTGCACAATGATAGACACTATTCGCTTAAGTTCCCACTATTTGATGCAAGAAACCATAAGTTTTCTAATGTTCACCCTTTATGACTAGTGATCACACAAAATTTTAAAATCCTTTATGCAATTTCCAATCGTTATTAATGAAACGCGCGGTTAAAACCGTATAATTCACATTTTAACAAGAAGTCCATGTATCGATAGTAAGACATACTCCATTCAGACAATTAGAAAACATGATTTTAAGATAATCTGTTGTGTCTCCATATAAACTAAGCACATCCCTACAAATTTTTCTATGTCAAGGCACATCAAAACTAGGGCACATGTTCCAACAAAAATCAAGAAACCCTTCACCCTCCATAAAACTAAAAGAATGCTTATCAATAATTAACATTCGAGCTAGAGACCCACTCATCTTTGTTAAATGTCCATGTAATAAGGGTGTTACTTGCCTCACTTTCACTATTTTTTGTAAAAGCTAAACAATTTTATTTCTTATCGTTTTCTCGGTGAATTGACCTGCAAGCTTGCCTTATATGATAGATTAAATGTGAAGTACCATTCGCTTTATCATCACAAGCAAATTGTGCATGACAATAGTTGCAAATACACTTAGGATTTAAAGGATTATCTTTAGTAAAATGTTCCCATACCATATATGGTTTTCTACTAGAGGCTTTGCGCTTAAGATTTAAGAGAGGCTTTCTTGCATTGTTAGGCTCTACGACTAGTTCTTCTTCGTCATAACTATTCTCGTGAATTGTTTCTTCTTCCACCCAATCTTTGTGACGCAGCGGATATTACAAAAATGATGTAGATCGTTGAATGTAGCAATCGGTGGATTGGAAGATGCTGAAATGCCCAAATTCGTTGATCCGAAGATACCGAATTCTAGCTATCCTGAACTCGTTGATCGCGCACGATACCGGGTTCGAAGATCTTCAATTCTTCAAGCGTTGATCAAGCGCACTTGATTCCGCGAATCGGCTTCTACAATCGTTGAATCGAGCGCACTCGATTATCCGAAAGAGGAGATAGGAGATTACACTCAACTACCAATTTGAATGAAAGCACAAAGCAATCAAAAGAGAATTTTATTCAATATTCAACAACCTTTACAAATGAAACAACTCGCCTATTTATAGGCTACAACACGCAAAGCAGAAAAAAAATACAACTCCTAAGTCGGCAACCGACTTAACAACATCTCCGACTTAACACAAGTCGTATACTACTTACAACACAAAGTTCAGAAAAACTTAAAAATATTACAAGTACTTAGGTCGGAAACGACCTACGACCTAACACGGTGACGACTTAAAACAAACAGCTACAACACTTGCCTTCAGCGACTTAAACCATGCGGCGACTTAAAGAAACCAGTGGTGGAGATTAACTCGCAGCAAAATCAACGCACCAGGCTTCGCGCGACTTAAGAACAGGCGGCATCAACGACTTAAGAAATCAACAGCTGAGATTAAGTCGGCAGAGAAGATCCACGCCTCCAGTCTTCACCGATCTATCCATTGACTCGTTAGGTCGTTCACGACCTAACACTTCATCAAATTGTTCTGCCTCTTCACTGCGTAGCTCCATAGGTCGTTCAGATGACTTACTTAAGTCGTAACTCGCTTCCTCTTCATGCCTTTTGTTAAGTCGTAGACGACTTATACCTTCAGCTTCGTTAAGTCGTGGGCTTTCACTAGGTCGCTGCTGAGTTATACTAAGTCGCTGGGACGACTTAGCACCTTCGTTAGGTCGCGAACTCGAGTTAACTCGCTGCCGAGTTATACTAGGTCGCTGGGACGACTTATCATCTTCAATAGGTCGCGAGCATCCTTCCATAAGTCGGTTGCGACCTAGAACATTCTCCCAACATTGTTCACCCAATCTTAACTCGGTGGTATTCTTTTTAGGTCGGTCTCGACTTATCAACTTGTTAGGTCGTATTCGACTTATGTCTTCATTCTGGCCTGCATCACTTTGTCCCGTAAATCATCAACAGTGTTAACTTCCATCTGAAAATAGTAGTATAAACATTGATCAGAACATTGTATTCATTAAAGTGTTAATGAACTGGTTTATTTACATAACATTGATCAGACCATATATCATATACTACATTTATTTATAAAACATATCACATACAAGCTGAACTTATTTATTTACAAAAACTTAATTAGCAATAGCAATATATAAACAATTCAAGAGTATAACTTACGGATAACAGGTAACAGCAGCAAAAATTCAAATATAATGTATGCATTACATAAATTACTTCACTTCAGAATTCAAATTCATGTAACAATTAATAGGTAATATATAAATTCATGCATACTATATACTGAATATCGTAATATACATCTCACTATGAACACTAAAATTGAGAAATTTTGTTATTTGTTACTTAGAGGACATTTCAATATAACAAAATGATTCATAGACGCATAATAATAATCTCAAGTAAACAACACTTAAGTTTGTATATTAGTAGATACACATTTATCATTCTTTAATTGTCACATAATAATTTTTATTTACAGCATAAATAACTTCCTAGTAAAGAATATCTAATTTTCCAACAATTTTTATTTCCTCTTTCTTTTATGTCCTTTTTTATATATTTATTTATATGTTGTAGTTTTAATATCAGTTTTCTGATCAGCTAAAAATCATCTGTGCTTGTAGATCTCAGCTTATAGGTAATAGCTTAACATGTAATATATAAATTACTTCACTTCAGAATTCAAATTCATTTAACAGGTAAAAGGATAATGATATAAAACTATCATGCTACCAGGTATACAACTAGCTACTTCAGAATTCAAATTGTAACAAGCTAACATACATATTATGGCTTGTTTGTATGCAACCTAGCAACCTAAGTTCAGATATACAACTAGCTACTTCAGAATTCAAATTGCATATTATTGGGTAACATATAAATTCATGTATACATTATACAATATAGTAATATACATCTCACTATCTCAGCTTAATATAACAGGTATAATTTAGACATTTACTGATTATTGAATTAGCAGCTATCGACAGTAAAATAATAACAACAATTAACTAGCAAGTAGCAACTAGCATAGCAAATTAGCAATCAAGATCTAACATATTAAAAATTTATACTCACATGCTTTCTCTTTCTCGTCGTCCTCGATGGATTCGATGCCATGTTTTCAATAGTAGTTGTCTCGAACTCGAATAGTTGAAGGCGTTCAAGGCTAGTAGCCTAGCACTCAACAATCAACACTAATTGCAGCGGTGATCGATCGATTGAGAGATTTCGACTAATTTTTACTGACAAATTAGAATAAATCTAGGGTTTGTTTCCTTTATATTTTCTATTTTGACTTGTGAAATATGATTTAGCAGAGCAGGCGAGAGTACTCGAGACTAGGTATAACACCCCATATTTTTATAACATTATTTAGAATAATTAATTGGGTAAATTAAATAAAATAATGTGAAGATTAATAGGGTGAGATTTGATAGACTAAGGGTAGCCATGCCATGTTAGTGTGTTAATTAAAATAAAATAACATAAACAAAGGTGTTAGGAATGAGTAAGGGCAATATGGGAAATAGGAAAGGCTTATACCCTAAACCATTAGGAAATGAAACTCACGTTCATTTCATTTTCACTCAAACTAAAATTATACCAAGGTCGACCACCATTATTGTTCTCAAGAGGAAAATAAAGCTAGGATTCAAGAGAAGGAAGATAATCAACTAATTCAACATCAAATCTCACATCTTTTAATCTCAAAGCTAAGGTGAATAATTACTACATCCCCATTTTCTTTTAGTTTTCGGTTTTAAGATTAGATCCGAATTGTTTATGCTAATATATGCTAAGTTTTGATGATTAAAGTTATATATTTGTTTGTTGGTGAATCATGCATGTTCATATTAGTATTATGAAATGTGTGATGTGAAAACCCTATTAAATGACATCTAAATGCCTTGAAAATTAAAATATAGGTCAGAAATTATATTTTAGGGATGGATTTCAATTTTTATAATTTTATGAATTCATGTGGATTTTATATTAATTTTCTAGTGAAGAAAATGATTTATCGGGTTATAGATTATTTAAGGCTAAAATAATAATTATTTGGGTTTGAAATTTTTATATGTTGGAAAACATAATAAAATAGATTTTTTGGAAATTTTCTAGATTTTTCCTATGTGTTTTGATGAATACATAAAATTATTTAAGGTATGTAACTTAAATGTTTTATATATTTAATTAAGGAGAAGGGACATTTTATAAATAAAACTATTATTTATTTTTGAAAATAGTGACAGCACTTTTCTGAAACGTATTTGTTAACCAATGAGAATTTGATAAAAAAAAGGCATGTTAGTTGAAAAGTTATCATTTTTGAGTTAAAAACAAAGAATCATACTTTTAGCATGTTTCAGCCTTTTATGACATTAAACCCTCCGACCCATACCTTTCGACAAGGTCGAGAGCTTCATAGCTTTTGACAAGGTCAATGTTCAATGCATATACTATCAAGTGTCTTGGTACGTAATGAATTGAACAAGGTCGAAGGGTTCTTAGTCGAAAGGTTGATGGCCAAAGAGGTTGGGTATGTTTGTTTTACAAACCAAAGGCTTTCACCAATTTGCTTTCCAAAAGGAGCTTTCGACTTGGTTGCTTCCAACCAGGTCAATTACTTAAAATAAAGGTTTTAAACCTTTCGACATGTCGAAAGATTACTGCTGCTTTGTTTTGTTTTGAACCTTTCGATAAAGTCGAAAGGTTTTCTTGTTTTAAAACCGGCCGCTTCTCCATGCTTTCGAAAGAAAGCTTTCAACATAGATGATTTACCCTTGTTTTATAAATTGAAGTATAACCCAAGCTTTCGAAGGAGTTGTTTTAAAGGCAGATGCCTGTTATTTTAAATGATATGTTTTAAATCTTTCGAAGTAGAGCTTTGGACAAAGTCGAAAGGTTGCTTCCAATGAAGTCGAAAGGTTTTAAAGGAGGATTTTCCACATGTTTTAAATTATACCCAGTGTGCTTTCGAAAGGATTATTTTTTAAGATTTGAATGCTTTTGAAAGGTTTTGTTTTGAATGAATTCAAAGGAGTCGAAAGGTAACCTTTCGAAGGAATCGAAAGGTAGCTTCCGACAAAGTCGAAAGGTTCAATTTTTGAATGATTTCGAAAGGTTTTCCAAAGGTTTCCTAAGGCAATGTTTTAAAGTGTTTATAAAGTGGGGTGTCTAAAGTTTCAATAGCTTCGAAAGGTTTTAGTTCAATGGTTTCGAAAGGCTTTAGTACAATGGTTTCGAAGGGTTTGAGATCAATGATTTCGAAAGGTTTGATGAATGGTTTTGAAAGATAAGGTTTTGGCTTCTTGGCCTAGAAAATTAAAAGGTTTTACTTGGGTTAGAAAGAGGTTCTATCAAAGGTTTAGAAAGAGGTACTTTCAAATGTTAAATGTTTTCATCAACTAATGTTTGAGTAAAGAATATATATATATATATGACATGGCAATGTGATTTTGAGTAAAGCTTAAAGATTTTATATTTTTCCTTATTTAAATTTTATTTAAAGGTTTTAAATGATTTTGAAAATGTTTTCAAGGAAATTTATGGGAGGTGATCCTTAAGTGAAAATGACTCAGAAAATAAAATACTATATGTGATTAGTATAGGGTCACGCCCTATACATTAGCTATTAATCCCAGCTAATTGTTGTCCAAAATTTCAGTGTGTAGGGCTTTGTCACAGGTAGACTAAAATTATGATTACAACCGAAAAGAATATATGTTTGTATACATATATGTTATTGGTGAGCCCGAAAAACCATTAGGATTAGGAAGACCTGGGAGATGAGTAAGTTAAGGACAAACCGTCCAGAAGCGAAGTATTTAACAGATGGTTAAGGACAGACAGTCCAAATTTGAAGTATTTAACAAATAGTTAAGGATAGATAATCCATAAGAAAAATAGCTAACAGGTGGTAGATTAATTTTGACTATATTGTCTGGTAGGCCTGAATCAGCCAAAGGTTAAAAGTTATCCAAACAAAACTTATGTGCTTGAACAGATAGTTCATTATTACCTGATATTTATGTATGTTTACATAATGATGCTTTACAGTGTTTAATCAGTTTTGATTACAGGAAAAAGGTTTTACAAAGATATGTTTTAAAGAGATGTTAGTAAGGGAAAACCCGTTCCGCTAAGGGGCGTGTGTTTTAAAAGGATGTTAGTGAGGGAAAACTCGTTCTACTAAGGGGCGTGGTCTCACTTAACATACTAAACCGGGATGTATAGTATTATTCATACCAGGCTTTAAGTCTGACTCGAAGTTTATGTTTTCCCCTTAAACTCTTGGGTGCTCAAAATTAATTTGAGTAGGCTGAGGGGTTAAGGTCTTTTCCAGGCTTAGTAGGATGACGAATAAGGCTGCTGGAGGCATATAGGAGGCCAATGGATAGCTACTTAGGAGTTGCAGTTTTATGTTTTGTTGTATTTCCACTATGTTTGTATTAAGTCTATTATGATTATATGACTCTGATCATCCAGGGGGTATCTTCATATACCGCTCTTGGCGTATTTTGTATTAAGTTTATTTTATCTCTATCTGGGAATGTATTGGGATTATGTATTAAGAATATGGAACATCTGTCTTAAATGTAATGAAGAAAAGTTGTTTTGAAATATGTATTTTGTTTCATATTCAAGTGCTTCTGGTATTATAGATACCATTAACATAGCCATATTTAGTCGCCGGAAGCTAATACTATATATGACTGCAGCATCTATAGCGCATAGTTTTGGGCCTTTAGATAGGGGATGTTATAGCTTGGCAGAGCATGGTTTATGAAATACTTTAACTAAAAATGGGTTTTGAAAACATAATCCTTAGTAATGAGAGTTAAGATCGGGGTACGGGATAATGCTATAGTAACGTACTTGTATTTGCTATATATAAGTATACGCTATATCTCTAGACTCCTATCTTAGTTAGGCTATTCATCTGCATCTCACGAGGTTTGAATACGGATATGGAAGGTAGAAGAGGCAGAGTTAATCTTGGAGGAAATAGCACCACCACTAATGGAAATGCTCGACCAAATGCTAGAAGAGGTCTCGGTCAGGCTCAAGCTGAAACTGTTGGTGCTGGGGTTCCCCAAGTGGATATAGGAGCCATGTATTAGTTCTTTGTAAACATGACGCAAGCTAGAATTGCAGCAGAAGTTGCCATAGGAAATGCTGCTAGAGGTAGAGTACAGGAAGCTCTGATGGTCAACCAATATGCTAACCTGAGCAGAGATATAGGCTTAGAGGGAAGTCGTTTATCGAAACTGAAGATGCGATTGAGGTTGAAAACTGGCTGTTGCATTGCGAGAGAATTTTTGCTGACTTAGGATTGGATGACGAGCAAAAGAGGAGATTGGCTTCAAGACAGCTTCAAGGAGCTGCCTTATTCTCGTGGAATACTGTTGTAGCTGGTGTTGATGAGGAAAGCATGACTTGGGCGGAGTTTAGGAGAAGGTTTCAAGAAAGGTTTATGTCGGTAATGGCATAGTCGGCATTGATGAGGAAAATTTATGGAACTAGAACAAGAGGAGATGTCTGTTTTAGATTATGCAAGAAAATTCGAAGAATTGTCCTGGTACGGGTATGCTTTGGTTGATACGGTGATCAAGAGGAATGAGAAGTTTATAAGAGGCTTGAGGCCGGAATTGATAAGTGCTACCTTACCACACTTAAGAGATCCAAGTGATGTACTTGTAGAAATGGCATTGAGGCAGGAAGAGGCGTTAGCTTGTTTGAGGAAGAAAATGAAGGACGCCTGGGTAGGAAAAGGACATAAAAGAAAGTTTTTCCTAAAGAAGAATGCTCATAAGGGAAGAGCACAGAAGAAGGGAAAATCTGAGGTGGTTTGTTATAAATGTGAGAAGAAAGGACACTATGCTCATGAGTGTCGGATCGGAAAAGGAAAAGGGAAAGGAGTAGTTGGAAATAAGGATACTCGATGTTTTAATTGTGATCAGATCAGCCATTATAAGAACCAATGCAAAGAGTCTGCTAGAGATGGAAAGGGATACATGTGTACAGTGGCCCCACAATTTCAAGACCAACTGTGCAGGAGAAAGGGAAGGCTGTTGTGGGAGGCTCGCTACAGATTCACGGTATGTCTGTTAGCATTCTATTTGATACAGGTGCATCACATTCTTTTATTTCTCAATGTTTGGTAGATAAGCTTAACCTAGAACCATCATATCTAGTTACTTCCTTAAGGGTTGCAAATCCGATAGGAGGGTATGCGACACTTGGGATGAGGTGTGATCATTTAGAATTTGATTTGCTAGGCCATACTTTTGATTGCCGTTTGCATGTGTCTGATTTTAAGGGATTTGGGATTATCCTTGGGATGAATTGGTTAAGTAAATATGATGCTAGGATATTTTTCCATGATAGGAAGATATCACTTAGTCACCCAGATTGTAGTGATCGGACAGTTTTTACCGTAGAGAACCCTAGTTGTGAAGTGAATGATTTATTGGGTGTTATGGAGTTGAAGGATGAGTTGCATCGAGTCTTTGTGGTTAGAGAATTTGCCGACGTGTTTGACCTGGTAGTTGGACTGCCACCGAAACGAGCATTGAGTTTTAGATTGATTTGGTACCAGGGACAGAACAGGTTAGTAGGCCACCAAGCAGGATGACACCTATAGGGATGAGATAGTTGAAGGTGCAGTTAGTGGATTTAAAAGGCAACAATTTTATCCGACCAAGTAGTTCACCTTGGGGAGCTACCGCAGTGTTTGTTAAGAAGTCGACGGATCATTGAGGCTATGTATCGATTATCGTAAGTTGAATGAGAAGACGATAAAGAACCGATATCCATTGCCGAGAATTGACGATTTGTTCAATCAGTTAAGTGGAGCTAAGATATTCTCTCAGCTGGATTTGGCGATCGGATTTCACCAGCTTAGAGTGGCAGAGGATAGTATTCTTTTGACGACATTTAGGATGAGGTATGGATCGTACGAATGGTTATATGTCGTTTGGACAAACTAATGCACTGGCATTTTTTGTGGATTTGATGAACCAAATTTTCCGAGAACACTTGGATAGATTTGTGTTGGTCTTCATAGATGATATTCTAATATACTCTAAGGATGAGAAGGAGCATGAAGTTCATCTTAGAGTTGTGCTTGAGACGTTGAGGGAGTATCAGTTGAAGGCTAAGTTCGAGGTGTCATTTTTGGAAGAAGGAAGTGAAATTCCTTGGTCATGTAGTCTCAAAGAAAGGGTGTCTGTAGATCCGACTAAGATTGAGGCGGTGAATAATTGGAAGAGACTTGAGACAGTGACCGAGATAAAGAGTTTTTTTGGATTGGTCGGATAATATCGAAGGTTTATAAAGGATTTTTCACGGGTAGCAGCACTGATGACTAAGTTTACGCGAAAAGATGTGAAGTTTTTATAGATTGATAAGTGTGAGGAAGCATTCCAGAGTTTGAAACGCTTATTAACCCATGCACCGGTCTTGGTGGTTCCGGAGGGGAATCAAGATTTGGTTGTTTATACTGATGCGTGTAGAACTGGATTGGGAGTTGTGTTGATGCAAAGAGGTAAAGTGATTGCTTATGCTTCTAGACAGCTCAAACCACCTAAGGTTAGGTATCCTACGCATAATTTGGAGTAAGCTGCCGTAATATTTGCTTTAAAGGCGTGAAGACATTATCTGTTGGGAAAGTGATTTGAGCTTTATACAGATCATAAGTCATTGAAGTACTTGTTCTCTCAGAAGGAGTTGAACATGAGATAGCAAAGATGGTTGGAGTTTATTGCTGTTTATGATTTCGGAATTGAGTACACACCCAGAAAGGGAATAAGGTAGCAGATGCACTTAGCAGGAAACATCAGAATGCAGTATTGGCGATGATTTCTGAGTGCAAAGATTTGGAAGCATTATCAACTTGTAGTGTGCAGTATAGATCTGAGGCAAGTTCTAGTGCATGAAGTGTTGTATTGTCTTGCTTAGTAGTTTGACAGTTAATAATTGAAAAGATAGCTTCTAAGCAGGAGGAGGATCCAGTTATGGCTAGACGGATCAAGAAGTTAAGGGAAGGAACATAGAGCGATGACTTAAAGGATTTCAGTCTTGACCAGAAGGGGTGGTTAAGAAAGAAAGGAAAGTTGTGTGTCCCGAATGTAGGAGAAATGAGGAAAGAAGTTTTGGATGAATGCCATCGTTCGAAGTTCACTATCCATCTAGGAGGAACGAAGATGTATCAGGATATGAAGAGAAGTTTCTTCTGGGAAGGTATGAAACGGAACATTGGTTTATGTGTGGAGCAGTGCTTGAATTTCCAATAGGCAAAGGCTGATCATCAGAAGCCAAGTGGATTGCTTCAACCGTTGGAGGTTCCGTTGTGGAAGTGGGATTCTATCTCTATGGATTTTATTGAGGGATTGCCAAGGTATAGTAGAGGAAATGAAAGCATATGGATTATAGTAGATAGATTGACTAAGAGTGCCTATTTCATTCCAGTAAAGTCAACTAGGACGGCACTATTTTGGCGAAGTTATTTTTGAAGAATGTAGTTAGACTGCACGGGATTCCTTGTAGTATCATTAGTGATAAATATTCTTTGTTTACTAGTGAGTTCTGGAAGAGTCTACAGGAAGCATTAGAAATCAAGCTCAACATGAGTACCGCTTACCATCCACAGACTGATGGGCAAACGGAAAGAGTTAACAAAGTCTTGGAGGATTTGCTAAGAGCTTGTATACTGGATTTTGGGGGATGATGGGAAGACCATCTCCGTTAAGTCGAGCTCTCGTATAACAATAGTTATCAGACTAGTATTGGGATGACACCGTTTGAAGCTTTGTATGGAAGACCATGCAAATCTCCCGTATGTTGGTTGGAGACTGGGAATAGGTTAGTTCTTGGTCCGGATTTGGTGAAAGAATCCGCAGAGAAGATTGAGTAGATCTGAGCTAGGATGAAGGTAGCTCAGTCTAGGTAGAAAAGTTATGCAGATAGAAGAAGGAAGGACTAGAAATTCTCCATTGGAGACTAAGTGTTCATTAAGGTTTCACCGATGAACGGTGTGATTAGATTTGGAAAATCAGGAAAGTTAGCACGTAGATTCGTTGGACCCTTTCATATTGTTGAGAGGATCGGGAAACTCGCTTATAGAGTGGAGTTACCGAATAGTTTGGCAGGAGTTCATGATGTTTTCCATGTTTCTCGTCTTAGGGAGTGTGTTAAAGACCCGGAGACTACCATAGCACCCACAGTGTTAGAAGATTTAGTAGTTGAGCCAGATTTGACTATAGTCAGAAAGCCGATTCGGATTGTAGCTAGAGATGAGAAGAAGTTAAGAAACAAGACAGTCAGATTAGTAAAGGTCCAGTGGAGCAACAATGCTAGAGACTGTACTTGGGAGACTAAGAATAGGATTAGAGACTCTTACCTTGATTTGTTTGATTGTATGTTTTACCTTTGATTGTTTTGTTGTGTACCTTATAGTAATTTGGAGGACAAAATTCTTTAAGGCGGGGAGTCTGTAACACCCCATATTTTTATAACATTATTTAGAATAATTAATTAGGTAAATTAAATAAAATAATGTGAAGAATAATAGGTTGAGATTTTATTAGACTAAGGGTAGTCGTGCCATGTTAGTGTGTTAACTAAAATAAAATAACATAAACAAAGGTGTTAGGAATGAATAAGGGCAATATGGGAAATAGGAAAGGGTTATACCCTAAACCCTTAGGAAATGAAACTCACATTCATTTCATTTTCACTCAAACTAAAATTATACCAAGGCCTGCCACCATTATTGTTCTCAAGGGGAAGATAAAGCTAGGATTCAAGAGAAGGAAGATAATCAACTAATTCAACATCAAATCTCACATCTTTTAATCTCAAAGCTAAGGTGAATAATTACTACATCCCCACTTTCTTTTGTTTTCTGGTTTTAAGATTAGATCCGAAATGTTTTTGCAAGTATATGCCATGTTTTGATAATTAAAGTTATATATTTGTTTGTTGGTGAATTATGCATGTTCATATTAGTATTTATGAAATGTTTGATATGAAACCCTATTAAATGACATCAAAATGTCTTGAAAATTTAAATGAAGGTCGGAAATGATATTTTAGAGATGATTTTCAATTTTCATAATTTACTAAATTTATGTGGATTTAATATTAATTTTCTAGTGAAGAAAATGATTTATTGGGTTATAGATTATTTATGGCTAAAATAATTATTTTTTGGGCTTGAAATTTTTATATGTTGGAAAACATAATAAAATAGATCTTCTAGAATTTTTTCAGATTTTTCCCAAGTGTTTTGATGAATATACAAAATTATTTAAGGTGTGGGACTTAAATGTTTTATATATTTAATTAAAGAGAAGGAGAATTTTATAAAATAATTATTTATTTTTGAAAATAGTGGAAGCACTTTTCTGAAAAGTATTTGTTAACCAATGAGAATTTGATAAACAAAGGCAGGTTAGTTGAAAAGTTATTCTTTTTGAGTTAAAAACAAAGAAAACATACTTTTTGCATGTTTCAGCTTTTACAGCATTAAACCATTCGACGCAGACCTTTCGACAAGGTCGAGAGGTTCATTGCTTTCGACAAGGTCAAATTTCAATGCATATGGTATCAAGTATCTTAGTATGTAATGAATTGAACAAGGTCGAAGGGTTCTTAGTCGAAAGGTTGATTGCCAAAGAGGTTAGGGTATGTTTGTTTTATAAACCAAAGGCTTTCACCTGCTAGCTTTCAAAAAGGAACTTTCGACTTGGTTGCTTCCGACCCGGTCAATTACTCAAAATAAAGGTTTTAAAACTTTCGACAAAGTCAAAAGGTTACTGCTTCTTTGTTTTGTTTTGATAAACTTTCGGCAAAGTCGAAAGGTTTACTTGTTTTAAAACCAGCTGCTTCTCCATGCTTTCGAAAGAATGCTTTCGACTTAGATTATTTACCCTTTTTCTATAAATTGAAGTATAGCCCAAGCTTTCGAAGGAGCTATTTTAAAGGCAGAGGCCTGTTGTTTTAGATGACATGTTTTAAAGCTTTCGAAGTAGAGCTTTCGACAAAGTCGAAAGGTTGCTTCCAATGAAGTCGAAAGATTTTAAAGGAGGATTTTCCACATGTTTTAAATTGTATCCAGTGTGCTTTTGAAAGGTTTATGTTTTAAGAGTTTTATGCTTTCGAAAGGTTTTGTTTTGAATGATTTCAAAGGATTTGAAAGGTAACCTTTCGAAGGAGTTGAAAGCTAGCTTCCGACAAAGTCAAAAGGCTCTATTTTTGGATGATTTCGGAAGTTTTAAATGAAAGGTTTTCCAAAGGTTTTCTAAGGCAATGTTTTAAAGTGTTTATAAAGTGGGGTGTCTAAAGTTTCAATGGTTTCGAAAGGTTTTAGTTCAATGGTTTCGAAGGGTTTGAGATCAATTATTTCGAAAGGTTTGATGAATGGTTTCGAAAGATAAGATTTAGCTTCTTAGCCTAGAAAATTAAAAGGTTTTACTTGGGTAAGAAAGAGGTGCTTTCAAAGGTTTAGAAAGAGGTACTTTCAAATGTTAAATGTTTTCATCAACTAATGTTTGAGTAAAGAATAATATATATATATATATATATGTATATATGTGTGTGTGTATATATGTATATATATGTATATATATATGACATGGCAATGTGATTTTGAGTAAAGCTTAAATATTTTATATTTTTCCTTGTTTAACTTTGATTTAAAGGTTTTAAATCATTTTGAAAATGTTTTCAAGAAAATTTATGGAAAGTGATCCTTAAGTGAAAATGACTCGGAAAATAGAATACCAAATGGGACTAGTATAGGTTCGCATCGTATACATTAGCTATTAGCACCAGCTAATTATTGTCCAAAATTCCAGTGCGTTGGGCTTTGTCACAGGTAGACTAAAATTATGATTACACACCAAAAGGAATATATGTTTTTATACAAATAAGTTATTGGTGAGCCCGAAAAAACATTAGGATCAGGAAGACCTGGGAGATGAGTAAGTTAGGGACAGACCACTACAACAAAAAGGACCTTTCGTAGTGTTTTAAAAGTGCTATCATAAACATTAGCAGCATTTCGAAGAACGCAGCCTAATGTCATGCTGCAATAGAGTAAGGAAATTCTGCAGCGTATTTGAAATGTTGCTAAATAAATGGCTATCGATGCATTCAAAAAACGCTGCAGTTAATTAATTTTGCAGCATTAATTAAATGCTGCAAACTCATTTAGTAGCGTTTTAGCAACGCACTCTAGCATCATTACTCCAAGAGAATCAGTAATATACCAACAGTTTTGAAACGCTGCAAATGTACATTATGTAGCTTTTCTGAAACACTGCGGTACATTAACTACTACAACAGTTTTGAAATAGTTATATAAACCATGAATAATATATTCAAACCGACTCAATTTGTAAAACACTAATGTATATAATCCGATATTATAAGCAGTTATAACGATTAAACATAATCAAAGCTACATCAATTTTATACACCATAAAATTTAGTCATATACAACGTTTCGTGAATAATGTTTTAAGCACAAATGTTAACGACATAAAATCTTACAAAAAGAGCTAGCTAAAAGAGAAAATATAAACTAGGGAAAGTCCAAGCCCGTCTCCTTCAAAAGTCCAATATGCCTGTGAAAAAAAAAGGACAATAGAGGTCAGCGGTAGAAGAGAACAAATATGAATTTATTATATAAAAACCAAAAAGGAAATAAGATACAGACAGTGACCCATTATCATGTCAATTTTCATATATTCCATTATCATTTCTCTTTCTACTTTTCATTTACTACTTACTCGAAAAACCCAAGCATTTGATCCGATTATTTGTCATAAACTAATTCTTATATCAAGAAAAAAAACGTTTAATTCTTTAGCCAAATTGAAATTGTTTGTCATAAACTTGTAATTGTTGTTGTTCTTGTTATAAACTTAGATAATTTTTATAAAATTTAGTTAATTTATTATTATTATTTATAAAACTTAATTAACTTAGTTAAATTATTATTCTTATAATTATAAATTTAGTTAATTTTTATAAAACTTAGTAAACTTGGCTAATATTTTATAATTTATTATTATTATAAACTTAGTTAATTTTTATAAAACTTGGTTAACTTATTATTATTATTTATAGAACTTAGTTAACTTAGTTTAATTATTATTATTATTATTAATTTAGTTAATTTTTATAAAACTTAGTTAACTTTGTTAATATTTTTTAATTTATTGTTGTTGTTATTATTATTATTAATTTAGCTAATTTATTATTATTATTTATAAAACTTAATTGACTTAGTTAAATTATTATTATCATTATTATAAATTTAGTTAATTTTTATAAAACTTAGTTAACATGGTTAATATTTTATAATTTATTATTATTATTAATAACTTAGTTAATTTATTATTATTATTTATAAAACTTAATTAACTTAGTTAAATTATTATTATCATTATTATTAGTTTAGTTAATTTTTATAAAACTTAATTAATATTATTAATATTTATAATTTATTATTATTATTATTATTAACTTGGTCAATTTTTTATTATTATAATTTATTAAACTTAATTGACTTAGTTAAATTATTATTATCATTATTATAAATTTAGTTAATTTTTATAAAATTTAGTTAACTTGGTTAATGTTCTATAATTTACTGCTACTACTACTAGTACTATTATTATTATTATTATTAACTTAGTTAATTTATTATTACTATTTATAACACTTAGTTAACAAGACAAAACATTTTTTATAGCAATTGTACTAAAATTTGTCCTTGACTATTTAACCATTTATAGTTAATTCTATTTACACATAGTTCATCCATCTCTCATGTTGTTATATGCATGTGCCCATATATAACAAAATCAGTTTAAGTGTTTCATAGACATCAATAGAATGATTAAAGTACAGAAGCAAACCTCGCAAATCCCATATGGCTCCAACAATCTCTGTAGCGCTACCATCTTGCCAAAATCTCCCGTAAGCTAAATTCAGATAATGAACGAATGTTATAAACATAGTTGCATAACAAACAAAGGAGGAAGAAAAATAATTTGTGAACTAGACGTTATGTCATATCTCATCTCCTAATCCTATGAACATGTCATACCTAGCATACGCATGCAGCTACTTCCAGATTTTACCATGGAAAACCTAGTAGTCAACTAGACAATTTTTATGTTTCTTAACTCCATAATTGTGCATCAAATATATGATATGTATAATGTATTTTCAACTCGAAACATAATCAGGATGACTACTACAATAACAAGAAAAATGTCATAACCTGAAGTGTGATGGTATGATCAGACACATTTATAGCTTTTGCTTGGAAAATATCAGCAATGTCTAAAATGTCTCTTCTGGCAGTGGTATTTACAGCAACTTTAATCAGCATAAGTTCTCTTTCCGCAAATGGCATGTGGGTCAAATCTTTGACCTAGATTAAAAAAAAGCCATACTCTAATCAAAAGGAACGCTTTTACTGTTATTACATATATATCAGGGATAGTATAAAGTGTAATTAGCTCACATTATGAACATCAATAAGCTTGTATAGCTGTTGTACTAACTTGGATATAGATTCTTCAGTTCTTGGGACACCAGTTGTGATTTGGGAAATTCCTTTTGTCTCTGCTGAACCCACAGCAAGACTCTGTAAATAAGAGACACGGTATCACTTAAGACTTTAATTAGTTTTAAACCAAATTTTAATATATTTAAAAAAACAAGAACTAAGTAAATAATGTTAACCTGAATGTTATAGCCCCTGCAGGAAAATACACCAGAAACAATGTTGAGAACTCCAGGAGTGTCATTTACAAGGATAGACAGAGTGTGCGAACAAAGACCAGTTGACTATAATCATAAAATACAGAAACTAGATTAGCCATATCCATCGTCATCCTATCTATTGTATACATATGCAAGGGTCGTGGAAGTTTCTTTACAGCAACATATAATAAGGAAAAACTAAAATTGACTTACATCTTCATAGTAAAGCGCGCCCCAATTTGCATCGAGAATTTGATTCATTGAGAAGCTTTCATAAGGTTCAACAGGATATACGTCGCCCTAGAATAAAAAAGTACAGCTAAAGTAATGCGTATAATGGGAAAAAAAATCAAGTGCGGCATATATTACATGCAATTTAGGATACATATCTTCTCGCAGGTTAACATAGCAAGTTATTGACAGCGATGAACATGTAAAAACCAACGGGAAGAGGAAAGGAAACATGGCATATTACGTATAAAAAAGAAAATGTCATTGTTAAAAGGATAGGTATTGCATGATCCATATGATGTGATGTAACTTTTGATGACAATATTTAATAGCGAGGAATGGTTCAACATTTTTCTATTATCGCCATATGAACAAGGCATCATACAAAAATTAACATTTAAAATAGAGATCACTTATTACATATCATTCATTCAATAAACTCATAGTTATCTTGCATTACCACAAATAGTATCTGCAAATAGTAAAAATAATGGAGCTTGCACAGTTATTAATGAATCAAATACCTACTTACCTAAAGATCCCTCAGTGTACTACATCATGTGGAACTAAAATAAAGACCAGAATGGGAGGGGTGTCATATTTAAAGAAATTAACAGATGTTAATGAGATCACATCCTAGTAATCAATTACATAAATGGTGTAAAATGACCGGGCATCCAAAAAAAACAGTCAACTCAAGGGTCTCTGTAAAATTCCAAATTAGTTCAACTCAGTTCAATGCTGAAAGTATTGATGCTTATCTCCAACTGAAATACATACCCCGGATGATTGGTCTACTTCTGCACTGAAAGATTTCTCTGTATGCTTCAGAAGAGGACTTTCTGAATTCGTTGCTTCAAGATCCGGGGTATTAACTGAAACACATACCCCGGATGATTGTTCTACTACATAAGCAGTAGGCGTTATCATGTTTCAACTATTTCAGTATTCTTTTACATGTTCGGCCTTTTCTTTTCCTTGTTGTAGCACTTTGGTATCGTTGTCAGCATTATCCTAGTATATGGATGTACTCCGCTGAATCAAAAATTGCATAACAATTTCAGCATAATGTACGGTTCAAGTATGAAACATATAGCATGGAAGCGAAGGGAAAAAAATTAAGTTTTGTCTAGTAGACATATAGTAGTTATCTCAGACAACAATGCAATATATTATGTTATAGGGAACACAATATTCCAATTTAAACTTTTTTTTACGGTTTTTTTGGCCGGTGGATTCTCACTTTTTGTTGTAGGCTCCTAGTCGTGCAATGGTCTTGGGTATATCCTAAATATATTGTTAGCACGTTAGAATTGTTGGTTCACCAATTTGATAGTAGGTTGGTTATGTTGCGTACTGAATTGGTATTCTGTAACGTTTTACCTGAATGATGATATTTTTTCTCTGAGTTGTGCGATTGACCGTGGAGGAAGGCATAATTTTGTTGACGGTTAAGCTTTTACCATCTTTTTAAAGTTGTAATAGTTCGGCTTCATGTAGAATGTATAGAATTGATTGGAGAGTTTCTTGAATATATTTTTAATTGTAATAGTTTCCATTTCCTGGCAGGTGTGTTTTCAAAAGCCTTTTAGTTTGGTAAGATGCAGAGGGAAGAGCAAATATTTGAATGGTTGAAAGTATGATATGCACTTGGCAAGCAGTATTTTACATATGTTGACTTTTTTGCAACTAAAATTCATGGCTAACCTATTCACTTATATGTGCAAGATCATCTATAGTCTTATTAAGCAAATTCTTCACCTCCTTGTCGTAAGTCGCAATTTTTATGGTTGCAGTCCTATAACGGACAGTCAATAGCAGTTTGAACCTGATAGTGGCAGTACTGTTGTTAGTAGATGGATTAACGGTAAATGAAGGGTGGGATGAGAGATAAAAATTTTTGATGGATAGTATATCACGTCAAATACTGGGTTGAATATCTTACAGCTAATGAAAACTAATACCAAGGTGATAAAAATCAAATCTAAATTAACAGATACCATAGCCTTTTTTTCCTTAACCGCCTATAAAACACCTTATACGTGTTTTTACTGAAAATAATGCATATTTACTAAAATAATACAGCAACATTTTGATGTAGTAAACAAAATATAATAAAATGTTTAAAAAATATATGTAAACTAAAGATTGAATGGAATCAACAGTAAATTTAATTATCGTTGATTTAATAGTAGCTTTATTTATAAATGTAACTAGCTGGCCAATTCTAGTCATCATCACTGGATAAAAGTAAGTTTAATGATAATAAAGTTATAATGGTAAATTACACAAGGCTTTTTGTTGGTTATGAATAAAAAGTTGAATCCATGCACCAATGAGATTACCAATTTTAGTCATCATCATTTCAAAATGTATGTTTATTTCTCTAAGTATAATATAATGAAATTGAATTATCTGTCACCCTATTTAGGATCTACTTCAGTATTTCATTGATCATTAGAAAAAAAAAATCAATTAGTAGTAAATGGTTAAGCTCCAAACCATCTCAATAGGAGACGAAACTTTCAGTTGAGGAATTAGAAAATGTAACACAGTTTCAACAGGAGGCAGAACTTTCATTTGACGAATTTAAAATAAAATTGCATGATCACATCATTATCTATCAATGAGCAATAGATCATACTATCCGCTATAATCCTAGGATATTACCGACAAACTGCTATACAATTTCATTTAAGGATTTCAGATTTAATGTATGAAGCATAATACTTACGAACTGCTATACAATTTCAGTCAATATATACAGTAAAAAGGATTTCCATAATCTCCAAGCAAGGTAGATTTTTTTTCACTATAACAAAGCTGCTCTCTTACCAAGTCATGTCTTTTGAAAGAACCAACATCTAGATCTACTCATAACAATCATAAATCTTTCCTGTAAATGATTCATCTATTTCTAAATACAACAAAGACCCATAATCATGTTCTGGTCAAAAGAAGGGGATATATAAAAAGTTCCAGTACCGAAGGCTCCAAATATAGGATTTGGGTAATACAAAAAGACTATTCCTTTTTAATCAAACATATCTAAAACCTTATTGATATGTGACTAGTTACATCAACCTAAATCAAGGAAGACCTCTAAGATACTATACAGATTGTATCATAAATGCACACTTATCAAATAAATTTTTCAGTGACAATGAATTATGGAGCTTCCCACTATAGGACTACGGGAGGAAATCACCTGATCTTGTATTCACATGTCCTGATATGCCCACGAGAACACAAAGTCTTTGTTTACACAAAAGTACTTTCTCTCTCCAAGTGAAGAAGTTTTCTATAAAATTTGTAAAAAAAACTTTGTGTTTTGATTGGCTGGGCATACCGAACACTTGAATAGAGGACCTTTGGATAATTTCTTCGTTTGCTAATTAAATTAGCACATGAGTCTATTTAATGGTTGCATAAATCATCTTATCGCAAAAAAATGATCTTCGTAGTCTTTTTTTGTTCCTAAATGAAATACTATTGTATAATCCCGGTTACTTCAGGAATAATCCAGTTTACAAAATTCTGTTCCTATAATGAGCTAATTCACATTCCACACATTTAATCAAAGACAATGATTTATGTACTATAAGTTAAAATTTGATCGTTAAATACTCTAACCGAATCTTTGCTTTACCTTCACCACATGAAACGTTGAATACTCTAACCTGGATCTAACCACTTAAAACATTCATATTTTTTTGCAAAAAAATATAGTTCACATCATATTATGGATCTATCCGCAAAATACAAGATGATATTGAGATTAAATATTGTTTAGTCATATTTTGATAGCAAACAAAGAAAGAAGAAGAAAAAAAGTTACTTACCAAATCACAATTTGAAAGGTTTACACCTAAGAATGCAAATTGCAATGCTTTAATAAAGCAGGAAGAATAAAACATGTTTTAAAATATGTTAGATTCTGCTACTTTAAGAATGACTATAAGTTGGGTTTGACAAATAAATGATAACATAGCTTTTAAGCAAGAAGTTACTTTGAAGGCCAAACATAGAGAGTTGGCTGATTGATTGATACCAAACTTTTCAAGTTCTAATCTGGGGATGTTATTTTAGTTTTATCAACTGACCGAATAATATATCCATGTGAGTTATATTTTATATTAAATTATTTGGACAAAACTAGTGAAATATGGTGGTGTTTGTATACTATATTAATTAGTATCTAAAAATCCATAGGAAACATTGCTTATTTAGAATGCAGCAGTAAGCTCAAAGGTGGAGCCTAATTATCGGTTAGATTAGTCTTTAAGTTTAGTAGTGTTGGATTCATTTTCTAAACACTATCAGGCAATCATGATTTTTCTATCATATATATTTTCCAATGCATGTTTTTTCCCATTTTAAGAGAAGAACCCACCTAAAATCTTGATTCATTTAACTATCTACTAATTTCCTTTTAAAAAAAACATATTTATTGTACATAGATTAGATAGCCTATTATTATATTTATTTTCTAGTGTGTTTACTTATTCTTTGTTTATTAATGCATTTTTCATGTACTTTGAAACGTATTCTTTATTTGTTGGTGGTTTTCAAAGTCTGTCTAGCCATTTTAAATTTATTTTCTAAATTATTTCTACATTTCATAATGCGACATCCTTCTGAATTTATAATTTATGATTTGATAATGTATTTTACAGTAACATTTTAAACTTATTTTGAAAGTGTATTTGTAGAACACAAATTGAATCAGTCTTTTAAAATTATTACATTATTGGTTTCTTAATGATTTTTTTTCTTGCTAAAATTGCATTTTACTTTCAACTTCAGAGAAATGAAATCCACATTTTAACGTTTTTTCTACCAACGGTACAAAATCTTGCTCCTTCCATACATATGTAATAGCCGCTATTTCTTCTAGGAAAAATTTGCTAACCATGGTACGTATTAAATATAGATAAGCTGTCAAAAAAAAGAAAACATTGTACAGATAGAACTGACTTCCTAAAGGATAAGACAAATTAATTGCAATCCCAAGGTATGTTTATAAAATAGTAAGCGGAATAGCACTCAAGTTTGAAAGCAGCAAAGAAAGAACTATTTATCAATGATATGGTTTTAAAACATAAATGCAAAATTGAGAAAGAACCATTTTCAAGTAGTAATGCAGGACTTGTCGTCGATGAAGTATGCATTTATTCCTACATTTGCAGTGCGTTTTCTTTGTAAACTTGCAAATGAGATTAACGAGGCAACATTATGGAAATTTTTTATATATGCTTTGTCGGACATACCTGTTCATCTAAGAGCTGCATGTGAATTTTGAACTTTTCATTAGTATCAGTATTAACAGCCTCCCATATTCTTGCTATCCTTGCCCGAATAGAACACGATCTAGTTGTTAAACTCAAATTGGGTAAGTATCGAAAGGTGTTTCCCATTGTTCTTTACCTGTGAGTGTGAATAGAGAAGATAGCTAAATTAGGCACAAATAAATTTGTAGTTGGTAAACTGTGTTGAGTGTAAAGGAATAAAAAAACAATCTTCGTGTAAATTGTGAACAACCTCATGGTAAACAATATTCTCTATATAGTAGTGTTGTTCACTATTATTCCCTATTAAAAATTTTGAACCTTTGTAAGAAGTTGTGCATGACAGTTCAACCTCTAATTGTCTGTTCGACAAAATGGGGTGAGGCAGGTAAACCCGAACATCTCCAAGTGCTTGACCTTGGCTCTTATTGACAGTCACGAAAAAGCAGTGTTTAATTGGAAGCTTCAACTTTCATGCATCGAAATTGTGAAGCTTCAACTTTAAAAATTCAAAACATTGAAATCTTGCAATCAAAAGTTTGAAAATGAAAAACAAAAAATTCAAAGCTGTTAAAAAAGATATTCAAAATTTTAAATTTCTATACTTTAAAAAATTTATAAACTACATTTCAAAGGACCAAATTAATAAACTTTAAAATGTTCGAATAGCACGATGCCCAAGAATGATGCACTGAGAGTAAGGTTTATCATCAACCATGATCTGATTATTCCTAACTATGATGCCACCTACACATCCATTCTTCATAACTATTTTGTTTTGGTTACTCCCAAACTGATGTTATACACATATCTATGTCTTATAAGGCTACTTAGTTATTAAGCTTATCATTACTATTCTATATAGTTATGTTGCTTATAAACGAAGTCCATTTTAACTAAAAGTTCAAGGCCTACTTGTGGAAGTATTGAATTCCTTCATGTTTTTGCAAGTTTTTAAATGAGAAACTGGGTTTGCATGTGAGTTCCTAGAAAAATGTGTAGCAAAGAATGTGCACATAATTTGAAATATGAGTAAACAAATGTTACAAATTGAGTTTATGAATGTTGGGAAATGATATTATCACAGTAAGAGACATGACAATCATTTTAAGGATACAACACTGAAACAATATTCTTTTCTATCCTTTATTTATCTATGCTGGCTGTTAAGTAAATTTAGTGCAAAAACTGCGTTATGCTGCATCACAAAAACTTTTCAGTAAAAAATAAAATAAAATGAATCTGATTCATAATGAACGTGAGCTGTACTTAATAAACAATTACCTTATTCTAACCTCTTTATCTATCTTGAAAATATATTACATGATCTAAACATGACTATACTATGAATATGGACCTCCTTAAGGTTACAGTTATATCTTATACTGAAGGCAGTCCTACATGTTTCGATTAACTTTCAAACAGTACATATGTTAACCATAAGGAATCTAATAAAACAAAAATACAATCTGTCAAACTAGCAAGCCTCCAAAAGTTATAGAACCCAGGGAAATTCACAAGAACCACCTCCACTCAAACTAGCAAACAGTTTCAAAATGTTGTGTACCATTCAACCGGCACATGTCAATTTTTTTCTTGGCCATGAATTCAACAAATCTATCCTTACCAACAAGAAAACAAAACAAGCAGTAATTACATATAAGACAGTTATCAATAGAAAATGTTTGTACGAAGGAATTGCAAAACTGAATTTGAAGGCCATAAGACAGAGAAGAGGAAATCCAGTTCCAAGGAAACAAATTGAATAAAATCTCAAGCCTTGACTACCTTACGTTTAAGTTAACAGAACATTTTCATCAATATTTAATGCCGTAAACCATGAAGTACAGATGAAAAAAAAAACATTTTCACCTCAGCAAGGACTGCAATAACTCAATAAATGGCCAAAAGAGAGAAGAAAAAATAGAACTGGAGGGTTGCTGAAGATCGCGTGTTCTAGAGATCGACGACGGCTCGAGCTGCGGTGCATGGTTCTGGAGATCGACGATGGCTCGAGTTGCGGTGCGTGGTTCTGGGGATCGACGGTGGAATTGTGGCTTGAGCTGCGGTGCGCGTATTTCGGAGACAATGGAAGGTTGAGCGTGTTGGAGACTGGAGAATTTGATTTTTTTTTTTAATTAAATTAGGGATTGGGTACGCTTGAGAGAGGGAGAGAGGCTGGAGAGAGGAAGGGAATTCGATGTGAGTAATAAAAGGCGCGGCTAATTTTTATTTTTCCCTCTTCTTTTCAGCATTTTAGATTATTTTTTCTTTTCTTTCTAATAATCCACTCCTATAATTGCAGCACTTTTATTAAAACGCTGCTCAATGATGCTGCCAAAAATATATTTTTTTGTAGTGGACCATCCAGAAGCGAAGTATTCAACATATAGTTAAGGACTGACAGTCCAAAAGTGAAGTATTTAACAGTTAGTTAAGGATAGGTAATCCAAAAGAAGAATAGCTAACTAGTGTTAGATTAATTTTGAATATATTGTCTGGTAGGCCCGAGTTAGCAAAAGGTTTAAAGTTATCCAAACAAAACTTATGTGCTTGAAGAGATAATTCATTATTACCTTATATTTATGTATGTTTACATAACGATGCTTTACAGTGTTTAGTCAGTTTTGATTGCAAGAAAAAGGCTTTAGAAAGGTATGTTTTAAAAGGATGTTAGTGAGGGGAAACCCGTTCCGCTAAGTGGCATGGTCTCACTTAACATACTAAACCAAGGTGTATAGTATTATTCATACCAGGCTTTAAGTCTGACTAGAAGTTTATGCTTTCCCCTTAAACTCTCGAGTGCTCAAAATTAATTTAAGTAGGATGACAAATAAGGCTGCCGAAATCATGCAGGAGGCAAATGAATAGCTATTTAGGAGTTGCAGTTTTATGTTTTGTTGTATTTCCGATGTGTTTGTATTAAGTCTATTATGACTATATGATTCTGATCATCCAAGGGTGTATCTTCATATTCCGCTCTTGGTGTATTTTGTATTAAGTATATTTTATCTATGTCTCGGAACGTATTGGGATTCTGTATTAAGAATATGGAATATCTATTTTAAATGTAATGAAGAAAAGTTGTTTTGAAATCTGTGTTTTGTTTCATATTCAAGTGCTTCTGATATTATAGATACCATTAACATAGCCATACTTAGTTGCCAAAAGTTAATACTATAGATGACTGCAGCATCTATAGCGCTTAATTTTGGGCATCTAGATAGAGGATGTTACACTAGGGCGTGGGCACTGGGTATAAAATTGGGTAGTGGGCTGGGCACGAAACGAAATAGATTAGAAAGTAGGGTTTGAACTATTGAGCTATGTTGCATTTTGGACTGGTTCACTTTTATTTAAGAAATGGTTGGTTAACGGTTAATCGACCGATCTAATTGTTAACCGTTAATCGAACTGAAAATATTCAATTAATGTTGGTTGGTTAACCAATGATGTCGGTTAATCGATTTTATCGGTTATGTCGGTTCGGTAGTGGTCGATTAAGAAAGTTAAGTCGGTTAAGTCGGTTTGATATTAGTCGGTTAAGACAGTTAAGTCGGTTAAATCGATTAAATGCCCGTCCTTGATTTTACATGTATTACGTGTATTTGTCTACGAATAATAAAATATTTGGATTCCAAATAAAAAGGAATAGGATACCTTGAATTTGGCAATAGGATCTTTTCAATTTGACAGGGTGGATGAATATACTTAACTTAAGGTGGTCAATGAATCTTATGTTGTTGCCTCTTTAAAGTCGTTGTTTGTTGCCAAAAAGAAAGGTCGGTTCTTTTCAAGTACTGTCCATTAGAGGTATCGAAAATGAGGCATCATGAATTGTTTATGTATATTATAAATGATCTTATAAGAGAACGGTCGGGTGTACTTCTTCCACCAATTGAAGTACATCCACATTATCCCGTGCAATATGTTGGAGATATGTTTGGACGGTTGAATAGCTTTTGAGTCATAGCTTATAATCTCACCGCTCAAATTAACAATTTAGACCAACTGCTCTTCACCTTTCAATAACTTCTGAGGATGGCTCTACAAAAGTACAACTAGATGTAACCTTTGTTTTACATTGAAAATTTGAAGGTGCATGCTTACCATAAAAAACACTGACACATCTATAGTTTATTTATTTGTAGTTGGAAGATAAATGGTGAGAAATTAGGCAAATTCTATTTAAACACGGAAAAATGCTGAGTTGCCCCCTAATTAAAAAAAAAGATAAAAATACCCCTCGTCCATTTTACCATTCACTTCATTTTTTACCGTATTCATTTTTTAATTTTCTTCCAAATCCCAAAAATATCAAACCATTCTTCAAAATCCAATCTACATTTACCAAAATTTTGGATCAAAATGATGGATTTCGATGAATTTACGAGCAACGCAGAGTTTTCAGATGCGATAAGCATTCAGATCTTTGATAATTTTTTATGAAATTATAGGCGTCGTAGAAGTGCCGATGCGAGGTTGTTTCAAACAACCATGCATTGTGCGTGGCTATGTGAAGAGACTACGCATTACTAATGCGTGGTTCGTGAAGAGAGCCATGCATTGGCATTGCATGGTCTCTTCACAGAGCCACACTCTGGCACTGCGTGTTGCATATTTTTATTTTTATTTTTATTTTATAGATTATGGCATAGTCAAATGAAGATGAAATTGGAAATGAAATTTTATTGACTACACTAACAGTTTAAAACATATGATGTGAATGTTTTTTTAGTTTTGAATGCAGTACCAATTTGGTAATACGATACTTTGCTTATGTAGATATACCAATCACGTGAAAAATTGGTTGAATGGGTTCACAACACTGGCAAACATCTTGGTTTTGTAATCACTATTTGAAATCGAATATCAGTGCATCTAGTAAAAAACCAAGAATAATGTTTGCATGCAAGCGTAATGGTGTCTATTTGAGGAAGAAAATTAAAGATCCAACAAATTATAAATTGACGATACCAAAAAATGTAATTGCCCATTTAGGCTTAAAGGCGTGAAAATTGATTATTTGAATAAATGGTGTTTGGTTGTAGTCAATGGTGTGCATAACCATTCTGAGTTGAAGCATAACGAGGGGCATTCGTATGCGGGTAGGTTAAGCAAAGGAGAGATCAAACTAGTGATTGAGATGCATCGAATTATGGTGAAAGCCAAAGAATTTTGCATATACTTAAAAGTAACGATCCTTCTAATTGTACAACCATCAAAACGATATATAATGTAATTCATGCTCAAAATTCAATTGAACGAGGAGGTTGTTCCCAAATACAATATTTGTTTAGTAAATTAAAAGAGTTTGGATACTTTGAATGGCATCGTAAAACTTTAGATGGAAGTGATATTATCAAAGATATTTTTTGGGCACATTCGACGAGTTTGGATTTTTTAAGAACCTTTCATCAAGTCATTATATTGGATTGCACATACAAAACTAATAGATGCAAGATGCCATTAGTAGAGATAGTTAGTGTTACATTACGGATCACACATTTTTGTATTGTCGTTGCTTATTTAATGTCGGAAAGTAAGGAAATTTACGTTTGTGCATTGGAACGGTTGAAATCCATTATGGTTGATTGTGAGGTGGAAAGCCTAATGTGTTTGTAAGCGATCGTGGGTTGGCTTGGTTAACGCTATTGGGATAGTTTTTTCAAATTCCGCTAATATTTTGTGCAAGTGGAAAATTAAAAACAACGTTCTCACTTTTACGGGAAAGAAGAAGAATATGAATGAAATGGTTGTTGAGGATAAGAAGTCCTTTTAGTGATTGGAATGAACCCGTTTGCTCGAAAAATAGTAATGTGTATAATAAAAACTTGCATTTTCTGCATGAATGGTATGGCCAATACAATTTGCTATTGAAATATGTGCAAGAGCAATGGTCGGATCCATATAAGGATAGATTTGTTCAATGGACCGACAAGTATATGCATTTCGAGAACTATACATTGAATAGGTATTTTTTTCCTATTTTAATATGTGTGAGTATATTACTAAATTGTCTGTCTCTTTTGTTATAATAGTTTGTTTGTTATATATAGGGCCGAATCAGCTCATTTAAAATTAAAAAACACTTAGCTACTTGTCAATGCAATTTCGAGCAAGGTTGGAGTAAAATGCATTCATTGTTGGAGTTATCCTTCATCGAATTAAAAGCTTTGTTCGAACAAAGCTTAACTAGAGTGGAACATATTTTTCACATATGGGAGTTCAAAATTTTAGGAGGTGTTGTAAGTACCATGGCTCTTGACTTACTTCATTCGGAATTGCTACGAATAAAATCCGTTGGAGATGATGAATTTCTATGTGGGTATGTTATTCGAAAGACTCATGGACTTCCATGCGCACATGAGTTAGCTTGTCTGGGTCCATTAATATCCATACCACTTGAGTTGGATTTATTGATAATCATTGGAGTAAACTACATCTAGTAGAATAAAGTGGAAGGAAAGATGTAGGAGTAGTGGAAAACATGGAAGTTATGTTAAATGATGTTAAAAATATGGATACACCACATCAACTACAAATTTATAAAAGAATGATGGAAGTTGTGCAACCTCAAACTTCGATTTTTGGTTCACCAAAGAGTAAGATGAGAACTAAAGGAAGGAAAAGTAAGAAATCAGCTCATACGTTAACAAAAAGAACGCCTTCTACGTTTGAGCTAGTAAAAATCTTTCGTCACATAATCTTTCTAGTCAACAAAGTGTCAATAGTGCAAAGAAGGAAAAGCTTCAAATTCTGAAACCCATACAGGTAATTTAATAATTATAACTTTATTAATACATTTTTTATAGTTAGAAAATTATAAAGCTTCAAATTCTGAAACCCATACAGGTAATTTAATAATTATTACTTTATTAATACATTTTTTATAGTTAGAAATTGTAGTCGTGATATGAGGATGTATATAAATCAAATTCCATTGGAGATCAAACCATATGTAACCGATATTGTTGATGAACATCCGGACGGCAACTATGGGTTTCATTGTGTCGCCGCATTACTTGGAATGAGTGAGTCATGTTAGCCTCAAGTTTGTCGAGAAAAATACGAAGAGATATATGAAAATCAAGAACTTTACGAGCAAGTGTTCATAGAAGTGGTAGATGTAATGAATTACTTAAAAAACTTCAACATGAAGGAGATGGATTTGCTCCTCGGAACAAGTGGATGACTATGCCGAAAATGGGTTACGTTGCTGCGACAAAGTATAACACGGTAGTATTTAGCATAAGTGAAAGGTTAATGCTAACTATATTACCGATCAAAGGAAGGTTACCACCTCCAATTCAACGTTCTGAAATAGCACTGGAATTTGTTAAAGATAATCATTTTGTGCAAGTAAGTAGGAAAGTTGATTTTTTTTCCACCTAATTATTTATTTGTAAGTACACTAATTTATTTGTTTTTCCAATTGTAGGTTAAGTTAAAAGCGAAATATCCAGTTCCACAAATATATGTAAAATGGTTCAAAACTCGCCATTCAGATGCAAGCAATTGGGAATATATATATATATATATATATATATATATATATATATATATATATATATAGCGACCGGAGGTAAGTTTAGGATGAACGAACTCAATAGCGCAATGAAATTAAGTTGTTTGGTATTTGTTTGAAAACAATGTAATTTAGAATTTATTTGAAAACAATGTAATTTGACAATATGTAATTTGATTGTGTTTGTGTTTGATATTTGTTATGAAATTTGATTGTGTTTCTGTTAGATATTTGGTATGTAATTTTATTTTTGAAACACCCCACACCTCTTAGTATTCCCAAAAAGGGCACACCAAATGATGTGGTGCGTTATAAGTATAGCTAAAGCATCACAGAGACTAAGATTCACTAAACAATTAAGTAAAAGCAGTGGAAAACATTTAAGTAGTAACTCATTATTCATAATTAAACTTCATAAAATAAGTCATAAAGCAGAATATGTCTCAAAAACCAAATACTCATGTCTTATGAAAAATACATCTCGGTCTCAGAATCAGAGTACAAAAATAATAACAATCATCCCTCATATAAATGCTAGTACATCAAAAAGCCAAATGAAAAGAAAAATGAAAAAAAGAAGAATACATGAAAAACTTCAGGAATATATCTCCAAGCAATCTGAATATATTGTCCTCGACTCTGCTGGCCTATGGGGGAAAAGGGAAAATATAGGAGTGGGTCAGACAATAAGTCTGGTGAGTGGAAGTAATTACTAGCATTTCTAAGCAAGATAAAGATAATAGACTAAGCAACAGTTCTGTAACGACCCCGGATTTTAGTTAAATTTAAATTAATAATTAATTTGATTTTTTGAATAAAATTTGTGAGATAAATCGATTTAAGTGATGCGAGTTTTCCCCGATTTAAAATAAATTTTGTATAAATCATTTAAATTAAAAAAAATATTGTATATTGTGTATATATGAATATATATATATATATATATAATAATGATTAAGAAGATGTATTTATAAAATAAGGAAAAAAAATGTAATATAAAATTTATTTAAAAGCTTTTAATTAATGAGAAACACAAGTGAGTCATTCGAATTGAACAAAACAACAAAATAAACAAGTGTATGCAAGAAGTAGATAAAACAAAAGAATGTAAGTAAGGCAAAAGAAAAATATCTGCATACAAATACAAGATCAAATGAAATAATTCATGTAAACTTAAAAGGAAGCATATGTACTTACTGATAACTCCAGCCGAAATCAAATATAGTATAGTCAAAGCAAGAAGAAGTAAAATAAGCAAGTTGTACAAAACAATTAATGCCATGTCCTATAGCATACTATACTATATCCATCAGCCACCGAAATGAAGAAAAAAATATTCATTTGTACAAAGTAAATTTATGAAGCCATCACAAGATTTCTATCAACAATCAAACAAAGAAATATCCCTGTTAAAAATTTGTACAAATATCATCATTAACCTGTAAATGTAAACTCTTTTCTTTATATCAGCTCCTCATTCCAATTCGTTCATCTTCAAAGCTAAGGAAAATCTGAAAGAAATAATATTTCAAACTTAAACAAACTTCAGTCAAAACCACAACACAATTAAAACAGACCAGAGATCAACAAGAAAATCAGAGGAAAAAGGGTTTTCAACTTGCATTTTCAAAACTGTTCCAACATGAAGTGCTCTGTTTCATTTCTCTGGAAAATAGGTGAGCGAACCTTTTGAAACCTCTAGTGTTTGATCTGTGGTTTGAATGTGTGCTTAAGATTAGTTTGAATGAGTGCAGATAAGTGTGTGAATGTATAAAAAATCCACTGTGCATGTTGATGAACAGTGATATTTATCTCTGTTTGCAATTTCCAGAGTTCCAGAAACCTGTCAAAGGAAAGGAAAAAGTCCCAAAGCTCTGCTTTTAATTGTTATTCGATTAGATTGTTAAAAAGGGATATGTTAAAAAGTATGAAAACTTAAATTTAAAAATAATTCCAAAGACAATCATCAAGTGCATGTTGTCTGGAACAAGGAGAAGGCTGTAAACTCAATCTATGATAAAAGTTCGATTTCCTTAATTAATTGATTTGATGATATAACCTAAAATATCTTAGAAAATGTTGATTTCAAAATTAAAAGTAAGATTTTAAATAGTGCATAGAGCAAGAAAATTGGGGATGAACAGAAAATGAAGTTCTGTCGATTTCTGTTGATCGTGTAATCAATTTGTCTCGGGATCGTAGCAGTAGGCACTGGAGTGATTGTTGAATACGAGAAAAATATAAGATGATTTTTTATCCCATCGTGGTGATTGGAAAATGGCAATCTAGGGTTTAAGTAAGATTTTAGTTAGCGTCAGGAAATTGATCGCTGCATCATCAACATTGCATCGGGCATCATCGGGGTTGATCGAATAGGAGCGTATGACGTTGCCGAAGACTTGGGTGGAGTCTCGTGACCTCCGGTGGTCAGAGATTGGGGGTACAAGGCGATTTCTGATAATCGCGGCTTGCTTCAGCTTGGACCAGAATGCTAAATTGGGTTTGGCTCATGAACTCGACGATCTGATTGCACTGGAGGCTTGGGCAGATGGTCAGTGACTTGTCAGTGATGGCGACGATGGTCGGAGGTGATCGTGGCAGAGGTGCACGTGCACGCGTGGGTGATGATATCTGATGTAGTTGTGGATTTGGGGAAGAAGTAAAAATCTCGGGTTCGTCTCGAAGTAACTTGCGTGGTGGCTCGGGGAAATGAATGTCATGGAGGACTCGAAGACAGACTCGGGTATTCAAGCATTTGGCTCGGGTCAGGTTGTGATAACCACGTTTTGAAATTTAGTAAAACCAGTTGGTAAATTATTAACCCAAGATAACCTATAAGTAAATGGGAATCAAATTTTAAGGTTATTTAAATAAGGTCTTA
This sequence comes from Allium fistulosum, assembly GCA_030737815.1. Classification (NCBI taxonomy): domain Eukaryota; kingdom Viridiplantae; phylum Streptophyta; class Magnoliopsida; order Asparagales; family Amaryllidaceae; genus Allium; species Allium fistulosum. Next base: position 846,443,634 of record CM060902.1, read on the forward strand.
AAGATAATTAGTTATCTTAAATAATGTTTTGATTTACTTAAAGGTTTTAAGTTTAATTTCATAATAATGATAATTGAGAAATTTGAAGAAAATAAATGGATTGTCTAGAACTTAATTAAGATTTAGGTAATTACAGATTAATTTAATTAATGAAGATGTTAAGGAGCAGATTAATTAATTTAATATAAATTATTTGGGGGTTATCAGCTAATTTATTAATTGGTAATCTGAGATTAATTGGTTAGTAAGTGGAGGTTAATTACTTAATGTAAGAAATTAAAGAAAAATTTTGTTAAGAATTTATTAATTTAATCAGTAATTAAGGGTTAAAGTAATTAATAATTAAAGGTTGATTAATTGATGGTTAAAGAATAATGAATAGTAAGGGTTTGAAATTAATTAACCAGGATTAGTAATTAATCTAATTTAAGTTAGTCAGATAATTAATTGACCTTACTTATGATGTTTGGATTTCATTGAATGCTGCATATTGGATTTATATCTCTGTTATGTGATTATGATGCTATGAATTGCTTTGTATTGAGCTGTGATATCTGTGATATGTTTCTTGTGAATGTAAAACCCTTGACCCGTAAAACGACACTTGAATTTCGATGCGACAGGGAGTCGGATTCCAGTTGGTTATCCGAAACCCACATCGAATCGTAATAGTGAATCTTTGTAACTGATAAATTTATTTTATCTATGAATCTGTGAATGAAGATAAGCATTATGGGCTATACCGCTTATCGATACATCTGTGATGATTGATGTTGTGCACTATTGTGTGAAACCCCTGGACCACACTTTTACACACACAAAAAATATGGATTTCACGTGGAAATCGGTTAAATCACAGATGATGTAAATTTGATGTTTTTGAAATTGAAATTTTAATTTCAATTGATTTTGAAATTGGAAAATTGGGGTTTAAAGTGAAAAGCTTTTGAAATGAGTTTCAAAGATAAAAGTTATTTTGAATAACTTAATCGAGTTTTGAAATTTAAATAATTTGATTTAAATTTGAATTCAAATTTGAAATTGAATTTTATGATTTGAAACTAAGGATTAAAGATGTTGTACAAGTTATATATGGGTTAAACCATTTTAAAGTATTGATTTGGGAATTTGAATTTAATTCAAGGGTTTTAACTCGTGTAAATATAACTGGATTTTTATGAAACGAAACTATTTGTTTTCAAATAGTAAAAGCTTTCACATAAGTAATGAACTTCCAATTTGTGTTGAACGGTTTCAAGTTTGAAATAGAATTGAAATGTTTTGAAAACTATGAAATGAGTCTTTGATTTCAAAGACCGGATGAGTTAATCCAACTTGAAATGGAATTGTTTTTGAAAAGCTATGAATGAATCTTTGGAAACTAGTTTTGAAAGCTATAAGTTAAATCTTGATTTAAAGATTTAACGAGTTAATTCAATTGAAATGGAAATTGTTTTGAAATCCATGAATGAATCTTTGTGAATGGGGTTAACTTTGTGAATTGAATCTTTTTGTTTAAAAGATTAAAGTGTGGAAATTGTTTAAACCAGTGAAGGTTTTTGAAATGAATCTTTTTGTTTAAAAGATTGGAAATGGTAATTTGTTTTAACCATTCGAATGAAAAGTTTTGGGCTTTAAGCTATGATTTAACTGATACCCCAGTATCCATATGATTTTTAATTGCGCTCGTTATTCGGTTTAGTCGGGAGAGGACCTTTGTGTCATATAACCCATTCCGAATAATGATACGACGATATGGATAGCATTTGAAGACCGGTGGTGAAGACCGGGTATTTGCGAGAGCGATAGGATGACCTATCGATTGTCTCTGCACTGAGTAGCTACGGTATAGAGATTACCTAAGTGATGGGAAGTCCGATCGAGATTGTGAATACCCGGATTGCAAGGGCTTCTTTGGAAGTGCCTTCGGTTCTGTTCGAACCCGGAACAAACTTGTATGGATGTGTGTCTGACGTTACACTTTGAGATGTAAAGCTGGTTTCTATCAAATACATTTCTGTTGGTGGCGGAGAATTTATTCTCTTAGCTTAACACCCTTCTCTGAGACGTACGAGCTCAGAGGTTATGTAGTTGATGGTTACTAGTGATACATTCCCAATTTGGTAATGTGGCATACGAAGTGCTGATGATCATTTGTGGATCAAAGCGTTGCTTTGTGAAAAAGCATGGCTTTGTGAAAAAGCGTGGCTTTGTGAAAAAGCGTTGCTTTGTGGACGAGACTTCGTCGAGCCTCACAACCCGGTAATGGTCGAAACAAGAATGTTGTGATAAAGGTTTGTAGGGGTAGCGCCCCTAAGGTATGTCATTTCCTTCTGGATAAAAGGTGATATCATGGTATGGAGCCCAGATATTTTACCTATGTTGATTATACTTTGTGGCTGTTGCTTTATGATTGAGGATCCTCGGATAAAGGTCGGTGACGACCGGGAGATGACATGACTCGTGTGTTAGTTACCTAGTTACAGCTGTACAGCGTGAGGTAGCGTCGGCCTTTTGTTTGCAGAGATCCGGTTAGGATCCGGGGCGTCTTTCCAGAGGCGTTTCTATTTCGATGTAAGGAAGTTCCTTTGCCTGATCATTTGTTGGAAATCCAAAGAAACAATACGAACCCTGTACGGTTTTTAGTTGTATAACCTGCCATGGAATGTGGCGGTAACCTGTTATTGAACATGGTAGCTATAGTAGGCATACGATGAAATGTTGTATGCTGGCTAAGATTGATATTATACTTTCGAAATATTTTCACACTATGCACTAGTAATAATATCAAAAGAGTTTTTCCTTTGCGTAGTAAGCATGTTTGACTATCATAAGGAGAAATCTCCTCCAATTCTGCGATTGCATTGTGTGTGTGGTGGGAGGCCTTATGGTAGTTTCATTTTCCAAAAGCATTACGGGTTTCAATGTTTAAAAGCCTTTTGTGTTTGTTTAAAGATAAACTGTTTTTGTTGCTCACACCAGTTCCATGACTGATCCGGAGTTTATTGTTCCCTTCCTAAACTCTAGGTGCCCACCATTTTCCACACGGGCAGTCTAGAGTTGGGTTTCTCAGATATTCAGGTTGAGTAGATTATCTGAAGCTAGTTCAGTTCTTGGAGTTCATGGATTGACATTGCCTATCTTGGAGTATTCTATTGGAGACATTCCATCCGCTGCTGGTGTTATCTATTTTCTTTCCGCTGCTATTTCTTGTATCATATCTCTGATATTGTTGTATCATATTGATATCATTGTTGTATATCATTCTGGATATTGTATTCATTGGAGTTGTATATGATATCATTATTTTCTTTCTTCCGTTGTGTTATTTACTTAACTGTGTTATAAGCTCCGGCGACTCGGATTTGAACGGTCGAATCTATGGCATTCGAGTACGATGTAAAGGATGGATGTCGATTTTCGAACGCGAAAATCCAGGGCGTTACAAGTTCTAGTTTAAACGGAAATAAATGAAAGATAAAACTCGCATAGAGTATTGTTTGACTGTTTTCTTTGATTATTTTATTTGATTGTTTCGATTGTTTGCACTTGTTTTAAACTGCTTTGATTAGGCTGAAATCCTTATTCTACCCTTTGATCGGCCTATTCTATCTCTGTTGTGCCACTGCGAATCAATCTTGTTGGTCATAGCAAAAGACACCCCTTTAGCGCGTAGGGCGCAGTAGCGAATTATTTACCCTAATCGATGTCGCACACTCGGTCATCGTCGGTACACACTAACTGTCGCCCCCAATTTGACCTCTTATTTACCCTAATCAGCATAAGCATGCCTAGCCTCACCTAACTGTTGTGAGACCATTAATCCTAGTGCTAAAAGGTAATGCTGCCCAGCCTCACCTAACTGTAGTGAGACCATCAGTCCTAGACCTGAAAGGGAATGCTGCCGGTACTGGTCCTAACAAACAATCTTCTAGTTTTGCGCTCCTTGCCCAAATCCCCATATTTGAGCCTCTATCTATTGGCCACTTATTTACCCTAATCAGCATAAGCGTGTCCCAGCCTCACCTACTATTGTGAGTCCGTCAGTCCTCGATGTAAAAGGGAATGCTATCGGTATGGCCCTACTTCTATGTTTGCTTATTACCTTAATCCAAGATCTAAGTTTTAAAATAAGCCTCTTCGGTTATTCCTTCCTTTTCTAATTATAACCTATGTGTTATAATTTGCTTATTAACTTAATCTAAGTTTTAAAGCAAGCCTCTTCTATTTTCTCTTTTTTTGTTATAACCACTTTTATAATTATGCTTGTAGATGTCTCAAATTTACTTATTTCAGTCTATGTTCATTTTATTTCAGTTTTGCTTATTTTACATCTGATTTCTTTAAATTTAGTGTTTTTCAATTTTAATCCATATTTGTGAATTCTTCTCTTTTTAATATTTTATTCGCGTAAAAAAGAATAAAAAGAAACTAACATTTACAGGCTAAATTCCAACTTAAAAATAGAAGTAAATAACTGTAAATAATTGAATAAAATAACTGAATAAAAATAGACTGAAAAGAACTTCTGAAATTTACTTAAAAATAGACTATAAATAAACTTACATAAAAATTGCCTCAAAATTGTAGAAAAACTACAACTATTGAAAACCCTATTATTTTAAATTACTTAAAAACCTAAAATAATTACAAAACACTCACTTGTGGTCCTTAGCTCTATTCTTGGCCCTTCCTGGATCTGCTTCTAGGACGTAGAATATTTTTATCAAAAAGATTTCCTCCCTAGAAAAATTTTCTATTTAAGGTTCAGCCTCAGGCAATGAACCCAATTGGGAGAAAATCTGAATGAGAAAAATAGCTAGGTTTAGGGTCTTATTTATAGTGTGGCTTAGGGATCTCAGGCCATCGGATTTGAAGATTAAATCTGGTGCAGCTACGTCATAGGCTCTCTAGGAACCGTTGGATGCAGCTACAGACGCACAAGATTTGGTCAAAAAATCAAAAATATAGTGTTCGGCTCGTACCTGGAAGTTTTCACGTCCACACAGTATGGCGAGTCGACCTAACCCATAGGTCGGTCGACCCAACCCATAGGTCAGTCGACCTAATGGTCGACCTCTGTACATTGGGTTCAACCTACAGGTCGACCTAACCAGTGTGGGGGTCGACCCCTATGGGGTCTTATTTTTTTTCGTTTTCTTTTTTATTTCTTGTTTCCTGCGTAACTTCTTCATACTAGCTCGGATTTTGACAAGTTATATATGAAAATTGATCAAAAAATTACCACGGACCTAATGGTGCAACTTCCATGGCTCGATTTTGATAATTTCATAAACTTATTTTATTATTTAATTAATTTGTTAATTAATTATTATAGCTCAAATTTTGGGTTGTTACAATTTTGTTTCGGTTTAATTTTTTCTTCATATTTATGACAACCACGGAGTGCTAGAACGTGGTTAGGTTATTAGCTCGGGGAAGTAATGTGTGGTTAATCACGGAGGCCACGTAGTGGCTAAGTGTGGTAGCTTCTTAGCCCACATTTTGTATCTGCATGGTTGCTGGCTATGCCAACGTGGTTCCACTGTGTGGTAGTCAAAAAATTGAAAAAACACATGACACAGCAACACAATATACACAGGCACAACGATATCATTCCAGAGAGCAATATTTACAGCAGCACAACAATTACATGTAAAATAAAAGTTTCCAAACCATAGAATTATCACAAACCTTTGAATTATCACAAACATAGCAATATCATACACAAACCAAAAACAAACATTCCCATTATTTCCATCATAACAAACACAAACACAAACATTTCCAAACCCATAGATGTACCCAAGTATACCATACACAAATCATGATACACAAATATAGCTAGTTAAGCCTACAAATGTAGTGATCGCTAGCAACTCTAGCACTACCAATTCTAGCTTCACTAGCATATTCCAAAAGTCTATACACATCAGTCAAAGTCTACAATGAACAAACAAAAATGAAGTTAAACAAATTTGAAGCGGTATGTCACAAAATATTGTAAGTTAAAATTATATTTTACTGTATAAAGTTGCTCCTAAGTTGGATGAAAGCTCGGTGGTCCTTGCATGATATTGTCAGGTAGAAGATTTGGATTTTGCACTCTAACTACACTATGAAATCGAAGCCACTACATATAATCATCCGTGCAAGTCAAATATGATTGATAAGTGGTATTGATCGATGGCGTTCTGCAATAACATAATTGTACTAATGCATCCATATACTCTCCAAAAACTGATAGTAAACACGACCATAAGTAGTAGACGTATGGCCTCGATGAGTGATTATACTAACTTGAGGAATAGGAGGTCCAAGAATGTTCTGCACTTGCCCAAATTGTCTCAAAACTCTATTAGGATGATACAGCTCCACAATATTGAGATAAAGTATGCACATGTTGTACCAAGCAATATCAGAAAATGGATGCTAGCCACATGCATATACATATGGATCAAAGATCAGCTAGTAAATTTTTACAAGCAAATAATTATCAATATGACAATACTTGTACTAAATTAGAATATTATTAGTACTAAACGAAGGTAGTAATTACCTGATTAATCTGAATATTATAAAGAAATAGATGAATATCTTTCATTAATATATGATTCTATAAATATGGATTCCATCGAGCAGCACATGGCAGGTTCTCATATTAATCTTAATGGAAGGATGAAAGCATGGAAAGTTCTCAAATATCTATGTCTCCAATAAACATAGATAACCTACGATTTGCTTAACAACCGTACGACTAGCTAAACCAAGCTGTCTGTACAGAAATGCAAGTGCCGCTTTACCCCATGAATAACTACTAACTTCATTCAAATCTTTCTATGTATCCAATGGACACATGTGCACATGTGACTTTCATTTATCGAAAAACAATGTATTACCAAGCAAGAATAAAAGGTAAGCCCGGGCAGCACGTCTAATCGCTCTCACGGTCCATTCACTACTAACATCTTGGAATCTTTCAAACAACATAGATAAACTCATTTTGTACCCTACTCTCTCATTCATTTCCATCCTAGCTTCATCTTTACTAATGCCTAGATATTCGGAAACAAACCTGACTGCTTGTTCCATATCGTATGTAAGACTTTGTATAGGCCTGCCTTTCTACTAGGATATGTAATAAAGAAGCTACATCATCTAGTGTGATGGTTATCTCACCAAACGGCATATGAAAAGTATTGGTCTCGGGATACCAATGCTCTACAAAAGAAGATATAAGATATATGTTCACATTCCTATAACTAGTCTGAACAATCGGGAAAAGTCCAGACGATTCGATTAAATTTCTAAAAACAATGGTATTTTTTGGAATTTTCCACTCAACAACCTCATGTGCATGGTTAACAGTTGTAAGATGTGCATGTTCCTAATAATAGAAACATCTTTTAGTTTATTATTCTATGAAAAAATTAAAATTTTCAAGTAATTAAGTTTATAGTACCTCGCCCTTCCATACAATCGATGCAACGTGAGTTTCAAAGTCTACAATCACATCAATATACTTTAGATCTCTATATTCTGTTGCTTCTTCTTCATCATCTGCTTATTCTTCTTCCTCTATTACCACATCATCTTCGCTTTCCTCCTCATTTTCCTCCGTTTGTTCATCATCTTCCTCATCATCACTGCTACCCTCGTCATCAACACCACCCTGAACATCACTGCCACCCCCACCCTCACCCTCATCACCACGTTTATGAGTGTCTTCTTCATTTTGCTCTCGTTTGACTAGTTGTTTGTTGTCTTCCCTTTTCTTCACTAATCTTTCTTCTACTCTCCTTTTTCTTTCCGAAGCTAACACCCGTGTTCGAGTAATCTGTGTAGATTATAAGCTTATGTTGAATAACATATCACTATTTTAAAATTTTCTAAGATGATAACTGTCTACATTTCTAAGTAGTTTTAGAAATTTCTAAGTAGTTAAATTCCTAATAATAATGCATATCATCTTGGATTTTTTTAGAAATGAATGAGCATTAGGGAATGTGAAGGCATTTAATGCCTTGGGAAAAGAATAGTCCCACATCTTAGAATAAAATAAACTATTTGTGTTTATATACTAAGACGTAGACACTATTATAATTCCTATAAGACAAAGAGACACAAGCCATGAGGGGTAGTGCAATGCACCACACCGTATGCGCACGTCCACCCCCGTGCCCGAGCCCGAACCCACAATCGCATCCGCGGCGCGGGCAAATGGTCAATTGAGGCATATTAAAGACATTTAGCACTTGGCAGTTGGCTTGTCGTGGCTGTTTAGACCGAACAGTTTTTTGTTTTTGTCCGTTCAAACTCAAACGGTCACACCACCTGATAAAGGGTCGCAACCTTCCAACAGTCGCAACCGTTCGAACAGGCAGCTATTACCTAATAGGTACACCTCCCCGTACCTATATATAGGGAGAAGAAAAATAGAATAGAATTGAAGTTTTTTCTGCATTTTCTTTCAATCCACAACACTCTGTTCTTAAAATAAACTCACTTGAGTTCATCGTCACTCTGTCGTTGTTGCGCGGCATCACAAAGAAGGTCCATTTCATCTTGGGAAACAATTGCTCAATATCCTTAAGCATTACAGAGGAAGCAATATTGTTTCAAGGAAACATCTTTTTTTACTAGACTCGGACAATCTAATCGGTATTATATTTACTGCATTCTTTGTTAACTGCATAGTTCTATTCGTAACAGTTTTTGCGATATAGTTGTGATAGTTTTGTTATTGCAATTTTGCAATATAGTTGTAACAGTTTTGTAACACCTTTGTAACGTTGCTGTCAACAATCCTTACAACCAGTTTCATAACACCTTTGTTGCGTTACTGCTTAACAATCTTGGAACAATATTGATTTATTGTTGGCTATTTTTGTAGACGAAAATGTCTCATGAAAGCAACACTTCTACGCCAACACAGACTGTGATTACTACTCAGTTTACAACTATGGTTCTAACGATGGCGTTATCTTATGGAGCACGAACATAAAAGTTCACATGGATGGACTTCAAACACTAGCAGCAAAATATGTTGTTTTACTTGACGACTTTGGGCCTTGGAAAGTTTCTTACAGAAGATGCTCTCGTAGTCGAAGAATTGGAACCCGATGCAACAAAAGTTGAATCCTTAAATGTCAAGAAGAGTTCTAACTATATGTGCAACAACTACATATTAAATGGGCTCAACAACAGCTTATACAATGTATACTATACTGCTCGAACTTCCAAAGAACTTCGGATAGCATTAGAGAAAAAGTACAAAATTGAAGATGCGGCATGAAGAAATTCATAGCACGGAAATTCCTTAACTTCAAAATGATTGATGCAAAGACCGTTATCAACCAGATTCAAGAGTTACAAGTCAATATTCACCATCTGCACGATGAAAGAATGACTCTAAGTGAATCTTTTCAAGTTGCCGCTGCAATTGAAAAGCTTCCTCCATCATGGAAAGATTTCAAAAACTACCTTTAGCATAAGCCTAAGGAGATGTTAATGGAGGAACTTGTAATCTGATTAAGGATTGAGGAAGATAACAGGAAATCTGAGAAGAAGACTTTGCATAACATGATTACCAAGGCAAATGTAGTTGAGTCAGAGAAATCCAACAAAAGGAAACGTGAGCATGCTCCTAAGAAATCAAAGAAATTTCAGGGTTAATGCCATAATTGTGGAAAGAAAGGACACAAAGCCGTCGAATGTCGCACACTTAAGAAAAAGAAATCAGAAGCAAACATGGCTGACATCTTAGAAGGAATGTCTGATATGGAATTATGTGTAGTAGTGTCCTAATGCAACCTTGTTGGTGACTCGAAGGAATGGTTTGTAGACACAGGAGCCACACGACACATATGTGCAAATAAGTGGATGTTTACAGCCTACAAAACTACTACTGAGGACAAACGACTTTTTATGGTAATTCACCCGCATCAAAAGTTGAAGGCAAAGGAAAGATTGTACTAAAAATGATTTTTGGAAAAGAAATAACTTTGGCAGATGTTCTTCATGTTCCATAGATCCACAAGAACCAGATTTCCAAATTGCTGCTTAGCAAGCATGGCTTCAAACTCACCTTTCCGTCTGATAAGTTTTTGTTGTCAAAGAATGGAGTGTATGTAGGAGAGGAAATATTTGTGATGGTTTATTTAAAGAAAATGTAACCACTATTGTACCAAACAATGATATGAATAAAATTGAATCTTCTGCTTATATTGTTGACTCTTCTAACATATGGCATTCTAGATTAGGTCATGTAAATTTTATACCTTGCGGACATTGATTAATCTAGATTTTATAGCAAATTGCAAAAAAGATTCCAACTATAAATGTCAAATTTGTGCAGAAGCAAAATTGATAAGAACCTCGTTTCACCATGCTGAATGAGAAATTGAACCTCTAGACCTAATAAACATAGATGTATGCGACTTAAAAATGTGTCAAACTAGAGGTGGAAAAAGGTATTTCATTACCTTCATTGATGATTGTACAAGGTATTGTTATGTGTATCTCCTTAGAAGCAAGTACAAAGCATTCGACATGTTTAAACAGTATAAAGCAGCAGTTGAAATTCAACTCAACAAGAAAATAATAGCTTTAAGAAGTGATAGAGAAGGAGAATATGAATTTCCCATTGAGGAATTCAGCACCGGACATGGTGTTATACACCCAACTACAACCCCGTATTCATCTCAATCCAACAGTATAGCCAAACGGAAAAATAGAACTCTTAAAGATGATGAATGCCTTACTAATTAGTTCTGGCTTGCTAGATAACTTCAGGAGAGAAGCTATTCTTTTTGAAAATCATATTTTGAATAAGATACCATGAAAGAAAACATCTAAATCTCCCCACAAACTTTGGAAAAATAGACCACCATCCTATAAATACTTAAAAGTGTGGAGGTTTCTTGCGAAAGTGGAGGTACCTAAACCAAAGAAAGTCAAAATTGGACCAAAAACAATTGATTGTGCATTCATTGGATATGCACAAAATAGTGCCGCTTATCGATTTTTGGTACACAAATCTGAAATTGATGATATTAATGTGAATACCATCATTGAGTCGAGAAATGCCATATTTTTCGAAAATGTATACTCATTAAAACAGGGTACTGAAAATTATCCTCAAAAGAGACTAAGAGAAACTGAAATCTCTAATTCTCTTGAGGATGCTAAACAAAATATTGATAATGATCAGCAAAACAGTGCTAATCAACAAGTGGAGGAACCATGGAGAAGCAAAAAATCAAGGACATTAAAAACCTTTGGACCAGACTTATACACATTTATGTTAGAAGACGATCCATTAACATACAAACAAGCTATGTCCTCCTCTGCTGCCCCTTATTGGAAGGAGGCTATTAACAACGAAATCGAATCCATTATGGCAAACCATACATAGGAGTTAGTTGATTTACCTCAAGGATGCAAGATCTTGGGTAATAAATGAATATTTAGAAAGAATTGAAACCTGATGGTTCAATAGACAATATAAAGCTCGACTTGTGGTTCAAGGTTTCAAACAAAAAGAAGACTTGGACTATTTTGATACATACTCTCCAGTAACTAGAATAACATCAATAAGATTGCTGATAGCAATCGCATCCACACTTGATTTAGAAATGTGAGGAATGCGGATTACAGATCTTAAGGCTAGGAATAACACTAGAGGGGGTGACTAGTGTTTTTAAGAAATTACTAAATCTTTTTGAGTTTATGTTAATTTGAACACAAATGTATGCAATATTCAGACACAGGTATAATCACAGAAACAAACACAGATGCAGAAATAAAGTAAATGCATTAAAGGAAATAACACACCGGATTTTATATTGGTTCGGGGTTACCCTACATCCAGTCCCGCACAATCAAGTACGGATTTCCTTTCAAAAGCAATTCAACAATTACAACCCTCGGTTTCAAGGCTACGTGGTACACCCTCCAAAATAACAATCCTCTGGGTAGAGATACTTGATTTCTGGGGCAACAAGTTCACCCAATTGATTTCCAAGGCTACAATCACACCTTTTCTCGCTTGATTGATTTCCAAGGCTACAATCACACCTTTTCTCGCTATATATATTACAAAGAAGCCTATAACTCTGAATAGAACTTAGATCTTGTTGAGATAGTGATAGAGAATCAAACCAGAGATAATCTAGTTCGATTCAATGTTGATTTCAGCAGAGTGATGATAGGATTTTGATTAAGAAAATGTGGAAGAAGAAGAGGAGTGAAAAAACCAGAAAAACTGACTGAAAATTCATTGAAACTAACCCCTATTTATAGAAGAACAACAGTCATGTCCATTCGTGAAGAGTTATGGCGAATAGACACTTCTTTTGAAATTGAAATTTTGAACTCAACTGTCACCATGTCGACAGGGTCACCATAGGCATGTCGACATCCCAAAGCAATTTTTGATGTTTTGATTTTCTTTGAAAATAACCTTTATCTTATATTAAAACTATTTTAAACTTTGTAAATATACTTGATTATAGATAAAATACATAGATGAATATAAAGAATAATATATATAATATTTTACTATAATTTTATATTTAAATCAAAGTATAAATATATTATAATTAAAAGATAGTTTAAAATAACCGAAGTTTAAAAACAAGAATATTTAAGGCTAAAACATCTTTTTGAAAATTATTTAAAAAGATAATTTTTTAAGGCTAAAACATTTTGAAAAACAATTTTGAAAATCATTCTGAGGTAGTTTTGAAAATCATTTTGAAGTAGTTTTGCAAGCTTCTTCCTGCAGAATATCTCATCATGACAGGACTCGAGAACTTGTACAAAACCAGAATGTTCGTGGGTTTGTAAGCCACTTGTCGTAGGTTTGTAAGCTACTTGTCGTGGGTTTGTAAGCCACTAAAAAGGTAGAAATGGGTTCCATCTCAAAAGAAAAATGGAGTGAAGATTTCAGTGCTATTGTTAAGTTTTAACATAATTCTAGACTCAATACTTATCTTGAAATCTTGAACTCTTGATAATCTTGATATTCTTGATACTCATGAGCCTTCAATCTTGATATCTTGAATCTCTATACTGTACAGTCTTCATTCTTGGTACCTGCATGGTTAAATCCTGCATATACATATATATCTAAACTATAATGTTAGTATTTATATTTTATAATCTTATTCTAAGGTTGTTGTCATCAAAAGCATCAACTCATGGACTAACAATCTCCCCCTTTTTGATGATGACAACCTTTGTTTATAAAATATTACTTCTATCATATTGACTCCCCCTAAATCTAATAATTCCCCCTTAATCTATGCCTAACTCTCATATTTTATATTTCTCCCCCTTTGTCATCAACAAAAACAAACTAACTCCTAAACTATATTACTCTTAGTCTAATATCCTCTTATGATGATAGTGTTATCATCAATACTTACTTATAAACCTAAAACTTAGTCCTAAATTACAAACTCTCCTAATAAGAATCTATATAATAATACTTTTAATAGAACATATATATAAGAACACACATTATTTATTATATATTTGTTTATATTTACATTTTTCGTAGAGATCGAAACATAACAAACAACAAATAGAAAAGGAAGAAAAGAAACTAATGTGTGTTTTTGAACATAGGAGATCTATGAACCGAAAAATTTGGATAATGGAAACAGAAATTTCCACGTTGTTCGACAAGATTTCCATCTTTGTCAAAGCACACTTCGCCAACGCAAACGACTTTGTCATTGTCTTCCACGTGCGCTTCTTCCATGGGGACTACTACTACTTCTTCTTCTTCTTCTTCTTCACTGGCCTCTTGAACATGATCTTCTGATGTGTCCTCGTCAATCAAGATTGGGTTGGCATGATTATCCATTAGAAATTTTTGCAAATTCCTAAGGATTTTGCCTTGCCTCTCTTGTTCTTTGGCCATTCGAAGTTGCATCACTTGGATTTCAGTCATTAACTGAAGGGTATGTTTCAGAGAATCCTATATTTTCGTTACACGAGCGAGCGTTGATTGTTGACACGGACCAGAAGTAGGCGATGGAAACAAAAAGGATGATTTTAAGTTTGATTTGGAAGAGGAGGCCATTGATAAATTGAACTTAGAAGATAGAACAGAGAGAAAAAAGAGAGAATGAAGAAAAAATTTCGAAATAAGAGAAATTTATAACCACTTATTTAAATTTTTGTGGGAAAAGGAAAAAAAACGTTATATGTCGACATGGTCCTTGAAATTTTGCCTATTTAATTTATTTTGAATTAATTATACTTGTTATTTATATTTTATATTTCAGTTAATGAACAAATACCTAATTTTCTTCTTAATTTAGTAAATGTAGATTCATTTAAGGGTTTTGTTAAGATATCAGCAATTTGATTTTCAGAATTGATATAGTCGAGAGTAATTACTTCTCTACTTATATTATCTCTGAGAAAATGATGTCTGATATCAATATGTTTAGTTTGAGCATGTTGAGTAGTATTTTTGGATAAATTTATTACACTAGTATTATCACAATAAATTGGTGATTTTGAGATATTTAAACCAAAATCTTTTAAACTTTGTTGCATATATATTACTTGAGAACAAGCCAAAGCAGCAGAAATATACTCTGCTTCAGTTGTTGATAAAGAAACCGTGTTTTGCTTTTTACTAAACCAGGAAATCAGAGAATGCCCTAAAAAGTGACAAGTTCCACTTGTACTTTTTCGGTCTGATTTACAACCAGCATAATCAGCATCACAGTAAGATATTAAGTCAAACGAATCATTTTTAGGATAAAATAAGCCATAATCAAAGGTGTGTTTAACATATCTTATAATACGTTTTACAGCTTTTAAGTGAGTTTCTTTAGGTAGAGATTGATACCTTGCACAGAGACAGACACTATGCATGATATCAGGTCTACTCGCAGTGATATAGAGTAGTGATCCAATCATTCCTCTATATAATTTTTGATCTACATCTTTCGAGAGATCTTCTTTACTAAGGTACTCATTGGTTGCCATGGGAGTGGGTTTTCCACTCGCAGTAGTCAAACCAAATTTACTAACCAGGTCTTTAGCATATTTTTCTTGACTAATAAAGATACCATTATCTAATTGTTTTATTTCTAATCCTAAAAAGAAGTTTAATTCACCCATATGACTCATCTCAAACTCTTTTGTCATTATTTCAGAGAATTCTTTATTCATTTCAAAATTAGTTAATCCAAAAATGATATCATATACGTAGACTTGTACTAGTTGAATATCATTTTTATTTCTTTTAATAAAAAGAGTATTATCTACTTTACCTATTTCAAAATTAGATTGTAACAAGTAAGATCTTAGTCTATCATACCAGGCTCTAGGAGCTTGCTTTAGACCATATAGAGCTTTCTTAAGTTTGTAAACATGATTTGGAAATTTATCATTTTCAAAAAGTGGTGGTTGTTTAACAAATACTTCTTCTTTTACAAAACCATTTAAAAATGCACTTTTAACATCCATTTGAAATAATTTGAAATTATTATGACTTGCGAAAGCAAGTAGAATCCTAATAGCTTCTAATCTTGCTACGGGGGCAAAGGTTTCATCAAAATCTATTCCTTCTTCTTGACAATAACCTTGAGCGACTAACCGGGCTTTATTTATAACAACCTCTCCTTGTTCATTCATTTTATTTTTATAAACCCATTTAGTTCCAATTATTGTTTTATTTTCAGGTCTAGGAACAAGTTCCCAAACATCATTTCTAGTGAATTGATTTAATTCTTCTTGCATAGCCAAAATCCATGAATCATCAGTTGATGCTTCTTTTGGATTTTTTGGTTTAATAGTTGATATAAAAGCTACATTACTCATTTGACTTAGTTGGTTTCTAGTTTTAACAACAGATTGCATATCTCCAAGTATATTTTCTATAGGGTGATCTTTTAAAAGTTTAATCCTTTTATTAGAATGATTTAATTCATTATTAGTTTCAGTTGATTCTTGATTTTGAATGATTAAATCCTCTTCATCATTTATTTCTTCAAAATTTTCAAAATTTTCATCAAATGAAACATGCATTGTTTCTTCGATGGTATTAGTTCTTAAATTAAATACTCTGTATGCTTTACTTCTATTAGAGTATCCGATAAAGATACCTTGTTGGATTTAAGATCAAATTTATCTAAGTTATCTTTTGTATTTAAAATAAAACATTTACTTCCAAAGATTCTAAAATAAGATACCTTAGGTTTCTTTGAGTAAATAAGTTCATAATGTGTCTTATCAGTTAAAGGTCTAATTAAAATTCTATTTAAAATGTAACAGGCGGTAGCAACTGCTTCTGCCCAAAAATACTTTGGTAAATTACTATCAGAAAGCATAGTTCTCGCACACTCTTGAATCGTCCTATTTTTACGTTCTACTACTCTGTTTTGTTGTGGAGTTCTTGGAAATGAAAAATTGTGAATTATTCCCTTTTTATTACAGAATTCTTCAAACTTTTCATTTTCAAATTCACCACCGTGATCACTACGGATGGTTATAATTTTTTGAGAAAATTGATTTTGAATCCTTTTTGAAATTTTTTTAAAACATTCAAAAGTATCACTTTTATGTTCCAAAAATATTGTCCATGTAAATCTAGAATAATCATCTACAATTACAAAAACATATTTATTGTGATTTATTGACTGAATTTGAGATGGACCAAATAAATCAAGATGAAGTAATTCAAGAGATTTTGAAGTTGAAATCATATCTTTCAATTTAAAGGATCTTTTTCTAAGTTTTCCTAGTTGGCATGCATCACATAGACTATCTACTTTAAAATTCATTTTAGGGAGACCTCTTACTAGATCATGTTTTGACAGTCTAGATAGGAGTTTGAAGTTCAAATGCCCAAATCTCTTATGCCAAATCCAAGGGTTACTTGCATTTGCCAAAAGACACAAGTTATCATTTGAAATTTTCATACTAAGAATATAAATATTCTTTTTCCTAATTCCCTCAAATATTATGGTCGAATTATTATCTTCAATGTTACACTTATCTTTTTCAAATTTAATTTTATATCCTTTATCGCATGGTTGACTTATACTTAGCAGATTGTGTTTCAGATTCTTAACTAGCAAAACATTAGTAATAATAGGAGTTTCAGAGTTACCGACTTTGCCGATGTCGATCACATAACCTTTTGAATTGTCTCCAAAGTTAACTAGTCTTCCGTCTTTGTATATTATATCATTCAGCATATCTGGATTCCCAGTCATGTGCCTAGAACATCCACTATCGAGTATCCATTTGTTATTTTTGATCTGAACAGTTTGGTTGTTCGGGATTGATTCATCAACTCCCATAAAGCATGATTCCTGCACATCAAACAATCTTAGTAGACAACATGTATTTGAATATTGATTATATGCAGACTCAAGAGACAATGATGATCTGAATATTTCTAAACATGCATTAACAAATTTCTTGATCATAGCCATTTTAAAAAAAACTTTTTCAAAAATCAGATTATGAAACTTTTGAAAACCTTGCTTTGATACCAAATGTGAGGAATGCGGATTACGGATCTTAAGGCTAGGAATAACACTAGAGGGGGGGGGGGGGTGAATAGTGTTTTTAAGAAATTACAAAATCTTTTTGAGTTTATGTTAATTTGAACACAAATGTATGCAATATTCAGACACAGGTATAATCACAGAAACAAACACAGATGCATAAATAAAGTAAATGCATTAAAGGAAATAACACACCGGATTTTATACTGGTTCGGGGTTACCCTACATCCAGTCCCGCACAATCAAGTACGAATTTCCTTTCAAAAGCAATTCAACAATTACAACCCTCGGTTTCAAGGCTACGAGGTACACCCTCCAGAATAACAATCCTCTGGATAGAGATACTTGATTTTCGGGGCAACAAGTTCACCCAATTGATTTCCAAGGCTACAATCACACCTTTTCTCACTTGATTGATTTCCAAGGCTACAATCACACATTTTCTCGCTAGATAGATTACAAAGAAGCCTATAACCCTGAATAGAACTTAGATCTTGTTGAGATAGTGATAGAGAATCAAACCAGAGATAATCTAGTTCGATTCAACGTTGATTTCGGCAGAGTAATGATAGGAGTTTGATTAAGAAAATGTGGAAGAAGAAGAGGAGTGAAAAAACAAGAAAAACTGATTGAAAATTCGTTGAAACTAACCCCTATTTATAGAAGAACAACAGTCATGTCCATTCGTGAAGAGTTATGGCGAATAGACACTTCTTTTGAAATTTAAATTTTGAACTCAATTGTCACCATGTCGACATGGTCACCATAGGCATGTCGACATCCCAAAGCAATTTTTGATGTTTTGATTTTCTTTGAAAATAACCTTTATCTTATATTAAAACTATTTTAAACTTTGTAAATATACTTGATTATAGATAAAATACATAGATGAATATAAAGAATAATATATATAATATTTTACTATAATTTTATATTTAAATCAAAGTATAAATATATTATAATTAAAAGATAGTTTAAAATAACCGAAGTTTAAAAACAAGAATATTTAAGGCTAAAACATCTTTTAAATCATTTAAAAAGATAATTTTTTAAGGCTAAAACATTTTGAAAAACAATTTTGAAAATCATTCTGAGGTAGTTTTGAAAATCATTTTGAAGTAGTTTTGCAAGCTTCTTCCTGCAGAATATCTCATCATGACAGGACTCGAGAACTTGTACAAAACTGGGATGTTCGTGGGTTTGTAAGCCACTTGTCATAGGTTTGTAAGCTACTTGTCGTGGGTTTGTAAGCCACTAAAAAGGTAGAAATGGGTTCCATCCCAAAAGAAAAATGGAGTGAAGATTTCAGTGCTATTGTGAAGTTTTAACATAATTCTAGACTCAATACTTATCTTGAAATCTTGAACTCTTGATAATCTTGATATTCTTGATACTCATGAGTCTTCAATCTTGATATCTTGAATCTCTATATTGTACAGTCTTCATTCTTGGTACCTGCATGGTTAAATCCTGCATATACATATATATCTAAACTATAATGTTAGTATTTATATTTTATAATCTTATTCTAAGGTTGTTGTCATTAAAACCATCAACTCATGGACTAACAAGAAATACATCAAATGGATGTAAAGAAAGCATTTTTAAGTGGTGAACCGGAAGAAGAAATATACATGAAACAACCTGAAGGTTTTCTAAAACTGGAAATGAAAGTAAGGTTTGTAGATTAAGAAAATCACTGTATGGGCTTAAACAAGCGCCGAAACAATGGCATGAAAATTTTGATGAAAAATATGATACTAAATGGATTTCATATAAATGAATGTGACAAATGTGTCTATTCTAAACATACAAATATGGGATATGTCATTGTATATCTATATGTAGATGATTTACTAATATTTGGAAGCAACAAGGAGATAATAAAATCTACAAAAGATATGTTCTCCGCCAGATTTGACATGAAAGATCGGGCAATCGCTGACGTGATACTTGGTGTAAAAATACTTAAAACCAACCAAGGTTATGTGTTGTCCCAATCACACTTCATTGGGAAAATACTTGAAAAGTTTAAACAACAAAATATAATATCAGCAAAATCACCCATAGATTTGAACCAAAATTGGGTTAAAAATAGCGGTGATAGTATTTACCAACTTGTGTACTCTCGTATACTAGGCAACATTATGTACGTAATGAACTGCACTAGGCCTAACATAGCATATGCTGTAAGTAAACTCAGCAGATATACTAGCAACCTAGGAAAGAATCACTAGAAAGCTATAATTCGAATACTAGGATACCTAAGGTATACACAAAGTCATAGACTATATTATGATAGGTATCCATCTGTAATAGAAGGGTATTGTGATGCAAACTTGATAACTGGTTAATCATATGCAAAATCCACTAGTGGATATGTGTTTACCTTAGCTAGTGGGGCAATATTTTGGAGATCCTCTAAACAAACTTGTTTAGCAAGATCGATCATGGAATCGGAATTTATTGCCTTAGACTAAACCACAGAAGAAGCGAATTGGCTTTGAGGTTCCTTAGAAGGTATTCCGAATTGGGAAAAATTTGTACCTCTAATAAGCATACATTGTGACAGCCAATCAGCTATTGGTAGGGCCAATAGTAAGCGTTATAATGGCAAGTCTAGACATATTCGTCGTTGACATAAAACTATTAGACAACTTCTCTCTAATGAGGTTATCGCGATTGACTATGTAAGATCAAATGATAACATTGCAGATCCACTAACAAAAGGTTTATCTAGAGAGAAGGTTAATATCTTATCAATGAGAATGAGGTTAAGGCCCATAAACTAAAAAGTTTCTTTAAATGGAAACCCCACTTAGCGGATTGGAGATCCCAAGATCTAGGTTCAAAGGGATAACTAAGTTTAGATAAACTTGAGAGCACTGTAAATATTCAAACCATTCCTATGATAAGTCAGTGCACTACTCGCTGGAGAATATGATAGGTTTTGATACTTTTAATGATGTTTATACTTGGTAATATTAAAGAACCAAGCAGAGTATTTTGAAAATACTCGTTATAGAATCACCTACGTGAGTGCGAAGGCGCTGCTTCATGGAGAATTGTAAGGCCAAATTCTCTAAAGCACTTATGAGACCAAGCTAGTGTTCATGGAAAAAATGAACACAAACGAGAACCAATGAGGATTAGAAACACTTATTGCGTGTTATCTATTTTAGATTTACACAAAAGGCTTATAGTTCAAAGACAACCTTAGTCCACTAATTCGCCAGTAAGTCAAAAGGATAAACATTATGAAAGTTTAAGGCCAATGTGCTACTCTAACTGATACGATTAATGTTTTGCAAAATTTTAAAAACAGATTGAGCAATTACTCATTCATGTGGGGGATTTTTAGAAATGAATGAGCATTGTGGAATGTGAAGGCATTTAATGCCCTAGGAAACGAATAGTCCCACATCTTAGAATAGAATAAACTATTTGTGTTTATATACTAAGATGTGGACACTATTATAATTCCTATGAGACAAAGAGAGACACAAGCCATGATGGGTGGTGCAACACACCACCCCGTACGCGCTCGCATCGCATTCGCATCTACGGTGCGGGCGAATGGGCATTTGAGGCGTATTATAGGCACTTTGTAGTTGGCAGTTTTTATTTTTGTCCATTCAAACTCAAACGTTCACACCACCTGGTAAAGGGTCGCAACCTTTCCTACAGTCGCAACCATTTGAACATGCACATATTACCGAATACGTGCACCTCCCCGCACCAATATATAGGTAGAACAAAAATAAAATACGAACTAAAGTTTTTTCTGTATTTTCTTTCTATCCACAACACTCTGTTCTTAAAATAAACTCTCTTGAGTTCGTCATCGCTCCGTCGTTGTTGCGCAGTATCACAGAGAAGGTCCATTTCATCTTGGAAAACAATTGCTCGATATCCTTAAGCGCCGTAGAGAGAGCAATATTGTTTCAAGGAAAACGCTTTTTTCACTGGACTCAGACAATCTAATCGGTATTATATTTATTGCATTATTTGTTAACTACACAGTTCTATTAGTATCAGTTTTTGCGACATAGTTGTGACAGTTTTATTGTTGCAATTTTACAACACAGTTGTAACAGTTTTGTAACACCTTTGTAACGTTACTGTTAACAATCATTGCAACCAGTTTCGTAACACCTTTGTAGCGTTACTGCTTAACAGATTTAATCTTAAAAATTCCTATAAACAAATTCCATTCAATATATAATTAAAAATTATACGTTGAATATGAAGATGCATAGGTCAGAAAAGCAGTTGGTATTTTTTGCCTCTGAATGTTTGCCACGCAGATACATTGCATGGTCTTCTAGTACAACCACGTATATACACTACGTAATTCTGTATATTACTATGAAGTAGATCTGTGTGGTAAGATTGCAAAACCTATAAGTATACTGTGTGAATTGTAGGTTTACCACGCATATGTACTATGTGGTAAGTGTTTAGCACAAAAAAGGCATATTGAAAAAAAAAGTTGATCGTACCGCCTTTGCCAGCCTTCCCAAATGCAAACTAAACATTGTCGCCTATTCCAAAACGCAAGTTCTACCACAATTTTGAAGATTCAATCGGATTTGCTTGGGTTTGCTTGCTTCAGGGTTTGGAATTTTATCGCTTCAATGGTTAGTGAAAGTAAAAGAGCGACGTAAATTTGGTAGGTCAAAAGAGAAAGGAGCAAAAATGGAAAGATGGGAGGAAACTCAGTAAAACAAGGGGTAATTTGTTTTTTTTGGGAAAACTGGGCATGTTTCAAAGTTTAAATAGAATTTATTGAGATATCCTTTACTAGTTATAGTTTATTTGTCCTTGCCTATATGTAGTGCGAAAAGGTATGTCCTTGCTTCTTGAGCTTATGAATGACTGCAATAGCAAGACAGTTCCCGAATTGGGAATGAAGCTTTATTTTGATGCAGTTATTATCGCTTCACCACATCCAACTATTCAAATATATGAGTGAGCAGTTGTGGCACATAGGTCAGAATGCATTCAACTCAAAATGTGTGAACTAGCATAATACCATTCGATCCATGTAATCTGTAGTTAACTATTTGTATGTAACATCATATATGATAGGAAATTCTGAAATAAGAAACCTTTCATTTTCATTAACTATCCATTGCTTATTTTGGTAACTATATCTCAAACTGTCCACATATATTATCTTTACTACTAATAAAGAGAATTCATTGAAAAGATTTACTCGGTGTCTTTTTAAAATTCCAAATATACCCTTTTACATCTCATAGAGATAGTATTCAAATATGGGGATATACCCTATTATTTTCTAAGTACAAATGTTAGTCATCATGGAGAACTATAGTGTGCGTTCAGGTACCCAAGTGTACAATATTGCCCGTAATTTAGGTGGAAGTTCATCGGTCGAAATTTCGCCTGATTTCGAGTTAGTATGAACAAGTTATTGCAGTGTAAATAAAAAAAATAGTGGCTTCTACACTAGGCGGAGTTCAAATATAGGGATGTGGTAGCCCGTAATTTTCTAGGTACAACTGTCGGTCCCTCTGGAGAACTACAGTGTGCGTTCACAAGATGAAACATCCGAGTGATCCATATTGTCCGAAATTTAGGTGGGAGTTAATCGGTCGAAGTCTTGCCGGATTCCGAATTAGTATAAAGAAGTTATTGCAGTGTGGAAAAAAATAGCGGCTTCTTCCTAGGCGGAGTTCAAATATGAGTATGTAGCCTGTTATTTTCTCACTGGAACTATTAATCACTATGGAGAACTATAGTGAGTGTTGAAGTGGGGATATAACATGTTATTTTCTAAGTACAACTGTTAGTCACCATGGAAAACTACAGTGTGCGTTCACAAGATGAAGTATCCGAGTGTACCATATTGTCCATAATTTAGGTGGAAGTTCATCGGTCAAAGTTTTGCCTGATTCCGAGTTAGTATGAAGAAGCTATTGCAGTCTGAAGAAAAAAATAGCGGCTTCTACCTAGGCGGAGTTCAAATATGAGGATGTAGCCTGTTATTTTCTAAGTACAACTATTAGTCATCATGGAGAACTACAGTGAGCGTTAAAGTGGGGATATAACCTGTTATTTTCTAAGTACAACTATCAATCACCATGGAGAACTACATTGTGCATTCACAAGATGAAGTATTCGAGTGTACCATATTTTCTATAATTTAGGTGGTAGTTTATCGGTCGAAGTATCACCTAATTCCGAGTTAGTATAAAGAAGTTATTGCAGTCTGAACAAAAAATAGCGGCTTCTGCATTAGGCAGAGTTCAATTATTGGGATGTGGTAGCCTGTTATTTTCTAAGTACAACTGTCAGTACCCATGGAGAACTATAGTGTGCGTTCACAAGATGAAGCATCCGAGTGTTCCATATTGTCAATAATTTAGATGGGAGTTAATCGGTCGAAGTCTCGCTGGATTCCAAATTAGTATGAAGAAGTTATTGCAGTTTGAATAAAAGAAATAGCGGCTTCTACACTAGGCGGAGTTCAAATATGGGGATGTGGTAGCATGTTATTTTCTAAGTAAACTATCATTCCTCATGGAGAACTACAGTGTGCATTCACAAGATGAAGTATCTGAGTGTACCATTTGTTTGTAATTTAGGTGGGAGTTCATCGGTCATAGTTTTGCCTGATTCCGAGTTAGTATGAAGAAGTTATTGGGTCTGAGGAAAATAATAGCGGCTTCTTCGTAGGTGGAGTTCAAATATGAGGATGTAGCATGTTATTTTCTAAGTACAACTATTAGTCACCATGAAGAACTATAGTGAACGTTGAAGTGGCGATATAGCTGGTTATTTTCCAAGTACAACTGTTAGTCATCGTGGAGAACTACAGTGTGTGTTCACAAGATGAAGTATCCGAGTGTATCATATTGTCTGTAATTTAGGTGGAAGTTCATCGGTCAAAATTTCATTTGATTCCGAGTTAGTATGAAGAAGTTACTACAGTATAAGCAACAATAATAGCGGCTTCTGCCTAGGCAGAGTTCAAATATGGGGATCTAACCTGTTATTTTTTAAGTACAACAGTTAGTCACCATAGAGAACTACAATATGCGTTTACAATATCCAAGTGTAACATATTGTCCGTGATTTAGGTGGGAATTCATCGGTTGAAGTTATGCATGTTTCCAAGTTAGTATGAAGAAGTTATTGCAGTCTGAAGAAAAACAATAGCGGCTTCTACCTAGGCGGAGTTCAAATATGAGGATGTAGCCTGTTATTTTCTAAGTACAACTATAAGTCACCATGGAGAACTACAATGAGCGTTGAAGTGGGGATATAGCCTGTTATTTTCTAAGTACAACTGTTAGTCACCATGGAGAGCTAAAGTGTGCCTTCACATGATGAAGTATCTAAGTGTACCATTTTGTCTATAATTTTGGTAGGAGTTCATCGGTCGAAGTTTCGTTCGATTGCGAGTTAGTATGAAGAAGTTATTATAGTATGAACAAAAAAATAGCGGCTTATGTCTAGGAGGAGTTCAAATACGGGGATGTAGCCTGTTAAAGTACAATTGTTAGTCATCATGGTGAACTACATCGTGCATTCCCCGGATAAAGTATCCAAGTGTACTATATTGTCCGTAATTTAGATGGGAGTTCATCGGTCGAAGTTTTACTTGATTCAGAGTTAGTATGAAGAAGTTATTGCAGTCTGAAGAAAAAAATAGCGGCTTCTGCCTAGGCGGAGTTCAAATATGGGGATGTACCCTGTTATTTTCTACGTACAACTATTAGTCACAATGGAGAACTACAGTGAGCGCTGAAGTGGGGATATAGCCTGTTATTTTCTAGGTACAACTGTTAATCACCATGGAGAACTATGGTATACGTTCATAAGCTGAAGTATCCGAATTTTCTATATTGTCCATAATTTAGGTGGGATTTCATCGATCATAGTTTCGCTCGATTCCAAGTTAGTATGAAGGAGTTATAGCAGTATGAAAAAAAGTGCGGCTTCTGCCTAGGCGGAGTTCAAATACGGGGATGTAGCCTTTTATTTTCTAAGTACAAATGTTAGTCACCAAGGAGAACTACAGTATATATTCGCTAGATGAAGTATCCAAGTGTACCACATTGTCCGTAATTTAGGTGCGAGTTCATCGATCGAAGTTTCGTCCAATTGCGAGTTAGTATGAAAAGGTTATTGTAGTATGAACAAAAAAAAGCAGCTTCTACTTAGGCGGAGTTCAAATACGGGGATATAGCTTGTTATTTTCGAAGTACAACTGGTACTCATCATGGTGAACTACAACGTGCATTCCCCAGATGAAGTATCTGAATGTACCATATTGTCCGTAATTTTGATGGTAGTTCATCGGTCAAAGTTTTGCCTGATTCCGAGTTAGTATAAAGAAGTTATTGCAGTCCGAAGAAAAAAATAGTGGCTTCTGCCTAGGCGGAGTTCAAATATGAGGATGTAGCCTGTTATTTTCTAAGTACAACTATTATTCACAATGGAGAACTACAGTGAGCATTGAAGTGGGGATATAGCCTGTTATTTTCTAAGTACAACTGTTAATCACCATGGAGAACTACGGTATACGTTCATAAGCTGAAGTATTCAAATTTTCTATATTGTCTATAATTTAGGTGGGAGTTCATCGATCATAGTTTCACCGATTCCGAGTTAGTATGAAGGAGTTATTGCAGTATGAAAAAAATAGCAGGTTCTGCCTAGGTGGAGTTCAAATACGGGGATGTAGCCTTTTATTTTCTAAGTACAACTGTTAGTCATCATGGAGAACTACGGTATATATTCCTTAGATGAAGTATCCGAGTGTGCCATATTGTCCTTAATTTAGGTGGGAGTTCATCGGTCGAAGTTTTGCCTAATTCCGAGTTAGTATGAAGAAGTTATTGCGCGGAGTTCAAATATAAGGATGCAGCATGTTATTTTCTAAGTACAATTATTAATTACCATGGAGAACTATGGTGAGCGTTGAAGTGGGGATATAGTCTATTATTTTCTAAGTACAACTGTTAGTGACCATGGAGAACTACAGTATGCGTTCACAACATGAAGTATCCGAATGTTCTTTACTGTCCGTAATTTAGGTGCGAGTTCATCAGTAGTAGTTTCGTCCGATTCCAAGTTAGTATGAAAAATTTATTGCAGTATGAACAAAAAAATAGCGCTTTTGCCTAGGCAGAGTTCAAATATGGGGATGTAGTATGTTATTTTCTAAGTACAGCTGTTAGTCACCATGGAAAACTACGGTATACGTTCACTAGATGAAGTATCCGAGTATTCTTTATTGTTTGTAATTTAGATGGGAGTTCATCGGTGAAAGTCTCGCCTGATTCCGATTTAACATGAAGGAGTTATTGCAGTCTGAACAAAAAAAAATAGCAGCTTTTGTCTAGGCTGAGTTCAAATTTGAAGATGCTACTTTCAAATCTACTTCCACAAATACAGCTAAAAATGCATGCACGTTGTGATCGTTATCTATAATGTGTGATGCTAGGTAAACTAGTGGTACTCAAACTAACTAGTTCATTTCATTGACACAATATGTATTTACATGTAACTATAGATGTTTAAACTAAGCTACACCATGAATATTTTCATCATCGGAGTCTATAAAAAATAATAACATGTCCTATTTAGTATCATGCCATACTTACAAAATGAACCACAAATACGACAAATGAATGACCTGTGGTATGTTCTGCAACATTTTAATGTGTCCACGGTACTTATATTTCATATGCACCAATCCATTTAATTTTACCTATGCGGAGGTGTTGTAATGGCAACAATTGGGCCAACATTTTTTTCTTAAATTACGCACCATTATTAATGGAATGGTTATTTAGACATAAAATTAGACACAAATTATGACACAAAGGATCTCGATCGTTGAATATTTTTGTTCTTATATAAAATGCGAAAATCAGTGGGCAATTAGTGAAGATCCATTAGTCGCCAATTGTGTTTATATTTTGTGTCTAAATAGACTTTTTTTATTTTTTTATACAAACATATGTGTTGCTTTTTTAAGTCTTTGTCATATGATTTTTAAAGCTTTGTCCTATATCTGGATATATGTACTACGCGTGGGTAGTATAAAAAATTGTATCTCATTTCTATCGGTCAGTGTTTTTGCAAAGGAAAGGTGGGTCCTATATATGTAAATGACCATACACACATTTACTTGTCTTTCAGTCATAGACATCGCTAAATTGTACTTTTTTCCCACACACACTTCCTTTTTCTATATATTTTAAAACCCAGTGTTAACGAGGGATAACTGTATTCGCATTTTATGTAGTGGAAGTTGTGATCATAAAACTGTCCTAACTCTCCTTCTCCATTTTCTTTGATTGTTAACCCTATACTCAAATATATGAACTGTTTATCATTTTACCCATGTTGATTTCTCAGTTCTGTATACATTATATCTTCTCTTTCCTCCAAAAACCATTCAACTATTTTTGCAACGTATTGTTTTCCGATATCAAATCCATTGTCTCCTTTCCATTTGTCTTCATGTGCCACGCCGATCTTAACCATTCATCTTTTACCATTATCATTCATCATATATATGATGGGCTATACTATTTTATCATTTTGTTACGATGAATGATAGAGATTATTTGTGACAGAGAGAAATAGAAAACAAGAGAGAGGACGAATTGAATTACTGTTGTACTGCTTGTGCATTTCATTTTACCACACTCTGTAACTTTTTACCAATTTTGTTTTTCCTTGTTTGTCCTTCTCTTCTGCTCTTTTGCTACTAATACATACTGTGCTGTTATTTTACATATCCTTAGTAACACACTATTGATTCAAATATGAAGGTACGTTGAACCAGAATTTTCAACTGCTATCGAACTTGGTCTACCGAACTAACTGGACAACTTTCAAAGTTAGAGTGGGAAGACTGGATTTTTATCAACCAGAGAACAAATGAGCCTTTCTCAACAAACTTGCAACTTCTTAACAGTGTAATAAGCCTTTCAATACATAGCCGAGGACTAATATGATGATTCATATGTTTAATGATTGTTTTTCTCACGGGGAAATTAGAAAACGGCCAGTATGAAAGCATATTTTGCATCAGTTGGAAAATTCATTCGTAGAGGAGTCCGTGAATGAAATTACCAGATTCAATATCCAGGATTCAGATACATTTGCACACCACCATGTACCTATTATTGTAACATTTGCTATAGTTTCAACTTTTGGACGTAATTTTGTGTTACGCCATTCTATCAACAGTTACATCTCATCTTTGTTACTACAGGTTCATTTACCTACGACTCTACCAAAGCAACCAAGGTGTACACAAATATCAAATTCCTCATATAGACGAACATTTTGAAAGGTGATTTTTTGAATAAAAAATTGAATTAATCTCACTTTAAGTTGGTGCAAGTAACTAAAAGGCATCTACACTCTCTTTTTTCCTCTTTTTTCCTTTGGATCTCATTATGTTACAAATAAAAAACTGGGTTTTCTTAACAATAATGCATCGGTGTTAGGATTTAATACTTTTTATATCTAATCAATCGTTAACTCCTAGATTTGAACGTACATCATGTTGATTTAATTGAGAAGAAACTAGACGGAATTAAAATAAATTATCTGGAGCCATACCAGATTTCATGTATTGATTAAGAGAAAGAGGCATGATTCGAAAGAAAAAAGATTGATCCGATCTTTCAAGTTATCATAAGTCTACATATGTACTTCTCTTTAGAAAAAAGTAACTTGTATAATTTGAGCACCATAACCCTATATACACAGTAGTGTGATATTTTCAATTTGGTCCTTCAATAATTTGAAAATCACCCCAGTTTTTATGCACTCTTTTCAGGATAGCTACATCTTTATACCTTAAATATTCTCGTACTTTATTTGATCACTTTAATTAGGCTTTACACCGAAATAGCATAACATATTTTATTTTACATATGTGGTCCAAATGTTGAAAGTTTCTAACAATCTCTCCTTGAGCCATATATGTAATAACCTTATGAATGTGTTTAACTTGAACTTTAAAATTTGCTATTTATAACACTAGTACGTTTGGCACGTCCGTTGGACGTGTGCAAAGAAATCTGAAAGCAAAATTATTTATTGTGCATAGATCATACTTGATATAAACAAAATATGTGAGCTAACCTCCTTTTATTTTGAAATGGTATGAACAAATACACACAAACCTCATTGCTATATTTTCAAACATCAATTTGATTTCTTTGTAACTAGTGAATGAGAAAAGTATATTGTGCATATTACACTCATAAGCTTGAAATAAAAGCGTGAACATAAGTTATTTGACTTATTTCAAATTTTATGATATTTGTAGACTTATATTATGGTATTATGAAATGACTTCTCAAACTCATTCTTTAATTTATTTTGAGATAATATAAATATGTTTGAACATTCAACATCACTATTATAACAAAAATAAAACATGATCGCTGATAAGCTTTCACGGAGCAGTAGTAGTATCACAACTATACCATCTTAGAGTTGTGAAAAAAAATCATTTTTTAGTATACTAATAATGCCAGCAAAATAAATATTATTTCAAACAATAAAAATGAGACATTTTGTATATTACAAAAAATAACTTCTAATAAAAACCATAAAGAAATAAATGGTAGGTATAAAAATTATTTGCTTAAAATTATCTAGCAATAAAGAATGTACCTAAATCGTTGAGCTAGTTTATAATAACCTGACAAATGGACTTATCAAGCTTAAGTAACCATGGAATTCCTATAACAATTCTATCCATTGAGCCAATCTCTGATCAATAAAGAAGAGCAAGGCGATCTAGTTCCTCTTTTGTAACTACTACTTCAATATGCATAAAAATAACTTTAACATAATCCACCATTGCTATAATAAAAATATATCGAACAAAATTGATCAGATGGTAGAAATTGGGTCACCTATTGTTTAATTGCAAACTTAATGCTCCCAACTATCTAGATGACCGCTTCTACATTTTTAGATCTTATCACATGAAAGCAAACAAATATAAAAAGGCTAAAAGTTACAATACGGCAGTGTGAAATCAAGCTTAAATGTCATACATGATTTTAGCGAACACTTTGTATTCAAGATGATTATAGTAGTTTAAACTCAAATCCACCTATATCCGTACCCTTTTCTAGCGGTTAAATAATAATTATTGTACAGACATCCTTTGCTTGATTAAAGTTAGAAGTTGTTAACTATTTGTGTCGCATTTCTCAAATGTTTGTATTATTTTTTTAATGTTTTTTGGACTTTTTAATATGTAATTGTTGGTTCTGATTGTGACTTTTATGCCAGTTGATCAGTGATTAGATTTTCTTTATTTTTATTAGTTTTTCTTAGGTTTAGAAATTACACTTAATCTGATTATATAAGTTAAGTTTTTTGGTCCTACTCTAATATCAATTATGTGTTGATAATAAAAGTTTGATTAACAAACATGATAACAAAAAAGAAATATTACTTACTTTTGTTAGGTACATTATACTAACCAAACCAATGGTAATTGTATCCACCCTTTACTGAATATTTTCTGCATTTTTTCCAGGACTTCAAGCAGTTGCATACAGAGATTGCTTCAGATCTGTAATCTATAAAGACCTGTTGGTGATTAATCTATATTAGAACTGAAAACATATAACCCATATTGATTCAATTGAGAAACAAGTATATGAAATTAACAGCGAAAGGCGTACCTGAATCCATCGATTCTTAATTGATGTGAAGATTAATTTGATTTAGATCTTTCAATTGACACAAGCTTAGATCTGTAAATTCTCTTTAGAAGAGGGTGAAAAGAATATGATAAGACTTATGTAATTTGGGGACAATAACCCCATATATATAGTGTGTGACATTTTTCAGTTCAGCCATTTAACAAACTAAAATTGTCACTTCGGTATCCACACGTTATAATTTTACATGACGAATATACCCCTTAAGTCTTAATATATTTATTTCAAAATTAGATCACGTAATTAGACTTAATTACAAGATAGCCCACACATTCAAAGATTAAAATATGTGGCCCCATTATGTTGAATTATTCCAACAATCTCCCTCTGAGCCACATATGTAACTTTATAGAATGTATTCAACTTTATGAGCTCTTAAATAGCTGTCTTGATAATATGGTATATTCAAAACAATCTCGTCCATTGATTGTGTTAACATAGAACCAAAGTGGCTTTCATTACTGTTTTTGCAACTAAACCCATCAATGGTTACAGATATCAATACAATCAAACGACATAGATCAATCATATATGTAGCATGGAAATTACATGAAATGTGATCTTTACATGTCTATTCCCAACTGGTCCTACTTTAATGAGATCAAAATTACAAATAATATATATAAATAATTGAAGTGCAAATTTTTTTAATTTCTGATCAGAAAAACCAAGGCATGTCCATAATCAAAATATGGAGCAGTATCACGAAATAAGTGACTAAAAACAAACTCCCCATAAACCAAAATATCCTTATATAAAAGATGCACCCATTTTAGCAACATGCTCATGAAAGACCTTGGATGGTACTACTTTTGTAAGCGGATCCGCTAGCATGGAATTTGTCCCAATATGCTCTATGGATATAACTCATTCTGAACTCTCTCCTTTACAACTAGAAACTTGATGTCGATGTAATTTGACTTGCTTGAGCTTCTATTATTATTAGAATATAATACTGTAGATCTATTGTCACAATATAACTTTAATGGTCTTTCAATATTATCAATAATGTGCAACCCAGTGACAAAATTCCATAGTCATTTCGCATGGTTAGATGCCTCATAACAAGCCACAAACTCTGCTTCCATGGTGGAAGAAGCTATGAGCGTTTTTTAATGCTTTTCCATGATATAGCCCCTTCACTTAATAGAAATATGTATTCTGAAGTGGATTTTCTACTATCCGGGCATCTAGCAAAATCATAATCAGAATACCCAATGATCTACAACTGATCCGATCTTCTATATGTAAGCATATAGTCCTTTGTTCTCTGAAGATACTTCATAATCTTTTTGCTGCTTTCCAATGATCTATTCCAGGGTTTACTAAGATACCCGTCCAACACTCCTATAATGTACGCAATATCCGGACGGATACACACTTGAGCATACATTAGACTCCCTATAGCAGATGCATAGGGGATCTTCTACATTTCTTTAGCTTCATTAGGGCATTGTTTGAGACAAAATTTATCTCCTTTAGCGATAGGGGTATCACCCATTTTACAATCTTGCATGCCAAACCTTTTAAGCACCGTTTCTATATAGTTCTTTTGTGACAATCCAAGAATACCCCATGAGCGATCGCGATATATTTGGATTCCTAATACAAAAGAAGCATCCCCAAGATCTTTCATTTCAAAATTATCTGAAAGAAATCTCTTGGTTTCGTGCAAAATATGTAAATTATTACAAGCAAGCAATATATCAACAACATATAAAATCAAAAATATGAATTTTCTCCCACTGAACTTGTGATACACACAGTTATCAATTATGTTTGCCTCGAAACCAAATAAGGTGACTGCTTTATGAAACTTGTGGTACCATTGACGGGAAGCTTGTTTGAGCCCATAAATGGATTTATTTAGTTTGCAAACCATATTCTTTAGATCTCCGAACAAAAAGTTTGCTGGTTGCAGCATATAAATTGTTTCCTCAATGTCTCCATTGAGAAACGCAGTTTTAACATCCATTTGATGTAACTCAAGGTCAAAATGTGCAACAAGCACCAAAATTATTCTAAAAGAGTCTTTCGATGAAACCGGAGAGAAAGTCTCTTTAAAATCGATGCCTTCCTTCTGAGTAAAACCTTTTGCTACAAGACGAGCCTTATATATTTCCACGTTACCTTTTGCATCCCTCTTGATTTTAAATATCCATTTACAACCAATGGGTTTCTTACCTTCAGGTAAGGAGAAAAGATAGCAAACTTTACTGTCTTGCATGGATTTATACTCTTCGTTCACAGCTTCAATCCACTTTTGAGAATTCGCATATTGCATGGCTTGGTGAAAGTTGATAAGATCATTTTCCACCAATCTATTATTATCCTCTATTTCTTAAAGAAATACCACATAATCATCCGGAATGGCATCTTTCCTCTCTTTAGTGGATCTCCTTAGTGGCAATTCATTTTGAGGTTGTTGAGTTTGTTCTTGTGGAACATTGTCCTCATCTTGAAGAGGGTTTTTTCTACATTGTTTTGTTGTGGTTCCGGATTAATTTCTTCATTAATGACATGAATGATAATATGTACATCGTTAGAAGAAGTAATTGTAGTAGGAATCATAGATGATGATTCCTCCTTAAAAATAATTTTTCTTACTTCATTTCTCCCCCCTAACTCAACATCCTCAAAAAATGTAGCAGTTCCCGTCTCAAAAAATTTCTTTAGTATGGGATCATAAAATTTATAGCCCCTAGATCGCTCAGAATAACCAATAAAGTAATTGCTCACTGTTTTAGAGTCCAATTGTAACGACCCGTAAAATTTAATGGTTTTAAAAGTATATTTAACTGGAAATTTGTGAAATTTTAAACAATAAAATTTGAAATTTAAAATTTATTATTTGGAATACGTCTATTTTAATATAGCAACTGGTAAATTTTCATCTGATAATATTGAAGTTTATTTTCCTGTGAAATTTCATTTCAAATCAAACCGGTTAATAATAGTGAATTTAAAAGTTTTCCGAAACCAAAATATGTCAACAGGAGAAAATTTATTCAGATCATTCTGAATCAGACTGCGAAATTCGTTTTTCCAAATTTGGACTTCTACTGCTCCGTTTATCTTAATTCTGGCCAAATAGCAGCATTTTGGTACCGATATCGACTTTTGATCGAACGGTCGTACCACTGATATCTGTATACCGTTCTGATCATCTCGTCATGCTGATCTCCATAGTATACTCGTTCCCGTGTTTCGGTGTCCGGTTCACTTTGAAATCAATAAAACAAGGAACCATATCGGTATCCGATTTTACCCTTTTTGGCTTTGTTGTCCCTTCGTTTATTGTCTGAGGTAACGAATGGTCTATAACTATTTATATTTCGGGGAAATTTATTGTGGTGACTAGTCATTTTCCTATTGTTCCATTTTTTTTCTTTTCTTTTCTTGAAATCTAAATACGTTTGCTGGTTCATTTGGAGATAGATGGTCCATATATATTCTATGAACTGTACGTTTCTTCTCCCATTCATCAATTTCTGTTCACCAATTTCTCCTTATTTCCTTCGCCCATTCCATCATTTCGCTTCTGACTTTACCCATCAGCCGAACAAATTAGGTGAGCATGCACGCAGCTCGACCGATCCACCATCTTCTCTCCACACGCCTTGGCAACCACCCACCACCTTTTCCATCTACTCCACGTTGCCACATCACCCTCCATCTCCGTGCTTCCTCCGCCCAGATCTGCCTTCTCCAGCAAACTTTTTTGCCTCGCCATCATGTTCTGCGCCTACGCGGCAAATTTTCACCTTCGCCCTTGTTCTCCTCTGGCCGAGCATCTCTGTGAGGTAACAATACGTGTTATAGTTTTAATAAAATAGTATTTTTATATGTATTATAAAGTTGATGAGTTATGTTGTATATACAGTAGTTTATATATATATATATATATATATAAGTTATGTTGAAATTTTGTTTGTATGCATATATTTTTATGTATTATGTATAACGTATTGTATATATACAGTTGTTCAAGATTTTATATAACGGGTTTAAAGGGGTAAACAATATAATATGTCTTAAACTTTTACTTTTCTGGGTTATTGTATAAGTCTATTTTATAAGTATATATACATGGCTTTGAATGTATAAACAAGTTTCGGCATATATTTTATTATGTAGAGGGTTTAAATATGTATACTTTAAGATATATTATCTATTTAGTTATGAAAACTTGCTGTATACATACTAGTACATATATTTAAATCTCAAAGCATTTACATATGTAGGTTCATGTATATTAGTTTTATATATATGATATAATAGGTTCAAGTATATTTGTTTGTACCCATTTCATAAAACTTTGGAAGACAGTATACATAACTTTACAGTAACGTGGTTACAAAATATATTACAAGTCATGCATATTATATATTAGTTTTTACAGTAGCTACTTATAAACCTGTGTATACGTACGTTTTGGTTCAAAGATAGTGTAGAGTTTGTTTATAAAATATGATATAAGCATATATGCTACTGTATATGTATGAGTCTATGCTTACAGTATAAGGCTTTTTAAGCTTGACTATAAGTTTATATTGTCTGGTATGTTGAGCTTAATCCATAACTGAGGCTTACTAAAACTTATTCAATTTTATATAAAAGTTGCACATACCAGATCGATAATAAGATGTTTTATGTATGATCGAAACGCTGTTTGGACTGTCTTGTTTTTGTATATATATTTATAAACAATAATGAGGGAAAAGTATGGGTTAATATAAGAATATGTATAAAGAGGGGATACATAAGTACATCACTTTATAATATAAGTCTACGGTATTTTATTTTATTTTCAGAGTATATACATATTAGTTAAAGAATATGTTACAAGTATAAGCCTATATACGTTGTTGTTGTTTATGTGGTATGTTTATATATATAGTTTTTGATTTTAATATATATGTTAAAAATGTATATGTATTTTAAAAATTGAATATTTGGTTTAAGGAAGATTTATTATAATATACATCTCGTTTAAATTTTATCAAACAAATTTGATTTATTCTCATCGATTCCTATCTATCAGCTTGTTCGTCGTCGATTCTTGTCAATATTGCTTTGCTTCGAAATGTGTGCTTGGGTTCGTATCTCTTCTCATTCCGTTCTCTCTCTAGCCTCGAAAGGTGAGCAATCACTCACGATTAACGTTCTTTTATTATTTAAATTGATTTCATTTGAAATAGCAATTGAAATATGATGCTGTAGTTATTTAAATTGTTATATATGCTATTATCTGTATATGTTCACCTATGACATCTGACACCAGTATCTGTTATTTATATTGATGATATATGCCTGTTGTTATATTTATATTATCTGTTATCACTCTGCAAGTTCCCTGTTAGTATAGAATTCACTATGGGTTGAAATGATACATACCCGAACGGACTTTAGAATAGGAGAAAATCGTTATGGGTTGAAATGATAAACCCAAGTGATTTTCATCTGAATTGAAATTGGGATTACGGGTTGAATTGATTCTACCCGTATATATATATTTAAAATTCGGATTGAATGATAAATATCTGTATCACTTAACCATATGATAGGTATATATATACAGACACCGTTGGTCCATATATATATATATTTTAAAAATGAATTCTATGGTTTTTGGAAAGAAATATATGGTTTTAATAAATGTTGAGCCTTAAATTATTATATATAAATGGGAATGATTGATTTAAATACATATAATATGTTGAGTATTTAAAATACATTTCAAAATAGATTTTGGTAATAATTTGAATAAGTTAAGGTTGGGAAGATAATTTGAATTTAGTTGAAATTGTATTCAATAAAGAATTTTATTTAATTAAACCGATTTGAAACTTATTGAAATTGAGATGTAAGATATGATTTATAACTTGAGTTTGAATTATAAGTAATCTAATGAATACTTCTTGTTTAAATAAAGTTTAAGGAAATATTTAATAAAATGTAATTTAAGGCTAGTTAAATGATATTGAATTTATTAAGTGAATATTCCCTGATTAAATAATAATAAAGTTAAACCAAGAGTTATATGAAACTGTAAAATTTAACTTTGAAAATGTTGAATATTAAAACTTTGAAATATATATTAAAAATTTAAATGGTATATTTAGAATTGAATTGAATTAATGAATTGAGCTTTGAAAAAAAAATTGAATTCGAAATTTGAGTTAAATTGAATCGATTTGTGAGACTTGAGGAAATTGTAAATGCTTTACCTTATAAATTATTTAATCTATATATATATACTATTTTGGAAATAGATATATTTGAAATGAAAATGATATTTGATTTTGAAGTATAACTAAATTTGAAATGACCACGGTGTTGTAGTGTATATTCCCACCTTGTAGATTGTTCCGCAGATCCTTAAAGGATGGTTATCCCAAACATCCTTTAAGTTACTTGTATTTCAGTTGATATTTCACTTGAGTTGGATTTATTGGTATAAGAATGTTAATCCTGACTCGAGTGTTTTGTGTTTTGCTTTACGCTCGGGTCAGACTGAGTGATACAGCTTTTGAGACTCACCCTTGGAGTTTGGAGCTTCCTTTGGAGATCCAACTATCGCCTCAGCTTTCAGCTCTTCTAGTTGATTGTCCAGAGAAGTCATCTGTTTTACTGAAGACTTCGCTATAATTGAGATATTCTGTTGTATTTTATTTCTAACTCTGATGTTTATATAGTAGCTTCATGAACTACTATTTTATCTATTCCGCTGCGTATTATTGTATTACTCTGTGTCTGTGATTCTGTGATTGATTTATTTACTGTATATGCTGAGTTTTGCCAAATTTAAATTAACAACGCGGTATTTTGAATTATTCAAGTCAGACATGTGTGGATTATTGTCGATTTGAATGGTCCAAAATATCTGGTCGTTACACCAATTTTCTTTCATTTGGCCTATAAGGCCTTGCCTCAACTGGACATCCCCAAATATAAAAATGCTTTAGAGTGGGTTGTTTGCCTGTCTATAGCTCATAAGGTGTCTTGGCAGCTGCTTTAGTGGGTACCCTATTAAGGATATAAACTGTTGTCTTTAACGCCTCCCCCAGAGTGATTTTGGTAAGGTAGAATGACTAATCATACTCCTCACCATGTCTTTAAGAGTTCTGTTTTGTCTCTCAACAACACCATTCATGCCAGGTGAACTTGGCATGGTGTACTGTGGGGCTATTCCATATTCCTCTAGGAATTAGGCAAATAGTCCTAGAAATTGTTCACCCGATCCATCAGATTTACCATAATATTCACCTCCACGGTCAGATCTGACAGCTTTAATTCTTTTGTTGAGTTGGTTCTCAACTTCTACCTTAAATTTCTTGAACTTGTCTAAGGATTCCGATTTATCATGTATTAGATATAGGTAGCCATATCTTGAGTAGTCGTCCATGAATGTGATAAATTGTTGACCATTCCATGATGCCATAGGGAATGGTCCAAAAATATCCGTATGTATCAATTCTAAGACGTCGGTTGCTCTATTGGCACCTATTTTCTTTTGTTTGGTCTGCTTTCCCTTGATGCACTATACACAAACATCGAAGTTTGAAAAAATCAACAGATTCCAAAATGCCTTCTAATGCAAGCCTTTGAATTCTATTTTTAGATATATGACCTAAGCGCTTGTGCCACAATGTGGCTGAATTTTCCTTATTAGCTTTTCTTTTAGTACCACGCGATTCCACATGCAAGGCTTCATAAGAGGTATTAACATCAAGTATATATAAGTTACCATAAACATTTAGAGAACTGGTTCCAACAAGATTTGAATTTATTGATAAACTAAAAATACCATTCCCAAATGAACAAGAATAACCAGATTTGTCCAACCTAGAAATAGAAACCAAATTCTGTCTAAATGACGGTATACCAAAATATCAAATAAATCCAAATAAAACTGAGTTCTCAATAACAACTTAAAATGCCCAATAGCCTCCACTTTAACCGATTTTCCATCACCCACATAGATGTATCTTTCAGCATCAGTTGGATTTCAGTAGCTCAGGCAACCCTACATAGAAACACTTATGTGAGTAGAAGCACCGGAATCTAACCGCCAAGTGTTTCTAGGTATTGTAGCTAAATTTACTTCAGAACAGGCCAAAGCAAAGGATGTACCTTTCTCAACATGCCATGCGTGATATTTGATACAATCTTTCTTTAAATGTCCAGCCTTCTTATAAAAGTAATAACCATAAGCCTCCTTATGTTGTTTCTTTTCCGTTGGACCCTTAGCAGTTTCCTTATCCTTCTTTC
The DNA here is from genome assembly GCA_030737815.1 of Allium fistulosum. Classification (NCBI taxonomy): domain Eukaryota; kingdom Viridiplantae; phylum Streptophyta; class Magnoliopsida; order Asparagales; family Amaryllidaceae; genus Allium; species Allium fistulosum. Next base: position 846,483,199 of record CM060902.1, read on the forward strand.
TCTTTTTGTCTTTTTCCTTAGGGGTGTATGCTAAATGAGCACTTTCAGTCTTATCATGCTTTAATCTCTCTTCTTCTTGTACACAATACGAAATGAGCTCATTAAGAGTCCATTTCTCCTTTTGACAATTATAACTGATCTTAAACTGGTTGTATTGTGAAGGAAAAGAGATTAGTACCAAATGCACGAGTAAATCATCCGAAAGCTCAAGCTTAAGTGCCTTAAGTTTTGAAGCAACATTAGACATTTCCATAATGTACTCCCTTCTGTTCCTTTTGCTTTGATACTTCATGGAAATCAAGCGCTGCAAAAGCGTGCTTGTTTTCGCCTTATCGTTTTTAGCAAAACGTTTTTCAATCTCAGCAAGGAAATCTTTAGCATTGGTTATCTTTTTAGATACCGCACCCCTAAATGCTTCTGGAATGCGACGCTTTATGATCATTAGACTCATGTGATTTGAATGATCCCACCTCTCAAAGTTATTTATAATATCAGAAGAACTTTCATACGTAAGTGGGGTGAGTGCTTCCATCCTAAGTGCAAGGTCAAGATCCATGCAGCCAAGAACAAGCAATATGTTCTCTTTTCAATCCTTAAAATTTGTTCTAATTAGAATAGGAGTGTTGTTAAGATTGGCAGATACCGTAGTTAAATTAGCTATAATTTTAACATAAGAATCAATCAAATATGCTCAAATTGTAAAAAAAACCGCAGTAAATTCAAATAATTGGTAAGTCTCTTCTCAAGATACCTAGCACGACATCAATATCAAGTCTTTGGATTGTAATATTAATTGTAAGTGGTACTTTTGTTGTAATGATCAAACATTGACAATAAGTTCAAGTCAAATATCAATCTTCCTTTGGGCCGACTAGATATTCACTTGCAAAACTATATGATTGTCACATATTTATCATCACACATGTATAAATGATTCGGCCAAATATTAGTCTTCCTTTGGGCTGGCTAATATCCGCATGAATAAATACACACAAACATCAAACATTTTTTATGAATAACTAAAATAAGTGAGGTCACTTTGGTGACATGTTATTTCAATTAGTTCACTTGCAATGTAGGATATTTACAGTTAGTTTGCAAAGAGACACCAAATAATATTTGAATTGGTTTATTTTAACTCATTCATTTATGCGTATTCCATAAATTTCAATTTTTTTATACATATTGAAAGTATGGTTTCATAGCTGTAATAAAAAAATTTGACATCAACTAAAACTGTAAATCTCAGAACCCTAATTTCATATATACTTAAAATCAGGAAATTTCTCGTTAAAATCAATGATGGGTGGTTCTGATACCACTTGTTGGTGATTAATCTATATTAGACCTGAATACATATAACCCATATTGATTCAATTGAGAAACAAGTATATGAAATTAACAGCGGAAGACATACCTAAATCCATCGATTCTTAATTGATGTGAAGATTAATTTGGATTAGATCTTCCAAATTGACACAAGCTTAGATCTGTAAATTTTTTTTAAAAGAGGGTAGAGAGAATATAATAAGACTTATGTAATTTGGGGACCATTACCCCATATATATTGTATGTGACATTTTTCAGTTCGGCCCTTCAATAAACTAAAATTGTCACTCTGGTATCCACACGTTATAATTTTATATGACGAATATACCCCTCGAGTCTTAATATGTTTATTCCAAAATTAGATCACGTAATTGGACTAAATTATCAGATAGCCCACACATTCAAATATTAAAATATGTGGCCCCATTATGTTGAATTATTCCAACAAGAGCTACTTCTCAATGGTATTAATATTGTGATGCTCACAATATATATGCAGAATCATCTTTCCATCTTGGTAAAATAATGGAAAATGTTATTATGATGCTCATTTGATTTTTCTTCATCTGTACAACCTTAGAATTGTTCTGTCAAAAAATTATTATTGCTTCCTTTTCCTTTGTGAAGCATTAACATATGTACACTATTCACATGATTCTATTACTGTAGTAAAAGCGATTAATAAAATTAGTAAGTTTGGTTGATATTCTAGCTCTTATGAACATAATTTCAAGTATTCATGATCATATGATTTGGATATTGTATCTAAAGTAGTACAAAAGATTTGGATAGCATATTTAATGCATTACAAAAGAAAACATTCTGAAACTGGTCAGTCAATAATAGTAATAAATCTTCCATCCTTTTGTCCAGTGAATGAAAAGAAATAAACATAACCTTTGATTCAACCAACCCAGTCCCTAGAAATTTCCAAAAATACAAATTCATTGCCTAGGCTATCAATCCAAAATAAGTAAAAGTACGATAGCTAAACACCATACGTGCACAGCCATTATCAAGTTGATTAAGTGTGAGCAGTAATGTCATACAAATTATTTTGGAAAGGTATTAAAGCAATAAAACATACATACTCAGAGAACATGGCATCAGAAAATTAGCATATTTTGAATCATTATTACTGAAAGTGAAGTGTGGAAAGTACCATGAAAGATTTGTAACCACTTTCAAAATGAGGCATATATAATTCATAATTACTAAAAATGGTTGGTAGAAAGCAACGTATCTACAAACAATGGTATGTAAAAATCAATGTCAACCAAACTTGGGCTTCCTATTACCCTGTACTTTTAAGTTGTGGGCAAATGAAATAACATCAGAACTCATATAATTAAGATACAATATACAATGCATATACTTTAAGATTTTTGTCTAAATTACTAGAAGTAGTGAATTGTAATTTTTGAGTATAAACAAAAAGTGAGAGGAAAAAAATAACTTATGTTGTCCAATTTTTGAAGCAAAAAGAGATCTTATTATTAAATATATAAATAAACATTATCCATATAAAATAATTCAAAGAAGTCTCCAAAACTTATCCAACATCTATGTTTGTAGTGCTAACTTTTCCATTAATATCACTTTTAGCAACAAAAAATTCTTAATTTCCAGAATACTAAATGGAACATAGTAACATTGAATGGAAAAAAGGGAAAAAACTACATCACCTATTGAGCAGTGCAATGCATTGATGATAGTGGGGATAAGGAGGAAACTAAAACTCTTCCAATTTTATGTTTTATGTATCTTATACAGGTTTATTATAGTCTCAATTTCATATTTATATCCAATTTTGTCATTAACTATCCTAATATTTCTATTGTGTTTCTGTATAAACCTAAGTGGCAACATTGTTCTATTGCTAAAAACATTCAAATAAAATAGAAGGATATCATATAATAAGAAAGTGACCAATTTTTGAACCGTAAAAGTTAAGGACTTTACAAATTTTTATTCTTTCAACTGCAAACTGCACCAATATAGAAGACACATAATTTAGTAATTGGTTAACAAATATAATATAAACAATAGAGGTATATAATCTAGCCGGGAATGTGAATTTGGTATATTAATCGAATAATAAATAGTATTATGTTTCAACTTATTTTCAAGGGTAACCAAGTTCTTTTGCCTCCTTATTAATGAAATATAAGCACCATTAATTTAGAAGTTTTCTATGATCCTTCCCACTATAGCTAGGTTAATAGCTTGGAGAAAGTGGGCATACCGCCTACGAAGTAACTATCACAAATGAAAAAAGTAACCCTTTATTGATACCAAAAGGTTTACCTATGACGTGATAACAATACACCGAGAGATACGTAGAAATGGAAAGGTAAGTGCAAAAGAAATTACAATAATACCATTGATAAATCTATTTACTAATGAAGGAATATAGCTTCTCAAAATACCATAGTTTGCATGGTTTAGCTGTTACTAACGCTTCTCAGTTTCAATGAGATAATCCAAATTGGCATTTCATCACGCAATAAGTCAGCCATTATATTCATGATACTCATGTCTTCCTACCTTACTCTAGCTCTCAAACTATCATTTCTTTGCGGTCTAATATTATGGCTAAATCACTCCCTTGTTACACTTACGTAATCACTTGGAATAGTTATGTCAAACTACACACTATTTCTAGGTCCAACAATGTCACTTAGGAAATTCATCAAATAACTTTTGTTCAATGGAAATCTTGCATATAAAATCATAAGTGCCTCAGAAGACAACTTTCTCCTTTGGAAAATCTTCATGAATGTAACCTATACATAAGACAAACTATTATTCCATGGTATAATTGACCATTCTTTGCGTTTCTTTGTCATCAATTCTAATGAAAATTTTATGCAAGTTTTCTTCAACTTTCTTTTTATTTACATGTTATTGATAGTCGGTCCAGACGAAGAGCAACTGAAACAAAAAAATAGAAAGAAAGGTACAATAAAATCTGCAAGCTTATGTTTAAAGCAACAATATTTGTGAAACAACATTTGTAAAATAGTAACTCATGGAAAACATGTTTATGTATATCTTGTCTCATACCTAAAAAAATCAAAAGATTCTAAGAAAAATAATTAAAAAAAACACCTCACTTTTTCCAAGCTCAAACAAATAACTGTTACAGCGACTTTGATATAGTAAGCTCGTTAAATTGCTTTGGTAGATAAATATGAAACAATTATTATTAATTACCTCACGCTAAAAGAGATATGAACGTTGCTGTTTAGGGATCCCCTTGAACCTTTGTTTGATCGTTGCTATGATTGCAAAACTAATAATTTACTTCCTTCAGTAGAATATGATTTCATTGGGGTTGATTGTTGAATTTGGACGATGTCAAATCTTTTGCAGTCTAAGGTGAGACTCTAATTAATGTTACCACATATATGAAGAACTGTTGATCGATTGAAGATGTATGCTTTGTTTTTTATTAATATTGTGTTCTCAAAATTATTTTTTTGATGATGTAGATTCATGTGATTCGTAATTGAACTTTGAGCTTTAGTTTTGCGCAAAGAAACTCAGAAGTGGGATTATGAATTACAGAAATTATCTAACAATAAAGAATGTACCTAAATCGCGGAGCTATAACCTGATAAATGGACTTATCAAGCTTAAGTAACCATGAAATTACCACAATAATTCTATCCATTGAGCCAATCTCTTATCAATAAAGAAGAGGAAGGCGATCTAGTTCCTCCTTTGTAACCACTACCTCAATATGCATAAACAATAACTTTAACATAATCCACCATTGCTATAATAAAAATATATCGAACAAAATTGATCAGATGGTAGAAATTGGGTCGCCTGTTGTTTAATTGCAAACTTAATGCTCCCTACTATCTAGTTGACCGCTTCTACATTTTTAGATCATACAAAATGAAAGCAAACAAATATAAAAAGGCTTACAATATGCCAGTGTGAAATCAAGCTTAAATGTCATACATGATTTTAGCGAACACCTTGTATTCAAAATGATTATAGTAGTTTAAACTCAAATCCACCTATATTCGTACCCTTTTCTAGCTGATATCCTTTGCTTGTTTAAAGTTAGAAGTTGTTGACTATTTGTGTCGCATTTCTCAAATGTTTGTATTATTTTTTTTAATGTTTTTTGGACTTTTTAATATGTAATTGTCAGTTCTGATTGTGACTTTTATGCCAGTTGATCAGTGATTAATTTTTTTTTATTATTAGTTTTTCTTAGGTTTAGGAATTACACTTAATCTGATTATATAAAATAAGTTTTTTGGTCCTACTCCAATATCAATTATGTGTTATGAATGTGTTAAACTTGAACTTTAAAATTTGTTATTTATAACATAAGCTGTATCTGAAATAATATCGTCCATTAACTATGCTGATAATGGATTAAAGCGACATTTGTTACATTTATTGTAACTAAACCCATCAATGGTTACATATACCAATACAATCAAATGACGTAGATCAATCATGGATGTGTAACATGAAAATTACATGAAATGATCCATACACGTCTATTTTCAACAGGTCCTACTTTAGTTTGGAAAAAAAGTTCAATATTCGAACAACATGGAGTGCAAAGAAAAAACTTTATTACTTCATTTCTGATCAAAAAAAGAAACTTAATATATCCATAATCAAATTATAGAGTAACGTGTCATATGATAATACCAAATACAAATTCCCTCTGAACTAAAATATCCTTACATAAAAGGTATGGAGTTAGGGGTATGCCCTAGGGGCAACATGTAATTGTTATGTATATCTAACTCAATAATTAATCTTGTTTGTAGTAAAAAATATTTTTTTTCTATTATATACTTGATATAATGTGTTATATATTGATTAATTAATTTACTTAAAAGTATGCTTAATAGAAAATCCATAAATGGCATGTTCGGTGATAGTAGTTATAATGCATTGTAACCCTGAGTGATTTATCACAATAAAATAAACATACCATTTTAAATATTCTGAGTCAAGGCGTATCAAGGCTGGATATCGATGCATCTGTTGACACTAGAGTAGGAACGCTCTTCAAATGTTGGGCAGTGTATTACTCATAGCTATTGGGAGGCACCAAGAGGTTATGTTCTGATAGTTATTGGATAACTATGGAATGACTCACTCGATAGTTCTCTGTTGGTTAATATAACTAAGGTCAAACAGCAAATATCGATGTGACAAAACTACGTAGTTCTTTTGACTTGAGAATGCTGTTGATATTTAATGTGGAAGCTCCGCTTTGATTATAGTTAAATCATGACATGACGTCCATAGAACGACTATAGTTGGGTTGAGCGGAAGAATTAGAAGTGAAACACTGTTCAAGAGAGGATTCGTCTCTTCGGTTCTATGAGGTTAGTATCATGGTCAACTGAAGTTAATTCAAAGTCAAAGTCTCTGGGAAGAGTGGTTCAGTTAATAATAATTGTAATTATTGAATCAAGGACTTTGTGTTTGGACTATATAGTTGAATATAGATGATATTGGAATTTTGACCATAACCAAATTCCATAAGTCCAAAGTGATATAGTTTTGACGAAGAGAATTGGTGTAAATAATTGTCACTACCGGACAATGGTTAAAAAAAAAATTGGATTTTACCGAAATCAAGTAAGCGATAAATTTGGCCAAAATGTCACATCACCTGCTAAGTGATGTATGAACGTTAATATTCGAATTGTTCGATATCTATCGCTGACCAAATTTACACCAAAGAGTCACATAACTGAAACGACGAATGCTCCTTTTATCACCTAATTTAATTAATTTGTAATAATTATTAATTAATGAAATTAATTAATATTTATGAAATATTAATTACAAAATTTTGTATTTGATGTGTTGAATAATGTTAAACAATGCATTTATAATAGTTATAAATATATTAATCGATATTGGTACGGGTTTAAATTTAGATTTAAATGCAACGTACATAGTTCGGGATGGAATTGGCTTTGAGGCCCATATGGGGCATGCTAATTTCAGCCAAAATAGCTTTGATAGGCTAGCCAATTGTTGGCAAAAGAGGGAGGCTTTTGATGGTTTAAAAGAGTGGAATTGGTAAAAGAAAGATAAGGATAAGATCTGCATGTAATGTCACCAAAATTTAACACTCCTCCTAGACATTATATCCGTCTCTATACAGCACTAGATACCGATGATACCAAGTCATCATCAAACTCTACCTTCAACTAAGGAACACTTGAATACTTTCCCAATGAGCTTTCGCAAGGCCACCATCCATTACACTGCATCAATGAGCTCCAGCAAAGCCATCCTCTGCTAATGTAGTGTTGAAAGTGGCTAAAACCAAAAACATCTTACCAAAAGGCAAAAGTACTTTGGAGTACAAACAAGTACTTACCAAGAAGATATAACTACAATCTCCCACCGATACCCTTCATCATAAATAATCAAACTACTCCCTCAACTGTGCCATCCCGTGGCATCTAGCACTTTAACAAGCAAATCAAGTTCGTGTAATACTCAAACTTTCCAACCGGCAATGCTTTTGTAAACATATCCGCCGCATTATCCTTTGTTGCACTTTCTGAAGATGAACGAGCTTATCTTCATCCATGGCTACCAAAAATGACTCTCCCACCTCTGTACGCTTATTCCGAGAGCTAAAAGTCAAATTCTCCGCTAAATGTATAACACTTTGGCAATCACATTGAACATCAATAATATTGTGTTCAAACCCCAATTAACACAATAATCACCTTAAGTATAATACTTCCTTTGCCCCTTCCCTTGTGGCTATCAACTCCGCCTCCGTAGTGGATAAAGCAACTATGGTTTGCAATCTAGATCTCCAACTTATGGCCATACTACCAAGAGTGAAGAAAAATCCGGAAGTTGATTTCTTCTGATCCCTATCATCGGCATAGTCCGAATTACAATAACCAACCAACTTGCAATTCATTTCTTCACTACCCAAAAAAACAAGACCATGATGTGAAGTACCTCTAAGTTATCTTAAAATAACCTTCACGGCTTCCCAATGCGACTTTCCCGGATTATTCATATAGCGACTTACCATTCTGAGGATATTTGCAATATTAGGCCTTGTACACATGGCAACTTCCAATCGCACTAGCATATGGCAATCTTACCATATAAGCCATGTCTTTCTCCAAGATAGGTGATCCCCTAATCAAAAGCTTTATATGCAAAAGGAAAGGTGCATTAGATGCCTTTGCATTCTCTATGCTAAACTGACAAAACACTTTCTCAATATACTCATTTTGAGTCAATTTCAACTCAAAACGCTTTCGATTCCTTTCTATTTCCATGTCCAGAATTTATTTGTCTCTCCAAGATCTTTCATATCAAATTCTAATTTTAAACATATTTTTAACTTGTTTATTTTATTTTTATTTTAGAAGTAATGAGCATATCATCCACGTACAAGAGTAAATACATCCAATAATTATTTTCTAACCTCTTGAAATATACACAAGCATCCTTGATGCTTCTATCAAAACTATTTTCAATCATAAAATGATCAAATCTCTTGTACCATTGTCAAGGTGAGTGCTTTAAACAATATATTGATTTAACTTGCAAACTAAATTTGACTTACCATCTACGACAAAACCTTCCGACTGCTCCTTGTAGATGTCTTCATCCAAATCACCATGCAAGAAAGCAGTTTTTACATCAAGTTGCTCCAATTCCAAATCATTAGTGGCAACTATAGCAAGTAATATCTAGATTGAAGTATGGCGCACAACTGGTACAAAAATTTCATCATACTCATTTTCCTTCCTTTGTGCAAACCACTTAGCAAACTAATATAGCTTTGTACCTCCTTTCATCCTTCGCCTTGTATATCTATTTGCATCCAATAGCACGGTTTCTTTAGGAAGCGGAATCAAATCTCAAGTTTGGTTCTTCAACAAAGATTGCATCTCTTCCTCTATGGTACAAATCCATTTCAAGCTATCACTCGAATCCATGACCTCATCAAGGTCCATCGGCTCATCTTGGACTACCTGTAGAGCATAATCCAAATTATCACAAAAGCTAAGATAGTTCTGATCATTATATCTTTCGGGTGGTCTTATAAACCGACGACCAACCCGAGTTGCAATACTATCACCCAAACACCTTTTGGGTTCACCTTGAACCGAACCATCTCTAAAGTCATGCACATCACCAACACTACTAGAGGATACATGAACTACAACCGCTTCCTTAACACAAGCATCTCCAACAACTCTACTCCTTGGACAAAAAGTGGTAACAACTTCCATCTCCTTTGATTTGTCACAACCAAATCTGGAAGTTTCGATGAACTCTCATTCTCTTTGAACAAGCTCGACTCATCAAAAGTAACATGACATGAATTCACAACCTTTTTTGTTTTCGGATTCCAAATCCAGTAGCTTTTGACACCGTCCGTATAACCAAGCAAGGCCCTTTTGAAAGCTCTAGGCTCAAGCTTATCATTTCTCGGATCATGCACATAAATTGGACTACCAAACACATGAAGATAACTCAAGTCAATGCTTTTCACCTTGCACCCTTCTTCCAGAATTTTTTTATCAATAGCCTAAAATTCCTTCGACAAACTCGATGTCAATCTCAAGCATCGAGCTTTCTTAAGTTGAGTATGGTTCATTCTCTTGGCTATACCATTCGATTGCAGATCCACCGATGTAGTAAAATGCCTCTGAATGCCGTGATGCTTGCAAAATCCAAGAACTCTCCAGAACATACCCCCGCCATTATTGGACCTCAACACCTTCAAAGATTTACCACTCATATTCTCAACAAAAACTTTCTAAGATTTGAACTTTGCAAATGCCTCCGACTTATCTTTCATTACATACACCCAAACTTTTCGAGAAAAGTCATCAATAAAAGAAATATAATAATAAGCTCTACCTAAAGAAGTTACCGATGCCGGCCCCCAAACATCCATTTAACCATACTCAAAAACATCTCTCAAATCATGTTTCCTTCATCGAATAAAACTTTAGTCTGCATTCCTATGACACATTCCTCACAAAACTCAAGTTTGTCAAAACTCTCTCCATCGATCGCCTCCCTTTTTTATAGGAATATCCAAAATCCTCTCCGAGACATGACCCAATCTCAAATGCCACAATCTTGTCGTATCCAAGCCACGAGAACTATCAACACCTACACAAGTTTTACCTTCAATAGTCACCCTTGAAGCAAATAAACTCCATGAGCTCTAACACCTTTCATGATCACAAGTGCATCCTTCTAAACATGTTAGCTATCACTCTCAATAGTGATTTTACAACCTATAGAATTCAATTGCCCCAAGGAGATAAGCGATCTTCGAGGACCTGGAACATAGCGTACATTATGAGCATACGAAGTACTCCATCAAAAATTCAAATTCGCATGGAACCAATGCCTATGGATGTACATATATCACCATTACCCAAAACAATTTAATTTCCCTCCTTTTTGACATAAAAGGAAAAAACAATTCCTATTAGACATCATATGATAAGACGCATCCGAATCGAGTACCCATTCGTCACCCGAAACATTTGATGCTACCACCGTTAATACATTTTCATCTGCCTCATTAACATTAGTCTCCATACCCACCAATGAAGATGATACTTCCTTCTTTTTCTTATCTTTGTTTGGACACTCATTCTTCCAATGTCCGAGCATCTTGCAAATAAAGCACTTGTTATTTCTATCATTCGACTCTCCACTCAAACCAGGCTTCCTTGATTTAGAACGCCCAAGATTCCCCTTTACCTTCTCATTTTTCTCCTTCTCTACAAACAAATCGCGAGTATTACTAGCACCACTACTGTCACTCAAATCATTCATTTTCCATAACTCCTCACTAAGAAGAGCCGTTCACTACACCAGAAATAGCTTTTGACAGCGTTTCAAAAACGCTGTTATATGATACGACAGCGTTATTATAAACGCTGTATAACGACATGCTGTCGTAGGTGCAAAAGTTTTAACAGCAAAATAGAAAACGCTGTAAAAAATTTGATACCACAGCGTTTATTAAACGCTGTTATATGACACAACAGCGTTAGAACAAACGCTGTATAATGACAAGCTATCGTATAAAGAAAACTTACAACAGCTTAATTTTAAACGCTGTGGAAATTATTCTTTTGACAGCGTTTTATTTAGGCTGTTAATATTTTTATTACAGCGTTTAATGCGTGCTGTGTTATGTTTTTACAGTTGGATGATGCTTTAATATACTGTTTTAATAATAATAATCTGTTAAATAAACTAGCTAAAACAATATTAATATACAAAAAACATCTATAAATCAAGTTTCAATAATATCCATAAACAAAAATAACACAGTAGACCAAGTTATCATAATATTGTTAAACAAAGATAAGGTATATGTTAAACAAAAATATAATATCAATAAAGTAAGTCCGCACCAAATGCCAACAACAAAACATGCATCTAAAAAGTTTCATATGCTTGCTACTTGCTACGGAAGAAGAATGTGCCATCGCCATCTTTAATTACCTGCGATGAAAAAATTTGAAGTCAGTGAGTAAACATAAATTAAAATCTAAACCCATCTGATAATCTCAATACAATTATTACAAGCAAATCAATATTTTTATCACAGTTCTCGGTTTACACTAATAGATATTACATAAATGAGTTTTATTGTAGTATCCAACATTATTGTTAAGTATGATTTACATAGATGAGTTTTATTGTAGTATCCAACAATATTACACAATTAAGTGTTTCACAAGTATGATATAATAATGTAAAAATAACTAGTTAATATTAAGTCATTTTAAAGCTGTATTAGTTACCGATGAGAAGTTGTGGAACATTCTCTTATTATTTGTTGTGTACACCAGCATAATGATAGTTAATAGTCATTTATTTAACGACGCTGTTGCTGAATAATTGAGTTTTATACTAAACATCAAAGAATGTTTAGACCTTGTGCTTGTAAATATCGTATTTCAAATCACATTTTTGGACCTTCCATTATCAGGTATGTGTTGTAGACTTGTAGCATATGACAAATTAATTATGGAAGTTAATTTTGTGGATACTTCATAAAAAATAAAAGAATAATCATTACCAAGAAGTGAGAAGCAGAGTGGGAAGCAAGACAAAGAACAGGCCTTTTCTTCCTGTACCTCATAATCCTGACTTTTCTCTCATCAAGTTCGCTCTCCTCTCCCCCTTCATCAACAGAAACAGAAACATTCGATGAGGAAGAAGAAGAATCCAAAGACATGGCTTGAGAATCTTTCTCCGATGCTCCGTCACCAGCATCCCAATACTTGAGTGCAGTACGGCTACTCTTCCTTCCAAATCGAAGGGACGCTGCCCTACGAAACAAGGAGTAAGGCCTATCTAGGACGCTGGTAGGAGATGTGTGGTTTTTGAACCTATGGGAACCGCCCCTCCTTTCGGAGGCCGATGCAGAGAGCCTGGGAGGAAGCTCTAACCGCCTTTCATATATTTTATGTGTTAGTACAACTGCATTTGAAATGCCAAAATATTATGATTGTAATTTGGTGCTATGCTGGTACATCATGATTGTTAAACTTAATGGAAGAAAATACATGTAATACAAAGAACTCCACCTAATGATACCCACCCCTGTACACCTGTTCTTCTGAAAAAAAATCCATACATGTAAACAAGTGAAAGTGCACGGTAAATGCCCAGTTCCAGTCTGGAATACACCCTAACAAGGCAATGAAATGTAAATTACCTGGACCATGGTTTTTCAGAGCAATACATTGCTACTGACTTTCATTCAATCCTGAGCATATTCTTATCAAACAAATAGTTTCATATTCCTCCATGTCACCATCCTCAAAATCGAGAAACTACTCATATTCAGGTATGCAGATGGAGAATCAGATGTTAGGGCAGGATTGCTCCAAAATATTAGCAATCCTATCTGCATCATTTGAAATATTGAAAATTACCTTGTTTTCAAACTGCAATTCAATGTATGTCATTCACAATCGTCAGCAAAGGACTGCAGACTAATATGAATGGCATACATACTTTATATCGCTTTTTGATTATTTTATTCGTAATTATCAAATTTGAACGACATTGTGTTGCCAATCGATGTGAATGACATACATACATTTCAATACCGATTGAAACTGGGTAATTTTCAGTATCATTGATGGTGCAAATAGTAACGCTTTTTAGACTAGAAACATCAGTTATAGAATCGTATTATATTTTTAAAACAAGTTTGGTTCATATGAGTCATATGAATAACTAGAAAATAGTTCTAACCTGATACTTCAGATCATCATGTAGTAAACAGCCTCAATTTTGAGGAAGCATTTCCTAATGCATAACATGTGCAAGGTACTCCCGGCTCTTACTCAAAGGGGCCTCATTATGCTGCAACATTTGCTTTGGTAAATGCAATTTACATACAAAACATTTCTCAAGCTCATACTGTGCTTCTGATAACTTGCTTTATGATAAATTTTCACTGACTCTATTTTTCCTAGTGATCTCATCCATTATTTAGATTACTTAGTACAAGCTTATTACTCTTAGGACTTTTATACATACTGGATGGAGAAAATTAAACTATAAGTTTTAACTCAACCAAAAAAGTAGGTTGACATGAAAATTGGATCATAAAACTTGAAGTAGGGAGTAAAAAGATGGTACTGTTTTCCAGCATTATAACGGTAGTCAATTGTTTTGTTTTATTCGTTTTTTATTTAAAACAATATGAAATGTCGAATCCATGAAACCTGCTCCCATATTCTATATGACTCTTTTTTTCTGTTTAATATATCTTATTTCAAAGATATAAAAAGAGCAAACAAGCTCCCATATTTACAGTTTCATGTAAATAATATATTCAATAAAAATACAATAGTTCATGCTAATTGATACATTGGTAATAGGCTGATCAGTAAGAACTACACTATTCAACTAGGAAAGCTGCACATTCAAAAATTGGTTCATAGCAATCAAATACCAAAAACTTACGAAGGGTACGAGAATGTGTACTCGTTCAATGGAACCAATCCGCCCAAGGAAAAAACCACTATTTTTATAGTGGGCTATTGGGTTAAACTATCTTATACCTAAAGTAGATGGGAAAGATTCAAAACCAAAATAAGAATATAGGGTACCAGGAAAGAAATAGTCGAAGATTTCTTTTATGAAGGAACATATATCGAGAATTAATATTTTGAAGGGAGATGGATTTATAATGAAAAACAAGTAAAAGCAAACAATACATTTACATTACGGTGGTTCAAGCCATACATCTCTAATTACAAAATAAAATGTCTTCATTCGGACCTTATAGTGGTTTCGTTTTAAGTTACTGGTATTCGATTTTACAAGAAAAAATAGTCAGCGATGGTAGCTTCGTAAACTGTTTATAATAATTTCTGCTAACTAATGATTTTCATAATCAAAACGTGTAATGGATAAGAATATAATATGAACTTCAGTAGCATACAAAAGCTAAAAGATATTGTTGAAATACTACATTGAAAAGGAAAGAACTCGCAATGTGTTTACAAGCACAACTGAAAATAAATTCAATATCTGTAACATGTTTTGGTTAAAGGCGAGTTATGAATAACTCCAGGTATACATATAGTTCTCATTTTGCTTAACTCAAATCCACATGGCTTTCCACAATTTTTACTATAAAATAAAATAAGTTATGACAAGTTAGACAGTGAAAGTTATTCATTAGTCCATTATAAAAAAATAAGTTATGAATAACTCCGAGTATACATTCAATCAGTGCAACCAACTTAGACAATGAAAGTTATTCATTATTCCATTATAAAAAAAGTTATGGTTATACATGTTTCCACACTTCACTCTTAGTATCTAGTAACAGTTTCAATTCTTGAATAAGGTAGACTTCAATATCAAGGAACAATTTACATTAGCATTTATGCATATAAATCATTTCTCCAAATACAATTACTAACCACACATGTGAACAGTATTTTATTTCTGTGTTGATTATCAGACAACATAAGAAACATATTTTTTCCTTGTAAGGTAAGTAAGTCAATAATAACCATTTACAGTTATAGCTTGTAATAACTAACAACTTATAATATCAGTTAGAGCAAGGGAAAATTGCTTCTCATAATGATATTTGAACTTTATTCCAATTGGCTCATGCATAAAAATAACAATAACAAAAAAACTAAATTAGGGATTAAAACATAAAAGCAGTCCGATTTATTAGTGAAATACTAATCAGGTAAGAAAACTAATTTTAAGTCAAGAATTGTTACTTCTGTTGTTTTGTTTTTAATTTTCTTCTTGTCATCTTCTTCTAATCTAAATTTCAAACTGATATTGTCATTATTTACCAAGAAAAATCATACCTGTAATCACAACATCTGTGAGGTTATATCCGTAAATCAGGCTTTGATGTCTTTGGCCAGGTAGCTCTCTACCTCACCCATATGAAGGCAGTGGATCAATAATGGCCAGTGAGATGGATCCTGAGATAAAATTAATAAATATCAACAATATTCATAACTTCAACTGTCATAAATTACATTATTATGCATAAATTCATAACTCTTGATACCATAGACCATAATACATTCAAGTACTACATCTTATTACAGTTTCCAGCTCACAGTCATTCAACAAATAAATTTTTTGGTATTGAACTATGTGTATATACATACATCAGAAGAATAAAAATGTGCTACAACTCCGTAAAATTTACTATCGCATTCTAATTGGCACATAGATTCATACCACTGTACTCAGATTCATGTATCTCCACATTCAATTCAATGTGAACACTAGGAAACTAAACCCTATATGTCATTCCTATAGTAGAATGATGGTTCCAGTGCCCTATACTAGCTTATCTTATCAAAACATCGGCAAACCTATTAAATTATAAAGATCAATTTAATTCTTGAACAAATGTGTTCATAACAAAAAATGGGAGTGAACTTACATTTAATCCGATGATCACAACATCTTTATCCAAGGACAGCGTCAGACGACTGATCATAACTATACTTTGATTAGCCTATTATGCCATGGTGGTTAAAATATAAAAAAAAGATGACCAATTATGATGACAAATTTGAAGAGCATAAACTTACCATTTAATTCCTTGTATCTTTGCCAAAAAACTTTTGCATATCTTTCAACTTCCTCTTCTGTTCTACCTTCCATTTCTAAGGCTATGTTCTTTATGTCCTTGTGGCCACACTTTTCACATGCTTGAATGAATGCATTGAAATCTCGTCTAGTCCATGTAGAGAAACCCTTGAAATGCACAAGTAACAATATTAGCAAACAGCTTTAATGAGATGCAATGTAACAGCCAACATACTGCTACTTTTCCTCTTGTTTCCCAGGAGTTAATACATCTAAAAAAGGAACATTTTAAAGCACGTCAAATAAATATATACAGATCACTGTTAAGACATGAATAATAAGGGTACCTTAAATTTCATCTCCATCGCTAATTGTATCATTCTTATGGTGTATCTATGGCAAAAGGGTCAGAATTTTATATATATATATATATTATAGTTACATACTTTATTAAATTGAAATATTCTAGAAAGAATAAGACAACCATGGAAAGAAGCGCTTATTTACCTTTTATTGACAATTGATAGGGGTAGCCAAATTACCTAGTTTAGTTAATTTTGACATAAATTAAGAACAAAGTTACCAAGATGATTATTAACTTTAGTAGATGACTCCTACTAACTCCAAAAATAGATCCCGTCAAATACACAAGTGCTAATTATTCGATTTTGCAAATAGATCCATAAAATTAAACAAATATCTTCTTAGCCTTCCACAAAATAAATTTTTTTAATGGAACATGATAAAGACTCTTCATTATAAATAGATCGACAAACTTTAACAAATACCTTCTTAAATTATCCACAAAATAATTTTTATATTGAATGGAACTCAATATTTTAGTTTTGGAACAAGTACTTCTGTTTTATAGCATCCACTAGTCGATTCAAACTAAGTGATATTAACTACAAATTAACTAAAACAACATTATCATGCTGGTAAAGCATTCAAGCTTTACCAAATTACAGTTTTAAATCTCTGTTTATGCACCTCCTTTTGAAAATTGGGGATATTACTAAAAGTAAGAACAAACTTAAATTAGATTATGTCGGCACCCAAAATTGCCAATAGCCCAAGGTATACAATCTAACTGAGACATACTATGAGCATGTATAAACAGCATTATCATAAGAAATGACATGCATCATGACATACCTTTCAGTTTTGAGTCCATCTCTCTATTACCCATACCGTCCACGAGACCATCTTTCGTCTTTCCTGTGCAAGTGCTATGGATTCCCACTGTTGGTGGTCATACAATTAGGTCCTCTCTATTGGCTGATGCCTCATCAGTAGATAAGGATTGATATGCCTTTGACTCATCAGGCGCTTTTGCATGATTCCATCCCATAAGAACACACAAGACCTTATGCAAACCAAGATGATCAACAGGCTAGTCCGGTTTTTGTGCAGTATACAAATGCATGATGAGCCCATGTATATCTGGGAATGAAGCCTTGAAACGTGCACACCAATTCCACTAAATAACAAGGGTAGCAAAGCATCCTTTAAAGGTATTTGGTTTAACAGACCATAAGTACCGCACAGAAGTTACTAGTCACAAATTTATACTTTTTCTAGAAAGCATAACGATTTCATTGACAAATCTACAACAGAAAGCCCATCATAAAATCTAAGTAGAAAAACCTATATGAACTTAACTTTATATAGGAAGAACAATGATTTTGCTGACAAATCTACATTAGAAAGCCCATCATAAAAACTAAAAAAACAGTCGTAGGTTAAAATGATTTTACTAGCAATAGAGACTAACACTGAGATGAGCGTATATTTTACAATCTTCAATAGTCAATAACTCAAATTTCCAATTACAAAACAAAGGGATATAAACTCAAACAGCGGGACCGAGCCTGATTCTGCACACGGTCAAGAAAGCAGTGTAGTTGCCATTAAAAAATGTCAAACTCGGAACTACCAAAACATCAAAAATAATGAAAACAATGAAAAAAAATATCGGTTTAATACTACATTACAAACCCAAAATAGAGACGAAAAAAAAATTATGATGAAAACCACACATAATTCAGTAAACTATTCGCATAAAGGTTGAATTTAAGTGATCTGATCAATATTTACCAAGTCTTGCATAAAAATATGGAAACTGCATTGTGCCTAGTCACTACAAATGTAAATAGATCTCACTTTTAAAATATTATATAAACACCAAAATTATTTTTTATAGAGCCCATGAAGTTTACATTACAAGCCTAAAAATGCAGCAAACAAATGTCTACTTAAATACGTGTACATTATAAGCCTAAAATGCAGCAATCAAAATTGGGTTCCCTAATTTTTATTATACATACCCTAATTATATCTACCAAACCAAATTCCTAAATAAATAATCAAAACATCTTGCCTCTTCCTTTCACGTTTATTTTAAGTGTTCAACATTATAAAAGAGTAAGAATTTTTCTTAATACTAAGGCATTGAAACTTTGTGACAGAACCAAAACTAGAGTATGGAAAAAATTACTAAGTTTATACCTGCTTCGTAGAAAGCTCTCCTCAACCAGGCTAGGGAAATCAATGAATGGAAAAGCTTAATTGTTTTCGTCTGAACTTGAAATCAAAGTATTCGACTCAACTTGTAATTGATTCTTTTCGACTAGATCAATATATGAACTGTAAAACCCAAAAGGAATCGAATTAGGGCATCTTTGAGATAAGGTTTTAAGGGAAAAGGGGATAACCTAAAGAAGGAAGGATGAAATCAACAAAGAAATTTTTGGCTTCTTTCTAGATTTACGAAAAGAAGAGCGATATTAGGAGATAAGGGGGAAAAAAAATTCTTTTGGAGGGAATGACGTGAATAAGAGGCGGCAAACAGAAAAGACTTAAACCTAATGAATATCGTCAGCGTTCTTACGTGTATAATTTTCTTCGTAATTTACTTTTACCGCACCTGCTACTTAAACGCTGAGAAAGGATGCTGTCAATGGTAAGTTTTGTTGTAGTGGTTTTAACATAATTAAGAGTCTAAGTATTCTGGCTATATATCAAGCTATTTGAGACACCCGTATAACGGCCCGACAATGAACATAACAAGATCATCATCTTTTACTCTTTCTCAATCTTTAAGTCTACCGCCTTCATCTTTATTAGCAACCCATCAAAGGTATTTAGGTACCCCTTTAGCGAAGTTCCCTCCATCTTATAGGCGAAGAATGTTCACAACAAAACAAATAATTTCTTCATATACAATTCCTCCAACTTATCCCAAATACCGTTAGTGTGGTCTCACAACTAATTTCACAGATTATATTCTCACCTATAATAAGTTGAAGTGTAGTGAGTGCACACTCTTCCATTTTCTCTCTCTCAACATCCGAGATGTCCGCCGACAACAAACGCGTATCAAACACAACTAGATGCATATAATTTCACCTAAGATCCGCTTTCATCTTCCGTTGTCATCTTTCAAAATCATTATCACCATTTCACTTGTTTATAACCAACTATGAACCCGAAACTACATACGACCCACGTACATATGGTGCTACATTACTTGGACCATCCATTGAAGGGCTAACCGAGGTATTTTCCGATTCCACCATTTCTACAAACACCTTACAAACTCCAAAGCTCTGATACCAACAATTTCAAGACCACTGTCCAAAACTTAGTGAAAAGTTAGATCGTTGAAAGATGTGCCAAAACAACCAATTAATATCTCAACACCAAATCACAATCCGATCCAAATAAAACCAAATCACAATCTCAAACAAGCAATAAAATAAATAACGAAAGTAAATCACATATAAGATTTATAGTGGTTCCACTAACATTGTGTTAGCGTACATCCATTAAAGAGAGCCTTTTATTACCAATAATAAAAGAGTACAAGAGATTGATTACAATGATTACTCAAAATTCCATTGAATTTGATTTGTGGAAATTGAGAATTGTAGAAGATTTGATGGAGAATTGTTTTTCTCTTTTGAATGAATGCCCTCTTAAATTTCAAATATGAAATAGCCTTTTATACGATAAAAACCGAATGGCAAATACCAAATTTGCCCCTTAAGGAACAACCATTATTACATAATTACACGGACAAAAATGTCTTCAAAACAACGATCAAATTTCTGAATTCCAGACTCATATGTCTGACCTTGCATCCCTAGACGTTTGACCCTTAAATTTAGACGTCTGAAAACGTCTAGAATGCACTGCAAGGACTCAGAATGGTTTATAAGGTCATTCAGACGTCCGAGGGGGTCTCTTAGATGTCTGACATTTATATCAGCATCTGAGGACCTCCCTCAAGACATTTGAATTATCAAAACCCAAAAAATTACTTTAAACTGCGATATCTCCCTCTTTTGAGCTTCGATTCTCAATCCGTCTTCACCAATACCAAGGTACTTTCATCCTCTTCAACCTACATATAGTGTCGCTAAAATTCAACAATCTATATGCATGATTTGGTCTAAAATCATTGTTGGTTTTAGTTTTACTCCTTCATACTACAACAGTTGATATCCATTCGAGTAGTTGAAGCATTTGTGCTAGGTTTGTATTCAGACAGTGTACATAAAGAAAATTCAAAATAAACAGTCTCTGGATATTAGTTATAAATAGCATTAATTTATTTAACGAGAAGAGTAAGGAAATCAACGAGTATGGTATTCAGTATCCTCAGTTACAATTAAATGGTTGAAAATGAGCAATTTCATTTAAGAGTAGAGATAATAGAGATGCTTTCAGACAACTCCTGATTACAATACTTTACACCTCTAAAAAAGTTACTAAATTAACAACTGTGATTATCTTGGGAGTTGTTGATCAGTCGCCAACTAGGTTTTTACTATAACACTAACGCATTGAAATTATTACTGGTTGAGGAACATTGGTGCCTGCTTGGTGAAGTTTGTAAGCAGTTGAATTATCTTGAGTTTGTGATGATCAATTGTCTAATATTGACAACTGACAACATTAAGGAGGCAAGAAACATTCCACTCGAGCATTCCGTCACCTACCAACTCCACTACTACCGACCAGCACAAGCCGACATTAGAGCTCAGGTAGTATTTGCAAAGGGAGTTCGCCTGGATTTGACTTCCGTTGCTCGCTAGCTTCATTAGCATAATCCCCATGATTGCAATCTGAATCCATAAACGCCTAGGTTGCTGTTAAACTGAAGTATCATGCATTACGCAAGACGGGGTTTGAGCATCTTTTTCTCAAATGTGAATTTTGCGCAAAGTTTTCCTTCACTTTAAATGTAACTCAGGTACTTGCTGTTTACTGTAATGACCTCTTCTTATGTCTTCCATTTTTTTGGCATATTACCGCAAACATGTACTTAATTTTGTTGCTTAAATGAATAGCTGAACTCAAATAGAATGTAACTTACTAGCACCATTGTCCCAGTGGTTAAGTACTTCGACTTTGATACGAGAGGGCAAAGATTCAAAACTTGCGTAACGTGATTTGAACATATATTGATATGTTGTTTGTTGTATACTACATAATACTTGTAGTACTAATATGTACTATCATCTAAGTACCAAATTCCAAAAAACAAAACAAAACAATGCAACTCATTTCATGCTAAAATTCGACTGATTCAATTAACTGTCTGATATATGTTAATTAGTTAATGGGTTAAATTTAAATTTTTATAGGTTCATTTGAATTGCGCTTTTTTGTGTTGCGACTGCATCAAGGTGCTTTAGTGGGTTTGAACAAAATCCGAGCAATTTAAAATTTTAAAATTTATTTGTTTATTTTTTACAAATTATTGATACATATTATTCATTAAAAAACAAATAATTAATTAAATATAGACCAATATTGTTTTAAAACATTAGTTTTAAATACTCCTTTCAAATGCTCGGCTTATGATATCTGCTGGCTTCGGAAAGAACGACCTGC